>OZ035873.1:125747233-128593864 GCA_964034865.1 Eristalis intricaria
TCCGACTCCGAACGGCGAATTTGAGAAGCTTTTTCTAGACAGGAATACTCTTTGAGCATTGTCAGTGACTCGAAAGAGGCGGAGCCGTGAATTATCAAAGGTGGTTAATTCGGGTATCGAACCTGGCACCCTCTGCGTAGGAGTCGACGCAATTACCCACTGCGCCACGGCGACCACTTAGCTTGCATTTAATTTATGAGATTAGATAATCTTCGTAATGTAAGAATTATAACATGAATAAATAAATCAAATAAATTAATAAATAAAAAAATATCGGAAATTTTCGTAAGCCGGGCGCGGCGCATTTAGATCAACATATTCGGTCCACTACCTTAGGTTAGGTTCTGTAAGAGCTGCTCTCATTCGTGCCTTCCCAGGACGAAAAAACCACGAAAACTTCCTGACTTTTGTTGGCAGCGATCCAGATGGTTACTAAACAAGGACTTCTTGGTAGTTAGAGACCCCTTGGAAAGTTGTCAACCAGATTAGTACACCGAATTACAATCTTGGGAACAGAGCCTTGCTTAATCTTACTATTTTCCGAAACGGGGCGAGTCTATGGTAATCCGAATCCACCTAAGTTTCACCGATTCAGTGATGAAAGATGCCATCGCCAAAGATGGAAATCAGTTTTCTTTGATAGATTTGCAGAGAAGCCTTCAAGAATATCAATGTTAAATCGAATATTGTGCTTCATTATCTTCCCACCGAAGGGGAGACTCACTCTTCAACACTGAGTATTGCATGTAACCCGACACACTGAAGACAGTTGCCACGATTCCTGAGATGGACAAGTCCATATCAAACCAAACAAACCTCCGGTCCATCAGTCTTCTTCCTTGCAGAAGCAAGATCTTTGAAACCATAGCTATGTGAGTTCCGAAACAGTGGGTTGATGAAATTTAGGGTGGTATGATAACATAATCACTTCTAGTGTGACACTAGTGTCGACAGATAGGAAACAATGCATTCGCCTTCATTACTTCTTACTCTGCCAATGCATAAGGGGACTGTTGGCTCACCGAACCAGTTCACAATATTCACTGCAAACCCCGTGGTCCCATTCCGCCTGTTGTTCGTCGTCTTTGACGCGAAATTGCCTCAAGTACCAGATTGAAAAGAATCAAACGAAAGCACACCACCTTTCCGAAACCCGGTGCTTACGATAAATGATACTTACCAAACAATTTGATTCGTTGGTATTTGGATTGTCAATTGCCAATGAAGGATTGACCGTTATCAATGTTTCCATTGTGAATGAAGCCAAATTGGTATTGTGAGTGTCAATTGAGATACATTTTTGGGGCCGATAAAGCAAGCAGCTATGAAGGGATATTTAAGTATTTCTAATATTTTAATATAGATATTTATAACAAAAAATTTATGGTTCTTGGCAGAAGTAGTAAGGAATAAGAAAAAGATTAGAACTATTGGGTTAACTGATGATGGTAAACGAGTACATCGCAAAAGGAGTTTGCCCAGAAAACATTTTGCATCAAAAGTGTGAGAGTTTTTCATTGGAGCTGAACAGTTAACGTCCTCCACTCCTACTGTGGCAATCTCTAGGTTTTGTATCGATGTAGTTCCAATTGATGGGTTTGACTTTTCATTTATTTCAGGCAACAATTTGGTAAATTCAGGAATATTTCTCACAAAACTGACAAGGATTACCCTAGGAACGAATTTCGATTGCGGAGTTGCATCTGTACTTACATACTTACCTCATATTGTAGAGGATTGCAAACATCCCTTAATTGCCTTCTTCTTGTAAGTTTCAAAAAAAAAATGAAGAATGTTCATCACCATCAAACTACAATTACATTTTTATTTTATTCTTTTAATTGAATATAGAAAACACTAATTGCAAATATATTTTGTGAAATTTCAGAAATTAAGTATTACAGAGATAGCCGTCTTCATAGCTGATTGTCCCCTAGTCCATCGACGAATTTTAGTACTTTTTTGACAGATATTTTTGACAGTTATTCAGGAAATAATGTAAACGCCGTCCTCTGAGTGGTCACTTTAGTTAATTAACACGCTATAAAAAACTGTTGTCAAAAATCTTATGTGGAAAGAGAGGTATAAGTCAGGCATCTCTGTAATACTTCATTTCTGGTGAAATATCATATCACTATCAAATATCATGTATCATTCACAGCACACAATGTATTCCCAACTGCCCCAAATTATTTCAAATGGGTTACAATACTCTGGTTGGAGTGTGTCAATCAAAAAAAGTTTCGGTTCTGTGCAGAAATGAAGTAATACAGAGATAGCCGACTTCACAGCTGATTGCCCCCTACTTAGTCCATCGACAAATTTGAGCGCTTTTTTGAGAGATATTCATGAATTTTTGACAGTGATTGGACTGATTGGTCAACTTGGTTTCAGAAAACGATATAAAAAAACAGTTGTCAAAAACTTTAAGGGGCAAGAGAGGTAGAAGTCAGGCATAATACTTTTGATTGACAAATTTCTCCATCATCAATTGATAATTGACACTTGTAATAGGGGTGCCTAACTAGCTTTAATGTGAATATTGAAGTTTCAACTGGGTCACCCTCTTGGAATCCACATTGCCGTCTATGTGGTGTTTTTTGTCCAAAATAGCTACAATATAACGACCAGTGTAAGGTGATACCAGATTCTCCGAGACAACAGTCCAGTCAGGCAAGTCATTATCACGCAGAATGTATGAACCCAAACCCAAGCATAAGCAAACAATCTACAATGAACAGCTTATCATGAACACGCTTATATGATTTCTTAAGCTAAGTATGACTACTTAGTGCATACTTAGCTTAGCTAATTGAAACAGAACGCATGTTGTTAATCATTAAATTACTATTCAACTAAATCTGACACGAAAATATTTCTACTTTTGAATAATGAAGCACAAAAACAGCACACTTCAATTTACCTCTCATAACACAATCGACATTTTCCAAATCCGTTTGGTTGTCACACGCCTCAAGTCATGTTCTTTCTGAAGATCTTCCCGAGAAGTGGGGAAACTCTTAAATTTCTTAAAAATCATTTTGACACTTTTCTCGTTTTTTCCCAACAACCTCACCTCTTATGGCATAAGATGAAAATATTGCCAAAAGAAAATTCTCTCATTTTTCTTACTTTAAAAGTTCTTAGAAGCGCATAAGGAACAAAATACTTTCTAAGTCCTTTTTCACAATGTCACGTTCCACGGATAAATCGAAATGGGAACAAATCATTTAAAGCAGATGTGCTTGACAAACACCACGAATGACAGCGAGAGCTGATCATTATCGATGGCAAGTGTTCCCTGCTCTTCGCAGGCGTCTGCCACTCCCTTTTCGCGAATGGAAAATGAGAAAGGGAAGGAATCGAAAACTGAGAGAGAAAAGTTTCACCCTCCAATAAGGTTGACCTTTAAACTTTTATTTAATTAACAAGTCTAATAAGTATTTTTCGCTGTTATTTTTTTCTTGCCATCATTTAGTGCAAAGTTGAAGCGATTTCAATTTTTTAGTAGGAACTTTCGTTCTTGAAGGTTTTTGATTGAATGGGAATAGCGATTGGCTTAAAGTCAATGGTGTTCAGATACGCATTGGAAATGTGAATCTAAGCAGCGTTTGAACTTAATCCAAGAACTGTGATTCCATTTAGTGACATTTACTGGTGACTTTACATCGCATTTCGGTGCTAATTGAACGGTTTGAGAGAGTGCCTCCATTTTCAACCATTATACGGATCCATTAACGACTAGCGTATATACAGTCAGTCGCAAAAGTGAGGATGCAGAAGGAAGGTTTTCTGCGTTCTCAATTAAAAATCAATTCAATGGGGACTCAATAGAGAAAAGTTGTTAGTGTATGTATATTCGAAACCATTGAGTAATTTAGTTTAAAAATACTATGAGGATGTTCCAAAAGCTATAAGCTCGGCAGGTTATAAACGAAAAATGTAACGAATTTTATATTATCAACTAGATTTTTTACTCGGCTTTGCTCGGGTTTGTTTCTTCAACCGATACATTAACTGTATTGAAAATATAATTTTTCAAAATATCCGGAAGAAATGTGTTTAAAATACTAAGACGCCAAGAAAATTTAACTTAATATTTTTTTTATTATAAAACCACTCCAATACTTGCGTTTCGTTTTTCTCTCTCAGCCTGTGTTTCATTGCTTCTTCTCACAGCCTGTAAAATGTTATCATTTTCACAACCTTCTAGTCTTACTTCTTGAGATTGTGCAAATTTTAAAAGTCGCCGTCTTTTCACCCTTGCTTGCGGAGGGTCAAAAACAGCTTTCTTTTTCCTGGGCATTTTTGCGATGATGTGATTAAGAAAAGTGTGGAGAAAAGTGGTTGAGAAAATTGTGAAAACACTTTTACTTCACACTATTCAATGTAAAACATAGCATATGCACATACATACATATATACATCATTCATCACGTGGATTACGCGATACATAAAAAAAAGTTCTTGGAAATCCCAACTACCTGCGTCAAGTCAAACTTAATGATCCATCACGTGGTTATTCAAGTCCGTACAGAAATTTGAAATGATTTCAGCAAAACAGGATTTTTTGTTGAAAAATTTTCCCCGAAGCAGATAAGTAGAATAGTTTGTCTGTTGCTGGGCATACATATAGTTGGCACACATACATACCTATCTTTGTGTACACAAGCAAAGATGGTCAATAGATGGACATAAAAGACTCGGAACGTTCGAACCGTATGATGTACCGACTTCTTATTCCACATTCAGCATCTCAATTTTAGAACGATTTTGTTGAACATTTCAGAGCCCTGCGACTTCTTGTTTCTAGACACATAAGCCTTCTGCTTTATAAGCTTTTCTTGCCAACGCTTTTGACCCAGGTTGCTCTTGAAATTGTTCAAGTAGCCAAAACCATCAATTTGTGATGATTAGTTGACACAATAACTCGAGTGATAATCGATTAATACAAAATCTAGAGATTTTTGATTCTCAGTCAATAATTCAATTGACTAATAACTCGTTCGAATGACTTTGTGTTTAAGTAAATCTTGTGTCCGATGGACAGGACGGTTTTTGTTATTGTAGTGTTTCTATCTTTCGGTGTACTTAACGGGTTTTTAACAGCATTGTACAGTTTTGGTAAGTTCGATTTTATTGTGTCTTCGCAATTTGAAATACATTTAGTACACTCTAACATTTTGCATAAGCATTACTCAACAATAACTATTTGTATACGCTATGGTGGTCATTCAAGGTAACTCTTAAGACTGCCTCCTTGAGCCGATGCAAAATAATACGTATACGCCACCGTGGCCATGCAAGACAACTTTTGAAACTGCCTGCTCCACCAAATGGAACTGCCTCCTGAAACAAATGAAAAATGTTACGTATACGCCAAGTATACGCTGCCTGCTCGACCAAATGGAAAATGTTACGTATACGCCACCTTGGCCATGAAAGTTAACTCTTAAGACTGCCTCCTGGACCAAATGAAAAATGTTACGTATACGCCAAGTATACGCTGCCTGCTCGACCAAATGGAAAATGCTACGTATACACCACCATGGCCACGAAAGATAACTCTGGAGACGGTCTGTTGGACCCGATGCCAAATGTTACGTATACGCCACCGTGGCTATGCAAGACAACTCTTGGGACTGCGTGCTCGACCAAAGTGAAAATTTTAAGTATACGCCACCGTGGCCATAAAAGTTAACTCTTAAGACTGCCTCCTGGACCAAATGAAAAATGTTACGTATACGCCACCGTGGCCATACCAGACAACTCTTAAGACAGCCTCCTCGTCCAAATGAAAAATGTTACGTATACGCCACCGTGGCCACGAAAGATAACTCTTGAAACTGCCTGCTCCACCAAATGGAAAATGTTAAGTATACGCCACAGTGGCCATGAAAGTTAACCCTTACGACTGCCTCCTGAAACAAATGAAAAATGTTACGTGTATGCCAATGTGGCCATGCAAGACAACTCGTAAGACTGGCTCCTTGTTCTCGCGCTAAATTTGACACATTTTTCGAGTTTTTTTTTATTAGGATGTTAACAAATCGATTTTCGCTGGAATAATAATTCGAATGAGCCAATGTCGAGTGATCAATCAAGTATTAAAATATCTCGATTACAAAAGTCTCGATTCCTAAAATCATTCGATTATGCCCTTCACTAGTACACACTACATGTGCCAGGTTTTTTTTACTCTTGTGGTGTGAATTTTTGTTAATTTTTTTGTTTTTGGCTTGCTGTCTTGGACTATTGTTATATTTTATATAATAGTTACTTGAAAACAACAACATTAAAATTTGTTGGTTGGGGTCCCGTTTTGTGCTCACTTTTAAGAAACTACATTCGTTGGCATTATGGATTGATTTCTGACTGTGATTTTTTTCGAGTGTAAAATCATAAGATTAAGATCTTAATTATAATTAACCTGCAATTGTATTAATATAATACAGCTCGTAGTGGAGAGCTACAATTCTATAGAGAATCAAAATGGCTAAATGTGAAACGTCTTGAAACTCATTTACCTTCTTCATATAAAGTCGAAGGTTGTGGCTAGACTTACATGCGTAAGAGTCTAGACACAGCTCTCGACTTAGGATCTTGAGAATCGGACCTGTGAATTATGGATGATATTCATGCTGGGAAATGAACCTTGGCACCTAGCTACGCCACGGCGTCAACCGGCCCCGAAAGTTCCCGTCAAATTAACATCTGCCGGGTCTCAATTCTTAAGACCTTAAAAAATATGCTCATCCTAAAAAATACGCTTTAGCGCATCGACTGATATGGCGTGACGCCATATGGCATGACTCTATCACGCCACCTCGGAAGTTGAAGATGTACGCATCCAGAGGTGGGCGAAAACGGTAGAGGTGCTTTGCATTTTCTATTTCTTCTTCGTCCAACAAGCTTCTGCAGAAGTCGTTTGCGATGAGTTTAGACGTGATATGGTATGATTCCTGTAACGGCAACGTCTGAAACTTGGGAACACACTTTATAATATGACTTAGTGACAGAACATATTTCCATTTATGCTGAACTTTATTTAAAAGCAGAAGAGGTGGTACTGAAGACCGCATCGCTTCATATTCTCGAAGAGGCAGTACGTGATCCGCTACTTGTCGGCAGCAGTTTTTCGTCCAATGTTGCATGTGAACTGATGGCCGCCATCGGGACATGTTTGGTTGCCGCTTGAGCGCCTAAAACTTAACCATTTTCGAACATGGCGATCCAATCAGGAAGTACACACAGCTCGTACTGCAAATTTTGCAAGAGTTCTCATTCCAACCAAATCGTTTCAAAAAAGATTGTTAAATTGGTTTCTTCCAATCCATCACAACAATCCGGTCACAACCTTTACGCTTAAAAAGAAAATTTGGAACGATGGCCAATTTCACAGAGGTCGATCAATACACTATGGAATTCTGTTTCATTAAATAGTTGTGACGATAGAACCCATCCAGCTGGTACAAGAAAAGCTTCCCGCATCCAGCGTCTTCTGTATACAATATATGAAAGCGGTTTGTCATCTCGTTGACGCAGACCTTAAAACGCGATGACAAATCTCATACCTCAAATATCAAAGAGGAAAAAGTAAGTCCGAGCCATATCTTATCTCTGTTTTCCAAGAAACAAAGGATTAAAAGTGACGGATTGCACGCCCCAATCAGCTACGCGCAAAAGGAATACATTTTCGCACCGGTTTTTTATTCCTCTCTCCCTCCCAGCCAGCACCTGATAAGGGGCACGCTGTCACATCCGCACAACCTTCTCGGACCAAAATGCAAAATGGGTACTCTTCTAAACAGATTTGTATCTGACAGACCATTATTAATATTCATCAAGAAGTTTAATTTGAAGGAATAAAAAAAAACGAACGAGAATACCGGAAAAAAAGGGCAGGAAATGATTTTTGGAGGAAAAAAATGCGAGCTGTAAAGCATCCACTTAAGAGTAGATACGATTCCAGGCGAATACCACCACCCAGTCAGCCAGCCAGCGTTTCATATTCAAATGATAGATGGCGATGTCTCCCGGGAGGGCGTAGAAAAATTGCAATTTCTCCGCGAGGAGTTCAGCAGGCGGCCATGGGCGCGCACCATGGCGACGGGGAGGAAAATCTGCGAGCCATGCCATGCATTAAATAGCGAGAAACTAGTTCGAAATGATGTTCATCATTTGTAAGAGCCACTACTTCAGTGTAAGAACGCATCGGGAGCGTGGTGGCAATTTTATTTCATCCCACTAAACTCTACCATTTGTTAAGCACTGGACATGTTTGCTGGAATATTTTCGTTGAAACTGGAGCACAACATGGGCGGTTGCTGAAGAAGGTAAGCAAATGCTTGTATGGGACGTGGTTACGATATACCTTTCCTGTAGAATGATATTCCACTCCACTTAGAGGTGGTCAGAGTCACGATTTTGAAAACTTTTGAACGTTAAGTTAGATTTTTCGGTGGCCCTGCATGTTCCATGGTGGACCTGAGCAACTATCAACAAATCTCTCGAGCTAGACAGCGAAACTCTGCCACCTGCTCAATTGCGTATTTCAGGTTGGTTGAGATCATTAGCCCTCAGATACGTTGTTCATGTGCACAACATTTCTGGCGATGAATCTGTAAATCTTTAGCTCAAATCATGCCCGTACATCATAAACGTAAAGTGGACGGAAATATGGACTGTAAGGTATCTGTTTCATAACGTCCCTTCGATGAGTCCACATCTCAGTGGAGTAGAACAGAACTGAGATGATCAAGCCAACTTGGGAATTGTGCCAGAGGGTAATTAAAGTTAACTAAAAGCAGTTTCCGTCTGAAGTTATTCGGCGTTTGAAGAACTTCAAAATGAACATGAGAGCCGATAATGTGACTTCCGAATTCATAAATTTTGATTTGATATTTTTTTCATTTTCATCCATTTATCGAGACATAGAAGACTGACTTTCCAGATCTTCAAAATTCGCATATTGAGTCTTAGCGTTGCCATACAAATCACGCAAACTTATGTACGCCGGATCGAAATGACAGATGTACTCATCGAAACCAGTTGTCCAGATTTTGTTGGCAAATGCTTCTGCACATACACCACCAACGAGGGGAGTGTCTCCTCCCCTATAACCCACTTTTTAGCATAGCATTTCTCAAACAGTCATCTGGTAAATGGTACTTACAATGAATTACGTCTACCTGCTGCAACAGTAAAATCTCACTCGTGGGTCAAATACACGACAACCGCCACCGAATTACCAATGATTTAATTTTGAAATGCTAACCCATTTTAATGGACTCCAGGGTTCATTCTAAGAGTTAGATGGAGAAGAATTTTATTCGCGGTACAGGTTCGATAAAAAAGCATTCTCTAACATTTTAAATTGAAGTGCTGGTTGTGGAAGAACCACAAACTAATCGCGCTCTGCAGATTCCTACAAGCAGGGGCCTATTTCACAGATCATACATTACATACAATTGATACAACATACAAAATTGTCAAGCATAGATGGTCAATAGATGGACATAAAAGACTCGAAACGTTCGAACCGTATGATGTACCGACTTCTTATTCCACATTCAGCATCTCAATTTTAGAACGATTTTTGTTGAACATTTCAGAGCCCTGCGACTTCTTGTTTCTAGACACTTAAGCCTTCTGCTTTATAGATAAGATTAATGGCCCTTCTAAGCTTTGCTTGCCAACGCTTTTGACCCAGGTTGCTCTTGAAATTGTTAAAGTAGCCAAAACCATCAATTTGTGATGATTAGTGGACACGAGTTATTGTGTCCACGAGTGATAGTCGATTAATACAAAATCTAGAGAACATTACGACCAGACGGAAAATGTTACGTATACGCCACCGTGGCCTCGAAAGTTAACTCTTAAGACTGCCTCCTTGAGCCGATGCAAAATAATACGTATACACCGTGGCCTCGAAAGTTAACTCTTAAGATTGCCTCTTCGACCAAATGGAAAATGCTACGTATACACCACCATGGCCACGAAAGATAACTCTGGAGACGGTCTGTTGGACCCGATGCCAAATGTTACGTATACGCCACCGTGGCTATGCAAGACAACTCTTGGGACTGCGTGCTCGACCAAATGGAAAATGTTACGTATACGCCACGGTGGCCATGAAAGTTAACTCTTAAGACTGCCTCCTGGACCAAATGAAAAATGTTACGTGTATGCCAACGTGGCCATGCAAGACAACTCGTAAGACTGGCTCCTTGTTCTCGCACTAAATTTGACACATTTATCGAGATTTTTTTATTAGGATGTTAACAAATCGATTTTCGCTGGAATAATAATTCGAATGAGCCAATGTCGAGTGATCAATCAAGTATTAAAATATCTCGATTCCTAAAATCATTCGATTATGCCCTTCACTAGTAGACACTACATGTGACAGGTTTTTTTATTCTTGTGGTGTGAATTTTTGTTAATTTTTTGGTTTTTGGCTTGCTGTCTTGGACTATTGTTCTATTTTTTTTTTGTTTAATTAACATTAATAATTACTTGAAAACAACAACATTAAAATTTGTACAGGTGTCGGTACATGTTCGATAAAATAGCATTCTCTAACATTTTTAATTGAAGTGCTGGTTGTGGAGGAACCACAAACTAATCGCGCACTGCAGATTCTTACAAGCAGGGGCCTATTGCACAGATCATACATTACATACAATTGATACAACATACAAAATTGTCATACATCATACACAGCATACAATTTTCTGTTTCTCAGATTCCACTGAAAGTATTGTATGATCTCCTCTTTGTTGTATGATGTGTATAATTTTGAATGACAAATTTTATTGAAAACTAAATAGTGTCGTAAATGAAACCCAGACACCATATAAGTTGATTGGAAATACACAAAAATCTAATTAACTGAGTTCCCCAGTAATGAAGAGAGATATCATTCAACTGTGTTTCCAAATAATACATGCATTTTAATAAAAATTCCTTGAAGAAGTAGCATTCCTAGTTCCTACAAGTCTATTTAAAAAAAAGATGAACAATCATTCATTATTCAAAAATCATACGCCCAAAAATGCTTATTTTTGTGTATTTTTTTATTTTTGTAGTGGAAGGGGTGTATGAAATGTATGATAAATTTGTAATAAAACTGTTGTATGGTGTGAAACAGAATCATACAACTTTCCGATATTTCCAGTATAAACTTTAGGTGATACATGTTGTATTACAGCGGATCATACAACAAATCTGAGAAACAGAATTCATACAGCAGAAGTGTCAGAATCATACAATGTATGAGATGCATGTTCTGTGAAATAGGCCCCTGGTGGCTTTGCATTTTTTTATTTTTGATGATATGCCCATCAATTTGATGTTGCTAAGAGAAAGAGAGAGGTGTAGGTTTAGGTTTGGGTGATTGCCACCACTGTGGCAGTTGTGGCCCACTTAGATCCTGGATCGTTTGTGCGATCGCTACCCGGTGCTTTTCACCGGTTCCTTTTAAAAGGGAATACATTTAGGAAAATGAACAAAGCCTTGAGACTATCTAATGGTATTATAGGGCCTACTTTGACAAGTCCACTCCTGCGCTGATCCACAGCCAATTAGTTTCCCTGATAAACTTGGCTATGTCTTGTATCTTTAAGTGTGAAATTAGGTTTCTGAAAAAGTAGTTACCTAGTATATCTTTTCTAGTTTTATCAAGAGCTGGACAAGTGCCGAGGAGATGAAGCGTATTTTCTTCCTCCTCCTCGTCCCTACAGCTTCTGTAGTAGTCGTTGTGGGACGCTCCCATTATTCTTGCATGGATACCGAGAAGGTAGTGGCCGGTGATAATCCCCACTATGTTCCTTATTAAATTCCTGTTTAGTTTTAGGAGTGTATTTGTCTTGTCTCGATTTAGTGAGGACCAAATAAGCCTCGAAGTCCTACATGTATCAAATTCCATCCATCTCCGATTAGCGGAGTCGACGGCATCTGTAAGTAACATGGTGCTTATTACTTGGAGTGAGGAATATGGGTCGTCCTGATTATTTGCCAGTGCCAGTTCCACCCCTATTCTTGCTAACTCGTCGGCCCTTTCGTTGCTTGGAAAACCACTATGCCCAGATACCCAGCATAGGGTTAGGTTGCATATAACTGCTATCTCCCTAAGAGATAGACGACAAAATTTTACCATCTTCGATTTAATTGTTGGCTTATCCAGAGCCTTTATGGCCGCCTGACTATCTATGTAGATAGCGATACACAGGCCGTCTATCGGGTGCATTGACAGTAAGCGGGCTGCCTTTTGGATAGCTTTAACTTCTACCTGGAATACACTCCAATGGTTGGGCATTCGAAGGAACGGGGAAAAGGATGGGTCCGGCGATATCGCAAGTACTCCTAGTCCGGTGCACTCGTCGGTTTTTGAGTCATCAGTGTAGATTTCAAGGTAGCCTGGTCTGGGTTATGTTTATTGAACCCAAACTCGAGGTCTAAAGCTGTGTTGTATAATCTTTATGCGTTGGTAGTCTCGCATTTCTGATTATCTCTGTATGACCTAAGCTATGTGAACTGCTCGAGCGGTTGCACTCCCGTAGCCTTAACGCTGCCTTGGTGGTTACCAGCTTCCCATAGATTTCCATGGGAAGAAGCTGTAGCAATGTTTCCATAGCGGCTGTGGGAGTGCAACAAAATGCCCCTGTGATGCAGATCTTTGAACACTGCTTATCAATTGAAGATTGGATTTGTTATTCAGTGCTGGCCACTAAACAAGTACACGGTATGTTAAGATGGGTTTAACAACAGCCGTATACCTCCATTAAGCCATTCTTGGTTTAATTTCCCATGTGGGGTCAGATTTACTAACAAGTTCCACTGCAGGTTTGTACTTACAGTAGCAGTGGACAGAATCATAAGGAAAATTATCATAACGGATCGCATTACTAAATCCTTTTTTCACTAAATATTTATTTACAGCGGCAGAACTAAACGAAAGAAAGCAGCAATTTTATAGAAGTGCTGGGTTTCCATCTAAAGCATCGACGCGATATTAACCCTATTTCCAGTAGCCGTTGATAACAATTTTTGAAGCCCTCAGAGCTTTATAGTGACAGTCAGCATAATTTCATTTAGTCTTGGTTTAGTCAACTCTTGCAACTCCTTGGGAGAGTGATAGCCTTAATTAATCTTAAATAATATCTAAAATTGATCGATTGAACAGTCATAATCACTTAAAAGTAACAGATTTCTGCGGCAATATTTTGACTTTCGGGTTTATTCGTAAAATCCCTTTACAATGACGCTTTATTTATCGGAAAATTAATCGGAAAAAAATTACAGCTTTGGTTAAAAAGAGTGTTAAGTTAATTTCGATCCTACTGTACTATTATGGAAATGATTGACTGTAGGCATAAATATGTATATGAATAACGGAAAGTTAAAGTCGACTTTTTTATTTAGAGCCAGTTATAGATAAAGACGACTTTATAATAATATAATAATATTGATGGCGCGATAGTCCAAGGTGGACCTGGGCCTAGCTTCTCAGCAACCACACGGGTTATGCGAGCTATTGTTCTTTCACGCGTGGAAGGGGCCTACAGTCTTATGCCGACTCCGAACGGCAAAGTTGGGAAGCTTTTCAGTCAGTGACTTGAAGGAGGTGAAAGACGTGAATTATGAAACTTGGTAGATTGGGGATTCGAACCTGTCACCCTCTGCGTAGGAGTCGACGCACTAACCCACTACGCTACGGCGCACAGTGGTCCCGTTGTATGGGAGAGTTGGAAATAAATCTGCAACTTTTGAACCAGTAACCGATCTTAATGAAATTTGCAAGTACTACGAGGTCTTATCATGTTTGCAAAATGGTTGATGTATCTATATATAGCTAACGGAGTAATCTTAAGTTAAAAAAATAAAAAAAATTGGGACTCAAAGCAAATTTGTAATCACTATTTATAGCTATAAATTAAATTTCACAAGATTTGTTTGCAAAATTCACTGAAAAGTTTCCTTTAACCCGTTCTGAGTACTTAATTAAAAACTTTTGTTTTGTGTGACTCACTACTGTATACCGTTTATAAAAATGTGGCAAAAACCTTTTTGTCACTTCTAAAACTATTTGCTTAATTTGGCACGATGTTAAGTTTCCGTTACTATTTGATAAAAAACTGCCGAAGTGGAAATATTTCCATCAAAAAAGTAATCGCACAGGAATCTATATTCAAATACAATACTTGCCATCGCGAAAAACTTCAAATTTGCACAACAAATGCTGGAATGCAACTGCAATTTTTAAAGTATTTTCGATATCTATATAAAGCAAAACGTCATCTTCCTACTTGAAATCTTCAATATTTTCGGAGTCATAAATTAATTCCCGATGCCTCAAAGTCAGAAATAGATATTCGCCAATAACGCTCTAATTACCCCCCCTTTTTTGCCCCATTGCGCCATGCATTTATGACACCGCAAACAGAACAAGATAAAAGCAATTAGTTTCATAATTATAACAATTGTATGACCCAAAGAATTCTAATTCACAATAACAAAAACATCCTCGGCATCTCGCATAGCGCTTGCACAATACATGCATTGCAAGGGAAATCGTTTGAAAATGCCTAAAAATACACGATATTGCTCCACTTAAATGCCTCGTACTCCCAAAGTGGTCAAAAGTGGTCTCCAGTTTTTTCAGCATCGATAGACAGTACTTTTAGCTTTCAGAAAAAGTTGGTCTCCCGTTGGAGACTCTTGGAGCATTTTTGTTATAGTCTATCAAACCCTCTCAAAATGTGCCTTTACTTACAAGCCTGGCTTAAAAAATTGGTAAACAATATAAAAAAACTGAAAACGCAGTTTGAAAGCAAGATGCATAACCTTTTTAAAAAAAAATTTCCTTTAGATTTTTTAGATTTACATAATTTTAGGAAATATGGCACATCACATTTGCTTAAAAAATACGTCAATTCTTGTAATTTTCAAAGTCCCAACTTTGAGCTAACGGTACAGCCAAACGGATGATCCAAAGTCAACAAAATTTTGGATTTCTGGGTTCTCATATTTTTAGAATCGAAAAACATAAACCATTTGGCCGGAAAAAATATGTCACTTCGGATATTTATTTCCTGTGCGGCGACTCCCCACTTTAGGCACTATTAATAAACTAAGTATGAATCTGCACCGTTATCTTTAAATCAAATTATTTATCTCTTTTTTTCTATTTTGTTAGCTAAAGTGTTTTATCTTTGAACTGAGCTGATATTGTAGTCGCTATTTTGGATTGAAAAACTGTAATACTTGGCGTACCCATTTGCTCTTGGTATCCGTACTTGACGCGCACTCACACAATCTCTAAAATATATTTTTTCTTAGTACTAAGCCTCATATTTCCAACTCAGAAAGGACCTATGCAATGGATGCATAATGGATTACTTTTAACTACAGTCGAGGTAAAATCTCATCTCCATATACATATTATTTCTATCATCGGTTCTTGAATCCTACAAATTCGCTGTCATACTGTTTGCATAAAAAATAAATAATAAGAACAAAGTTGATCCAACCGCCTGCACCATCCTTCTGCACAGAACGGATCGTTACCTCATCCCAGATTTTTTACCGAATGCCAAACAAAATCACATTTCATATCACAATGACCGCCCCGAAAATGCTGCTCTTTCAAGTGTCTCCTGCCGTCCGTGAAGCGTACAAGAGCTGACCACACACAAGGCGCTTTGAATCGTTTGAATTTTAAATGGAATATTGAAACTAGGAAAACACATCAAATCAATTCCTTTTGGCAAATCGTGATTCTGAATTACATTTATTCAAGATGAAAGTGCTCTGATCCGATCCCACTTGACCCTCCGGGACGGTACGATTGTCTCTTTGGGATTCATTTCACTGCTTTCATTTCAGACGTTCCTTTTTTGTTCTGCTCTCATGACATGATTGTAATTTTCGATTCAGCAAATAGAATGTGAAGCAGTGTATGCTCTTGTAATTTATTCTGCTCTCAAAACGAACGTATGGGGAGTCGCGTGTGCTCTAGCCCTTCAATTATGAATCTACCTGTATATTTACCTAATTAGGCTTGTTAGCTGCACCGGAATGAATGCAAAATGAGGATGACCATTATTGCACATTGATATGGAAATATTCACGGATCTCATTAGAACGGCAAGTATCAATTGAAATTAGCTTTTTAGGTCAGCCTCTTCGAGTGTACGATGATGTTGAATTCATTCTGCAAAATTATACATTTTTCTACAGACGGGCATAACATGCTCCTCATAGTTCGAACGAAAGACTGTTTAATTGATTCTATTGGTCAATTTGCGTATTCATGAGGGTGAATTAGAAATCAGAGATGAAGTAAAATTTTGTAAGCTAGCCTAACGTCCCCTGGTGCTCTGGCTAGTAAGCTAAGTTATAATTTTAATTGTAAGGTAGCCATCAAATAAATAAAAATAATGGGCACGAAATAATACCAACGACAACATGGTTGGTGCTGCAGGAAGAGTTGCACCCGGACTGGGCCTAGCTGATACAGCAACCACTCGTATTTTCTGGTCGATGGAATCTAAAGTCTTAAACAACTTCCATCTTTCGGCAGAGTTTAATGATATTTCTGCAGATAGTGTACACTTTCTGAAACACAGTTAGTGCCTACATAGAGATGGTTACGCGAATTAAGAGAATTGCTCTAGTCGGGAATTTTACTACTTACGTCAACTATAGAGGTATATCCCTGTTCATATCGCCTACAAGATCCTGCCCAGCGTCTAAAGCCGTTTTGCACCGCACTAATTTGCACGTACTATTGCGGCTTCCGATCGTGGTCGCCGTGGCGTAGTGGGTTAGTGCGTCGACTCCTACTCAGAGGGTCTCAGGTTCGATACCCGAATTTACCACCTATCATAATTCACGGCTCCACCTCTTCCGAGTCACTGACAATGCTCAAAGAGTATTCCTGTCTGGAAAAAAGCTTCTCAAATTCGCCGTTTGGAGTCGGCATTAAACTGTAGGTCCCTTCCACTCGTGAAAGAACAATAGCACGCACAACACACGTGGTTGCTGAGAAGCTAGGCCCAGGTCCGCCTCGGACTATCGCGTCACCCATATTATTATTATTATTATTGAAGCTTCCGGCTCTACAAATCGACCATAAACCAAATTTTCACACTAAGGCAGATCCTGGAGAAGACTAAGTTTTAGATCAATATACACCACCTTTTTTATCGATTTTAAGGCCGCATACGACAGCATTCATCGCAATGAGCTATTCTATGCAATGTGTGAATTCGGGATCCTGGGTAAGCTAATTCGGTTGTGTCGCACCACACTAACAAATACGCGATGCACCGTGCAATTCCCCTCATGGACCAACCAGCTGTTTGAATCCTGCACCGGATTTCGGCAAGGAGATACACTGTCGTGTGATTTCTTCAATCTGATACTCGAGAAGATAGTACCGCGGGCAGCTGAAAACAGGGAAGGCACTGTCTTCTACAAGTCAGTCCAACTCTTGAGTTATTTAGAAGACATCGACATTGTCGCGCGATCCCAACGTGCCATAGTGGAAGCTTTTTCGGCGACAATGGACCAATATTGTCTATGTGTGCTGGTAACTTCACTAGCAGCCCCTCCTACCTACCTTCTACTGGTCTGAAAGTGAGTGGGGATAATACAAAATATATGTTGTCGATCTAGAAACGTTCCGTCGACCATCACCTTTGAAAACACCACCACGATCGATTGATTCAATATCGAGTTAGTTAGAAGAAGTTACTGAGGAGTTAGTCTAACTCGTGGTAAACCTAAATTTGACGATCTGTGGATATCCGACGTAGAACCGTAGTTGGCAACCAGTGTTACTTGAGTTTGCTTAAGCAACTGAGCGAAAATCATGTTCTTACCATGATTGTTAGTCATATTAGCCGAAACTGAACGATAGGCCGAACTGCAGAGTTGATTCATGGTGGCGTCAAAGAAAATTCTAAGCTTTTATGGCGAGGAAGGTAAATGATGTGGCTGTAGCCCAGTATGCAAAAATCCGTCGAATGCACTGCCTCGGCCACATCGAGCTCATGGTCACAAACACTTCAGCTAAGAGAGTCTTCGAATCGGAATCTCCTAGTCATCGCTGATGCAAGACAGCTTGGTCGAAAGCGAATTTTGCTCTTACCCTCCAAGGGGGGGTTGGCCTGATGAGCAAATGAGTAAGCTCTGGTCGAAAATTGAAGTTAGCATGCCCGCATTCCATTATAAGGGACCGGCGGAAATAGTTCTGAAAATCAAAACCACTGTATTGATTTTCATGAACTTCTAATCATAGTACTGTAGCAGCTCTTATAACGAATTCAGGCACTCTTCTAAGAAAAATAAACATGTAAAATGGACTACCGGTGTCTGAGCAGTGAACGTGAATAAAGAGCACTCTTGTGTAGTTTGCGAAGCGGTACGGACGTACCTTCAATAAAGTTGATCAGAAAAATATATATTCAAGTGTTTTATTATTGCTTCTTCTATCGGTAAAAGTACGAATGGTTTCAATTGTATAGGTAACTGAGAAATGAAAGTATAAGATATATAAAACAATATTTTTAATGAAAAATATAAACAATATTTGCATATTAAATTACAACGTCATCGGTTATAATGACCAGATTCTAGGTCCCGGCTGAGGTCCATTATAATCCCATTGAATAGCATATCGCTTACAACGACATCACTTAAAACAACATATCGATTACAATGGCCGATTTTTCCATTTTTTGGAAATGAAATATTGGTTACATCGGCTAAGACCGACGCAGCTGCTGGCGTGACAGCATTTTTTTGTGAAACGTTGAACAGTTTATCTGGAGATTCTAAGCATGAATCTGTGCATATAGAATTTTCCATATTTTAAAGCATTGTGCTTGCTGATATGCTGTTCTTTTTGTCTCGTGTTTATTATTCGTTTTGAGTTTGTTCAACTCAGAGAGCATTTTTCCGTATGGCAGGTTCTAATGGAAGTTTATTTTATTCGGTTCGCAAGTTGTATTAGAAATTGAGTTAGAAACGAAAAAAAATCCCTTACGATTAAAGTGAGAGTAAGCAGGTAATATTTTCAGATAGGAAGCTGGGAAGCATAGTAAAGATATTTCCAAAAGTATTCCGTTTCACACTGAACTATATCCACAATTTTTAAAAATGTGGACAAAATCGAAGGTAGTATGAAAATGCTCTGGTAATATCGTTTAAGACACAGTGAAGTTCCGGCACCACCATCAAATTATTTTACATACTTAATATCGGTTAAAGAGACATATCGGTTACAACGACCGAATTTGTCGGTCCATTGAAGGTCAATATAACCGGTTTTGAATTGATATAACAAATTTTATTATTATTAATAGTATGTCGAATTAAGTCTTCAAAATGATAAAAGTACATATATAATCTACATTTAAAATAAATTGTGAATTTATTTTTCAATAAAATTGTTTAATATATATTTTATATTATTTAAGTCAATAACGCCATGCACTTCCTTGCTTAGTGGAGGTGAATCTTTGCTCTTTGACTTAGTCCTTAAATTTATTTTTTATTTTTATTTATTAAATCCATGAATACGATGATCACTTACTTTTATAAAAGGAAGTTAAGATTTGATGTATATATGTATCTGACGCAAAATCTCCGAATCTACCCAACAGATTCGAGCGCAGTTTTCTCCTACAGCTTCATAATTCTTCTGCGGAGTTTTTTCTATACCACATATTAAGTTTTTTTTCAACAAAACCCTTTAAATAAACATGTTAAGTAATAAATTTGATTTTTTCCCACTTTTCGGTGGTTCATCTCAACTTCTCTTCAATCTCACCGACCAGAACTCAACCTAACTTACATATCTGTGTAGAACTTTCATTAACGAATCCATTGCTATATGTGTTACCTCTTTACGTTGTCTAAGAGAGATATATTATTTGCATTGTTTTGCGAATAAGATGAGTGGCGACAATTGCCAATATCAGTGCGCAAGCGGCGTTCGTGTTTATGCGTGTGCATTTATAGGGATATATTTATATACACTCAATTCTCTTTTTATGCGGTAGATACGTCCCAAAACTAACCGCACAAAAAAAATCGCATAAAAAAATACACTAATGTAGTGTAAAAGAAGGGATGTGTTCCATTATTTTCAAAAACGCATAAAACCAAAAAATCATATAAAAAAAAGACATTAATTACATTATAAAATTAGGGTTACGTTCCAAAATTTTTTAAAAGTTCATAGGACCAAAAAATCGCAAAGAAAAGTCGATATCAACTAATAAGAAATGAGGATATCTGAGAATTTTTGAGCAGAGTATAAAGTTTTGGTAAATTCAAATCAAATACATAACATTACTTTATTTTTAATTAAATATATTTATTTCACATTACTTTAATTAGTAGTTTTATAAAAATTTTATATTGAGTCATTTTTTTCACTTTCTGATAACACCCGCAACCTTTTGTGAACTGGCGCGAAATCATTATCATCACTAGAATAGACAGTCAGTTCATTTTGTGACGAGATAGCTACTGCATCAATAGATTCAACGTAAGTTTCGCCTGCTGAAGTTTCTCCTGATTTGATAAGAAAATCAGTTATTAAGCTTTGCGAATCTTTCCGTAATTCTTTATGAAGTTCTTGATACCCAGATATGCAATTATTCAGCTCACGCTGGAATTTGAATGCCCGCTCAGTATTCAGGTCATTATTAAGAAAATGTGTTTCTAATTTTTTGCAAAGTTGAAGACCTTCTCGAACTATTTTTGCAGTGAATGGGGAAGGATTGTTGTCTTCTTTCTCACTGTTATTTTCTGGTTCTTCGACTGAATCAAATAACATTTCAATAATACCATCATCACTTGGGGGCTCATCTACAAGCAACTCATTGATGTCAATCTCGTTAAGGCTATCAAAACCTTCGCCACCAATTTCATGTGCCAAAGCAATAATTTCAGTTGAAACCGCCATTGCTTGATTAGTAGCATTGTCCCTTGCAACGCATTCAGGCCAGATTGCTTTCCAGCAGCCAGTTTGTTTCCAGTTTGTGGTCTTATTTCACTGATTGCAGAAGAAGAATGATTTATGCAGTTTAAAATCGAAAACTTTTGCCAAACGTCGGTTACTGTTACTGGCTCACTATCAATTTGGTGAAAAATAAAATTAAAAGTATGTTTTACATAATACTTTTAAAACGTAGCAATTATGCGTTGATCTAGTGGTTGAATAATGCTCGTTGTATTAGGTGGAATAAAAAGTATCTGAACATTTGGCTGTTCTAAATGCGGATGAGATGGAGCATTTTCAATAATTAATAAAACTTTAAAATTTAGTGATTTTTCCTGCATATAAGCTTCTACTTCTGGAACAAAGCATTGATTAAACCAGTCAGTGAAAGCCGCAGATGTTACCCAAGCTTTTTTATTGGACATCCAATTCACCGGTAATTTTTTTAAATCTTTGCCTTTTAGTGCCCGTGGTCTAAGAGATCGATTAATGAGCAAGGGTTTAAGTATTCGATCACCTGATGCATTGCTACAAAGTAGGAATGTTACTCTATCCTTGGCTGCTTTAAAACCACTTGCTTTTTTTCGGCTTTCGAAATGTAAGTTCGTGCAGGCATTTTTTTCCAAAACAATCCTGTTTCGTCTGCGTTGAAAACTTGATCGGCAGTATCTACCATCTTCAATAATTTTAATCAACTTTTCAGGAAAACGTTTTGCAGCTTCTTCATCTGCTGATGCAACCTCGCCGGTAATCTTCACGTTGTGAAAAGCATTTCTTTTTAGAAAACGAGTCAGCCATCCTGTGCTCGCTGAAAATTCTGTACCAGACTGGGTGCAAGAAGTAGTAGATGGTTCCACTTGCTTTAGCTTCTCGTAAAAGATAAGAGCTTTTTTTTTTTATTAAATTACCATCTAAAGGAATCCTTTTTTTGTAAGTTCTTCAATCCAAACCACCAGCGCTTTTTCAGTTTTGTCAATTAAAACACTTCTCGAATATGAAGATAATTTGGAACTTAATTTAGTACCGGATATTACAGACTGCCTTATTGAAACTTCATTCTTTTTAATGGCTCTTATTGTCGATTCACCGTAGCCAAAACGCCTCTAAACATCAGTAAATCTTTCTCCTTTCACTAAGCAATCTAAAATTGCAATTTTTATTTCTAAGGAAATTGCTTTTCGTTGCTGCTTCCTTTTTTCCATCTTCAAACAAATTTTTATTTTAAAATTTAAAAAATTAAAGTTCTTAATCAACCAAACGCGTCTTTACTAAACGAACGCATTAGCTCAAGTGATAATTCATTATTACACAAATAGCATTGAGCATATGTAACTATTGTTTGCTTGCTCTGTATAGAAGAAATATTTAAAAAGGGGAATCCCATACAAAATACTATAGAAAAACAACGCATAACTTCAAAATCTTGTACAAAAAAATCAGAATTAGATTCTCAGGAAAAATCGCATAACTTCAAAACCGCATGAAAAAGATTCGCATAAAAAGAGAATTGAGTGTATATATATTCACCAGTGTATTCATACTACGGACCATTGCCAGCATCGGTGGCCAAGCGGCGTTCGCTGTTGTGCGTGTTCATTCTGAGAAATGCATGGATGTGTATTCATACTACTTGAGCTACATATGATATTGTTATTTTTGATGCTTTACACCACAGTAGTGAACACGTTGTGAAAATAAGAATATTGATAACAAGAATTAATAAATAATAAAAAAGTGGTATTTAACACAAGGTATGTACATAAATCTGAATGTGGTTATTGGAGGTATGTATATTATCGGCGAGTGTATACAGCAGAGTCGAAAAGTTAGGCAGTTTGTTTTTGGGGTGCTTAACTTTTTCAAGAAACTGATCCAATTTATGTTTATCTTACAAATGTATGTGTGTGTGTAAAATACAAGAAATTCGTACAGATACAATAAAAATTAAACTGTTCCGGTACCTACTAGCAACCGTGAACCGATCAGCGTAATTATGCACACATACACATTTGCGAGATATTCATAACGGTAAATGCCGTTTGGATTTGTGTTTCCTGGTTTTATTTTGCTCCACATACGTACAACCAAAGATGGGAAGAATGCATTAGCAGTAACGTAAAGTAATGGTTTCAATGATAAAGAAAGCTGCCAACATTAGCATTTTTATTGCCAGTGGCATAGTGAGTGGTATGACTCCAAATATAGGGGACTCCGCGTAATTGGGACAGTCCGCTTAATCGGGAGACTACAGACTGAATTTGTTTGTCCCCACTGTTGAAAAAATGACTCTTTCAAAGAATATGCGAGTTCATTTGCATAACGATATTGATGCTGAAACATTTGCGAATATGCTTCTGCAAATTGGAAATTGTACGGTACAAGAAGAAAATGGTAAAGTTACTCTTTCCGTTGGGAAGCAAGTAAGAGATATTAATGAATTGGTGGATTCGATATAAGTAGCAAGACCCCTTCTTGGTTCAGAAAAAGAGCTATTCTGGCTCCAAGAAATGATTCAGCGTCCAGAATCAATGAATTCATTTTAAGCAAGATCAACGGTGACGTACAAATTTATAGATCCATTGACACCGTTGTAAATACTGATGATTCGGTACATTTTCCAACAGAATTTTAAATTCTACGAATCCAGCAGGACTACCAGGGCACATCATTTTCTTAAAAGTTGGTTTAGAAATTTTTGTCGTCCAAAGCTGTGCAATGGAACAAGGTTACTGGTAACACCTTTAAGACCTAATGTAATTGAAGCGATTATTATAACAGGACCAGGCACAGAAGAGAATGTATTTATTCCACAAATACCGATGATACCTTCGGACTACCCATTTCGTTTTAAAAGGCTGTAGTTTCCAATTAAGTTATGTTTTGCTATGACTATCAATAAGGCTCAAGGTCAAACTGTTTAATTTACCGGTATTGATTTGAGCAATTGTGGTCGCCGTGGCGTAGTGGTTAAGTGCGTCGACTCCTACGCAGAGGGTGCCAGGTTCGATACCCGAATTTACCACCTACCATTATTCACGTCTCCACCTCTTTCGGGTCACTGACAATGCTCAAAGAGTATTTCCTGTCTAGAAAAAGCTTCTCAAATTCGCCGTTCGGAATCGGCTTTAAACTGTAAGTCCCTTCCCCTCGTGAAAGAACAATAGAAGAGAAGCTAGGCCCAGGTCCACCTCGGACTGTCACCCATATTATTATTATTATTGTTTGAGCAATTAATGCTTTTCCCATGGACGACTATACGTAGCCTGCTCACGCATAAATAAGCAGGAAAATTTGCATATATTACTTATTTATTTAAAAAAAAAATGTTTGTATGCACATGTACATATGTTTGCCTTTTATTTAAATCCGTTTAACGCTAATTCTAATGAAAATTTGCACACTAACTGTTTATGTTTGTACTTCATAAAAATGTTCTCAATGTCAATACTTTATTTGAAGGGGGATGTTTTTACTGTGTAAAAATCCCTTTCGTTATGTGGGAACGGTCCCCATAGTATCTCTTGAAGATTTTCACCTACCCTCGCACAAAAAAAGAATAAGCCAAATGGATCATCACTTCATCAAGTTAGATTGTCGGCATTGAATTGTCCATCCGTTTTTTAAATATATTTTCGTGGGAATTGCAATGACGAAATTGATCAAACGCGCACCATCCTCGAGAAAAAGTTGCTGACTTGCAAGTTTATTTTCATCAGCATAACGGATTGCTGACTGCTTAAAACGGCATTGGACAGAATGTCGTCGATCATAGAATTGTCATAAGAGCTGACAAAATGCCTGCTGGACTCATAAACATGAACGTAATCTTACCAGGCATAGCGTCAGGAAATTCGAATGTCTACGCCTACGAAGTCGCGGGTACAGCTAGTAGCTGTATATATTACTACAATCCGAAAAAATGAGGGAAGTAGTGTTTAATTTCGGGCCAATACTTTACTATTTGCGCAAAAAAAGGCGTATATATTCTTAAAGAGGGAAGATAGCTCTGAACTCTTGAAATTAAATTATCTTCGCATTTTATGAGAATTTAATTTATCGCCTTTTCAGAAAAGCACGATGCAAGAAACAAAAATGATGGACCATTTTAAGGGTCTAAATAAAAAAATATTAAATAAAACATGAAATCAATATTCAATACCTCAATGCATTGATCCAACTTGAGACACACGTTTGACCCAATTGCGATTATTTACATTATCATACGTTCAACCCAGCACTTCTTTAATTTTCTCATTAATTTTTAATTTATTTTCTCATCATTTTTTTATTCTTTGCGCATTGCTATGTCAGTGTGTGGTTTCGCATTGCCTACAACGGAAGCTGAATATGTTAGTTACATGTCGAATAATATACTGGGCACTGCTCAAAGGTGTGTTACGATGGCTTGGTTGATCGGTGGTCGTATGTGTCTTGCATTATTCTGCGAACTCTGATCGTGAAAATAGGAGAGGAGGAAGAGGTGCATTGACAGTGCGAGATACCTGTTCTATCTCTAGTTTACCAATTGATGTTCAAGTGAACTAGCCAATTGAATTCCTCTCCATACATTCACCCGCAATACTCATAACTCTTTTCGCCGCAATTTAAAAAAATAGTTGGTACAAGTTTTGTTTCAGTTGCGAAATCAATACCACTTGCTATCTATTTTTCAATATTATTTTGTGTAAATACTGACCATGGCTACGTCTTAAGTGGTCCGCATGGAATGTGCAATTGTAAATGTAATATTGCAAGAGGAGGTCGAAAAGCTGCTCGTTGCTGTGGGGCTAACGATGGTACCTGACGAAGGCGGGTTTGCTTTTTTTTTGCTTTCGAAAATTGCAAGCTTCTGCATACTGGCCTGAGGAATGGTGTGGCATGTTGGGAAGCTGTAAGCTGAAATCGGTCGTATTAGCAGCAGCTTTGAGCAAGTACTGATTTCCCAGTATTGATAAGAATACCCCATTTGGTAAAGTGATCAAATTTGTTAGCGGTCTGGTATTCGACCTTTCTCGCGGCGATCTTTGATGACGTCGAGTTGGCACAAGTCACCGAATCGTCTGCAAATAAACAGTGGTTCAGAGTGTTGGTTGGATGCGGTTGATCTCCACTGTCCCAGCTTCGATCCTTGCGCAACTCCCGCCTTGGATCTTTCCCGTTCTCCGTGATATGAAACACTCTCATCGTTCTCTCTCACTCTTTTGATATTACAAAAAAATGTTCTATTTTCCGCTTGCTATTAAAGAAGCCATTGCTTAAAGAGTTCTTCATGATGATGGTGAGTAGTGTAGTGTACTGCGAGCACACTTGCTGGTGCAGGTCAGACCACAAATGTCTATCGAAGAGCGCTTCCCACGCTGGCACGGTATTCTGTTGTGTCACCAATACATTACAAGTGGTATCAGCAAAGTTAATCGCATTAGATTCAGGAGCATAGGGCGCCCTTTAGCTGGAAACACATGTCGGCTTGTGCATCTTGGTCCAAATAAGGTTCGAAATCATTGAAAAATATGAGGCGCTGTTGAATGTACTGTCGGTCATACGTTGAAAAATCCCAATTTTGAAAAATTCCGGCCCAGTGATTTCGGCGGACAATAAGCACAGTGAGACGATTCATTGATTTAGCGGGACTAAATTAATAAACTCTAACAAATAAATGGTTTTTTCAAGTTTCTTGGTTCTTATTTATTGAAATTGTTCACAGAATAGAAGATAACAAATTATTTGAATATATAAGCAAACATTTTGGGATAACAACACATTTTGGGACAGTGCTAGTTGGAGAGGCTTGTTGGTTGAAGCCCAGGTCCACCCCGGACTGTAGCTCCAAATAAAGAAGATGAAACAAGCGATTCATCCCACTGTGCTGTGGAGTTGTGGGTCTGTGCGTCTATTCTCATGCGTTTGAACTTCGCTGCCTGGGTTCCATACACGGCACGATAAAAGAAAAAAATTGTTTTCACGTTGCCATCGTAGTAAAAAACTCAATCAAACACAAAGTACTCCCATTAGAAAGTATGAAGTTAATCGAAAGTATTGGAATTGAAGTACCTCTTGACAATGGTATGTCACTGAAAATATATACTAGTTATTTCCCAGGCGGAAGACCCACAGCACAAAAGCTCATTGATCTACATAATGATCTGATAAGACTTGTTAATACTAACGATTTGTATCTAATAGGCGCTGACTTTAACTGCAGGCATAGCCATTGGGGCTGTCTGAGGGCTAACACTTGGGGTAACATTCTTGCTGACTTAAACTCAAGGTATTCATTTGATATTCTTTATCCACCTAGTCCTTCGTATGTTCCATCAAACAGTAATTGGAACCCGTCGACATTAGATATATTTCTAACAAACATTCCTGACCTTTTCAGTTCACCTATAACCCTTAACGAACTAAGTTCTGATCATTTGCCTGTTAAATGTACACTTTTATCTTTTTCTGTGCATAAAAGAAATCAAATATTTGACTTCAAAAAAGCCAACTGGACCATTTTTAAGAGACAAATGAAAACAAAATTGGCAAATGGGCTAGTTCAAGGTACAAGCGAATTTCATATTGACCAAAACGTTAATACATTTAGCAATGCTATATTGGAAAGTATTGAGAGTTCGGTGCCTAAGAAAACCATAACCCGCCATTTAAAAAACATTCTTCCACTATACATACGGCAGATGATAACGCTAAGAAATACGTGCAGATCCAGATGGAGCCGTACGAGAAACGAATTTTACCTAGGAGAATACAAAATAATGAATGCCCTAGTTAAATTTGCAATTGCGAATTTTAGAAACCATTCATGGAACGAAAGGCTTCAATGTTTAGATAAGGGTAGCAAACCGTTCTGGAATATAACAAAAATTATAAAGAAAAAACACAACCATATTCCTCCACTTGAAGTTGGGGATTCTGTTATGCTAGCATGCAGTGAAAAAGCTAATGCTCTAGATAACAGCTTTTCAGACAATTTTCAGATTTCTAGTAATATCATACCACCCCCTCATATACAAGTCTCTGTTGAACAATCAACTAACTATATTAATTCACACGCGCTGCCAGGTACTATAACGTTAATAACACCTTCAGAAATAAAAAATACTATTCGGAATCTAAAAACGAAAAAATCTCCTGGTTTCGATGGAATATAAAA
The DNA here is from genome assembly GCA_964034865.1 of Eristalis intricaria. Lineage (NCBI taxonomy): Eukaryota > Metazoa > Arthropoda > Insecta > Diptera > Syrphidae > Eristalis > Eristalis intricaria. The sequence goes on from OZ035873.1 coordinate 125,775,409, forward strand.
TACCTGCCTTAAAAATCTACCAAACTCCGCCTTGATGCACCTAACTGATATCTACTGATACAGCTGCCTAAAACTGGGTTACTTCCCTAAAAACTGGAAGGCTGCAAAAATAATACCAATACTAAAACCCGGCAAGCCGCCTCAATTGCCTGGCAGCTATAGGCCCATTAGCCTGCTAGGCTCTATTAGCAAGTGCCTCGAAAAAGTTATTAAGAACCGAATAATGTCTTTCGTGGACGAAAATGCATCGTACCCCCTGAGCAATTCGGTTTCAGAGCTTTTCATAGCACTGTTCACCAAGTACATCGCATCACAAAGCATATCAAGCAAAATCTTGCAGAAGGCAATAGCACTGGTATGGTAGTGTTAGACTTAGAGAAAGAGTTTGATGGCCTGCTACATAAGCTATTAAGTATTAATCTACCAATGTATCTTATAAAGATCATACAGTCATTTCTTTCAGCTCGAAGTTTTAAGGTCTGTATCAAGCACTTTTCAGAAGAAGTACAAATTAACGCAGGCGTTCCACAAGGATCTGTCCTTGCTCCAGTCCTTTTCATCTTATATACCTGTGATCTGCCAAGATTTTCCAACTGTGATATTGCCTTATTTGCCGACGATACGTGTATTTACTCTTCCGATTCAACTGGTTTCAGTATTGAAACTAACTTGCAATCGGTCTTGAATATATTCGAAGGATATTGTAAAAGCTGGAAAATTAAAATTAATGACTCGCAAAAGAAAAGCTTGTCTCCTTCCTAGCAAAAATCTGCTACTCAACGGCGTTCAGATTGAGTGGAAGTCCAGTGTAAAGTATCTAGGCATCTATTTAGATAAACGCTTAACTTTCAATCGACATGTCCAAGAAACTATCAAAAAAGTGAATGTCGCGGCGAGGATTCTTTATCCATTTATTTGCAGAAACTCCCACTTGGATATTCAAAACAAGTTATTAATTTTTAAAGCTATTTTAGTTTGGGGCAATTGTGCTCTGCGCAGACTTCAGATATCCCAAAACAAAGTTTTGAAAATGATTTTCAATTTACCATGGTTCTTCTCTACTGATGTACTTCATGAAATATCCAACGTAGACATGATTATATATAGAATTGAAAAACTAAACCATAAATATAATATCTCATGCTTAACATCTGAAAATAACTTGATTTCAAATCTTGTTTCGTAATAGTGCAATATACGTTTTTTTTTTAACTTATTTATCCAACTATATATATTCATTTATTTATTTATTTATTTAATTACATATATATTTGCTTATTTATTTATTGATTGTTCGTCTATTTATTAATTCATAGTTTTATTATTTATTTATTTACTCATGCTTACTTATTTATTTATTTATCTATATATTGACTTATAATTTATTTATGTTATTTATTTATTTATTTACTTTTAATTCATTTATGTTATTTATTTATTTATTTATTATTCCTCCTTGACTTATGTGTTACTTGTTTTTAACTTTTGAAATCAAGTTATAAACTCACCTTTCTTTTCCCTCTAGTGACACTGAGTTTTCTTATGAAGGTTTTTGGTGGCTTTTCCTTCAAATGACATATGTGATATATTATTTAAGAAATTTTATTAATATTTTAGTAGTAAAGCAAATAAGCCGAATCTCTGAAAGAATAAATGAAATGTAAAACCATTGTAAAATTACTGCCACAATAAATAAACAATAAACATAAACAACACGTCGCCACGTCTTTCGAGTCACTGACAATGTTCACACAGTAATAATTATTTCTCAAATTTTGACGTTTGGAGTCGGCATGAAACTGTAAGTCCCTTCTACTCCTGAGAGAACAATAGCATGTACAACACGAGTGGTTGCTGAGAAGCTAGGTCCTGGTCCTCTACGGTCTGCAGGGCCACACATATTATTTTTATTATAAGTCCGACAGTTTTGGTTATTATTCACTTGCCCATTCAACCAGAAAAAGACCTTGTCGCTGAAGGCAATATTTCGATTAGAACATTTTTCACGAGCACGAATATTGAAAAAAATGCAATTATTTGTAAGCGTCGTTCGCGTGTACCTAAGTCTTTCTGATGATGATGACAATGATGACAAATGTACTTAGATTTTGTCATTTGTCACGAATGACTCCCGAACTAACAAAACCTACATCAATGTAAAATCAAACAAAAACGACAAAAAAGAAAACCCATTATTTGAAATGCCATCAAATCTGACCGATTTCCGGTTTCCGTCACCAATAGTTTGGTAAATTCGTTCACAATTAATTCATTTACACAAACCAACTGCACGGGTTTCCACTATAATTCACCTCGTCAAGCTCAGCTGCCAGACGACCCAGTTGATGTGCTGCGACAACTCCTCAAAGGATCAAATGTGGACACAATCAATTAGTTGAATAACTCTGTTTAAGCTAATCTCATGAAACTATGGAATGCGAATGATTTGATTGCACTGCTCGAGTCTATATTATTCGGCAGTTGAATTATGCATCGTTAGCTTACCTTGTTAGATATTAGACGATGATGAGGGCAGACCAGTCATTTGCAACACCTGGGCAATTCAGTGTGATTAAAATGAAATTATTGAGATGATTCCAGCATAACGGCGAACTAGCAAACACACGAAGCGTGCGTCTGGTCCCAGCTGACCAGTAACCGCATGGGATAATTTTAGTAGACGTGAGGAGGAACGCCTGAAGAGGACTTTGCACCCTTGGCCAGATGTCAGACATGAACTTGGATGGTTCGTGTGCGACTACGGCATATCCTTGAGATTGCCAAAGGAACGTGCGTGTGTTACATGTCCTGTCCAGGCAACACCCTTTCTAATGACAGCCGACATTATAATCGACAGCCCATTCAATTCACCTGACTGCATACTTTTTACGCATCCCCAATGCAGGCAGGTCCATCCGTTCGATACGGAGATGTACTCGATAAATTATTCACATGACCTTCCGGTGCCATGGCAGCAAATTCGCAATGTCCATGAAAGCTTAACCATGTCACATCTCACCCTTTTACGTAGAATTTGACATGAAAATGTGTGTTGCATGGTGTGTCTCCATCCCGATCCAATGGTACAGAAGAATGAGTGTCGTAGGGCGTCCTCGTTCGGTCAGATTCCTGCAACAAGAGCAACGAGTGAATTTTGAAATTTTCCGGTTCAATTAAATTTTAAATTTTCCGATTTATTTTGAGTTACCAACAAATGATGCTTCAATACGGTACAGGTGAGGGTATCCTTCTCGGGCTGGGAGATGTTGTCAACGCAAATTGATGAGGTGTGCCATGGGTTTTGTTTGCCGCATGCAGATGGATTTTTGGTATATTTGAAGAAATTCAGGTGGACGAGGTGGTTTTGGTAAGAACAACTCATTTCTTTTGGCTTCGAATTGATTTAGGAGCGGAACCTGATCACAGAGGTATGATGGGAATTTAAATTTTAGCAGTATTCGTCCCTACATTCCTGAAAAGAGTTATAGACTTTTGCAGCAAACTGTCCAGTAAGCCTCCCTCAGAAGTTGACCACCTCGTTGTGGAACGTGGGCTATCGAAACGCAACCTCCCATGATGACAAAATGATACAGATTTAACTTTTGCCAGGGCCTCGCTTGCACACAGGCCTTAATGATGGCAGTATGTGATCCTCTATCAGATTAGCCCCTAGTCAGAGGAAGTCCCACCATGCACTACCCAGTGCGTGCGGGGATGAGTGAGCAACGAGCAATGGCATCGACACAGGATAAGCACATAGAAAGTCTCATCCCTCTCAGGAATGCATCTCCAGCTAATTGACAAAAGCTACCAGGTATCGTTTGGATATCTTGGCTAGTTGGAGTGGAGTTGGAATTCAAATGTCTGCACACGCGGGAGGGGGGATACTCAGAAGTCCCATGCTTACAGGCAGGGTATTGGAGTGGATACCATTAGGAGGGAGAGTTGGAATCTTGCTCAAATTTGAAAGGTCAACTTGGAGTCCGACTACGCTACTGTCTTGGATGAAGTTTATGCTGCCCTTGGTAGGGTAGAGTAGATGAATTCCTGTATCCTGATCGGTGACTTCGATGCTCACTTAGTTATGAATGTAACGACATGGTAGAGTGTGCGATGCACCGTATCTCCTGAGCAGAAGGCTGAACGGAGAAATTGCTGTTGGACTCTTGCAGTGCAAATGTCACGGAAGAATGACGTCTGTTTATAACAGCTGTCATTGCCTCTGATTTTGGAGTGAAGTGGCTGGTAAAACACTGCTTTGTTTAAAACACTCAGAGTTCAAGAAGCCATCAGAGAGAAGAAGAAAGCCTGCAGGGACTGTTTTCTCTTGGGAGACTCTGCTCCTCGTTACCGGTATACTGAGGCGCGGAGAACTTGCAAATTGGCCGGGAGAGCAGTCTTGCAAGGAGTCCGGTGAGAAGTTGTAACGCAACCATAGAAAGGGTGTTCTGGCAAACCATTCACCGACTGAGAGGAAGAAAATTCAACGTTTTCGAAGGTGTCAAGTCCAAATTTCCAACGAGGACGACATCTTGTGCAGATTCCTTGCAAGCACTTTCAGAGGAGCTGAGTGGGACGGACAATAGTCCACCGGCCAAGGAAGTAATTTTCGGTGTCGGTGTGCATAGGGATGCAAACGATAAATCGATGTTTACGAAAAATCGATGTTTCGTTCATGAACATTGATGTTTTGATACATCGACGGAAAAACTGTCAAACTTTGACATCAATCATTCATTTCGTTGAAAATTTTCAAGATGTGTTAAATATAAAATGTGCTTGAATTTGTGTGTGGCATTATATATATATATATGCAACATCTAATTCACTTGCGCCTTGACAGCGTTTAAATACGATGTTTCTCCCGTGGCTGTGGACACGTGTGTGCCGAGGGAATTGCACTACAAACATATCACAGAAAAAAGAGAAAAAAAAACTGGCTAAAGGTTTATCGTTTCCCCGATCCACAAGAAAGGAGACCCCTTTGACTGCGCCAACTACCGAGAAATAAGTGTCCTGAACATCGCATACAAGATCGTCTCTGCCGTTCTGTTTACTCGCCTGAAGTCGTTTATAAATAACCCGAGAGGCACCATTGACCAAATCTTCACATTACGGCAAATCCTGGTAAGAACCCAAGAGACGCAGATCGACAACCACCACCTATTCGTCGATTTCAAGGCCTCATATGACAGTGTGCATAGAGACGAGCTATACAACGCCTTGTCTAGTTTTGACATTCCTGCCAAACTCGTCAGGTTGTGGGGGATGACGATGGAGAATTATCGCTGCTCCATCAAGATCTATATAACGAACTCACCGAGACCTTCAATGTCGAACATGGTTTTAGACAAGGCGACGCGCTGTCATGTGACTCTTTCAACATTATTCTTGAGAAGATCGTGCTGAACTCACACGCTTACACAAGACGCACGATCTTCCAAAAGTCCGTACAACTGCTAGCATCCACGGATGACATTGACGTGATTGGTGGAACACAGCGAGCCGTCAATGAAGCGTTTGCTGGTATTGAAGCGGAGGCGGTCAAAATGGGTTTAGCGGGGAATGAAGGCAAAACGAAGTATATGCTGGCCAGAACGTCCCCATTGTCAGCTATATCTTCGAGGTAGTCAAGGACTTTGCCTTCCTCAACTCCGCAGTAAACAGTACGAACAACACCAGTACGGAGATTAAACGCAGAATTTCTCTTGCCAACTGCTGTTTCTATGGGCTCAAGAGGCAATTGAGTAGTAGAGCCATCTCTCGAAGGATCAAGCTGACTTTATACAAGACCTTGATCATCCCAGAGGCATGGAAAATCTCAAGAGCGGATGAGAAAGTCCTTGGTCTCTTCGAGAGAAAAACTCTGCGTGCGATCTTTGGTCCTGTTTGCGTTGACGGTTTCTGGAGGAGAGGATTCAACCACGAACTGTACGGACTGTACAGCGACATGAGTCTATTCAGGCGTCTTCGGATCCAACGCCTAAGATGGCTAGGCTATGTAGAGCGTGTGGACAACGCAGCTCCGGCCCGAAGAGTCTTCGACTCCGAACCCGTGGAACAACATAACAGAGGAAGCCCGCTTTTAAGGTGGCACACCCAGGTAGAGACAACTAGCCAGAGACCGTGCTAGCTGGAGAGGTTTGTTGGTTGAGGCTCAGGTCCACCCGGACTGTAGCGCTAAATAAAGAAGACGGAAGGGTTTGATACTATATGAACACTACAACTAATTTCGATCCTCGATTTAAGCTTACGCACTTCAAAGACGCCGTGACTAAAGGTAAATTAGTTGCCTTAATACAACAGCTCATCTTCATCTACCTTTGGCACATCTGGTGGGGCTGATAAGGATGATTAAGAGACCGATGTCTAGAAATACCACAATCAACTGAACACAAGAGCATAAAAGATAAATCATCTACTGCAATTTAAAAGAGATCTTCAACTTAGCAGAAATTCAGATCTATCTGTCGTCTCCTGTTGCACCTATACAAAGAGACGCAATTGTGATTTGATAGGACATGAAATTTCCTTTCAAAAGCTTTCAGAGACTGCTATGTTATAACTCCCCATCCTGGCCACGTATGTTCCAAGCGGGCGTTTATTCTCGGACCCTGGGGCAACCATCACTAAGCACAGGAATATATTTGGGGATATTGGGGACTGGATTATTTAAGCTTCTATTCCTTAACTCCATTTCGCAGTTGTTACATTCGAGCAAATAAATATTTATTATCTCTCTTCTCTTTCTCTTTCTCATTTCAATATTATGTTTCAATAAATAAATAAAATTAAACCGCAGGGTGAATCGCAGATGAATCTTATTGTTTTCAGGTCTAGTTGACTGAAAATTAGTTAATGCTCTGGGGTTGAAATTCGTGAGCGTAAGACTAGTATATTTTGTTGCTTACATACGTCGCAAATATAGCCAACAATTTGAAAAATGTAAGATAAATAAGAAATCGGGAAAAAAACATCAATGTATCTTTATTAATACTTTAACCGATAGAAAATAGAAATAATAAAACACTTAACGATCAATTTTATTACTTTATTATAAGTACGTCCGTATCGCTTCGCAAAGTACACAAGAGTGATCTGTATTCATGTTCACTGCTCTCACCGGTAGTCCCTTTTACATGTTTATTTTTCTTAGAAGAGTGCCTGAATTCGTTATTAGGGCTGCTACAATACCTATGTTTTTTAACATCGATGTTTATCGTAAAACCATCGATGTTTTTTAACATCGATGTTTTTTAGAACGATGTTGCATCCCTAGGTGTGCATGAAATTCGACCAGAAATGCTTAAGGCAATGGGTAAGAGTGACTTTTATGACTCTCTCGAGTCCATGGCCACATTAGTAGCATGGGAACGCGGTGAGACACCTGGCGAGTTGCAAACTGGGGTGTTAGAGTCGATGGCAAGGATCGACGTGCCTGGAGATCCCACGTGCAAGTCATAAACATTTCAACGCCGCCAATCATGCTTATGCCAGGCCCAGCGGTTAATTATTTATCATCCAGAGATAGGGATGTCATAGTTCCAGATTTCGATGCGGTCATACGATCGCTAAATGAAACAATCGCTAAATAAATAATCACCCCTATCGTATTGTGGAATCCGTCGGGTGAATTGCTTGCCGGATAAAATATTTCGGCATCATCAAATGAATAGTACCCCGTGTCGGTAGAGTGAATGAGTTCCACTGTTCGTGGAAAACGTTCGGATCGGATCTTGCGCGAAAAAAATACATTTCTCATCCGCATCAAAATAGTTGCGGATTTCATACGATCTGGTGAATCGGTGAATCCCACAAGCATACTTGACGACCACGCATCCATAACTCTTCGATGGAGACCACTAAACCACTGACTCTTTAAAAGCAAAAAATTGTCGCTTCTCTTCTCTTCGACACAAACGGATGTGAAATGATTTTTTGTATTCTCCACAGTCAACCGTACAGCCACATCCAGGGAGATGAATTATCCCTCAGTGTTTCAATAATTGACTGCAATTCCAGGTACTTGTTGTGGATTATTGCACAATTGAATCTTTTGATAGCAACAAACCTTTCTCCATGTTTTCCCCCGGGATCTCAATTCAATCTAAGGTACACGTACTCGCAAATTATTCGCTCCCGGAATAATGCAATTCACTTCTGAAGCACCATAGTCAACAATACCGACCGCAACAATGCCAAACGCTCCAGATGTTGAACACAAGCATGGCGCAGTGGGGGTGCTTTCAGTGATTTCGTTCTTTCTACCTTAATTAAGCCCTTACCTTGAGGTAATCCTTATGGCAAATGCAAGTCATACAAAACGGCAATTGCAATGAACGCTTCTATGTGAAAGGGTTACCACAAACACATATTGTGTGTCACAAAGCCGCACAAGACCTAACCGCACGAGCAACAGTTTGCAGGAAAGCCAGAAGTCGGACGCAACCATCAAAACGATGGCAACAATAATAATTGAACGTGGAGGTTTGTGCGGAGTGCAGTGATATACTTTTCATGAACCTACACGTTGCCATGGTGCTGGATAACTCCAAGAATGGTCACCACCTGTGCATGGCTGGGTGATATGACAAAGCATTTGTGGGTTTGAAATTGAAAAGGTAACATGCTTTGCAGTTCCTCGGATACGTTTGCGCCATCAGAACCGAGGTATGTATAACGGCTTTGAAAAAATAACCACCTTTGGTTTTCTCTCAACGAATGATTTTGCTTGTATTCCTTAGTATTTCATTTCATTTCATTTTGAAGCTGGATTTAATATCATGCGATGAGACTTGAGATACAACTGCAAAAATTGAAAATAGATTCAAGGCAGGACAACGCATAAAAACGCTGCAACTTCCCAATCACTTTGCTTGTTTTTTTTTTCGTGGCGTTGTGGGTATGTGTGAACCCTGCCTGGGTTTGATCCCCAATAATATTCACGATCCCACCTCCTTCGAGTCACTGACAATGCTCAGATAGTGTCGCTCCACCCATATTATATTATACGTGATGGTGGTATAAGTATTTACATGAAAAAGTAAGTAGCGCGAAATAAATAACTGAACTTCGTAATTTTTTTTTAATATATTCTCTTTATTATATATATTCTATTATAATTACGGTTTTAGTTCTTTATTTACTATTAATAATACGGCCGCTGTCTTAAGCAGGGCTGCACCGTACTATCCGGATGAGAGTTTACTATGAACTACCACTCAGATCGAATCGAATGCCCGAAGAAGGTTTTGTTATTTTTAATATTTCAACACGGTCCCCCAATTGACTTGATTGGGCTTACATTCTTCAAGAGGTCAGCCGAATGCATTGGTTTTATTCTCCCTATTTCTCAATAGGTTAACCGAATGCATTGGTTCACTTTCCTTGTTTACTCTTTCGGTCATCGTTACTTTTATGGGTCACATAAAAGTGATGACGATAAGAATTTATGGTGTGCAATTGAAGAATGCAAACACAAGCAAGTATGGTGACACATTGTATATTTTTATTTTTAAGAATTACGACCAATACTTAACTCCTCCTTCCTTAGAGAAAGTTTTCTCCTGGAAATTTTGATTTGAGGGTTTCGTTTGTTTTTTTTCCTTGCTCTTCTGTTAAGCTATCAATTTTAATTTTAATTTTACCGGTACTTCTGACATTCTTGTACATTACGATTCCAATGATACTTATACCAATAATAATTATTAACATGGATGTACCAGAGATTAAATAGGTTTTTACTTTGTGGTATTGAACTAATTCTAGGTTATGTCTATTTTCAATTTCTTGTAGTTCCTTAAATTTTGTAAACACCGTATTGATGGTGGCATTTTCTTTCATTATTTCTTCATAATAGAATTGAAATGTATAATTAGTTTCTTTGTTCTTAATTATAGCGTCATTGATTTTAATATTACAGTTCTGAATATTAACAATAAGATTTCCAGCAAAAGTTAAATTTCTAGAGTCACAATTATTTTGTACGGTTACATTTTTAGCGTTTTTAATAATATAAGTTCTTTCGTTCAGATTAATAATTTCAAAATTATTATTGATCCTCATTAAACAATTTTGCTTACTAATACAATCATTTCTCTCTTTTAATTCGTTAACATTAATTTTCTCCTCGTTATATTTATACTCTTTTCCTTCGTTTACAATTACAACAAAGGGTTCTAAGTCAACTTCTTGTTTTTCTCGATTTGGTATTGGTACGATTATTTTAATTGGACGTGTTATAATCTCTTCTGGTATTTTCAAAGCTATAATAATGGCATCATCTGTATATTTCATTACCCCTGACTTAATATTTCTTAATTTGCTCCAATTCATATCTGTCATGATTAGTTCGTCCTTAGTGAGTAAGCTAGGGTGGGTTATTCCCATTTTCGCTGCAGCTATCGTGTCTAACAAATTATCAATTACTCTTTCTAACATCTGTAATCTAGTTAGTATTTCGGTTCGTTGTAGGCGTTTAAGTATCGTATTTTGTAACTGTTGGTTTTCATTCTGATAGCGTTCTATTTCTTCCCTATCTCTCAAAACTAAGTCTCTTATGTTTTTTATGTTTCCGTTTAATTGAGTATTAATTTTGATTTGCTTGTTTAGTTCCTGAATTGCATTCTGATTGTTAGTGTCAGTAGCTTTTATGTGTTCTTCTATTTCTTCCCTATCTGAGTTGTCCATAGTACCGAACAACCATTTCTGAGCCGTTCCTACTATATTTACGAGACCTCTTTTTGATCTTGTCTTATGAGGCATGATACTATGTATTTTTGTAAAAATTGTATTACATTCCTTTCTTATTTCTGAGTCTTGTCCTACAATTTCAAATTTTTTTATTTCCTGTAAGGTGTCTATCAACATTTTTATTTTTACTATGTGGATGATGGTTTGGGTTTGGTTGATGATTTCTCCTTCACCCATGCTTATCGTTGTGAATCCGTTGTCACTTTCGATTGGTGTTATTACAAGTGCTGCTTGTACTAGGTTCATTGGTGTCATCAGGAGTAGCAGCATCAGTGTGAGTACCTACAAATTGTCTTGGTCGTTTAATATTTGATGTATGTACTCTATCTAGGTTTTTAAATCGAAAATTGGGTTCATTTTTGTGTCTCACATGTTTATAATTCTTTATATAACCAAATGATCTTCTTTCTATATAATCTTCCCTATCTTGGTTCCTTTTGTTTATAACCTTGGTTTTTTTCATTTTTAGCTTGGTTACTAATGCTTCTATATTTGTATGTTGAGCCTGTTCCGGTGACATACCTATCGTAGTATGATACCTTTTGTTATAGATTTGAAAAGCTCTAAACATTTTGGTATTTACTGATTCTGCCTGGTTCATGCTAAGTAGTATCTCAGCTATAGTACTATGTAAGCGTTCAACGTCTGCATTGCCTGTATGTGAGTTCGGTTTAGTGAAATGCACTTCGATATTTCGTTCCCTAAGAAATTCTCTGATGTATGTTGTATTAAACTCGTTATCCGTAATTATTTTATAGGGTGGACCTTCTCTAGTTAAATGTTCTGTGATAGCGTCTGTTTTGTGAATGTGATTTTTACTTTCAAGTCTGTATACATACCCTTTCTTTGTCAGCTTGTCAATCATTGTCAAAAAAATGTGTTTATGAAAATGGTAGATATCTATGTGAACTATTTCGTTAGGTTTACTAGGTGTTTCTGTTACTTTGAATTTCCCTTGAATAGGTTTCCTCTCGTATTTAGCCTTTTGACATACGTCGCAATTGTTTATAATTTGTGTAATTATCCTTGTAAGTTTAGGGTAGTAAATCTGTTGTTTTAACGTATTGTAGGTCTCTATGATTCCTGAGTGTTGACTTTCCCTGATATGGTATATGGAGACCTGTTTCCTAACTTCCTCCTCCGTCCTTAAGTCTCTAACTCTCCGTGTTAGTTTAATCAATTTAACCTTTCTATTTCCTGACTGCAAGTTCATGAGTAACCGTTGAATTTTGTTAAAGTCAGATTCTTGTACTTCAGAATAAATACCGCTAACTCCTGGGGCAATTTCTTTGAGTTGTTCTGTTATCGTCTCAATAGGGTCCGAGGCTCTGATATATAAAATTCTTTTACCATTTAGTGTTTCCACTTTTGGTTCTTTGTCATAACTCACAATAATTTGTTGTTTATATATATTGACAATACCTTCTTTAATAGGTATGTGATCAGATTGTCCTTCCGCTGTCGATTGACCCGTTCTGCTATCAGAAATTTGATTCACTTCATTGTTTTCTTTCTCAATTCTACTTAAAAAGTCGGCCACTCGATTTTCTTGACCTTTGAGATATTCAATATCGTAATCAAATTCTTGTAATTTAAGTAACCATCGTTGGTTGCGTTGTGAGAACTCTGCACCATTATATTTTTTATTCAAATATTTTATGGGGAGATGATCAGTTGTGATCTTGAATTTATTTCCCCACAGATAGGGTCTTAGTTTGGATACACTCCAGACAATGGCTAGAAATTCTTTATCGGTTACGGAATAATTTCTTTCATGCTCGTTCAGAGTCCTAGAGATATAGCAAACCGGTTGTTTGTCCTGTGTTAGGACAGATCCGATGGCAAAGTTACTGGCATCGGTGTATAAATGAAATGGTTTTTCGAATTCTGGAAATTTTAGGATTGGTTGTGTTATCAATTTGTTTCGGAGTGTTTCAAACGCATTCACGTATTCAGGATCACTAATATTTATTTTGGTGTCCTTTTTGAGATACCTAGTCATTGGATATGCAATTTTTGCATAATCCTGAATGAATTTCCTGTAGTAGCCAGAGGCTCCTAAAAAACTTCTAAGTTGTTTTTCTGTGTGGGGTAGTGGGAGGTTTCTGATTATACTGATCTTATTACCATTAGGCATTATTCCCTTTGGTGTTAATATGTGACCTAGGAATTCGGTTTCCTTCTTGAGGAATGAACATTTGCTAATTTGTAGTTTTAAATTATGTTTCTGCAAAACTCGAAGGATGTCTCTGAGGTTTTTCATATGTTCTTTTAGGGACGTGGAGAATATCAAAATGTCATCTAAATAAACGACACAAATTTTGTTTATATATTCTCTTAGTATGTGGTTCATTAGTCGCTGAAAAGTGGCTGGTGCATTTTTAAGTCCAAAAGGCATACGGACATACTCGTATAATCCTTGTGGAGTAATAAACGCAGTTTTCGCTATGTCAGCTGGGTGCATCAAAATTTGATGGTAACCTTTTGCTAAGTCAAGCGTCGAGAAATAGACCGCTTTTCCTAACTTATCGAAGAGGTTTTCTATATTTGGCAGAGGAAATCTGTCATCTTCAGTAATTTCATTTAAAGCCCTATAGTCAACACAAATGCGGTACTGTACTTGACCATCTTTGTCTGGCTTTTTAGCAACTACAACGATCGGAGAAGCATGTCTACTCATGCTTCTTCTTATGATACCTTGTTTTTCCATCTCTTTGATTTGCTTAGCTACTTCTTCTTCGTGTTTCTTTGGTAATCGGTAACTTTTTGCATGTAGTGGTTTGTCTTCTTTAAGGTGAATTTCATGTTTTATTTCCGAGGTATGAGTTAACATGTCGCCTTCCTTATATTGGATGTTTCTAAATTCGTCTAGCAGTGAGGTCAATGCTGTCGTTTCTTCGCGATTAAGGCTGCCGAAGTCAGGATTGCCTTCCTCTAGGTAGTTGCATGCCAACTCGTGTCCTCGTTCTATCTTTAGAATGGTCTGATTTTTTAAAGTTATAGTTCCTTTCTCAAAATCAATGGTTTCAATGATATTTTTAAGGACATCCATTCCTAGGAGTATCGTATAGTTTTTATTTTCTAAAGCCTGAGCGTAAGCTTTAATAAAAGTATTATCGCTGTAACCGAATTCTTTTGGTATTGGAAACTGAATTATTGCAGTATTCCTGATTACGCTACTATTAATGGTCTTTATCTCTAGCTGTCGGGTGTCTAGAATTTTATACGGTGTCATGTCGAGTTTACTAGTATTTATGATAGTCATAGCACTGCCAGTGGCTACTAAAATATAGTGTCGTTGGTTCTGAATTTCAGTGGCGACTGTCATTAATTGTCCGAGGCTCAGTTCAGAAAAACCGGCGGTTCTACTGAGTTAATGTCCTGACGGATCGGTTCCTGACTTGTTTGGATATTATTGGTATCCATTGGTTCTAGTCTATTCTGTCTATTCTGTATGGAGTGGTTCTGGAAAGGTCTCTGTGAAGTAGTGTGATTTTGGTAACGATACTCATTTTGTCTAAACCTTCCCGAATGATTTTGTCCACCAAAATTATTATTGTGACCATTATTGTAACTGGGTCGTCGTTCCTTGTCGGGGAGACTAAACCTATGATTTTTGTTTTGGTTATTGTAATTTGCCGTGGTTCTAACTATTTCACTATTCCTTAAATTTCCATTATCGTATCCTATGTAGGAGAATAAAATACTCTTTATTTCATGTAAATCATACAGATTCCTAATTTCTCTGGCTAAATTCCCTATTGTTAATTCTCGTATTTTGTTTATTATAATATTATAGTACAATAGTTTTTCTTGTTCCTGATTGTCACAGAATACTACATATGTATTTACTTTGCTTAAAAGGTATTCTAATTTATTGGTCAAATCATATATTGAACTCACTTTCATATTGCTGATTTCCTTCGTAAGATCGCTGCTGCTGATGACCGGTCGATAGTGTTGTTTAAATAACTCCTTCGCCTGTTCCCACGAAGTGACTCCATTGATGATCAGTAGGTCCATAGCTCGACCTTTGATTTTCACTTGTTGTATGATGTTCCAGGTGGCTTGGTAATCTCCAATAGTATTCCGAAGGTGGTTCTCTATCATTACGATGAAGTGCATTAGGGATTCGCTATCCCCATCGAATTCGGGTAAGTATTGAATTTCCCGTAACACGTTGCTCCCATGACTCGGCTGTGGTATTCTCGCCACTATAGCCATTATACTATTTAGGATATCCCGGTTGGATACCTCAGGGATGACGTTTGGATTTTCTGCCATATTTCCCGTTTCACTATTACTATATGCCAACAACTTCCACTACGGTTTTAGAAGGGTTTCACTATACACAATCTTTTCCCGTGTTTTTTTTTTTTTTTTTTTTTTCGTTCGTCGAAAATTGCGGTTAAGGAAATGCGAATTGAACTTTCTCAATGTGGATCAGGATAGTTGTACCTGATCCTACCGACTGCGCCAAATAAATAACTGAACTTCGTAATTTTTTTTTAATATATTCTCTTTATTATATATATTCTATTATAATTACGGTTTTAGTTCTTTATTTACTATTAATAATACGGCCGCTGTCTTAAGCAGGGCTGCACCGTACTATCCGGATGAGAGTTTACTATGAACTACCACTCAGATCGAATCGAATGCCCGAAGAAGGTTTTGTTATTTTTAATATTTCAACACGGTCCCCCAATTGACTTGATTGGGCTTACATTCTTCAAGAGGTCAGCCGAATGCATTGGTTTTATTCTCCCTATTTCTCAATAGGTTAACCGAATGCATTGGTTCACTTTCCTTGTTTACTCTTTCGGTCATCGTTACTTTTATGGGTCACATAAAAGTGATGACGATAAGAATTTATGGTGTGCAATTGAAGAATGCAAACACAAGCAAGTATGGTGACACATTGTATATTTTTATTTTTAAGAATTACGACCAATACTTAACTCGCGCAGCCCTTAAAGAGATTACTCGTGAATATTTTCACCTTCTGAATTCTACTTTACATAAATAGAAACAATATGCAGTGCAATCGAGCGTGGTCAGTCCCAGCATGATGTATCAGTTGTTCCCCGAGACTTCGCCCGCGTGTATGTCAGTTATCGCGGTTGGATAAATAATATTATTATCAAACAAATTTGATTACCAAACAAAAAGTTATAGTAAGTCAATCTTAAAAGAAGATAGATATGGTGTCATGGGCTTTTTTTAGAATTTTTCAAGAGGAACAATTCCATCATACATGATTTTCGCGTAACCTAAACCGCTTACTCAGCGAACGCAACGGAAGCTCTCAAAAAGAAAAATCTGTTCATTAATTGCAACATTTTTCATTGATGCTTCACTCCTATTGGTCCAAGCATGTTATAAAGTCAAAAATCCTCGATAAGTGAACTACCCAACATAATTTGTCAATTCACAGCAGTAGTTAATGATATTAGCTCGTTCAACCAAACAAACTTCTCAGCTTTATAATATTATTTTAGATACGCCACTGACAAGACAACTACCAAGACTGCTACCTGCCGTTGTTGCAAATGTTGCGTAAACGCCACTGTGACCATGCAAGACAACTCTTAGACTGCCCCCTCGGCCAAATGAAAAAAGTTACGTATACGCCACCGTGGCCATGAAAGAAAACTCTTAGACTGCCCCCTCGGCCAAATGAAAAAAGTTACGTATACGCCACCGTGACCATGAAAGAAAACTCTTAAGACTACATAATTTTTTTGCCAACTGTTTCAGTAATTTATTTTATATTTTCTTGAAAGAATATTTTTTTGTGTATATTTTTGTTCTGCTGTGTAGTAAATTAAAAACTAATAATCTTGTTGCTGATGATGCATGACAGAGTGGGGCAAGCCTGGAACAAATCCAAAAATAATATTTTTATTCTGACTGTGTTCATGAAATCAGTTCAGGTTATTTGTTTCTTTTCATTTTATTTTCCTAAGTGACCTTTAAGCAGGCCCAGGAGGTACGTAGGTAGGTGTGACTTACAAAGATCCTCCAGGAATCAGCCTCACTTAGACATTTAAGTCTGTCAAAGTGGCTTAATTTTATGAGCACAAGTGTATATTGTAAAATGGACTTTCGTGAGCATAAATTTAATGCAATGCCCATTTAACTGGAACCATTTGACCTCAATTAAAACTTGAGTATATATACAGTCTGTTCATAAACCATACCTGACAGATTAACTCAAAAATGAGGTCCGATGTAGACTGATTCATGAATTCTGAAACCTCATGAATTCAATGTACATAATTTGATAAGAGCAATGACAGGATATTGGAACTATAACTAATGCACAAAATGGTTGTCAAAATTAGAAATTAATTTGTGTCGCTATTTCTGTAAAATGTAACATGTGCAAAGAAACTTTTTATTTAAGTGATTAATATAAACGCGTTGTTATTGTTAGTTCCCTGAGCAAGTGAATTAATTTTATAGGTATTATTCTTAAATTTATTTATAAAATACACACACTTTGTTGTGAATTCATTAATTATATCCCAGTATCTCAGATAGTGACTTGGCAGTTTAATGAATCGACTTCATGAACATAAGCTTTGTTCGTTCGTTTATTTCTCCATACTGTGTTGACAATTCAACACCGAAATTTGAAAAAAAAAACGCTCAAATAACGAGTGAATTTTCAAATAAGATCTCTTTCAGCCAACTTCTAAGGAGGGGAAGGGGCAGCTGATTATCAAGAGGTCACACGTATTCACAGACACGTATTAAAAAACGCTGTCAGATGAAATCAAGGGGCAAGGTAAAAGTTGGACATCTCTATTATCAATTATCTCTTAACTTCGTGGTTTATCTATTAGTTTATTTTAAGTCATAAGTTATTTCGACACTGACAGCTTTTTCCGCTCGAAATCTTGACAGAAAGTCAGTATCATAACTTTCTTTCTTTCTTGAACTTTTCGCTTGAACAACGTTGGGTAATATTGAAAAATTATTTCCAAGTGAGTGCTGTGTAGCCCAAACGGGGCGTTTTTGAAAAAGAAGTCCTACCATATGGTCAGCCTTACAATTATTCAACGAATCTTAAAAGGCGTAGTAAATATATATTTGAAATGTCTTCAACATTCATGGAAGAAATGTAGGTAGGTAGGTGTGACTGACAAGTTGTCTCACTTAGACCTTAAAGGTCCATTGTGTTGTCACTACATCGGCTTTTCCCGCCACTTCGTTGATCCACTAAACTAGTTCTCACTTACCTTTCATCGGTGTGTGCATTTAATACCTATAACCAGTTGGTGGTTTTTAGAAACTTCAGGATGTCTTTTATGTTTATGTTCGCTATTTCTTCAATACTGTTGTGGAAATAGCTGCGCATGTATTTTATTTCTCCAAGGGCCGGACAGCTTTCAAGGTAATATATCATAGTTTCCTCTTCCTCCTCATCCCTGCAGCTTCTGCTGAAGTCAGTGTAGGGTGCTGCAAGCCTCCTGGCCTCATTGCCAATTAGGCAATAGCCAGTAATAACGCCTACTGCTTTACTAGTATTCTTCCTATTCAACATCTAGGAGAGCTTAAGTTCATGGTGGATCTCCAGGAGGTAAGTAAAAAAAAACAAAAATAAATATTTTGTTCTTAGGGATTTAGTACATTAGAACAATTAAACTTCCCATGTTTTGAAATTTGTGATGAAGGGAAAAATACATCGTCCCCAATTTTAAAAAGTGTCACGGAAGTCTTATAGAAATAGGAAAGACGAGGTCGGACAAAAAAAGCTCCGCCGAGAATTCCTAAAAATGTAATGGACAGCTATAGACAACTTTTGAAATACGACCGTAAAAACCAAGACATCAGGCATATAAATAGAGAGTGCATTGCAGAGATAAGGGCTAATAGAGATATCCAACTTCGGCCATTTTTACCCTTGTCCACACCGGAGAAAAATGCAAAAGTATTTGTATTCTCTTGTATTTCACAAATTCTCTTACACAAACCATGAATCCACCACGCAATGGCGGCCGATTCGTGGATTTTAGTGGGAAATAGCGTCAGATTCATGAATTTAGTCGGATAATGGCAGCTGATTCGTGAATTTTGCCCACAATCCATGTAACGTACATGCGTATGTTGTTTGGAGGGTGTTCAAAAGTTGACTAGTATTTTTAAGAGAATTTTCTTAATATGGACTTTCGTGAATATAAATGCAATGCAATGCCCATTTAACTGGAACTATTTGATCTCAAATTAATTCTTAAGTATATATACAGCTTATTCATAAACCATACCTGACAAATTAACTCAAAAAATTAAGTCCGCTGTATACGCTTAATTCACGAATTCCGAAAAACTCATAAATTCAATTTAAACAATTTGATAAGAACAATCGAAAAAGGGTATACAAAACGCTGTCAGATGAAATCAAGGGGCAAGGGAGAAGTTGGATATCTCTATTATAGGTTATCTCTGTTGCATTGGCGGAACCTAATAATCCAAACAAGGAACAAAACGGATACCGGAAATGATAATATTGAAAATAGTTGCGAATGAGCGACCAAATAGCATGAGTCCCCACGAATATTTACTTATTTCTCCATCAATTATGTTACATCCATGCCACTCTTCTTTTTCCGTTAAGATAGTTAACATCATTAAATAATCATTTTTTTCATAATTTTTTGCATCCCATTTTTATTAACTTTTTCATACTTTATCGAGTGAGATATGATTAACCGGTCTCGATGTATAGATTTTTTTCCCGCTTCTTGGCCGTTTTGTGCCATAGTGCGCCATAGCGTGACAATGTCATGCCGTTTGCAGTCACGGCATGCGAGTTTGTTTTTCTGCCAAGGGCGACAATAGACGTTTTACATAACCACCAATATGTTAGGCGGAATAAGTGCTCACTTCAAGCTTGTACTTCTGTACCAGAGATAATTCTGAACCGATTGCTACACCGGATGCATCGAGTGGAGAATATCTAACAGTCTAGACGAGATATTGCCTAGGATGTCTTATAGGGCCTACTATTCAAGTGTGCTATGTCCCGTGCTGAGTTGTGAAGTAAATGCTGCTTTAGCTTTATCAGCATACTTATCGTTTCAAACAGACACCATCGAGGTGTGTATGTATATGCATCATGTTACAGCACAATTGAGAAAGGATCTACACAACGTGGCTTAGTTGATAATTTAATGCATCTGCATTCGGGTGGAAGCCCTTAAACATTTTCCCATTATTCTCCCCTTTGTCCCCCGGCTCTGCTTTTATTTATTATTCGTCCGTAAGTACACAAACCGAGAAAGAACCAAGTCAACATAGTATTCTAAAGTGTCACAACAGAATCACTCTATTCCAAGCTGCTTGGGTTAAGACGTTGCTAGAAGGGACGAGCGCCGTTGCGTTTCCCATTATTTCACTTTTTTCTTCTTCTTTCATTCTGAAATAGAATCCCATGGAAATTGGATGAAATTTATCCTTAAGCCGCCCCTTCTTCCAAGAGACGATATCCCCGACCGATCCCATTTAATCCATTAAAGCGTTAAACTTTCTGTTTGGAAAATACGGATGGCTTATTGTTGAGTGTAATTTGAGGTCACAAAAGGATTGACTTTTGCGAGAGGAAAATGTATGCAAGGCGGAGAAATCTATTAAGTACACCAGCTTCATTTCGAATAAATAAATACCATTATCCTGAAGCCCTCCTCTGACCTAAAGTAACTCAGATGGTGTGGCAGAGAGATGTGGCTCAAGGACACACACTTGAATTGTTGAAATGTCTTTGTTTCGTTTTCACACCGATGGAGGGGTGAATTGGAGGTGAACCCAAGACCGACAGGACGTCAGGAGGAAAATATATAATTTTCTTCTTGAATTCACAGCCTTCATGCATGAACCAGCAAGCCACATCCATCAAAACCGTATTCCAGTGATTGACTGACGACATTGGTGGCGACACAGACAGCAAGTGGTAGAACGATGCTAACCACGTATGTACACCATTGCGGCGGCACCAAGGCCTAAAACGAAATCACTCGTACACCTCGTGATGTGCGGCATCGAGGGGGTGTGTGGCTTCCTTGAGATGTGTATGCGATAATATGGGAAGTTGTGTTTCCTCTAAGGATTCAACTGCAATCAGGATGTAAATGCTTGTCGAATACTTAGGGTAATCGGATGAGTTGGGCGGGTGCGAGGGGAATAAGAGATTTGTTCCCACGCATTTTCACATTAAGATTGGGAACGAACACGATAGAGACACTTCAATCTTTCGAACATAGATTGATGGCCTTACGACGAACTTTGACTTTTCCTCTAGAGGATTAAATACCTCAAGACCCACTTGCTAGTGCAAAAATTCTAGGAGCGGCGGTCATGATGCTTTTCCTTTGTATTGGCTCACCACAAACCCTCAACCCAAACCCTGAAGATGATTGAGTCCCCGAGACTTCTCCCAACATCACTGTGAAAACGAATAGGTGAGTGAATCTGTGGAATTTTTTTCCCCGGATGCCAGTTGATTTCAGGATCCAGCAAGACAGCTCTACATGAGACACAGCCCGTGAATCGATTAACCAACTGAGGAATGATTTTGCAATTTATCTACATTTTTTAACTTTGGCGGTTTGACGCCAACCTTTCTCCTTCCTCTTGTGGAGCTGCTGTCCAGCAGATAGATCTGGTTGGCCCCCCTAGTTTCGCTTCAATTAAGTAACACGCACGATCATGTCCAAAACGATGTGGAAGAAGAGAAATGGGAGCGCGATCCCTTTTCTTAATCCTTTATCGACGTTGAAAGTCTCCGACCTTTATAGAGCAGCGAGAATTCACCATCGTCATATTACATAGTCTGAAGAGTTTGGTAGGAAAGATCAACATTAGGCATGGCTCGAGTCAAACACGCTTCCATATGCGGCCTTAAAATCGACGAGTATGTGGTGGGTACCGACATGTACTTCTTGGGTCTTTTCCAGGGTCTGCCGCAGGGTCATATTTGGAGTTCCTCGGCCCAAGCCACACTGTTACTCAGATCCCAGTCAGATTGGGCTTATATTGACCAGGCATGTCGTATTGGCGACTTATCGCCAAATTGCATTTGCTGACATAAAAATTAATATACCGCCACACCCCATAAAAGGCGACTTTTTTGAGCTATTGGCGATTTTTCTCTTGAAAACAAAAATCTTCCAATTAGGTAGGGTTACTGTACCTCGATCCGGTGTTCCGTTTTTTGCCAATATTTTATGTGCTGTTCTTTTTCTTCACTGTTTGCTTTTTGTTTAGTTATAACCTGAGTGGTATCAATTATATGGCGAAACTACCAAAAAGATATTGCTTGCAAATCAAGCTTACTAACCTCAAACGGTTCAAGGTGCAAGACGTGATTGTACCTTGGTCCGAAAATATTATTGATTTTTTTTTTCCTATAGCTTGAATGTGAAACACTAGAGGCACGAAAGTCCAGAAGTCCGTACAACTGTTAGCATACGCTGATGACATTAACTTGATTGGCAGAACACAGCGAGCCGTCAGTGAGGCGTTTGCTGGCATTGAGGCGGAAGCGGCTAAAATGGGTCTAGCGGTGAATGAGGGCAAAACGAAGTATATGCTGTCATCAAGAAAGGACACACAACATCGACGTCTTGGACAGAGCGTCCCAATGGGCAGCTATAACTTCGAGGTAGTCAAGGACTTCGTCTACCTCGGCTCCGCAGTAAACAGTACAAACAACATCAGTACCGAAATCAAACGCAGAGTAACTCTTGCCAACCGCTGTTTCTATGGGCTCAAGTGGCAATTGAGTAGTAGAGCCATTTCTCGAAGGACCAAGCTGACGTTATACAAGACCTTGATCATCCCAGAGGCATGGAAAATCTCGAAAGCGGATGAGAAAGTCCTTGGTCTCTTCGAGAGAAAAACTCTGCGTGCGATCTTTGGTCCTGTTTGCGTTGATGGTTACTGGAGGAGAAGATTCAACGACGAACTGTACGGGCTGTACAGCGACATGAGTCTAGTCAGGCGTCTTCGGATCCAACGCCTAAGATGGCTAGGCTATGTAGAGCGTGTGGACAACTCAGCTCCGGCCCGAAGAGTCTTCGACTACGAACGCGTGAAACAACGTAACAGAGGAAGCCCGCGTTTAAGGTGGCGCACCCAGGTGGAGAAGGACCTCAACCAACTTGGCGTGCGACACTGGAGACAGCTAGCAAGAGACCGTGCTAGCTGGAGAGGTTTTTTGGTTGAGGCCCAGGTCCACCCCGGACTGTAGCGCCAAATAAGGAAGAAGAAGAAGCTTAAATGAAACGTTAATTTCTTCTATTATAATTTCATTTCAGAAAGCAGCACACCAGAACATTATCTTAAAGTTTTGTGCTGGATTAAAAATATTTTATTTTAATCAATATTTTTAAAGAAAAGAGCTCTCTTTCACTTAAAAGGAAACCTTAACAAGGGACTTCAGTATTATTTAAAGACTTATTCTAAAGGAACTACACAAAATTAAAAAAACAAAAATATCACTGTTGTTGGCCAATTTAACGATCGTTGTAATATTATAATGCTCAAAATCCTCATAGGACTCGCCTTTAGGTGCGTTTTTACATCTAATTTGCTTCTTGGCATATTTTTCCTGAATTATAAAAAAAAATTTGATTAAGTTAGATAGTTAGATAGAAAATCTGTCTAGTAGTTGGGGGTGTGTACCTTGAACCTATCATAACCTTGGACTGGCCGAAGGTACACGCTCTATGATAGGTCCAAGGTTTACAAACATCACTCTAGCAAAAAAAAAATGTTAATTGGCATTTAAAACACATACCTATGATAATGTGTTGTGGGTCGCCGTGGCATAGTGGGTAAATGCGTCGACTCCTACGCAGAGGGTCCCAGGTTCGACACCCGAATTTACCACCTTTAATAACTCACGACTCCACCTCTTTCGAGTCACTGACAATCCTCAAAGAGTATTCCTGTCTGGAAAAAGCTTCTCAATTTCACCGTTCGGAGGCGGCATTAAACTGTAGGTCACTTCCACTAGTGAAAGAATAAATAGCACGCACAACACGCAGTGGTTGCTGAGAAGCTAGGCCCAGGTCCGCCTCGGACTGTCGCGCCACTGAAATATATTTAAGTTGAAGAAAGGAAACAGACAATTAAGCTCTACACAACTTCAGGAAAGAGATAAGAATGTTTATACATTTTTTTCTCTTCCCCTGCATCTTTACTCTCAGACAGAAACTGAGAAGAGAAATTAACAGAAGAGCAAGATTTCACAGAGGAGCAACTTTTCGTGTGCTTTGTATTTTCCTCTAAATTGGCACTCGGAGCAAGGTGCAAGGGGACCAAGGTACAATACCTTCCCTAAATTTTTTTCTCATTATAAAAATAACTTATTAGGGGGGTATTGCCACCACGGGTAAGCCAACGACCGTACCCTTTCGAGGTCCAGAGACGATTGCCAATGCATGTTCTCTCTGTTTCATCTGATCGTTGGCCATCCACTCTTTCAGTCAAGGGGCTAGTTTATGTTGATGGTTGAGTCGATTGAGGGAAGAGATCTTTTTTATTCTTCGTGCAATATCACTTAAAAAACTTCACATATCTTGCATTCCTAGTAAATCGATCAACGGTGCTCTCAACTCACCACATGATCCAGCCCATATAGGAGGAGGAAAACATGGCTACCTAGTGAACACTCAGTGTCGTTTGTCCGATTCACAAGAAAGGATCGGAAGGATCACTGCGTCAATTATAGTGAGATCTGTCTCCCAAAGATCGCGACCAAGACTTCTTAGACATGTTTGTGTGGTCGCCGGAAGCTGTTTATAAATACACTGACAGACCCATATCAGTGTGGATTCGGCCAGTGTGCTAGATCTTCATACTGCTGGAAAAAATCTAAGGAAAGGCAAAGTGACACACGACAGTTATTCGTCGATTTCCGCCTATGACAGCGTGAATAGAGACGAGCATTACAAAGCCATGTCTAGTGTTGAAATTTCTGAGCAACTCTTCCGGTTGTGAAGTGTGGCGATGGAGAATTCTCGCTGCTCCATCGATGTCTGTAACGAACTCACCGAGAGCATTAATGTCAAATGATTTAGACAAGGCGACGCGAATTCATTTGACTTCTGAAGAATCAGCCTGGAGAAGTACGTGCAAGACTCACATGCAAACAAAGCTATGCGTGTTCTTGCGTTCACTGGATCTGGGGGGATAAGAAGGAAGCATTAACTGTACGGGCTGTACAGCGACATGGGCTTAGCTATGCGTCTATCGCGGATCAAACGCATACCGAGGCTGGGACGTGTAGAACACATGAACAACCCAGCTCCGGCAGTCTCCAAGTCCGATCCGAACCAGTGGGACAACGCAACTTCAGACGCCTGTGTACAAGATGGCGCACCCAGGTGGAACTGGTTCCCAACCAACTTGGTGCGTGAAACTGAGGTCCAGGTCCACTCCGATTGTAGCTACTTTTGCATTAGAAGAACTGTTTACCTTCGTCTTAACTTTAATATTTCAGTGAATTCTACACAAAACTATTCTTCTCTTAAAAAACTCTCTTTTCTTGAACAATTTATGATTATCCAGAAAAACCTTACGTCGGTTTCAATCAATTTTTAAACGTACATAGGAATTTTTGTACAGTTTAGATCTTTTGTTTCTTAAACTGGGAGTTATGACGTCGTAAACTTGAAAGTTTGGCGTTTATTGATGACTTTTTTTTCAGATTTGGCGATTTACGCTATTTGAAACTGGAAATCCTGGTGATCACACGAAAAGGCGGAGAAGATCTTGTACTCGATGTTAGAGAGAGATCCTCAATTGTTCGCGCAGTCAAACTGGGCTCCATATTCGGGTACACGACACTGAGATTCCATAAATCCATTTATTCCATTAAAGGAGAACTCGATTTATTCCTCTTTGCCATAAACCAGCATCAAGAGCTGCTTTGTAAGAAAAGGAGTAAGCAGCCGATATACCTACTCGAAGTTGGACGCGATGAGTGGACGTAGTGGTGGTCGACACATTTCAGTTCGAAGTCACTGGAGAGAGTTTAGGAACAAAACAAACCTTGAGCAGCACATAAGTGAGTTTCTGAATCATCCTTTAGGTAACTGGTAACAGATTCCTGGATCAGAAAAATATAACCCAGCGTCCTACTTCACATTTGAGCTTCCACCTGGCCTTGTAAGAACTGCGATTTACTTGCGGGTAGTTATAAAATCAATATCTTAGGTAACCATGGATCTGTTCGGCTTTTGTTTCATTCTACCCCAGCACTCGCTCTCATCACTCATCGCCAGCAGCTGTAGTGAAATTTCCCACTCAACAATTCCCTACCATACCCAAGATTCTCCCATAAGGACCCTTCATCAGGACGCGTCTCAACCAATCCATAGGCATGCAAGCAGCAAACAGCCTTAGGTGAAAGGAGTACATTTTCACAAGATATCCATCCATTCATGTCCTAATTTGTTACTTAACCTTTTAGATAGATATTAAGGAAGCTATTACGAACCCAAGCGGGAAGTTACTCTCCATCTTCCCGTGCACTTCCGCTTGAGTAATTGAAAATAAATGCAAGGGATACCGGGATATCACGAATCTTGAGGTTACATTTTACATTTTATGTTTCACTTCTCTTGTGGCTCTCCTTTTTGACAGACCTCCCTTTTGGGATTCCCAAATGAGACGGCATTGAGAGAGAAAGAGAGGAGGTAAGGATGAAGCAAAATAAACCATGAAGTGGAAAACCATTTGGTAATTAAAAGAAACCAGGATGGGGTTATTTTGTTTCGTCGTCTCTGTTTTGGTCCCCCTCGCTTGGCTAGGGCTGAAAATTTCATTACAATTTTCCGTTACTTGCGTTTATTTTTATTTAGTTTTGTTCTTTCTTTACTCGTTATTTGTTGTGTCCCAGTGTTTCGTTTATTTTTTGCTTCTGGTTTCTGTGGGCGCCGTTTGTGTGGAAAAATTTGAAAACTGAAAGGAAACGACGACGAGCCTTGATAATGACTTTCATTTCGCCGAAAGGCTTGTAATCGGACGCCGTATTTCGACTGCGGTTAACTGTGGTAGCCTGTGTATTTTTTGTGTTCTGTACTTTTGTATTTTTACATTCAGCCTCCGCCTGGTGCTGTTGTTGCTTTGCTATCATAGGAAATGTTTCTTTGTTTTTTGTTCGTGTTTAAAGCGGCAGTGCGCTGGTATATTTTGCAGGATACTCCGCAGCGAGAGTTTATTAGTGGTATTGAAATGGAACAGAAACTGTTGGGCCAATGCCGGGGAGCGAATAAAAGAACTGAACTGAACAATAAAAACAAACATGCAGCCGCAACATTTTGCGGAGAAGTACAAATTGAAAACAAAAGGCTTTGCTGAGTTGGAAAAGGCAAAGGGAAAAGTCTAGTGCGAATTAAATTTGAATTACTTCAAGTTTAATTAAGAGGAAAAAGTTTCTAGGACTCAATCGGGTTTTACGAACTGTCCGGCACAAAGTTATTGGGTCTCTTGGAATATAAAACACTGTACACTTCCGAGTGTAGCATTTCTTCATTTTTCATTGAATTTCCGTTTCTCTATTCATGGATCAAACAACGACAGGGGATGCGCATGGAGGAAGGAATTTGATTTGGGGTTGCTGATGTTGCACTAGATGAACGGAATATTTTATTTGGATGCGTGACATTAAAGCGAACGTAAAGTACTACAAGCAAATTCTTTTTGATTTAGGTACGCAATCACATTTTGAATGCCCACGAGATCACTTGAATTCATTTCACGGATAGTTAGAATACTACTAGACTTCCAAAGAGTTGATACGGCATCTCATTGGGGCAAATACATCTGAACCTAGCCTCTGTCAACGAAGTTCTACTAAACGTTGTGAAATCGGAAAGCAGACCACGACTGCACCTTCAAAAAAAAAATGTGTGTCCAAAATTGGAAATCAAAACGGCCAACTGTAGCTAAGAATGACCAAAATATTTGTATACACACATACATCACATTTTCATTTCACATTTTTGGCCGTATTTATAAAAACGAAGGATTTGATTTCAAGTATTAGGTAGAGGTATGATAATATTAATATGGGTGGTGCGACAGTCCGAGGCGGACCTAGGCCTAACTTCTCAGCAACCACGTGTGTTGTGCGTGCCATTGTTCTTTCACGCGTGGAAGGGACCTACAGTTAAATGCCGACTCCGAACGGCAAAACTGAGAAGCTTTTTCTAGACAGAATACTCTTTGAGCATTGTCAATGACTCGAAAGAAGTGGAGCCGTAAATTGTCAAAGGTAGTAAATTCGGGTATCGAACCTGGCACCCTCTGCGTTGTAGTCGACGCACTTTTTTTTTGTTTTTTCAATGTAATTTTGTTTTTATGGAAATTAAATTAACTTACTGCTAGACAATATATACTTAAAACTAGCTTAAATAGCTAACATACAAAAAAAATATCTTAAAACTAACTTAATCTAAAATAAACCTTAACCTAAGGAAACCTTAAAACTACCTTAAATATGTCCGTAACAGACAGACGTGTGCTTCAGAGCGCATATGTTATGTATATGCATAACATATACATCTATACGCCGTGGTGCAACTTTTTTTTTGGATTTTTTATGATTTTTATTTTAAACTAACTTATTTCTATGTAAGTTGGCCACCATGGTCAACTGTTTCGCCGTTTCGAAGAGCCAACGCCGGCGGAGACCGGTTCTGGTGCAACCACCAATAAAAATGCCGTTGTTTGGCACACTCACTCCTGTCCCGAGCAGAGATCGCTCTACCGTAACGGAGGAGATCCTCGTGGCTGCGAGCGATATCCGGCTTCGTACGCAGCCATCATTGTGATGCCTCGTTTGAATCGTCAAACAGCGTCGAATAGATGAGGCGTATTCGCGCTGCTTGCTCTTGGAACTGGTTTCGGAATTGGTTTTGGAGCTGAGCGATCTGCCTCTGGATAGAGAGCAAGACCGTCTGCATACCAAGATAGCTTCAGGTTGCCTGGCCACTGGTACCGGGGCAACCTTCGGCACTGTCTGTTGTACCGGCCGCCTACTTGATGCGATTTGGGCATAAGAGATGGCTGGAGTAACAGTGGTAGCTCGAACTCGGGGCGTTGGCATCGTTTCTACCATTTTTGTATTCCTCTTGACCTGAATGCCTCGTCACATCTCTTGGACTTTAGGGCATCCTCGATAATTAGCCCGCTGGTCTTGCAGAGTACGCATGTCAGCATGCTCCTCTCGACAATCTTATCAGTTCCTAATGGACATTCCCTTTTAATGTGGGTTCCTGCGCATTTGACGCAGCGAGACTTCATACTACAGTTCGCTGCGACATTCCCGAACCTTTGACAGCGAGCACACTGAAGTGTGTGCTTTGTCCTTTCTAATGTTGCCCATTTAACGTCAATAGTGCCTAAACGATTGATTCGCTTGAGGCTATCTACTGTGCTAGTTGGGCTGACCTGGACGAGGAAGAACGGAAGCTTCCTGCTCTCTCTTCTGTGATTGCGAGAAAGGTGCAGACTTACGGAAACAGTCTTAAGATTTGCTTGTAATAGCTAACCGCGTCTAGTCGAAATTCAGCCTGATACGCGCTCGCCCCGACAGAGGATAAGAATGACAACAGCGTGAAATGTTGAAAATGAAAATGTGAAATGAATGAAATGAATGAAATGAATGAAATGAATGAAATGAATGAAATGAATGAAATGAATGAAATGAATGAAATGAATGAAATGAATGAAATGAATGAAATGAATGAAATGAATGAAATGAATGAAATGAATGAAATGAATGAAATGAATGAAATGAATGAAATGAATGAAATGAATGAAATGAATGAAATGAATGAAATGAATGAAATGAATGAAATGAATGAAATGAATGAAATGAATGAAATGAATGAAATGAATGAAATGAATGAAATGAATGAAATGAATGAAATGAATGAAATGAATGAAATGAATGAAGTGAATGAAATGAATGAGATGAATGAAATGAATGAAATGAATGAAATGAATGAAATGAATGAAATGAATGAAATGAATGAAATGAATGAAATGTATGAAGTGAATGAAATGAATGAAATGAATGAAATGAATGAAATGAATGAAATGAATGAAATGAATGAAATGAATGAAATGAATGAAATGAATGAAATGAATGAAATGAATGAAATGAATGAAATGAATGAAATGAATGAAATGAATGAAATGAATGAAATGAATGAAATGAATGAAATGAATGAAATGAATGAAATGAATGTTGTCAAGAAACTGCCATTAATATACTTAGTTTTACAAAACATGCAACGAAACTGGAGGCTTACAAGGTGATGCGGTGACGAACTGTTCGCGAGTGTTGCGAATTGAGGCGAAAAAAGGAAAGATAGGGAAGGAGGAGGGAAGGAATTGGAGATGTGTCTTGACAAGGTTGTCAGAGTTCTGCATGAATCCGTTCGCCTGCCTTCCCATACAGCGTACAGTGCTTCAGTGTACTTTACTCACTCTTAAACTTTTTCAGGATATTCATTGTAGACCTCTAATGTATTCAATGTTCGGACAGAAGCCTGCGGTCCACAAATGGATAAAAAAGAACTAAGAATTTGGAAGAATCTTAATTAAGGACGTAAATACTGCTCTCAGACAGAATGTTCCATTCCATATGGACGTTGAAGGACGAGAGTTCCTTCCCGATTCTAGACGTGTCAAGAAGCAATATAGAGGTTAATATCTAATAAAGCTGCTGGTGCTGATCTGAAATCTTTAAGGCAGCTAAGCGGCCAACCCGTTTTAAAGCCAAATGACAAAGCACCAGAAATGCTACCCACAAGGGCACGATGCGCCTTCAACTTCCGGTTGTGATTGCAATAGTGAAAGAATCTGTCAACTGACTGGTGCACCAATTTGCATCCCTTTTTCCTACTCTTCCCTAATTAGTCTGTAGTTCATACAAGAAAAGAGTTCCGAAATTAAGAAAATGGTCGCTGAATATCAAGAACATCCTGTCCTGAAGTTCCCTTCCCCACATGACTCGGAGGACTAGCTGACCAGCTTTAAGGGTTTAGAGATTTCAAAGAATACCGGTTGTCTCTTGTGCTTTAAATGGCCGACTTCAAAGCGGTGGTGAGGAAAACTTGAAGAATTTTTCCTTTTCAAGTACAACTCACCCTTTCCACAATTACCTTGTCCTTCTGCTGTGCAGCCCCATTCAGTTTACCCTTCGAACAATGATATAGAGGAGCATGGACAGCTGGAAAAAGAAAGCAAAGGGAGACAATTTTATCATCCTTCAACTTACTTGTTCCAGTTACAGTCGAACTTGTTTCCTTAATCCAATTTCTTTGTCTCCATCGGCTTGTACGACAGACACACACACCCAGATGCTCAGACACACCAACTTCAATGAGATAGTGAAATAAATGTGAAGGGCAGTTGTGAAAACAGGCGACCACTTCGTCTATACCCCTGTGAATGGGGCTTGTCCCATCGAGAGTCTGTGGTGGACAATGCTTGGGCAGCGTTATGTTCCCTCCTGTGTCCAACACCGGGCTGCCAAGCTAACAAGTTTCCTTCTTCCGTTCGTTTTTACAGCCGCATTCGAAGACACTTCAAAATACTCGCCCATCCTTCTCGTTCTAAGCCCTCTGCAAACCGAGCTGAAAGTAAATTGCACACCATAACAATAACGAAGACAACAATACCCAGCTGCAGATGCAAATGCAGAAGCACTCATACATCCGCAGCCGCACATGGATCTGCAGCTGCTGTAATCCTATGCAAATTACAGGAGAAATGATTTCCTCGAGTTTTAACTCCCTGATTTTGGTTTTTTGTGCACGGCACTCCGCGTCACTGCTCTCGAAGTGTAACTTGAGCTTAAGGATTTTATTTAAAGTTTAATTGCGTTTGCATTGAGCAATTAGGATGCAGCGCATTTGCGAGAGGGGTGCACCATGTAATTGGGTTGAAGTGGCGCCGTTGGGTCGAAAGCTCTGCTGATTTAGTAGCGGACTTGGGTATCAAGGGATATGGAGGGAAATATTTTATTAGATCCTGGGGGATTGTGGGTTGCTCTTAAGCGCGCAAATTGCTGAAACAATAACGAAGGAGTCTAATCAGGATTTGGAATTCTGCATCAGAGAGACACAACAGATAGGAGGGAACGATAAGTCCTTGTTGACTTGTGGTTTTAAGGATTATTTGAATATCATACGTTTGTCTGTTGAAATTGATCCCGTCATGCGGAAGGAACCACTTGCAAGTGACCGGACGGGTTGACTGGGGACACGTGCGGATAAGACAAGATGATCCAGCCCTTTGGACTGCGAAGTAAATTATCTATAAAGAGGTTGCAATTTTTTACGCATTTGGATTTAATTGCAATTGCAAATATGTATACAATTTTTATAAAAGCTGAGAAATGTATGGTTGATGATTATTTTGTGCAAATGCTGAACGCGACTACGATTAATGTGGTTCACTCAGAGAGTCAAACTTCGAGCCAATTTTTGGAGCATATCGACTGGTTACTCCCTTATAACATTTGCAATCTTTTCTTCCAAGCCTGCACTTAACGCTGGCTCATCGGCAAATTTGATTTGGGAAAATAATTATCTAAGGACGTCATACACTGGTGATTCCTGGTCCTACAAATTGGTTTAGCTACGAGTTCATAAACAGACATGAAAAATATTATGTGAATTATATTCTTTTAATCGAACACTTATAGTTGCCAAACGAAATAAGAGAATCAAACGCTTATGTTTGTTATTTTTAGTAAGACTTCGCGCGCCCTTGCCAAGAAGTTGAACAGTGCTCTAACTCAACACTCAAGAGTGGAAATTTGTTCCTGTACGTAGATATGAATATCAAGCAACACACAAGCAAATTTGAAGTTGCGTTTGATCTACGTATTTGGCTGGGCTTTGCTCATATACAGTGGAATCTCCCTAAGTCGAACTCTCTCTAAGTCGAAACTCTCTTTAACTCTAACTTTTTAGCCACATTTAACATAAATCTCACTTAATTTTCTATACAAAAACCTTTCAATAAGTCAAACTCTGTCTAACTCAAACAAATTATGGTATCCCATGACAATTCGACTTAGGGAGAGTGGACTGTATATGCTCAAACATAAATATATAGACTGTATGGGGATTTAGTAACTCAAATTTTTGGCGGTAAAGATTGTTTCAAGGAAGACATATTGTATGGGAGTTTTGTGTTGTTGATGAAAATGACTTGGAAACACACACGTGAGTAAAGGAACAGGTTCTCTCCATGGCATTAAAGCGAGCTTGGTGTACTTGTTAAGTAGTATTGTATGCAAGTATGTAGATTTGTTATTGATAGCTCTGATTATTGCAATTAATCTTCGTCATTCATTAAATTTTGCGTATAAAATATGTTTCATAGAATTTATTCATTGAAATTCTTATTTTTGTACCGCTAATTTAGCTAAAAGAGAGGAATCGCCACTGACGTCAAACCACCTTCCGCTGAAATCTGAAAGGATGCTTGAGATGGATTGGGCGCATACACCAGCTCTTGTTTTACCCCATCACAGTTGAAGAACAACGAACTTAGTCTTACAAGTTAGGCCAAATACATAGGCGTAATAATAGACAACAATAGATAGCGGTATCTGTTTATAGTTGCGGGAGGGCCCTCGGCCGCAAATGGGGATTGAAACCGAGAATGACACACTGGATGTATACAGGAGTCGATAGACCACTTCTAACATACTACACTCTTATCTGGTGAACAGCATTAAGAAACAAAGCTGTTCTTAAAAAGATAGGTACAGTGAGAGCTCCCCTGGCTAATAGCACTCGTAGCACTTTTTTCCGGCTAAGAGAGTCCGTCCATGGAATGCATGAAACTTCAATTCAAGATCCACGGTCATGAGAAATTGTCCGGTAAAGGGGATTGCCCGCCTGAGAGAGACTCCATAATGGAGCTTTCACTGTAGCATACAGAGAGCTGCGAGTATTTGCATAATGGGTACACTTCATTCCACACCTTCAGCCGCCATGGAAACAGTGCCAGAGCTGCTTCCCTTAGACATTTACGAGAGGCTAGACATTTACGTAAGCTTGAAGCAAAGCACACAGTCTACGACAGATGGAAACCGCCAAGAATGGGAAGCTCCCAAAACATACTTATTATATTGCGCCCTTAGTGGACTTTGAATTTGGGTGATAGACGGGGCTAGGCCAGATGTCAGAAAGTTTGGTACTCTGGAAGTACACACGAACGAATTGCAAAACGGAAGAAGGGACCGGACTAGGAGTATATCTCCTTCCCTCTGCCCTCTCCTATTGCCTAATCAAAGCAGTGCATTCCAGGCAAAAGCTATCCAAGAGACTGCCTGCTTACTGTCAATGAAGCCGACAGACTTGTTATCTATGGCTGCCTACATAGACAGTCAGGAGGTCATCAAGGCTCTGAATACACCATCAATTAAGTCAAAGATGGTAACACTTTGCCGTCTATCTCTTAGAGAAATAACAATCTGATGGCAACCGTAGCCTATGCTAGGACCCTGTTCACAGTGGCAATGCAAGGGCCGACTTGTTAGCTAAGTTAGGTCAGGTCTTAGTACGGGAGTGCGATGATAGAACAACACTTCCAATCGGAAGCCTTAGGGTCCACTGTGAATCCCTTCATTTGTGGAGTGCAGATTCTAATAAAACAGAACCCGTGTCACGCGATGGACTAAGCCACCCCACGCCCTTTACAAATCTTAGAAGATCCGATACACCCGCATTCGCTAAATCCGTAGTCTCTGTGAAGAATATTTGGGCCTCAGAAGTTAGGCGCCGATTCTGGAGAGCTGGGCAGTGACAAAGGAGATGTTGGATCGCTTCGGTGTCCTCATTCGCAACTCCGGCAGGGATCGATGGATTACGCATTCCATTTCCGGAGTATTGCTCCGATGGGCCAGCGTCCTGTGGTCACTTCGAAAAGGCAAACGTATCGAGTTGCTGTCCAACGCACTGTTCTTTGCTCTGTCGCTGTTAAGCTCTGGCCACGTTGGTCTTGTCGTGTGATGGTCATCTCTTGTGAGCCAAGAAGAGTGGCCTTCTTTAAGTATGGTGTCGCTTATAATCCGGATTAGTGCACTGATCGGTGGCTGTAGTCATGTGACCGCTTCTCTGGTGTCTGTCTCTGTCTCAGCCCCTTGTCCGGCCAATTAGTCCGCTCTCTTGTTCTCTGCTGTTGAGCTGTGCCTCGGGTTCCAGTAACCTTTTGGCGAACAGATTGTGTGAACCTTACCCAAGAGAACATAATCACACTGATGCTAAGCACACCAGAAGCTTGGGAAGCATTAAGTGAAAACGTGGCCACCACCATGAAGCAGCAACGACGACAGGAACGACAACGGGACGCAGCGAGGTAGCTGCATTTTTATTTTATTACTCATTTCCAGTAATAAATTCACTGTAACTTACAGATGCCATCAACGTCGCCAATCGAAAGTGTTGGATTAATCAAAAAAAAAAAAAACAAGAACACTCCTAAAATTAAGCAGAAATGAATTTAGTTATTTAGAAGGCATAATTAACGGCCATAAGAATGGAAACCCCATACACTGACTTCTGTGGGTGCTGTAGGGACAACAAAGGCGAAAAAACTTCAGTTCACTCGGTACATATCCAGCACTTGCAAGAACAAGAAACGCTAGGTATTTACCTTCATTTAGTAGCCTAGAAGAAATATTAGACATAATCATTGAGGACATAGCAATATCAAGAAACCAAATTGTAACCCAGCAAGGGAGTGATATTTTTCAGGTGCTTAGTTAGTACTTGGCAGAAGAGGAGACCGTGGATCTAACACACAATTTTCGCAGCTATGACAATCACTATAACCTCATCTAACCTAATGGATTCTCAGTGTCGTGTACCCGATTCACAAACGGCAGTCCACTTTAACAGAGTCTCTCTAACATCTGTGCAAGATCTTTTTGATCTGCCGTTTTGTGTGCTCGCCTTAAGTCATTTATGAACAATCTAATTGTAATCCGAGCAACAGTGTGGCTTCGGTAAAGGAAAACCCAAGATTGATTAGATCTTGACACTACGGCAGGTCCTGGCAATGACCCAAAAAATGCGAACTGGCACATACCACCTGGTCGACTATTTTGAGGCAGATATGACAGCGTTACTAAACACGAGTCATGTTTTGTTTGAAATTTGGTTGTGGGTGTTAACGATGGATGTTGTGAAGGGTTACGAGAATCCCCGGTGCTCCATCAAGGGTGTGGGATTTCCACTAAACCCACTAAACCAACATCCCCTTCTACCCCTGGTCCTCACGCCCCAGCCGTCAAGCATTTCATCGCTTGGGGATCTTCGGCCTCATACATTCGGCTCGTTCGTATTGTCAGCTACCTGCGCTGCAATCCCT
This sequence comes from Eristalis intricaria, assembly GCA_964034865.1. Classification (NCBI taxonomy): domain Eukaryota; kingdom Metazoa; phylum Arthropoda; class Insecta; order Diptera; family Syrphidae; genus Eristalis; species Eristalis intricaria. The sequence goes on from OZ035873.1 coordinate 125,811,577, forward strand.
TGTCATTCCTGGCATCGTTGCTGCTTCATGGTGGTGGCCACTGCTTCACTTAATGCTTCCCAAGCTTCTGGTGTGCTTAGCACCAGTGTGATTATGTTCTCTTGGGCTTGGTTCACGCCCAATCTGTTCGCCAACGGGTTACAGTCTTCACGATACCGTAACATTAAATGCCCAGCAGTTTCCACTGCTTCTGTGCACATTGGACAATAAGGGATGTCTTCATTTCCAAAACATTCATGTCTTAGACAGACGGATTTGCAGTGAACACTACAAGCAACAGCAGGACAGAAATCAAAGGTAGAATAACTCGTGCCCCCGCAGTTGCCTTGGGCTTAAGAGGCTGGTATGTAACAGAATCCCATGTCGAAGGACGAAACTAACATTGTAATACAGCTCGCACACACCAGTCCTGTTCAATGCCGCGGACACATGAACAATCTTAAGAGCAGATGGAGAAGCCCTTGCTCTGTTCGATAGAGAAGATCTGCAATCAATATTTGGTCCTGTTTGCGTTGATGACATGAACTGCACTTTACACCCTTAAGCGTCTGGCTATGTAGATTTAAAGATTTACAGCTCAGTACTGAAGAGTATTCCATACCGCACCAGTGGGACAACTCAATTAAACGGACGCCCGCGTCTAATGGGCCGCAAATGGGAAAGAACTCAATCAACATGGTGTGTGCAAATGGAGGCAGATAGCTAGAGATCGCGCTACCTGGAGAGACTTGTTGGCTGAGGCTCAAATCCATAAAAAAGTTCCAACCAGGCAATCTAGGCGGCAAATTAGCAGGTCACTCAAGCGATATCAATTGTTCACCGAACTCATTTCGCAAAGGTCGAGCGCTATGCGACATGTAACTCCGAATGCACTGGAACCACATGTCAACCGAATTCAGCTCATGGATAGAATGGAAACGATAAAAGTGTAAATCTTTAAACGATAGCAGGCGTCATTGTTTATTTTCTTTTCCAAAATTTTGTGTTTCATTTCACCGAGATTTCTAGTGGCGCTACAGTCCGGGTGGACCTGGGACTCAACCAACCAAAGCAACCAAGGCCTCTCCAGCTGGCACGATGGCCAGCTGCCTCCAGTTTCCCACGCCAAGTTGGTTGAAGCTTTTCTCCACCTGGACCAACGATTCCGTGGGCGTCCTCTATTCCGTTGTCCCACTGGTAATCAAAGGCTCTTCGGGCTGGAGCAGTGATGTCCATGCGCTCTACATGGCCTAGCCGTAGAGCTGCGGGAGATTTATGAACTGGAATTAACGCCTAATTCGTCTATCCCTTGACCAATTCAAAATTGGCACATGCGGCGTATTTCATTGCAGACCTTCACGTTGCTCACTCATCTTGGAGCAAAATCGCCAATCAGTGGTGAGCTGGGACAACTATTGACAGTGGCCGGACGAGGTCAGCTGAAATCCTGCTTTTATTTTAAGTGCCACCACAATGCCATTCATACCGTAATCACAGCACAGCAATGCCCACACTTTTCAGGACCTACACCGTTGAGCACCCTCCTAACAGCCATTCAATATGAATAAAGAGAATAATAATCCATTTTTCGCGACGGATATTTGAGTAGGAATTGAGCGAAACTCACCCCCACCTCCACCCGCGCCCCACCAACACAGCTCTTCACAAATCATAAATTATGATGGCATGTCATACTAACGTCCTTGATATTTGTATTACATCCGATCAGTGAGAGCTAGTCCCCCGACGACGGAAGGAACCAGGATCGAAAGGAATGTTGAATTTCCAAATTGAATTTGAAATTTGAATAATATTTCCATTAATAATCAAAACGGTGAAATTGATTTGAGGTAAACAAAACAGAATCCGCCGATGAATGGGACTCCGATCTGAGGACGACTTCTTCGTTTCGTCCTGCTGCTTCAATTCGCCTCGTGAATGGGACGCTAAGCCGGTGGATGGCACTATGCTGTTGTAAGCGGGTGGCAAGGATTCCGACAGATTCTATCAATGTGTTGCTCGTTGCTTGTTACTCCCACCGAACACAACCGCGTGTAGACAGAAGAAAAACGAGAACGATACTTCGAATCCCTGGTTATCTGCAGTGATTTATCCAATTTGCCATCGAATTGGTGGAAGGGATGGGCAAATATTGGCAGCATCGACCACCCCAGTAACGGCCACCAGCCACCCATTACCCGGCACTCGGGTGTACAATTGTAAAATCGTGCCACGGAATTTGTTATTGTTGTGATCACATCTCGGTTTGACCATAAATTGGTGAGCAGTTTGTGCTTTATGTTTTGATAAATGGTCACCGTTGGATGCTGTTAAATGGGGATACAATATTTTTATCCTTATCGGCAGCAGCGAATGAACGAGGGGATGGTTAACACCGTGCACGAGCGATTGAACATTTAAATAAGCGATAAGACTGCTTCGCCCTAAACGGTTGGGGGACGGGGGTTGAGTGCTTTCTGATGGCAATTGTATGGTAATCAGCGGATATTTTCGATGAATTTCATTAGGGACCCCATACTAATGAGCCAGACAGGTAATTGCTTTTTACCCTGTCACCTGGTTGAGGAGACGCCGCGCCGTACTCGCTGCCACAGATGGATACCGTCGTGGCGTGGCAAATTACGAGATTTGAAAAAGTGAAATGTTTGTAGATTGACATTTTTTCGACATGCTGCGGGTCAACGACATCTGTGTTCAAAAATGTTGTACGCAAACACTTCTATGATATAAAATGGTATTTTTCGAACGATAGCTCACAAGATTCTCGTTCTAGGTATGCCTTAGTTCGTCACTTATCTCATTCGTTTCCTGCTTTTAAGAGATGGGCATATGTGTTCTACCACTCATGAGAAAATGGTCATTGACTTTTAAAGAAATGTTTCCGCAAATCTTTTTTCATTGATATGGTTACGATCTCGGTTGTTTGAAGATTTAATAAATTATATCTTAGTACTCTCCGCCTCACTTGTTCTGAGATGTGCTTCTATTTAAGACAGATGTGTTTTTTTTGCGCAAATTGTTTCTCACCTCTCATCCTGATAAATATTCTGCTGACATACTGTCACCTCTAGGCTCGTCGGACCATTGTGTCGTATCAGCAAAATTCTCGTTATCACCACACATAGTTAGAGAACAAATTCCTAAAAGAACAGTATGGCTGTACGAGAAAGCCGATTGGAACGAACTTACCAACTTCATTAAGAATTTTTACTGGTCACTTTGCTTCTGCTGCTGGTATGATCACAAATATTCTTCTGCTGGGCATGAGAACCTTCATTCCTCACAGAGTGAAGAGTACCAAGCCCAAAGCAAACGCATGGTATGATTCGAGCTGTAAAGAGGCTATTAGGATGAGAGAGTTGAATTTCCGGACATACAAAGCCAACCCCACTGAGGAAAACCGGAAGAAGTTTAAACGGGCCAGAAATGATTGCAATGCAACTATCAGACGTGTGAAATTCTCTTATGAGCAAAAGTTGAGGCAAAAAGTGCTACAATGTCCCAAGGGTAGCAAAAACTTTTGGTAATTTGTAAAAAACAAAGAAATCCTCGCTCTCCCACGCTCATTTACAATGACATTCCAGCTGTCAGCTTCTAAGACAAAGCTAATCTGCTTGCGGCTCATTTTTCAGCCAGCTCAACACTGCCTGATTCCAATATGTCTCCACATGTACTTGAGAGCGTTGATTTCACCATGGGACAAATCCACTTCCGCACTCGTACACTTGCAAGAGTACTGAAAGATCTCGACGTGCACAAATCCGCTAGCCCGGATGGTATTCTCCCTATACTTCTGAAGAGGTGTTCCTCTGCGCTGGCAAAACCACTGCTTAAGCTTTGTCATCTAACCTACTCTTTAGGTCTCTTTCCGAGCTGATGGAAAACAGCATTCGTCCAGCCAGTCCCTAAAAAGGGCGAATCTTCGTCACCCACCTCGTACCGACCCATACCACTTACGTCCCTTCTTTCAAAGGTCATGGAAACGCTGATAAATCGTCAGCTTATAAAATATCTTGAATCGCGGAAGCTTCTTAATGACCGACAATATGGTTTCCGCAGCGACAGGTCCACTGGTGATCTGATAGCTTTTCTCACCGAAAAGTGGAACCAGTATTTGCACAATGCAGGTGAAAGCAAGCTCATTGCGCTTGATATATCTAAAGCATTTAACAGAGTGTGGCATCAAGCCCTCTTGTCGAAAATGCGTGCCCATGGTATCGATGAATCTCTTCTTCTATAGATTAGAAAATACCTTTCGAACCGTTCAATTCAAGTTGTTTTGGATGGGTTCAAGTCTGATATCCACCAAATAAATGCTGGTGTTCCCCAAGGCTCAGTTCTGTCTCCGACACTCTTTCTCATTTTTATAAATGATCTCTTGTTTGCTACTTCTAATCCAATCCATTCCTTCGCTGATGACAGCACCCACAGCGTTTCATATTCGTTCCAAGACACACGACCCAGCCCTTCGGCCGTAGAATTGGAACGGCAGCGTATGTTAAGCACGTTGAATTCCGATCTTGACAGCATAATTAACTGGGGAAAAAACAATAGAGTGGAATTCAATGCTTCAAAAACTCAATGCTGTCTGCTGTCACTCAAGCGAACCCTTCATAATCAGCCATTATCCATGAATAGCGCTTGTGGCGATGAAACCGGAAAACTTTCCATCTTTGGTAAGTGTATCAACACAACACTTAGTTGGAGCGATCACATATTTGAGGTCGCCAAAATGCTGCGAAATGTTTAGGTTTTCTTAATCGATGCAAGAAATATTTCACCACTTCTGCTTTGGCTTTAATTTTATTTACGTACCGTCTCTTCTTTGTCCGTGTTTTATCGTTATTTCAACAAACGATGCCCAAGTGAGCTAGCCAACTGCATTCCTCCTCTCCATGAATTCACCCGCAATACTCGTCTCGCCAGGAATGCCCATCAGTATACCCTTAATCCTACTTTCGGACGCACAGTTAAATTCAGAGACTCTGCTGTGTCTTGACCCCGGACACATAAGGGTATTAGCAATCCCTGTAGCACGCGCAAATTATAAAAAAAAAATTATTGAAAATGAATTTGAAAAATTGTAGCAAACTAAATGATGTCAATCGGGCAGACGCCTTAGACAAGGTTAAAAGAATTTCTCAAATAAAATAAAATTAATTTGTTAAGATATGGTACAGCCGACACTCGATAGTTCGAAACTCAATAATACCAAACTCTTGATAGTTCGAACTGATTGTTAAATCCGATGAAAAAAACCTGGATGTTTTAGAACAAAACCTACGTGTTTTGGTACGCTCGTTAATTCGAAGTTAATTCTCAGCCGGGCTGCCAGGAGAGTTGCAGTAATTCGAAATCAGTAGTTATGTATTTTCCTCTCAGTAATGCGAAGTTTTTTGCAATTCAGAGTGTGTTTTGTAATAAACTGTGTAAAATTATTTTTGCATACATTATATTCATATGTAGCAGAGATCTGCAGCGATACACCGCACTTATTCTATATTGAGCAAGTCACAAAAATTTGATGGAATGCCGATCTCTGACATTTACTTATTTTGTTTTTGTCCTTCGCTCCAACTTGACAATTTTTCGTTCATACGAACTCTCCATTTCTCTATTTCCATTCGGTGCCGTTTGCTTGAACCACAGTAACTCACAGAATTGAGCATGCATTCACATAAAGAATACAAAATTGTTTTTCTTGTTTGTCTTCAAAGTAGTAAATTTAATTTCTTCCAAAAGTGCTTGCAAAATACAATTTCATAACAGCTGTGTTTTCTTGCAAGCGTATCAATTTGATTTTTGTAAAATACACTAACAACGAGTCCTATATCCTCTTAAGTTACTCATCATATCTACCGCCGCTTAAGGAATAAGCGCGGATAAAAACAATCCTTCCAATCATAATTTTCTGTGTGTTCATTCCTGAATTCATTCATTCATTGTTTAGGTTGCTGTATGTGGTTTACATTTGCAGGTGTGGCCGATGTATTAGATCATTTTTAATTGTTCTGGCATCCATAAGTATGCAATTTTTTGTATATTTGAGTGTCTGCTATACATTCCGTTTAGGTTTCGTAAACTATTCTTTTCATTTGATGAACATTTTTTTTTATTTTATAATTATTAAGTGCTATTGCTTTTAAAGGGATGGTCACGCTACATGGTCACAAAACGAAGATTGTGACCATCAAAGATCAACCATCACCTACCACGACTACACCCCTGACTGCTTAGAAAATGTCATAAATGTCGTCAGTGCTGCCAAGATTTTATTATGAATCATTAAGCGCCGATGATCGTTGTTTTTTGCACTTATAAATTAAGCTTATATACGCTTGCAAAAAAACACAGCTAATGATTATAGAGTATATATGTATAAAATAATATACATATAATATGATATAACCATGCATATTTGACATTGCTAGGTCATGTAGAGCGGATGGAAACTGAGACTGCGACTAAGGTGGCGCACGCAAGTGGAAAGGAACCACAACCAACATTATTTGGCTTAACATCGAGCTGGCTGAAGACGGTTGTTGGTTGAGGCCCAGGTCCACCCCGAACTATAGCGCTACCTTAGGTATATATGTAATGTATATTTTGTATGAAGAAATTGAATAAAGAAAATCGATTTGCTTTTATATTTCCGTGTGAGTTCTGGGTACACAAATTTGGTTTAGTGGTTAAAATCACATTGGTGTTTTATCATCTTCGTTTATATGCTTACTAGATTTCGTACCCGGCTTTGCCCGGGTTTGTTTCTTCAACCGGTACTGTACCAATAATAAGACTGCTTGAACCAGAACTCAGAGAAGAATTTCAATTTGCTTTTGTCATTGATGCCTATCCCAATCTCTCATTCACATCCACTCATTATGAGTAAATGAGTACAATTCGTTGACTGTGTGCATACATGTTCAAGTTTGAATTATCAATGTGTGCTGCAGCAAAACGGACGGAAATAACGGTTTTTTCTCAACCGTTTACACACAACATTGAGGGATATCAAGCGATCCATAAAAAAAAAGTTCTTGGAAATCCCACCTATGTACCTGCGCGCGATGTTTACTTGTTGTGCAAATTGAAGCCAAACTTCATGAACCATGAAAAAAATTTATCTTGTAACACATTATGTAATTAGTCTAGCTCTGAAATTTTACCTTAATCGGCTAATCCGTTCAGAAGTTCAATATTCACAATTTTAGCAAAATTGAATGATTTGTTGCTGTGTTTGAGTATGACAAAATAAGAAAAGTGCGAAAATGATTATTGTTTCCTTTTCGTTTGGTGACTCAGGCAGTCGTTCGTATATTTTCGATTTAGACGTAGAAAAAAATGAATGGTTGCACCAAAGCAAAAATTTGTGTGCATAAATTAAATTTAACTTTTATAAATCTTAGCAAAAAAAAATTAAGAGCAGAGCTTCCCCATACAATGCTACAATAGAAGTCCATCTCTATTTACTTACACTACCTGAAATACAAATAATTCTGCTGACACATCTTCTGTCTGCAGTCTGCGGCTGTTCCCTCAGGTGTATCGGGTGGCTGCCTGTGGCTGCGCGTACATGATGGAATGCGGGCATCTCCAGTATCGCCTGTGCACGAAGTCACCCATTTTGCTGATGTTGTAAATCGCGGGACCGATTACAATTTGTTACATTAACTTATATGTGGAAGTTACAACACACTGGGGGATCGTTCATATCCACGACTACGCAACTTGAAATGGTTTCATACCGGATTGATGCAACCACCCTTATTTTGAGAATTTTATTCCCGTTTAAAAAGTGCTCGAACCGTATGTCGTACCGCCTTGAAAAAATAATTGTCACATTGAGCATCTAAATTTTAGAATGATTTTTGTTGAAAATTTCAGAGCTCTGCGAGGTGTAGCTTCGGAGCCTTTGTCGGTCAGACACACAAACTTTCTGCTTTATAGTTAGGATTTTTGGAATTTTTCGTCAACATTCTGCAAGATATCCAAAATATTTTTCACTTTATTAACATTTCACGCTAACACACACATTTCACGCTAACAATTTCAAATGTTTATAATTTTTATCATGGTTTTGTTCATTGAAGTCGTTCTCATCTAGATAAAAGTACTAAGTGCTGTAACCCTTAACCCTTGTCTTATAGCGTGTTTTTCAGGTCATTATAGTTGGCAGGAATATATTATTTTTTATTACATAAACACTTTGCGTTCATCCGTCAGACACTTTCGACACGTATTTCCTCCTGACAGCAGTTGTACCGGCCACTTCAAATTTGAAAGCAAGTGACATTTGAAATCACTTCAAGCTCGCTGGATCAAGCACGGCCAATCATCAGAGTGTTCATCCAAATGTCTCGATTTCGGTTCCGTGGAACATATCACAACTCAGCGCATATTTGCTTGCTAACAGTACACCCCTTTTGGGAACTAATCTGTAGTTAGCTTATGAATCGGCCACTTTGTAAATCAAGAGTCCATTGTTTACTTAGTCCACAAAATCCATAAGACACACCACAATTCTTTGGGAAATCAGACTCAAGTTATGCCCCTTGAATCCACCCCAAGCGGCTGAATTTCTTAATTTCCTTTCTTTGGAAAGAGAAACCTTATCACAGACACGGGCAGACAGTGCTGCCCTTCCTTTTGTCTGCCATATCTGCGTGCCCCCCGTAATTGTTCTGTCTGGGGCGGCGAAAAACTTTTCTAATTTCATTTAAATCCATTTAAACTGTGCGAAAATGTCCGTAACAAATAAATTACGTTTGACTCTTCGGCTAGAATAACAGAAAAGTTTTTCGTCGCGTCCACAAAACAATGGGGCCCAATGTTCGCCCACCTCACAGCTTTCGCCAGTGACTATCAATGTCCTGGGCTAAGCCCACTGTGAATGGTTCAACTGCCACAATTAAGGGGTGTTCCCTGTCCAATTTTATTGCACATTGCTTCACGCGCCTCGCAAGGATGGCTACACCCCATCACTCTCCGCTACCACAAGGCCCACTCGGAGCCGTGAACGTCTGCTTTCGGCAGTCGGAAAATTCCTTACCATTAACATTGAGCTCTCGTTGATACCATTAAAATATATATGTTTTTCTTTTTCAATTCTCTTCCATAACATTGATAATGAAATTCGTGCAAGAGGAAAGTGACTTGTGTGTGCCGTGTCAAGCCAAGCCGCGTGAGATGCGGAGTGGGTGTTAGCAGGAAGTTTCGTAATTGAATGCCGCGGAATAAGCATTCTGTTGTGTATGAGTTTTATTGGCGTGTCCTTGGCACATATTTGAAATTGACATCTTTATGATGGGAAATATGTTTTAAATTAAAAAAAAAATCCTCGCGATTTTTAATCAACGACCCGTGAGAGTATTTGAAATGAGAACAAAGGAGAGCATGACAATACTCGGTCACAATACATACCTGTCCTGTGCACATACTCACATTCATAGGGTGTGCTCGGGATTACGTCCTGTTTTTCTTTAATTTGTTGAATTTTATTCCGGGCTTGTGGAGTACTTAACTTCACAGCGTGAGGTGGAAAATGGAGCCACAATAGGTTGGGGCTTCAAGGGGAAATTAACTTCGAAGTTCAAAGGAAAAAAGGAGTCAAAACCGACAATGCTTATAGCAAATTTTAATTATTACTAATTTATTCCAAAACCCAGCGTCTTGATTACATACACAGTGAATATAGTAAGTTTACGTACACAAATATGGTTTTAAGATTTTCTTGTTTTTTTTTCATTCAAATACATTTTTTTTATTTGCTAGACAAAAGAAATTAAGACAAGCATAATTAACTTAAAAATTGACAATTGTTCTTAGTACTAACTGTACTTACTGACCATATGCGGGTACTTTCATCTAATCTAATCTGCGTATAAATGTGCCCTTCGGCTTAATGTACGTTTCTTTTTAGTTTTTGATGACAAGCTTTTGTTAATTTTTGATTTAACAAGAAAATTGATGAACAAAAAAACTTGGTTAAACTTAACTTCTCAACCTTCCTTATACTAAGTTACCGTAACATAAGTCTTAAGACTATCTTAACTATGTCCTTAACTGTACGGACACGTTCACCAGGGCGTATATGTTATGTACAGTGGCGAGTAAAAAAAAAACATCATTTTATTTTCTGTGGTTTTTCATCTATAAAATTGCTTCCTTACAGACCTGTTTTCTTGATTACTAAAAGAAGGAGGTATCGATAAAAGAAATCGTACAATTACAACGACTGAAATAAAAAACAAAACATGAGGATGTTCTCATTTCTCCGTTTTCATTTTTCCTTTAATTTTTTGGGCATTCAAAGTTACGTCTAAACTTGACGTATCTAATGATAAATTTCGTCATTATGATCTTGGCATCATACTTAGCAAAAGATTTGGTTTTTATTTCTAAATTTTTTAAATCTAAATTTAAAAAAATAATATATACAAAAATATATAAAAAAATACTCAGAACTACATCAAAGACTGAAATATCACAGACATGCGGTCTATGCCGCCGCAACGTGCTTATGCTACAAAAAGGGGAAAACAATTGAGATCATACATAATAAAGGCGAGTGCCCAGATCTGTTTAGCCTCACCTTATGCCAAAAGCGGATTCTACAACACCAAAAGCTATTGCGAACATTACGAGAGAGGACTTTTACAAGGACTCAGGGTAGAAATGGGATGGTGCCTGCTATTCAAAATAAAAAAAAAAAAAAGGGTTGTCACTTTAGGTCGAAAGACATAGCATATAAGTTTAAGCTTAGCTTAGAGTGCCCGCCGAGGGCCATTAAGTTATATTTAGCATCATGTTCGTCTAACTAGTTTTAAGCATTTTTGTCTAGTATATAAGTATTTAATGAATTAAAAAAATAAAAATGAATTAAAAAAAAAAAAAAAGCTATTCAAAATAAAAAACAAACAACTGTACGAAAAAAAATAAGAATATAGAAAAAAATTAGACCTGATCAAATTTCAAATTTCAAAGAAAATATGAACCGAATTGCAGAAGACTATAAACGAGTCAAAATCAACAGCTTCCAGTCTGACAGCAACTGAACATTGTAATCAAATCCGTCGTAAGGAAATAATTTTATTGGTGAAACACCACAGAAACTAAAATGATGTATCCAGTTTTGCTCGCCACTGTACATATATGCCTAACACATATATTTTATACGCCGTGGTGCACGTGGTTTCGTACTTTTCTTATTTTATATATATGTATGGATATTTTTATCCATTTATATTATATATAAAATTTATCTTTATCTTATATTATATATCTTATATATATTATTTACCTATATATTATTTTATCTTTTTATATTTTATTACTATTTTATTTTATCTTTTTTGTGTCTTTCTTGTGGATATTTTGTTTTTACTTTTTTAATTCTTTTTTCTTTTTTCCACCATGGTCACCTAGAAAAGCCAGCGCTGCCGTTCTTTCGCAGACTCATTTCTATCTCGAGCGGGGATCAATCTATTGAAGCGAAGAAGATGCTCGTGGGTGCGAGCAACGCCCGTTTCGTATTGGAGCCGACTGTCCACTGTTCGGCGACAAGACATAGGTGGAAAAAAGCCATTGAGGCGTACTCTTTCATGGTATATAATATTGGGGTAGTAAACCCTAAAGATCAGACTGGAAGAAGATGGAAGAAGTCATGGTGCAATGGAAATGTCATCTGATTGAATTATCTACCCTGTTCAAATTTGCCCTTGTTAGATAGTACTACTGATTCTAGACATAACCGAAGACACTGCCTCTCGAATAACCTCATCTTTCCCATCTGGAGGACTCACGTTGAACCACAGGGGACAACCTGTCAATCCCGGCCATAATTGGCCGGTGCAGATAACTTTCACCCTGGTATCAAGATGACTGCTGTAAAACAACCCTCTTGCCACAGCAAAGGCTTTTTTAGCATTTGTCAGAGCGATATCTATATGTTTGTCAAAAATGCAGATATTGATCCAACCAGATACCAAGATACCTTTGGTACACTTTTCACATCCAACGGTTATCCCTGCGGGTCACCTATGCCGAACTTGCGCCAGTTTATGTGTGTATCCCAAGCTGCTATATACAACGAGGTCCAGTACACATCAGGATGTTGATAACCAACTTTTAGTCATCGCAAAATCGCTGAATTTGTTCGAAGTCCTATTGCAACAAGTTATTTTTCACTTCGACCTTCGGACCAAAACATTATTTTGGTTTTAAGTTTAACTTTTAAATTATTTTCAGCTCAATACATGAGTTAAGTTTAGTTTAGTTTATTAAAAAGTAAAAAAATATATACTCTGTTTCAATTTGGTTTTGCTGCTACAGAATGAATAAACTATAAGCCGTCCAGTCTTGCAATTTTTTCTTAACAGTAAGGTGTTCCATTTATATTTTACTTCGTTAGGTTAGGTCGAAAGACATAGATTAAGATTAAGTTTAGCTTAGAGTGCCCGCCTAGGGCCAGTAAGTTAGAAATAAAAACATTGCTCGTCTAACTAGTTTTAAACATTTTTGTCGAGTATGTAAGTTTATTATAAATTGTAAAAAGCAAAAAAAAAAATTAATAAACTATGAAAGAATAAAGCACACAATTTTAAAATCAATCAAGAAAATTATTGTGTGATTACGAAGGCTATGAAAAAAAAAGATATAAAATAAATAGGATGAACAAAAATCAGTTATTTTGACGTGGCAGAAGATACTGTAATACTTTTTTAAACTTGTGTATTTCGCTTAGTGCTCTTATAGGGTTAGGCAGTGAATTCCAAAGACAGATGGCATTGACAAAGAACTGTTTTTCAGATATTAAGGAATTAAATCTCGGTATAATTAGATAGGTGGATCTAGTTGATGCTGGGAATTGTAAGTAATTGAAGAGGTAACAAGGCTGTCATGTTCTAAGGATATTGAAGAGAAATAACCGAGTGCAAAATTTCAGATGGTTTTCAAAAGGTATATCTAAAACATTTACTGAGAGATGTGATACATGATCATATCTTCTTAGCCCATATATATCGAATAGCACTATTGAACGCAACTTGTAATTTTCGTAAGAATCACAATTCCCATATAAGTCATACCCATGCACAAGGATTGGCATTAATAGTAACTTCACCAATATGATTGTGCCCAGTGGTGTAAGTGATTGAGCTGTCCACAGGGTTGGCAAAAAGCCATACGCCTTGCCTACGACAGTGTTTACATATCCATGTTAAGAATCTGTTAAATATAAAACCCAAAATGTCTGTATCCACAAAATTAACAAGGGAGTTTGCAAATTTATTTGCGGGAAATATGACAGGACCAATTTTGTTCTTGATATAACCAGGCATTTGGATTTAATAGGGTTGAGTGTCAATCCATTTTCCACAGACCAGTCGAAAATGAGATTAAGATCATAATTAGTATCAAGCCAACAATTTTCAATGAGACCCAACGTGCAGCTTTATGTATTGAAGAATGTGCGACTAGATCTGGAATTTCGTTTATATATAGAGAGAATAAGAGAGGACCCAGAATTGAACCTTGAGGTATCCCTGGAGTTAAGTTAAGCTTAAGTTTGAATAAAATTCAATCCCGTGGCCTGATTGCAACTGATCCCAAACAAAAATTCTCCTTCGCGAGCTCGACATGATATCGCTAGATTGGTGGCGGTCAGAACTGGACATTGGCCGATAGGAGATCGTACCGGCGAACTATGTATCTCTAACAACAGATGAGAGGGATGAGAGGGAGACACTTGTGCCGTCCGGATCTCGCTTGATCCAGATAGCGAACGCTTGGTAGACCCTTCTTCAATGGGTCTCTCCCAATCTGGATTAAATTTCTGCGAAGGATATTAAGGAAATAATGTCTTACCAGTCTTTATTTAACAACATGTGAATAATTCGTGGTTTGGTTTTGCCCAACACTGTACATACCGTTTTTCACACTAATATCTACTGATATCCCTTGAGCAATGATTCGAAAAGGAGTTCTTATTTTAATCCATAGCAGAGCTGCAGGCTTCCATGAAAAGCGATCATTGGTGACGCCTCAAATATCGCAAGCGCTGACACACAACAAATCCATCAATCAATCGAAGTCCAAGTAACCACGATTCATGCTTGGCTCGCAAAGCAAACCAAGCCATCGTTATGTAAACAGGATCAAAACATGGACTACATAAAATTTTGTGGGATTATGTAAACATTAGAGACATGATTTTGGTTTTCGGTCAAAAAACTCAAACAACACTTTACCTTGGGCATAAATGAAGATGTGTTCCTTCCGCCACTGCCGCCCGCCACCGGTTGAAATTCTTTGGATAATTGATGATGATGACGACGCCAATCACCGTCATTCTGAACAATGACAAAGCACATTAAGTGATGACGGGGAGGATTCCGAAGTGACCACTGGAATCATTTTAGTGGAGCGTGTAAATTGATCTAATTAGCGGTTATCCCATTTAACGTTAATCACTTTGATGGCATGAGGACGTATGTATTTCGGTTATTGAATGATGTTTTCGAGGATTTTGTGGAAAAGCATTTGATTTTCGATATTGCCTAGAAAATCCCGCGTCCAGTTTGAATGCCACAATGGAGTTCATAGAAGCAAAAAAATAATCCAAAATGTCTGTCATTTTCAAATGCGAAAAAACGCTGAGTTGCTTTGAATTAACACGGGCTTGCAAATAAATATATAATAAACAGTTTGCGCGAAAGTTCATTTCTCAAGGTACGATTTGAGCCATGCGATGATATGGGGCGGAAACCAAAGGCATTAAGTTTGAAATATATTGTCTGTGGTGACTACGTCCACTTCTCCATCCATTCAGCTCCAATGTTGAAAGCTTATTGGAGACAAATTCGATGTGGTTATGTGTGATAGATCTGCTCTTAAGGAATCCATACTGGCGTGGGGGCCCTAGCTTGTAAGGCTAGGTCGATGGGACCGAAAACTACATGCCGACTCTGAACGGCGAACGCTAAACATTGTCAATGACTAAAGAGTGAAGCCAGGAATTTTGCGAATTGCTTAATTCAGGGAGTCGCTGCACCAACCCACTACTGCTCAATGCCAGCCTAAGCCTTGCGTGACAAATTTGCGTGAGCGGAATACATTACAGTAATGTTGGAATAGAGAAAGCTCACGAAGCCCATCCAACAGCCACCCACTTCTTCTTCTTCTTTGGCTGTGTGCTGCAATCATGGGTGGACCTGTGCCTCAGCCCACATGCCTCTGCATCTAGCACGGTGTTGTGCTAGTTGCTTCCAGCCACGCACGTTCAGCTGATTGAAGTCCCTTTTCAACTGCGTGCACAACCGGAGGTGTGGTCTTCGTTGACTCCATTGTCCCTCGAGGTTGGAGTGAAAGGCTTTCCGGCCCGGAGCATTGGTGTCCATTCGCTCTACATGACCCAGCAATCCAAGCCGAGAGACTCCTTTGACCAGATCGATGTCGCAGTACAAACCATGGAGTTCGACCTCCATCTCCAAACACCGGGACACAATACAATACGGGAGACTATCCTGTCTAAGTGAACAAGAAACTCCCCGTCCACTTTGGTTAGTTTAAGTACGTCTGCCCCATACAGTAGGACTGGAACTATCAAGGTCTTATCTTGGTCTTTCAAGAGAGGGCTATATTCCACAATTGCTTTCCAAGCCCAAAAACACAGCCATTGGCAAGCGATTTTCTTCGTTTTATCTCCACGGTGCTTTCATTGATTGCGTTAACTTTGGGGCCTTGGTAGACAAAGTCTTTCTCTACTTCGAAGTCAAGCTATCGATAATAACGTTTTGTCGAAGACGTCTGCGGTGGTGGATCTTTTATCGAACTTTTTTTTGCCCTAATTGACGGCAAGGCCCATATTAGCCGCTTCCATCTCGATGCTCACAAACTCCCCGTAGTGCTCTTTTGATATTATCTATGTCAACGACTTATGCGAGCAGTTGTACAGACTTGTGGAAGATAAAGCCTCTAGTGTTAACGTCTGAGTTACGCACGAGCGAGCATGACAGTGCGTCGCCTTGTATAAATCCTTTCTTGACATCAAAGGTCTCAGTAACATCTTTACCGAACTCCTCGGAATAAAGCGTATTCTTTCATTGTCGTTCTGAAAATACGGATGAGGTTTGCAGGAATGACAAAACTAGACAATGCGCTGTATAGATCGTCTCTATAAATACTATCATACGCGGCCTTAAAGCCGACAAATGCATGGACGGTGGGTATCGACTTGAAACTCCTGGGGCTTCTCCATGATCTGCCGTAATGTGAATATTTGGTCAGTGGTTGATTTCGATCTCCTGAACTCACACTGCTACTGGTTGCTGCATAGAGCTTCAGGCTCTTACACAAGGCGGCAGAGAACATCTTATAATATATTATATAGTCAAGATATTTATACCTCCGTAGTTGGCACTGTTTGAAGGTTTTCTCTCTTTAGGATCGGGCAAATGAAGCTGAGTACAAACCGTCGGACATCCATTATTCCGACCAGATCGCACAGAAGAGTTGGTGCTTGCACCTTTCCAAATCCCAGTCAGCTCCTTTGACAAGCGTCAGGCAGTCCATCGGCACCAGCAGCCAGCAGCATTTCTGCCGGAACTTCACTGAAGGACGGAACTCTTGTCCATCATTGCCTCGTTTACTTTCTCTCTGGAATTTGATCCACGAGTCGTTCCTTTATTTTAGTTTAAACAACAAAAACAACTATCCAAAGAAAAGTCTTTCAAACTCATTTTGGCAAAAGGCCGTCTACTCCTTCCGTAACGATGGATTCCACTTGTCGACTACGTTGTACACCTCCCTCGCTATGCTCGTCAGATTTGACATTACGTAAGCTTTGCGATGGGCTACGTGGGGATTGGGACTTTTTGGCGATATCCGTCCCCATGTGTACCGACAAAATTTGAGGGTTTTTTTGACAGTTAATCCTAAAATTATATACACGGTAATCGAAAAAATTTTCCGAAAAAATTTAAAGGGGCCAATAAGGTGTCGTTTGCAGAGTTAACGTATTTGCCGCTAGACATAGAATCTTTCTCTCTTCCCGTATTCTAGACCAGTATTCGCCTTCCTCTGTCCTTGTTTTGAGTAACATGGTTGTTCGATATGCCTTGTCGAGTATTTGTCTCTTCTGTTCGCTCTCTTGTTTCGTTGGTTTCCAAAACATCTTTGATGGGTGGCTCCAACTACATATCGTTGGCTTTTGTGGTCTACACAGCCATCCCGGAGAGCCTCTCGCTTAGTTTCTCCTTGTGACAATCGCCGGTGTGCTGAAGCGTCCAATCTCCGGTATAAAGGCCAAGCTAACACGGACGCAATACAGCGCGGTCCTTCTAACTGGAGGCAGCCTGATGTCTGCCAATAGTGGATGTTAACAGGCTTAATTACTTAGTAAGTGAGTTAACTAAAAATGTATCCCAAGAGAAGCAAATGGAACTTTCAGATGAGTTGCACGGCTCATCTATACTTCATGACAACTGTACGCTTGATTCCTCTCAATTCTAATAAATCGCTTAAACAATCGTTCCACTCGCACCCATCGCTATCACACACCTAATCCATAAAATAAACAACAATTCCAGATAGAATTTAATCGCTACGCTACCCATTGCCAATCCGGACAATTTATACACATTTTCGAAACCTTCACCAACAGATACGTACATTCACAATAATCTCATGGATTTTGATTAATCGCACGATACTTTCGAGGGGCAAATCGTTCCGCGTCAGAACTGCGGGGGATCGGGGGGCATGTGCGAGCGAAAAGATTTTCTGTGTTCCATCAACAAACAGATGCCTTCTCAGAAATGATTAATGCTTCTGGATGAGTTCTCTCCTCGGCTCGGCATACGATTAGAGGGGAGTGTCCGGGACGTTGAAGAAAATAAAATAAATTCGATTCTAACGATTTCGGTGTAATTTGTCAACTCTTCCAGGTGCTGGGAGACAAATAGAGAAGCGGATATGCTTCATCATGTCGATAAGGGCAGACTTTTAGCGCGAATTGCAATCGATTACTGCTTGAGTATAGGTGGATAAGGTTGAAGGGCCTCGCTGCATGATTGTCGTAGAGACGATCTTAATTGATGTTCGTTGCTGCTGCAAATGCCTGTGACTACGCAACGTACACATTTAACTGATTCGGTATAATGACAAGAAGGTGGGTCGCTGTGGCGTAGTGGGTAAATGAGTCGACTCCTACGCAGAGGGTCCCAGGTTCGATACCCGAATTTACCACCTTTGATAATTCACGGCTCCACCTCTTTCGAGTCACTGACAATGCTCAAAGAGTATTCCTGTCTAGAAAAAGCTCCTCAAATTCGCCGTTCGGAGTCAGCATTAAAAACTATAGGTCCCTTCCACGCGTGAAAGAACAATAGCACGCACAACACAGTTCAACAGTGGTTGCTGCGAAGCTAGGCCCAGGTCCGCCTCGGACTGTCACGCCACCCATATTATTATTATTACAATGACAAGGAGAGAGAAGGAGTTGTTCTTCCAACTAAACTGTGGCTCCGCTGTGAAATGCACTGACATACCTCGCATGCCCTAAGGTTCCTGTGGATTGATTTC
Organism: Eristalis intricaria; assembly: GCA_964034865.1. NCBI lineage: Eukaryota > Metazoa > Arthropoda > Insecta > Diptera > Syrphidae > Eristalis > Eristalis intricaria. The sequence goes on from OZ035873.1 coordinate 125,830,156, forward strand.
AAATGGAAATTATTTTTAAGGGAGCACACCACTTTAGGAAAAAATGATTTGAAGTTGCACAACGTAACAACAAAACTGAGCTAAATGCTTTAAATGATTTAAAATTAAGTTCAGCTTAAGTCGAGTTCAAATTAATGGTTTAAACGTTCAGTTTTAAAATGAAATCTGTTATTCATTTCCTCTTCTTCTTGTCCTTTCCTCCTTATGTCGAGCATAGGGCCTCCACGATACTTCAGAACCTGACTCTATTTAGTATTTCTCTTGAAATGTCGTTCCACGTAGGAGTTCTTCCCCCACTGTCCTTCGGCCCATTTAAAGCTGGAGCTCCAAAGCGTCGGCAAGCTTGCGGATTCCAACGAAGAGACTGTCTCGCAGTATAGCTGTTTGATCACCTCAATGTATGTCCAAGCCAGGACCATTTGCGTTTTATAATCTCGATGACGGCTCTTTTTTGAGCTGTGCGACTACAAAGTTGCCGATTTGTGTGTGTAATGCGATCGAAAAAGTATGGCAACACTTTCCTTTTGGAACGGATGTATTTGCTATGCGTTGAAGATGGCTTTGATGCAGTCCTATGGAACTTGTCAGCGCGTCTTTCCTATTATCGGAAAGCGAAGATTTTGAAAGTCAAACATGAACAAATCCCTTTAGGCTGTTCCACCCCTGATACGGACCAGTGAAAGAAAATAATAAAAATGGAACTATCATCTTAAAAATCTAGTGCAACAACCTAATGGGCGGGGCGCGGGGTGGGGGTAATCAATCCCTTGCGAATGATTTCAATTCAAGAAATTGATCCCATTACCGAACATTAGATATCCTGTGAACAGAATGCGAAAACTTGAAAAAGAGTGAAACTAGAAGCAGCTACAGAACTGAAGTTTAAACTACAAAGTGAAGGTTTAAATGGCACAGTGAAACCGAATAAATCGTTGAACTGATGTTCAAACCAAAAGTGAGAGCCAGAGTGTATGGTCACCCGACTGTGGAGTGTGGACTATCCCTTCTGCGTTCGTGGGCATATAAGACTTTCTACCGCAACAAGCATCGACGTTATACAAGTTAAATGTTACCGCCGTTTCCGCACGCCCCGATTTTCCAAACGAAAGGTTGCCTGGTCAACTGTGGAGAATGGCCGTGGGCTTATTGGAAAAAAAGGGGCGCCACGCGATTACCACGGGATGAAATGATAATCGAACGCTTACAAAAGTCTACTTACAAATAATTTGTACGGTCCAACACAATGTCTTATTTACGTACTTCAGTAATCCCCTATTCATCCGTACTTCAAATTAAAAAAATAATCAACGGGTGCCTTGTCCCCGACGGCCATTGAAGCCGCAACTTCACTCGTACTTCAGAAAAAGAAATAGACAACTGACTTGTATCCCAAACAGGTATCGAAGCACAGACTGTTTCCTGGGTCGCTCTTTCTAAGGACTTGCCGCGCCTAAGCCACCACCTCCAATCCCATGATACTGGGCTTACCGGCTTCACCCGCAATGGTAAGGCCTTGTACGATTACTGAGCCAACTACGTTTGGCTAGATTGCGACGTGTCAACTACTAAGGCTATACAAACGCATGGATACGAAACTAGGTGACTGTTCTTCCGTGGACGACGAGTAATGCCTGTGTGCGGCAGTGCTGCGTGTCTCTGGCGCTGGTGCCTCTAGGGTGCCGTGTTGTGGTTCACGCTGACTTGGTGCATTTGACAGGCCGTGCTACGTGCTCGTTATTGCAAATTTCTACGCCTCGAAGATAAACCTCTTACCTTACGCAAGCTGCAGATAGCTCAAAATAAACTGCTTAAAATGATTCTGGATTTTCCATGGTTTTTTCCCAACAAAAGAATTACATGAAATGGCCACCATTGGAATGGTAGCACAAAGTATTGAAAAAAATCTGTTAAAATACAATATTTCGTGTTTATCTTCTGACAATGTCTACATCTCTAATTTGGCTTTATAATTTGTGTATATTTATTGTATTTATTTATCTTTTTATTTATTTATTTAATCACTTATTTATTCATTTATTTATTTAGTTACGTATTTATTTTATTGTATTTTTTTTCTTATTCATTTATTTATTTAACCACTTATTTACTTATGTATTTATTAATTTATTATTTATTATAATAGCTACACAAATCACTTCAATACCATTCAATAATAGAACCATTGTTTCATGACTGAGTTTCGCAACTACTTCTCTCTTTCTCTTCCCCCCAACCTTATACGTATTGCTTTCAGTTTTTTTTTTTCTCTCGTTTTAATGAAGGTTTTTATTGGCTTTTCCTTCTAAATTTGGAAAAATTATGTGATATTATTTTAAACAATTGTATTTATATTATAGTAACCATATATTATAGTAAGGTATGTGTGGCAATAAACCCAAAATGTACTGAAGTTCATGTGTTTTTTCACGCATGCTGTGCACACATCTTTGGTATTGATCTATATATAGTTTGTGTGAGGTTTGGTTAAAATCGGTAAATGCGTTAAGGCGTTAACCGGCGACAAACATTTGAGGCTCAATTTTTATATACATACATTTATACAACGATTTCACTTTTTACCAAGTCAATGACCCAAAGCATAAAGCTTACAATACCCGGAAGTGGCTTCTATACAATTGTCCTAAAGAGATGAAATCTCCATCCCAATCACCGGATATTAACCCCATCGGAAATTTATGGGACCATTAGGCCAGCAAAAGTGCAAGAAGTGCAAGAATGGGAACAAATTTCAGTTGAAACTACCAAAAAACTTGTCCAATCCATGCCAAATAGCCGACTACGAGTTATCTTGTACTTTGTTTACTTGGCATTTTCGCACAGCTACGATTGAACTCGTAGCATATCAGTGCTAATATGGATAGATGGCTTCTGGGAAGAGAACAGAAAATCAATGCTGGCTACATGAACAGAAATTTTATTAATAAATAAACAGAAAATATAAATATAAAAGATTTATTCAAAATCACGAAGTAAAAGAATATTTTTATTGTTTGTGAAACTTCTTAAAACACTTCTTCCACACAAAGGGATGGCTTCTCTTCACAGGCCGGAAAAAACTAACGCGTTTCTCGGCGGTTTTTTGCTTGGGTACATATACGACATGGCTTTGTCGGACGTTGTTTTTTTTCGGTAGGTGGCAGACTCTCTAAATAATGAACCTCTTGCAATCTAATTTTTTTCGAAACTGGTTGAATCTCTTCTCCAATCAACGCGACGACGAATTCTTCTCTAAACTTTATCAGTTTTATTTTAAAATAAGTTACTTTTTTAAAAACTTTGTGCGCATTGTGGATATATATCTCTATATGTAGTGAAACCTTTTTAGGCCATCTAATAGTCTTTCTTAAAGATGTGTACTACGACAGCATTTGATCTGATCGGCCAATTCCAGACATTCCTTTATTGTAATCTCAAATTATATTCGGTTTCATAGAAAGTTTTCCATTGCGATTGGACACCTCTACCATTTCAACAACATGCATGTTTGAAATGGTAAGGACATCTCGTTTGTCCTTCCATTTGCACACAGTAACAGGTCCATTTTGCTGCCAAATACACTCTCCTTTTTTGAGTTTACGATCTACCACATCTCTGGGGTTTCCCTTTCTGTTATTTCGTAGAGTTCCACATACGTAAGTTTTTCTTGTTTTTAGTAATTTAGTTAGAGTAACAGAATTATTTAAATTGTCCATATAAAGCGTGTATTCCTTATCGAGAAAGTCCTCGAGTAAATGTAACACAACACCAGTAGTGTGACCTAAATTATGGTCAGTTTCCTCTGATTTTCCGCTGTAAATTTTGATTTTCATTACAAGACCGTCGGACTCACATAGTTCGTACAGTTTGACACCGTATTTGTGTTTTTTATTTTGAATGTACTGGCGGAAATGCAATCTTTCACGCCACAGCATCATGGATTCGTCAATACAAATATTTTTATCTAGTACATAGTTTTCACGCATAATATTGTTGAAATGAGTTAAAATTGGTCTCACCTTGTATAACCTGTCGGCAGATGGTATTGTGTTATCAACCAAATGAAAATAACGAAGAAACAACTGGAATCGGTTACGACTCATATTTGAGCGCTGTTGAAAATATAGCAAATAATTTTCGATCTGAAGTTGTATTAAACTTTCATACTAAACTGTCATACTTGACTTCCATACTAATCTTTCATACATACTCATATACCAACTTACAAATGATAAATGAATTTCATAAATTAACTGAATTTGCTGAATAAACATTTTTCTTTGTTCTTAAAACTGTATATACTGTAGTCACATTTTCTTTTTTGAAGTCTTGTAATAATCGTGCATTGATAAATAAAACGTTTCAAATTTAACGAGTCAAATTCGTTTTTTTTACTATTATTTGAATAGTCATATCGAGTCGGGTTCATATTATTTAAAAGCGCCAAAACATTACATTATATAGCTTGCTTGTGCTGCAGTAATGTTCAGTTGATGGGAAAGAACAAGGCTCCATTTGTAACAAAAGTCCAATAAACACTTTCATCTCTGCAGCACTGAAGTCTGTGCACTTTGATAACCTGTTCGATTTTTTTTATTGCTGTGCGTTTTGCAATTTCTTGCGCAGCATATAAATTAGTTTGTTCGACCACTAATGAAAGAAACACTCGAAAAAAATAAGTCCACCAGCGTTTGGACCAATTTCAAACCAACATTTTCTTGGAAAATAAATAGTTCAGGATTTTGTTGAATTTCTGTCCACAAATTATCATACGTATTCGATGTTGTTGCTTGGGAGTCATCATCATTATCATCGGGATCGGGAACAACTTCATCTTTAGGTTCGGAGACGACTTCATCGTCACTATCACTTGAATTTTCGGAAGGTGCATAATCGCTACTATCGTTACCATCCTCGCCGAAAATCTCGTCAAACTCTAAATCACTTCGATTAGCGTAGTACTCAAGTTCATTTTCAGTCAGTGGCCTTTTCTTATGCATATTGGTTTCTTTATAATTTAATTATAACAATAATTATAAAACAACGGCCTCAAGAAAGACGTAAATGTGAAGCACTCGACAATATCCTGATATATTACTGACGAATATGGACGCATATATCTGATTCAGCTTTACCAAAGCGACAGGTCTAAACGTGTCTGTGTACGAATTAACTCGTAGTTGGCTTCCGCGAAGAGATTTCTGTTACATAAGCCAACTACGAGATAATTAGTAAGACCTTTTTTTTTTAAAAAAAAATACATTTTCTATGCTTTTTGATGATTACTATGTAATATAATTAGAGTTTTTAGTAATACAAAATGATTAAATGAAATTGGCTTTTTAGACCGGAGTTCTGAAAATTGCCGTGGCAGTTAACGTGTTAATAACGTCTTTTTAGAAGACTCAACTGGTCCACGGTGCCTACATATTCACCGCAGGTGGCAACCAGAGATCTGCAGCGATACACAGCACTTATTCGTTCAATGCATTTACATTGGGTTTTTCTACCACTCTAACTCATTGATATTTCATTATATATTCATCGATCTCATTGATCGCAAACACATATGGTGTTGAGTTCGTGTAGTCATACCAATCGAAGCACAATGCGATGTTTGATCTGTAGCCAAAATTAAATTAAAATAATTTTTACATTTGCACGCTACTGTTAGTATACTTAAATGTCACATTCTTATGTTGTATATGTTCATGTAAATAACATAGTCTATGGATTGCGCTATCTGATCGGCTGATTCTACTGATAACTCTCCACTAGCAGTTCTCTCATAATCTATAAATGGATGTAAATTATAGAAAATAAAGAGTCTGTCACTGATCCTCGAACTGGCTTATCCCTCTGTTTTTTGATTCGACAAACACCTCTTACAGATCATTTTTCATCAGATTTTAGCACTGAGTGAGAAGAAGCGGTGTACACCGCCACCGCAATTGCTGCCATAGTTTTGCATATGTATTTATGCATACGTTTTTGAGTCGATACATCCTACAGTGCCGCACGTTCATATTGACATAGCCGAAGCGGTGGTATGTGCGGCCGCTCATGAATGAAAACACCGCAAGTGAAAAATCGTTCACTCAAAGCAAACACTGTTCGAACATTTTTCCATCTGACTTGAGAAGTAAGATTTTCAACTATCGAATAAATGATTAGTTTGCAACTATCGAACAATTCGAAAGTTTTTATTCGATACTTCCCACCGCTAGTGTCAGAGTCCTGAGAGCGCGTGGAATGACTTTACATTCCATTCCTAACTGCCAGTACTTATCAGGTAATATACTGAAATCAACATGTCACGGAAATAGTGACCATGAAAGTACAATTGGTCACATTTTGGTTCCTGGTCACATTCACGATGATGAGTATTTTCGAAATACAACAACTTCTCTGGTTTTTGTCTGGTTGAATTGCAATTGACAGCAGACAACATTGATCCACCACTGAGTTTACAAAACGAAGCAAAGACTCGCAGTAAATTCCAACGAAACTTTCCCGCGAAACAATTGTCTTTCTATTCCCTTAACCACCAAATCAGGTCCTATCAAATACACAAGTTATGAGCCTATTACAAGCATCCTGGTAGATGCTGTACGGCGTCATTGAGCTCCATTCAACCTTGAAATATCTTGTCATTTCCATTTAGAAGCACTTTAGTTAAGAGGTCAGCACCGTAATTCATTCATATCTCTGCCCATTCGCTCTCAGCCAGGCCTTAAATTTCACAATTAGCATAATGTGAGCGTTTCTTCTCAATTTACTGAATAAATAATAAGACGTTCCTTCACTCGAATAAATTACCAGCGATAGCAGCAAAAAAATTAACTCAACAAACAACACCGTACGTCTTCGCCCACAGCAGGTTGTGCTGGAGGTGGAAACGGTCACCCATTCAGGGTGAATTCTGAGAAGAAATGCAAATATGTATATTAATCCACTGTATTTTTTGTTTGAAAAACAAAAAGAGTCTGGCATTGATATCCCTCATCCTGTGGCTGGCTCCGAAAGCCCACTCGCTCAAAGGTTGTCATGTGGGTGAGTCTGAAAATGTATCTAATGAGGACTGATTTAAATAAAACAGCGAGCCATGAGTGCACACGAATTCAAACTGCAGACGGGCGCCTCCTGCCGTGACAATAAACCCATTACCTGAAAACGTCTTCCGAGGAATTGATGCCAGTTTTATGCGCGTGTGGAAATCCGATTTATCTGAGGGGTCTCACTGAAAAGATATCCGACCGAGTGGGAGGCGTTAAAAGAGGATTCTAATATCCACAGACTTAGCAGATGACACTTGCAGCTATCACTTGGGTTGCGAGTCCTTTTTTCCTCAATGTTTCTCTTGACCTACAGTCAGTCAAACCATAAATTCAACGAACTTGCGACGATTGGTAGTAGATATACTATCAGTGAATTTGTGAAACACTGTTCTATCCATTCGTCCTTCTACCTTTTTAATTGGACCAACACAATTCCACCACGTTACGCCCCCCCTTGAAAATACTTCCATCACCATGTTTAAGCGTTGGACAAGTGTACTTTGGGTGAATTATGCTTTCCAGTGTACGAAAAAGTGACTAGTAGTCCTGAACTCAGCACAATTGAGAATTTATGGCAATCCTTAAAAGACATTCGCTTCCGAATAAAATGGTACTATAAGTTCCCGCCTTAAGGAAATAAAGGTTATCTGGGAGAACACTCCACAGACCGTCAGACACAGGCTTTGCAAGCTTTCATTGAATATACAGGCTACATTAGGGTGCACGACAAGTTGACAAACTTGTCAATTTTGGCTTAAAATATTAAGGTCCAATAATTAATTATTTCAGTAAACTGTCGGCTTTGTCCTCATTACGGACAAGCGCCAACGACCAGCATTTTGGGAAAACGAGTTTAAAGTTTCATTACATAGATTTTAATAAAATGTTCGGTATTAAATGAAAGTATAATTTTTTGTTAATTTTGAAAATTTTAAGGATTGTAATTCAGTCTGATATAAGTTATGAAGCTTTTTAGAAGAGCATACTTTTTCACTGACACGAGTCACTGAGAATGCTCAAAGAATATTCCTGCCTAGAAAAGTATCGCCCAGAATAAAGGGACCTAGAGGGTCGCCGTGGCGTAGTGGGTAAGCGCGTCGACTCCTACGCAGAGGGTGCCAGGTTCGATACCCGAATTTACCACCTTTGATAATTCACGGCTCCACCTCTTTCGAGTCACTGACAATGCTCAAAGAGTATTTCCTGTCTAGAAAAAGCTTCTCAACTTGGCCGTTCGGAGTCGGCATTAAAATGTAGGTCCCTTTCACGCGTGAAAGAACAATAGCGCGCGCAATACAAGTGTTTGCTGAGAAGCTAGGCCCAGGTCCATTTCGGACTGTCGCGCGACTCATTATTATTATTATTATTATACTTTTTCACCATTGACTAAATCACATGACTTGGACATTTTTATTTGCGTTCATGGAGTTGTCCGACGGTGTTTAGGATTGTTCAAAACAAGAAATAAATTAAGATCAATAATTTTGAATGTTTAATTAGAAAATAATGTACAGTTATTTAATAAATTAAGTTTATTTCTCTTCTTTACAAAAAATTAACACTACTTTGAATTGGGAAATGTTTTTTTTTATTTCACAGTGATTTAATAAATTTAGTTTAATTACGTTTTTTAAATCTCAAGTAGAAAACATAAATGGCTAATAAATCTAATAAATATGTCTTATTCAGTCTATTCTTTGGAACATTAAAATTAAAAAAAAAAAAACAATAAAATAATATAAGAAAACTAAAGAAATTTGTACAGCATTTCAATTCACAGCTTGTTATAACTTAAAATTAAAAGTAATATTATAACAAAAACTAAGTAAAAACAAAATAAAATTTTACCTGAAAGTCAATTATGGAGATTTCTGAAATTGTTCCTTCTTGTAATGACTTCCCGATTTAATTTTCTGGTGAAACAAGACATTAATTTTCACCACTCCGAAAAATAGATTCCATCATACTAAAATGTATAATTAAAAAAATTAATTATAATAATATTAATATGGGTGGCATGACAGTCCGAGGCGGACCTGGGCCTAGCTTCTCAGCAACCACTGCGTGTTGTGCGTGCTATTTATTCTTTCACTAGTGGAAGGGACCTACAGTTTAATGCCGACTCCGCACGGGGGAATTGAGAAGCTTTTTTAGGACAGGAATACTCTTTGAGGATTGTCAGTGACTCGAAAGAGGTGGAGCCGTGAATTATCAAAGGTGGTAAATTCGGGTCTCGAACATGGAACCCTCTGCTAAGGAGTCGACGCACATATCCACTACGCCACGGCGACCCCGACTAATAAAATGAATATCTTTTAATAATTTATATAAGAACAAAAATACTTACTTAGTTAATTGTAACGGAAAATCTGTTGGTGGTGATTCCATTGTTAAACACATCCTCACACTTCGATGCTTAGCGAAAGGATGATTTATAGTTTATTTGTATATACTCTCACACTTGTTAAATGGATATGTCCGAAATTAAATTGTAATAATATATATATATAATTTTCGGTAAACTCCACGATACCAATATGTAATGTACATATTAATGTACTAATATGTGAAGTATATGCATTTGTCCAAAATAAGCACAGATCAGGTTTTGTATTTGTTCGGATATATTAAATAGGCTTAACACAATTTAGTCATCCAATAAGAGGATTAAGCCGAAATAAGTGACAAAACAATATATATATATATGTTTAGACATTTCCAATGGAAATGGAGTAGTCCGACATAGGTTTTCTCAACTAATTTTTAAAATATTAATATGGTGCCAGGCGGACAAATTCCAAAGAGAAGGAATTATTCGAAATAAACAATAATAACATTAAAAGAATGTGGATTTGTCCGAAAATATCTCAAAACTTTGGACAAATCCGATAAGAAATTCTGAAAGATTAGCCTTATAACAACTAGAAAACATATTTAGCAGAAAAAATGTAAAAAATGGCGTTTGTCCGAAATAAGCACTAAGCCGACGAAATATAAATGGAATTTCGTAACAATGTTAGCGTTTCTATTTATATGCACGGCCACTTTTTATTGCTCATGACGAAACACTTGCGCTAGAGAATGCGATTTCACGTAGGATTAATCTCATATTACAACGAACATAAGAGCGGTACACCAACGAGTACGCCTTGGTACTGCTTGTTTAGGAAGTGGAGTGTCACTCAGCGATGCCTATCAGGATCGATGTCATCATCAAACGTCATTGGACTGCACATCATCAAGCACACACGTTCGATGATGCATGACCTTATCGTCACGATTTAAGTCACAGTCAATGCTTCTTGAACCGTAAAGCTGTACACATTTTCTAATGGCTTCAATTAAGCAATAACGTATAAGGGTCCAGGAGCTGATAGGCATCTGAGTTTCTTAAATGCGCTACACCCCAACAAAATACTGAGGACCGGTAAGATTCCCGAACAATTTAAGCAAGCTACAAGACTTCTCACAAGTAAGGAAATATTGCTGATCCATCTAAATACGTGGAATATCCCTTCTAAACGCCACAAGCTATTAACGAACATTTTTAAATAGCAAAAATCTACTCAAGGAATTTCAAGCAGTCATCGTTAATGACTCCGGTGACACCTAGTGGAGAAACACCAACCTGTCAAAGATGGAATATGAAATTGAGCTGGACAGACAACTTCATTTAGCATTACGATTTGATCGAGTGTTGTCACTAATTTAGTTTGTTAACCTCAATTGATGCACGAATGGTTGTTTTGATTTAAAGATTAAAATTACATATATTTCTACTGAACTCTTGAATTCACCATATCACAGGTCTTCGAAGTGAATTTTCTTACTTCAAAGCATAGCTGGGTCATTTATGGAGGTAAAGAAATTGTAAGCCTTTTTTTGTTGATTTCAAAGCCGCCTTTGACATAATCGATCGTAAAGCATTACTCTACAAGTTATACAATATACATAGGTATATCGATTAATTTTAGAAGAGTGCTTGAACATTTTTACGACGGAACTAGATCTGCGGCTTGGAAAGGAGTAATATTAGATTGGTTTGAATCGAAGATAGGAGTACGACAAGGATGCTCACTTAGCCCGAATCTCTTTGCCTTGTTCATCGGTGATCTAACTCATTGCCTGCCTGGTGAAATAGAAATGGCAGGAGCCTTAATGAAGACCCTTCTATCTGCGGAAGATGTCGTAATTTTCACTTACTCACTTACAACGTTACAACGTATGATTAATCGACTCACAGATTACTGTCAATCACAGAATTTAACGGAAAACCTAGATAAATCAAAGATAATGGTTTTTAAAAAAGGTTCTAGTAGTGCATGGAATGAAGAATGGCATAATAATCATACGCCTATTGAGTTAGTTAAATCCTACAAACATCTTGGAGTAATAATTAAAAGTAATCTTTGTATGGCAATCCACCCAAAAGATAAGCTGTCAAAGGCAAAAAATGGAATGTGCGCAAACTGGGACAGATGATTTGCTAATAAATTTGTAACGCATAAATTTGATGAATACAAGGACCTTAATCAATTATGAAGTGTGCAGCGCAATCATGGGGTCACGGAAAATATGATGAAGGTGCTTGGGAAGAGAGACGCTTTCGTCTTTTGGTCTACAAAGCAATACACCTAATTATGAGGGAAGGAGTATCAGTATGCAAGGTGAATAGGCGTGTTTTTTCGTTGTCTTTATTTCTCGATTCACCACAGTCGCGACAACAATAGCCACCTGATACTGGCTAATCATTGACTGAATCATTGAGTTTTGTACCTTACATATTGAAACCGGCTTACCACCTGCATTTGCGAAAACTTTGAAACTGCACGTACATTATTCAATGAAGGTGTTAAAAATGACAGATGAAAGACTACCAAAAATGTTCGCATTATACATAATTAGGCGGAAAAGCCTTTGGTACAAAGAACTGGAGGACCTCGCTTCGACTTCCAGTTGTTAAATGATAACATGGTCGCCGTGGCGTAGTGGGTAAGTGCGTCGACTCCTACGCAGAGGGTGCCAGGTTCGATACCGAAGAGTATTTCCTGTCTAGAAAAAGCTTCTCAACTTGGCCGTTCGGAGTCGGCATTAAACTGTAGGTCCCTTCCACGCGTGAGAGACCAATAGCACGCATAACACGAGTGGTTGCTAAGAAGCAAGGCCCTGGCCCTCTACGGGCTGTAGCGCTACCCATATTATTATTATTATTATAAATGATAACAACCAATTTTAAAAAAGGTGCTCTATGAGTTTCGCGAAATTAAGGCGGGATTACACCGACTGCTCATACAGCAGTATAGTCTTCTTCAGCATAATTTATATGAGCGCAATTATTTCAACAACACGAATTCGTTGGAACATATTTCAACTAATTTCCAACTAAGGGGTGAGCTGGTAGAACTCAATTATATTCCTCATCGTCTGAATTTGCCGATATGTTGCAATCTAAGCAAGATGTCTTGCACTTCATTGGTATTGTCGGCTCTCTGATAAGCTTCCAGGGAGAGAACCCTTATGTGTCCGGAGCCAAGACACAGCACGCGCCGACGGTATAAAGAGAGAGAGGAGGTGCCTGTGCACATTGGTCTTAAATATCGGCCGGTTGTAGTCTGTGGGATATATTAGGATGGGAAGAGCATTGCATATTCGTGCAGTGCGGCTGAAGAACGAGTCTCTGAATTTAACTGTTCGCCCGAAAGTAGGCTTAAGGGTATCCTGATGGGCACTCCTGGCGAGACGGGTATTGCGTGTGAATTCATGGAGAGGAGGAATGCAGTTGGCTAGCTCACGTTCTTTGTTGAAATAAGGACAAAACACGGACAGAGTAGAGAAGTTACGTCGATGTTCGAGCGAGTCTAATGACTCTGCGATACTATTGTCTCCAATAAGATTTATCGCTCGCATTTGGATTCTATCAAGTACCACCAGATATGAGCGTTGTACTCAAGCTTGGGACGGATGTACGCCTTATAAATTAAAGCCAAATCAGAAGGGTTGAAATATTTCTTGCATCGATTAAGGAAACCTAAGCATTTCGCAGCATTTTTGGCGACTTCAAATATGTGATCGTTCCAACTAAGTACCAAGGATGGAAAGTTTTCCGGTTTCATCGACACAAGCGTCATTCATGGGTAATGGCTGATTATCAAGGGTTCGCTTGAGTGACAGCAGACATCATTGAGTTTTTGAAGCATGAAATCCACTCTATTATCCATCTAAATTTAAAGGGCTGTTCAACCATAATGCACGATGTTGATTGTGAGTCATACCTTAACTTAAGGTTTTCGTGCCCACCTTAATTTGACATTTCTTTGTCTCAGTGTTTGACAAATTCAACCATGGAGAGGTACACAATTGAGCAGCGCCTTAAGATTGTTGAATCCTTTTACGAAAAACGGCGTTCGTGATTTTCTTCGTCATATGCCCACCATCGGTAGAATTGTGCGCAAATTTCAGCAAACTGGTTCTGTAGGAAATGTTGTGGGTAACATTGCTGTTGTTCGCGATAGTGTGGCAAAATAGCCGTCAACCTCGAATTGTCACCGTTCCCAACAATTAAACATCTCAAGAATATCACTGATGCGAATTTTGAATAAAGATTTGAATTTACACGCTTAGGCGGCTCAATTGACACAAGAGCCGAAGCCTATTGACCATCTTAAGCGTCGCCAATATGCCCAATGGTTGGTTGAACAGACAGAAGTGAATGGTGACTTTACAATGAAAATCGTCTTCAGCGAGGAGGCACACTTTCACCTCAGTGGATTCGTTAACGAGCAGAAATGCCGCATTTGGGCGAGATTACACGAGTGATTGTTGAGTTACGTCGGATATGGGTCTTTTATTTGGATGCACCTTAGCGCCCCGCCCCTCTCGCCAATGAAATGTCTAGAGGTTGGTTCATATGACAACAATGTGCTACAAGCGCAGCAGACACGAGGTTCATATGACCCCAATATGCTGCACGCGCATCAAGCCAGCTGCATAAAGCAGCAAACACGACGGATATTTGACACCTGCAATAACAAGCTGCATACGTCTCCCACGGGAAATCGGTAATGCAGAATCAGCATAAACTACGAACCTGTGGAATGGTTCAAGATTAGCATTTCATGTTTTGTCTAGTCTTAAGTTTGACTCTGTGGAGTAAATTTCTTGATAAAGATTTCGTCCACAATAAAAATGTTTTTTGCTCAACCGCTTGAGCAAACTCGTAACTGTTAGCCGATGCATCCACAAAGAGTGACTGTTTGGTGCGGTTTATGGGCTGGGATCTTCGTCGGGCAGTTACCGTAAATGGTGTTCGCTAACGCGACAAATAACAGACTTCTTGTGGTCAAAAATTGAGGATAAGGACCTAGACGACATGCTCCCAACAGGATGTTGCCACTTGCCACACAGCCAACGAAACAATGGCTCTTTTGCGCAAGAAATTCAATTGCTGTGTCATATGGTCATGTGATTTGACACAATGTTGTTAATGTTGACAAATGCTGGCTTACCGTGGCACATTGTAATAGTAGAGTGAGACTAATAAATAATTTGGACCAATATTTGGCGCGTGGAGTTGGTTCATGTCTTGGCAACGGCTTGGATGTTTCACACATCAATGCATGCAGAAGTCTGTTTTCATAAATCGTCCAGAATTCGTGGGACAGGCTGTCACATGACCACATCAGATAGTATTTCTGCCCTTCTTCGTAGCGTGCGTGGGCGGACTGACAGTTGTGCACCTACTTCGACACTGCCAGCAACACCAAGGCAACCGAAAGTCTTTAGTAACCCACACGGTCCACTAAAGAAGCCGCGAAAGCACAAGAGATCTCCAGGCCAATCGATCGTCCGCTATTGACTCAGACTTCATCAGGAGCTATGCCAAAGCTCAACAAGGCGAGATTTTGGACTTGGCGCGACCACCTTGGCCTGGGTTTGCCAAGCGGTCGCCTAACTGAAGGAAGTCGCGGCATTCGACGCACGTGATGAAACCATCGAAGCATTTGCCTTTCCTTTCAGAGCTGTTCAACATTGAGTTCCTCGTCAATTGGTGGCATCCTCACAGAGCATATTTAGCTAAAAGTTTGACAATTTACAATGTGGGCCGTTTAACAACCGCTCAAATGATGAAAAGATAATCTTGAGCTGTTCCTGTGAACTGGCCACTAATAATAATCGTGTGCTCTATAGTCGCTGGGTTCCGTTTTGTGGAACTGTGTTCACTGTTCGTGCTAATACGCACAATACCACACCTTTAACGATTTGATTACGAATAATCATTAAGTTGTGGCAGAGTTTCCGACCGCCATGACCTTGTCAAAATTGTGTCCTTCAAGAAATCTTTACTCATTATGGCACAATACTAAAAATAATGGCTGGTCTAACGTCACGTTACCGTCGAGTTTTCTTGCGCAACTTAATTTAACATTTTTTTTTGTTTCAGTATTTGACAAATTCAACCATGGTGAGGTACACAATGTACCGGTGTGCCACTTGCCACACAGCCAACGAAACAACGGCTCTTTCACGCGTGAAATGCAATTGCCGTGGTATCTCACGTAGTGGCCATCTAATTTGGCCGCAACGATCAAGTGATTTGACATTCTGTGGGGATATTTAAAAGAAAAAGTGTAAGTTCATAAGCCAAGAACTATTAAGGAGCTTAAGGATGAGATAATTCCAGATACATAATTATATGTATGTATACATAAACGACATTGAACCTCAATTATGTCTCAGAGTCACTCAAAATATGCACCATCGCATAGAGTTATGCCACCGAGGCCGTGGCGAGCATTGAACCGATATTTATTTTCTCACATAATTGTCATATATCCTTCTTTTATAATAAAAAATGTTAAGATAATGATCTCAAAACCTTTTGTTTAATTTACAATTATTATCGTGCGTTTTCGTTGGACCACAACTTATCTCTATCTGCCTATAAATTTTAAAGTATTAAAGTATATGTATTATTTAAAGTTAAGTATATGCCTCATAAATATTTCCGGTGCATGAATTTACGGAATTTCCGGCCAAACATTCACTGCAGTCCAAGTGCAGTTGTTGTGCCTTGTAACCTTCCTACGTCTTGACGTCTTAGAGGAATCTTCGCAATTCTAACAATTTTTTTGTTTTTGGAAATTTGAACTGAAAACGGCATCGAATAACCCCCAGACTCATTGCCGTCTCACAAATGACAATCGATTCCCAGTACAAACTTCCGGCACAAATACCAAGAATTTTGTCAGTGGCATAATTAAGTATTCCACAGCTCGTCAGTGAAGACGGAATTTGTATCTTTAAGATTTGCATGCATGCCATGCAGAAAATTGAAACGATATTCCGAATCTTCAATCAACCATAAATTGCATTCGACGCATTCAAGTGAAAAATTACAAATTTCAAAGATACTCTCGTGCAAACGTATGCAGACTGCAGGACCAATTGAGCGATCAATATTTTTCAATTTAGCAAAATTAGATTGGGGTTTTCTTGGATGCATGGCCCAGGCCGTCCTCATAGGAAAAACCATTTGCATATCATCAAATCTCAGCATCCTGCAACTCAGATGAAAACACCAATGAAGACGGTAGTAAACAAATCGACTGGTTTGTCATTTCAAAACCGAGAAATTCTTAAGTAAATTGATTCAATATCCCTCTGAATCGAACATCATATGAGAAACCCAGTCTCTGAGTGAGGAGAATGCTAGAAGCAATGCCAAAAGCAAACTCCAAACATAGTCGACAGTCGAATGAAATACTTTATTAAAGTTCGAGATATTACATATTATTAAGATGTTTTGTGTCCATGCCATCAAATAGGTATATTGCCTATTGTTTATTATAAAGAGACGTTCCGCTGTCAATTGGTTGCTGCCAGTGTGTCATCAAGGACAGCATCATCACATAGGAAACAGTCGGGTTAGAGCTTTGAGACAGATCCCCACGGGTAGCGAATGAAAACCAAACGACTTGTAAGGAATAGTTTCTGTAAATTAAATACCATTAAGATTAAACAAGATCATTTTTGTATTTCAGGCTTTCAAATCGTCAATTTTTTGCTTAGCGACGACAATACAGCAACGTTGGTTTTTGTTTTTGAGAAACAGTTGTCATTATCACTAATCAGTTAAGTGATAATATAAAGAAATGATACTTACTTACTTTCTTACTTATCAGGCTGTCGACCCATGCTAGGTTCGAGCTTCGATAATAGCTGCTTTTCATCGCCGACGGTCCAGTCATCAAGACCAAACTGTCTTGCATCCGCGAGTACCTGGTCTTTATACCGGAGGTCCGGTTTTACTCTCCCTCTCGAACCAGGAGGCTCGGATTCGAGCACACTCGCATCGTTGTCCATGCGCTCGATGTGGCCGAGACAGTGCAGTCGACTGATCTTTGCCTTCCGGACTACATCCGCATCCTGGTACAGCTCGTAGAGTTCGCGGTTGTGTCTTCTCCTCCATTCGCCTTCCTGGCAGACGGGTCCATATATCCGACGTAGAATTTTTCTATCAAAGGCAGTGCTCGGCTATATCGGCTGGTGTCCCCAAAAGCTCCGTATTAGGACCACCTTTATATAATTTATTTACATCCGACTTTCCAAATTTACCAGAATGTGAATTTGCAACATATGCTGATGATACAGCGATACTTTCGTCGCTCAAGTTCAGTCTTAACATTGAGACGAATCTCAAAAATGCGGCAGAGATCTTCAATGACTATTGCAAAAAGTGGACAATCGAATTGAACGTGGGAAAAAATACAAGCTATCTTTTTTTTTCCAGAAATCCGATTCCTTGGGAAAACACAGTTATATACTTGGGTATACATCTAGACAAAAAGCTGACATTTCAATATCATATAAGCAAAACCTTGCACAAAATAAGCATCGCTATGAAAATCTTATACCCATTTATAAACAGAAAATCTCATTTATCCAACCAAAATAAATAATTATACATAAAGTCATTTTTCAAGCACTCTTGCTGTATGGTTGCCCTGTTTGAGGAATTTGTGCTAAGTGGCATATCAAAAAATTACAGATTCAGCAAAATAAACTCTTAAAAATTATGCTAAACCTTTCTTGGTAATATTCTACATCTCAGTTACATCGACGAATTAGTGTTGAATTGATGTCTGACAGAATAGAAAGGCTAACACACTCTTTTTAGTTTTTAGTTATTTATTCAGATTCTTTTAAAATGTACATGGTCTGAGTTACCGCACATTATCTTACACAGAGATTTTCTTATAAAGAGTTAAGTGTCACCTAGCTAAAGTTGAAATACGAATTATACACAAATCCATATTTATTTATTTTCTTAATTGATTTGCCTATCTATTGCAATTGTAATCTTTTTGTCATTGTACAGACATAACAATGTATATATATAAGTTTTGCTTTTATTTATTTATTTACTTTTTGTTTTTTCTGTTAACAATTAATATTTATTTATTCATATATATATTTATTTATTTTTTTCTTCACTTATACATATTATTTCTGTACTTATTTTTATTTAATTAATTATTTATTTATTTGTTTATTTATTTATTTACTTATTTATTTATATATTTATTTAACTACTTATTTTTTAATTTTTTTAACTATATATTTCAGCTGAAAGAAATATTAAATATCATATCTCTGTATGAAAATTGCGTGGTGGCAAACCTTGTAAGAATTTTAGAACGCAATAAATATCTATCTATCCAATGAAAAGAAAAAGGTAAAGGAATGCATTCCGTGCCCAAATATTGTTCATGAATATAACAAATACATGGGCGGTGTTGACCTTTTAGATTCGTCACTCGGCCGTAGTCATATTCACATAAAGTCTCGCAAATGGATAAATCGCTTGTGTGATATGGCCATAATCAATTCCTGCTTTTTATACAATCAACATCATCCAGTAACTAATCCAACGGAGCCAGAAGGAGAGGAACCAGAAAGTGTTGTATGGATTTCTGTGTGAAGTTGCCCATTGCTTTACAAAATTTGGCACTGAAATGAGAGTGGGAAAAGGTCGACGAAGTAATCTCGTCCAATGCCTCCTTCGATACCGCCGAGTCATATTCGTTTAGATAACGTTGAACATTTGCCCGAATATGTCCTGGAAGAGAAACCACGATTCAAAAATCCGAAGTACTATGTCAAAAATGTGGTACACATTTGTGTATTTTGACGGAAAAAAAACTGTTTTGCTGAGTTTCACCAGAGCTCAATGCCATTGCTAATATTTTGATGTCAATAATTCATAATTGTTTTGGAACTTTTTAGAACAAAGTATGTTGATTTTAGTTTTAAAAAAATGAAGATAAACGTTTGAAAATGTTTGATCTCCGGGTGCCTGGTGATTCATCAAGGAACCAACAAGGTTTTTCTTACCTAGCTCAGGTAAATAAAATCTATGAACAAAGTCGTAGAAAGTTGCTCAGAAACACTCGTCTTGTAACACAAATTATTTTCTACTAAAAAAAAGTCGATGTATTAAGGGTTAAATAGTATTGACTTTGAATAATATCAAACAGTCGTTTTTTTAAATAAATAATAGTACACACTGCTCTGTATAGGCCGCCCTAAAATGTAAGGGATTGGTGTTCCGAATGACTCGATTAACCTCTCCTGATTCATTCTAAGAGCATTCTAGGAATAAGCTCGAGATTTCAAAATAAATTCTCCCGGCACGTTATACACTCTTTTTCCACTCCGCTGTAGTTCCTTTTTCTCCGGACATTTCCTCTCGTCACGAGTTCAATGTCAGAGTTGAATGCGTTCAAGGATAGCTTTTAAACGCATTTAACTCTGCTTGGAATTCACTAGAAGTTGAACTTTGACGATAAATCTTATCAACCAAGCGCATCTACAGATGTATGCATTTCCATTTACTGGTTTCACAAAGAAACTCACTACCTTTATTTAAATTCAATCCCTTCAATACATGTGCAGCTCGCTTCAATCGATTATTTCTCTAGTGTGAGCGCTAGGGTTACGACCCCACTCGGGGTCACTCACAGTGGCTTCCAGTAAAACTGTGGACACAGCTGTTTGCAGGTTTATTACTGTGTCATCACACAAATCGCTGGTCAATTGGGAGGTGAAAGATGACAAAGACAACAAGTGCGACCATACTCAGCTCGAGATGTAAGACCATACGTTTACCAGCTCCGTTGCATGTTGAAAGAGGGAGATTTACCCCATGCAAGGATTTCTGAATATTCAGCTGCAACCGACGATAATTCTCCGTCAACAGAGAGCGAAATTGTGAAAAGTCAATGCACGTGAACTCAGTCATTTGTGAACCGCTGTGTGCGGCGTGCCAGCACAAGTGCATGGAATGAAACTTTCGATGACCTCACATCCTGTGCGCTCCGAATCGGCGAAATGAAAAATGCAATTTAATGTTAACCCTGCAATGGATACGAGTTAAGGATTCGGTCCTTTTTAAAATGAATTCATTTGGCAAGCGGTCAGCATGGACATGCATGCTGGCAAGCCGTTTTCACCGACTGTAGGCAATTGAATCGGTCTTGTGGACGGACGGATACATGCACCTCTTCTCGAATACGTTGTCGATGGCAGAAACCGAGCAACTGAATGGAGGAGCAGTGCAAGGAATGCACCTCGATTACATGGCCTTAATGAACTATTAAGTGCTTGTTGATGAGAATGTAATGCATCGATCTGTCCATTGCCCGTTATTCGCGGTTTTCACGAAGGGGGGTGTCCTGGATGTGATCCCTTTTGTAATCGGATGTTTCAACAGCTCTTAACTGCGATCCCTTGTTAGATGTGCCAATGCTAGCCGTCAACACACGAGGCACACGAGGTAAAGAAAGTCAAAAATCACGGCTGGGACCACATACGTCCTACAGCCTTGCAAATGCCCTATTCACATGTCAAGTCGTTTAAGTAATCGCTTTATGATTAACCCTCGTCAAGTTATTCAAATCACAAAATCCTGAGAGCACTTCAAATGCAAATAATCTACCGCGCGACGTACGAGCTTGTTGCCGCACACACGCAACCTTTTCCCTCCTGTCAGCCCAAGGGATGACGGACGGACGGCACCACCACGTGCCTGCAATATCCGAAATTTAAGATAGGCACACCTCGAGCTAAATTATGGGAATACATCAAGTTTAATGTTGAAAAATTAACCGACATCAACGACGCGCCGGTGCGATGTGGGCAGGAAAATTATCCACTTAGTTATGGCTTTTCGCCGAAGAGTTTTCCGCTTATTTAAATGGCGGCGATAAAAAAAATGACATTCCATCCAGTGTTGCAACCGAGCTGACAAATTGGATTACTTGGGCTTCGAAATGTTGCCGGTTCCGTGCTTAAGATCGGGTCTCTTAATGCGGATTTATGACGTTGCCGTTTGTCATGCCACTAGTCGACTGACGGCGGTGGTCACAAGATTCGTTTCGCCTGACTCTTAGACACGTTTGACGGAATGTGGCGGTGATGTGAATAATAAGCGATGACCAGGATTGGAGCGTGTCCTAAAAAGTACACCCAACTGCTCTTGGAAATGTAATTATAAGGTATTTCTAAATGTTAGCCGCCAGCATTTGGAGCGTAATCACTCAAAGGTCAAGTGACCTCGTGCTAAGCACGAAATTTGAGAAATACCGAAATAGCGACCCCCTGTGAGCACAGTCCCCACGGGCAGCAGACACAGCAGGAATGAGTAGCGCACACCCGCTGGGTAATATAGAAACAAGGTTTCAATTACCAATCCCCACCCCCACCCCCCACAAAACTCAAATCCGATGATGACAGTAAGCTGCTTAGGGCGCAACCATTGCCCCCATTGGCTTGCCATTCATCAAAAGACGAGTGTCACAATGGAAATCAATTAACAATAAAATCCTTCCAATCAGAGATGGCAGCAGGCGCAGCTAAAATGAATATGCACCCCTCCCCGGGGTGCATTGCGCCCAGCGCCCAGGTGACCCGGCACAGCCAAACAAAGCACATACCACACAATTATAAAATTGTTAAATGCAATATCGAGAGCGAGGCTGCTTAATTGAGGGGACCGATAACACCCCCAACCGCTGGCCATCACAGGCGGCCACCAGGGATGTCTAATCCAACTTGCCGCCCGCGTTGTCTTCGAGCGCGCTTGGGCAATTTTTGAAATTTAGGTCAATTACTGGCATTACCTTGATGCTAAAACCCAACTGAGCGCGCGGCGCAAAACTGCTGCCAACACATCTATTCCTGTAGTTCCATCTGGCTTTTTGCGGCGACGACGCCAGCACAATGGGTTGCGATTTACTGCCGCTGGATACATGTACGAGTACAGCCGAGGCGGTATGCATGTCTGCGGACACATAACAATGAGGGAAATTGTTTCCTGTATCCATTTAACACATAAAGGAAACTCTTCAGTTTTATCGTTTCCCTTCGAATACGTTTCGATTTCGTGGCGAAAGGAGTTTTATTACCCGAGA
Organism: Eristalis intricaria; assembly: GCA_964034865.1. Lineage (NCBI taxonomy): Eukaryota > Metazoa > Arthropoda > Insecta > Diptera > Syrphidae > Eristalis > Eristalis intricaria. Next base: position 125,852,681 of record OZ035873.1, read on the forward strand.
TGCGGATGTAAATTTAGATCCTTTCAGTAATGGGTTTTAGGAAATAGGGTTTTCTTTTGCAGCTGCATGAGATCTACTGCTGCTATTCGTTTGTCGTCCTCTTTCCTCTTTTCTCCTTGCTCTTTTTCTTCTTGAATTTCTTATGCTGGGCCGTTTTCATCGTCGTCGTCGTCGTCATCGTCATTCTCTTGCTTCGACTAGTGTTGGAGAGTACTGCTTTCGTTCGAATGGTTGCTTTTCTTGAAGAGGGGCGGGGCAAGGTTTGAAAGAGGAATAACATTGCGGCCTCAGTTGTAAAAGAGAAAACATTTAACTTTGTGGATCCCTTAGGAATTTGCCGGACCCTAATTGTGACGGGAACATAAAAGATTGATTGGAATTGAAGTCAGCATATTGTGTGTCTGTTTGCGAGTGATGATGATGACAGTGGGCCTGGCTTGGATTTTGGTAATGCATTCGCCCACAACATCAAATGGGTTTCGATTTCATCGACGAGCAGAAATCCGTTTTTCGATTCCAGTGAAGGGTCCGAATGGTTAGCACCTTAATCTTTGAAAAACGTTCAAACCACTGTCGAAATCGGCTCTAACGAAATTGGTAATAACAGAACATCGATTATAACGTGTAAATCTCAAAGTGTACTTCAGGGTATTTTTGTTGAGATGTTGTCGGGTAGGTCAACCAAGGCATCGTCAACCATCACTTCAGTTTAGTGCTGCTTTCCATTTATTCAGCTCGTCTGTAGATGATATATTTTTGCAAATCTGGCCTCGATTTGAACTCGTTTACCAAAGGAAGCTTGACGGTTGATTTGAAATTATGGTTGCTTGTCTCGGTCCTGATGTATTGTCATATGATCCTTGCCCATCTCTGCCATCACATAAGCGGTGGTGACTTAGAGAGTAGCCCTGCATGTCTTTCACGTTACCAAGTGCTAGGCATTCCTTGGCCAGTTTTGAGGCTGTTCGCGAGCATCGAATAAATTCTATGACAGCAACAAAAACGACTGTAGTTAATTCCGACAGTCAACAAAAATATGCGTTGCGTGATCCAAATTGATGATGAGGCATCATCCTTGGCCTTACTTGGGTTGGTGAAAATCTTTATCAAGACACTATGTGACCCGTGTCCACATAGTAGTGTCAGATTTTTACGGACTAAAAAAACACCCTTCCCTTTTGGTTTTTCTGTACTACAACTAAGTTTCCTTACCTAGTAGTTTACTTTCAAAGATGTTTTCGCGTGTTGTAGACCTTCGGTAAAATCACTTGCCCCTGACCCTCCTTAGGATGGTTTATTAATATTGCGCCAAATCGAGCGGTCTCGTACTGCGGAGTCGGCGTACTAAACGTCTCATGCCCAAAGTTTGGAGGATGGCATTGTTACAATGACCATGACGTCTGATACTTAGCTTTCGAGCGGAGGTTTTTATTTTTTCGCCGACGGTAGTTATCCCTAAGTTTCTTTGTATATCACAATTCCTGAGAATGAATGGTAATGAATGGTTTTAGTGACATCAACATAGATGAATTGAATGAAAACAAATGTTGCTATATATGTTTCAATATAAGATCTTTTCGTAAGAACTGGAGTGATTTCTGCCTAAACGTTAGTCACCTCATCAATATGGTTAATATAATAGTATTGGTTGAAACTAATATTGAAGTAGAAGAAATAGGACACTACAGTATAGATAGTTTCCAAACGGAGTTTCTGAATCAAAATAAACGTAGAGGAGGTGGAATACTGATGTTAATACGTAATGAACTGCAATATGAACGCTTAACATCTGAAAGTTTATCATATGAAAACATCCAAATTAAAATTAAAGGAGAGAGTAAGAATATTTTTATTATTGGGATATATAGACCACCAGGTTACAGCAAAAAAACGTTTATTGAAGAATTCGGAAACAACGTTGGACAACTGGGAAAAAAAGACGAGATTGTCATAATGGGTGATATGAACATCAATGTGAATGATGTGGATTTGTATGGTGTAAAAGAATATCTTGAGATGTTGGCGTCATTGGGATTGAGAAATCTGATCACGGAGTTTACCAGGGTAGACCCGAACACAGGACCGAAATCAACGATTGACCACATCTTGACAAACGATATTCATAACCAAATCAATTCTACAGTAATTGCAAATTTTATCACCGACCATTATCAAATCATATACTTCCCACCAATGCAAAAATCTGCTGTTAATGAAAACACAATCAGCTTGTCCTTTATATCTAACGTTAAGGTTAACGAATTGATAATAGAAACGAATTGGGATGAAGTCATTAATGAAAGTGAAGCTGTTTCACTTTATTCAAAATTACTTGAAAAAATGAATTCTATTTATGATAATGCGATTTCTATCAAGCATTTAAAAAACAAAAGAAAGCATAATCCTTGGATGTCTCCTGAGTTGATCGCCAAAAAAGGGATGATCTTTACAGGAGGTGGAAGAACAACTATGACAGCTATGAACTGGAATATAAAGCATTCAGAAACAAACTGAACAAGGAAATAACGGCAAAAAAATCCTTTTTTTATAAAACGAAGTTCGACCAAATCAGATCTGATCCCCGCAAAACCTGGAGCTTAATAAACGAGATAGTGGGAAGGAAAAAACTTGGAGTTGATGAAACTATCAAAAAGAACTTCTCTGGAAAAATGTGTCTGAGTAATCTTGATAGTACTTTTGCAAATAGTTTTAGCACTCAAATAAAAAACATTATCCATCAATGTGACGCTGTTACTTCGACACACATAAACTCAACATTAGCTAGATCAATGTTCGTAAGAGAAACAAAATTCCCAGAAATACGAAAAATAATAAACTCGCTAAGCGATAGCAAGTCGCCAAGTTTTGACGGTATAAAAGCCGGAGATATAAAAAGACACGCCAATATATTTGTACCAATTCTATGCAATCCCTGAAACCTTGAAAACTGCCGTAGTCAGGCCGATTTATAAAGGAGGTACCAAAACGGAACTCAACAATTACAGGCCAATTTCAATATTGCCTGTAGTAGAAAAGTGTCTCGAAGAAGTCATAACAAACAGGCTACAGGACTTTATCGGCAAAAATTCCCTGATAAACACAAGCCAGTACGTGTTCCAGAAAAATAAGAGTACTGGTAAGTTGTTAGGGGAATTCGCTAATTGTATCAATGAGAGCCTAAATAAAAGCCACCATGTCTTAGTGATATTCGTTGACTTCAGTAAGGCTTTTGATGCACTGAACCACGATAAGCTAATCGAAGCACTAGAACATATTGGAATAAGAGGACGAATGGCAGATTGGCTAGGAGAATATTTAAGAAACAGACTTTTTAGCGTCAAAATCAACAATATATATAGTCAAAAGGAGAACATTAAGTATGGAGTCCCTCAAGGATCAAAGCTGGGACCACTCCTATTTATTTTGTATACCAATGCTCATAGTCTTCAAAAATTCAGTACCATTTGCATATGCAGATGATATGGCGATAGTGGTGCGTCATAGGTCCTTGCATACGGCAACAGAAATTATGCAAGAAGAGTTCGGCAACGCTGTGAAATGGTGCCATGATCATGGCCTAATGATCAATGCATCTAAGACCAAGATGATGCACATACGAAGTCCTCAATGCAAGGCTACACACGGTAAAATTTACTTCAAAAATGAATCTTGTGGTAGCTCAACTAGCTGTCCTATCGATATAGTAGAGACCTACAAATATCTCGGGGTCACCATCGATTGCAATTTTCTTTGGGATGTGCACATCAATGGGTTGCGTGCGAACCTAAGAAAAGCATTATATACATTAACCCATCTGCAATACCGTAATACTACAACGTCCGTACTTAAGCAGGTCTATTTCGCCTTAGTAGAATCCAAATTAAGGTACTTGCTTGGGGCAATGCATCTGCAACACACATCCAGAAGCTTCAGAAACTTCAAAACACAGTTTTGGTGAAAATATTACCCAACCAGCGTAATGTTCCGGAACAGCAACGATTTCAAGTTCTTCGAGTGGAAGACATCTTTAGGATGACCCTTATACTGGAGTACTACGATGACAATCGGTTTATCATACCAATTCAACATGGGATCAACACCAGAAGGCGGCCGCAAGGCATGCTTGAAGAACCCAGATTTTACAACAACTACGGGAGAAAACAGTTGAAACGCAGCGTACCTGAAGTTCTAAACACACTTCCGCAGGAATTAAGACACATAGAAAACTTCAAAACTAGAAAAAAACACATAAAAAATGTTTTTATAAACAATAGTTTAAACAACTAAATTTTTAAAACTTACTTTTTTCTCTCCTATTTACTGTTAAACTAATGAATAGAAAAAAAATAACAAAGCTTACTTCATCTAAAATTAACTGTAATGAACTCTGAAACACAATCTTCTGCAGAAAAGCCATTATAGGGCTTCGCAGAAACATATAATCATTGTAAAACGTTTTTTGAAAATAAAATTAATTTTGAAATAAAAATGAAAATGAGATTGGTAAGCTTTCAGGATATCCCGTATAATTTTATTCTGAAACGACTAAATACATCCTCTGTTATTTGCTTTGGTACAACCCCATAGTTGTATGCCGTAAATTCATATAGGCTTCAGTAGTTGCTTGCATAATAGCAGTTTGTTGTACATGCTTAACTTGGAGTGCGTTTCATGTAACCAGTACACTTCTCTACACCGGTGTTCGAGCTCATCCCGTTTCTTTTTCACGTGGGCCTTCCACTTGACTTCCGCATCGAGTGTCATACCAAGATATTTTGCTTCATTAGCGTTCTTTAATTGTGCAGAATTAATGAAAACTGGTAGATTTTCAATACTTCTGTAAGTAAAATTTATGTGCGTTGATTTGGTCTCATTGGGAGCAATGCGCCAGCGTTTTAATCATTCGTTTATTTTGTCCAGAGCTCGTTGCAGTTTTTCAGTTGACGACAATAACCATTGCCTGGATCGCTGTGACATCCGCAAATGTAGCCACAAGTGAACCCTCAGTTTGAGGTATATCTCTAGTGTACAGCAGATATAATGTAGGGCCATGTACACTACCTTGAGGGACTCCTGCTCGGCTCTCTTTAAAATCAGAGTATTCAGTTCCGTGTTTAACTCTAAATATCCAGTCATCGAGGTAAGATTCTAATATCTTACACAAGCGTGACGGTAGAAGCCTGCTTAGTTTGTATTTTAGGCCTCCTGATGAAATTTATTCCACCTTTTTTCCCATACCTTTCTTGTTGGGGGGACTTTGTCGATACATTTTGTGAAATCTAGTTTTGAGGGGACAAAATCTGTCGTATTTTCAACGAGTTGTCAGTTAAGGAGTGACCGCGGTCGCTGATATTATGATAATAATATCTCCAGGTCATATGCACTTTAGCAGATCTTGCAAGAAGCGCACACTAGCACTCGACGCATGGTTTGTTGGAGAAATATGTACAACTGATGACATTGACAGAACACAGCGCATCGTCTTCAATGGCTTGAATCGACAGCGGCTAAAATGAGTCTAACTAAGCTCTGCCATAAACAATATGAACAGAATTAGTACCGAGATTAAACGCAGAATAACTCTTGCCACTCGCTGTTTCTTTTAGTTCAAGAGGCAATCTACTAATAATAAAGCGCTATGTATGTGTATATGTAAGTATGTCACAGCTATAGCGAATGCGATCAAAGAAAAAACTCTAAAATTAGTGGTTCGTTGGCGGAGTGGGTAGGTCTATTGCTCGCGCTTCTGCAGGGTGTGTGTTCGTATCCAGTTGGAAACATTTTGTTTCTTTTTTATATGCAATTCAACTTTTTTTTCTTCCTAAGTTTTGTTTGAATAAACATTTCATATTCTGTTTTCCTAATGCCCAGTTTCGGTGGAAGTTTTGGTTAAAACTTCTGCTCAACGATTAATTCGGTCTCACAGATACTTTCGTTGAACTGAGTTAAATTTGTGAATTAAGTTAAACTAGGGCTTACTCCTGCTTAAATCTCAGTTCAGCAACACAACTGTATTTTGTTTCGCGCTTTTGGGATCGAGAGCATTTTGTTGTCAATACAATTGAAGTTCGATAATGGAATCCATTCCTTTCTTACTTTTCCTCCATCTTACTCATAATAATATAATATGGGTGGCGCTACAGCCCGAAGAGGGCCAGGGCCTAGCTTCTCAGCAACCACTCGTGTTGTGCGTGCTTTTGTTCTCTCACGCGTCGAAGGGACCTACAGTTTAATGCCGACTCCGAACGGCGTAGTTGAGAAGCTTTTTCTAGAAAGGAAATACTCTTTGAGAATTGTCAGTGACTCGAAAGAGGTGGAGCCGTGAAATATGAAAGGTGGTAAGTTCGGGTATCGAAGCTGGCACCCTCTGCGTAGGGGTCGACGCACTAACCCACTACGCCACGGCGACCCACTTACTTATTTTTTTTTTATTTTCGACATTTGATGAAAAATTATTTCTGACTAGGTAGTTTTTTACTTAAATTTTTTTTATAATTTGCCTTTCACTGCTCAGAATCATGGATGAATTGTCTGAAGTGATTTTGTATGTTTGGTTGCTTTGTTTGTTATCTGTCTCTCCTTGCCGATAACCGTACGGACGCGCTACAAAAGCTCCAAAGCCTATAAAAGATAGCAAATACATCAACAAATCCAATAAGAATAATTCAGTTATTATAGTAAGCACACTCAAAAGTTGGAAGGGTTGGCTGTTTTTTCGGTCCCATTGAACAAACGAAGTTCAACTGGACTGAAGTATAGAATTCACTGTGGATACCGAACGGGATTAGCGAAAAATTGAACTTGGCTTAGGTTCATCTAAACTTGAGTTCTTCACTGTAGGGCATAAGTATTATATTTGCAATGTATATAATTATAGACATATCTGTAATTTGTCTGTTGGCTCAGTGCGTTTTTATGTTTAAACCTGGTTTCTTGATTAAACAGTTCATATTCCGTTTTTCGAAGTATTGTATTTGTAATGAATATAATGAAAATTAAAATTTATGAATATTATGTAATAAAATGTATGACATAAATACGTATGACATTCTTCCTGTCTTACGACAGGCTTTTCTACTAGTTGAGTAATAGAGTCCTCTCACGAAGGACCAAGCTAACACTTTATGAGACCTTGATCATCCCTGTCCTGATCTATGACGCGGATGCTTGGACCATGTCAAAAGCAGATGCAGATGCCTTGGACTCATCGAGAGAAAAGTTCTGCATTCAATCTTTGGTCCTGTTTGCGTTGATGGTTTTTTGAGAAGAAGATTCAACCATGAACATGAGTCCAGGGATCCAACGCCTAAGATGGCTATGCCGTGTAGCGCGCATGGACAACAAGGCTTCAGTCCGAGGAGCCTTCGACTCCGAACTAGTGGGACAACGCAGCAGACGACCGCCGTGGGTGTATCGATGGCGCGCCCATTTATTATTTTTATATATTTATAAGGTTATTAGCTACTAATGTTATCTAGGGTTAAGAATCTATGTTCTATGTAATGATTATTTCTCTGTCATTATAAACAAAACACTTTCGGTTGAATATGTATATCATGTAAGAAGAACGTGATTTCTGTTAAATCTTAGAACATCCTAAAAATAAAATAAGGCCCAGGTCCACCCCGAACTGTAGCGCCACCAGAAGAAGAATAAGAAGACTACCAAAGTAAAAACCATGTTTTTAAAATCCAACTAAGCGAAACAAATTTGTGCAAATTGGCGGATACTAGTCTTTAAGAACAGAATAGAATATTATAGAAGCTGAATACTGTAGCTCTCTAAAACTGTTAAAAACTTGTTGGAGCTTCGTTTAATTAAAGCTGTAGGTCAAGGGAAAGAATTATAAAATATTCATTCTGTTGTACTTAGTCTAACCCAGCTCAAGCGATGCAGGGAACTAAGTCCCCGGGAACTAACTCCACTTCTTAGTTCTTGGATCTATGATTTAGTTCCCAAACAAGGTGGGAATTTTAGTCAAAAAAATCTGTGTGGTTTTAATTCTATCTAAATGTGAAATAAATTCCCACTTTTAAAACGTTGGATGAAATAAGGCCAAATTTGAGGTTGGTTTTTCCCTTCGCTCGCTAACAGGACTTGAACACTTTTTTTCGCAGGCTTAAACCTGCTCACTCGACTTCGGCGCTCCACTAAGAGTGCTTGTAACAAAAGTTTAATAATATCTACTCTGGAATATTTAGCTATTTAATATCTTCATTAGATAATACAAAAAACTAGGATAGAGGACGTTATTAATTCCAAATAACGCTGTTAAAACCTGTAGAAAATAGGCTAAATTTTACATTGGATCTTATTTCATTTGGCCTTATTTAACCTCACCCAGGCGAATGTGTAAAGATATGTGTATGGGTAGGGGGGAGGGGCATGCTGCAACCCTTTTTTATAACTGCGGGTTGTAGTCTGTGGGAAATATTAGGCTGGGAAGAGCATTCCATATTCGTGCAGTGCGGCCGAAGAACGAGTCTCTGAATTTTACTGTCCGTCCGAAAGTAGGCTTAAGGGTACGCTGATGGGCACTCCTGGCGAGACGGGTATTGCGTGTGAATTCATTGACACAAGGAATGCAGTTGGCTAGCTCACTTGAGCATCGGTTGCTGAAATAACGATAAAACACGGACAAAGAAGAGACGGTACGTCGATGTTCGAGCGAGTCTAATGACTCTGCGATACTATTGTCTCCAATAAGATTTATCGCTCGCTTTTGGATTCTATCAAGTACCACCAGATATGAGCGTTGTACTCAAGCTTGGGGCGGATGTACGGGCGGGGTGAAATATTTCTTGCATCGATTAAGGAAACCTAAGCATTTCGCAGCATTTTTGGCGACCTCAATATGTGATCGTTCCAATTAAGTACCAAGGATGGAAAGTTTTCCGGTGTCATCGATACAAGCGCCATTCATGGATAATGGCTGATTAACGGGGGGTTCCCTTGAGTGACAGAGTTCTTGAAGCATTGAATTCCACTCTGGTGATTTTCCCCCAGTTAATTATGCTGTCAGTGTCGGAATTCAATGTGCTTAAAATACACTGCTGTTCTAATTCTACGGCCGAAGGGTGGGGTCGTGAGCCTTGAGTCACTTTAGAATATGGAGTATGTGAGAGGCTCTATTTCTATTCTAGTGGTTATGTTTGAAAATTGTTTGATTAAAAAAACCCTAAGATTGGTTTTAGTTCGAATAACTAATCAAATATAAAAGGAGTTTATAGTTGTTGGAAGTTAGTTCCATCTACAAACTGTTCAGAGTGTTCTTAGTTCCCCGAAGAAAGTGGAGTACGTTCCCACCTTGTATGGGAACAAAGTCCACTTTACCAATGTGAACTTGCTTCAAAGTTCACTTTACCAAATTGGACTTGCTTCTTATTTAATGGGAAGTAGACCCTCAGTGGAATTAGTTCCCGGAGACTTAGTTCCATGCACCACTTTAAAGCTCTGTATCTCCCATATACCTCCAGGTAACTTGCCGAAATTTTGGGAAAACATAGGAAAGTTATATACCTATAAAAAATAAATGCGACAAATCTTGATTCTAAATTTAATTTCTTGTTTTTTTTTCTGCTTTTGGACCACTGTGCGCAGGACTGTATTATTTGACACACGTGTGAATATGATTTAGTCATGTATCTTGTAGGTCCAATTTCCACGTAAAAGGATTGGTGCCCAGTACATCTGGTAGGCTTCCGCGTCAGGTGGTGCACGAGAAAGTTACTAATAATATATGGCTCTGTACGGCTCACCGATGTGTGTATTATATAAATTTTGCATACAAATGAAAAACAAACAAAATTGAAACAATTGAAAACTCCACAACACCGAACGGCTTTAGTTTGAGTCTCTCAAATTATACAAACTCTTTCAAAATAAAGTTTTAACAATCCTCAAGTGTTCCAGCTCCGGTGGGAGTCTATTTATGATGGACAGAAGATTACTATCAAATCGCCTGCTGCCAATTTAAAGTTCCTGATTTAAAGTTTAATTTAAGATTCCTCAAAAAAATCACTTTATTGAGTCAGTGCTCACTGCCTGACAACACCCACTTGGTCATTTGTATCGCCTTGCACATCCACTCTTTTTCGAATATTCTTCACTACCTTTCGTAAATGCAGGTGCATATGCACATACACGACACAAGAAGCCTTGTTGAGAAATTACCTCAACTCTGTCGGAGCCAGTGTGATTTGTTGAATAAAACGATAACCAATACGAAGTACCCATTTCAGAAGCGCATCCCTCAAGCATAACATTTCAAGCCCACGACCCACATCAAATGACTGCAAATTAGAACGTTCGGCCGTCTGTGGAAAAACTTCGGTCACTCGCGCCTGGTTAAACATTCCCAATCAGACTTTCTTTCACCCCGAATACCTTTGAATCCAAATTAGATGTTTGACTCATTTCGAAGAAAGCTCTTCAATAGATGACACAAGTGGAGGTAATTTTGAAGAATCCTGCTTACAAAATTCACAAATCTCTTAAGACTCTCAGTGGGCATGAAGCCGACCACTCTAGTTATTCAAATACAACCCCGCTTTACTGAATTATGTATGCACTCTGGGATCCCTCAACACGCGGCCACTTTGTCAAAGGACACCGAATTTGGCCCATCACCATCTGAACAGAACATTTGTGCCCTCCCCCACAGCCCCGCGGCCGGGAAGCCTTTCATTATTCATCAAATGTGGCCAAAAAGACGCCCGAAAACATTATCACCTTAAAAAAAATAAGAAGGGCGTACGAAAAAAAAAAAAAAAAAATCGTGTGCGTGAAGACACGACCTCATCACTTAGTCTAAGGGAGAATTCCAGGGAAGGACCTTCTAAAAGGTGGCACCTTTTTTTTATTCCTTTGTTGCCGCCGATGGAATATTACTTAAGGGGAGCTCTCGGCAGCCCGGAACGGAAGTACAATGAAAATATGAATATAAATCGATAAATTTGCCGTTCAAAGTCATGCCGATATGATGAGCGGCAGGGGGAGTCATGGCACTTAGCTATTTTGGCCAGGCGCTGGGCGAGTGACTTTTTTTTTTTGCTCAGTGCTTTTCAATTAAATTTCTGTTTGCTTATGCTTCAAAAAATTCAAATGGCTGATGAGGAGGACTCCCTGATTTTGATCTTGAAAATTAAATTTTATTTTTCATTGAACATGTTTTTCTCTGCTTCTCTGAGTGATGTCGAAGGAGAATTTTGTTTACGATACGAGTTGAGGAGATTGATTGTAATTCTGGCATTTTTGGTGTCTGATTTGCGCTCTGCCGTTTTTTTCGATTTAACTGAAACGAGAGGCGATAAGGAGAGGTGGTCATTGTCACTTTTAAACTGCGTCATAAACTTTGCACCTCCGAGGTGTAAGTTCGATTGGTACAGCAAAATGCGTTATTGGTCTTTAAAATCTAGGCATGCCAAATGAGGTTATTTTATACACAAACGAGTTTCCCACTTAACGAGTCCACCAATTTACTCCATGAAGACTGGCGAAAGAAGAGAAGAAGTAGTGGGTTGTGCACACCAACGCACAGTCGTGTCAGTGGGCAATACTCGGACCTCCGCGAGCATGCAGCAATCGGACACAGGGCATCAAAAGCCGATTTTAACAGTTCGGCTGAAAAGTGTTTGAAAAAAATGGATGAATTCAAACAGCTAAAGAGCAGTCTAGAAAGGAGTTCGGCGAGAAGTTGGGAAGCTAGTACAGATTTGCGGAAAAGGTGTTCTCGCAAACTATTCGTCGACTCAGAGGAAGGAAATTAAACATCATCGAAGAAGTCAAATCCAATGATGGTGTGTTGCTTTCCAATGAGGAGGATATCTTGCGCGGATGGAGCGAGCACTTTTCGAAGCTGCTTAAGCCCGAACAGGGCACTGAGGATGGCAGACCCGTCGTTAAAAGGGCAAATCCCTCTTAAGTCTCCCCGGGAAAGTCCACGCTAAGGTTTTGGAAGCGCTTTCTAGAGCTATAGTCGTGCCAAGGATGCGGTAAGAACAGTGCAGCTTACGTCCCGGCGGAAGCACAACCGACCAGCTTTTCGCTCTAAGAATAGTACTTGAGAAGGCTTGGGAGTACGCCAAACACACCTACAGCAGTTTTTCAGATTCGGAAAAGACATATGACCGAGTTCGTCGATGTAAACTCTGGAGTGTTCTGCAGGAATATGATATTGAGGGTCCTCTTTTGAGGGCCATTCAATCTCTACACACAAACTGTAGCAGCTGTGTTCGGGCTTACGTTGCTGAACACCATTCACCGTGGGTGCTTCTTGTCACCACTCCATTTCATTGTTTGTATGGACTAGATGTTGCAGCGCAGTCGAGGCGAAGAATGTTTCATATTGGGAGAGTTGAGGGTAAGTCATCTTCTTTTTGTGGATGACATAGTTATCCTCACATCATCCCAAACGGAACTCTAGCGCGCTCGATAGGTTTGTGGCCGTATGTGCTGATTCTGGAATGAAGGTTAACGTGGACAAATCAGAGGTTATAGTAATTTCCAGAAAGCCTATTCAATGCATTCTAGATGTTACTGGAGTCCCATTAAAGCAGGCGGAGAGGTTCAGGTATCTTTGGGTCTTCTTCACGAGTTATAGGAGGGGTAATGCTGAGCTTTCCTGTAGGATTAATCAAGATGGGTCAGTTTTGACACAGCAAGTCCTTATTGGAAAACCATTTGCATATTGTAATAATATTCTTCATACATGAACATACGCTTGTTGAGTTAGTGGGTTCTCTGTTCCTTTCTTCAGCAGGGTGCTGTTCGTGTTCAATCACAACTACTATTTCGTATATGTATCACATGGTTGCTCACATGGTGGGTCGCCGTGGCGTAGTGGGTTAGTGCGTCGACCCCTACGCAGAGGGTGCCAGCTTCGATACCCGAATTTACAACCTTTCATATTTCACAGCTCCACCTCTTTCGAGTCACTGACAATGCTCAAAGAGTATTTCCTGTCTAGGAAAAGCTTCGCAAACTTGGCCGTTCGGAGTCGGCATTAAACTGTAGGTCCCTTCCACGCGTGGGAGAACAATAGCACGAACAACACGAGTGGTTGCTGAAAAGCTAAGTCCAGGTCCGCCTCGGACAGTAGCGCCACCCATATTATATTATTATCACATGGTTGCTGCATTCAATAGTTCACAATGCAAGTCAATCCATGGCTTACCTAAACGATCTTTAAATATCGACTGTGAAAACGATCCTACACATAGCTGAACCAGCAGATATGCTTGCAAAACGTGAAAGCGGGCATTAATGATTATTTGAGCGAGCTTACAATCAAGGCAGTACACTAGACTTGAATAGTTCCGATAACGTATAGTTCCTGGAACTATGTCAATTATCAGACCTAGTTCTAATTGTTCCACACGCTTAAATTAAACATGTCTCATGTTTTTACATGATCGACTAGATGTAAGGAACTAAGGTCTGCATTCACATGCCAAGCAAGACACTGATAGTTCACATACGTATGTGTGTATATAGTTCATCAATAAGCGATACTTTTCGTTTTCATATGTGTGAGTCTGACCATAGTCCTGTCCCCAAAACATGATGAGAGAATTACCTACCCAAACTCCATAGGCTGCTTACAGACAGGAGAATTCACAATCAAGATTTCTTCAACGTGTGTGTAGTTCTTTTTGCCCCAGCTCCCTTGCCGTTGCAGCGAAGAATTCAGGGATTGTGAAACCGGCCATACGTACAAGCAAACTGTCCAGCACAGCGAACATGTATCTTTCCTTCATTCCGAGCATTTAGGTGGAACTAAATAGATCCGCGGACATGTCTCCGAAAACTAGTGCCGACTACGAAAAGAATTTCCACTCCATTGTCGGCACTGTTTACTACATCTACTAAATTGTTTGCATATGTATGGACATGTCAGGTTGAAAATTAAATCCGAACATGTTCGGACATGGATGGTGGTAGAGAAGTACTACTACTACTACTACAAATGTGATGCAAGTTTGACATATATTTCAGTAGTTCTTTTACTTGCATGAAAGTAGAACTGAGACATTTCTTCTCTGGCATATCGACTGGCACATTTTTCTGTTTGGAAATACATATTTCGGTAAGGTTAGGCAGCCCTTTACATTCACTAGCACACTTACACCATTTTGATCCATTGTGATACCCCTAGTCAGACTACTGCCACTGATCGACCACTCCAGTCATAGTGCCGTTGATTTGATCCCAACGGCTAATGGTGACTGGACCAGATTTTAAATCCAGATTAAAGCGTATTAACTTTGCTTTCATTGGGATTAGAACAGGGGACCACGCTAACCAAGGGCAGGCATTTAATCCACTGCGCCATCCAGTCGTTCACCTACAGTTTGTTGTTCTAAGTAGTTGTAATCTCAATTGTAAAAATAATTTGTCTGTTTGAGTAAAATTGTTTAATACCACTATATGAGTTTTTTCAGATTTTCGGAAATTGGCTAGAGGTCAGAACATTAGTAGTTCTAAGCTGCAAGACCTGTAAATCAAGAAAAGCTCGCTTAAGCACCGCGCTAAACTGTTTGCACACCGCGGCATAATTTTTACAGGATTCGTGTCTGATCGCCGTTGCTAATGTGTTTGAATACAGAATGTGCAGCTTGTCTTGAGCTATTATTTAAGTTTCTTTCTGTTTGTTTTTTTCTATGCCAGAAGAAATGTATGTTCCACTTCGTGTGAAGGAATAATTCTGCGACCGAATGAAAAATCACAAAAGGCCTGGATCAACAAATGCAAATCGAAAATTTTAATACAATCCATTAGTAGATTCGTTGGAAAATCGCGTCTGGATTCTGTTTAATTGAAAGAAGATTACCGCAGAGCCGTGGTTACAATTCCCATTATACGTGGACCTCGTATCTGGTCCGAAATGAAGAAGATTATTATTCCAGAACGCGTGCTGCGATTTCGAAGGGAATGCTTTTGATTGCGTTCGCGGTGGACTTGTTCAATTGTAGATGAATTAGATTGGCATCATGTTAAGTGGCAGAGCCTTTGGCATAATGTGGTCTATGTCTGGCGAAGTGAAACGGCACGAATGACACGAGTTTGAGCTATTTACATTATGATTCTGTTTGCTGCGAGGGTTGTCTGCGTCATCAAAGAGTGTGCACAGCCATTAACGAACTAAATCGTTGGACACTCTTTGGAATGCAAGTATTGGACTATTGTCTCAATGTACAGCTGGGTGGGTAGGGTATTCACTTAAGCTGTTCTAAGAGCGGAGAAATTCGAAAGAAAGGCTATTGATTAAGGGATCAAATTGAAAAATTCGGGCAACTAGCTCAGATGTTCGTCAAATGGATTTATGGATAATTTTAGAGTGGATTGTAGAAATAAACACGCGGTTGGTGTGTCGTCTCCTACGCAGGTTCGATCCCCGAATTTACCAACGTTCAAAATTCACGGTTCTACCCCTTTCGTTTTTTTCATTCCCACGGTGGCGTTTTTTATTTAAAAAAGAGTCAGTTTCTGTTGAATTCAGTAATTTGTATTTATTGTTTTCACCAGAAATCAACTTTTAAAGGGATAACCGAAAGCATCCAGCTTATAGTCTCCTTGTCCCGCCACGAATTTGAGGGACTTTGTGGAAGCTTAAGTTTGTATACATTACAATTTTCTTCCTAATCAATATTCGAGTGATTCGAAAGGGGTCTTACAATAGATACAAATATACTGAGAGATGCTTTAGCGTACCGTACTTTATCCAGATTTATTTTTCTTGTGCACAATAGAACCATGAACGGTGAGACGAAATTTAAGCATTCACAATCAACAAATATCTTTCAAAACTGAATTTAAAAATTTGAAAGGGCACCAAAGTTCACCTGAGTGAGTTCCTCTCTGGCCTTAGACATACAGTCAGTCGCAAAAGTGTGGATACAGCTTATCGGTGTTCTACGTTCTCAGTGCAAATTTAATTCAAATGGGACTCCAAGGAAAAAAACAAAGTTGGCCGTGCAGTTATCTAAAGCAATTAGTTATGCACAAAGAAGAGGATATCTCAAGAGCTATGGACACGACGGGTCATAAACCATGAAAGTAATGATATTTCGATCACCTATAAATTGCCGTTCTGAGCTTTGCTTGCAAGACCTTTTGGTGCAGCTTCGAAAAACAAAAACCATACATATTTTGATTAGTAAACACTAAATTGACCACAACAGATGCTACCTGAAAACCCATATAAAGGCCGATTTCCATGTGTGTTCACTTTCTTTTATGACTCACTGTGCCTATATTTTTTGAGTTATCTTAATATATATTTTTTGCTTTATGTACGTTAATAATTTCTTTAGAAAAGTGCATTTAAGATTTTTTCTTTGAATCCCGTTTGAGATTATTTTTTGTTGAAAAAAAAACAGACAACTTTATGCTGTGTTCTTACTTTTGTGATTGACAGTACAGTGAAACGTCTATATAGCGGACAGTAGCGGAGCCATCAAGATTGCCCGTACTGTAGAGGTGTCCGTTTTCAAGAGGTTGAAATATGCATAAATACCCTCATGTCGGGAACAGCCCGTAAACAGTGATATTCATTATAGAAGGGTGTCCGTAAAGGGAAGTTTAACTGTGTAGTATAATACTTGAATCCTCAGAACAAACACCTGCGAGATACCTACATTATGACAATCCTACCCGTAGATCTATCCTCCAGTCCCCTGATGTTTGCTTGTGTTATTAGTTTGCATTCCGTGTGCCTCGTGTTCCTCACGCTCTCATCGTCCACATGTCTCCAGAGACGTCTCTGCCTGATCCTTTGCTTGAATTATAAGGCTAATGCCATCTGATCCTTTGATTGCACTATTTTTGTAATGTCACGTGATCCATATCTCACTGTGTATAGATGAAGGGCACTTGATAAATAGAGTGAGTGGGTCGCCGTGGCGTAGTGGGTTAGCGCGTCGACTCCTACGCAGAGGGTGCCAGGTTCGATACCCGAATTTACCACCATTCATATTTCACGGCTCCACCCCTTTCGAGTCACTGGCAATGCTCAAAGAGTATTTCCTGTCTAGAAAAAGCTTCTCAACTACGCCGTTCGGAGTCGGCATTGAACTGTAGGTCCCTTCCACGCGTGAGAGACCAATAGCACGCATAACACGAGTGGTTGCTGAGAAGCTAGGCCCTGACCTTCTACGGGCTGTAGCGCCACCCACATTATTATATTATAATTTTATTGAGAGTATAACTCGTGCCCATGCCTTCTGCCATCCTCAGAACATCTGTAGTTCGCAGAGGACTGTCAACCGTCTCTTGTTCAGATTTCCAGCATGATCTAGGTTAAACATTCTTCTCGAAGAGGAGTTTAGGTTTTATGAGGTCCGTATCTCCGGGTATATCTGCCAAGGATAGTAGAGTGCCCGGAGCCCAGTTCATTTTGGATGCTTTCCATCTGCCAAATGTGTCTAACGGCGAAAGATGAAGGAGTATGTTCAAAGCTCCTGAGGGACTTCTTCATAGCGCTGCGCTGATACATTCACACGCGATCCGTTGGCCCCTTTCGAGCGGTTTGCGATTGATGCCATTTTTAAACGCGGACAAGAAAATAAAAACTCCGTAGACCAACATGAGCCAGACTGATGTGGTCCCTATTTTTTGAGATATCTTCATCTGAATTTTAATTATAATTGCTCAATTTAAGTCTTTTTTCTTGGTGTCCCTTTGACATTATTTTTTGTTGAGAACGCAGGCACCTTCAAGCTGAATGTTCACTTTTGGGACTGAATGCATCGCTCTTGAATAAGCAATAAATGCATCCGCTCTCAGATCGAGTCTGAGAGAGACGAGTTTAACCAGAAAGGTGGTGAAGATTGTGCACGAAAATAAGATTATCCCATACTCTTCACAGTTCTTCTTTTGCTGAAGCTACAGCCCGGGGAAGGGCCCGCGGCCTGCCGTCTTCGAGTATTGTCAGTGAAATTATTTTGGAAGTACCAGTAATCGAACCCAGGCATCGACATTAATTTGCATAGGGGTCTACGCTCGTACTCACAACGCCACGGCTACCACTATAAATATTATTGTTGAGGGTATATTGCACCGCGATCTTCAGATCCATTGTGCCCCTATTCATACCTTTGCTTTTTTAAGAGTTGCGCTTGCATGCAGTTATTCTCAGAGTTGTTTTGAGGGTTATGGACTCGCGAAGGTGGAAGAGATTTATTCTAGAGTATTCTCTCGAAGCCAGTTTCCCTTAAGAATCTGAGATAGAGAGATGGTTCTAGTGACTTCAATTCTTCCTCTGATATTAGGTACATGCCCAGATATCTTTATCTTTTGTTGTCCCATTAAAAATCATTAAATTCTCCACAGAATCTGCAGAAACCTTATTCTGATACTCATAGTTTCTAAAGGTGCTCCTTGAGTCCAGTGAGGAAGCCTGTTAGGATACGAAGGTTGTTCTTCCTCATCCTGATACAAGCCTCAACACCTCTTTCGATAATGTTGATCCAAGGATTTCTTGGGTTGGTCCTTGCCATGGGCGTTGTTCCATGAATCTCGGTTAATTCCTTCTAGTTCCCTGAACTCTTCCCTGGGGATGTGGTCAGCGCAGAATGGTTCGGGGCCTATTAAAGGTGCCGATGCTCCTTTAATACTTAGAGATTTGACTATTTCCTTGACTTCTATCCCTGTATGGCCAGCAAAGTCTTACCCCGTTTCTCCTACTCAGCTTCTTAAGCTTCTGTAGTCATTCCCACACAAACTTGGAATTGATGGAATAGGAGTCCAGATAGCGGCATGACTGTCCAACAATATTGCCATGTCGTAGTTGGTAAAGTTCCTGTCAAGATTGATTTGAAAGCATCTGTCTATGGCATGGACTTGAAAGACACTGGTGTGTTTGCCCATGGGTTCGTAGTACTTTGTCTGGGTTCCAAATACTCCTGCCCTTGTTCTTTCATCAGTTCTTGATCCATTTCGACCGTATTGCTACTCAGTCTGTGGACTATGGATTCATTGCCCCAGCTTAATGATTTGGAGATTGAATTTCCGGATCACGTCATCCTTCGGAATGGCCAAGAGTGGTACCTTCTTGACTAGTGCATCGAATTGTCTTGATATTTTACCATCCTTCGTTCAATGTGAAAGTAATTCCCCACAGAATTCCCTCAACACTGAATATTGCGCGTTCGCGTGGCTTCACGGATTGAAAAGACGTCACTCTATGCGGCACAAAGTTCGCAGAGTTTCTGAATGATAATTAAGAAGTGTTCATCAACCGTTCATTGTCGGTAGAAGCTGTCCTGCCGTCTTCAGCCCAGCTTGACGACATTCTTCGGAACTCAACCGTTCAAGAGAAAAACTGCTAGCTAGCAAGACGACCTGAATTTAACAAAGCGCCGGCGAGTGTTTTTGACAAATTCTTCCCCGCTTCAGTCTTAGTCTGTCACCAGCAATGTCAAAAGAGATCGAAGAAGAGGAAAAAAATTGAGTTAAAGAAGTGCAGAGAATGACAAGAGAAATACCAAAGACTAGCAAAGCAAAGCAAAAGCGTATTATTTGCTGAAATCTGCACTCAAAAGACGAACAAAATCCTTATTCTTCTTCGGATTCTGGTTTCCAAGACGAACTACTCGTCTGCCATCATCCCTTCACAATTTGGCGTGTATAGCCAGCGCCACTGCAACTGAAAGCAGTTCTCCTCCTAAAAATGAATTGGAGTTCCAAAAGCTGAGCAAATCCAAAAATAAGAAAAAAAAATAGTTCATCCGACAAGAATTTGGCATTTGAAATCTTCTTACAATGGGGATTCCAACGGGATTACTATAACATGCAGCAACCGAAGCAGCAAGCTCAGCGTCTCCTCTGCAACACACCCTCACATCGTGCTCGTGTTACCAACCGACTTGACATTATGTACACATGTTCTGAGCTTGCTTCCATGTATGTACTCACTGGGGAGGGCGGAGGAGGAAACATGTGATATGCCTAAATGATTTTGAAGGGGATTTGATCGAGATTACTGTTTCAATTTGTGCATCCTTGAGAATATCTTCTTTGTCTTTTTTTTCCTCCTCCTCCTCCTCCTGTTCTTCTTCTCGTTCTAAATGGAAATAATGACGGTGGCGATGGTGAGGGGGAGCATGGAGGGTTGGCAGAAAAGAGCAGAAAGTCGTCGTAGAAAAACAATGCATATTCCCCATACGGCTCGGATTTGTGTAGTGATTGTAGGAATTGAGCTTTTATTCGTACTGGGGAAGACAATGCTGCCTCAAATGGCCGTTGCATCGAATTGTTCATTTAAATTCGATGGATTCTTAGGAAATCCTTTTGAGTGTCCTTGTTCAAAGGCTTTTTTTTTTGTTTTTTTGAAGAAATTTATTTCTAGCTTGAAGGGATCCAACTCCTTGAGGATTGCAAATCGTCTATTAAGCCACAAAAACAAATGGAACATGCATACACAGATGGTCTGCAAATTGACCATAATAATGACGTTCTCCTGCACTGGTCGAGTTGAAGAATCCGGCTTTGGTTGTATTTATTGCAACCATCTTGGTCGGGCTGTGGACCTACTCCAGAGCAAAGTCTTCTGGACTTGAGTCATCTTGAAGTCAAAGTTGAGTTGAGTTCGACGAAACAGCCCTTCGTTTTAATTCCTACATGTGTAATGATACGTAAGGACTTCTGAGAAAAAGGAATGATGGACTGATATGTCTAAGACCTGGATGCAAGACGGCTCTCGGATTGCATTGAGGATTTTTGTTCTGACATCTGTTTTTTGTTTCTGGGAATAGACAAGAAATGAAAAATCTTCTTGCAGTGATCGTAGCAGCTTCAGTTTGATAGAGATATGCTGCCAGAAGACTTAAACCGTAAAATGCACTGAAGGCAGATTTAAGAAAATATGATTTAGAATTTTGTTCCTCGCATGCGATAGTGCCTAAGGGTTGCGCTAAGTTTCGTAAACAGAAAAGATTCTGAGGTCAACAAAAACTACGATTTTGTGTAAGTTTGTGAGTCAAGGTTCGTGAGATAACTAGGCTGCGGGGGTCCATGTTTGTCCACTGTGATACACCTTCCTTCACACGACTGATAATTTACAAGAGAACTCATTTGCCTGTTTGTCCGTGAGTAGGGAGTGGGTACTAGAGTTGGGATAAGTTGTGATTTTGCATTCACAGGTATAACAGTGATTGCGATTTTCTAATCACAATTACTGTGATATTGTGTTGTCAATAAACATTTTTATCTTATCCAAAATTGCACACCAAATATTGCTCTTTTAATTCAATCATTCTGAACTGAAGGAGATAGATGGTCATTTAAGGATTTAGGACAGGTGCGTAAAGGTGGTTAGTGCATTTGTAGCCACCGTCATCTAGAAGACGACCTGGAAACTCACCTGCTTCTGTGCGTTCCTTATTTCTACTTCCATGCCAGTGCGCAGCAATATCAATTATTTTAAGACGGTCATCGCAAACGACATGCGTATTAATGGAGTAGTATCCTTTTCTATTAACATACAATTGGCATGTTTATCCTCCTTGTTTTTGTATCCGTATGTTGGTACAATCAATTGCATCAATAACGTGGGGAAATCCACGTATTCGCTTAAAACCTTCCATCTTAGCTATTTGCGCCGATGTAGTTTGGGGCATTGTGATATAATTTCCTTACTTTGATGCAAAGGCATGTGCTACTCTTGCACTTATCAGAGATAATGGATGATAGAGATATCCAACTTCTGCCATTTTTACCCCTATCCCACAACGAAGATGTATACTTATACTTTTTCAACGCTCGTCAATACACCACAATATGGCCGCCGATTCGTGAATTTTGTGGGAAAATAGCGTCAGATTCATGAATTTAGTGGAATAATGTAATGCATGTACGATCCATGTAACGTACATGGGTATGTTGTTTGGAGGGTGTTCAAATGTTAACTCGCATTTTCAAGAGAACCTTCTTACATTGTTATATGAACTTTCGTAAATAAAAATGTATTGCAATGCCCATTTAACTTGAACTATTTGACCTCAAATTAATTCCTAAGTATATATACAGCCTATTCATAAACTATACCTGACAAATTAACTCAAAAAATGTAGTCCGCTTTATACGCTAAGTCATGAATTCTGAAATACTCATGAATTCAATCTAAACAATTTGATAAGAACAATGGCAAGATATTGCAACTATTACTAACGCATAAAAATGGTTGTCAAAACGTCTTATTTGTGATTCACGCTTTAATAATTTAATTATTTATTTATTTGGTGGCACCCAACATTCTTTATTTCTTATATACAATTTTAGGGATTGATACCTTACTACTAAAATATTTGTATGATTTTTATTTAATATTATATCACAGATTCATATACATTTTGAAGGAAAAGCCACTAAAAACCTTCATTAAAACAAACGCTTAAATAATATTTTTATTATTAGTTACCTAAACTCGTGAATGTATTATTTATTTTTATTCATATGCAAAAATTCATACTGTGTTGTACATTCATTAATTATGTTTCTCAGTTTGTAAATTGCTCAAAGTTTTAATGAATCGAATTCATGAACATAAGCTTACTTCGTTCGTTTACCCCTCCATACTGTGTTGAAAATTTAACACCGAAATTGAAAAAACGTTCAAATAACGAGTTCGAGAATTTTTAAATAAGAACTCTAATTCACCCCATTACTTAGGTGGGGAAGGGTATCAGCTGTTCTCAAGAGCTCACACGTATTCACAGACACGGGACAAAGAGCTTATAAAAAACGTTGTTAGATGAAATCGAGGGGCACTTATCTCTGGCACTTATATCGCTCAGTGTCGGCTGGCTGAAGCCGTACATATCAGCACCGTCGTCTTGAATCTGGAAGAGAAGTAAGATTTTAAGATGTAATATGATTTATTGCACCTTTACCTCATTACGACCCCAATACCGTATCGCAGCCATCACTTGGGTATTGACTGGAATGTGACCACCCCTTTTGTGGCCTTCTAAATCATCTCTTACGAGACTTATCAATCTATTCATGTTTGCTTTTAAAAACGGGTTCCTCCATGGGGTTAATACGATCTTTGTATATTTTTGATCGTCTGCTGATCAGTGATGCTGAAGCCTATCCTTTCGATTCAGGAAATCCATAAAATTTGAGGACATTTTGTGAATTTCGTTGAAAGCTTTTAAGGTATAAAACAAACACAGTTCAAAGATTAATCAGCCTACACACCTAGCCTTACCTTATTCGGTACACCAATTTTTCAATTACCAATATTTTACGAACAGCTTTGTTGATGAGAGATTGATTATAAAAAAATGATTTATTTCTTGATGACAAACAAAACTTTAGGTGTCAATTTTGACAACCAACTACTTGTGATAAGTAGTTGTCCGCTTCTTATTTGCCGAATTCGGTGAGTTAAGTTATCCGCTCGTTATCATGTGTCAGTTAAAGCTAACACGCGTTTATTAATAGGAATTGTTAGTAAACATATGTGGTAGTACTTATTCGTCGCTACATGTGTATTAATGGGGCTGATAGTGAACAGTATATGTAATCTCAATACATCCACTACTCCGACCAATCTGTTTTCTTTCTTTGGCTGTTTTCACACTCGTTAAGTTCCGTCGCCGATTCTTTCAAATTCCCTTTTGTCATCGCAAGCCACTTTCACACGGGAAATCTTTCAGTCTCTGCAATTGAGATCTCAATGCTAAACATTTTCTATTTCCTACCCCCTCTCACACATGCGTCATCTCTTTCTCACACATGTACAGCATGCATCCAATACCCAACATTGAGAACATAAGAATAAAGCAACTCAAAGAAAAAACGAAGAGAAATAAAAGAGAATAGAAAATCCAAAGGCAAACCCCGAGCACACGAGACGCGGGCTACCCCTATCACGTCCCACCTCCCCTGTCAACAAGATCGCAGACGAAATTTTTCTGTGTGAAAGCGGCCTTGTCTTCCCAGGGACATTCTCATTTACAGACATACCTGCATCACAAGTACGAAGTTCATGTTAGTATCGTATACAGAGATGACCAGGGTTGCCCCTGAACGTTAGTAGTACAATGTACAATGAAACCTGTAATGTCACCTGCCAAAGTTGGTCAGTATATGGTAGTACCAAGATAATTCCATACAAATATTCCTCCAAATACCTCTGTATGTTGGACACCTGTCTGGCTTGGAACTTGGCCGCACATTAAGATATATTTCTTCATCTTTCGTACTAAATAACCTGCGAAAGTTGGCCAACATCATAGTCGGCTGATGGTGGCCACTATGCCATTTGCATTTGATTGTGTGTTTGTACAAATGTTCTGAATAAACGCTGTGTTTTTTGCAAGCTGTTTTTGTAAAATACACTAACAACAAATCCTATAACCGCTTAAGTTACTCATCATATCGATCGGTGTTTAAGAAATAGGCGCGGATAAAAACAATGCTTCCAATCATTATTTTCTGTGTGTTCATTCCTGAATTCATTCACTCATTGTTTAGGTTGCTGTATGTGGCTTACATTTGCAGGTGTGGTTGAGGCATTAGATCATTTTTAATTGTTTTGCCACCCATAAGTATGCAATTTTTGATATATCCAGAGTGTCTCTGCTATACATTCTGTTTAGGTTTGGTAAACGATTATTTTCATTTGATGAACGTTTTTTTTATTTTATAATAATTAAGTGTTTTTGCCTTTAAGTGATGGTCACGCTACACAGTCACAAAACAAAGATTGTGACCATCAAAGATCAAACATCATCTTCCACGATTACACCTGACTGACTGCATAGCAAATGTCATAAATGTCGTCAGTGTTGCCAAGGTTTTATGATGATCGTTTTTTTGGGCACTTATAAATTAAGCGTATATACAAAGCTAAAGTGTTCAGATAGACATAACAGTAACGTAATTTCCGTGTTAAGTCTTGTTGGGATATTGTATCTTATATCTTGTGTCTGGATCTTTGATCCTTGATCATTGCCACCGATGATGCTATTCATAATGTTAATCAGCTTCTATTAGATGTCACTATAAGCCAACCAAACCTTATTTTAAAAGTTCTGAACATTAAAACTTCTTTTATTGATTGTTTTTATTTAATTGGTTTAGATAAATACATATGACACGGTATGACTAAAAACGAAGTTCTTTTTTAAAATGTATTTAAAAATAAAACCGACCCTATCCAAGTTGGCCAAAAATCCTTGCACCGCAGCTGACCAACTTTCCCAAGTTTCGCTGTACAACGGATAAAAGAGTAAAATCACATTTAAAAAAAAATAGGAAGGGCAACCCTCAACATAGAATCCACAAGTTTTTTACATACACACACGCCATTTCATTCACATCATGACATTGAACATGAAATCTATTGTGTGCATCAAAATGTGAAGGGGGTTGTGCAAAGTGGTTGTTAGGGTGTGTGTTTGGCTTCAAACTGTGGGGTAGGTTGTGCAAAGTAGTAGTGATTGTAAAAAAATATCAGTCGTGGGCGTAATCACTGTTCGGAACGTATTCACTGCATAAATCACAGACGATAATAAAATGTGACTGCGATTTTTCATTCACTGTGAAAAAGTAGCTACGGACGTAGAATGCCCAAGAAAATGATTAACTGATGGCGCAATATTTCGTTGCGCGGTTGTTGTCTGCATGAATAAATTTATTTGGTCTGTCTAAATGAGTAAACAACTTCAGTGTAGTCTATTCATTGCACTTATTCGGTATGGAGTACACCAAAAATGATCCACGCCATTGGCAGTGATAATCAAGGTGTTATGTAATGTTAATTTGGTCCTTCTAGAGAGGACTATACTACTCAATTCCCTCAATTCCCACAGAATTGGCAAGAACGAACCAACGATTGGCAAGAATTCACGATAGTTTCTGCCTTTAATCTCGTTACTGATCGTAAGTGATTGTGAAAGCCGAGAATAAGGATTTTGCATACCTTAGCACATGAACAAATTTTAAATTACATAGATAAAGTAAACAAGGAACTCCGCGACTATGAAAACAATGTTGTCACATTCTATGATTAGTTTAATATTTTATATTGGTGGAATTATGGTGGTCGCCGTGGCGTAGTGGGTAAGTGCGTCGACTCCTACGCAGAGGGCGCCAGGTTCGATACCCGAATTTACCACCTTTGATAATTCACGGCTCCTCGAGTCACTGACAATTCTCAAAGAGTATTCCTGTCTGGAAAAAGCTTCTCAACTTCGCCGTTCGGAGTCGGCATTAAACCACGCGAATTCCACGCGAGAAAGAACAATAGCACGCACAGCACGAGTGGTTGCTTAGAAGCTCCCTGGTCGTACATAAAAAAGGTCTGCATGAATATTGAATCGTATGAATTTGTTTATATTTTGCACAGCGAAAAAGAGTACCACACTACAAGAGCCCGTAATTATTGTACAATATTCGATCGATTGATACGAAATAAGTATTCCGCTCTCTTTCTCTCCCAATCTGAGTTGCTTCAACTTTTCTGATGTGCGAAAATCGAGTACAGTGCTAGCTGATACAAACTAGTTCTGCTTCTGCCAACCTTTTCTGCAGCCAGTATTTAAATTCTAATATAAATGAAATTGAAATTTGTAACGTTGTACCAAGAAAGTATTTTTGTTTATTTTCTTTTAGTTTACTAATTACACATATATGTACATATTTAATAATAGTACCACCCTGTCATTACTAATTTTTCCTAATCTGACAAAATGTTCTATCATTTGAAACTCGCCTTTGGTTTACAACAGAATTTGTACTGTGTACTCATTGTACTCATATTTACTCACTGATTTCATTAGTAACTGTTTCGTATGAGCCAACTACACTGAATGTTTCGTTGAAAATGAGTACAATACTCACATTATAATCAACTATCAGAGGATTCACTCATTTTACTCAATATGCTGCAAGTACAGTCATGAAGTGTACTCGAAATCAAATGAATGTCTTGAAACTGGTTTTAAAGACTCAGCAAAGCGGGTAGATCCAGCCAGTATAGAATGAGGGATACAAATTTAAAATTTATGGGTAAGGCCGTTCTGAAGTTATAGTGATCACCGACTTCGAAAAAACGGTTTCGAAGCCGAAGTCGGATATCATACTATTCTTCTGCTTCTTTATTTGGCGCTACAGTCCGGAGTAGACCTGGGCCTCAACCAACAAGTCTCTCCAACTAGCACGGTCTCTGGTTAGCTGTCTCCAGTGTCGCACGCCAAGTTGGTTGAGGCCCTACTCCACTTGGGTGCGCCACCTTAAACGCGGGCGTCCTCTGTTGCGTTGTCCCACGGGTTCGGAGTCGAAGACTCTTCGGGCCGGAGCTGAGTTGTCCACACGCTCAACATGGCCTAGCCATCTTAGGCGTTGGATCCGAAGATGCCTGACTAGGCTCCTGTCGCTGTACAGCCCGTACAGTTCGTGGTTGAATCTTCTCCTCCAGAAACCGTCAACACAAACAGGGCCAAAGATCACACGCAGAGACTTTCTCTCGAAGAGATCAAGGACTTCCTCATCCGCTTTTGAGATTGTTCATGCCTCCGCGCCGTACAGCAGGACAGGGTCTTGTATAAAGTCCGCTTGGTCCTTCGAGAGATGGCTCTACCACTCAATTGCCTCTTGAGCCCATAGAAACAGCGATTGGCAAGAGTAATTCTGCGTTTAATCTCACATTCATCACAATTCTCTGGCTTTCAAACAAACCCTCATAAGTTGGCCAACAATTCTTGCACACTAGCTGTCCATCTTTCGCAGGTTTCACTGTACAAACAAATTGTATGCTTTTCTGCAGACCGATTTGCAAATGCAAAGTCTGTTGATTCATGCATCAAACAATTGAACGTTCAAAATACAAAATTCCCGAACTTACAAAACAAAAAACACATCTTTCCTTGCAACTTCACCTTCGCCCATATATCCTGCACAGACAAATACGCAATATAAGTTATAAGATATTAGTGTAAACGCTTGTAGTAATAAGTCATTGCGCTTCCTAAACCCAATCCAATTCCAATTACCCCTCGCACCGCTAGCTTTGCTTGTACATTCATTATGTAATTGGTAAGGTAAGTTAAGTTAATTTTTAAGTAAAGAAATAAAAATTATTTAATCTACACCATAATTCCATTTTTACAGAAAATCCAACACTCGGCTTCGGCAAAATCTTTAGTCTCATTTTGCCGAAGGTGATATTCTTAGACGAAGGTCACCGAGACTGAAGCCGAAGCCAAATTTTCGGCCGGACTCTATTGATTAGCATGCAGATAGACTCAAAGCAAAATCTTTCTTAGAATACTTTTGAAATAATCTACTTTTAGAAAATACAGAATAAAAAAATCGGTTTTTCTCAAAGTCCCTGCTGGGTCCACCCTCATAAACACGTAGGCCTCCTCTTTTGTCGCCCAACAAGATCGGAGTCGATGAATCGGCAAGTCGGAGGTAATATGCCCAACCTTACCATTGGATCCATGAGAGCCCAGCTAGACTAATATAATTTGACCCAAAGGAGCAGCAATTTACAAAAGGTATCTTGCCCCCTGGGGAAAATACGATAACTTTGGCAGCAACATTTGATAAGGATATTTTTTGTGGTGTCAAAAACAACCATTTTTCTCAAAAACTAGAAGACATTCGGTTTTTTGCGTTCGATTCAGAATTGATAAAAACATTGATCACAAAAAGCCTATTTAGCACATCACTTCACAAGTTTGAAAAAATGTACCTAAACATTTTTTTTTTATCTTTTCACCAGAATGTCGATGGTTTCAAAAACTATTAACATAAATTATTTATCATTAAGTAACATGTTTCTGGCTTTCAAACCAAGGTAGGTAGGTAGGGGGAGGGGAGCTGCATAGAATTCACCAGCACACTTCGACTATGTTGGACCATTGTGATACCCACAGTTAGACTACTACCCAGATTGACCACCCCAGTGATCCGACGACCCCACTAACCAAGGGCAGACACATAACCCAATGGCCAGTCCTTTAATACGGTATAGTACTGCATTGCAAGTGCTCTGTTTTTTTAATAATTTTTTTTTCCATTTTAAGTTTTTTTTCTAAAACTGCCCCTACTTCCTAAACGGGGTGAGATGGACTTCTCCCTTCCCCTCTACAAAATAGAGTAAGTTCGGGTATTGTGGTATACGAGGGTAATGTGGGCAGTTTTTTCGAAAACGAAGCAGAATGTTTGTTACACACAAAGCTGGCGACTTAAAAATAATTAGCAACATGTGTTCTGCCAACTTTAAAGCCATTCACGTTTTTGGTCAGTTGTGTCAAACATAAAATTGGTTGTACTAGCGTTATTTTTTTGTGTTTTATTGTTTTGTTAATTACTCTTGCCGAGGTAACCTGACAATAAACGATTTGTTCAACTTTATTTAATAAATATTAGTTGTGATGTAAGTGTAATTATTTCTTATTTGCATACAAAATAGCAGCCATAAGCCAATATGTGTACAATACCCGCCCGTTTTTCAGTAGGCACTTTTTGGGTTATGGTAACGTTTATTGCAACAACATTTTTACTGTCTGCTCAACAAACTTGTATAACTACCAATCTGAAGCCAATCACTGATGTCTTAAGTTTAAGCTATATAAGGTTTGATTCAGGGCCATACTTTTCCAAATGTAGTCAAAATAGTAATAGGTACACCACAATACCCGAAGGTCCTCTACCGTTATCAATTTTTGGCCTCAAAGTTATTGTACTCGTGCCTGCGCTCTAATCTCATATGACGACAATCGTCTTACGTTATCGTTTGGAGATGTGGCATTGGAACTACATGTCTACTGGCTACAAATTTGTGAAAGTGATAGATGGTATCTAACTAGGTCCTTCTGTTCTGACCAGATACATAAATATCGTAAATTTAATATTTTTTCTCTTTAACATCATTCCTCACTCAAATAGTCCATTCCCCACTAGCTACTGTGATGCAAAATTCATAAATCTAGGACAAGCTTAAAATTGTTTTGAGTAGTGATTATACATGAAGAGGAAAGTTTGGCAAAGATACACATACAGGGATACATTTGCCTTTGCGGGAATGTATGCATGCATTTATAGACTGTTGACTTAGGATTGCAATAAATTCAAATGAAATAACTTAAGTTCCTGGTATTTAGACATTTTTTGCTATCGCGAATTTAACTCGGATTTTACTAGGACCGTTTACATACAGTTTCCGCATGAAGAAACAATCATTGAGCCATCTTCAAAAACCCAATGATGAAATTGTTTTTAAAGAGGAAACGACTTGAAGCCGTCGACAGTCAGCACACACCGAGTTGCACAACACTGAATCGCCTTATACGAATCGTAATTTTTTTTTGGGTCTTGTGTCTGCATCTGTTGGATACATGCAAAGTGTTTGAATGCATGTGCCATAGTTCTTGTAGCGGGGCCACGTTTACACTTTGACGTGACTACAGTGCTAGCAATGAGGAATATTGCCTCACAATTCTACTTTTGCGTCTAATTTATTCATATTTGTAGCGAAACGGTTGAGCAAAGTTAATACGCAAATGTTAGGCACTCATCCATATTCATGAGAATATCGTCTGCTGAACCAATTGCTTGTGTTCGTGAATAACACCGAAATGTTCGAAAGCGTTCACTGACGAAAAAAAAAAAGAAAAATGAAAATATCAAGGATTGACACTCGTTTGCGTATATATCAGCTTGTGATGTCTGTCTGACCAGCCTGGAGCAAGACGTTTGCTGCGACGGCTCACCTTTGGGAGCGACAGCAACAAATCGATCAGTTTTCATGAATTCAAATGAGGTTATGGATGAAGGGACAAGGGAGGATTTTCGGATTACTTGAACGAAGTTGTAAGGGACATTACGTGTTTTACTTTCAAGGCATGTTTCAGACTAACAGAACGCGTTTTGTCAAACAAAGAACCAATTTGAAGCTTACAATTATTCTGCAGACACAAATTGTTATACCAATGTCCTGAAATTTAGTAACGAACAAACAGAAATGAATTATTATAGAAATGCCCGACTTCTGCCTCTCTTTCCCCTTAAGATTTTTGACAACAGTTTTTTATAACGTGTTCATATACCAAATTGACCAATTAGAGGACGGCATTTCCGTTATTTTGTGAATAACGGTTAAAAATTCACGAATATCCGTCAAAAAGGCACTCAAATTCGTCGTGAATAACGGTTAAAAATTCACGAATATCCGTCAAAAAGGCACTCAAATTCGTCGTGAATAACGGTTAAAAATTCACGAATATCCGTCAAAAAGGCACTCAAATTCGTCGTGAATACCGGTTAAAAATTCACGAATATCCGTCAAAAAGGCACTCAAATTCGTCGATGAACTAGAGGGCAGTCAGCTGTGAAAGTCGGCTTTCTCTGTAAGACTTCATTTCTGCGAAAAAATTGACTCTTGTCAGAAATATTTTTAAGAGAAGTTTGATTTATCACATTTTCGTCATTTCAATGTTTTTACCTTAACTGACAATAACAAATCACCGCTTAGAGATATCCAACTTGAAATGATTTTGACAGCTTGTTGTTTTTGTAGCATCTGTGAATACATGTTAGGGGTTTAGACCCGCTGAGAGTCTTCCCCTCCCACAAATGATAGCATTTATTTGAAAAAACGATCGTTATGCCTGAAATACATCAGCGCTCTGCTCCAGCGGACTTCATGTTACGGAGAGAGTGCGATCACGCACTGCGTTGAAATAAATACTCAATTTATCAGCTGTTCTCTCTCTCTCATCTACTAGATGGAAAATATTGCCGCATTTCTGCATACACTCTTTTGAAATGAGTTTTGTCGTTAAATTATTTTTTCCTTTCTCAAATGACAGTTGACACAAAGTACACTCAATTTGGAAGACAACTCTCAATCTGGGAGAAAATCTCTCTCACAGCGCACCCCTCTGTCAAAAAATATGCAACATGTTTAATAATGACGTGCGATGGACTACGTTTTACGTTTTCTTACGATCCTCTCATCTCTCTCAATTTTCACTAACGCAGGTCGACGCTGTATTTCGTGCTTGGCCATTGAATTGTGGGCTTTGAAAGCCAACGCCAGCTCAATTGTGTTTCAGGCATTATTCGATCGTTATTTCAAAACTTAATGTTTCACCACAAAAAGGAGGACTACCTTAACAAAACAGTATGCGCTCAGAAGTTACATTCATTTCAATGGAAGTATATTGGAGTATACTGATCTTGTACGTTGTTACACCGATTTTCCGACCTACGCGCGAAATCGTCCGGGAGGGTGCCTGACCAGCCGTGGAGAAAGGCCGTGGTCTTATTGTTGGTTATATTTTTTTTGTATGGGCGCCACGCGATTGACCTCCCGTACGATCCACCACCTTGTGAACCGCAAAAACAGATGGTAGTCCGCCTTATAATTCTCTTCACAATTTTTATTTACTTAAAATTAACAATTTTTGCTTAAATTAACTTAAATCTAACATCAGTTAAAAAGAAGAAAAATTCATTACTTCAGAGAAAAGAAAAAGAAAAAAAAAAAAGGATATGAAAGAAAAAAAAAAGAAAAACCCAAAAAAGGTATCCGACGCCGAAAAGATTCCGAAACAAAAAAAAATAAATGGTCGTCTTTCTCGGGACTCGAACTCGGAACCCACCGATCCGGAATGGAAACTGCGATAGCACGAACGCGCACCGCCAACGCCTGGACTGATCGTGACACTCTTCTTAGTGTAGTTGAATCGATACAGCTTTACCGACAGTTCCGATTGGGACGGATGGGACGCGAATACTTCTCTAGGCGTCTATCAACCACGTCACGCAAACAGAAAAGGTTGCAAGGAAAAGCCTCGAATCGCTGTAAGCCAAATAGAGTACCGTAAGCCCAAAATGAACCACTCGGTTTCGCCCGCAGACGAGAAATCCTTCCTACCTTTCTTCACTCGTTCCGCACTGTGATCACTGTCATACAACAAAAATTCGCAATACTTCTCTTCAATTATGTACTCGATCCACAACGTTTTATGCACGAAGTCAGAATGCGACTGAAGTGGATGTGTCCAGTTGTCCTCTGCATCGGCTGTTCTTTGGAGAGTTGCGGGTCTCCACAGCATCAGGCCATCTGCCGAGCCGCTAATTCCAAATTTACCACTTCAGCCACTTCAAGGTCATGGAACCATAATTTGGAGGAACTTGGAAAAAAAGGAAGCACTACCTGACAGGATTCGAACCTGGGTCCCGATGATCCGAGCTAGCGCTAGTTTTTTTTTTTTTTCTTTTTTTTCATGTAATTTTATTTCTTCTTAAATATTTTACTTACATGCTAGACAAAATTACTTAAATCTAGCTTACCTAACTTAAGAATTTACAATGTTCTTAATACTAACTTACTGACCCTATGCGGGTACTCTAAGCTAATCTAATCTATGTTATAACTGTGCCTTTCGGCTTAATCTGCGTTTTTTTAGTCTTTATGACAATCTGTTATTACATTTTTCTTTGCCAAGAAAACTTTTAAAAAACTTGGCTAAACTTAACTACTTACACTACCTAATACTAACTTACCCTAAGATAAAACTTAATACTATCTTAACTATGTCCGTAACAGTACGGACACGTGCACCAGGGCGTATATGTTGTGTATATGCATAACATATATAATGTATACGCCGTGATGCACCTTTTTTTTAATTTTTGTTTTATATTTTTTTTTTCTCTTAAAGCTACCTTAAAACTATGTAAGCTGGCCACTATGGTCAACTACCTGATCCTGTGGAAATGCTAGCGGTGGTGGAGGCTGGTTTTGGTGTAACCACCAGTAAAATTGCCGTTCTTTGGCAGACTCTTTCCTATCTCGAGCGGGGATCGCTCTACTGAACCGGAGGAGATCCTCTTGGGTGCGAACGACATCCGGTTCGTATTGAAGTCGCCTATCCACTGTTCGGCGTAAGACATGGAAGATGATAGATCAGACTGTTGGACGAGGTCATAGCTCGTGCAGTGTGCCTTCTGGTACTTACCTGGCGTAGGGGTTACCGTGATCATCACGAGCTAGCGCTAGAACCACCGACCTACGACCGACCACTAGCATCTGGCGAACTAACACTAGTGACGTAATGTTACGTCACACACTTCACCCTAAGCACATTTAAATAGTGTTCTGGAACTGGGAGAAAACCTTTATAGCCTTTCGGCCTAATAATGTTACACTCAAATTTAAATATTTTTCCGTTGAAATATTAGAAAATAGATAAAGCAAAATGGATTTGGTACAAACATACAAATAACTACTCAGAATTCATAATAATGCAATGAAATACAAATTCCGAATATACACAACCATATGGTTCCGTTCTTTTTATTCTTTTAAAACTACAAGGTCTTATAGAAAAGAACATAAACCTGTTGCTGTTCGATTTGTTGTTTAAATATTGCATTAAAGCAAACATTCCGATTTTGCTACTGATGTCAAAATAATGGTGTCACAACAGGACTCATTAATTGAATGATTTTAGTATCGGACCCGTATTACACATACAGTACATATTGCCAGATCCGAGAAACTTTGCTTTAATTTTAAAATGCATCCTAAGAAAGCAAGCTTCTTTTGCCATGTTAATTTCCACTTGCAAATAACTTAAATAGACTTGACGGTTTTAGATCTTTACACAGTACCACACACCAAGTGCATCGTATCACAGGTGATATCAAAAATAATTTAAGAATTGGAAAAAGTACTGGCATGGTAATTTTAGATGTTGAAAAGGCTTTCAATACTGTTTGGCATGATGGATTGATTCATAAGTTAGTAAGTGTTAATCTTCCGTTGTATCTTGTCAAAGTCATTCAGTCATTTTTGTCTCACCGAAGTTTTAATGTTTCCATAAATTGATATTCTTCTGTAAATAAACCGATAAATGCAGGAGTTCCACAAGGGTCCGTCCTTAGTCCAGTTTTATATAACATTTATGCATCTGATTTCCCTAACTTGACAAACAGTAGTATCGCCCTTTTCGCTGACGATACTTGCATTTATTCATCAGATGTAATTGGTTTCAACGTTGAAACTAATCTACAATCTGCTTTAAATGCGATCGAAACATATTGCATTAACTGGAAAATTAAAATTAATGCTTCTAAGGCACAAGCTATTTTTTTACTCGTAAAAGAAAAGCTTGTTTACTTCCTAGCAACAGACTTATTGTCAATGGAATTGCGGTGGAATGGAAACCGATTGTAAAATATCTTGGTATTAATTTAGACAAGCGCTTAACATTCAATCTTCACGTGCAAGAAATAATTAAGAAGGTTAACATAACTACGCGAATACTGTATCCATTTATATGTAGACGTTCAAAACTCAATGTTGCGAACAAACTACTCATTTTCAAAGCTATTTTTCAATCTATTATATTTTATGGGTCTCCTGTCTGGGGTAAATGTGGAAACGTTCACTCACGCAAGCTGCAGGTAGCTCAAAATAAACTGCTTAAAATGATTCTGGATTTTCCATGGTTTTTCCCAACAAAAGAATTACATGAAATGGCCAACATTGAAATGGTAGCACAAAGGATTGAAAAATTTCTGTTAAAATACAATATTTCGTGTTTATCTTCTAAAATGTCATTCAGATTAGGTTAGGTTAAGGAAGAGGAGTGTGATGGTAGAACCTCACTTCCACTCTTGTGAATTCCTTCATCTGTGGAGTACACATTCTGAATAAACCTATCCTATGTCACGTGATGACTAGAAAAACCCTTTGCTCTTTACAGTTCTAATAAGATCCAATATATCCGCATTCGTTATACCCGCAGTCTCTCAGAAGAATCTTTGGCCTAGCGGAGCGAGCTGGGCAGTGGCAAAACATATGTTGGATCGTTTCGGTCTCTTCCTCGTCTCCGCCGCTCCGGCAGAGATCGCTGGATTCCGCATTACATTTTCGGAACATTGCACGGATGGGGCAGTGTCCTGTGATCACTCCGACCAGCATACTGATTGAGTTGCGGTCCAATGCCAGGAGCTTCTTTATTTTGCCGTTGTTGAGCTCTCGCCACGTTGATCTGGGAGCCTAAACGAGTTGGATTCTTTAAGAATGGTGTCACTTGTAGTTCGGAGTAGTGCACTGATCAGTGGTTGCAGTTTTGTGTCGGCTTCGCTAATGTCCATTTCAGACCCGTGTATGCCAATTCGTCCTCTCTTTCGTTCCCTGTTATTGAGCTGTGGCCCGGGACCCAGCAGAGTTTGACCTTGTGCTGACTGATGGACTTTAGTGTCTCGCGATAGTTCATAACAGCCCCTGATGCAGGATCCAATTGATTTCAGTGCAGCCTGGCTGTCAACAAAGATGGTAATATCTGATGGTGGGATATCGGTTTCTTGTATGTGAAGAAATTCTGCTTGGAAGACACTGCTCATATCAGCGAGTTTAAATGATTCTTGCTTGTGCATCCGAGTAGAATCCGGCCCAAGAATCTGTATCCATTTTTGATCCGTCAGTGAAAAGGGCAATCTCGTGGTTCTTGATAATGGCGCTGGAAAGCACTTGTTCCTGTCGTGAAATTGTATTGTATTTGTATTTCGAGAGAGAAGTCGTTGTAGGGAGATATATATATTCGGTTGTAGCCACGAGGCTAACGATTGGATGGCGCAGTTGGTAGAGTGCCCGCCCCTGGTTAGCGTAGTCTTCGGTTCGAATCCCAGTGAAAGCAAAGTTAATACGCTTTTATCTGGTTTTCGAATCTGGTCCAGTCACCATTTGCGGGTGGTCAAATTAACAGCACTATCACTGGAGTATAGTCAATCAGTGGTAGCAGTCTCACAATGGCCACGAGGCTACTGGAACCATGGCTCTTCCTCAAGTCGGATATTATTCTGAGAATTCTGAGAAACATTCATATTAGCTTTTCGAATTTTTTTTCGTAGATCTTGCAAATGGGATATCTATAATCACGCCATTGAGTGCCTCACTGCGGATACCTTTGCAATGGTTAATTTTTGCAAGCGGCTCTGTTCAATTGAAACCCTATTTCTAACCTACTTTGTGTTTCCATACACAAGAGGCTACAGCCTTCACTTCCACTTGCTCTCGGGACTTCGGCATTTAAAGTGGAGTATTGTCGCTCTTCGGTGGACTTACCCCTTCAGACAGCAACCAAGAGACGCGACAATAGAACCGTATATACGATTTAAAATGAAGCAAAGTCATCATTAGTCATGTTTTTTTTTTTTTTTTCTACAATCACAGTGAAGTAGGACTTTGCACGTAAAACACAATAACAACCCACTGCTTATCACTGCCTATAATATCGGCAGTGAAAAGTGATACGTATAAAAATTGGACTTCGAATCCTCTTGCATATACAGTGGACTCCCCCTAAATCGAATTGTCACGGGATACCAACATTTGTTCGAGTTAGAGAGAGTTTGACTTAGAGAGAGGTTCTTGTATGGGAAGTTGAGGGAAATGTATGTAAAATACGACGAAAAAGTTCGAGTTAGAGAGAGTTTCGGCTTTGGGAGAGTTCGACTTAGGGAGAGTCCACTGTTTTTGGACATCGATATCGAACAAATAAATTTCTTTTTCATATATTTTGACAGATAAAATTTAAGGCCACTGTCAATCGTCTTTTTGAGTCCAACTTCACTTCATGAAAAAACATGACGTTTTTTTCAAATATGCAATTATATAATATTTGAAATTATATATTGAAATAATATTAAAACGCATCAAAGTGGTGATTTAAAGCTCTTATTCAAAGTGGTGTAAATATGTTACGTATACGCCACCGATGATTTTTCTCTTAGGGGAAATATCGCACATATGCCACCGGGGCCCCGCGGGGTTAAGTCTGTGATTTTTGCTCCTGCGGCTTGTGAGTCTGTGCGTCGACTCTGCTATGTCTGGGTTTACCCAATACGACTGGAATAATTTTAACGGCCCCTTCTCTCTCTCTTTCTTGTCACTGATAATGCTCCAAGAGTAAGAACACTAGAAAAAAGCTTGTCCAAATTGTAAAATCCCTAGGACCCTTCGTGACACACTAGTGGCTCACTTGTATTCCAAAAAAGATAAATTCTTTCTCAAATCGAGAACTCCACACAAGTTTAAAGTAAAATAAATTGTATATCCTCCTGAGACCCAAGATCAAGTTATGTACATACTTTTCATTAACAAGACTAATTTGATGCCAACCATCTTAACTATAAAGCAGAAAGTTTGTGTATCTGACCGACAAAGGCTCCGAAATTACACATCGCAGAGCTTTGAAATTTTCAACTAAAATCATTCTAAAATTTAGATACGGTTCGGAAGTTACGAGCACTTTTAAACGGGAATAAAATTCTCAAAATAAGGGTGGTTGCATCAATCCGGTATGAAATCATTTCGAGTTGCGTAGTCGTGGATATCAACCATCCCCCGAGTGTTGTAACTTCCATATATAAGTTATTTTCATACACGCCGAAAAATAATAGCAGGCATGTGCAGCCCAATTGTCGCCGGATATGCTGACCTACTGAGTTAGCGATTTACGGCAATAAATAGGTATAGGAAATAATTGTAAGTTCAGTTCGTAAGTGACTTCAATAAAGGCATGCTGCCCGAATTATATTTTTTCCGAAACAGAACTTCATTTAATTTAACTTATACACACACATTTTTCATATTTTGCTCTGGTGCAACCATTCATTTTTTTCTACGTCTCAATCGAACATATACGAACGACTGCCTGAGTCACCAAACGAAAAGGAAACAATAAACATTTTCCCACTTTTCTTATTTTGTCATATCCAAACTTTGTGATTAAATTTTGCTGAAATTGTGAATATTGAACTTCTGAACGGATTAGCCGATTTAGGTAAAATTTCAGAGCTAGACTCATTACATAATGTGTTACAAGATAGGCTAATTTTTTTCATGGTTCATGAAGTTTGACTTCAATTTGCAAAACAAGTGAACATCGCGCGCAGGTACATAGATGGGATTTCCAAGAACTTTTTGAAGTGCACAAAAAAAAGATCATCGGCGCTTAATGATTTATCATAAAATCTTGGCAGCACCGACGACATTTATGACATTTGCTAAGCAGTCAGGGGTGTAGTCGTGGAAGGTGATGGTTGATCTTTGATTTTCACCGTCTTCGTTTTGTGACTATGTAGCGTGACCATCACTTTAAAAGCAAAAACACTTAATAATTATAAAATAAAAAAAAATCGTGAAATGAAAAGAATCGTTTACGAAGCCAAAAAAAAAGGAATGTATAGCAAAACAAGGAATGTATAGCAGAGACACGGTGGGTATACCAAAAATTGCATACTTATGGATGCCAAAACAATTCAAAATGATCTAATACATCAACCACACATGTAGATGTAAACCACATACAGCAACCTAAACAATGAATGAATGAATTCTGGAATGAACACACAGAAAATAAAGATTGGACGCATTGTTCTTATCCGTGCTTATTCCTTAAGCGGCGATAGATATGATGAGTAACTTAAGCGGATATAGGACTCGTTGTTAGTGTATTTTACATGCACATCGAAATTTAAGCGTATAAACGCTTGAAAAAAACGCAGCTCTTATGAGCTGAGATAACCTATAATAGAGATATCCAACTTCTACCTAAAGCGTTTTTTATACGCTTTTTGTCCCATGTCTGTGAATACGTGTGAGCTCTTGAGAACAGCTGTGGAACAGCTGATACCCTTCCCCACCTAAGTAATGGGGTGAATTAGAGTTCTTATTTAAAAATTCGCTCGTTATTTGAATGTTTTTTCAATTTCGGTGTTAAATTTTCAACACAGTATGGAGGGGTAAACGAACGAACTAAGCTTATGTTCATGAAGTCGATTCATTAAAACTTTGACCAATTTACAATCTGAGATACATAATTAATGAATGTACAACACAGTATGAATTTTTGCATATGAATAAAAATAATAATACATTCACGCGTTTAGGTAACTAATAATAAAAATATTATTAAAGCGTTTGTTTTAATGAAGGTTTTTAGTGGCTTTTTTTTCAAAATGTATATGAATCTGTGATATAATATTAAATAAAAATTATACGAATATTTTAGTAGTAAGGTATCAAACCAAATCTCTGTATCCCTAAAATTGTATTTAAAAAATAAAGAATGTTGGGTGCCACCAAATAAATAAATAATTAAATTATTAAAGCGTGAATCACAAATAAGACGTTTTGACAACCATTTTTATGCGTTAGTAATAGTTGCAATATCTTGCCATTGTTCTTATCAAATTGTTTAAATTGAATTCATGAGTATTTCAGAATTCATGACTTAGCGTATAAAGCGGACTTCATTTTTTGAGTTAATTTGTCAGGTATAGTTTATGAATAGGCTGTATATACACTTGAATTCATTTTAGGTCAAATAGTTCCAGTTAAATGGGCATTGCAATACATTTTTATTTACGAAAGTTCATATAACAATGTAAGAAGGTTCTCTTGAAAATTCGAGTTAACATTTGAACACCCTCCAAACAACATACGTACATGCATTACATTATCCCACTAAATTCATGAATCTGAAGCTATTTTCACAAAATTCACGAATCGGCCGCCATATTGTGGTGAATTGACGAGCGTTGGAAAAGTATAAATATACATCTTCGTTGTGGGATAGGGGTAAAAATGGCCGAAGTTGGATATCTCTATCATCCATTATCTCTGATTATGAGTAGGGATGTGAAAGAGATATTTGGATAGGCATCAATGACAGAAGAAAATTTAATTTCTTCTCTGAGTTCTGGTTCGAGCAGTCTTATTATTCTTTTATATTAAAACGTGCAGTAATAATGTAGGTAAATTACCGGTTGAAGAAACAAACCCGGGCAAAGTCGGGTACGAAATCTAGTACTTTATAATTATGTTGTATGTATAAATATTTTTATAATTAATATTTCAAATAAAATTATATATTGGAGCTATGACTTTTTCATTCCTTCCTAAAGAGAAAAGAATGGACGCAAT
The DNA here is from genome assembly GCA_964034865.1 of Eristalis intricaria. Classification (NCBI taxonomy): domain Eukaryota; kingdom Metazoa; phylum Arthropoda; class Insecta; order Diptera; family Syrphidae; genus Eristalis; species Eristalis intricaria. Next base: position 125,893,644 of record OZ035873.1, read on the forward strand.
AAGAAAATTTAACGTTATTAATGTTTCTTGTTAATTTCTTATGTTTTTGACTGTTTTTGTTACTTTTTGTCATGAATTTATTAAATAATATTTTTTTCATTTTCACCTGTTAAATAAATTTACTGTAAAATAACGATGATTTCATTTTTGCGCTATGATTTATATGGCGAGCTCGAATTAGGAACAGGGGGGATCGTTACTGACTCATGTCTCATTTTCTACTTTATTTAAATTTATTGAATTTGAGTCCTATACGTACAAAAAGTTATTGCTTATACCAAACGGTAATACATTAAGCTTTCTAGAAATGGCAAGATTGCTTTAATTCATCTAAGTAATTAATTTTAAGAGAAGAAAGAACTCAAAACTTTCCTTAAAGGGGCCCGCTACTGGGTAGTTTGCCCTATGTGCCTGGTATAAGCAATTATTGATGAGCTACTGATCTCCTTCCGAAATAAATAAAATATTAAAAACAAACTTGAAAAAGTATTTTAAAAAATTATTTCAAACAATAATTAGCACTTATCTAAAACGGTGACTTTGGGTCACCACCTGGGTGTTTTGCGGAGAAAATTTGGGCTGATTCGATCGGGTAAACGATATTCGCAGCGATAGAACCGACCATGGAATCATTTACTACATTGTCGCGTGTGTGCCTCAAGCTTGTTTTAATCAAGTGCAGCAAATGTGAAAAACAAAATGTTTTAATTCCCACAGCAAAACAAAGCCAATCCATTACCATACATAATTATTTATTCAATAATCTAATCTAATGATCTAATAAAATATCACAAAATTAATTTCTGAATTTTTTGTTCACTTTTGCATTTTTGTATATCCACCTCCGCGATACACTTGCTCAGGTACGACCCCAATGTTTTTATTTATTCTGACTCGAAAAGATTCCGCACACAGGGTCGAGCCGTTACGTATGACTTAATTTTACTTGAATTTGGTAAAATGTGTCCTCTTCCCGTGGTGATGGATTTATTTTTACAGATATGATGTGAAAACGTGTAATTTTAATGATTTTCAGTCATATCAAGTGCATGTCCAACTTGCTCACGTTCAATGTTAAGAGGATTCTCTTCGCCTTCAGGACGACGAAATAAGATCAAGCAGTTATTGCCTGAGCCAGCCAAGCCCCCGAAAACATACCAAATTATCCATCTTACAAAAAAGCAGTCTAATGACATGGGAAAGGAAAGTAGAAAGGGAAAAGAAAAAAAAAACAGCTAAGCAATCTGTTCGTAGAACCAGACCAAAACATGCCTACAGCAAATTAGACTACCCTTAGAGGCAAAAAAGAAATTAGCAATCAAAGCCGTAATTAAAACGGATACTTCCCCAGCCCGCCTTCAATCTATCCTTCAAAAACAAAAAATGTTTGCCTTAACCGCCACAGCCCCATCCCACGTGCAGCTGAAGTCCTTTAGAACTTTTTCAGTAATTCCTCGTCCAAAGTTAACTCGTTTCAGCCTTTCATCACACACACGCGCCAAACGATTGGAGCTGTAACTGCTAAGCACCTAAATCACGTTCTTAGCTAAAAATACACAAACACGTAAGGCGATTGCGGTACAAAAGGATTGACTGGCAAAAGGGAGCTCGAGAGCACCAGACACAGAATGACCAATGAAATGATGTGAAGGTGGATGGGTGAGGAGAGAGTGAAAAGAACGAGCGAGGAAGTGAAGAAGTGAGTGGAAAAAGTTCAACTCCCAACAGCCCACCCCCCGCCAATACAGTAATAATGAGTTTTTATGCATCAAAACTTCTTGAGATAGGTTTCCGGTCGAAATCAGGCTGAGTGAAAAGTTTTCCCCTTCCGCCATCCGTCATTCTCATTTCGTGATAACTTCTCTGATTACTCATTCAGGACGCCGCCCATGGTCCATCCTGTGCTCGCCGCCAAGTGAGGGGGGTGGGGGATGGACACGTTTTGTTCGTACGTGTCAGCAGCAGACACTTAATTGCTTTTCAATAGGGTCTATGTGCCTTCCAACACATCTAAGTAGAAGTTTCATTTACCTAAAGTGGAGACACACTGAGGAAATTTAAGACTCTACATCCGGTCCAAGGTGGACCACTGAGATGACACTTGAATTTTGAACTCAAGAGAGTTAATGTATCTCAGCCAAAGGAAAAAAAAAGGTCAGATTATATTTCCTGTGATGGATGTGGAAGTGAAAGGCACTTGCGAAAATAATCGGAAGAAGGTGACATGACCAGATGGTCACGACAAGCCTAGAGGGACTATATTTCACTGTCGATTTCACGAGAGGGGCGTAGTCCCTCTCCGTCAAGGACGGATATGAGGATGCCTACATATCTTTCGAACACGAGCCAGGAATACGGGACACCCTGGCCACTGGTCTCTAATCACTGCCGTGAGGAAAAGCACAGCAGTTGTGAACAGACAGCCATTGAAATGAGAATTAGTGACAGCCACCACGGCGCGGCGTGGAGCCATAAAGGAATATACTCACGGTGCCATGAATTCAACAACGTAGAGCTCACTCTTCTTTCCCCGTCTTGTGGTGTGCATCAAAAACCGGTCACGCGTTCGGGCATTCATCCTCATGGAAACCTGGTCAACGCCGACAAGGCCTCAGCAAGGATTACGTTACCCACTCACCTAGAGGCTTGTCGATGTGATCGATCGGTAATGAGTGGCTTCGAATGGTCCTAGTTACTCCTGCAAAACCATGATGATTACGGTAGCGACCAAACCCTGCAGCCACGGACTGGTCATGCACGACCATTGATCCGCGAAGATGACTTGTGCCGAATTCCTCAAAGCCATGCTTAGCCGGAACACCGGCCGATGTTGCCTGGATGTCGTATCAAGAGAATGCATGTTCCGAATCAATCTTGCGGACGAATGGGCATTATCTTTGCTCGTACGGCTGGTCACGCATTTATAATTCAGAGGATTATGCCACAAGGTGTTACCGAAACATCACACTTGGCTTTTGGCATATTTTTCCCCGGTACCCTTCACTCATCACTTGAAAGCAAGCGAAAGAGGAAAGAAAAAAACTCCTCAAAAGTTTCACTTTGACTTCAAGTTTGGTCGTTCTATGAATCTTCAATGAGCGCTCAGCCACCCGCCCAGCTGCCAAAGGCCAAAGTACACCCGTGAAGCGGGTGCACCACCTTTCATTCATAATTAACGATTTTGTGCACAGATGAAAGGGAATACAGCTGCTGTATCTATTCGGTTGCGCTTCGCATGCGGCCCCAAATCCACAAGGGGTTGGGCTCTCGAAATTCGCATCCGCAAAGACTCTCACAGAAATCAAATGACATTTGAAAAAAGAAAGCCATCTCTTAGTTTAAAGCTGATTTCATAGTCACTCGCAAACGAATTTAAACGAATTGTGACCGAAAGTTGAACTTCTTCCGAAGATAACAACTAACGCCTTATTAATGTCATGACCTACAATTAGGGGAAAAGTTGGACCTTTCCGAGTGGTACTCTCCAGTGGAAAGTTTTCTAATCAAAGTCATGAGTGAGATATGTTATGTGACATTTGCAGCACGAGTTCGGGTTCGGAAGGAGTGGGCGCCTCACCACACTTCACTTTATTCGTTGAATGGAGTGAATGCGTGTGGGCTTGTGTGGGTGGGTATCCGACCGTGCTTTGGGGCTGGAGCAATCTGTCTTTATCGATTTCGTGCGTTTGTACAAATATAAACGATGTGTTTGTAAGAATGAAAACAGCATTAGTCCGTGTACGTGTCCTGGGCAATAAACCCCTTCAGGAAGCGACATAAACTAAATGAGGATGACACGAATTGGGAATTGGCCAGTGCAATATACGCGTAGCACAGAAGGGACGGTGATCAAGGGATTTTGGTATTTTGGCTGCAACCGCGAGAGGATAATGTCGGGATTGGACGACGTTGAAGGAGCTGTGGGGTAGTCTGGCAGTATGAGAGAACGTGCATACGCGCCTGCCACTATAGCAGGGGGAGTCGATAACTGATCGCTGGAAATTAAAGTTATGTCAAATAGCGCACACAACTACCCTTGACTGTTGCATGGACTTATTTCCAGTGGTTTTCAAATCTAAGATGAATGCTGTCCTTTTCCATCTTGTTGGAAAAAAATTCCGCGAGAGCTGCTTTCAGCTGACTGTTCTCTTACAAAGTGAAAGTGATTCTTCTAAATTGAGAGTTCCTTGTGTCAACTGTCACAACGTAGCGTTAACGCTTTTAGTCCGTAACGCGATGTCGGATGTAACAACGCATTATTTTGTTTCTTTCAAATCGCTTTAATTCGTCGCAGGACAAGGAGACCATTGGTTTTGAAGCTGCTTTTTTTGGGGGGTATGCAACAGCTTAACACACAAAAAGATTACGCTTTTTTCGAATCCACGAAGCCCATATTTAGACCTACCCGATCACTAAACTTCTAAGGTTCTAAATTAAACCCGTATGACATTTCAAATGTTTATGCACGAAAAATGAGACTTAAGGGATGAACAATTAAAGTGAAATTACAAAAAATTAAACCGGCGTTCGTAGATCCTTTAAGGGTACCATTACGCTCCCACCGAACAGAAACCCCAAAGTTCCGATGAACTTTTACTGAAACCCCAATAAGTCGTTTACACCGAATTTGAGGTGGTTTGGCAATCAATCCCTCTAAAAAAAAAATATCCCTCGCCCTCAATTTCTAAATGGCTGCCAGAAGTCTGTTTACTGCTAATAATAATGTGAGAACGCCAGAAAATAGAAAGTGATAAGATTAACACCAAAATGTATTATTTATGAGTCCTTCAATCCCGGCTGGGGCATACAACTTCTTTCATCCTTCTCGATCTGCGGCCAGATACTTCAGCTGTGTTACTGCTTCGACCAATACTGTTGCTAGTTCTTGCTCCTCAAACTGTCCGTGTAACTTGATGATTCCATTCAAAGGACAGTTTCGCTATGTTGTCGTTTCGTCTCCGTCCCGTCAACGTGTGGCCAATCCAGCACTACTTCCGCTGCCTAATTTCAATTCAATTCAAATGCTTTTGACCCGTTACTGTTGTTGGTTCGAAATTATTTGCGGCCATCGGATCTTAAGAATGTATCGACGGCAGGTGATTATATACAGGTCAACAATTTTCAGGTTTCACAGGTATACAGCTGTAGGGATAATTGACTGGAGTTCCATACTAAGGCCTTACTAATTCTGCTAGTAACATCTAGATCCGTTCTTCCATCGGACGATACAAAGCTGCCTAGATAGTTAGATTGTTTCACCTCCTCAATGGGGGTCGGTCTCAGAATAATCTGGTGACATTGTGAGCGGTCAGTGTGCATGGTTTTGGTCTTGTTGCAATTGATGTCATGACCAGCCTACCAGCCTTTTCACCTGCAGTGATTGGCACATCTCGTTCATCCCGCTTTTGGTACTTGCCAGGAAGCAGATATTGTTAGCGTAGCCTCACAAACGGTCTCCACTGGATACCATGTCACTCAGTTGTGGCTACGGTGACAGTCAGTGTATCATCTATCGCCTGTAAAACCAGGATCGGCGATAGATTATTCCCTTGTCGCACCTCGAAAGATTCGGAGAGCTGTCCGTTTTGTAGAAAGAAGCATCTTACGGCGCTATAGAACAGCAACAATCTTCGGGGGAATTCATATCCTATCTTAAGATTTCCAGGTCCATTTGCGGTTGACTCGGTCAAATGCTTTCTCAAAGTCTACGAACATAAGGTAGAGCGGTGCCGTAACCTCGGTTGACTGTTCGAGTAGTATGCGCAAGCTGTTAATGCGATCGATACAGGACCGACAACTGCGAAAGCCCGCTTGATGGCCCTTGAGCGTAATTTCGATCCCGATAGTTGCCATTATTATCGGGAAAACAGACAAAACGGTATAATAACTAAAAAACTCTATCCGTCCAGACCCTGAAGTATTTTTCGTCCTCCTAGAAGATCCAACGATTGAGATGGGCAGGTCATGTAAAGCGGATGGAAACCAATGCTCCTGTCCGCGCGACTCAGGTCGCGCACGCAAGTGGAAAGGGACCTCAACCAACCATGCGTGCTAAACTGGAGGCAGCTGGCTAGAGATGTTCTTGGTTGAGGTCCAAGTCCACGCCGGACTGTAGCGCCACCTTAAGTATGTAATATAGCCTGTATTAGTGGTATCAGTATAGACGACGTTGTGTCGGGATCGGCTTTCACGAACTCGGCTGGTATGCCATCCAATCCAGCTGATTTGTTGACTAATAAGAGGTCGATCGCAGTTTTGATTTCTGCAGCTGGTGTGAAAAAAATGTACGCCAAAATTATTAAAATAAACTGAAGTTCACGCTGTAGGCTTGTTCGGTTTGACAACCTCTCACGGACGGATGTATTCAGGGGGAATGCCACTAGGTTTCTCAGAAACAGCGAGTTCTCTAAGCCTCGAAAAGGTATGGCGAAAGCTGGTAAGATGGGAGGAAAGTTGACGAAACCTCGATGTTTCCTTCGGTGGTCATAACCGTGTAGGGTTAAGTGATAAACCACAAACTTGTTCTATGTCTTCTAAATTTTTGCCAGAAGTGGCTGATTTATTTCTCCAAGAAGATTCTTAACAGAAATTTGCACACGCATGGAGCGCCTCAGTTGTCATCCAATTACTCCATGTAGCAAAAGTTTTGTTTGAAACATATTCTCGGTCAAGTTTCCTCCTCAAGCTCATCATAACCCCACGCAAACGGATCACTCAAGCGTTGAATACTGTCACAGTTGAACAGTGTCACACTTATCAATCAACAGACCAGCACAACGTCCTAGAACTTATCCAGCATCCATATAAACTGAAACGATACGCCTTGCAACCGGCCTTCAAAAATTCCATGTAAATTTGCTAGACCGCGCAAATCGTAAATATTTTAAACATCCTTTCCGCAATTGTGTTCATTCCACAAATCATTGTTAAACCTGCTACCGCGAGAGGGAAAAAAACACGTTTCTAACGGAACGGAAATTCAATTGAGACCTTACAAATGGGAAATTTAATTTTTAATGCCAAATTACCACGCTGGTGGAATTGAATTTGCTAATAAGCCCTATTAGTGGCAACATGTGTGGATTAAATGTTAGAACATGCTCAGGTGTGAAAATAATTTCATTTCCATTGAGTTGAATTATTTCATTATTTCAATTAAAAGCGTATAAATTAGATTTTGGCTACATTGTTGGACTTGCTGTTTCCGTTTGTTGGTCATTTGGAGCCCCCCTCCGAGACCCCAGTTCGGGGAAAATATTGAAATTCATTAAAACGGATAATTGCAGGGAATAGATTGAGTTCAACCATCCGGATGGTGGTTTTGGGATGCAAGCGTCTGGTGGGAATGACAGCGAAGAACACCGCAGATAGTCCACATGACGCAATAGTTTCAATTTGAATTGATAATTTGAAAATTAGGAAAACACATATTTACAAAGTGAGGAGAAATACCCGCAAACATATGATTGATTAAATGTCAGTAATTTGGTTCTTTTCCGGTCCAATTACGAGGTCACGCATCGGGGTGTTTTTGTTCAGCAAATACGAAATTCTACACTTGAGAGAACTGGAGACTCTTAGAGAGCTCTGTACCAGCGTTCCCTCACTTTTGGTAAGGCGGCGTACTCATCGCGTTGGAAAAATGTACTCAAATGCATCCGAAGGCAGTGCATTTTATAATGCACTTTGAAACACCTCTTTAGCAAACATTATATGGTTTACAGTGTCTCACATGTATAACTTTTTCTCAAGGGGATGTGAATAGCCATTAAATGTTGACCTAGGAAACAGGAATGGGTTAGAAGTAAGTTTTTTGTAGTTTAAGTCTCTGAACAGCATAATGAGAGAGAGAAATAGAGTTGGGCAATGCATTCGGCGTCCGTGTGGTACGGCTAAAGAAAGAATCTCTGTATATATCCGTTCGTCCATAACTGGCCCGTGAGTAAGCTTATGGGCACTCTTAGATGGACTTGTATTCCGGTTGTATTGTTTAAAAGGAGGAACACAACCGGACAGTTCAGCAGATCATCGCTTGTGAAAATATCGATAAAATAAATGGAGACAGGAAACATTACGATGGATCTGTTACCTATCAATTTGAAGGCTTTTTTCTGGACAACGTCCAAAAGTCGCAGATGTATGAGTTGTATTCCAGTTTTGGGCGTATGTAAGTCTTGTATATTACAGCCAGATCGGATGGGGAGAAAAACTTTTTGTCACAGCGATGAAAAATCTTTAGTGTCATCCAATATGTGGTCGCCCCATTGCAAATGGTTAGTGACGCGCTTACCCAGAGTAGCTATGTAGCTGTTCACTTTCATCTACAAAACAGCCACTCATGGACAATGAAAACGAGGGGAGGTTGCGATTTAATGACAGAAGACAATATTAGGTTTTGGAAGCATTAAATTCAAGCATTATCAAGATGTGAGTTTAATGAGTTAATATATTGTCGCCCGTGGTCAAAATTCGCAGGTTGAGGATGTTTATCTGTGACGAAATATGAAAAACTGTGGGGCTGTGGTCTGCAAAACAAATTAGTAGATTAGTAGTTTCGTTAAGAAGATCGTTTAAAAAACCAAAATAAACAACCTCCCTCCATAAGTCGTATAGTCACTGGAAGAAATATCTATAGTGCTCGATGTTTGGAGCATCTAATGATGTACAGTACCTCACAAAATTGAGCATACACCTATCATTACTTCATATTCGTACTGTTTTAAGGCCGACCACTTTTTTGTTTTATTTTTTTGGTATACTGAATACATATCTTAAACAAGAGTATATGCCAAATTCACAGCCAGGCGACTTCCTACCGGTACAATTCGCATGAAAAAGGAAACAACCCCTGAAATCGACACACAAAATTGAGCATACAGATGTCATTTGTTCAGGAATGAAGCAACAAATGTCCCTGATGATCATTTCTGCATACGCTTTTGAACTGAAAAGACCGATATTCTCTTCTTTGTGCGAAAATATGGAAAACATGCGAAAACAGACTACTTTGTCAACGAGAATGCTCATAATTAAGCTATTTTGCGAGGGGAATGGTTGCTTTATAACGCTCCAAACCAGCTAAAAACACCCCCACAATCGCCGGATCTCAATCCTATTGAACATCTATGGCACGAAATAAAAGTGCGGGTTAAAGAAAGTACCTGCTCCAATAAGCAGGAGCTAAAAGCTAAAATTCAGGCAGCTTGGGAAGGGATTCAGCCAGCTTTTACTGAACAACTGGTGAAATCCATGCCACGGCGGTTACAAGCTGTCATAGATGCTGAAGGAGGTGCCACGCGGTACTGAAATTTTATTTGTAACTGTTTTTGTTTTGTGTTTTAGTCTTAACTCGAATTTACTTTAAGTGTATGCTCAATTTTGTGTGTTAAAATGAAGTGCCTTTTTTTATTTTGCTTAGAAATAGCAATTTTTTGTTTTTAATTTTCTTATTTTTGTTTATGGTTTTTAGCAATTGAAATATGTCAATTCGAACTGCATTTAAGTTTTATTAATTAACTACTTTTTGTAAGGCGAAAAAGATAAAAATATGTTTAAGCTGTGAGTGTATGATCAATTTTGTGAAGAACTGTACATACTTCGAGGAATGCCAAATTTCGTGGCAACATTCGACTTTTTTTGTTGTGTCCAAAATTTATAGTCGTCAAAGGAATGATTCTACGACTCCTCCAGACATTTACATATGTTTGGTATTGTAACTACGAAACTACGAACACAATGTTACGACTATGTATTTGTAACCAATTTACGCTTGTCCATTTTTCTTTTTTTCTTATTTTCTCTTTTGTTTATGGACGCTTTGAATAGGTCTTGGATTATGAGATATAGAGTGACTTTTCTACGAAAAATAACACGAGTGAACATGTCGCTAGGTTCAATTTAGTGAGGTTTTCGACTTACCGAGAGTTGACGAGTGTAAAATATGGGAAAATTTAATTCTTGAGTCTAAGTTCTGAAACCTTTGTTCCATTTACAGAGGTTTGACAGCAGTCCAAACGAAAAACTTAAGAAGTAATTATTGTTGTAGTATGCTCGGCTTTGTCGTACTACCGTACCCAGCCCGCAAAAATGTACTCAAAAAGTACAATTGTAGCACGGGAGGGAACGTTGCTGTGTACACGTACCCAGCCCGCAAAAATGTACTCAAAAAGTACAATTGTAGCACGGGAGGGAACGTTGCTGTGTACACTGACAGCGCGAAAGGAGAAATAACCATGAATTCGGAACAAGATGAATTTTGACCTGCTCTGGTTCGTTACAGAAGATACTACATGTTCGAAATAAGAGCGAAATAGTGCTCATTGTACTGAACACCAGCACTCTGAAAATTACGTTGACACCATAGCACTTTACGTTTACGTGTCAAATGCTGTTTAAGCTTTAGAGGCAAAAGGTACATAAAGCCAATAATATATCGGACGTTGAGAATAGAAGTGACACTATACAAAATTGTACACTTTTGAGCGACATCTAACTTCCTGTACATAACTCGCATATTTTTTGGAGAATTTTCACAAGAGGTGCCACTTATTACTTTTCATAAATCATTCAATCGGTAATCGATAAAACGGCACTTCGCCAGTTTAAGTGACAAAGTGATACTTTTCGCATAATGCCGGTTTCAGTTAAGCTTATAGTCATTATTATTATTAAGATAAGTCAATTCATAAGGGTCACAATTCGTTAAGAGTCGGTTTTCTCCACAAAAAAAAAAGCTTTCGGTACAGTAGGTAATTAACGTGGAACTGTCTCGATGACTATTAGACTATTAGAGCTGGAAATTAAAAGAAAATCGCCGTGGAAAATCGAACTGGCGTAGTGGGATAGTGAGTCGACTCCTACGTAGAGGGTTCCAGGTTTTATACCTGAATTTACCACCTTTCGTAATTCAAGGTCCACCGCTTTCGAGTCACTGACAATGCTCAAGGAGTATTACTTTCTAGAAAAAACTTCTCAACTTCGTCGTTCGGCGTCGGCATTAAAAAAGTAGGTCCCATCCATTTGAAAAAGAACAATAGCGCACAAGACGAGTGGTTGCTGTAGAAGCTAAACACAGGTCCGTCTCGGACTGTCGCGCCATATAAATTGTTATATTAATTAAAAGAAAAATTTTTAGAGAAAATGTTACGCCCCAAACTCAACAAGGCTTTGATTCGGAATGCAACAAACGACTTTCAGAAAAGACAGCATCAATTTTGAATATAATGAACAATCAACAGACGTTCACAAGCCGTCCCAGCCAAGAAATCGCTTCTGATGCTGTTAGAGATTTTTCGCCATCATCTGATAATGATGAGACGTCCTTGCACACCAAAAAAGATGGGCCATAGACTTCCGTCTTCATCACCGTCATCATCTTCCTCAGCTCCTCCTCCAGCAGTTCATCGTCAACTGAAGACAAACTCATCTTCAAATGAACTGAGTCAAAAAACTTGTCAAGCTACTCAAAATGCCAAGGACTCTAATGTCTTCTTTTCCAAAGCAGATAGTGAAATGCTAGAAAGCAACAACAACTTTGAACAGTTTTTACCTGAAACTTATGAAACAAAGGTTGATGACTATAAAGCACAAGCTGAAATGTCTTATGAGCAAGTTCAGCGAAATGATATAACCGCTGCTATTTCTCATAATGATAATTTGCAAATTGACCAAAATAGTCTATCTCCGCAAAATACCGATAAGAGTTTTTTTTTAAGATTAGTTCACAATATTCAGTTAAGCTTTCTCTAAGTATCCGTTTTTGTAAATAATTTTCAAATAAACAGTATTACTTAATTATTAAACAATACGTTGTTTATTTAGTACTAGCCAGTTCTGTTATTTTTAAATTAAATGAATTTTGCGGCACTATAAGTAAAGGCACATTACACAAAAACTGACTCTATACCAAAAAATTTCACAATGCCCTATTTTTCTTCAAAGCTCGTATTTTTTTGTAATCTTAAAATTCCATACTATACTTTGGACAAATAATATAAAACTGTCAAAACTTTTTTTTAGATCTAAGTCCAAGACTATAAGCGCCCTTAAATCTTCTGCATGTGAGTGGCGTAGTGGGTTAGGGCGTCGACTCCTACGCAGATGGAGCCAGGTTCGAATCCCCAATCTAACAACTTTCATAATTCACGGCTTCCACCTCTTTCGAGTCACTGACAATGCTCAAAGAGTATACCTGTCTAGAAAAAGCTTCTCAACTTTGCCGTTCGGAGTCGGCATTAAACTGTAGGTCCCTTCCACTCGTGAAAGAACAATAGCACGCACAATACGAGTGGTTGCTGAGAAGCTAGGCCCAGGTCCGCCTCGGACTGAAGCGCCACCCTTATTATTATTATTAAGTGCAGTAGTCATAAGCACGAATGTTGTAAATGGTTAAGATTAAGTTCGGGAAGGGGAGTGTGTGATGATTGAACCTCACTTCTACTCGGATGCCTTAGGGGCCATTGTCAATCCCTTCATTTGTGGGGGACATTCTGTTAGCAAATCCTGTCAAGTTGCGGCTTGAACCACCCTGTGCTCTTTACAAATCTTAGATGATCCGATATATCCGCCTTCGCTACGTCCGCAGTCACTGTGAAGAATCCTTGGCTCTGAGAAGCTTGTCGCCGATTCTGGTGAGCTGGGCAGTGGCAAAGGAGATGTTGGATCGCCTCGTTCTCTTCCTCGTCGCCCCAACTGTGGCGGAGTGATCGCTGGACTATTCTTTCCAGTTCCAGAGCATTGCGGAGAGTCCTGTGATCACTCCGATGAGCACACGGATCGAGCTGTCCAACGCCAAAAGCCCCATTGTTTTGCCGTTATTAATTTCTGGCTAGGCTGTTCTTGTCCTCTGACAGTCATCTCTTGCGAGCCAATATGAGTTGGGATCTATTATTTTAGTATCGTTTACGGTCCGGTATAGTACACAGATCTGTGGTTACAGTGAAGTGTCCGCCTCGCTGATGTCCATTTCAGACCCTTGTTTGGCCAATTCGTCCGCTCTCTCGCTCCCTGGTGATGGACCTTAGTGAGTTGCGGCAGTTCATAACAGCCCTAGATCTAATTGTACGGGATTATAACGACCTTAGTGCAGCCTGGCTATCGATAAAGATGGTGGGATCACGCGGGGGTCCACGATAACATCATCACACAGGTTCCGAGTCGAAGTCAATTCGGGTTGGATATAAGTTCACTCTACATGGCCCAGCCACCTTAGGCGTTGGACCGATAGACGCCTGATTAGGCCCTTGTTTACTTCTCGGACAGAGACCAGCATCTGCAAACTACACCTCCATTAATCCACATCGAAACCGTCTACTGCCATGTAGGGATGTTCGATGTTCATCTATGTTCACAAAACATCGATGTTCAGAGACCAAACATCGATGTTTTAACGTCGATGTTTAAGATCTTCAAATATGGGATAACCGATGTTAAGAACAAAACATCGGTCTTCGATGTTAGCAAGAGAAAACCTACTATTAATTGGGGAGTTTGAATAATTTTCTGGAATTTCAACACTGATCTAGAGAGTTCTTGGAATTGGTTCATATACAGTTTGGACTTGAGCTTGACCCCAACATTCGCTTTTCCGAGTATACCGAGTGCTTTCAGTTTCTTTGTATTTTTTATTCATTCATTCATTCATGACGTGAAGACTACATGTGGATTATGTACTTACATTACGTAGATAGTCTCACATTTTAGTAATCGAAACTATATAAATTCATTCGATTATGATCGGTCATCGATGTTTTGCCAACATCATACATCCCTACTGCTAATTGAAAGGGGAGGCATTTGCTCTGAAACTCAACCCGTCTACGCTCTTAGTGGAAAGAGGGCTTTATTTTGACGGCCCCGCTGACAATCCCAACATAGCCCCCGCTGGCAGCCCCTTGATAAAACATTTTCTGTTTTCTCATATGTCTGCGTGCTTCTTTCTCAACGCCAATGTCAGAAGAAGTGCGCCTTTTCTCTACAGAAAGAACTGGCAACAATGTAAGGCAGCTGCGAGAAATGCCTAAGGCCGGACTCTCGGCCGTTCGCTTCTAGATTTTAGTAGTTATCTAAAAGCCCACCAATCAAAATAACTACGACTCTTTTCTTAAGATCTTTCAAAATTTCATTTTATTTAATATTGTGGCTTGATATATCCTTGTCCGAGAGTTGGAGGTCACAATTTAAGAAACGTACACACTCACCATTCTTCAATGTTTGCAAAGTTTGACTGGTTATAAGGCACTATACACGGCACAGACACTTAGCTGCAGGCCATGCAAAATTAAAAAAAAATGTTGCGTTCACGCAGACAGTCGCTGCAAACACGCGACATGAATACACCCTACACAGACGGTCTGCGCTTACATGAACAACAACAGCATAGATAAGGTTAGCTAGAGGGGCTACTAGTGGATTCACCAGTACACTTAGACCATGTTGGTCCATTGTGATACCCCTAGTGAGACTACTACCACTGATTGATCACTCCAGTGACAGTGCCTTTAATTTGATCTCAACTACAAATGGTGAATGGACCAGATTTGAAAACCAGATAAAAGCGTATTAACTTTGCTTTGACTAGGGTTCGCACCGGGGACCCCGCTACCAGGGGTAGGCACTCTACCAACTGCGCCATCCAGTCGTGCAACAACAATAGCATACGCACAACAAAACATATAGCTCTGCAGTCACGTGTCTGTGTCGCGTATGGGTCCTATTACACGTCTTCACATAGCTTTCCGAATCAATAAATAGCATTCCTCTCCCCCAAGCAATTCCAACTTCTTCTTCTTCTGGTGGCACTATAGTCCAGGGTGGACCTGGGCCTCAACCAGTAAGCCTCTCTAGCCGGCACGATCTTTAGCCAGCTGTCTCCAACTGCGCACACCAAGTCGATTGAGGTCCTCCACCTGGGTGCGCCATCGGTTCCGTGGGCGTCCTCTATTGCGTTGTCATCTGGCCACTGGTTCGGAGTCGAAGACTCTTTGGGCTGGAACAGTGGTGTCCATGCTCTCTACATGGCCCAGCCATCTTAGACGCTGAATCCGTAGACGCCTGACTAGGCTCATGCCGCTGTACAGCCCGTACAGTTCGTGCTTGAATATTTTTCTGCAATAATTATCAACTCAGACAGGACCAAAGATTTAACTCAAAAAGACCAAGTGCTTGTTCATCCGCTTTTGAGATTGCCCATGCTTCCGCACCATAGAGCAGGACAGGGATGATCAAGGTGTTATATAATGTTAGCTTGGTCCTTCGAAAGAGGACTCTACTACTCAATTGCCTCTTGAGCCCAAAGAAACAGCGATTGGCAAGAGGAATTCTGCGTTTAATCTCGGTACCGATGTTGTTTGTACTATTTACTGCGGAGCCGAGGCAGACGAAGTCCTTCACTACCTCGAAGTTATAGCTGCCTATGGTGACGCTTTGGCCAAGTCGTCGATGTTGTGCGTCCTTTCTCGATGACAGCATATACTTCGTTTTGCCCTCGTTCACCGCTAAACCCATTTTGGCCGCCTCCGCTTCAATACCAGCAAACGCTTCATTGACGTCTCGCTGTGTTCTGCCAATCACGTCAATGTCATCCGCATATGCTAGAAGTTGTATGGGCTTCTAGAAGATCGTGCCTCTAGTGTTGGCGTGTAAGTCTTGCACGATCTTTACCAGGATGATGTTAAAGAAATCACATGACAGCGCGTCGCCTTGTCTAAAACCTTTTTTGACATTGAAGGTCTCGGTGAGTTCGTTACCGACCTTGAAGGAGCAGCGAGAGTTTCCAATTCCAACGCCGACTTTAAAAACACTCTCTCGCTTTCATCTCTCGTTAAATTTGTTCGCATTTTTGCCAAGAATCAATTTTTTGTTTTGTGTGTCGGTTGTCGGTTTACTATATGAGCTCTTCACTGTGGATCACTTCTTGTGAGAATCTACATTTTTCTTTTTGCTTGCCGGATTGAGAGCAGACTTCGAGGATAGTTTGGGACTTCTTCTACAGTGTTCTCCTGCCTTCTTCCGTAGCCAACACACTGGGTTCACTTAGCATAGAGGCCAATGTTAAGATAGCTCGCTAGAGGGCTCTACAATCACGAAACCTCTTTGCAAATTGCAGAGCATACTGTCACTCAATTTCACTTCCACTAATGATTTTTCCATCAGCTTACCTTTGATAGAACATTATCTAAATGGGACACTAGATGTTCCTCCAAAATTGTTCTCGGACGGATAAAATAGGGACCTAGAGCGATGAGCATGCCTACAGAGAGGAGATCCTAGAGAGATTAGGGAACCTATAGTTTTAACCTCACTCCGAACGATGAAGTTCAAGAGGGGTCCTAGAGGGGAATCTAGACACCCAGCGAGTTGGAGTTGGTGCACCTTTCGACTGCACCACGGGCGAGCTGGATTCACTACCCAAATCTCACAACTTCGACTCAGCTGGTTAGTGCTAAGGTAGACAGTTCACCGACAATTAGAATCCTTATCATACCACGTCACTAACATCAATTCATCCTGGAATCCTTCTCATCAATCATCAATCAAATAAAATGCGCAAAGTTATTGTTACCATTGGATGTTTATTGAAGGTGAGTAGACGAACAAACAGAGCAACAATTAAAGATCAGTAATGTTAAAAACGAAAAATTAAGAAAATATAACTATAATCCCCGAGCACATCTCTCCAATGGTTTGCCAGCTTACAAGGCGTATGCTTGTCGAATCAGCAAGTCGAAATATGCATCATTGTCAATTGAAGCACTCATGCTGGTGTAGAAGTTCAAGAATTCCTCCCTGGAAATCTGCAAAAAATAGAGAAAAGTTAACCGCACTCAGAGGAGATCCTTCCGGATGTTCGCATTACAGTGTCACCCTTATTTGCGGGATTTTGAAAGTTCTCGAGGAACTCCTTCCATATCTCGGATTCCGTCATATCACCGCTCTCATACTTTGGATGAACCTTCACGGAATAGACGTGCTTGAGCTCGGCCACCGAGATGACGCCCGTATGCTCAGTATCGATTTTATCGAACGCCCTGGCGATGATATTCAAACGACTTTGCTGAACATGTGGCTGCAATGACAGTGAAGGCGGTGGTAATGTAAAATGTTAAAGGGCTTTCCTTATTGTGAACACTTACTCGGAGCTTGTCCAAGATCGAAGACACGTTCAGAATTCCGGAACCTTCTTCATCGAAACTAGAGGGACAGAAAAGGTGGTTGGGTGTCATAGACAATATATTTTTAAAAGTCTCAACTGCAAGGGTTCGCCAGACAAAGCGCTTTATTGCCGCCGCCGTGGTTAAAGGTACCTTATGCGGCGATAAGATATCTTTGACACGCCGTTGTTCAGTGTGACTCACATTTCAAGAAGCGCTCTGTGTAGCAAAAACTCACAACAACAACGATGGGGGAATATATACAAACCTCTCAAACATTTCTCTGACATCGTTCTCGCTGCACTCCAAACCAGCCTTGGCAAGGGCATCATTAAAATCTTCCAACTGAATTCCATTCTTGCCTTCATCGTCAAGTTTGCGAAGGACCCTGGACAATTCCAGAATTCCCGTAGAGCCCTTGGAAAAACAGAGCAACCTCAGCTTGTCGATAGGGTCCTTTTCCAGCCCATTGTCCAGAGCTCTCTGCGATTCCTGGCAGAGAGCGGATTCCTTGGAAAAAAAGTCACGTTGACGATGAGCCATCTGGAAGACGAAGATAAAATAAAAGCATTTTCTTGTGTTACTTTACAGATTTTACGAGTTCAAGCTCAGTCAATGACTTCTTGGACATCACAATGTCATGCCATAACTTGGAGGCAGACTTGGTCTACGTCAGCATCTCTCACTAAACCAGTACCAAGATTTATTGCAGGGAAGAAGCCTGCCAGCCAGCCGCTGTTTCTTTGGGCACAAGACGAAATACAGCAATAGAGGCGTCTTTCGAAGGACTAAGCCGATTTTATGTAAGTCACTGATCAACTCATTTTTTAAGAACGGCGTCGCGGTGCCATGGACAATCTCAAAAGTGGATGAAGGGGTTCTGCGTACGTACGATCTGTGATCATTGATGGGATCTAGAATGAGATTGCACAGCGAATGAGTCTAGCAAGGCGTCTTCGGATCGAACGCCTAAGGGGGCTTAGCAATGTAGAGCGCAAGGACCACCTTGGCCAAGCCTGAAGAGCCTTCAAATCGGAACATGAGGGACGCAATAGAATACGCCCGCGAAACCGATGGTGAAACGAAGTGGAGAAGGAGCTCACCCAACAATACTAGAGACACCTAGCCTTACGTGACTGCCGCGGGTTATTTGTTAGGTACGTCGACTGCTACGTTTGTGTGCATGCCTATCCCCGAGACAAAAAAAATTATCAAATCTCAGCCATCTACCTCCATCCAGTCACTGACTATGAATATGGACGTAAAATGGACTTGCACTGAACCAAAAATTGTTCGGAATATTAATGAACAGCGTTCGTTAAAGTCATTTTCGTTGCCACTTTCATTGACTGAACGTACATAGTTTAATATACGATTTGTTGACTCAATGAACTAGCGTTTATTAAAACTTAAAAATCTTTGTAAGCATTCCCAACGAAATCGTACGTTGCGTCAATAAAAGTGTTCGTAGTGCCAACGAAATCGTCCGTTGAGACAACGAAAGTGTTCGTTGAGTCAATGAAAGGGTTGATTGAAGCAACGAAATTTTGAATTGCATCGCGATAGTGTATATACGCGTTCTTCTTCAATTGTGATTTGTTGTGAATTATGTTCCGACGTCATCATTGCCATACGATTTTAAAAGGGAAAAAGCGGGTTAGTACAGTTTCCTTACTTTTCAATATATTAGACCCACATCAACATAAAAACTCCCTACAAGCAACGACACAGGAATACCAGCAAGTATGTACTATAGTTAATTAAAACTGAAAGAAAACATGTACATCTGTTATTTTAGTATAAAATTATTTGTTTACAGAAAATAAAGATTAATCGATTTTACCACTGCTGAAAGGAATGAAGTCAATTGCGGCTCAATCAAAGGTTGGTAATTAACGTACTTGTTAATCGTACTCATTTATTCAAATCCTTTGTTTTCTTAGACATATAGTCGAGCTTCGACAACTCGAGTCGACAACTCGGCATTTGGCTTAATTGCATTTGGCAATTAAGCCAAATGCCAAAATGAAGAACAAGCGTACCACTCGACCACTACTATTCAGATAGAAACTAGTATTCGCGGTCCGGCTTTGACATCCCTTTTTCTCACACGACGCCCCAAAAGCCGTCCAAGACTAGACAAGTTTAATGTATGGTTTGCTATGTTTTAGAATATGGATCGCTTAACAATCGCAGAGCGCTAAAAAACTTGAATATTAACTAAACATTCGTGGATTCCGAGCTAATTATGGTCGACTTAATCATCTGTGTGAGCAATATAGCTGCCGTGTGTTGGGAGCTGTTGAAGAAAATTCAAGAATCTCATTTCCATCTTTAGCTACCCTTATGAAGTTCAACTCACTCATGCTTTGAAGTCAGCTGACTATGGGATTGGAAGAGCAGATGCCCGTTTGGTGATGGGATCTTCAGCGTCTGCATTATCCATTTTTACACAACATTTTCTTCAGTGGTGATGCCATTTTTACTCTATTAATAGGCTACAAACAAATATGTCACCGTGGCGGAGTGGGTTGGTGCTTCGACTCCTACGCAGAGGGTGTCAGGTTCGATCCCCGAATTTACCTAATCCATAGTTCACGGGTCCACCCTTTTGGAGTCGCTGAACATTTCTCAAAATGTACGCCTGGTGAGAAAAATCTTCTCAGATTTCTCAGATATCCGGTTACTATTACGATTTTTTCAATTCTTCTTCTGGTGGCGCTACTGTCCGGGGTGGACCTGGGTCTCAACCAGTAAGCCTCTCCAGGGAGGAACCTGGGCCTTAACCAGTAAGCCTCTCCAGCCGGCATAATCTTTAGCCAGCTGTCTCCAACTGCGCACACCAAGCTTATTGAGGTCCTTCTCCACCTGGGTGCGCCATCGGTTCCGTGGGCGTCCTCTATTGCGTTGTCCCACTGGTTCGGAGTCGAAGACTCTTCGGGCTGGAGCAGTGTTGTCCATGCGCTCTACATGGCCCAGCCATCTGAGACGCTGCTTCCGTAGACGCCTGACTAGGCTCTTGCCGCTGTACAGCCCGTACAGTTCGTGGTTGAATCTTCTTCTCCAATAACCCTCAACGCAGACAGGACCAAAGATTGAACGCAGAACGTTTCTCTCGAAAAGACCAAGTGCTTCTTCATCCGTTTTTGTGATTGTCCATGCCTCCGCACCATAGAGCAGGACAGGGATGATCAAGGTGTTATATAATGTTAGCTTGGTCCTTCGAGAGAGGACTCTACTACTCAATTGCCTCTTGAGCCCAAAGAAACAGCGATTGGCAAGAGTAAATCTGCGTTTAATCTGCGATTTCTTCAATTACTCGCCAAGAATTCGGACCTACGGCAGTGATCCACAAATGGCGCCCTGCTCAGGAGGCGAGAACTTCGATACGCACTCTCAATTGTCCGATAAACTGATTATCATTGTACACTTCTCTTGGAAAGACAGGTGTTAAAGGCAAAAATGATATGGATGTAACACTAGAGAGAAACATTACCATTCTAGACACAGTTTTATTCGTTTTTCTGTTGATTTAAAGTGACACCTCTCTTAGGATGATTCTGAACGTAGGGACACTCTCGTCTGTTTCCAGCTGCGTCCCATTCCGACTGTGGATAACCGGGTTAAGTACACTTTGCCTTCTAGAACTGACAAGGTGCTAATCGTGAATTGATGGGGAAAAATCGTGTAAGCACTGTCTGACGGAGCTTCATTTGTATGCACACATCTTTGAAATATGAATTGTGCAACTGCGTCTATTTCAATCATCCTCACGCATGAACACATGTATCATGCTGTCTATCACCCTGTCAAAACAATACGCAATTCAGCTACGGCATAGAACAGGCGTCGACATCGTAGCCAAAGGCGCAAATGTTCAATCGACGTATTCATATGTCGAAAACAATGTGTGAAATATTTATGGCGAAATAAATTTCTTCTGCAAGATTTTATGCCAATAAATCGCATCAATCTGGTGGAGCAGCAGAAAAAGGATACGCATTAACACACCCAATGTACATGAGTATGGCGCAACAATATGTGCGCGAGAGGGCCAGATGGGCGGCGGCGTGCTGGTGAATAATTGAGTTGCAACGCACAGTGAGGGTGTGTTTCATCGAGAATTTATTAGCCAGAGATTGATTGAATATCAACGTGAAAATCTTACTCGTATTTCATGTCGACGCGTTCAGAAGGATTTGATAAATGATGTGAGAGGCCAATTGGACAAGATCAATAACAAAACAAATGATAGTGGGACAGTCATTTGATTCCCATACACATGAAGTAGCTTTCATCGTCTTTGATGGATATAGCTAGTCCTGACGGGAAGGTTGTTGGCACTCGGGGCCAGAATTAATAGAAGCAGAGGCAGGGGTTCGTCTACATCGTGTGGATCGAGACGTTGATGGAAGACCTTATGGGAATGGAAATATTCAAATCTGAGCAGCACAAGGAGCTCAGACAGTATATATATAATTTTCAGTTAACCTGGTGGCAGGGCGTGGAAAAGATGTTGAGCAGAATCAGAACTGGATTGACTCAGATGAGAGAGAAATGCTTGCTGCAGTAGAGATGTCCTAAGACAACTCCTTCATACACTCTGTCGGTCTTTTCCGACAACACACAGCAGCTAAGACTCAGACCAGACCCACTATCTGGCAGTGAAAATCAACATGGTATGGGTACTTGATACCGAAAGATAAGTAAATCCAATACAGTGCACAGTCATTTCCCAACGAGAACACTAATCCGAAATCGGTATTTAATCGGCAACAGCGTCATCGCTGACGTAAGTCTGGATACGCCATACGGAAAGTTTGAAGATGAAATGCGGAGTCAAAGTAGGCGTAAAATGAAACACTCTAGACATGCAGATTACACCAGCATCTTCGAGGTAGAAAGCCTTGCTAAACTCTTGCAGCCGGCCATCACATCACATTCGAACATTCGGCCAAAGCATAGCAAAACCATCTGTCACCAAGGCCTTTTAGCGATCTACTTCATTTAGGGGTCGTTTTGTTCACTTTTGCTCAACTTGACGGAAAACTGGGAGTTGATCAACTTCGGAGTTGGTCTCAACTCGTAAATTAACTGACGAGTTGAAAATTGGCTTTGTTCACTATTTCACCTCACAGTCTGAAATTAAAAATAAAAATGTCCAACATTCAGTTTCTATATTTCCCGTGGGATATTTTTGATAATTCAAACATACAATGTCATTTTTGACTTGCAGTTTACGGTGTGTACGGTTTGTGTGCGGTATGGCAAGTTTTCAGCAGAGGTAATGGATATCTCTATCCTCCATATATATGGTTTTCAGTTGCCGCCGGCTATTTCATGGAGAACAGCACAAGCGACTAATGTAATGCTCACACTTATAATGTATGCATTCGCCTATTGAATTGATTCGAGCGGAAAATTTTTTAATACGAATGGTCAGAATGTAATTGCCCGTAATTTACTGTGTGTATTCTGTTAACAAATGAAAAGGAATCCATCAGATACTATATTATATATATTATTTCAAATCTAGTCGAAAGAGCCAGTATCACGGATATGAATTCTGTATTCGTACGATTACCATTTTTTTGTGTCCGCTTTGAGAAACGATAAATGACGATAACTGAAATCCCATCTTCTATACACACAGGCAGGCAAACAGGGAACTACAATAATGTAAGAAAATAAAGATAGCAAATTTCCCGATTTCATCCCTTAACTTCTGCTATTTCCGTAATTTGAAAAAGTGAGGAGTTGATAAACTCACGAGTTGGAGTTGAAAGGGGAAACCATAAAATTTGAGTTAATGAACGCAACTCCAGAAGTTGAAGTTAAAAATCCCAAAGTTGTGGTTAACTTGTAGTGAACAAAATGACCTTTAATATAATAACATGCGCCACCCATGTTACACAGTCCGATGCGGACCTGGGCCTAGCTTTTCAGCAACCACTAGTGTTGTGCGTGCTATTGTTCTTTCACGAGTGGAAGGGATCTACGGTTTAATGCCGACTCCGAAAGGCGAAGTTGAGAAGCTTTTTCTGGACAGGAATACTCTTTGAGCATTGTCAGTGACTCGAAAGAAGTGGAAGCCGTGAATTATGCAAGATGGTAGATTGGGGTTTCGAACCTGGCACCCTCTGCGTAGGAGTCGACTCACTTCCCCACTACGCCGCGGCGACCCACACCTTAACCCTTAATGAACACATTAAAGGTTATACTGTGAGTCGCTAGACTATATCAGACACTTTGAAGGCACAAAGACGAGTTACAAAGACAATCAAAACAGAAATCAACGAATATTTCTTCCAAGAAGAGCCAGCCCAAGATGTACTGAATTAACGTAACATCAATTAAGACAGATTGTATCACATCAAGAACAGCGGTCTACATAAAGAGAGATTGCACAGACATATCATGAATAATAAGCGACACAGGAAAACTGGACAAGAAGAATATAAAGAGAAACTTTGGCCAGAGCTAGGCCCACATTCAACGGGCCCTAGGATACCCCTTCCTCCCACGAGATCGTCAGGTATAATAATCAATAATAAATTAATTTGAAATTAAACTACAACTTTCGGGCACATATCAGAGCTGTGGTATCAAAACTACATTCAGTGCTAGTTGAGTAATCTCTGGGATCTGGCGAAGAGATAGCTGTTCACATTCGACTTACATATATGACAGAATTAAGTTTAGAAGAACTGAATTCCACTCTCTTTTTCTCATTCCAGTGAACTATATGAAAAGCTAAGAATACTGTCATCAAGCCAAGATTTACAAGTATTAGGGGATTACAAGTAGTAGTAGATCATTGCTAAAACTGAGAAATAGTGTCGGTGTAAAAACAGATCCAAAAAACAGGTCATGCGCATGGTATGACTCGAGTTGTAAGGAGGCTATTAGGATGAGAGCTTGAGTTGAATTTCCGGATATACAAAGCCAACCCTACTGAGGAAAACCGGAACAAGTTTAAACGGGCAGTAAATCAACACTTAATATTATGAACTATTCAGATAATGATAAAATGCACAATGAATAGTTACTGGTACATAAGTGGTTTGTTTACATTTTTCATTATGCGATTCCAAGTAAAATATCACTTTCAAGAACTTGACAAGCACTAATAACAAAACTGGCACACTTTTTCCCGTTATTCCACCATTAACTTTAATCAAAATCAATTATTTTATATTAGTTTTACCAAATATAGAACTGCACGGAATTTAAAATTCCCATACAAATTGCTTAGCGCGAAAGAGCTTCAAAAATTTGGGTTCGGAAATGAGGTAATAAAAAATGACACCAGGGGGTGCTGAAGTCAAATGACGATAGGTCAATTAGCTGCTGTAGTACAACAAATATCACCTAAAGTTTACACTGGAAATATGGGAAAGTTGTATGCTTCTGTTTCACAGAAAAATATCATACACATCACACATCATTTCAACCTGCTGTAGCCATTACAATAATTAGCTTCCAAAAGAGGAAATACACAAAAGTAAGATATTTTTCGTTCTATAATTTTTGAATTATTAATTTTTTCAATTAGACAAGTAAAGAACAGCAAATTCTTGTACTCCAAGAGATGTTTAAAAGAAACACGTACTAAATTTTTTTGGACCACTACCATAAAAACGGTAATTTCAGATGCATGGAAGTCCATTGTCTCCATTGCATTGTCCCTTGGGCTGATCTTTGATAACGACGAGGACAAGTTCCGGAGAACTACGTGGCAAAACTGGCGACGAAGTTCCATGGTTTCTAAAGAGGTTTTCCAAGCATATTTTCAACACAGTTAACAACAACCTTATTGCGGATGAAAGTGGACACAATGAAAAGAACGGGAGTTGGTGGGGCTGGCATGATGGATCTTCTTAATAGCTCTTGGGAATGGACAACATCCTTCACTCGATCTGCTGTAAAACCTACTGCACCGCAAAACACGACTATCTGGTACAGATAGAGGGAAATTGCTATTGCTATATATGATAATCGGCTCCAGCAACTAGCATGACATTTAAAGAGTGATGTCCTTTGCGATCCATCTGTGCCATCCTCCGACGAGTGCACTTGTCTCCGTCCGTGCATTACGCGAGTGCAACACTAAAACACCGTGCTCCCTCCACCATCAAAAGATCCGCGAGTGCCCGAAAAAAAAAAAAAATAAGATAAAATAAAAGTGCAAGTTCTAGTGAGAAGTGTTTCGGTGTCGAGTGCGTCCGGTCCGCTCCCTCTCGCCCCTTTCCGTTACAAGCCACTGTTGCGCATTCTCGGTCGCAACTCCCGTTTGATTTCATCAGGCGGGCTGATGCAATGACTGAGAGTGCGTAGCATCTGACATAGCGGATCTTAGAATTGTGAATTTGTTGGTGGCCCAACTCGAATCGATGTATGGGCATAACACCTACATCGATTGTTGTTGGAAAGCTAATTTTGAATTTGCACTTCTCATTTCTGCTTCACCACTTGCAGTCGGATTTAGTTTTTTATATCTTCGTTTTGTCCTTTATGGGAAGTTTTAGGGTTGATGTGAGCAATGTGCGTGGGCCACCTATCCCGTTACAAACCAGCTGTGTTGGCGCTAAGTGAAACACAGGTAGGTGAGAATACCGAACTATCGGATTTGAACCTGGCTGGATATAGCTTGGTGCCGCTCTTCTTTTTACACCGCGGTCTCGCCATTTACGTGCGTAGTGATGTAGCTTACCAAATTCAACCACAATACAGCCTCTGTTCCAATCCGGAATTTAATTTTCTGTGGTTAAAACTCCATGTCCGTAAGCATTTAATCCACTACTGCTTTATTTATAGAAGTCCAAGCTTGGATAGCAATTCAACTTTTAAGGAATTTGATGCGCTATCCGATTCCATCTCAACAATTGTATCCCTTTATCCTCGCACTGAAATTGCCATTGCGGGCGAATTCAATGTACACAATTCTAATTGGCTTCGGCATTCAGGCCAGACAACACCCGAAGGAAGGTACGTCGAAATCTTTGCTGAGGTAAACAATCTGACCCAGCTAATAAATGAGCCCACACGAATACCTAACATTGCAGATCATTCCGCCAACACCCTGGACCTGTTTCTCACCTCTCATCCTGATAAATATTCTGTTGACATACTGTCATCTCTAGGCTCGTCGGACCATTGTGTCGTATCAACAAAATCCTCGCTATCACCACACACAGTTAGCGAACAAATTCCTAAAAGAACAGTTTGGCTGTACGAGAAAGCCGATTGGAACAAACTTAACAACTTCTTTAGAAATTTTAACTGGTCACTTTGCTTCCTCGATAGTGACTTAGATGCCGCTGCTGATATGATCACAAATATTCTTCTGCTGGGCATGAGAACCTTCATTCCTCACAGAGTGAAGAGTATCAAGCCCAAAGCAAACGCATGGTATGACTCGAACTGTAAAGAGGCTATTAGGATGAGAGCTTGAGTTGTATTTCCGGACATACAAAGCCAACCCTACTGAGGAAAACCGGAACAAGTTTAAACGGGCCAGAAATGACTGCAAAGCAACTATCAGACGTGTGAAATTCTCTTAAGAGCAAAAGTTGAGGCAAAAAGTCCTACAATGTCCCAATCGTAGCAAAAACTTTTGGTCATTTGTAAAGAAAATAAAGAAATCCGCCTCGTCTTCACTTCCCACGCTCATTTACAATGACATTCCAGCTGTCAGCTCCTTAGACAAAGCTAATCTGCTTGCGGCTCATTTTGCAGCTAGCTCAACACTGCCAGATTCCAATTTGTCTCCACCTGTACTTGAGAGCGTTGATTGACACCATGGGACAGATCCACTTCCGCACTCGTACAGTTGCAAGAGTACTGAAAGATCTCGACGTGCACAAATCCGCTGGCCCGGATGGTATTCCCCCTTTACTTCTGAAGAGGTTTCTTCTGTGCTGGCAAAACCACTGCGTAAGCTTTTTCATCTATCCTACTCTTTAGGTCTCTTTCCGAGCAGATGGAAACCAGCATGGACAACTAGCCCGTCTCTAAAAAGGGCGAATCTTCGTCACCCACCTCGTACCGAACCATAGCACTTACGTCCCTTCTTTCTAAGGTCATGGAACAGCTGATAAATCGTCAGCTTATGAAATATCTTGAATCACGGAAGCTTCTTAATGACCGACAATATGGTTTCTGATAGCTTATCTCACCGAAAAGTGGAACCAGTCTTTGCACAATGCAGGCGAAAGCAAGCTCATTGCGCTTGATATTTATAAAGCATTTGACAGAGTGTGGCATCAAGCTCTCTTGACTAAAATGCGTGCATATGGTATCGATGAATCTCTTCTTCTATGGATTAGAAATTACCTTTCGAACCGTTCAATTCAAGTTGTTTTGGATGGGTTCAAGTCTGATATCCACCAAATAAATGCTGATGTTCCCCAAGGCTCAGTTCTGTCTCCGACACTCTTTCTCATTTTTATAAAAGATCTCTTGTCTGCTACTTCTAATCCAATCCATTCATTCGATGATGACGCAACCTCAGCTTTTCATATTCGTTCCAAGACTCACGACCCCGCCCTTCGGCCGTAGATTTGGAACGGCAGCGTTAAGCACATTGAATTCCGATCTTGACAGCATAATTAACTGAGAAAAAAATAGAGTGGATTTCAATGCTTCAAAAACTCAATATTGTGTGGTGTCACTCAAGCGAACCCTTGAAAATCAGCCATTATCCATGAATGGCGCTTGTGTCGATGAAACCGAAAAAGACAATAATATCGCAGAGTCATTAGACTCGCTTGAACGACGTACCGTCTCTACTTTGTCCGTGTTTCATCGATATTTTAACAAACGATACTCAAGTGAGCTAGCCAACTGCATTTCTCCTCTCCATGAATTCACCTGCAATACCCGTCTTGCCAGGAATGCCCATTAGTATACCCTTAAGCCTACTTTCGGGCGCACAGTTAAATTCAGAGACTCGTTCTTCACCCGCAGGAATATGCAATGCTCTTGCCAGCCTAATATTTCCCACAGCCTACAACCCGCAGATATTTAAGACCAATGTGCGCAGGTACCCCCTCTCCCTTTCTCCCTCTATACCATCGGTCATGCTGTGTCTTGACCCCGGACACATAAGGGTATTATCAATCCCTTGAGCACGCGCAAATTATAAAAAAAGAGCCTTGTGGGTTCCAACTGTTCATTGTGTAGTTATCAGATCTGCAGCCATTCAAAACACCTCAAACTTAAGGCATAGAAAAAGAGATCATATCATATTAATTTAGCCTGATAACAGAAGGATAAGATGAAATGCGTGCTTATAATGATGCCATAACATTCTGCACACGTCGATGTGATGTACTCGGTAAATTCCCCGGCTCAAAAACAGAGCTTCCTTGGAATAGGTTCAACGATTGAACTTTCGCGAAATGAAGTTTGCTGACTAATCCATTGCCTTGGTTTGAAACAAGATATTTTTTAGATTTTGATGATTTGAAAGAGCTTGTATGCTGAGCATGATGTCAAGGCCAAGAAGCGGTTCGCAACTCTCTCACACTCTCTCTATCTCTCTCGCTCTCTCTCCCTCTCTATGGTCATGCGAAACAACCGAAAGAATAAAATCGCGAATACAGGAAGTAACTCGCCGGGATGGGCTGAGAGACATATTAGTACTCGAAAAACTCAATGTTAGTCCGGTGCTCCTTGAAACGGAATGTCACCATGAACACGATTTCCCAGGTATGCCTTGAATGCCATTTGTAGGGCTTGACAGAGTCAGAACGGGGTAGTTGGAGGTCGCCTGAATGTGCTTGGTCATAACTCCTGATGATTCTGTGGTTGATCGCGTAGAATCGAGTCGAGGCCTGCAAATCACTTGAGATCCACTCGATCATGCTGGCTGGATAATGGAGATCAGATAGTGCGTTTAGTGGATATGCCATTCTCTTAGGAAAAGGCCTTAGTTCTAGATGTTAAGGTACGCAACTGTGTTTCAAAGCTTCTCTTCTACCACGAGAGTTAAGGAGGGGCTGATCACCCCTATCTGCGCGGGTGAATGGAGTGCGTCATGGAGCCTTACCGTATAGCTTTATCGTCATAGTCAGGTGCGACTGTGAGATGTCAATGGCATTATGACCCAGCTCAGTGTAGCGACCGGGTCCTGTTTAACATCGTAATCCCGCTTTACCAAGGTGGAGCACCTCCCTATAAGACACTAATTGCCGCCTGCAGTAAAACTCGACGAGTTGGTTCGGCGTCTCTTGAGGATAAATAAATCTTCTAAGTGTAAATCTTAAGGTAGGAAATCACGTTATTCATTCACTTGTCATTTAAAACCTATACAGTGGACTCCCCCTAAGTCGAACTCTCCTTAAGTCGAAACTCTCCCTTACTTGAACTTTTTCGCCATATTTTACATACATTTCCCTCAACTTTCCATACAAAAACCTCTCTCTAAGTCAAACTCTCTCTAACTCGAATAAATTTTGGTATCCCGTGACAATTCGACTTAGGGGGAGTCCACTGTATATATATATGCACTCCGCTTAAATGAAACTTTCGGTTACATGCAGCAAGAAGTTTATCACGGTGCAACAAATTTGCACGTATCCGAATCGTTTATACGAAAACTCCGCATAATTGCAACACATTTTCTGCATTTTTTGTGTTGCAAATAAGCAGAGTCGACTGTTTATTTTTATGAAGCAGTCAGAAGAATGACAAACGAGCTAAAAGACAACGAACGACGCACTCAGCCTTCCTCAACCAACAAGAGAGGAACCATATGCACTGGATCCAAGTGAAGAAGAACGGAAGCTTACTTCCGTTTCCTCTTCGTTCCTTCCTCACTTCATACTATACGGACAACTTTTTAATTGTGACCAACAAATTTAGTCCGAAGTGTCCCACTATATTTCGTCACGCAATTAAAAATGTAGAGCAAAGCAAAACATTGGCTTTTTCAATCAACTAATTCACTAGATTTAAACAAATATATTGAACGATATTGTATAGCACACATAATTGAGCTGATGTGACACAGTGTGTGCTAAAATATTTTTTGGCACGTATTAAATCACGTCCATAATCGTACTTGTACCCCAAACAACGCGAAGACACGAGATAAGAAGCTAAACAGAACGAAAAAAGCAACAACAGTCCCCTTTTGTTTTGAACCAGTGATCTTGAGTCTGGAGATATCTACATGTGTGAAGCGAGAGATGTGCTAGGGGTAGATCGTGCTGCATGCACTTCAGTTTTAGCTTATTCTCTTTTATCTTTCTTCGTTTTTCACTGAAATTGTCTTATTCTTCTTTTTTGCGTTGTTACAGTCACCCACAAAAGTAATAAGTTGAAATACAAACGCGACGAAAACATCAACAAAATTCCACAAAATGGATTTGGAGTGAAGTTGATCGAGATATATAGATATATGAAAAGAGCCTGTTGGACACATCGATCACGAATTTTTGGGTATGCAAACGCTCTGTGCGATGCAGTGGAAGCCGCGTGAGTTCACAATCAAGACAATGCACCATGCCACAACTCAATAAAAAAAACTATGGGAAATTGCTTCAATTGGGCTTCGAACTGCTCCCTCATCCACCGTATTCGTCAGATCTAGCCCCCAGAGCTGATGAAGAGGTAGCTTGAGTAGTAGTTTGAGCAAATAAAATGAATTAAAAACAAAATAAAGATCGAACTTAAAAAAAATGTGTTTTACTATATACCAACTTTTCAGCCGAACGGTTATTTTAGGTAAATTAATAACTTCTGCAAAAAAAAACTGCATTTACACATTTTTATGGAGAAACGTTTGCTGCTTCATTACTATTGTCACCGACTGTATGTGAGAAAGAGATTACGCACGTGCAAGAAAGGGGGAGAACACACAAAAATTGATCGTGTTTACTGGAGGTTTAAGAACATGCGACAGCAAATGGGAATCTGAGACAGACTGATGTTGTTGCAGCGTGGAGAAGTGCCGGATGCATACAAACAATACTACCAGCGTTGCCAAAGTGTTACTTTTGCACCAAAAATTGTACATTTTTCGTCACCCAATTTTGGTACTTTTCAAATAATTAATTTACTTTATATTGTGGCTCCATGCAATAATTTCACTGCGCGTCTACAATGGTTTCTGTTGTATTTGAATTTAACGTTTGTGATGAATGGAAATGGGATTTGTTGTTCGGTTTGGAGCAGCCAACGACGAAGTATGGTTTGTTGCCCTGTCCCATGAACTAGGTTTTGCCTGATGATTTTTTTTAAATGCTTAAAGATTACAGTAAGAAATGGGTATTCATAAATTAAAGACTAACTAAGGCCTCCTTTATCTATGTTCTTAACCACCGATGCAAATTGAACGAATGAAGACCGACCGTGTCGTACTTTGTTCGTAAATTCAGCAGAGAAAGAGTGAAATGAAGAAAAACAGAATTTTTAAGTTTGCGTTCAGAAAAACCAAAATATGAGTGTTTTCATTTCATATCGTCGGCAATCGGGGCTTTATTTCCTCTGCCGGCATGTTTTGGTACAAGTTGTCATCACTCATTGACCATTCATCAACGTCAAAAATGGCGAAACAAAGGGTTCGGACTGTGAGCTACTGACAGAAAAAAAATACCACAATTGCCAAAAACGTTATAAACAAAAGAACTAACATCTTTGCAAGTAAAAATGAGGTCGATCGACCGACATCGATGATCGACATACTGACGTTTATGAACAGTAAGTAGATACTGCTGTTCACCTAGATTAGGTTAGGTTAGGTAGGGCTGCTAGTGCATTCACACTTAGACCATATTGGTCCATTGTAATACCCCTAGTCAGACTAATACCACTGATTGACTACTCCAGTGCTAAGCAAATGGTGACTGGACCAGATTTGAAACCAGATAAAAGCGTTTTAACTTTGCTTTCACTGGGATTCGAACCGGGGACACGCTAATCTGGGACATACACTCTACCAACTGCTCCATCCAGTCGTTGCTGTTCACCTTAGTGAGCAGGATTGTAAATCAGCGTTAATGAGCATGTATAACGCAGCCCTTTGTTAGACTGGGCAGCAGACTGGACGGACTGGAAAGTGAAAGTCCCACTTTTCGCGTGTGACAGCGTTTACAAAGACGACCATTGCATTATACACGAGAAGCAGCGAGATTAAGTAAAAAAAGAGTTAGTTTCTCTGCTGATTTGGTCAAAGAGATGGAGTAAGGAGAGGAAAACAATGTGTGCTTGTAATCTAAGTCGAGGTTCGTTTTGAGCTTTCATCTACATTCAATTTCGTACAGGCAGAATGGAACAAATTTTTAAAGAAAAGAATGTAACTTATTTATTAATGGTACTAATATTACAATGAAATACTACAATGCTCAGTGAAAAGTTGCAAAGAGAGCAGAAAAGTGTAAAAAACAGTATCTGTCTTTTGGTTGTAAAGTTGTGTTACTGTGGGTGTGCTGAACACCAAGTCTTCTTACACCACGGGGAAAGCGCTGTACAAATGAGCTGCGAACTCTGACCTCGAATTTTCAGAATTACCCATTTTCAGCTTGGTCTTTCTTGGTATGCTAAAAGTTGCGAGTTTGTTTTAATCGAGAAACCTCTCCACAAAAGGTAGCCAATCATTGCCTTAGCGCTATGTTATCCTGAAATGGCGTTCCATTAAAAGGCAGACGCGGTCCTGAAACTCACGACTAAAGTGATGTTCATATGAATTTGATAAGCAAACTACGAATTGAGAAGCTTCGTAGAAGCCACGGGTAGACTTTGTGTGAACTAATACTTCATTGCGAATTTTCCGCTCGTGATTTCGACGAAACTATAACCTAATTAGTTTGATAAATTAGCCTAACTTTTGTCGATAAAAAACTAGATAATTTAATGCGCATCTGTTTGCATATACCGAGAAGTAGAACCCTTTATTTATACCTATTTACTGGAAAATGGTTGATTCCGAAAGTCGCGTTGGCATTTTGCGGCTCAAATGAACAGCTGTTAAGAAAACCACAAATTCAACTTGGAGCTGCATAATTATGTGCGAATCGAGATAGAGCCAGGAGAATAAAGTAGGTGGTAGAGTTTCGACTTTTGCAGTTCGCAAGTGACGGCTTATGTTTGTTTAGAATGACTTGACTTGAGATCGAAAGACTTCTTTTAATCACCTTTTCTTGCCACGATTACGATTTCTGTGGAATATTCTCAGTATGATTTCGTGGAAACGAGTTTTGAAGACGCAATTATTTGTGTCTCGATGAAATAAGCACAAAGTGTAAAGAAAAAAAATAATCGCTTAGTTTAGGAGTGTTAAATCCACTTTGGAAATGGGGTAGAGGGAGAGAGAGAGCACAGGACATACGACACACGAACAACATTTTAAACCTTTTTTTCCACAGCGACTGCAGCGCTCCACTAAAGGTGTGTCAGCAACTGTCTGGCAGGCGCTTAAATCTAAAGTTTAATTTCGAAATTAAGCCTCGCTATCTCCCAAACTAGGCAGAAATGAGAATTTTGGAACTTTATATTTTGTTCTCATATCATGGAGATCTAAAAAAGTTCGTTTTCAAAACATGAAACCACAGAAATCGTAATATCCCCTGTTTTTGTAAAAACTTCCCTTTTGGGATCCAAAGACACTTCTAAACGTTGATGTCATCCAGTTCTGCATTTCTCCTCTCCATGAATTCACCCGCAATATCCGTCTCGCCAGGAATGCCCATCAGTATATCCTTAAGCCTACTTTTGGACGGACTGTTAAATTCAGACTCGTTCGAGACCCGCAGGAATATGCAATGCTCTTCCCAGCCTAATATTTCCCACAGACTACAACCCGCAGATATTTAAGACCAATGTGCACAGGGACCCCCTCTATACCTTCGGCCCGTTCTGTGTCTTGACCTCGGCCACATAAGGGTATTAGCAATCCCTTGAGCACGTTTCGATTGCGACCAACTTGTGCTTGTTTCCCACATTTCTCATACATCGACACATAGATTCCCTTCTTCAAACTGCAATTCAACACTTTTCGTACTCTTAAAAGGCTTAAGCCGCCTTCACACTCGCTAAATTCATCGCCGCCTATTTTCTCGACATTTTCCCTTTTATGATCCCAAGTCACTTTCACACAGGCGATTTCAAAGTACCGGCAATTGGGAATCTCAATCCTCAACTTTTTCTGTTTCCCACCCTCTGTTAAACATGCGTCATCTGCTTCTCACACATAGCATGGTTCGAATACGGCAATACCCAACTTTGAGAACGTAAGAATAAAGCAAACAAAGTGAAATAAAAGAGAATACGGAGAATCACAAGCAAACCCCTGGCACACAAGACACGGTCTACCCCCAACCCATCTCACCCCCCTTGACGAAATCGAAAAATCTGCGACAAATTTGGCGAGTGTGAAAGCGGCCCTAGCACGAACGAAATGCATTACGTAATCAAAGATTACATAATTCTATGACAAAGAAGAAACTCATTTAGTAGTTTCAATGAAATGCCTCATTCCCTGAAAAACAAACAATCTTTGTGGACCGAGGCCTAGATGGACAACTAGGCGATGATGGAAAAACAAATGTCTGTTTATATAAATATCGACTGCAAAAATATTCAATCCACAGCACGAACTTTTTTTTTGCAAGAACATTCAGCACTAAGGTTACCCCCCAACGGCAACACTGCAGTCGACGCCCAACGCTGAAAACACAAAAACAAAGCTGATCGACGAAAATGCGAAAGAAGAACGACGAACACTCGGGATCTCAAACCATGTGCCATGTACCCATACGATGCGAGTCACCCTCTGTGCTATTCACCTCCCTTGCCCACACATATTCTGCACGTCATTCCATGCGAAAGGGGGCACTTTTTTTTCATGGCACGTCTGGAGGATTCTTCGCTGCACACACCGTCTGCCGTTTCTCGATGAATCAGAGCGTGCATTTGCTTGTTTTTTCGCAGCGTAACACAAAAACACAATGGACGCACTGACAGTTTGCAACAAATGCTGCATAAACTTTCCACGCAGTAATTAAACAAATAAGACTAACATAAGGACAGCACTAGGCAACGTCATATCCATAACATGACTACTCGCCCAGCACAGACTGAAAAGGAAACAGGACAAAATCGATACACGTTTTCGATGAATTTCACAATAATTCTTGCACAAAAATACACAAAAAATCGCAAATTGATTGATAAAAAGGGAAAATTATTTACTTTTAATGATCTAAGTCTTGATTCTGGCTCGGGGTTTGATTTACACAACAGCAGGTCTTCGAAGATAGTCAAACGTTTCGGTATTGGACGCACGAATTCAGAGAAAGTTCTTTTCCACACAAGAAGCACTGAGAAACTGACGGCAGCTGAACGTAAAATGACAGTTGAGGCAATGCAGGAAGGAAAAAAATCAATTTTCAAAACAAAACCGAAGAGTACCGCACACGATTACGACATGGAAGCGTTGACATCGCAATAATTTTCGTGTTTTAAGGCTTGTCTCATGAGTGCATGGATGGTCACACTCGTATGTATGTTTGTAAGTACCTCAATCAGTTCCCGATTGAGTCGATAGATACTGTTTGGTGGCTCTCCTTCTGGAGCGGCAACTATATACATCTTGTATGGCCTTGTGTGTGGTGGCCATCGCTGGATGCCTGGTGACCAGCCGACCATTGCAAATGGCCAATTTATTTATTGCGTGTTCGCTTAGTCGAATAAGAATGTCGTAGGTTGATTTATTTACGGCGATGGGTGAGTGGGCGACTGGGTCCCCACGGTCATGGATAATGGATTCAATACCGCTACTGCAGGAACACAAGCCTTGGGAACTTTCGCCTGACATTAGACGACACGAACAGCTGCCAAACAAAGTCTGCGACAATTGAAAAGAATGCACGGAATAGGGGGGGAGGCAGGTTACTGAATAACTTCGAGCCGACATGGGGGATGGAAGGCATCTGTTTACAAGAATTGTGCGTTCCTTCTACCTACTCGTGGGAAAAATTAAAAAAAAAACGAACTAAGTTATTGCTGCTTGGACAGGCTTGACGTGGACAAAAGACGCATTTTGAATTCCTTGATGTAAATACGACTTTGAAACAAAATGCGAGAACAAAATCCAGAGAAAGAAATAAAAGTGCCTGTCAACAGGAAATTGTGAAGTCCTGGCCAGCTTGTGCCGGAGTATACTTGGTGGGTGTTGTTCGCAAGGGTACTCCTTTCGTGCCTCGTTTTCATACAGACGATAGTGCGGTTCTTTAAATTGTACAAACTGTGGTTTTATGAGGTTACCCATTCTCTCTCTCTAGCCCCCCACTTATCCCAGCACTCCCACCCTTTTGGTACGGCAGCGTACCCATCGCGTTGAAAAACGTACTCAAATGCATCAAAAGGCAGTACGTTTTATAATTTACTTTGAACCAATTCATTCAACAGTGTCTCACCGCGATGCGACTTTAGTTTTTATTTTATTGAGAATCAACACGTATGACTTTTTCTCAAGGGGATTTGAATACCCTCTAAATGTTGAACACAGTACGAGCGTTGAGAAATAGGAATGTCTTAGAAAGGAGATACCGATGCACATTGATTTTAAATCTCTAAACATAATAATCAGACGGAAAGACAGAGTTGGGTAATGCATTCGACATCCGTGTGGTACGGCTAAAGAAGGATGTATATAGCCGTTGGTCCAAAACTGGGGCGCGAGTGTAAACTGATGGGCACTCTTAGATGGACTTGTATTCCGGTTGTATTGTTTAAAAGGAGGAACACAACCGGACAGTTCAGCTGATCATCGCTTGTGGAAATATCGATAAAATAAAGAGAGACAGGCAACACAACGATGGTGTTCAATTGTTTCAGTGATGGATCTGTCTTCTATCATTTTGAAGTCTGTTTTCTGGACAACGTCCACATGTCGCCGCTCAGATGTACAAGTTGTATGTAAGCTTGTAAACCTGTAAGTCGGTGGATGTTTATCTGTGAAGGAATATGAAAAACTGTTTAAAAAACGAAAATACCGTCCAACCTCCATATGTCGAATAGTCACGGGAACAAATATCTTATGTGTTCGATTTATGGAATATTCGATGAATGCCAAATTTCGTGGCAACATTCGACTTTTTTTTTAAAACCTTTTTCGATTTCGTCGATAATGGGCTGAACGTGTCCAAAACAGAAGTGAAGTACTACAGAAGCTGCGTTTTTTTGCAAGCGTATATACGCCTAAATTTCAATTTGCATTTAAAATACACTAACAACGCGTCCTATATCCGCTTAAGTTACTCATCATATCTATCGCCGCTTAAGGAATAAGCGCGGATAAAAACAATGCGTCCAATCATTACTTTCTGTGTGTTCATTCCTGAATTCATTCATTCATTGTTTAGGTTGCTGTATGTGGCTTACACCTGCAGGTGTGGTTGATGTATTAGCATCCATAAGTATGCAATTTTTGGTATACCCAGAGTGTCTCTGCTATACATTCCATTTAGGTTTCGTAATCGTTTCATTTCATTTCACGAATTTTTTTTTATTTTATAATTATTAAGTGTTTTTGCTTTTTAAGTGGTTGTCACGCTACAAAATCGCAATCCGAAGATTGTGGCCGTCAAAGATTAACCATCACCTTCCACGACTACACCCCTGACTGCTTAGCAAATGTCATAAATGTCGTCGGTGCTGCCAAGATTTTATGATGAATCATTAAGCGCCGATGATCGTTATTTTGTGCACTTCGAAATTAAGCGTATATACGCTTGCAAAAAAACACAGCTAGAGATAGCCGACTTCTCAGCTGATTGCCCCCTAGTCCATCGACGATTTTGAGTGCGTTTTTGACAGATATTCATGAATTTTTGACCGTTTTTCACGAAATGACGTAAATGCCGTCCTCTGATGTCCAATGATTTGTTTATGAACACGTTATAAAAAACAGTTATCAAAAATCTTAACGGGAAAGAGAGGTAGAATTCGAGCATCTTTGTAATACTTCATGTCTGTTCCAAATATTTGTTTTGTATTTAATTACGAACACAGTGTTACGCCTATGCATATGTAACCAATTTAGGCTTGTCTGTTTTTTTTGCTTATTTTCTCTTTTGTTTTGCACGCCCTGAATAGGTCTTGGATTATAAAATATAGAGTGAATTTTTTACGAAAAGTAACACGAGTGAACATTTCGCAAAGCTCGATTTAAGGAAGGTTTCGACCAGAAATGAAGCATCACACAGTTGCCCGACTTCTTCCTGTCTTTCCCCTTAATATTTTTGACAACTGTTTTTATAACGTGTTCATAAACCAAATTGACCAATCAGAGGGCGGCATTTACTTTATTTCGTGAAAAACTGCCAAAAGTTCATGAATATCCGTCAAAAAAGTACTAAGATTCGTCGATGGACTAGGGGGAAATCAGCTGTGAAGTCGGATATCTCTGTAATACTTCATTTGTGGTCTCGACCTACCAAGAGTCGACGAGTGTAAAATAGTATTCTTGGGTCTTAGTTCTGTTTCACTTACAGAGGCTTGACAGCAGCCCAAACAAAATAATTAAAAAGTAATTCGTTTTTAAAAATGTAGTACGCGCTGCTTTATCGTACTACCGTACTCAGCCCGCAAAGTACAAGTCTAGCTCGGGAGGGATCGCTGTTCTATCCCTCTCTCACTATCTATCTCTCAGGACATCTTCGTACTGTACCATCATATAAGACAACCATCTACTAGCGATGTCCTCATGGAGTGTTGGATAAAAGCGGTCTGATAGGAGTCTTCCAGG
Source organism: Eristalis intricaria (assembly GCA_964034865.1). Taxonomy (NCBI): domain Eukaryota; kingdom Metazoa; phylum Arthropoda; class Insecta; order Diptera; family Syrphidae; genus Eristalis; species Eristalis intricaria. The sequence continues at coordinate 125,932,548 of OZ035873.1, forward strand.
TCTTTACGTACGTACCCTAACGAACAACGTAACTTCGATGTTGTGACGTGACGACTTGAAGTCGATATTGGGTCTCAATGAAGTGGCGCAGCAAATTTTTCTCAATAAGTAGTGTGATTGGTAGGGAAATTAACAATACAATGTCGTGTGAAGCGCGCAAAATTATCCCATTTGATAGACACACATGGTCCCAACCCAGCGAGGTTTAGAATGAGACTAGAATTGGCTGCAATTAGAAGCCACTATGTCTACGACACTTTCCGCTTTTCAAGCAAAAAACTGACGTGGACACTGAGACGGCAGATCCATTTTGCGAGGCTGTGTAGTTTAGATGACGATAAAAGGACGCTTTTCCATAACAAGAAATTTCAGAGTCAGTAACAAGAGTGCGTGAGTTCTCCTTCTGGAGCGGAGTCGAAGACTCTTCGGGGTGATGCAGTTTTGTGCGTGTGCCCTACACCTTAGGCGTTGAATGTGTAGGCACGGCTGGAATCATGTCACTGTGCAGCCCGTATTGTTCTTGATTGAGTCTTCTCCACCAGATCGCATCAACACAAACAAGACCCTCCAAATGCCGTCGTGGAAACTACAACTCCTAGTGTTACTACCTACAAGCAACAAACCACCTGGAGGACCCTCGTCGTACCGGCCGATATGCCTGCTAGACAATACAGGAAAGATCCTGGAAAGCATAATATAGGCTGAGGATAGAGGGGCCTGATCACCAGGTTGTCTTCAGAAAATCGCGTTTTGCCATTGACGCCATTAATAGTGGTAGTAGATACAGCAGCTGAAGCGATACAGGGGAAAAGATGGAGATGGGGCGCAACAAAATACTGTGCCGAATAACACTAGACGTAAAAAGCGTCTTTAATTCTGCAAACTGGCCCTGACAAGAATGGGTACGCCACAATACTTGAAGAAGACAATCGCCAGTTATTTCACTGACCGGAAGCTCAGGTACAAGACTGACAATGGCCTAAGTTCTTCGAACTTTCAGTGGGCGTCCCTCAGGAATTAGTCCTTGGACCTCTCCTCTGGAACTTAATGTACGACGGAGTGCTGCGATTGACGCTACCACAAGGGGTCAAGGTCATCGGTTTTGCCGACAAGTAACCGTGGCCAAACACATTGGATGGAATACGCCGACTAGTTCTAGGTCCACAAGACCGAGGTTGCCTTAATAACTCGACTCGAATGCTCGACAACCGGCTGAACTTCAAAACTCACGACGAGTACTGCAGCAAAAAACCATTAAGGATGCAGGCAGCGCTTTCCGGAATGCTGCCGAACATTGGAGGACCTGGATATGCGAGAACGACCCAGAGTGGTCCAGAGTGGTGAGCTCATTTTCGGTTCTGCACGTGGAATGTTAGGTCCCTTAAAAGACCACGTGTAGGCGAGGAACTCGCGGAGGACTGCTACAAAGCAGACATTACAGCAATCAAGAAAGTGCCGTGGAAAAGGGCTGGGCAAAAAAAGGATGAGAAACTGCGACATCATATACGATGATTAGAGAGAGGCGCTTATTTGGATAAAAAAGTCAAAAAGTCTTTAGCTTTGCCTGTAAGAGCGAACGTCCCATAACAATCCGCATTAAGGCTAAATTCGGGACCATCAGCCTGATTTGCGCCCACGCCCGACAGAGGACAAAGATGACAACTGCAAGGATGATTTCTATGATCTCCTAGAAAGGACTTACGATTAGTGACCCAGCTTCGACACCAAGATCGTTCTAGGAGATTTCAATGCAAAGCTGGGAAAGGAAGACATCTTTGCCAAAGTCATCGGGAAACACAGCCTGCACGACACCACATCCGATAACGGACTCAGGCTGGTGGACTTTGTCACGGGACGTAATCTCTCTGTAGCTAGCACGCGGTTCCCACACCTCAACACCCACAAAGGGAACTGGCGGTCCCCTGATCAATCAACCGTCAACCAGATTGATCACGTTGCGATCGACATCAAGCACTCAGACAGCATTCTTGATGTCCGAACGTTCCGAGGAGCTAACATTGACTCGGACCATTTCCTTGTTGTAGCCAAGCTAAGAACTCGGATTTCAAGAGATCAACAGAGTCGAGAAAGGACACCACGGGTTGACGTCGGAAAGCTACAATCGCAGCGGGCTGCCATGATCTTTGCCGATCGAGTCTACCGGAATCTCTCTCTCAGTTCGTCACCATCTGCGCTAACAATAGTAACAGATTGGAGGTGTTGTAAAGAAGCCATCAAAGATGCTTCCACTGATGTGCTGGGTTTTACGACACCACCTAGAAAAAACCCATGGTTTGACAACGAGGGCAGGCTGGCACATGCAGCGAAGCTGGAAGCCTACAAAGTAAATCTGCAACGAACAACTAGAGCTGTTCGTGAGCTCTACGAACAGAGACGAAGAGAAGAGATCGGCCTTCTCAGGGGGAAAAGGAAAGAACACGGGAAGCGCGCAATCGAGGAGATGGAGAGGTGCTACGGCAGGAATGATGTCCGAAAGTTTTACCAGAGGGTGAAACAGTTATCCAATGGATATAAGGTTCGGTCAGAAGCCTGCCGGGACGAGAGTGGACAATTAGTAGTAGAGTCGGATTCGATACTGAGAATTTGGAAGTACCATTCCTGCAGACTGCTAAACGGCGATGATGACACCAAAACCACTGTCAGGCAGAATGTTCCACTCAATATGAACGATGATCGATAAGAATTCCGTTCCCCGACTTGGACGAAGTCAAGATAGCGTTATCAAGACTGAAGTCTAACAAAGCTGCCGGTGCGGACGGACTGTCAGCTGAAGTCCTTTAGGCAGCTGGAGATGATCTGATTGGGCGCAAGCACCAGCTCAGCTGCAAGATATGGTCGGAGGAGAGCATGCCCGATGAGTGGAATCTCAGTATCGTTTGCCCGATCCACAAGAAAGGAGTCGCCTTTGACTGCGCCGACTATAGAGGGATAAGTCTCCTGAACATCGCTTACAAGATCTTCTCTGCCGTTTTGTGTACTCGCCTGAAGCCGTTTATAAATAACCTGATAGGTCCATATCAGTGTGGCTTCAGGCCAGGGAAGTCCACCATCGACCAGATTTTCATATTACAGCAGAGAAGATCGTGCAAGACACACACGCCAACACTAGAGGCACGATCTTCCAGAAGTCCGTACAACTGTTAGCCTACGCGGGCGACATTAACGTGATTGTCAGAACTTGGCGTGCGACACTGGAGTCAGCTAGCGAAAGACCGTGCTAGTTGGAGAGGCTTGGTGGTTGAGGCCCAGGTCAACTCCGGACTGTAGCGCCAAATAAGGAAGAAGAAAAGAGAAATAAGTTTGTTTTTCAATATCAGCTTCAATTGCTTATAGTAATTCGATCAGGAAATATCCTTAATGGGTGCCCAAAAAAGACAGTTTCAATTTCATTTTGTGGAATTTTTAGAGAATGAGAGCCAGTGCTGACTGTGTTTTTTTTTTTTATTATCCCGTGGGGCACGTTGTAACATTTTTTCGTATTAAGTTACATCTTACAACTTACCCCGTAGGTGTTTTTTTAACAGATTGCTAGGTCCTTAGGGGATGGAATCAGCTGGAATGGGAAATCGAGAATATCAGCTTTATAATAATAAGTCATGGACCAGAGAAGGGAGCACCCTTAGAAGAGAAAATAAAACGTCCAGTGAGAACATGGTTTTAAAACTAAGGACTAAGATGCACAATCTTTGTGCCTCATTTGCGGCAAATCATTTTCACAAAGCTTGACAGGTGGTAAATGGATGCAGTGTAAATCATGCAAGAAGTGGGCACACACCTTACAAAAGGATCCATGCGTTTATATGCTCGCATTAACAACGACGATGATGATTTTTCATTTCTATTTGTATTCCTTCAACTTTAACTCTTTGAAAAAAGTAAGTTAACCTTAAAAAAAAGAATTGTGTTTGTTCCAACATTCCCGGGGATGGTTGCAACAGCAGCACTTTTTTTCCTGTTTGAGGATGAGGGCATTTTCTTCAGGAACTTCGTAAATGAAGGTCACGTCCTAGTATTTATTTCACAACTGGATCTTCCACCATACCAAGGGGAAAACTTAAGAGGATTTGAATATCATCTATATATATATGGAATTTGCAATGACACAATACTCTAGGTAGATCAATTATGACCATTGAGAATAAAAATGGACCGAGAATAGATCCTTGAAGTACTCGATTCTAACCATCACACAAAGACGACAGTTTTGAGTTACTAAGGCAGCTTGAACACGGTCAGTAAAGTACGAGAAAATTAACTTATTATTGGAATTACGGATGGTTCAAAAAGTTTTGATGTTTTGGTGGTTGGATATAAATATTGGTGAGTCATAAGTCGAACTCACAATGGACTTGGGTCCATAATTGGATTGGGAACTTATAACCCACCCAAGCGGGTCATAACTCCACGCGAAATTTCGGTGGACTTATGACTCTTTAAGTGTGCACTAATGGCCCACAAAGGTGCGGTTTCGGTAGACCATAATAGCGCCAAGAGAAATAGACATAATAAGTGTCTGCCAATTTTAAAAAAAATTATTTTGATAAATGAAATAATGCAAAACATTGTTCGTACGGATACAAATTGTTACAATCCGTGAAGAAGTTTTAAAGTTATAACTAAGTTACCTTCAGGCGCCTGCGTGACAGTTGTTGACATACCTTTAGTGGAGCGATTAAACCCTGCTGAATAAAGGTTTGAAATCCTGTTAGAGAGTGATGCGAGCCACCCATCATGTAACTGTAGTTGGACCAGACTTTCTTACAGGCCAAATCTTACATTTGGTTTTATTTTTTTGAGCCATATTTCAAGTCACCGCACAGAACCTTGCACCTACTCCAAATCGTTGACCTGAAATAAGGCCCAACAAAATTAGGTTAAATGTAAAATTTCGCCTATAAGTACAGTCCGGGTGGATGGACAGCTTCGCTCGCTAACAGGATTTCAACTCTTTTTCGGCAGGGTTTAACCCGCTCACGCGACTTCGTCACTCCACAAATCCGCTGAGTTACTTATAACCTTAAAACTTGTTGACGGTTTTTTTCCAACGACTAGTTCCCGTACGAATGATCCGTTAATAATGAATAGGAGTATCAAACTTCGGCATATTTTGAAACTTAAGTCATAATTGTGGACTTATGACCCACTTCGGTTTTTTCATTTGCGGAATCATGTCTCAAAAGATTATGAACTAACGTCTCACCTAAGTGGTGCGATACAGTTCAATTGTGAACTTATAGGCTCACCCAAGTGGGTCATAAGACCATTGTGGACTTATGGCCTGTGGATTTGTGACCCTGCACGGTAGATTTCCTCGAAGATGGTGTTGGCAGTCACTTTATGTGTATTCCGAGTTGAGAAGTTGCGGGATGAAGATGACATATAATACAACGAACCACGGAAAGATTTTTGACCACAAACAAGAGCTATAACTTTTAAGAGGCTTGGAATTAATTATTTTAGACTTTTCCTGTCTAAAGCAGATACAGAAGCACGTCTATTCACTTCCATTACAAACGAGATCCATCAAATCCATGAATCAATATTTTGTAGTGAGTCTTCACATGTTCCGCACATTTTAAGCGATCCGTTTTATAAATTGGCAAGCCTCTTACTAATCATGTTGAGGTCTCACATAACAACTCTGCTTAAGGTATGTGATTGAAACAGTGCTTAAATCCTGACCAGGAATTGGATGCGCTCATCTTAGAAAATAAGGGCAATTTTCTATGTGATTAAAGGCTTGAAGTTGGGAAGCGAACACCTGTTTCCATGTCGCATCCATAGTCACAACATCCACGACGTTTTGTTTGATTAAAACAGAACAACGACGCACACTATTCCCAGAAATCAAATCAATTTCTTCACTTTTTCGATGTTTGGCAATGCTTTCGAGCAATTCTGAGTAATTAGCGTTGGCATCTATTCCTTTTCATGTACAACCACTGCTGCCGCCTGTCGTTGCCCAATGAATTTTGAAACTCACTCATACCAGAGCAATTCGAAAATCAAATCACTGCCTCGCATTTGACAGTCGGAAAATGTCCTCGAGATGTGATCCGAAAAGTTTCCATGACATGAGTCGATGCACTTGCGTCCAGTTGGGGAGGAAGTGTACCCACACAGCATACATGGATAGCACTCCACACCCGCCGGATGGGGCCATTTTACAAGCCAGACTCGTCCAAAAGATGAGCAATCGAATTTCTTTGCACAAATGTGTCTCGTCGGATACTGCCCACCATCGCCGGGGGGCAACGATAAAACTGAAAATTGCGCATTGGTGCAGAAGTTGAACTTCATAATGAAAACCAAATGAAATTTGCTAGAGTAGCAGAGGCTGGAGAGTGGAGACCCCAGACAGGAGATGGATTATTTGCTGTTGCTGTTGAGATGCTCTTTGGTGTATGATTTGAAGGCGAAAGTGTTTGAACTTATTCGGCTGCAGGCGTTAGCTTTTCGAACGAAAGAAAGGAGATAGTACTTCTCAAACAGCCCGTGGATTGTGTGCTTATCATCAGCAGTGTGTTCGTTGGATTCTGTAAGAAGTGGAGCAGAGCAACGGCCTTGAGGATACCATTCTAGATGGGATTACAACGGACGACTGGACTGAAGCAAAGTGGAGCAGTTAAGTTTGGTTGTTCCTCAGACGGGTGCTTTGATGTTGAAATTCTGGGAAAAAATGAACTGGGCTCTGATTATGAAATGAGAGTTAATAATCCATTAAGATTCCCTTGGAATAACTGTGCCTCAAGCGGGTGTGATTTATAGTTGAATAAAGTGTTTTTGATGATCCGCAACGATACGGACGGGGCATTATTTTGGGCATGGCTTTTGAAGTCCTATCGGAACAACTGTCGAGACGTCGCATGGAGAGAGAGAGAGAGAGAGAGAGAGAGATAGAGAGAGAGAGAGAGAGGATATCACCACCTGTGAGGAGATTGATGTGAGTATGCAACAGCACAAACGAATCCACGCAGTAATCCTGGCGATCACTTAACGCACGGCACGCGTCAAATATCCTGGATGTTCGATCATTCGGGGGGGCAAACTTCGACTTTTGACTATTTCCTCCAAGCAGCAAAACTCAGAGCTCGACTGTCCAATGTCAGAAAGGTACACCAGCCAATGAAGAGGAGTTTTGACATTGGACGCGTGAGCACACCCAAGATTGCCAGAGCCTACGAAGCAACTCAGTGAGTCATACACCAACGCCAACGAGATGTGGTTGCATTGCCGATCGGCCATCAAAGAGGTAGCTGAAATCACCTTAGGCTACCTACCACCTCCGACGAGGAACCCGTGGTATGATGGCGAGGTGAAAGGTACACTGACGAGACATACAAAGAGACGCTGCAATGAAAAACTAGGGCAGCGTAGGAGGAGTACCGGGCTAGAAGAAGGGTGGAGAAAAAGATTCTACTCCCGATGAATAGGTCTCTAGCAAACCACCCAGATCAAGGATATCGAAGAGTCTAGGGACAAGCATAAAATACGGGCCTTCTACAAAAAAGCCAAAAGCCTTGCAGCTGGCTTAAGGAAAGGCACCCTTCGAAACTGTGAGGGTTACCTGGTTATTGACCCCCTGCTTAATGGGCCTGACCAGGAGAGAGTGATAGGGAATGAAGAAATCCCAACTTCAGTCGACAAAGTAGCCTTCCCACCTTTGAAGAAGTCGGCACAGCCAACTATAGGCTGAAGAATAACAAAGCTGCAGGCTCAGATGGTTTGCCTTCAGAGCTCCTCAAGCCTGGTGGCGATGTTCTGGTAAGGAGAATGCACCAGATCATCTGTAGAGTTTTTGAGGACGAAAGCATGCCTGACGACTGGAATATCAGCTTCATATGCCCCATCCACAAAAAAGGCGACCCTACCCTTGCAACAACTATAAAGGTTCTTGCACCGCAATAATCGGCACGTACCAGTGCGGCTTCCGGCCCGGTAAATCGACAATAGACCGAATCTGCACACTAAGGCAAATCCTGGAAAAGATAAGCGAGTTTCAATTCGATACGCGCCACCTTTTTATCGACTTTAAAGCCGCATACGACAGCATTCATCGCAAGGAGTTATTTGGTGCGATGGCCGAATTCGGGATCCCGGTAAAACTGATCCGGTTTTTGACGCTGTACGCTCGAGGACTTCCGAACCGTTTGAAACAAGGAGATGCGCTGTCGTGTGATTTCTTCAGATTTGGTACACTATCTTCTACAAGTTAGGCCAACTGTTCTGATATGCAGACGACATCGACATCGTCGCGCTTTCCCAACTTCCCATAGTGGAAGTATTTACGGCAATTGAAGAAGAGGCGAAGCGAGCTGATCTTAAGGTCAATGAGGTTAAGACGAAGTATATGCTGTCGACCAAAAAACGATCTTCACACACTACCTAGGACCAAATATGACAATCGACAGCTGCAATTTCGGGGTACTACGGGGGTTTTTCTACCTCGGGGCAAACGTAAGCTCCACAAACGACATCAATGTGGAGATCCCATGTCGAACCGCCTTTGGCAAACGGTTTTACTTCGGTCTGTCAAAACAAATAGCGTCAAAACTCCTGACTCGAAGGACTAATGTCATGGTCTAAAAACCCCTTATTTTGCCAGTCCTGCTATATGGAGTCGAAAGCTGGACGATAAGCAAAACTGCGGTGCTTATTCTTGGTGATTTTGAAAGAAAAACTCTGCGTCGGATATATGGTCCCGTCTGTGAGGAAGGCGAATGGAGGAGAAGACACAAGCGCGAACTCTATGAGCTGTACCAGGATGTGGATGTAGTCCGGCAGGCAAAGATCCGTCGACTGCACTGGATTTTCCACATCGAGCGGATGGACAGCAATGATCCAGCTAAGGGGGTCTTCGAATCCGAGCCTCCTGGTTCTAGAAGGGGAGGAAGATCGAAAATCCGGTATAAAGACCAAGAATTGCGGATGTAAGACTGCTTGGTCTTGATGATTGGAAGCAGCGTGCCCTAGACTGTCAAGAATGGAAAGCAGCTATCGCTCAGGCTCGGACCCTGCATGGGTCGTCATAAGTAGGCAAGAAAAATGCCCAAAAGTTCTGAATTTGGAATTGCTGGACTCTTTTAGTCTTAGTGCCGATTTGCCTCCATTCGAGGAAGAAGGAAAAAAACAGACCTTCGTGACTATACACATCGCGCAAGTCATAAGTAATTGGAAGCAGACTAACAATGGCACCATTTAGCACACAAGATGAAGCCTTCCCTGTCGAAGAGCGTTTGCTTTCTCAATAATTTTAATTGCAAAGTAATTTTGCCTCGTCTAAAAGCAAAAACAAAAAAAATCAATCAAACTTTTCTTAACAAGAACTTATCACCGTCTACTATGCAAATCGAAATTCGAACCCAATGCGAAAATAAACACAGAACTTTGCCATCGACCATAATGAGGAGACCGCAGTCCCCCAACCCATTCCACTCACTTCTCGGTTCACTTTTCGGATTTAACCAGATTTTTGGCAACAGACAGACACTCTTATCCGTAGTTTTAATAAGTTCGCATGACCGCAGGCTGACGGTGTGGCATCGTCTGCCTCACGCCACTGAGATGAGGAGAGGACTTCTTAAAGCACTCCAATCTCCATTCACAATAACTTTGTGAAATTGCAGAATAATGAGCACATTTCTACACAAATAGAGGTTGAGAATCAAGCCTCCATTTGGCCAGCAACCAACTATTTTTTGATGACACAGAAAGATAGACATTGTACGCTCCTTAGAGTTGTCTTATTCCCTTCATCGTCGTCATCGTCGTCGTCGTCGTTGGGATTGGTTCCTTGGCCTAGCCCATGGATTACAAGAGTGTATAATTCTTGGCAGCGTGTTTTCTGCTTATTTGCTGGAAAATGAACGACTTCGCTTAATGGACCGACTGACTGACTTGTTATTGTCGCTTTTTTGGTTGCCTTTGCTGTTGCTGTTGAGTCTGTAACTGTAGCTGTGGTTGTTGTTGTCTTTGTCGTACAAGGAAATAGTTTTGTTTTGTAAGAAAAAAATAAAATGTATTTATGTTCTCTCCTGGACTTTATGGCGGGGAATTAAATTGGACACGAAATGTTTGCGGGCGCTTGGTAATAGAAAGGAACCCTTTATGACATAAGCCTCGGTGAGATGGTGTTGGTTGGTTTTCAGGAGGTGGCTTGTTGTTGATGTTGGCAGTGACAGTTGAAATTGTGTTGGAGTTGATTAAGATTTGGATCTTGGAAGTGGGAATAGGGCCAATCCTTATGGCTGTGCAATCAGTCCTTTTCCCTTTGCAGTTGTCAAGGTGGCACACCAATCACTCTTGTTGTGCGTGCTATTGTTCTCTCCCGAGGAGGTGACCTACAGCTTTATGCAACCTTCGACGGGCACAGGCGTTCGGGCTGGATTTGAGCCTCAATTAACCTGCTTTTCCATTTAGCACGGTCTTGTGCTAAGCGCCCACAGTGTCGTACGTTAAGCTGACTGACATCGGGGGCGTGGTCTTCTTTCAGCATGTTATCCCTGGGGTCGGAGTCAGACATTCAGTGAATTCTGTCCAGGAGCTTCTGGAAGCAGTCTTTGCTAACGTCATCTCTCTCCTCCATGGGGAAGCGTTCACTAGACTTATGTAGACGATTATTGAAAAGGCAAATGATTTGTTTTGACGACCCCCAATGACTTATTCAGAAGGGGCTGAAATAGCTATGATGAGCATGTAAACTATTGACACTCACCTTCCAGGAAGATTTGCTGATGAGAATTTCAGATTAGTGAAAACCACTTAAAAAAAGACAACCAGTGAACAGGCCCAGAACCTTCTACTATCTCTGAAAAGGCTTGCACGGCTAAGGTTGTAGATTGCAACTTCTTAACCGTATGCAATGGGTGGGCTACGGGTGTGGATGCAAATTAAAGACACTAAGATTCTTTATATAAAAAAGTATATTTATTAGAGACTTCCTTAAAACTGCGATATTCTTATTTCTGCTTATATACTACCCTCCCGTGTTTACTCATAGTGCCTTTGTCAGTTGCTTGCACTGCCCCTCCTGGAGACACGTTTCTTTCCCGATCAACTTGTTTTTGTTGTATCTCACCGTGTTTTCGGGCATGTTTACATGTCAATACATCAACCCTCGATATGACTATCGAATGGGGTTGTTTTTTTTTTCGAACGAATGATGTTTGTCCGTTGATAACTACTTAGTGTTATCTTGCATGACGGACACGCTTTTCTGCTGGTCTGAGAGCACTCTTTATCCGTCCTTCGTTTGATATTATTGAAAAGCAGGAAGCAGTAGCACAACTGTCAAACTGAAGTCACTGCATACAAGGTCGGAAATCTATTCTGGATAATCTGTCAAAGTAAAGACACTAGCGGAGTAGGATCGACTAGATACATGTTGTAACACAAATCACCTAGATTGTGGGACTTTATGGTATGCCTAAAGTTGTGTGGCTTAGAGTATAATTACTCTTTCGAGGCATTGGTCATTCTCAAAAAGTGGCCTGTTCGAAGTCGGTATGGTCGACTACAGAAGAGAACAGTTCCCCGTTGCTTAATACTCCCACTTGAGCTTATAGAAACAGTGGCTAAGAGTTACTCTGCGTTTGATCTCGATACTGATGTTATTTGTACTATTTACTGCGGGACCGAGGTAGACGAAGTCCTTGACTACCTCGAAGTTATAGCTGCCCATTGTGACGCTCTGACCAAGACGTCGATGTTGTGTGTCCTTTCTTGATGACAGCATATAATTCCTTTTGCCCCCATTCACCGCTAGACCCATCTTAGCCTCTCCGCCTCAATGCCAGCAAAGGGCTCAGTGACGGCTCGCTGTGTCCTGCCAATCACGTCAATGTCATCCGCTTATGCTAACAGTTGTACGGACTTCTGGAAGGTCGTGCCTCTAGTGTTGGCGTGTGAGTCTTGCACGATCTTCTCCAGGATGATGTTAAAGAAGTCACATGACAGCGCGTCACCTTGTCTAAATCCTTTTTTGACATTGAAAGTCTCGGTGAGTTCGTCACCGACCTTGATGGAGTAGCGAGAATTCTCCATCGTCATCCTGCACAACCTGACGAGTTTGGCAGGGATGTCAAAACTAGACATGGCGTTGTATAGCTCGTCCCTATGTACGCTGTCATATGCGGCCTTGAAATCGACGAAAAAGTGGTGGGTGTCGATCTGCGTCTCTTGGGTCTTTTCCAGGATCTGCTGTAATGTGAAAATCTGGTCGATGGTGGACTTCCCTGGCCTGAAGCCACACTGATATGGACCTATCAGGTTATTTATAAACGGCTTCAGGAGAGTACACAAAACGGCAAAGAAGATCTTGTAAGCGATGTTCAGGAGACTTATCCCTCTATAGTCGGCGAAGTCAAAGGCGACTCCTTTCTTGTGGATCGGGCAAACGATACTGAGATTCCACTCATCGGGCATGCTCTCCTCCGACCATATCTTACAGCTGAGCTGGTGCTTGCGCCCAATCAGATCATCTCCAGCTGCCTCAAACAGTTCCGCTGACAGTCCGTCCGCACCGGCAGCTTTGTTAGACTTTAGTCTTGATATTGCTATCTTGACCTCGTCTAAGTCGGGGGGATAGAATTCTCGTTGATCATCGTCCATATTGAGTGGAACATTCTGCCTGACAACGGTTTTGGTGTCATCATCGCCGTTTAGCAGTCTGCAGAAATGGTTCTTCCAAAATCTCATTATCGACTGCGACTGCGACCTTATATCCACTGGATAACTGTTTCACCCTCTGGTAAAACTTTCGGACATCATTCCTGCCGTAGCACCTCTCCATCTTCTCGATCGCGGGCTTCTCGTGCTCTTTTTTCTTTCTCCTGAGAAGCCGGGTCTCGTCCCTTCGTCTCTGTTCGTAGAGCTCACGAACACCTCTCGTTGTTCGTTGCAGATTTACTTTGTAGGCTTCCAGCTTCGCTGCATGTGCCAGCCTGCCCTCGTTGTCAAACCATGGGTTTTTTTTTCTTGGTGATGCCGTAAAATTCAGCAGTGGCAGCTTCTGTGTGGGCTTCTTGATAACTCCCCCAATCATCTTCGATTGCTTGCGCAGGCATCGACGAACTTAGAGAGAGATTCTGGGAGACTCGATCGGCAAAGATCATGGCAGCCCGCTGCGATTGTAGCTTTCCGACGTCAAACCGTGGTGTCCTTTCTCGACTCTGTTGATCTCTTGAAATCCGAGTTCTTAGCTTGGCTACAACAAGGAAATGGTCCAAGTCGATATTGGCTCCTCGGAATGTTCGGACATCAAGAATGCTGGAGGAGTGCCTGACGTGGATCGCAAAGTGATCAATCTGTTTGACGGTTGATTGATCAGGGGACCGCCAGTTCCCTTTGTGGGTGTTGAGGTGTGGGAACCGCGTGCTAGCTACAGAGAGATTACGTCCCGTGACAAAGTCCACCAGCCTGAGTCCGTTATAGGATGTGGTGTCGTGCAGGCTGTGTTTCCCGATGACTTTGGCAAAGATGTCTTCCTTACACAGCTTTACATTTAAATCTCCTAGAACGATCTTGGTGTCGAAGCTGGGGAACTAATCGTAAGTCCTTTCTAGGAGATCATAGAAGTGCTGTTGTCACTTTGTCTTCTGGCGGGGCGTGGCGCAAATCAGGCTGATAGTCCCGAATTTAGCCTTGATGCGAGATTGTTATGAGACGTTTGCTCTTTCAGACAAAGTTTAAGACTATTTGCCTAAGTCTGCCTCGAACAACAAATCCACATCCAAATTAGCGCCTCTCCCTGTCGCAATCACCGTAGTAGATGTCGCAGTTTCTCATCCTTTTATTGCCCGGTGATGTCTGCTTTGTAGCAGTCCAGGGCCTCCGCGAGTTCTTCACGTGGTCTGTTAAGGGACCTAACATTCCACGTGCAGAACCGAAAATCGTTGTCCTTGTATCGTTTGCTGGGGTCGTCAACATGAATTCCGTCCGTATCCGAGGCAGTTCGTTGCCTCTGAACCATATTTTTACGTGGTGAGGGAGTTAACCTCACGCGCAACCCCCAACTGGGAAGCCAGTCCCTATTTTTTAACCCTCGGGTGAAGGGTCCGGGCTTATCCGATCTCGGTTACCTCGCTGAGGCTTTGAGCGCCGTCGTTGACCCTAAGGGTACGGGGCTCTTCTGCCGCCATCTCACTTCCAAGGCCCCGACCTGGCCTTGAAAGAACCTTCTAGGCCTGTGCTCCGAATATGTCGAAGTAGCTCTAGAAGGACTGCGCACCACACCAGGTAGCACACTGTTTTTTTGGTTGTTACTTCTTACCCCTGTCACAATTAGCCCCACTCTCTCCTACATAATTGACAGAGATCCCAATTCCTAGAAAATTCCTCCACAATCGCCCAGCAAACAATACCAAAGAATCTCTCAAACTCCATTATCTGTGTTGTATTTCTCTCTCAGAGCACATGTTCCGCTCTATCTACTCATCACTCAATACGTGACGAAAGGCTCAACACACAATACGAGCTCCTAAAATGCAGGAGATGAAAGAAAATGGTGTTAAACAGAGCATTTGAACTCAATTTGGTAGTGATTTGACAACAATGTCAAATGTCACTTAATCACAAGCCGGGACACGTTAAATACCCTTTTCGCTGTTCAAGTGAGCATTCAATCTGTCAATGCGCTCAAACACGTTGTCAATCGTAATTTCATTGATTCAAATGTATGCACAATTGAAACACACACCAATGGAAATAGATTTTAATCATCCGAGGCAATTGTTTTGCTTTGAACACCATGCCGCTTCCCGCCTTCCTATCGTCTTCTCCTGGCACACTGCCAAGATGGAAATTGCATGCAAAGTTCATTCCCCACACCTCCACCACGCCCTCCCTCATCCATTTGTGTACACGTGTACTACGTACGCTGTAGGGTTGGAGAATTTGTCAAGGGCTTTCAATTGGCAAGGATAATTCGATTTCGATTGTATAAAATTGGAATCGCGTCACGCTTCAGTGAAAGTCGAAATATACAAAATCAATAAATCCCTTTGAGCACACCCCCAAAGCGAGGGAAATAAAGGGGCGCTCACAAAGAGCCAGAGCCCAGGGCAGACAGGCACTGGGACTTCGAAATAGGAATCGAGTGCACTTCCTTCGAGTATCGAACTCGGAAAGATATCAATTATGCCGTCACCGGGTGTGTTTACATGCAAAGATTCTCACAGAGTGTCTCAGACTCAGAACCTACATATGTACTGCAGTTCAGTGGGAGGCATCCGGGTCGATGGGAATTATTTGAACTAATTGAGACACCTTCTGGTGTGATTGGGTTATGTCGAACTCGATGGGAGGAAGTGAAGGCAAATAGAAAATCGATCAAGTGGGCGATGCGGAAATGTATTTGATTTCCATTTGAACTCAACGAGCAGCGTGCTTTTCAATATGAATGCGTGACGGGGAGCGCGAGTTGCGTTTCAATTGAAAAGAGTCTCAGACATACTTCTTCTGTGCAGAAATGGCAGCTCCATGCATCCAGGCACGGAATCAAGGCATTTATCCTGTGAACGTGTTAATTAGCAAAATTGTCTGCCTCGAGTCTGTAAGAGTTCATCTGTGAGAAGAAGTATCGCTCTAACAGCCAAGCTTTTGTGCTTAATAATTGGAATCTAACCATGCGATGAACTAGAAGGAAAACAATGACATAAATCGACACCCTACCTTACACGGAACCGGATACAGTCAAATACCTCGGGCACATTCTGGACGGGTAGCTCAGCAAGCACTCACTCTGGCTTAGACCAAGGTTCTGTACTGACTCCCATTTTATTTAATATGTTTATGTCCGATGTTATCTACTTTCTTATCAGGCCAACTACCCTTGGAGGGTCAGAGCCTGAGCTAAAGCTGCCTACCATCGTTGACGGTCCTGGGCACGCTGCTTCCAGTCATCAAGACCAAGTTGCCTTGCGTCCGCGATGACTTGGTCTTTATATAGGTTCGATCTTCCTCTCCTTCTAGAACCATGAGGCTCGGATTCGAAGACTCCCTTTGCTGGATCATTGTTGTCCATCCGCTCTATGTGGAAGATCCAGTGCAGTCGACGAATCTTTGCCTGCCGGACTACATCCACATACAGCTCGTAGAGGTCGCAGTTGTGTCCTCTCCTCCATTCGCCTGAAGGCACCAAGACCCAGCTCCGCAGTATTGCGTACCGTCCAACTTTCGGCTCCATACAGCAGGACTTTCAAAATAAGGGTTTTGTAGAGCACGATCTTGGTGCTTCGAGTCAGGATTTTGAGCACAGTTGTTTTGACAAACTAAAGTAACATTGGTTGCCAAGTCAAATCTTCACAAACAAACCCGTAAAAATAAATGTTCTTCTTCTTCTTTATTTGGCGCTACAGTCCGAGGTGGACCTGAGCCTGAACCAACAAGAGTCTGCAATTAGCACGGTGTCTGGCTAGCTGCCTCCAGTGTCGCCCGCCAAGTTGGTTGAGCTCCTTTTCCACATGGGTGCCCCCCCTCAAACGCGGGCTTCCTCTGTTAGGTTGCCCCATGGGTTCGGAGTCGAAGACTCTTCGGTGCGGAGCTGAGTTATCCATTCGCTCTCTATAGACTAGTCATCTTTGGCGTTGGACCCGAAAACGCCTAACAAGACTGATGTCTCTTTGCAGCCCACACAGTTCGTGGTTGAATCGTCTCCTCAAGGAACCGTCAAAGCAAAAAAGACCAAAGTTCGCCAGCCGAACATTTCTCTCGAAGAGTCCAAGGACTTTCTCATCCAGTTTAGAGATTGTCAATGCCTCCGCGCCGTCCCGTAGGACTGGGATGATTAAGGTCTTATATAAAGTTTGGCTTGGTTCTAGTTAGAGTTACTCTGCATTTGATCTCGGTACTGATGTTGTTCGTACTATTTACTGCTGAGCCGATGTAGACGAAGACCTTGACTACCTCGAAGATATAGCTACCTATTGTGACGGTCTGTCCAAGACGTCGATGTTGTGTGTCCTTTCTTGATGACAGCATATATTTTATTTTGCAACAATAACTCTAGTGGAGTAAAATCACGTGATCTAGGGGCTCAATTCTGATCACTGAAACGAGGGAGTACATCTCATGCAGTAACCACGTACTGGGCACATCAGCATCATTCAATTTCGATAGAAAGAATTTTTTTATCATGTCGTGATATCGAGCCTTGTAAAACGGCTAACGTGAAAAGAGTAGACAATTTTATAATTTCACTAACGCGACGACCCATTGACGACAACAGTCTGATCTTTGGGACTTATAACCCGAACTTTATGTATCGTGAGAAGGCGCGTCACACCGGCTTTATTCCACTTGAGGCTTTTCTCTATTTAGATTCGTTAAATCTGATTCAGGACATGAGTGGATGTCCTATAATCTTTCACGCTGTACGCCGAACAGTTGACAGGCGACTCCACTATGAATCGGATATCGCTCGCGAACATTCTTTTGGGGGTTACACCAGAACCAGTCTCCGCCATCGCCAGCGCCTGATCTGATAGTCGGTCTGTGGCACACTTACATAGATTTAAGTTAGGTTAAGCTAGACTAAGAAAAAACACAAAACCAACAAAAAATAAAAACTAAACCAAAAAAAGGTGTACAAAGGTGTGTAGATTATATATGTCAAGCATATAAACAACGTACACGCCCTTGTACACACGTCCGCAATGTCGGACATAGTTTAAGGTAGTTTAAGTTTATTAGGGTTAGGGTTTAGCGTAGATTTAGTTAGTTTTAAGAAAATTAAACAAAATGCTTAGAGCGCCAAGTTTATCCTAAGTTTTCTTGGCCAGTAAGCAAAAACAATGAAGATTGTCCATATGAACTGCAAGAAAAAACAATATTAGTAGTAGACGTCTAAAGGCAAATAGATAAGTAAGTTTAGATTATTTTAGAGCACCTACGAAGGGTCAGTAAGATTGATTTTAAGAACATGAATTGTTTAGATATTAAGATAGATTTAATCATTTTTGTCTAGTTTTAAGAATAATGAATTAAAAAAATCAAAATGAATTTTAAAGTAAAAAAAAGGAGTATGGCTCATGCAGTAACCACATCCTGGGCACATCAGTATCATTAAATTTCGACAGAAAGAATTTTTTTATCATGTCGTGATATCGATCACAACGCCTGAGATGGCTAGGCCATATAAAGCTTATGGACAACTCAGCTCCGGCCCAAAGAGTCTTTTACTACGAACCCGCGGGACAACGTAACAGAGGACGCCCGCGTTTAAGGTGAAGCACCCATGAGGAAAAGGACCACAACCAATTTGGCTTGCGACACTGGAGACAGCTAGGCAGAGATCGAGCTAGTTGGAGGGGCTTGTTGGTTGAGGCCCAGGTCCATCCCGGACTGTAGCGCCAAATAAAGAAGAAGAAGAACTATGCAAATGTGTTAAAAATATGCTGAAAAACTTTATGGTACGCCTTGAAATCACAGACAAAATATTAAAGCATGGAGAGTTTAATATCTCTAAAATACGTAGAGTGACCCTGTTCAGGAGTTTCAAGAGATAAAATTAGGCCGGATACTGGATCAAAGTGGCCGGATGCTAGAAGTTTGGTGACACCACCCATATTTGATCAAAACAAATATCATGCACGTACATAACTAGCTGAATTAGGTGTCCACCTTCAAAAAAGGAAACTGTCTTAGGCGGCTGGTTAGGTTAGGTTAGGGTGATTGCCACCACTGTAGTAGTTGTGGCCCACTTAGATCTCGGTTGTATCATTTGTGCTGGTTACTGGTACACTTACCCTACATGTAGTGCAAGACGGCATGCATACATACAATATTTCGTTTTTGCTTCGTGTGTCCATTATAAAATTTACTGCTGCTCAATGGGTGCTGAAATGCATGGCTGTGCGGTATAGAGAGGGTCCTTCGTAAGAGGATTGAAACCCACGAGTAGTACGAATAGGTAGGTGTCCCTAATAGAGTAGTGTCCGTGAAGAGAAGTTTTACTGTATACACATTATTTCGAGGGTATAATAAGTGTATTATTGACGTTTTTAGCTTACGTAGCATTGTGGGTGTGTGCATAGACTCCAAGAATGGGTGGTTAGTTCATATTCGCAACACGATGAATATTCAAATTAATTGCTGCACCTCTCTCGATTCACTGACCAGGCCAGAGATTGTAACTAGTGTAGTAGAGTTTGAATTCGACAATAGCACTTACATCACACTTAGCTTGTTGTAGAAGCCAGGTCCCAGTTCATTACGGGTGCTAAAGCCCATGATGACCTTGATGGTTATTAAAAAGATTCAGAAAAATAAATAATTTCATTAAATATGCCACCCTACGTTTCATCATACCGATATCCCCACAGCCACTATATACGGAGTGTACCAATTTAACTGTGGGCTTGTTTATTTTTTTCTATTCTGAAAACTTACTTACGCACGCGTAATAATTCAGATAAATAAATCCCTAAACCAGTTTCCACAATTGTACTGTATTCCTTTGTCGTTTGAGTTGCTCAAAGTTATGGCCAATGCCGGCAAGATTTTGACTTTCATTAATTCGCACAACTCATGCAAGTCCATTACACACGTCCCCTTTTTCAAATTTTGTAAACGTCTAGCGCACGTGTACCTGTAACCGGCCAATCACTAGTATCCCGCTACTTTTAAGTGAAAGGGTAATGGTTTTCTTGCCACCAAACATTACTCACAATCTTCAGCCAGCTGGCGTGAGCGTGAGGCATAAGCAATATTGGAAGCCTTCTCGCAAGGGAAGATTTCTGTCCAATTTTAGAAATCGATCTTACAAACAAGGAAAATTTAGCACAAACTACTAAACACGGTTATCGAAATTGTGGACTCTTTCCATTTAATTAGAACTCTATGGACTATGCAAATAGTACAAACATCATCAGTACCTCGATCAAACGCAGAATAACTCTTGCCAGCCGCTGTTTCTATGGGCTCCGGAGCTAATTGAATAGTAGAGCCATCTCTCAAAGGACCAAGCCAAACCTTATAAGAGACCTTAATCATCTCAGTCCTGATGTACGGCGCGGAGGGATGGACAATCTCAAAAGCGGATGAGGAAGTCCCGAAGAATCTTTGACTACGAACCCGCGGGACAACGTAACAGAGGACGCCCGCGTTTAAGGTGACGCACCCATGTGGAAAAGGACCTCAACCAATTTGGCGTGCGACACTGGAGACAGCTAACCAGAGACCGTGCTAGTCGGAGAGGCTTGTTGGTTGAGGCTTAGGTCCACCCTGTAGCGCCAAATAAAGAAGAAGAAGATATCGAGCACCAGCAACAGTTGCTCATTTACTCATTTTTAAAGAAGTGTGGTCCAATGGTGCCACCAAACAGTGTCAAGTTATGGATGGTAGCTAGGTAGGTAAGACGGCTGCCCTTACAGCCTTGCAGCCGTGGCTCACTTAGACTAATACAGTAGACTCTCGAAAAACGTGAATACCGGTTAGTGTGAACACCGGATAACGTGAACAGATTTTTTTTTTTGCTAGACATCTCTAAAACGTGAACATAAATTTTGGCTTCAGGTTAACAGTAAACATTTTGAGCAAGCTGCATTTTTGCTTAAAATTTCTTATTCATTGTACAATACTTAGGGAAAAGCACCGAGAATGATTATGGAGACGAATAATTGACTGATTTTGGCCATTAAATGTCGTATCAATAATGCCCGTGTTCAATATTTAATGTTACTTTTTATGCCATAGTGTGTCGCCGTGGCGTAGTGAGTTGGTGCGTCGACTTCTATGCAGCTGAACCTCGCGGACTGGGTTCGATTCTCCATTTTTAACGGCCCTACTTCTTTGGAGTCACTGACAATGACCAAAGAGTAATAACTGTCTAGATAAGACTTCTCATACTTTGCCGTTCGGAGTCGCCATCAAACTGTAGGTCCCTTTCACTCGTGAGAGAGCAATAGCACGTCCAAAACGGGTGGTTGCTATAGAAGCTAGGTCCTGGCCATCTACGGGTTGAAGCCCCGCCCATATTATGTAATTGTTTTTATTTTATGCTATATATATATATATAAAAAATATATAAAATATTCTTGTATAACAAATCACTTTGAACTATTTAAGAACTATAATCATTATAAACATATACACTGCATTACCATCTGTAATTCCACATGTAATTCTATGTGTCAATATGTCAAACAATGTCAAGTGTCAAGTAATCAAGTATGTATACTCACCCGCTTAGCCACCACCATCCCGAACGGAGAAATAAAAGATTTATAACAGAAACAAAAGAATTTTCATTTCCATATATGATGATATAGATACTTTAGCGAATTTTACATTTTACATTTGGTCCTTCGAGCCGGATCGTCGTATCCCTGATTCCCAAGACGAGCAGGGAGAGTTTAGAGCGCGTACATTGGACTGTGGTTACATCGCCCTTGTAACCAGTGATGCATGATTTCCTGCAACCTCGCATGCTGTCTAAGATGTCGATAGTTTCGTCATATGAGGCGGAGTAAATTTCTGACCCGTCTCTCGAAAAATGGATTTCGTGGACATAGTCTGTGTGTTCTTTTTGAAAAGCAAACTTACCACTGGAACCTTCAGTGAGGCGGATATGGATGTCTCCTCTCGGCGTTCCCGGGAGAATATAGTTTCCAGTGCTGTGAAATTCACAAGAAGTAAAACTGGGTTGCTGTCGATTTCTATGCGATTCGGTCTTCTAAAGTACAGGCACTTTCTCAGGATGCGTAGGTGTATCACTCCGATTTCTGATGAAGACAGAAACAAGACTTATATATATACAAGCAGTTACTTTTTATTTTGAATTAGATAGAAAAAAGCATTATTCTTAATTTGTTAAAGATAAGACGTTGTAAAATGAAAATCTATAGTGGGATTGCTCTATTTTTGTTTTTATTAAAATTTTAATTTCGCAAACGTGAACAGCTATGATTTTTAATTGTTCACGTTATCGAGTGTCTACTGTATGTTAAGTCCATTGTGCCCTTGAATTGGTTCGATGAGACCTTTTGTTACCAAAACCAACTGGATTCCTTTATGATCTTCAAGAGATTTTTCAGTTCTACATCACACACGTCCTCCAGCTTTGCAAAGAAGCAGTCGTCATCATCTTCTGACCCGTATGATCCACTAAAGTGGTCGCGGGGGTAAAGCACGCACGAGAGATCTCCACGCAATTCGATCCTCCGCCATCGACTCTAACTCATCAGAAGCCATGCTCAAGCGTAACCAGGCGAGTTCATGGACTTGATCCAACCGACTCATAATGGGTCGCCTGTCTCGAAAAATCGCATTCAAGGCACACCTCTGATGTGTGAATTTATTGGCCAAAATACACTCTGAGTCGGTACCGCCTCGACCGGATAGTCATCATCAAGAAGAAGGAGAATATGAATAGCGACACATCATTTTTGCGTGACCGTTAAGAGCAGAAGAGATTCATCATCAGTAATTAATGGTCAACAGAGCTCCATTGGGTAATGACTCCCGCCGGACTTTGAGTCATTGACGACACCCACCCACACCAACGACTCCAAAACCACCGTCCAGCGAGTAATTTAATTGCGTCAACTCACGCCTCGTGCTGTTTTTCTCCTTTTTCCCAGACCGGATGGGTTCTAAGCAGGTTATGGTACCTCACTCAAACATGCTTCAAAGAGTGATTTATTTCGTCCTCAAAACATTTCATTCCCCACTCCCGAGGAGCATCCCACCGACGTCTTATCTCGGGCATTTACCATTGCTTAAGGACAACAGAGGGTCCTCCGAGATACACACTAAAGAACAAAAACAAAACAAAACAAAAAAAAAAAAAAAAAAAACAAGGAAAAAACATTTCATTTCCATTTGGTATTTATTTAGCTTTTCATTCTGAAAATTACATACAACTGAAGGACAATGTCGTGTCGTCGACGACGTCAACAATAAAGAACGGAGCCGCTTGGAAAGCCGAAAAGGAACCCTCCTCCGCTGGGGCCGCTGATGGTGGTAATTAAACTTTTATACACTTAAACGAGTTCACATTACTTAGCCCAACCCCATCCGCAAAGTCCGTCCGCGTAATAAATTGAACGAGATAAGCGGGCACGAATTTTGAAGGAGGGCATTTTTAAATATGAATGAGGACCACGACGCGCCGCGCCGCACCGGGTCGTATTCAGTGTATTCAGGACTTGTGCGTTGGCACTCGGCTGATGCCCGGAACGGGCTTGTGACGAGTTATTTATGACATAATTGTGTTATTCCTTTGGAATTAATCTAAATATTAACTGAGTGGAATTATGACAACAATAGGACGCGATGCGGGGATTATGCAAATCATGGGAAACGGACCGGATGGAATTCGATTAATGTACTAGAAGTTATCCCTGTCTTCCGTGAATGTCCGTGGCCTTATCCCCCATTCGAGGGGGTTGCTGTGTTTGAAGTTCACGTTTAGAATTATGGATGTTCGAACGGGTGCCAGTGTGAGTACCTATCTGGCAAGAGGCCGCTCGAGGCCTGGGCTCGTAACTCAAATCCCATAGTCCAAGGTCCACAGTACGGGTGTCTGAAAGGGGCTGTTCGGATGTTGGGATGTTCAGCTGTTGGTCTGTTTATGAAATATTTTATTTAATTGACTTGAGTTATTGGAAATTAAAATCCCTGATTACCACTGAACGGGGGGGAGGGCGGCATTAATAAATCAAGTCCAACACGCTGCGTATTTCCGGCGGATCAGTGTTCTGTTTGTATCGGGCACGTTGCCTTCTTCTCATCGATACTTGGGCACG
Organism: Eristalis intricaria; assembly: GCA_964034865.1. Lineage (NCBI taxonomy): Eukaryota > Metazoa > Arthropoda > Insecta > Diptera > Syrphidae > Eristalis > Eristalis intricaria. The sequence goes on from OZ035873.1 coordinate 125,956,313, forward strand.
GAGTGATCAAAAGTCCTTCAAAATGTTGGCGCGAATGTCCTGGATGATGTTAAACTTGCATGTTTGTACATACCGAGTGTTTGTGTGTGATGTACAAAGCGAACACGAATGGAGCTTGTAGTAACCGCGATAAGGGTCCAGATGGATGGGGATGGACAGATGTCAATCACGTGTTCCCGCGTGCTTGTCATGCAAGCCATCACGGTAGCATTTTTCGCTTATGAATTCTAAATGGACCATTGTTCTGGAAATAGACTCGCGATGGGTTGCTTTCGATGCTTTGTGATGATGTTGATTTTTTTTCAATATTTTTTTTTTCGATTTCAATTCAAATTTGAAATAAAGGCACATTTGATTTGACACGTCGATTTTCAGGGGGCATTGTGCGAGCGAACTTGTATATTGAGCAGACGCACATTGCGGAGCTGAACATACAACACAGAATGATGTCGTTTCTTGACAGTATGCATTTCTTAACGATGTTCAGTTTGGCTTTAAAGGTAGTAAGTCAACAGAGAGTGCCTGATTGGATTATCAAAGAATAGCAGCTGGTTTTGTAATTTTATTTTTCGGTCACTCATTAAAACAACTACAGTGGTGGTCCAACGAGTAACGAATGTCCAGGTGTGTTCGTTAAATCGAAAAATTCGTAATATCGATCAAATTTGCGAATATTGTTTATACTCATAACATTTAAATGTCATTAATCATCATCATCATCTTATGATCCACTAAAGGGGTCGCGGTAGTAAACCTCGTGTCGAAATCTTCGAAGCCGATTGGGGCTGGGCGGAAGAAAGCCAGCAAACCGCTCATTCCGTTGAATGCTGTGATCGAGGCAACAAGCAGAAGGATAGAGGATATTTCTGAGAAAATAAAACAAAAAAAACAAAAAAAGAGCAAAATGGAACGAAAAAAATCGGAAAGTTCTATAGAAGAGCGAAAGGTTATTTTAAAGTTAGTTTGCGAAGGCAAAACGTACCGAGAGGCAGGTGAACTTGTTGGAAGATCCTATACCGTTGTTAGGTATATTGTCCATAAGTTCAGAAATGAGGGTTGTTTAGAAAATAAGAAAGGTAGGGGTCGAAAAAAAAATATTATCGGAGGCAAATGAGAGGCATATTGTCAAGAAAATCCAGAAAAACCCTAAGACGCCAGTAAAATTATTGACCGTCAGGAATCATTAAAAAACCACTCTCTGTCGAAACAGTAAGGCGGACTTTAAGGTCAAAAAATTTTAAGGGTAGAGTTGCACGTCGCAAACCCTTTATTTCCAAAGCTAACAAAGAAAAAAGACTAGCGTTCGCCAAAGAGTATGTTAACAAGTCTCTAGACTTTTGGAACACCGTTATTTTTAGTGACGAAAGCAAGTTTGACTTGTTTGGCAATGACGGGAAGCAAAGGGTTTGGCGAAAACCAAATACTGAACTGAATAAAGCTAATCTTCAAGCGACGGTGAAACATGGCGGTGGTAATATCATGATGGTCAAATGGAGTTCATTGACTATAGAATGAACCAATATGACTACCTCGACATCCTAAAAAGAAATTTGCGGCAAAGCGCTACTAAAATGGGTCTAGGGTCAAATTATGTCTTTCAACAAGACAACGACCCAAAGTACACAATGTCAAAATGTGGCTGCTTTTCAATGCTCGCTCGCAGCTCAAAACGCCTCCACAGTCACCCGACATCAACCTCATTGAACATTTGTGGGCTGAGTTTGAAAAAAATATTCGAAATCGAGCTATCAGCAGCAAAGCTTCTCTTAAAGAAGCTCTACAACGAGAATGGGGACTTTTACGCCCAGATTTTTGCAAGAAACTTGTCGGGAGTATGTCACAACGGCTAAGAGCCGTTATTGATGCTAAGGGTGGTGCAACTAGATACTGATGTGCCACTCACCTACTTTATTTTACGGATTTTTTCATATTTTTATTTTTGTGCGAGTAATTTTGTGTTAGGTTTAATTGAAGTCAGTTTGCTTATTTTCGTTTTTGCCTACTTGGATTTATTGATATTTGATTTTTTGTACTAATTTTTAATCTTTTACTAATTTTAATTTTGTTTAATTTTATTGAATTAATTGTTCACGGCTAAGCTAGTGGAATTTAGCTTATTTCGTTAAATGAAGTCTTGTGCGAATAATTTTGTGAGGATGTGTATACAGCTTAATTATAGACTAAAAAATAAATGCAATTATACTTTCTCATAAATGAGCTAATTCATTAATTAATGTATTTTCACCACAAGAACATTTTCAAAGAAAATAAAAACTCGATTCTGCTTGCAATTTGAAGGACACCAGCTCTTTCATGCAAAACCATTGTTGGAAAGTCCCATGGAAGGCCTAGCATCATTTTTAATAACTCATTTTGGGCTACTTGGAGTTTGTTTTAAATGTGCCTTAGCAATGATATCGTATTTATCATAGGATATAGCATTTTGATGGCAACATTAAATTTGTTCAGCGTGTTTTTTATTTGATCCGCAAAAGTTAACTTTTTGTTTAAGTACACACCAAGTTACTTAACTAAGTTAACCCATGGAATTTAAATTCTCTTAATATCTAAAATGAATAATGAAACAATCTTTTCTTTTTCGCGTAAAGCAAATAGCATGACTCTATCGAAAATTTATTTTCACCTTCCAATGCTTTTAATACTCGAATATCTTGTCTAATCCCACTTGAAGATTTCCTTCAATAACTGATCCTAATTCGTGTGAAGCGTATATTACGGTATCGTCAGCATAAATAGCAATATTACAGTTAGGTATATTGGGAAAATCTGCCGTATATATATTAAAAAGAATAGGTGACAAGGCAGAACCCTGAGGAACTCCCGCTTGAATCGTATTTTTAGACGAGGAGACGTTATTTAATGTAACTACAAACTCTCAACCATGCAAGAAACTTTGAATGATTTTAATCAAGTACGGAGGACAGTTGAATCTGAGAAGTTTATAAACTAACCCAGCGTGCCAGACCGTCTTGAATGCTTTCTCTATATCTAAAAGAACTAAACCTGTTGATCTATTAGAAATACAATTTGATGATTACACATGTTTCGAAATTCTTAAGATTTGGTGTGACGTGCTATGATTACTTCGAAATCCAAATTAATATGGAGGTAATGTTTTGCTGTCTTCTAAAAAGACCTGAAGTTTTGATTTAATAACCTTTTCTAGGATTTTACTACATCACTTATAGCCCGATAGTATTGGCTGGGTTGCCATGTTTCGAAATGGGGTCAACTTTTGCTATTTTCCATTTTTAAGGGAAATACTGTGCTTTGATGCAGCTGTTGATTATAGATGTTAAAACATTAATAATAATATTATTGGTGGCGCTATAGTCCGAGGCGGACCTGAGCCTAGCTTCTCAGCAACCACTCGTGTTGTGCGTTCTATTGTTCTCTCACGCGTGGAAGGGACCTACAGTTTAATGCCGACTCCGAACGGCAAGGTTTGAGAAGCTTTTTCTAGACAGTAAATACTCTTTGAGCATTGTCAGTGACTCGGAAGAGGTGGAGCCGTGAAATATAAAAGGTGGTAAGTTCGGGTATCTGCGTAGGAGTTGACGCCACAGCGACCCAGAGGTTAAAACATTAATGGCACTAATTGGCAGGTTTTTTACCGGCCGGCATTGCTCAAAGAAAAATTACAGTGGGGAATTTATGGGGAAACTCGTAAGAAAAAAATCAAAGTGGAAATTAAAACACAAATGATGCAGTATTATTAGCACTAGTATTCTCTTGTAAAATTTCACAAGGGCGTAAGTCTTCTACGCCTTAACAACCCAAGGCGCTCTCAAGACGGTCTTAGGAGTTTGACCAATTTTGACTTGTAAAAAATCCAAAATAAAATTTTTTGTTTTTTTTTTTCCATATTCTTTGTTGTTGAGTACGTACTATGAACAAAATTTTAATCGAATTAAGAAATAAGGCATTTAACCCTCTAATAAGTTTTCTATATTTTGTATCACTTTAAAAAAAGCAAAAAGCTTCCCCTATCGAGTATCGATTACTCAATACGGCTAAATTATCCACCTTAAAGATTGACACTCAAGCAGCTTTAAATAAAATGAAATTAATTTCACCCCTCGCACTGAATGTGAACATCGCTACCGAATATCCCTAGGCAATGTACATGCGTGACAAAAACCAACCAAATCCCGTGATTGTCAGCTCAAATGCAATATCGATTCGAGAAAATACACATAAAAACAGAACAATGAAACCTAAAAAAAGGGAAAACAAATAAATTTAATTAAACAGCAAATGAAATTAAATGTTATCCTCAAAGGATTACTCCCACTAAGATATTACTCGCAAGCGGCGTAGCAGGGTAGCCAGAGAGCGCGTTTTCAATTAATATTTCGTGCATCCTGCTGTCAGCGCGCCAAATGGGTGCTATTAAGTAGCTCCCAACATGACCCCTATGTTCGTATGCTCTCACCACCGAGCTGGATCATGTTCAATGGGCTTTTTGCAACCGTTTGTTTTTTTTTGTTCGTTTTGTCCGCTCGAATCTTTCAGCATCACAACTACAAATAATTTGTGAACGATTGTCCAGAGCAGACGTTTTAAATTATTCAATTATCGACAATTAGCCATTGTGTGCGCTTTTAATGAATGATTTGCATAATAACCGTTCACAGGATAACCGAATTATTTATTTATAATGCCGGTACAAGTTTTTGTGGCACAACAGCACCGCGAGTGACGCGTTGGTCGGAGCCCAGTGTTCGTGTTCGACATTACTATGCAAATGCGCAGGACGGTGGTAGATGGTGAAGCGTGATTGTTGTTGCTATCCAAACCACGACGGTCTCACTGGTGTGGATGGCGTCTATGGAAAGACAAAATTCGATGGAATAATTATTGGAACGTAAAAGAACCATCGACTATGTAATTGCTGATGGACATAGAAGGTGTTGAAAGTATCTGCGAGTACTCTCCTAAAGACCTTGTAACGCCGTCAAAAAGCATGTTGGAAGGGAGAACTTGGCAGAAATATTGGGCTGAGCAAGCCTCGTTAGAGGACCAGCCTTAAATTTTCCTTTTATAGGTTTTAGGTTGCAGTGAATTCCCAGAACATTGGAAGGTCGGAATCTGCCTTTCAGTGCTCGTTTGGGGACTAGAAGCAGTCAAGGCTAACATCTCTACGAACTTCCTTGATATACGACACCTCAGGATCGAGAATCTGTATTGTTAATATGGTAAGATATGTTACTGAGCACAACTGATTTAAAATAAAAGATCTCCGTCCTTTATGTCGTTAGAGTGTTGGGACGTACGGACCATACCCCCCCTGGATGTTGAGTTTTCAGCTTAGATATACTCTCACTTCCCTGGGATGCGGTGTTGGAAGAAGGTGTACTCAGCGTATGCGTGGTTCTCCCTCTGACCGTCATCACTTCTGCATTCTCTGCTGTAAATGAGTGATCAGCGCTTTCATTTTTGTGCTTATTTATATATGAGTTTGACCACTACTAATACAAGTGCTAACACAAAAAAAAGCGCAGTCTCTACTCAGGCAGCGCTCAATGCACTTAACAGTAACATAATGCAGAACGGTTGGTACCAGTGGCGTGGCGTCCATATATCCTGATTTCTACCGAGTTACCTTTTGAAATTGCACTCTTCAACAATGAATCGATACAACAAGCACCATGAATCTTAATATGCGCATATAAACATAATAATTGTCCGTTTCCTACTTGTGCACAGGAGAGAAATTCTACGAACACACAAGCCCACAACCTGCTTGTCATTCGTTTTCATATCGTTCTGCTACTCTACGTAAGCATACACTATACACATCATTACATGCCTCTTCTCCAACATCACATGACACATACTCCATAGCCCATGAAAGAACAATCACAAAGCTTTAGCAAAGTAAAGTTTGAAATATTATAGTAACCCGAAAAATCTCGGGTTATACAATATCTGACTGGTTAGAACAAATTGGTTCTCTTTCCCTGTTTTGCCCTCATCGTTCGCTGTGGTTGACTCCTCTCTGTTTAACACACGCTTTCTCATGCAAACAACTCGCTTTTCATCGACTTGTATTCTGATTTTGTATTCTTTTCTCTTAGATTTTTTCTCACTCTATTTACGTCTGTTTGAAAAAATCAGTTAGAAGCAGATTGCAATGCATCTTTAAGTGATTTTGAGTGAAATTATGAGTGAGTGTGAGTGAGTGAGTGAGTGAGTGAGGTTTATTGTCTAAATTAATTTACAACTTTCAATTTGCAATACAATATAAGAATGCCTTCAAACGTGACCATGGAGTTATCTCTTCAATGCTGGATAAAACCTTGAAGCTGTAGAGGAGAGTCCATGTGGGACGTTAGTTGGCCTCATTACAATATCTATAAAAATTAATTCTATGGTTACACAAGAGACAATAGAGAATCTGCGAAGCCTAGAGGCTTTTCTGCAGAAGATTATTTAAAATAAGTGATTTTACATTTAAAGCAGAGTAATTCTCATTATTTTGGGAATTTAGATTATTATGCAGTTTATAAGTGAATATGATTCAATAATACATGTTTCTTTATTTCTTTTTTCCTGGTGTGCGCCGGCTGTATACTCAATAGGGAGCGTGGAAGTTGGTTGTATATCCTTGGCACCGCAAATGAAAGTTGCTTTCTTCCATATGAGTTGTGTATTCTTGGTATTTTCAGTAGTCCATTTGCCCTTTGCCTTGTATTGACGCCGTGATCAATCGCTTGTTTAAAGCGTTGGTCGTTGTAGGTCTCGTTAATGAAATTAAAAAGAAAAAGTTTTTGGACGGTTAATACATTTAGATTTTCACTAGGACAATACAAATTTTCTATATAGCGACTACCATACTTAGATCGTAAGAGAATCTTAAGAATCCGGTTTTGAGCCCTTTGGAGTTCCATAATTCTGTATTGCGCTGCATTACCCCACGCTGTTATGCCGTACTGAAGTACCGACTCCACCAGAGAGTAGTAAACTTGCATTAGTACTTCAAACGACGTGTGGTTGCTCAGATGGTAAAGAGCGTATGTGGACTGTCGAAGTCTCTTGCACAGATACCTTATGTGGTGATCCCACTTAAAGTTGCAGTCTACATCCACGCCGAGATATCGATAGACGTCCACTGTATCAATATAGTCTACGCAACCATCTGTCTCAGGTGTTTGATGCGACTTGTGCAGGCAATCAAAATTGTGGAACCGTATTCTTATTCGATTTCTTACTAGGTGGTAGGGTCGAATATGCTTTACTTTGGTCTTCTTCGAGTTAATAACTAAACCATTGTCGTGACACCACCGCAAAATAGTGTTAAACTCTGTTTGCGTTGTCTGAGTAGCAATCTCAATGTCTTTGTGGCTCACAACTATGGCAGTGTCGTCCGCATATTGGAAGCCAACGCTATTTTGCAACACAGATAGCATATCGTTCACGTATATAATGAAGAGAAGTGGTCCCAGTATCGATCCTTGGGGTACACCCCACTCAATATTTTGCAGATTGCTATAGCTGGACGATATTCGCACCATGAAACCTCTGTTCCGAAGATAACTCGCAAACCACTCCAATATTCGACCACGAACGCCTATCTTTTCCAGCATTTTGATGATTCTTGTGTGACATAGTTGTGCAATACAAAATAAAATAAAAACAGTGTAAAGTGGGAAAGACACAGTTGATTTCAAGGCATCATTACGAGGAAATGGAGGAAGAAAATGATTTCTGTAAGTTGAATTTTCTCAACAAAAAAAAAAATGTTATTGAGTTAGGACACCCTGTCCCTTCTAAGAAAATAGATTATAAGAGCATGGATGGTTTTTTTTATTTTGTATTTATTTATTTATTTAACAAAACGTCATTTTTGAAGTTCCTTATTTTGTATTACATTATTCTTTAATTTATTGCCTTTTGCAGCTGCCAAAAAAAATTCTTTCGAAGCCATATGATAACTTTATGTTAATTGTAAATTTTACTTTTAATGACTTAAAGTATACAAAATTGGCTTGGACGGCTTTACTTGTGATTAGCAAAATAGCAATACCCTGAATATTTTTACTTATAATAATTATAATATGCGTGGCACTACAGCCCGTAGAGGGCCAGGGCCTAGCTTCTCTGCAACCGCTCGTGTTGTTCGTGCTATTGTTCTCTCACGCGTGGAACGGACCTACAGTTTAATGCCGACTCCGAACGGCGAAGTTGAGAAGCATTTTCTAGACAGGAATACTCTTTGAGCATTGTCAGTGACTCGAAAGAGGTGGAGCCGTGAAATATGAAAGGTGCTAAATTCGGGTATCGAACCTGGTACCCTCAGTGTAGGAGTCGACGCACTAACCCACTACGCCACTGTTACCAATTTTTACTTACCCTTTTCAATTTTCCACGCCAAGTCACTGGTAGGTACTCAAGTATTTGAGTGTGTTTCAGGAACCATGAAGTAGCAAACAGTATTACCACAGGGACACAATTGAGTCAAAAGGGACTATTTTTTTGGCTTGACTGGGGGCTCATATTTCTTTACATTTTATTTTACATTTTTCAGAAAATAAATCAGTTTTATGTTAGTCGCCGTGGCTTATTGGGTTAGTGCGTCGTCTCCTACATGTAAAGTGCCAGGTTCGAATCCCCAATCTACCAACTTTCATAATTCACCGCTTTCGAGTCACTGAGAATGCTCAAAGAGTATTCCTGTCAAGAAAAAGCTTCTAAATTTTGCTGTTCGGAGTCGGTATAAAACTGTAGGTCCCTTCTGTAGTGTTCTTGTTTGTTACGAATGTAAAACGGCCAAGAAAGTTATTGAAACACGTGCTATTCTATATTAATATTAAATTCAACTGTCTAAAGTATATTTCCTTATTTTCAATATCAAATGATTAGGTTGCTATTTACAATTAATTAACAGGTAAAATTTCAAGGTTGTTTTATACATTACATTCCTCCACTGCTTATTATAATAAGTAAGCTCTTCAAAACATATTTGTGTTAAAAAGTTAAAACAAAACGTAATCATTAAAACGCTGCGGCTTCTGATTTCTTGTAACTCGCTTGTGGCCTTGGAGTAAGGGCTGTGGTGAATTTGGTGGTGTGGTGAAAGTTTCATCCTCAGTAGGCTCTCTGTTGTTTTCTTGTATGTGATTGTCAATGTCAGCTGTTAAGTCAGAATTGATTCCAATTTGTTGTTGTTCCTCGTTATTATTATTGTTGTCATTGTTCAATTGTTCAGCTTCAGTAATTGGTGATGAATTTATTATTTTGTTTTTAATTGCAGGTTCTCTTAAGATGTTTGCTTTATTGTTTTGTTTACTCCTGTTGAAATGTTTGAAATAAGAAGAATTTCTTACCAGTATCTTATTTCGTTCACCTCTTCTTGCCCAGATTTGAGACCCGATAATTCTTATGATTTTCATAGGCACAGGATTGAACGGTGGAGTTAACTTGTTAATTGCCTTTTGTTTACAGAGAACTTCATCTCCAATTTTGAATTCAGATTCTTTTGTGTGTCTACGTTTGTCAGCATATTGTTTGTATTTCATTTTATTTTTTTTTTTCATTTCTGTTAAAATTTTTCTTTGTTTTGTATAGCGATGGAAAGAAATTGTTCATCTTCCTGTTGAACATCAACTCAAACGGTGAGACTTCTGTTGTTGCCTGTGGTGTTGCTCTATAATCCATCAGAAACATGTCCAGCTGAGCAAGACAATTAGAGTTCTCTAATTCTGATGACACAAGGCATTTTTTTATGGTTTTGACCATCCGTTCTGCTGTACCGTTTGCTTCAGGCCAGTACGGAGTTGTCTTATGATGGTGGATGCTATATTGTTCCATAAATTCTTTAAAATCATGGCTGCTAAAAGGTGGTCCATTGTCAGACTTCAGGCTTAAAGGGATGCCGAATACTGCAAATATCTTCACAAGTGTCTTCTTTACATCAATGAATTTTGTTGAATTGATTACTTCTGCAAATGGATATTTTGAATACTCGTCGACAAGAATAAGCAAGTATTTTCCATTTGGAAGTGGTCCAGCGAAGTCCATTGAACCCTTTGCGAACGGTGTTGATGTTGGTTCAACTATTTCAAGTGGCTCGCGGTTGTTTTGATTTGTAACCACTTGACATATGTGACATTGTGAAATTGTTTCTTCTACACGTTTGTCCAAATTCGGGAACCAAATTTTTGATCTCAGGAGCTGTTTGGTTTTTACGATACCCATGTGAGATTTATGTGCAAGGGCGATAGCTGCGTTGACAAGCTTTTCGGGAAGTAACAGTTGCGTTCCTTTTAAAATACATCCTTCTGTTACGGACAGTTCTTGACGTACTCCTTTATATTTTGCAATCTTTGCACAGTCCCACATGCTTTTGTTGTTCATTGTTATAACCTTTATAAGATGTTGTAATACTGGATCCTGTTCCGTTTCTTTTTGAATTGTTTTTAGACAAATTGCTTTTGGTAGAGAATTCTGAATAATAAAGTTGATATATTTTTCTATTTCGTTACTTGTGTTGGTATTTTTATTGTTTGTTGGATGTCGAGAAAAATAATCTGCTGGATTTGAACTACCTTGTTGATGTTGGATGTCGAAATTGAAATTTTGTGTTTTTAGTAGTAGACGTTCTATTCTGCTTGTTGGCTTAGATTGTGGATTTCGGAAAATGCTGATTAAAGGCATGTGATCTGTATGGAGCGTGAACTTTGTTCCAAACAGATAGATCTTAAAATGTTCCATTGCCCATGTTGCTGCTAACATTTCCTTCTCTATCTGGCTATATCGTTTTTCGACCGGACTGAGTGCATGACTTGCATATGCAACGATCTCGTATACGGTATTGTGATATTGAGATAATATTCCAGATAGACCCTCAGGACCTGCATCGACATGTAGGTGTGTTGGTTTGTTAACATCATAATAGGTTAACTTAGAAGCATCTCCCATTAGTTTTTTTAATAATGTTAATGCTTCCTCATGCTTCTTCTCCCATATGAACTCCTTGTTTTTTTTAATGAGTTCTCTCAACGGTTGTGTATGCGTTGCTAATTCTGGCAGGAAAGGTAACGCAAAGTTTAACATACCAAGAATGCTGCGAACTTCTGAAACATTGTTGGGTGTTTCAAGTTTCTTGAAAACTGCTACCTTCTCCGGATCTGGTTGGATGCCATCTTTAGAAAACATGAAACCAAAAAACTTCAGCTGCGGTTGGCTGAAAACGCACTTTTTCTCATTGACGGTAAGATTGTTCGCACGAAGTCGTTGAAAAACCTCTTCCAGTGCCGCATCATGTTCAGCTTGTGTTCTTCCAAAAATAAAGATGTCATCACTCACATTCAGGACGTTTTTGATGTTACTCAGTGTTTGTCTTATGATGTCCTGAAATTCTTCTGCTGCCGTATTAACACCAAAATTCAATCGTTTATATCTGTAGACTCCACAGTGTGTGTTAAACGTTGTTATAAATCGTGATTCCTCGTCCAGCTCGATTTGGTGATAACCTTCGTTCAGATCGATTTTACTGTATACTGTTGTGCCGTTTAGAGATGTTATTATATCTTGCAATGTTGGTGTTACCTTTCTTACTCTTTGAATGGCTTTGTTGGCGGCTCGCATATCAATACACATCCGAATAGCAGTTGGGTTATGGGGTTTTGGTACAATTACCACTGGTGATACCCATGGTGTTGGACCCGTTGCTTTCTCTATGATATCTGCCTTCATGAGTCGGTTTATTTCATCTTCAACAGCTGGTCGCAGATGGAAGGGAATCCGGCGGAAACGCTGTGCCACTGGTGGTACATCTTTGTTGATGAAAAGATGAACTTTTTGTTTGTTGTGTTTTCCGATACCTCTGAATACGTCAGGGTATTTAGTTTTGATGTTAATATTGATGTTGTTTGTTAAATGTTGAACTATGTGGATTATATTTAATTGTTTTGATGCATTGTAACTGAGTAAGGATGTTGCTTGGCTAGCTATTACGAATATGGTTTCGGTAATGGAATGTTGTTTGAATGTTAAGTTTGCAGTAAATTTTCAGTGATGTGTTTGAATTATAGGGTATGATTTTCCCTGTATGTTTTGTTAGTTTTGGTCTATTTTCGAGTTTGTTAAATATGCTGTTGCTAATTATGGTTGCTGTGGACCCTGTATCTATTGTGAAATTTGTTGGCATCTTGTTAAGTAAAATTAATATTGTTGGCAAGGTGTTGTTTGTGTCATTTATGTTAAATGCTGTTTTTAGTGTTTCATTTTCTGTTTGTTTTAGATTGTACGTTCTGAAAGTATTCTTTGAATTTGTTGATCTAAGACAGACCTTAGCAAAATGTCCTTTCTTTTTACAAGAGTTGCAAAGAACATTTCGTGCTGGGCATTGTTGGAGTCCGTTAGTATGCCAAACATTTCCACAGTTCATGCAATTAGGTTTCTTGTTTTTAATTTGCATTGTTCCGTGTGCATCTTTGTTGCTTGCACTGGTGCGCCTTGGTTGTTGATGTTGTCTTGTTTTTATATAGTTGCACTGTTCAGGTTGTTGTTGCTGCTGTTGTGCTTCGATTTTGATATTATGCTCTTCAGACATTTCATAAGTTTTTGCCTCTTGTAATAATATCTGAAGAGTTGGCTTTGTTTGAAATGCAAAATCTCTTAGTCTATGCGATGTTGTTGTGCATATTATTTGAGATTTGATTTCTTTGTCCCTGTCAGTGAAATCACAGTTGGAACTTAATTTGAGAAGCCTGGCGTAAAATTGACCCACTGTTTCGTGTTGATTTTGTTTTGCCTGCCGAAAGGAATATACTTCGAACTCGATGTTTGTTTTGGGCGAAAAATGATTGAACAGCATTTGTTTCGCTATCTCAAAATTGTCCCTTTTTACTGTTGTTGGAACACCATTTTCGTCAATTATTACTTTTGTTGTTTCTGCTGTTGTTGGCTCTGGCAAATTATGGAAAATTTCAAAGACGTCTTCACCTGCATAATGTAATAATAACGCCTTTTGTCTCTCGGTGTTATTGATGTCGCTCGCAACTAAGAAATTTTCAAATCGTGCAATCCACTTCTTCCAGCGATCACCGGCATTGGTGGCATCTTCGTTGTAGTTGAAAAATGGAATTCTGCCTCCTTCCATATTGAATTATGTTCTTTTTTTTTTTTTTTTTTATGATGTTGATATGAAATTGAATTTATTTGTTATAAATTCAAATCAATGTACCTTTAAATCCTCGTCGCCAAATGTAGTGTTCTTGTTTGTTACGAATGTAAAACGGCCAAGAAAGTTATTGAAACACGTGCTATTCTATATTAATATTAAATTCAACTGTCTAAAGTATATTTCCTTATTTTCAATATCAAATGATTAGGTTGCTATTTACAATTAATTAACAGGTAAAATTTCAAGGTTGTTTTATACATTACACCTTCCACGCGTGAAAGAAGAATAGCACGAGAGACAACACGAGTGGTTGCTGAGAAGAGGTCCGCCTCGGACTGCCGCACCACTAATATTATTTTTATTATTAAATCAATTTTATAATTTTGCAAAGTGTAAAAGTACGCATTATTTTATTTCCTGGATTCTGTCATTTAAAACCTTATTCATTTTTAACAATGTTTGTTAAAGTTTTCTTTAATAATAAAAGCATTATCAAACCAATTTGCTGGGATTCATAAATAATTTATTCTGTGTTAACACTGGTAGCAACGCAGTCTCCCTTCTGTGGGTTCCTGGAAAATGGCGATCCAAAGAAACAGCTGGCGAGCTAGTTAAGCGTGGCGGAACTAAACAGCAGCTTATTAGTAGGGATCATGAGTCTAGGGTGACCCGATCCATGAGCACGAAAAAGACGACACCTTCAAAAATCTCAAAAAAGTGGAAAAATGTAATACAGTCGAACTTCGTTAACTCGAATGAAATTGGTTAGCAATAGAACCAAGACTTAAATTTACATGTAATTTGACTTCGATTACTCGAATGTCTTGATCACTCGAACAGAATATCTGGCGTCACCTTCGTTAAGTCGAATTCTGAAGGGAAATTCTCAAATTCTGCGTATTCTACAAGTTCGTTTTATAAGGCATCGCTTTTGGGACACTGCGTTTGTATGTTCCTTTGACCTAGTATAGTATAAAAAAATCTGAGTGAGAGGAAAAGGATGATTTTTCAGAACTGAACGCCCAAAAGAAAAAAATGAGGAAGCAATTCAACCCCAGATGGAATTTGAAGATTGAAAATATACAAGAAATATACAAGGTGTTACGTATGATGATTATCTGCAGATGGATGGCGATATTGTTACTCAGGAGTTTTCCACAGATAAAGATACTATCGAAATATTTAGATGTGAGTCCGGATCTTCTCAGGTCGACAAAAACGATGCATGATCAGAGGCAGTGATCTAATTGGGAAATACTTGGCGATAATTGAGGATGATTTGATTCAACCACCTTCGCACGAGTCCCATTCTTTATAATTTATTTACTTCTGATATTCCAAAGATTCCAAATTGTGAAATTTCTATTTATGCGGATGATATTGCAATACTATCTTCGCATATGTTCGGTCTCAATATTGAGACGAATTTAAAAAATGCAATTGAAGTTTTGCAATCTTATCTTTCTAAGTGGAAAATTAAACTTAACCCCGGAAAAATTCAAGCCCATTTTTTTCACAAGGAAAAGAAGGCCTTGCTTTCTCCCGGCAAATCAGTTAAGTGTTAATGGTCACTTAATAGAATGGAGGCCAAATGTTAAGTACCTAGGCATATTTTTGGACCACAAACTGACTTTCAATAAACAGGTCTTGGAAACAATTAACAAAGTCAATCTTGCAATACGAATTTTATATCCGTTTATTATTAGGAAGTCCTTACTTTCGAAAGAAAATAAGATCATTATTCACAAGACGATCTTTCAATCAATTTTGCTTTATGGGTGTATGGTCTGGGGTAATTGTGCCAAATATAATATTGAAAAACTTCAAATTACACAAAATAAAATATTGAAAATGATGCTTAATCTGCCTTGGTATCACTCTAGACTGGATGTACACGATATGGCTAATGAACTGGTCTCCTCCAGAATATGCAAACTTAATAATAATTTCAAGCTAAGGTGCAATATTCCTGACAATCCACTAATCAACCAATTGCATTTGTTATGATATCTACAATTTCGTTTGTGATCATTAAATCATTTTAAACGTATATTCTTAGCTATTTATCTTACATACTTATTTATTTATTCATGTATACATTATATATCTATTTATTTATTTTTTTTTCTCTTTTTTTTATTTATACATTTATGTATTTATTTATTTATTTATCTATGATTTATATATCGATTTATTGTTTTCTTTGTTAACTTATTTATTTGATTATTTATATATTTATCTACTTACCATTTTATTTATTTATTTATTTTTAATTTATTTATTTCTCTGTTTTTATTTGTACTCCTGATCTTTAGTTTATTTATTTATTTATTTGTTTATTTATTTATTTCTTTTTTCTTTCTAATCTGAGGTTTTTTTTTCCATGATTTTCCTCATTGTTTCAAAGCTGTTAAAAGTGTTAACTCATAAAAAAATATTAGATAATGACCTAGTTGAAAGACAGTATTATTTCATATCTCTAAAAATGTAATTTACTGTAAATTGTGCGACAACATATTGTAACTCATGAAGCAATTAAAATAAAATATATAATACCTTCACACGAGTTGATTGTAAATTATGTTTAAAGACTCATTAAGTAGCAAACGATTCTGTATACCTACAATAGTTTAATTTCCATTGAATACTCTTTTTAAAAAACAAACTAAGAAATCAGCTCTTCAGTCATGTATAACAGACTATTTTATATAATGAGTATGTTCCTCTACTTTTTATGTGTTATATTGCAAATAAATAAATATTTATATCAACTTTTCATTTTACTTGATAACTCGAATTTTTTTGTGGTTGTTCGAGTTATCGAAGTTCGACTCAAAACAATACAAAAAAAACATCAATTTTAACAAATTCAAATAACATAAATTAAAATAATTCAAGTCAATCCTAACTTTAAATACAAGATACAAATAAAATACTGGCTCTAATAATCAATACTAATTTAATTATTGACACTCATAACATTTGTCCTTGATGGTATTTTTTTTTAAATATTTTTTTTTTTAAGTAATATTTTTTTTTTTAAGTCCGAATCATGATAGGTCATTGTGGGGCGAATCACACTATGTCTAAGCCTGATTCCCACTGCTCTTATTACAGCCTCAGGAGGTTGACATTTAATAGGCCTTTGGTTTTCAAATGCGAACCTTCGATAGAGAGTACACGGTGGCCATGGTTACGGGGTTAGGTACGTAACCTAAATCTAGACTTCTTTGGAAGTTGATCGCCAACCAGTCAGAGATGGGACTTACAATCAGGTCCGATGGTGTATAGTGATGTTGTTGATAGTGTTGCTCGACCCTCTGAGGGAGCTGCATTGTGTGTGGAGTGGGTTGACGCCACCATTATTGAGATTCACTGTGTTACAAGTTCCTGAGAAAAGAGTGTCGACAATGAGAGCCAGACTCACCATGCTGGATGTTGCCCGGCATACTGGTGACTTCGAGATCCCTCATACCGGCGCGGAGTTGCAGTGATTGGCAGTGGTGCCTACACATTATCGTTGAAGGCAAGGGCTAGACGCTCCGACGACGCGAATGCAAAGCTTCTAAGTGAATCAAGCAATGTAAAAATTTTGCCGTGCGCCGTTGTGTGACAACGATCCTCCACCTCAGACTTCGGGGGTAGCTTGGTGCTGGCCGGCTGAATAGAGGGTTGGGCGGAGTCGCAATCTCTTCAGAGGGCAGATGCCCTTCGGTCGATCATTCTCTACATTCCTTAAGCCATTATGTCCTTAGAGAGAATCTGACGGTTCCGCAGTTAGAATGGCAGTCCATCAACGATCTCTGTTGAGTGTGTGGAGCTTTCCTGGTCTCCTGACTCTCGACTGATCTTGTTTTTTAAGTCGCCCCCAGGGAAGTTCATCCTCGGCTCTATAAGTATAACGCCTTGATCCATCCGACCGGGGAGGAAGATGAGTTTTGGATTCTTGGGTAGGAGAATATGGCTGGTGTCTTAGGGCATATGTGCCCGAGAACATGAGGTGAACAGCCCCGCAAAGGAGGCCGCGTTGTTACTTGTTATTGTCAGGGTTCCTGCGATTCCAGGGCTTAAACGGGCGACACTTTCTCAATCCACCACTAACGTCGTTGTTGTTAGAAAATTCCCTTTCTGAAAAAGATTTCTCTTGGCAAGGGTATCGAATTACTGCAGCACGAGTAATTGTGCGTCTGCACCCTAGAGGATACATAAAGGAGGACGAAGGCAAGAACTCTCTGCAGGCGGCTTGGTTAACAAACAAACTCTGCCGCTCCCAGGAGAGTGCTAAAGTTTACCTGAAATTAACACTCCGCTGTTTGGGCTTATGGGACCCGTGAATGGCAAAAGTTGTTTCGACACAACCTACGTACAGGACCTCAACAAGAATCGTCTGGCCAATAAAATTTTCCATTAACCTTGCACAGTATTCTGTTACCAGTTGCCGTTGCCATTGCCGCGAAGCCCAAGTCTCCTTTCTGTTTCGCTGAATTCTAATTCCTCACCCACGCGCAGATACCTACACCAACTGAGATAATATGAAATTCAATTCACATCTGAATCAATCTCATTCCGCATTCCGTCTGCAATTAGCCGAACAACAACAGTAGTCACAAAGAACAACAACGCTGAAGCTGTAATAAGACTAAGGTCGTTGGGGGGGTGGGGGCAGGAAAAAAAGTTAGTGTGCGTCTTTTTTTTTATTGTTAATGAACAATGAAATAGACTTCCGAAAATCTAACCTAAGACCACCTCGCCACCACACTCGGCCCCCGCGCAGGACGCTCCCAATGCATAGCAATGTATATGTAAAGCATGTTTGTGTTATCCCTGTGTTTTGTAGCAAACATTTACATAAGTAAATAAATTGAAATTTGTTTTGTAAATTTTCCATTTGGGACATGATATCTGGCTTGGTCGTCGTGGTCCTCCTGGTTGCTCGTTCTCCTCCGCTTGTTATATTGCGTGTGCCGTTTGCATGGCGGCGGCGACGGTGATGGCGAAATTAAACAAACCAACCAACGAAATTGTAGAATTGCTAAATATTGTACTCTATCTCCCTCACTCACACACTCACACCAGAATAGTATGCTCCTTGTTGGGATTGAGGGACAACACGAAGGTCTTTTGCCGAATAAATTAGCAAACATTTTTGATAAATATGCAAACATTCAAGGATTTTCGACGAACGTACTCAGGGTGAATTTTAATTTTTATTGAACAACGTCGTCGTTGCTGTATCCTCATCGCTAGTCATAGTGCACACACAGAGTGTATTTGTCCTCTCCTCTCCGTTTGGGGAATTATCTTCATTTACAGTCGAACACGGTGGCGCCCTCAAACTTCCCCCGCCCTCTTCGCACACATATTCTAATTGTTAAGGACAGAACGAATTGGGAAGCGTTACACAACAATAACATTTAAGCTACCTGCCTATTTAGTTTAATGGCAGCAGTTTAAGTTAATTACAGTTGCTTTACGTGTTTCCTGGAGATCCACATTATGGCGGAAATCGATGAAGGTGCCCGCCCGAGTGGCTAGTCGCCGCCGCTCAGAAATGAGGCTCACATTCGTACGAGTTTCTAATTAGAATTGTCCTTGTTCCTGTTCTCATCTCAATTAAGCGGATCATTACGATGGAAGTATCATTCGGGCACGGGGTCTTCTCGGTCAGGATGAAGTAGGGTGGGCAATTTCAAAGGACGCTCGCTTCTCGGGGCTCATAGTTGTTCTGTTGAAATTTAAGGGACATGATTTTATGCGGAGGTTGGTCCAGTGATCTCTAAAAATGATCACATAGAGCTAAATTGTGGCAGGACCTTCTGTGAGACAAATCAACTTCATCTTCATCTTATTTGTGTTGTGCTGCATTCCCAGGAGGAATGGGGCCTCAGCCTATGCACCCAGCGCGAGCTCTGGCTAATTATTCGCACAAATAGAGCGTCTTACGATACAACAAAGTGTTTTCATTTTATTTAAAGGCAGCCGTTCCCCGCGAAGATCAGTTACCTCGGTTGGATAGATAATATTACTTTCGAACAAATTTGCTTACCATAAAAATGTTACTGTGAGTCAAAAGCGGTGCCCTCTGGATAGCCTTTAAAGCAACCGCTTAGAGGTGAACTAATGTATGCAGCGGCCCCCTTGTTCAGGGGGTTTAAACCAGAACCCGGTCCTCCAGGTTCGGGGGTTGCGCGTGGGGTTAACTTCCTCACCGCGTAAAAAATTATGGATCAGAAACGATGAGAAGCCTCGGATACGGATGACCCTACTGCTGACGACTATGGACAACAAAATAAGGACAACGATTTTCGGTTCTGCACGTGGAATGTGAGGTCTCTGAACAGACCACGTGCAGCCGATGAACTTGCGGAAGCCCTCGAAGCTTATAAGGCAGATATCACCGCCATTCAGGAGGTGCGGTGGGATGGGCCGGGCAAAAAGAGGATGAAAACTTGCGATATTTACTTCGGCGATTGCTACAAAGAGCGAAGGCAGCGCTTATTCCGATGCGGGTTTGTTGTTCGAGGCAGACTTAGGCAGGAAGTCTTAAGCTTTAAATACATAAGCGAGCGCCTCATAATAATCCGCATCAAAGCTACATTCGGCAACATCAGCCTGATATGCGCACACGTCCCAACGGAGGACAAAGATGACGACAGCAAAGACGACTTTTAAGATCTCCTAGAAAGAACATAACATCAATGCCCCAGCTACGACACCAAGATCGTTCTAGGAGATTTCAACGCAAAGCTGGGCAAGGAAGACATCTTTGCTAGAGTCATCGGGAAGCACAGCCTGCACGACAACACGTCCGAGAACGGACTCAGGCTGTTGGACTTCGTAAAGGGGCGAAACCTCTTTGTAGCCAGCACGCGGTTCCCTCACCACAATATCCACAAAGGGACCTGGCGGTCTCCTGATCAATCAACCGTCAACCAGATTGATCGCATTGCGATCGACATCAGACACTCCTCCAGCATTCTCGATGTACGAACTTTCCAAGGAGCCAACATCGACTCGGATCATTTCCTTGTTGTAGGCAAGGTAAGAACACGGATATCGATAGGACAACGGAGTAGAGCAAGACCATGATAGTTGGACGTCGGAAGTCTACAATCGCAATTGACCGCTAGCAACTTTGCCGAGTCCAACCCTGCCAGGCGAAACAATCGACCAACAATGGAACCGTTATCAAAAATCCATCAGAGAAGCTGCATCTGATGTACTGGGTTTTAAAACGCCGCCCCAAAAAAAACCCCTGGTTTGACAACGAGTGCAGGCAGGCACATTCAGCGAAGCAAGCAGCATACAAGGCGACGCTGGACAGAAGGACGAGAGCGGTTCGTGAGCTCTACGAACTTAAAAGAAGGGAAGAGCACCGGCTTCTCAAAAAGAAAAAGAAAGAGCATGAGAAGCGCGCAATCGAGGAGATGGAGAGGTGTTACGGCAGAAATGACGTCCGAAAGTTCTACCAACGGGTAAAACGACTATCCAATGGATACAAAATTCGGACAGAAGCCTGTCGTGCCGCAGAGGGACAACTCGTAGTAGATTCGCAGTCGATACTGAGAATCTGGAAGGATCATTTCTGTAGACTGTTAAGCGGCGAGGAAGACTCCAATACCGCTGTCAGGCAGAATGTTCCACTCAACGCAATTGACGATGATCGACCAGAATTCTGTCGCCCCGACCTAGACGAAGTCAAGATAGCGATACCGAGACTAAAGTCGAATAAAGCTGCTGGTGCGGAACTGTTTAAGGCAGCTGGAGATGAGCTGGTAAAGTACATGGACCAACTCATCTGTAAGATATGGTCGGAGGAAAGCATGCCCGACGAGTGGAATCTCAGCATCGTTTGCCCAATCCACAAGAAAGGAGATCCCTTTGACTGCGCCGACTATAGAGGGATAAGTCTCCTGAACATCGCTTACAAGATCTTCTCTGCCGTTTTGTGTACTCTCCTGAAGCTGTTTATAAATAACCTGATAGGTCCATATCAGTGTGGCTTCAGGCCAGGGAAGTCCACCATCGACCATATTTTCACACTACGGCAGATTCTGGAAAAGACCCAAGAGACGCAGATCGACACCCACCACCTATTCGTCGATTTCAAAGCCGCATATGACAGCGTACATAGGGACGAGCTATACAACGCCATGTCTAGTTTTGACATTCCTGCCAAACTCGTCAGGTTGTGCAGGATGACGATGGAGAATTCTCGCTACTCCATCAAGGTCGGTAACGAACTTACCGAGACCTTCAATGTCAAAAAAGGATTTAGACAAGGTGACGCGCTGTCATGTGATTTCTTTAACATCACCCTGGAGAAGATCGTGCAAGACTCACACGCCAGCACTAGAGGCACGACCTTCCAGAAGTCCGTACAACTGTTAGCCTTCGCGGACGACATTGACGTGATTGGCAGAACACAGCGAGCCGTCAATGAAGCGTTTGCTGGAATTGAGGCGGAGGCGGCCAAAATGGGTTTAGCGGTGAACGAGGGCAAAACGAAGTAAATGCTGTAATCGAGAAAGGACGCACAACATCGACGACTTGGCCAAAGCGTCACCATGGGCAGCTATAACTTCGAGGTAGTGAAGGACTTCGTCTACATCGGCTCGCAAGTGAGGAGTACGAACAACACCAGTACCGAGATTAAACGCAGAATTACTCTTGCCAATCGCTGTTTCTTTGGGCTCAAGAGGCAATTGAGTAGTAGAGTCCTCTCTCGAAGGACCAAGCTGACTTCATACAAGACCTTGATCATCCCAGTCCTGCTGTACGGCGCGGAGGCATGGACAATCTCAAAAGCGGATGTTTCTTCATCGGCTTGGTCTTTCGAGAGAAAAGTTCTGCGTTCAATTTTGGTCCTGTTTGCTTTGATGGTCATTGGAGAAGAAGATTCAACCACGAACTGTACGGGCTGTACAGAGGCATGAGCCTTGTCAGGCGTCTACGGGTTCAAGACGCCAACCCAAGATGGCTGTGCCATGTAGAGCGCATGGACAACACTGCTCCAGCCCGAAGAGTCTTCGACTCCGAACCAGTGGGACAACGCAATAGAGGACGGCCAGGGAACCGATGGCGCACCCAGGTGGAGAAGAACCTCAATCGACTAGGTGTGCGCAGTTGGAAACAGCTGGCAAAAGATCGTGCGGCTGGAGAGGCTTACAGGCCCAGGTCCACCCCGAACTGTAGCGCCACCTGAAGAACAAGAAGAATGCAGTATTGTTATCTATTTGTGTCATGCCGCATTGTCAACCAAAAGTAATACCTTTTTACGGTTCGCCCTAAATTTTGCATTTAGTTCGTTCATGATCTCACTCCAGATTGACCGAGTCATACAATCCTTTGTGTTGGCAAAATGTTGAGTTGTGGTAGCACCTAGGGTTGTGAGATTTCCCTATAGAGAAAATCGTTACCGCTTGAATTGTCGCTACCGCTTGAATTTGTAACAAAAAGAATTGTAATTCGGTCTTTATTGCATTTGGTTGCTGATGGTATTTCGGATCTGGTTGCCAATGTTCCGGTAGATAAAGCTTTATACATTAATGCGGACTCATTCGCATTGTATACATATACTCTCCTCACCATATTCTTCAAGATATGTTAGCAAAATGTTTGCCAACTATTCGTTATCGAAAATACCGTGCACATCGCCAGAACTTTTCTCCCCATGAATGTTCTTAAAATTAATATTTTCCCTATGTTTCCAACGCTCCAGCCAACCATTGGATGGTACAAAATCCACATTTAGCATAATACCAAACGCCCTTGCCTTTTCCATTAAAAGTGGGCCAGAGATTGTTGCATTTTTCGATCGCATTTCCTTGAACCAAACCAATAGCGCCTTTCCCACATCTTTACAGGCACCTGTTCGCACTCGTTTCCTCAACAAATTTTGGTTTCGTGTGGCCATATTACGAATGGAAACAGTGTGTTCACGATTCTTGTTAAAGATGGTGCATTGCAGGCGAACTCTGTACAAATAACTTTCCTTGGATTTTCCGCTTCAATTTTCTTTAAAATTTCAAGCCTTTTTTTAAGTGACAAACTTGTGGATTTCTTTCGAGGCCCAGGCATCTGAAATATTTTTTATACAAACACAACTTTAAATTCTTCTTTTTCTGAACTTTACCATGTGTGCTACATTTCTACAGATTTGGCCACAATATAACGGTATTCAATTAAACAGTTGAGCACTAAAGCCGAAGGAGGAAACGTAAACAAACATAATATTGTGCTGTCAAAATGGATAGACTATGCAAGGTGCACGTTGATTGTCAAGTCCAGTGGACGTGTTCAGTTGAAGAAATTACAAATGATACCAATCGTTGTATTTATTATTATTTTTTTTTCAGTTATGCGGAGCTGAAGCAGTACGTATTATTTATTTTTGACATACATTTTTTTTGCAACTAACCAGGTTTTTCAATTAAGCGGGTTTCAGTTAGGCGGATTAATTTATATGAAAATGATGAAAAAAATGCTCTGTGATAATTTCTGTGTTTCAGTTAACCGAATTTTCCTGTAAACCGGAGTTCATATAAGCGGAGTCGACTGTGTATGTCTGTTTGTTAGAACAATATCCGTCCACTTATTCCACAAAAGTTACTATGTAAGTTACATGTTTGGCACAAACCTATTTATATAAACATACATACACATCCTCACAAAATTATTCGCACAAAGACTTTACAGCAGAATTTATTTAATATTTTCTATGTACAACTTAAAAAGTAACTGTTTTTATTATTATACATCTGCTCTATACATTCAATAGTCATATTCAAGGTTCAAACTGATGCAATCAACCCTAAGAGTATTTTTTTTCGACATCTCCAAATACGGCAAGAGGAAACCAGACACAAAATTATCCGCACAAACTCAAGCGTTGTGTTATAATAACCGCTCATTCTGTTGAATGCTGTGATCGAGGCAATAAGCAGAAGGATAGAGGATATTTCTGAGAAAATAAAATAAAAAAAAATGAAAAATGAGCAAAATGGGACGAAAAAAATCGGAAACTTCTAGAAGAGCGAAAGGTTATTTTAAAGTTAGTTTGCGAAGGCAAAACGTACTGAGAGACTGGTGAACTTGTTGGAAGATCCTATACCGTAGTTAGGGATGTTGTCAATAAGTTCAGAAATGAGGGTTGTTTAGAAAATAAGAAAGGTAGGGGTCGAAAAAAAAATATATTATCGGAGGCATATTGTCAAGAAAATCAAGAAAAACCATAAGACCCCAGTAAAATTATTGACCGTCAGGAATCATTAAAAAACCACTCTCTGTCGAAACAGTAAGGCGGACTTTAAGGTCAAAGAATTTTAACGGTAGAGTTGCACGTCGCAAACCCTTTATTTCCAAAGCTAACAAAGAAAAAAGACTCTTGTTCGCCAGAGAGTATGTTAACAAGACTCCAGACTTTTGGAACACCGTTATTTTTAGTGACGAAAGCAAGTTTAACTTGTTTGGCAATGACGGGAAGCAAAGGGTTTGGCGAAAACCAAATACTGAGCTGAGTGAAGCTAATCTTCAAGCGACGGTGAAACATGGCGGTGGTAATATCATGATGTGGGGGTGTATGTCTGCTCGGGGAGTTGGTCAAATGGAGTTCATTGACTATAGAATGAACCAATATGACTACCTCGACATCCTAAAAAGAAATTTGCAGCAAAGCGCTACTAAAATAAGTCTAGGGTCAAATTATGTCTTTCAACAAGACAACGACCCAAAGCACACAATGTCAAAATGTGGCTACTTTTCAATGCTCGCTCGCAGCTCAAAACGTCTTCACAGTCACCCGACATCAACCCTATTGAACATTTGTGGGCTGAGTTTGAAAAAAATATTCGAAACCGAGCTATCAGCAGCAAAGCTTCTCTTAAAGAAGCTCCACAACGAAAATGGGAACAGATTTTTGCAAGAAACTTGTCGGGAGTATGTCAAAACGACTAAGAGCCGTTATTGATGCTAAGGGTGGTGCAACTAGATACTGATGTGCCACTCACCTACTTTATTTTACGGATTTTTTCATATTTTTATTTTTGTGCGAGTAATTTTGTGTTACGTTTACTTGAAGTCAATTTGTTTATTTTCGTTTTTGACTACTTGGAGTTATTGATATTTGATTTTTTTTACTAATTTTTAATCTTTTACTAATTCTAATTTTTTTTAATTTTATTGAATTAATTTTTCACGGCTAAGTAATTGGAATTTAGCTTATTTCGTTAAATGAAGTCTTGTGCGAATAATTTTGTGAGGATGTGTACATATCTTATTTTATAGGCGAGGAAGTGAAATGGCCTAAAAACGGGAACATAGTAGCTGAGCAATTTTTCCGAAGAGCTGAAATGCCATGTATTCCAGGGGCTGTTGATGGCACCTTAATTCCAATTGATGCGCCATCAATAAATAAAGAAGCTTTTTTTTATAATTTGCGCGTGCTCAAGGGATTGCTAATACCCTTATGTGTCCGGGGTCAAGATACAGCACGGGCCGATGGTATAGAGGGAGAAAGGGAGAGGAGGTATCTGTGCACATTGGTCTTAAATATCAGCGATTTTTGGTCTGTGGGAAATATTAGGCTGGGAAGAGCATTCCATATTCCTGCAGGTAAAGAACGAGTCTCTGAATTTAACTGTGCTCCCGAAAATAGGCTTAAGGGTATAGTGATGGGCATTCCTGGCGAGACGGGTATTGCGGGTGAATTCATGGAGAGGAGAAATGCAGTTGGCTAGCTCACTTGAGCATCGTTTGTTGAAATAACAATAAAACGCGGACAAAGAAGAGACGGTACAACGATGTTCGAGCGAGCCTAATGACTCTGCGATATTATTGTCTCCTATAAGTTTTATCGCTCGCTTTTGGATTCTATCAAGTAGGTGCAGTGTGGTCTTGCGGGCACCAGACAAGATACGAGTGTTGTACTCAAGCTTGGGGCGGATGTACGCCATATGAATTAAAGCCAAATCAAAAGGGGTGAAATATTTCTTGCATCGATTAAGGAACCCTTAACATTTCGCAGCATTTTTGGCGACCTCAAATATGTGATCGTTCCAACTAAGTACAAAGGATGAATAGTTTTCCGGTTTCATCGACACAAGCGCCATTCATGGATAATGGCTGATTAACGGGGGTTCCCTTGAGTGACAGCAGACAGCATTGAATTCCACTCTATTGTTTTTCCACAGTTAATTATGCTGTCAAGATCGGAATTCAATGCTTAACATACGCTGCCGTTCCAATTCTACGGCCGAAGGGCGGGGTCGTGAGTCTTGGAAAGAATATGAAAAGCTGTGGGTGCTGTCATCAGCGAAGGAATAGATTGGATTAGAAGTAGCAGACAAGAGATCATTTATAAAAATGAGAAAAAGTGTCGGACACAGAAATGAGCCTTGGGGAACACCAGCATTTATCTGGTGGATATCAGACTTGAACGCATCCAAAACAACTTGAATTGAACGGTTCGAAAGGTGATTTCTAATCCATAGAAGATGAGATTCATCGATACCATAGGCACGCATTTTCGACAAGAGAGCTTGATGCCAAACTCTGTCAAATGCTTTGGAAATATCAAGCGCAACGATCTTGCTTTCGCCTGCATTTTGCAACCACTGTTTCCACTTTTCGGTGAGATAAGCTATCAGAAACCATATTGTCGGGCATTAAGAAGCTTCCGCGATTCAAGATATTTCATAAGCTGACGATTTATCAGCTGTTCCATGACCTTAGAAAGAAGGGACGTAAGTGCTATGGGTCGGTACGAGGTGGGTGACGAATCTTCGCCCTTTTTAGAGACGGGCTAGTTGTCCATGCTGTTTTCCATCTGCTCGGAAAGATACCTAAAGAGTAGGATAGATGAAAAAGCTTACGCAGTGGTTTTGCCAGCACAGACGAACACCTCTTCAGAAGTATAGGGAGAATACCATCCGGGCCAGCGGATTTGTGCACGTCGAGATCTTTCAGTACTCTTGCAAGTGTACGAGTGCGGAAGTGGATTTGTCCCATGGTCTCAATCAACGCTCTCAAGTACAGGTGGAGACAAATTGGAATCTGGCAGTGTTGAGCTAGCTGCAAAATGAGGCGCAAGCAGATAAGCTTTGTCTAAGGAGCTGACAGCTGGAATGTCATTGTAAATGAGCGTGGGAATTGAAGACGAGGCGGATTTCTTTGTTTTTTTTTTACAAATGACCAAAAGTTTTTGCTACGATTGGGACATTGTGGCACTTTTTGCCTCAACTTTTGCTCATAAGAGAATTTCACACGTCTGATAGTTGCTTTGCAGTCATTTCTGGCCCGTTTAAACTTGTTCCGGTTTTCCTCAGTAGGGTTGGCTTTGTATGTCCGAAAATTCAACTCTCTCATCCTAATAGCCTCTTTAAAGCTCGAGTCATACCATGCGTTCGCTTTGGGCTTGATACCATTCACTCTGTGAGGAATGAAGGTTCTCATGCCAAGCAGAAGAATATTTGTGATCATATAAGCAGCGGCATCCACGTCACTATCGACCAGTATCAGTATCGGCATCCACTAAGTGACCAGTTAAAATTCTTAAAGAAGTTGGTAAGTTCGTTCCAATCGGTTTTCTTGCGAGGTGATAACGAGCATTTTGCTGATACGACACAATGGTTCGACGAGCCTAGAGGCGACAGTATGTCAACAGAATATTTATCAGGATGAGAGGTGAGAAACCGGCCTAGCCTCCTGGAAGTGTGGTATAATGGAGAGACAGTTCGCTGCTCGAAGTGGGCGGTGTTTGAAATGACACGAGCTACGAGCTAGGCCGGGTTTACCTAGGACTTTAGCGTCATCCACGTTACATGTTACATTCCAACTTTGGACATAAGCGCCCGCCTGACATTTTCTTGAACATCCTTAGCGGAAGCGAAGTCAGCAAACAAACGGGGAGCAAAATAGGGTTGAAATAAAGCGTGCGAAGCGTATTGCTATATTTTCTGGACATCTTCTACCAGACCTGAGCCTAGCCTCTCAGCAACCTATCGTGATGTGCTTGTCAGTGACTCGAAAGAGGCGGAGCCGTGAATTATCAAAGGTGGTAAGTTCGAGTATCGAACCTGGCACCCTCTGTGTAGGAGTCAAAGCATTTACCCTTCACATCTTCTATTCCGCTCACAAATAAAGCGAAATTAAATTTCTCTCTTGGATATGAAATGACATCAATTTGTTTTGAAATTCGTTGGACCTCATTTCACGCCATTCCAAAACCACGAACTGCCAAAGTCAATTTTGAAGGCTCCAAACCACAACCTCAGAGCCTCTCCACTCTACCACATCAAGAGAACTCCCCCTCGACCCGTTTCAAAGTCTAACGAAAACCGACTCCAATTAGAAGCGAAGATTCGAATCAATTAATGATCCAAATAAACCATCTCGCTTATCCCACTAAGGTGTCACATCCCATGAGATTTATCCCATCCATACTTAATGAAGAAGATAATGGCAAAGTTGATGAAATTACTCGCACACCGGCACACCGGCACACCGGCACTAGGCCTCTGCTCCGTTCAACGATTGTAACCAGCGACGATTCGAGGGCTCTTCGTTCTCCACCATCGTCCCAGGGAATTAATTCCGTTAATCGTTCCTACTCTCCCATTGATATACGTTCATGAGGATGTCAGGCAGCGCCTCTCTGAAACGAAAAACGAAGCCGAAGCCGACACCGCCGCCACCACCACCACCACCCGACCAATCATATGTTAATTAATTTGATTTCCTAATCCGGAGGAGCACCTCTCTGATAGGATCCAACATGCACGACACTGAGTAATAATGATTGAAACCTCTTCATCGTCTTTCCGTGTGGGACGGGTGTACTCCATGTGCATGCATGCATGGGCGTTTTAGGGGGGGGGATTTTAGGGAACAAAGGCAAAGGGATGACAGGGTGGATCAGAAGGAGCTCAAAAATCCCGACCCATGCCACGTCAACCCTTTGCTCGCCAAAGAGCGAAACTATTTAATATGCATAACTCCAAGTCGGATAGAAATACGGTCCGGGGGGGAGGGTGCTCCCCTTGTAGCTTCATTTGTATGGGCCCCCGACCCTCGTTCAGTGCCTTTAATTACTATGTAAATTAGTTCAGCTAGTTGCCCGCCCTCAGCCCAGCCCGCACCAGGGAAGCCAGCCTCTTTGACGTTTTGTGTGTTTTCTGTTTTTTCGTCGTCTTGCTTGCTCTCGGAGAATTTCTTTCCTCTTCTTGTGGAAAATTTGAAATTTTAATTTTAGGACCGAAAGTTTCCTCCTCTGTGGGAGCAGAGATCTTCGGAGGGACAGCCGAAGGACTGTTGCGGATGGTGGGGCGAGAGGCGGAGGTGCTGGAATTACATATTCACATATTGCTTAATTACCTGCGGTATGGTGTGTGTGTTGTGTTTTTGTTTTTTTCGTTTTGGGTTTTTCGGGAATGTCCTTGAAGCTGTTTCCTCGGTTTGGTGGGTTTTGTATTCACACCTCATGGGGTTTAGATTCACCCTTTTTTGGTAACAAAACGCCGTACATGATGGAATAATTTAGCCAGCTCCTTGGGTGGGGATGAATAGGCAGTGGGGAGTCGAAGCTGTATGCTTGTCCTAAGCATCTGCTGCGTGAAATTCTGTCTAGGGGCATTCATTATCAGACGATGTGTCGAACAATGGCTTTGGGTCTTGCGTCTTAATGGAGAGAGAAAGACTAGAGAGATAGAGATAGAGAGAGAGGGAAGAATGCTATCCACCCGAAAACATATCTGACTTGATGGGGCTTGTTATGGTGGGCTGTATCGGCAGCGTTTATTTTGCCTCTCGGATCAGACATCACTCGGAGATGTTGACTTGTGAAATTGGAAAACTGTGCACGGGCACTTCGCTGAATGGCGAAAATATTTCCAAGAATCAACTGGATTTTCACAGTTATACGTCCCACTCCCAACCCCAGAAGCCAATTCATTTGTGGTTGAGGGCCAAAAAGGATATCAGGTGCACTCCGCAACCCACACAATGTACAGGTTGCTGGATACACATCGCCTACAGCAGTCACTGCCAACTCTGGATCCGCTTGACGGGTCTAATATCCAGTGCATGTGACAAGATCTTTAATAGAATATATGCAAGTACATTAATTTAGAAGCCAGGCATACCGCTGACGGCTGATGTTTACCCATTTTCAACGTTTTCCAATCTCCCAATCGCATGCCTTGTATGCATATCCGTGTGACGTGTGATTGACGTCGGTGGAGCGTATCCTGAAACTGCACCAACCACTCCAACACAGCGCATGTACGTACTGCAAACGTGCACGTTACGGCGGGTAATTCCATAGAACGGTCGAAATAAATGAAATTTAGAAAAACTAAAAAATTAGCAGCAGCATGAGTCGCTAACGCCGACGGCCATGGATTGCCCTTTGACGGGGATTTTATTAAAATTCTATTGACAGCGACTTGGTTGACTGGCGTTGAATGCATTGGACATGCCCAACTCATGCAAGCCGTGTGTGAGATTTGCTTTTGCCGGCCGCCAACCCAGAAAAGGGTGGAGTATGAATCTTTCACGATCGCTCCGCGTTCTTTATGCGTCCATGCATATTCGGGCCGTGAAATGAAATTCTCCGCTTGACTTATTGTGAGGAGGGTAAGCCAATTTGTTGGTCGCACAACGAAGTGGTTTTAAATTAAATCAGTAGTGATCAAGAGAAGATTTGTGGAAGTCTTATTAAATCAATCACAACGAGGTGAGGTACTACATGGCACGCCTCCTAGTATTACCCGTTTCATGTGGCGTTGTACGTCTGTTGAACTTCCATTCTGGCCTATGTGGCTTTTATGTACCCGCATCCAGATATTGGCAGGTATCCGATAGGAACGCGTAACACGGATGGTTGATGAGATGGGTATTACACGAGGATGGTCCGATAAGTACATAGCCTCTCCGCCCAGTGGCGCCACAATCGCAAGAGAAATTTACTGTCGTGTAGAACATTCTCGTAGACGGACTTGTAGTTTTGTTTTCACCACGTGCGCACGTATAGAAGCCGGCGTGTCCGTGGGTTTCAGAAAAATGGAAAAAGAGCAAACGACAGGTCATGACTCGATTCTTGTTTTTGGAAAAGAAATCTCGCGGCCGATTGCAGGTGCGCGAGTTAGCTGAGACTATAATAATAATAATAATTATATGGGTGGCGCGACAGTCCGAGGTGGACCTGGGCCTAGCTTCTCAGCAACCACTCGTGTTGTTCGTGCTATTGTTCTTTCACGAGTGGAATGGACCTACGGTTTAAAGCGAAGTTGAGAAGCATTTTCTAGACAGGAATACTCTTTGAGCATTGTCAGTGACTCGAAAGAGGTGGAGCCGTGTATTGTCAAAGGTGGTAAATTCAGGTATCAAACCTGGCACCCTCTGTGTAGGAGTCGACGCACTTACCCACTACGCCACGGCGACCGCAAGAGAGAGAGACTATAGAGAGAGAGAGACTATAGTCATCTCAAAAAATTGAAAAAAAAATCATGAAAAATTGGGCATGAGAAAGCTGTCTGTACGATGGGTGCCGCGTTTGTTCACTACGGACAACAACGGCTACCGTGAAATTTCCGCCGTCGCCACGGCCAAGTTGGTCGAACTATGCTACGAACTGCTGCCCCATCCAGATTTTTCAGATTTGGCCCCGTGCGACTATTTGTTTCCAATCTTGACAAATTCACTGGATGTGGGTACACCAAGCCACATATGCCACAATT
Organism: Eristalis intricaria; assembly: GCA_964034865.1. NCBI lineage: Eukaryota > Metazoa > Arthropoda > Insecta > Diptera > Syrphidae > Eristalis > Eristalis intricaria. The sequence continues at coordinate 125,988,200 of OZ035873.1, forward strand.
GAATATAAAAGATTCTAACCGAAAACCGAAAGGTATGAGCCCAACCCTTTAATCAATTTTCGGTACCCGTGACTGGGAGTAACCCGGCTGATCCCCCGGGCAGTTGGGTATCATGAGCTCTAGTACAGACATTTGCAAAAACATTTGCAAGTTCAAGCGGTGAGAGATAGAAAATTGAATCTAGCCTTCTTTTGAAGCTAGGTTCATGTCATTATGTTAAGAGACATTATTCAAATAGCCTCTTCGGCTCAGTTCAGTATTGATGATTGGGTCCAATATGTGCGGCGAACAGAAGGTGAATTTCGTTGAGTTCTTCTTTAAGGACATATCCTGTGATTACGTTTGGTTCTTTTCCGGAAAACTGTTATATTTGAGAGAGTTTCGAAGAGAACGCATTTGCTTAATAAGGTACTATGTTGTATCGTACCTTTTCCGGATAGTGATTTACCATTCTTGTCCATCGCTAAGTCTACCGCTGTAAGAAATCTACTGAAGCTCGACACACATGCTCAAAGAAATCGTAGATGACCTACTGGCACAGGATGCGTCATTACCAAACTACTTTGGCCAAAGCATCTCACAATGACTGATCATAATCCTTAGGCTCTCAGAGGATCTCAGAACTCTCATTGGCGTTATAATTGGGCATAAAGCCATTGAAACTCATGCCTCTTGGCTGGGATTTCCATACAACGATTGAGCAAAAGCTGCATAAGAAGGAAGGAAGAAAATGTGCTCTTGAAGCCTACAACTTCAACAAACTGGCTGAACTAAGTAACATCAAACTCAGTCATCTCCTCCGCTTTCTTAAAGCACTAACTGATTTCGGAATGCTAGCAAGCAGTCTTAACCTAACCTTCTCTCGTCAATTTTTCTGATGAAGACCTGACAAAATTCATAAGAACTCTAGATGATCTCTCCGATATGATGTTTCGCCACAAAGAAACGAATATAAGTATATTAGTACATCCATCGGCATATAAGTCCATCAAGTACCTCAGGGAAGTTTTCTTAGCCCCCTTCTTTATCTACTTTATGTTTTGGATTACACAGTAAGGCGAAGGAAGAGTTCTAGATGCCTTAACTGAGTATTTTTGTCTTGTTATTTCGGTAACAGTTAAAACGGTAGAAGAGTCGGATGAACAACAGGTTTATGACGTTAGATATTTGAGGACACGATACAGACACGTCGACGCAGACGAATATATTTTGTTGTTAGGCCCATATCCACAAGATGAACAAGAAATGAGACCCCTTCAACTGTGCCGTGAGGGATAAGTCTCCTCAACATCGCCTATAAGAACATCTCTGCCGTTTGTGTGAAGGCCTGAAACCATTCGTCAATAACCTGATAAGTCCTTATATGTGCGGTTTCAGGCCGGGGAAGTCCATCATCGACCAAATCTTCACACTAGGGCAGATCCTGGAAAAAACCCAAGAAATGCAGATCGACACCCACCACCTATTCGTCGATTTCAAGGCCGCATATGACAGCGTGAATAGGGACGAGCTATACAACGCCTTGTCTAGTTTTGACATTCTTGCCAAACTCGTCAGGTTATGCAGGATGACGATGGCGAATAGCTGCTCCATCAAGGTCGGTAACGAACTCATCGAGACCTTCAATGTCAAAAAAGGTTTTAGACAAGGCGACGCGCTGTCATGTGATTTCTTTAACATCATCCTGGAAAATATCGTGCAAGACTCACACGCCAACACTAGAGGTACGATCTTCCAGAAGTCCGTGGAACTGCTAGCATACGCGGATGACATTGACGTGATTGGTCGAACACAGCCAGCTGTCAATGAAGCGTTTGCTGTCATTGAGGCGGAAGTGATCAAAATGGGTTTATCGGTGAACGAGGGAAAAACGAAGTATATGCTGTCATCGAGAAAGGACGCACAACATCGACGACTTGGCCAAAACGTCACCATGGGCAGCTATAACTTCGAGGTAGTCAAGGACTTCGTCTACCTCGGCTCGCAAGTGAACAGTACGAACAACACCAGTACCGAGATTAAACGCAGATTTACTCTTGCCAATCGCTGTTTCTTTGGGCTCAAGAGGCAATTGAGTAGTAGAGTCCTCTCTCGAAGGACCAAGCTAACATTATATAACACCTTGATCATCCCTGTCCTGCTCTATGGTGCGGAAGCATGGACAATCTCAAAAGCGGATGAAGAAGCACTTGGTCTTTTCGAGAGAAAAGCTCTGCGTTCAATCATTGGTCCTGTTTGCGTTGATAGTTATTGGAGAAGAAGATTCAACCACGAACTATACGGGCTGTACAGCGACATGGGCCTAGTCAGGCGTCTACGGATTTAACGCCTAAAATGGCTAAGCTATATGGAGCGCATGGATAGCAGGGCTCCAGCCCGAAGAGTCTTCTACTCCGAACCAGGGGGACAATGCATTAGAGAACGCCCAGGAAAACTTTGCGCACCCAGATGAAGAAGGACCACAACCAACTTGGTGTGCGCAGTCGGAGACAGCTGGCTAAAGATCGTGCCTGCTGGAGAGGTTTGTTGAAGAAGAAGAAGAATAAGAGGTCAAGCCCATAACCGCGCAGACCGCCTGTATCGTGTGTATTCATGGCGCATGTTTGCAATGGTGGTCTGTGTGAATTCCAAATTTTTTGAATCTTGCATAGGTTGCAGCGACGTGTCTAAGTCGTGTATGCTCAATTTTGCACAGAGGGAAATTTCCTACGGATAGACAATTTTGGTATTTGGAGATTTAGATAAGATGTACGGCACCTTGGTCTAATTTTCTTTCTTCGAAGTTCCCTTACAAAAGTAAGGGAAAATTTACCGCGATAGAAAAAAAACCAAATGCGTACAGTGGCAGGGCGGTACTCTTTATTTTTGTTCCTCCATTTATACATTACCACCAAAAGAGCTTTGGAGAATTAAGGTCATTAACCTGACTGCATTTTGTGCATTATCACAGTGTGTTGTGCAAAAATGTGCACACCTAATATTTTCTTTCTACATTTTTTAGTTGCCAAAGCAATGATTACGGCAGCAAAAGCTGTGTCTGTCATTGCTTCGACTCGACGACTACGACGAAATGATACTACCTAATGTGTGTGCAGATTGTCAGCACCGTGTGTGACTTAGGCTTGCAGCAGCGTATCTATGTCGCGAATGTGCACTATTAGAGCAGCTCAAATAGCTTGTTCATCGATGCATGACGATCAGCGGCTGGGTTCGGCGAAAGTGCATAATAAAGTCGCATATATGTACGCGGTCGTCCAGCTACACCTTGTCCCGATCCGAATTCCTTTTTGTGGCAGTCAAAGGTTCAATAGCACATTTATCCAATGCCACATCTTTGTTCAGTGCTTCAAGTTTTTGAAATAGCTCAAGAAACTTCACTTGTAATTTAGGAACTGTTCTGTCCAACAGTCGAAACCTCAAATGCCGCTTGGTATTATTGCGAAATAAAAGTCCACATTCGGCAGCTTCATCGCTTTGACAATGCTTCTTAATCCTTCGAGATTAATTCCACGTCTATGAGGAGCGCACGCCGTAAAACTTTTGTTGACCAAGCTTACACATCCCACTCGGAGGTAACTCTTTATGTCCTTCAATCATTCTGCCACTAACTGTGTCTCCAGAGTGTCTCGGATACAGATCGTCCACTTTGCGAAATGACATACCACTTCGAGCTCATCAATTAAGCAACCCACTCACTTATAAGAATATAAGGTCGAGCAGAGCAAACCCATTCAATTTGAGCTTCGTCATCAAAAGCCCATACAGGCCAGCCCTTTACGACGGACTTTACGATGGACGCCGGACGATCTCATTAAACCTAGTTTATAGCGAGCCAGCTAAACACTGACACTAGAGCGCTGTCGGTCACAAATCAAAAATCAGACATCAACTAATAAATCCGTTCATTGCGCATCGCCGTGGAATGGTTATTGATCGAAATTAATACACAACAAAAGTGTGGACTATTCCCGGTGGGAAATCTGTGTTAACCTTCCACCTTCTGGCATCGGCAGTGCCCCCACCCGCGCCAGCGCCAGCAAGCATCAGGCTAATTTCCAATCCATCAAATGGCAGAAGTAAGACATCACACATCGCAAGTGTATTCCCTCCGGGGACACTTAAGTGGACTCTCATAGTCTTGATTTATTGTCCTTTTAGCAAATAAAGAAAACAGCAAAAGTCAGATTGCTCTCGCACATATCCTTTCTGTGCATCAGTGTGTGGGTATGTGTGTGTATTTACTGCACACATAACTCTCTGGACATCATTCAGCCACACCTACATAATATTTCATTGCGTTCACTGAATTTATAGTTGATCCTTTTGTCTTCGTTTCTGTTACGGTACGGTTGCCTTCACGTTGAGAGGACGAGCGTGTATCCTGTGCTGCTCGTATGTGTGCGGATTGTTTTTGTTGCTCATCCGCTCCTATTTGATTCATTGTCTCGCGCTATAGTTTCATACTTTATTTTTCCCCCGAGATACTTTCCCGTCCCTCCGATCCGAAATTGATCACAAGCTGCTGTCGCCGCCCCCCGCGTGGGTGGGGGTGGGCGTGTGTGCACCAGCAAAGGGGTGGCTACATGGATAAAATTAGTACACTCCACACGTTTGCACATACCCATGTACTTACTCCTTTTTTGTTTTTGCGCTCCACATTCCTCCGGTCAGACGCACCGTTGAGGGCGGAGACGCCACCGCCGCCGCTGAAGGGAGCCTATACTTGGGGTAAGATAAATTTTGTTTTATGATATAAGATAGGCGGGTAATTTCGTCCTGACATTCTGTAATTACGCAGCGCCAACGAAAATATGCGTTTGATTATTCTGTTTTGTATTCTCCATGTGGCCCGGAGAGAGAGCTGACGCCGTTGGTGATGTGATGGCGTTGATTCTGGGAGACGATAACAACAACACAGCACTGACACCGACAGACGTCAGCGACAGACTGACAGGCTGACAAGGACGTGACTGTAATGAAATTAGAATTTATGTCTTTTTAACTATTTTCTATTTGTTTTTCATTTTCATTTTGAATCTCTTTTTGTTGTCCGAAAACAGAAACAAATTAGATTTTGCCGTACGCCTTCGCCTTCGTTTATTGTTTTCCTACACTTTCTCGGTTCCACTCTTGAAAGGATTATAAATAATTTCATTTTCAATCTCTTCGTCAGGTCGTTCACTTGTGGTTGTCCACTCTGCTCTTTGGGTGAGTGTGTGTGTGAAACTCGATGTCGGATGGCTTCGTGCAGCAAGGTGCAGTCAATGTTCGTCTTATCGGAGGATCTGACCAGGAATTGGTTTATGTTAATGTTGCCATCTGAAAGGAGACAGGGGAGGAAAATAAATAAATTATATTCCAAAGAGGACGCACGAACACACATGAGGGTACACTACACACTTGTCTTGTGTTCACATCCTTTGTTGGGATTATTATGTCAATTTGCCTGTGTGTCCCTTCACATCAACAAACTTGGGGATCAAATTAAATTGAAGTGGACTGCAAATTGACTCACAATTCTGCTTCAAATCGTCGGATGTAATCAGGCACGTTAGACATTTACTACAAGGACTTGAAAATTGCACTTATAGCCAGTTGCATGATGCTCGTCTTCAGACCGTGATGATTTTGGGGGTTCTTGAGGAATACGGAATCCAAGCTAGAGGGGATTGGATTCACAATTTGGAACTTCTGCTTAACAGAATAAAGTTCAAAGAACGTCAAAGAAATTTATTTATCAACCAAGATTTAGGGAATCCAGGTGGTGTGTCACACATGCACTGTTGTGTCAAACATTCATTACGACCATCTTATGTAAAGAGGAAGCATTTCGTTGATAATGTGATCAATATGTTCCAAGTGCGGTAAAGAGCTTATGCCCATTAACCTTAGATTTCGAAGGACCCAAAAAGTACATCAATTGTGGCATGATTTGGCCGGACAGTAATCGTTACCAAGAATGTAGTATTACCCGACCTGACATGGGATTATTCAGTAATTGATTTCGTTCTTTGGGTGATGAACTAGTTGTAGTGTTTTGGCAACACTACGTGGGAGGGTGCTCTTAGATATGTCATAATAATAATGACATGCATCTTAGCTTTTAGGCTCGGTACACACCTTAACGCACAGTACCGCCATAGTTCAATGCACACAGTCAGGTTTTTTCTCGCTGGACTCAACTTGCAGTTCGCGTAATTCGAGTCATTTTTTCGTACCTAGTGCATAACAACTATTCTTAAAAAGAAAAGACGTCAGCTGCGTTTTTTTGCAAGCATATATACGCTTAAATTTCGATTTGCATGTAAAATACACTAACAACGAATCCTATATCCGCTTAAGTTACTCATCATATCTATCGCCGCTTAAGGAATAAGCGCGGATAAAAACAGTGCTTCCAAACATTATTTTCTGTGTGTTCATTCCTGACTTCATTCATTCATTGTTTAGGTTGCTGTATGTGGCTTACATGTGCAGGTGTGGTTGATGTATTAGATCATTTTTAATATTTTTGGCATCCACAAGTATGCAATTTTTGGTAAGCGCAGAGTGTCTCTGCTATACATTCCATTTTGGCTTCGTAAACGATTCTTTTCAAGATTTTATGATGAATCATTAAGCGCCGATGATCGTTTTTTTGTGCACTTCAAAATTTAGCGTATATACGCTTGCAAAAAACACAGTTGTTATTGCAACGGACAATGCAATTTTTAAACTTGAGGTAGGACTCTGCTAATATCGTTTAAGACACAGAGGAGTTCCTGTAGGGCAATGGCATTAGTAGTCGGCCTCTTAACTTTTCTTTTGATGTTGATTTGGTCCTTTACAAATCCAATATTCAACTTTTGAATTTAGATTACCTGATTAGTTGAAATATGTACATTATACTCTTAAGGTGTTATTTAGCTAAGTTCCTTCGTAAAAGGAACTATTTACAATAAGAGTGAAAAAAATGTGAACTTATTGTAGTCCGTCCCATCAGCCTTGTTGTCAGCCACTTGAGTAGTCACTAGTCAGCCAGTCACGGGAGGGGCCCTATGAGAATTGAAAAAAAAATCGTCTCCTGAGGCCGACACCCTTACAGCTAACTGGCTGACTACTGGCGGAGGCTGACCTTACATGCCGTCAACTTATACACATCAGACTAATTTTCACCTGACATCAGTTACAACGACAAATCGATTTTAACGACCAAATTAGCAACTCCTTGAAGGTCTCCTACGCAGAGGGTGCCAGGTACGACACCCGAATTTACCACCTTTCATAATTCACGGCTCCACCTCTTTCGAGTGACTGACAATGCTGAAAGAGTATTCTTGTCTAGAAAAAGCTTCTCAAATTCGCCGTTCAGATTAAACCGTAGGTCCCTTCCACTCGTGAAAGAACAATAGCACGAACACGAGTGGTTGCTGAGAAACTAGGCACAGGCCCACCTCGAACTGTTGCGCCACCCATATTATTATTATATTATTATGAAGGTCGTTATAACCGGTTTTGACTGTACGTCAGATGTTTCTACTGTTTTCTTTTCCTTGGTTTTTGCAATACGTGAAGTAAACGCTTAAAAAATAGTTAAAATTTATTGTTGTAATTGGACTATTTTGTATTACACATAAGAGAGTAAAGTTTGGATTATTTTTTCGATACAACTGCTATATGGATCTGAAATCTGGACGATGAGCAAAACAGCAGAGTCGATAGTCGGTGATAGCGTGTCAAGATGTGGATGTATTCCGGATTGAAAAAATATGTGCGCTGGTGCGCACATAGACACCATGCTCGCGGTAAGAGTGATGGGATCTGAGCCTGCTGGGTCAAGAAGGAGAGGAAGACTGCGCCTCCCCTATAAAGACGGCGACGCAAGCATTCCAAAGGTTCTGTTAAAAGAAATTAATTGTTTTTTAAGTAGCCTCCTGAGACCTCCGGGATCACCAGTGATACGTTTAGTTTAAAATGTTTTTCCACGTCAGCTTTTGGAATTCAATCGAACGCTTTTTGGGGAGACAATTTGGAGAGGCATTATTTTGTTTTTGAGCCAAGTGGGATTTCTCTAGTCGCTCAGTTAATATTTGATTTTGTCACCTTGTCAAATTTGAGCGTAGACATTAATTCTATGAAGTTATTTGCTAGGGTTTTGTTTTCAATATTTATTTTAAACTGAGTAAAACATGAACACTAAGTTTAAACATACCTTACATATGCACGATATGATTTTAACCTTCGCAGATTTGTTCATGTCTCGGAACAACGTCGCATTCTCCTAGGATGCGAAGTGGATGTATTTTTATGCTACCGGTCGTGCATTACTCTTCAAAATTAATCACAAGAAACAGCCAAAATATTTATGTGAAAAGAGAGAAGTCGTAATATTACCTTGAAACCTTCCCATCATTCTCGTTAAATGTCTGCGCTTTGGGGCTTACTACCCAAACACTATGTACCATGACAGAGTGTGCCTCAACGGCCTTATTCCACCTGGAGCATTCCTCTATCTCGATCAAATACAGGATACGGATGGATGCCCTCTGATCTTCCATGTCGTACGCCGAACAGTGGACAGGCGACTCCAATACGAGCCGGATGTCGCTCGCAGCCACGAGGATCTCCTCCGATTCAGTAGAACGATCTCTACTCGGGACAGGAGAAAGTGTGCACAAAGAACGGCACTTTTATTGGTGGTTGCACCAGAATCGGTCTCCGCCGGCATTGGCTCTTCCAAATGGCGATACAGTTTACCATGGTGGCCAACTTACATAGAATTAAGTTATTTTAAGAAAATACCTATATAAAATCAAAAAAATGTGCACCACGGCGTATAGATGTATATGTTATGCATATACATAACATATACGCCTAGGTGCACACGTCTGTCTCTTACGGACATATTTAAGGTAATTTTAAGGTTATGTTAGGTTAAGTTAGGTTAAGATATTAATAAGTTAGTTTTAAGTTATTTTTTTCATAAACCAAGTTTTTAAAGTTTTCTTGGTAAATAAAATTAATAAAATATTGTCTCTAAAGACTGAAAAAAACGTTGTTTAAGCCGAAAGGCACAAATAATTAAAAATTAGAATAGCTTAGAGTACTCGCATAGGGTCAGTAAGTTAGGATTAAATACATTAAGCTATTTAAGATATTTAAGAAATTAATTGTTTTTTAAGTAGCCTCCTGAGACCTCCGGGATCACCAGTGATACGTTTAGTTTAAAATGTTTTTCCACGTCAGCTTTTGGAATTCAATCGAACGCTTTTTGGGGAGACAATTTGGAGAGGCATTATTTTGTTTTTGAGCCAAGTGGGATTTCTCTAGTCGCTCAGTTAATATTTGATTTTGTCACCTTGTCAAATTTGAGCGTAGACATTAATTCTATGAAGTTATTTGCTAGGGTTTTGTTTTCAATATTTATTTTAAACTGAGTAAAACATGAACACTAAGTTTAAACATACCTTACATATGCACGATATGATTTTAACCTTCGCAGATTTGTTCATGTCTCGGAACAACGTCGCATTCTCCTAGGATGCGAAGTGGATGTATTTTTATGCTACCGGTCGTGCATTACTCTTCAAAATTAATCACAAGAAACAGCCAAAATATTTATGTGAAAAGAGAGAAGTCGTAATATTACCTTGAAACCTTCCCATCATTCTCGTTAAATGTCACGCAGGCACACTATAGAATCACCTAAGGTAAAATATATAAGGTAAGATATCCAACGACTGGATGGTGTAGTTGGTAGAGTGCCTGCCCCATCTTGATTTCTCAAGAAGATCTCTCCAACTCACTGAAGAAGAAAAAGTCTGTCGGAATCGATGGTGTACCGAATATTGTGCTTGGACATCTTCCCCCCGAAGCGGTAAAAGTCTACTCAACATTGTTCAACAATGCCCTAAGTAATGCACATTATCCAGCACACTGGAAAACAGCTGTAGTTCAGCCGATCCCTAAGCGCGACAAAGACAAGTCCATTCCGACAAATCTTCGGTCGATCAGTCTTCTTCCTTGCATAAGCAAGGTTTTTGAAAAGATAGTCATTCGAGTTCTGAAACAATGGGTTGATAAAAATAAAATCATACCGGACAACCAGTTCGGATTCAGAGCGGGGCATGAAACCATACATGCCACGTCAAAACTGGTGACTTTTTTATTTTTTATCTTTATTCCACGACATTCAGTGGAATAAAGGCAAACAACAATGCACGGGTGCCTGTCTGATTGACTTGGAGAAAGCGTTCGACACCGTTTGGTTAGAGTGCCTCTTCTTCAAGCTGGTCAGGCTTGGCATAAGTAAACAATTGCTATACATGATCCATGACATGATAACAAGTAGAAAGTTTGTCGTGAAAAATGGCGACGCAACTTCTAGCACGGTCTTTGATATTAAAAATGGTCTGCAACAGGGGGCGGTTGGTTCGCCGATCTTGTTTTCAATATTCACTGCAGAGCCTGTAGGTTCCATGCCGCACTTAATAGCGTTCGCCGACGATCTGGTTGCGTACAGAATAGGTCCGAAGATCGAGGTAATACATATATTGTTGCAGCGTGACTTCGATAAAATTCAGCGATTTTGCGACGGCTGGAAGTTGGTTATCAACTTCCTGAAGTGTGAAACTACCCGTTGTACACGGCACCGAGGGATACGCGCCAAAACTGGCGCAAGTTCGGCATAGTTGACCCGCAAGGTCGGTCGTTAGCCGTTAAAAGTGTAGTTAGATATCTAGGCATTTGGCTGGATCAATATCTGTATTTTGACAAACATATAGATATTGCTCTGACGAAAGCCAGAAAAGCCTTTGCTGCGGCAAGGAGGTTGTTTTCCAGCAGCCAACTTGATACCAGAGTGAAGGTAATCTGCTACATGGCCCTCATACGGCCAATTATGGCGTACGGTTGTCCATTGTGGTTCAACGTGAGTCCTTCCCAGATGGAAAAGATAAGGGTGTTCGAGAGGCAGTGTCTTAGAAGCTGTCTCCGTTTGTATCGCACACCCGAGTCTGAGTACAAGAAGTACTTTCCTAACGAGGTCCTGTACAACGAGGCAAACTTGAACAGGATAGATAATTTTATTATTAAGCTGATAAGAAGGCACATTGCACGAGCTATGACTTCTTCGAACAGTCTGCGCTTTGGGGCTTACTACCCAAACGCTATGTACCATGACAGAGTGTGCCTCAACGGCCTTATTCCACCTGGAGCATTCCTCTATCTCGATCAAATACAGGATACGGATGGATGCCCTCTGATCTTCCATGTCGTACGCCGAACAGTGGACAGGCGACTCCAATACGAGCCGGATGTCGCTCGCAGCCACGAGGATCTCCTCCGATTCAGTAGAGCGATCTCTACTCGGGACAGGAGAGAGTGTGCCAAAGAACGGCACTTTTATTGGTGGTTGCACCAGAATCGGTCTCCGCCGGCATTGGCTCTTCCAAACGGCGATACAGTTGACCATGGTGGCCAACTTACATAGAATTAAGTTATTTTAAGAAAAAAACTATATAAAATCAAAAAAAGGTGCACCACGGCGTATAGCTGTATATGTTATGCATATACATAACATACACGCCTAGGTGCACACGTCTGTCTCTTACGGACATATTTAAGGTAATTTTAAGGTTATGTTAGGTTAAGTTAGGTTAAGATATTAATAAGTTAGTTTTAAGTTATTTTTTTCATAAACCAAGTTTTTAAAGTTTTCTTGGTAAATAAAATTAATAAAATATTGTCTCTAAAGACTGAAAAAAACGTTGTTTAAGCCGAAAGGCACAAATAATTAAAAATTAGAATAGCTTAGAGTACTCGCATAGGGTCAGTAAGTTAGGATTAAATACATTAAGTTATTTAAGATATTTAAGCTAGTTTTAAGTATATTTTGTATATAAAAACAAAATTACATGAAAAAAAAAGAGTGCCTGCCCCTGGTTAGCGGGGTCCCAGGTTCGAGTCCCACTGAAAGCAATGTTGGTTTTCAAATCTGGTCCAGTTTTTTTGCCCTTGGGATCAAATTAACGGCACTGTCACTACAGTAGTCAATCAGTAGTATTAGTCTGACTATGGGTATCACAATGGACCCACTATGGTCTAAGTGTGCTGGTGAATGCACTGGCAGCCCTAAGACCGTGTACAGACAATTTTTAATGCTTGTTTCTCCTATTTCTCCCACTCGAGCTGAAATAAATCCTACTAACTTCAGTTTCAACTTTTTCTCTACTATTTTCTGGTTATGATGTGGTCACAACGCACGAATGTCAGTGATGCGAAAATTATGATGCCTACCTTGTGAGGTTTCAGCTACTTAAATCTGTTAATTTTTCCTTGTGTGTGACAGTTCTTTTGTTGATTTTTTTCCTTGTGATGTGCTCATGAGAACATCACACTTTTACGGTACTTGTGATGCGCACAAGCTGTGAAGTTTTGCTCAGAATACGAAAACCTCACAATTTGTGACTCACCATGGTCTTGTGAGGTAGTTGTGACTTAAAACACATCACTGAAGTTTGCCAGAATAGGGATGTAAATTATAATTGAAGTTCAATCATGTCACACAAAATAATAGTTTATGTTCCTGTACTAGAAAAAGAACATATGATTCTTGAAGTACAGCGATAGATATTACAAAAAATAAATGAAAGAAGTGAAAATAAAAAAATATTTAAGTTTAATAAGTCATTTTGAAGCCTTTTGAAGCATTATCATTTCACAAAGAAACACGGGAGATAACACCCTTTATCCCCAAGAGGGTGGTGTAGTAGTAGTAGTAGTAGTAGTATCTTTATTTAACAACAATGTACAGTCTTTAAATACAATTGAAAACTTACATAGATATGGTAGCCATCTACCTTACTGATGATGAGGCTATAATGCAAACACAAATAAATGGAAAAAGGCTATATTCGAAGGAAAAGCTAAAAAAAAACCTTCGTTCGTATGTATCACAGTATGTATGTTTGAGCTTCATGTTTGTGAAGTATTGTAATATTAGTTCTATGTTCGTTGCGAATTAATAAGTATGTGATTAAACAAAATAAATAGGAATAGTTAACCATCCAAGTTAAATATGCAAATTAATAAACAAATAAATAAGTTGATTAATTAATTGATAAACAAATATATAAATATATAAATAAATAAATAAATAGATAAATAAATAGATAAAAGAATAAATAAATAAATAAATAAATAAATAAATGAATAAATAAATAAATAAATAAATAAATAAATAAATAAATAAATAAATATATAGGGAAATAAATAGGTAAGTAAAAGAATAAATAAACTATTAACATTGGTAAGCAATAACATCCTTGGGTTGCAATGTTACCATGTTGAATATATTTAATTGCTTTGTAGACTAGAGATTATAATGCTATTGGACAAATTACACTATGTGATGAAACGTTCGTTAAGCTTGTCTAACCTAGTTGCTACGGTATCTAGATTAGCTATTTCATGGAGTAGCGAAGTGGAAAAGTGCCGTGGTAGTTTTAAGATCATTTTAAGGACTTTGTTCTGACAAATTTGAAGCTTTTTAAGGTGGCAATTAGAACAATTGCTCCAGACTGGTGCTGCGTAAAAGAGTATGGATTGGAAGATCGATTTAAATATTAAAATTTTGTTTTCAAGGCTTAATTCAGACTTACGGCATATAAAAGGGTATAATATTTTTATAGTCAAATTTTGTCCAAAATGACTCCTAGGTATTTAACTTCTGATTTCCACTCTATGCTATTGTTGCCGATAGTTAAGTTGTTCCTCGGTAAAAAACAAGCTTTTCTTTTTCGAGTAAAAAAGATAGCTTGAGTTTTTTGAGCGTTGATGTTAATTTTCCATTTCATGCAATAGAGAATGTAGCTATCTAATGCAGATTGCAAGTAGGTTTGGATAAGTAAACCGGCCGAATCTGTAGAATAGATACACGTGTCATCAGCAAACATTGCGGAATGGCACCGTGGAAAGGAGGGGAAGTCAGAAGTGAAGATGTTGTAGAGGATTGGGGCCAAAACTGATCCTTGAGGCAGGAATGCAGGAATTGATTTTAAGTCGGAAGAAGTGCCGTTTACAAGCACTTTATAACTTCTGTCTGTTAGAAAGGATTTGACTATTTTGACCAGATACAAAGGAACCCCAAAATGGAACATTTTATGAATCAACCCGTTATGCCAGACAGTATCGAATGCCTTTTCCACATCCATGAGAACCATACCTGTACTTTGACCTAGAGAGAATGCATTAAGCACATGTTTTTTGATTCTGAAGATTTGATGAGATGTGCTATGGCCAGGACGAAAACCGAATTGTTGTGGTGGTAGGATGTTCAGCTCTTCAACATGGTGCATTAGCTTAATTTTGATAGCCAAGAGGGTGGTGGTAATATTTTTTTTTAATTGAAGCTTATGTAATTACTAGATTTCGTACCCGGCTTTGCTCGGGTTTGTTTCTTCAACTGTAGTGAAATAAAAGAATATATAGTTTTTTCAAAATATCCTGAAGAAATGTGTTTAAAATAGTAAAACGCAAAGAAAATTAAACTTTCTATTAATAATGTGGTCAATATTCATCAAACTTTTCAGAGGCTCGGGTAAATCTGGAAGTTCCGGTAAGTAGACTTTTCCTGCGGCACAACACAAACTGGTAGTCTCTCCCTCAAACTTCATCGCTTGGCAAAAATTACACTTTGACGACATGCGACCAATAGAGATTTGTGGAAAGTTGAAGCACTCCTTATTTATTTATTTATTTATTTATTCCATCTACCGAGTTTAACTCTTACAGATTTCGGAACCTTATGATAATATTCCTATAATCTAAGTACATGATAGGCACCTTTTGGATAATTATAAGTAAATAAATATAGGACAAAAAAGTATTAAATAAATATTTGAATAAAAAGATTTAGTAATAAATAAGTATGTAAACAGTACATAAAATTGAATAAATATATTTTGTAATAAATAATTATAGATTTTAAATTAGATTAATTAAGGGAAATTGTCAAAGATTTTGGAATGGACTGTTTAAATTTTTGTCTCTCATCACATAGGTCTACTTCTACACAAACGGAATTAAATTGACTTATACATTTACTTGACGGTTCATTAAAGCCATAATTATACAGGTGTTTTGGTTGTAATAAGAATTTTCCGGTTTGAAGATTTCTTTCCCGTGCGTAAAACCTTACATTTTGCAGGAGCTCAGGGCAAATTAAACGATACGAAAGAATATCATAAATTAACATAACGCTATGATCACCTCGTCTTCGTTCTAAAGTATCTAAACCTATTAACGCACATCTTGTAGGATATGGTGGCATGATGTCATGATTCCACCGCATTCTTTTTATAACAAATCTGGTAAATGACTTTTGAACTTTTTCTAGGCGCACTATAGAGTTCTTATATAAAGGACACCATATTACTGAGCAATACTCGAGATGAGGACGTACAATGGACATATAGACAGATCTTAGGGCATATGGATTTGAAAATTCAGCACATGTTCTTTTCAAAAATCAAATCATTGAATTAGCTTTTGCAACTATGTAGTCGATATGAAATGAAAAGGAAAGTGTCGTATCGAACATTACACCAAGGTCTTTTATTTTTGTTTTCCTAGTAAGGCAAGTTCCACCTATCGAATAGTCATATATTACGGGTGACAATACATAGTAAACAGAAAAAGAATGACATTTAGTAATATTTAAGCTTAGTCCATTGAGATCGCACCAATTACATAACATATTTAAGTCATTTTGAACATACATACAATCTTGACGATCCTTAACACGAAGTTAAATCTTAAGGTCGTCTGCATACATTAAACATTTAACATGAGACAGGATTGAAGGAATCTCATTAATAAATATAATTAACAGTAGTGGACCTATATGGCTACCTTGGGGAACACCTGATAATACCTTAATGATTCTAGATTTATGATTATCAATTTTTACCATTTGAGTTCTATTTTTTAAGTAACTCTCCATCCACTTAAGTAGTACTGAATGAATACCAAATGATCTTACTTTGTTTAATAGAATATTATGGCATACAGTATCAAAAGCTTTTCTAAAATCCGTGAAAATAACATCAACTTGATACCCGGATTCTACTGAATCAAAGAGGCATTTTGTAAAAATTTTCACATTGGTTAAGGTAGATCTGCCAGAAACAAAACCATGTTGGTGTAAAGAAATGTGTTCTTTGATTGCAAAATAAACTTTTTTTGTGACAATTAACTCAAAAAGTTTCGGAACAGCTGAAATCCTAGAGATTCCTCTATAATTTTCCACTTTATGCCGAGAACCAGCTTTAAATATTGGTGTTATAAAGGAAATTTTCCATTCGTCCAAGAATGTACCGGAAGCGGACATATTAAACAATAATTTCAATGGTAGCGACAAGGAAGAAATACATTGTTCGACAATAACAGACGGAACATTGTCAGGACCTTCCAACGATGGGTCATAGTTGAATGCTTCTTCTTGCATATACAGCTAATTGTTAGAACGTAACTTACCTTGTCTAGTTCTCTGCTGCTGGAGTCTAAAACTGCGAACTTGAGAAGTCTCAATCAATAAACGGGTGCGTCGAGCCAATCCATTACTTGCGTTCCGTTTATCTCTTTCATACTGTGTTTCATTACTTCTTCTGGCAGCCTGTGCAATGTTGTCATTTTCACGAACTTGGACTCTTAATCCTTGAGATTTTGCAGATCTTAGTAGTCGCCGTCTTTTCACACATGCTTGCTGAGGATCAGAAACAGCTTTCCTTTTCCTCGTAATTTTTGCGAAAAATGTGGAGAAAAGTCTTCCGTTGTAGATGCACTGGAAACGATTTTGAATAAATGTTTACTCCGCACTTTTTAAATTAAAACAATAATAAGTCTGCTCGGACCAGAACTCATGAGAAGAATTTGAATTTTCTTTTGTCGTTGATGCCTTTCCCAATCTCTCATTCACATCCTTACTCATAATGAGTTCAATTCGTTGACTGTGTGCATACATGTTGAAGTTTGAATTTTCAATGTGTGCTGCAGCAAAATGGACGCAAATTACGGTTTTTTCTCAACCATTTGCACACAACGTGGAGGGATATCAAGCGATTCATAAAAAAAAAGTTCTTGCTAATCCCATCTATGTACCTGCGCGCGATGTTCACTTGTTGTGCAAATTGAAGTCAAACTTCATGAACCATGAAAAATAAATTAGCCTATCTTATAATACATTATGTAATTAGTCTAGCTCTGAAATTTTATCTAAATCGGCTAATCCGTTCAGAAGTTCAATCAGAGATAACCTATAATAGAGATATCCAACTTCTACCTCCCTTGCCATTTGATTTCATCTGACAGCGTTTTTTATACGCTTTTTGTCCCCTGTCTGTGAATACGTGTGAGCTATTGAGAACCATCCATTATCTCTGAGTTCAATACTCACAATTTCAGCAAAATTGAATGATTTGTGTGTAGCTGTGTATATGTACATGCACAGATAGTTTGGGTATGACAAAATATTCTTATTTTGTGCGAAAATGTTTATTGTTTCCTTTTCGTTTGGTGACTCAGGCAGTCGTTCTTATATGTTCGATTGAGACGTAGAAAAAAATGAATGGTTGCACCAGAGCAAAATATGAAAAATGTGTGTGTATAAGTTAAATTAAAAGAAGTTCTGTTTCGGAAAAAATATAATTCGGGCAGCATGCCTTTATTGAAGTCACTTACGAACTGAACTTACAATTATTTCCTATACCTATTTATTGCCCTAAATTGCTAACTCAGTACTTGATACCGTGGGACAGCGATCGCCAGTTCGATGTGCGAGACGCTTAGGTGAGCATATCCGGCGACAATTGGGCTGCACATGCCTGCTGTTATTTTTCGGCGTGTGTGAAAATAACTTATATATAGAAGTTACAACACACTGGGGGATGGTTGATATCCACGACTACGCAACTTGAAATGGTTTCAAACCGGATTGATGCAACCACCCTTATTTTGAGAATTTTATTCCTATTCCATTTAAAAAGTGCTCGTAACTTCCGAACCGTATGTCGTACCGACTTAAAAATTCACATTCAGCATCTAAATTTTAGAATGATTTTTGTTGAAAATTTCAGAGCTCTGCGATGTGTAGTTTCGGAGCCTTTGTCGGTCAGACAAAAGACAAAGTTAGTCTTGTTATTGAAAAGTATGTACATAACTTGATCTTGGGTCTCAGGAGGATATACAATTTATTTTACTTTAAACTTGTGTGGAGTTCTCGATTTGAGCAAGAATTTATCTTTTTTGGAATACAAGTGAATCGGGAGTGTGTCACTAAGGGTCCTACAGATTTTACAATTTTGACAAGCTTTTTTCTAGAGTGTTCTTACTCTCGGAGCATTATCAGTTACAAGAAAGAGAGAGAGAAGGGGCCGTGAAAATTATTTCAGTCGTATTGGGTATTTAATCTATACATATAAAGTGGGTCGCCGTGCCGTAGTGGATAAGTAGTAAGTAAGTTTTGATAATTCACGGCTCCGCCTCTTACGAGTCACTGACAATGCTCATGGAGTATTCCGGTCTAGAAAATGCTTCTCAACTTCGCCGTTCGGAGTCGGCATTAAACTGCAGGTCCCTTCCACGCGTGAAAGAACAAGGCCTAGGTCCGCCTCGGACTGTCGCGCCACAAATATTATTATTATTATAATTATTATTATATCAATTCAAGGGCGTAGGAGTCGACGCACAGACTCACAACCGCACAGATGCAAAAATCACAGGCAAAAGTTTTCCCCAAAAATCACAGATTTAACCCCGCGGGGCCCCGGTGGCGTATGTGCAATATTTCCCCTAAGAGAAAAATCATCGGTGGCGTATACTCTACTTACTATTTACCCCAGTTTGAATAAGAGCTTCAAATCACCACTTTGACGCGTTTTAATATTATTTCAATATATAATTTCAAATATTATATAATTACATATTATTTAATAACGTCATGTTTTTTCATGAAGTAAAGTTGTACTAAAAAAAACGATTGACAGTGGCTTTAAATTTTATCTGTCAAAATATATGGAAAAGAAATTTATTTGTTCGAAATCGATGTCAAAATACAGTGCACTCTCCCTAAGTCGAACTCCCAAAGTCGAAACTCTCTCGAACTCGAACTTTTTCGTCGTATTTTATATACATTTCCCTCAACTTCCCATACAAGAACCTCTCTCTAAGTCAAACTCTCTTTAATTCCAACAAATTTTGGTATCCCGTGACAATTCGATTTAGGGGGAGTCCACAGTATATGCAAAAGAATTCGAAGTCCAATTTTTATACGAATCACTTTTCACTGCCGATATTATAGGCAGTGATAGGCAGTGGATTGTCTGTGATTGTAGAAAAAAAAACATGGCTAATGGTGACTTTGCTTCATTTTAAATCGTATATATGGTTCTATTGTCGCGTCTCTTGGTTGCTGTCTGAAGGGGTAAGTCCACCGAAGAGCAACAATATTCCAATTTAAATACTGAAGTCCCGCGAGCAAGTGGAAGTGAAGGCTGTAGTCTCTTGTGTATGGAAACACAAAGTAGGTTAGAAATAACGTTTCAACTGAACAGAGCCGCTTGCAAAAACTAACCATTGCAAAGGTATCCGCAGTGAGGCACTCAATGGCGTGATTATAGATATCCCATTTGCAAGATCTACGAAAAAAATTTCGAAAAGCTAATGTGAGTGTTTCTCAGAATTCTCAGAATAATAGCCGACTTGGGGAAGAGCCATGGTTCCAGTAGCCTCGTGCCCATTGTTAGACTACTACCACTGATTGACTATACTCCAGTGATAGTGCCGTTAATTTGACCAACGGCAAATGGTGACTGGTGACCAGATTCGAAAACCAGATAAAAGCGTATTAACTTTGCTTTCACTGGGATTCGAACCGGGGACTCCGCTAACCAGGGGCAGGCACTCTACCAACTGCGCCATCCAGTCGTTAGCCTCGTGGCTACAACCGAATATATATATATCTCCCTACAACGACTTCTCTCTCGAAATACAAATACAATACAATATCACGACAGGAACAAGTGCTTTCCAACGCCATTATCAAGAACCACGAGATTGCCCTTTTCACTGACGGATCAAAAATGGATACAGGTTCTTGGGCCGGATTCTACTCGGATGCACAAGCAAGAATCATTTAAGCTCCCTGATATGAGCAGTGTCTTCCAAGCAGAGATTCTGGCAAAAGAGAAAGCAGCCAAACACATAGAAGAAACCGATATCCCACCATCAGATATCACCATCTTTGTTGACAGCCAGGCTGCACTGAAATCAATAGGATCCTGTACGACGAGATCAAGAGATGTTATGAACTCCCGCAACTCAATAAAGTTCATCAATCACCACAAGGCCAAACTCTGCTGGGTCCCGGGCCACAGCTCAATAGTAGAGAACGAGAGAGAGGACGAATTGGCCAGACAAGGGTCTGAAATGGACATCAGCGAAGCGGACACAACACTGCAGCCACCGATCATTGCACTACTCCGAACTATAAGTGACACTATACTAAAATAAGCCAACTCGTCTTGGCTCTGTCACATGACAAGATCAACGTGGTCAGAGCTTAACAACGGCAAAATAAAGAAGCTCCTGGCATTAGACCGCAACTCAATACCTATGCTGGTCAGAGTGATCTCGGGACAATGCCCCACCTGTGCAATGCTCCGAAAATGGAATGCGGAATCCAGCAGTCTCTGCCGGAGCGGCGGTAACGACGAAGAGGCCGAAACGATCCAACATCTGCTTTGCCACTGCTCAGCTCGCTCCGCTAGGTCAAAGATTCTTCTGAGAGACTGCGGATGTAACGAATGCGAATATATCGGATCTTATAAGATCTGTAAGGAGCACAGAGTGTTTCAAGCCATCACGTGACACAGGATAGGTTTATTCAGAATGTGTACTCCATAGATGAAGGAATTCACAATGGGCCCTAAGGCCTCCAAGTGGAAGTGAGGTTCTGCCATCACATTCCCCTTCATTAACCCAACCTAATGTCAATGTTACTAATCGATCAAATACGCAGAAATCATACACTTAGACATGACAGATATAATCACTTCGTTCAGTTTCGTTGAGTTTCGTTATTTTTTGCAATGAAGTGGGAGCGAAATTAATCGCACGCAAGTGGTGTTGGATTTTCACCCTGAAGTTCTGACTGCCACTCGCCCGGTCTCCACGTAAGTTAAACCCTGGAACCGCATGATTCGTCGAATCGACGACGCAATTTGACAGCTAATCGGTTTTCTGTCGTGTTTATGCTTGTTTTCTGATAGTTTTTCATATAGCGCCATTCGTGACGAAACGTCTAATTATGTTTTTACCTATGCCACATAAGATAAACTATTAAAAATAATTCTATTTTCAAATACTGAGTAAATGTGTCGTCTGTACGACGAACTTTTTGTTGGCGTCGTCGATTCGACGTAGCATCTTTTTTACGTATAGAAAATAAGCATGTCCTTCCAGGGTTAAGTATGTTCAAGTAGATTATGTCCGGGCATTTTTAACCTCTTACTTCGTTTTAAAAGGTTCTTCTAATGTTTGCTCGAAGGCTCGAAGGACCAAAATGTTGGGTTTGAACTATTACCACCTGGCCACTGGTGGGGGTGATAGAAATAGAACAAGACCAAATTCAATAAAATAAAACTCGCCGATATTTTATTTGTTTCGTCTTTTTATACGATTCGTGATTACAAATTAATGCTGACCCAGCGCATGCAGTCAATATTGCAACTATGGAAATGACGTCTTGGCGCATGTTGTCAGCGAGTAATTGAAACGTAGGCAATTATGGCAAAATTGTGGATACTGCAGAATGGTTGCATGTACAATTCCTACATTGACTTTATTTTGGAGCCATTTTGGCTGGGAAGCCATTTCAAAACTGGGATATGACTGTCGCTTAAACTGGTCTGGGATAGTTGGTTACGGAGGATTTAAGGTTGTTATTAAATATTTCTCCAAACCTAAAATATTGTCACTTTGGGAGATGGTTCAAATGCACCGAGGCACACATTTCGACGCGATCGGTTGTGTAAATGAGCCGAAGTTTCGAGATCAAAAACCCTGAATTGATCACTTCTTAGAAAGTACAACAATATATCCGATGGGACTAGAAAGAGATACTGCTTCACATTTCAATTCGAATTAGCATTATTTCACGTTCAGCTAAGGGTTCTCAACATCGGCCTTACCCTCTTCCACAACGAAAAAAAAAACGAATTATAAGCCTGCATATAGTGCCCATGACCACAATGTACCACAGACAGGATTGTCTTGTACGGGAGAGTCACTCTTTCTTCACCACCACGACCTTCAGTTGTACTCACAAAAATCAATGAAAAACACATTCGTCTAAGCAAGTCCTGATGAGCACAATTAAGTTCAAATCTCCTACTCGAAATACAGCACTCAGCTTTTGTCTTAAAAACGAGTCTATCAACCGGAGATCATTCCCTTGTAATGTATCAAGAGAATCACCCCTAAAACACGCTTTAGCCACCACCGCTCCGAGGAGTAAACATTTCATTATATTCTCATTTCAAACTTTGTATCTTGGCAAAATGTGTTAATATCCTGCGAAAGTTGGCAAATATAAAATTTAAATTGCATCTCGAGTCAAGGATGCAATGAACGCGCAACATTCAACGTGAAGGATGAACAACAAAAACGAACGGATTTCGATCGTAAAATCCATTCGTGGCATTGGAGTGGAGCTCATCGCTTGCTCGTCCGTCATAAAGCACAGTTCCACTCGATGTAATATACAAACAAGAGCTGACTGAGGACAGTGAACCGGTTTCGGCAGCGCAAGGAGCCGAACCAGATCCTTTATGACTTTTCTTAATCCAGAAAGTAAATTGAAAAGGATTCAATGGGAATAATTGAGTATATTGACTTACTTCTTGTACTTATTCTGTTGGATGTGAAATGAAAGTGACTGCCATGGAAATTCCTTAAAATCCTTCGTTGGCGATGTTTACTGTACCTCAAGGATGAGTTGTAAACGCGAGCGAAAAGTAGTTAAATCAAAGTTGGTCGTACATTGATGGAGCAGAACTTTGTTCGCGTACAAGGAGTCTGCCGAAATGTTTGAGTTTTCTTTTTCTGCGTCGGGACTTATTTGAATGAACGAACATATGCTGGGGCATGTGTTATTACTGATTTACACGATTATTCATTATGAGTGCTGACAAATTTATGTTAGTGCCGTGAATAGCAAAGTTGGTACATCCTGTACGTTACAACTTGCAAATTATGACTGTGGCTGATGGAAAAGATTTGTAACAGGTTAAGCCCTGAAATGATTTACTGAGCTTCAGACTTAAAGTCCTTCTAAGTAGATTAAGCAAATGCTTTAAAAGGCTTATCGGAAGCAAACTTTTTGAAAAATCTATTTAGGTTTTGCGCATGTTACAGTACAGCTCATGTGCGCTGCGAGTAAATTAACACACGACTTGACAAAGTTCAGGGCTCTCATTGAATAACTTTTAAGACGATCGTTGTTCGAACGAGTGTGTGCCTATTGAGTTCAAATCAAAATTCGAAATTATCTAAGTATTAATTAACTTTTGGTTTATTAATTAACACACTAGGTCAGCAACGCCAAGGGAACTGGTATAAAGTACTTTCATAGTTGAATATCCTGAAAAGGGGAAAAAATTATAGGTGTGCTTTTTTGCAAGCGTTATACGCTTGTATTTCAATTTGCGTGTAAAATACAATAACAACAAATCCTATATCCGCTTAAGTTACCCGGGATATTGATCGGCGCTTGTGAAGTAAGCGTGGATAAAAACAATGCTTCCAATCATTAGTGTCTGCGTGTTATCGGTAATTCATTCTTAATTCGCTAGCTTTTACCCGCGACTTCACCCGCGTGGAATAGTTACTTTGGGTAGCCTTTTTCATTTTCGGGATAATAATTTTCCGAATAATACAATACAATACATACCAACTGCAAACTACCGTGATTTGCTCTAAATATCTTATTTTAACTCATTTTTATTATCTACATTTTTTGTTTCTCCATCCTCTGCTAAAACATAGGGATTTTGCGGCTCGATACTCGAGAGCACGCCACATAGAGTTGCACATGGGAAAAAAAGGTTTTTTTCTAAATGTATACTTGCTACTTTAAGCGTTTGTCCTTGAGCTTCGTTTATTGTCATTGCAAATGCTGCATTTAGGGGAAACTCTTTTATACTGAAAGGGCAAAAACAGTCAGTATTATTGAAAAACGGGGAATTGAAACATTTTGTCCTTTTGCCATTCCAGTCATAATTATTGCTTTTATAATATTGCGTCCCAATTGAGTAAATTGTCGTGTACCATTACATAGCCTCGGTGCGTCAAGGTTTCTCATTAACAGGACCGGAACACCAACTTTTAACTTCCACTTATGAGAAGACACTCCTGCTGATTCTAAGGGTACGACGTTACTTGTTCAGTGTTCATAACAGCCGTGTTTTTTTGCAAGCGTATATACGCTTAATTTTTAATTTGCATGTAAAATACACTAACCACGAATCCTATATCCGCTTAAGTTACTCATCATATCTATCGCCGCTTAAGGAATAAGCGCGGATAAAAACAGTGCTTCCAAACGTTATTTTCTGTGTGTTCATTCCTCAATTCATTCATTCATTATTTTTTGTTTAGCAGGTGTGGTTGATGTATTAGATCATTTTCAATTATTTTGGCATCCATAAGTATGCAATTTTTGGTATACCCAGAGTGTCTCTGCTATACATTCCATTTAGGTTTCGTAATCGATTCTTTTCATTTGATGAAGATTTTTTTATTTTATAATTATTAAGTGTTTTTGCTTTTAAAGAGTTGGTCACGCTACACAGTCACAAAACGAAGATTGTGACCATGAAAGATCAACCATCACTTTCCACGACCCACCCCTGACTGCTTAGCAAATGTCACAAATGTCATCGGTGCTGCCAAGATTTTATGATGAATCATTAAGCGCCGATGATCGTTTTTTTTTGTGCACTTCAAAATTAGGCGTATATACGCTTGCAAAAAAACACACCTATTATCGACAATTTGACAGAATTCACGACTCTGTGTAATCATGCCGTTACTGTTTGTCGCCATACGATATTCTCCGATTTCTTGAAGAGCAGTCTCATATTTCTCATATTGCTCTGATTGTGCATCATTGTGCAGTTAAACTCGCATATTTATAGTTAAACGGAAATTTTTTACGTGTACCCATAATATAGACGCTTTCAAACAGGCATTTATTTCATCTGCTGGTGTGTACCTAGTAATCACTGGCAGGGTATGTCTAAAGTCACCAGCTTAAAGTACCGCCATCCACCCCATAATACTCTGATTGCTCTTAATATCTTTCATAATGCGATCTAGTGCTTCGATTGCTCTTTTATGAGACATCGTACATTCATCCCAAACCAACAGTCTACACTCTTGCCACATTCGTCCACGGTCACTGTTTTTGCTAATTCCATTCAATTTGAGTATTTCGCAGAAGGGTGGTTTTTGCTTTTACGATTTAAAAGAGAGAAAACACTGGAATTTCGATATCTAATATACATTTATGTATGCTACTGCATGCTTAGAACCACACACACACAAACACACACACACACCATGTCATGTGTGGTGTGGCGGAGGAGCAAGGAGCCTTGTCCGACCATCAGTTCGGTTTTAGGAAATCACGGTCCACCATCGACGCCAACAAAGAGGTGGTAGACACAACAAGCGAAGCGATAACGGGTTCAAGATGGAGGGGCGGTACAAAAAAAATACTGTGCCGTAGTTACGCTGGACATCAAAAACACGTTTAACTCAGCGAACTGGTCCTGCATCATGAGAGCCTTGAATAGGATGAGCACACCGCAGGACTTGAGGAAGATTATAGTCAGCTACTTCACCAATAGGAAACTTAGATACCAGACTGACGATGGAATGAAATACCACGAAGTCTCGGCAGGCGTTCCACAGGGCTCAGTCCTTGGACCCCTCCTGTGGAACCTAATGTACGACGGAGTACTGAGACTCACGCAACCAGATGGAGTCAAGGTGATTGGTTTTGCCGACGACATCGCGGTCGTGACAGTAGCCAAAAACATCCACGAGGTGGAAGCTGCCACAAACGAAGCGATCGCCAGGATTAAGGATTGGATGGAATCCGCCGACCTAGAACTAGCTGACCACAAGACTGAGGCTGTCTTAATAACCAGTCGAAAGACGGTGGAATACGCTAGCTTCCGGGTTGGTTCCCAGATAATTCGATCGAAGATGGCTCTGAAATACCTAGGGGTAATGCTCGACAACCGGCTTAACTTTAAAACTCACGTCGAGTACTGCAGCAAAAAGGCAGCAAGGATGCAGGCAGCGCTCTCAGGAATGCTGCCCAACATCGGAGGACCTGGATACGAGAGAAGGATCCTGCTTTCCACAGTGGTAAGCTTAATCCTCCTATATGCTGCACCAGTATGGGCGGGGGCCCTGGCGAACACGGATGCAGTAAGGAAGCTCTCGACATCATACAGGCTCTGCGTGATAAGAGCAATCAGCGGTTTCCGAACAATTTCGTACGAAGCAGCCTGCGTCATTGCGAGAATGGTCCCGATCGACATTCTCGCCACCGAAATGCAAAGGATCTACCTACGGAGATCTGCAAATCACTCGGAGACTAGCGCAAGAGGTCTAAAAAAGGAAGAAAGGGCAACATCAATGACACTGGCAAACCAGGTGGGACACCACAACCAAAGGCAGATGGACCCATAAATTGATACCCAGAATAGAAGCCTGGACAACGAGAGCTCACGGGAACTGCAACTACCACCTCACGCAGTTCTTGTCGGGCCATGGGGGTTACCGAAAATACCTCCACAGATTCGGTCACGACAGCTCACCCACTTGTCCAGAATGCGCGCGATAAGATGAAGACGCAGAGCACGTAATATTCCATTGCAGACGCTTTGCCGTGGCGAGAGAAAGTCTACCAACTCCCGAGCTCCTAGTTAGCCATATGATGGAGTCAGCTGACAAATGGCTGGCGACATGTTTCTTTATTACAAGGGTGCAGATCGAGCTAAGAAGGCTGGAAAAAGAAAGAAAGGCCGAATTGGCAAATATATATCACATAGCGTGATATGCTATCCAGCCCCGCGAAGTAATACCTAACGGCAGTTCCGCGGGGAGAGTGGTAGAAGTATGCAGAGGTGTGGCTTAGGACGTAGGCGCGAGGAAAAAGGAGAATAATATCCCGTGAATCGTCCATGCTGGTAACACGGGTTACCAGTATCTTGAAGAAGATTCCACATCCATTGGCGCAAACCATAAAAAGAACACACACCATGTCAATAGTCGCCACTGTTGGTTGATTGTTGCTGATGGTCTCTAATGATGAACATTTTTAAACGATAATTAGCTGCATTCTTTTGAGCATTGCTCAGCTTCAGGACAATGCAAAAGGATGGTTGATAGCTCAAATGAATAAACGATAAATTTACTAAACAGCATTTTTCTAGTTTTTCAATCCGATAAGCTGCTAATGAGCCAGGACTGTGTGAAGATAATGCGGTTTTTGCCCCATTTCCCCCTCCATCATCTCCAAGATCAAATCTATCTCTCTAGCAAATTTCATCAAAATCGGTTCATTGGCTTAGATGTGAAAGGGTCACAGACAGACAGCCAGAGTAACTTTCGCATTTATAATATTAGTAAGGATTAGGTTGGCGTACATATTCACAATATTATGCGCCTAAAAGCATTTTTTCATGTATTTTGAAACATTTGTAGGGGTGGTTGATGTATATAATATTTTTGAAATGATATTGCATCAAAAAGTATGCAAATGGTACATTCCATTCATGTTTCGTAATCGATTCTTTTCATTATATGAAAATTGTTTTTAAATTGATAATAATTAAGAACTGAAGACACACATATTTATATATACACGCAGATTATAACAATGTCCTTTTTTTTTTTAATTACATTTTTATTTAATTCTCAGGACAACTTATACTAGACAAAAATGATATCTTAATATCTAACAATTCATGTACTTAATTCTATCTCACTGACCCTCCGCGGGTACTCTAAAATATTCTAACGTACGAACCTCGTTGAAAGACGTTGTTTTAACCTTCTCCTGGGGATGTTCGACCATGAAAAAGTCGTTGTCTAGCACGGCCTCATCTGGATCAACAGTGATTGAGGTCAGTAGTTGTTCGTTGTAAGTTGTTCTGGGAAGTCTAACGATCTGAGTGTCATTTTGATCTTTCCTTCTGAATATTTTATTTACTTGCGGGAACATACCCGGGTTGCTGGATCGGACAGCCCGGACTTTACTGCCCCAGTGCAAGCTTATAGCTAAATTGCAACTGATTCTTATTAGTTGTTGGAGGTCTCTGAATTCAGAGATCTGACTTCCAGACTTCTTGGATATGTAAACCGTCTGTGCAAGAGTTTAAGTCTTGACAGCAGTCTACTTTTATGCACGTGGAGTGCATCGATGGTGGCATTCATCGGAGTGCACTACCTTCGGAATTGTCTTGTCCATTGTACGTTTTATGGCATTGTCCATTCGTCTGAGGTACCCGTCAACGTCTTCGTTTGTAAGGTTTCTTTTCGTTGGTGGATTGATCGCAGTCGCACAGGAGAAACGTGGCCATCAAGCCTTATTGTAATTATAAGGGTTTCTCTGACATATTCCCCCAGTTCAACCACCTTGTTTGGGACCTGGATAACCGCTGAAAAAGCACGATGATCACTATCGTAATCTATTGTGGTTCAGCAGTTCCGTGTGCTTCTATCTATGTCACGTACAGTCAGTCGTCTGTCCATCAATAGTAGATCCAGACAATTTCCACTTCTGGGAAATGATGGTATCTCGGTTGCAAGCAGTTCTGCTCTTAACTCGTCATGCTCAGTCAGCCAGTTATTAAGGCGTTCCCCCGGGTGCAGTTTCTATTACATCCCCACTCTCTAAAATCTCCCGCTTTGATAAAGTAGTTATCTTCCAAGCCCAGTTTTAGGATTGCAAAAAGAGTTTCGAGCTCAGGAAATGACAATGTGATCGAGATTTGAATTATCCGGTGCATAGAGAGCGATCACATATAGCCGCTTACCACCCGAGAGCGATATGCGGGCGATGCACGTCTCTAGCAACCGAAATCTACGCGCTTCATTGCTATACATGATGTTATGGGAAATGTTTTTCTTAATTAGTAGAGCGACTCCGCCTCCATGATGGGTGCGATCTCTCCGAATTATTATTTAACTATTATACCTGAGCTTGTGCGTTTGGTTAAGCTTGGTTTCGCTAACCATTATCACATCAGGATTGTGGTATTTTAACAGGTAGCCGAAGGTGAGGTTTCTATGTCTTGTCCCTCTTATTGAATCTACATTCACCGCGAGGATCTTAGGGGTGCTAGCTGCGAGCGCAGCCATTATATTGACTGTTGCGTTTGTTCGCCAAACAGCTCCGAGCAGATAAAGTCCACTCGGGTTGCTTGTTGAAGGAACCGTTGTTCTAGTCGGGCTGTACGCTCAGCTTTTTCAGCGAGGCTCTTTTGGATCTGGGCCATCTATGCTTGTATGGCCAGCAAGATGGAGCTCATATCCGTGCTGGCCTCAGGCTGCCTGGCCACTAGGACCGGGGCCGCCGTCGGCATTGTCTGTTGTGTCGGTTGTCCGCCTGATGCCATTTGGGCATAGGTGACTGTCGACGTAACAGCGGTAGCTGGAGCGCGACACACAGGTCTTTGCTCCTACCGTTTTTAAGTTCCTTTTTTTCTCGAACTTTTTCTTTAAAAGCTGGACTTTCGGACAACCTCGATAATTGGCAGGGTGTCCATTGGCCCCGCAAATGACGCATTGAAGGATGCTCCTATCCTCGACCTTGTCCGTTCCTAAAAATCCTAAAAATTGTGTTCATCATTTGCCTGGTTGTGGGATTCAATAGTTCACAATGCCAGTCAATCCATGGCGTGTCTAAGCCATCCCTAAATATTGAGTGTGAAAACGAAATATTGTTGGGTGAAGTTCAGGTTTGATCCTACACTTAGCTAAACTAGCAGATAAGGTTGCACTGTGAAAACGGGGATCAAGGCTCTAGCTACTAATCATGACCTTCGACCTTCGTGCCACCTATAAATCTGACAGTAAAATATTCACACTGAAATTTGGAATTCAGTTCAGTTGTGGAAGGCGATCGAACAAAAAATGGCAACCCTTCCAACTGAATCGTGTACTTGCTGCAATTCTTATTGGATTTGAAGTTTTAAGATGATTTTGGTTCAGTTCTTTGGAATCTTTCTAGCGCCCTCGTGGGCGATAGATAACAAACAACGAAAACAAACACACAAACTCACTTCAGACAATCCTTTCCTGAGTCCGACCTGTGAAAGAAAAATAATATAAAAATGGAACTAAAAAACTAACTAGTCGATATGCATAAAAAGGGGGACAATTAATTTTTCATCAAATGTCGAAAATAAAAAAAAGGAAATGGATGGGAAAAATGAGAAAGGGATGGATTCCATTATAATTGAGAACAAAATGTTCTCGCTCTCAAAATAGAGGAACAATAAAAATGTAGCTGTGGTGTTCCTGAAATGAGTTTCAAACGGGAGTGTACACTCGCGTTTAACCTCAGTTGAAGGAAAGAAACTCACGTTAAACCAAATATGGAGCTTAAACTTCCACTGTAAGAGACTGGGCATTAGGAAAACAGAATATGAAATGTTTATTCAAACAAAGCAAAAAAAATAATTTATTGTGTATAAAAAGAAGAAAATGAATTCCTTCCATCCGGACTCAGCCGGACTGCAGAAAAAGCCCGGTTGTAGAAGAAACACGACTTATTTCTAACCACCAGTTCGGTTTTAGAAGCAAGCATTCAACTATTGACCAAGTACATCGCATAACTGATGTTATAGAAAAATCGTTTGAACAAAAGCAAGTCTGCTCAGGTGTATTTCTCGATGTTTCTCAAGCCTTTGACAAGGTTTGGCACGAAGGCTTGAAACACAAGCTTCAACAATTCTTACCGAGAAAACTTTGCACAATTTTATCGAACTATCTATCAGATAGAACCTTCCGTGTGAAATATGTGAAAGAATAATCTCTATTTAAATCACTACAAGCTGGAGTACCACAAGGAAGTGTTCTTGGTCCCCTCTTTTACTTATTGCATGGCAGCGATATACCGCAGGACGTAGGCACACTTGCTGGCGACACCGCCATTTTGGTAACTGCCAAAACGCTGGAAGAATCAACTCGAAAATTGCAATGTGCTTTAGACCGGATACTCAAATGGACGAACACTCAGTGAATTAGGCTTAACGAAGCTAAATCCGTTCATATAAATTTTACGTTTAAGAACATGAATAACTTGCCCGTTTCTAAAAATAATGTTCAAATACCCTTCGGCAATGATGCGAAATACCTCGGAATGACTCTCGATGTAAAGCTTAAATGGAAAGAGCACGTCAAAAAGAAACGTGAGGAGATCCAATTAAGATACAAAGGCATGTACTGGCTTATTGGAAAATATTCCAAGCTAAATACTACCAACAATGTGCTTATACACAAGCAAGTGCTAAAAACTGTTTGGACGTATGGTAAACAACTATGGGGTTGTACCAAAGAAAGAAATAGAAACATACTACAAACTTTCCAAAATAGTGTTAAGGGCCATCGTCAACTGGTATATACAGTGGCGACCAAAACCTGTCGAATAAATGAAAAAATTCAGGAAATCTTTCATAACATATTTATTTATAGTCCTACTAGGATTTCTTTTGATTTATTTTATTCGTTGGTGTTTACAGGACAGTAATAAAAACAAAAAAAATTTCATTCAATTAACAAAAAATACAAAAATTAAAAAAAAGTCTACTATTCGTTCACTTTTGCACGTTTCACCTGTAGTTCATGGAATGCGTGCAAATCAAAATTTACCGCTATATTTTTGTGTTCTTTTTCCATACACCTGGTCTCGCATTTACTGTGCGCAGTTTTAGTTGAATTTTCATGTGAGAAAGTATTTTTGAGTTTATTCGTAAAAGCAAATATCTACAGTTGAATACAAAATGAGAAAACTATCGAGTAGCTTGGAAGATAGTATCGCAGTCCTCATTGGAAAAGGTTTATCCGCCAGGAAA
This sequence comes from Eristalis intricaria, assembly GCA_964034865.1. Classification (NCBI taxonomy): domain Eukaryota; kingdom Metazoa; phylum Arthropoda; class Insecta; order Diptera; family Syrphidae; genus Eristalis; species Eristalis intricaria. The sequence goes on from OZ035873.1 coordinate 126,020,392, forward strand.
ATTGGGAAAACGCTGAAAATTAGTCATTCCACAGTGCTTACGGTAAAAAAGAGATGAACGTCTTATTGAACGTATGCTGTTATCCATACAGACTAAGACACCAAAAGAGGCCGCAAAAGCATTAAATAAGAACGTTAGCGAGTGGACGGCAAGAAGAGCGCTTCGCAAAATCGGCCTGATGTCAGCAATCAAAAAGAATAAGCCCGCGTTGTCTGACAAAAATATTAAGGCTCGGTTGAAGTTTTGCAAGGAACACAAATCTTGGACCATAGATGATTGGAAACGTGTAGTCTGGTCCGATGAAACACAAATTAACCGTTTTCAGTCAGATGGGAAAGAATACTTTTGGCATCGCCCTCAAGACAGCATTCAAAAACATCAAGTTAAATAAACTATGAAACACGGAGGTGGTAGTTTAATGGTGTGGGGATGTTTCCCTTGGTGGCATATAGGTCCAATTGTGAGAATCATGGGCATTATGAAAAAAAGAAGACTATCTTGATATCTTACGGACAAATCTGCCAGAGTTCTTGGATGAAGCAACGTATCCAATTGATGAAATGGTGTTTCAGCAAGATGGGGACCCCAAGCACACAGCCAAAATTGTAAAGAAATGGCTTGAGGATCAGCAGTTTCAAACGATGCTTTGGCCGGCGCAAAGCCCCGATTTAAGCCCCATCGAAAATTTGTGGGCGTTCGTGAAAAAAAATACTGTCGCAGTACGAGCAATGTCAATGAACTATGGTCTAGAGTACAGGCTGTATGGCAAAGTATTCCTCACTCTAATATTGAAAAATTGGTAGAAAGCATGCCAAAAAGAGTGAATAGTGTTATTAAAAACAAAGGGCTCTGGACAAAATACTAAAGAATAGCAATACATTAGGGTAACCCAAAACGTGCAAATGTGGACGTATAGAGGTAGTAGACTTTTTTGATTTTTTGTTATTGAATGAATTTTTTTTTGTTCTTATTGCTGTTCTGTAAACACCAGCGAATAAAATAAATCAAAAGAAATCCTAGTAGGACTATAAATAAATATGTTATGAAAGATTTCCTGAATTTTTCCATTTATTCGACCGGTTTTGCTCGCCACTGTACGAAACAACGATATCCACAGAGATCTTGGAATTTCATCAGTCCAAGACGAAGTTACGAATTTTGCTCGCAAGCATAAGCGTCGCCTGGAAGAGCACATGAACTCTGCTGTCCTTCCAATTCTCGACGAAGGAAACTCTTTTCGCCGTCTTAAAAGGACTAAAATCCTTGACCTAGCACGGCGAATTCAACCCGCTCTCCCAACTCTCAATGGAGAATCTCTTGCCAAATGCGTCTAAACCAAGAAAGTGAATCTGCTGGATAAGTGTAAAACTTAGTTGTGGTGGAAATATATTTTATTTGAAGGGAGTTGTTCTTATTGTGTAAAAATCCCTATCGCTATGTGGGAACGGTACCCATAGTGTCTTTTGAAGATTTTCACCTACCGTCGCAAAAAAAATCTGCAGAACGCTAGCAACGCACCAACATACTCCACCAACGAACCACATTATTCGGTATAGATCTGACATACTTCCTATTAATTTATATTATATTATTAGTAAATAAATATATTATTAATATCTCTAATACGAGTACGTCAGGTCCCGTCTGCAAGGATCGCAAATGGAGGAGGAGACACAACACGAAGTCTAGAGCTGTGCCAAGATGTGGATGTAGTCGGAAGGCAAAAATCCGTCGACTCCACTTGCTCGTTCACATCGAGCACAAGGTCACAGCTTAGTGGGTCTTGGAATGTGAGGGTCTTCGAATCCGGTTTGATAAAAGGAGGAAGACTGAACATCCGGTGTAAAGGCCAAGTCATCTCGGACGTAGGGCAACTAAGTCTTGATGAATAGAAACTCAGCTCAGCTTTAGATCAGCTTCTGACCCTCCAAGGATAGTTAGCTTGATTAATAAGTAAATAAACAAAAGCATATTCTTTATAAATCCGGTATGACGGTCTGTGGAGACCATGGCATGGTGGGTTGTCTAGAAAGTCTAGGCTAAACTCCCAATAAGGACAAGGGGTTACTCATTCTTTCATGGTTAAGTCATTCTTTCATTTGAATTTGTCAACGAATTGCATGAATTGGGCACTATTCAATTTACAAAACACCTGAATGACAGTGTGCCCGATTCTCTACCACGGTACAGCACTTGGTGGTGACAAAGGACCAATTTCCTGGAGAACACACATCCACGTGAACTCCCCTATGGAGGTTCCTATTTCTGATCAAAAGAGTCTTTGATGTGGAAGACATACAATGACATGGTGACAACCTCAGGGAACTGTCACATTTCGTAAAAAAATTCGTTCAGAGGAACCAAGACCTTGCCCAACCCATGTTTCAGTATCTCAATAAATCCTTTACCATTCAACTGAAGGTCCAACTACGAGGAGTTCCATCAATGGCAAGCCCAAATCAGATCGAAAATTGTGAGCACCTCATCTACTACTCGTATTTTCATTACATAAACAGGAGTGAACTGTAACAAGAAAGCAAAAAAAAAAAAAACAAAAAAAAATCATTCGGGACACTGCAAATGAACTGGCACACAGGGCGCGCCCTAACCCTGAATTCCCGAAAAATTATTCAAATCATGGAAACGAAGAACTTTACCGGATATCCCTCCCTTCCACAGTCAATCCGCCTTTCAAAGTTCATCTCGGCGACAGAGCTTTGTGCTCTCACAATTCAGCATCCGTCGGTGCCTGCGCACGCATCGGAAATGGAACAACTCCGAATGCCGAGAGTCAGCTGAGAGTCAGAGAGAGCCACCAATTTCAAATACCATCCACAATCCTCCGTCAGCCAAGCATCACATGGAGCCACATGAAGGATGCCACCGTTAAGGCAGAAACTTTGTACACTTAGCTTTGGACATCATCGAAACTTCGGAGCACAACAGACCGAGTGATGTTTGTAACCAAGGAAATGACCGTGGACACGGGGAGCATCGTCGTCGAAAGTAAACTGAGCACTCTGAGATGATACTTACGTTCCATGGCACTTCAGTCAGACTGGAAGGTTCAATCAGTAAAGCTGACGGAAGGGACTATTTGTGTTGTACACCCTTCGTCGCGTGTGTCGTCGTTAATTGTGTGTGCTCCTATTCGCCCCGTTTCCGACGAAGCAAGGACATCAGGCGGATGAGGGATAAAGTTGCAATTTATGAAGAGCTGTTTATTGCCGCGATAAACTTGTTGTGTGTGTGCGCGCGTGCAGAGCCGTGATGAGTCCCGAACTTTTCGCAATGAATACCTAAAGGACCCTTCATAATCCCTCGTAATAGTTGTCTAATTGTTCTTTACGCCAACGTCAAGCACACACGTGGTTCATGTTTCATTCAATTCAGCCCATCATCAGGCAGTCTTTCAAAATACAGTCGATGCAGGTGGCTTGTGCACTCGCTCCCAGTACGATCCGCGGGATTACCGTAAAAACTTTGACAGTGTCATCAGTTCGAGGCTGTAAATCGGGCTGCCGCTCGTTGATTGAGGCTGGAGGACTCCAACTCTGACTTTGACTCCGGTGCCATTGCTGAGTGGGTCTGCTTAAGGAGATGCTTATGAAAATCTAATTAAAGTGAATGTACGGCGTCAGCTACTTGGCGGCTGTCGGGTCTTCTGTTGCTCGTCGTTTCCGTTGTCCTTGTCGGTTCGCGCTGTGGGTGTCGGTGGCGGTGGCGGTGTGTCGGGCAACCGTAAGTGAATTAATGACGAGGAATGAATGAATTTATAATGTCTTGTGATAACGCTTAATGTGCGTTGCAATTAAAGTTTAATAACTTTCTTAATTTTTGGGAATAAACTTTCGTTCACAATGGATTACTGGGTGGCGGTGTCGGTGATGTTGGCGGTGCTGTTCGCGATGGTCCTTGGTAAGAGACGACGTGCGGAAGACAATTTTATTTTTAATTACCTGACTTTTTGGCTTTGCGAAATTGCTTACCCCTGTTGGGGGTGGGCGTGTTTGTGTGTGTGATGGACTTCAGACAATCAGTGTAAATATCATCTGGGCTTGGTATTTTCTAGTCTTTTTCAACGACAAGCATCAAACTCAGACGAGTGGTGGGATGCAAGTAGATGCCTCGTCCTTGCGATAACATGTGTGTTCAGCGAAACGATGGTGACAATAAAAAAGCTGTTGAAGATTATAAGAAAACCTGGGCGTTGTAAATCTTTTTGTTACCTACATGGTATCATTAAAAAGCGCTTAGGAGGAAATGTCTCGTCTTCTCTAAAAACATGACGGCAAGTCTTTCCTCGGGGGGATTTTTTTTTACATTTGGTGTAATCATGAAATCATGTTTTTTGTTCGATCTTGTCTTCGACTTTTGAAATATTAAGTTTATGGTAGAATCGAAAGAAAAGTTGGCAAAAGTTATTGATAGTGTTGCCACCAGAAATGAAGTATTACAGAGATGCCCGACTTCTACCTCTCTTTTTCCTTAAGATTTTTGACAACTGTTTTTTATAACGTGTTCTTAAACCAAATTGACCAATCAGAGGACGGCATTTACCTTAGTTCGTGAACAACCGTCAAAATGTAGGAACATCTGTCAAAATGGCACTCAAATTCGTCGATGGACCTGGGGGCAATCAGCTCGCAGGTCGGCTATCTCTGTTATAGTTCATTTCTGGTTGCCACTTAAGTAAACAAAAGTGAACGAAACTCAACGGAACTGAGTGAAGTGGCCACTGTGACATTTCTGTGTGTCACTCAGGTAACCCAGAGTTGTTTCCTTACATTATGATTGAACCGCAACGATCAAGCGAGCGAGTGCTTGCCAACTGTCACTATCTTATATTAGCTTCTGGAGGAACCACTCGTGGTGTGAGTACTTTTCACCTATTTGTTTTTTTTTTTTTTTGGATTCGCCAAAGGTTATGTTTTTTTTTTCCCGAGTGTAGGTGAAAATCTTCGACAAGACTGTATGGCGAACGTTCGCAGATAGAATTGTGAGATTTTTACTCACTAAAACCACCTCTCTGTATTTTTTAAGACTACAACTAAGTGAAGTATTTAACCAGTAGTCTGTATTTCATAATTTAGGTCCTGATCGGCAGGTAACTCTCCAATGAAAGTTCCTGTTAACACCGCAACCATGCGTGGGTGTAGGCTATCGCACGAGATCAAGGAGTCTAGTCCTTTGTAGTCGGCGCAAGACATTAGTTTCCTCAAGGATCAGGTAAACTGCAGAGTTTGTGTGCTCTTCTACGCGGCGCGTGTGTTTATAAGCAAGGTTCTTCATCTTGGAGTGGTAATATTCTAAGATCTCTGTGGATATCATCGTTTCTGATATACCATGATGCATTAACGATAGTTCTAAGCACTTTATTTTGAAATGTCTGTATTATTCTCACATTACTTGCTTTGGTACAACCCCAAAATTGTACGTCATGCGTCCAAAGAGGTTTTAGGATTTGCTTGTATACAAGCAGTTTGCTGTCAATACTTAGCTTGGAATGTTTACCAATAAACCAGTACAGATCTTTATGTTTCATGTCAAGTTCTGCACGTTTTTTCTTAACGTGCTCCTTCCACTCATCCTTCCACGTCAAGAGTCATCTCGAGGTATTTCGCTTCATTGCCAAAAGGTATTTGGACACGATTTAGGTAAGCTGGCAGGTTATTAACGTGCTTATAAGTTAATATGGACTGATTTGCCATCCATTCGTATATCCGATCTAGTGAACGTTGTAATTTTTCTGTAGACTCTTCAACCGTTTTTCGCTGTTACCAAAATGGCGGTGTCGTCAGCAAATGTGACTAGTGACAGTGCGTTCTTCTTGTGGTAAGTCACTAGTAAACAGTCCGTATAGCAGAGGGCCAAGAACAGTACCTTGTGGTACACCAGAATTTATGTTTTTAAAAGCAGAGATCATGTTGGTTATGATGATCTTGAAATGACGGCATCAACACCGTGCTTCCGTGGTCAAAGTCAAGGGAAGAGTGTTAACCGCAATTATTTTATTGATATCTTTAGCTTGAATACTTTTCTTCATAAGTGGTCCGCTGTCCTGAGCGTGGCTGCAACCGTCTTATGAGAAGGAGTACTAGAATTACTCTGACCTTACCTTGAGAACAAGCACTCTTTTATACTAAAATATTACCCTGGTCCTCATCCCCTCTTCCAATTCGTTTCCATCCAAATATAGATCACAGTAATTCATTTTGCTAACGCTAGCATAGGCAAGTGATTCTCAATGCGCACACTTATCATATGAAATAACTATGACCCAATTATACCGCAATGCATTCAACGCGGCCTTGGGTTTTGTTTTGACAGATCGTTTCCCCAAAAGAACTCTCACTACACTACATGTCGCACCAGGCCCTTGATACGGGCCAATAAGTGTCAAGTGTCACGATCGCTTAGGCGATCGGGCGGTGGTTGCTTGTGGGTTGAATTGTACTCTGTGTGAACCCGGAAAGATTGTAGAAGGGAGAGAATAGAAGAAAAAGGGTATACTGATGATGGTTGAGTGAGCGTGTGATGTGCGACAGTATGACTCGCAGCAAATGTGCATAGAGCAACAGTGTGGTTCTTCTCAAGATACTTCTAGCCTGCCCTAGAAGCAAGCATGATTCGTAGACCCAAGTATTCGTATCGAGAATGTGCTTACTCTGGACTCTTCAACCACTCTCCCCACTCTCTCTGCCGTAAGGTATCACTTAGCTGGGATGCGAATCACGCTGAATGAACTGTATTCGCCTGTTTGGCTAGTCTTACTCTTTGAAGCCTTCTTAGCTCGGTCTGCGCATTTGATAGGAAGGAACAGATCTCCTCACACTTGCCGGCTGATTCCGTGACCACTTGTCGGCTAACTCGGCTTATGACCGACTAGCAACTCCGGAATTGGTAGGTTTATTTTTGTCTCTTCAAATCGCCTGCAGTAGAAAATCGAGTTCTGCGTCAATGTCTTCACATTCAGGACAAAGGGAATAGATAACAGGAATTGCGTAAGGTGGAAAGCTTTCGAATCAGTCTGAGTTCATCTATCTTGTTTTCTTTTAGATGTGGGGGCGGGAGTTAGTACGCCTCGGAATGACGAAGCTTGAGAACTTTTTTTTAGGCCCGTTGAGCATTGTCATTTACTCGAAATGGGTGGAGCTGTGAATTATTAAAGTTGCTGAATGCGGGCTCTACACCTAGTAACCCCAGCGCAGGAGTCGACGCTCCAACCCACTAGTCCACGTCGACCCACATTTTTATTACACCGCCTAAATACTTATCTTATCATGTGGAAATGGTTGGACGTATACTTGTATGTCTGATGCCGGTACTTACATTTTACTAATATTATGAACATCTTTAACAAAAATATTAAGCACAACGAGCATCCAAGGCGACGATTAAAAGCACATACCAGAGCTTACATAATTTAACCAAAATGCACTAAACCACTTCAGACGACTCATTAGCAATGTGTGGTCGATATTACAACCGAGACTCCACTCCACAAATGCCAGTTAAGTATCTTTACTAACTTCAATAAAAACACTTGTTGGTACTTTGTTGTATGAATACTTTATTATGAACTCTACGCTTTAAAATATTCCAACGCCTTGGTGACCTCGGCGATTGTCTTTTATTCCCGTTTTCTGCTTGCGGTGCAAAATCGGCAAATATTGGAGAATGAACTGCGTTCACCTCGTCGCGAGGTGTTGCTGAGGTTGTTGGTGTCATGTTACTACAGGTAACACTCGTTGAGACCATTGTGCTCTTAAAAGCAGTGGTTTTAATACCGAGAGACCCTCCTCATTTCTAAAACCACGAAGATCCACTTAATAATAAGAATTATGAATCCTAAGGGGTTTTTCCAGTTCATCCCTCTTTAAGACCTAGCTCTACAAGGACTTCTCATTCTTTCTTTCGACTTTCTCTTTTCTTTGGGCTGGGCATAGTATTTCCTCCTCGTTCCCTGAGCTTCCGCTAACGTCATCACGCTCAAGCGTGTTAGCGCCCGTTATGGGCACATGTTGGCATGCGGATTGTGTATCCATGCGACTAAAACCGAGCATTTTGAAATTGAACATTCGAGTTTGATTATGTTCGACTACTGTAACGTATATGTACACACACATGAAAGAACTTCCTATTATTTCACGTGGGTAAGTGATCACGAGAAATATTATTTCACTTGGATACGTGATCACGTGATGTACGTGAAGTACCATAGAAACCGGAATTTCGTGAACTGATTGACCACTCCAGTGATAATGCCGTTAATTTGATCCCAACGGCAAATGGTGACTGGACCAGATTTGAAAACCAGATAAAAGCGTATTAACTTTGCTTTCACTGGGATTCGAACTATGGATCCCGCTAGATAATAATAACATCAGATTTGTACTTTAGATTTAGACAAGCAGCCGAAGGAGTCGGTTTATTAAATATCCGCTCACAAGCGCGTAAAATAATAATATAATTGTTTTACTGTTGAGCCGGCGCGCCGGCCATCAAAGCAGCATCCAATTATGAATAATTTCATTAAACTCTCGATCTTTTCCAATCATGAGAGAACAATAGCACGCAGAATACGTTCAGAGGCTATGCACCTTAGACTTGTAGCGCCGCCATATTATTTAGTCTCTGGTCGTGCACCGTGACCAGAAATTCTATTGTTTTTTCATCACTTCTCAGATCACACATTGGTATGTCACCTTTTTTATGAGTAGACTGCCGCAAGATTCATCAATTCAAAGTTCAACCGTACTTGAAATAAGTAGTAGCCCCAGTTGCCGAAATTCGGCAGGAAATTTGTTACAGCTACAATGTTTTCTGAGCCTGTTTAAGCAAGCCTTTAAGTGAAGGATTTTCTTGTTTCATTAATTTTATTTTATATTTTGTTTCATTATTTTGATTTTAAATATAGTTTTTTAACTAAAAGAAATGGCAGGCATTGACATCTTAGAGCATTTACAAATAAGAACAAAACAAATTTCACACTGGCGATTTTGGATGCGGAAATTCTAGGCCAATTTTGATTTGAGGTGTGGATGAACTTTTACTGAAACCTCAATGGGAACGGCCTCCCACCGAGGTTGAAGTATTTTCGCTCTCAAGTTTAGTGTAGAGGGCCAATGCGTAGCCTTTCCGCAGTCAGCAGCAAATTGAGAGATAAATTGAACACGAAAATGACCAAAATAAACTGAAGTTCACTCTGTAGGCTTTTTCGGTTTGATAATTCCTCACGGACGGTTGAACTCAAGAGGGCTGCAACTCGGTTTCGCGGAAAACGCGAGGTTTCCACATAGTATTGGTCAACGGATTAAATGGCATCACTGTTTGAAATTGATGATGGTAGATCATCACTTGTTTTGTTTGTGCTTATTTATTTATTTCTGTTTTAGTTTTGTACATATATATTATTTTATATATATATATATATATATATATATATACATATATATTTTTAAATTGATTTATTTATTTATTCAGTTCTTTATTTATTTAGTTGTTAATTCATGTATTTAATTACTTCTTCCCCTTCTTTGGTTGGCGCTACTGTCCGGGATGGACGTGGGCCTCAGCCAATATGCCTCTCCATCTAGCACGGTCTTGTGCTAGTTGCTTCCAGTCAGGCATGTTCAGCTGATAGAGGTTTTTCAGCTGCCTACGCCACCGGAGGTGTGGTCTTCTTTTACCGCGTTGTTGGAATCTAAGAATTTCCTATCCGGTGCATTGGTGTCCAGGAGGAGAGACGTGAACTCGTTTGACCAGATCTCTGTCACTGTACAGCCCGTACAGTTCGTCGTTCAGTCTCCTCCTCCAAACACCATCATCACATACGGCACATACGAAGAACTTTCCTCTCGAAGTGATCAAGAAACCCCTCGGGCGCCATACTGCAGGACTGGGACTATCTAGGTGTTATGTAGGCATATCTTGGGCTTTATTCCACAATTGCCTTTCAAGCCCAAGAGCACAGCGATTGGAAAGCGTGATCTTTCGTTTCATCTCCGCGGTGGTGTCATTGTTCGCATCAACTTCGGAGCCCAGGTAGACAAAGCCTTTCACCACATGATTTATTTACTTACTGTGGACTCTCCTTAAGTCGAAACTCTCCCTTACTCGATCTTTTTCGCCATATTTTACATACATTTCCCTCAACTTTCCATACAAAAACCTCTCTCTAAGTCAACTCTCTCTAACTCGAACAAATTTTGGTATCCCGTGACAATTCGACTAAGGGGGAGTCCACTGTATATTATTTATTCATACACCTGTTTAATCAATTTGTTATCCTCTTGCCCTTTAAATCGAAAAGTTTTTTTTCGCATTAACCCTTCGGATACTTCGTGATATGCAAACAATGTTTATCCACAAAAAACAACTATCTGTATCTCTATCTAACCTTTTTGGTAAAAGGCTTGACAAGCTTAAAATTCAAGATCCTCCTTCAAGCAGGACCCTCGAGAGAAGGGCATGACCATTCTTCTCATCTCAATGATCACAAAGCATTATCCGGAAAAATCCTCCACAGTTTTGTTATTGTTCCTGCGTTCTGTTTTCCTGAGCTAAATTCCCAAGAAATGTTGTTATCCTCTGCCGTTTGAACGCCCACTTTTCATCCATGTAACCAGTCTTATTGTGTCGTGTGTCCCTTTGAGCCACAATTACGCCTACGCGCTATCGTGTCTGATTCCTAGTAATGTGCTTCTGGTCGTCACGACTGCCGCTCTTTATTCTCCAAAGTTGTGTGAAAAGTTTTCTTTGGGTCGCCATCTGATGGTGACTTGTGCTAAATGGCTCCATTGCTTTGCATGCTTATCTGTTCCTCTTTCGTTATGTATGACGAATCCACTGGCATTTGCATCGTAGGTATGATATCTGATACAGGTGTTCGTTAGAGATACAAAATTTCGTAGGTACCTATTGAGGAACGTTTGTAGGTTCCTTGCGGCATTGGCGGTCACTCTCCATGTACAGCACAGATTGGACATTGGATCCATGTTCAATCGAATTGTATTGCTGAGCCAAATATGGAACCGCATTCCCTGCGCGGTTCCGCTATCAGTTGGAACAGTACTTCAAAGGCACTGGAATTCCTCTATTTCTGCTCTTTGAAACCGGGTCTCCGGCAATTGACGGCTGACAATTTTTGTCTTTCTACCCGGACCATGTGTACCTTACTCTCGGCTCCTTGTTGGAATTTCGTCGACGCGAAAGTTGTCATGACGATGGTCACCGTTGGCTGCCTCGCACATAGTCAATCTTATTCATCCATTTTCTGTGTGGGACACAATCTCTAATGGAATGCAGTCCTCCCGTAATCCGCTTTCGGCTTTGAATTACTCCCACAATCTGTACATAACATTTTTGTATCGTTTTTTGGAAAAAATTTCCTTTGCTTTAAGTACTTCCCACGTTACAAGCTTTTGTGGCAGAACATGTAGTAAGTAGCCTTGTTAGCTGCAATTAGCCATGACGACGGCGACGTAATGGGGCAGGCGCTTCGACCTCTGTCTAGGTTCAACTCCCGACATGAATAATTACAATAATACACGGCTCCACCACTCTCTAGTCGGTGACAATGCTCAGGAAGCACCACCACACAGTATCGCGATTCTTTACGAAAAATCGAAATTTGTACTTCTAATAATTAATTTTTTTTAAAAAATGTATCCTTTTAATCCGCTCAGTTGGAACGTAAAAAAATGTATGTCTAGTCACAAATTAAAAGATTTGAAACCAAATGTTTTTCAACATGAAGAATTTTTTTTTTTGAAAATCTTCAACAAGACGCTATGTGACCCGTTTTTTTTTTTGTTTTTACTTCATTTTTATTATTCAATTCATAATAACTTACTAAATACTAGACAAAAATGCTTAAAACTAGTTAGACGAACAATGTTTTATTTCTAACTTACTGGCCCTAGGCGGGCACTCTAAGCTAAGCTTATTCTTAATCTATGTCTTTCGACCTAATCTTACGGAGTAAAATATAAATGAGAATTTATATATATAAGTCGGCCATAGGCTGCGGCTGATAGATTTCCATCTAATCCGCCGCAAGACAGAGACCGATTGTGCCTCATAAGACGGAACGCACTACCCTTTCTACCCCGGGTCTTAAGGGTTCGACGCTGGAGTTCCCTCGCTCCCTAGCCACCAGCAATTGTAGTGCTGCCTAGCAACATCCCGAATGTCTCGCCGTACTGAACCGGAGGAGACCCTCCTCAGCTCGTTGTGCGACGGAACGGTCGTGGTTGAGTCGCCCATCCACAATTGATCCAGCTATGTGAAAAATGAGCGGTACCGCATTCATATCTTATCATAGGCCGTACTTATCTAAATGGAGAAAAGCTTCTGGGGGAACTAAGCCACTGTGGCGTACCCTTTCGTGGTATTCTGGATTGGGGTAGTAAGCCCCCGAAATCAAGTTATTGACCGAGTTCATCGCTCTAGCAGTATGCCCTCGAATCAACTTCAACAGGAAATTGTCCACTCTTATCAAGTTTGCCCTGTTGTACAAAACCTCATTGGAATAGAATTGTATGTACCGGGACTCTGGAGTTCGATAAAGACAAGGCAAGCCCTAAGACAAGCCCTCTCAAACAACCGATTCTTTTTCCATCAAGCTTGCACTCACGTTGAACCACACGGGACATCCATAGGTGAGCATTGGCCGGATAAGGGCCATGTAGCAGATAACCTTCACCCTCGCATCGAGTTGGCTGTTGTAAAACAGTCTCTTTGTAAGAGCAAAAGCGCCTCGGGCTGAGAGTAGTGATTTCCTCGATCTTTTTGCCTGATCTGCACACGATCAAGTCGTCGGCATACGCAATTACGTGAGGAAGAGAACTTAACAGATCGCTCAAGTAAATATTGAACAGGATCGGCGAATTAACGGCACCCTGTTGGAAACCATTTTTAACTTGGAATATACCTGTCGAGGTCACGTTGCGATTCTTGACTACGAACCGTCTACCGGTAAGCATGTTACACAGTAGATACAGCAGTGGTTTGCTAATGCCTAGTCGATTGAGCTTGTAGAAAAGTCCTTCTAACCATACGGTGTCAAATGCCTTCTCCAGGTCAATCAAGCAGGCACCCGTACATTGTTTCTGGCTCTTGTTCCATTGGATGTCCGACACCAGTTTCGACGCAGCATGAATAGTGTCATGCCCCGCTTTGAAACCGAATTGGTTATCCGGAATTATATTTTTGTCCTTAGTCCAGTTGACATAGACCAGATTTTCACACTACGGCAGATCCTGGAAAAGACTCAAGAAATGCAAATCGACACCCACCACCTTTTTGTCGATTTCAAGGCCGCATATGACAGCGTGCATAGGGACGAGCTATACAACGCCTTGTCTAGTTTTGACATTCCTGCCAAAATCGTCAGGTTGTGCAGGATGACGATGGAGAATTCTCGCTCCATCAAGGTCGGTAACGAACTCACCGAGACCTTCAATGTCAAAAAAGGCTTTAGACAAGGTGACGCGCTGTCATGTGATTTCTTTAACATTATCGTGGAGAAGATCGTGCAAGACTAACACGCGAACACTAGAGGCACGATCTTCCAGAAGTCCGTACAACTGCTAGCATACGCGGATGACATTGACGTGATTGGCAGAACACAGCGGGCCGTCAATGAGGCGTTTGCTGGCATTGAGGCGGAGGCGGCTAAAATGTGTCTAGTGGTGAATGAGGGCAAAACGAAGTACGAAGACACGCAACATGGACGTCTTGGACAGAGCGTCACAATGGTCAGCTATAATTTCGAGGTAGTCAAGGACTTCGTCTACCTCGGCTCCGCAGTAAACAGTACAAACAACATCAATACCGAAATCAAACGCAGAGTAACTCTTACCAACTGCTGTTTCTATGGGCTCAAGATACAATTGAGTAGTAGAGCCATCTCTCGAAGCACCATGCTGGCTGTACAGCGACATGTGTCTAGTCGGGCGTCTTCGGATCCAACGCCTAAGATGGCTAGGCCATGTAGAGCGCGTGGACAGCTCAGCTCCGGCCCGGAGAGTCTTTCTTCGACTCCGAACCCGTGGGACAACGCAACAGAGGACGCCCGCGTTTAAGGTGGCGCACCCAGGTGGAGAAGGACCTCAACCAACTTGGCGTGCGACACTGGAGACAGCTAGCCAGAGACCGTGCTAGCTGGAGAGGCTTGTTGGTTGAGGCCCAGGTCAACCCCGGACTGTAGCGCCAAATGAAGAAGAAGACATAGCGCTTTATTATAAATAGAAGATACATGATACTTTCTTTTTTACTTTGTGGATCCAAAAAAGAGAAATTCACTACCATCCATCTCATTCAAAGAAAATCCCATGTGCCATCGCAAGATCGAATTTTATGGCAAAAATAACGGGTAAATCATATCTTTGTAAATAAGTTTGGTATATTTTTTCTTATAGGCTCTAGCTACAAAACATGACCATTCGAACAAACTTAAGCGTTTGATTCTCTTATTTCGTTTGGCAACTATAAAAGAGCGCGTGCAATTGATTGATTATAATTCACATATTTTTTTTCGCTGCTTGTCTCTCTTGCTTCGTTCGATGCAATGTCTACATGAACTCGTAGCTAAACCAATTCTTAGGACCAGGAATCACCACTGCCCTGAGTCCGACCAGGGAAGGGAAAATAATAAAAACATGGAAGTAAAAAACTACACCTACTCGCTATCCATAAAAAGGGACAAATAATTTCTCATCAAATCTCGAAAATAAAAAAAGTCAATGGGAGGAAAAATGAGAAAGGGATGGATTTCCATTACCGAACATCAACAAAATGTTCTCGCCCCCAAAGAGGAACAATACAAATTTCGCTGTGGTGTTCCTGAAATGAGTTTCAAGCGGGAGTGTACACTCGCGCTTAACCTCAGTTCAAGGAAAGAAACTCACGTTAAACCAAATGTGGAGCTTAAACTTCAACTGTAAAGGACTGGGCATTGGGAAAACACAATTTGAAATGTTTATTGAAACAAAACAAAGCAAAAAAAAAGTTTAAATGCGTTTAAAAATTAAAAATATAAATTGGTTCCAGTGGGATTCGAACGCGCAACCTTTCACATTAGTTTCAGAGCTTTTTCTTCGACCACATTGGGTATAGCTGTGACGTACTTACATATTTACATACGTACCGCTTTATTAGCTGCGTTTTTTTGCAAGCGTATATACGCTTAATTTTCAATTTGCATGTAAAATACACTAACAATGAATCCTATATCCGGTTAAGTTACTCATTATATCTTTCGCCGCTTAAGGAATAAGCGCGGATAAGAACAATGCTTCCAATCATTAATTTCTGTGTGTTCATTCCGGAATTCATTCACTCATTGTTTAGGTTGCTGTATGTGGCTTACACCTGCAGGTTTGGTTGATGTGATTAGATCATTTTTAATTTTGTTGGCATCCATAAGTATGCAATTTTTGGTATACTCAGAGTGTCTCTGCTATACATTCCCTTCTGGCTTCGTAAACAATTATTTTCATTTCACGAACATTTTTTTTTATTTTATAATTATTAAGTGATTTTGCTTTTAAATTGATGCTCACGCTACACAGTCACAAAACGAAGATTGTGACGATCAAAGATCAACCATCATCTCCCAAGACTACACCCCTGACTGCTTAGCAAATGTCATAAATGTCGTCGGTGCTGCCAAAATTGTATGATGAATCATTAAGCGCCGATGATCGTTTTTTTGTGCACTTCAAAATTAAGCGTATAAACGCTTGCAAAATAACACGGCTATTGTTAGTAGATTTATTGCGTGCGCTGCGTAATCGGTTTATGTTTACGCAAAAATCATGTATGATGGAATTGCTCCTCCTTAAAAGTTCCAAAAAAACGTCAGCGTATCTTTTAAGATTGACTCCCCATACTCTTTTTTATGGTTATTAAGTTTGTTCGAAAGTAATATTATTTATGCAACCGCGGTAACTGATATTCACGCGGACGAAGTCGCGAGGGACAGCTAGTATTAAATATTCCATCAAAACTTCATTTCAAACAAGCCCATGAATCATACTGACACAGATAATTCAGATGAGTGAAAAGTGAAACTCAAGGGCACGTTGCTGACGTTGATATTGGAACGGATGTTCATCGTGGTCGCCGTTGGCGTTGGATTCAAGTCACATTAAGCAGCATCGTCAAGCTGGTTAAATCGTCCCCACCGCCCCGCTGTGAGTCTGAGTGTGCGTTCCATCTGGCCATAGACATTGGACTGAATGCTGGCTACGATTCAAATTATTACATTTTCCAGTACATCACCACTGAACGTGCCTATTATCGTAGTCATTTCCTACGTGACACGACCTCATAAGCATGAGTCCTGAGTACATTAAGCGCGTGCTTGCTGTAGCTATGACCCGTGCCCCGTAAATCCATCAGGCATGGCGCTGTGCATGAAAAAAAAATTGAATTGCGACCGGGACATAGATAACATAATTTCTTCGGAAAGGACGAATATCAATGCGATGAAGATTGTGTCGTACTGTAATGTAATTTACTCGTTTTCTAATGGCGGTCCTTACTATTCGTTGTTGACACTCGTGCGGAGACTAACAAGTTGCCCGTGGAGATGGCGAGATGGAAAGTGAGAAAGCGATGACGGCGGTGTACATGGTAATTAAATCAACACATCTTCGTATGTATTCTCCTCCCCCTCCTCCTCTCTTCAGGGCGGGCCTGATGAAAGGCATTAGGAATGCCTAGGACGTTTCGAATTCCGGTGGTGGGCGCTTTCAGGAACGTCTTAATCGACAAAATATTTTCCGAATTACGCAATGTGGAGTGAATGTTATTTACGCAGTGGATACTGGGCTGGGACAGTGGGCTTCTGGACATGCTCTCTCCTAGTAATTTTGATTGGATTATGTATAGAATTTTGGGTTTTCTAAGTGCTAGCCTTCACATTCGTTAACAACCTGATTGGCCTCCATCAGTGTGGTTTCATGCACGAGAGTCCACAGTGGGTCAAATTTTGGCACTTCCGTAGGTCCTGGAAGGAATCCAAGAAGTGCAGCTATCTTTTTATCGGTTTTCAAGCAGCATATGGCAGCATAAACGAGCTATAAAGAGGCATGTTCCGTTTTGACATCCCTTCCAAACTCGACTGTGCAGGATGACGGTGGAGAACGATCACTGCTCCTTCGAGGTCGGTAACGAATTCACTGATACCTATGATGTCAAAATTGGACTTAGAGAATGTGACTCGCTGTCATGTGATGTTTTCAGCATCGTACTTGAACAAATTGTGCGAAATTGCCAACATCGGAGACACAATGTTTTAAAAGTTTGTACAACTGCCAGCTTACGCCGACGATCGGACTGTCACTCATGAGTTCGCTAATATTGAAACGGATGCTGTCAAAATGGGTTTAATTAGTAAATGAGGGCAAAACCAACTATATGTCGTCAACTAGAACACAACATCGGCAAAGTAGACAGAACATCGATAGCTAAGACTCTAAGGACGCAAGGACGTTGTTTATCTTGGCTTCGCTATGAACTCTTACAACACCTCGGCAGGAATAAAACGACGAATTACTCTTACTAACATCATGTATCCCCTTTTGGGTTCTAGGGCCTCTACAATGCCTACGCGGTTTCTGGAAATGTGCCTCAGCTTTTTCCAAATTGACGTGCTTCCGTCTCAACTGTTCCGTGACACGTACTCCTAGTGCCAGTGCGCATCCTACCATCCTGAGTAAGCGAGTTCCATTGCATCGCTAGCTTAGGTATGGACCTTACACCCTTTCGGAGACCGCCACTTGTGTCTAGAGGTTCGTGGTCCGTTCTCTGAGAAAGCTTTTCGTTAGAGATACGACAGCGATGAAGAATTCCTTTTGCTGAGCACTGTTTCTTTAGGCTGAGAAAGCAATTGAGCAGTGACGCCCTCTTCCGAACAAATAAGGAGATTCTTCTATAAGACCTAAATCATCTCAGTCTTTCTTCTTCTTTATTTGGCGCTACAGTCCGGGGTGGACCTGGGCCTCAACCAACAAGCCTCTTCAGCTAGCACGGTCTCTGGCTAGCTGTCTCCAGTGTAGCACGCCAAGTTGGTTGATGTCCTTCTCCACCTGGGTGCGCCACCTTAAACGCGGGCGTCCTCTGTTGCGTTGTCCCACGGGTTCGGAGTCGAAGAAAGACTCTCCGGGCCGGAGCTGAGCTGTCCACGCGCTCTACATGGCCTAGCCATCTTAGGCGTTGGATCCAAAGACGCCCGACTAGACTCATGTCGCTGTACAGCCAACTTGGTCCTTCGAGAGATGGCTCTACTACTCAATTGCCTCTTGAGCCCATAGAAACAGCGGCTGGCAAGAGTTACTCTGCGTTTAATCTCGGTACTGGTGTTGCTCGTACTGTTCACTTGCGAGCCGAGGTAGACGAAGTCCTTGACTACCTCGTAATTATAGCTGACCATTGTGACGCTCTGTCCAAGACGTCCATGTTGCGTGTCTTCGTACTTCGTTTTGCCCTGATTCACCGCTAGACCCATTTTAGCCGGCTCCGCCTCAATGCCAGCAAACGCCTCATTGACGGCCCGCTGTGTTCTGCCAATCACGTCAATGTCATCCGCGTATGCTAGCAGTTGTACGGACTTCTGGAAGATCGTGCCTCTAGTGTTCGCGTGTTAGTCTTGCACGATCTTCTCCACGATAATGTTAAAGAAATCACATGACAGCGCGTCACCTTGTCTAAATCCTTTTTTGACATTGAAGGTCTCGGTGAGTTCGTTACCGACCTTGATGGAGCAGCGAGAGTTCTACATCGTCATCCTGCACAACCTGACGAGTTTGGCAGGAATGTCAAAACTAGACATGGCGTTGTATAGCTCGTCCCTATGCACGCTGTCATATGCGGCCTTGAAATCGACAAAAAGGTGGTGGGTGTCGATTTGCATTTCTTGGGTCTTTTCCAGCATCTGCCGTAGTGTGAAAATCTGGTCGATGGTGGACTTCCCTGGCCTGAAGCCACACTGATATGGACCTATCAGGTTATTTATAAAAGGCTTCAGGCGAGTACACAAAACGGCAGAGAAGATCTTGTAGGCGATGTCCAGGAGACTTATCCCTCTATAGTTGGCGCAGTCAAAGACGTCTCCTTTCTTGTGGATCGGACAAACGATACTGAGATTCCAGTCATCGGGCATGCTCTCCTCCGACCATATTTTACAGATGAGTTGGTGCATGCGCCCAACCAGATCATCTCCAGCTGCCTTAAAGATTTCAGCGGACAGTCTGTCCGCACCGGCAGCTTTGTTAGACTTCAGTCTTGATATTGCTATCTTAACCTCGTCTAAGTCGGAGGGACGGAATTCTCGTCGATCATCGTCCATATTGAGTGGAACATTCTGCCTGACAGCGGTATTGGTGTCATCATCGCCGTTTAGCAGTCTGCAGAAACGGTTGTTCCAAATTCTCAGTATCGACTGCGACTCTTCTACTAGTTGTCCATTCTCGTCCCGGCAGACTTCTGTCCATTGGATAATTATTTCACCCTCTGGTAAAACTTTTGGACATCGTTCCTACTTTCCTACTTTCTTCTTTCTCCTGAGAAGCCGGGTCTCGTCCCTTCGTCTCTGTTCGTAGAGCTCACGAACAGCTGTCGTCGTTCGTTGCAGGGTTACTTTGTAGGCTTCCAGCTTCGCTGCATGTGCCAGCCTACACTCGTTGTCAAACCATGGGTATTTTCTAGGTGTCAGTGGCAGCATCTTTGATGGCTTCTTGACAACGCCTCCAATCTTCTTCGATTTTTTGCGCAGGTGGCGACGAACTTAGAGAGAGATTCCGGGACACTGGATCGGCAAAGATCCTAGCAGTCCATTGCGATTGTAGCTTTCCGACGTCAAACCGTGGTGTCCTTTCTCGACTCCGTTGATCTCTTGATATCCGAGTTCTTACCTTGGCTACAACAAGGAAATGGTCCGAGTCGATGTTGGCTAATCGGACCGTTCGGACATCAACATTGCTGGAGAAGTGTCTGACGTCGATCGCAACATGATCAATCTGGTTGACGGTTGATTGATCAGGGGACCGCCAGGTCCGTTTATGGATGTTGAGGTGTGGGAACCGCGTGCTAGCTACAGAGAGATTACGTCCCGTGACAAAGTCCACCAGCCTGAGTCCGTTATCGGATGTGGTGTCGTGCAGGCTGTGTTTCCCGATGACTTTGGCAAAGATGTCTTCCTTACCCAGCTTTGCATTGAAATCTCCTAGAACGATCTTGGTGTCGAAGCTGAGGCACTGATCGTAGGTCCTTTCTAGGAGATCATAGAAGTCATCCTTGCTGTTGTCATCTTTGTCCTCTGTCGGGGCGTGGGCGCAAATCAGGCTGATGTTCCCGAATTCAACCTTGATGCGGATTGTTATGAGGCGTTCGCTTTTACAGACAAAGCTTAAGACTTTTTGCCTAAGTCTGCGTCGAACAACAAATCCACATCCAAATAAGCGCCTGTCCCTGTTAGAATCACCGTAGTAGATGTCGCAGTTTCTCATCCTCTTCTTGCCCGGTGATGTCTGCTTTGTAGCAGTCCAGGGCCTCCGCGAGTTCTTCACGTGGTCTGTTAAGGGACCTAACATTCCACGTGCAGAACCAAAAATCGTTGTCCTTGTAACGTTTGCTGGGGTCGTCAACATTAATTCCGTCCGTATCCGAGGCAGTGAGCTGTCTCTGAACCGTTATATTTTTAGGTGGTGAGAGAGTTAACCCCACGCACAACCCCCAACTGGGAGGCCAGGCCCTATTCTTCAACCCTCGGGCGGAGGGTCCGGGTTTATCCGGAGTGGGTAACCTCGCTGAGGCTGTGAGCATCTCAGTCTTTACGATGCTAAATTATGGACTTTGTCAAAAGACAGCGCATCAGTCGCTTAAGATGGCTAAGACATGTAGAGCGAATGTCGCCTTAGGTGGGCCACACAAGTTGAAGGGGACCTCAGCCAGCTTGGAGTGTGCAACTGGCTAAGAACTGTTCCAGTTGGAGCGGTTTGTTAGTTGAGGTCCAGATTCATCCCGAACTGTAGCGCCAACAAAAGTAAGTAAGCCATTCTTCACATGGGTCAGTATACTCCTGAGAATGGCGGAATATTCCCCGGAATCAAGAAATAAGTGAACAATTTTTTCTATTTCCACTCTGTGAATAGGTGAACAAACAAATAATGCGATTCTCGAAATGCCCATGAATCCGTTTCAAATCCCTGGGTGGTCTCCTGTTGGAGCTGGAGCGTGCAGATGGTTGTCTGAACATTTGCTGCAGGCTGCAGTAGGCAGTAAGAAAGGTCGTTGGCAATCTCATATTTTCCTTTTTGAGGCCGGCATTATTTCATTGATTATTTTTTAGGATTGCCTAGAACCATCGCTATTGATTATTAAGGATAACAATTTTGATGGTTCTTGTGCCGCTCACAAGATGTGAGCTTTGGCTCAGAATACGAAAACCTCACAATTAGTGACCTCTTGTGAGGTAGTTGTGACCTATGACACATGACAGATGTGTGCCAGAATACGGGTGTACAGTACGGTTCGGGACCGAACGCACATTCCGAGCTAATCCTCGCAGACTCATCCTTCAATCCCGGGACAGAAGACGGGGGATCATTTATAAATATGAGAAAGAATGTCGGAGACCTTGGGAAACCCTGCGGAAGACCATCATTTACAAGCAACTTTTGTTCGCTTAATGCTTATGGACACTTTCCTCCATCTTGGTGCAGTGTGAGACCGGTCTAAGACCTCTGCAGCTCTTTGTTCAATTCTAAGACCACATCCATCCCACTTAACGACTCTAGTGCAGACAGGCAGAGGTGTGTTTTATTGCCATGATCACTCTCCAAGCGCGTTTTATTCGACTCTCGCACTGCCCACGCCCGAGTTCGCTATGCCTCTGTTGGTTTTAATTAAGTCCAAGCACACTCGCACACGCCAAGGATGTCTCGGCTGCTTGGCCGCACCCCACTTAATGGAAGTGCCATCCATGGCGACAACCTTATAAAATCGAAACCCACACACACTCGAATTCTCGTAAAAAACTTAAAAAACCAACCAACAAAAAAACACCGAACTGCCCTTAAAGAAATAAATAAAAACTCCAAGCTGAAGCAAGGAGCCGAAGTGGAAGTGAAGTCCCCGATCCCCCGAACTCCCGGTCCCGAGCACAGGACGACAGAACACTTAACCAAATCCAAATACCAAACACAGTAGTCGCCAGGTTTGCTGAGAACTCTGAGCAAAGGGAGAGGAGTGGGGACAATTTGAATAAATGGAACGGAGGACGAACGGTTAGCATTACTATCATGCGCTATAAAGTTGTTATTTCACAGCGAGATTTGTTGTTCCCCGGTTGGTCGGCCCGGTCGACCTGAGAGCGGGATCGGCCGGTGCTGCTAGGTTCTCGACAACTCACGCTCTCGGCAATAAATGTGCTCCTAAACGGTCCTTTTGTGATTTCCTCATATGTCCTTGTCAGTTTTATGCATGCACGTTTCTGTTATCCTTTTTGTGTGCGAGAGCGGGCGTGTGAACGTGGGTGTCCGCACTGATGGTGTGAAATTCGGGACGAGCACTCTTCATATGTGTGCGCATCCATCCTTGGCATCAAAGTGTCATTTATTTAAGTGTTGTGTTTTGATGGATATGTAGATGGGCTGGAGTCGTTTGCCGGCGGCAGCGGCAGCGGCAGCGGGGGGACTGGGGCTGGCAAGTGATGCTTTTACAACTATCTTCATATATTTTATTTCGGGTCATATAATTCGTAGACGTATCCATATCCGTGTTCGTATCCTTGAATGACGTACTTTTGCAAAATGTTTTATCGGCGCTGGGGCAATTTTCATTTTTATGCCGGAGGCGCAATTTGAAAGAAAGGATTGTTGTCTGTTTGGCTGGATTATGGCTGAATTGAGTCGGCTTGTTGTTTTGACTTATCTTCCTTGGGCGGCGGGACGGAGGGTGAGGCTTAACTCTTGCCAGTGAACGTGTGGATGCTTGTCAAGGACAATCGGCAGTGTTTTATTAGTGCTCTGCCCGGGACCTAGGGTGACCTAGAGTGACGCTCAGTGTGAAATGATGGATTCCACTCAGGCGTGTCATTGTGTTGTAAATTGGAAAATGGCATCCATTTTTTATGGTTTCCTTGTTTTTTTTTTCTTAACTTTAACGACACAACGTGAGTGTAGTTTAGATGTAGCTTGCAATGGATTGAGTATCTCTCGAGCAGATGAGATGAGGATGCGGCTTAGACTTCGTGCAGGGACTTGAAAGGGTCGGAAATAAAATAAAAGCGTTCTCAATAAAGCAAGCACTGCAATCCTTATTGGTGTTTGATTGGATGGTGGTTTGTTATGTAGCAGGGTTGTAGTTAACATTTCTGGCCTTAAGCTAGGCCATCGCTTGTGGATGCCCAGGTCTGATGGTGTTGGTACAAAAAATAGGTTCGTCTTGAAGTTTGTCTGTTGACGTCCGGCCGATTTCAAGGTGACTTTACTCACGAAAAATGATTTAAGCAGTGTAAGAAACAGTCTTTCATTTCCCGGATACAAGGTATTAAAGTGTAGTCTCGTCTAAATTCCAGGAAAATCCGCCATTCGCCGACAAGGGGGGACATGAAGGGCATTGGTGGAACATGCAATTGTTTGTCTTCACCGACCACGTTCGTTAGACACTCGATGTTAGTGGAGCCGTGTCTGAAATTGAACTTAGACGCCCAGCTTAGGACCTACACACAACACCATAGTCGCCATTGCGTATGAGCCAATATCAATTTCATATATCACCCACACATACTGTATCTTAACACATAGCCCATAAATCGTGCAGTCATTATGTCAAAAACGTGTACCTTGTATGCATGAAATTGAAGAAAATAATTTTCGCAAAACCAGTAGGCACACAAATGTTACGTGCTAAAGATGCAGCCTTACACAGATTGTTACATAAACTCGGGATCGATTTTTTTTTTTCGTTTTCATTCGTTCCTCTTGGTGAAATGCAAGGTACTTCACGTGGTTCTATCAACATAAAGCGGAAGAAGTTGGCTATGATGACTCAACCAAGGCACCAAGACTATGTTGAACATCGTCATGCTTACTTTCGCGTAGAATGATGGACGTCCACGAAAGTCAAACGATGAGTCGAGAGCAAGATACACATTGTGCTGGGTTAATAATATGGGTGGCGCGACAGTCCGAGGCGGGCCTAGCTTCTCTGCAACCACTTGTGTTGTGCGTGCTATTGTTCTTTCCGGTGTGGAAGGGACCTACAGTTTAATGCCGAATCCGAACGGCGAAGTTGAGAAGCTTTTTCTAGGCAGGAATACTCTTTGAGCATTGTCAGTAACTCCAAAGAGGTGAAGCCGTGAATTATGATAGGCGGTACAATTCGGGTATCGAACCTGGCACCCTCTGCGTAGGAGTCGATGCACTTACCCACTACGCCACGGCGACCCTGGGTACTGGGTTGGCAGGCAAAAATCGTCTGTCTTCTACTGCTCCAATAAGCATTGCTAGAGATCCGTTTTTAAAGAGTAGAGGTAGAGGAATTCCAGTATCTTTGCAGTACTGTTCCAACTGACAGGGGAACTGCGTTGGGAAGACGTTTCAATATTTGGCTCAGCAATACAATTCAATTGAACACGCAACCTGTGTTGTACATGGAGAATGGCCGCCACTATCCCAAGGAACCAACAAGCTTTCATCAATAGGTACCTACGAAATATTAGGTGTGTTTTTTTGCAAGCGTATATACTCTTAAATTATGTGTAATAATTCATCATAAGAGCTTGGCACCACCGACGACATTAATGACATTTGTGGCAGTCAAGGGTGGAATCGTTTAATCGATCGCTAATGGTCACAATCTTCGGTTTGCGATTGTGTAGCATGACCATATCCTTAAATGAAAAAATACTGAATAATTCAACAATTTAAACACATTTTGAAACATTCCAAAGAATCGATTACGAAACGTAAATGGAATATATAGCCCAGACACGCTGGGTATACCAAAAGTTGCATACTTATGGATGGCAAAAAATTGAAAAATGATCTAATACATCAACCACACCTGCAGGTGTAAACCACATACAGCAACCTAAACAATGAATGAATGAATTCAGGAATGAACACACAGAAAATAATGATTGGACGCATTGTTTTTATCCGCGCTTATTTATTAAGCGGCGATAGATATGATGAGTACCCTAAGCGAATATATAGGATTTGACGTTAGTGTATTTTACATGCAAATAGAAATTTAAGCGTATATACGCTTGCACAAAAAACACACCCATTTTATCTCTAACAAAAAACTGTATCAAATATGAAAAGGTGCGTCAGCTAACCATGCAAACCAAATGGTGATCCAAGGAAAACTGCACAGAACATTGAAGAACTAAGTGCGGCAGTCTGAAGCGTATTGCTACAAATCGAACACATCACAATGGGTTAGGGCAAGAGATTGGTCATGAAAAGTGGGCGTTCAAAGGGGCTGGAGTTAAACATGGAAGTACTTTCATTTTTCCTCAATAACTTGAAAACCAGCTTATTTCTCTCGGCCAACTCCCGCCGCACTTTGGAAACAATTTCATCTGCGTAACCAAACAGTTCGCCTGATCTGTCGGGAGCAGTGTCTTCCGTGTTTACAACTGCCCTTCACATCTTTAAAACGGAAATTCACAGCGAGTCGTGAGTGCCTTTGTGAGACACACTCAAGGACCAAATGCATAAGTTAGCCACAAACGAGTCTAATGCACATTTTCACACGCGCATAATTTATAGCGACGATTTGGCTGGACACAGTTTTCCACGGAGATCAAATTTAAGTTTAAATTTCAAAGCAGATTCTTTAAACAGTAGTTTTGAATGCAATTCGTATAATTTGTATAGAGTATGTTCGGCAAATATGGCCCACCTTTAACATTTTTCGAAATAAAACCATCAATTTATGTTGAATTCTTTTAATTATTTTTTTTATAGTTAGAATCAATTTCCCTTCACACATAAGTAATATTATACATTTTTTAAAAACATAACAAGAAGATATTCTGAAAAAACTAAAGTAACCTCATATTGTGTTTTCAAAAAACTTGCAGCTAATATGGCCTACCTGGTGTTGGTAAGGATTTTTGTTTTGGGTTTGACTGTACCAAAACTTACATACTTTGTTGCTCGTTGCCTGTATAGACTTCTTGTACCCACGTTGAGCATGCACTTTGTACGCAAGCTGGCGCAATAGATACAGCTGGCAAAGATCATGTGTTAATTATGGCCCACTAGGCGACATTGCAGGCAGGGTAGGCCATATTACACACAATGTGGTCTTCTTTACTAATGTTCAAATTAATCACGCTTCATAAACTTAAATTTCTGGTGAAATTAAAGAGTTGCCGCGTTTAGGAAATACAAGGGTGGGCCATAATACCCACGTAGGCCATATTTGCCGCACTTGTCACTTGTCATATAAACGCAGCCTTCAACCAATGACCAGTCGTTAGCGGGGTAGACATTATATACTATATGTCGCAATGCCGCGCTGAATTAACCAGTCTATAAGTGTGAACTTCCTTACAACACGATCTCTCAAATTTAGCCGCTTTTACTGGTCAAATTTCGTCTCGTCAAATACTGGCAGTCGATGAAGTCGATGAAGTAGTCCTCCAACCTAGCTTTGAAAAAGTCGGCACAGCCATTAAAAGGCTGAAGAACAACAAAGCTCCGCAGTCACCGTTTTCGAGATTTGGGCACTTATTCTGAAGTGTGTGTTAGCGATTATTCCTCTCCTAAACCACCTCCTTTTCCGCATATTCGACTCCTGTGGGGCTAGTATTGGGGCTAGCAGCAAATACCTGGCATGACATCGCCACCATCAGAGCTCTTCAAGGCCGGTGGCGACGTTCTGGTAGGGGGCATGCACTAGATCATCTGTAGAATTTTTGAGGACGAAAGCATGCCCGATGACTGGAATATCAGCTCCATATGCCCCATCCACAAAAAAGGCGATCCTACCTCTCGCGAAACTATAGAGGTATATCCCTGCTCAACGTCGCCTACAAGTTCCTGTCCAGCGTACTATGCGAACGTCTAAAGCTGTTTTGCACCGAGACGTACCAGTGCGGCTTCCGGCCCGGCAAATCGACAACAGACCAAATCTTCACACTAAGGCAAGTCCTGGAAAAGACCAGCGAGGTTCAAATCGATACGCACCACCTTTTTATCGATTTTAACGCCGCATACGACAGCACACATCGCAAGGAGTTATTCGGTGCGATGGCCGAATTCGGGAAAACTGATCCAGTTGTGTCGCACTACGCTAACAAACACGCGATGCACCGTGCAGTTCGGCTCGAGGACTTCCTAGCCGTTTGAAACCTGCACCGGGCTTGGGCAAGAAGATTCGCTGTCGTGTGATTTCTTCAATTTGGTACTGGGGAAGATAGTGCGGCGGGCAGCTGTAAACACGGAAGGCACTACCTTCTACAAGTCATTCCAACTTTTGGGATATGCAGACGACATCGACATCGTCGCGCATTCCCAACGTGCCGTAGTGGAAGCGTATGCGGCAATTGAAGAAGAGGCGAAGCGAGCTGGTCTTAAGGTCAATGAGGTTTAAACAAAGTATATGCTGTCGACCAAAAAACGATCCGTCACATACCACCTAGGACAAATATTACAATCGACAGCTATAATATCGAGGCAGTAAAGGAGTTTGTCTACCTTGGAGCAAATGTTAACACAACGAACGACAGCACACTGGAGATCCGACGTAGGATCGGCCTTGGCAACCGGTGTTACTTCGGTTTGTTAAAACGACTGGCGCCAAAACTCCTGACACGAAGGACTAAGGTCATGCTCTACAAAACCCTTATGTTGCCAGTCTTGCTGTATGGAGCCGGAAGTTGGACGCTAAGCAAAACTGCGCAACTGATTCTTGGTGCCTTCGAAAGAAAAATTCTACGTCGGATATATGGTCCCGTGTGCGAGGAAGGCGAGGAAAAGACACAACAGCGACGTACCAGGACGTGGATGTAGTCCGGAAGGAAAAGATCCGCGATTGCACTGGCTCGGCCACATCGAGCGCATGGACAACAATGCCCCACGTGAGAGGGTCTTCGAACACGAGCCTCCTGGTTCGAGAAGGAGAGGAAGACTGAATCTCCGGTATAAAGACCAAGTAATCGCGGATGCATGACAGCTTGGTCTTGATGAATGGAAGCAACGTTCCCAGGACCGTCAAGAATCTATCTTTCAGACTCGGACCCTGCATGTGTCGAAAGCCTAATAGGTAAGTAAAATACCGCCACTTATCGAAAGTAATTGCAACATACCATAACACGGTCAAATTATGAAATTTCGATTTTTCTATAACTTTCTTTTTCCTACCCATATACGATGTCCCTTATTTACACAAGCGCTTATATGCATCCGATATCCAACGAAAAAATAGGGAAAGCGAATACTCACTGACGACATCTGCACCATGCGACACGGGAGCCTCGTCCTTTTCGCTTCTCTAGCCGACATATCTCACAGTCCTTGCGACTGAATCTGAACAAAATCTCATCGTGTAAAAGCGGCCTTTTTCCTTGGCCTTTTTTCTTTCCTTCGTTGACGGATGTGGCGGTCACGTTACGGTCAGTGGACTACGACTGGGTGGCTCAGTTGGTAGAGTGCCTGCCTCTGGTTAGCGGAGTAACCGGTTCGAATACCAGTGAAAGCAAAGTTAATACGCTTTTATTTGGTTTTGAAATATGGTCTTGTCATTTGCAGTTAGGATAAAATTACTATCACTATCACTGGAGTGGCCAATAGTCTGTGGGTATCACAATGAACCAATATGGTCTAAGTGTGCTGGTGAAGGCACTAGCAGCACCCGACCGTACCCACGGTCAGTGGACATCGCTACAGAGACATGTTGCAAAGTAGACTAGGTTTCAATGATGTTCAGTTACAATAAGATGCTACCCCAGCCGACACAGAGGGTGTAACAATCATCTTATTGCAAACTCAATTCGATTAACGTGTTGTATCGAAGATCCTGGCGATTGGCCGCCTAAAAAATTCGACTTTCCACCTCTAGAGTCTAGACATTTTTTATCGGGATACATTCGTTAAATTGGTTGATGCCAAAGGTCGGAGTCGTAAGAGTAGCTCAGAGCCAATGTTGAACGGCGTGGAATTCATTTATCGGTGGATTCAACGTATGCATGCGATGCAAACTTGCCCATGGCTGACATATGGACGATGTGGAATTCCATATAGAAATGTCAAGTAGGAGATCTTCAAGTTTCAAGCGGCTGCGCTTAAGACAGTGTTGTGTAGATGAGCAATTTAATCAAGCCTGCCCTTGCCCATAGTGCATTACGATAGCTGGATGTGAAGGTGACAATTTCTACTGATCTTCTTACCTTTATATTAGTCAAAGGAGAAAATGCCACCAGAGACTACTTCGTGTACAAACTAAGCGAGCTAAGCAACGCCGGCGACAGCCATCTTTTAACTGCTTTATCAAGAGCACTCACTGTACCCATTGCCTTATCCACAAGGGGCTTCTGCTGGCCTTAGTATGGCTTGTCCTTGACATATCCCTCCTTTACCCTCTTGGACCGAGGACTAGTGTCTAGCAGAACAGTTGCTGCCTCTCAGTTCGTTCAGATTTCCCCTTTTCCTGTGACATACTCTCTCTTGATGTCTTAATCATATCAGTGGTGGCATGAATTTGATTCGCTTGCCAAACTTTTGCCTTCTTCTTTTTCTTTGATTGGCGCAACAGTCCGAGATGGACATTGGCTTCAACCAACTGGCGTCATATTCAGCCAGCTGCCTCCAATTACGCACGACAAGTTGCCTGGGGTCCTTCTCCACTTGTGTGTCCCATCGGGGGCCTCCTGCTCCAGACATTCATCTAGCATCCCAGCCAACCCCCGTGGATATGCAAAATGAATCATTATTGGTTAAGTGAACAACACAAGGGTTATTAGGCACAAATGCTCTTCCAGCGGATGCACAGTCAAATGCCAACCAATCACTCATCCACGACACTCACTTTCAGCATTACTCGCATAACTGTGTAGTGACGTCTGTCAGAAGACGCAACTTGTCAAAAAGTAAACACCATCTTCTTCACCGAGTTAACACAAGTGGTTCTACCAACAAATACCGCCACTTCAGTTTTGAGCACAGCTCACAGTGGCTTTTTCATTTCTTATCCACTCAACAGAGCACAAGTGCACCCTTTAAGCCTTAAGCCCCGCAGGGCTGGCAGCACACAACAGGCTGACAAAACAAATGAAGTGACAGTACGAACGTGCATACATACGCGTGTATACTCGTACGCGGCCTGGAATGTGACAAAACGCTGTCAGTGTAACATGTCAGTTAGATTTATGCAAATAATGTTACCGAATCCCTGGCTGCTTTGTATTCATGA
Source organism: Eristalis intricaria (assembly GCA_964034865.1). Classification (NCBI taxonomy): domain Eukaryota; kingdom Metazoa; phylum Arthropoda; class Insecta; order Diptera; family Syrphidae; genus Eristalis; species Eristalis intricaria. The sequence goes on from OZ035873.1 coordinate 126,050,833, forward strand.
TATGCGAGTCGCCCTCGTTGCCTCCACCCTCCCGTGATCTGTCCTTCTCAAACTCACTGTGTCCTTTTTTTTGTGTCCTTTCAGATTGCCAACGAAACGGCGGGGTACACGGACTCTTTGTGACTGACATCAATGTTCCACAAATCGTTGACTTTCGGGATAATGTAACATTGTCGTGCAGCTACGATATGAGTGGCCACACATTAAACTCCGTAAAATGGTACAAGGACGAAATGGAATTTTTCAGGTGAGTAAAAGCAGTGAAATACTTCTGACAAATTACGACAAGATGGGGTTGTGTGCTGATGGTGGTGTATCGGGTTAGTTGGCTGGCTTGTTTCGGTCGTCCGTTGTCGGGTTGGGTCCTACGTGTTCGCCCTTCCTTTTGGTTGCTTTTTTTCGTTTTGGTTAACCTTTCCTGTGGCCGTAACGCAATAATGCTTGGTGGCTTAACGAGTGAACGAGTATAATTTTTGGTGTCCTTGGATGAACACAGAGACCGTACCGCACCGTACCGCACCGCACCGCACATCATCGCGTATTTAGATGTCAGGGGACTCGTCGTTTGGCATTACAGCACACATCACAGAACAGTGGAACACCATTTATTTACCCGTTCGCTTATGAAGCCGAGTGAAAAAGGATGCCCAGAGGAATATGACGAACACACACACCGCAGCCATGGCTGATGGAGCGTGTGTGTACTCGCACATGTTACATTGATGCTCGAACATGAGAACCACATTAGAATTATTTATTATATTTTATTTTTCTTGTATCCTCGTCCTCCGCCCGTCCGCCGCTTCTCTAATCGCCCGCAACGCCCCCTTATTCATTTTATCACGACACACCACACTGGGCCCTGACGTCGAGGACGGAGACAGCGAATGTTTCCTGGAGATACTGTTTTATGTTTTCTTTTCTTCTTCTTTCCTTCTGGATGTTTTTCGACCGGCAACCAGGGTGTGCCGAGCCGAGCTGTACACGCAGTGCGTTAAGTGTGACATGTTTGAGCAGTCCTCCGAGGGAGATAAATAATCCAACTGCTTAGCATTTCTATATTTAATGTTGACAAATGCTGGCTTACCGTGGAACATTGTAATCGTAGAGTTGAGGTTAATAAATAATTCGGACCAGTGTTTGGCGCGTGAAGTTGGTTCGTGTCTTGGCTACGACTTGGATATGTCACACATATCGTTTTCATAAATCGTGCAGAATTCGTGGGACAGGCTGTCAGTTGATCACATCAGACAGAATTTGTGCCCTCCTTCTTTACCGCACACTCAAACGTCCTGCAAGTGGCCGGATTGACAGTTGTGCACCTACTCCGACACTGCTGGCAAACCGGAACTTATTTAATAATTTACATACTTCTTCAGTGACCCGCCTGTTTCCAAGGCAAAGCACAAGAGATCGCCAGGCCACTCGATCGTCCGCCGTTGACCCAGACTCATCACTAGCTATGCCAAAGGTCAACAAGGCGAGGTTTGGACTTGGCTCGACCACATGGGCCTGGGACTGCCAAGCAGTCGACTGATGGAAGTGCATTCAAGGCACACCTCGGAAGTCGCAACATTCGAGCCAGGAGACAAAATCTGAGTTTGATGCATCTGCATAATTCAGCTCTTTCAAGTAAGTACATTTGAAGTGGAACCACGAAGGACACGAATCCTACATTTTTAAACCATCATCTTCAACATTACTTATGAGTTCATTAAAAGAATTCTTGCAAATTTGTTTATCTTTCGAGCCTGCTGTTGAATTTGGTTTGGGCACGTTCCTCCTTCCGCTGCAATATGGCTTCTTGATCCATTTGCTTTTTCTGTTCTTTATTCAAAAAAATGTCCCTCCAACCTTGTGAAGATATAGCACTTGGAGGCCTTGTAGAGTTTTTGGCTTTCCTTGGTTTAGGATATAATAGGTGGACTTCTATGGGATCTAAGGATTCCGTAGGTTGCGGCGGCTTTTCTAATATGCTCAAAGTGTCAAGAAGAGCCAAGGCCAGCTTGTCGCTTTTGATTTCCGTAATTTTCGATCTAGGATTCTTTCCTCTGTTTGATCACTTTCCATTTTTGTAGTTCTAAAGATAATTTAAATTGCTCGGTTCATCAGACTAAACAAATAGCGCGATATCAATACAAATAGTATTCAGCGGCCGAACACTAGATTCGTTATTTCAGAATTTGGTCGGCAGTGCGTATGCAACTTTAGCATCTGGCCGAACACTAGAATTTCTGAAAACTTTGTTTGGTTAACGGTGAAATCAAAGTGGTACATAAATAAACTTTCAATATTTTACGTCAATGGATATATTTAAGGTAAAGTGCATTTCTTTAGTACTTCTCGGCCATCAACGGCCGACGGCTGAAAATCGCATTATATTGACTGATATGAACATTTTTCCAACTTTGGCCCACTTAATACATACAGCTTTTTTTTTAACAACTTTTATTATTTTCAAACAAATTATAGCAAAAACTTACATTTTTTAGAAACACGCACCACTAATAAAAAAAATAAGCGACATTCTTCACTTTCGCAAATGCACCCTGACTGATGTGTGTGATCTACCAGCTGAAGTAATCACGCATATTAGCTGCGTTTTTTTGCAAGCGTGTATACGCTTAATATTGAAGTGCACAAAAAAACGATCATCGGGGCTTAATGATTCATCATAAAATCTTGGCAGCACCGACGACATTTATGACATGTGCTAAGCAGTCAGTGTTGTCTTGGAAGATGATGGTTGATCTTTTATGGTCACAATCTTCGTTTTGTGACTGTGTGGCGTGACCATCACTTAAAAAGCAAAAACACTTAATAATTATAAAATAAAAAAATCTTCATCAAATGAAAAGAATCGAGTGCATATACAAATGTATAGCAGAGATACTCTGGGTATACCAAAAATTGCATACTTATGGATGCCAAATTAATTAAAAGTGATCTAATACACGAACCACACCTGCAAATGTAATGGCTGAAACACAATAGTGCGTTTGCGCTGGCGTTGGCTTTTAACACACCCAATTCAATGGCCAAGCACAGAATACAGCGTCGACCTGCGTCAGTGAATAATGAGAGAGATTGAGAGGATCGTAATAAAACGTAAAACGTAGTCCATCGCACGTCATTATTCAACATGTTGGATATTTTTTGACAGAGGGGTGCGCTGTGCGAGAGATTTTCTCCCAGATTGAGAGTATTTTGCAATCATAGGTAAGCTTGGAAACAAACTGTCCTCACTTTTGTATTCTCTTTCAAATTTCATTCGTTTCGGCTCGAGTTACATCTTGCTTACTCTCACCAACATGCCGTTCGATCTGTAACATCAACACTAAGCAACAATTGTTTCGTCGCCATCCCATTTTTTCCTTTCTCCCTTTGTCGCACTCATTTGGGATCACTAGTGTCCTTTGCGTATTATGTCACCTCCCATTTGTTAACATGTTATTTGTTCTCCATGTTGCCCTATTTGTTTACGACCTATCGACAAGCAAGATGCTGGTGTGATTAGGGACAAAAAAAAATGAGAGAAGTTGGTGATCGGACCTGCAACACCGTATTTGTATTTCGTGTTTAAAGTTTTAGTACTTTTGTAAAAATAGTCAAACATTGTAAGTGGATTAAGGAAATGAAAGAAAATAAAAGTGATTGTTTCATTTAAATCTTAATCCATTTTAAGCGGATTAAGATCGACCTGTAATTCGAGCGAACTTTCAAGCACTACGAGTGCCTGTGTTGTAGACTCTGGGAATTACTCTCCAGAATAAGGTGAGAAACACGTCAGTGCGCGAGGAACTAAATGTTGATCAGCTGCTTCTTCGAACGGAAAGATCTATGCTTCGTTGGTTTGGGTCGTAGCACGAATGTCCATAGCATCACGCCTTCCGAAGCGGGCCTTGAAAGTGATTCCATCAGGTAGGCGACCACTTGGCAGACCCCGGATGAGGTGGTTGGATCATGTCCATAATCTTGCTTGATTACGCTTGTGTATAACCTCTGATGAGTTATAAACGATGGCGGGGAATCTAGTTGCCTGGAGATCTTTCGGCGTGGGTCATGCGGGTCAGAGGATGGTGGTGATGAAACAAATTTCTTTTGTTTTCCTCTTTGCTATCGGGTATAAATGGAATCTAACATTAGTTTTATGTCTCCGATAGTAATCTTCAACCAAAGTACTTTTAAACCCTGTCATATGGATTGTCAGCGTTCATCCAAAATATCCCACAACAGTATTACGTAGAGATTACGACCAGGGATCTGTGTTTTCAGTATGACGTTCTGTTGTAAATATCCACAGAAAAAGAATTAAAATAAATAAATCGGTAAGGCCGATTGGATTATATTACAATTTCAAGCCAACAGCATTCAAATGCCGAATACTTCTGTTCATCACTGTAGGTATATAAATTTAAATTTCACTTACTTCAAAAACACAGTCTACTGATAAATTCACATTCATAAAAGTTAAAATAGTGGTTTTCTGAAATTATCCCATTTCCTGCTCAATTTTATAAATCCTTTCCGTGAGAACCTTCTACAAAATATCAGGAAACTTAGAACAGAAGATGAATGCAATTGGTAAAGCCGTTTACAAGTTATAGCGTGACCAAGAGAAATAGTGATATACATAGATAACGAAAATTTCTAAGAGAGGGTCTTAAAAAATCATCTTCGCCGTGTCGTATATCGTGGTCTGCACTGTATACACTGCATGCCGAGGCAATAGATTTTCTTTAAACTTCCAGTTCGCTTCTCAACCACGACCTGGCTGGCCATGGAAATAGCAAGTAATCCCCCCAAATTATGGTCGTTGAAAGGACTTTACTCACAGCATCAACTGTCATTTAAGAAACGAAAACAGCTGATTAAAAATAATTTAACGAAAAAAGTCATTTCAAATTGTATGCAGAAAGGCGGCAATATTTTTCATCTACTAGATGAGTGACAGAACAGCTGTTAAATTGAGTATTTATTTCAACGCAGTGCGTCATCGTAACATGAAGTCGACTGGCACAGAAATACACAGAAAATAATGTTTGGAAGCATTGTTTTTATCCGCGCTTATTTCTTAAGCGTCGATAGATATGATGAGTAACTTAAGGGAATATAGGACTTGTTGTCAGTGCATTTTACATGCAAATTGAAAATTAAGCGTATAACGTATAACGCTTGCACAAAAAAAACACAGCTTTTATTGAATTTGTTTGTAAATGTGTAGAGCATGTTGCTGTTTGTATAGGCGCCGTCACATTCGAAAAATTTCTAACGGTTCTTGTATTACAGAACGAAAGGGTGAAAGTGGCAGACCACTAATGCCGTTACTTTATCAACTGCAATAGCCGTGTTTTTTTTTTTCAAAAATCAATAAATAGTGAAGTAGGATTTTGCACGTAAAGCACATAAAACAACCTACTGCCTATAATATCGGCAGTGAAAAGTGGCCGCCGATAATAATTCGACTTCGAAATTTGTTCATTTATTTTGACAGCGATTCGAACATATAAATTGTTTTCTTCATACACTTTGACAGATAAAAATCAAAACCACTGCGAATCGTTTTTTTGAATCTTACTTCACTTCACGATCGAAACCGCGGCTTTTTTTCATGATACTAGTAAAAATTTTATACCAGAACGCGAGATTCGGTGTTACAACCCAAAATACCACATACCCCATAAATAATATCATATAAGTAAAATTTAGATATACAACGCTGAGTGCATCATTAATATCTGTCACTTGACACTCAGCATAGAATAGAATCAGAAAGTATTATTTTATCACTGCACCATTATCTGTCACTTGATGCCTAACATTAAATAACAAAACCCACTAAATAATGTATGGGCAAGAACCATCATAAAATAAAAACCTATGAACGCATCCGACATTTGACACTTCGATGCTGCGCAATCCACATTGACCTGCATCAATGTGCAAAGGAAAAACTGCATACTTACGCAATGGACTCATGGTCACAGAGATAACGAAGTGAGTGTCTGGCGTGAGATATCCTTAAGATTTTTCCGCAGTCATGTTTTAGGCATAGTGAGTGATAGTGTATAGTTTCTGTTTGTACGTTAGTCCTAAGTAAATTTGATTTAAATAAAGAGATTTTATCAGATCTGTTGGTTTAAGTTCATTTCTATTCGGCCAATAGCATCCCTTACCTTGGCCTCTGTCTAGCATAGACTTCTACCCAAAAGTGCAACGGGAGAAAACCATCACCGCTACATTATCGAGGATACCAGAGCAAGTGATCAAACCATCATCTTACTCTGGCGGTGGCATTATCGTTGTACTGCAGTAAGTTATCAACAGCACAAACCACACTTGCACCCTGGAAGCAACATAGAATTGAGAATAAGAATCTTAACCTCAGCAATTTCTCCTTCTCTGGATGTGTGGAAGAAAACCATTAAACAACACATCCAGGGCCAAGGATACTATACCTTCGCGCGACCTTCATGAAAACAATAAAACATACGCAACAAATGCGACTGGTTCTTCTCTCCATATACTACAAATATGAATACATACTACAATAATAGCTGCGTTTTTTTGCAAGCGTATATACGCCTAAATTTCAATTTGCATGTAAAATACACTAACAACGAGTCCTATATCCGCTTAAGTTACTTATCGTATCTATCGGCGCTTAAGAAATAAGCGCGGATAAGAACAATGCGTCCAATCATTATTTTCTGTGTGTTCATTCCTAAATTCATTCATTCATTGTTTAGGTTGCTTTATGTGGCTTACACCTGCAGGTGTGGTTGATGTATTAGATCATTTTTCAATTTTTTGGCATCCATAAGTATGCAATTTTTGGTATATCCAGAGTCTCTGCTATACATTGCGTTTATGTGTCGTAATCGATTCTTTTCATTTGATGAACATTTTCTTATTTTATAATTATTAAGTGTTTTTGTTTTCAAAGTGATGGTCACGTACGTGGTTTAAAGTACACTGTCACAAAATGAAGATTGTGACCATCAAAGATCAAAAATCACCTTCCACGACTACACCCTTAAATGCTTAGCAAATGTTATAAATGTCGTCCATGCTGCCAAGATTTTATGATGAATCATTAAGAGCCGATGATCGTTTTTTTGTGCACTTCAAAATTAAGCGTATATACGCTAAAATTTCAATATGCATGCCGCTTCTGAAAGAAGCGCGGATAAAAACAATGCTTCCAATCATTATCTTCTTTGTGTTCATTCCTGAATTTATTCATTCATTGTTTAGGTTGTTGTATGTGGCATGCGATATTAGCCCCTGATCGTTTTTGTTCACGCATATGTATGGTGTGGTTGATGTATTCGATAATTTTTAAATGTTTTTGCATCCATAAGTATGCAACTTTTGGTGTCTCTGCTATACATTCCATTTAGGATTCGTTATCGATTCTTTTCATTTGATGAACATTGTTTTTATTTTATAATTATTAAGTATTATTGCTTTTAAAATGATGGTCACGCGACACAGTCGAAGATTGTGACCATCAAATATCAACCATCACCTTCCAAAACTACACCCCTGACTGCTTAGCAAATGTCATAAATGTCATCGGTGCTGCCAAGATTTTATGATGAATCATTAAGCGCCGAATATCGTTTTTGTGCACTTATAATTTAAGCGTATATAATTTAGCCAAACTGCATCAGCAGATTTCCAGCGCGAGGCAGTACATCAAGCCATCGTCATATTCCACACACGAGGCAGCATATCCAGCCAACAAACCGTGAGAAAGCTCACGTTACACCGGGCACATGAGGCGAATTCCACACAAATTTTTAGACTTAAGTTAAGTATCAAGTAAAATAAGAATAATGAATGTACTCAGTTAGAATCGAACAGGCAAGAATAAAGTTATTTTTATAAAGAAAAAAAAACAGCAATTATTTGCCTGAGTGACCGCGTGCGTGATGGAGATAAGCAAGGGTCTTATGTGCGTCAAAATGCAAGAAAAACTCAAGGGATGAACACCGCTTGATCAGGGTAAACAGATATGTTACGTCCTACTTCTGATACAAACTACCTACTTTCAGTTGTAAAATTTACTGCTTTCAAATAAGCAACAAAAAAACATACGCTTTCAAGTGGAGCATATTCCTTAGGTTGCGATGCTTCCCACTAATCTCATCGCATAAGTCACATAATGGCCATGAACGACCTCGCGAACGATGACATCGACCGAGCCGAAGTATGCTCAAATTAATATGAAGGAGTTAGCGATCGCCTCCTTAGGTCGAGCCTGATTTCCCCGCCTACAATACGTCGTGTAACCAGTCAAGGACTAACATCGAAGGAGTTGAACATCAACAGTAGGGTCCCCAGTACGTAAGGCGAAGACCCGTGTATGCTCGCGGCGACCCATGCCACACCCTCGGGCGCGGCGCAACATTAACAAGCGCATAAGGCTGTCAAAGATAAACACACTCGAACATTAACAGTTTATTCCAGTCATATGCTCTGTGTCGCATCATGTACATCTTAGCCATCAAACAGCTGTAATTACCACGTTAATAACAAGCAGAAGAACAACTCCTCACATCATTTTAATTACACATCCTTGTTGCCACGAGGGATCGAGGCGAAACTTCTTTGCGAGGCGCTGCGAGAAAGAACCACCGACATCCTCCCAATCATCCGCCTCCCCCGACGTCAGTCTCAGCGGATTACAAGTGCGTGCGTAGTGAGGGAATGCGAAGCCGCGCCTGTGGAATAGATGGTGGCAAGAAAGAAAACATATTTCGCCCATGTCAGCAGGATACATCCTGCTCCCCACCCTCTACAGCTGGCTATGAAAGAAGGATGATAATTCGAATTAACCATCCCGCATGCCACAGTTCTTGTCTTGTCAAATCTAGCCTCGTTTAGCTGAAGGACGCTTGTCTTAATTAAAAATTGTAAAGTGTTGCCTCGAATGTGAGTAGACATCCTCGGTCCCCGGATGTCTGCAGAGACGTTGGTCGGGACTTGGTTTCAGAAAACTTGTTTTCCACACACACCCACACAGTCCCACTCACACGGCAACCGAACACGAAGTAAAAGAGATACATTTTTTGGGAAGGTCTCCGGTGTCCTTGAATGATAATTGAAAATTCCACCCCTGTTCCACACGGCATTACCTTAACCACGAACTGGGGAAGAAAATTCCTCATTAGCTAGCAAATGCCGAGCCGGATGGTTGTGTTCGTGTGTCGAGCTCTTATGTCTCTGGCGCGTTCTTTTTGAATCCTTTTTCTCAATTATGACATTCTTCCTTCTAACACGCTTCTACACACACACCAACACACACACACACATACGCCCATGCTCTACATGACCTCGTCCCTTAGAAGGGGACCACACGAGGGGGTGAAGGTGTGTGTCAGTGGGTGATGATTATTTCTGCAGCGACAGAGAGCAAACCTGTGCCGTTCGGATGGGAAGGTTCACCGCTTTGATGGTCGCACGGTACTTGGTGCATGCATGAAATATAAGCCACACTCAACTTGGATCTTTTTCTTAGCGTGATACACACGCATCCACACACACCCGCCCACACACACACCCAAAGCTGGCATTGGGATTATACAATTTACACGCGCTGTGGCTAATTAAAATCTTAATTGGAATGCTTCCATGACGATAACGAAGGGATATGTACTTGTGCTTGGTATTTACATTTGCTGTGGTTTTAGATACTTATTAATGGGTGGAGGTCTTTCATTACGCCCCCCACACACACAGGGGGGGGGGGGAGACATACACATAACTGCGAGGGAAGATGAGTACATTTACGGGGCGGAAAGTTGTCTAAATGCTGAAGAGCGACCGACGCGACGGCGAGAAGGGAAGAGCGTTGTGTTGCTTTTTCTCGTTTTTTGGAACAAATGCTTGAGCAAGCATCTGTCACTAAATTGGATCAGTGTATAGAGGCGACAGACTGTGTGCGAGTTAAAAAAAAAACTCAATGCTTTCTGCTCCACATGTGTCGGGGCGCAAAGATCTGGAGAATTATGTTAATGAGCACCCCAGTAAACCTTATTGGTTATTCTTGCATTTAAAAAATAAGATTTCACAGTCGCTCTCTTTCACAGGGAATGCCATGTGGAACTTTTTATTTGGGTCACAGAGAGATGTACTGGTGTACGGGATCCAATGCCTTACTGAAGACGGTTGGCAGACGTTCCTCTTTGACTTTTGCACTATTTAAGCAGCATTTACCCTCTTTCACTGAGTCAAAAAACAGAACTAGGTTAGGTTAGGTTAAAGTGGCTGACTACCGCGCATGCGGACAGCAGACACACTTAGGCCAAGCATAGGCCCATTCTGTTACCACGCAGATCTATGGCTACCTATTCCGCAAACCAATTTGTGCTTTTGATAAAGCGAAGAAGAGGGCTGATTCTTATGCTGCTCAGTTCAGCCAGATGAACAAAGAAATATGCCCCCAGAAGTCTGAATCTACGGGATGAGAGAGCACTGCAGCTGCATAGCAAGTGTTCAATGGTTGCTTCCTCATCCTCGTCCATGCAGCTTCTAGAGAAATCGTTATAGGGAAGGCCTGGTCTAGAGGCGTGAGTTCCTATGGCACAATGCCCTGTTAAAACGCCAATAAGAGATCTGAGGTTTGACCTGCTTAATCCGATCAAGCTAAGCGATCGCTTGGGGTTGATCATAGGCCGTAGTTGTTTGGTAATGAGGCATCCTGTGCCAGATGTCCATCCGCGGTTTGTTTTAGCAAGCGTTTCAAGCTTTAGCAGATGTTTTATAGGAGGGTGGGCCTCCCCCCGGCACGAGAACGGAGCTTGTGCCCTTTCTAGCGAGTTCGTCGGCTTCGCAATTCTCTGGAATGTCACAGTGTCCCGGCACCCACATAAGTTGGATGTTAAAGCACTTGGCCATCTCGTTAAGAGATAGGCAGCAATTAAGGGAAGTCTTGGAATTAAAAGTGAGAGAGATTTGATCTATGCCTGGCTATTGGAATCTATGACGATATCTGTGCGCGATATTACATTGATTTTCAGCCAGGACAGGGCTTCCTTAACCGCTATAATTTCAGCCTGAAAGACGCTACTGTGACAATTCTAGGAACAATGTACAAAAATATCGCTTGTAGTAATTCTAAGAACAATGTACAGAAATCAAAAGAGACAAAAAATGCTGCCAGTAAAAGAGTAGATAGAAATGATTCACACGGAGTGCACCTAATTTGGAAATAAATAAATAATAATTTAAAATAAAGGAAAGTTGTTTAAATAACGCAGAAATGGGATTTGAACTAGAAACAAAAAAAAAATTGATTGAAGCTTGAAAAAAAAATTAAAATTGCTTAAAAAAAATATATAAATTAAAAGTGATACTCATAATAATGGACACAATTGGATCGTTGAAGAAATATACAGCATTGGACAAGAAAACCAGTGGTAACAAGCGTGATTTAATCTTACGTCTTTTAGAAGAACTTGCTCAGTTCCAAGAATCAGTCAAGGCGAACATTACCGAGAACGAAAAAGATGGTAACTCCGAAAACAACGACGACAACAACAGCGACGACGTTTCAGAGGAAAATTGTCCATCCGTAGCCGACAAAGGGTTGCAAGTATGAGTGGTGAAGATGATCTTCCAAAGAGCGTGCGGGGATTAAAGAGTGCCAAAGAAAATAATGAAGGTGATATACAGAAGAGGAACAAAAAGAAAAGAACTATAGATGAATGTCATCAAAAAATAAAAAGAGATTTAGAGTTGACACAGAGAGAATTGAAACTACAACGAAAGGAAAACGAAATATTACAAAGAGAGAACGATCTATTGAAAAATAAGGAGAAAAGAAGTGAAGTGTCAAAAGAAAACGTTGAACAGAGTCAATAGAAAAATGTAAATTTCTCTCACGTAAAAGAACTTGTATCAGACTTTTCGGGAAACGGGAATAATTTTCAACTGTGGGATGCTCAGCTAAAGAGTGTTCAAAAAGCATACGCTCTTCTTCTTCTTCTTCAGGTGGCGCTACAGTTCGGGGTGGACTTGGGCCTCATTCAGTAAGCCTCTCCAGCCGGCACGATCTTTTGCCAGCTGTCTCCAACTGCGCACACCAAGTTGGGTGAGGTTCTTCTCCACCTGGGTGCGCCATCGGTTCCGTGGGCGTCCTCTATTGCGTTGTCCCACTGGTTCGGAGTCGAAGACTCTTCGGGCTGGAGCAGTGTTGTCTATGCGCTCTACATTAGGCGTTGAATCCGTAGACGCCTGACTAGGCTCATCCCGCTGTACAGCCCGTACAGTTCGTGGTAGAATCTTCTTCTCCAATGACCATCAACGCAAACAGGACCAAAGATTGAACGCTGAACTTTTCTTTCGAAAGACCAAGCGGATGAAGAAGCATCAGCTTTTGAGATTGTCCATGCTTCCGCACCATAGAGCAGGACAAGGATGATCAAGGTGTTATATAATGTTAACTTGGTCCTTCGAGAGAGGACTCTACTACTCAATTGCCTCTTGAGCCCAAAGAAACAGCGATTGGCAAGAGTAAGTCTGCGTTTAATCTCGGTACTGGTGTTGATCGTACTGTTCACTTGCGAGCCGAGGTAGACGAAGTCCTTGACTACCTCGAAGTTATAGCTGCCTATGGTGACGTTTTGGCCAAGTCGTCGATGTTGCGCGTTCTTTCTCGATGACAGCATATACTTCGTTTTGCCCTCGTTCACCTCTAAACCCATTTTGGCCGCCCCCAGCAAACGCTTCATTGACGGCTCGCTGTGTTCTGCCAATCACGTCAATGTCGTCCCGTGTGCTAACAGTTGTACGGACTTCTGGCAGATCGTGCCTCTAGTGTTGGCATGTGAGACTTGCACGATCTTCTCCAAGATGATGTTAAAGAAATCACATGACAGCGCGTGACCTTGTCTAAAACCTTTTTGACATTGAAGGTCTCGGTGAGTTCGTTACCGACCTTGATGGAGCAGCGAGAGTTCTCCATCGTCAGCCTGCACAACCTGACGAATTTGGCAGGAATGTCAAAACTGGACATGGCGTTGTATAGCTCGTCCCTATGCACGCTGTCATATGCGGCCTTGAAATCGACGAATAGGTGGGGGATGCCGATTTGCATTTTTTGGGTTTTTTCCAAGATCTGCCGTAATGAGAAGATTTGGTCGATGGTGGACTTCCCCGGACTGAAACCGCACTGATAAGGACCTATCAGGTTGTTGACGAATGGTTTCAGGCGCTCACACAAAACGGATCTTATAGGCGATGTTGAGGAGACTTATCCCTCGGTAGTTGGCGCAGTTGAAGGGGTCTCCTTTCTTATGGATCGGGCTAACTATACTGAGATTCCACTCGTCGGGCATGCTTTCCTCCGGCATGCTTTCCTCAGACTTACAGTTGGGTTGGTGCATGTACCTTACCAGCTCATCTCCAGCTGCCTTAAACAGTTCCGCAGACAGGCCGTCTGCACCAGCAGCTTTATTCGACTTTAGTCTCGGTATCGCTATCTTGACTTCGTCTAGGTCGGGGCGACGGAATTCTTTTCGATCATCGTCCATTGCGTTGACTGGAACTTTCTGCCTGACAGCGGTATTGGAGTCTTCCTCGCCGTTTAACAGTCTACAGAAATGATCTTTCCAGATTCTCAGTATCGACTGCGAATCTACTACGAGTTATCCCTCTACGTCACGACAGGCTTCTGTCCGAATTTTGTACGCATTGGATAGTTGTTTTACCCGTTGGTAGAACTTTCAGACATCATTTCTGCCGTAACACCTCTTAATTTCCTCGATCACGCGCTTCTCATGCTCTTTCTTTTTCTTTTTGAGAAGCCGGTGCTCTTCCCTTCTTTTAAGTTCGTAGAGCTCTCGAACCGCTCTCGTCCTTCTGTCCAGCGTCGGCTTGTATGCTGCTTGCTTCGCTGAATGTGCCTGCCTGCAATCGTTGTCAAACCAGAGGTTTTTTTTTAGGGGTGGCGTTTTAAAACCCAGCACATCAGATGCAGCTTCTGTGATGGCTTTTTGTCAACGGTTCCATTGTTGGTCGATTGTTTCGCCTGGCAGGGTTGGACTGGGCAAAGTTGCTAGCGGTCAATTGCGATTGTAGCTTTCCGACGTCAAACTGTCTTGGTCTTGCTCTACACCGTTGTCCTATCGATATCCATGTTCTTACCTTGCCTACAACAAGGAAATGATCTGAGTCGATGTTGGCTCCTCGGAATGTTCGGACATCGAGAATACTGGAGGATTGTCTGACGTCGATCGCAATGTGATCAATCCGGTTGACGGTTGATTGATCAGGAGACCGCCAGGTCCCTTTGTGGATGTTGAGGTGAGGGAACCGCGTACTGGCTACAAAGAGGTTTCCCCCTTTACGAAGTCCAACAGCCTGAGTTCGTTCTAGGACGTGTTGTCGTGCAGGCTGTGCTTCCCGATGACTCTAGCATAGATGTCTTCCTTGCCCAGCTTTGCGTTGAAATCTCCTAGAACGATCTTGGCGTTGTAGCAGGGGCATTGATCGTACGGTCTTTCTAGGAGATCGTAAAACTCATCTTTGCGTCGTAATCTTTATCCTCCGTTAGAGTGTGGACCCGTTGGGCCGAATGTGGCCTTGATGCGGATTGTTACGAGGCGCTCGCTTATGCATTTAAAGCTTAAGACTTCTTGCCTAAGTCTGCCTCGCACAACAAACCCGCATCCGAACAAGCACTGCCTTCGCTCTTTGTAGCAATCGTTCGCATTGCTCACTCTTACCAAATTGTGGTCAATCAATGTTTTTGTATCTAATCTAAGACACATCGGTATAATGAAATTGAATCGTAAGTATACTAGCAGAATATCAGTTAGGAGTAGCTAGATTAAATGTATTAACTAAGGACGTGGACTGTATGGCAACAGAAAACCTCGATCTTCAAACAGAAAACGTGTTGCAGCAGGCTGAGCGGGTAGCTTCAGTGTCGAGGAGGAGGACGGCGGCATGCTTGTGGTTGCATGGCTAAGCTCGTTGGACGGGGTGGTTCTTGTCCCCTCCCTCGTACACCACCCATTTGCAAGCAAAAAAATCTCGTGCCTGTAACTAGCTACGATAGAGGATAGATAGGAAAAGATAGAAACTGAGAGAAAGCCTAATACCCTAAAGCAGACCACAGACGGACGACTAAAAATAGGAAGACGAAGTAGAAGAGATAGGAAAGTGAAAGAGGAAAGTGTGTTCAAAGTCTATGCCTCTACCACCAAAAGAGACCGGAAGGGGGCTCCCGGAGCTAAGCTATCTATCGTAATATATGCCTACACTAACCTACCTAAACTTTAATCTGAAACTAACCTAAGCCTAGTCTAACTTAAGACTACCTAGCTCAGCCATAAACCGAGTCAACGCCCTTCCAGCGTCATTTGGCGATCATGGTTTGTAAAGAACCCGAAGTTGCCTGCTGTTGTTGGCACAAGTCCGCCAGCCCACCCCTCATGTCAATCGACATGACGTTTGCTACCTTCCTTGGCGAATTTTATGGAAGTAAGCCCCTTAGCGGAGACGTTAGTCACAGCCTAACGTACCACCAAAGATCGCGAAGAGGACGGCCTCACCCCATATATCGGCAAAGACAAATTACGCCATCAAATAAAACAAATTCATCTTCATTTTATGTAAAAACAATTCATTATTTATTAAAAGAAAAAAAAAACTTATTAATTCAATTCATTTGAAAAAAACTAACCTATAAACTATATTAAAATAATTACTAGAAAAAAAATAAAAAGGAGAAGAACATAAAAACACTATGGGGGTTCTAACCCTGGTCAAAGCTACGGACGTCACACTACATACAGAGATTCCCAATAATCACGGAGTCTGCTACTCACGGCTTATCGTTCCCCCGATGTCCTGCGCGCAGCACGGCGAAGGTTCTCCCTGTGAATATAATCCGATACTTTTGGGGAACTATCCCTCTTTTCCGCCGGTAACACTCACACGCAAACACGACGACAACGGGATCTCCTGCTGTTAGACGCAAGACTGCAGCTGAGAGACACAAACTCACAAACGGTAAACTGTTTGAATACATTCGTGTATCTGAGTGACCATTGCGAACTCAGTGCCGAAATGAAGATCCCCAACGATTTTGCGGAATTAGGAGAGTTTGTCCAAACGTACTCCTTCAATTACAGTAGGGCTCGATGGACACGCTTCTCCAGACAAATGACGGGAGCACTCTCTTCGAACGCGCTCCACATACCGTCCAATAGAAACGAAGAGATTGACATGTATATGACTAATTCAATTGGACGAGACAATCAAACGGACGATTGACAGTATGATACTACTAAAACCTGTACCGCAATGCGACAATCGACGCACTCCACCAACAAAAAAGTAGAGTCCTGACAAGATTAAAAACCTTGTACAGTAGGTTTACTGACAGACGTAGTGAGGAAGTTAGGACACTGAAATCGCTCATTAAGAACTTTCAGACATTAATTGTACAGAATTACAGACTTTCTGTCAATTCGTATTGGAACGATCAGATTCGGGCCGCAGGATCCAACAATCCGAGCATGTTCCCTAAAATAAACAAATTTTTTAGAAGTAACAAACAAAACGATCTTCCGTGTCTTAAGCTTCCCAGAACGACAGACAATGAACAAATACTGACTACAGCAGTTATTGATCCAGATCGAAGATCCGCAAGAAAAAATGGAGATACTAGGCGCGGTCTTCCAAGAAGTGTACAAGGTGAATGAAAGCGTTCGACCGATCCACGACTTGGATAACCGCGTATTGGCTAGCAACTCTCAACTTCGAGAAGACATGCAACAATGGCGATCTGAGAACACTGGCTTCGTCGTGTTCAATGATGACAACATGGCAGACAATGCCATCGCAAACGAAAGGGTTCATCCCCCGTTCATAACGAAGACAGAGCTCAAATCGGTCTTCGAATCACTTAGGAAGAAAAAGTCTCTCGGAATCGACGAGATCTCGAACATTATGTTAAGGCATCTCCCTCTAGGTGTGGTTAATATGTACACAATCCTATTTAACAATGCTTTGAATAATGCACATTATCCAGAGCATTGGAAAACTGCGATTGTACAACCCATATCCAAGAGAGGAAAAGATTCTTCGAATCCTTGCAACCTCCGGTCAATAAGTCTCCTTCCGAATATCAGCAAGGTATTCGAGAAGGTGATCAATAGAGCCTTGATCAACTGGACTAAGGACAAAAATATAATTTCGGATAACCAATTCGGTTTCAAAGCGGGGCATGACACTATTCATGCTGCGTCGAAACTGGTGTCGGACATCCAATGGAACAAGAGCCAGAAACAATGTACGGGTGCCTGCTTGATCGACCTGGAGAAGGCCTCTGACACCGTATGGTTAGAAGGACTTTTCTACAAGCTCAATCGACTAAGCATTAGCAAACCACTGCTGTACCTACTGTGTAACATGCTTACCGGTAGACGGTTCGTAGTCAAGAATGGCAACGTGACCTCGACAGGTATATTCCAAGTTAAAAATGGTCTCCAACAGGGTGCCGTTAATTCGCCGATCCTGTTCAACATTTACTTGAGCGATCTGTTAAGTTCTCTTCCTCACGTAATTGCGTATGCCGATGACTTGATCGTGTACAGACCAGGCAAAAAGATCGAGGAAATCACTACTCTCACGCGGGGTGACTTCGATTCATTCATGAGAAATTGCGATGACTGGAAGTTGAGTATCAACTTGCGGAAGTCGGAAACCATTCTGTTCAGAACGCCTTTGTATAAGGCCTCGGCGGATACGAAAAAAAATTGGCGAGAGTTCTCTAGCGCAAAAGACTGTAGTCAGTTACCCGGAGATCTGGCTAGATCAGTATCTATATTTTAACAAACATGCTGCTCTGGTCAGAGCCCGAGGCGCCTTTGCTCTT
This sequence comes from Eristalis intricaria, assembly GCA_964034865.1. NCBI lineage: Eukaryota > Metazoa > Arthropoda > Insecta > Diptera > Syrphidae > Eristalis > Eristalis intricaria. The sequence continues at coordinate 126,068,729 of OZ035873.1, forward strand.
ACAAACAGACTGTTTTACACCAGCCAACTCGATGCGAGGGTGAAAGTTATCTGCTACATGGCCCTCATCCGGCCAATGCTCACCTATGGCTGCCCCGTGTGGTTCAACGTGAGTGCAAGCTTGATGGAAAAGATTCGGTTGTTTGCATTCCAATGATAAGAGTGGGTAATTTTCTGTTGAAATTGATTCGAGGTCATACTGCTAAAGCGATGAACTCGGTCAATAACTTGATCTCGGGGCTTACTACCCCAATTCACAATACCACGAAGGGTACGGCTTCGTCCGAGGAGCTGAGGAGGGTCTCCTCCGGATAATTATGGCGGTATCAAGGAGAGATGTTCGGGATATTGCAATGAATCATCGAAAATTCTGGTGGCTTGGGAGAGAGACTACTCCCTCGTCGAACCCTTAAGACCCGGGGTAGAAAGGGTATTACGTATCCCCGAATGGGGGACCAGTCGGTCACTGTCTTGCAGCAATTAGATGCAAATCTATAAGCTGCAACCTATGGCCGACCTACATAGCCTAGGGTAGTTTTTAAGGTAGTTGTAAGATGTAAAAAAAGTAAAATAAAAATAATAAAAAAATTAAAAAAAAAAATAGTATTCACATGCGTACACCACTCTGTACCTATGTGCATGCACTGTATATACTAAGCACATCTATACACGTGTGTCTATATTTTCATATATACATATGTATATGTATGTAGCTTAGCCTAAGTTAGCTTAAGTTATTTTTAAGGTAGTGTGTAAGTTAGTATATACGTTTTAAGTAAATCCAGTTCAGTAATTAAGTTTTTTGTTTAAATTTTACTTAATATTAAGTTGTACAGATAAAATAGTTATTCTTTAAGTGCAAGGATTTTTAGAAAGACATAGGATAAGATAAGCCCGCCGAGCGCCAGTAAGTTAGAAATAAAAACATTGTTCGTCCAACTAGTTTTAAGCATTTTTGTCTAGTTCCTAAGTTAGTTATGAATTTGAAATGAAAATGAATTAAAAAAAAAACACGACAACAACGATGTGAATTAACCAGTGCAATAATACAAAAAAACCTGTTTGAATTATATTTTATTTATTGTGCTCTACCGACTGTGCATCACACATAGTTGCATCCCCAGAAAGCAGCTGATTCCTTGGCCTTGACACAGATTCACGATCATTCACCTCCGAATCCCGCGTACAATTCAGATCCGTTCACTAGCAGTTTTTCTATTGTACTCGGTCATTGCCCTGTACACATTCATTGCACAGTTCCTCTGCATATTCTCCGCACCCGACCCCACTTGCACTTGTTCTCTCACCTCTTTAGAGTGCTGACAAAAGGTCCCACCAACAACAACAAATTCCTTGCTCTTCTCTTGACGTATGTCTCCATCGTTGTGGGAGTGGCCTCAGTGGGAGATGACGATGATAAAACATAGCATTTTTTTCTATGTATTTAGTGTGTTGTCGAGTCCACGTTATGGAGAAAATGAAACATATATTTTTTTGTTGTTTTATAATAAGTTGGCATCGATTTTCGTGATTCGCCGACGACTTTTCATGATTGCGATCATCAGAGGCTTATTGCGTTGCAACAGAAATTCTTACTCCTATCTTCCTTTTTCCTGGAGACATTGGAAAAATTGATCGGCGAATTCATCCGACACATAGTCACAGTCAAACTTTCGATCTCTCAGCATGCCTACAACAAGGACAAATCGGTGGAAACAGCCCTGCACTCACTTTTTGGCACTATATTTACTCTCACTGCCTTTGTCGATAACGAGGGAGCCTTTAATAACATAGAACCCCACGCAATAACCTTAGCACTCAACAGACTTGGGATCGAAAAGCCTGTAGTGACTGTATAACAGAGTGATAAGCTCGAAGCTTGGTCATACTACGATCCGCAAATCTGTGAACAGAGGCACACCCCAGGGTTGTGTACTGTCCCTTCTACTGTGGAACATAGTGGTCAACGAACTACTTGTGAAACTAGATGGGACTGGGTGTAAGGTCATTCCCTATGCAGATGATATTGCCATAGCTGTATCTCGGAAATATTTATCCACGGTCAGAGATATTATGCAAACTGCCCTATTCAAGCTAGTGAAATGGACTAGCGAATGCGGCCTAGGTGCCAATCCGCAAAAAAACGGAAGTATAAAATTCCTAACTTTGACCCTCCCACACTATGCGGGACCCCCTTGGTGCTAAGCGAAAGTGCTAAATACCTAGACCTTATACTAGACATGAAGCTAAGCTGGAAGCTTAATATCCACTTGTAAAGAAAGCCTCAACGGGTCTCTACTTCTGTAAAAGGGCCATTGGGTGCACATGGGGAATGCAACCCCGAATGGTTCACTGGCTGTATATATCAGTAGGCAGAGCCATACTGCTGTATGGTGTCGCAATTTGGTGGACCGCACTCGATACGAAAATCAACATCATCCCAGCCTCTAAAGTGCAGAGAATGGCATGGGGATGCATTAGCGGGGCGCTAAGGACTACCTCCTCCGAAGCACTAAACATACTCCTCAACCTGGCATCGATTGAACAAATTGGGAGACAGACAGCAGCTAGCACGGCGATCAGATTAAGATCGCTGAGCAGCTGGAAAGAACTGCAGGTTGGACATACACAGGTATGCCTCTATACCCATAGATACAGACCTCACTTTACCTAAACTCCTATTCGAGGAGAATTTATCAACCAGCATACCACCCAGATCTTACTGGGAGTCTGAACACCAGCCGCTGGAAGGTCCACTGCGAATGTTCACAGATGGATCGAAGATGGATGCAGGTGTGGGTGCTGGTGTCTATTCCAAGGATCCAAATATCCAGCTTTCTTTTCATCTACCTAATCACTGTAGCATCTTTAAGGCTGAATCTATACCGATTAAGGAAGCCCTGTCCTGGCTGAAAATCAATGTAATATCGCGCACAGATATCGTCATAGATTCCAATAGCCAAGCATAGATCAAATGTCTCTCACTTTTAATTCCAAGACTTCCCTTAATTGCCGCCTATCTCTTAACGAGATGGCCAAGTACTTTAACATCGAACTTATGTGGGTGCCGGGACACTGTGACATTCCAGAGAATTGCGAAGCCGACGGCACAAGCTCCGTGCTCTTGCCGGGTGGAGACCCACCCTCCTATAAAACATCTGCTAAAGCTTGAAACGCTTGCTAAAACAAACCGCGGATGGACATCTGGCACAGGATGCCTCATTACCAAGCAACGATGGCCTATGATCGATCCCAAACGATCGCTTAGCTTGATCAGATTAAGCAGGTCAAACCTCAGATCTCTTATTGGCGTTTTAAGAGGGCATTGTGCCATCGGAACTCACGCCTCTAGACAAGGCCTTCCCTATAACGATTTCTCTAGAAGCTGCATGGACGTGGATGAGGAAGAAACCGTCGAACCACTTGCTACGTAGCTGCATTGCTCTCTCTCATCCCGTAGATCCAGACTTCTGGGGGCGCATTTCTTTGTTAATCTGGCTGAACTGAGCAGCATCAGAATCAGCCCTCTTCTTCGCTTTATCAAAAGCACAAGTTTGTCTGCGGAATAGGTAGCCTAAGATCCGCGTGATAACACAATGGACCTAAGCTTGGCGTAAGTGTGTCTGCTGTCCGCATGCGCGGCAGTCAGCCACTTCAACCTAACCTACAACTAGCCCCGCTCTCACCTACACTAAATTGATTTTCCTATTGTTATAATGAATGAATATTTTTTCTGTTCTTTTTACTTGGCGTCTTTAGATACTCGCCGATGATGCATCCAGTGTACATGAAGTTTCCAGTCGATGGGGTGCACGTTAGTGACGACAAGGATGGGTGTGACGAGTACACGTGCCGCATAGAGCTGAGCCTCCAGGGAAAAAAGTCATCGGGCGTGTACAGGTGTGAGGTTTCCGGTGACGCCCCACACTTCAAGCTGACAGCTAAAGCCGCCAACATGACAGTTGCCGGTAAGTGTAGGCAATTAATGAAATATTATCTTCAGAAGGGGGGGTTCGTAGGACCATCAGTCCATCTCTGAGAAAAGAGAAAAAAAAGAAACCATCTCACATCTCCATCTCGGTTCGCAATGATGGATAACCCCCAACTGAGTCATCAGTTACACACGAAAACCCACATAATGAACCCGAATTCAATCCATATCCTTTCGGTCATCGTCATATCACTCAGCACAATAACCTTAACCGGAGAGAGAGAGAGTCATCCTGACCGCACACGACGTGCACATGTTAGCACATATCATCCTTCCTCCAGGCGAATCCTCTTCCTTTTTCCGCCACACGAGAAAGCTGGTAGGGAGATGTATGCTTAAATGATATATCGAACCATCACGCGCGAACGTCATACTCTGACCATAATGAAGATTTCCCCAGCTCCACATCCAGCGTATCATCTTGATGCTGAAAAGCATAATCTATGGCAAAAGATTAACGAGGACACATAAATCAAGGATTTTCATGCTTTACGACCTCCACTTGTCGTCTGCAGAAGCAGCAGCAGCCGTAGCCGCCGAACTGCAACAAGGCGCATTCCGCAGAGTGAATCCACTCAATCTTGTCAGTCCCATCGCCTGATCCCAGCTCGCCGCCAACGCCGTCTCGCCCGCATACGGCTTCGCGCAAATGTCCGTGGAAAATTACTTCACCCTTGGGACTCTTAAAATATTACTTTGAATGCACTCAGCCATCCCTTTTATTGCCACTTCCACTGGCACTAGCACGCTATGTATCCAACAGTGAACAGTGAGCATTCGGAATCCTTTAAGTAGATGCCATCATATGTCAAATGCATATGTATTGTTTCCTTGGGTTCCCCTGATGCCTCTCGCTTCACTCCGGCCGCAGGGTAATGCGCAAAAATATTTCACTGTCACACATGACAAGCAAACGGATTTGCAGTAAGACCTTGTCGAGGAGCGAAGACAGCAACAAAAGCGAAAAAACACAGTGACAGCACGTCATGAATGAAAATTAAAGGGACGCAGTTCCTTTTCCTCGTGCAACCAGTATTTTTCATCGTTATTGTCGACATGATCTTATCAGGCGACAACTGGGGGGAGGTTAAGGTCGGTCGTCGGTCGTCGGTGCTTGACAGAAGCCATAACAACCGAAATCAGCGCCTGTGTGTGTTTCTGTCCTCCCACGCGTCTCTCTGCAGCACAATCTTCTAAACGTCTTACGACTGTGGTCGGGGGGTATCTGTGGTGATGGATGCCTTGTCCCACCTTCAACATCCTTAATTGTTGATAATTATTGTAAGTGAGCTCAGAGTGGATGTTTTGTTTTCTTCCAGCTCTGCCGCAGAATAATCCGCTTATAAGCAGCTTTCACTCGATGTACCGCCTAGATGAGTTCGTCATTGCGAACTGCTCATCGGATTATTCCAGCCCTCCGGCGGCGTTGACTTGGTACATCAATGGGGAGAGGGTGAGTTGCGTTTTCTTCTTCTCTGGCGGGAGTTTTCTTTTTTAATTGATAATTATCTTCTGCTTACAGGCATTTCCCGGTGAACTACAGCCAAGAATGGAGCACACGATACCCGCGCATGATTACAACCTGCGGCGGCAGACGCTGCAGGTGCACTTCTACCTCAACGGGCCGCGGTTCTTCAATCCCGGACGAGTTTTGCAGCTGAAGTGTGTTGCGGAAATCGAAAATCATCCCGAGCTGAGGCGGGAGACAACCCTGAGTGCTGTCCTCATGCACGACGAGAACCTCAACAATCAAATGCTTCTCAGTTCGGGTAGGTACTTGTAGTTTACAAATCCTTTGTGTGCCTGTTTGCCAAATTCACAGCCATGCAAGTGACAATCACTCGGGGCCTTTTTGGTGTGTTCTGTTGCCTTCAACAATTTGCTTGTGGTGAATTACCGTCAAACTTCGCGTATAATTGCTCCCGTTTTTGACACTGAAGAGATGTGTTTCTTAATCGTACATCACAATTCAATTTTGGTAGATAATTAGTGAGGAATGAGAAACACAAAATGGAGGAATTCATGGAAATGACACTATGAAGGATACCGCACTTACAATTCCACAATGCGCAGCGAAAGGTTTCAAAAGCTGTCGTGAGCAAGGCAAAATTTGTGGGGAGGTATTTCCGAGCTCCCCAATTGGTAGTCGAAGTTCTTAGCAACCACCTTTCCAGGCATTCAGTGTTGGAGATAACGATAAAAGAACGGTGAACAAGACCGTTAACTTCACTATTTAACCCAGAAATTGTATGCTTTATAGATGGCCGACTGCTACCTCTTGTGTCCCCGACAATTTTTTGACATTGTTTTTTTTTTTTTCACACCGTAATCTGCTACACGATTCTGAGAGCTGTTCCAAACAATTGAGGTGTTCCGAAAAAGTTGAGCTGTTCCGAAAGTTTCCCCTCCAAGCCTAACTTTTGCAGCAAACACTCGTGTTGGATGGGACCTACGGTTTTATGGCGATTTTGAACGGCGATGTTGAGAAGCTTGGTCTGGATTGAAACAGTCTGAGAATTGTCAATGACTCGAAAGACGTAAAGCCGTGAATTGTAAAAAGTTGGCAAATTCGGGTGTCGAACTTGCCACGACTAGTCTGGTTAAGTCATTATAATAGAGAGCGACCATCATACGTGGAACTCCTCAATAAAAGCATCACCTTAAATCCCACCTTGACTCAATAATTGCAATCCCTCAAAAAAGGTGACATGAGCATATGTATAAAATTCGACGTCGGATATATGGTCCCGTCTGCGAGGAAGGCGAATGGAGGAGAAGACACAACCGCGAAGTCTACGAGGTGCACAAGGATGTGGATGTAGTCTGGAAGGCAAATATCCGTCGGCTGCACTGGCTGGGCCACATCGAGCGCATGGACAACAATGCTCCAGCTAACAGGGTCCTCGCATCCGAGCCTCCTGGTTCGAGAAGGAGAGGAAGATCGAATTTTCGGTATTTAATCGCGGATGCAAGACAGCTTGGTCTTGACGACTAGAAGCAGCGTGCCCAGAACCGTCAAGACTGGAAAGCAGCTATTGTTCAGACTCGGACCCTGCATGGGTCGTCAGTCTGATAAGTAAGTAACATACATATATTTCGTTCAGTGCCTGTATATTTGCCTTCATGTATATGCCTGGGCAGTGCATTTTACAGTAATTTGCTGCACAAGAGGGTTATGAATAAACCAGGGTCCTTCATCATCCCAATCCCAATGGCTGATTTAGAAATTCAGAAAAAAAAAACCAAACGGAATTCGAATCACTAAAACTTGTGAAGAGAAGCTATCTAATAAGCCGTTTTTAGTTAAGTTAAAAACCTGAATTAAAGAGCCCGGTCTGCTGCCAGATCAAATTTACAAAACAAAACTGGCCAGCCTATTTATTGAGCGCCTGTTAAATAAATGCTTTCTGAGCGAATCGATCCAGGCACAGAGTGGCTTACGTTTATCTCTTGGCTAATGCATGGAACAAAGTGCAGTCTACGGCAATACAAAAGTGCTGGAACCCCTTGATAAACCCAAGCAATGATTACGACGAAAGTTGCGTGCTGCCTTTGAGTTTCATAAGCAAATCCTAAAAATAATATCATCGATTTATGATTTGTTTCAAGAGCTATTCCCTATCAATTGTTGGCATAAACTAAATGAAACTGATCTCCAAACGACCTGAAACAATCCGAGAGTGGAAGAAGTCGAAGCGTTGACGAAAATAAAGCTGAAGAATCCTCAGTGTAAAAATTTGTAGCAGTGGCTGCACTTCAAACTGAGAAATTGATGATTTACTGAATAATGCTTGAAACACAATAGTGCGTTTGCGCTGGTGTTGGCTTTCAACGCATACAATTCAATGGCCAAGCACAAAATACAGCGTCGACCTGCGTTAGTGAAAAATGAGAGAGATGAGAGGATCGTAATAAAACGTAAAACGTAAGTCAATCGCACGTCATTATTCAACATGTTGGTTATTTTTTGACAGAGGGGTGTGCTGTGAGAAAGATTTTCTCCCAGATTGAGAGTTTTCTTCCAAATTGAGAGTATTTTGTGTAAACTGGCATTTGAGAAAGCTGATTAAAAATAATTTAACAAAAAAGGAAATTTCTAATGGGTGCATGCAGAAAGGCGGCAATATTTTTCATCTGGCAGATGGACAGAGAACTGCTGATAAATTGAATAACCACTTCAACGCAGTGCGTCATCGCACTCTCTCCGTAACATGAAGTCGGCTGGCGCAGCGCACTATTGTGTTTTAAGCATAATATTTTAGCTCTAAAAAATTTACGAGTGTTAGCTGTAGATGGGGTGGCCGTGGCATTGTGGGTATGTGCGTCGACCACTACACAACTTAACCTCACTGTCATATTATTATTATTATTTCTATATTAGCTGTGGATTTCTGAGTCCATCAACTTCTTTTTTCTCATTTTTAAGAAAACCAGTGAAAGCATTTTTTTCTTTCTTCTTCTGGGGTTCTTAACTTTTTGTCTCATGTTCACCATCTTATGACACTATTGAAACAAACTCAATAACAGATGTGTTTTTTTTTGCAAGCGTATATACGCTTAAATTTCGATTTGCATGTAAAATACACTAACAACGAATCCTATATCCGCTTGAGTTACTCATCATATCTATCGCCGCTTAAGGAATGGGCGCGGCGGATAAAAGCAATGCTTCCAAACATTATTTTTTGTGTGTTCATTCCTGAATTTATTCATTCATTGTTTATGTTGCCGTATGTGGCTTACATTTGCAGGTGTGGTTGATGTATTAGATCATTTTTAATTATTTTGGCATGCATAAGTATGCAATTTTTGGTATACCCAGAGTGTCTCTGCTAAACATACCGCTTAGGTTTCGTAATCGAGTCTATTCATTTGATGAAAATTGTTCTTATTTTATAATTATTAAGTGTTTTTGCTTTTAGAGAGATGGTCACGCTACACAGTCACAAAACGAAGTCTGTGATCAGAGATAACCTATAATAGAGATATCCAACTTCTACCTCACTTGCCCCTTGATTTCATCTGACAGCGTTTTTTATACGCATTTTGTCCCCTGTCTGTGAATACGTGTGAGCTCTTGAGAGCAGCTGTGGAACAGCTGATAGCCTTCCCCACCTTAGTAATGGGGTGAATTAGAGTTCTTATTTGAAAATTCGCTCGTTGTTTGAACGTTTTTCAAATTTCGGTGTTAAATTTTCAACACAGTATGGAAGGGAAAGCGAACGAACAAAGCTTATGCTCATGGAGTCGATTCATTAAAACTTTGAGCAATTTACAATCTGAAATACTTGAACATAATTAATGAATGCACAACATAGTGTGCATTTTTTCATATGAATAAAAATTAATAATACATTCACACGTTCAGTTAACCAATAATAAAAATATTATTGAAGCGTGAATCACAAATAAGAAGTTCTGATAACCATTTTAATGCTTGCCATTGTTCTTATCAAATTGTTTAAATTGAATTCATTAGTTTTTCAAAATTCATGAATTAAGCGTATAAAGCGGGCTTAATTTTTTCTAGTTAATTTGTCAGGTATATAGGTCAAATAGTTCCAGTTAAATGGACATTGCAATACATTTTTACTCACAAAAGTCAATATAACAATGTAAGAAAATTCCCTTAAAAATACTAGTCAACTTTTGAACACCCTCCGAACAACATACCCAACATGTATGTTACATGGAAAGTACATGGATTCCCACTAAATTCATGAATCTGCGCGCTTTTTCCCACAAATTGAATGTGGTGAATTAACGAGCGCTGTAAATGTATAAGTGAAATACAAGGGATTACCACTACATCTTCGTTGTGGGCTAGGGGTAAAAATGGCCGAAGTTGGATATCTCTGTCATCCATTATCTCTGATTGTGACCATCAAAGATCAACCATCACCTTCCACGACTACCCCCCCTGACTGCTTAGCAAATGTCATAAATGTCGTCGGTGCTGCCAAGATTTTATGATGAATCATTAAGCGTCGATTATCGTTTTTTGTGCACTTATAAAATTAAGCGTATGTACGCATGCAAAAAAACACAGCTAATAATAACTGCCCAGATTGCCAGCGTTACCAGATTATTTTATTCAAACCTGCTAAAGCTAAAACTTCTACGCAATTGAAACTCGCTGCCTGGGTTCGATTCCCGGTACGATCAAATTCATTTTCACGACCCCACCTCTTACGAGTCAATGACAGTGCTCAAAGAGTAATAATTGTCTAGGAAAAGCTTCAAAAAGTTGGCCGTTCCGAGTTGGCATAAAATAGTAGCTTCTTCCACTCGTGAGAGAACAATAGCACACACAAAGAAGTGGCTGAGAAGCTAAGCCCTGGCCCTCTAACGACTATAGCGACACCCAATTTATTATTATTATGTAGTCGTTATTAGTAATAAATAATTACTGTCATAGAAGATGTTAATTTAAAAAGGATTTAGATATTTACAAACACATTGAATGAAATTATGCTGAATCTTTCTAAAGAAGATTCGAATTCATTAAAGGTAACATTTTATTGATTGGAAAGAAGTTGTAATAGTTTTGCTTTCAGATGTCCCCTAATTCACTTGCAAGATTGATGCAACATTTTCGTTACTGAAGCGATTACGGTTCCAAGTTTCTAACAAAATTAAATGTGAAAATATTTATTTCATTGTTGCTCAACTGACTGAATCCCTATTTTGTTGAAACCCGATGTCAAATGATCTAATGCAAGTTAAACTGAGCATTTACTACAATTATCTTCTCTCGTTTTATAGTCCAAATATTAATAGCCTTCGGTTTTATATTTCGATCCTTCGTAGAGACGAAATATGAATACGGATTTTAATGTACATCCGTGACCTACGTCATTCTATTTTAAGATATGTCTTTTGATCCCTTTCAAGTGGTCACCAACATACCTAGTAGATAAGAGTATGACGATCGATGACATGTGTTGCATCGACGCCTCATCCTTAAGTTAAGTGTGTAGCTAGTTCGAAAATAAAGTTGAACGAGAGCGGACGTGTTCCGTTACTCACAACCCAGCGAACTCAACTGTGTTTTAATTTGCATACTTATCAAACTTTATTTTCCGATGTTCGTCGGGTATCGTTAAATGTGGGGACATTTTAATAATGTTCCCTAAAGATCTAATTGCATCAGTAATAACGGTTTGCAAATTTGAAAACAAAAGTTGATGATTAATTTAATAATTCGTGGAAGTTTAATGAAATAGATGGAAGCATTAAAAACATTTGTTTATACCTTCTTTATATGACGCATGAATACTTCTATTGTGCCTCGCCACATTAATAATAATAATAATATGGGTGGCGCGACAGTTCGAGGTGGACCTGGGCCTAGTTTCTCAGCAACCACTCGTGTTGTGCGTGCTATTGTTCAGTTCAGTTTAATGCCGACTCCGAGCGGCGAAGTTGAGAAGCCTTTTCTAGACGGGAATACGCTTTGAGCATTGTCAGTCACTCGAAAGAGGTGTAGCCGTGGTAAATTCGGGTATCGAACCTGGCATCCTCTGCGTAGGAGTCGACGCACTTACCCACTACGCCACGGCGACCCACATTAACACCTAAATATATGTAATTTAAAGTTTTTTTCTTAAATCTGCTAAAAACTGCTAAAAAGTCTGCTGAGTCTGCTTTTGATTGTCAGATCCTGCTAAGATCGCAGGAAACTGCTAAATCTGCTAATGCTGCAGGAAAAGTAAGTTCTGAAGGAAAAGTAAACAACAAATAAATATATACTATAATTAAAATCCATACAAAAAAATTAATTACTTACACAAATAGTTGCCTCAAAAATGAAAACTCAGGAGTAAATATAGGAAAATTGTTTCACAACTTTCAGAACGTGCCAGTGAGTAGAGTAGCACTGCCTAGAATTGTATGCTCGGACTTACGACACTGCGGTCTGTGAAAAATCAACGCGCGACCTCTCTATTATTTTATACCCAAAGCATTTGTGTGTATCCTCCATAAAATGTGTGATACGTGTATTAGCCTTAACTCCTCAAGATAATTTCAGATGACCGACAAATTCACTAATATTTTACTTTACTGTGGACAATTGATGAATGTTTGACATTATAATAATAATATGGGTGGCGCGTCTGTGGCGGACCTGGGCATAGCTTCTACAAAAACCAATCGTGTTGTGCTTACTATTGATCTTTCATGAGTGGATGGTATCTACAGTTTAATTCCGACTCCGACCAGCGAAGTTGATGATGCTTTTTCTAGACAGGCGATGGGACCATGATGAGTCCTGGCACCCTCTTCGTTGGATTCGACGCACCAATCCACTTGGCATCGAGGCGCACCGCGGTGTGGCATACCGTAACTTTTGACGAGGTCAACATTTCGTAAGTGAGTGCGCCTTTTTTGTGGTGTTCATACAATTGTGCGTAAATATGAGACAATATAAAAATAACTGTCAAAAATTCGAGAATAAAAATCATGAATGTCAAAACCAGAAATGAAGCATTACAGAGATAGCCGAGCTGATTCACAGCTGATTGCCCCTTATTCCATCGACGAATTTGAGTGCCTTTTGGACAGATATTCATGAATTTTTGACTGTTATTCGTGAAACAACGTAAATGCCGTCCTCTGATTGGTTAATTTGGTTTATGAACACTTTATAAAAACCAGTTGTCAACAATCTTAAGGGGAATGAGAGGTAGAAGTCGGGCACCTCTGTTATACTTCATTTCTGGTCAAAACATTGGTAATTATCCTCGAAAATCGTCGCTAGAAAATCAGCAATGAAACTCTATTGACCAATCGATATACACTCAGTCCCAAAAGTGAGCATACAGCATAAAATTGGCTGTATTCTCAACAAAAATTAATTTCAACGGATTTCCAAGGAAGCAGAAATCTTAAATTGAGTTTTCTAATGTAATTTGTTATGTAAATAAACCAAACAATTTGAGCCAAATCCTACTAACTAAAGTAAGCATACAACATGTAAATAGCGGCGTTCAAGCACAACAATTTGTCGTGACGATTTGCTGAAGCTGAAAAGTCAAAATGCTTGTCTACCGCAAAAGCAGTCTGCCATTTTGTTGTAACGGCCCATCAACCACGGTTTTCAAGCAAATTGTCGCGACACATTGCTTGCCATAATATTTGAGACAGCATTTAATGTGGTCCACTAATCACAAAATGTATGAGTTTATTTGAACTATCTAAAGAGTAACCAGCGCTAACAGCGTTTGCAAGCAAAGCTCAGAAGGGCCATTTTTTTGTGATCCAAATCTACAGCGACATGTCGAGGCGGACCTGGGCCTAGCTTCTCAGCAACCACTCGTGTTGTGCGTGCTATTGTTCTCTCACTCGTGGAAGGGACCTACAGTTTAATGCCGACTCCGAACGGCGAAGTTGAGAAGCTTTTTCTAGACAGGAATACTCTTTGAGCATTGTCAGTGACACGAAAGAGGTGGAGTCGTGAATTATCAAAGGTGGCAAATTCGGGTATCGAACCTGACACCCTCTGCGTAGGAGTCGACGCACTTACCCACTACGGCACGGCGACCCATTGTTCAATACAATATACGATGTATGGTGAAGAAATTTAAGTGTTTCATTAATTTTTTCCCAACACTGGAGGCAACCATTTTCGTATTACTGTGGTTCAAGGTGAATATAGAACAGTGTTCAATTAACCTCTTTGAAGAGAAGTTGAGTTACAATAAAGGACACAACTACGGTTACCGTGGCGCCAAGGTTTGAAAACGCCATTTTTAAGAACTCGACGAAATAAGAACAAAATATAATGAAAAGAAATATTGACTACTATTAGTTTACTTCTAGAAGTATGCTACACTTTGTTGCACGGAAGGAAAATAACTTTTAATTTTACTGCAACGGGAACCGTAGTATCCCCCAATAAACATATCTTACATCAAAATGTCAGTCAAATCCGTGAAACAATCGCATTAATGAAAAACAACAAAAACTAAAATGATGGATCCAATTTTGCTCGCCACTGTACATATATTGTATATATTTAATATGTAAAAAATGCAGTCTACGTTAAAATTATACTCTCCTCTTGTCAGTATGTTTGGAATGTTTTCACTCAAGTCTATACCGGAGGTCAACTTTTTCGGTGGAGAAGCACAGGAAATTAAGAATTTTCCAAGCAAGCTTTTCGGTCGCGGACCAAATCTCCGCACTGACAACTATTGCTCGTGGTAGGATCTAGGAAAGAGGAAAAAAAGCTGTATGCCGTGTTTGTAGATTTCGCAGCTGCCTTCGATACAATATGGTTCTTCACCCTAGGTCCGCAGATCATCAAGCAGTGAGCTGACACTGCATGGAATTAAGAGTAGTGTATTATGAGACCCTTTCCGTACAAAAACAGGAGTCCCGCAAGGTTGTGTACTATGTCCACTTTTGGTTGTTGTTTATGCCAATAACATAGAAAATGCTCCGGGTGTTTGGATTCGAATACCTCGAGGAATCTGAACTTGCACTATGGGCCAAAGCCGCATGGAACTCTTGCTTTATTCGTATGACATGATGTCCAAGAGTGTGCGAACTTTCTGCTGTATTTTAAGACTTCAAATGTACAAGTGGTTTTTGTACAATCGGAAAAATCTAATATTTATTTCATTATTTTATTCATATTCTCGACTCTTATACAATTCCAAAATATAATTATGTACAGTTTTAATACTTTTTATAACAATAATAGAAAATAGTTGTAGCATTTTGTATGTTTGAAAAAATAGTATTAAATGCTACATAATTATTAATTAAACAAAGTGAGGGTGAATATAAATTCAATTTACAAAAAAATAAACGCAAAAAAAGAAGAACAGAGAAAAACGAAATAAATAACGAATAAAATAATTTACATATTCCTCAATTGGTAGTCTAACAAGAGTACATCAAAACAAAAATCATTACAGAAGACTAGACAATTGGATCTAAAAGATTTTCAATCTGCTTGGGTTTAAAATCTAGAGGCCATGACTTCAACTTTCTAATGAACATTTTTCACGAACGTAAGGACTTTATTGTACTTGGAAGCTTGTTAAACAATCTATTAGCAACAATGAAACAAGTGTTTCTGTAAAACGTAGAACGAAAGGATGGAATGTTCACATCGAAGCACTGATTTGTTCTGAGGTTATAGCGATCAGAGTGTCTACTATTTTGGTAGCCACATCTTAAGAAGAATACTTTCGAAACTTTATAATAGAACAAAATGCCTTACAGGAAGTACTTTCTAGCTTGTAACCAAAGGCATGGAATTATGCAAACGGGGTTTGTTACAAATTCTGCGTACGACGCATTTTTGAAGATTCAGCAATTTTGACAATTTATTTCGGGAAGCACCATATTGCAGTTTGGAATGGAAAATATGGATGGAAAATACCGATAAGTAAAACATTTTCAAAAACTGTTACAAACATGTATTCCGTAAGTAATAAAAAATCCGCAACGTTGAGAAAAAATATTGCTTTAATGAAGCAATGTGATCAGACCAACTTAATTTGTTATCTATAATGGTTACCGTGGCGTAGTGGGTTAGTGCGTCGACTCCTACGCAGAGGGTGCCAGGTTCGATACCCGAATTTACCACGTTTGATAATTCACGACTCCGAAAAAAAGAAAACGAATAAATATTCCACGAGAAATAAATAGAATACGAAATTGGAGTTTTCACGACTTTATTCTTTCACGTTTGAAACAAGACTCTCCATTCAAATTGTACAATCTAACTTATGACCTACCTTAACATTACGATTACTCGACCAAACAGAATGAACGATAATTGAACATGTAAATGACCGCCGTTTGTTTCTTACAAATAACCAAGCAAGCGGTTTTGTTTTTTTTTTTAATCTGATATGCACTTGACAGGTCATTGGCAAGTTCAATATCAGCATTTCCTGTTGTTGTCGGATTTTTAGTGCTAATGTATGTAACTCGTGTGAGACAACAATAGAACGCACAACACGAGTGGGTGCTGAGAAGCCTTATTATTGACAACCTCGATTACGAAACAATCACCGTCACATGGCAAATTATTGAAAAAAAGTTGAATGTCCTTATTAATGCACATTCCATCGATTGATTTTAGTTTTCCACACTTAGAGGAATGAAATACAATGTCCTCATCCGGTGGCATTTTTTAGCTCAGACTAGGGAACAATAGCTTTGTTTTATTACTAACAAGCTTTCTGTACTCAGAAAACCAGCTACAAAAAATATCTGCATCATAGTTGATATCAGCAAAAAGGCCATACTGCTCTCAACTTCAGTTTTCTCGAAATTCAACAATTTTCCACCGAATTGTAAATTTGAATCCAAATTTCTTCACGCGAATGAAATGCTGTCAGAATTCAAGCTAAGCCACAACCACCAATAGTACTTGATTTCTGATTTGACCCTCGTTAGTGGCTTTCCTAAACTCAGCAAATTACTTCTGTTGTTTCCCCGAACAATATTTTATCCGAAATGTTTTGCGAACTCGTATTACAAATGCTATTTTCAGCTTTCCACTCCCCGACATATTTCATTAAATCCTCAATTTAATCTGTATGTACATATTTGTATTTTTTTTCTTTTTTCAGATGCTCCCGTCATCGTGCCAATCATATCCATAACATTCCTCCTCTTGATAGTAATCCTGGGAGCGGCAACATTCCACCGTGATACCCTCTCAATAGTGATGGCAAGCTAGTTAGGTAAACTGTTTCGAGATCAAAGCGTAAATGTAAAATAAATACAAAATTAACAAGAAAAACCCTTTGAAGCCGCGAGCACACAGGGACTTGATTTTCAGTGTAAATCAGTGTCTGTTCGAGAATGGTTTTGTTATGTCCTTGTTTTTGTACAAAATACACCTATCGACAGATACACGAGAAATGTCAGCGTATCCGTCAAACGTTGTTTGCTTTTTTTTTTTTTTGTATTCATTGTAAATATTGTAAATTTTTAAAATCACTTTAAATGTAAATTGAAATGACTAATGCATTCGGGATATCGATGTTAGTGTGGGTGAATGTGGCAGAAAAACCATGAATCACACGAAATACACTAGGAAAAAAATTTATGAAATGAAAGATTCAATGATAAGCAATTGTAGATAGGATAGAGAGATTTATTTATGAATTTATTTATTTTTTGTATTATTGTTATATGCTGAAGTGGTTTTCAATTTCCGATTTATTTGGGTTTTAAGTGGAGTGGAGAATTCTGTGAAATGCACCTTTTTGCGGATTTCTGTGAAGTGGAATTGGTAGGCTCATGCTGTCACATCTTTTACTACGAGTGGAATGACATCATCAATCAAGGGACATCATCAATAACCGAGCACAAGCCTCATCACGATTTCGTGTGGAAATATGTGGCGGCACTTTGCGTAGATCGAAGGTCGTTTTGTTCACTATTGCTTAACTTGACGGAAAACTGGGAGTTGATCAACTTCGGAGTTGGTCTCAACTCGAGGCTTGACCGACGAGTTGAAAACTGGATTTGTTCACTATTTCAACTCACAGTCTGAAATTTAAAAACTGAAAGTTAGGCAACTTGTGGATTTCCGCTGGGATAATTTTGACACTTCACACACAATATCATTTTCAATTTTAAATTTACGGTGCTGTTTGTGAGCGCTGTGAGAAGGAGAATTGAGAGAGAACGTTTTCAGCAGAGATAATGGTGGATATCTCCATCCTCCAAGCTATGGAGAAGAGCACAAGCGACTATGCTCTTTTGTAATGCCTACACTAATAAGGTCTTCATTCGCATATTTGTTAGATCCCAGTGCATAATATTGTAATGCGATTAGTTAGTGTATAATTGCCAGAAATTCACGGGGTCAATTAACAAAAAAAAAGGAATCTATCACGGGCCAGTATCTTCTCCCATTTTATGGCTATGAATCCTGCATTAGTTCGACCACCATTATTTTTGTCCGCTTTGGGAGACGAAAAGGATGAATGAAATAATAATCACCCCATCTTATAAACACACAGACAGGCAACCACTGTAATTTAAGAAAAGAAAGAGAGAGCAAAATGCCTGATTTCATCCCTTAACTTCTGCTATTTCCGTAAGTTGAAAAAATGAGGAGTTGATAAACTGACGAGTTGTATATTAAGAGTTAAAACCATAACATTTGAGTGAATGAATTCAAATCCAGAAGTTACTGAGAAAAATCCCACAGCTGTGTTTAACTTGTCGTAAAAAAAAACTACCCTTGGGGTATGTTAGGTTAGTTATATTAGTTTAAAGAACGACTGAATGGGGCAGTTGGTTAAGTGCGTGCACTTGTTTAGTTGAGTTCCCAGTTCGAATCCCAGTGAAAGCAAAGTTAATACACTTTTATCTGGTTTTCAAATCTGGTCACCATTGGCCGTTGGGATCAAATTAACAACACTTTCACTGGAGTAGGCAATCAGTGGTCAGTAGTCTGACTGTGGGTATCACAATGGACCAACATAGTCTAAGTGTGCCGGTGAATTTACTAGCAGCAGCCCCCTACCTAACCTAACCTTATGATTATGGATGTATTTCCTTAAACTATCGATACTATACGATACAAGGTAATTAAATATTTGCGTTAAGCCTCTTCCATTCCGAACGCAAAGTGGAATCGAAATAATTAAGTTTTTCTTTTGTTTCTTGCTAAACAAGAAACTGGGGCTAATTAGTTAGATAGATAGATAGTTTATTTCCGTATAAAAAGTTTACATTTGATTTAGTTTATCGCACAATATATATTACAGAGATGTGATGAATTATGCATCTTTCTTCTGAAAAACGTTTATATTTATATTTTAAGTTATTTATCTTTGATGGAAAGTGTCGAAAATTGAAGGAAAATACGAGAAAAACCTTCAATAAGAGAGAGAAAATAAAATCATTTTTTTTGTTTTTTGCAAAGATTAGTTTTAAGTTAACACATATGTGTAATTCGGTTGAATATGTGGTTAAAATAATGTTAATTTCTTAAGTCTGTAAAAATGTTGCTAGCTTCATTGTTAACTTAGAACCTTAAGACCAAATATTTATACTAAATCAGAGTCCACCTATGTGTGCTCTTTCACCGAAGAGGTTAAGAAACGCAACTCATTGCCTTTAACCTATTTCTTGGATCGCTATGTATCGAGTCGTCCTTCGAGAAAATGCGTTCGCTCGGAACTGATGTCTTCATTAACTCGGAGCTGAATTTTATATCAATTGGCGGTTTTTCCTAAAATTGTCGTATGCCAATTGCAATGCATCGGTCGATGAAGTTCTGTAACTGCTGGCATCTTCCCCCCATGGAAACAGCATTTCTTTTGACTTCTTTAAACGTAGATCCATTTGAGTGAGGCACGTGGTTTCAGATGCAGGACTATTGATGCTTGCAGATGTGCACGCTCCGCATTCACTGGCTTGTTTAGATTCGTCTGATGGAACATCACTTCCAATCGGAGGGCTTACGGCCCATTGTGAATTCCTTCATATGTGGAGAACACATTCTGAATAAAGCTATCCTGTGTCACGTGATGGCCAGAACCACCCTCTGCTCTTTACAAATCTTATAAGATCCGATACATCCGCATTCTCTAGGTCCGCAGTCTCGCGAAGAATCTTTGGACAAGCGAAGCTAGTCTTCGATTCTGGAGAGCTGGGCAGTGACAAAGCAAATGTTGGATCGTCTCGGTCTCTTCCTCGACACCGCAACTTCGGCAGAGATTGCTGGATTCCGGAGCATTGCTCCGATGGAGCCGTATCCTGTGATCACTCCGAGGAGCACAACTTTATCTGGTTGCGGCCCAAAGCCAGAAGCTTCTTTGTTCTGCCATTGTTAAGCTCTGGCCACGTTGATCTTGTCGTATGATGGTCATCTCTTCTGAGCCAAGATGAGTTGGCTTCTTTAAGTATGGTACCACTTATGGTCCGGTGTAGTGCACTGATCGGTAGCTACAGTGATGTGCCCGCTGCTCTGCAAAAAAAAACCCCTTGTCTGGCCATGAAGTACATTGTAATCTGCAGCACCCAACGCTGAAGGAGGCTTTTCACATTCGCTTATTGCTATTCTTCTAGTTTCAACAATTCTTCATATTATCGCGTATGCGCCATTCCAAAGTGTGGGCCACTGCTGAATCAAATTGAGCTCAAGTTTATTAAGCCGCCGCCGCACAGTGGACGAAAAATTCCTTACATTGTAGAGTTCCTTAGTACAAGTTGGATAACACATTTCGATGAAATGGAGAAATATTTACACAGCTTAAAGTCGTTCCATTATGTACCCGTCCAGTGCAAACAGCTAAGGGCCTTGTATTTTAGCCAATATCTTCGCCGCGACATGACGGATCATTTTAAAATTGTTTATAAGCCTTACACCCTGTCCAAAGAAAAGGTAGACGTTTTTCTAACTTTGATTTTCGTGTTCGTCTAGCAGGTATGAATTTTATAAATTTTTTATAATTTTTATATTTTTTTTATTTATAAATTTTTATATTTTATAAATTTTTAATAATTCTCCTAAAAATCAATATTTCCGAAACTTCAGTAGACCAGAACTAACCAGTGTTGTGTGGGAAATGAAACTAATTTGTCCACGGTCAAATCGCTACTCACTCTCGAAAATGGAGAGAGGTGCCTCAAAGCGTCGCCTCGTAGATCAGGTCACACAGTCACTCACGTAAAGTATTTAGTGGATGCAATTACGTAAACGACACTTTACACCATACTAGCTCCAAAGCTCTCCAAACTGATTCTTGTTTTAAAAAATTCTTTAGTCTTACTTAAGCAACTGTACAAGTTTCAGCTGCATCAAGCTGTGTCCCGGCAAGTAGGAGCCTTATACTTTGACCGAAGCAAAATATGGCAACTGTGTTATAATTAGTTCTGCAAATGTATTGTGTTTCAAATTTCATTAATAACACGTTTCCACCGAAATCGCGAAATTCATCAATTTTCACTGAAACCTACCAGGTTCCGCCATTCATTTTCAGGACCTGCAAACGTCACGGTTTCTGATAAACGTCGTTGCATCCACCTTGAATTCATTCGTCCAAAACAGGTTGGTAAGCCGAACAAGCCTACAGAGTGAACTTCAGTTTATTTCAGTGATCACTTTCTCATTTTAACTATCACAATTACTTCCTGTCAACAAACAGCTGTTCTGGCGGCCATTTAAAAATATAGAGCGAGTGAATTCCTTTTTGACGGCAACTTGTACATTGAGAGGAAATGACTCTAGAATTGAGAGCGAAACCACTTCAACATCGTTGGGAATGGTCTATTGAGATTTCAGTAGAAGTTCATCCGAACCTCGCAGTTTCGGTTCGGTGGAAACGTAGCATAAGATCGGTTTGCGGGTTCAAAATGTACAGTCGGTGCTTTACTAATCGGACCACTGTGAGCCGCATAGCTTTTCATTTTTCTGAAGCAACAGCGGGATACCTAAATTATCCTCAAGTACAAAATATCCAAAATCTCCAATCGCAAAATTTCCGATGAGGGGTCATAAGTCCAGAGACCATAAGTCCACAATAGACAATAACACTTACGTGGGTTGCAAGTCTATAATTCAATGCCCTAGAGTAAATATAATCAAACTTTAGCTTCAGGCGCCTCCCTGGCAATTGTTGACATACTCTTAGTGAAGCGAGGTAGTCGCGTGAGCGGTTAACCCATGCGGGTTAAAATACTGTTAGCGAGCGAAGCGAACCAGTCACATCCTATTTTAAATGCACCAGATTTTCTTTTTGCCCTTATTTCGATTTGGAAACGCAAAACCAATTGCAAGCTTAATTTCTTTGACAGGCTCGAACTATAAAGGGGTTGTGTTTCGGGATTTTGGATTTGTGGATTTTGGTTTGGGCATTTGAATATTGGGCACTTTATAGCCAACACGTTAATGAAAAAGTATGCATCCAGCTGTGAGTTCCGATTCCAAGCACAGCACGATAAGAGGTCTCATGTCGCCCTCCTCCTCTGCGTCTAGTCCTCTGCCTCTTCACCCATGGAATGTTTGCAGAACTCATTTTACGGGATGCCCATCGTGCAGGCTTGTAAAATGCTTGCAAGGTACCCTGTCATGACGGCGATGAATGTTGGCTTTTTTTTAAGGAACGTGACGCATTTCATGAATCTGTCGCCGTAGCGAGGGTCAGAGAGAGAAAACATGTTAGGCCATGCGTAGCGAGACCTTCGGCTTTAAAGTTACCCGATTTGTCGCACTGTCCCGTCACCCACAAAAGGTGCACTCTGAAATACTCAACTATTTCGTTAATAGACAGTCGACAATTTTAAGGACGTCTTTGATGGAGAAATGCCATTGTCCAGGGACTTCATTGCGAACTGACTATCCCGACATTTGGTGATATCCCTCTTGGATAACACACTGCGCTTGAGTCAGGACAGTGCTTCTTTGATCCAATTATGTGAGTAATGTTGGCTCGTTCGTTGCTGGCTATCAGATGTAGTCAAGTATCATCCAATAACGTACTCTGAGAGTCGAATCTGCGGATGGTAAAGGCAATAAAGGACTCTAAGGCCGATGACGATGCTCGAAGTGCACGAAGAGCTCTCTTCACAGAACGACTGACTTTCGTAATAAAGTTGATTAATTTGGAGAGGTTGTTTAGGTTTAAGCCTTTCCATTGTCAAACAACACTAATTGAGAACAACATGACACTGGCGAGTTACGCGTCAAAAAAAGACATAAAAAAACACAATTCAATCACTCATTAGGTCTGTTCAAGTACCCAAAATAAACAACAAAAAACAGTACAAAACAACACAAATCCACAAAAGTCTGTTCCGGTACGCCAAAAACTTGGGTCTTATGTCAAATGAGCGCTCTCTCGAGAGAGTAAAAAATTTCCCCACCCTGCCCATTGTAACACAAGAAATTTCTGTGGGCAGTTTGTTGGTTTTATGTCAAATGAATTGATGTGTCAAATACTCAAATAGTTTGCTGTGCATTTGGCTTTGTTTTCGAATGTTTGTGATAATTTCATATATGTATGCACGTGAGATTTCAGACATAATTTACGTATTTGGTAAGACTGCGTTCCCGTAGTTTCTTGAGATTTTGCTTCTCTCTGACAGATTTTTCCCCGACTACTTAAAAAATGACAGTCTTCACAATTTTGTGCAGAAAGTACGGGAAGCGATCTATTATATCACGCCGTACATTCTCCTTTTTCCGTCCGACTTTATTTCGCCTTACAACCTGAAATGCCAAAAAAAAATCTTTTAGCTTACCATCGAGCCACAGCTACGTTCGGCTGCTGTAACTTCGTACGCGCCCTCATTTCCCAAATGAATAACCAACAAAGCCGGCTTGTGCATGGAATTTAATTGAAATAATTTAAATTCACATACAAAATGAATTTTACAACAATTTTTCTGCTCATTCAACTGAGTAACAATCACTTCCATCACTTCTCATCCGCATCCGCAGCCGCATTCCCCTCCCACCGGCGCGCCGCTGCGTCACGATAAGATGCGATGCCAATCAATCGAAATTATTCCGCCGAATATCGTATTAGCATATTTCGTCAATTTTCCAGCCTTTATTCGAGTACACAATAAAGCCCGATAACCAGGATATATTCCCGAAATAAAAGTCGCCCCAAATATAAATCTAAGGGCTCTGCATGTCCCGCAGTCGTCGTCGTGCTCCAGCCACGAGGCATGCTTCATTATTAGGCCTTGAAGTGTGGACTCGTCCTTAAAGGATATCACTTTCAGAATATGTGTTCATGCTCTGTCTCTCTCTCTTCAGTTGAAATGTCTTTTGCCTGGTGAGGGAGCAAGTGTGTGTGTTTGACGCTGTCGCCCGCGTGCTCTCACTGCACACACAGTCGAAAGGACGTTCCGGCGAGGATTTTCGAATTCTCAAATCCAATTGAAATTTGAATAATATTGTCATTAATAAATCGAAACGATGAAATTGATTTGAAGTAAACAAACGAACACAAGAACGAACATGGCAATCTTGAGTTCCGTCAGTTATGTTGACGGCTGTCATTGCAGTCTCGTCCTTTTGTGCGGCATTGTCCTGAATTCATTTTGTGTGGTTATTGTGTGGAGTTCTCTTTGCCTTTCCCTTCTTGTATTTTTTTTTTATGATTTCATCTGCGTTGGTTTTTGCTCTCATTTTTCTTTTTTCGCCTTGACATGATGACAAATGATTTTTGATTGACGTCAATATCGTTAATTTGCACTGTGGACTAGGGCGAATAGGCGGATGGGCAGACGGGTGGAAATTCTTCTGGGAGCTGGGCTAACAAATAATGTTCTCTTGATGGAATTATTACATATTTGTCCTTCTTTTTTTTCGTTGTTGTATTCTCGTAATTAAGTTGGTTTGTGCTGGTTTGTGATGAATGGCAGTCAATCTTAATCTCGATGTTAGTCTCTTTTAAGGACCTTCATCGTATCCTCTTCAAAATTATCGATTTGCTGTCGGATCGGCGAAAATGTTCTTTGAGACTGTTCATGTAATGAGAAAGAAAAACTTTCTGGTTTTCATTGAATTTTGAAAAGGAATTGTGGACAGCCGTTGTTTGCGTTTATTGCTCATTTTATTTACCCTCATCGCAGCCACTTACACAGTCGAACTCATTGATTCTTTGGTTAATTGCGTTAACTGACACTTCGTCAGCGAGAAAAATGGCGTGAACGACCTTTTGAAATATAATCATCATCATTTGAGTTAGCGGAACTTCTCTAAAGCGGACAGCAGTGGGACTGTGATTTTTTTTCCGTTAAGAAGGTGTATCCGCTCTGAATGGGTTGAATATTTACATGAATATATTGATGAAGGGACCATGATGAATTGTCCGTTAAAGAGGGGTGTCCGTAAAGAGAAGTTTCACTGTATTAGCTTTAGGGACACCTTGTCTCGGCCGTGGATGAAGACATCTTAGTAAGATCGAAGAACCCCTTCGTAAGACCACATGTCTCTTCTTTAAGATTTCCTTAGTTATGTTACATTTTCTTTATGGTTTTGTTGAACATTTCATCGAGGGATTCCAAAGAGGGCTTGCCTACTGTTCGGTGTCTGATTCTAGCCAGCGCTGGGCAGCTGCACAAAAAATGAGTTAATGTTTCATTTTCTGAAGTCTGTTGTGTGTTGAATGGAATGTTTAGTCTGATTGTGTGTTCTCCTATCGGTGAGTGCCCCGTCATGAATTCATTTTACATCACATTATTCTTGCGATGTTAATGCGGATCCGACGTGTGACATTACATACTGGCCATGTTTTCCTGGACTTTGCGAAGGTGGTTAGTTAAGACCACCTAAGTATGAATTGCTTCTGGTTTTGACTAGTCCCATTGGTATATCCACCTCCATGGCTGACGAGCTGTCGAATGTGGAACCTTGCTTGGCTAGTTCGTCCGCTCTTTCCTGACCTGGGTTGTATCTGTAACCGGGAACCCAAATAATGGTTAACCTGAATATTTCTACTAAGCTAGCAAGCTCTGCGCGGCAATCCTGAATTATTGTCGAGGATATGGAGGCTATCAACGAGGATGGCAATTCTATGTATCGAGCCTGTGTGTTTGACTAATCTGATTAAATGACACGATTCCTTATACGCCAGATTTCTGCCTGGAAGATACTGGCGTCATTCGGTAGTCTCAGGCTGTACGGATGTTCAAAACGTCTGCAAAGATACCTCCCTCGACTCCGTTATTCATCTTTGAACCATCTGTGTGGATTCCCACATCCCAATGCTCTCTTGCCGGAAGTACTTTGTCAAAGTGTTCTTATTGGTGCTGTATTATTTGGTACTAATTCCCTTGGTATCGATTCAAGGATATACCTGTGACCCTATGGTTTTGAGGTCCATAGCATAGATCCCCTGAGTCTAACAGGACTGTATGCAGTATATTATGTATGTGGACGTCCACAGGCAAAAAATGCAGCATGACTGTCAAGGCATCCAAAGGAGTTTCCCTTAGCCTTTAATCCCTATGTAAGCCTTTCTTTGCCCTTTGTTGAGATAAATAGTATGGCATTTTTTATTGAGAGCCGGCCACCATACTCATGATCGGTAAGGGAGGATTGAACATACTACGGCAGCATATATCCACTGAACCATTTTCGGCCTTAGGCCCCACTTTTTACCACAGGTTTTGCTACAGGCATAGAAAGCTATAAACGCTTTCTTGACCCGTTGATCAGGGTTGATTTCCCAGCTGAGTTTAGGGTCTGTATAGACCCCTAGGTAATTTGCTCTGGGTGATAGGGATAATTGTTGACCATTTAGGCGGGGGGAGTTAATGGTTGGCATACAATTTTTCTTGGTAAAAAAAATCTTTTCCGTTTTGCCAGGGTCAAAAGTATACAAAATATAAACACTTGGACCCAGTTGTAAGCTTTCTGTGAAGCAAGTTCCATGATCTCGCTGAAGCAATTGTCCAGACACAAGAATCACCAAGTCATCTGCATATGCCACTACTTTAAGTTGCAAGAGTATTTTATTCTTGACTATAAGCCAGAGAAGAGGTGAGATAATGCCTCCCTCGGGTGTTCCTCTGCTGGTTGTAGTGGATAACATACAAATCCTAGCGTGACATTTATATTTCTGGTACTGAGCATGGTGATAATCCATTACATATCCTCAGATTCGTTAAGGACGCATGAATACCTTCAGTAAATACGCTGTTAAAAGCCCCTTCTATATCTAGGAAAGTGACTAGTGGATATTCTTTATAGTAAGGACCACTTTGTGTGGTGCTGTTTCCGTTGGGAACGCAGGTTACTATCACGCAGGCACATCGGCTAGTTTTAAGAGACTATAGAAGCTTTGGAATTCCTCTCCGAACAGTCAGATTTCTTGCTTGGTTCAGCGACGTCGGAATTCTTTTCAAAAATAACCACCAGCCTCTTGCACGTAATGTAACCTAACTGATTATTCTTGATTTGAACAACTTTAGTTTACAACTGAAATTATTTACTCCTTAGTTACTCGCTGAAGATCTGTCTCTGAGTGAAGTTCCCATTTCTGACGGTCCCGAGTACAATACATCCAATCATATCTTGCATCCGGGATCACTTGGCGTTTGCAGCGAAGGTTGGGAAAACCGCTCTATCTCAAATCAAGGGTTTGTACAATCTGGTACGGCTCTCAGTCTCACTTCTGGGCTCATTCCGAGAGTTAAAGGCTGACACCAACCGAGTTAAAGGCTTATCAACCGCCATGTTCCATTTCTGCGAAACCTCTATCTTTTGAACTACAAACTTGAGACAGTGGCTTGTGCTAGACGACATCCAACTTTGAGTCTTTAAAAGCCGCGCTTGTCCGAGAAGTGGATAATTTGTCGATGGATGTGCTGCATCCTGCAATTGATGAAAGGGCAGATCAACTTGGCTGTTGCAGGAAAGCAAATATAGGACATTTGGTTTTCATACAGAAATTCGGCATTTCTCTCCTTGACCTATCTGGAGCTCTGATTCAAGGACCATCCAGGTCTGATTCCCATGCGTTTCATGAGGCCGAGGCAATGCGTGCGACGCAAATTCACCTTCCGGATTACATTTACATCTCTGTAAGGTACACTCCTCGCGGCTTTGATATACAGCTTCGGATGAAAAACTTGTAGAACATGATTTTAGTCCTTCGAGTGAGCAGTTGATTTGATTCACCGAAATAGCATCGGACGCCCACCACGATTCGACGTCGGATCTTCACTAAGCTGTCATTTCTGGAGTTCATTGCACTGAGGTGGCCGAACTCTTTTACTTCCTCAAAATTGTAGCTCTCTACGGTGATGTTTTGTCATAAGGGAACGATTCGTGTTCGATAGCATATCTTTTGTTTTGTCATCATATTTAAGGTTGAGCGACCTCGTCTCGCCTGTTCTTCAATCACCGTTAAAGCGTCTACCAGAGCGGCTTGCGAACGCAGGTCAGTTGTCAATTTAATCTGTGCAACCCTAGAGTTGGACTCATTGCAGAAGATGCATCTCCTCGAGGACCAGATGAAAAATATCCTCTACAGCCACTCTTCTTCCTCCACTTCGGCGTCTTTTCGACTGCGACTCAACTGTGATCCCAAATTCGGTCATAGTTAGGTTTGGTTAGAGTGGCCGACTATCTTACCTCACTTAACCACACATAGGCCAAAAGTAGGTCCGTGGTGTTACCACCAAGATCTGGTTGATCCCAATCCGCGAACCAACTGGAGCTTTAATAAAGCGATGGAGCTGACTGATGCTAATTAGTTAGTTCTGTCAAGCCGTGGCGTCCAAGTGATAAAATCTGCGAGAGGGCACTGAAATTGCAGAAATGGTGTGAAATGGTTTCTTCTTACTATTCACCCCTGCAACTTCTGCTAGAATCTGTTTAAAGGGCCTAGTCTTGAGTCGTAAGTGCCGACTGCACAATGTCCGGTAATGACGCCAATAAGAGGTCTACTCATTCTGATCGGGTGGATTGGGCGTTTTGGATCGATAGTGGGCCATAATTACTTTGTGATGAGGCACCCAGAGCCACACTTGGTGTGGGTAAGCGTTTCAAGCTTTAGTAGATGTTTTGTAATAGCGATAGCCATTGATGACAGTGCCCACGCGAGTTCGTCTGCTTCGCAATTCTCGGGGATGTCACTGTCACAAAGCACCCACATAAGTTGAATGCTAAAATATCTCTCCATCTCGTTAGGAGATTGGAGGCAATTGAGGGACGCCTTGGAGTTAAGTCAATTCGGTCGTCACATCGAATAGTTCCTTGCGATAATTGTTGTCGTATCTTCTTTTGATAACGCTACAGTCAGTGTTAGACCTGAGTGGGCATGACTGAAGCCAGGTGTCTCCGACTACGCACGCCAAGTTAAGGTCCTTCTCCACTTGTGTGCCCCATCGATTTCGTGGTCGTTCCTAGTGAGTTGTCGCAGTGAACCGGGCTCCATTGCAGTCGCATGATCCTTCAAAAGCGAAAAGAATGTGGTTGCTTTCAGAAAACATTTCTGCGTAAGTAACTAAAATTCATAGTCCCAAGAAGTATGCAACGATCTCCACGCAATTGATGTCAAATTCCATGAATTTTGCTTGAAATTTTCTGCCACTCATCATCCGAGCGAGATCTACAAAATGACAACATTCAATTAAGGGGCAAAACGGATCGATTTCTCTCATAGTCAACTCCTTTTTCCACTTTAAACTGAATTTTAGTTTTTTTTTTTTATTATTTCTGTACAAACATATCAGCGCAGTGGTTCGATTTTAATTTAAGAAGATTTTTACAAACTTAACCAAAAACATAATAAATTTAACAGCAATAAATATCTTATATACATTTGTACATAGATTCGTTGAAATGTGAAAATAGTTGTAACTAAGTATCTAGCTGTAAGAACTATTTTGTCCCTCAGGCAAACACATTTAAAGGAAAAAAAACTCATGTATTTTATAAAATAAGATTAAGCTTAATTATTAAGGAGTTATTATTATAAAACAAGCACCTTTTTTCAAATAAAAATAAAATTAAAATTATATATTTGACAACTTTGAACTAAATCCACACCATACATTAGAGGGGAAAAATCGAATAAATTTTTTATAAATTAAAAGCACTTTGCCTCGTGTTTACCATTACTTTAGAGAGTTTCTACATCGATTTTATTGTACCTTTAAACTTTCATTCGAAATGCACATATTGTCACATCAATGTAAATATTTAAGAACAAGACTATTCAGCAATGTTATGAGTATTGTATTTATAAATGGGTGTAACTTTCATTTTGTTTTGGATTTTGTTAAGCAATAAAAATTATTAAATAATCAAAAAAGAAAAATATGTGGATTTTTCAGTGTTTTTCTTTTATCGATATCGAATGATGGCTAATGAGGCTATTGGACTTTGTGCGATCCATTCTTTAAGAATGGTTATCCTTCATCGAATTAATGAACACTAGTTGAATATTCTGCTGTCTGTTGGGTTATTTGCCCTTTATGGCCGACTTTTCCTACAAAAATACTACAAATACTGGGAATCAGTATAGTTTATCCTTTTAAATATACAGTGGACTCCCCCTAAGTCGAATTGTCACGGGATACCAAAATTTGTTCGAGTTAGAGAGAGAGTTTGACTTAAAGAGAGCTTTTTGTATGGAAAGTTGAGGGAAATGTTTGTAAAATATGGCGAGAAAGTTCGAGTAAGTGAGAGTTTCGACTTAGAGAGAGTCCACTGTATTTAAGTCTAAGATATTAGATTAAAAAACTAAGGCTCACAATGTAAGTAGAAGATGAGTTCAAAGATGGAGCTCATCGATTCGACAGACCTTCCTACCTCGAGTCTTCCACTTTCTTGCAAACGTTACAGAAACCATCTACACGACCATACGAACAAACCCTAAAACTTTGATCGATTTCGTTTTGACCGTTCGTGAGTTATAAAGTTACAACGTACCTCCAAGCATTTTTTATAAATAGTAGCTGTAACATGCACACGTTGCTACACACATTAAAAAAAAAAGTTGCCAAAGGCATCAGTGATCTATCTCTTACAGTTTAAGAGTCTATAAGGGACAAACAAAAAAAACATTGATTTTTATATAAAAGACGCCTTTTTTTGCTATAAGCCATGTTATTGCGACCAAGGTAGGAAAAAGTGTTGGCAAAAGCGAATTCTTGGACTTGACCACGGAAAAGTCGCCCCCATGTTGAAAACGGGTCGCCGTGGCGTAGTGGGTAAGTGCGTCGACTCCTACGCAGAGGATGCCAGGTTCGATACCCGAATTTACCACCCATCATATTTTATGGCTCCACCTTTTTCGAGTCACTGAAAATGCTCAAAGAGTATTCCTGTCTAGAAAAAGCTTCTCAAATTCACCGTTCGGAGGAGTGAAAGAACAATAGCACGCACAGCACAAGTGGTTGCTGAGAAGCTAGGCCCAGGTCCAACTCGGACTGTCGCGCCACCCATATTATTAGATTATGTCGAAAACGGTTTACTTGCTGTCGTGCCTTCATTCCAGGCATCGATAGAAGGTCGAATGACGCATCTTTCAATGCCAAAAGTTAGCCACTACCCCTAATCGGAGTGAAAAAGATGGTGGCCTTCAGTTTGAAAAATCATCTATGTCTCGAAAACGGCTATATCTTCATACACCAAATATCAAGCCAACTTCGGATCGCTTTTTTGAAAACTTGAGACATATCTATACATATAAATTAAAGACAAGGACCTTTTTTATTTCATTTTCCCTCTATGAGGAACTTTATTTAAATTCAAATCCGATCTTGCTTCGATCACAGTTTTCTTAAAACTTAACTACTTTCCTTAACCTATCCACATTGCTCGATGTCGATGAGCAATGGCCTTGACACAATTGCGTCCCACGATGGTTGATCGGGGACGCTAGCACGGTGGTGTTGGCCACGGTTTTAGTTTAGTTTAGTTTGGTTTATTAAAAATTATTAAAGCTAGAGAGTAAGTAAAGTAAGAGTAAATTAGTTACAATTTGGTTTAGTTATTACAGAACGACTTAACTGTAAATAATTAAATCAATAATTTAAATGAATAGAACAATAATTAAGAACAATTAAAGAAAAAGTATGATATGATTACGAAGGCTATGAAAAGGAACAAACCAAAAATGCAAAGAGAAGAAAGAAGAAAAATGAAAAATAATTCAATATAAATACGAAAACCAATAATCAGTTGTTTAGACATGACAGAAAAAGCTGTAATTGTTTTTTAAACTTGTGTGTATCGCTTAGTCCTCTTATAGGGCTAGATAGTGAATTCCAAAGACGTATGGCAATGATAAAGAACTGACTTTCGGATATTAAGAAGTTAAATCTCGGTTTGTGGATCTATTTGACGCAGGGAATTGTAAGTTATTGAAGGGGTAGGAAGGTTGTCGTGTTTTAAGGATATTGAAGAGAAAGATCAGAGTGTGAAATTTAAGATAATTTTCAAAAGGCATACCTAAAACTTTTGCTGAGAGATGTGACACATGGTCATATCTTCTTAGCCCGTATATGTATCGAATGGAACTGTTGAATGCAACTTGTAATTTTCGTATGCATACTGAATCACAATTCCCATATAATTCACACCCATGCACAAGGATTGGAATTAATAGTGATTTTACCAATATGATTCGTGTATCCAGTGGTGTAATTGGTTCAGCTGTCCACAGAGTTCTCAAAACGCCGTAAGCCTTCCCTACAATGGTGTTGATATGGTCGTTCCGTGTTAAAAATCTGTTAAATATAACTCCCAAATTCCTTGAAGTTTCCACAAAATCAACGGGGGAGTTGCTTAAAGTGATTTGCCGGAAATATGACAGATCCAATTGCGTTCTTCATATAACTATGCATTTGGATTTATTGGGGTTGAGTGTCAATCCATTTTCCAAAGACCAGTCAAATATGTGATTAAGATCCTGATTAGTTTCAAGGCAACAATTTTCAATGAGACCCAACTTGGCTTGCTTGGCTTGAAATGCTGACCTAGCGTCTGGCTATTTGCACACCTTTTGTTGTCTGGCTGCTCTAACACCTTCCGGCGTCTGGCTGTTCGCTTACATTTGTAATGTGAGAGCGTGTCAACTTATAACGGTGCAAAAAACACGCACACATCACACACATCCGTTTACCGATTTAAACCAAACTTCACACAAACCATATACAGACCAAGACCAACAATTTGTGAAAGTTTGGTTGAAATCAGTAAATGCATTAAGCCGTGAATCGGCGACAAACATTTGAAGCTCAATTTGTATATAAACGGTGTTCGAACAATAATGGACGAAGTTAATTGTGAGTCACACGTTAACGTCAAGTTTTCTGCAAGGCCGATGCATCAACAAGAGTGACTCTTTGGTGCTGGTTATAGGCTGGCGGCGTCATATGGGTTGTACATCTTCGAAAATTAGGTCGGCAAAGCAGTTACCGTGAATGGTTTTTGCTATCGCGAGATGATGCCGAACTGGCTGAGTTCTTGTGGCCAAATTAAGGATATGGACCTGGACGGCGTGTGCTTCCAACAGGATGGTGCCACTTGTCACACAGCTAACGAAACAATGCCTCTTTTACGCGAGAAATTCAATGGCCGTGTTACCTCACGTCGTGGCGATGTTAATTGGCCGCTACGATCATGTGATTTGCCACCGTTGGACTTCCTTCTTATGTGGTACTTAAAAGAAAAAGTGTACGTCAATAAGCCGAGAAGAACTCAAGAGCTAAATGATGGGATAATTCGGTACATTAACGACATTGAAGCTCAATTATATCTGAGTCATTGAAAATATGGATCATCGGATAGAGGTATGCCCCCGAAGCCGTGGTGAGCAATTAACCGATATCTTGTTCCACACATAATTGTCATAGATCCTTCTATCATAATAAAAAATAATTAAGATAGTTCTCTGGAAACTTTTTGCTTTATTTACAATTATCCTCGTGCGTTTTCGTTGGAGTAACCTTTACTACTAAATCCCTGTTGATGCATAGCTATCTAGGGTTAAATGGCGACGGGACGGTACGCAGCACTAATAGCTGTAAGAAAAACCCTGCACCGTGCACTACTTGTGTTATTCAGTATTTTTTAATACCAACGGTCCTTGTGGAACTTAAAGTCCCCGATTTCGACAGATTAATCGGGAAACGATGGTCACCCAGTACAGGGGCGTTCGTTAGTTGACCGCCAAAACACAGAGGATACCCTTGTCATGGCACCCTTTTCAGGCAACCAACTGGAGTGCGGTGCTGGAGCTGGAAGAATTCTGAAGTTTTGGAATGCCATTGGACAAACATGTACCTTGTTCCAATCGAGTCTCCAATGTGCCATCTAGATCTTCGGGAGCGATTGCAAAACTCCCGGAGTTTCAAGTTTGACGCGAGCAACAGTTCGAAGAAGATGACAAAGGGAACTATAACGTTTGCAAAGAGGAAATATTATCCCGTCTGGCCTTCTAGTTGGGAGTTCAAGAACAACAAGTGTGGCCTCTAGAGCACGTAAGAAACTTCTCGCTTCTCCATGCAGTGTTGAAAGCTCTGCTTCGTTGAGTCTGATCTTGTCTTCAGAGTTGAATGGATAAACCACTCTGGACCATGAAATTATAGACGATGTTTCAATAGTCCCTCTGCCACAGATCCTCGATCGGCACAATCAGCCGATGCTGGTGGTGGTGGTGATGGACTTTGTGCTGCAAAGGTGCTCTGGGTTGCTTTAAGAGGAAAATTCTTCGAGTGAATTTCGGTCCCGCCAGCATAGATGGTGAGTGGAGGAGGAGACATAACAAACAACTGTACGAGCTGTTTAGTGTCATCGACTTGGCCAGAAGAGTGAAGATCCAACGATTGATATGGCTATGTCATGTAGAGCGGATGGAAACCAATGCCCCCACCAGGACAGTCTTGGAATCCACCCCCGAGGGACGGCGCAGTAGAGGAAGACCGCGACTAAAGGCACACGCAAGTGGAAAGGGACCTCAACCAACTACGCGTGCGAAACTGGAGGCATCAAGCTGGCTGGAGACGGTTGTTGGTTGAGGCCCAGGTCCATCCCAGACTGTGGCGCCACCTAAACAATATGGTGCCATCTTTCGGGAGATGCAGTGGATTGTGATTAACCATGAACCATGAAAAAAATTAGCCTATCTTGTAACACATCATGTAATTAGTCTAGCTCTGAAATTTTATCTAAATCGGCTAATCCGTTCAGAAGTTCAATAAGAAATAACCTATAATAGAGATATCCAACTTCTACCTCCCTTGAATTTTGAGTTCATCTGACAGCGTTTTTTATACGCTCTTTGTCCCCTGTCTGTGAATACGTGTGAGATCTTGAGAACCATCCATTATCTCTGAGATCAATACTCACAATTTCAGCAAAATTTAATGATTTGTTTTGTATATGTACATGCATAGATAGTTTGGGTATGACAAAATAAGAAAAGTGGGAAAATGTTTATTGTTTCCTTTTCGTTTGGTGTCTCAGGCAGTCGTTCGTATATGTTCGATTGAGACGTAGAAAAAAATTAATGGTTGCACCAAAGCAAAATGTGAAAAATGTGACTGTATATATGGAAGTTACAACACACTGGGGGATGGTTGATATCCACGTCTACGCAACTTGAAATGGTTTCATACCGGATTGATGCAATCACCCTTATTTTGAGAATTTTATTCCCGTTTAAAAAGTGCTAAAAAGTACCGACTTAAAAATTGTCACAGTTGGCATCTTAATCTTAGAATGATTTTTGTTGAGAAAAATGGCAACGTGACCTCGACAGGTATATTTCAAGTTAAAAAAGGTCTCCAACAGGGTGCCGTTATTTCGCCGATCCTGTTCAACATTTACTTGAGTGATCTGTTAAGTTCTCTTCCTCACGTAATTGCGTATGCCGATGACTTGATCGTGTACAGATCAGGCAAAAAGATCGAGGAAATCACTACTCTCACGCAGGGTGACTTCGATTCATTCATGAGAAGTTGCGATGACTGGAAGTTGAGTATCAACTTCCGGAAGTCGGAAACCATTCTGTTCAGAACGCTGCTATATAAGGCCTCGGCGGATACGAAAAAAAATTGGCGAAAGTTCTCTGGCGCAAAAGATTGTAGTCAGTAACCCGGGGATCTGGCTAGATCAGTATCTATATTTTAACAAACATGTAGATGCTGCTCTGGCCAGGGTCCGAGGCGCTTTTGCCCTTACAAAGAGACTGTTTTACAACAGCCAACTCGATGCGAGGGTGAAGGTTATCTGCTACATGGCCCTCGTCCGGCCAATGCTCACCTATGGCTGTCCCGTGTGGTTCAACGTGAGTGCAAGCTTGATGGAAAAGATTCGGTTGTTTGTGAGGGGGTTGTCTTAGGGCTTGCCTTCGTCTTTATGGAACTCCAGAGTCCCAGTACATAAAATTCTATTCCAATGAGGTTTTGTACAACAGGGCAAACCTGATAAGAGTGGACAATTTCCTGTTGAAGTTGATTCGAGGGCATACTGCTAGAGCGATGAACTCGGTCAATAACTTGATCTCAGGGGCTTACTACCCCAATCCATTATACCACGAAAGGGTACGTCACAACGGCTTCGTCCCCCCAGAAGCATTTCTCCATCTAGATAAGCACAGTCTGATACAAGACGTAAATGCGGTGCCGCTCATCTACCACGTCGCCAGATCAACTGTGGTTGGGCGACTCAACCACGACCGTTCCGTCGCACAACGAGCTGAGGAGGGTCTCCTCCGGTTCAGTACGGCGGTATCCAGGCGGGACATTCGAGAAGTTGCAAAGCAGCACCAAAAGTTCTGGTGGCTGGGAAGCGAGGGAACTCCTTCCTCGAATCCTTTAGACCCCGGTTAGAAAGGTATTAGTTTAGACCCCCGCATGGGGAGCAGTCGGTTTCATGTCTTGCAGTGTATTGAATGTAAATATTCATATTTATTAGCTGCAACCTATGGCCGACGCACTTAGAACAGGGTAGTATTTTTTAAGGTAGAATAAGGTGTAAATAATATGAAAAAAATAGAAAAAAAAAAAAATAGAATGTATATGTGTATACATGACGATACATGTATACATTGTGTATAAGAAGGATATATGCGTATAAACATGTGTATAGGGGTATAAGCATGTGTATATGCATATATAGTGAAGTGGAACCGTTCACGCTTTCGATACTGTATACTTCAAATAAATAGATCACACAAATAATGTAGGTACTTTTGTTTTATTTTCCTCTAGAACAAATAATAACTTAACAGAGAATACGACAATAGAACTAGGCTGGTGGTTTAAGACTGACTGCGGTCGGTTGGTGTCATCGCGAACAAACGTCCAGTGGAAAAACGGCGGTACGTGCAGGAATGTGCTTACGGAGCACATGCTTATCTGCTTCCTGAGCGTCATGAGAGATCTTGTTGTTGATGTCTCAGCAAATACTCCCAGTATTTGGAACAGTGAGACTGTACGGGGTGGTATTATATGTCACTCGCCCCTCCTCAAGATTGATGCTCTCCTGAGTATCTTCAGCTTTATTCTTAATTGTTATAGTTGTCCTATTTGGTTTAAGTTTCAGAAATACAACCACAGCTGAAGTTATTAAGATGATTATGAGGAATATGTACGACACTCCATGTTTAACATTGTTTTCGTATTTAAGCTCCTCTATTATTTTACGATTCTGGATCTGTTTTAGGTTCATATCTTCGAGCTTCATTTCATTGTTTACAATTTCTAGTTTGTCATAATTTGGTATTATTACATTTTGGTTGATGGTGATTTGTTCATTTACATATATAGTTTCGTTTATTTTAACTCTACAATTGCTAAAATGAATTAAGTTATTCTTTGACAACTGGTAGTTCAAATTATTACACGTGTTCGTTAAATTTGTCTTATATAAATTCTTTGTAAGTATTAAACCATCGCTTAATTCTATGATTTCTGGATCTTTATTTATTGTAAATTTACAAGTTTCATATGAGTTTTTAAATAAATTTTGGATACAATTAACACTTTTCTTAAGATTTTTTTTATAAAGTTCATTGTTGTCGTCATATAAGGTATCATTTACTGATATGTAATAGCTTTTTGGTACAAGAATTTCGTTTCCTTTAAGGTTAGGTATTGATAACAGCATTATTTTCTCGTATTCATTGTTTGAAAAGATTGGAATTCTAAGTACAAAAATTAGTTTATTATTTGATTCAATTAGACTGCTTTTAATATTTTCCAACTTTTGAATATTAATATCAAATCTAACATTTTCTTCTTCTGTAAGAATATTTTTCCCCAAAATTCCTAATTTAGAAAATACAATATTATCTTTGAGTTTTTCTATTTCGTTATTTAGTATTAAAATATCTGTGTTAATTTGAATTGATTGCAAATTTTTTGCTAAATTCATTTGTTCTTTGTTTGTATGATTAATAAAATTATCCATAATACTTTGATGTTTATTAATTCTATTAGCTAAAACAAAAATTTAGTCCTTTTCCTACCATGTTAATCAAACCTCTTTTTTGTCTTGGATGTGGTATGACTGTATTGAGTTTGGAACGTGCATTACTAAGGGCGTTAGTCAGTAGCATTTTTAATGTTATGTCCCCAAAGTTTTTAAAATTATCCTCGATTGCTACTTCTACTTGGCTTATTACCTTGTGGTAGCTTCCTAAATCTACTACATGAAGAACCTTATCGTATCCTTCTATTAGATGTATCGACTCTTGTTTTATCATCGTGTATCCTGCCTGGGTGTTTATTTCCTCTAGTCTGAAATCAGCCTGGCTTAGTTTAACAGTCGTGAGAAGAATTAATGTAGAGATAAATTCCATATTTATTCTGTAAAAATAAAAATTATATCTAGATATGTTGATACTTTTATAGTTGTCTTAATTTTCAATATTATTCTGGTATTTATTTCGTCGCCTAACTTGGTTTTTATAATACCTGTTTTAAGGATTGTCTTTATCTACTATATGATTTTGCTGAACGCTATAATTTTGAATTTTTTTGTACCTGGGATCTGACTTTCCCCTTCGGTTTTTATTGACATAGTCGTTCCTAAAATCGTCTATACCTATTCTATTTTTGTTTATAAGATTATTTCTGTTCACCTTGTTCAAATGTAAACGGTTGGAAATTTGCTGAATAACGTCGTCTGAAATACAGTTATTAATAAAGTCGATGGGTTTTATTTTTGTTGTAGAATGTATCGAGTTATTATAATTTATTATAGCTTTAAAAACTTTATCTTTTAGTTCATCCTTATTGTTTTTATCGGCTTGGAACAGTCTCATATGTTCATTTAACGTGGAATGCAGTCTCTCTACATCTGAATTACCTGTTTTCAAATAGGGAGTTGTTAAATGTAAACTTATATTGTTTTCTACAAAAAATTGTTAAATTATACTAGTACCTAATTCGTTATCAGTTATTATTAAATTTGGCTTTCCTAAGTATTGAAATCTGAACTTAAGTGCTTTTAAAATTGATATCCATGATCTGTCTTTTAGCGGATGCGCGGTTGCGTATTTTGTAAGTTTGTCTATGGTTGTCAGATACATAACATTCCTCTGTGGAAACCATATATCTACATGAACTATTTGGTTATGTTTCTTAGGTGTTTCGGTAATATTAAACTTGTATTTAATAGGATGCCTATCAAACTTGGCCATATTGCAGATCTCACAATTGTTTATTAATTTATTTACTTCCTTTTGAAGATTGGGATAATAGTACTTATCTTTTAATTCTGAGAATACTTCATTTATTCCCCTATGGTTATTATTAAGGTGCTCTTTCTCTATGATTGACAGCAATTTTCCCTTGTCAGCAACATCTTTTAAAAGTGTGTTAGTTTTTAAGATTTTCAAATTTTTATTTTTTGCAAAAAACTGTCTATAGTTTTCCTGGAATTTTAAAAATAATTGCATGTCTGGACAATATAGTGCCATTAAACCTTTTTCCAGCAAAATGTTTTATATAATGTTCACTAAGTTACTCTCCGGACCTATTTTTACAATATTTCTAACTTTTTTAAATAATATTTTCATAGTAATGGATTGCTTGTCAGCTACTTCTAATATAATCTGATTCTTAAATAGATTTAATGCTTTTTCTGTAATAGGAATAAAATCTGCACTGTCAGTATCTGCACTGTGTACGGTGTTGGAATCAAAAAGCTCATTTAGGTTTATCAATAATTCGTTTTCACTATTAGTTGCCTGATAATTTATTCTACTTAGTCCGTCGGCTACTACATTTTCCTTGCCTTTGATATATTCCACATTAAAATCAAATTCTGTTAATTTAATCTTCCAGCGTTGGAGCTTGCTATTTGGTTCCTTTAAGGAATTTAGCCATACTAAAGGCCTGTGATCTGTTTTAATCGTAAATCTTCTTCCGAATAAATACGGCCTAAAATACTTTGTGGCCCAGACTATGGCCAAAAGTTCTTTCTCAATGGTACTATATCGCTGTTCGTGACCATTAAGAGAACGACTTGCATAGCTAATTGCCCTATTATTTTGCATCAGGACTGCTCCTAACGCATAGTTACTCGCGTCGGTTATTAATGTAAATTTTTTACTAAAATCTGGGTGGACTAATATCGGGTCATTCTTTATCAATTCCTTAAGCTTGTTGAAAGCTTCTATATAATCTCTATCTTTTGTATTAACCTTTGCATTCTTTTTGAGATACTTCGTAAGGTGATGAGCAATTTTGGAATAGTCTTTGATAAATCGTCTGTAATAACCTGTGATGCTGGATTTAATCTCTTTCTGATTTTTCGGAATATCGATTTTATCTATGGCTTCTACTTTCTGTGGGTTAGTTTTAATACCTTCTGGGGTAATAACGTGTCCTAAAAAATTGGTTTCTTTTTTTAGAAAGCTACATTTTTCTAACTGTATTTTAAGGTTGAATTGAGCAAGGCGTTTAAGAATTAAATTTAGTGATTCAATGTGTTCTTCGACACTGGTAGAAAAAATTAGGATGTCATCCGGATAGACAAGACATATTTTTCCAATATATTCCTTCAATATATTGTTAATAAGTCGTTGAAAAGTGGCGGGAGCGTTGCGTAAGCCAAAGGGCATACGAATAAATTCGTAATGTCCATTAGCAGTGGAAAACGCAGTTTTATGCCTGTCGCCAGGGTGCATTTCAATTTGGTGAAAGCCCTTAGCGAGGTCCAATGTACTAAAGTACTGGCATCTTCCTAATTTATCAAATATCTCTTCGATATTTGGAATAGGAAATCGATCTTCCATCGTAATCTCGTTGAGCTTACGATAGTCGATAACGATTCGCCAGTTTTGCTTTCCCGATGCGTCTATCTTTTTAGGAACAACCCAAATTGGGCTATTGTATGGACTGTTTGATTCTTTTATTATACCCTGATTAAGCATTTCCTCGATCTGTCTATTAACTTCGTCTCTATGAATTTGAGGGTATCTATATAGTTTCGAATACACCGGAAATTCATGTTTTGTTATAATACGATGTTTAACTTCATTAGTGAATGTTAAATCATCACCTTGTTGGTAGAAAGCACTTTTGTTTTGCCTTATAACCTTATGCAGTAATCCTTTCTCATGACTACTGAGGTGTTCTGTTTTAATAAAGTCGACCACATTGTTTCCGCTAATATTGGTTTGAAAAATTTCTATTACATTGTCTTTATAAGCCTGATTTTCATACTCCTCATCTTCTTTATTAAAATATATTCTAAGAACCGCTTCAGTTGTTACTAGCTGCTTGTTAGGGTAATCAATGACTGCGTTAAGTCTCCTTAAAACATTATTACCTATGATGCCATCAAAATTGTTTTGCAAATCGTGTTCTAAGAACTCACCGAAAACTTCTTCGTTTACGTTAAATTCCTTAAAGATTGGAAACTTGCATAATGTTTCGATAAAGAATTGACTTCCCATTGCTCTTACTGGTATCTTTACTTTGGTTTTCCATTTAGGGTGACATATGTTTGGACTGACGATACTGATTTCCGCTCCAGTATCGACAATAAAGTATAAATTTCTTACATGATTTTTGATTTTTATATAGGGAAGCTGTTTAAGGCTCCTTCCGAAAAATTTCCTATTTCCATGGGATCCATGCTATTTGGGCTACCAATTTGGTTATTCGTAGAATTCCTGTTGCTGCAATTAACGGAAGCAGTATTGTTCTGACTGTTCCTACTCCTGTAAGTGTTACCTGATCTTTGATATTGGTTTTGATGCCGATTTCAGATCTCGGGCTGGAATTGGCTATGGTATTGGTTTCTATTTGAATACTGATTATTTTGATCTGCTTGACCCCTGCTTGTAAATTGATTACCTCGATTTTCTTGATTTCTTGAATATTGAATAGTCGGGTTTGTTTGGTTCCTACTTAAAAATTGATTACTCTGATTCCCTTGATATCGAGTTAAATTTTGATTATGATTTTCATTTTGATTTCTCCTACTGCTAAAATTTGAATTCCAACGATCACCATTCCTATTAAATCTGTAGTAATTTTGATTATTATCTTGCTCAATATAACATTTTGTAGTTGGACCATATAAAGTATAATTCTGGTGTCGCGCCCTTAAAATAATGTTAAAAGCATCTTCTAGCTTGTCTGGGTTTCTACTGAAGATCATAGTTTTAGTGGGCTCTGGCAAATTTTCCCTAAAAATCTGTAAAGCAATTCTATTTATTTCTTCACTACTAAAGGTTTGGTCTTGATGCGTTAATATCCTATTGTGTAACCTGTTTGTAAGTTTATTTATTTCGTTGTAGTAGTGCTCTATAGTTGAAGAGATTCTACACATCTTAAGCCTATCCACTAAATCTGCGCTACTTTCTTTTTCTCCGTAATGTTTTTTTAGAATTCCTTTGAGCTGAGTCCAGTCGGTTACCATCCCATGGTTGTGTATAGCTACTCTAGTCTGCCCTAAACATTTGTTTTTGATATAGTCGAAAAGTATTATTTTGCAATTTTCATCAAAACTTCCCAGTTGGGGTATAATATTGTCTACCTGACGGATGAAATCCGGGAAATGATTTTTATCTCCTTCAAAGGGTACTATATTTTTTATACAATTAAGCATGAAATTAAAAGCCTCAATTGTTGTGGCATTCATTTTGGACAATAAAAACAATCTAATTAACTTTGTCACAAATTTAATTAACTTAACTAACACTTTAGCAAAATTTTTAATACATAAGCCAATTGTAAGGCTTGTAAAAGTAGCTTAATTTAACATAAATTTTCACTTCACTATTATTTTCTTTTACTACTTATTGAATTATTTAACTCGTACCAGTTATTTTCCCACGATGTTTTTCTATTTCTGCTCCCTAGCCTTTTACTTTTTGTTGCTTTTGCTCGTTCGTTGCTTTTTTGGTTTTTTTTTTCGTCCGTTGCTTTTTTCGTTTTTTTCCTCGTCGCCAGTGAAGTGGAACCGTTCACGCTTTCGATACTGTATACTTCAAATAAATAGATCACACAAATAATGTAGGTACTTTTGTTTTATTTTCCTCTAGAACAAATAATAACTTAACAGAGAATACGACAATAGAACTAGGCTGGTGGTTTAAGACTGACTGCGGTCGGTTGGTGTCATCGCGAACAAACGTCCAGTGGAAAAACGGCGGTACGTGCAGGAATGTGCTTACGGAGCACATGCTTATCTGCTTCCTGAGCGTCATGAGAGATCTTGTTGTTGATGTCTCAGCAAATACTCCCAGTATTTGGAACAGTGAGACTGTACGGGGTGGTATTATATGTCACTCGCCCCTCCTCAAGATTGATGCT
The DNA here is from genome assembly GCA_964034865.1 of Eristalis intricaria. Classification (NCBI taxonomy): domain Eukaryota; kingdom Metazoa; phylum Arthropoda; class Insecta; order Diptera; family Syrphidae; genus Eristalis; species Eristalis intricaria. The sequence continues at coordinate 126,111,962 of OZ035873.1, forward strand.
CTCCTGAGTATCTTCAGCTTTATTCTTAATTGTTATAGTTGTCCTATTTGGTTTAAGTTTCAGAAATACAACCACAGCTGAAGTTATTAAGATGATTATGAGGAATATGTACGACACTCCATGTTTAACATTGTTTTCGTATTTAAGCTCCTCTATTATTTTACGATTCTGGATCTGTTTTAGGTTCATATCTTCGAGCTTCATTTCATTGTTTACAATTTCTAGTTTGTCATAATTTGGTATTATTACATTTTGGTTGATGGTGATTTGTTCATTTACATATATAGTTTCGTTTATTTTAACTCTACAATTGCTAAAATGAATTAAGTTATTCTTTGACAACTGGTAGTTCAAATTATTACACGTGTTCGTTAAATTTGTCTTATATAAATTCTTTGTAAGTATTAAACCATCGCTTAATTCTATGATTTCTGGATCTTTATTTATTGTAAATTTACAAGTTTCATATGAGTTTTTAAATAAATTTTGGATACAATTAACACTTTTCTTAAGATTTTTTTTATAAAGTTCATTGTTGTCGTCATATAAGGTATCATTTACTGATATGTAATAGCTTTTTGGTACAAGAATTTCGTTTCCTTTAAGGTTAGGTATTGATAACAGCATTATTTTCTCGTATTCATTGTTTGAAAAGATTGGAATTCTAAGTACAAAAATTAGTTTATTATTTGATTCAATTAGACTGCTTTTAATATTTTCCAACTTTTGAATATTAATATCAAATCTAACATTTTCTTCTTCTGTAAGAATATTTTTCCCCAAAATTCCTAATTTAGAAAATACAATATTATCTTTGAGTTTTTCTATTTCGTTATTTAGTATTAAAATATCTGTGTTAATTTGAATTGATTGCAAATTTTTTGCTAAATTCATTTGTTCTTTGTTTGTATGATTAATAAAATTATCCATAATACTTTGATGTTTATTAATTCTATTAGCTAAAACAAAAATTTAGTCCTTTTCCTACCATGTTAATCAAACCTCTTTTTTGTCTTGGATGTGGTATGACTGTATTGAGTTTGGAACGTGCATTACTAAGGGCGTTAGTCAGTAGCATTTTTAATGTTATGTCCCCAAAGTTTTTAAAATTATCCTCGATTGCTACTTCTACTTGGCTTATTACCTTGTGGTAGCTTCCTAAATCTACTACATGAAGAACCTTATCGTATCCTTCTATTAGATGTATCGACTCTTGTTTTATCATCGTGTATCCTGCCTGGGTGTTTATTTCCTCTAGTCTGAAATCAGCCTGGCTTAGTTTAACAGTCGTGAGAAGAATTAATGTAGAGATAAATTCCATATTTATTCTGTAAAAATAAAAATTATATCTAGATATGTTGATACTTTTATAGTTGTCTTAATTTTCAATATTATTCTGGTATTTATTTCGTCGCCTAACTTGGTTTTTATAATACCTGTTTTAAGGATTGTCTTTATCTACTATATGATTTTGCTGAACGCTATAATTTTGAATTTTTTTGTACCTGGGATCTGACTTTCCCCTTCGGTTTTTATTGACATAGTCGTTCCTAAAATCGTCTATACCTATTCTATTTTTGTTTATAAGATTATTTCTGTTCACCTTGTTCAAATGTAAACGGTTGGAAATTTGCTGAATAACGTCGTCTGAAATACAGTTATTAATAAAGTCGATGGGTTTTATTTTTGTTGTAGAATGTATCGAGTTATTATAATTTATTATAGCTTTAAAAACTTTATCTTTTAGTTCATCCTTATTGTTTTTATCGGCTTGGAACAGTCTCATATGTTCATTTAACGTGGAATGCAGTCTCTCTACATCTGAATTACCTGTTTTCAAATAGGGAGTTGTTAAATGTAAACTTATATTGTTTTCTACAAAAAATTGTTAAATTATACTAGTACCTAATTCGTTATCAGTTATTATTAAATTTGGCTTTCCTAAGTATTGAAATCTGAACTTAAGTGCTTTTAAAATTGATATCCATGATCTGTCTTTTAGCGGATGCGCGGTTGCGTATTTTGTAAGTTTGTCTATGGTTGTCAGATACATAACATTCCTCTGTGGAAACCATATATCTACATGAACTATTTGGTTATGTTTCTTAGGTGTTTCGGTAATATTAAACTTGTATTTAATAGGATGCCTATCAAACTTGGCCATATTGCAGATCTCACAATTGTTTATTAATTTATTTACTTCCTTTTGAAGATTGGGATAATAGTACTTATCTTTTAATTCTGAGAATACTTCATTTATTCCCCTATGGTTATTATTAAGGTGCTCTTTCTCTATGATTGACAGCAATTTTCCCTTGTCAGCAACATCTTTTAAAAGTGTGTTAGTTTTTAAGATTTTCAAATTTTTATTTTTTGCAAAAAACTGTCTATAGTTTTCCTGGAATTTTAAAAATAATTGCATGTCTGGACAATATAGTGCCATTAAACCTTTTTCCAGCAAAATGTTTTATATAATGTTCACTAAGTTACTCTCCGGACCTATTTTTACAATATTTCTAACTTTTTTAAATAATATTTTCATAGTAATGGATTGCTTGTCAGCTACTTCTAATATAATCTGATTCTTAAATAGATTTAATGCTTTTTCTGTAATAGGAATAAAATCTGCACTGTCAGTATCTGCACTGTGTACGGTGTTGGAATCAAAAAGCTCATTTAGGTTTATCAATAATTCGTTTTCACTATTAGTTGCCTGATAATTTATTCTACTTAGTCCGTCGGCTACTACATTTTCCTTGCCTTTGATATATTCCACATTAAAATCAAATTCTGTTAATTTAATCTTCCAGCGTTGGAGCTTGCTATTTGGTTCCTTTAAGGAATTTAGCCATACTAAAGGCCTGTGATCTGTTTTAATCGTAAATCTTCTTCCGAATAAATACGGCCTAAAATACTTTGTGGCCCAGACTATGGCCAAAAGTTCTTTCTCAATGGTACTATATCGCTGTTCGTGACCATTAAGAGAACGACTTGCATAGCTAATTGCCCTATTATTTTGCATCAGGACTGCTCCTAACGCATAGTTACTCGCGTCGGTTATTAATGTAAATTTTTTACTAAAATCTGGGTGGACTAATATCGGGTCATTCTTTATCAATTCCTTAAGCTTGTTGAAAGCTTCTATATAATCTCTATCTTTTGTATTAACCTTTGCATTCTTTTTGAGATACTTCGTAAGGTGATGAGCAATTTTGGAATAGTCTTTGATAAATCGTCTGTAATAACCTGTGATGCTGGATTTAATCTCTTTCTGATTTTTCGGAATATCGATTTTATCTATGGCTTCTACTTTCTGTGGGTTAGTTTTAATACCTTCTGGGGTAATAACGTGTCCTAAAAAATTGGTTTCTTTTTTTAGAAAGCTACATTTTTCTAACTGTATTTTAAGGTTGAATTGAGCAAGGCGTTTAAGAATTAAATTTAGTGATTCAATGTGTTCTTCGACACTGGTAGAAAAAATTAGGATGTCATCCGGATAGACAAGACATATTTTTCCAATATATTCCTTCAATATATTGTTAATAAGTCGTTGAAAAGTGGCGGGAGCGTTGCGTAAGCCAAAGGGCATACGAATAAATTCGTAATGTCCATTAGCAGTGGAAAACGCAGTTTTATGCCTGTCGCCAGGGTGCATTTCAATTTGGTGAAAGCCCTTAGCGAGGTCCAATGTACTAAAGTACTGGCATCTTCCTAATTTATCAAATATCTCTTCGATATTTGGAATAGGAAATCGATCTTCCATCGTAATCTCGTTGAGCTTACGATAGTCGATAACGATTCGCCAGTTTTGCTTTCCCGATGCGTCTATCTTTTTAGGAACAACCCAAATTGGGCTATTGTATGGACTGTTTGATTCTTTTATTATACCCTGATTAAGCATTTCCTCGATCTGTCTATTAACTTCGTCTCTATGAATTTGAGGGTATCTATATAGTTTCGAATACACCGGAAATTCATGTTTTGTTATAATACGATGTTTAACTTCATTAGTGAATGTTAAATCATCACCTTGTTGGTAGAAAGCACTTTTGTTTTGCCTTATAACCTTATGCAGTAATCCTTTCTCATGACTACTGAGGTGTTCTGTTTTAATAAAGTCGACCACATTGTTTCCGCTAATATTGGTTTGAAAAATTTCTATTACATTGTCTTTATAAGCCTGATTTTCATACTCCTCATCTTCTTTATTAAAATATATTCTAAGAACCGCTTCAGTTGTTACTAGCTGCTTGTTAGGGTAATCAATGACTGCGTTAAGTCTCCTTAAAACATTATTACCTATGATGCCATCAAAATTGTTTTGCAAATCGTGTTCTAAGAACTCACCGAAAACTTCTTCGTTTACGTTAAATTCCTTAAAGATTGGAAACTTGCATAATGTTTCGATAAAGAATTGACTTCCCATTGCTCTTACTGGTATCTTTACTTTGGTTTTCCATTTAGGGTGACATATGTTTGGACTGACGATACTGATTTCCGCTCCAGTATCGACAATAAAGTATAAATTTCTTACATGATTTTTGATTTTTATATAGGGAAGCTGTTTAAGGCTCCTTCCGAAAAATTTCCTATTTCCATGGGATCCATGCTATTTGGGCTACCAATTTGGTTATTCGTAGAATTCCTGTTGCTGCAATTAACGGAAGCAGTATTGTTCTGACTGTTCCTACTCCTGTAAGTGTTACCTGATCTTTGATATTGGTTTTGATGCCGATTTCAGATCTCGGGCTGGAATTGGCTATGGTATTGGTTTCTATTTGAATACTGATTATTTTGATCTGCTTGACCCCTGCTTGTAAATTGATTACCTCGATTTTCTTGATTTCTTGAATATTGAATAGTCGGGTTTGTTTGGTTCCTACTTAAAAATTGATTACTCTGATTCCCTTGATATCGAGTTAAATTTTGATTATGATTTTCATTTTGATTTCTCCTACTGCTAAAATTTGAATTCCAACGATCACCATTCCTATTAAATCTGTAGTAATTTTGATTATTATCTTGCTCAATATAACATTTTGTAGTTGGACCATATAAAGTATAATTCTGGTGTCGCGCCCTTAAAATAATGTTAAAAGCATCTTCTAGCTTGTCTGGGTTTCTACTGAAGATCATAGTTTTAGTGGGCTCTGGCAAATTTTCCCTAAAAATCTGTAAAGCAATTCTATTTATTTCTTCACTACTAAAGGTTTGGTCTTGATGCGTTAATATCCTATTGTGTAACCTGTTTGTAAGTTTATTTATTTCGTTGTAGTAGTGCTCTATAGTTGAAGAGATTCTACACATCTTAAGCCTATCCACTAAATCTGCGCTACTTTCTTTTTCTCCGTAATGTTTTTTTAGAATTCCTTTGAGCTGAGTCCAGTCGGTTACCATCCCATGGTTGTGTATAGCTACTCTAGTCTGCCCTAAACATTTGTTTTTGATATAGTCGAAAAGTATTATTTTGCAATTTTCATCAAAACTTCCCAGTTGGGGTATAATATTGTCTACCTGACGGATGAAATCCGGGAAATGATTTTTATCTCCTTCAAAGGGTACTATATTTTTTATACAATTAAGCATGAAATTAAAAGCCTCAATTGTTGTGGCATTCATTTTGGACAATAAAAACAATCTAATTAACTTTGTCACAAATTTAATTAACTTAACTAACACTTTAGCAAAATTTTTAATACATAAGCCAATTGTAAGGCTTGTAAAAGTAGCTTAATTTAACATAAATTTTCACTTCACTATTATTTTCTTTTACTACTTATTGAATTATTTAACTCGTACCAGTTATTTTCCCACGATGTTTTTCTATTTCTGCTCCCTAGCCTTTTACTTTTTGTTGCTTTTGCTCGTTCGTTGCTTTTTTGGTTTTTTTTTTCGTCCGTTGCTTTTTTCGTTTTTTTCCTCGTCGCCAGTGAAGTGGAACCGTTCACGCTTTCGATACTGTATACTTCAAATAAATAGATCACACAAATAATGTAGGTACTTTTGTTTTATTTTCCTCTAGAACAAATAATAACTTAACAGAGAATACGACAATAGAACTAGGCTGGTGGTTTAAGACTGACTGCGGTCGGTTGGTGTCATCGCGAACAAACGTCCAGTGGAAAAACGGCGGTACGTGCAGGAATGTGCTTACGGAGCACATGCTTATCTGCTTCCTGAGCGTCATGAGAGATCTTGTTGTTGATGTCTCAGCAAATACTCCCAGTATTTGGAACAGTGAGACTGTACGGGGTGGTATTATATGTCACTATATACGTAGGTTAGCTTAAGTTAGTTATTAAGTTTTATTTTAAGGTAGAATGTAAGTTAGCTCGTAAGTTTTTATAAAAACCGTCCAGTAGTTAAGTTTTCCAATTTTTTCTTAACAGTAATGTGTTCTTTTAAATTTCCATTTATATTTTATTCGTTAGGTTAGGTCGAAAGGCATAGATTAAGATTAAGTTTAGCTTGGAGTGCCCGCCTAGGGCCAGTAAGTTAGAAATAAAAACATTGTTCGTCTAACTAGTTTTAAACATTTTTGTCTAGTATGTAAGTTTATTATGAATTGAAGAATAAAAATGAATTAAAAAAAAATGATTTTTGTTGAAAATTCCAGAGCTCTGCGACGTGTAGTTTCGGAGCCTTTGTCGGTCAGACACACAAACTTTCTGCTTTATAGTTAAGATATGTTTAAAAAAAAACAGCTCCGTTATTATTGTTTTTTTAATTTTTTTCTTAATATTAAGTTGTGCTACTGAAATAATTTATCTTTACATAACATGGGTTTTAAGTTAGTTAAGAGTTACGATAAGTTCCGAGACGAAATACAAATTAAACAAATTAGACCACAAATAAAATAATGAAACACTTTTTTACCATAATTATATTTATTGAAACAAAACTAAAAACGTTTATGAACTAAATAGTTGCGACATAGTCGGAGGTCTTTCATAGACTGCTTGACAGGTGGGCCTGGGCCTAGCTTCTCAGCAACGACTGCGTGTAGTGCATGCTATTGTTCTTTTACTTGTGGAAGGGATCTACAGTTTAATGCCGACTCCGAACGGCGAATTTCAGGAAGCTTTTTTCTAGACAGGCATACTCTTTGAGCATTGTCACTGACTCGAAAGAGGTGGACCCGTGAATTATGATAGGTGGTAGATTCGGGTATCGAACCTGGCATCCTCTGCGTAGGAGTCGACGCACTTACCCACTACGCCACGGCGACCACCAGGGCCGGTAAGTTAGAAATAGTTAAAATGTTCGTCCAACTAGTTTTAAGCATTTTTGTATGTAATGGCCAGTATGCGATGGATAGTATGTAAGTTTGTTATGAATATTGCAACAAAAATGAATTAAAAAACAAAAAATAAATAAATGGATGGAAGGTGTCCAATGTCGAGCTGCCAACTGCCATGATGCGTGGAGCGCTTTTGCGCGTGCAAGGTGTTATGTTTCGAGTTGCCGTGTGTGACTGTGGGCATGGAATTTGGAAATGATTATGCACCCTTCGTAACTGGTATAACACCCGAAGCAGATTACTAAAGCCATGAAGATATATACTTCCTATGAACAAAGCCCATCGACCAAAGGAGAACTCTTGCATTAGAATAGCCATGATTTTTCAAAAAATCTATAAATAGTGAAGTAGGATTTTGAACGTAAAGCACATACAACAACCTATTGGCAGTGAAAAGTGGCTGCCGATAAAAATTCGACTTCGAATTTTTTCTCATACATTTTGACATCAGTTTCGAACAAATAAATTTCTTTTTCATATATTTTGACAGATAAAAATCGAAGCCACTGCGAATCGTTTTTCTGAATCTTACTTCACTTGACTATCGATTGCGATGAAAAAAAAAAAACACGGCTAATATGAAATAATTCCTCAACTTCACAGCAAATCGGTAATAAAGAGGAGGACTGACCATTTTCTGCTCCGCATGAGATTATATGCATCCTCATGAGTCAATTACGCATCGTTTCCTCGGCTTATATCGTAGGTCTTACCAGCCCCTTGCCAGCTCTCGGCATCAGAGACCAAGAACGCTCAAAATATGGTTTTTCACAAAGACGGAGATTATCCCGAAATTTAATTATTTGAATAATTCAACTCAAAGGGCACTCAAAAACTCAGTAAAATCGACTTCATCACACACACACATGCAATTCTGCAGAATTTTATCCGAGCATCTGCAATAATCCGATTTGGATGTGCAAAGATTGTGAGTCACTCGCTCTCCGATGAAGTTTGCTTTAAAGATTTAATTTCCTAATTATACACCCCGCGCGCACCGCGGTCGTCTCAGCGTTTAGTGAACACGGATAAAAGCATAGTTTTGCAAGAGCTCTGGCGCTGCGAAGGAATTCGTTGTAGCCCAGGTTGACGCCTGTGAAAGGACACCATTAAGAGAGTGTTGTATCGAAAGCTGAAATTTTGAGGTGGCACAGACGATGGATGGTGTGGTGGCCATGTTGCCTTGTGAGTTTCTTTGCCAGTATGCATGCACATGCTTGAATGCTTTTATCTCGGAGGATCCCACGAGAGTAAGTTTCATCCATTAATGCACAACGTTGCCGGCATGTGCGGCATACAATGTGTCCCATATGCATGACACATGCAAAATTTAAGGCATCCCTTGGATGCAGAGGAAGTGTACGTACGAGTGTGCGGAGGCGGCAAACGAGGCGGATGAAGGTGTGAAGGTGATCTTAGCAATTATTTTCGGTCTGAAGTGGGATCAATTTTAGAGGTTTTCTTTTGAACTTTGACGGTAAACTCTTGTGCTTTGGAACACACTTGCAGCGGCAGGAACTTGTGATATTTTCAGGTCAATGAGTTTGACACGAAATAGTTGAGTCCGTAAAACGTAGTGTAGTGTAGTTTTAGGATGTAGTCGAGTCGTGGAGTGGAGTGGAGTTTAGTGGAGTGTTGGCGTTCTCTTGGGCATCATATTGTTTTGAAAGTGTAAGATAAGTGCTGTAACGTGGGCTGCTCCTAGCCGGGAGCAGGTACAAAAGCGAAACAAATTGTCTTAGTCACACAATCCGGATGCAATCGTAAGAGCAAAAGTTACTAATTTCCTTAACAAACGAGCTTCCTTCGTTGTTGTAGGAGGTGTGAATGGTTTTGCGGTTTCCCAGCTCAACCGCCAAATAAACTGGTTGAGTTTGATCCAATCTAGGCGATCGACCCTGAATCGACGTTCTTCATTTCGCACCAATCTCGCTTTGGTTAGTGGCTTAAGAGCACAATGAGTGTACTCACGACCTTTGCACGACGGACGCAAACTGAATCCATGCTGACGACCGACCTGACGACGTTCACGAATTCCGCTTCACACATGAGGCGGAATTTCGATAACATTTATTAATAATTTCAGCACGTTCGGAAAACGTGAATCGATGCTTTCCAAAGTGACAAACCTTGCAGAGGTCCTCTTGGACACTTTTTTGTTAAAAGATTGTGGAAGTCTCTGAAACGTCTAGATAGAGGAAAATACCGTCATCATCTCCCAAAATGCCCTGGTTAGTTCAAAAGAAAGATGGAACCTAGCCAGATGACAACATCCCTGTGGAGCACAGGTAATATATCCCATCTCTCCTTCGTAGTCTTAGTCTAGACATCATTCTTGAATTCTCGGATTGCACCGTCGTCATTCGTGGCCAATCGCGAGCCTACGCAATTCACCTTTGCATTGAGGAAGCTTTTAATAATAACAAACCCAAAGCACTAACAGTCTCAGGACCGAAAAGTACATAATGGCGTTCATTCAGCAGCTTCTTAATAGTAGGGATATAAGCCTCAAGCTTTGTTACACCAAGATGTTATACCGAGATCGGTTAAAGGAGCACATCCAAGGGAGTGTCCTCATCCAAAAAAATGTATAAGACAAAAATCAAATCCAAAAAAATAAATAAAACAAAAAAGACATGCACCACGGCGTATAAATTATATATGTTAGGCATATGCACAACATATACGCCCTGGTGCACGTGTCCGTACTGCTACGGACATATTTAAGATAGTCTTAAGTTTCATATCAGGGTAGGTTAGTATAAGGTAGGTTATGAAGTTAAGTTTGGCCAAGTTTTTTTTTAAGTTTTCTGGAAAAATTAATAAAAGTTTGTCTTCAGAGACTAAAAAAATCTTAGATTAAGCCGAAAGGCACATCTGAGAAGCTTAGAGTACCCGCTTAGGGTCATAACTTAGTATTAAGATCAATTTTTAATTGTTAAGTTAGTTAAGCTAGTTTTAAGCACTTTTGTCTAGCAAGTGAGAAAAATCTATCTGAATAAAATAAAATTACATGAAAAAAAGAAAACTGTTGTCATCCATCTTGTGGAAGGCCACACGGTCCTTGCCTATGCAGACGATGTTGTCATGGATTTTCTTACATACATACATCCACAATTAGGTATATTATACAATCGCCCTTCTTCCAACTAGCAAATTGGTTTAACGAATGCATCAATCTACAAAAAAAAGAAATAGTTCTCTTTGAAAATAGAAACAGAAAATCCCTGGAAATAGAAAATCCCTGTAAGGACATCAATTGTAAGCCGCTCGAAAGGGTGCAACGGATGGCATGCGTATGTATCTACGAAGAACTAAGAACAATATCATTCACAGCCCTGAATATAATATTGTGTGAAAAGTATAAATATAATACAATTTGTTAATAATAATTATAAAAATAAAAATATATAATATAATGGATAGTCGAAAATGTCTTTTCGTATTTTGTCAATAGATGTCGTTTGAGTCGTCTATCTCCAGTGCTACCAATCACATTGTGTCATACCATATGGTGTTGGAAAGGTGCCATTTTAAGCTTCCTTTAACTAAACAAAATTAAATTCGAAAAAGTTGAAGAAAAGTAACAGCTGTTCAAAAATGAGTGAAAATAATGAAGAAATTCGCTATATTTTGAAATTTTTTTATAAAAAAGGGAAGAATGCCACGCAAGCCACTAATGAAATTTGTAAAGTTTACGGAGACGATGCTGTATCAGTTCGTGTAGCACAACAATAGCTGTGTTTTTTTGCAAGCGTATATAGGCTTAATTTAGAAGTGCACAAAAAAACGATCATCGGCACTTAATGATTCATCATTAAATTTTGGCAGCACCGACGATATTTATGACATTTGCTAAGCAGTCAGCAGTGTAGTCGTGGAAGGTGATGGTTGATCTTTGACGGTCAATATCTTCGTTTTGTGACTGTGTGGCGAGACCATCACTTTAAAAGCAAAAACATTTATTAATTATAAAATAAAAACACTTTTAAACAAATGAAAAGACTCGATTACGAAACCTAAGCGGTATGTTTAGCAGAGACACTCTGGATATACTAAAAATTGCATACTTATGGATGCCAAAATAATTAAAAATGATCTAATACATCAACCAAACCTGCAGACGTAAACCACATACAGCAACCTAAACAATGAATGAATAAATTCAGGAATGAACACACAGAATGTTTTTATCCGCGCTTATTCCCTAAGCGCCGACAGATATGATGAGTAACTTAAGCGGATATAGGACTTGTTGTTTGTGTATTTTACATGCAAATTGAAATTAAGACGTATATACGCTTGCAAAAAAACGCAGCTAATGGTTCGCTCGCTTCCGTTCTGGAAATTTCGATGTGTACTTCGCTCTTATCGTTGAAAAAGTCGATGAAATTGTGGAAAAGATTGGCCATGACCGACTACTAAAATTTCGCAAAATGTCAGGCAAAAAAAAAAGAATTTAATGATAATGATGGTGGATAAATAAATATGGCCGATTCAATTGGCATCCGTGCTATTTGATCCGATCCATGGCAGGTTGAACGCAGACCGTGAGAAAGGTGCTTCATCAGCAATTTGACTTAGGCGCGTGCTAGACTGTCTGCGCGTGTTACCTGGGTGTTACAGCTTGATGACGATTAGTACGTCACGAGAAGATTCAATTATTAGTGAAATTACTAAAGTTCAATTGGGCGGACAGTTTGTGACAAAGTATTGACGAATTAACACTATCGAAAGTTTCCGAAAAGTCAAGTAAAGCTAGTAGGGTTGTTTTATCTTCGTCCACAGCTATTCGTATGGCGTCGGCTGTAACACAGCTAAGTCCTTTTGGGAATCCCGATTGCATAGGATTGTAGATATTGTCTCTCTCATTGTGTTCTATATTCATTCGACGGACAATTGATTCGAACACTTTCGCCAAAAACGGAAGAATAGCAATTGGCCGATGTTCAGGCGGTTTTGTTTTCTTGGGAATCGGTATAGTCTTTGCTTTCTTCCAAAGCTCAGGATACGTCGAAGACATTATCGTGAGCTTTTTTCGAAATCTATGAATAACAGGTGATGTGGCGACCGATACTGCTCCATGATGATACGCAGGGTATTGATATGGTCGACACAGGAGGATCCACGGCACAGACCTGGTTGTTCTTCATCAAGTGTGCCTTCCAGATGTTCCTTTATTCGCCCCTAATAGTATTTTCTTCGTTTCTTTGCTCCATGTTCGAGTGCTCTTTATGTTTTTTATGAATGCTTTATTTTGTTTTGTGAATAATTCCTAAAAATACAGGACCTTAAAAATTTCGAACTCATTCAAAAACGTACGCACGCAACAGATTCTATATTCGGGGGCATGTAGACACACAATTAAAGCGTCGCCGTCATCAACCACTCTGCCATTCCGCCACTCCTGCGATTATACGAATTATTCTGGGCGGGATCCAAGCCAGGCTATCATCCAAGTATTCAGTATTCCAGAGCGCGTACCGATAAAAAGGAAAAACACAACAGCATAAATCAAAATATCCCCAGATTATCTTCTCAATGCAGTACCGGAGGTGTCTGCCTTCGCATTCCGATCAAGAAACCCACCCTTAAGCAGTCATTTTTCGTTTGCCGTGGAACTCATAAATCGCCCGTGTTGCCGCACCAACGACAACAAGCACATTGTTGATTCTTCGAAGGCACCATCAAAGTGTTAGCCCCCCAGACACACATCATCTGTTCGCGCCCAGGCACGCTCCGTTGCATCCGGAATCAAGCACAACACCACCCACGGACCTCGAGGGTCGATCCCTCTTGTTCGGCGCTGTCATTCCGTTGACTTTCTAATGAAAACAAATCGTCCATTTATTTATATTTGCCACAATAAATAATGAATTAGCTACTGCTGCTCCCAGCCTGGTTATTTGTTGGCGTTGCTCTGACGCCGTCCACTAGCAGCAGCTCTAACATCACCGAAAAATTCCCCCGATGAAACTGTGGCCATAGCCATTTAGATTGTGTGCCTCGCATAACAAAGATGCGCGCAACGTACTTTATGAGCATCTTGCCGATGATAAAAACTTGCGAAGAGCCATTCTCTGCCAGAGCAATGACACCACAGAGTCGGAAGCCACTTGCCACCCTCGAGTAACACCCTTACCCCTCCCCTTCCCCATTGTCAAAGCCTCAGAAAGGGTGGCAGCATAAGTCGCATTGCAGCACACAGCTGCCGCGCAGCTGTTCAACAATTTATTTGGCATTTGTTCTTTTTTCGGCGGCGGTGGTGGATGTGCGTGTGCGGCGTCGACCACCCTGTGTGGCTCTTAATATGCGTTTATAAGATGACCGCTGGGTATAATTTAAAAGTTGCTAACCTCCAAGTTCCGTTTCACTCCCACTGTGTGGGCCGGGCGGGCTCCCATCGCTGAAGTATAGCTGCGACAGAATGAAAGGCAGAAGATGGAAAAACAAAAAGAAGAAGAGAAAAAAAAATCAACTTTCCCGGAATAACAAGGGAACACTCTGGCGAATGGCTTTGTCCAATATCTCATGGCTGGGATCGCAAGACAGCGTCAGTGTTGACTTTCAAAGTTTGTCGTCCTTCTTTGATCCTGAAGAAACGTGTAAATTGACACTCGAGCCATGGCAACTTCGCAATGTCGTTTGCCGGCATTTATTCCAGATGGAGAGCTTCTGGAATGCCCGGTTAGTTCCTTGCTTGGCTTGCTTGCTTACCCTCTCCTCACTGTCACTGACTTGAGGGGGGGGGGCGCGTGGATGGGGGATGGATGAGGATTGTCTTAAAGTTTTGTAACAACAACAAATGATAGAAAAAGAAAATTAAATGAATGAAACACAGGCCAAAAAGGGAAAAGAAAAGTTTGCAGCACAGAGGGAGTTGGAACAACTTTTGGGACAGAGTGAGTCTGTGTGCGATGCGGTGTAGCTGGTTCAGCGTCGCACTTTGGATTTTATGGCAGCGGTTTCCATGGAAATAATGAGCTGGGAAGATAATTAATTTGTCGTTTATCCTTTCGCAGTTAATTTCCCCTGGCAGTAATACTGGGATGAACATTTTTGAAAACATTTTCACAATTTCCCATCCCAAGCGGTGTCGAGCGTGAATGGCAACTCAGAACTCAACTCGAATGGCTCTCTTGATGTTTTCGGGAAAGTTAGGCACTGGATTGGTTGACTATTATCCACGAGCGTATTTTTTGCCGGTTCGTGTTCGGCGAATGAATCGGTCTCGATGTAAATTAAGTCTTCTTTCCACAATTGAGGGTACAACCCTCGATCGGCAAAGTTCCTAGCGGTCACTTGCGACTGGAGCTTTCCGACGTCAAAAACAACGCCGTTGTCTTATCGATATCCGTGTTGTTACCTTACCGAGTCGATGTTGGCTCCTCAGAATGTTCCAACATCGAGAATACTGGAGGAGTGTCTGATGCCGATCGCAATGTGATCAATCTGTTTAAAGATTGATTGATCAAGAGACCGCCATGTCCCTTTGTGGATGTTGAGCTTTGCGTTGAAATCTCCTAGAACGATCTTTGTGTCGTAGCTGGGGCATTGATCGTATGTCCTTTCTAGGAGATCATAGAAGTCATCTTTATCCTCCGATTAGGCTGTTGCCGAATGTAGCCTTGATGCGGATTGCTATGAGGCGCTCACTTATGTATTCAAAGCATAAGACTTCTTACCTAAGTCTACCTCGAACAACAAACCCGCATCCAAAAAAGCGCTGCCTTCGCTCTTTGTAGCAGCCAACGAAGTCTATGTCGCACTTCTTCATCCTCTTTTTGCCCGTCCCATCCCACCGCACCTCCTGAATGGGGGTTATATCTGCCTCAGAAGCTTCTAGGGCCTCCGCAAGTTCATCGGCTGCACGTGGTCTGTTCAGTGACCTCACATTCCACGTGCAGAATCGAAAATCGTTGTCCGTATTTCGTTGTCCATTGTCGTCAGCAGTAGGACTATCCGTATCCGAGGCTTCTCGTTGCTTCTGAACTGATTCCTTTTTATACGGTGGGGAAGTGCAAACCAAAATCTGGAGGACCGGATCCTGGTTTAACCCTCTGGACAAAGGGGCCGCTGCATACCTTGCTTCACTTATAAGCGGTTGCTGTAAAGGCTTTCCAGAAGGGGCCGCGAGGAGCCTCAATGTCAACTTGTGTCAACCTGTGCATTTAACAGGGATCGTTGCTGGCATCTCGCCAAGTTGAGACCAATCAACAAATTTGCCCTGGATGCACAGGCCCATGCTCTGAGAAGTATGTCCTCGCAGAACACAGAAAAGTACTGATTCCAGCCGAACACTCCAGGAGCAAGGTGGTATAAGACATTGGGTAGTATTTGGTTGGGAAAAGACGTTATAGCTTGTGGGTGACAGGCATGCCAATGTCCAAATATCTTAATAGCTTTTAGCATCATGGCCCACCGTTGCTCACAAGCAACATTTTATAACGCACAAGCCAATGAGCGTGGCGACTTGAGATTTTGGCTTGACACTTTTCTAGTACCAATGCAAGTGGTTCCTGTATAATCAAGGCAATGGTCCACCTAGGACTGTTGCACCAGCCATATTGCCGATCTGATTGAAGAAGACTTAAAGAATTTGAGAGGTACAAATGCTGAGATTCATACACGTCCTACGCTGGGGAATTGGTTGATGGTATATCCCATGAGGGGGACCTAATTCTTGCTAATCAACTTTTCTCAAACTGAATCTGAATTCGGTTGACATCGACTGAGCAAGCATTATTTTTGGTCCGGTTCGATGGTGTCTCAAGAAAAGGCCACGGAACTGAGCGTCGCTACCACGGGCGGACTAGAAATTAACTCTTGTAGAGGTAGCCGATTTTGTGCACGCAATAGTGTATGCAGGCGATGTGCAATCTGTGTATGATTACAGATCAGGATCAATGATGATGAATGACTGCAGCACACTTGCGATTTTTTTTTTGGGCGACTGGGAATTGGTTATCAATCTTAGAACGGCGTTGTATAGGTCATCCGCACTCGATGCGAGTGTGATGGTAGTCTGCTACGTGATCCCCATTTGGCCGATGTTTCCTTGTGGTTAAATGTGAGTGCAAGACGGATGGAAAGCATTTGATTGTTGGTTTAAGGGGTGGGAGTGGGAAGGGGTGATGGGGTGGGGGGAGGGCGCCTTAAGCCTGGCTTCGCCTTTACACAACACCATTTAACTGAGGTCCAACGAACTTCATAAGAGTGACAATTCCCAGTAATTCGCTAGCGCATTGCAAGGGAACGTGAACCACGTGGACCAATAACCTTATGTCTTTAGCCTATAACCCCAACAGTGAATATCATGCGATGGTGCGTCTCAACGCCGTTGTCCTCACAGAAGCATTTTTTATTTGTCTCGAACAAACAGGTATGATCCATGGACGACAAACGGAATGGGTAACTCAACTAAAATCGAGACGTCCCCACGTCTTATGCTACGTTTCCACCGAACCGAAAGCGGGAGGTTCGGATGAACTATAACTGAAGCCTCAATGGCCCGTTTCCACCGCACTCGATGCACAAGTGCCCGCCAAAACAAATGTCACTCGCTCTCAATTTTTAAGTGGCCGCCAGAACAGCTGTCTGTTGACAGGAAATAATAGAGTGAGAACACCAGGGCTCTAATCGCGTAAGGCGACAATCGTCTCGCGCTATCGTTTCGACGATAGTTTCGCTTCAAGTAAGCATACAAAAACGATAGCGTCTGAGAGATATCGGTTTGCCTACTTCGCGTAGACTGAAAACTGTCATCAACCATTGACATTGATTTTTGGCGATATCTATTTCAGTATCGTCTCCTATTAAAAGAGAACAAATTGTGTGTACACATGTTGTTCTACACTTTTGAGACATCTTTAGAGTGATAGATCTGAAATGAGAATGTGTTAATGAAATTTGAGAAGAATTAGAGCATAGATGTCATTTTTACTTGAGAGTTAAGAGTTGACTATAATGCGCATCAGCTAGTGTCAAATGCGCATGGGTGAGTGACCGAATACACCTACCCCTATGAGCCAACCTATAATTGTCGTCGACGAATGTTTGCGAAAATTTCGTCAAGCATGTGTGAATTTGGCAGATGGGATATTGTGTGCACAAACCACTCAGAAGTTTCGTTAAGCATGAGCTAGAGCAATCGCACCGCGCATATGCAAATTTGACAGATCAAAGGGAAAATATGGAAAATGGGCAAATCAGCTGATATTGGATTATAATTCGATTACACATACATATGTGAACGAACTGAAACTAGGCAAATCAGATGAGATTGAGTTATTATTCATTCATGAGAAATTGTTTATCTTTTTTATAATTAAAAGAAAAAAATTAAGCAAATTCGTGAAGAATGATGGATGGATATGCGCGCATGTGCTTAATATGGCAGCTCATGTGTTTTTCGCAAGAGCACTCAAACTGTAACGATAGGTGAGACGATAGTGAGTGTCTTACATGATATCATCAAAGTTAATCAAAAGGACGATAGTCGTCTGAAAAGTTACGCGATGAGAGCCCAGGAAATAGAGACACAAAATGAAAATGAACAATAAAATGATAGAAATTCACGTTGTAGGCTTGTTCGGTTTGACAACCTCTTCTGGTTTCAGACTTCGACTCCTCCAATTTATGAAACGGTGGTAACTACGTTTCCACCGAACGAAACCGCGAGGTTTTATAAAATTTCTCAAAACCTCCAAGGTTTCTTCATACATTTTCGGGGTTTCGAAACATCGCTCTTTCGGTGATAGAGTTCATCTGTCCATGAGAGGTTGTGAAACCGCACAAGTATACAGGGTGAACTCCAGTTTATTTTGATCACTTTTGCGTACTCATTCTCTCTCTTCTCTGATGTTCTCAAAAATTTGAACTACTGTCAACAAATAGCTGCTTTGTCAAAATTGAAAGCTATTGACTTTTGAAAATTCTGAAACCGAACAAGTATACAGGGTGAGCTTCAGTTTATTTTGATCACTTTTGCGTTCTCATTCTCTCTCTTCTCCGATCTTCGTAACAATTTGAATTCCTGTCAACAACCAGCTGCTTTCTCAAAATTGAAAGCTATTGACTTTTGAAAATTCTGAAACCGAACAAGTATACAGGGTGAGCTTCAGTTTATTTTGATCACTTTTGCGTTCTCATTCTCTCTCTTCTCCGATCTTCGTAACAATTTGAATTCCTGTCAACAACCAGCTGCTTTCTCAAAATTGAAAGCTATTGACTTTTGAAAATTCTGAAACCGAACAAGTATACAGGGTGAGCTTCAGTTTATTTTGATCACTTTTGCGTTCTCATTCTCTCTCTTCTCTGATGTTCTCAACAATTTGAACCACTGTCAACAAATACCTGCTTTGTCAAAATTGAAAGCTTTTGACTTTTGAAAATTCTTCAAACTCGGTCTGAACATCCTGCTGAGGTTTTAGTAAAAGTTCATCCAAACCTCGCGGTTTGGGTTCAGTGGGAGCGTAGCATTACATTCTGTTTAGATGCCCTCAATTAACAACAATTCCGTAATTGAAATTTAAAAGGACTTTTTATTGTGGCTCTAACATCCTCGATGTGTTAATTTGTTCACCTTCAATTAGCATACCGCGCGTAGTTGGCTGTGGTGTAAACCGCAATCCAGTCTCGCACTAATCCCACTATGTCACAATCTCTCAGATAACAATCCACACAAGGTCGCATCGAAAAGTTTTAAGAGCTTAACAAAACTCTCACGCGAGCATATTCAATTCGACAGTTCTCCTCAGAATCCGAATCACTTTGCATGTTCCCCCGGTCCCAGACATTGACACATTCATCTAATTTTATTAAAAACATTCGCTTAGGTCCTTCAGAGCAATTTCAGTATTTGATGAAAAATTCCACGTCTCTAGGTTCCCAGGGCGCGCAGCGGCTTTCACTTTTCAATTTTCTCCGCCGGGTTTTTTCTGCCCCCCGAAATAGGAAGGAAACACTTTCATTATTCTTTATCGTAATTGATTTTGTTCCGTCATGAAAGCACCTCCACCCTTTTAGGCACAAAGGCACAAGGAATGGCACCGTCTCACTCAGGGACAATTCAAAATTTATGCAAATATCCTGATTTTGAGAGTCGATGTTTGAAAATAACCGTACGTGCTCTATCAGAGTCCCAAAAAGCCATCAGCATTAATGTGCGACCCACCCACCGGCAAATCGGTTTTTCGCACTGAGCCCGTTGGGAAACGCACGGAATACACATGGAAAGTGAAACGATTGAAATGCCATCCGCCGACGACGTACCGGCGAAAGGGCATAATCCGATTGTTCGGCGTGATAACGCGGTGCTCAAGTGCTCGCAGCATGAGCTGTGTGCGTGCAGCAGTTAGGAGTGTCCTGAGGAGAAAAATTGATGTCCTCTCTTGTTATACTAGTTTGTGAATGGTAATGCTTCCAGTGTATTCTTAAGCGTTGATTTGTGGCGTGAAATCGAATGAGATCCACCAATGAGTCTATTGTTTAATTGACGAACAGTGAGGTTTGAAGGCTTAAGAACGTCTTTCGAAAACACATATACGTCAAAAAGGCAGTACATGGTTCATCCCAGAAAATATATCTATTCGCACTATTGCTTGTATAGATATTGACTTATTTTCAGTTGGCGAAAGAGACACCACAATGTCCAGAAACTCATTTCGGGATGGGCCGAAATTACTTTCTGGACAACTAGTGTTCAGAAACTTTTTTCTAGTGTAACCACCAAAAGAAGTGCCGCTCCTTTGCACTCTCTCTCCCATCTCGAGCGGGGATCGCTATACTGAACCGGAGTTGATGCTCGTGTTCGCGGGCGATATTCGATTCATAGTGGAGTCGTCTGTTAACTGTTCGGCGTACAGCATGGAAGATTGTAGGACATCCACTCATGTCCTGAATCAGATTTAACGAATCTAAATAGAGGAAAGCGTCAGGTGGAAAAAGCCGCGGTGGCGCGCCCTCTCATGATACATAAAGTGCGGGTAATAAGCCCCGAAGATCAGACTGTTGTCGTCAATGTGTCGTCGCGTTAGCGAAATTATAAAATTGTCTACTCTTTTCACGTTAGCCCTGTCATACAAGACCTCGTTGCGATAGTACTTCTTGTACTCAGACTCAGGTGTCCGATACAACCGGAGACAGGTCCTAAGACACCGTCTCTCGAACACACTCATCTTTTTCATCTGGGAAGGGCTCACGTTGTACCAAAGGGGACAACAATACACCATGACTGGCCTTATGAGTTCCATGTAGCGATTACCTTCACTCTGGTATCAAGTTCTTCTTCTTCTGGTGGCGCTACAGTCCGGGGTGGACCTGGGCCTCAACCAGTAAGCATCTCCAGCCGGCACGATCTTTAGCTAGCTGTCCAACTGCGCACACCAAGTTGATTGAGATCCTTCTCCACCTGGGTGCGCCATCGGTTCCGTGGGCGTCCTCTATTGCGTTGTCCCACTGGTTCGGAGTCGAAGACAAGTTGGCTACTGTAAAACCGCTTACTTGTCACAGCAGAGGTTTTTCTAGCATTGGTCAAAGCCTTCTCTATATATTTGTTAAAATACAGAAAATGATTCAATCAAATGACGAGATACCTGACTACACTTTTCACGACTAACGGCTGGCCCTGAGGGTCAACAATGCAGAACTCTTTCCAGTTCATACGTGTATCGCGTACCGGGGCACGGAAAAGAACAGTTTCACATTTTAGGAAGTTGATAAGCAACTTCCAGTCATAACAAAATCCAGTTATTTCATTTGCTTCCCGTTGCAACAGGGTGTTTATGACTACTACCATCGTTGCTGATCTGTAAGCGATAAGGTGCGGCATAGACTTTAGAAGATCTGCAGTAAGTATAAAAAACAATAATGGGGATTCTTCAGCCCCCTGTTGTAGACCGTTTTCTATACTTAATACTCTACTAGACGTTGCGCCGCCACATTTCACGACGAACTTCCTACCTCTTATCAAACATAAATCATGTATAGCAATGGTTTATTTAGCCTAAATCTGGCCAACTTAAGGAAAAGGCCTTCTAACCAAACGGTATCAAATGCCTGTTCCAAGTCGAACAAACAGGCACCCGTACACTGCTTTTTATCCATATTCCACTGTATGTCGGAAACCAACTTTGCAGCAGAATGCACTGTCGAATGCCCTGCCCTAAATCCGAACTGGTTGTCCGGTAGAATGTTGTTGTCCTCGACCCGTGTCTGCAGAGCTCGAATGAAAATCTTTTCAAATGCCTTACTGATGCAAGGAAGAAGACTTATCGACCGAAGATTAGACGGACTGTGCCGGGTAATGTGCATTACTAAGCGCATTGTTAAACAGTGTATTGTAAATTTCCACTGCAGTCGGAGGAAGATGGTTGAGCACGATGTTCGGATACCATCTATCCCAGCCGATTTCTTGTTCTTAATGGATTTAAAGACCCCCTGAGTTATGATTCAATTAAAACAACTTTTTTGGTTTTTTATATATATATATTAGAGATTATATTTAAACAAAATAAACTTAAGATTTTGTAATACAATGAACTTAGTTGTTTTGTGTAACGATCCTTACACGTCTGCGATCAAAACTGAAGTCACGCCAAGAATGCCTACTTGCTTGATGCATCTCTCAAAATAAGCCGTTACAGCTTGGATTTCGTTAGCGTCGTTGAAACTCGCGTGATCTTGACAGCCAATCATGATTGATGGATAGGACGCTTTGATATTTGGAAAGAGACCAAAGAGTTGGCTTGGCTTCTGTAACGGTTCTTATGCATGGATGCTGGTATGCATTGAGTTGTCGCGTGATGCTGTTCAAGGCATTGCCAGAAGCAACGAAACGGATGTTTCAGTAGCTAACATGTTTTATATAGCATGTTACTCCTGGAGATGTTCTTGAGTGATCACGATGTGATTTATATCGTTGGCCGGCATTATTTGCCATATTTACGAATCTGGTAAAACCAGGATTCTCAGATCGAAATTGAGTGATCTCCTCACGGAGGTAGAACTGATTTACCAAGGCTCTGTTCTTCAGATCGTGATTTGGCTGACTGACCTCGTTGACCTTATACACTTTCTCGAAAACAGTGCCTATGGTCATAACCTTCTCTTGGGGATCTTTGACCACGAAGATGTCGTCATCTAGCACGGACTCATCTGGATCTATATCAACTGATGGCAGTAGCTGTGCGTTATCGGTTGTTCTCTGAAGTCGGACGATCGGAATGTTATTTTGATCTTTCCTCTTGAATAATTTATCTACCCCGGTTGTTGGATAGTACAACCCGGATTTTATCCTCCCAATGCAAGCTTATGGCCAGATTATAATTTATTTTTATTATCTGTTGGAGGTTTTTGTTCTCTGACTTCAGGGATCTAACTTCCGGACTTCTCGGAGTCTTGACAGCAGTCTACTTTTGTAGACGTGAAGTGCGTCGATGGTGGCATTCCGATAGACATCGCAGTCATCGGTCGGCACTATCTTCGGTATCGTTCTGTCCATTGTACGCACTATGGCGTCGTCCACTTGTTTGAGGAACCTATCCGTCGCCGTCCTCGTTCGTTAGGTTTCTGTTCGTTGGCGGATTGATCGCACTCGTTCCCTGGCTAAAGCCCTGGAGAAACGTGGCAAGCAAGGCTTATTGCAATTATAAGGATTTCGCTGGCCATATTCCTGGATGATGTACTCCTTTGCTGGGTTACACCCCATTTGCATTTGTTATAAGTCTTGCTATGTCCAGAACTTTAATGCCATTTAATGCACCATTTCTTCAAGGCTATTGAATGAATAGCTGCCTAGCGTGTTTTTCCTTGTCCTTGCAAGTGCTGGACAGTTGCCGAAGTAGTGAAGTATAGTTTCTTCTGCCTCTTCGTCCCTACAGCTCTTACAAAAGTCATTGTAGGGAGTTCCCATTCTCCTTGCGTGTGTGCCTAATAGGCACTGTCCAGTAATACTGCCAACTACATAGCTGATTTCCTTTCTATTTAGATTAAGGAGAGTGCTTGCTTTTTGGGCCTCGAAATCCTAGAAGTATGCAATACCATCCACCTCCGATTGGCGGCATCTGCAAGTAACAAAGTGTTTATTACTAGAGAGGGGCATGGGGTGTCCTGATTACTTGCCATTGGTAAACTCACCGCTGGTCTAGCTAGCTAGAAGGCCCTTTCGTTACCTGGAATACCACTATGCCCAGGGGCGCAGTATAGGGTAAGGTTGCATCTGACCGCAATCTTCCTTAGTTACCATCCTAGATTTGATTGATGGTGTATCCAGAGCCTTGATGGCCGCCTGACTGTCTATGTATATAACGATAGATAGCCCGGGCTGTCGGATGCATTGACAGTAAGCGGGCAGCCTCTTGGATAGCTTTCACTTCTGCCTGAAATATACTACAGTGGTTGGACAATCGACGGGACAGAGAGAAGGATATTTCCTTCCGTTTTGGATCCGTCTGTGTGTAATTCCAGATGAGTAGCTTGTCTGACTACGTCTGATGCCCAGTCTTCTCTATTTGGGATGAGTGTTTTATACCCAAATTCAAAGTCTACAACGGGCGCAATATAGTCTGCATGCTTTTGGATGTTCGCCTTCTTAATTATGTCCATCTGATCTAAACTGTGCATTTTGTGGTTGCATTCCCTCGAGGGGTTCCCTTGTGCGTCGCTGTGGCGTAGTGGGTTAGTGCGTCGACTCCTACGCAGAGGGTGCTTGGTTCGAATCCCTAATCTACCAACTTTCTTAATTCACTGCTTTCACCTCTTTCGAGTCACTGACAATGCTCAAAGAGTATTTCCTGTCTAGAAAAAGCTTCTCAACTACGCCGTTCGGAGTCGGCATTAAACTGTAGGTCCCTTCTAGTCGTGAGAGAACAATAGCACGCACAACACAAGTGGTTGCTGAGAAGCTAGGCCCTGGCCCTCTACGGGCTGTAGCGCCACCCATATTATTATATTATTATTATTATTCCCTCAACCTGATCGCTGCCTTGGTTGCCACCAACTTCCGGTAAATGTCCATGGGAAGTAGCTGTGTCATTTTCGGATTGAGCCCTTCATTTGGGACCGAGGATCCCCTTGCAAGTTTACATAGCTTCCGCCTCCTTCCTAATGCTGTCCTGAATGTTTGGTTTCCAACTTATCTTACTATCTACGCTTAAGTATTTGACCTGACTAGTAAAACTTAGTTCCTTGTTCTTCGGCTTTGGTGGGATTAAAGGCGGTATTTTGTATCTTTTTCTGAGCAGTACGAGTTCCGTCTTGGATGGGTTAACATCTAGACCAGCTCTTCCCGTCCACCTTTCTAGATTCTTTAGAGAGGTTCCCATAATGTCTCTTACGGTCTGGAGAAATTTTCCTGTTACGACTGAGCCTATGTCGTCTGCGTAGGCTATTAGCATGTAGCCGCCATGACAAAGTTCATTAATAATTTCGTCTACCACATTAAATGGGCAAGTACTCCCCCTTTCGGTGTGCCCCTGAAAACTCTTCTGGCTATGCTGTGACTTCCAAGTTCTGATTGGATACTTCCACGGGACAATAATATTATAATATGGATGGCGCTACAGTCCGAGGCGGACCTGGGCCTAGCTTCTCACCAACCACTCGTGTTGTGCGTGCTGTTGTTCTCTCACGCGTGGAAGGGACCTACAGTTTAATGTCGACTACGAACGACCAAGTTTGAGAAGCATTTTCTAGACAGGAATACTCTTTGAGCATTGTCAGTGACTCGAAAGAGGTGGAGCCGTGAAATATGAAAGGTGGTAAATTAGGGTATCGAACCTGGCACCCTCTGCTTAGGAGTCGACGCACTATCCCACTACGCCACGGCAACCCACTCTTCTCTACGGGATAAGACATTCTTTATCCAGTTACTTTTTGTCTAGTTAGGACGTTAGTTATGGCTTCACTTTTGACTTTTTTAAGAGCCCCCTCTATATCAAGGAAAGCAACCAGTCTCTGTGTGATAGGGAGTTAAAGCTTGTACTTTCCCTAATATCCTTTCTAATGTTGTCAGAAGAAATGAAGAGAGGGTAATGGATCTGAAGTCCTTTGGTAAGCGTTGCTTTCCCACACTTTCTTATGAATTCCACCTAGCTTTCCTCCACAGTTTTGGAGTGTAGCTGAGTCTCAAAGAATTGTAGAAAATAGTCTTTAGCCACGGTGATAGAATGTCTAGTCCGTGCTGTAATTTAGAAGGCGTGACTTCGTCTATACCTGGAAATTTGAATGGCTTGAAACTTTTAACCACCCAATCTAATTTGGACTTCATTAGGAGACCATCTGGCACGGTTCTATTATGCAATTCGACCTTTCTATAGGCCCTGAGACTTTGCTTATAGTATCCCAGTCCGCTGTTACCCTAGAGGATTTTGCCCTGTGAAACACTTCCTGCTTTCTTTGCGTAGCGCTCTGTGTAGCTCTGGGTTCCACCATGGTGGCCTTCTATTCCTCCGCTGTTAGGAAGGCAGAATTCATAGCCTTTGTGATTTTCTTAACCTTGTCATCAATATCAGCTTCCGAGCTTGGGTCGGAGGTGACTTTTTTTTCCTAATCTTTTGTTAAGGATATTCTTGTACCTGATCCAGTCGGTCTTCCTGGGGTTACGGAAGGTGATGGCTGGGGTTGTGTTGAAATTAATCGAGGATTGGATGAATCGATGCTCAGAGAATGATAACTCATCAGATACTTTCCACTTAGAAACAGAGAGTATACAGTCGTTGGACATAAGGGTTATATCTAAAACTTCCTGTCTGATACTTTTCTTTATATGGCTCTGAGCCCATATAAAGTTATTGAGATTAGATTTAAGAATGAATTCAAAGAGTTTCTCAACTCTGTCGTTGATATCGGTACTTCCCCAAATAGTGTGCTGTGTGTTGGGGTCAGCACCAATCACTAAGGGGATATTAGCTACGTCGTCGTCGTAAGGGAGGTATGCCGAGGCAACCTAAATTCATCTCCAGTCTTCGATGTTGAAGTCTAGACAGGTGAAGTCTGGAGTGTTATATTGTGGAACGAGAAGGATTTTTAGGCTACTTTTGGCTAAAATGTAAGTTCTCTTCTTACCACAGCTCGTGTCTTGATACAGATTATACCCTCTTTTCGGTATGGGCCGAAATTACTTTCTGGACAGCTAGTGTCCAGAGGACAGCTAGAGTCCAGAAACTCTTTTCGGCATGGGCCGAAATTACTTTCTGGACAGCTAGAGTCCAGAAACTCTTTTCGGCATGGGCCGAAATTACTTTCTGAACAGCTAGAGTCCAGAAACTCTTTTCGGCATGGGCCGAAATTACTTTCTGGACAGCTAGAGTCCAGAAACTCTTTTCGGCATGGGCCGAAATTACTTTCTGGATAGCTAGTGTCCAGAGGACAGCTAGTGTCCAGAAACTCTTTTCGGTACGGGCCGAAATTACTTTCTGGACAGCTAGAGCCCAGAAACTCTTTACGGTACGGGCCGAAATTACTTTCTGAACAGCTAGAGTCCAGAAACTCTTTTCGGCATGGGCCGAAATTACTTTCTGGATAGCTAGTGTCCAGAGGACAGCTAGTGTCCAGAAACTCTTTTCGGTATGGGCCGAAATTACTTTCTGTACACCCAGTGTCCAACTAGTATGCCGTGTTTTTCTTGTGCATAAGCGGCCTCGCAAAGCATCGCCTCGGCTGTGTCAATATGAACATGCAGTAGTGTAGGATGCATTGACTCAAAAACGTAGTACTCGAGTTTATAAGAGCAGCGTACCCAATGGACACATACCCAATTGAGTATGGTAAACTCAACTTTCGCTTGGGTTGCGGTGGCGGTACACACATCCACCGCCTTTTTTGACTAGATTTTTAGTCCCAAAAAAAAATGAGCTCTCAAACTCATCTCAAACTCTGCTATGCCGTTGAGAGAGAGGAGAAGAACCACCACAGAGAAAAAATACAGAAACATTGCCCACAATAAAGGAAAACCCAAGACCTTCGGGTACCAAGACGTATGCCCAAGCCGTAATAACGAACCATACGAACAAAAAAAGTGATTCTACGACGGACCCAGTTTCGCAAGTATTCTCTTTAATACTTGCGAAACTTGAAGAACAAAATCAAATTAATAACGCAATATTTGACACTTACCAAAATTGAGATCAAACCTAGTATAAAACATAAAACAAAATAAATATGAACAAATCGATCAACATTTTAAAGGTCTCAAAGAAAAAATCACAGAACTAGAGTTATTCTTAAAAAACGCCAACATTGACGTGTGCTTGATCTCGGAAACCCATTTGACATGGGAATCGCAAATAAAAATAAAAAGATTTTGTGCGTACCACGCATGCCAGGGGAGGTTCCTCCTTGTCTCTCAAGGACTGCATCAAGCATTCTATAAATTCTACTACAGAACTGGACGCAATACAAGCAACTTCAGTTCGAGTAAAAAATAAGCCAACGGATATTAATATATCGTCCATTTATCTTCCTCCGTGCTGTAAGCTTACAAGCATTGATCTTGTAGATCTCTTTGACTCACTTGGGACGAATTTTAACATTGGCGGCGATTTTAATGCTAAACATACGTTCTGGGGTTCGAGAAAAATCTCGACAAAAGGTAGACTTTTGTATGAAACCGGTATGGACTTCAGAGTAGATTTCCATTCGACAGGCAAACCGATTTATTGACCCTCCGACGTAGAGAACCTGACCTGGTAGACTTCTTCGTTACAAAAGGAGTATCTTCCAATTTCGTGAGAATAGAGGAAAGCATTGACCATTGACCACCTGTATTTACAATAACGATAGTCTAATGAAATTAGAAGGACCATCTAGCCTAGCTAATAATAAAAGAGACTGGGACGGTTTCAAACATGATTGCGAAACAAAAATTATGTTGAATGTCTCACTAAA
Organism: Eristalis intricaria; assembly: GCA_964034865.1. Taxonomy (NCBI): domain Eukaryota; kingdom Metazoa; phylum Arthropoda; class Insecta; order Diptera; family Syrphidae; genus Eristalis; species Eristalis intricaria. Next base: position 126,140,148 of record OZ035873.1, read on the forward strand.
AACACCATTTGAGTTAAAAGTGAAACTCGAAAATTTTGAAATTTGAAAAACACTCCAAGAAGAAAATTTGCCAAAGGAGAAGGAACATATTACCCGCCGGAAATATGTTAGGTTAGGTAGTGTTGCTGCAAGTGAATTCACCAGCACACTTAGACAATATTGGTCTATTGTGATACCCATAGTCAGACTCATACCACTGATTGACTACTCCAGAGATAGTGCCGTTAATTTGATCCCAACGACAAATGGTGACTGGGCCAGATTTGAAAACCAGATAAAAGCGTATTAACTTTGCTTTCACTGGGATTCGAACTGGGGATCCCGCTAACCAGGGGCAAGCACTTAACCAAATGCACCACCCAGTCGCTTTATCAAGAACTAAAGCCCTGCTAGATCTGGACAGGAGGAACAATAGTTAAGGAGTAGGCGTAATCATTGGCCATTGCCTAATTGGCAATCAGGCCAAGAGGCGTGGAGGACTGGACTGCCGTAGAAGCTGCAGGGAAGAAAGGGAAGAGAGATTCGTGCTACATTATCTCGGGACTTGCTCAGAAAAAAACACATGGATAGCTATTTCCTCAGCAGCTACTTCCGCGGGCACAAACATACAGTGAATCCTTAACTTTCTAAAAACCACCAACTTCTTACAAGTATCAATACCGACACCAATAGAGGGTAAGTACAGATCAAGTTCTTAAGTAGGTCAACGATGTGCCGCGAAAAAGCCGTGACAGCAGAATGGACCTTAAAGGTCCAAGTGAGACAACTTCCTGGAGAAACTTGTCAGTCACACCTACCTACCTAAGGAGACTTATCACTCGGTAGTTGGCGCAGTTGAAGTCCTTGTGCACCCATAGCTATCTGCGAATGAGAACACTCCATATTAATCAAGTGTCAGAGTTTGCGAAGTTCGCGATTTGTAGTAAGCAGGTAGTAAGTAGGTCTGAAACCATCTGCCCATTATTACCCTTCAAATGAAACCGGTTTGAGGCATATCGATTGGTTGGTTCAAAACATTTTCCGTCACCGATGGTTACCGTACGTATGATATTCCTTGTAATCTTCAATCATGCACTGTATCATCCAAATCCAGATACACGACAATCTAATGCTGCACAACGGTCTATTTGCTAAGGAAATACTGCCTCCTTGCTATCGTCACAAGCATGCAGCCCACTGTCAAGTTCCCCATTCATTCTGTTGCGCTTCAGCGGAATATCTTATGTGCCACCCTCCAAGGACTATGTCCCACTGTCCCACTGTCCCACTTCTCCCCGCTTTCATCATTTCATGGTTCGTTTGAAAAATGTATCCACAGCACACAGCAGAAGAGAATGCGAATGCGAGTGCGAATGTGAATACGTATCCAAATGCCAGAAGCAGGTATGTACGCACGATTTCCTGTTGCAAACTATTTACAAGACATCATCCACCAACGCCCCCACCCACACACATTTTTTTTTTTTACTTGGCCTGGCTGCCGCTTTTACGGCGGTTCTTGCGTGAAAGTGGAACAACGGGAAAACACATTAGGGAAATGCCTAAAAAGGTTGAACGATTTCCATTTATTGTGTTAAAAGGCCGTATGACAATCGGGCACAGGGATTCAGAGCGAACGCAACATCGTTAGAGGCATTCCCTAGGCAGCCTAATCCCATTCTGAGTTAAACGAGTGCAAGACAAGATTGCCATGATACTCACTCTCACTCTCTCTCTGCTCGCCGGGATGGCGCGTAGGTAGTAGAAGATGCGGTGCGGTGCGTTACGGACTTATACAGATTTCTTTTATCCTTTTGTTCCTTTTGTGTTGTTCTGTGCTCACGTGCTCAAACAAATGTGGTCTCAAAATAAACCTAGCCGTGTACGGTGAAGGCGAACAGGGGAAGCACGCCGATGCCGAGGAACGACAGCTCTGGAAATCTATTCAAAACATGCGGTACAACCTTGTCGTGGTGGATTTTTTGTTGGTTCCATTAAGTACGAACAGATACACAACACAGGTACATGTGTATTTGTTTTCTGCTTGTTATCCGTTTCTATTTGCCTTTCTGATGCCGATGCTCTTAATTAGGTGGTTCCCTAGGATTCAGACCAAAAAATAAAACACGGTGAGATAGAATAACGAATGGATTTCGATTCGGTGCCGCAGAAGCGTTGTAGTCCTTCGCTGATATGTATATTCATTACGCTTGTAAGTTGACAGCAGCCAGCACATGGTAACTCTTCTCTTTTTGCCTGTTCGTGTATGCCTCGTGCTTAGGACGTACCTCAGGATTATATGGTTTTTGTGACACGTTTTGTAGTTTCGCTTTTTTCCATTTCACTCATACATCCGATTGGAGAACGTTAACAGCTCGGATGAATATCGCCTTGGATATATACACATAAATGAGCTTTAATTTAGTTTCTGAGATTTATATCGGTGTTGGTGGTTACGATGTTCATTAGCTATTCACCCACACGCTTACATATTTTACGGATAAAACCAGCACTCATAGGCTTCAATCGGATGAATGAAGATACGGAGATTTACAAGTGAAACCTTCCAACACAAATCTACAACATAGAAGCCTGAAAATAACCAAGAAAAATGCCGAATTTAATTATCTACTGGAATTGTCCATCGAACACTTCAAACTGTAGATTGTAGATATATGTAGCTGAACTTTAAAACTAACGTCGAGTACTGCAGCGAAAAGGCATCAAGGGTGCAGGCAGTGCTCTCCGGAATGCTGTGGAACATTGGAGGACCTGGACATGCGAGAAGGATCTTGCTTTCCAGAGTGGTAGGCTCAATCCTTCTTAGCCCATGACACCACGGAGGCAGAAAGGAAGGAAGCAGGCAACGCTCTCCGGAATGCTGCTGAACATTGGAGGACCTGGATATGCGAGAAGGATCTTGCTTTCCAGAGTGGTAGGCTCAATCCTTCTTAGCCCTTGACACCACGGAGGCAGCAAGGAAGGAAGCAGGCAACGCTCTCCGGAATGCTGACGAACATTGGAGGACCTGGATATGCGAGAAGGATCTTGCTTTCCAGAGTAGTAAGCTCAATCCTTCTTTACGCTGCACCAGTATGGGGGGGAGCTCTCGCTACCACGGAGGCAGCAAGGAAGCTTTCGGCAACATACAGGCTCTGCGCGATAAGATCAATCAGCGGTTTCCGAACAATTTCGAACAAAGCAAGCTGAGTGAATGCGGATATGGTCCCGATCGACATTCTCGCCACCGAAATGCAAAGAACGGAGAACTGCGAGTCACGCGGAGACTAGCGCAAGATGTCTGAAGAACAAAGAAAGGGCAACATCCATGGCACTGTGGCAAGCCAGATGGGACACCACAACCAAAGGCAGATTGACTCATAAATGGATACCCACAATAGAAGCCTGGACAACGAGAGCTCACGGGAACTGCAACTACCACCTTACGCAGTTCTTGTCGGGCCATGGAGGTTACCGGCAATACCGCCACAGATTCGGTCACGACAGCTCACCCACCTGTCCAGAATGAGCGGGCGAAGAGGAAGATGCTGAGTACGCAATATTCCAGTGCAGACGCTTTGTCGTGGCAATAACAGGTCTACCAACTCCCGAGCTTCTAGTTAGCCATATGACGGGGTCAACTGACAAATGGCTGGAGACCTGCTCCTTTATAACGAGTGTGCAGATCGAGCTAAGAAGGCTCGAAAGAGAAAGAAAAGCCGAATTGGCAAATATAGATCACATAGCGTGCTATGCCAACCAGCCCCGCGAAGTAATACCTTACGGCAGTTCCCCGGGCAGTGTGGTAGAAGTGTGCAGAGATGTGGTTTAGGACGTGGGCGCGAGGAAAAAGGAGAATAAAATCCCGTGAATCGTTCATACTGGTAGCACGGGTTACCAGTATCTTGAAGAAGATTCCACATACATTGGCGATAAATATAAAAAAAAGATATATGAAGGATTAGGATGTCAGCATGTCAATAAAACTATTCAGAGAGGAACCCTACAGGGAAGAGAGTTCTCCCCTCTGCCAGGGATATTCGTTATGCATTATATAAGACTAAAATACACCACTTATGCGGAGCTCCAAAGCAAAGAGCGTGTTCCGCTCCACTTGTAAAAGGTGCACCTGAAGCACCACGGATCATTGAGAAAGTCAAAGGCGGAATTGAGTTTTCCTTAACTCCGGTGGACAGATTTAGAGTAGTAGTTGGTTCGATACGGTTCTTGTCGCGCTGATCTACGTGGATGACCATTATTTTGGGGTTTGCACGAAGAGTCATTGAAGACCGCGGAACCACTTTAATCTCTGGAACATTATTTTATTTTATTTACTTATTTATTATTATCTAACAGTTACTTACGTATTAACAGATTATGAACAATTTACATGAAAAAGTAATACAGTTGTGTTTGGGTAGCGTGAACCCCTGATTGCATGAACACTCTTTTTTTATGTGAACATTCACCCGTATTCCCAAATCCGCTGGCGGGAATCGACCACCGATATCGAAAATTTTCGATTCCGAAATCCTATCGAAGTGAATCGTCCGCATGTCGGTAATGTGAATTGAGATTCACTGCATTCTTAAATCCGATCGAATCGAATCACTACATACAAACAGATCCGCATCAAAATTGTTGCGGATTCCTTTGAGTTGAAGTAGATTGCTAGTAAGAAAATAGGTTATTTGTATTCTGTTTAGCATTATTTTAATATGCTAAGGAAGAAAACTACACACAAGGAACATCTCAAAGGGCAGGAAAAGAAAAAAATATCCGGATATAGCGAAAAACATGACAAAAATACGCCATGAAGAAATAAAAGAGTTTTGAGAAAATTTGCGATGAAGTTTGAACGAAAAAGCCTGAATCAGTATTTTTGTGATTAAAATATGCTTGTTTTGTTTTTGTTGAAAAAAATATAATTTTATTTGTTCGCTACTACGCATGTATGTATGTATGCATGTATGTATCCAACTTGCTTCATATGAGTCAGCTTGCTCAATTTCAATTACTGGCTGGCCAGCAGTTTTCCTTGGACATGATCGCACTATTAATTTGTTCACTTTTGTTTTGTGTCATCAAAACAAAGCGAGCAATACTATCCATTGTGTTCATTAAACAAACAATTTGGAAAGAAAAAATCAAATTTCAATGTTTAAATTTCAAATTAAATTTCTTAAATCAGACGTCAGATCTCTTAACAGCTGACTTCGAAAAAGAAAGAAGTGATGTCGATAATATAGTGAATCCGACGGATTTAATGATAGTGCGAATCCGTTCACGTGAATCCAACGAGTGAAGGGAATCTCCGATCCGTCGGATTTGAGAATAGAGGTGAATACAAACCTCGATAATACCACGTTTCCACCGAACGAAAACGCGAGGTTTCATCCATTTTCTCCAAACCTACCAGGTTTCGTCACACATTTTCAAGGTCTGCAAACCTCGCGGTTTCTGATAAACCTCGTTGCAGCCCCCTTGAAGTCATCCGCCCAGAAGAGTTGCCAAACCGAACATGCCTTAAGAGTGAACTTCAGTTTATTTTGGTGATAATTTTCTCATTTCTCATATTATCTTCTGCTGCTGGTATTCTCACACTATTATTTCCTATCAACAGACAGCTGTTCTGGCGGCCATTTAAAAATTGAGAACGAGTAACATTTTGTTTTGGCGGGCATTTATACACTGAGAGCGAATGACTTGAGAATTGAGAGCGAAACCACTTCAAGTAAATGTTCATCCAAACTTTGCGGTTTCGGTTGGGTGGAATGGAAATGGTGGAATGGAACGTGTTTGCGTGAACGGCCTGTGGAATAATTAAAACACGCTATCCAGACAGAATTGTATCAAGCATATAAATTACATTAAGTTAAAAAGTAAATAGGCTTAATAATTGTGTTTTAAAATGCATTCTGCTTTCAAAATCAAGATATTGTGAATACTGGTGAAAACACTTGTAATTGATTCATTTCCTCCATATTCAGTGCTACGAAAGTTTTCAAAAATTAAGCACTGTGACCTAGTATGCAAATAGACTATATATGACTTACTAAAATATCCCTAACAAACTTTACTTCATAGTTAGTACGTATAGTTTTTTTGAAGCAATTTAAACCTTTCCATACAGTTCAGATGTAAAAAATATTCGATCATCTGCGAGGTGAACGTGGAACAGCACATAAAAACCGCCTTCAGGACACCCAGAGCAAGCAGAAGCGTTGAAAACCCTTCCCTCGACCCTCAAATACATGATCTTGGGCAGCACTGGCCAACCCAGGTCATGACGGTTCAATTGCAGTCGAACTCTGTCCGGAACTGCACAACAATGTTCACACGAGCTTCAGTCGTTTATACCCCATTCAGACACATCTCCTTCAGGGCAAAATGAAATGTAGGAACAGAGGCGAGTAGAGGCTGTTGAAATGGGAAGACGACGAAACGATTAGTCAATATCGAGGAGTCCTAAGTGCTTGACTCAAAGCGTAAGCGCTCAACGTCCAACCACTCAGGAGATCTCGTGTCGATCGAGAAACCAAGGAAACGTGGACCACACATCGTTCGAAGTTACTACCCAACGACAGGTGAGTAGTTCTGATGGGCGTAATCGAATAACTTTAAAAATCGGAGCGTTAGTAACTGAGATATTTTAATAATGTCATAATATTATTCCAATATTCTTCCACTCGTGAAAGAACAATAGCACGCACAACACGAGTGGTTGCTGAGAAGCTAGGCCCAGGTCCACCTCGGACTATCGCGCCACCCATATTATATTATCATGTTATAATATTATTATTAGTATATAATATTAATAATTTCAATAATCAAATGATCACTCGAATAGTGATGGGCGCATTCGATAATTGATTAGTGTTACATCTCGATTCTCAAAATTATTCGAATGTCTACTAAACAACTACAAAGTATTTATTACTGAAGCAAGAGAACTCGATAAAGGTCTCAGTGGAGTAGGTAGGTAGGTAAAAGTTGTGGATCGGTAAGAACCTTATTAGTACTATGTGCCGTTTTACTGCTATGAGCATTAGTTCCTTAATTTCTTTCGCAGAAGTTTCGTCAAGTGATTTGAAAAAGGGTCTCCCAAGCGCTCGCTGTCGGGCTCTTACAAGAGCCGGGTAAGTGCAAAAGAATTGGGTTAAAGTTTCTCAGCTATCTTGTTACAATTGCGACAATATGTGGGATACCAAGATTTGCGGCATGATCTCCAATCGGCCAGTGCCCCGTACAGAGCGCCACCAATCTACTGATGTTATGTCGAGTTCGCCGAAAGAGATATTTTGCTTTTGGATCGGTCGTATTCAGACCATTCATAAGATAATCCATCTGGCACATCTGAGGTTGGGGTATGTAGAGATATTAGCCTTGGTTACTTGTATTGGGATGTGCACATCCTCTGCAAAGGAGCACTGAAAGGCAGATCCCTGCCTAGCTAGTTTATCGACTTTCTCAGTAGGACTGGCGTGATTTCATCCACACCTGAGGATTTAAAGGGCTGAAGTCAGTTTATTGACCATTTCATACGCCCATTGAGGAATATCTCTCTTTCCGGTCCTCAGCCCTTGGTCTTCGCAAATTGGTTCCACACCTGTTTTGGTGATGGTTCGAGAAATGAGTACAGTAGGAGCTTTCTGCTCAACACTTTCTGTGTAGCTCCCGTCAGATTTTTTTCTAGAAACATCTGTAGCATCATAACTTTCCTTATTTCATTATTATACGAGATGAATAACAATTTATATCTTGGCCAGTCCCCGGTTCGTTTGGCCGCGTTGAACTTACCTGTTTTGGCCCGAAGAGGTAACTGGATGCGTACTATAACCAGCCTTGGACTAACTTGTTGCCTGCCACTGGCTGGCTGGTTTAATAGCAAAAAAAATCGATATTCTCCTCCAATGCAGTAGGAAATTGCTGAGGATTGTGGTCGGAGCAATTACCCGCAATAACCATCTGAGATACCACGAACATAAAATGGGACTTACCCATGACACCATTTGCAGAGGCTGTGCGGACGAAGAGATTGAGGCTACACCTCACTACCTTTGTCAATGCCCCAGTCTCTGCAAATTAAGACAGAGACAATTCTTCCATGACCTACATGATATATCAGATATCCCTCTAAAATCTCTTGCAAGTTTATAAGGATCTCTGGTTGGCTGGAAGGAGGACAAAAACCACCAACACCTTGGAGACATGAGTTACAAGTACAACACCTACGAGTAGGACGACAGGAGGGTTTACCCCATGGGCATCACAATGGGTCCAACTGGACCTCAGCGTGGCGCGGCCCCACCGCGTCAACCCACGTACCTAACCTGGTAGAGAAACTAAATTCCAAAGGCTCACCGATGTGGGGTACAAACATTAAATTCCAAACAAATATTGTGAAGAGCACACCATGAGTAGTGTGTGCCGCTTTCTCCGAGAAATAGAAAAGTTCTCTTGCTGCTAGCGAACATTTAAATCTGCCCTCCAACCTCCTTGCTGACAGTCGCTCGTTGAACTTGGTTTTAGTAGAATTTTCAGCTGCACAGACGATTAAGCCCTAAAAGTCAAGACTCAAATCGACAAACTGAATACTTGAAAATATGCAAAAAGCCTGAAGATATGTCTCCGTCTACAAAATTCCTTTCCATGTACATAATTCGTCTCTGCACTTATACCAATTCAATTTACATTTTAGAACCAATATTTATTTCTGAATGCGTTTATTTGTAATGTACTAAAGAAATACATTGAACTGAATCGATGTTCAACCGACTTTTTATTTGTTTTTGTTTGACAGCTCAATTCTCAGAAATGACTGGAAAATGCCCGAAAGTGATAGAAAATATGAATTGATTGTAGTTGGGATTTCATACAGAGATAATGGATGATATTATAGGTTATCTCTGATTTCATATCCGAATCCGAATGTGGTACAAAATGAGGCCCTAATGATCACTTTACTAGCAGAATTACTAGTATAATCACCGATAGACGACGATAGTGATTGATATTATAAGAAACCCACGCGAGGAGAATGAAAGTTGCAAACAAAAATTCAAATGTACTACAAAGTAAATATACCCCGGTTATCGGCGACCGTGTGTCCTCCCTCCATCTGATTGATATGTCTGGAACACTTATTAAGTCAAAACAAGATTTCGAAGAAAAGTATGTCATATAGATCCCAAGGATTCACTCGGATTCACATAAATATGATTGAAGTTGTGTTCCACGGCATCGATTACACTGGTCACCTAAATACAAACATTTAGTCAGGCGGCTACACATGCACTATGGACGTACATTATGTCCGTCCCTGACCCCATACATACTACCCTAAAAAGTTGCGATGCACCAAACATTTGTAGTGCATCCAACTGGAATAATCCCATCTTCAATCGTTTAAGTAAGACACACGTATTGGAACGTAACCACAACCGATCACCCATTCATTAATTGCAATGTTTTGTTGTAGATTAACCTTAACAATCATTACGATACAAACGAAACGATAACAATTCCATCCGCCGCACAGACGTAGAGAGAAACTTACAATTTAAATCTCAGCTTTACTTTATTGCAAGTGCATTCCTTTCATCTCCGCACTCAGCACCACTCAGAGTAGTGAGAGGAGAGATGACAGCAAAACTAAATTCAGCAGCAACGAAGATAAAAGCAATCCCAACTGCACTCCTCTCTGGTATTCCAAGGCAAGCACTAAATTGTCAGAAATATGCTTTCGGGCTGTATTCTATCGTCCAGTTGATATAACAATGCGATTCAGAACTACCCCCCCAAAGGCGATGTATATATACACACTGCTCCTCATCATTGTGCCCATCATCATTAAAATGTGCACAGTAAAAATCACTTGGATTCCCTCTTCTGCAACAGCAGAATACAGATGTGATTGCAGTAAAAGCAGGAGACTACAATCCAACGAAAAGGTAGCTATAAATTAAAAAGCAGCAAAAAGAGAAATATAAATGAAGAAAACTCTCGGAGAGGAATTGATTTAATTTCGTAAACTTTACAATGATGAACGAAGTTAATGAATTATTAATCACGACAGATGCGCTTCGTCGGTGGCTCACAGTCAGTTGGCGCAATGGATTGCAGCATTGGACAGCCGGTATAGTTTCCAAACAGTGTGAGCAGTAAAGCTACACCATATCCAGTAGCACGTTCCTCCTGTTTAAAGAAAATGGAATATAGCGTTTGTATTAATTTTATTCGACTGAGTTTATTTTTTATGATTTAAGAACTTACACAATGTACTGGCGTTGCCATATCGACGTGCATCCATACGCCAGAGTAGTCAAAGCCAAGGTGAGCGGCAACAAAGAGTCCAGCACACGATGATTGTGCGTTGTGACGATCCTGAAAGAGGCACAGACAAGCAAAAGTAGTTTGAATATTGTTTTTATTTCTCGTTGGGGAGATACATTGAAATCTATTGAATGACTCTATTAAATTCGATTGCTCATTCGGGTTTTCGTGCACTCATTCCAGCAATGCTACATACTTTTCCATTACAGTTTTAATTAAGAGTAAAAAACAGTGTATAACCCATTGTTTCCATTCATTGCTGGCATCGATCCAACCTCATTCTATCTAATCTCCTCATTGATAAATTCAATCGCTCATCAACGATAGACCGCAAGAAGTCCAATAAATTTCCCACTAAAATCCAGCACACCAGCAGCAGGAAAGAGGATACATTTTTAAGTTGCAATGAATTGAAATCGAAAGAACCAAAAGAGGACACCAGAGCAAAATGGGAAGTCGTTCGGCAAAATAGAATTATAGATCATTTATTGGTCTCATTCTAGCTGTTTTACACCACGTTATGGTGCAATTAATTGAGATTAGAGCAATCAATTTCTGGTTGCTCCACGTCTACTCATCCCTCCGACCGTATATCATAAAGGACTTGATTGGCAATTTCTGGGGCTCAAAGGATTGCAAAGCCAGAATATTGATACACTCAGCTAAGAATCAAAGAACCGAATTTTTATAACCCATGGACAAAACGAGCAGCCAACCGAAATGCGGAATAGGGAAGTGTCTTGATATGGCATGTGTGCTCAAATGTCTCGTAATATTTCTGAAACCGAACGATATGATTCACACGGCGTTTTATTTGATGCAATAAAAATACAAGTATTGCTCATAAATCGCATCCACATTGGAGTTTATGGCTTCTTTTTCTGCTGCTCAGGATATCTTGGGGATGGAAGGACGAGACGACGACAAGGGCAGAGAATTGTGTTCTCTTTTCCTCTCTCTCTGTGTCTCATTTTCAAGTAAACAGGAACGTGAATGTTGGTCAATTTCAATAAAATATTTATATCCCAAATCCGCTTTGATGTGATATTAGGAAATCGAAAGGAGGTCAATGGGAATTCGATTGAGTAGTTGGACACGGATGTTGTACACATATGTACAGTTCTCCGACAGAATTAAGAGCCTATTTCCTGGCATATTAGGGTTTCTCAATTAAAAATTTCGTTTGAAGAAAGTGAAGTAGGCACAAGTGTGAATGCACTTAGGCCAGGTTAAGTTGCAGCACGATGGACTTAACCTAGTCTAAGTGCACTCATTGTCTCTCAAAAGACTACTGCATACATAGTTATCTTTTATTGGACGACGAATTGGTTTAGAAGTCTATTCAACTATTTGTAGTCAGAAAACCAACTCGAGCTATCGATGTAGCGAAGAAGACAAACTATAGGCTTGTGTCACCCATTCCGGACACCCATTTTGTTCTGTTGTTCTCGCTTAGGAGTCCGATGTCATGTAGCCTTACAGAAGAGATGTTGAATGTTTACGCCTTGTGTTGTAGACACGACCCACGTCCTGCGACCTGTGACTTGGGAATTTCAGTGAGACTCATTAACATCGACATCTCGTAAGTGCAGCGTAACTGCTCGCAAATGCAAATGAAATGACATCATCGGAAGAACACAACGGGCTGTCAGTGGGGCGTTGTGGCTAAGATGGGTATTGCGGTTAGTGAGGGCAAGACAAAGAAAAAAAGTCCACTAACACCGACGTCTTGGACAAAATGTTACTATAGATAGTTAGAGCTTCAAAGTAGTGAAAGACTGTCTAGCTAGTCTCCGAAGTAAATGGAAGCACTGAGATAAGACGAAGGATCACACTTGCCAATCGCAGTGTTTTAGGCCTTGGCAGGCAATTGAGGAAAAAAGCTCTATTTTGAAGAACCAGGATATCCCTATACAAGACCTTGAAGGACTGTAGCTTTTTTGCAGTACGTCGCAGAAGCATGAACACTAACCAAAGGGACGAAGAGATTCTGAGTCCTTTCGAGAGGAATTTATGTACTGATGGGGTTTGGAGGAGGAAACTGAACAACGAACTGTAGGGGCTGTCGCTGTACAGCCCTTACAGTTCGTTGTTCAGTTTCCTCCTCCTGTCGCTGTACAGCCCTTACAGTTCGTTGTTCAGTTTCCTCCTCCAAACTCCATCTGGTCGAACGAAAGGTTGAATCTCTCGTCTTAGATGGCTCAGCCGTGTAGAGAAAATGGAAAATGGTTCAGAAACACTTCGAGCCCAACCCCGAGGGACAAGTTAGCAGAGGAAGACCTCACCTCCGGTGGGCACGCAGCTAGAAAGCGCATGGCGTATGGCTTGAAGCAACTAGCACAAGACCGTGCTTGCTGGAGACTCATGCTGACTGGTCAAGGTCCATCCCGGACTGTAGCGACAGCCAAAGAAGAAGTTGCGACCCACGTGTACAGTCTTTTTGCATGTTTGCCCATAAGGCCCTGACCATTTAAGATTATTTCCTGAGTTTCGAGTATACTGTACGATGAAATCAATAGCTGTTAGGAACTGAGTGCATTGGACCATAAGAACTAAAAGAAGCCAGCTCGCCTTGTCTCGCAAGAGATGAATGTCACACGACAAGATCAATGCGGGAAAAGCTTAATAACGACGAATACAAAGAAGCGTCTGGCTTTGAACCGCAACACGATCCGTGTGCTCGTCGGAGTCACCACATGACCTTCGGAGCAATGATCTGGAAATGGAATGCGGAATCCAGCGATCTCTGCCGGAGTTGCGGCGACGAAGAAGAGACCGAGATGATCCAACATCTCCTTTGCCACTGCCCAGCTCTCCAGAATCGCCGCCTAGTGTCGCGGAGCCAAATATTCTTCACAGACTGCGGACTTTGCAAATGCAGATATATCGGATCTTCAAAGATTCATAAAGAGCACGGGGTGGTTTAAGTCATCACGTGACAGGATAGGGTAACAGAATGTGTACTCTACAAATGAAGGGATTCACAATGGGCGCTAAGGCCTCCGAGTGGAACTGATGTTCAGTCATCACCCTCCTCTTTCTAAACCTAACCTAACCTGCTGACTTTCGATGTGAAGAGGTAGGAAAGTTTATAGAACATTTAGAATATAGCTTGAGCAAGATCATTCCAACTGTACGTTGCGCCTGGTGCCAATCTAGTGACCGAGAGTTGCCTTAAGCCGTGATCTGCATATGTACATCTAGCAAGGGATGTATCCCTTTCAAGTAGCGTGGTTATTCCTAGCGCTTCAGGTAGTCCGGTTCAAAAATTCTAAGACCAGCGATGTTTAACCATCTCCCTTACAGATGAGGAGCAGTTGGGTACAACTTTTGAGTTTATCGAAATCGATTCCAGGACCTTGACAGCTGTCTGTCAATGAAAATGCGAAATGATTCTTTTGGCAGTCGAAGCTCGTTTCCGGACACATGTCTGCGGAACTATACAGTGCGTGAAACATGTCCGCGGCACTGTGCAGGTCCAGGGATATGTCTGCTTTCTACTTATGTACATAGTTCAATTCATATTTGGCCGAAAAGAAGGGATAGATTGATGGCTACGTTGGTATGGATGTAAATACAGGTGTGGACGTATGATACATGATAGTTCCGACTCAGGTATGCACAAACGTGTGTGCACCATTTTGCGTGCCATGTGCCATATTGTGTATGCTTGCCATGTGTGTGCTTGTATAGAATTTTTGTATAAAAATTGTGGACATGTTGGGTGGACATGGACATGTACGGAACGACAGAGGACATAGTTCCAGGAGCTACATATGTCCAGAACGACACAACTCCTCTGTGACCTGAAGAAAGGGAGTTCGAACACTAAGATTGGAAAGTGAAATGCTTGTTCAAGAAGTAGTTGGCCATCAACTTTTTTTCTTGTATCCAACGGACAGAGCATGACAATACTCGCAATGTACAGCAAAACAAACCCAGGAACTCGTCTACCCTTTTGACTGAGCAGGTTTCCAGCACGCGGCGAATTTTGTCCAGCCTACACTCCTCCTGACTGTTACTTGTTCATCGATCGATTTCGACATATTTCAAATAACAGCAGTTCACCTAATAAATTTTATACATATGTAGATGCTCTTCCCATTGGTGTGGAAGCTATGTCCAGGCCCCCTACGGACTCTAGCGCCATCCATTGTATTATGGTAATGAGTGTTGAGCTAAAAAACTAGAAGCGGAAGAAAGACTTGAAGCGGCCGTAAGATTTCTTGTCATTTTGACGTTTCTCAGCGTTTCTTTATTCTTATCGTGCCTTTATGATTACTGCACAAATTTCAAACACAAATAAGACAACTAATTAAAGGCATGTAAATTCTAAAGAAGGTATCCGGCAAAGCCTTGCGCAATGTTTTCATCCCTTATTGTAGCATTCCATTCCATTGTAACGCAAGCGCTTAAATGCCCATTCACCCTTCCCTTGCACATCAGCAATGCCATTCAGTTTTCATAAAGCACTCAAAATTGATAGCACAGGATTATTGAGTAACATCCTGGCCTTGCAACACCACCGAGAGATTGACCTGCATCACTTCTGCTCGGCGGAAGGATATAAGCTACAGTACGTATATTACACCAAATATTCATCTCATTACTTTTCACATCCGACGCAGTAGAGCATCCATTCCCGCTTCGCGTAAATTGCCAACACCGGTACCCCACTTTGATAAACGTTTAATATAAATAATAACATTTTCCCTCTTCCACCATCAGACGATGGAATACGAGCAACAGACAAGACCAACAACTGTGAGCGCACACATTTTGTATTCCCATAATCCGACGGCTTAGAGGAGCGTCGAGGCTACTGTTGAATAGACGAAAGATTTCCCAGACATCGTCGTTATTATTGCGAGTGGGGGTTGGTTTGGCTGATATTAGAACACGCTGCAAAACGTGAGGGATTTTTGACGCTACCCAACCATGAAATTCTTGATGTTATGCACATACATGTGTACGTATGCTGCTGCAAACCGGTGCTTTTTTTCATACCTCATAGGATAAATAATGTAAAGTAATATTGTGTGTTTTATTCATCCTAAGTCGGGAAAAAACTTGGTGTGAACGATGTAGAATCGATTTAACACCGTGAAAAATATGAAGAAGCTACTGCGACTGACATTACACCCCAAGATGTAAAGGAACTGCAAGAAATTATGTGCACAGCACGGTCTCTGGGCGAGAGGAAGAAGGCGGAAGGCGTAGCCTGTCTGCCACCTTGCATGGCCATACAGCACCATCTTGCTATAGAGATGTATTTCAACTTTATGATGAGTGTTTAATAGAAGCAATTTCCGCAAACTGGATGTTAACTCACCGGCTCCGGTGAACTATGGTGAGATTATGTTGGCTTTATCCAGCAAACGGGGAGACTGGTAAGAAGATAAGCTACCGCTGAACGCGTTGACTGGCGCTAACACTCGATATGAGATCAACAGAATACAAATGAAGGAGAGTTACACGCTGGAGGACGCTTCTTTAATACGTTCAAAAGTGAAGAAAATGATATAACTACGTGCTACAAAAGCGAAGAGATCTCGTCGTTGTAGTGCATGTTTGCGCAAGATAATTTTAACTCATTTTTATTGGATTTCGTCTCCGTTTCAGACCATTTGTCACTTGGACTTGAGAAAGTAAGAAACTGCAGGACC
Source organism: Eristalis intricaria (assembly GCA_964034865.1). NCBI lineage: Eukaryota > Metazoa > Arthropoda > Insecta > Diptera > Syrphidae > Eristalis > Eristalis intricaria. Next base: position 126,156,128 of record OZ035873.1, read on the forward strand.
AATGTGGAAGTCCTCCCCGGTTCTATACATGGTCAGAGAGAAGGGATAATAGAGATATTCAACTTCGACCATTTTTTCTCCTGAGAAAAAATGCAAGAGTAGTGTTATTCCCTTCTATTTCACAAATGCTTTTACACAAACCATGGATCCACCACGCAATGGCGGCCGATTCGTGGATTTTAGTGGGAACTGGCCGCAGATTCGTGAATTTAGTAGGAAAAAATGGCGGCAGATTGCTGAATTTGCCCACGATCCATGTATGTTGGTCGGAGGGTGTTCAAAAGTTGACTCGTATTCTTAAGAGCATATACCTACATTGTAATATGGACTATCGTGAGTAGAAATGTAATGCAATGAACAGTGTGGCTTTCGTCCCAGCAGAAGTAACACCGACCAGCTTTTTACTCATTATAGAAATATGTCTATCAGCTAGAAACTAAATTAACCTATTGCCGGGTTTCTAACACTCCTGTATTTTTTTTCTAGTCCCGTGGACAAAATTCATGAGATTTTCTTGTGCACGTATGAAAAATATCCACATCCGCACAGACAAACAAAACAAAATTCCCTTCAAAATGAAAACACTTTCCCACCAACCACTTCATTGTCATGCACTGCTATAACCTGGCCTTAACTAATACACATCCTCGCTCCCCACACAGCTTAATCATTCACGATGATCGATCAAAAGTCCCATCAAGTTAAATGACCGTTGCCTACCCAACGTCCAATGCAATGCTGTTCCATCATTGCTGTTCCATTGCGCCGTCAAGTAGCCCCAAGTTATCATCTCTGGCACTCTCATGCATCACCATAAAATTCCACAACAAAAGAACTAAAACAAAACAGAAAAACTGATCCGGATGTCAAACCTTATGCGGAAGGGATTGACAAAAAAAGGAATAAATCACTGACCATAACCAGACCAGGGAACAAAGCCACTTGATAACCCTTACTTTCCCGCAGTGATTCGTACTCGGATCTGAACTCACTAGACGTCATGCTCTGCAAAGCTTAAAATCTAATCTCATACCGGCCGGCACCCCCAGCGAATGGGGTGGTCACTCGCGCACAAACCGTCATTCAAAATGTACGTATGCACATGCCAGCATGCATGACTACAAAAAATGTGAACAGGCTAAAGAAAAAAGAAAAGAAAAACACGTTTTAACACAGGATCCATACTTACAGCGACGGAATTTTTCATGTCAGCTATCGCCGATGCAAATTCAGCAAAGTGCAGTTCTGGACAATAAATTATTGGCGCCAGTAAATCTCCAGATTTGCGTCCGGCTTCAAGTGATTTCACCTCCCAATCCTCAGAGTTTGTCAAAATGGCACCATGATACTTGCCTGTTGCTATTCCCTGCAATGCACACAAAACAAAAGGAAACCAGTCAATGAATGTGTAGAAGACAGTGCCAACAAAACGGAGCACTACTTGTATTTCAAAGCTGCTACATGCTACACTCGTAAATTGTTGTTAATTTATTGAACCATTACAAATCGCACCTACACAAAAAGCAGAAATCCCTCCCAAGAAACGCGGTGTACAACCCCTGCTCGTGGCCTACACACACAACCGTGTTTATTTTCCCAAGGAGAGAGAATATTAGGAAGTACCATGGGATTGGGGGAATACTCATTCGAGTGTGTTATTGTTGTCGTCGCCTGCAAGCGAACGCTTTACAGCCAACAAAGGAACCCTTGAGTGCGACGAGCTTCCCAAACACACCTTATTCGATGCGGATATCGAGATACTGATGGTAATTTGTTGCAGGGGGGGGGGAAATGCATACAGCCCCATACGCAGACTGAATAGGTTACAAAAGCAAGCTGTAGAATGTGGGAAATTGGGATTGCAGTAACGAAAAAAGAGGGGAGACACAACACACAGGGAGAGGAAGAAGACAATCGAATTAGAGGAAGGAAACAAATTTGTGAAGCAAAAATTTTCTGTTGGTTTTTTTTTTTTATTTTCCTCTTTCCACCCATCGTTCGCCCTGTTGTTGTTCGCAATAGATATATGTGTGCTGTATTCCGTTGGGAGTAAAATAAGACAAAGCAGGGGGCGGAGCAGATCACTTAAATCATTTTTAAATCATCTCGTTGGTTAAATGGCTGGAAGGGATATTTCACTTATCTCCAACGTCGCATCATCGGCGGCGGCGACGGAAGCGGCGTCGGTCGCTCGACTAGTAGTACTCCAACAAATTTATGTGCAAAGTGGGTGGTTTCGGAGGTGGATAATGGTAATTTTAAGCTTCAAGGAGCAATATAATTTATTTGCTTACCGCGTCGGGTGGCAGTGGCACTTACTGTTGTAGTGGGTACACCCTTAGCCGATTGCGATCGGAGTAATTTAGGAAATTGCAATCGTGGGACGAGCCAAATGCATTTGAAGGAATGACGTCTGGGGGTTACTCGCGCCACAGCGGGGGTAGTCATCATTTGATCGAATCACTGGAGTTTATCTCAGATGATATAATTCAAGGTGGACATTGATCAGAGAATGTTCCGGAAAGTGATTGATGTGAAACAGCGAATTTATTACTGTTGCGGAAAATGCAATTGAGGTAAATGCATTGGAATGGATGGGGGCACTGGAAACACAATCAGCGGGTGACATGGACGTGATTAGAAGAACACAATGAGGGAAAAAACGGAGTATATGTTTTCCTCAATAAATTACGTACAAAATTGATGCCTAGGACATAGCGTCACAATTGGTAGCGATACCTTCGAGGCAGTCTCTCTCTGTTCCGCAGTGGACAGTACCAAGATCAAACCCAGAATTTGGTCGTGCTAACCGTGGTTTTTTCGGACACAAGTGGCAGCTGACTAACAGAGCCCTCTCTTGAAGGATTATGGACAAGCTCAAAAAACGAATGTGAACATCCTTGGTATCAGGAAGGGACAATTACAGTGGTACAAGACAGCGGTTTGAGTTAAGCCGAGGGTGTGCGGATTCAACGTCTACGAAGCCTGGCCGAAGAGTCTCCCATTCCGAGTCACATCTTTCCAGAGGCTGGCGCAGATGCCTCGAAAATCTGAAAAGCAGATGAAGAAGCCCTTGGTTTCTTCGAAAAAAGAGTTCTGCGTTCAATCTTTGATCCTGTTTGCATTGATGGTTCTTGGAGAAGAAGATTCAACCATGAACTATATAGCTTAGCCAGGCGTCTACGCATTCAGCGACTAAGATGGCAAGCCCATGTAGAGCGCATGGACAACACTGCTCCAGGCCGAAGAGTCTTCGACTCCGAACCAGTGTGGCAACGCAATAAAGGACGTCCACGAAACCGATGACGCACACAAGTTCATAAGGACATCAACCAACTTTGTGTGCGTACTTGTAGGCAGCTCGCTGGAGAGAGTTGTTGATAGAAACCAGGTCGATTCCTGATTATAGCGCTACGCAAAAAAGGAGAATGACAGGAAGACAACAGAGCTGATTCTTTGTACACAAATATGGCTTTGAATTTGAATGGAGGAGAAGACACAATCGGTGAACTCTGTGAGCTGTACAAAGATGTGGATTGTCGTCTGCAAGACAAAAATCGCCGTCGCTTACATTGGGTCTTTCTCATCGGGCGTATGGACACCAAAGATCCAGCAAACAGTGTTTTCGAATCCCGGGTTCGAGAAGAGGAATACCGAATCTCTGGTTTAAGGACCAAGCGATGACTGGAAGCAGCGTGTCCGAAATTATCTCCGATTAAAGGCAGCTATCGCTTTGGCTCAGGCCATTTATGAAACGTAGGCCTGACAAATTAATATACACGAAGGAATTCAAAACAGATATGCCGAACAGAGCTGGCAAGTTAATGATTGCAAATTTCAGTCGGGACGTAAGTTCAACGTTCGCAAAACACAGTAATGTTTGCCTATTTCTAGGTCACGAAGTTTTATGGTAAGTCTATTAAATCCCAGCGGTGGGATGTGGAGGAGTATGTATACAGACTGCTTCTCAGTGCTTCGGTGATGCACATGCATGCCAGTCTCTGCACTGGTTTAGTATCTGGGAGTTGACAGATTTGTTTAGTGCTGTCCAGCAAACTGAGACCTCATACAGAAGTGTCGTCTGACAATAGTATAAGGTAAGGCACAAGTAAGCGATTGCGGGGAAGCCTTACATCGAGCAATTCATTAAGTTATAGTGCACGTGAGGGAGCATGAAAAACTGCCAGAAGACTGGCGAAAAGGTAGTATATGCCCCATGCAGAAGGGAGATGTCACAACGCGCAGCAATTCTAGACCGCGTATAAGACACTTTCTTCCATCATTCAAGAACAGATGCTCAAACCATTATTGGAAATCACCAGTGTGGTTTCTCTCATCCGCATGTGATGGAAAAAAGTTTAGAATTTAATAATCCAATGTACCAACCATTTATAAACTTTAAAGCCGCCCACGATATCATAATCAGGGTTAAACTATACAAAGCCATGAGAGAACTAGGCATCTCGAATAAATTGTCACGACTATGTAGGTTGACCATGAACAATGTAACAAACCAAGTTAAAATAGCCGGTTTGCTATCCAGACCAACCAACATCTATAATGGAAGCCGACAAGGGGTTGGTCTGGTCTACAAATCCATTTCAACCTTGCTTTGGAGAAATCATCTAAAGAAGTGAACAAGTTGTACATGAATTCCCAGATCGAGCGGATGGCACAAAATCTGGGACTCCACTTTAGTGAAGGAAGGGGATGATAGCAGCGTTTTTGAAGTCCAGGTGTCAGCTATACACTAGGCGGCGCTCGCGCTGAAAGATCAATGCGTTACTGCCGAATGGATCACCATCTTTTCTGGTAGCCAAGCGACAATAGAAGCCATAGCATCAGACACTTTGACATCGAAGCTGGTTTGACTTTGCACACGGCAACGAGATATCCATGGAAAAGTTACCGAGTAACGAAATGGCGACAGTCTCGTGCTCCGAGGGTAGGTAGCCGGGGCTGATAGTGAATTCAGCACCACACTTAGACCATGTTGGTCCATTGTGATACCCACAGTCAGACTACTACCACTGATTGATCACTCCAGCCGTTAATTCGATCCCGACCGCAAATGGTGACTGGACCAGATTTGAAAAGCAGATAAAAGCGCATTAACTTTGCGTTCAGTGGGATTCGAACCGGGGACCCCTCTAACCAGGGGCAGATACTTAACCAACTGCGCAATCCAGTCGCTATACACGCCACGTAGCTCCATAAAGAAATATCTAGTAGACGAGGCCCTGGATAGAGCTGGCTATTGCCGAAGCTGAACAAAAAGGGATCAACATAATTGTTTCGCAGGGTGTATGCACGCTAATATGAGTCCTTACCGGGCACTGTGCCATAGGTACACATGCAATGCGACTGAGCATACCGCATAACGACTTTGTAGAAGCTGCAGAGACGAGGAAGAAATAGAGTCTATCCTACATCTGCTCTGCGAATGTCCAGCCCTATCAATGAAAAGAAGGTACTTTTTAGGAAAGCACTTCTTCTCAGAGCTAGAGTACTTAAGCGGTGTCGGTTTGTAGAATATCCTATGATTCGCACACGAATCTAGTGGTTTGTGCAGTAGGTCTCACGGTAATTTAGCACTCCCAACTATGGCCACAATGAACTCAACACGTTGGTCTAAGTGAGCCGCGGTCAATAGGCTGTCAAGGCACCTAATATACCTACCTACCTACATAGTGAAGGAAAGACAAAGTACATAGTGGCGTCGCCTGCGAGAATAACATCGAATTCGAGGTAGTGCAATCCATCCTATAACTTGGGTCAATAGTAACAGACGATTATAAATGAAGAAGAAATACGCGGTCGGCTGTTCAAATCCAACAGAACAGACTTTAGTCTGTTAGTCTGGGTTTTCAAATCCAGAGATGTAACTATAACCGCATAACCGCACTAAGCTGCTGCTGTGCAGGACCATGGTCCTACCAGTACTCAAGTATGGATTCGAAACTTGAGTGCTTAGTCAAAGGCACTTAAATATAAAAGGCTGCGTTCGAGAAAAAATAATTTTTGGGTCCATATGTGAGGAAGGGCGATTCCAGAGACTCAAATCAATCTACAATTACGAACTGAATGAATCTACCTCGAAGCGGATCCAAAACGGAAGAAGGCACTAGACTAGGCTTATTTGCGTCATCGCAGGAAATATCTTTCTCTCTGTCCCGAAGATTGTCCAACCACTGTAGTATATTCCAGGAAGAAGTAAAAGCTATCCAAGAGGCTGCCCGCTTACGCAAGGAGAATGGGAACCACCTACAATGACTTTTGTAGGAGCTGTAGGGACGAAGAGGAAGAAGCTACACTTCACTACCTCAGCACCTGCCCAGCACTTGCAAGGACAAGGAAAAGCACGCAAGGCATCTATTCATTCAATAGCCTAGAGGAAATAACTGGCATTAAAATTCTGGACATAGCAAAATACACTCCAACAAAGGAGTGTATCATCCAGGATATGCCACTACCATACCAGTAGGTCTCTTCTGGTGTTTGATTTAGTTAGTACCCAAAGAGGAACCGGCACGTTAGCTGCCGATTAGTGATATCAGAATGGATCCAATCAGAATCTAAGTGGGCCAGAACTGCTTCAGTGGTGGCAAACACATAAACCTAACCTAACCTAACCTTGAAGCATATATTGGGACAAAAATTAAACTCGGTAGACTCGCATGAGCGAAGTCTACCGGCTCGAAAAATTCTGTATGAATTCTTTGTATGTACGTAGAGACGCCCGCAGCCTTGAGTTGCGATGGTGGATGGCGTCGGCTCGAGATCGGGATAGGAGGAGAGAGTTGTTGATGGAAACCAGGACCTGATCCCGGTTGTCGCGCTGATGGTGATGATGCGTGGTTGTAGTCCACATTTGAATCCTTTAGATGTTTTATAGCTGTAAAGGGCGTAAGATGCCCTCCTGACCCAATCCTGGATGCTGAGTTTCCAGCTTACTCTGTTGTCGCTGATGAGACCAAGAAGTTTCACACAATCAAGAATAACCAATCAAAAAAACAAATAACAACACCTAATGAACCTCACTGAGACAAAAGAACCAGCCATGGATGGGTCAACGAGGGGCAATCAAAAGAATAGAAGAAAAAATCTGAACATATATAATTGTCCAGTGTTGCAGAGATAAACTTACCTGAGCTCCCGTGAGTGTTGCCATATCCAATATGATGTTTGCCTTCAAATCCTTTTGTGCATAGGTCACTCCATCTGCCAGCACTAAGCGCCCTTCAGCGTCCGTATTGTTAATTTCCACCGTGCGACCAGAATACATTGTATGCACATCATCCGGTCTGTGAACGTATGCATGAATCCAACGAAACAATAACATCAAATCAGCGTTCATATAGTATAGAGCAGAAGACCAGCAATAGGCATATCAAATAGGGGAAATGAATAGAGAAAGAGTAAGAGATAGTCATAATTGAAATTGTTATTATTCATTGCCACAGCTGTAGCTTTACTGTTTCAATTAGCGCACTCACCGTGTGGCATTTGGTCCGACGGAGTTTTCAGCCAAACAAAAGACTGCATGCAGATTCTCTTTGAACCCACACTTCACAGCTGCATAAAACGCGCCAAGAATAGCTGCAGCACCACCGCAATCCCTTTTCATACCGGGCATTGCAGTCTTGCCTTTAATGCTCAGGCCACCGGTATCGTAGACAATGCCTTTGCCCACTAACGCAATTGTTTCGTTAGCCCCCTTGGGCTCGTATGAGAGCACAACTAAAGCCGGAGGCACAGCCGCCGCTTTACCCACGCCATAAATGCCACCAAAGCCCAGCTCATTCAGTTTCTCTCCACGAATAATGAATGGGGTGAGGGACAATTCTTCAGCAATGACTTTCACTTCATCTATGAAATGACTGACGTTCATTTCATTACACGGCATGTCTACGATTTTTGCAGCCAAGCGGATTCCGCGCGCCGTTTCCTCCATGCAAGCAACATCCTCATCAGACAGTGCCGATGTAGTGACTTGATTGTCCTTCTCGATGACAACAAACTCTATGCTAATCGTATTGCTTAAAGCATCATTGCTACCCTTGTTGCCGCCTGTTTTTCGGGAATACAATGGAAATGCCCTAGCAATGGCGCAGGCACTCGCGAAGACGTCAGCGCGTTCACAAACGATAACTATGTGATCATTGATGTTCAACGTTTTATTCTTTACCAAACGTGTAATGGCGTGTGCACGTGAGCTGGTATTGTGACGTGAGCTTTTCAAGGGAAGTGCAGCAATTGTCGCAACGTCCAAATACAATGAGCATGTGTCCGTCGGTGATGGATGAAGACATGACACGGCGTTTTTGAATGTCTCCTCGGTCACACGTGTCGCTAGCTTACACTGGATTACTGGAAATTTCAGTAGATTCAGATGACGGAGTTGTCCGATTATTAGGACTGGATTCACATGGGGATCATTGGCCGTTAGTGTTGGATTGATTTTTATATTAGTCGCCATCTGAAACAAAAAATAAATTGACGTATGTTATTGCTTATACTTGCGTGAGGCTGTATTGAACAAATTTATTGAAAAAAAAGCAAGGTTCACGAACTGATAGATCATTTCATTTAATTTTTCATGTGTAGGTCACATCCTACTTATAGTGTAAATTACAGTGGGACCTAAATAAAAGGAACTAATAGAAATTCGTGTCTTTTTGGACGCAAGGCTTTTTTGTCCGCAGCTGACTTTTGATCTTTGGTCCTGTTTGCGTTGACGGTTTCTGGAGGAGAAGATTCAACCACAAACTGTACGGGCTGTACAGCGACATGAGTCTAGTGAGGCTTCTTCGGATCCAACGCCTAAGATGGCTAGACCATGTAGAGCGTATGGACAACTCAGCTCCGGCCCGGAGAGTCTTCGACTCCGAACCCGTGGGACAACGTAACAGAGGACGCCCGCGTTTAAGGTGGCGCACCCAGGTGGAGAAGGACCTCAACCAACTTGGCGTGCGAAGTACTGAAGAATACCGTCGTAGAGTGTTTGGTAGCATAGAGATGGAACCGGTTGGGAAATTATATGAAGACCCACAACATTAGACGCAGAGTCTCAGTAATAGACCCCTACAACCAAATGTCGTCTCGACTTCATTCAAACTAAAGTATTGACCACATCGTAGAGTGGCTCTACGACGCAAAGGTAGAGGAAATTTCCATGTCTTTTGGCTTGTCGAGAGAGACGTAAGGTCTGCTTTAGTCATATTTGCTTAGAGGGCATCTGGAGGTTATCACTCAACAGCAAAGGTTGTACAGCGACAAACTAGGCGTCTACGAACCCGGTGTCTAAGATGGCTTGAGCATGGATAGCTTGTTTTCGGAAGAGTCTTAGACCCCGAGACTAGGGCAACTCAGATTTAGGTGGATAATGGATTCAATGAACATGGTTTGTGCAACAGAAGGCGCCTAGCCAGAGACTTGGAGAGGCTTGAGTTGTAGCTCCTGTTTTAACTTTTGGCGGTGGGGACTCTACAAAAGCATTTTCGATTTCTTCTGCTCCCGGTGTGCTGCAATTCGTCTTCAGATCGGTGTCATTCGGCAATCCAATCGTTTATGTCCTCGCAACAGTCGAAAGCTCTTGAAACAAAATAATTAGTCGATATTATTTCGCTGTCTTTTAAAGTATTGGTCCCTTATGACACTGTAAGGTAGCACATCTTCAACTTCTTTATAATAATAGCTTGGGTTCATCAAAGGGTTCCACATTTGTATTGCCATGGACTGAACCTTCTCCGATGCATTAGCCAAGAGACAAACGGCATGCCTCAAATTAAATGCTTTTATGTTAGTTTCAAGTGGGTCGCCGTGGCGTAGTGGGTTAGTGCGTCGACTCCTACGCAGAGGGTGCCAGATTCGATACCCGAATTTACCACCATTCATATTTCACGGCTCCACCTCTTTCGAGTCACTGACAATAATCAAAGAGTAATTCTGTCTAGAAAAAGCTTCTCAACTTCGCCGTTCGGAGTCGGCATTAAACTGTAGGTCCCTTCCACTCGTGAAAGAACAATAGCACGCACAACACGAGTGGTTGCTGAGAAGCTAGGCCCAGGTCCGACACGGACTGTAGCGCCACCCATATTATTATTATTATGTTAGTTTCAAAATTTGACCCGAACTGACGGATTTGAATGAAACATAGTAAAACGGATGAAACATTTATAAGCAAATTCTCTGAATAAACAGTGCAGTGGCAGGTATTGGTTATAACAGTAATATGGGTAGCGGTACAAACTGTAGATGGCCGGGACCAAGCTTCCACAGCTACGACTCGCGTGTTGTGCGTGCTATTGTTCTCCCACGAGTGGGATCTACTGTTTTGTGCCGACTCCGAACGGCCAAGTTTCAGAAGCTTTTTGTAGACAGACTGTTATTACACTTTGAGCATTGTCAGTGACTCGAAAGAGGTGGGGCCGTGAATCGAACGCAGGCACCTTAGTTCAAATTCTTAGGATATGACGCATCTATCTATCTTCGCATATATCTTAAAACTGGCGGATTTAGAAGAGTACCCTATACGTTGTACCACACAGCTCAGAACCATAGTGCTAATAATTTAATGCTATGCCTCATCGTAGGGCAGTAATCACTAAGGAGGTAACAAGCAGCGATGGGCAAGCGTCTAGAAGCATGATTCAAACAAAAGTTGAGTTCACGTTTTTAACAAGCAACTGGCATTATGCCAGCATAACAATGCTTGTCCTCATTCTGCTACACTGGGGACGAGTTATTTATAAAAGTGTTGTGCCCACCGTATTTATCAAACATGACCTCTCTTGAACTGCATATCAACTGAGGACATCAGAAATTGGATTTATTCTTTTTTGGCCTCAAAGGTTGGACTTGTTTTTTTAACTTCGTATCCATAAATTAGCAGAAGGATGGCAAAAAGTTATACGAAGCTTCCGATTGGAATTTCTTTAAAACATTAACTCATTTAACTTCTACAACCATTACAGCAGGTGGAGAAGTTTGAGTATCTGGGGGTATTTGTCACAAGTCATAGGAGTAATGCTGAGCTTTCCTGTAGGATTGGCCAAGGCAGATCTCTAATCAGACCGAGTTTGGTGTCAAAGCGAAGGTAGCGGTCTTCAATTCAGTATCTCCTCAGTATTTAACTCTCACCTATAGTCATGAAATTTTGATAATGACCGAAAGCATAAAAACGCGAATTCAAGCTGCTGAGATGAGATTTATTCGTGCTATTGTGGGAATTACTCAATGCTCAATGCTGAACAGCTGCTTCTTCGAACAGAAAGGGCTATGCATCGATTGCTTAGTCATGTAGCACGAATGAATCCATCATCACGACTTCCGAGGGGAACCTTGAATGTGATTCTATCAGGTAGACGACCGCTTGTCAAACCCAGGACGTGAGGGTTAGACCATTGATTACGCTTGGGCAAAGATCCTAATGAGTTAGAGCGAGATGCCTGGAGATCTCTCCACTGCGACATCTTGACTTTATCATGCGGGTCGGATGATGATGATGGTATGTAATTGAAATAAAGCTATATTTGACAAAAATACAGGGCAGTGAACACTGGAACACAAAACGATGTTTGAGGTGAGAACAATTGAATGGGATAATGAACATAAAGATGACTTATACAGATATACTAGTCGGCTGCACAAAACCTGCTTTGGGTTGTTAAAATATTCATCAATATTGAAGATAGTGTTGACTTACATCCGAACACGCAGCAGTGCGGTGTGCTCCCTAATGGCGGAGTGGACAGATGTCTCTAAGATCGGCGGCGGATTAGGTGCGGAAGTGTTCACAGAATTCCTAAAAATTCCTAAAAACTAAAGACCACCCGACAATTCCAGCGCAATCCAATGGGAACTACTTGCGATCGGGGAAGCATTTCGAGTCAAAATACGCCCAAATATTTTCCAAGGCAATATAGTCAAGCTATTGCCTCCTTCACTTCACATTCAAAATTAGTACAGGAATCCCGAGCTGAGATAGCTTCTTTAGATGGCCAGCTCATTTCCCTTATCTGGGTGTCAGTGACATCCCAAGAAATGAGAGAGCCAATGAACTGGCTAGACAGGGTTCTGCCATTCAGAGCTCGCTCGACTGACAAATTGTGCAGCATCAAGGGAAATATGGCCTGAGTACAACAAAAGTTCTCCTTCAGCTAGAGCAATGGCGGTCTGTACAGACGACTGGCCGATAAGAGATTGTCACAGACGTAACAACATAGCCGAGAGGGAGACCTTAACACGCTTCTTATGCACCTGCCCAGTTCTTGCTAGAGACAGGCAGCAAGTGCTTGGCAGACCATTCTTCAACTCACTTGATAAGACTTTTGCGCAGGATGTAAAGGAACTAATGCCATTAAATAACTGAGGTTGGATTTAGAAATCACTCCAAATACAACAAACCCACTTTATTTTTAAGTAATGGCATTAAAACATTAAAGCATTAAAACGCCACATAGTGCTAATTAGGTTATCAACGGATTGCCACTTCTACCCAGCTACTTGCGCTCAGAGTGCACAATACACAAAACGTTAAGCGAAACAAGAAAATGTATTCTAATTTCAGTTATTTCGCAGCCGAATGTTCGTTTTCAGACATGGTCATATTGGCAAGCGCCTTCTGCTGAAGCGCAGTTCACTGAATTCAAACATGTTATCAATCTTTGAGTATGCGAAACAATATTTCCCAACCCGTGCGAAGTCCCAAGCACTACACGTATATTATAAAAGTAGATGTGATAAGTGATAACAAACTAAATAAATTATCACAAGCACATATTAGAAAAATCACAATCGGCACTTGGCAACGTGATTTTTAACTATAAACTAATCGCAAAATGACCTAAATCCATGGATAAAAATTGATTACACATTATGTGGCAGTAGAACGCAAATTTCGAGGTTAAGCGCTGATAAGATTATAATAATCCGCCTCAGAGAGTTACTCACTCACTCGCTCAATGCTCTTAAGACCACACACACAAAAAAAAAAGGAAAAACATCACATAGAGCAATTCACAAACAAGATAACCTCACGACCATAATTAGACAGTTTACATTCAATAAAATTGACACAATTTGTCGTTAAAGAAATTTAATAGGTACGCTTAAGTGGTAGTTGATAACGGGTGACAATTTTGTTTCCCCATGTTAGAGGTTTTTTACGATCCGACGTGGAAGTACATTAAGTGGTGGACATTGTACACGAAGTCAAAATAAATCATTTGCCCGATAAGCAGAATTCGTGAAGTCAAAAAACTCGTCTGTCATTTCTTGAATAATTTCCATCGTCATGATGTGATAAGAGAAATATTACTAATTTGTGAAATCAGTGAATATTGTATTTCAATAGAGAATTGCAAATATTATGGGTGTGGTGAAGGGGATGACTGGAAAGACACACATTCTAAGAGAAGAGCCATAACATGTTTCCACAGATGAGCTTATGCAACTGTGACTGTAAACACGAGAAGTAGTAGTAAGTAAGTAAGAAAAAAATAATTGCAGGCAACGCGGTTGTGAATGAGATACGGGAGATACTTGCTCTAAAAATAGATGTATTCAATGAATATGAATTACCATTAACTTCACAAGCAGAACAGGTTTAGAAAAACAAATGCTGCATGTGACTTGAGATAACCAAGTAGAATAAATAAACCGGTATCGTTTTATTTCTTGCACTGGCACATCCGAATGGGCTGAACAGACTCACAAAACTGAGTGCCTGCCTTGCCCATTGAAATACGTTAACCCCAACGAAGATTAGAACTCTACAGAAACCTAAACCTGTTGCAGACACACATGACATGAGAAAGTCGTAATCAAGTTTGTAGTTATTTACAAACTCTCACATAAGAAGGTTCAGGCGACTTTCGTGGGTTGTAACGCAACCAGGGTATTTAAATGGCGGCCGGTCAAATTCGTGTTCAAAAGAATACATCGTGTCTCGAAATGCGTAGGTTGCCCCACTCCTCGTACATAAACAATTCTTCATGATTCAAGATCGATAAACCCATCGAAGCTTTATGGTTATCCTCTTCATCACATGTCCGGTGCAGTCTATTCTCCAGGTCACGTAAGAAAAGGAAAATTAAGTGACACAAAATACGCATATTTCATTTTATTATTGATAATCCGGTTTGACTTCTGCTAATCAGTAAATTTATGTTCACAAATAAAAAAAACGGCGATATTTTTTCCAAACGTAAAGGGTTCTGGTTTATTTCTATCCGGTGTTACTTTACGCTCAACTTCGTTATTACTCGGTGGGGATGATAAAAGTTAATGACACGATGGGATATAATCATTGTCACAAATATTACGTTTATGAGCAGCGTCAAAGTCTTGCCGGCATTGGCCATAACTTTGAACAACTGAAACGACAAAGGAGTCCAGTAATATTGTGGAAACTGGTTTATGGATTTATTTATCTGAATTATTACTGCCATTCATAAGTCAGTTTTCAGAATAGAAAAAAATAAACAAGCCGACAGTTAAATTGTTACTCTCCGTATGTGGTGGCTCTGGGGATATCGGTATGATGAAACGTTGGACGGCTTCTTTTATGAAATTATTTATTTTTCACCCATATTATTATGAATAAAACATCTCTTTACGGACACTCCTCTATTAGGGACACCTCTCTTTACGGATAATTCGTCATGGTCTCGGCATGAAGATAGGTCTACTCGTGGGTTTCAATCCTCTTATGGAGGAACCTCTCTATACCGGCCACGGACATGCATTTCAGCACCCATTGAGCAGCTGTAAACTTTATAATGGACACACGAAGCAAAAAAGAAATATTGTATGTATGCATGCCGTCTTGCTCTATATGTAGGGTAAGTGTACCAGTCACCAGCCGCCTGTGATAGCACAAATGATCTAACCAGGATCTAAGTGGGGCACAACTACTACAGTGGTGGCAATCACCCTAACCTAACCTAACCAGCCGCCTAACACAGTTTCCTACTTTGAAGGTGGATACCTACGGACAATTCGTCATGGTCTCGGCATGAAGATAGGTCTACTCGTGGGTTTCAATCCTCTTACGGAGGAACCTCTCTATACCGGCCACGGACATGCATTTCAGCATCCATTGAGCAGCTGTAAACTTTATAATGGACACACGAAGCAAAAAAGAAATATTGTATGTATGCATGCCGTCTTGCGCTATATGTAGGGTAAGTGTACCAGTCACCAGCCGCCTGTGATAGCACAAAATACAGTTCGTGGTTGAATCTTCTCTTCCAGAAACCGACCAGGACCAAAGATCGGACGCAAAGCTTTTCTCTCGAAGAGGCCAATGACTCATCCTCCTTTTGAGATTGTCCATGCCTCCGCGCCGTACATCAGGACTGGGATGATCAAGGTCTTGTATAAAGTCAGCTTGGTCCTTCGAGAGATGGCTCTACTACTCAATTGCCTCTTGAGCCAATAGAAACAGCGGCTGGCAAGAGTTACTCTGCGTTTGATCGAGGTACTGATATTGTTTGTACTATTTGCATAGAGTTCTAATTAAATGGAAAGAGTCCACAATTCCTTTAACCGTGTTTAGTAGTTTGTGCCAAGTTTTCGTTGTTTGTAAGATCGATTTTTAAAATTGGACAGAAATCTTCCCTTGCGAGAAGACTTCCAATATTGCCTACGCCTCACGCTCACGACAGCTAGCTGAAGATTGTGAGTAATGTTTGGAGGCAAGGGAAGCATTACCCTTTCAATTAAAAGTAGCGGGATACTAGTGATTGGCCGGTTACAGGTGCACCTGCGCTAGACGTTTACAAAATTTGCAACAGGGGACGTGTGTAATGGACTTGCATGACTTGGTGGGAATTAATGAAATTGAGAATGCACATTTTTATTCTAAAAGCTAGTCAAAGTCAAGTTGCTAACTTAAAAAGTGGGAGCGAATTTTATTTGCAAATTTCCATTAATCCCGTGCCGATGAACATTCTAGTTCCAAAACATGTTCGAAGGAATTTTGATGTGAGGTGTGAGGCACGACGTTTGAGGAAAGTGTAAATGACCGCTGCTATCGTACAAAAGTCTAGGTTCAGAATTCAGATATCATTGCTTGTTTTGTCTGCAACTGCTTATCGAAAAAAACATGGATACGATAAGAAAAATGGAAGTACAAGCTGGATAATAAATGGTGACAATAGCCACCAAAAAAATCATAAAACTGGTGGACGTCGTATCTGTTTACTAAAAAGTGAAATGTTTCACAATTCTTTGTCATCGTCCAAAATAATTATACTGCTGTCACGGTTAACGACCTTGGGAGTAGATCAAATAGACATTTTATATCAGTCTAAAAAAAAGTATACTTTCGTCAGTTTGCCTCTTCAGATCATTTCTGCGACGGGGAGCAATTAACCAATTAAAGTTGATATGAAACATCTGTCCATTTGCTTCAAAATAAAGAGCACGCCAACAGATACAATATAACCGAAATATTAAGGTTGCAGGAATTTACAAAATATGAGTAATTTGTGAATAGTAGGAAGAATCGGTAATATTAAAATCACAGCATATCCATTGACTTCGTTAGCCAGTCGTTAGCACACCAATAGTCAAGCATTTCAAATTTATTACTGGTATGTATTTCGAATGAGTAGGTTTTTATTGACATTGACAGTTTCTGCTTTGCTTATTCCCCAACTGAACTTCTCTTTAGAGCAACACCAAATAGATAAACACTGACCTAGAATTGATTTACAGCAGAGCAGACACTTGTTAGGAAATCAAAATACCTCTATTGGATCTGGAAATCTGAGCTCTCGCCTCAATGCTATTGTTACTCGAACATTAAAAATGAGAAGCGCACAATGCAGTTACAATTTACAAAACCGACTTAAAACAACATACAAACCTACTCCAATGCAAAAGAATAATCACGAATCGAATGCGTGTAATTTCAGCGATTTAGCTGTGGCGTGATATCAAATAAAGCAGTCAATCGCGAATACCAGTGATAATTGTGGGATGCGGAATATTGATAAGAGTTTACAGAACGTTTTATGCGAGCCAATGCTTATCTCCAATTATGCGTCAGCGTACGAACGACCCCCTATACGACCGATAAGCCAAACGTTTGTACCTGCCCAAACCGAATATGATTTCTTTTGCGGACGTTAACTGCAATATTTCTCGAAAAACGCAAGACATTAGGGGAATGGGAATGGGAATGTATACGATGGAAAAGTATGCAGTACTAAAAATAAATTAAGTATGCGGTATTAATGTTCCACCGCTCTGGTGTTTTGGTTTTATTGTATGTCGCTTTTCCAATAAGATTCGCATTCATGGTGTTCGCAGTGGGAGAACCCAAGCAGTAGAGCGGTTCTTAAAAATAGAACAAAACAAAGTATCCGGTTAAGATTTGTTTTCTTTTCCTTTTCGCGAATTAATTATATGCAGAGAAGTACATATCTCCATATCTAAATGCGCATGATTATGCCGGTATAAATACAGTGTTAAGTGTGCATTCAGACTTCATATTTCTCAACGCTTTATATCTCTGGGTCGAGCACTAAATATTTACCACTTTGATACTGGTGGTCCACTTGAACACCCTTCAAATTCTAAAAATCTTCAATTTAAATGAATAATTCATAAATCGTACATTGAAAGCACTTACCTTCGGAAATCTTTCGTGGCAAAACTTCCTAATTGATGACGATAATAATGTATTTAGCCTTGTAAAGAATCGAACCCTGATGATTGGCATAGACCAGAGGAATATACAAGGAATTTCACTCAAGAATAAATTCGCGAAATTTACTTAAACAAAGTGCAAAGACCCTGAGGTTGAATTAAAAAAAAAAAACACTTCTTGCGGCCTGCTTGTGGCATGCAAAAGACAGCAGCCAAGCACAAATTTAATTCAAATGATTGGAATAAAATCGGCTTTCGTTTAAAAGTTCTTCGTTTTGCTTTTTTTTCATTTTGATTATTTCTCTTACTTTCTGTTTTGTTGACGTTTCAGGTATTTATTCGCAATTTGATTGGTATAAGTGAAATGTAGTAGAAAGTGATCTACTACAAGTAAAAGCTTAAAATGGTTTGTGGACGTTACATTTTTAAAATTGGACTCTGATTTACGACAAAAAGACTGGCTATGCAGAAAGCGAATGAAGAAACTATTAAAAGAAAAGTTCTCAAAAGATTCAATAATATGGAGAAGATTAGGCAGACTTTTTTTCTACGACGATTTCATAAAAATCCTTCTCTTCTTATCATGTACAGTAAAACAGTGAATTGCAACGAAAAAACGCAGTTAATTGAAGCAAATAATTCAATTTTAATTACGTTTTTTATTTACTTCAATAATATGAACACCTACCGGAGCAATAAAGTAAGGAGTCAACGATAAAAATGTGTTTGTAAAATGTACCCCAAAACACCTGAAGGTATGCAATTTTATTTAATACGAATGATATCATAATGCATGAGGCAATTTCTCGTGTTTTCTTTGATTCAAATTATTATAAATATATATAGAATACGTCATGGACTGTCTCATGATTCAAAAGCTTTTTCAAATGTTTACTTCTCCATCCAATATTGAACATTGAATTTCTCCATCCAATTCAATTATTGAACATAGCTGTGTCTAATCAGAATTTAAGCTGTGCGAAAACTATGGCAATTCATCTATTACATTTATATATTTGCATGGGAAAACTAATGTCAAACATTTTTTTTATTTTTTTTTTTCGTATTTCAATTTAATAAAACCAGTTTCTTTGTGAATTTTCTGATTTGAGGCTATTTGAACTATTGCTTAAGTCCAAAAATCAGATTTGTGAAAATTATCATGTTCTAATATTGACAATGAAAATGTAAACAAACAATTTTTGTTGGAATTCCAAGGGTCATATACTGGACACACCGAATCTAGAAACCAGGATTTCACCGTATCTCTAGTATGTCTTGCTGACATAAACAACTTTTTCAACTCCTAACAACCATACTAGATTTTTATTTCTAGATCTTGACAGCTGACATATGTACGTAATATAATTTTCCGAAGACCGCCGCTGCATTGAGGAATCTAATCGGAAACTGATCTTTGAGCAGGTAATACACATTTTGTTTACCGGCTTTCATCCATAAACACAATCAGAATTGAGAATCTCCGGAATTTAACCTTCGGACCTCCCTTCTGATAGCGAATATTTCCCGTAATCATTTGTTCATTAATTCATGTTTTTCAGTTAAACCGTAAAAACAGCTCAACGACTTATGGTGCTATGAAGATTGCTGTTCAACCGCTGATATTCGGAGCATCGTGTTTTTGTTTACTTCGAGCGACTCTCGCTAATAGTATCACGTCGTCTTCTTGTGAAGCAGGCCAGAGTAACATGTCGACAGCAGCAACAGATATTCCCCAAGCTGGATACGTGGCAGGATCCAGTTCGGTTGCATTCATAACCACTCCCGATGAGGGATCCGCAAAGAAATTAGCGCGTTTACTGGTTGAGAGAAAGTTATCGGTTTGTGTTAACATTGTGCCGAAAATCACGTCCATCTACGTGTGGGAGGACAAGGTAAACGAGGACAGTGAATGCATGATGATCGTCAAGACCAGGACAAGCCGGGTAGACGATCTAACAAAGTTTGTGCGTGAAAATCATCCGTACAGCGTTGCCGAAGTCATCGCCATGCCCATTGCACAGGGCAATCCTCCGTACATGGAATGGATTCAGCGGTCAATGCCAGATGCCGATGAGGACAAATATTAGAAAAGCAATTAAATCGAATAAACGACTGAGTATATACGCATATGTAGATAGATAGATTATTAAAAACACAGTTTTGGCTAGAATTTAAGTTGCAATAAAGTTTATTTTTGGCTCATATTTTGGGGGGCAATTCATTTTGTTATCTCTTGATGAACTGCATTGGATGATAAGCAATGACTTGGGGACAAATCGAAACATGCATTGAACTCGAGGCAAATTTTATTCCTCCTATCTCACAATGTGCGATGGTGGTCCTAGGAACAGAATCTCTGACGCGTTACAAGTGCATGGAGTTCACTACACTTGCTGTGACGGGTTTTGTAGCTTGCTCTTGACTCTAGAGATTAATATATTTTTAGGTTCTCCTCTTCTCATAAATTAAAGAACTTGAGGGAGGTATGGCAGAAGTACAAGAGTGTTTCTCAGAAATTGATAACGAGTTTAATGATGACTAACTAATATGCCTGCGTAGCTGGTTGTGTCTGGCGACTTTGAGATCAGGCTGAACGAAGCTCAATCTTAGGATGTTCTATACATTTTAGACATGTCAAATCTGAGTAATGTATTTCAAAACACGCATAGAGGCATGATTGACTGCCACACTAGGCGATTGTATGCCTCAAAGAAATTCTGTGTAATTCAAGTGTAGGTTGTAGAAGCTAGGCCCTGATGCTCTATGGGTACCAACTATATTCTTATTACAAAGTGAATATTGGTACAACTGTCCTTTATTGCTGGTAGGCGGAATAACAAAATTCCTCGAATAGAATTCAGAACCTATCCCTTCATAGATATTGAGGGATTATTCAATAGTGCCCGGACCTGGAATAATAACTTCAATAGTCAACAGTCAACATGCTCGAAATCTTCCTTCGTGGCTTTTATTCACAAGCTGCTCAGTAGCAGAGCGATAGACATTCAGCTAGGTTATACTATGCCTCGCAGAGAAGTAAATATTAACACACTGCAGGGAGGCATGCTGCCCCCCTACCCCATGGATCATCGTAGTCAAAGAACTTCTGCTCTCTCTCGGGAAAGGACTGGGTTTAGGGTTGATCCCCATGTGGTTGATGTCACTTAGTGGTCTCAGGAAAATTAATTTCCACGCTGAAGGATATTCGTGAAAACTATCTAACTAAACTTTAAAAAATGGACACAGAGTGTAAACCTGTGCACAATAGAACTATTCCTGCTTTGACACATAATCCCTGAGCAGGACTGCCCTGAAGCTGAATGGCAGTGAAATTCCAGTGTGTGAAAATCAATCCGAAGCCAACATCCAAGAGTGTTTAAATACCCAGGTGATTGACACCACACCAAAGTCACTGTACATTCTGAAAGGAACACCGTTCTGGACATGCTATCATCTTTGATAGATTTCGATTCATCGATGTCCTGCTACATAAGTTCCTTTTCAAGAAAATGTCTACAGGAGCATCCCCTCCAGATCATATTCCTAGTCTGGCTACTAGACTCCCGATTGGCTTCTTCACCGACCTATCATAGATGGGCGAATGGATGGGAGCTGGAACCTGTTTTATGCTTGTAACTATCATTTCGATTTTCGATTGCCACTGTTGCGCTATTTCAGGCGCATACTTCTGTCTGGACTCTACACTGAATAACACTGAGAGAAACGTCTCTGGATATAGTCACTTTCAATTTAAAGATGTGTCTGAACTGCCGCTAAATTTTAGCGAGATTACCGACTATTTTTGCATTTAAATGATTTGGGTGCCGGGAAATTGACAAAAATAGCAACTAACGAGCTCATTTACAGGTCAAGTTGACATACAGCCTCCTCGTGGCACCACCTGAATAGCCTTTACAGCAAAACTTTGAGGTATACTAATGTATGCAGTTGGCCGTTGTCCAGGTGCTTAAGCCAGTACCCGGTCCTCCAGTCTTGGTCTTGTTCTTCCCCACCGTGTAAGAAAGCTTTGTTCAGAAACATCAATAAGCCTAGGCCCTATGGAGGACGACTATGAAGAACGAAAAAAGAAAGAACTTGCGTAGGCCTTAGAAGCCTGTAGTATAAACCATAAAATAGAGCACAGCTGTAAACCCTGTAAAATAGAGAACGAGTGTAAACCACGTAAAAGTGAAATCAACCTCAAAGAATCTGTGTTACAATAACTGTTATATTTGCTAGACATGCAAATTTTCTTCCCCTTTTACTTCGAACTCTCATATTCACCGGTCGTCTGGGTATCCCGCAAGGTGGTTGGTACGTCGTAGTGATAGTTTTAAATATTGTAAAATATATTACTTTTTCGCGATACGAATTAAATTTAATAAAAAATAATTTAATAAAGCGTGTGGAAATTAATGGTGTGTTTCTAAACCCCAAAAGCCTATAAGGCAGGTTTCACCGCCATCCAGGAGGTGCGACGGAATGGGCTAGGCGAAAAGAGGATGAACAACTGAAGCGACACTTATTACGGCGATTGCTTCAAAGAGTGAAGGCAGCGCTAGTTGTTCGTCACAAACTTATGCAAAAACAACTTAAGCTTTATGTATTAAAAGCGAGCGTCGCATAACAATCCGCATCAAGGCTTCATTAGCTTAATGTGCTCCTACGCCCCAATGTTTATCCTCCATTGGTAGCATGTCGGTAGCAAGGGCGACTTTCATGATCTCCTAGAGAGGACATACGATCATTGGCCCTGCTACGACACCAAGATCGGTCTAGAAGATTTCAACGCAAAGCTGGGCAAGGAAGACGTCTTTGCTAGAGTCATCGAAAAGCACAGCGTGCACTACAACACGTCCGAAATCGGACTCAGGCTGTTGGACTTCGTAACGGGCCGAAACCTCTCTGTAGCTAGGACGCGGATCCGTCACCTCAATATTCACAAAGGGGCCCTGATCAATCAACCGTCAACTAGATTGATCATGTTGCGATCGACGTCAGCCACTTCGCCAGTATTCTCGATGTCCCAGCATCGAATCGGATCCTTGTTGTAGACAACGTAGAGCTATACCACAGCAGATTGACGTCGGATAGCTACAATCGCAATGGACCGCTAGTAACTTTGCCGATAGAGTCTAGCTGAAGCTGTTAGAGAGCCCAACCCTGTCGGATGAAACATTTGACGAACAATGTGTGTCGAACCGTTGTCAAAACGACATCAGAGAAGCTGCCTCTGATGTGCTGCCCAAAGGAAACCCAGGTTTAACAACGAGTGCAAGCAGACACATTCAGTGAAGAAAGCAACATATAAGGCGACGCTGGACAGAAGGACGAGAGCGGTTCGTGAGATCTACTCTTTACTTACAAAAAAGGAAGAGTACCGGATTCTCAAAAGAAAAAAGAAAGATCATGGTAGCGCGCGATCGAAGAAATGGAAAAGTGTTACGGCAGAAATGAAAGAAGAAGTTCTACCAACTGGTTGGACAACTATCCAAAGACAGAAGACTCGTAGTAGAGTCGCAGTTGATACTGGGAATCTGGAAAAATTACTTCTGTAGACTGTTACACGGCGAGGAAGACAAGCGCTTTTGAACAACACGATCCGACTGACTGTATAGCTTACTTACTTACTTATCAGGCTGGCAACCCATACAGGGTACGAGCCTGAGCACGCTGCTTCCAGTCATCAAGACCAAGCTTTCTTGCATCCGCGATTACTTGGTATTTATACCGGAGATTCGGTCTTCCTCTCCTTCTCGAACCAGGAGGCTTCGATTCGAAGACCCTGTTAGCTGTAGCAATGTTGTCCATGCGCTCGATGTGGCCGAGCCAGTGCAGTCGACGGATCTTTGCCTTCCGGACTACATCCACATCCTGGTACAGCTCGTAGAGTTCGCGGTTGTGTCTTCTCCTCCATTCACCTTCCTCGCAGACGGAGGCCCCAAGAATCAGCTCCACAGTTTTGCTTATCGTCAAGCTTTCGGCTCCATATGGCAGGAATGGCAAAATAAGGGTTTTGTAGAGCATGACATTAGTACTTCGAGTCAGGAGTTTTGACGCCAGTCGTTTTAACAAACCGAAGTAACACCTGTTGCCAAAGGCGGTTCTACGTCGGATCACCACAGTGTTGTCATTCGTGGAGTTCACGTTTGCGCGAAGTTAGACAAACTCCTTTACTACCTCGAAATTGTAGCTGTCGATTGTGACATTTTTTCTAGGTGGTGTGTGAGGGATCGTTTTTTGGTCGACAGCATATACTTTGTTTTATCCTCAGAACAGCTGGCTTCGCCTCTTCTTCAATTGCCGTAAATGCTTCCACTAGTGCACGTTGGGAACGCGCAACGATGTCGATGTCGTCTACATATCCCAACAGTTGGACTGACTTGTAGAAGATAGTGTCTTCCGTGTTTACAGCTGAACGCCGCACTACGTTCTCCAGTACCAAATTGAAGAAAACACACGACAGCGCATCTCCTTGCTGAAATCCGGTGCAGGTTTCAAAAGGCTCGGAAGTCCTCGAGCCGAACTGCACGGTGCATAGCGTGTTTGTTAGTGTAGTGCGACACAACCGGATCAGTTTTCACGGGACCCCGAATTCGGCCATCGTATCAAATAGCTTCTTGGGTTGAATGCTGTGTATGCGGCTTTAAAATCTATAAAGAGGTGGTGCGTATCGATTTGAAACTCGCTGGTCTTTTCCAAGATTTGCCTTAGTGTGAAGATTTGGTCTATTGTCGATTTGCCGGGCCAGAAGCCGCACTGGTAAGTGCCGATTAGTGCGGTGCAAAACGGCCTTAGACGTTCACACAGTACGCTGGACAGTCTCTTGTAGGCGACGTTGAATAGGGGTATACCTGTATAGTTGTTGTAAGAGGTAGGATCGCCTTTTTTGTGGATGGGGCATATGAAGTTGATATTCCAGTCGTCAGGCATGCTTCCGTCCTCCCAAATTCTACAGATGATCTGGTGCATGCTCCCTACCAGAACATCGCCACCGGCCTTGAAGAGCCATCTGAGCCTGGGGCCTTGTTGTTCTTCAGCGTTTTAATGACAGTGCTGACTTCTTCAAATTTGGGTGGGAGAACGTTGGGATTTCTTGATTCCCTATCACTCTCTCCTGGGAAGGCTCATCCCTGCGCGTCAGTAACCAGGTTACCCTTACAGTTTCGAAGAGCCTGGCTGCCTTTCCTAAGGCCAGCGGCAAGGCTTTTGGCTTTTTTGTAGAATGCCCTATTTTATGCTTGTCCCTAGACTCTTCGATATCCTTGAGCTGGGAGGTTGCGAGAGACCTTTTCTTCAGGCGTAGAAGGTTTTTCTCATCGCTTCTTCTAGCCCGGTACTCCTCCTGCTCAGCTCTAGTTTTTTCTATGCCTCGTCAGTTCCACGTTTCTTCTGCTCACACTCGCCTTCAAACCACGCGTTTCTCGTCGGAGGTGGTAGGTAGCCTTAGGTGGCTGCATAGCTACATCATCCATATAGGCCTGGCCGTAGAACTGTTGAGAGCATCAAGCAGAGAGTCAACCACCGTAGTAGTGGAGGCATGGAATACCCACAACAGTCAGTGAACCAATTCAAAACACATACACGTCGCCCACGAAATAAATAACTTTATTAAATAAATCTTTAAATATGCATGACGGTAAATGATCTTTTGTATAAGTACTCCCTTTGGAATTGTCCACGCTGGCACTGCGGCCACACTAAGCGCTGTTTGCGTAAGCCCTAAGTCTCTCGGAGAGTACTTGGAAATTTC
Organism: Eristalis intricaria; assembly: GCA_964034865.1. Classification (NCBI taxonomy): domain Eukaryota; kingdom Metazoa; phylum Arthropoda; class Insecta; order Diptera; family Syrphidae; genus Eristalis; species Eristalis intricaria. The sequence goes on from OZ035873.1 coordinate 126,181,545, forward strand.
TGGCTCGCCATTGAGCATTGATCTCGATCTTCTCCAACGACCGCCCAACTGCCTGCGATGCCTTGGCAAAGAGCTGCTTGTTGTTATCGGTGAATTCCTTCATGGCACTGAACTCCACATCGGTGTTCATTTGGGACGCCAACGGATTGAGCAGCCTTCCTAGTCTATTCGTTTCTGGGTTGTAGCTGTAATCGTACATATCACTAATAGACAACATAACTACATTGGACTCAAAAACACTCACTAATCGAAGATCCTGTTGATGTTCTTGATGAAGTAGTCTCTGGCCAGGGGGAAGCCGATCTCGCTGCGGGCAACTGATCCGAAGGATGTGTACGAATCCTGCTTTCGGATGTCCGAGTTCTCGTTGAAAGTCCATTCGAGGTAGCGTTGCAGAAGCTGGTTCTGACGAGAGCAGCCCAAGGCAGACAGTATTATCTGCTGCTCGGAGGCGACATTTGAGTTCTTGTAGCGCTGCCACAGGAACTGCCACTCCTCCTCCTTTCCATGCCGGATCGACGTGCAGTAGACAACGGAGCGTAGATCCAGTGGAACCGGGTTGTTCTTGTCGGGGTTCTGAGTGCTCTGCCATTTGGCGAAGTAGGACTGCGCCCGAGGTATGCAGTCACTGACCTCGAATCGGCAGGCCCAACTGGCGATCATCAACTTGTGCTTGATGGCGTCCAGGCGGTTTGACAGAATGTCCGTGTTATTCAAGCCGTTCAGGTGCTGGTAGATGGGGTCGAGGATCTTTTGCATGTATTTCTGAAAGGACAGTCTCATGAGAGGCTCTTGGATCAGAGAAAGGGTTTGCGAGACTCACCTTGAAGAACTCATATTCCGGAGTCTGGCGGAGGATCTTGTTCACGGCGTTCAAGTTGTCCAGGGCCGATTTCCACGGGATGTACTCCCGTTCCTGCGCCAAATACTCCACAAGTCGCATTGCAATGTCGTAGTCCTGATCGCCTGCCCAGGCGAGGTCCAAGGCGTCATCGATCAGCTGCGCTCGATTGATTGCGTGGATTTTCTCAAAGTCGGGGCTCATCAGGGTTTGGATCAACATGTCCCAGTTCTTCTCGTCATACTTCACCCTGTACAGTCCCGACAGTTGAATATTGAAGATGATCCATTCGTCGGGCCCTGGCATGCTCTCAATCACCGCTGGAATTGACTTCTTACCGTCACACTCGAGCCAAGAGTGGGGAGTCTTCGTTTCGAAATCCAGCTTGGACATGGTGGTGTAGCTCAAGGGGACCCACCAGCAGTTCTCGTAGCTGTCGCGGCGTGTCTTGGAGTCCAGGAGGTACCGCGTCTGCGATATGGTCGCTGTTCCGTTGGCATAGTCCCTGCTCACAGTGATCACTGGGTAGCCTGTCTGAAGAGTCCAGGAATCCATTATTTCCTTGATGCTGTACTCGGAGGGAATCGACTTCGATTTGTGGGCGCTCTTGGTCAGCGCTGCCCAGAGGTTGTCCTGCTCGGCGTTTGCAAAGGAGTGCTCTCTCAGATAGTTTGTGATTCCCGTCCGGAAGGTTTCGTCGCCCATGAACAGATGCATCATCCTGATGACACAGGACCCCTTCTCGTAAGAGATGGAATCGAAGATCTGGAAGATCTGGCTGGCGTCGCCAATGGTCGTCGATACTGGGTGGCTGCTCTTCAGGGCGTCGATCTTGAATATGTTCAGTGTGTTGTCAACGGATTCCTCTGTCAGCGAGGACCACTCGGGATGGAGATGCTCCACGCCCAAACTGGCGACATACGTGGCAAATCCCTCGTTGAGCCACAAATCCGTCCACCACTTCATGGTGACCAAATTTCCGAACCACTGATGGGCGAGTTCGTGCGAGATCACCGAGGCGACGCGATGCTTGCTGCTCGCCGAGGATACATTCTTCTCGTAGAGCAAGGCGGTCTCGCGATACGTCACCAGGCCCCAGTTCTCCATGGCTCCGGATGAGAAGTCTGGAATGGCTATCTCGTCAATCTTTGGTAGCGGGAACTTGATGTCGAATATTTCCTCGTAGTATTGCAGCACTCGTGGTCCCACCTCGGCGGCGTATTCGACCTGAGACATGGCATCCTTGCGCGCCCACGTCCTGAACTGCACGTCGTTCTTGAGCTTCACCATTGACTCCTTGTACTTGAAGTCATTCACCGAGTACGCGACCAGGTATGTGGACATTGGAATTGATTCCTGGAACTCGCTCCATACCCAGCCGTCGCGGTTTGGCCTGAAAGAAGAAGAGGCAGTGAGTGGAAGAGGCACTAAATGTGCAACTGTCCCACATGACCTACATTTTGATCGTTTCCTTCAGCGGCATGTTGCTCATTGCGGAGTACTTCTCGTCGTGGCCCAAGAGTATCGTGAAGTTTGCCTTCATTGCTGGCTCGTCGAAGCATGGGAACGCGAGCCTAGCGGATGTTGGCTCAAACTGCGTGATGGACAGCCATCTGGAAAGCAAGATCGAATGTCATTCAACGGATGCAGAGTCGGAGCAACAGCAGACTTACCTCTTCTCTTTGGTGGTCTTGTCCAAGTAGCTACTCCTGTAGTACCCGTGGAGGTTCTTGTTCAACTCAGCGCTAAACGGTATCGTCACCAAATACTTGCCCTTGACCAAGGGCTCACACAAGTGCATGATGTAGTACTCCTGCTTCGGATTCAGCTCCACGCTCTTGATACAATTCAATTGGTTGCCGTCTTTGTAGATGGCAATCTTCGACTGGTCGATGGTGAGATTGCTGGAATGCAATGTAATGTTGCTGGTGTCCTCGAGAACGTTCATCGTGATTGCTGAGTTCCCCTCGAATCGCAGATCCTGTGGATTCTCCAAGTGAGTGATAACCTCCACCCGGTAGTGCTCCGGCCGGATCGACTCGGGCAACTTGTAATGTTCGTAGGTCGCCCGTCCAGCCTGCGCCAGGCAGGCTAAAACGATCAGTTGAATTAGCATGCCTAAAAGGAAACGACACATGTAGTGATTGTAGATTAATTGGATGAGATGCCTTGAGCATGAATGAAAACTACGACGCCAAGTGACACGTAATCACAAGGAAAACGACAACAAAAAAGGGTTCAATGCAAAGTAATCGGCTGACTTGGCGCATTTGCATACGCGAACGCGAACGCGGGTCGGGCTAAACGTCAGTGTATGCCCGATGGCGCCTGGTCTGGAATATGTAATCAGCGGCGATTGAGATTTAAAATTCGACGCACGCATGCGCTAAGGTCTAGCAATTATGGAGATGGTTCGTGCCTCGTTTGGAGGCTTTCATTGGAGTTTCTATTGACACGGAATGTAATCAGACGACCTGAAGATAATTGGTTGTTGTGGTGTGATGGCGGACTTTTGTTTTTCTTTTTCAGGATGTTATGTTGATTCGAAGGTCTGTGGGATTACGGTATTGAGGATTGTGTAATTGAAAGGTCAGCGGTGCTGTCGTTCAATTTGCAAGGAAATGACGAGGAGAAAGCTGTTTGATCAGTGTCGTATAACGAATGAAATTAACCTCGAGCGGTCAACCCAAAGATCTCAGGATAACCCATTGGGTGGTGTGAATTGAAAAATGAGAGAGATGAGAGGATCGTAATAAAACGTAAAACGTAAGTCCATCGCACGTCATTATTGAACATGTTGGATATTTTTTGACAGAGAGGTGCGCTGTGAGAGAGATTTTCTCCCAAATTGAGAGCTTTCTTCCAAATTGAGAGTATTTCGTGTCAACTGTCATTTGAGAAATGAAAACAGCTGATTAAAAATAATTTAACGACAAAGGTCATTTTAAATGAGTGTATGCAGATAGATGGCAATATTTTTCATTTGCTAGATGAGAGAGATAAATTGCGTAATCATTTCAACGCAGTGGGTCATCGCACTCTCTTCGTAACAAGAAGTCGGCTGGCGCAACGCACTATTGTGTATCAGGCATTAACATTATTTCGTGAATAACCGTCAAAATGCTTGAATAACTGTCAAAAAGTGACCAAAATTCGTCGATAGGCAAATGGTCAATCAGCTGGGAAGTTGGCAGTTTCTGGACAAGAGTGGAAAGCCGTCAAATTTATTTGTCAAGTAATCAGTTCATTTTACGATATTCTTGAAGGAATCCGTGGTGGTCCACGCTGGAAAAATTCCTTGTATACATTGGTGACACGGGAGTCCAAGTTAGAGCTGGGGAGGATATTGAGATTCATAGATCCACTTTATCGACAACAGTAAGGCAAATGTCTTGTGCTTGTGTGTATGTGCAAGAGCAAATCTATGAATAAAATATGCGTGCTTCATTTTAAAGCGGGGTGCCGCAGCGGTGACGCTGCCGTCCCGCAATAGTTCAATGCACACGTGCGAGTTTTTTTCGCTTCACTGAATCTTCAGTTCGAGTTTGACTTGCACCAATTGAAGTTTATAAAAAGAAACAAGATATTTTCGCGTACCTAGTGAATAAAACGATGTTCATAAAATTTTCAGACGTTATTGGGTACATCCTTTAGTTGATCATCGTTTAAAAAAAACGGAATATTTTATTTTGCCGATAGTGGTGTGTCTCGGAAGCAACACTCCATAATTCTGGAAACTTTTTATCTCATTGATTAATAATTCTATATCAAATTCTTCCATGTCTGACGTTTTGAAACTATATCGATTAAGGAAGCACTGTCCTGGCTAAAAAAACAATGTAATATCGCGCACAGATATCGTCATCTGTTCCGATAGCTAGGCAGCGATCAAATCTCTGAATTCAGTAACTTTTAACTCCAAGACTTCCCTTAAGTACCGCCTATATCTAAACGCAATGGCCAAGTATTTTAACATTCAACTTATGTGGGTGCCGAGACACTGTGACATTCCAGAGAATTGCGAAGCGGGCGAACTCTCTAGAAAGGGCACATATTCTGTACTCTTTTCGGTTCGACCCACCACCCACCCACACTTCATGCCTATCGCTACTATAAAACATCTGCTAAAGCTTGAAACGCTTGGTCAAACAAATCGGGAATGAATATCAGGCACAGGATGCCTCATTACCAAACAACTCTGGCCTATGATCGATCCCAAACGATCGCTTAACTTGTTCAGATTAAGCAGGCCATCGCAAATCTCTTATTGGCGATCTAACAGGCATTGTGCCATCGGAACTCACGCCTCTAGACTAGGCCTTCCTTACAATGATTTCTGACGATGCTGCATGAACGAGGATGAGGAAGTAAGCATTGAACACTTGCTATGCAGCTGGAGTGGTCTCTCACCCTGTAGATTCAGACTTCTGGGGGCCCATTTCTTTGTTAATCTGGCTGAACTGAGCAGCATCAGAATCAGCCCTCTTCTTCGCTTTATTAAAAGCACGAATTGGTTTGCGGAATAGGTATCCTTGATCCACGTAGTAAAACAATGGGCCTGCGCTTGGCCTAAGTGTGTCTGCTGTCCTTATGCGCGCCAGTCAGCCACCAACCTAGCCTTGACGTCTTTTTTTCGAATTTTAATAAGGGGCAAAATTACGCATGTGTGCACTGCTCAATAACAAACAACGTACTGAAAGACGCAACAGCATCTGCGGTGACGCAGCGGTCTCAAGAGATCAAAGAGATTCATGTGCAAAACTGATGAAACAAATCTTGATGCTGTAGACAAAGATATTGCACCAATTCTTCATACGTCATTCTCAATAATAATTCCGGAAATCCTTTGAGAAAGTTGGAAGGAAATGCTCCAATACTTCATCTGGAGACTGCTGAAAACGACTCTCTTCCATATTATTACTTCGAAATTGCTTGAAGTCCGTCAAGCATGTAGTACAATACAGTGTGAACGCCACCATTGGATGGTGTGAATAAAAATTTAGTGTGAGTGTTTTCTTAGTATTTTGGAGGGGACACTATTTGGTGTGAATAAAAGTAAATTTCGTTAAGTTTACAGAAAACCATCCGCTCACCATTTTGTCTCCATTTTGGTGTGAATAAAGATGAAATGTATTGAGTGAACTCTTGAAGAGTGTGCATTGTAGGCAACTTCAAAAGGTAAAATACTGTTTCGGAAAAGGAATATTTTGACAGATCAAATGAAAAACCTTTAAGAAAGTAAATCAGGAATGGAAGAAGACGATTTCATAAAAATTTTACAATTCGATCCGTGTTTGCTTTAAAAAAACCCCAAACTACAGATATCCATCCACAACACTCGCCGAACTGTGGATCCACGTATCACAATTTTCTCACAAATGTCAAGAACTCTAGTTTCCAAACGTCAACTTGTGGGAATGATCAATGAACCTACTTTGGCGAAAATGTTTATTTAAACCAAATTGAGTGTTCCCCTAACGAAACCAATGCACTCATGGCTTTATTTCGTTCATTTTCACTTACATCTGTGTAGAAATCAACTGTTTTTAGATTTGATTTGTCTCCTACCAATTTATTTGTATGAAAAGCGAGGCTTTCAAAAAATGTTTAGAGCAACGGAGCTTCAGTGGGAACGAAATTTATCGTTGGCTTCGTACGTCCACATCACTTCGAATTCGAATTCTTGTCAAGTTCGCAGAAGCAGTTCACTTTGAAAGATGACGATGCTTCTGTGTACCATTCTGTTTTCCCTTAAGGTGTCTATAGATCCAAGTTCTGAAGTGGATGTGCCACAAAGAGAATATAAATAATACATTTCTACTTAATTGAAGCAAATGAAAGGCCACGCAAATATGGCAGTTCTCAACCAGTTGGACGTTCGACTCTCAAGGCTTATTCAGCCGTGGTTGAAGTTCAAGCCTAGCTCGGTTTGCAGGTAGACAGGAATCAGTTGTGGGGAATTTTCGAACAGCCTGCGACTTCACTGAGCTCCCATAAATATTAAGCGGCGAACACGGATGGTGGGAAAAAAGTGCAATACACTTGTTATGAATATGATGTCTAAAAAAAAAACCTCTCTCGATAAGAAGAATATCAGGACATGAAGAACTCTGGCTAGTCCATCCCATTAAATTCATGGAAGAACGAAGTAGCGCCGTGATCTGCGTGGTACAGAATTCCCCGTCAGAATTCCTCTGCGAAGCGAAGATGTTTCGCATTTAAATGTTGTTTAAAATAATCACCTTAATATCTAATGCACGTCGCGATTCGAAAGGTGAGAAGAAATATTGAATGTGACTAGTATAGAGAATCTGATAGATCAGATGAAGTCGTTTTTAACCTTGAATACGGTGAAGGTCTTTCGTCGTGGATTCATGATTTACATATCTTTCGCAAGTGTGAGTGCGATCTCGTGAAAAGAAAGTGTTAAGGAAAATGAAGAAATTCTATTCGCTTTCGCTGTCTGTGCAGCTAAGCCGAGAGACATGTCGGTCTTAATTGCATTATATTCTGAACTCTAATTGATAGCGTGGCAAAACTTTTCTACTTGTGGTTCATTTCCAGTACAGTTCATCACCGGTATTGGAGCTTGGTTTAATAATGATGGTACGAACTATGTACATTCTTGGGGTAAGATCACGTGTTGGAAACTAGTATTCTTATATTCGGTGAGAGTATGTATCGCGGTTTTTACACATTTATGGGCACCTCGTTCGGAATTTATGGATGAAACCGTACGATTTTGAGCGCGTCAAAGATCGGAGATGCACCATACTCACAACGTTCACAAAGGAGTTTAGCAATGTACTTCTTATTTATTCACAAATGATTGTTTTTTAAATAGGGTTTTAATTAAAGGTAACTCGGATATTCTTAATCCAGCAGCTTTGATTCTAAACTATAAAATATCATAAAACCCAAATATGCATCGATATAGTTATAATGTTGAAGCTACATGTGCAGAGAGTTGGTGCGTCCACTCCTACGCCGAGGGTTTCAGGTCCAACCCTCTAACCAGGGTTCTGAACCAGTTCTTTATACAGAATGTGTTCTGCTATGTTTCTACCAAAGGAAACCACGAGGTTCCGTCAAATTTCTCCAAATCTCCGAGTTTTCGCCAAGCATTTTCGGGGATTTGAAACTTTGCACTTTTGGTGGAGTTAGCTAGTTGACGCCGCTTTGAGTTCATCCGTCTATGAGAGGTTGTCAAACCGAACAAGCCTGCGGCGTGACCTTCACTTCTTTGGTGTTCGTTGTCTTATTTCATCTCTCTCTATTTTCTGGTGTTCTCAACATGATTAGTTCCTGTCAACAAAGAGTTGTTTCCACCCCAAAATTGACAGCGAATGACATTTGAAAACTCATCAAACTCGGTATTGAGATTTCAGTAGAAGTTCATCCAAATCTCGCGGTTTCGGTTCGGTGGGAATATAGCATAATGCATTATGTTTATGCTGGTAATACACATTTATTCGGCTGTGCGTTATTGACGTTTTTTGCGATCACAATTACGCTTGTTCTGTTCTTAAGTTATAGCTGATGCTCTTCATTTACGTCCTTTATGATTTTTTTTCATTTTCAAATTAACTGTTAGGAAACATATACATAAGCAGAAAAGAGTTAGCAACATGAACATGTAACACACGATGGAAACAATGTTACTATCAAATTTAGTAATTTCGAATATTTTGCGTATCCATGAAAACCATGTAAGATGGTGGAATAGTAAAATGATTGTGAAAAGCGTCATCGTTGAACAATATTACAAATTTGAATTGATTTGACTGGCTTACTCATTTGCGATTCGAATGAGGCGCTATGGTCGACCACGGATGTTGTGATCGTGTATTTGTAGAAAGTTCGGATATCGAAGTTACAATTTGTAACGCCTGAAATTGTTTTGAGTATACGTCCTTAAAACATCAGTAAAAAGTATTTGTCTTGTTAAACAGATGCTGTATAAATCTATAACAAAACAGAAGTGGAACCAATACATACAACTATTCGATCAGGTAGTGTAATCTGGAAATTGAGTTAACCTGAGGCCAGTCCTAAGTGCAAGTAAATTGTCCTTCATTGCATTATTTAAAAGAGTGGACACTTTAAATGACCGGAGATTGGGTAATCTTATTGCTTCTTGTGAAAGCTGATTTGACAGTTCTAGGTGCTATTGAGGTTAGTTTGGTGTGGCAATTCATCATTGTTGAAGCACATCTCATTTTTCTCACCACTTATGTTAAATATTATTATACTATCACCCCTATTCTGGTTATGATGTGGTCACAACGCACGAATGTCAGTGAGGCGAAAATTATGATGCCTACCTTGTGAGGTTTCAGCTATTTGGTATTCCGGCGAAAACCTCACAAGAAAACACACAAGAATAGTCACCATGGTGAGGTGAATTCGTTGCCATGTCAAAAATTGTTTTTTTTTGACAATTATTATATTCGCGCTTTTTTTTCTTACTGAGCGTATCTACAAAATAAAGGCAGAACGTAGCGAACAAGGTAATATTGTGTATATTAATGAAATATGTATAAGTATTTATTAATAATGAATATTTTGCAGCAACAAGAAAATATCTGCGTACATCCCAGGAGCAGTTGGACCATTATACGAATTTCTTGCAAATGAATCCTGATTTTCTTCTGGGCAAAAATGATCCAACTGACCCGAATAGGAAAGAATTATTGGGCCGCATTCGCAGATGAGCTAAACGCCAAAATAAAATCAACATCTGTTTATTTTTCCTTGTGTGTGACAGTTCTTTTGTTGCTATTTTTCCATGTGATGTGCTCATGAGAACATCACAATTTTGACGGTTCTTGTGATGCTCACAAGCTGTGAGGATTTGCTCAGAATACGAAAACCTTACAATTTGTCACTCACCATGCTCTTGTGAGGTAGTTGCGACTTGAAACACATCACTGAGGTTTGCTAGAATAGGGGAGTATATTTCAATAAAGATCATCTCATTGTGTTAAGAGTTTAACGTTTCGCATTTGTACTAAAGAAAATTGTACTAGAACTAAAATCAAATTGCTACAAGCTTAACGACTAAAAAGGGATCGATATCCTATGCAAATTGAAATTATGTATAAATACTATTGCTGTAAAATAAAGAAATTCGATATTATAACGTGATTGAATACGGATCGTTTTACTGTATATACATATGTATCTTGCTGGTCGTGTCTGGTGATCGAGTTTCAAGCGGTGCATTTTATGGTCTGATCCACATACACTTTGGGTGAACTTAAGTGTTTTTTTGCCTACAAGTGCAAGGCAACACAACAATCGTAAATAGACACACACCTGAGCAACGTTAACAAATTGTTCAAAAACATATGAGTTTGAAGTTAGAGAAACTTAAACTAAAGCCATTCTCGAAACACCAATACCTCCAGAAAATGACACTCTTTGGCGGAATCATTGGTCCTTAGATCGGTTACAGTCAGCGGGGATGTAAAATATCATCAACAAAGATGTAAAATAAAATTATTTATCAAATAAATTTCGTGGATATTAAGATCATTCTCTCGTGTTTCATTTCAATTTAAAGAGAAAAGAAACAACACTCTTTACCAACGAATGACACTGAAGATCACGATTAAAAGACTTCAACGACGACGAAGTTCGTCGTAATGAAAGTGGGTCATTTTAAATATTCAATTATGGAAATTTTGATTTGGCATTTATGCTTGCCAAATATCATTGATATCTTTTTAAATAAACACTCTTTTGTAACGTCTAATGTTGTTCTCCCATCGAACCGAAATCACGAGGTTTTGATGAACTTCTACTGATACCTCAATAGGCTGTTCCAACCGAGTTTGATATGTTTTCAAATGTCATTTCAACAGCTGTGTGTGGACAAAAAACACTAGTGTTGTGATCACCAGAAAAGAGAGACAGAGAAAATGAGAAAATCGGCACCAAAATAAACTGAAGTTCACTCTGTAGGCTTGTTGGGTTTAATAACCTCTCACGGACTGGATGGACGGGGAGTAGGTTGAGTGCCTGCCCCTGCTTAGCGGGGTCCCCGGTTCGAATCCCAGTGAAAGCAAAGCCTAACCTAACTTAACCTCTCACGGATAGATGAACTCGAGGAGTTTTTAACTAGCTTTTGCAGAAAGGCGAAGATTCGAAACCCCGCAAAAGTATGAATCCTAGGAGGTTTGGAGAAATTTGAAATTTTTGTGGGACCATAGCATAACGCACAAAGCGTGTTTTACTTTGCTTGTCTTATTGTTCTTCAAATTGCCTTGAAGACGCGACGGGCGTTTTTATCAGAAATTAAGTATTACAGAGATAAACGACTTCTACCTCTTTTCCCCCTTTTTTTTTGACAACTGTTTTTTATAACGTGTTCATAAACCAAATTGACCAATCAGAGGACGGCATTTACGTTATTTCGTGAATAACTGTCAACAATTCATGAATATCCGTCAAAAAGGCACTCAAATTTGCCGATGGATTAGGGGGCAATCAGCTGTGAAGTCGGCTATCTCTGTTATATTTCATTTCTGGTTTTTATAGCTCTCCCCATAGATCAAAACAATGAGTGAGGCATTTGACAGTTCAGGTCTATTGAAAATTAAATGATAAAGCTAAGTGCAAACAAAATATATAAGAGTGTCGCCGTCGAAAGCGATTCAGAGAATCAAAAAGTAGTATATAATACATATAATATGTTCAGGGCCCAGCTTCTGCAACAACCACTCGTGTTGTGCGTGCTGCTATTGTTCTCTCACGAGTGGTACCTACAGTTTTATGCCGATTCCGAATGGACACTTGCAGAAGCTTTTTCTAAACAGTTATAACTATTTGAGCATTGTGAGTAGCTAGAAAGAGGTGACGCTGTGAAAATTATTTTTGTCCTACCGGGAATTGAACCCAGGCATCGTAGTTGTAGTGCGTAGGTGTCGAGGCACATACTCACGTCACGGCTGTCAGAATCACCAAGTGTTTCTTTAAAAATGCATGCATTCACCATGTCTCATTCTTTCCTGCAGATGTGTACCGCATTCAAGATTCAAAAATCCGCGTGGTTCCGAAAAATGGTTTCGCTTTTAAAAAATGTGAATGAGCTGGCATTTGATAGTGTGCGGTATTTGGATTTTCCTTCATTCCAAATTCATTTCGACAAGAAATGCAACCCAAGTAACAAGTCAACAGATGCATGAGTAATTTTCTGCTAATTTTCCGCTTTGGTGATCACAATTCACCGCCTAGACCATGCAATATTACGCCATGGAACAGCTTTTGCAGTAAAATAACTATCGCAAGACCACAAACGTCTTGAAAGGGTACACTTAGCGGTGTCCCAATACAATTGAGTTATTGTGCAAAATATTCGCAGACAAGTTTGACAACAGGTGCTTATGTTTCAGCAAACGTGTGGAATCCATATACATAATACGTTATGTAAACATAACGTAATACTGTCTAAGTTACAAATACCTTTAAAAACTTCAGTTTTCAAATAAACGTAGCTATTTTTTACAACAAAATTAGTTCGTGCTTGAATATTGGGACACCCTTTTAAAAACTTTTGATTGCTGCATTAGGATACGTTCACAAATAATATATTAATTTTCGTAGTTATAAGAATAATTGAACTCGATTCGAATATAAATCTCTTTTTGGGTCAGAAGAGACAACACTCCTAAAGAATTGTGGAATCAGAGCTTGTTTCTCCATAGGACACCCTCGATATATGTGACAACCACAAAACAAAGCAGTTACTCCCCGATGGCGAGACTGGATAGAGATAGAGTGGCAACGCAGGGGTCTCTTGGGAAGTGCATTTTTTATGTGTAATTTCATTTTGTGAAAACTAAGCACGTCCCACTGAAATGTAGGCAGGCAACCATGAATGAGTTTGGAAGGGAGACAGGAAGTGCAGTGGAAGACATATTTAATGCTGGCAACGTTTGTGATCGACAGGACTGCAAATGAGTACCACTCAAGTGAAGCCAATGAATTTATTCAGTCCATGGTAGAATGCTGGGTATTTAGACTGATCCGAGAGGCGAGTATTATTCAGTCTGAGCTCTGCGCAAAGCGCTATTTGCCCACAAAATAACTCCGACGAAGAAAAGTGAAAAGGAATTCAGTGAAGTTAATTAGATTCCGTGCTGCTGCAGATGCAACGCAACTGGGAAAGCAAAACAAAATTATTAGACCAATGTACAGGAAACTTCTCTTGACCAGGTGCATCATGGAGTAATATAAAAGGCCTTTCTTTGACAGTGAATAACGCCCATATTGTTCCACCTGTCAAATTGGCTGTCATTTATTCAATGGGTTTTGCCAAATCACCATGGACGGACATAGGGTTCAGCACCTGCAAATGATAAAATTGTTTTAAAATGGTTGTTCTGGTCGGGCAATGTCTGGCGTGAGTTACGATTACACCACCATCAGACAGCCCAACGCCGCATCATCATTGGCAATCACGTGACTTAGCTACGATCATACCACCATGTGTCATCATTGATCATCAGGTGACATACCCAAACGAAAATACACCACAAAAATCCAACCGGGAGTATGGAACCATCTATTGACATACCCAAGCTAAAAACAACATCAGAGCATATATCGGGTGCAAGGATGGAAGCTCTAGAGACAGCCAAGAGCTAACATTAGACAGTAGTGTGTCGACCTTGACAGTGACCAGAAGTGTTCTCACAGTATTAAATAAATAAAACATTATAAAAGGCCTTTATTCTTGTGTTTAAAATAAATTAATAAGATAAAATCGTAACTCGTGCATTACTGTCGACATAATCGTCCTACCGAGAGGATCACTTCTCTGGGTGGCGAGCATCTGAAATGTCAAATTTTGTCCATGACTCTGGTGCCGAAGTCAGTGTGAATAAGACAAACGGCGTCATGGGTTACGTTGGCCTTGAGCAACGCTGAAATTTGTTGCTTATTCGCAAATCTCGGTGGCCAGTTCGCATCACCTCTGGATGGGTGGGATGACCATGCCCTCGAATCGCTCGTGCAGAATTTCCATTATGGTGTGAGCTGTGTGGCACGTAGCGTCGTCCTGACCTAACTAAAAAGAACCACCAAATCTGTCTCCGCTTTGAAGAATTCGTTGCGCCGATGACCATTCAAATATTTAGAATTGAAGACCATTAATGAACTATAGAGGAAAGGGATGTCCACCTCTCTGATAAACGGCAGAAACAGAGAATGCATTTACATGAGTTCGTGACTAACTCTCAAGAATTCTCTCAAATTCGTCAATAGAAAAGGAGACAAATAGCATGTATAGGAGCGATCTGCTCATTTAAAAATCCAAACGTCAATCAGACGTTCTCTACTCAATTTTAATTGTTATCTATTTAACGTTAAGATTAGTCGGCTGTCAAGGATGTTACTGAAAACTGACTGCAGCGTAGTTGAAATCTTAGGTTAGTTAAGGCTTGAGTGGCTGCTATAACCTCAAACAGACAAACGGAGGTGTCATCACATGCTCTCTGAAGGCATATAAACCAAGTGGAGATTAGAAGGTTGCTCAGCTGCTACAATCACGTGCACCAAAGACTTTGAGGCGAGCGCAACACCGTTAAGATCACATGGGTTATCAGCAGATCTCCTGCGAGAGTGAAAGAAGTACCTACCAATTGTCGTTTTTCTTGCGTTAGCCAGAGCTGCCCGGTTGCAAAAAAGGTGCACCAGTGTTTTGATCTCTTTCGATGCTCTGACTCTTACACACATCTACGAGTCATTTTCCAATGTAATAACGACAATCCTTCCGGCTTAACGGCCTCTCAAGGATGAGTTTAATTATTTCGATTGCAATGTGTCCAAAATTCCAAATTACGAAAATAAATTCGCGAAACATCAACAACTCCCGGCGGTTCACTTCGGAAGTAGTCAGGCCGTGAAATGGTAGCTTGTTCAGCCGTCGCGACGACGCATCGTAATATATCCTACTCGATCTAGCTCGCAACCCAATAAATACCATTAACATAAATGCAAACCACAAGTGGCTTCGTTATTGACCTTTTCCAGGCAAAAAGTTAAGTAATTCTCGCGTCGAAAAAAGAAACACGCGTTTGTTATTCACGTCATGATTTTTTGGCGCTTGTCTTGCCTAATTTTTAAATTACTTTTGCATTTACCGGCAAAATATTGACGAACATTCGCATGTTTTCGTTGCCGCCAGTCAAACCAGTTCGATCACTTTTACTTTCATGAGATAACTCGCTGTTACATGGTTCACTTGAGGCCGCCGCTTTTCAATTGACCACAGTCATCGCCCTCGACGCAACAACAAAACCGATGAAAAATAAAAAATTCAATGTTGCAAAGTCATTCCCAGTCAACTGAAACTCAAGTCGAGGGCTTGTCTTGTTTGTTTGTTTAATCATCACCATTTTTGTGGAACGTTATTCGTATTCGGGGAGTAAGCAAATGCTTCAGACTCGTCTCACTTGTGTGTAAAACCATTTTGTGGCTTGTGGGTCAGCTACAGTTAGGCTCATAATGGTGTTTGTTTAATCAATTAGATGCGACGTTTTGCGGTTTGAATTTCGAAATCTCAATCAGTCGGCTTTCATTTCATTTACATAACCCTGTTAACGGAGATGGGTTTCTAAAATCCGAATTAACCCAGAATTCCGAAAGACTGTGATTTATACCGAACACAGAAGTAGTTTAGTATTTATGGTTGAATCGACCCCGTGGTGTGATTCCAATAAATTGATTAAGTAAGGACTAACAAATATATTCAGTAGTCTAGGAGCCGCATAACCTTACCGAAACCGCGAGGTTTCGATGTAACCCCAATAAGCCGTTCTCATCGAAGTGTTTTCAAATGTCATTAGCTCTCATTTTTGAAATGGCGTTCAAAACATCTGTCTGTTGACAGAAAAATAATAACAGAACTGCAGTTCTCTCACTAGATGAAATGAGGAAATGGACAGCCAAATGGCCAAAATAAACTTGAGTTAACGCTGTGGGCTTGTTCGGTTTCACAACCTCTCACGGACGAATGAACTAACGAGGGTTTCAACTAGGTTTCGCTGAAAATGCGAATTTTCGAAACCGGGAAAATGCATGCGAAACCTCGGAGCTTTGGAGAAATTTGATGAAACATCGCGGTTTCGTTCGGGGGGAACATAACATAACGTCCGCAAGGTGCCGTAAATGATACCCACTCGAAGCTATAACATGTTCCTTAGATGCAGCGGTGGCTCAAGATTCAAAGCAGAAATGAAGGCAATCAGCCGTGAAGTCGGCTATCTCTGTAATAGTTCATTTCTGCTCAAGAGTATTTTAGTTCCTTTTTGACGTATGACTGTTTCATGAGTCCAGGATATGACTGGAGAGCCTGTTCCGGTCTTTGTTTTAGAAGGTGATTGGATCCGTTACATACAATTTGAAGTCCTCTAGTCCACCGGGCCTAGTCTTAGCGCGTGGAGAAAAAAATATTGACACTGTGACAAGTTTAGTTGAAGAATCTGAATAATTTTTGTCGTGTCTGAAGTCTAAATGGTTCTTGCCAATATGTTTAAAGTCTTTGCCTTTTACAATCCACGTCCAAAAATGTGTGTAAAAATGATCCCAACTATAGCTATAATATCTGTTGTGAATAAACATTCAATAATTGTAGACTAATTGTGTGGGAAAACGGATATATTTGGATTACTGTGGATTTTCTTTGGACATCCGCTACAAGTACTGGGTGCAAATTGCATTGTATGTAAAACAAGCGTGGAGTCTTTGAAATTATTGGCGAATAAGAAAATCCCATATTCCATCCTTCAAATCATCTGGCAGGCTATTGTTCCGGGACATTTAAATCTGATAAATGAGGGATATCATAGTTATGTATATCAAACTAGGGCTAATGAAACAATTGGTCAATGCTCTGAAGATGAATGGTGATTGTTTTAAATCGTCTGTAGGAGGGTCCATAATTTGAGTAGGGACACCGAATGCCGGCATTTTCGATGATCCACGTATAAATAGGTTGACAAAGGAGACTTAAATAATTATATGACTGACTTGACGTGCCTCCCGGTTTTACCCGCGCTGTAGGTGTATTCTCTTGCTCTTTATTTTTACTTTTCTATTTACCTTTATGTTGCGTTCTTAAACATGTTGATCGCAGCGGTGATTTGCATAATAATATAAATAGGACATGTCTATGGGAATTAATTTAGTTAAAATATAAATTATAACTTCAAACCCACAGTAAATTCGTTAAAACTTCCTTAATAAACGGCCTATTTATTGCAAGAAGAATTTTTGCAAATCGGGCTGATAGTTCTTGAGAAAAAGGGAAACAAACAAACTCTACACGTTGAAATGGGCCAAGAATGAATTCGTTGCGAAACAGAAAGGATTAACGCTATGTGGAGCACAATAAAGAGACATTGTTGCACTTCCCAAATTTTGGTTGGTTGTAATATAAGCATCAAGGTATATTTCCTCCACAGCCATTTTGAGGGATTTTCTGAAAATCTTGCCGATTTGATTGAAGAACAAGGGGAACGGTTCCATCCCTAAGAAGCGGTACCAGGATAACCGAAATGTCGGAAGACCCTCTGTTGGAGCATTAAAAAGAGCCCTTGCGAATCATCTCAAGAAACAAAATCTTATAAAATAACATGAAATCTTGTTCTCATTATACTAGAAAAAACGGACCTAGTTCCAGTAGTTTCCTGCAGTTCTTCTGTCGTTGTCGTCCTGTAACAAAAGATAAAGCTTGAAAACTGGCATATTCTTTTGGTAAAAGGGCCCCTTCTTCATATCTCAATGATTAGAGCTACTATTAGAAAATGGAATCGTGAGATTTGAAATCGGTGGGAATAGAGTAAAAAGCACCGTGCAACAAAACCAATTGTTGAGCGATATTGTACGAGGAATAAAAATTATCCTTTTCCTCAATCGACTCAACCAGCAACATAAACTACCCTCTTGAGTGAAAGAGAGAGTGGCCAACGATCGGGTGAATAAGAGAGGAAACGGATTGGGTCATCGTCTTTCGATCGTAAAAGGGTACGGTCCTTGATCTACGCGTGGCAGTGTTTCACGTAACTTAAAGAAATGTAACAGATTTACAAACGAACACACATTTCCAGATGTGATATTCCAATTAAAACAGACGACTCGGGAAAGTAACAAACGAGACCACTGACAGAAGAAGAGTTACAGATTGACAAATCAATTCACGATCATGAGACTTTTTCACCAACGCTCAGAGGTGGCATCCAAACAAGGGCAATGACTCTGAATTCTTTCATATCCACGGTAGTTAAATGAACTACTGTTTTAGAGGGCACTTAAAAAGCGCTGTTCAAAACGGGCCCAGGCCGTCGTAAAAGTAGACGACAAACGTTCTGCATGCAGAATTTACTTTTTAGACTTTTATGAGAGAAATGCCGTTTGGAAATGGGATCAGTAAGAGAATAGCGCTCGAATTAACTCGAAGGTGGGAACAGCATAGGGAACAGATTATTCCGTGTAAAACCAGCCAACAAGACAGACTGACACCCAATCAAACCCCAAACCACACATCACTTGAAAAAGTCCCCGCTTTAGAGTCGGCACTTCACTTAAGAACTCACGATGACTTGCTAGATGCAATCTGTGCAGGTTCCTGACAATAACACAGCACAGCACGGTAAACAACTTAACTACCAGTCCCGTGACTAGTTTCGATCTATCAACACAACCCTCACCTAATTGCTCACAGATGTGATAAAAGCGCAAAAAACCACACAGCTTGTCCTTTGTTTAATTTTCGAAAGAACCACACTCAAAATGGCGCACACCGAGGCGTATACGTAACAAAAAAACAAGAAAAAATTAAAAATTCACAGTTCACTGCTGAAATTCGAATTGAAAATAGAAAGCACACCGCCTTAACCTTGTCCTCGGTGGCCACTCAACTCAGAGGATATAAACCAAACAAACGTCGCGGAGCCTCAGGTCGTTGGCTGGACTTTGAGAATAAACAATCGACTTGAATTGCAAATTAATTGCTCTCCCGAATATTGAATACGCAAAATGTTTTCACTGACGCGCCTCCGCTTATAGAACTTTTCACCGAGGGGGGCACGACTTTGATGGCACGACAGACTGGCGCGTACTGTAGGACTGTCGGCGGATGGTTATGTGTTTCTTCTCGGTTTTTCAGAATACAAATAAATCAATTGGCCGACCCGCGGATCAATTAAAGTTTCACTCTCCAGTGGAGTCACCTTGTGCGCCATATGCGCGAGGCGACCAGAATTCTGATGGCCTCAATGAGTAACTAGTTTACGAGAACGTCGGCAGTTGATGTAGTTTTCACCCAGCTCTTGATTAGCACTCACTAATTGATGACTGATGCACTGATTGACTATTGATTGGCTCTGCTGGACCCTACGAGAGACGCAGCTTGACCGTGACTACGAGTAATGTGACGGCGACAACGACGACAACGTCAACAAACAGCGGCGACAATGTTGTTCCACTGCCGGCTGGCGAGAGGTATCTAGTTCTTGAAGTCCACCAGCTAGGTATATTTATGAGGACCGTTGTGGAAACGGTTGGGTTGGCAGTGCATACGCGAAACATTCCCCACCTGTTGGAGTAGAAGTTGCGCCCGTGTGTGTGGGCAAGTCGATGCGTGGCTGTGTTTGTGGATAAAAGTCTCCAGCAGGCTTGGGGACTGCTGTGATGCATACTGATTAGGGTGGCTATTCGAAGTGGATTAGAGTCGAAGTGGATTGGCCGTCACAGGCGGCTTGGCAGGGCTCTGCTGATAGCATTTTGATGATGATTGCCTCCGAGGGTGTGTGTGTGTCGGAGACGTCATGTGGTGACCGCCCGGCTGGAGTTGATTTACAGTGCGGTGTACACAGACAATTGGGTTCTCTGTATTGCGTACGTGGTAAGGAATAGGATTGGGATTCCTTTTGTGTCACTGGTATCACAACCGCCGGCCATCGATAGCCGGAAAGGACGCTGCGTCTCCAAGTGTACAGGGTGATGTGAAAGATGGATATGCTTTTTTTCAGGCCCTTGCGAATTTGATGAGCGACAAGGGAAACGACTGTAAAAGATGCTCCTTACAATTTCTCAACGCAAGGGCAACATCGAAAACTGAATTATTTTGGAAACATTTTTTTCGAATAGGAGGGTTATACGTTTATTTCATGAAGTGTTTAAACATATTCTGTAAGTCAAGCCTACAATACAACTCTCGCCTAGCTTGGTCAGAAGATTACAGATACGCAATAACTGAGGACTTTTTCAACGGATACCTCTTTTCATGATGTTGTGCAATAATTTTGCCGTCTATTGAAGTTGATTTTTTGGCAGCCAAAGTTGAGGTGTAACGACGTGTCATAGTTTGCCCACACAGTTGTGAAGTTGGGCGTCTGCAAGTCCTGTGGAGGCAGTGTGTCTTGTGGTTGTTCATACATGGATTTTCCTGCCTCCAATAGATTTTCATCAGTCATCATGTTCATGAACCGGGCATGGCTCATGTACAGTGTAGACGGTGTGTCATGTCGTAAAATTGTGGTTCTCCCACACGATGTTTATTTGGACATCGCTTTTCCTGCATATACTGGATTTTTTCATGTCATGTTTACGAATAGGGCATGGTTCATGTCCAGTGGAGTCAACAGAAATTTGAAGGCGTAAACAAATTCAATGTTGGGTTAAGCACATGACATCGACATCGTCGGGCGTGCTGTCCTGGAAGTAGCCACGGCAATAGAAGAAGGGACGAAGCGAAGGTCTGCCGACCAATTCAATTCAATTCAATTCAATTCAATTTTGCTTTTATTCAATTAAAATGTTTCTTTGTTACATTATCTGCAAAGCCAAAAAGGCTTGTCTGCAGAAGGCTAAATACAATATTTGTTTATGTTATTATTGTTGTTGAATCCAAGGTTTAGGTTAATGTAATTATATAACAATTGGAACAGTTAAAAAGATTAAATTTTATGTTGAAACTCAATCTGTATAGAGTTATGAAAAAAGAAAATTAAGACATACATGTAATGATGAAATGAATGTACAAGATCTTACAAGTAGAATATAAAATGAAGAAAGAACGAAGATAAAGACATACATATATAATTCAATTGTGTTTTTTTTTTTTTTTTGTTAACTTTTTCATGGTTGTAGATACATTTTTTTGATTTGTTTCAGCGCTTCAGTTCTCGTGATGTTGCGATATCCTCTTGGTATGCTGTTTCATATCGTTGGGACTGCAACGTACGTACGCCCATATTCGTTCCAGAACCTCGGTACTACGTACAGTTGGTGTTGTCGTCTTCTGGTGTTGACAGTTTGCTGCGTCCGGATTCTATATGTGTTGTCGTTGTAGAAACTTGCCAGCACTTCGAGGTCATGGATTTGAGTGATGGTCAGCATATTTGTTGTTTGATCTCCCCATTCCCCATTCTGCTCGTCGCCATTATACATTGCTTTTTGTAAAATTTTTTCTAGTCTTCTTTGTACCTTTTGAAGTTGTATGCGAGTATGCCGTACCTAATATGGGATTCAACCAATCCGAAATAACACTGTTTAAGGACATTACCAGTACACTTATCACTTAGATGGAAGAGTGCATAGGCTGCTTGATATAACTTCTTCTTCAGCGCTTCTATATGGTTCCTCCATTTAAAGTTGCAGTCAACTATCAGGCCAAGATACTTGTATGTTGATACGTTGTCTAAGTATTTGCCGCAGTTATCATCTTCTCTTATGTGTTCATTATTACGACTTCTGTGGAAGCAATCTATGTCATGCATTTTTATCTTTAGTTTTGTTTCTGGGATATGCGGCGGAATTACCTTGGTCTTCAGAGCGTTGATAATTAATCCATGGTCGTGACACCAAGCTGTGATACCATTGAAGTCTAATTGCATCATTTTGGCTGCTTCTTCTACGATCCTATGGCTTACTACTATCGCTGTGTCATCTGCAATCGCATATCCCGTACTATATATACTTTAGCACTGACAATAGATCGTTGACGTAAAAAATGAATAAAAGTGGCCCCAATTTTGATCCCTGTGGCACATCGTAAGGCACTTTTCGTTCTTCGCTGAAGAAGTGGCCAATCTTAACTTTGAAGGACCTGTTACGTAGATAGCTCTCAAATCACGCCAGAATGTCCCCTCCTATTCTAATTTTTTCGAATTGTCTCAGGATTTGCTTGTGACTCAATGTATCGAACGCTTTCTTGAAGTCAATGAATAAGACCAGCGAGTTGTGATTCTTATCCAAGTTTTGATATATTTTGTTCGCAAAGTCCCCCAGCAGTCGGTTGATACTTTTATTCTTGCGAAATCCAAATTGATGTGTATTTAATATTTGGTATTTCTCCACATGGTCATAAAGCTTTTGTGCCAGTAGTTCTTCCATAACTTTGTCGACAACTGATAATATAGAAATTGGCCTATAATTTGTGACATTCCGTCACACACTAACTAGGACAACAAATTACGATCGGCAGTTGCAACTTCGAGGTAGTAAAGGAGTTTGTCTTCCTCGGGGCAAGCGTAAGATCCGACGTAGAGTTGTTCTTCCAAATCGGCTTTACTTGGGTTTGTCGAGACAACTGGGCTCAAAACTCTTGCTTCGAAGGACTAAAGTCATGATCCACAAAATTCTTATTTTGCCAGTTCTGCTATATCGAGATGAACGTTGGAGGATTCGCGGAGCCCTCGAAAGAAAAATTTTGCATCAGATATACGTATGATACTATCTGCGACGATAGTGAAGGCAGAAGAAAATACAACCGCAAGCTCTACGAGCAGTAGCACGCTTTGCCACGCACATGGACACCAATGCTCCAGCAAGAGACTTCGAATCCGAGCTTCTTCCCGGTTCTATATTGGTCTGGAATGACCGGAGGCTAGTATTAATTAGGTTCAGGTCCTACTTGGGTCGCTTGACAATTAAATTAAGTTATATTGTAGGAGGCTGAGACAACAAAATAAAAGAGACATGTTATCGGTTCGACGCTTTATTACAAACTGAACTTAACTTAGCAAGTGAAGAAAACATAGCAGCGCAAGTAGTGCTGTCTTACAAAGATGACATGAATGGGAATACTGTTCTATGATTCAATAATGCTTCAGTTATTCTATTATTTGTATTAGTTACATACATAGGGTATATATAATATACTTAAACGAATTTGAAGGCAATAATTGCATTTTATGTTTCTTAATAGTTTAGATTGGAATACTTTAAATATCTTTTATCAAAACTGCACAAGGCCGACTTCACAGCTGATTGGCGCCTTACCTAGCGACGAATTTGATTCATTCTGACAGTTATTCATGAATTTTTGACGGTAATTCACCATATAATGTGAATGCCGTTCTCTGATTGGTTAATTTGGTTTGAAAAAAACGATATAGAAAACAGTTGTCAAAAATGACAAGGGAGATGGAAGTGGGACTTCTCGTTAACACTTCATTTCTGCTATAAAGCATACAAAATAAAACATAAAAAACTAATGAAATCCAAGAAAGATACAGTGGACTCTCTCGAACTCGAACTTTCTCGACATATTTTACATACATTTCCCTCAATTTTCCTTATAAAAACCTCTCTCTAAGTCAAACTCCCCCTAACTCTGTCATCCCGTGACAATTCGACTTATGGGGAGTCCACTGTATATACAAGATTGCGCCTTTATTCTTTCACTTTGCTTGTGATACGTAGGCCGGGACAGCGTGATTTGACAACTGGCTGGATTTGATACATGTTTACATCCCAAACATTGATTCAAGTTTTCAGTTTTTTGTTAAATAAGTCAAGTTTTTGAAATAATATTTCAATTATTCAGTATTTACAATTATTTAGATTGACAAAATTAACCCAAACAAGAAGACCAATATAACAAAAAAACAACAAAACAATGTGTTTGAAGCTCTATATCAAGAGGAGTGTAATGTGAGAATCGTCGCCTATTAAAGTGAAAACTAAAATGTGGAATGAAAGATCTCTTTACTTTTAGTGAATTATTTTATTTATTTTTCTTTTTCTTTTGTACGGATGCTCTAATATTACCTTATTTAATGTTCTAAAAAACAGTCTTTAAAATCTCTCCTCGCATTCCACATTTTCTGCTAATTCTTTGTGCGATTTTAAAAAGTTATTGGAGATGAGCAAGTCATCTCCATTAATTTTGTTGAATATATCCTCTGGTTGACTCATTTTGGTCATCGGCTACGATGTTTAGGTGGTTTATCCAAGTGGAAGTATCGTCGCTGCTTTGGTCCACCCGGATCCCTGGAATTTGATCCCCAAACTTGTGGCAAATATAGCCTGCAAGGTTCTTCAGACCGTCGTGAATTATTCCCATGTTATTGTTTGGCTCAATAACCTCATCCGGGATAGCCTCAGGTTCATCGATGAACACTGGTTTCTCCTCCAACAGGCTTGCAATCATTAGCTTTTTTTTTTTCTTTCTTTGATTCCATCCTCATGCCACGAGATGAAGTGGTAGCTGTTGACTGTGGTTGTACCCTTGAACAGTTCCCATCTTCAATTTTCTTTAATTTAATTGCATTACATGCTTATTACATTAATTACATTAAATGTGGAGAGCAAATCCGAGATTTTTTACTTGGATTTAAATTGTATCGTAGATTTGGTTTTACGTTATTATTTGCGTATTTGCGTTACAATTAAACACCGCACAACTCATTTTCGAAAAATAGCTTATTTATTTCGCTATTCACAAGCTTCTATATAATAAATTTAAATTGTTTAAGTTTTCGCGCCGAAATTACAACCTGTGGAGATCTGTAACTCCCGATTATGACCAGCCAGCTGCAGGTACCCACACTGATCAGGCACATACTTGAAACACACACATCTTATGCAGACACTTGTCACATGCACTGGACATGTACACACTTGTTGGTAGTCAGTCTAGTAGTCACCGAGCAATAAGTGTCAATAAGTGTGGGGAAATAGAGTAAAAATAAATCATTATTCTTTAACTATTGAGTAGAGTGTTTAATTTGATTTCGATACACCACGGGTCATTACACAACCAATTCTCACATCCGTATATATAGAAGTGAGTATCCAATCGTCTCGGGCTACGTCACCAAAAAATTTACAGAAATGTTGTTAACATGGCGGACATTAGTAAAAGCATAATCTTGTATACATTCTTTAATTAAATCGAGAAAGCCGTTCTCAAGTTATGGTGTTGCTAAGGGAAACATCGATTCATTTATATAAACACTGATGGTCATATGTAGGTATTCGATATACACTGCTCCACAAAATTTTGGGTACAAAAATGCAATTTAGAAAAAAGAGCTTTCATTCACATGATATAAGTTATAATATATATCTGCCTTGATCTTGACGTGCATTAATACAGAAATGAAGTATTACAGAGATAGCCTACTTCACAGCTGATCGCCCCCTAGTCCATCGACGAATTTGAGCGCTTTTTTGACAGATATTCATGAATTATTGACGAAATAACGTAAATGCCGTCGTCTGATTGGTCAATTTGGTTTATAAAACACAGTTGTCAAATATTTTAAGGGGCAAGAGTGGTAGAA
The DNA here is from genome assembly GCA_964034865.1 of Eristalis intricaria. Classification (NCBI taxonomy): domain Eukaryota; kingdom Metazoa; phylum Arthropoda; class Insecta; order Diptera; family Syrphidae; genus Eristalis; species Eristalis intricaria. The sequence continues at coordinate 126,206,964 of OZ035873.1, forward strand.
GTCGGGAATCTCAGTAATACTTCATTTCTGGTATCAGTGTATATAAATTTCATGTTCATTTATTTCAAAGGGACAGCCTACTGCTAAATTTACAATCATCAAAGGTGAACTGGTAGTTTTTTGAAATTATCCAAGTTTCTGCGCAATTTTCTTTCAGTAAGAACCTTCTGTGGGTCCCCGTGACGTAGTGTGTTAGTGCGTCGACTCCTACGCAGAGGGTGCCAGGTTCGATACCCGAATTTACCACCTATCATAATTCACGGCTCCACCTCTTTCGAGTCACTGACAATGCCCAGAGAGTATTCCTGTCTAGAAAGAGCTTCTTATCTTCGCCGTTCGGAGTCGGCATTAAACTGTAGGACCCTTCCACGCGTGAAAGAACAATAGCACGCACAACACGAGTGGTTGCTGAGAAGCTAGGCCCAGGTCCACCTCGGACTGTCGCTTCAGCCATATTATTATTATTATAAAGCATACAATTATTTGTTTTTTTTTTTTTCAATTCTCTGAAAAACCCTCAACGCGACATCAAAGACAAACTTATTGAATGCAGTTTTTTGTAGCAAGCTAAACAACTATCCACATCGTCCACTAATATGGTTTCTCCTAACGTCTGACCACTTTTATCAAATGTTTATATCAGGACGTCCTCTTGAGTCTATTATCAGTTACTTCATCATCTTCTTTGCGTGGCACGCTTGGTCATAGGACTAGCAATCGTTTGATTTTTGTACAGCTGTCTATCAAGTCTGAATGGCAAAGTTCTAAAAGCTTCAATAGTTGCCACCTTCACTTTACCTATCTTCTTCTCTCTCTGAATGTACAACCACCAATGTTAGTAAGAGGTTACCGACTTGTACTCGACACCGTTTTGTCGATATTTCTAATAATAAGTGTTAATTTATCGAAGATGGAGCATCCACGAAAACACAATTCAGACCTTGGCGCAATCAGAGTAATTTGGTCACAATATCTAAGTCAGCTTTGCATGAAGAATATGTTTAATCAATCAAAAATGCCACTTCTGTTCTGTCCGGTGTCACGCCACTGAGAATGAGTCTGTTGATGAAAGAGAAAACCTAGTCAAGTTCACGCGCTTGTGACCGCACACGATTGAGAGTAATTTCGTTATTTTATTTTTCACTCATGACTGGCATAAATTGGGTCTTTCATCGCCCCATGAGCTTGATCACAAAACCACCTCTCTGGCAATCAATGCGAATTCAGGTTTCCATCTGGCCGCCATCCAGTCGACGCACCTGGCCGCGATCAAGTCAACAAGGCGGTTGCCGTGTGTTGGATGTATGAGCCACAACAGAGAAACGTTTCACAATTGTTTGCCCAATTTCGTGCTCACCTGGGCCCACTGCCTGACAAATGATGTGGAATTGGAACGTTGGTCTTTGCCTATTTTCTATCACATTTCATTTTTTATTGCCTGTTGCCTACGAAGCTGGACACACTTCTTGCGCTGGTTTTGCTTAAATTGTGATATTTGTGGTTCGGCCGAATTCAGCCCGTATTGCTGACAATCTGTCAAGTTGTATAAGAAAAGCTAACATTGTTTCATAAGAACAAAATTAGAATAATTCATTTGATGGCTTTGGTTCCACTTTATGGGTGCTAAAATAGATAGAGATATAGATTTTAATTAGAAGTGATTACTTCGAACTGAGTGTATGCACTGGTGAACCCCCATACATTCTGCCACATGTCTCCTTGGTTGAGTCATGATAGACAAGGCTATAAACTAGAATTGGTCCAGAAAAATTCAACGAGAAGCCGGCCTTTCTGAGAAGTAAACCTTAATGTCGCTTCATTTTCAATCTCACACCACATGACGGCATTGAACGACAAATGGTTGACTTCACTTCCGCTTCCAGTGACATATTTTCAAGAAAGAATTTGCACAATATTCTTGAAAGCGCACCGACACGCCCGTTTAAAATTCAAAGACCCTGGTACCAGACAAAGTTATCTGGGATAACAACCACATCTCGGTCAAGAAGTCCATAGATCTTTAGGTATGCACAAATGGAAGCCGGACTTACTTACTTACATATCAGGCTGGCGATCCATGTAGGGCAGGAGCCTGAGCGATAGCTGCTTTCCATTGTTGACTGTCCTGTGCACGCTGTTTTCAGACATCAAGACCAAACTGTTTTGCATTGGCGATTACTTAGTCCTTATACCGGAAATTCGGTCCTCCTCTCCTTCTCAAACCTGAAGGCTCGCATTCAAAGACCCTCTTAGCTGGAACATTGTTGTCCGCGCGCTCGATGTGGCATAGCCAGTGCAGTCGACGGATCTTTGCCTTCCGGACTAATGTCACATTCTGGTACAGCTCGTAGAGTTCCCGGTAATGTCTTCTCCTCCATGCGTCTTCCTCGTAGACAGGACCATATATCCGGGGGAAGCAGGATCAAATAACTCAAACACTCCCTGAACCAAACCTGCCAAAATGTAATGCAGCCATTTCCCCATTGCCATTACTGATTCCTCGCTTATCTCAAGAAAATATTGTCTAGCAGCTCAGTATTCGCCTGTGGTGAGTGCCAGGACGTGGAGGTTAGGTTAGGTTGAGGTGGCTGACTGTCGCGCATACGGACAGCAGACACACTTACGCCAAGCATAGGCCCATTGTGTTACCATGCGGATATTAGGCTACCTATCCCACAAACCAATTTGTGCTTTTGATAAAGCGAAAAAGAGGGCTGATTCTGATGCTGCTCAGTTCAGATTTACATAGAAATGGGCCGCCAGAAGTCTGAATCTACGGGATGAGAGAGCACTGCAGCTGCATAGCAAGTGTTCAATGGTTGCTGCCTCATCCTCGTCCATGCAGCTTCGACAGAAATCATTGTAAGGAGGGCCTAGTCTAGAGGCGTGAGTTCCGATGGCACAATGCCCTGTTAGAACGCTAATAAGGGATCTGAGATTTGGCCTGCTTAATCTGATCAAGCTAAGCGATCGTTTGGGATCGATCACAGGCCAGATTTCTTTGGTAATGAGGTATTCTGTGCCAGAGGTCCATCCGCGGTTTGTTTGAGCAAGTGTTTCATGCTTCTGCAGATGTTTTGTAGTAGCGATAGGCGTGGAGGGTGGGTCTCCACCCGGAAAGAACACGGAGCTTGTGCCCTTTCTAGCGAGTTCGTCCGCTTCGCTTCTTCAATTCCCTGGAATGTCACAGTGTCCCGGCACCCACATAAGTTGGATGTTAAAGTACTTTTCCATCTCGGTAAGAGATATGCGGCAATTAAGGGAAGTCTAGACGTGGAGACAATCGAAGGAACTGTGTTGCTACCCAGGTACCCAACAACACTGTACACACTATATCTAAGCTCTTGGTACTAAGAAACTATCACGGGTTGACTGGCAAGCAATACAAGGCAAACCTCCCAGATGCCTAGCCCAGACGAGTTCACTATCGTTCTAAACACCAGCGACAAATGCAAATCGATTGCACTAAAGTTGTCTTTAAGGGACACTTCTGTGCCCTAGGTCGACGTGCCGCTTAAATTACAACAATATTGTGTTAGTACAGATTTTGCCAAGTACTCTTGAATATCGTGCGCAATATAGCACTCTCAATTGTGTGCATCACTGGAGTCGACAATTGGGCTCAATACTGTTGTAAATGCATGAAAAAATAAAAATGTGCATTAAACATTCCCTAGCAAGAGAGTAATTGAAACTTCTCTTTCAATTTGATGTTCATGTGCTTTTTGACGTAACCGAAAGTAAGAATACTGAAAGGCGGTTGTGAATGTGTGGTAATGGCACAAAAGCTGATGCTCGACGCTGTCGGTATGTTCATCCTAAGCGTAGGCTAAGTCTTTTATTAGAAACTTTTGATGCTCGTAACGCCTAAGATTATGCGACATTTTTAAATGATTAGGGCTTTAAAATTAATTTATTCTGTACTTCTTTCACTGTGGCTGTGTTCTCTGATTCAAATTTTGGAAATAATTTTAAGTAGTTCATAAGAAATCGCCGTTGAATAAGAATCAACTATCAATTCACTTGTGTAAAATTGTCTGCCACTCTTTTAGTCATATACTGTACATCCTGCACATATGGTGGAACCGAACTCGACAAGGAGACTTGAGTTCGAAGACCCTCATATCTGGTGGTGTCCATACGCGTGTTTAAGCGTGGTACAGCTCTTAGATGAAAGTTTAAAAATTAACATTTTTCGTGCAACAACTGCTTCAATATTGCTCTACCGTGCCCAAGTTTGGGGATATTGCCAATTTGAAGAAGTACAAATATTTTTGCGGTATTTTCTAAGAACCGCTTGCGAGCTCGGTCGCACGCCCAACCTGCATTTAGAAACAACAGTACCACCATCAAGATGCACTTTGAATAGATAGATAGATAGATATTTATTTCTTCGTTTAAAAAAATTTTACATGGTTTGCCAACACACAATTTACATACAGTGTTATGATGATATTTAATACATCTTTCAACTGAGAAAGTAGTTTTTTATTGTTAGGAACTATTTATTAAATTTTGAGTATTTTGGAGGGTAAACAACGGGAAAAAAACCCTCATAGGGAAAAAACCCTCATAGAGATGCACTTTGAATATGTCAGAAAAATAATGGAAATGGATGATGCAAGACTGCCTAAACAAGTACTGAAGCACACGCTCGCGACTAGAGGAAATCTAGTTACAAAGTCGGAAGAGCTGGGATTTGAACCGGGGAAAAACTTCCGTAATCCACCTGATATAAGTACCGCGAACCTAAGCAACATGTTTAATATTATTCTTGAGAGGGTAAACCGTACTTCTTATGAAAAATCTAAGACTGAAGCAAAATCTTCGCAGAACAGAATGATATATAGCCAACTGATTTTCGACCTTAAGGAAAATACGTACTTCCAAAACCGCTTTTCACTAAATATGATCAACATAATACTTAAACTAAGGGGTGAGCTTATCAATCTAAATTATATTCCACATCGACCAGACCTGCCAATTCTATGCGTTTTTTGTCGAAAGAGAAGAGAAGATATAAACTCTTCAGTGCCAGATGTCCAATCCTAAATGAGATACGAGCTCTGAGTTACATAAAACGCATAATAGATGGAATTTTTAATCAAACATAAATTGTTAAATAATTGAGCTTATAAAATGTCAATCTGAGTGACGGCCTTTGGCCAAACCATATTCAACTTAGGTTATCTTAACTATAGCAGAAAGTTTGTGTGTCTGGCCGACAAAGGCTCCGAAGCTACACGTCGCAGAGCTCTGAAATTTTCAACAAAAATCATTCTAAAGTTTAAATGCTGAATATGACAATCTTTAAGTCGGTACGGCATACGGTTCGGAAGTTACGAGCACTTTTTAAAAGGGAATAAAATTCTCAAAATAAGAATGGTTTCATCAATCCGGTATGAAACCAGTTGCGTAGTCGTGGATATCAAACATCCCCCAGTGTGTTGTAACTTCCATATATACACACACCTTTTTCATATTTTGCTTTGGTGCAACCATTCAGTTTTTTCTACGTCTCAATCGAACATATCCGAATGACTGGCTGAGTCACCAAACGAAAAGGAAACAATAAACATTTTCGCACTTTTCTTACACTTCTGAACAGATTAGCCGATTTAGATAAAATTTCAGAGCTAGACTAATTACATAATGTGTTACAAGATAGGCTATTTTTTTCATTATGTTGGACAATAGTGCCTTACGTGCTGTCTGACTGCCTTAAAAGATTCTAGCGCCCTTAATACATTTGAGGACATTGTGTTTGTCGAAGATCTTGATGTGGTGGATTTCGTCTTGAAGCACGATAGAACTCGACTCGACAGAATCCTTGTATTGGGTGCAAAGATTCCGGCCCTATCTTCAATCCATCTTTGATCCGTCTGTGAACCATACCAGACTTCTACGGTCTAGTGTTGGAATAATATCGAAATCGTAAGCCAAAAGGAGAAGAAGCTTCTATGCCTTGAAAAAAAGGTCTCTTGCTATGTCCCAGCTTAAGAATATCGAAGAGTCTCGAGGCTTTATATATCTTAACTATAAAGCAGAAAGTTTGTGTGCCTGGCCGACAAAGGCTCCGAAACTATACGTCGCAGAGCTCTGAAAAAATCATTCTAAAATGCTTAAAAAATGCAATTCTGAATGTGAATTTTTAAGTCGGTACGATATACGGTTCGGAAGCTACGAGCACTTTTCAAACGGGAATAAAATTCACAAAATAAGGGTGGTTGCATCAATCCGGTATGAAACCATTTCAAGTTGCGTAGTCGTGGATATCAACCATCCCCCAGTGTGTTGTAACTTCCATATATACACACACATTTATCACATTTTGCTTTGGTGCAACCACGTCTCAATCGAACATATACGAACGACTGCCTGCGTCACCAAGCGAAAAGGAAACAATAAACATTTTCGCACTTTTTTTATTTTGTCACACACGAACTATCTAAGCATGTACATGTACACAGCTGCATACAAATCATTCAATTTTGCTGAAATTGTGAGTATTGAACTCAGATATAATGGATGGTTCTCAAGAGCTCACACGTATTCACAGACAGGCGACAAAAAGCGTATAAAAAACGCTGTCAGATGAAATCACGGGGCAAGGGAGGATATCTCTATTATAGGTTATCTCTGATTGAACTTCTGAACGGATTAGCCGATTAAGATAGAATTTCAGAGCTAGACTAATTACATAATGTGTTACAAGACAGGCTAATTTTGTTCATGGTTCATGAAGTTTGACTTCAATTTGCACAACAAGTGAACATCGCGCGCAGGTACATAGATGGGATTTCCAAGAAGCTTGATATCCTCCCACGTTGTGTGTAAATGGTTGAGAAAAAACCGTAATTTCCGTCCGTTTTGCTGCAGCACACATTGATAATTCAAACTTCAACATGTATGCATACAGTCAACGAATTGTACTCATTTTGAGTAGGGATCAGAATGAGAGATTGGGATAGGCATCAATGACAAAAGAAAATTCAAATTGTTCTCTGAGTTCTGGTTCGAGCAGTTTTATTATTGTTTTGAATTAAAAAGTGCGGTAATAATGTAGGTAAAGTACCGGTTGAAGAAACAAACCCGGGCAAAGCCGGGTACGAAATCTAGTACAACTATAAATTTAAAATTCTGTTATAATCAATAATGTTTGTTACTACTACTACAGCTCTTAGAGTTCGCTATTAGTTATTATCTTACATTCACATTCATAGCAGACACTACATATATCCGACGCACAATCTTACTTTCGAAGGCAACAAATTTTTACTTTGATGGACAAAAAATAGCTTTGTAGAGCATGGCTTTGGCCCACTGAGTCAGGAATTTTGAGCCAAGTTGTTTCGACAGTCAAGGACAATTCTACGTCGGATCTCCGCTAAGATGTTATTAGTACAAATTACCTTTGCCCCGATCCCGAGTGAATCGAAAGTTTAGTTGTCAGCCATGACGTTATACCATCACTTGGGACAGAAGGGATTCTCGTACTTTGTCTTTTCGCCACTTATATGATGCTAATTTAACCTGTCCTTCAATGACCGTAAAAGCTTTCAACAGAGATGTGAAGGGATTTGAAGAAGGTAGTGCCCTCCGTGTTTACTGCTGCTGCGAAAATGGTGCGTATCGATTTGAAACTCTCTAGTCTTCTCCAGGATTTGGCTCAGTGTGAATTAGGCTTGTGTAGTTCACGAGCGAACTAGTTCAAAAGACGACAAGGTACGTATGTGAACTAGTTCAATACATTTTTTAATTATAGTTCGTTTAGTTCACTATACAAACCCAGGAATACCTTACCCTGCATACATGCATGCTCAGTGTATATGCTTGTATTCAAAAGAGTAACTAGACTAGAGTTGGGTAGTTCCGGAACTGTATTAAACAAGGCGAGCTTGGCATTCATTATTCATTCACAGTTCTCATATGCATGTATGCATGTAGTTCACCAATGATCGATCGTTGTTGTTTTCATATTTTTAGTTGTTTTCATAGTTTTAGTTTTAGTTCTTTTACCAGCAAATATAGATGGAAGCTTATCCACGCATTCTCCACACGTACAATCTAAACTTTTCTACATAAAAACATGTCACAAGGAACCACATACATAGTTCTGCCGTTATGTTCAACGCAGAACGCCTCATGAAATTGATATGTCTCCTGGAACTACTTAACTTAACCTAACTATTTGAAATTGAAAATTTTTTAATTTGTTTGTGTTACGTGAGAAGTTTCACTTCATTTTGATTATTCCTTCAACAATGAAGTGATAGCGGTTAGTGGTGTGTCAACCCGGGTTGAAAAACCAAGTTAACCCGGGTAACACCTAAACCGACTCAAACCGAGTAACATTTATTTCAAACCGAATTGGCAAAACCAATGAAACAAACCGAATACACAAATAAAAAACTGTATCTGCCGCATTCCATATTGGTTCGGGTCGTAGCCACCAAATCAGGCTGCAGCATTTCTTTGATTTTTTTTTATTTATTTATCTACAAGTTTCTTACGTACTAACAGAACTCTTAAACATGAGAAAGTATTTTTAATCATATTATTATGAAAGTAAATATGCTTAATAATTCATTTTTAAAGTGCAGTCTGCTATCAGGTATATCCATATTTTGTGAATATTCGTTGAAAACTCTACTACCCTTATAAGGGGTTCATGCCTTCCGTATTCCGTATTGTGAAACGTTTCAAATAATAACCGTAGATTACGGAGTGGCCTAATATAATAATATAATATAATATGGTTGGCGCGACAGTCCGAGGTGGACCTGGGCCTAGCTTCTCAGCAACCACTTGTGTTGTGCGTGCTATTGTTCATTGACGAGTGGAAGGGACCTACAGTTTTATGCCGACTCCGAACGGCGAAGTTGAGAAGCTCTTTCTAGACAGAAATACTCTTTGAGCATTGTCAGTGACTCGAAAGAAGTGGAGCCGTGAATTATGATGGGTGGTAAATTCGGGTATCGAACTTGACACCCTCTGCGTAGGAGTCGACGCACTTTCCCACTACGCCACTGCGACCCACAAGTGGCCTAATGGGCAAATAAAATTTAAGTACTGACAAAAGATATGACCATTTTATATAATAAGATAAAACATCCCTAACAAACATTACGTCATAAGCAATGCGTCTAGTTTTAAGAGATTTTGAACCAAGCAATAGACACCTTTCCATATAGTTCGGGTGAAAATTCCATAGCATTTTAGGAAATATGAAATTCGTAAACCTGAATTTTTTTCAATGCGCTGAGAATATGTGACAAAATAAGGATTCCATACAACCACCGCATATTCAAGAATGGACCTGACCATAGAGACGTACAGGGATAACAGTGTGAATGGATCAGTGAATCCTTTTGTGTTACGCTTTATGAAGCCGACTGCTGAGTTGGCTTTTGGGTTTCGTTTCGGTAACTTTTCGCGTATTGTGTGCTTTGTATGTATACATAATATTCTCTCTTTTTTATTTTGACGTCAAAGAAAGTAAGCTGCGTTGCGACCACGGTTAACAACTTTGAAAAAAATTTTGTACCAAATTTAGAAAAAAAAGGTAGCAAACGAAGAAAAAAAATTCTAAAGCTGGAAAAATTAATATACAAAAAAAATATGATGCAGTTCACTTGGACTGTGGTTTTTATCTGTTTTGTGAGATTAATATAATAGCAGGAGACATCTCAAAAGTCGGATCAAAAGTCAGTTACATATAAATACACAAGCAGCTGTCAAACAAAACAATTGAGCGTGTTCAGTAATTTGTTAACATGATTTGCATGGGTGAATTTAATCGCATACGTTTAAGTATAATTTACATGAGGTGATGTTCGTATTCATAGTTCATTTTTAATTTACCTTAATAAACAAAACGATATAAAAACTACGAACCAACCAAAAGTCCCATAATAAAAAAAAAATCCAGATTTGGTGGAAATCTAACAAGATGGAAACCGTGGTTGAAACGTGCGAGTAGAAGAAGATTCGAAGAGAAGAGAGAAAAATTGAATCAAATTTGCACACACACAGCCGGTATTGGCTTGTCTGTACAGTGCGCCTATTGCTTCCCTTGCCAACACAATCGTCTTGGGATACACATAGAACACTGAAATCAATTCGAAATAAAATAGAATTGGACAATACAACTCGACTTGCCCCATTTAATAATAAATATTGTTTGCTTTCTGTTCATCATCAATTCTTGGCGTCAACCCGGGTTACAAATCGGTCTGTTTCTATTTAAACCCGGGTTAACACGCCTTGCAAAACTTTCGGGTTGGCACACTACTAATAGCGATTTATTTATAACAATAATATGACGGCCAACCGGCGAAAATTGCACAAAACACAGTTTCCTGAGCAGTGACTTAAATTGAACTAAATTAACGAAAATAACGAACTAGTTCAATAAACCGATTTGAACTAAGTTGAGCGCCCTCTGGACTGAATTTAAATGTCTACAAAATGGAAGTGGCACTTTTCTCAATACAAGCGAAAAATGGAAGATGCACTGTCCTTAAAATAACCATCCACAACATAAGTTGAGTATCGGCAATATTTTCTTGCGTTAGAATGAATTCCAAATAGCAATAATGTAATTAGCTTAACGCACCAGTCCCAGGTGGCCCATGAACTCATTTTTAGGGTAACACAATGTGCAGGCTATTCAATCCTTTGGCAAAGTTTGGCTCGAAAGACATACCTAGATGGCCTAGACATCTTCCAAGAAACCTTACAGAATTTTAGATAACTGTAGAATCGCTCGTAGGAAACGATCAGAGGTAAGGTATGTATTCAAATCCACAAAATTTGGTGTGCCACAGGAGAGTGCTCTTGGCCCTATCCTTTATCTCCTTCTTGTAGAATCGCTCGTAGTGATCATGGAAACGACTAGAAGCAAGGTATGTATTCAAATCCACAAAATTTGGTGTGCCACAGGAGAGTGCTCTTGGCCCTATCCTTTATCTCCTTCTTGTAGAATCGCTCGTAGTGATCATGGAAACGACTAGAAGCAAGGTATGAATTCAAATCCACAAAATTTGGTGTGCCACAGGAGAGTGCTCTTGGCCCTATCCTTTATCTCCTTCTTGTAGAATCGCTCGTAGTGATCATGGAAACGACTAGAAGCAAGGTATGAATTCAAATCCACAAAATTTGGTGTGCCACAGGAGAGTGCTCTTGGCCCTATCCTTTATCTCCTTCTTGTAGAATCGCTCGTAGTGATCATGGAAACGACTAGAAGCAAGGTATGAATTCAAATCCACAAAATTTGGTGTGCCACAGGCGAGTGCTCTTGGCCCTATCCTTTATCTCCTTCTTGTAGAATCGCTCGTAGTGATCATGGAAACGACTAGAAGCAAGGTATGAATTGAAATCCACAAAATTTGGTGTGCCACAGGAGAGTGCTCTTGGCCCTATCCTTTATCTCCTTCTTGTAGAATCGCTCGTAGTGATCATTGAAACGACTAGAAGCAAGGTATGTATTCAAATCCACAAAATTTGGTGTGCCACAGGAGAGTGCTCTTGGCCCTATCCTTTATGTCCTTAACGTTGCTATCTGCATTTGTTTTTATGTAAATGTCTATGCATTTATGTGTTACTCCTTGTACCTTGCATACATTTACATTATTATATTTCATTGAATTTGTCTTTTCTTGCAATGTTTATTTTCGTGGGTAGTGTAGTGGTTATTTTTAAGCAACGGCGTGTGAAAAAGATGTTTTTTCGTCATTGCTGTGGGTAATTAGTACCATAAGGTTTGGCATCACTGGACTGGTGCCCAAATACCTAAGCCCCCTGTTATAGGGCAAGTTGAAGCCAGGAACTTCCAGCGGAAATGGAAAGTCTATATCATCGAACTGTAAAATAGCCGAAGAAAGGCTGGCAGCACTCCCATCCCCATCCCACGAGTACAAAGCCATGAGGTTTTAAGTAAAATGAATAATATTTAATAACACGTCTACACAAATAATACAACAAAATAAATTCGTCTAGTATCTTACAAAAGCCTCCTGAGGTGATCGCTTAATTTTGGTCACGTTTCTAAACGAAATTTGGTGGCAAGTACGCGTTGTTGGCATTTGCCAACTGTTGGATGTTGCCTAGGCTAACCGATTGCTCGATGCGGTGTTCAGCGTTGTTGGTGACGCTGCTGCTGCTGCCCAATGAACCAATGACGGATGAGACGGGGGCAATACCTTCATCAGAAACCTGGCTGGTTCCGCCCAAAGCATCGTATTGAGCTTGGATCTGTTCCTGAGCATGGGCGGCCTCCTGGTTGGTCTTGTACTTGATGAAGAACACCTCTGGCTTGGCGGTGGTGCCTTGTACTTCTTGAACTTCAGCGTGGATATCGGCGGCGTCGGTCTTCTTGCTGAGCACGTAGATGACGGTCTTCTCCTCGTTGGCAGCTGGGATGATCTTGATGGCGGCCTTCTTGCTGGCCTTGGATGGTGCCCGGATGAAGACGACGTTGTAGTTCTTGCGTGGGGTGCCGACGGTGATCAGCTTCTCCCTGTACTCGTCCTCGCTCTCCTCGGGGGCTGAGTGCAAGTAGAACCTCTTTGAGATGATGGTCTGTTGGGGCTGTTGCACTTGCTGCTGTTGGACGAAGCTGTTTGATGAGGACGATCCCTGGCTGAAGAGGATTGGCTGCTGGACTTGCTGCTGCACGTGCTGCTGCACGTGCTGCTGCACGTGCTGCTGCACATGCTGCTGCGATTGCTGGTTGTTGAAGAAGCTGGACGAGGAGCCCACCGATGTGGCTGGCACTGGGGCGAATGTCTGGAAATTGCCACCCAGACCAGTTGCGCCAACTGACACCTGGTTCTGGTTGTAGTTGTATCCTTGAGGAGCAGCCAACGCCACGGCTGATAGGCAAAGAACCTGAAAAGGAATGAGCACACAGTGAGTTCAAGTTTGTGATCCACTGCTCGGGCAGGCAACTGACAATGAATCCACGCATCTTTCTGCTTGAGTAAATGTGACCTAAATGAAAGGAGCTAGACGAACGATTGACTCAGAGGTGAAGCTCTGTGTTGGAACTGATGCTGAGATAGACGCAGCAATCAGCTTTTATACACCAAAACCGAAACCGCTTCAAGCAATCGAACTGCCAGATAATTACCAGCCTTCGAGATGAGATCTTCGGGCTGATGATGCCGGCCCGGCAGAGAGGGGCGACGAGTGTCCCCCGCCTGCCAAAAATAATTTCCCCCAAAAATTTGATGCCATGTTCCAACAACAAACACCTTCACGGCGGTGTGTACTTGCATGCAACGCCGCAGACACTTTCGCAATGGAGCCAAACGGTGGCTTTTTTTTCTCTCCTTTCTTTCGGCGTTTTCTTCTTCGCTTCTCTCCTCGGATATCCGACACATCTGATGAGCATTACCATCATCATCGGTCACTGCGGCGGGGGAAGAGGGCGCAAAGCCGCCACTAGATGCTGCAAGTGGGACACTTGTTGGAGGTGGAGGGATTATAGATGCTTACTGAACGCAATCAAAGCGAAATGGCCTGCAAATGTCAGCTGATGTTTTCATTATTTCCTAACGGATCACCAATTAATCTCGTAATTATAGTGCCAGTGCTGCGGTTGGTTTGTTTTGTGCGTTGGCCACTTGATCACCGCACGATAGGGAGAAGGTGGCACCAAGCGCTGATTGCCTATTGACGTGATGATGAATTTTTGGGCTTTTGTGCAGGCCTGTTGTCACCTGGGTGAAACCGACTGATTTGGTTGTCAGCGAGTGGCTATTTGCATATTGGCAGGCCCTTCGCGGACGTGGCTCCAGGTTCCGGGCGAGGAAACCTTGGAGGTGATTGCTGAAGTAGCACGCGATGTCAACGTAATCGCTTGGCCTAGCCTGGAGCCACTGCTCTCGGATGCACTAATCGTGGTTTAATGTGCGATGACACGTGGAGGTTGGTTGGTTTCGCATACTGAAGTTGAAATTAAGTGCCCTTAAGTGCTTGTTGCGGGCGGTACATCTGAGTAGATGCCTGCTTAGATTCGATGGTTGCCTTTGTAATGGTGCTGCCAGGAGTGAGGATGATGAGGAATATTGGCAGCTATGATCAAATCGTTTGCTTGTTGGATTAGATTTGCTCTGTTTTGGAAGAACGACTGCGAATGTGGGCCGGTTGGGATTATGTACGCCAAGACGAGAATAATTGACCAAAGTCACGCGATAGATGAATACAGGGATCGTCAGTTTCCTGATTCTGTTTTGAATAACTTCACAGCGCTTCACTCGTTCCAGGCCCTCGGTGATTCTGCAGAAACTTGATGTTCTTTCCAGCAATGGTGTGTTCGACACCTACTTACATAACAGCAACACAACACTTTCACCAGAATTCTGATCCCAGATCGGGATTTCTGGGCAGAGGGTTGGAAAACGGACGCAGGCGGTAGACGGTGGAACGTTGGTCTTCTCCAAATAATTAACTTTTCCATAAGAAGTCACATCTACTGAGTAGGTTCCAGCATGAGATTAAAGCAATTCGAAAATCACTGTCCTGGCACTTGTGCTCGACAGATAGGCCGTCATCAGGACTTGTGGCTCTACTGCTGTGGCTCATCTCTAGAAAAAATAGTTGAACAGGTTAGGTAAGTTGAGGTGGTAACTCTCTAGATCTACAATTGTTTAGTAGACTTAGAAGAGGTATACGTCCGAGAAGTGGGTCGCTGTGGCGTAGTGGGTTAGTGCGTCGACTCCTACGCAGAGGGTGCCAGGTTCGATACCCGAATTTACCACCTTTCATATTTGACAGCTCCACCTCTTTCGACTCACTGACAATGCTCAAAGAGTATTCCTGTCTAGAAAAGGCTTCTCAACTTCGCCGTTCGGCGACCGAGAGCTAAAATCTTGCGACGCTCATTGTTTTAAAGTACGGTTCAAGGCTATTAGTATCTAGGAATCATCATTGACAGAAATATGAGCTGGTCGAATCATATTCTTGCCTTAAGACAGCATTTACGTTCGACGGTTCAAAGCTTTTACCGTCTCAGAAAAATGCTTGATAAGAAAACCCTAAAAGAGGTGTACTATGGTATATTTGAGTCGAAACTGCAATATGGTATTAACGGTTGGGGGGGATTCTTACCATAGCAATCTTCAGCCACTACTTGCCTTACAAAAGTGTGCTGTAAGGGGAGTCTATAAGGCAAAACGTTTTGCTCGTTCTATGGTTTTGTTCACAACATTGAGAATTCTGTTTATGAAACATTTGCACCTATATGAAGTTTCAAAAATATTTTTTATAAGAGGTTGCCATTTGCAGAGTCCAAACACTATTACCCCAAATGTGTGTAGCCTTTGAATAAATCTTGTAAATTCTCCTCCTTTTCGCAGCAGACTACTCTATAGTTTCGTATAAATTGTTTAATAAACTACCGGAATATACTCGCGGTACAAGGCATCTAAGTCGATATCTGAAACAACATTTGGCTTCTTGGTTTCAATCACGATGAAATTAAAGATTTATTGGTAAACACAGTTTAACATCAAAGTAATGTTAACTATAAAGCAGAATGTTTTTGTTTCTGACCCACAAAGGCTCCGAAACTACACGTCGCAGAGCTTTGAAATTTTCAACAAAAATCCTTCTAAAATTTAAATGCTGAATGTGACAATTTTTAAGTCGTTACGACATACGGTTCGGAAGTTACGAGCACTTTTCAAACGGGAATAAAATTCACAAAATAAGGGTGGTTGCATCAATCCGGTATGAAACCATTTCAAGTTGCGTAGTCGTGGATATCAACCATCCCCCAGTGTGTTGTAACTTCCATATATACACACACATTTATCACATTTTGCTTTGGTGCAACCACGTCTCAATCGAACATATACGAACGACTGCCTGCGTCACCAAGCGAAAAGGAAACAATAAACATTTTCGCACTTTTTTTATTTTGTCACACCCGAACTATCTAAGCATGTACATGTACACAGCTGCATACAAATCATTCAATTTTGCTGAAATTGTGAGTATTGAACTCAGATATAATGGATGGTTCTCAAGAGCTCACACGTATTCACAGACAGGCGACAAAAAGCGTATAAAAAACGCTGTCAGATGAAATCACGGGGCAAGGGAGGATATCTCTATTATAGGTTATCTCTGATTGAACTTCTGAACGTATTAGCCGATTAAGATAGAATTTCAGAGCTAGACTAATTACATAATGTGTTACAAGATAGGCTAATTTTGTTCATGGTTCATGAAGTTTGACTTCAATTTGCACAACAAGTGAACATCGCGCACAGGTACATAGATGGGATTTCCAAGAAGCTTGATATCCCTCCACGTTGTTTGTTAATGGTTGAGAAAAAACCGTAATTTCAGTCCGTTTTGCTGCAGCACACATTGATAATTCAAACTTCAACATGTATGCATACAGTCAACGAATTGTACTCATTTTGAGTAGGGATCTGAATGAGAGATTGGGATAGGCATCAATGACAAAATATCAGAAATTCAAATTCTTCTCTGAGTTCCTGTTCGAGCAGTCTTATTATTGTTTTGAATTAAAAAGTGCCGTAATAATGCAAGTAAAGTACCGGTTGAGGAAACAAACCCGGGCAAAGCCAGGTACAAAATCTAGTATAATATAAACTCTTCTAGTATACCTACGGGTCTAATATAATGAATTTTGTTTTTTATAATTCTCCTATTTTAAAATATTTACTCTCTTATATCCCCCCTCACACTCAACACTTAAAACCTTCCGTTATGAAGTGACATTCCCACATTTTTCTTTTCAAAAATAAATATGTCACTACGCATTCTTATTTCTACATTATTTATCAATAATTGTTAAGCATATCAATGAATTTACAATATAATGAATTTATGTCCATATACAGCCGTTGACAACTAATTAGAAACGACAGTATTAACTTCAAATAGCAGTGTTTTCTCATTTATTCCATTATTTTTTTCGATTATTTTTTTTAATTAATCATTGGAACTTGGATATTGGAAGATAAAATAACACAATTTATACATTTTCTTTTTTGAAAATATATTCTTAGAGGAGTTTTTGCTGTAAAACTCAATTTAGAAACACAACTAATTAGAAAGGCTGGAGAAATAATAACAAAAATGTAAGACAATCTTTAGAAATTATGTCGAAACTTATCATGCTAGCTGCGTTTTTTTGCAAGCGTATATACGCTTAAATTTCGATTTGCATGTAAAATACACTAACAACGAATCCTATATCCGCTTAACTTACTCATCATATCTATCGCCGCATAAGGAATAAGCGCGAATAAAAACAATGCTTCCAAGCATTATTTTCTGTGTGTTCATTCCTGGATTCATTCACTCATTGTTTAGGTTGCTGTATGTGGCTCACATTTGCAGGTGTGGTTGATGCATTAGATCATTTTGAATTCTTTTGGCATCCATAAGTATGCAATTTTTGGTATAGTCAGAGTGTCTCTGATATACATTCCGTTTTAACTTCGTAAACGATTCTTTTTATTTGATTAAAATTGTTTTTATTTTATAATTATTAAATGTTTTTGCTTTTAAAGTGATGGTCACGCTACACAGTCACAAAACGAAGATTGTGACCATCAAAGATCAACCATCACCTTCCAGGACTACACCCCTGACTGCTTAGCAAATGTCATAAATGTCGTCGGTGCTGCCAAGATTTTATGATGAATCATTAAGCGCCGATGATCGCTTTTTTGTGCACTTCAAAATTAGGCGTATATACGCTTGCAAAAAAACACAGCTATTGTCTTATTATGACTAGTACTTAGATGGAAGGCCGCTTTGTTCCAACACAGCTCCACCACGATTCTGCATCGATCTTGATGCTGCACCACGCCTCCTTCACCTTTTCATGCAAAACATCCAAATTCGAAATGTTTTGAGTACTGACAGCAAATGTGTTACAATGGATTTAATGTGTTCTAATGGTCTTATTTTGAAGGCAGTTCCGTCTCTATAACAGTTGAGTTTGGGTTAACGGTACTAAATCAATACCTTTCCCCGTGGGATATGGATTTCGTCAGGGGTGCTTATTATTAGCTCTCATTTTCTTTGTAATTATAATGTTATAAATGCTGGGATAAAGGTTTTCTTCGACAAGTTCGAGGTGGGAGCAGATGAAGAAGTTTGTCTGAGCTCTTTTTTACTCAAGCATTCCTGTTCCTGGATGGGAAGCTCAAAGCGACGTTAAGGGTTTATTACCCATGTTCATGATATTGAGCGAAAGAATAACATCGTGAACAAAAGTTGCCGAGATGAGAATTTTCATGCTGTTGTGGGAGTTGTTCACCGTGTTAGTGTGATGTTAGATTAGGTTAGGTTTGGGCAGACGTAGACGTGGCGGGGCCACGTCGCACTTTGGTCCAGTTCGACCTATTATGGTGCTCATGGGGGAAATAATCTTTCCGGTCCCACTCGTGTTTGGCAGATGCTATTATGCTTGTGCGTCCAGCCATCCAGAAATCCTGATAAGCCTGCAAAGAGATTTTATTATGATACCCCAAAAATATATACATCAATCGATTTGTCGTGAGTAGCGGTATTACTTAAAATGGTTCTTAGTATCCTAAGTCCTTTATTCGGCCTTTAAATCCATTTTATATAAACCTTGTTTTTTCCATGACCAATTCTATGTAGGATGTTCAATAGTTGTAAGTCAACAGTTGGAATCTTTTTGTCTTCACAATAATAATATTAATGTGGGTGGCGCGACAGTCCGAGGCGGACCTGGGCCTAGATTCTCAGCAACCACTTGTGTTGTGCGTGCTATTGCTTTTTCAGGCGTGGAAGGGACCTACAATTTAATGCCGACTCCGAACGGCGAATGTGAGAAGCTTTTTCTAGACAGGAATACTCTTTGAGCATTGTCAGTGACTCGAAAGAGGTGGAGCCGTGAATTATGATAGGTGGTTAGTTCGGCTATCGAACCGTGCCAGCACCCTCTGCGTAGGAGTCGACGCACTTACCCACTACGCCGCGGCGACCACATAGTCTTCACAAAAGACGCCCAATATTTTTTGCCGTGAAATTTTTTCAATGTAAAAAATTATTCGTAAATTTGTATTTTAATTTTCCATTCAACGGTACTTAAATGAAGAAATACTTGTATTTTCTTATTCTCCGTTCCGTTCTACCCTTGTTATAGTCTTAAATGAAAACTTAAGACTTTACATTTATGCACAATCATTATTTCATGTAGAACATATAAAAAATAAAAAAAATAAAGCAAAACTGAAATATCATTAGATCTCTTAATTCTATTCTCATTCAGATTCTGAAAATATATTATACATACTAGCTCTATGGACTCGCTTTGCGTCTGGGTATTTTAGTCACCTCCATATAGATATAAAATATATTTTTTTTTAATTGAATAGACATAATTTGTATTTATGATATTCATATGTATACATACACTATGTAGGTACGTATATACTTCATGACTAAAGGACCCAGCAGAGTGGGTCTATTCAGCTAGTTACATGTATAAATCTATATCTTGTGTCAGAGGAGTATCGATCGAGCAGCGGCAGAGGACCGACAGGCTTCACTTGGTCTCCGCAAGATCCTATCCTTTTCATGTATAATTTCATTTATATTATTTTAAGTGTGCGTAGATAATAATAAAACGGCTGTCTTTTGACACTTGCTTAATGGTATCCATTTTGCTATTGCTTAAAAATTGTGTTTTGTACTTCTCAGTTATTCTTGATTCAAAATATTGATTTCTTAATTCTTCTAAACGATCACTTCTCCTGAAATTTATTTTATATTGGTCTTAATTTACTAATTTACCACTCAACAATATTTTAATTATTTAAATAAAATAAAAAACTTAAGTAAAACATTTGAATTATGTGAATTTATTATTGATATTGATATTTATATTGTTACAATATTTGAATTCTGTGAATTAGTATTTATATGCAATTTTAGTAAACTAAACTAAACTATACTAGAAAGTTCAACCTATACGCATACCTCTTATTGAGGGTGGAATGACTATGGAATAAATCTCCTCAATCAAATGCTATAATTTGTAGTTTCTCCACTAAACAGATGTTTGTTCAGCTCTTGTGATACACTCATTGGCGGACCTGAATAATAGGGTATAACTTGCTCCTAAGGTCAATGTGAAGCAGATGCTTTATTTGTCGTCACCAAGCAGACCCAATGTTGTTTCTTGGCAAATATAAATTTGATTGACAAGTGCAGGTAGTACCTCGTGTTTAGAGTACCGTGATATGACTGAATAAACGAACAAAACCCTATGTTAAGCGCCACAATGAAGAGTGCTCATAAAGTATGACCTTTGCGGTCGGACTTATATTTACTAGCAAAATTGAAAAGTTGAATCATAGAAAAATGAATTCCATGAAGGCAGTCGCTGGGCATATATGAAGGGCAATTAGTTTGGATTTTTGAAAAATTCAACGATTTGCTGACGAAAAAGACAAAAGATAGAATGGGACGAGGGTTAGTCACAAACTACTCATGTTTGAAAATAGGTGGCGTTGCCAACAGGAAATGACATTACTGTCGCACTGTGCACCAGAATGTTATTAAAGTTGGCATTAAATCAACTATTAAGGCTGGGAAGATAAACTGCGGTACGCACGGTTGCCACTTTGGTAGTTTTTTTTTATTTATTTTGGGACTTTTGCTATTTGGCAATTTTGATCTCGTTTTGGTAAATAAAAACGAACTTCGAATTAGAAGTTGTTAGAGTAAGGTTTTGTGAAATTCATTAAATTTCCTACCTCAGTTATTAAATTCGAACATCATGTTTTATACCACGTTTCCATCGAACCGAAACCACAAGGTTCGCATAAACCTTTACTAAAACCTCAATAGGCCGTTTCCATCGAGGTTGAAGTGATTTCAAGTCATTCGCTCTTCAATGTATAAGTGCCCGCCAAAACAAATGTCACCAGCTTTCAATTTTTAAATGACGGCCAGATCGGCTGTCTGGTCACAGGAAATAATTGTCTGAGAAAATAAAAGAATGAGAAAACGCTCACCGAAATAAACTGAAGTTCACTCTGTAGGCTTGTTCGGTTTGTCAACCTCTCATGGTCGAATGAATTCAAGGGGGCTACAACGATGTTTACAAGAACCTGCGAGGTTTGCAGCCGTTGAAAATGTTTGTCGGAATCTAGTAGGTTCGGAGAAATTTGATGAAACCTCGCGGTTTCGTTCGGTGGAAACGTGGTATTCGATTGAGACAAGAAATCACGAAAAAATAAGCTCATATCAAAGATTTGAGAAAAATACGAAACCAATAAAAACTCCTTTGTTGCTTGAGCGCCGGTTGATTTGCAAATGAATGAGTACTTAGCAGAGCTAACACTTGTTCACTTCTGTATAACCTACAATATCCCATTTCTCCAAACCTTTAAAAGGGGGAATTCTTTCCAGATTTCCAAGTGGCAAAATTACTTAAATGTAGCAAGACTCAATCGGTTGCAAAACAAAGAATTTTTTCAGAAATGAAAACATCAAAATCGAAATTTTCCCTTATTACGGACGAGAGCACTGACATATCTCTTTATTTATATCTGTCGTTCAGTATGTCGATAAAATATCTAAAAATTTTGAGAAAAACTTTTTAGTAGATACATTTTTGGTTCTTGCGCTGTAGCGAGTCATTTATTGAGTCATATTTTGTAAGTGGTTAGTAAGAAGTTAGTAGTCATTTGAATGATTTTGAGAATCGAGATATTGTACTAATTGATTATCACTCGAATAATCATTCGAATGCGCCCATCGCGACATAGTGCGACAGAAAAAAAGAGACATTTAAATAAAACAACGTTGTGAAATGTTTTGGTTTCTACATATGCTTTCTGGCTTTATTTTGATGCTACATTCATGCCGCCTTGGCTTCGCTGGTAGAGGTTCAAACTGTCGGTCGATTTTATGATGACTTTGTTCAATAGTGCGTAGATATTCCGCCGATAGTGTCTCAAATGTTGCCCTCGTGTTCAGTGGTTGGCTTATTAGGGTGGAATAAGGAGCTGATAAATTGATGAATTGATGAATTGAGGCCAAATTGATGAAGGCTCGCTATAAGATGACCCAGTAGTCAGATTTGTCCTTTACATCGCTCTTACGGCATGTAGTGTCAAGTTGTTGGAAACACAATTATATGAATTTATATCTGAGACCATTGACGGTTTGGTTAAGTTAGGTACCAGTTCACTTAGACCATTTTGGTCCATTGTGATACCCATTGTCAGACTACTACCACTGATTGACCACTCCAGAGATAGTGCCGTTAATTTGATCCCAACAGCAAATGGTGACTAGACCAGATTTGAAAATGCGTATTAACTTTGGGATTCGAACCGGGGACCATGATAACCAGGGGCAGGCACTCTAACAACTGCGCCATCTAGTCATCATTGACGGTTACTGTAGGAAGATAAAAGGTCCATATCGCAAGCCACACTAAACCGTCAGTCTTTGTGGATGCATTGATTCGTTGGTCATACAATTCGTTGGGAATTTCGCTTGATGACATAGCCGCTGAACTAGAAATGGGCATCGTCCGAGAGTATGCCTTTTCGGCCAAAAGTCCGCTTCGCCGGCACAATGTCCATCGGCAATTAATGAACTTTGAATGGTTGTTGTTGTGCAAGTAACCAGTGTATTCAAGGAACTTTTCTATGCGTGTTCATGGTTAATGACAGTGAGTTCAAATAAATTCGCGTGCATTCACTCGCATTCATATCCAACGTACTCATTGAATACAGTATTCCGTGTATTTTTGCGTATTCTGTAGACCGCACAAAGATATTAATTACTCACCCCTGGGGATGTTGGCACAAATCCTACCGCAAAATGAGCCAGGTTGAATCTCTCAGGATACCCAAATCAGCCGATCGGTTTCGAATCGACTTTTCAGAGGTATAATTTGATGCTGACCGCTACAGTGGCTATATAAGCTTCACTTTGCACCAATCTCTGTTCGGTTGGTGGCTTAAAGTCCAAACTAGTGGACTCGTGGCCAAAATTTGCCATGGTGCGAAGAATTGCATGACACTGAAGCTGCAAAATTCACGTTGCATATTTACAACTAAGCCGGAAGTTCGATAGTTTCTTTTAATAATTTCCTCACATTCGCCAGGTATTAGGCGTTGCATGGTGAAATGGAAAACCTTACTGAATATTTTGGCAGCTCAAACATAACAACTTTACTTGATATTTGGTAGAAGCTTAATTTTCTATATGAATGGCCTAATCCCGTACTTCTTTCTTCTCTTCCTTTAGATTTAAGTTTCGACTATGTTAATATTCCATAATTGTATAGTATACTAGCGGACCCTGTGCCTGCTTCGCTAGGCAGATCACATTAATTAATAAATAAGAATGAAAAACACTGGTTTTACTGTTGGTTTTTCCTATATTTATTTTATATCTTCTGTTGCCCCAACGTATTAGCTGCAACTACCAAAACCCGCACAATTGGCGGCGCGAGATGATTCAGAGAATAACACCAGATTTGGGTAAAATTTCAAATTTCCTTTATTAAAGATAGATATTAATACAATGTCTTTATGATATTTATGCTACTTATTATCTCGGGAGTATTTGAGTTTATCAAGTGTACGTTAAATGTACGTTGCGCTTGTGCGAACCTCAAAAGCCAACGAGAAAAAAGGCATGCGAATATGGCCGACTCAAGTGGAATGAATCTTAAATATGGCCGACTCAGTTGGAGCAAATATTAAATATGGCCGACTCAAATGGTATAAATGAAGATGGTGAAAAAAGGGGATAATAATAAATTTTCCAGGGCTGGAATACAGAGGGGCGCATCAACGTACATTTGCTAAAGGCGCATTTGCACTACTATGCGCAACATCTTCTTTTTATCTAAAGCAAGGTTTATACTTAAGTAATCACAGAGCCCTTTCGTTAACTACATTTTTTGTTTTGTTCTAAATAACCAGAATTAATAGCTTAACTACATGTGACCATGATACACATAATTGTCCGCATGCGAACTGACTGCATATTTAAAGTCAATTACGCACAATTCCAATGCTTATCTTTGCGTCTTGTTTATTGTCATAGCAAAGGCAAGACATATTGGATATTGAAAACTTTTAGAGTCAAACAAAAGAAAAATGCAATGGAATGAGAGTCATGTGAGTGGTGTTCTGTTCAGAGCAGTAGTGCAATCTTAGCTCCGGGTCTTTAAAACAATTATTCCGTTTTTAGCCACACGTAAATTCGAAATAGTTATCGAAGTTGTTCATGAAATAATCGGTTTTTTCGTGTGTAACATTGCTGAACTCGTTGCGCCAACAACATACAATAATTTGTCACATAATACATAAATTCGAGTAAAAATGTCATCAAGTACTCGTGCAAAAACCGCTCATAATGCACTCTTGAGTAATACTCCATCAAGAGGGAACAACATCGATGCTACAGAACTGTGGTTCCGTATTGATAAACGTTTAGTCGCTTTTACTGAGGAAATCAACACAAAAATCTCTCATTTAACTGCCATGGAGGAACACATTCTCACCAAGATAAATAAGATTGAGTCAGACTTAGTTCAAAAAGTGACCATACAATGCAATGGACTGCAATGCCGTATTGATTCTCTGGAGAGATCCCAACTAAACTCCGATGCTGTGTTAGTCGGTGTCCAAGCTAACGATGATGCAGACCTCGGCGAAATTTTCAATAAATTGTGCTCCGCAATCAACATTCCTCCACCACCGATGAATAAAATATTCCGAGCGAAACCAAGAAACGTAGGAGGAAAACCATCGCCGTATGACGGCGCAATAATTTTAAAATTCGCCGATTCCTCCGACAGAAATAATGTTCTACGTCACTGTTTCTCCAAATATAAACAAACCAAAAAAGGTCTCTCTCTTCGCGACATAGGAATATCATCCGAGAGAAAAATTTATGTCAATGAGTGTCTGACGAAGAGCAACTACTTGCTGCAACAGAGAGCGTTAAAGCTGAAAGCAGAAAAGAAAATCTCTTCCGTGCGAACCCACAATGGACAGGTACATGTGCGAAAGATAAGTGGCGAATCCCTTCTCATATTTCATCATATTTTGATTGTCTTTCTGGACTTTTCAAAAGCGTTTGACTCTGTTGATCATTCTATTTTCTTACACAAGTTGAAATCACAATATTTCTTTGAGGAATCCGTTTGTAGACTCGTGGCGTCATATCTTGATGGAAAACTCAGATTGTAGTTAATGGTAATAAGTGCTCACAGGCGTACCGCAAGGATCTGTTTTAGGCCCACTGCTGTTTGTTTTATTCATAAACGATATCTCTCAAAGCATAAAACACTGCGAGCATCATATATACGCTGATGATGTACAGCTTTATAAAGTTTTTAAACTATCCACTTAGCCAAGCGCACTTCGTGATCTCAATAAAGATCTAAACTCCTTATTTATTTGGTCCCAAATGAATTATTTATCCCTGAATCCTTCCAAAACTAAGGCTCTCCAAATAAGCAGAGGAAATCTGTGCAATGCCGTTGACCCAGTTTGTAATAACAACAGCACTAACGAATATGTCTCTAAAATAAAAAATCTTTGAATCATCTTTAACGAACATCTTAGCTGGAATGATCAAATAAATGGTATCGTTCGCAAAATCTATTGTGTGTTACGAGGTCTCAGTCCAGCCCGTTGAAGTCAAACTAAAACTCATAAAGTCATTCGTAGTTCCTCTCATATTATACGGCTGTGAAATTTTTTCAAACATGGACTTTGAATGTTCTCACAAGTTAAACGTTGCTGTCAACAATTGTGAACGATATATTTTCAATCTACATCGGTACGCCCACGTTTCAGATTTCGCTAAAAGAATTATTGGCTGCCCACTTAATGTATTTCTTAAATATCGTACAGTTCTTGCTTTACATAAAATTATATACCGCTAGGCACCAGAATATTTCTACACAAAATTACAATTTGCGCGTTTTCAAAGAACATTGAATTTAATACCACCTAAACATAAGTTTTTGAACACCGAAAGGCAATTTTTTCACTCCCTCCGGAAAATAAAGGGTAGGTACAGTGAACTATTTTGGAAAAAAAAACTTTTTGAATTTTATAAAACGAAGTAACCACTTACGAGTAAATAACAATGATTTCAGTATATGCTTTCTTTACTGTCTTACTTTCTCTATCTTCATCTTTCTCTTCTTATTAATTTTACTCCTTTCCCCCTCCTTATTTCCTTTCCTAATCTTTCCTTAGAATTAAGTTAGGTTAAGATAAGTAAAAATTTGTTATTTTAAGAAAAAATCGTACTTGTACAAGCTTATAAGTTTATCCTTAATTGTACAGAGTTACCTGAATAAATAAATGAAATGAAATGAAATTCATAGCGGGCACTGGCATCTTCTAATATTGCACCTACATTGTTAGATGGTGGTCGAACTGCACATTCTTCACTTAACCTGCCGTTGAATATATAAATCAATGAAACACCAACACGAAATATGTCGAAAACATCTCGCATGGCCAAAGTTTTACTTTTATTGTCAAGAAAAATTGAAAAACAGAAAAAGTTACTTATGATAGAATAAATTCAAACTATTATGTGTTATTTTTTTATTTTATTTTACGCAATGAAACGTGATGAAACGGTTTCCTTAGTCTAAAACACCCAACATACATTTGACCATGACCATTTGACCAAAATGTACTGAAGTTCATGTGTTTTTTCACGCACGCACAACATACGTTTACCGATTTTAACAAAACTTCACACAAACCAGATACAGACCAATATCAAAGAGTTTGGTTTGGTTGAAATCGGTAAATGCGTTAAGGCGTCAACCGGCGACAAACATTTGAGGCTACATTTATATATATACATACATACACAGATTATAATTCTAATTTCTTTCTTCAAAAGTTTTATATCCTTCTTGTACACCGAATAAAAATAATGTCTACGCTGACGTTTTGAAATCCATACCAACACGACAGTGGTTGAGGCTGTATAACTGTGTTTGGGGAGACAGCTAACCTATAAATGTCAGTTTTCAATAGATTTAAATTTGATCAATTCCTTAATGGAACCAGTTATGATATCAAATGATATCAGATATTTCATTTCACTGCGGTCATCATTTTGGTAGACTATCGCAGACAGAAGGTATGTTCAGCAATCACTTTCTTTTCATTTCTGATTACCAGTGTTCCCCTAACATTGTATGATATCTAAACACTTTAATTCGCTGATTATCTTTTCTTCATTTAAATCCGCTCAAGTCAGCATCAGTCCTACGTCAATTGTTCACCGAATCAAATCAATCGATTTGCCATGGTTTGACGCATTTTTGTGACGAATGTACGCCTGTGCCAAAAGCGGCCACAGTGATAACCGTGACGAAAAGTACGCAGAAGAAATTTTACATAAGCGAATGGTAAGTTGTAGGGAAGCACGAGGCACATTGTACAAAAAAAGAAGCCTTTACGTGGATTTTCACTGGTTGATGTGGATCCCATTCCATGTACAGACGTAATCTTAAAACAAAAGTCAAAATTTGTAGTTTTTGATTGAGTTGGTAACGTTTATGCCGTATGACTGTATGGCGCAGTTGGTTAAGTGCCTGCGTTTGGTTAGAGGTTCGAGTCCCAGTGAGGGCAAAGTTAATACGTTTTATCCAGTTCTCAACTCTGGTGCAGGCACCTGGTGTATGGTGTATTAGCAACCCTACGTTGGAGCGTGGGAGCGCGGGAGGTGCTCTTCCATATGTCACAAATTGTGATGTCAGATCGTGGGTAAAAAAATACTATTTTGTGGGTATTTCCCATCTCAAAATAATCTAATAAGGCGAAAGGGAATTCGCATACCAACCAGAACAAAAAGGGGTATTTCCAATCCTCCAATTTATTTCATTACTTTTTATTATATGTTCAATATGATGATTCCGTACTTCTGAAAAGTATCTAATAATATCTGATATTATTTTTTCAGCTCTTGTGATACACTAATTTACGGGACATGAATAATAGGACATAACTTGCTAAGGTCAAAGTGAAGCAGATGCTTTATTTGTCGTCACCAAGCAGACTCAATGTTGTTTCTTGGCAAATATAAATTTGATTGACAAGTGCAGGTAGTACCTCGTGTTTAGAGTACCGTGATATGACTGAATAAACGAACAAAACCTTATGTTAAGCTCCACAATGAAGAGTGCTCATAAAGTATGACCTTTGCGGTCGGACTTATATTTACTCGCAAAATTGAAAAGTTGAATAATAGAAAAATGAATTCCATGAAGGCAGTCGCTGGGCATATATGAAGGGCAATTATTTCGGATTTTTGAAAAATTTAACGATTTGCTGACGAAAAAGATAAAAGATAGGGTTGATCAAAACTACTCATGTTTGAAAATAGGTGGCGTTGCCAACAGGAAATGACATTACTGTCGCACTGTGGACCAGAATGTTATTAAAGTTGGCATTAAATCAACTATTAAAGCTGGGAAGATAAACTGCGGTACGCACGGTTGCCAGTTTGGTAGTTTTTTTTTATTTATTTTGGGACTTTTGCTATTTGGCAATTTTGATCTCGTTTTGGTAAATAAAAAACGAACTTCGAGTTTGAAGTTGTTAGAGACTGGTTTTGTGAAATTCATTAAATTTTCTACCTCAGTTATTGAATTCGAACATCATGTTTTATACCACGTTTCCACCGAACCGAAACCGCGAGGTTCGGATAAACCTTTACTAAAACCTCAATAGGCCTACTACTATAAAGTTTTGGAAATATCTGATATTATCCACAGAAGTGAAAGCAAAATACAAGCTAAATATTATTTTAACAGGTTGATATATTCTCAACGTAACTAGGATCTTAATGATAAAAACTATTTTAGTGGCAGTTATAGTATAAGGTCGATATCTCTAATATGTAGGGCAAGATGCGAAATGATTAATTTGAATGGTGCTCCATAAAAAAACAACAACAAATCTTTGCACTATATGCAAACATCAAATGAACAAAGATACATTCCACTTCCTGCCAATATGTGCAATTTATAAAGACTTACGCCTTATTTACTTCGGGAAGTTGTCATTAACAATGGAGCCAACAAAAAACATACTTGATGGTGACAACTGGGTATAGGAATAATATTCTAACCGAAGTTGCATAAAAAAAAATAAATAAATAAATAATAATAGTAATATGTCGTGGTTTTCAATCATTTAAATTTTCAAAATTGTGTATTAATTAATTTGTAAGCTTTTTAGCGCGTCAATCAGGTAGACGGCAACGCCATTGCCCACTTAAATTATTTGTATTTTTTACTGTTTTTGTAGGTACTGTATTTAATAATGTAAATTCAAAAATTATATGTTATTTGAAAAAAAAACTAAGTGTTTCATTATTTGAACATTTAGTAAAGCTTTATTTTTTTATTGCATTGGAGAAAAAATAAAGCTTTACTCTTCAGTAACCCACCCGAATTCGTTTACCGAACAAAATTTCCATTAAAAAATAGCCATTGCCTGCGTCTTCAGATGTGAAAAATCTACATACATACATGTATTCGTCCTACACTCGTATACGAGGATAATATAATTTTACACCAAACTGAAACAAGTTTGTCCAAGTATATTCCAGATGAAATACATTTGTTATTCATCGGGACGCCTTCACACGCTGGCTTTATGTTTCGAACTTTATGTTCGAAATGTGCCGAAAAGTTCAGGAGAGTTAGCTGAATTTCAAAAGGTTTTGAGGGATGTACAACCAATGTTGAAGCCAGAAGGTACTCGTTGGCATTTCATAAAATACTCCCTACGTTTTTTTAATTAATTTATTTCAGTGCGGGAAGATCTAACTTCACTGTATTGTACAGAAATGTAAAGTCCCAGTCTTAAAAATGTCTCGGAATTTTATAAAACCATTGTATTCCCTTCAATGGGTTGCTCAACTTAGTTTATTGCGGAATCCAGATGCATCATTTATGGCGGACTTAGTCAGCATAGATATTTGGCGGTCAACAATGAGAAGAGATCTTATCTGAATTAGATGCCAATGAGAAAACAGAGGTGACGTTTAGTTGTCTTAACTTGTATAAGGTTCCCGTTATTGAAATGGTTACACGGGTGTCATTTGAGTATGAGTCTAATGAGCACTCCCGGACAATATATATCAATATATATCTATCAACAGCTAAGAGGCTACTGACGAGCTAAGAATTTTTTCGAGCGAAGATAAAAATATTTGTTGAAAAAAGATGCGTATTGATAAAATGCGGCATGAAATATTCAGTTTAAACTATTTTAATGATAATCTATTGTTTCCTAAATTACGAAAAAGTTCCTAAAATAGAGTTGACTCTACTTTTTTTTCAATTGTAACCGATTTGAAATGCAAGAAGAAGAAAATGAGGTGATAAAAAGTAGTATTACGATCAATATTTCAATCAATAAACATTACATTACATTACTTGTTTCAATTTGGTTGTGAATGAGGACCACATATTTTTGAACAATTCGAGCAATGTGTATTCTTGAATATAATAATAATATATTAACTTCTCAGCAACCACACGTGTTGTGCGTGCTATTGTTCTCTCACGCGTGGAAGGGACCTACAGCTTAATGCCGACTCCGAACGGCCAAGTTTGAGAAGCTTTTTCTAGACAGGAAATACTATTTGAGCATTGTCAGTGACTCGAAAGAGGTGGAGCCGTAAAAAATGAAAGATGGTAAGTAAATTCGGGTATCGAACCTGGGACCCTCTGCGTAGGAGTCGACGCACTAACCCACTACACCACGGCCACCATATTCTTGAATATATTTAATTTAAACTTAGACTCTTAAAGTAAACTACCTTTGTTTTTATGCAAATATCCATGTTTTTGTAGGCTACTCATTGTACCTTGTGTATGTTTATATACGTTTATTTCAGTGTTCCTATTTTTGTTTTTAAAAGACTGATTTTTTTCTTTTTTGCTTATATTCGTGGGTATTTTTAAACAACGGCATGGGCGAAAAGTTTATTTTTCATTATTGCTGTGAGTAGTTAGTATCATAAAGTCTGACGACACTAGTCACAAGACTCATGATATATATCTTAGCTCTTATCTTTATTGTCTTGTGCCCAAGCTCAATCTTGTCTCCGGGCAGTTAAGATCTGACCACCAGTGTGGTCGTACTAGAGATTCTGTGGAGAATTTAATTAAATTCCAGAACATGTACTCTGATTTTGTGAGGCATTAGCCCATGAACGGCAAAGATATTTGGGCAAGCCGAGCATTCCCTTGCCGCACGGCGCAGAATCACTTTCATCATTAAACTGTCAAGTCTTGTAGATAGGTTGTGTACCATTTCTACTGATCCCTAGTAGCCTATTAAAATCAAGGCTGACACTCACACTTACCTTTCCAAATGCACTAATCTCTCTCATCACGCAAGCCCACAGTCGGTATAAGAAGAAAGCTTTCTTATAAAAAAAAACTTAAGGAAAGTTTTTATTAAGAAAACATTGCATTTTATATGAAGAAACAAGACGTAACAGAAAAGCTTGTACTTATAATTGATATACAATTTTGGTATGTGGTGTATGTATCCACTAACGCCCGTCCTAACTGTGTTTATGTTGGTTTAACTATGTTTAGGATCTAACATAAACTTCACTCAAGAAGATTCCTTTTTCAAACTCAATATTCAAAGGTGGCTTAGTGATTCATGGATTGTTTGGTATTTTAAAAACTTTATGAAAAATAGTCATTGTGATTGAACACGAAGTGTCTGTAATCGAATGTGTGTGCTATCAAGAACTGCGAGTGTTTGTGGAAACGTAGCAATATTTGGGCGAATTACCTTCAATACAAGAAAGGCTGAGTTCTGAAGCATTGCCGGATAATAATTTTAATATACTAATGGCAATTATGTACTCTCTGGACATGACCATCATTGGTTTAAGTTAAACCACTAGTTGTGTGGAATTTATTGTTAAATCTCCACTGTGGAAACAAAATGAGTATAATTCTGAGTTTATCCTTGGATCGACACCTAAGCTCGCACTGTAAGTTCGGTCATTTGTCTTTGATTACTGATATAAAAACGTAAATAAATATTAATAGGTAAACTTATACATATGTTAGAGTGTAAGTATGTTACAGTGTTTCTAAGCATGTTTGAGTCTAAGTCGACTATCATCAGGTCTGCAAGTGTATTTAGAGTTCAGTCTTAGTATTCGATGAAGTACTGTAGTCGAGGGTACCTATAGACCAGTTGCCAGGCGTGCGCCGCAGTACATATCAAGTATACCACACACCTTTGCTCATCATGAAAGACTCACTTATTTTGACAGTAATTTTATTTTTTCATTTTTTCATTATATTTTTATTTCCATTAAATGGCCATGAACAAAATACTACGTCGGCCTGCTTTGGTTAAAATAGATGAGCTTTCGTTATCAGAGATGAGCAAGCTGAGTACAGGTAGTGTGGGTATTGTGTTCTAATCATATTTCATATTAGGTGATTTGGCCATAACAGTTTCTGCCTTCCTGGTCCGTTATAGCTCTGAAAAAGTCTTCCTTGTATTCCTCATCCTTCCTTCCTCCGAGTCTTACTGACATTTGCATGGGGCTATAAGCAATGTTCGTGTGCAGACCCATGTTTAAGAATTTCTTATAAAAGTTGTTTTTTGACACATTTAAAGACTTTGGTGTATGGAAAAAGTTTCTTTTATGTCTTTTTTTTTCGTATAAGCGGGTTTCTTATACACTTTAATTTTTGCATTACGTTGCACGAAGCAAGGTACGGTGTATTAACTCGCATTTCTTATATATATATCCCATAATATAATAATAATATAATAATAATAATACGGGTGGCGCGACAGTCCGAGGCGGACCAACACCTAGCTTCTCAGACACCACTCGTGTTGTGCGTGCCATTGTTCTTTCACGAGTGGAAGGAAACTACAATTTAATGCCGACTCTGAACGGCAAAGTTGATTAGCTGTTTTCTAGACAGGAATACTCTTTGAGTATTGTCAGTGACTCGAAAGAGGTGGAGCCGTGAATTATCAAAGTTGGTAAATTCGGGTACCGAACCTGGCACACTCTGCGTAGAAGTCGACGCACTTACCGACTACGCCACGGCCCGGCGACCCTATAACCTATACATACTGTATATTGATTAACTCCCCGAATAATAGCTGTATACGCTTAATTTTCAATTTGCATGTAAGATACACTAACAACGAATCCTATATCCGCTTAACTTACTCATCATATCTATCGCCGCTTAAGGAATAAGCGCGAATAAAAACAATGCTTCCAAGCATTATTTTCTGTGTGTTCATTCCTGACTTCATTCATTCATTGCTTAGGTTGCTGTATGTGGCTTACATCGGCAGGTGTGGTTGATGTATTAGATCATTTTGAATTCTTTTGGCATCCATAAGTATGCAATTTTTGGTATACTCAGAGTGTCTTTGCTATACATTCCGTTTTGGCCTCGTAAACGATTCTTTTCATTTAACGAATTTTTTTTTTATTTTATAATTATGAAGTGTTTTTGCTTTTAAAGTGATGGTAACGCTACACAGCCACAAAAAAAGATCAACCATCACCTTCCAGGACTACACCCCTGACTGCTTAGCAAATGTTATAAATGTCGTCGGTGCTGCCAAGATTTTATGATGAATCATTAAGCGCCAATGATCGTTTTTTTGTGCACTTCTAAATTAAGCATGTATACGCTTGCAAAAAAACACAGCTTATGTCACTTTCTATTCAAAGACTTTCCTCATCTGCCATTTCATGAGATGACCGAACAGTTTAGTATTCGTGGATGCCGACACATTGTGACAATTGCAGTTGCGAATCCGATGAGCTCTTCAAACAGTTAGCATTCCATCGCTTTGTCTCCCAGGTGGGCATCCCGGACACAAATCGACGTAGAAACAAGTCACTACGCTATCGATAAACAGACCTTTAGCATCGATCTTTCAGACAATGACTTTTTTAGAAGCTACAGAACCTATGAGCAAAGGAGACCATCCGTCACCTTCTCTGTTCGCGCACTGCATTTGCTACTGCTCAGGAAACCTGCCTCGGTCTACCAAGGAGCTGTGCGACATCGGTCCATCACAGCAAGCACCAATATTCTGTTAGCAGTCGGAACCATAGGATCGGTATCACGAATTGGGTCTACTTCCAAGTCTCCTGGATTCGACACAAAAAAACATTCGGAGAGTACATATGATTCCATAGTCTTCTGGCAACCAAAGATGTGGCTTTATTCTTAATCTAATTGACACTCCACTCCTAGTGGTTATAATTTGGCGGTAAATAGCTATTGCTATTCAAAGGGGCGTCAGCAAACTCCGACACCGGCGCAGATGAAGGTCCCGGATAACCGACATCTTGCTGAGCGTCCTTCTCGTGCAGACTGCCAATCACAGACGACACCGAGGAGACGCCTTCATTCAGTATCTGAGTCGATCCACCCAACTGCTCGTACTCGGCTTGAATCTGGCCCTGGGCATGATCGGCCTCCTCGGGGGTCTTGTATTTGATAAAGTACACCTCCGGTTTGGTTGTCGTCGCTGGCAGCTCCTCGACACGCGCATGAACCTCAACGGGGCCGTCCTGCTTGCTTAGCACGTACACAACGGTTTTCTCCTCCTTGATGGCTGGCACGATTTTGACCGTTGCAGGTTTCTGCACTTTGGTTGGAGCGCGAATGAAGACGACGTTGTAGTTCTTCTTGTGGTGCCCTAAAGTGAGGACCTTCTCTGCAACCTCCTCGTCTTCCTCATCGGGAGCTGAGTGAATGAAAAATCTCTTGGAGACCATCACCACATTTTGTTTGTGCTCAGGAAGGACTCCGTAGGTGGCGGCAGGACGACGCAGGTGATCCGAAGGGAAGTGCAGTGCCCTCAGACTATCCTCAACAAGTGGAGTGTCAACGGAATACTGCTGATCCTGCTGAACTCCTTGCTCATGCCTTAGTGGGTAAGTGTATCCCTGCGGTGCGGCAGCAGACAGGCTAACGACACAGAAAATCTGAAAGGAAACCAAGTTAGAGTTGAGTGGCTGTAGTTGCGGTGCCTGCACTTACAATCAGTCCACGCATGTTCCGGCCTGGAGTTGTCGAGTTAATGAACGAGTGAGATGTGCTTGAGATCTGCGAGTCAATCATCAATTTATACTTGCGCTCTCTCGACCTGGAGATCGCCGGCTTAATTAGTTCGAGGCATGGAATTAAAATTAATTGCTGTGCGCCGTCGGTGGAACAATTCATATTGTCCCCCGACAATGGTTCGACGGAATAACCATTAGCCGAAGACGGTCGGGGTTTCCCAATACGAGGCACGTCCAGGAAGGGAACGCATTGAAAGTAAAAACAAGCGGGAGTTACAGAGGCAGGCGGGCCTCGCCTCCGCCGCTTGGGCCCTCTTCTGAATGACTGATTGCACGTGATTATGAAAGTAACGTTCGTCCCACACGAGCCGAACAATTGGATAATTTGTTCGATGTTCAATTGAATGTATCACCGTGATTCGAGCCGTGATTGTGGCCACCAACAACTCTTCGATTGCATGTGCCGCTCTGCCTTGAGATGTGCTTTTACAAACGAACAGAAAAAAGAAGACGTCTGACGGCTGATGGAACTTTGACAGTTTAAGTAGTTTGATCCAATTGTGAATTTATTGCCTCTTCAAATTAAATGTTTAAGGCCAAGACCATGTCGGAAATTAGGCTGATTTCAAGTCCGGGAGCGGGAGCGAAGACGTTTGCCAAGTTAACTAATGTGTGGTGGGACGTAGAAGGTGAAAGTGAACTTGTTTCATTTTGTTTTCTTGGGAATTCTGACTCGGAATTCATTTATTGCGTGTCTGGTGGAGCATCTGTGCCACAATCGTGATATGGTCTCAGAGTGCGTTGGTAGGTATCTTCACCCATTTTTATCACTACTTTAGACGGTAGCCAGATTTTGCGCACTCAGTTTTGCTATATTTCTGGGAGAGATATTTTGCACGTCTGACTTTTTGGCCCTTGGCGTAAATTTAAACTCTCTACTGGTGAGTCGATATCTACGGAGGGTGTCTCCATTCGACGCGAAGAACCTTCACAATTCACAGGTCTGCCGTTCTGGAACCACGGAAATTGCTCAGAGAGAAAACATATCTAGGAAAAGCTTCCCAAGCTTCGTTGGTTGGCTTTGACATAAGACTGTAGGTTCCTTGCCAGGCAGCAATTAAGTCTCTGGGCAATGCCATCTTCAACTCGAAACTTCACTCCTGATCATTATTGATGGCCTTTAAATACGTTTTTCACAGCTTGATAAATACTAAGGTAAAAGATGTAAGTGATCGTGATGGCTTAGTGGGTAAGTGTGTCGACTCCTACGCAGAGGGTGCCAGGTTTGATACCCGAATTTACCACCTTTCATATTTCACGGCTGCACATCTTTCGAGTCACTGACAATGCTCAAGGAGTATTTCTGACTAGAAAAAGCTTCTCAACTACGCCGTTCGGAGTCGGCATTAAACTGTAGGTCACGTGTGTACAACACGAGTGGTTGCTGAGAAGCTAGGCCCAGGTCTGCCCAGCTTCTCTAGCAACCACTCGCGTTGTGCGTGCTATTGTGCTCTCACGCGTGGAAGGGACCTACAGTTTAATGCCGACTCCGCACGGCCAAGTTTGAGAAGCATTTTCTAGACAGGAAATACTCTTTGAGCATTGTCAGTGACTCGAAAGAAGTGGAACCGTGATAAATGAAAGGCGGTAAATTCGGGTATCGAACCTGGCACCCTCTGCGTAAGAGTCGACACACTTACCCACTACGCCACGGCGACCCACGTGACGTTTTTGACGTTCAAATACTCTTCGGCAATTAAGAATGATTCCTGATGTAAAGCTTAAATGTATGGAACACGTCAAAAAGAAATGTGAGCAGCTCCAATTAAGATACAAAGGCATGTATTGGCTTATTGGAAAATATTCCAAGCTAAGTAATGACAACTATATTTTTATATATAACAATTTATTATTTTTATATTTTTTATATATAAGTAATGACAACAAATTGCTTATATACAAGCAAGTGCTAAGACCCGTCTGGACGTACGGTATACAACTTTGGGGTTGTACCAAAGAAAGTATTAGAAACATACTACAAACTTTCATCGTCAACGCCGCCTGGTATATACGAAACAACGATATCCGCGCAGATCTTGGAATTTCATCAGTCCAAGATGAAGTTACGAATTTTGCTCGTAAGCATAAGCGTCGCCTGGAAGAGCACGTTAACTCTGCTGTCCTTCCAATTCTTGACGAAAGAAACTCTTTTCGCCGTCTTAAAAGGACTAAACCCCTTGATGTAGCACAGTGAATTCAATCCGCCCTTTGCAGCGGTGTTAGCAAGAACTCTCAATGGAGGATCTATTGTCAAATGCGTCTAGACCAAGAAAGTAAGACTGCTGGATAAGTGTAAAACTTAGTTGTAGTGGAAATATATTTTATTTGAAGGGAGGTGTTTTTACCGGGTAAGAATCCCTTTCGCTATGTGGGAACGGTCCACATAGTGTCTTCTGAAGATTTTCACATACCCTCGCAAAAAAAAAATTTGTAGGCAGTTTTTCTGTTAATTTTGGTTCGAATATTAATATTCCGAATATATTGAAAAATAAAGAAACGTGTACACCAGCTTTCTTTCCTTTAAAAAAAAAGTATTGTGATGATGACGTCGCAGCACAATTCACAACAAACCGCAACTGAAGAAGAACGCGTCTACACACTGTCGCGCGCTTAAAAAATGTGTAGTTGGCTCAAACAAACCTTTTCATTGACTCAACAAACACTTTCATTCTCGCAACCTACGTAAACAGCAATGAAATGTTGATATAATATCGCGATCTTAGAACCAATGTAAAAATTCATTGGGGTAACGTAAGATTTCGTTGTTAAATGGTAAATTACAGATAATTTTAACTTTTAATGAACGCTAGTTCAATGAATCAACGAATCGTACCTTGAACAACGTTCATCTATTTGTACATTTAATCGTAATATTAAAGAATAGTTCGTAGAGCCAATGAAAGTGTTGGTTAAGGCAACGAAAATGACTTTAAACAAACGCTGTTCCTTAATATTACGAACAATTTTTGGTTCAGTGTAGCTGGAGAGGTTGGTTAGTTGAGGCCCAGGTTCTCCCCGAACTGTAGCGCCATCTAAGTAAGTAAGTAAGTAATAAGCACTTAGCACTGCTCGTAACCAGACCGCTATAAGAAAGTAGAAAAATTCGCCTTGCCTTTGTTTGGGTGTAAGGATGTTAGAGTGTTTCTAAGCATGTTTAAGTCTAAGTCTCAACTATCATTAGGTCTGCGTGTATTTTTAGAATCCAGTCGTAGTAGTCGATGAAGGACTGTAGTCGAGAGAACCTAGAGACCAGACTCCAGAAACGTGCGCCGCAGATTTGTTTTCTTAATCTTATTTATCTAGCATACATACAGACAAATGGTCGAACTCTCTAAGATCAAAGCAAGCATGAACAACTTTCGAAGAAACCTTCATTTGCTAGGGATTCATTTGAACAATAGGTTTTATAACCCACTCCTGTCCAAATACTGAACAAATATATTTCAAGTACCATCTGTAAACTTCTCTCCGTTCCGGATTGCCCCAAACTCCGAGACTGCCTTATCAATGCGACTGATCCACCGTCTCGCCGTCTGTTCCTAAAGCCCACATGGGTATCAATTGCTGCTACACCCTTGTTGCACAGTTCATCAAAGATCACCGGCTCCATTGCATCCTCAAAATAGACTATCGTGCATCAATCTTGCGATTGGATCTAAACCACATTTGGTCAATGCTTGTTATGCGAGCCACTCCAGACGTTCAGTCTTTCAGGCGTTCAGCAGTTGCGCCGCAGGCGGCAAAAGTGATAGTGAATTCCAGCCCCACTACATGTGATTACAAATCAATCAGATAACCGATTTCATGGGTTCCCCTTTTGCTGGTTCCGCTCATGTTACGTCTGTGGCGCTGGGTATTTGGCCAAAAATTAAATTCAACTTTTAGCGGGTGAATCGTACGAACCCGAGCGCCGAATGCCGAGTCATTCACCACTCGGCTACATTTGTCCATCAATCAAGCTGAGTTATGAGAGCAAAACGCATGTGTGGGTCAGTGGGGTTGCCTTAATGGGAGGTCCCCTCGGATG
The DNA here is from genome assembly GCA_964034865.1 of Eristalis intricaria. Taxonomy (NCBI): domain Eukaryota; kingdom Metazoa; phylum Arthropoda; class Insecta; order Diptera; family Syrphidae; genus Eristalis; species Eristalis intricaria. The sequence goes on from OZ035873.1 coordinate 126,246,196, forward strand.
AGCAATATGTTGGTTTTGACGGTAAATGAGAGGCAATTAATCATGACATTGTGCTCCAATGGCTGGGGTAATGGTTTCGTAAAGGAGACGTCGTCGTTGGTAACGTCTACGCACAGGGAGTGTTGGTGATTAGATTTCCAGCTGGCGCTCAGCGGGACACTGCCAACTGATGACGAACTATCAAAGCGATTGAATTGATATAAAAGTGAATACTCGCCATTCGAAGAGCGAATTTGATGGAGTGTGTTATCATGGCAACGAGCAAGACTTTTGTTTAAGGCGTCTTATTGAAACTGAAGTATTATTTTTGGAATGTTTATAATTGAGCCATCTTGTACGCCCCTGTACTCTCGAGAACCATGCCTTCTTCTTCATCTGCAGACGGTACCACTGGGGATGTTCGATGCTGGCAAAACACCAAGATCGTTCTAGGAGATTTCAATGCAAAGCTGGGTAAGGAAGACATCTTTGCCAAAGTCATCGGGAAACACAGCCTGCACGACACTACATCCGATAACGGGCTCAGGCTGGTGGACTTTGTCACGGGACGTAATCTCTCTGTAGCTAGCACGCGGTTCCCACACCTCAACATCCATAAAGGGACCTGGCGGTCCCCTGATCAATCAACCGTCAACCAGATTGATCATGTTGCGATCGACGTCAGACACTCCTCCAGCATTCTTGATGTCCGAACGTTCCGAGGAGCCAACATCGTCTCGGACCATTTCCTTGTTGTAGCCAAGGTAAGAACTCGGATATCAAGAGATCAACGGATCGAGAAAGGACACCACGGTTTGACGTCGGAAAGCTACAATCGCAACGGACTGCTAGGATCTTTGCCGATCGAGTGTCCCGGAATCTCTCTCTAAGTTCGTCGCCACCTGCGCAAACAATCGAAGAAGATTGGAGGCGTTGTCAAGAAGCCATCAAAGATGCTGCCACTGATGTGCTGCGTTTTACGGCACCAACTAGAAAAAACCCAAGGTTTGACAACGAGTGTAGGCTGGTACATGCAGCGAAGCTGGAAGCCTACAAAGAAAGATGAGACCCGGCTTCTCAGAAGAAAGAAGAAAGAGCACGAGAAGCGCGCGATCGAGGAGATGGAGAGGTGCTACGGTAGGAACGATGACTGAAAGTTTTACCAGAGGCTGAAACAGTTATCCAGTGGACACAAGGTTCGGACAGAAGCCTGCCGGGACGAGAATGGACAACTAGTAGTAGAGTCGCAGTCGATACTGAGAATTTGGAAGAACCACTTCTGCAGACTGCTAAACGGCGATGATGACACCAATACCGCTGTCAGGCAGAATGTTCCACTTAATATGGACGATGATCGACGAGAATTCCGTCCCCCCGACTTAGACGAGGTCAAGATAGCAATATCAAGACTGAAGTCTAACAAAGCTGCCAGTGCGGACGGACTGTCCGCTGAAATCTTTAAGGCAGCTGGAGATGATCTTGTTGGGCGTATGCACCAGCTCATCTGTAAGATATGGTCGGAGGAGAGCATGCCCGATGAGTGGAATCTCAGTATCGTTTGCCCGATCCAAAAGAAAGGAGACCCCTTTGACTGCGCCAACTATAGAGGGATAAGTCTCCTGCCGTTTTGTGTACTCGCCTGAAGCCGTTTATAAATAACCTGATAGGTCCTTATCAGTGTGGCTTCAGGCCAGGGAAGTCCACCATCGACCAGATTTTTACACTACGGCAGATCCTGGAAAAGACCCAAGAAATGCAAATCGACACCCACCACCTTTTTGTCGATTTCAAGGCCGCATATGACAGCGTGCATAGGGACGAGCTATACAACGCCATGTCTAGTTTTGACATTCCTGCCAAACTCGTCAGGTTGTGCAGGATGACGATGGAGAATTCTCGCTGCTCCATCAAGGTCGGTAACGATCTCGCCGAGACCTTCAATGTCAAAAAGGATTTTGACAAGACGACGCGCTGTCATGTGATTTCTTTAACATCATCCTGGAGAAGATTGTGCAAGACTTACACGCCAACACTAAAGGCACGATCTTCCAGAAGTCCGTACAACTGCTAGCATACGCGGATGACATTGACGTGATTGGCAGAACACAGCGAGCCGTCAATGAGGCCTTTGCCTGGTATTGAAGCGGAGGCGGCTGAAATGGGTCTAGCGGTGAATGAGGGCAAAACGAAGTATATGCTGTCATCAAGAAAGGACACACAACATCGATGTCTTGGACAGAGCGTCACAATGGGCAGCTATGTTGCGGCAGCTGATAGAGCAGCACTTGCTAAAAATCGAGGACAATGGCAACGACTTGTGGATGATGAACAAGAAGAAGGCTGCTTGGGCGGCAGTCAGAAACGGCATGATTGCTGCTGGATACGTCAGAAGCGGTGATAAAATCAGGCAGCAATGGACAAGGAATAGGATTTGTGCAACAAAATCGAGAACAGCTACCAAAAAAGCTATCAAAGCGACGGGAAACATGGTGCCTGTTCCAATTTCCGACGATACCGACATTTTAGTACAGGCAATGCTACGTGATCAAGTAGAAGAGGATACAATATTGATCGATAGCGATAGCCCGCACCAGTCTATTTCCACCCCTACTAGCTTCACCCCTACTAGCCTTCCTGCGTTAAATTTAACTGGCACAATCGCAGCAAGTCCAAGTCCAAGCGGAAATACTCTGATTGATACCAATATGACATCTATATCTCAACCAACTGTCACAGCTACCTATCCATCCACGTCCACACTACCTCCGGCAAAAAATGTGCTGAAGAGGTTGAGACAATTGCCGAAAAAACCGACAACAAAGTATCAGGTGATGTCGGCAGGGGAATCTCAGATTCAAGGAGCCACTTCCCAAACAGCAGAACTTCACTTGTTGCAAGCGCGTCATGCGGAAGAGCTGCTTTTGAAAGCAAAAGAAGGCACTGAACGTGCAAGAGAGCTTCATACGCTGGACATTGAACAGCAAAAGGAGTTACACAACATGAGGCTGAAAAACATGAGGCTTTGAAATCGTGCAACTGCAACACAGAGCCTTAGTAATATAATTTTGTGATAAAATGCTGTGTTCTTTCAAAATGTTCCTGTATTTATTGTTATGTATATTATTAAACAATATTTATTGAAAGTGTTGTCCATCCTCAAGCCCCTCAAAAGGATTGTCACGATTTTTATAAACTTTAGGTTTGCGCATTAAATTAAGGTCTTCAAAAATATCGAAATCTTCATCTTCACAAAACATGTTCACAAAATTCTTTCACTGAAATGACATGACATATAAGCTTAACTCCACGGTAAATATTTAAAACTCCGTTTCGGTTGAATTTAACTTTGTCCCGAGGTGATAACGATAAAGTGGGCTTTATGTCGACTATAATTATCAAAACACTTTGTAACGTCCACTTTTGCCGACAATAATTTTGCGCCAATATGTTTCAAATCATGTATATTATCGACAATTTGACAGAATTCATTGCTCAGTGTAATCATGCTGTTACTGTCTGTCGCCATACGATCTTCTCCGATTTTTAGAAGAGCAGTCTCATATTGCCCTGATTGTGCATCATTGTGCAGTAGTCAAACGGAACTTTTTTACGTGTACCCATAATATAGACGCTTTCAAACAGGCATTTATTTCATCTGCTGGTGTGCCCCCAGTAATCACTGTCAGGGTCTGTCTAAAGTCACTGGTTGCTCTTAATATCTCTCAAAGTGCGGTCTAGTGCTTCGATTGCTCTTTTATGAGACATCGTACATTCATCCCAAACCAACAGTCTACACTCTTTCAACATTCGTCCACGCTCACTGTTTTTGCTAATGTTTCAAACTGGCATTTCCTCATGTTTAAGTTCCTCAATTTAAGAACTGAGTGCGCCGTTCGTCCCCCATTGAGCAGCGTAACAGCTATTCCAGAGAAAGCTACTGCAGCAGCAATTTTCTTATCTTTCCTGTGCTCATAGTAAATTCAAAAGAAAGGTTTTGCTAGTGCCTCCTGGAGCTTCCAAAAATAACAAACCACCCTTGCCACTTTCATTTTTTTAATAACTCTATCAAAGGTAAGTCTTTGTACTGTGTTCAAAAGTGGAACGGCATCCATTATTTGGCATTTTAAAGTATACGATACTGATACTTCTCTAGTCTCTCATTAAATCACTACTTACTTCTCCAATTCTTTGTGGACTGCTCATCCCAAAATCAGAAAACAAATTTTTTTTTCTAGTAATAGCTATATCTCTAGCTTCTGCCTTAGTGACTATCGACAAAAATCAATCAGCAGTGGCGACCGACCATTAGCATGGTGTGTGTGTGCAGTTTTAAGCACGCAGTAACGTGTTCGATTCGAGTATTTCTCAGAAGGGTGGTTTCTGTTTTTGTTACTATTTAAAAGAGAAAACACACTGGAATTTCGATATCGAATACTTATGCTACTGCATGCGTAGAACCACACAGACACACACCATGCCAATTGTCGCCACTGCTGGTTGATGGTTGCCGATGGTCTCTAATGATGGAAGTTTTGATCCCCTTTTTTGACCCCTAATATACCCCTAAGATAGATAAAATCTATCTCTCTAGAAAATTTCATCAATATCGATTCATTGGTTTAGACGTACCCTTTCACGTCTAAGCCAATGAACCAATAACCACAGACAGACATAGTTACTTTCGCATTTATAATATTAGTAAGGATTATTATGCAATGTTTTACCAACTTGAACATCGTTATTTGGTCTCTCAACATCGATGTTTTGCCAACATCGGTGAACATCCCTAGGTAACGCCAAAAAACATCATGGATCGGATTTTCATCTGTCAATCACTGCTGAACTGCAACAACAGCAACCCATTTTTGAAGCGTATGGTGACTGGAGACGTAAAGTTGATCACTGACGAAAACAGTCTTGTTCGAATCGCGGTGACTCGACGTCAACGGTGGCCAAGCCGGGAGTTTGGTTGGGAGGCCCTTTTTTAATTTGGCAAACACAGCGTGATAGCAGATGGTACTTTTGTGAATATTGCAACGGAGGCCGCGAAGATGGGTTTAACGGTCAATAAAGTGGAAGGGCAAGACCAATAAATGCTGTCAACGAGAAAGGACTCCTAATACCGACGTCTCGGACAGAGCGTCATGATAGACAGATATAGCTTTGAGGTAATCAAAGACTTTGTGTACCTAGGAACCGCTATTAATTCAGACAACGACACCAGCGCGGAAATGAAACGAAGGAAAACTCTTGCCAATCGCTGCTTGATTTTGATAAACAAATCCCTCTATCGAACAACCAAAATAACCCCGTATAAGACCTTGATCGTCCCAGTCCAGCTATATTGCGCAGAGGCATGGACTTTGTCAAAAGCGGACGAAGGTACTCTTGGTTGCTTTGAGAGGAAAATTCTTCGGGTGATTTTCGTTCCCGTCTGCATAGATGGTGAGTGGAGGAGGAGATATAACGACGACAGCGACATCGACTTAGCCAGAAGAGTGAAGAGCCAACGATTTAGATGGATAAGTCATGTAGAACGTATGGAAACCAGTGCTTCGGTCCGGAAAATCCTCGAATCCACCCCAGACGGACGGCGCAGTAGAGGAAAACCGCGACTCAGGAAGCGCACGCAAGTGGAACGAGACCTCGAAACTGGAGGCAGTTAGCTAAAGATCGAACTAGTTGGAGACGCTTGCTGGTTGAGACCTAGGTCCACCCCGGAACATTTATTTCAAACCGAATTGGCAAAACCGATTAAACGAACCGAATACATGAAAAAATAGTAGACGATACAACCCGGTGTGAGCATATGAAGCTGAACTGAAACCAACCCCAAATCGAATTAGAGAATACAAATTGATTTGCCTCATATCATATTGGTTCGGGTGTTTTGTATGTATTACATGTATTCTCTTTTTTGTGTAATGTGTAAGTTGTGTTGCGACTTGCGGGTTGCTTTGCTAGTGCCACCTGCAGCATATCGGCAATTTTTTGGGTATTGCGAGTAAGAAAATACGATGAAGAGAAAAACCAACACAATCGTCTTAGGATACGTATAGAACACCAAAGCCAACACGAAACAAAATAGAACTCGACTTGGCTTCGGTTCATCATCAAACCGAGTTCGTCAACTCGGGTTGAAACTCGGTCTGTTTCTATTTCAACCCCGGTTAACTCGGTTTGAAAAACTTTCGGGTAGGCACACCACTGCTCTGTACTGATGTTGTTCGTATTACAGTGCAGCCTTTATCTAACGGACCTCAATTTGTATACCGATTTCCTGGATTTAAGGAATTTTTCGATACGACCCGTAAGGGCTAATGCAAAATATACTATTTATAACGCATCTTATCACTTAATCACACTCAATTCCACAATAATTCACCCCCGATAGATTCGCTTACGTTAAATTCTTCGTTAGCCAATCGTGTAAACACAGCTGCTTGTTTTTTCATTAAAAATTGTTTTCAATTATTAATTGAAATCGGTCGCTATAAAAAGATAAGGAGATGAGTACACAGATAATGTTGAAGTTTTCTTGTTAAAACGAATCGTTGTACAACCTAACCTCTATATAACAAAATTCATTTCAACGAATAGCCTGATATAAAGAATACAGTGGACTCTCCCTAAGTCGAAACTCTCTCTAACTCCTCATCTCTCTAACTTAATATGCAGAGGATGCGGCGACTAGGAGTAACAAGAGGATGCTCCTCTTGTCACTGCCAGTTGAAACATAGAACACTGCGTTCACGGCTCAAGAACAGCATAAATCCTCAGACGATTCCTCAACACTCACTCCATCTGGTCATAGGATCACCCCAGACTTTGACTTTCCCATCAGATGCTTTGTCCAATTTTAAAGAACCGTAGCGGCCAGAGCCTTGAAAGGCCCCAACAGCCTTTAACAACCATTGGCCAACCTCTTATTTTTTGAAGTTACAAATAAAAGCTGATATCTTTTTTTAAAAAAAAGTGTGTACAAAACGTATTTAATCAAAATAACAACAGGATACAACAAGTAATTCAAGAAACAAAAAACAAAAACATAGCATCTACGACTCAAGACTATCAGTCACACGAATGGCCACCTAGTAGTAGTAGTTGGGCGGGAGGTACCCATTGCTTGCTCCAGAGCCTGAAGGCAATACCTCGTTGACCTGGTTGTTGGCAGCTGGGGCCACAGAGGCGGCGTAAGCAGCTTGCTGTTCAGTCAATTGCTGCTGTTGCCTGGCTTTCTCCTCGAGAGCTCCAATGACAGATGAGACAGGAGCGATGCCCTCGTTGGAGACCTGGGTGCTGCCACCCAAGTTATCGTATTCGGCTGAAAGGGAATCACCGTCAGTTGTGTCTGTCCTCTGAGAGGCGGTCTGTCACTTACCTTGAATCTTCTCTTGTGCGTGAGCCGCCTCTTCGGGGGTCTTGTACTTGATGAAGTACACTTCAGGCTTGGATGTGGTAGATGGGAGCTCCTGGACTTGGGCGTCGATGTCGGTGGCGTCGGTCTTCTTGCTGAGCACGTAGATGACGGTCTTCTCCTCGTTGCGGGCAGGGGTGATCTTGATGGAAGCCTTCTTGCTGGACTTGGCTGGTGCCTTGATGAACACGACGTTGTAGTTCTTGCGTGGAGTGCCGACGGTGAGGACCTTTTCCTTGAACTCTTCCTCGTCCTCCTCAGGCGCCGAGTGAATGAAGAACCTCTTCGACACGAGCACCTCTTGCTTGGCTTGTTGCTCTGCGACCTGTTGTCTTCCTCCGAACGATGGGAATGGCAGTGAAACGCTGTGCTGGGGCTGGGAGACGAGCAGCATCTGCGGGAAGAACTGCTGGAGGGACGATTCTGCGCTGGCGCTCAGCTGCTGGGGACCAAGTTGTTGCGGGCCGTGTTGTTGAGGAGCGAGGTACTGATTCTGTTGCTGTTGCTGAGGCAGAGGAGTGGCCAAAGTTGGTTGAATCAGAGGTTGCCCGTATCCTGTTGGCTGATTAATGGCCGACTGCGGGTAGTTGTAGCCTTGAGGGGCAGCAACGGCCAGAGCGGAGAAGCACAGTACCTAGAACGATTTTGAGTTAGTTGGAGGATATATTCCTTGTCCTTGGGGTCCCATGCTTACGATAAATCCACGCATGTTCCTGCTTAGTGTGATTGGATTGGTGAACAGGTGAGTTGTACTGACTGAAGCTGATGACCACCAATTTATATACCAAATGACCATCGAAACGGCGACGGTGACCGGTGAAGATGAGCTAAACCTTCAACCCGTGTGCCCGTGTGCCCGTCTGCATCTGTGTCTGTGTGGCAATTATGATCTGTTTCTGCTTTCCCTTCGCTTTTGTGGTGGGAGAAGAACAGCGATCTAGCCGCCCGATAGGCGAAGAAGAGCCAACATGCGTCCGCGTTATACAATGGAGGAGATAATTGATTGGGTCTGAGCGCTTTGACCTACCGACCGTTCCTCCAGCGCCTCTCACAAAGGGGATCGGGGACTAACGATGACCTGACCGACACTAATCTGGTCGATCCATCAAGCTCATCGTTTGTGACTTCCCTAGGTGGATGGTGAGTTTCAGGGGCACTATAGAGCACATACTGCCACTGACAGCTGCGATGCAAGATCGGAACGGAAAACGTTTTGTCGTTGATGGGCGAGTGATTCTGCATTCGCTGGTTGGCGGATGGGGTGGAGGAGAGGTGAGGAAATGCAGTTGACTGACCATGATGGATTTGACGTTTTGTTGAATAAATTTGTTGCATCCAACGGATGTCAGCCGATGAATGGGAATTGTATGTTTTTCTCGAGGTTCTCTTGCGTGAGTGCTTGTGAGGCAACGGCGGTCTGACAGTTTTTCCGGGCGAAAAGAAATTTCGAGCAATTGTTTCGTCAAACAAAAGTCTCTCTGAGCTCTGCGCGTGGGTAAATTTCTTTGAAACTTGAATGAATGGGGTGCAGGTCGAAGATGGGCACTCTGCACATTCTTTGACTTTCAGTTTGTCTTGTCAAATATTCTGGCTGACGAATGACAAAACGGCGGTTTCATGTAAGAATTATAAAACAAGAAAGAAATCTTGCTGCTCCAGGCTGCGGTTGGCTTCACCGTTATTTGTCATAATAAGTGTGTAGTAAGAAGAGATACATTTTTTTGGTCTGATTTAGGTCGAATATTCGCCGTTTTGTTGCATTGCGTATAGCCATTTTGATGGCAATCCCGTTATGTCTATCTCGTTATAGCCCTCGTCCCTATTGGCGATAAACTGAGTCTTGTTTCACAAGTCTCTCTTGAAGCGAACTCTAAGCAAAATCGGTCGTCATGGACAAGAACTGGTGGTATTCACGTGGTGCTTGGTCCGGATGCAAAAGGACCATCTAAGCAAGCTCCCGAGCTTCCGAAGAGTCGCGGTTGTCGTGAGTGGCCTGGCGGTGTCCTGATGCAACACAATTCCTCTCCTATGGGCTAAAATTCGCCGCTCCTGAGTGATTGCATCTGCCTAATTGTAGACAAGACATGTTCGAATTAATAGTTTTGTCAAAGGAGATCAGCTCACAGTAGATGATCCACTGCCAATGCCACCAAACACACAGTCATCCTGGCTTGTCCACTGTTTGCTTGACGTTGTCTTAATCGATCCACTTTTCGTCGCAAGTCACCATCCGCTTATAGGCTTTTTTTTTTTTTTGCGAGGGTAGGTGAAAATCTTCAAAAGACACTAAGGGTACTGTTCCCACGTAGCGAAAGGGATTTTTACCCTGTAAAAACACCAATCGGGAACAAATCGGGAAATTTTCCTCTACTACATTGCTGGCACATGCGCACACCGCATACACAGAAGGAGCTGCGTTATCATGTCCCGATCTCGAGCACCAGTAACAGTCACTGCTTGATCATTCTCATTTTCAATAAATGCATCCTATAGCCGCCAAAAATCCGCATCAAGCAGTCATCCGTTCTGGTTGCATTTTTGTCACGATAGTTACATGCGGCTTCATTTTTACGAACCCCAAACTAAAAGCTGGTGGGTCGCCGTGGCGTAGTGGTTAAGTGCGTCGACTCCTATGCAGAGGGTGCTACCAGAGGTTCGATACCCGAATTTACCACTTTTCGCATTTCACGGCTCCCCCTCTTTCGAGTCACTGACAATGCTCAAAGAGTATTCCTGTCTAGAAAAAGCTTCTCAACTTCACTGTTCGGAGTGGGGACTGTAGGTCCCTTCCACTCGTGAAAGAACAATAGCACGCACAACACGAGTGGTTGCTGAGAAGCTAGGCCCAGGTCCGTCTCGGACTGTAGCGCCACCCATATTATTATTATTATAAACTAAAAGCTGTCAAATTGTTTTGTTTTTCTGTATTGGCAACATTTTTCTGCACAAATAGAGGACAATTCAAATCTTACGTATACTCTTTACTTAGTCGACTTAACTACTTTTTGAGTTGAGCAAGTCGGTAAGTCCTTCTTAGCTTCTTAAGCGGAATTTTAGACGTTACAGCATACAGCTCTAAAGCAGACAATTAACCGTGGACTTATGTTGGGTTCGACCAAGTTAATTCAAGTGAATCAGAATGTGAAAATAAAGTACCGTCTGTAGATTCAGCGAACACCGATCCACTCTTCGTATCTTAAAATAGTACCAGACCTATCATCATCATCATCATCTAAAGGGGTCGTGAGGGTACACCACGCACGAGAGATCTCCAGCCAAATCGATCCTCTGCCATCGGCACTAACTCATCAGGGGTTATGCCGAGCTCATGGACTTGGTCCAACCATCTTATCCTGGGTCTGCCAAGTGGTCGCCTACCTGATGGAATCACTTTCAAGGCCCGCCTTGGAAGTCGTAATGGTGGGGACATTCGTGCTACGTGACCAAACCAACAGACCTAAGAAATTCAAATCGACACCCACAACCTATTCACATTTCACATTTCAAGGCCGCATATGACAGCGGTCATAGAGACGAGCTGTCCTACGTCATTTCAACGCTTCTCCAATGTGGGGTCAGAAAAGAGCTTACCAATGTTAAACCTAGGATTGCCATGGCTATCTAAGCTAGCCTAGGACAAAAAGCATTAATATGCCGGACTTTGAAGGACATCTTCTACCTTATAGAAGAGCACAAAATGGAAACAGAAACGAGGTCAAAGAAATCAAATTAAAGTTTGACATTTATAGGGTTGACACCAGAAATGAAGTATTATAGAGATAGGCGACTTCCCAGCTGATTGCCCCCTAGTCCATCGATGAATTTGAGTGCTTTTTTGACGGATATTTATGGATTTTTGACGGTTATTCACGAAATAACGTAAATGCCGTCGTTTGATTGGTCAATTTTAACACGTTATAAAAAACAGTTGTCGAATATTTTAATAGGCAAGAGAGGTAGAAGTCGGGCATCTCAGTAATACTTCATTTCTGGTTGACACATGAGACTCAAAATGAGATATGTTTCATTTTTTGTTTTATATCAGATTTGTATGGACTCTGCTTTTCTTATTCTCAGACTCCGATGATATCTTACAACTATTCTTATGATGAATTAGTCGTTAGGGGAAAAAAGAGGACAATTTCTTAATAATTTCCGCGCTGTGTTGCAAAAGAGGACACATGGCAACCGTAGTCAAACCACAAATGTCAAAATAGGATTTAGACAAAGCGACCCTCTGTCACTTCTTCAACGTCATCCTGGGGAATATCTTATTAAACTCACACGCCAGCACTAGCGGTACGATCTTCCGTACAATTGTTAGCATACGCCGATGACATTTGCGTGATTTCCAGAACACAGCGAGCCGTCAATGAGACGCCAGTCTAGCTCCAACTTTGAAGTAGTGCATGCCTTCGCGTACCTCGGCTTAGCAGTAAACAATACGAACAACATCTGTTCTCAGATCAAACTCAGAAAAACCCCTGCCAACTAGTGTTGTACCGAATAGTGATTTGGTCAGGTACCGGAGCTTTCAGCTAGGCCGGTTAGCTAGAAAGATGGAGGTCTCACTCTTAAAGCCGAGGGCATCGGACTAGGAGTATTCGCGATATCGCCGGACATATCCTTTTCCCTGTCTCTTCGACCGCCCAACCACTGTAGTGTATTCCAGGCAGAAGTTGAAGCTATCCCAGAGGCTTCCCGCTTACTGTCGATGAACCCGATAGTCGGCCTATCTATAGCCACATTTAGTCAGCCGGCCATAAAGGCTCTGGATAAACCATTAATTAAATCGAAGATGGTAAAACTTTGCCGTCTATCTCTTAGGGAGATAGCGGTTAGATTCAATCTAACCCTAGGCTGGGTAACTGGACATAGTGGTTTTCCAGGCAACGAAAGGCCAGGCACGAGTTAGCAAGAATAGGGGTTGGACTGCCACTGGCAAATAATCAGGACACCCCATATCCCTCACTCCAAGTAATAAATACCTTGTTACTTACAGATGCCGTCGACTCCGCGAATCGGAGATGGATGGAATTAGATACATGTAGGCCTGCGAGGCTTATTTGGCCCTCACTAAATCCAAACAAAACAAATGGACTCCTACAACTAAACAGGAATGTAATAAGGAACGTAGTGGGCATTATCACAGGCCACTGCTGTCTTGATATCCATGCCAGAAGAATGGGAGCCCCCCACAACGACTACTGACGAAGCTGTAGAGGCGTGGAGGAAGAAGAAAATACGCTTCATCTCCTCGGCACTTGTCCAGTCCTTGCAAGAACTAGAAAAGATATACTAGGCAGCTAATAATAATAATATTATGGGTGGCGATACAGCCCGTAGAGGGCCAGGGCCTAGCCTTTCAACAACCACTCGTGTTGTGCGTGCTATTGTTCTCTCACGCGAAATAAATAACTGAACTTCGTAATTTTTTTTTAATATATTCTCTTTATTATATATATTCTATTATAATTACGGTTTTAGTTCTTTATTTACTATTAATAATACGGCCGCTGTCTTAAGCAGGGCTGCACCGTACTATCCGGATGAGAGTTTACTATGAACTGCCACTCAGATCGAAACGAATGCCCGAAGAAGGTTTTGTTATTTTTAATATTTCAACACGGTCCCCCAATTGACTTGATTGGGCTTACATTCTTCAAGAGGTCAGCCGAATGCATTGGTTTTATTCTCCCTATTTCTCAATAGGTTAACCGAATGCATTGGTTCACTTTCCTTGTTTACTCTTTCGGTCATCGTTACTTTTATGGGTCACATAAAAGTGATGACGATAAGAATTTATGGTGTGCAATTGAAGAATGCAAACACAAGCAAGTATGGTGACACATTGTATATTTTTATTTTTAAGAATTACGACCAATACTTAACTCCTCCTTCCTTAGAGAAAGTTTTCTCCTGGAAATTTTGATTTGAGGGTTTCGTTTGTTTTTTTCCTTGCTCTTCTGTTAAGCTATCAATTTTAATTTTAATTTTACCGGTACTTCTGACATTCTTGTACATTACGATTCCAATGATACTTATACCAATAATAATTATTAACATGGATGTACCAGAGATTAAATAGGTTTTTACTTTGTGGTATTGAACTAATTCTAGGTTATGTCTATTTTCAATTTCTTGTAGTTCCTTAAATTTTGTAAACACCGTATTGATGGTGGCATTTTCTTTCATTATTTCTTCATAATAGAATTGAAATGTATAATTAGTTTCTTTGTTCTTAATTATAGCGTCATTGATTTTAATATTACAATTCTGAATATTAACAATAAGATTTCCAGCAAAAGTTAAATTTCTAGAGTCACAATTATTTTGTACGGTTACATTTTTAGCGTTTTTAATAATATAAGTTCTTTCGTTCAGATTAATAATTTCAAAATTATTATTGATCCTCATTAAACAATTTTGCTTACTAATACAATCATTTCTCTCTTTTAATTCGTTAACATTAATTTTCTCCTCGTTATATTTATACTCTTTTCCTTCGTTTACAATTACAACAAAGGGTTCTAAGTCAACTTCTTGTTTTTCTCGATTTGGTATTGGTACGATTATTTTAATTGGACGTGTTATAATCTCTTCTGGTATTTTCAAAGCTATAATAATGGCATCATCTGTATATTTCATTACCCCTGACTTAATATTTCTTAATTTGCTCCAATTCATATCTGTCATGATTAGTTCGTCCTTAGTGAGTAAGCTAGGGTGGGTTATTCCCATTTTCGCTGCAGCTATCGTGTCTAACAAATTATCAATTACTCTTTCTAACATCTGTAATCTAGTTAGTATTTCGGTTCGTTGTAGGCGTTTAAGTATCGTATTTTGTAACTGTTGGTTTTCATTCTGATAGCGTTCTATTTCTTCCCTATCTCTCAAAACTAAGTCTCTTATGTTTTTTATGTTTCCGTTTAATTGAGTATTAATTTTGATTTGCTTGTTTAGTTCCTGAATTGCATTCTGATTGTTAGTGTCAGTAGCTTTTATGTGTTCTTCTATTTCTTCCCTATCTGAGTTGTCCATAGTACCGAACAACCATTTCTGAGCCGTTCCTACTATATTTACGAGACCTCTTTTTGATCTTGTCTTATGAGGCATGATACTATGTATTTTTGTAAAAATTGTATTACATTCCTTTCTTATTTCTGAGTCTTGTCCTACAATTTCAAATTTTTTTATTTCCTGTAAGGTGTCTATCAACATTTTTATTTTTACTATGTGGATGATGGTTTGGGTTTGGTTGATGATTTCTCCTTCACCCATGCTTATCGTTGTGAATCCGTTGTCACTTTCGATTGGTGTTATTACAAGTGCTGCTTGTACTAGGTTCATTGGTGTCATCAGGAGTAGCAGCATCAGTGTGAGTACCTACAAATTGTCTTGGTCGTTTAATATTTGATGTATGTACTCTATCTAGGTTTTTAAATCGAAAATTGGGTTCATTTTTGTGTCTCACATGTTTATAATTCTTTATATAACCAAATGATCTTCTTTCTATATAATCTTCCCTATCTTGGTTCCTTTTGTTTATAACCTTGGTTTTTTTCATTTTTAGCTTGGTTACTAATGCTTCTATATTTGTATGTTGAGCCTGTTCTGGTGACATACCTATCGTAGTATGATACCTTTTGTTATAGATTTGAAAAGCTCTAAACATTTTGGTATTTACTGATTCTGCCTGGTTCATGCTAAGTAGTATCTCAGCTATAGTACTATGTAAGCGTTCAACGTCTGCATTGCCTGTATGTGAGTTCGGTTTAGTGAAATGCACTTCGATATTTCGTTCCCTAAGAAATTCTCTGATGTATGTTGTATTAAACTCGTTATCCGTAATTATTTTATAGGGTGGACCTTCTCTAGTTAAATGTTCTGTGATAGCGTCTGTTTTGTGAATGTGATTTTTACTTTCAAGTCTGTATACATACCCTTTCTTTGTCAGCTTGTCAATCATTGTCAAAAAAATGTGTTTATGAAAATGGTAGATATCTATGTGAACTATTTCGTTAGGTTTACTAGGTGTTTCTGTTACTTTGAATTTCCCTTGAATAGGTTTCCTCTCGTATTTAGCCTTTTGACATACGTCGCAATTGTTTATAATTTGTGTAATTATCCTTGTAAGTTTAGGGTAGTAAATCTGTTGTTTTAACGTATTGTAGGTCTCTATGATTCCTGAGTGTTGACTTTCCCTGATATGGTATATGGAGACCTGTTTCCTAACTTCCTCCTCCGTCCTTAAGTCTCTAACTCTCCGTGTTAGTTTAATCAATTTAACCTTTCTATTTCCTGACTGCAAGTTCATGAGTAACCGTTGAATTTTGTTAAAGTCAGATTCTTGTACTTCAGAATAAATACCGCTAACTCCTGGGGCAATTTCTTTGAGTTGTTCTGTTATCGTCTCAATAGGGTCCGAGGCTCTGATATATAAAATTCTTTTACCATTTAGTGTTTCCACTTTTGGTTCTTTGTCATAACTCACAATAATTTGTTGTTTATATATATTGACAATACCTTCTTTAATAGGTATGTGATCAGATTGTCCTTCCGCTGTCGATTGACCCGTTCTGCTATCAGAAATTTGATTCACTTCATTGTTTTCTTTCTCAATTCTACTTAAAAAGTCGGCCACTCGATTTTCTTGACCTTTGAGATATTCAATATCGTAATCAAATTCTTGTAATTTAAGTAACCATCGTTGGTTGCGTTGTGAGAACTCTGCACCATTATATTTTTTATTCAAATATTTTATGGGGAGATGATCAGTTGTGATCTTGAATTTATTTCCCCACAGATAGGGTCTTAGTTTGGATACACTCCAGACAATGGCTAGAAATTCTTTATCGGTTACGGAATAATTTCTTTCATGCTCGTTCAGAGTCCTAGAGATATAGCAAACCGGTTGTTTGTCCTGTGTTAGGACAGATCCGATGGCAAAGTTACTGGCATCGGTGTATAAATGAAATGGTTTTTCGAATTCTGGAAATTTTAGGATTGGTTGGGTTATCAATTTGTTTCGCAGTGTTTCAAACGCATTCACGTATTCAGGATCACTAATATTTATTTTGGTGTCCTTTTTGAGATACCTAGTCATTGGATATGCAATTTTTGCATAATCCTGAATGAATTTCCTGTAGTAGCCAGAGGCTCCTAAAAAACTTCTAAGTTGTTTTTCTGTGTGGGGTAGTGGGAGGTTTCTGATTATACTGATCTTATTACCATTAGGCATTATTCCCTTTGGTGTTAATATGTGACCTAGGAATTCGGTTTCCTTCTTGAGGAATGAACATTTGCTAATTTGTAGTTTTAAATTATGTTTCTGCAAAACTCGAAGGATGTCTCTGAGGTTTTTCATATGTTCTTTTAGGGACGTGGAGAATATCAAAATGTCATCTAAATAAACGACACAAATTTTGTTTATATATTCTCTTAGTATGTGGTTCATTAGTCGCTGAAAAGTGGCTGGTGCATTTTTAAGTCCAAAAGGCATACGGACATACTCGTATAATCCTTGTGGAGTAATAAACGCAGTTTTCGCTATGTCAGCTGGGTGCATCAAAATTTGATGGTAACCTTTTGCTAAGTCAAGCGTCGAGAAATAGACCGCTTTTCCTAACTTATCGAAGAGGTTTTCTATATTTGGCAGAGGAAATCTGTCATCTTCAGTAATTTCATTTAAAGCCCTATAGTCAACACAAATGCGGTACTGTACTTGACCATCTTTGTCTGGCTTTTTAGCAACTACAACGATCGGAGAAGCATGTCTACTCATGCTTCTTCTTATGATACCTTGTTTTTCCATCTCTTTGATTTGCTTAGCTACTTCTTCTTCGTGTTTCTTTGGTAATCGGTAACTTTTTGCATGTAGTGGTTTGTCTTCTTTAAGGTGAATTTCATGTTTTATTTCCGAGGTATGAGTTAACATGTCGCCTTCCTTATATTGGATGTTTCTAAATTCGTCTAGCAGTGAGGTCAATGCTGTCGTTTCTTCGCGATTAAGGCTGCCGAAGTCAGGATTGCCTTCCTCTAGGTAGTTGCATGCCAACTCGTGTCCTCGTTCTATCTTTAGAATGGTCTGATTTTTTAAAGTTATAGTTCCTTTCTCAAAATCAATGGTTTCAATGATATTTTTAAGGACATCCATTCCTAGGAGTATCGTATAGTTTTTATTTTCTAAAGCCTGAGCGTAAGCTTTAATAAAAGTATTATCGCTGTAACCGAATTCTTTTGGTATTGGAAACTGAATTATTGCAGTATTCCTGATTACGCTACTATTAATGGTCTTTATCTCTAGCTGTCGGGTGTCTAGAATTTTATACGGTGTCATGTCGAGTTTACTAGTATTTATGATAGTCATAGCACTGCCAGTGTCTACTAAAATATAGTGTCGTTGGTTCTGAATTTCAGTGGCGACTGTCATTAATTGTCCGAGGCTCAGTTCAGAAAAACCGGCGGTTCTACTGAGTTAATGTCCTGACGGATCGGTTCCTGACTTGTTTGGATATTATTGGTATCCATTGGTTCTAGTCTATTCTGTCTATTCTGTATGGAGTGGTTCTGGAAAGGTCTCTGTGAAGTAGTGTGATTTTGGTAACGATACTCATTTTGTCTAAACCTTCCCGAATGATTTTGTCCACCAAAATTATTATTGTGACCATTATTGTAACTGGGTCGTCGTTCCTTGTCGGGGAGACTAAACCTATGATTTTTGTTTTGGTTATTGTAATTTGCCGTGGTTCTAACTATTTCACTATTCCTTAAATTTCCATTATCGTATCCTATGTAGGAGAATAAAATACTCTTTATTTCATGTAAATCATACAGATTCCTAATTTCTCTGGCTAAATTCCCTATTGTTAATTCTCGTATTTTGTTTATTATAATATTATAGTACAATAGTTTTTCTTGTTCCTGATTGTCACAGAATACTACATATGTATTTACTTTGCTTAAAAGGTATTCTAATTTATTGGTCAAATCATATATTGAACTCACTTTCATATTGCTGATTTCCTTCGTAAGATCGCTGCTGCTGATGACCGGTCGATAGTGTTGTTTAAATAACTCCTTCGCCTGTTCCCACGAAGTGACTCCATTGATGATCAGTAGGTCCATAGCTCGACCTTTGATTTTCACTTGTTGTATGATGTTCCAGGTGGCTTGGTAATCTCCAATAGTATTCCGAAGGTGGTTCTCTATCATTACGATGAAGTGCATTAGGGATTCGCTATCCCCATCGAATTCGGGTAAGTATTGAATTTCCCGTAACACGTTGCTCCCATGACTCGGCTGTGGTATTCTCGCCACTATAGCCATTATACTATTTAGGATATCCCGGTTGGATACCTCAGGGATGACGTTTGGATTTTCTGCCATATTTCCCGTTTCACTATTACTATATGCCAACAACTTCCACTACGGTTTTAGAAGGGTTTCACTATACACAATCTTTTCCCGTGTTTTTTTTTTTTTTTTTTTTTTTTTCGTTCGTCGAAAATTGCGGTTAAGGAAATGCGAATTGAACTTTCTCAATGTGGATCAGGATAGTTGTACCTGATCCTACCGACTGCGCCAAATAAATAACTGAACTTCGTAATTTTTTTTTAATATATTCTCTTTATTATATATATTCTATTATAATTACGGTTTTAGTTCTTTATTTACTATTAATAATACGGCCGCTGTCTTAAGCAGGGCTGCACCGTACTATCCGGATGAGAGTTTACTATGAACTGCCACTCAGATCGAAACGAATGCCCGAAGAAGGTTTTGTTATTTTTAATATTTCAACACGGTCCCCCAATTGACTTGATTGGGCTTACATTCTTCAAGAGGTCAGCCGAATGCATTGGTTTTATTCTCCCTATTTCTCAATAGGTTAACCGAATGCATTGGTTCACTTTCCTTGTTTACTCTTTCGGTCATCGTTACTTTTATGGGTCACATAAAAGTGATGACGATAAGAATTTATGGTGTGCAATTGAAGAATGCAAACACAAGCAAGTATGGTGACACATTGTATATTTTTATTTTTAAGAATTACGACCAATACTTAACTCGCGTGGAAGAAATACTAGGCAACTACTTTTTCAGAAACCTAGAGGAAATGTCACAGTCAAAGATACAAGACATAGCCAAGTTTATCAGGAAAACTAATTGGCTGTAAATCAGCACAGGAGTGGACTTGTCAAAGTAGGGCACTAGAATATCATAAGATAGTCTCTAGGCTTATTTCACTTTTCGTTAGTGTAGTCCCTTTTTAAAAGGAGCCGGTGGAAAGCACTGGGTAGTGATATCACAAAGGATCCAACTAGAATCTAAGTGGGCCACAACTGCTACAGTGGTGGCAATCGCCCAAACCTAACCTAACCTTGGTGGTCTGATACAAGAGACCGATACAAGTAAAACCAACTTAAACATGTTTTTTTCTTTACATCTCCCTAGCCATGTTTGATAATGCTTATGTTTCACTAAGAAAACAGAGAGTAATGGCACTTTTCTTGCATTCCTCTGTGATGTGTCACTAGTCAATACCGCTTCACAGAAACAGGGTGAGATTTCGTATTCTGAGCAAAACATCACAAGTTGTGAGCATCACAAATACCGCCAACGAGCTTGACTTATATCTGAAAATAGTTAGGCTTGAACGGAATACTGACCCTTGGGCTCGGTGATTTGTAAATGAAAGACTGTACCCAATTTTGTCTTAATTTGCCAAAAGTTATCTCTTCATGTAGCGGTGTATACAGTGAGAGACTTTTGTCAGAAGCAGACAGTATACGAAAATAAATGTAATAAATGATTACCTCTGTATTATATTAAATAATACAGATATTAAATTGTTAGACAAATCACCTATTTATTATACATGTGTAAAATATAATCAATCAGAAACTTGTTTTGTTGCTGTTGTTTTTTTTCACTGCCAAAACCACAATCCGGTATTCGGCCAGATAAAATAAGATTATTCGGCTCCGGCCGGATACCGAATACTTACCGGATATCCGTCACATCTCTACTGCCAACCGCTGTTTTTCAGTCTAAAGAAGCAATTGAGTAATAGAGCCGTCTTTCGAAGGACCACGTTGACTTTACGGCACAGAAACATTGATAATTTTAAAAAGGGATTAAAAATTCCTTGGTATTTTGAGGGAAAAGATCTGAGTCAGAACTTTCGTTCTCTTTGCGTTAATGCGTTCTTGAACTGTACGGGCTATAAAGCAACATGAGCCTAGTCGCGCGACTATGGATCCAACGCCTAAAGTGGCTGCGCCATTTAAAGGACATGGTCACATCCGCTCTGGCCGGAGGAGACTTCGACTCCAAACCTGTGGGGAAAAAATCACGACTGAGTCTAAACATCGGTATGACTCTGCCCTTTGTCTATTCAAAACATTCTAGCCTAACGGTGTGCTGGGTTCGTGGACATAGAGATATCCCAGGAAACTGTGAAGCAGGCGAGCTAGTCAGAAACTAAACTCATCTAATCATTGGGCCCAAGGTTGAAAAGATCTGGGTACTTATAGAAACTAAAAAAAAACAAAATCACAGAGCTAGCGATCGGCAGTGCCCGTGAGACTTATCTTCACACGTGCCTACATGAGAAAAAAGTATGGCCAAACATGGACCTACAATGAGCTACGGCCATCCTCAGTCTATGCCGGGAAAAGCCTAAGTAACCTAGTTGGAGTCCTTAAAGGACACTGCGCAATGGGTAGACACGTTGCAGGACTAGGATTGCCATACAGAAGAGGAAAACCCCCTCGCAACTACTCTGCAACTGCCCTGCACTGGCCTCCATTAGGAAATAAACCGTGGGAGAATACTATATAAATGAACCAACGGATATATCCGAAAAGGATGTCAAATCAATCACGGCATTCGTCCAAAAAAATAAAATGGTTCCAGGAGTAACGGAAAATGGCAACACAATGGACCCCTGGGTCTTAATGAATCATTAGCTTCGGATGCAAGCCAAATTACCTAACCTAACCTAACCCCTGTGTTAAAGGCGGCATGGCCAGGTTTAGAAGGATGACAACCAACTGGAAGTGCGAAACTGGAGACTAGGGAAGAGGAAGCTAGCTTGAGGTCCAAATCTTCCCCAGATTTTAGACTAAGCAGAAAATTTGTTCACATTCATTTACTCGAATATTTCAATGAATTCTAGAGAAAACCATTTTTTTTTCTTACAAATGGCTAAATTTGTATGTATTCTCTTGAGAAATGTATGAGGGTCGTATCGTTCTTAATCTAGGTATACGGTTAGTTTGGCTTAATTTTATGAATCGCCCTTATTGAGTCTTAAACCTAAATTGTCCAACGTTTTTTTCATTTTCGAACCGTATGACTACATCATTTGACTAAGTGGCTTGAGTTGTCCTAAACACTGGATTTTGAATAAAATTGGGGAAACATTAACGTCGAAATTTGCTCAGCTTCTGAACAATACTGATCCTCGCCGGTCTTAATCATCCTTAGTGACTCCAAGCGGCCGTGGCGTTGTTTGTATGTGCGTCGACCGAACCATTTTGTCTGGGTTCGATCCTCGGTAGGGTCTAAATAATTTTCACGGCCCCACCTTTCGAGTCACTGTCAATCCTCAAGAAGTAATTTCTATCTGGAAAAAGCTTCTCAAACTTGGCCGTTCGGAGTCGCCATAGAACTGCCACTTGTGAGAGAACAATAGCACGCACAACACGAGTTTTTGATGCAGAAGCCAGGCCCTGGACCCGTAGCGCCACCCATATTAGTATTATAATGACTTCAAGATCAATGATCGCTAAACGCGTTTCTCTAAATGTGGCATTGGAAAATGAAAGTTCAATTCCCATTAGCAATGTCATTTTTAAACGGTTCCGGTCTCTGAATCTTCTCAAAACTACCGGATCGCATGATCAGACACGATCAGTGCCACAGCTTCGATCGTCGTAAAAAGTTGATGTTATTCACTATTAATGATTCCATGTCAGAAGCTTGTCACTTGTCCAGATCATGGACACTTTCTCGTGGTAATTGTCACAGGCAAAAAATTAAAATTCCTCCTGAGCGTGAAAGTTCCACTCGAATTCTGGTAGGCCTCAAGATCACCTCGCCAGACATGAGGACCATTAATAATCATTACGTTAACGCGAATCTGCACCCAACTGACCCAGTCCCCCACGAGACCTTCGTGCGAAACAGCCAGGCGATTGACAGGTGAGCCCGAATCCAAATCTCTTCATCAATCAAGCGCGCCGGGTTCCACGATCAATTTGTTCCCCAAAATAGTGCCAGAATGAGAATTAGTGACCGACTGATGGTTTGGAAGACCCCTTTGCTTCGCGCTCTCTTGTTCAACTCTTTTGACATGACATCGAAAGGGTGATCGATTTAATGGTAAGTGGAAACTCGTGCTACCGGATCCAGGTATCATCCATCGATCCATGGTAGCTGGAGCGATCGATCATGCCTGGGGGCCTGTTTCGCATTGATTTCAGATACAAAACAAGTTGCCCAGCGATGATTGCGTGTGTGTCGACATGTAACGCGGCCAGGCATTGACTTTGAAGAGGCTGCCAAGATTAGAGAGGATTGTTTGGAGTCGTCGTCGAGTTATGTCAAAATAAGTAAACCCAACAGCGATGGGCATCCATGGGAAAGAAAGATTTAGTGAATTGATCAGAAGGAAGTTGTCGGACGAAGAGAGTGGGTTAAGGATGATTTGTGAGTGTGTGCCGGTCGACGGGTCATTGTGGCCATCACCGGTTTTCAGATGCCAGTGTTACGAAGTCTTAATCTCTTCTTTGGTGAAAGGCAGGCATCACCGACGTCGAATATTGAAGGGGTTAGTTAATATGGTGACTTAATATGGGGCTGAGGATCTGTTATAACATGGTGATCTACGCAATCACTGATTGTCACACTTCGCTTTAAATGAGTGATCAGTCACAGCAGTGAACTGCAAAGCTGAGGAAGCTCTGATTAAGGCAAACGCCCTTCCTTCTTCCGGCTATTTATTTAGAATTAAATTAGGTTTGGTTAGGTTTGTCAGTAGACGGGCATTGTTCGCTGCTCAACTTGAGTCTAGCTGAAGACATTCTGATTCACATTGGGGATGAAATCTTCTTGGTACCTTGTCCAGCCATCCAGATGACTTGAGGAATCTGGAAGAAATATTCACCCAGCGTTTGGTGTATTAACATGCAGAGC
Organism: Eristalis intricaria; assembly: GCA_964034865.1. NCBI lineage: Eukaryota > Metazoa > Arthropoda > Insecta > Diptera > Syrphidae > Eristalis > Eristalis intricaria. The sequence goes on from OZ035873.1 coordinate 126,269,795, forward strand.
TGGGACAGTGAGTATGTACCTGCGACTTTAATCATGGACGAGAGTTTTTTCATGTAATAAAATGTGAAATGATTGTGGTGAGAATTGGCATTGAAGGTTTTTCGTTTGAAAGCCGTGATCTGGTCACACAGGTGATTAGATAGCACAACCTATCCATATTTTTCTTGACATCCATTAATTAGTGATTTAATCTAATGCTTGCGGCGGTGATGACTCCTTTCTCGTCAAAATCATCAATAGATTGATACTTCCCTCCGTCATGGGACCCATCATGCAGAAATAGAGTACTGGCTAGGAGAACCCTGGATTACATTTCAGTTATCAGTCCCTCTGTCAATGCCTAATTTTGTAAGGTGTTCGTAGTAAAAGCGGTCTGCATAAATAGATCTTCTGGAAGTAAAACAAGTTGTTGTTAGGATGGTGCTACTTGCATCTGAGACTCGGATGCAAGTAAGTCTTTGAATCCTAGTTAAAGTCTTTGAGTTAGTGGTTTGTGTTTTCAGCAAAAATTTAACTAAAAATAAACAAGTATGGAAGCGCTCCAATACTACTTGATAAAATAAAGGCTGAAATTACAAAAAAAAAAAAAACTGATGCATATCTTTAGGGGCAATCTAAAAGAAATGTTGCTTGAAGTTAATGAAAAGACGCCACAATAACTAGCTCTGAAGTTACATTGCTAGTAACGTGCTTTAAACATGCAGTGTTATCTTTATTTTACACACACAGGGTCATCCTTTGTCGCATTGACGAAGTCCATTTTTGAACTTACCTCCTCTTTAAACTATAGTCACCTTGAACTTAAGATTTCTAAATTAAACTCTTATACAGTCGACTCTCGATAATTCGAAACTCAAGGGACCATCCTCGATTGTCGAGCTTGAACTAAGCACCAAAATCAAATAAGTTCATATGTATGGAATGTATGCAATAATCCTTTGACACACTTCATTGCAAAAAAAAAAATCGGATTACTGAGAGGAAAATAGCTACTGATTTCGAACTACAGCGAATTACAGTAACCCGTCTATGCAATCACTTCGAATTAACGAGAATTTCGTATCATCGAGTTTCGAATTATCGAGAGTCGACTGTACTTATATTTAAAAGAAAAAAAAAATTAATTTTAGGTACTTCAACTGCTGGAGCACGGATACTCAGCCATTGTGGATGACACAATTTACGATTCGACGAAGGATAACTGTGCAGGGTTAAATGATTGAATGAAGACATTCAAATTTTCGAGCTTTTGAAATCGAATTATTATGATGCACTTCGTGATGCAAAACTCGCGCTTACAGCTATGCCCCAGCAGTCATCTATATAGATGAGGCAACGAATAAACGAACAAGAGTTGGACTTTGTATTCACATCACTAACCTTTCTACAGTTTAACGAGAAGGATGATGGCCGAACGTAGGACGAATATCGCATAACGTTTATCGCTATATTTCAACAGTTTTTAAGGTGCCATCAACGCAACGGAAGTGCTCTCTTCTACTTCAAACTCAATGCGCCTTAATCTAGAATCTGGAAAACCTAATTTGTTGACTATATTCAGTTCAACCCGTCTATTGCTGAAGTCACTTAGCCAAAGTGAAGCCAAAGATTTACCTCTGAAAATGATTTTGTTATTAGATCTGTCACAAAATGTGATCACTTCCATAAGGGTACGGTCACAGTGAAAGCTCAAAGTTGTCAAGTCTCACTTGCAAAGCGTTTATAATAGAGCCGGCGCATTGAATGTCCGTTAAAATTATTTTCCAGTCAGGTCCTGATGAAATACATGCATTGTTAAATTTTTAAATTCATTTTTCAAATTGGATCACCGTGGCATAGTGGGTAAATGCGCCGACTCCTACGCAGGGGGTGCGAGGTTCGATACTCGAATTCACCACCTTTGATAATTCACGGTACTACCTATGTCGAGTCACTGACAATGCTCAAAGAGTATTTCTGTCTAGAAAAAGCTTCTCAAATTCGCCGTTCGGAGTCGGCCTTACTGTAGGTCCCTTCCAATAGCACGCACAACACGAGTGGTTGCTGAGGAGCTAGGCCCAGTACCGCCTCGGACTGTTGCGCCATTCATATTATTATTATTATTACTGTTGTTAAATTTCATCTGTAAATGATCGATCCCTGAATGCGATAACGACTAGAAATAAATATGTCCAAGTAAGAACTATTCGCATTTGTTATAACGAATAAAGATTTAATATTCCACCAGGAAAAAAAATGCCCCGAATTTTTTTGGTAACCACTGTACCTTTATCCTTCGATAGATTTTTACAAGCTCCCTGCCATACCCAGCGTTCAAAAAGTGAAATGTATTCATCGACCTTGTCAAAGAATTTAGTCTCAAGATAATGAAATGCACGATTGATTGTCTAAATTCAGTCTCTCTCAGCAGGCGGTTCATGTTGCCGTCGTCGGAGGTGACAGAGGTTGTCAAGCACTTAATTGATGATCTAAGTTAAATGTGCCTCTCTTTCGTCTGCTTAATCACTTCTTTCACTGTCGCCTCAACATCTGTCCGCAGGTATACGCGCCGAACATTAGAAAACCCGAAGCAGCGTTTTGCAATCGTCCAAAATATCACTTTTTGAGGTCAATACACTGCAATCGTTTGATCCATCATTTATGTCACTCACTGCCTTTCATTTTATTTCTACAAATCGACGCGACGCACCGGACCCATCGTGGGACATTGCATTGGGCAATTTGGTTTCTTATTTCCAGACCGGCCGAACGTCATTAACAACAACAGCAGCAGCCTTGGATGTCGGATTCTATGTAAACTTTGGTTTGGGACGGGAGGTATTGAGCTAGATTGATTTAAGCGTGGTGTGTCACTGCGAACTGTGGCCATTGTCAATCTGGGCAATAACAACGATAACCATCCGACTAGAGCGAAGGGCAGAACTTATAATCTGACTGAAGGAGAGCTGTCAGAAAAAACAGTGGCTTGGCCTTAAGCAGGAATGCATCCACCATGTACTCAGGGATGATTCGTCTCTGATAAGGAAGGGCAGCTTGAAGACCTCTCGTACGTTAGAAGGATGGGCAAGCAAGATCCATGCTGAGACCATTTCTTGTAATTTCCGCCGAGCTGAAATGGTTAGAGTCCTTCACTGCGAGCATCCTGATTTTGAAGGTGTTTAGGGATGGGATGTCGAAGACTTTGTTTGTCTAAATTTACTTTTCCACTTTGTTTAGATGGCAGTGTCTCACTCACAAAAATGGGTATCGTACCTTCCGCAAAAACTATAATGCGGTATACCAGTTTAATGTCAAAATTAAGATCTTATCCAGTGTGTTGGATAGACATCTCAATCATTTTCGTGGCGCACTGGGACATCCCCAGAGCAAGCATAATACTAATAATATGGGTCTCGATACATCACCGACAGGGCTCGATCTTAGCTTCTACAGCAACCACTCATGTTCTACTACTTTTCTATCACGAGTAGAAGGGATTTCTAGTTACATGTCGAGTCCGAAAGGCCAAGTTTGAACATTGCCAATGGCTCTAGATGCAAGGGCGTGTAAATTACTTTTGTCGTACCGGGAAATGAACCTAGACACCGTAGGATTAAGTGCATAGGAGTCAATACACAGTTGCGAATCTAGCGAAACTTAATTCAAAAATTAAAGTCGTCCGAATGACTGAACCGAATGAAGAGACGACATATAAAACCTCATGCCTTAACGTTCTGCAAAAAAATGCGATACGCGGTAACGTTATTTACCGTTGTGTGACCTCTCAAGCAACTAACATTTTTCAGTACGACAAACGAAACGCATCGTGAGTCAAATTCACAATTTTCTTACGAAATAATTAGCAACGCTGTCTTCTTAAATTTAGTTTAATTTCTTGCTTATTATTAGAAAGGTATTTTAGGTAAGTTTTGAACTTTGTACGACTTCAGCGAGTGGGTTCAATTAACGTTTGGGTTGAATGCCTTAAGCTTATCCGATGTTTTTTTGTACATTGTGACTTTGCATGGACTTTTAAAAATGTATCCAAATTTATTCACCGGGACATAAGGTTTAAAATGTTCTCCTGGATGTTGCCTTTCAGAATCCGTTTACACTTTTTGCCCTTAGCTGCCCATCCCATATATATTTTTTTTGTGAGTAAACATCACTCAAATAAATATCGATTATGCGTCTATCTACGACCAATACAACTCCGCTGCTAGGGTTGAGGGCCGAAATAGGTGAATTTCGGTCCATAAATTGCAAAGTTTTGATATTTTGGAAATTCCTAGTGTGCTATCTCAATGAGTTGCAAAATAAATACAAGGATGGAACGAAGTAAGCGAGATATGCTAAGGTTACAGAACGATTATGCGGAATGGTTGGATCAGGAAATTGGATTGCCGTTAGAGTTCTATGTTCTAGACCCAACATCAAGCACGACATCGAATTCTGGACTAGATTCGACGGCAAAAACGAAAAATAAAATAATTGTTATACACTAAAATGACACTAGAACTTGCAATTGCCGCAGAAGTGTCCTTACCATTGAGTGGAAAGAGGGATGTAGCAAATCTGGTAAAGCAGCTTGCATTTAGTTCCTTTAGTAGGGCCACCAACTTGAAAAATCTGGAACAACCCAAGGAAAGTCATAATAAAATGAACTGAGGCTTAACACAAAATTAATTACTTTTAAGGCATGTAGCAGCAGCTTGGAAATATAGGATCAAATGTATAGGGATATATTAAATACATTTTCAATTTCATCAGATCCATATACTTCGAGTCGTAGCACCGAAACCCATAGAATAAGGAAGGAACCCCCTACCTCAAGAATGTATTGCTCTGTTAAGGGCTCCAAACTCAGCCCTCAGAGCTACAGCCCGTAATGGACCAGGACCTTCTCAGCAACCATTCATTTGGTGCATGCTATTGTTCTCTCATATGTGAAAGGGACCTACAGTTTTATGCCGACTCCGAACGGCCTAGAAGGAATTCTAGACATTTATTACTCTTTGAGGATTATTAGTGACTCGAAAGAGGTAGGGCCGTGAAAATGTTATATTTTTTGTAGTATTTGTAGGCCAGGGATCGAACCTAGGAAGCGATGTTCAGTTGCGAAGGGATCGAGGCACGTACCCACAACGCCACGGCCACCACAAGTACAATAAAATAACATAAATTAATTGAAATTCGTAATCTTTCATTCACGTTTTACTCATAAATGATGAGAGTAATGATAGACATAAAATGTGTCAAAATACCTTGGGAGGTAGGATTTTTAGCTATATTTTCCGAACACATTGGTAAAGTTTTGAACAGAATCGGTCCAGTGGTCTTCTAGTTAGAGACATTTAAATCCATGAGGTTTGATGATGTGAAGTATATGCTCCTATCATTGACCACATATGGTTATAGGTCCTACAAACTTCACAAAACAAAATGTATACGATCACCGAATAAAAAAAGCATAGTATGTCAATAGTACATCGTTACTAAGCGGCAGAGGAATGAAGTTCTGCTAGATTAACAAAATAACACACTGTGCGGCGCACAAACCCACAACGCCACGGTCGCCAGTGCAATAGTGGAATCTAATTACCTAAACAATGAACAAAATGGATGCCGGAAGTGGAAATACTATGTTTTGATATAATTCGCTACCCTACTGAATGTGCGGCCTAATTTCATAAGCCCTAATGAATGTTTAATTATTTCTATATCAATTATACATTCTTTATCAGGCTGCTGCATCCTTAAAGATGGTTAGCATCCTAACCTATGATATACTTGTGGATACCCAGTACATGTATTTATTTTCATATTTTATTTTATTTATTTGTTGGAATAAAAGAAATTTTATATATTTGTTAGAATATAGAAATTTTAATTTTTTAAAATTTAAGTTAATAAATTGTTTATCTGAATACTAGCGGATTAACAATATTTTGAGTTTTTAATTAGGTAGGTTAGGTTAGGTTGAAGTGGCTGACTGCTGTACGGAAAGACATTAGCCAGACTAAGGCCAGCAAAAGCCCATTGTGTTACCACGCGGCTTAATGAGTGCTTATTCCGCAAACAAGATGGCTGACTTTTATGCTACTTAGTTCAGCCAGGTCTAAATCTACGGCATGATAGAGCACTGCAGTTGTATAGCAAGTGTACATTGGTTTCTTCCTCATCCTCCTTGTATGGGAAGCCAAGTCTGGAGACGTCCTATGGCGTAATGTCCTGTTAAAACGCCAATGAGAGTTCTAAGACTCGGGCTCCTCAAACTAATCAGACAGCGAACTAATCAGCAATCTGTTAGCTTAGGGTCGATCGTAGGCCGGAATTATTTGGTAATGAGGCATCCTGTGCCAGTTGACCATCTATTTGATCAAGCGTTTCTACTTTTAGTAGAAGTTTTTTAGTAGCGATAGGCATGGAGGGTGGACCGCACAGAGCTTGCACCCTTTCAAGCGAGTTCGTCCGCTTCGCAATTCTCTGGAATGCCACAGTGTCCCGGGACCCAGATAAGACGGATGCTAAAGTACTTCGTCATCTCGTCTCTCTCAAGGGAAGACTTGGAGTTAAAAGTGACTGAATTCAGAGAATTGATCTTGATGATGATTTGACAGATGACGATATCTGTGCTTGGTACTACATTGTTTTTAGCCAGGACTGAAATTCCTTAATTGCTATAGTTACAGCCGAAGGACGCTACAGTGTACCTAATCACTGTAGCTTCTTTCGGAAAGATAGCTGGATGTTTAGCCTTGGTCCTTGGAATAGACGCCAGCACCCACACCCGCATCCTTGGATCCATCTGTGAAGATTCGCGGTGTGGACCTTGGTGTTCAGACTCCGAGTAAGATCTGAGTGGGATGCTGGTTGAGAAGTTCTTCTGGAAGAGGAGTTTAGGTGAGGTCTGTACGATCGATGAGTGTCCATTCATCATTATATACCACTCACTCTGGTGTAGCTCAAGGTACGGTATTAGCTCCTATTTTATTTAAATTTTCATTTCCGACATACCAGTACCTAATGGTAACACTTTCCTAGCTTTGTTCGCTGTTGACACAGCTCTGTTCTCATCCAATATCATCCAAAATGCACTTGATACGTTTCAGATTTTCTGCTTCAGATAGAAAATCAAACCGAATGCAGATAAGTCTCAGGCTATGTGGTTTACTCGACACAGAAAACAGCAACTCCTACCTCAGACAAATCTACAATTGAACTCGACCAGCATCGAGTTTTCTGAAAGCTGTAAGTATTTGGGAGTTACTTTCGATAAAAGAAATCACATTTGAATAACTTACGTCCCTTCTTTCTAAGGTCATGGAAAACGCTGATAAATCGTCAGCTTATGAAATATCTTGAATCGCGGAGGCTTCTTAATGACCGACAATATGGTTTCCGCAGCGACAGGTCCACTGGTGATCTGATAGCTTATACCGAAAATGTGAACCAGTCTTTGCACAATGCAGGCGAAAGCAAGATCGTTGCGCTTGATATTTCTAAAGCATATGACAGAGTTTGGCATCAAGCTCTCTTGTTGAAAATGCGTGCCTATGGTATCGATGAATCTCTTCTTCTATGGATTAGAAATTACCTTTCGAACCGTTCAATTCAAGTTGTTTTGGATGGGTTCAAGTCTGATATCCACCAAATTAATGCTGGTGTTCCCCAAGGCTCAGTTCTGTCTCCGACACTCTTTCTCATTTTTATAAATGTCTAAATCTCTTGTCTGCTACTTCTAATCCAATCCATTCCTTCGCTGATGATAGCACCCTTAGCTTTTCATATTCGTTCCAAGACCCACGACCTCGCCATTCTGCCGTAGAATTGGAACGGCAGCGTATCGTTAAGCACGATCTTGACAGCATAATTAACTGGGGGAAAAACAATAGAGTGGAATTCAATGCTTCAAAAACTCAATGCTGTCTGCTGTCACTCAAGCGAACCCTTGATAATCAGCCATTATCCATGAATGGCGCTTGGGTCGATGAAACCGGAAGACTTTCCATCCTTTTTATGTGTATCAACACAACACTTAGTTGGAGCGATCACATATTTGAGGTCGCCAAAAATGCTGCGAAGTGTTTAGGTTTTCTTAATCGATGCAAGAAATATTTCACCCCTTCTGATTTGGCTTTAATTTATAAGGCGTACATACGCCCCAAGCTTGAGTATAACGCTCATATCTGGTCTGGTGCCCCCATGACCACACTGCACCTACTTGATAGAATCCAAAAGCGAGCGATAAAACTTATAGGAGACAACAATACCGCAGAGTCATTAGACCCGCTCGAACATCGACGTACCGTCTCTTCTTTGTCCGTGTTTTATCGTTATTTCAGCAAACGATGCTCAAGTGAGCTAGCCAGCTGGATTCCTCCTCTTCATGAATTCACCCGCAATACTCGTCTCGCCAGGAATGTCCATCGGTATACCCTTAAGCCTACTTTCGCACGCACAGTTAAATTCAGAGACTCGTTTTTCAGCCGCACTGCACGAATATGGAATGCTCTTCCCAACCTAACATTTCCCACAGACTACAACCCGCAGATATTCAAGACCAATGTGCACAGGTAACACCTCTCCCATTCTCCCTCTATACCTTCGGCCAATGCTGTGTCTTGACCCCGGACACATAAGGGTATTAGCAATCCCTTGAGCACGCGCAAATTATAAAAAAAAACATATATCGAGCACAGTTCAGAAAGCAAACCCAATCATTAAAATCCTATATCCCTTTATCAATCGTAAATCAAAACTTAGTATTGATAACAAACTACTGATTTTTCAACCAGTCTTAACGTACGGTGCACCTGTGTGGGCCTATTGTGTCAAATGTCACATTAAAAAACTAAAAATATATCAAAACAAGGTGCTAAAGCTAATGTTAAATATAACCTGGCATTTCTCTACTATGAGGCTCCATGAAAAAGCACATGTAAATACCATGTCACATCTCATTGATAAATTACACCAGAATTTCTTAAGCGAATGCTATCATTCTGAGAGTGAGCTTATTTGTAACATCTTAAATTAAGGAAAAATCAACCAAATCTCAAAGCTATAATATTATACATAGTTATATCGTTCTTGCATGTTGCATACTTGGACCTAGGTGCAATTTAGCTATAAGAGTCATTAGTTGTAAGAATCATAATAGGGGTTTTTGATTGTACTGTTTCTTCCCTAGTATTATTATCACTTACTTTTATAAAAGGAAGTTAAGATTTGATGTATATATGTATCTGACACAAAATCTCCTAGGGATTCGATCGCAGTTTTCTCCCATAGCTTCATAATTCTTCTGCGGAGTTTCTTCTATACCACATATTAAGTTTTTTTCAACAAAAACCCTTTAAATAAACATGCTAAATAATAAATTTGATTTTTTTCCCACTTTTCGGTGGTTCATCTCAACTTCTCTTGACTCTCACCGAACAGAACTTAACTTAATTTACATATCTGTGTAGAGACTTTCATTAACGAATCCATTGGTATATAAGTTAAAGACAAATATACCGATTTGGAATAGCAACGACACATACGCCGGATGCTCAACGATTCCAAGAAAATCATTCTCCCTCCAATAAACAATCATCTCACTTGACAACTAATGGACCACCAGATCGATCAAGAACGTTTCGCAGAAATACTTCCGGCAGCAGCTAAACAAAAAGAATCATCATTTTGCTGATGCAGCAAAACTGACCAATGACGGCAGGGCATTAGGGTTAGCTTATAAAAATTGTTAATCAGTTCATAATGAACGTTGAATAAAGTAAGAGGCCTCTCCTCAAAATAAAAAATTATTTTTTTATTTAAATCGAACAAATTTAAGGTTTAACTTATATGTTATATCTTTACGCTGTCTAAGAGAAAAGTTACAACATAAAACATATATTATTTGCATTGTTTTGCGAATAAGATGAGTGGAGACCTTTGCCAATATCAGTGCGCAAGCGGCGTTCGTTGATGTGCGTGTTCATTTATAGGGATGTATGTATATATATATATTCACGAGTGTATTCATACTACGGACCATTGCCAGTACCGGTGCCCAAGCGGCGTTCGTTGATGTGCGTGTTCATTCTGAGAAATGTATGTATGTGTTTTCTTTCTACTTGAGCTACATATGATATTGTTATGTTTGATGTTTTACACCACAGTAGTGAAAATAAGAATATTGATAACAAGAATTAATAAATAATAATAAAGTGGTATTTAACACAAGGTATGTACTTAAATCTGAATGTGGTTTTTGGAGGTATGTATGTTATCGGCGAGTGTATACAGCAGTCTCGAAAAGTTAAGCACTTAGTTTTTGGGGAGCTTAACTTTTGTGCATTCTTAACTTTTTCAAGAAACTGATCCAATTTATGTTTATTTTACAAGTGTATATGTGTATGTGCGTAAAATACGAGAAATTCGTACAGATACAATAAAAATTAAACTGTTCCGGTACCTCAGTCCGCTTAATCGGGACACTACAAATTGCAAATTGTAAATGGTACGGTATAAGAAGAAAATGGTAAAGCTACAATGAAATTACAAACTACGTTGGAAATTAAAAAAAAATCTTTATTTAATTTTAAGAAACACACAAAAACAACTTATGTTCTATAGGAGCAACCTCCCGACTTTACACTTCGATCTGAACTGAGAGTTCTTACAGAACTAATCTTAAACTATACCTCGTAGGCAAAGAATCATAAAAGGGATGCGTAGTTGCATAAAGCATAAAATGCTATATTGTTTACGCATGTGGCTGCGCAGACCGATAATGGTTAAAGTGCGTGTGCATAAGCAAAGCGGAGACTTTATTGCGTCTGTCGATATTCTTAAGTACGGTCCAAGTGGACGCAATTAAATGCCGAATATTTATGTGGCAGCAAATTAAAAGACATGAACTATTTCAATGAGTTCTTTATCGGTTTGGTTGGATATGTCACTCTACTCTTTCCGTTGGGAAGCATGTAAGAGATATTAAGGAATTGGTGGATTCGATATATCCCTCTGTTCAATATATAAGTAGCAAGAAAGCAGAGAAATAGCTATTCTGGCTCCAAGAAATGATTCAGCGTCCAGAATCAATGAATTCATTTTAAGCAAGATCAACGGTGACGTACAAATTTATCGATCCATTGACACGGTTGTAAATACGGATGATTCGGTACATTTTCCAACAGAATTTTTTAAATTCTACGAATCCAGCAGGACTACCAGGACACATAATTTTCTTAAAAGTTGGAGTGCCAATAATTTTGCTTAGAAATTTGTGTCTTCCAAAGCTGTTCAATGGAACAAGGTTACTGGTAACAGCTTTAAGACCTAATGTAATTGAAGCGATTATTATAACAGGACCAGGCACAGATGAGAATGTATTTATTGCACGACTTCCCATTTCTTTTTAAAAGGCTGCAGTTTCCAATTAAGTTATGTTTTGCTATGACTATCAATAAGGCTCAAGGTCAAACAGTTAAATTTACCGGTATTGATTTGAGCAATGAATGCTTTTCCCATGGACAACTATGCGTAGCCTGCTCACGAGTAAATAAGCAGGGAAATTTGCATATATTAACGCCAAATCGTACAACCGCAAATGTAGTATGCAAAGAAGTGCTTTAGCTGCTAAAATACCATCTATGTAGGTACGTATTATTTAAGTACACAAATGCATATATATCTTACTAATTGAACAGGTATGAACATTTGCAATAGTCTAGATATAACATACCAATGGTAAAGGATTTTCAATTACATTTGAAGTATGTAAATACATATGTGTATATTTAATATAAACTAATAATAATTAATTTATTTAAAAAAGAATGGTTGTATGCACATGTACATATGGTTGCCTTTTATTTCAATCCGTTTAAGTCTAATTCTAATGAAAATTTGCACACTAACTGTTTATGTTTGTACTTCATAAAAATGTTCTCAATGTCAATACTTTATTTGAAGGGGGGGTGTTTTTACTGTTTAAAAATCCCTTTCGTTATGTGGGATCGGTCCCCGTAGTATCTCTTGAAGATTTTCACCTACCCGCCAAATGGATCATCACTTCTGGAAGGTTCTGGAAGAAGTGCTGGCCAGAAGGTTATATGCTTTCATAGAAAAATATAATATACTCAACCACAATCAATTTGGATTTCGGAAAGGAAAAAACATAAACAGACTACTTGGAGAGTTCGCTGACAAAATGTACCAAAGCTTGGACAAAAACAATAGCTCAGTAGTTCTGTTTATTGACTTTAAGAAAGCCTTTGATAGCTTGAGTCACAGACAAATATTGACTCAGCTAGAAACGATTGGTGTACGCGGTCACATCTTGAAGTGGTTTGAGAGCTACTTAAGCAACAGATTGTTCCAAGTTAAAATTGGTGACCACACAAGCAGTGAAGAAAAGGTCGAGTATGGTGTTCCTCTTTATTATATACGTCAATGATCTACTGTCTGTGCTGAAGTACAGTACGGGGTATGCGTATGCGGACGACACAGCGATCGTAGTTAGCCATAGGAGCGTTGACGAAGCTGCGAAACTTATGCAATTAGATTTTAACAGAATCGTAGCTTGGTGTCACGACCATGGACTAAATATCAACGCACTTAAGACAAAGGTAATGCACATTCGCCCGCATATTCCCATTCCCAGAACAAAACTTAAGATAAAAATGCCCAGCGTAGATTGTTTGCACAGACGTGGCTGTGATGGAATAACAGAGGACAACGATGACTGCACCGAATACATAAATTATGTGTCAAAATATAAATATCTAGGGCTGACGATTGACTACAATTTTAAATGGAACTACCATTTAGAGCTGTTGAAGAATAAGCTGTGCCAATCTGCGTACGCCCTTTTCCACCTGCGCAAACTCTGCACACCAAGAGTACTGAGGCAGTGCTATATGGGCTTGGTGGAATCTCACATAAGGTACGGCATTCTGGCGAGGGGAAGAGCGTCTCAAATGCAATCTCTGCAGAAAGTGCACAGAAGACTCCAGAAACTTGTGCTAGAAGCAGGAAGCCCCAGAGATGTTCAACCAACACGTCTGCTCAACATCAGCCATATATACAATCTGGAAATCTTGGCCAACTTCGGTGACGACAACACGTACAGGACCCAGACGCAGCAAATGGTGAACACTAGACGACAACAGCAGCAGCTATGTGAAGTTCCGAGGTACTGGAATGAGTATGGTCGAAAGACTTTTAAGGTCACAACTCCAACCATCCTTAACGAACTCCCAAGGGAAATTCGCAACCTACAAAAAAGAGGCATGGTTAAAAAAGCAAAAGAAATATATTTAAACTCTTAAAACTAAAATGTAAAATGTCATTGTAAATCCAAAAATCGTCATCTATTCTATTCTTGTGTAATATCTGTAAATGGAAACAACTCTTAATTGTTAATTGTAATGTATTCAAAACAGTTTTACTTGAATTTCAACATATATATTTGCAACATTTTTGTGACTAGTCATCTGCAGACAAGCCAATCAGGCTTTGCAGATAAAAAATGTAAAAATTGCAAAATGAATTTATACAAATAAAATTGAATTGATTGATTGAAAAAAAAAAAAAAAAACTTCATCAAGTTAGATTGTCGGCATTGAATTGTCCAACCGTTTTTTAAATGTATTTTCGTGGGAATTGCACTGACGAAATTGATCAAGCGCGCGCCATCCTCGAGAAATAATTGCTGACTTGCAAGTTTATTTTCATCAGCATAACGGATTGCTGACTGTTTAAGACGGCATTGGACAGAATGCCATCGGACGATCATGGAATTGTCATAAGAGCTGACAAAATGCCTGCTGGACTCATAAACATGAACGTAATCTTACCAGGCATAGTGTCAGGAAATTCGAATGTCTACGCCTACGAAGTCGCGGGTACAGCTAGTTATTATATATACTTTGAACTATCTTAGTTGTAAAGAACTTTTGTTCTGTATCTCTAAAATAATAAAATAATGTTAGATGTACAACTCGAACTACAAATAAATTAAACTTTAAAGTTTGACAAGTGTCCATACCGAAGTTCTATCCAGTTGTGCAGAAATCTTATTGGTAGTCGGTGCTAGGTTTAGAGCTTCGAAGGGGGTTGTCCTTAGTGCACCGCTGAGACCAATGAATGTCATCGTCTGCACACTTTCGTGGTATGAGATTGATCTTCTCAGTCGTTCACAGACAGCTGAACAGTTCACAAGTGTTTCGACTTCGTTACATACAATAAAAAAGTTATAAGAAAGTATAGTAGTGCAAAAGACAGTGAGAGTTGTAACAACGGCGCGGCCGAGTGCGTAGAGCTTAAGGCCGTGGAGCGAAAGGTGCTGGGATCGAGACCCAGTGGGGAAAATTACTTTTTTTCGCCAAAACATCCAATCTCACTAGGAAAGTGAGTAGTCGTGGAATGGAGGCGAGCGGGCAGTCCGCTCGCATAGAAGTGGACGGCGAGAGCCAGCAACCGGTGGCTGAAGAATCACGCCACCAACCAACGGTGCCCTTAGAAGGCACAACGAAGAGGAGGAGGAAGAAGCAGGCCTCCAACAGTTCAAAGAGGCGCAATACAAAAGCGTCAAACGATGAACCCGAAGAGGAAAGGAGTACACTGATGACGTCATCAAACGAAACATCAGCCGAAACCGATGCAGAAGATGATGCGTACTCGTATGTATCGGAGGGGAGGGAAGGGCGGTTCGCATTAAGCAGCATCAGCTTTGAATCGATGCCTTCCGATACAGAGGAAGAAGTGGAGGCGATAATTCGCTCCAAAGAATCGAAGGTTTCCGATCTGAAGGAGGAGACGAAAAAACTACTTCACGAGATCAGGGAACTACGAAGAAGTACTCTCGAGAGGAGAAGAAAGGAGGAGGAAGAAAGGCTTCTGCGGCTCGGGCAACTACAACAACAGTTGCCCAGCAATAACGAGCCGAACAAGCAGAGGCAGCAACAACATCAGCAAGCTGAAAAACCACAAGCAGCTCAGCTACAAAAGGAGTCAGCAACACAACAGCGGAAGAAAAAACGCGAGAAAGCAGCTCAACAATCCAAGAAAGCAGCAACACAACAGCCGAAAGAGCAGCAAAATGCAGCAACTCATCAAAAACAACAACTAACAACACAGCAGAAAAAGCAGCAGCAGCATACATCAGCGCAACAACAGCATCTAGCTTGTCACCAGCAACAGCAGCAGCCCAAAAAGAAGGACAAAGTACCACCAATAAACCTGTACAAGCCGGACGTCATAAAAACAGCTAAGGTATGTAAGACGGCCGTAGGTAGTGGTAATTTTTTAATTAAAAAATTGAAAGGTTTTGAAAAATATGCAATCTACTGCCAGACAGTAGAGAATTATAATAAAATCAAAAAGTGTCTAAAGCGTTCGACGATGGAGTTCTTCTCTTTCACGCCTAAAGGAGAAAAACTCCAGTCCAAATTATTAAAGATCTCCGGACCGCTCGAAGCGGAGGAGATCTTCCAACTGCTCAAAGAGCAAGTGTGTGACGGTCTCGAGTTCGTCGGGGTCAAGCCCTTCATCACAGCTAAGGCAAAAAGGGAGGGGCGGAAATTACCGTACTTCCTTGTACAGCTGTCACCCAATAGCAAGGTAGATAAGGTAAACGATATAGATCGTTTGGCTGACTATTTTTGCGCCTGGGATAATATTAGAAGGCGCGATGGCATTCTCCAATGCGCTCGCTGCCAAAGGTTCGGGCACGCCGCGTCGAACTGCCACATGCAGCCTCGATGCGTCAAGTGCAGTGAGAACCACAGTGCGGAGAATTGTCCTCTGGGGCAAAAGGGAGCAGCTGACAAGAGTCAGCTCAAATGCGTACTCTGCGGGAACGCGGGGCACACCGCCAACTATCGGGGTTGCCCTAAATTCCAAGAGCGGAAAGCAAAAATGGCTCTGCAGAAGCAGCCCCCAGTGAAAAATCCACTCGGGGCAGCCATACCCGTAACGCCTCAAATGACGTTCGCCCAAATGGTGTCCGGTCAGGGGAATACGGAAAAGCAGCAACTACCGAAGGTAGTGCCGCAAGTCCCAGTGCCAAAAGCACACGAGCCAGCGCCTGAATGGAAAGCTTCCATTGAAGGGCGTATGGCTCGGTTAGAGGAGCAGGTCGGCCAAATTCTGGCGCTCCTGCAGAACCAACCACGTCAAAAGTCTTAATGGCTGCGCAGACGGAGAGCATTTTTAAGATCCTTGCAGTGAATGCAAATTCATTGATAGGGATCCCACGAAAAAACGAGCTCTATAGATTGTTGGACGATCAAAGCCCAGAGCTGATGCTGATTAGCGAAACCAAGCTAACTCGGAGAGGCATACTGGAGCACAGTAATTATAATGTTGTTAGAAGAGACCGGCCCAATTCCAGTGGTGGAGGCGGTGTTGCGATCTTCATTAAAAATAACATTAAACATAAAGTAGTGTATAGTGGTGAAGTACGAAGGTTTCAGGAGCTGGAGGCCTGCATCGTGTGCATTTCGCTCCGAAGCGGAAGGAGGTTGTATGCGGTGTCAGTCTACTCCTCTGGCAACCCTAGTTCCAGAACAACTATATCAGAGCTCGATTCACTCTTTCGATGTCTGAGGCTGGACTCGGAGGAGAACTATTTTATTTTGGCCGGGGACTTAAATGCCCGACATGGATATTGGGGAAACATAATTTCCAACAATAGAGGGGACCAGCTTTACAGCTGGTTTTGCTTACACAGTGTCGAGTATAGACTCGATTTGAAAGCAACTGAGATCTCGTCCTATCCCAGGAGCGGCTCTTACCTGGATCTACTGTTGTTAGACGCAAGACTGCAGCTGACAGACACAAACGCACAGACGGTTAACTGTTTGAACACATTCGTGTACCTCAGTGACCATTGCGGACTCAGTGCCGAAATCAAAATCCCCAACGACATTGCGGAATTAGGAGAGTATGTTCAAACGTACACATACAACTACAGTAGGGCACGATGGACACGCTTCTCCAGACAAATGACGCGAGCGCTCTCTTCGAACGCGCTCCACATACCGTCCAATAGAAACTTGTCAAACGATGAGATTGACATGTATCTAATTCAATTGGACGAGACAATTAAACGAACTATGGACATGACTATACCTCGGTATACACGGACAAACAACGAAAACTTGTACCGCAATGCGACTATCGACGCACTCCACCAACGTAAAAGTAGACTCCTGTCAAGATTAAAAACCTTGTACAGGCGGTTTACTGACAGACGAGACGAGGAAGTTAGGACACTGAAATCGCTCATTAAGAACATTCAGACATTAATTGTCCAGAATTACAGACTTTCTGTCAATTCATATTGGAACGATAAGATTCGGGCTGTTAGATCCAACAATCCGAGCATGTTCCCTAAAATAAACAAATTTTTTAGAAGTAACAAACAAAGCGATCTTCCGTGTCTTAAGCTTCCCAGAACGACGGACAACGAACAAATACTGACTACAGCAGGTATTGATCCAGATAACGCTGTACTAGACGATAACTTCTTCGGGGTCGAAGATCCGCAAGAAAAAATGGAGGTACTAGGCGCGGTTTTCCAAGAAGTGTACAAGGTGAATGAGAGCGTTCGCCCGAACCACGAATTGGATAACCGCGTAATGGCTAGCAACTCTCAACTTCGAGAAGACATTCAACAATGGCGATCTGAGAACACTGGCTTTGTCGTGTTCAATGATGATAACATGGCAGATAATGCCATCGCCGACGAAGGGGTTCATCCCCCGTTCATATCGAAGACAGAACTCCAAGCGGTCTTCGAATCATTAAAGAAGAAAAAGTCTGTTGGAATCGACGGGATCTCCAACATTGTGTTAAGACACCTCCCCCTGGAAGTGGTTAATATGTACACAATCCTGTTTAACAATGCTCTGAATAATGCACATTATCCGGAGCATTGGAAAACTGCGATTGTGCAACCCATATCCAAGAGAGAAAAAGATTCTTCGAATCCTTGCAACCTCCGGTCAATAAGTCTCCTTCCGAACATCAGCAAGGTATTCGAGAAGGTGATCAATAGAGCCTTGATCAACTGGACTAAGGACAAAAATATAATTCCGGATAACCAATTCGGTTTCAAAGCGGGGCATGACACTATCCATGCCGCGTCGAAACTGGTGTCGGATATCCAATGGAACAAGAGCCAGAAACAATGTACGGGTGCCTGCTTGATCGATCTGGAGAAGGCCTTTGACACCGTATGGTTAGAAGGACTTTTCTACAAGCTCAATCGGCTAGGCATTAGCAAACCACTGCTGTACCTACTTTGTAACATGCTTACCGGTAGACGGTTCGTAGTCAAGAATGGCAACGTGACCTCCACAGGCATATTTCAAGTTAAAAATGGTCTCCAACAGGGTGCCGTTAATTCTCCGATCCTGTTCAACATTTACTTGAGCGATCTAATAAGTTCTCTTCCTCACGTAATTGCGTACGCCGATGACTTGATCGTGTACAGATCAGGCAAAAAGATCGAGGAAATCACTACTCTCGCGCAGGGTGACTTCGATTCATTCATGAGAAGTTGCGATGACTGGAAGTTGAGTATCAACTTCCGGAAGTCGGAAACCATTCTGTTCAGAACGCCGTTGTATAAGGCCTCGGCGGATACGAAAAAGAATTGGCGAAAATTCTCAATCGTTGGAAGACACGGAGAGCCACTGGCGCAAAAGACTGTAGTCAGATACCTGGGGATCTGGCTAGATCAGTATCTATATTTTAACAAACATGTAGATGCTGCTCTGGCCAGGGCCCGAGGCGCATTTGCCCTTACAAAGAGACTGTTTTACAACAGCCAACTCGATGCGAGGGTGAAGGTTATCTGCTACATGGCCCTTATTCGGCCAATGCTCACCTATGGCTGTCCCGTGTGGTTCAACGTGAGTGCAAGCTTAATGGAAAAGATTCGGTTGTTCGAGAGGGCTTGTCTTAGGGCTTGCCTTCGCCTTTATCGAACTCCAGAGTCCCAGTACATAAAATACTATTCCAATGAGGTCTTATACAACAGGGCTAACCTGATAAGAGTGGACAATTTTCTATTGAAGTTGATTCGAAGTCATACTGCTAGAGCGATGAACTCGGTCAATAACTTGATCTCGGGGGCTTACTACCCCAATTCACAATACCACGAAAGGGTACGGCACAATGGCTTCATCCCCCCAGAAGCCTTTCTCCATTTAGACAAGAACGGACTGTTACAAAATATAAATGCGGTACCGCTCATATTCCACATCGCCAGATCAACTGTGGATGGGCGACTCAACCACGACCGTTCCGTCGCACAACGAGCTGAGGAGGGTCTCCTCCGGTTCAGTACGGCGGTATCAAGGAGAGATGTTCGGGATGTTGCAATGCAACATCGAAAATTCTGGTGGCTGGGGGGCGAGGGAACTCCCTCGTCGAACCCTTTAGACCCGGGGTAAAAAGGGTAGTACAGATCCCCTTATGGGGAGTAGTCGGCCCTGTCTTGCAGTGGATTGGTGCATACCCATGAGCTGTAACCTACGGCCGACTTACATAGCTTAGGGTAGTATTAAGGTAATTTTTAAGTTGTACATATAAATAATAAAAAAAAAAAAAAAAAAAAAAAAAAAAAAAAAAAAAAAAAAAAAAAAAAAAATAATAAAAAAAAAAAAAAAAAAAAAAATTGTATACACAAACGTACACAAAGGGTGTACCCGTGTATACACACTGTACATAGTAAGTACATACATATATATATAAGTCTATACACTCGTATATACATATGTATATATGTATGTTGTTTAGTTTAAGTTAGTTTAGGTTATTTTAAGTTAGTTTGTAAGGTAGTTATAAGTTTTAAGATAACAGTACAGGCATTAAGTTTTTATAAACAAATTTTTTTCTTAATATTAAGTTGTTCAGTATTGAACTCGTTTTTGTTCACATACAAATATAATGTTACTTTAAGTCGAAAGACATGCTAAGATTAAGTTTAGCTTAGAGCGCCCGCTTAGGGCCAGTAAGTTAGAAATAGTAACACTGTTCGTCCAACTAGTTTTAAGCATTTTTGTCTAGTACGTAAGTCTGTTATGAATATAAATTTAAAATAAAAATGAACTAAAAAAAAAAAAAAAAAAAAAAGA
This sequence comes from Eristalis intricaria, assembly GCA_964034865.1. Lineage (NCBI taxonomy): Eukaryota > Metazoa > Arthropoda > Insecta > Diptera > Syrphidae > Eristalis > Eristalis intricaria. The sequence continues at coordinate 126,289,918 of OZ035873.1, forward strand.
TTGATCTTCTTTTCGAGTGCAGTCCACCAAATTGCGGCAACAAATAGCAGTTTGCGTCTGACTACTGAAACACACAGTGATCCATGCGGGGTTGTAGTCCCCCTTTGCATCCTATGGCCCTCTTGAAGGAGTAGCTTAGCTTCGTGTCTAATATATGATCTATGAATTGCACGCTATCACTAAGCTTTACAGGGATCACACATGGTAACTGGGATTTGAAGTTAGGAATTTTGTACTTCCTAGTGAAGAGGACTAGGTCCGTTTTTTGTGGACTGACGCCTATGCCGCATTGGGTTAATTACGTATGTAAACATTAAGATTTATACCCTAGGACCTTTATTTCATAAATGTTAACGAATGAGACTATCCCAGTCCGATAGGACTCAAAGTTCTCTGTTTCTAGATTTTTTTCCCCGCTTTTTGGCCCTTCACCCCCACTGTGCGTCGGTGGAATCAACACGGCATTGTATTTCAGCCGTAATGCTTTCGTTTTCATTCATGTTTGAATCTGAATGGGCGCGCAAAAAGTTGCAGAAATGAGGAAACCGAAGAAACCATCGTGAATCTTTTTTGGTACTGCAGCGCCCTCTCTTGTCGGTGAAGAAGGCACTTGTAGATTGAACAGTATTAGTGTCAGCCGTTCTAGTCGCTTTGTAAAAAACATCGACTAGATTCACGTAGTGACTCAATGAGGGCATGCTGGCCTAAATGTGCGCTACGAAGTTAGGCTCCTCAACATAACCTAAATTGCTTGCCTGTTTGTCTGCAGCGACTGAAGGCAAGGCTCTTGTCAAGTCTACGTTTTTCTATTTTGTTCGCCTTACTAAGTTGAAACTTAAACGTTTCTTAGTGATATGGACTCCATATCGCTTAGTACTGACTAAAGATAAACCCACTCATTTGACTTCAAATTAAGATCAGTAGTTCCAAAAATGAAGCCATTGTCGGCACTTGTCTACGTAACCACAAAATGTAATCCTTGACTCATCACTTCACACAATGATTGGTAGAAAGTTCGCAATTGGCATAAAAAATAGCCAAGCACTGTTCATCGGAATCCCCTGTTAGATCGAATTCGATCGAATTCGAGTTGCGTTGCAGTTAAACGATCAATCAATATGCTGGCCACCACCTCCCCGATTGGTCTTGTTCGATTTTGCATTCGAAAGTGTGAATTAATTCACACAAATGGGTGTTTCCCGAGTGCTTACCTGCGGTTATTTTGTTATTGTTTGAGTTTTGCGGTTTTGCTTCACGGCGAGTTGTGACGTTCTGTTGCAAAGCGAAAGGATCATTTCGCATTAGTCTTACGAGGCGTTTTTTCATACGTTTACTAATAAAGTCTCTTCATTAAGTAATCGATGGGAAAGGTGATGGATCCCGCTGTGTTTTGACGGCCGCCGTTGTTTCAGTAACCTGAGTGGCGGTGTTTATTTAAATGAGTTCCATTTAAGACTAATGGATTGGAATCCGCAAAGTAGAGTCTCTTAAGCGCAGCACTCCCATCGGTCTTTCTTCAGCGACCATCAATCTTCGATGACCTGATATGTGCCTATCTCTGTAAGAGATCATCTATTAAGGTGAAGTGTGTGAAGTGCAAATGAGGAATGTGAAGGGAAACGTTTGGACAGGTGTATGAGCGGAGAAAGTGATTATGCTTAGAGGAGGATTTAGTTAATAGGTCTTAAGCTTAAAGTTCATCCCGATAGGTTTTATCTGATTTTTATTAATTGTTCGAGTTTTCAGACTATGAGGCACTGTACATGGACAAGGAGGTATTCCACGGTAACCTACACCAGGCCAACAACGACTGGATGGCGCAGTTGGTGGAGTGCCTGCCCCTGGTTAGCGGGGTCCTCGGTTCGAATCCCAGTGACAGCAAAGTTAATACGATTTATCTGGCTTTCAAATCTGGTCCAGTCACATTTTGCCGTTGGGATCAAATTAATGACACTATCACTGGAGTGGTCAATCAGTGGTTGTAGTCTGACTATGTGTATCACAATGACCCAATATGGTCTAGTGTGCTAGTGAATTCACTAGCAGCCCAGCTACCTAGCTGTAGTTTACTACACCAGGCCTGGGATAACCGAAGTTTTATGTAGGGTATCCCAAATTTAACGGAAGACTTGAATTAAAAAGCAAACATAGGTGAGAAGTTGGAAAGCGACCATAGATCTGCGACAAAGGATTCTGGCAAACCTCGAAATCCCGAACAGAGCACTGAGGATGGCAGACTCGTAGTCTTGAATGGAGCGGAGAATAATCCAATGGTGTAGGAAGTATTTTTGGTGATGGAACCGCTTAAGGTTGGCAAATTCCCCGTGTGGATGAAATCCGGCCAGGAATGCTTAAGACAATGGGTAAAGCGGGAGTTTGATAGCTCTCCCATGTCATTAAGTTGGCCTGGAAACAAGGAAGACACCTGGCGATTAGAAAACTGGGACTAATGTCCCTCTTTAGAGGGACAAGAGAGATTGCACTAACTACAGGAAATGTATTTTCAAGTCTTCCCGGGAAAGTCTACGCTAAGGTGTTAGGTAGGTAGACCCGACTAACCCCCTTACCGCGGTGTCTGGCCTTAGGTAGGTCTAATGATAATGGAATCGACTCCATTTCAGGCCCGAAAACTAAGAGATAGTCAAACCTAATGTCAGGGGTGGTGTGAGCAATTAGTAAACCGTGGCCAGGAATGAGAGGTTAGAGCTCCCAGAAACGCCCCGGCGCGCAGTGGTCCCGCATTGGAAATAAATACCCGAAGTGACATATTTTTTCCGGCCGAATGGTTTATGTTTTACGATTCTACAAATATGAGAACCTAGAAAGCCAAAATTTTGTCGACTTTGGATCATCCGTTTGGCTGTACCGTTAGATCAAAGTTGGGACTTTGAAAATTACAAAAATTGACGTATTTTTTAAGCAAATTTGATGTGCCATATTTTCTAAAATTATGTACATTCGAACCTAAAGTAAATTTTTTTTAAAAAAGCCATACATCTTTTCTTTCAAACTGTGTTTTCAGTTTTTTCATATTGCTTACCAATTTTTTAAACCAGGCTTTTAAGTAAAGGCACATTTTGAGAGGGGCATTTCAATGTCTGATGGACTATAACAAAAATGCTCCAAGTCTCCAACGGGAGACCAACTTTTTCTGAAAGCTAACAGTATTGGCTATTGATGCTGAAAAAAGAGAGAGACCACTTTTGACCACTTTGGGAGTACGAGGCTTTTAAGTGGAGCAATGTCGTGCATTTTTCGGCATTTTCAAATGATGCCCCTTGCAATGCATGTATTGTGCAAACGCTATGCGAGATGCCGAGGATGTTTTTATTATTGTGAATTAGAATTCTTTGGGTCACAAAATTGTTATAATTATGTTTTGTTTGCGGTGTCATAAATGCATGTCGCAATGGGGCAAAAGAAGGGGGGTAATTAGAGCGTTATTGGCGAATATCTATTTCTGACTTTGAGGCATCAATTAGGAAGATGACATTTTGCTATATAATAATAATATAATAATATGGGTGGCGCGACAGTCCTAGGTGGACCTGGGCCTAGCTTCTCAACAGCCACTCGTGTTGTGCGTGCTATTGTGGGGACCTACAGTTTAATGCCGACTCCGAGCGGCGAATTCGAGAAGCTTTTTCTAGACAGGAATACTCTTTGAGCATTGTCAATGGCTCGAAAGAGGTGGAGCCGTGAATTGTGATAGGTGGTAAATTCGGGTATCGAACCTGGCACCCTCTGCGTAGGAGTCGACGCACTTACCCACTACGCCACGGCGACCACTCATTTTGCTATATATACTTTAAAAATTGCAGTTGCATTCCAGCATTTGTTGTGCAAATTTGAAGTTTTTCGCGATGGCAAGTATTGTATTTGAATATAGATTCTTGTGAGATTACTTTTTTGATGGAAATATTTCCAACTTCGGCAGCATTTTATCAAATACAAACGGAAACTTAACATCGTGTCAAATTAAACAAATAGTTTTAGAAGTGACAAAAAGGTTTTTGCCACATTTTAATGAACGGTATAAGGAAGTGCGTTACATGGGTTAAAGGAAATTTTTCTGTGAACTTTGTAAAAAATCGTGGCAATGTGTTAATGGAGAATGTGTTACCGTCGGATAAAAGAGGAAGACCACATAAAGACTTTGAAGAATGCTGAGATAAATAAAAAAAAAACGAAAGTCCAAGAATTGAAATCCTCCACATCGCAAAAATTAATAAATGCTGCTGCTGATGCTCCAACGTGTTCCCACAGATCAGTTTTCAGTCCTGATGAAGCCTTGGCAATATGAAGTTATAAAAAAAGCAACAGATGACATTGGGCATTCAATATTGCCGACATATAAGCAGGTCCTGAAGTCTAAAATACAGTGCTACCCAGAAAACATCGAAATTTCAGAAACTGATGCCCAAAACTCACTTCAGCAATTACTTGACCATACAGCAACCAGAATCATTAAGGCTGTAGATTGTGGCGTTTTCGAGTCACAACAAAATTTCCGTTTAACCCTTTCGACTAAGTGGGGTTGTGATGGATCTTCGGGACAAAGTGAATTCAAACAAACGTTTTCAAACTTGGATTCAGTATTTGTTCATGACATCGTTGGTACCGCTGCAGTTGACGGAATCGGTTGAAAGTAGTGAACAACACGTTACTGTAGGCCAGTGAAGCTGCAATTCAAAAAAGAAAGTATGGACCTTATACGAGAGAAAAAAAACCAGAATTGAAAATGAAATTCAGAATTTGCGGGAAACAATTATAAAAGTGAAATCGACCGTAATTAAAGTAAGGCATGAATTGCACTTTACGATGATACCACAGTGACAAACACGTCTTCTGCAAGTTCATGTGTTATTTGGGGCGCGAAACCATCAGAGATGAATGATTTGAAGTTACTTAGAGCAAAACCAAGAAATCAGGAAGCTCTAAGATTAGGAATTTCACCCTTGCACGCTCGCATCCGTTTTATGGAATACTTGCTACATGTGGCCTACAATTTGGAGTTTAAGGCTTGGAGAACAACAAAAACGACACAGCCCATACACCAGGCAAGTCCAGCAGAAGTTCATACAAAAAATGGGTATTAAAGTAGATATAATAAAGCAAGGATTTGGCACAACCAACGATGGGAACACATCTAGAAGATTTTTTGAAGACCCATTATCAACGGCAGAAATAACGGAAATAGATGTGCAACTCATAAAAAGATTCAGTGTTATCCTGGAGACAATATGCAGCAATTTTTGGATTGACCCCGACAAGTTTGGAGCTTATGCCCAGGAAACCGCTACAATGGCTACAAATTTATATCCCTGGTATTATATGCCAGCAACAGTGCATAAAAATCTGTTCCACGGAGCAGAAATAATATCATCAGCAGCCTTGCCCGTCGGATCATTTGTCAGAGGGGGCGCAGGCAAGTCGGAATAAAGACTATAGGTACTATCGCATTAATAATAGTAGAACATTTTCTCGTTCGGCAACAAATGAATGAATGATTAACATCATCAAATGTTGGTATCATCTAATCACTGGATTGCGTACTTAAGGCCTGAACCAAAAACAAAAGATTCGCTGCCACTTAGTACTGAAGCGCAAGTCTTATTATACTGAATTGCTTAGTTTCTTTAATTCCAGATAAAGTGTACGCTACCAAAACTTTTAAAATTGAATTTATATTTATAAACAGTGATTACAAATTTGCTTTAAGTCCCAATTTCGAGTCATCGACAATAATAAATAATTATTCTATGCATTTAAACAAAAAAAAGTGTTTTATTTTTATTTTTTTAACTTAAGATTACTAAAAATAAGATAGATCTCGTAGTACTTGCACTATGTTTTAAATTTCATTGAGATCGGTTCACGGGTTCGAAAGTTACAGATTTATTTCCAAACCTCCCATACAACGGGACCACTGTGCGGCGAGGGGCTGTGGTACATAGCCTTACCCGTGGATAGCGGTTCTACACTGGCCGACCATACCTTCCTTAAAACAAAACAAAATGACCAAGAACAAAGGATGTGGGATAAACAGTGCAGCTTTCGTCCCGGCAACTGACCAGCCTTTCAATCTAAGCACGGTACTTGAGAAGGCTTGATCGGTGCAGCCTTTAGATGATTTCTAGTTCCGGAAAATGCATTCGTCCGACTTAAACTCTGCAGACTTCTTCAGGAATATAGGATGGATTCAGTCTCAGTACACAGCTGTGTTCGTGTTAACGATGCTTGATTAGGTTAGGTTAGGTAGGGGGCTGCTAGTGCATTCAGCAGCACTCTTAGACCATATTGGTCAATTGTGATACCCCTTGTCTACTACCACTGATTGACCACTCCAGTGATAGTGCCGTTAATTTGATCCCAACGGCAAATGGTGACTGGACTAGATTTGAAAGCAAGATAAATCGTATTAACTTTGCTCTCGGTGGTCGCCGTGGCGTAGTGGGTAAGTGCGTCGACTCCTTCGCAGAGGGTGCCAGGTTCGAATCCCCATTCTACCAACTTTCATAATTCACAGCTTCCACCTCTTTCGAGTCATTGACAATGCTCAAAGAGTATTTCCTGTCTAGAAAAAGCTTCTCAAATTCGCCGTTCGGAGTCGGCATTAAACTGTAGGTCCCTTCCAATAGCACGCACAACACGAGTGGCTGTTGAGAAGCTCGGCCCAGGTCCACCTCGGACTGTCGCGCCAACCATATTATATTATATTATTATTATTATAACTTTGCTCTCACTGTGACTCGAACCAGAGGCAGGCATTCAACCAACTGCGCCATCCAGTCGTTTTGTAAACGATGCCTAACATTACCAACACCTTTCACCGTTGGCGTTGGACTTCGCCAAGGGTGCGTTTTGTCACCTCTCCTTTTCATTGTCTATACGGACTGGCTGTTGCAGAGCAGCCGAGGCGATGAAGGCTTCACATTGGGAGAGTTGAGGGTAAGTCATCTTATTTTTGCAGATGACTTAGTCATTCTCACATCCCCCCAGACGGATCTCCAGCGCGCAGTCGATAGGATTGCGGGGATGAAGGTTAACGTGGACAAATCAGAGATGAGGGTTATTTCCAGAACGCCTGTTCCATATGTTAGTGGAGTCCCATTCCCAGGTGGAGAAGTTCAAGTATCTCGGAATGAAGGAGTAATACTGAACTTTCCTTTAGGATTGGTCAAGCTAGGTCAGTTTTGCCACAGCTTGGGAGATCTGTAATCAGGAAGGCCGAGCTTAGTGTGAAAGCCAAGTTAGCTGCTTTCAACTCACACATATGGTCATGAAATTTGGGTAATGACTAATAAGATCGCGAATACAAGCTGCTGAGATGAGATTTCTTCGTGCTGTTGTGGGAATTATTCGCCGGGATAGGGTGAGAAACACGATAGTGCGCGAGGAACTCAACGTTGAGCAGCTGCTTCTTCGAACGGAAAGAGCTATGCTTCGATGGTTTGGGCATGTAGCACGAATGTCCCCACCATCACGACTTCCGCGACGGGCCTCGAATGCGATTCCATCAGGTAGGCGACCACAGACCACTTGGCAGACCCAGGATGAGGACGTTGGACAAAGTCCATGAACTCGCCTGGTTCCGATTGGGCATAACCCCTGATGAGTTAGAGTCTATGGCAGAGGATCGACTTGCCTTGAGATCCCTTTAGTGGGTCATGCGGGTCAGAAGATGATGATGAGAAAACACAGCTTTTAGTCTTTAGATTGGTTTGTATTTATTGGATACACTGGATAGGGTTATTTACAAAATAACACATCTGGCACCTGGCCTCAGTGGCTTTGCCGGCACATACACAGTCTTTTGTCGAGATTTTGCCTGACCACTCTGCAGAGATGTGGTTGAATTTCGTTGATACAGCGTGTGACACGTTCAAATAATGACTTGTTGTGAAAACATTTCTTTTTCCACAATCACATGTTTTCTTCAAACCCCAAACACGGCAACTTTGGCGCTTTTGAATTTTGCTGGAATGATCAGTTTCCCCGTCTTGATGTTCAATAATGCATTCAACTAACTATCTTCGATGTCGGTGGTGCTATCTTCAATCGTTGTGTTAATTGAAATTTGTAAGTATTTTAACCGATAGAAGTAGCAATAATAAAACACTTGGATATATTTTTTCTGATCAAGTTTATTGAAGGTACGTCCGTAACGCTTCGCAAACGACACAAGAGTCATCTTTATTCATGTTCACTGCTCTTACACCGGTAGTCCCTTTTACATGTTTATTTTTCTTAGAAGAGTGCCTAAATTCGTTATAAGGGCTGCTACAGTATGAACCAACAGATTTTTTTTGTGAGTACACACTGTAGAGATATTCTTGAAATTGGAATTGATGCTCCTGGATTTTCATCAACGCTCTCTCTTCTTTTTCTTGAGCGGACGCTCCAGTCCTGGGTGGATATGGACGTCAGTCAACATGCCTCTCCAACTAGCACGATATTGGGCTAAGCGAATCCAGTTTGGTACAATAAGCTGATTGTGGTCCCTTTACAGCATGGCACGTCATCCGAAGCGTCTTCCTCTAAACGCTGTCCCTCAGGTTTGGACTCAAAGACTTGGCGAGCCGGAGCGTTGTATGAGAGAATGCGTTACCCAGCCATGTGAGTGGAGACATTCGAATTCGTTTGACTATGTTGTCGTTGTACAGCTTATTGAGTTCGTATTTACGCCTTCTCCTTCGACTGATCCAGTCTTCCTGAATTTTTCAATTAACCTTTCCATACTTGCTGATGTAAAATCAGTATCGGAAGCATATTTTTTTTCTTCGAGCTGTGGCCGCCAAAATTTCATTGTTTTCGAGATGTCGTTCAATAATTAAAAAAACTTTGTTGCACCGTGTGACGCTCCATTTTTACCAATCAACGGCGAATCTTTTTAGAGTCATTCATGATAGTCTCGACATCCGATAATCAAGTACTTTACCCTTCGATACTTAACCATTCTTTCCATACGTTAGCTCAAATCTCCACGAGCCAATGCGGAGTGTCTTGCCTTCGTCACTTATCATAGAGCAGTTCTTAGAACATCTCATTGCTGGTAGGTTGTGTCACTAAGCCCAGCACATCAGTGGCAACGACTTTGATGGCTTCTTGTCCGCTCCTCCAATCTTCTGCGATTGTTTGTGAACGTGGCTTCAAACTTACTGAGAGTGTCTGGAAGAGTCGATCGGTAATGATCCTAGCAGTCCGTTGTGATTGTAGCCTTCCGACGTCCAACTTTTGTGTCCTTACCTTGACCATAAAAAGGTAAGCTCAATCAAATGTTCAGACATGAGGAATGCTGGCAGATTTGGGCCGGAGCCTTCCATCGTTGAAGGTCCTGGGCACGCTACTTCGAGGGAAAAAGACCAAGCTGTGTTTCATCTCCGATTTCGATCTCCAAGATTCGGTCTTGCTCTCCTTTTCGAACCAGGTGGCTAAGATAAGAATGTGGAACTTTGGTGTCAGTGCAGTCTACTGGTTTTTGCCATTCGGACTGCATCCACATCCTACGGTACAGCTTGTAGACCTCACGGTTATGTCGTCTTCTCCATGCAACTCCCATGCAGAAAGAACCATAATCCGACGCAGAATTTTTCTTTCAGAGGCACCAAGAATCAGTTTTTTTTTTTCGCTTATCGTCCAGCTTTCCAGAGTCCAGAGTTTTGTAGATCATGATTTTGGTCCTTCGAGTCAGAAGTTTTGAGCCCAGTTGTTTTGACATACGGGAGTAAAAGTAGTTTGCCAAGGCCGACTAAACGTCGGATCTCCACTCTGATGACGTTTGTGGAGTACACATTTGGCCTGGCGGGAGACAAACATGTTAACTCCTTGAAAATTGTAGCTCTCTATCGTATTGAATATCCATACTGTTGTCACATTTGGTCTGATGTGTACGTTGAAAGCACGAAGCTGCCTCTATGCGGATCGTCTTTGTGAGGAAGGTTAAGAACTTCTGCCTAAGTCCAGGCATTAAGAAACAAATCCGCATCCAATTAAGCACGTTTCTCGCGCTTGGAGGCAAAAATCTCTCTTGAGTAAGTTTCTTTCTAGAATATAAGTCTAAAGCATAAAGACGTACTTAAACAAACACCCTCGAATTCAATGAATAAACCAGTCAATCAGTTCATTCCTTTGACAGCAACGAACTCAATTGAAGTCAACCACTTGAAGACAAAAACGAATTACAATTCCAATTGACTCCATTTTGAATCGTATTGTTTACAGCCGACACAACGGAAAGCCCACGCTAGTCTTTGAAAGCGAACGCCCGTCTCTGAGCCCAGAGCAGTCGTCTGTGACAGCCCATCTACTTTCTACAGACCTGACACAAACCGAAGTGACAATTTGAAAGGGTTGTCCGAATTTCTTTTTCGACCGAACAACCGCACACGGAACGCCCCCAAATGCCCGCACATTTATTCACATTCGTCAGCATAACACTTCTGCTAATAAAAAAAAAATGAAATCACATTGCCCGTCGTCTTCAGTGACGACACAGGTAAGGTGTCTTCATCGCCCATCCACGAAAGACTAATCAAAAAATTAACAAATAAATTAATTTAAATGTCCATCACCGTCGTCTCGCGGAGAGAATGAAAGTAAAAGTTTTGACTGCTGGCACATCCACCGGATAAGAATCAGCTCGTGCGCACGTCGCTCCAGTCGCAGACGCTTTGTTGCCGGCTGCGACGGGAAACCACTTGGGAAACCTCATAGAACCCATTGTTGCGCCATTAACCATCACAAATCTGTCAGATTGTGTGTGAAAAATGCAAATAACGGCGGTAGTAAGTGAATGAAATTATCAATTGTCCAGGAAAACGCATCAAGAGGTGACGAACTCCCCATCCATCATTGTCTAAATGATGCGGACGATCCGGCGATGTAAACGAGATATGTACACATTGCCATGCGCCAGTGAACCAGACGAGGAGATGCACAAGCTAATTGGGACCTCTCGAGCTGTGGACTTTCGACTGCAAGCGCTGCTGGTTCGGTGCATGGTTCTGCCCCACTTACCGCCTCCACCGCGATGAATCATAGCCGCTTTCGAGTTTTGAGAAATTCCAGAAAGCCTTAGACGATCACTAGACACTGCAGTGGATACTTGAAGTCCATTCAGTCATTACAGTATAATGGATGGATCTGCAGGGGGCATCCAAAGGGGAGGGCATTGTTTTACGAAATTAATTAGAAAGGTTGAGCTCTGGTTGCTCAACTCAGCGATGGAGCGCAGAGCTTCGAGGAATTAATGACTCTATTACGACGAGAGGTGAAGTGATTCCTCGGGCCAAGTTGAACTGCAAATTGCTGTTCAAAGCGCACTGCTTGAGGGTATAAAGCTGGAGTCTGTCTTTGGCAAGACTGGCTGACAGCGAAGTGGTTCTCAAAATGCAGTCAAGGTGCGAGGAAACTCTCGTGTTTGCACAGTGATTCAAATCGAAAGCAACGATTGGATTCAACAGCACTACAGCCGTCACTGTTCGAGGTGTCTGCAGGCTGTGGTGAGTATTTATTCCTTGATTCGGTAATCGGTGCTCTTTTTGCAACTTTTGTACTTTTTCAGTCGATGAGAGGTTATTTTTGGAGAGGAGATAAAGTTCGACAGATTTGAACACATCTTCGTTTCTCAAGTTCTAAAAAAAGAAAGAGGGTACCCACAAGAAGGAAAACTTGAACGTCTTGGATTGTCAATATTCCGTTTTGTCTTCGAGTGGGGCATATTGGAAGGAAGGCATAACCGCAGCCTGCACGAGGTCTTCAACGAGCATAGTCCGACCGGTCGGGCGCCCACTTAAGCTTGGCATATGGCTACAGCCTCCAGTTCAAGAAGGTCGGCAAGATCGAAGCTCAATGACTGCGGATGCAAGGAACCTTTTCAGTGCCTTTGGTTGCAGCAGCCTGCCAGAGATTGCCAAGAAATGAAAGCCACCTTCGAACCAGTGGAGATCGTTTGTGATGTTTTGCTGTTGGAGACATGTTAAAAATCGTGTACCCTAACAGGTGTCCCTGATTTCAGTCATTTGCTTGGTCGAATTCTAAAACATATGATTAACTTAAAATTATTCTTTGAAGTATATTCTGAAGATTGTTCGAATCACAGGCAGGGAATGTCCTCAATTTCATCGTTGAGGCTATTACCGTTCCATGCCGTGAAGGCAACAAGACCGAGTTGTGAAGAAGCATGAAGCATGAAGTTGGATTCGATAAGACCTACTTGTCTTATGAAAGATCCTTTGTAGTGGATTTCCTTAATATCACTGAAGTGAGTATGTCCCTTTGAAAACAAGAGTGCTGTATATGAGCAATTTTAAGAGTAGTATCACACACTCACATTCAATGTGCTTGGATGTCTCATCCTCTTCCAGAGTAAGTCGATATACCTTCCCTTGAGGTTAATTGTTATACTTTCCTTGTTAAGGTAGAGAGTTCCCTTATAGGAATTATGCCTGATTAATAATTTATATCGCTTAAAACCACCCCCCCCCTGGTCCAGTGGTCTAGGCGAAGTAATCAGCGTTGCAGCTGCTGTCCAATTGACAGGAGAGTACGCAAGACGGAACAGCAAGCTTCGCGAACTCATCCGCTAATTCGTTGCCTTCAATCCTCTTGTGGCCAGGGACCCAACAAATCTTAACTCTGTTGTGCCTAGCAAGGGATTGTAGTGCGTCTTAGCAACATTTGACCCTTTTGGACTTCATTATGTTGGACGATAGTGCCGTAAGTGCTAAAAAAGATTCTAGCGCCCTAAATACATTTGAGGACATTGTGTTTGTCGAAGATCTTGATGTGGTGGATTTCGTCTTGAAGCACGGTAGAACTCGACCCGATAGAATCCTTGTATTGGGTGCAAAGATTTCGGCCCTAACTCCAATCCATCTTTGATCCGTCTGTGAACCATTACAGACTTCCAGGGTCTAGTGTTGGAACACCATACGTCCAAATGGATAGTGAGCCAAAAGGAGATAGAAGCTTCTTCTCCTGAACAAAAGGTCTCTCTCTACCTCCCAACTTAACAATATCGAAGAGTCTCGGGGCTTTATATATCTTAACTATAAAGCAGAAAGTTTGTGTGTCTGACCGACAAAGCCTCCGAAGCTACACGTCGCAGAGCTCGGAAATTTTCAACACAAATCATTCTAAAATTTAAATGCTAAATGTGACAATTTAAGTCGGTACGATATACGGTTCGAAAGCTACGAGCACTTTTCAAACGGGAATAAAATTCACAAAATAAGGGTGGTTGCATCAATCCGGTATGAAACCATTTCAAGCTGCGTAGTCGTGGATATCAACCATCCCCCAGTGTGTTGTAACTTCCATATATACACACACATTTTTCATATTTTGCTTTGGTGCAACCATTCATTTTTTTCTACGTCTCAAGCGAACATATACAAACGACTGCCTGAGTCACCAAACGAAAAGGAAACTATAAACATTTTCGTACTTTTCTTATTTTGTCATACCCAAACTATCTAAGCATGTACATATGCACAGTTACACACAAGTCATTAAATTTTGCTGAAATTGTGAGTATTGAACTCAGAGATAATGGATGGTTCTCAAGAGCTCACATGCATTCACAGACAGGCGACAAAAAGCGTATAAAAAACGCTGTCAGATGAAATCACGGGGCAAGGGAGGTAGAAGCTGGATATCTCTGATTGAACTTCTGAACGGATTAGCCGATTAAGATAGAATTTCAGAGCTAGACTAATTACATAATGTGTTACAAGATAGGCTAATTTCGTTCATGGTTCATGAAGTTTGACTTCAATTTGCGCAACAAGTGAACATCGCGCACAGGTACATAGATGGGATTTCCAAGAAGCTTGATATCCCTCCACGTTGTTTGTTAATGGTTGAGAAAAAACCGTCCGTTTTGCTGCAGCGCACATTGATAATTCAAACTTCAACATGTATGCACACAGTCAACGAATTGTACTCATTATGAGTAGGGATATGAATGAGAGATTGGGGATCAATGACAAAAGAAAATTAAAATTCTTCTCTGAGTTTTGGTTCGAGCAGTTTTATTACTGTTTTGAATTAAAAAGTGCGGTAATAATGCAGGTAAAGTACAAGTTGAAGAAACATACCCGGGCACGAAAATCTAGTATTTATATAATAAAGAGACTTCCGTTCAATAAGAATAGTTTTTTCATGTACTTATTTTAACAATTGTAGGCTTACGACTTAAGACTAACTTAGCTTAAACGATGAAATAGGCTTAAGTAGCGTGGCTCTCTCCAATACTATCAAGTTGGAGAGAGAGAGAGAGAGTGACCTCTCGATACAGATCCAGGCGGGAACCACCACACTAGGAATGTGCTTACTTATGTCATAATACAAAAAGCCAAAATCTAAGCTAGGATTTAGGAAAATCCCTCAATCTCTTCGAAATTGTGAAGACAATCACGTTACTTTTAGTTGCGTGCTCTTGGATTTGAATCCCTTTGAAATAAAACAATGGCGTTGGTATTTAATTTTAAAATTATTTATTTTTGAGTACTTAATTTAAAGAACGTCTTCAACGGAGTCTCCTTTAAGATTGAAATCATCTAGAACAAAAATCCGTCCTACCTAATCTGTTTTCCTTTCTCTCTCTCGCTTTTCCGACATCTGGGATCAGATCAGCGCAATAGTACATTACTTTTAAATTTAGCCGTGACATCTGTTGCCGAATACTACATACTGACCCGGAATAGTTGATGTGTTTAATAAGCACCTGCAACAGCTGTTTAGTGGGCCTGGCCAGAAGACCGTTATAGGGAATTTGGAAATCCCAACTGGAGTCGATGAAGTAGTCCTCCCACCTAAATTTGAAGAAGTCGCCACAGCCATTAAGGGCTGAATAATAAATAAGTAAATAAATAAAATACCAAACCCGCGGGATCAGATGGCTTACCATCACAGCTCTTTAAGGCCGGTAGCGATGCTCTTGTAGGGAGCACGCACCAGATCATCTGTAGAATTGGGGAAGACGAAAGCATGCCCGACGATTGGAATATCAGCACCATATGCCCCATCCACAAGAAAGACGATCCTACATCTTGCAAAAACTATAGAGGTACATCCCTGCTCAACGTCGCCTACAAGATCTTGTCCAACGTCCTGCGTGATAATTTAAAGCCGCTTTGCAACTTACTAATAATCATCACCTTTATATCGATTTAAAAGCAGCTTACGACAGCATTCATCGGAAGGAACTATTTGAGGCATTGGCTGAATTTGGGAACCCGGGAAAACTGATCCGGTTGTGCGGCACCACGCATACACATACGCGATGTACTATCTAATTTGGCTCAAGAACTTCCTAGCCGTTTGAAGTCTGCACCGAATTTCGGCAAGGACATGCACAGTGGGTCGCCGTGGCGTAATGGGTAAATGCGCGACTCCTACGCAGAGGGTGCCAGGTTCGATACCCGAATTTACCACCTGTCATAATTCACGGCTCCACCTCTTTCGAGTCACTGACTATGCTCAAGCAGTATTACTGTCTAGAAAATGCTTCTGAACTTCGCCGTTCGGAGTCGGCATTAAATTGTAGGTCCCTTCCAGAACAATAGCACGCACAACACGTAGTGGTTGCTGAGAAGCTAGGCCCAGGTCCACCTCGGACTGTAGCGCCACACATATTATTATATTATACACACCCTTCCCATTGTTTAAGTTGTTTACTACAACTAGGTTTCCCTATCCAGTAGTCTTAACTTCATTATTTTTACTGTACTCATTGCGCTAAATTGAACGGTTTGTTGTACAGCGGCATGAGCCTAGTCAGGCGTCTACGGATTCAACGCCTAAGATGGCTGGGCCATGTAGAGCGCATGCAAGCAACACTGCTCCAGCCCGAAGAGTCTTCGACTCCGAACCAGTGGCACAACGCAATAGAGGACGCCCACGGAACCGATGGCACACCCAGGTGGAGAAGGACCTCAACCAACTTGGTGTGCGCAGTTGGAGACATCTGGGAAAAGATGGTGCCGGCTGGAGAGGCTAACTGGTCGAGGCCCAGGTCCACCCCGGACTGTAGCGCCACCTAAAGAAGAAGCATTCACGACAGCTCTTATAACTTGATGACTGTATGACCTCTCTGTTACTTGCCTTAGTGCAACCCCAAAGTTGTATACTGTAGGTCCACACAGGCTTTAGCACTTGCTTATATGTAAGCCGTTTGTTATACGCGCTTAACTTGGAATGTAATATAATATAATATAGGCGGCGCTACAGCCCGTAGAGGGCCAGAGCCTAGCTTCTCAGCAACCACTCGTGTTGTTCTCTCACCCGTGGAAGGGACCTACAGTTTAATGCCGGCTCCGAATGGCGAAGTTGAGAAGCTCTTTCTAGACAGGAATAATCTTTCAGCATTGTCAGTGACTCGAGAGAGGTGGAGCCATGGAATATGAAAGGTGATTAATTCGGGTAAAGAACCTGACACCCTCTGCGTAGGTGTCGACGCACTAACCCACTACGCCACGGCGACCAACTTGGAATGTAGTCCGCGTTTATTTTAGATTAGGTTATTAGCTTTATCTTACGTCCATTAGTATATACAACTTACTTACAACTACAATAAATAATGTCGGCTCAACAATAGGGACCCGACGTATTTGATTTGACTTTTTTTTTAAATTGTAAGTATTTTACAATATTGTTTGGCATGCTAAATCATGTGATTGGAATACAGTGATTGGACCAAGGAAATGTAAAGATATTTTCAGAGGAGAACAACCCTCTGTAGTGTCCTGTGGTGTTCTTTTTGTAGAACTGCGTGGAGTCGGCATTGAATATATCATCAAATCCAGGGTGTGTGATTGCAGTGGCGTGAAGGTACAGGTGACTGCGGTCGTTGCAGCTCTTGTATGTCTTAATTTGGATGACTGCAAATATTATTTAGCAGGTTCCTTGAAAGTTGTATGATGTATTTGTCTATTGGCAAGATCTTTTCTTCTTCGTAGATCCTTCTGGTCGGGATGAACTTCAGTGTTGAATGGTATCTGTGGAGACCGGTGCACATTCTTCAGATCCTTCGTTCAAATAGACAGTTTCTCTCCATTGCTGTGGGGCTTATGGTGTACCAGTTCGGGCATCCGTAGGTTATTACAGGTCTTATGAGTTGTAAGTAAGCACCTTTGTCTTCTGGGTAAGACCAGTTCTTCTCCGGAGCAGTGGCATTAGCATCCACGTGGTTCTTGAATATGAACCTGTCGTTGAACAAAATTCCCGGATATTTTGTGTTCTGTGTTGTTGTCCGGGAGAGTTATAATAAGATTTTTGCATCTTCTGACCAGTGTCCTGCCCCTACTTCCTCGGATGTCTGCTGCTGGTGTTCTGAAGCACATGACATTTTCAGTCCCCACTTGAGGTTGTAGTCCCATCGTTGGCTGATGTTATGTGCCAGTCTCCTTGTGGCTATTTCCGGTGAGAGGGAGGTAGCCGAAAAACCCCATTTGATCGATATGCGGTTGTATAGGCAATGCACTGTTAGCCCATTTCTCCATACAACAAAAAACTATTTGTAGCCAAACCGCAATTCAAAGCTTATAATCAGCTTGCAAACTTGCTCCTCAGCGACCCATCTCAGCATTAACCTTCTCGAGTGGCATTCATGCGTGATTGCCGCATAAATCAGCGGTTGAGGAGGTGGAGAACGTGGCCAGATTTAGCCACCTCCACGCAACGCAACACGAAAATATCTCGCCATTGTTGACACAAACGTATGTTGCAAACAAACAAACAGATTACACTACAATTTGAGTAGAGTCCAAACAAATGTATCTATTACTCGATTTCGAGATCGTTTTCTGCCTCCAGCCGGGGATTATTTCTTCCTTAAACAAACAGACACCGCTTTCGATTCGAATCGCTGATTGCTTTACGGAAAACAATCGGAGAGGTTGCAGCTGCCATGTGTGCGGGGCCGAGAGTGTGGCAAGACAATCGGCGCATAAGGGCGTTATGAAGCACGCTTGGAGGCCTTCTCAGCTTCAGACGCCTAAGCCGTACCAACAACACGAGCAAGTGTATAGATTTCAAGAGAGCCCGCACTTGATTGAAAATTTGAAATAGTGATGATGCTCGACGTGAAATGGGTTTTTCCTCGAAGGAAAACAAAAGAGCAAGACGCAAATGTCAACAAACCGTCCAATCAGGCCGATTAACGCAACTGAAATCGAAAGTGCGGCCACAATAGAAACGCGGTCACGAAATCGAGCCGGACGATGTCATTCAGTTGAACAGACAAAATGACCTGATGGCTGTTGACTGGTCATTCACTTGTTACATGCGTCTTATTCAAGAACGATGACTCGCAGTTGTGCATGTCACGTTCATCGGTGAGCCTCGAGTGGTCGCCAGAAGTCTCAGGGGGCTCGAGATGCACAAGCAGCCAGTCTTAAAAAATCCGTCACGGCAATTATGTAAATTCAAAGACGAAGCCCATCACAAGCAGGGCATGGAATCGGAGAAGACAGCAATTAATCAACTTTATTACCTTCACCTCTGATGTAAAGCTGGATGGAGCCCACAAGGCATCCGCTTACATCTAACCCTGGCGATGGCCGTCGCTCTGTGGATGTGCACGTTGTGTAAACATTGCATGCTGTGCTCCGGGAAGCCAGTGACGGCCACTTGAATCGGAAGCTCGCGATGTCTTCGACACGACATGGACTAGTTGGGTAAATAAATGTTTCAATGCGGTTGCGCGGCTTCTGGGCGATTTTGATTTCATACTAGTTTGAGTGGATACTTAATTTGTTTTCTTTTATTTCGCCTCTCGGCCGTGGCGCTGATACAAATTTATGTGAATCTGGTCATGTTGTCGTTAATTTGGAACTGGAAACATAAACAACAGTTGATCGTCCACTGTTTGTGGGTGCAGTTAAACTCTTTTAAATTTTTGTTATTTTTTATTGATTGGATCAGGAAGAGTATCAGTTCCCACTGAGGCTCATCTTCTTTTCAATGGCCCGTACGATCCACGAAAGGGCTAGAGGTATCTGCAGACCACTCGATTCCCCGCCATCAACTCTGAGTTATGTGCAAGCGTATGAAGGAGCCTTTGACAACACATCGCACGATGCAATCACTCGAGCTCTTACCAAGAGAGAAGTTACCAATACAGTGTCGAAGTTTCGAGCATTAGATCAGGGGAGACGCGTACATCAGGAAGCACAATAAGAGTCAACACGACAAGGGGATGTCCGCAAGAAGGAGTCTTATCTTCTCTCATGTGGAGCCTAGTTATGAACGAGTCTCTAGAGATACTGACAAACCATGGGAACAGATGTCAGGCATAGTCATCATAGCCAGGGGAAAAATGGAGAAGACCCTATACGACATCATCTAAGGAATGGTACTTATAGGCTGGGTTAAACCTAAGTCCTGCAGAAAACATCATTGTACCTTTCACTAGGCAACAAATACTCGATCGACTAAAACCAATAAAAGAAAAAAATCTTCGATAAAATCACCTGCCATTAGGATATTGGTCTCGTACATTGGAATCGACGTACTAAAGGTCTCATGTCCACAGTTTGGAGGATGGCATTGTCACAATGACCATGAAGTCTGATACTTAGCTTTCGAGCGAAGTTTGTTATTTCATCGTCGACGATAGTTATCAATTCCTGAGATACCAGGGATCTTTAACAATATCCCGTATAGTTTTATTTTCAAAGGACTGAATAAATCCTCTGTTATTTGCTTTGGTGCAACCCCATAGTTGTATGCCTCAAGTCCATATAGGCTTCAGTACTTGCTTGTATAATAGCAGTTTGTTGTACATGCTTAACTTGGAGTGCCTTCCAAGAAACCAGTACATTTCTCCTTACCGGTGTTTGAGCTCATTCTGTTTCTTTTTCACGTGGGCCTTCCACTTGAGTTTCGCATCGAGTGTCATAACAAGATATTTTGCTTCATTAGCGTACGGTATTTGTACAGAATTAATGAAAACTGGTAGATTTTCAATATTTCTGTAGGTAAAATTTATATGCGTTGATTTGGTCTCATTGGGAGCGCCAGCGTTTTCACCATTCCTTTATTTTGCCCAGACCTCGTTACTGTTTCAGTTGAGTTGAGGTCTCAACTGAGCTTCCGCCAGGATCGCTTTGCCAGTGTACCCTCAGCTTGAGGTATATCTCTAGTGTACAAAAGGTACAATGTAGGGCCAAGGACTCTCCTTTGAGGAACTCCTGCTGGGATCTCTTTCGGAGTATTTAGTTCCGTGTTTAACTTCAAATATCCTATTATCGAGATGGGATTCTCGTATCTTATATAAGATTGTCGGTAGGAGCCTACTTAGCTTGTATTTTAGGCCTTCATGCCAGATTTTGTCGAAGGCCTGGGCAACGTCAAGTAGGGTGGTGGAGCAGATCTTTTTCTCTTCTAATGCGTTTTTTTTTTTTTTTTAATTTCATTTTTATTTAATTCTCAGGACAACTTATACTAGACAAAAATGACATAAAAATCTATCTTAATATCTAACAATTCATGTACTTAATTCCATCTTACTAACTATTTGCCTTTCGGCGTGTAAAATATTGTTTTTTTTTTGTCCTTAGGGCAGACTTTATTGTTTAAGACTTACTGGCCAAGAAAACTAAGAAAAACTTGGCGCTCTATACATTCTTATTAACCTAAATCTAAATCTAAACCTTATTACCTATTAAAAAATACTTAATCTATGTCCGTAATACTACGGACGTGTAAGTGTAAGTGGGTCGTTATACCAACTAAACGATTAGTATCATATAGGCAGGGGCGGCGAAGGCGGAGACTGGTTCTGGTGTAACCACCAAAAGAAGTGCCGCTCCTTATCACTCTCTCTCCTGTCTCGAGCATGGATTACTCTACTGAACCGGAGACGATCTTCGTGTTCGCGGACGACATCCGATTCGTAGAGGAGTCGCCTGTCAACTGTTCGGCGCATCGCGTGGTAGATTACAGGACATCCTGCCGTGGCCTGGATCAAGCCGATCGAATCAAAATAGAGGAACACTTCAGGTGGGACAAAATTCATTTAATTTCATTCGTAATTCTGTATACATGGTCAATTGTCGAGTGTTTCGCTCGAAACCTAAACTGATCGTCAGGTATTAGTTTCTTCTCTTCGATAAATTTCTGAACACGTTTCAATAAAACTTTATCCATCTCGACACCAAACTGACATTTCGTGAGCATATTACTCAAACGCTTAACAAGGTTAATATAGCAACGAAAATTCTTTACCCCTTCATAAATAGAAAATCTTTTTTGTGCATGTTGAACAAACTTATCATACTCAAGGTTATATTCCAAGCTTTAAGCCTTTATGGTTGCCCAATATGGGGAAAATCTGCTCAGTGCCACATTAGAAAGCTACAAATAGCTCAAAACAAAATTTTAAAAATGATGTTAAACCTTCCACGAGATTATTCCACCACCAGACTCCACAAAAAAGCTAATGTTAAACTCATTTCTGCAAGGATTTCGAGACTGACAAATAAATTTATGGATTCTTGCGTGCTTGCTGACAATCCTCTAGTCAAGAACTTAAAGACAAACATTCCTCTCATTCCATAATCTATTTCAAACATTTGTGTGTATGCATAGTCATATATTTACATTGTCAATAGTAATGTAGTTTTATTTATTCACCCTTATATTTATTAACTTATTTATTTTTCAACTATTTATTATTTACATTTTCTTTCACTGAGTTGAATTTGGAAAGTATTTCCAATATAAGTGATGTGGACACTGCACTAAATGAATTCTGTTCAAACATTTTAAGCGCGGTTGAAAACTCTGTCCCGAAAGTTCCAAAACAAGCTTTTTCTCCAAAACTTCCTCATCATATTTTGGTGCTCTTCAGACTAAGAAATAAGTGCAGAAGAGATTGGACGAGATACCGTCAGCCATTTTTGAAATGTCAGCTACAGTATCTCAACAACTTAATTAAATTAGCAAGCACATTTTTGAATTTCGCAACAAGAATTGGAACTCCAAACTTAAAATGCTCGAAAAAAATGATAAGCCGTTTTGGAATATATTCAAAGTTATTAGAAATGGGAGCAAGTTGTTGCCAGTTCTCAAACCTTCTTCTAACGTGTTCTTTACGGATTCTGAAAAAGCAAATGCTCTTGCACAATCATTTTCAAATAACCACGTCGTGGCTAGTGGTCTAAGTGACCAAGGCACACGCGACACAGTGCAGAGCACTATTCAGAATTATTTCGAGAACAGCTCTCAGCAAATCCTTTCTGCTGTTTATGTGTCAGAAGACGACATTGCATTTTTCGTCAACAACTTAAATGTTCGCAAAAAGGGAGGGCTTGATCTGATTAGAAACATCTATATCAAGCAGCTGCCCAAAAGTGGTATAAAGTTTCTAACATTTCTTATTAATGCGTGTCTCAAAATGGAATATTTTCCTGACTCCTGGAAATTAGCCAAAGTTATTCCTATACCAAAACGAGGCAAGCCTCCTGAAAGCTACAGGCCAATAAGTTTGCTTAGTAACCTTAGCAAACTTTTTGAGAAAGTTCTTAAGGAAGTGATTTTAAAACATATTTCTAAAAACAATATATTCCCCAATGAACAATTTGGATTTAGGGCAGACCACAGCTCCACCCATCAAGTATTAAGAATCTGCAATCACATAAAGTCAAACCGTGCTATAGGCAAATCAACTGGGATGGTTCTACTTGACATAGAGAAAGCATTTGATACTGTCTGGCACGACGGACTTTTGTATAAATTGATACACCTCCGGTTTCCTCCTTATATATGTAAAATTGTCCAAAGTTTCTTATCTCGTCGTCGTTTCGTAGTCAAAGTGAACAGTGGTGTTTCTGACCTAATTTTTTTTCAATTCTGGTGTTCCACAGGGTTCAGTTCTAGCTCCAATTTTATATAATATTTATGTATCAGACTTCCCAAAATTGCCAATATGTCACACTGCGATTTTTGCAGATGATACCGCCATATTTTCTTCACACGAATTAGCTCTCAATATTGAGAGCAATCTCTCAAATGTGATCAAAATTGTGGAAAAATATTTCAGCAAATGGAACATCAAGTTGAATGAGGAAAAGACGCAGGCTATCTTTTTTACACGAAAAAGAAAGCCCTGCTTTGTTCCTACAAGGCAATTGCAGTTAAATGGATTGTCTATAAATTGGGAAAACTCCGTACGTTACTTGGGTATTAATCTAGACGCGAAACTAACTTTTAATGATCACATTAGTAAAACAATTAAAAAGGTAGGGGTAGCAACAAGAATGTTATACCCATTTATTAATAGGAAATCGTTATTTTCACTTGAAAATAAAATGATTATTTATAAGGTGATTTTTCAAGCCATTATGCTATATGGATGCCAAGTATGGGGTAACAGTGCGAAATGTCACATAAAAAGATTGCAAGTATCTCAAAATAAACTTCTTAAAATGATGTTAAGCTTGCCTTGGCATCACTCAACTAAGGACATACACAAAAAGGCGAACGTTGAATTGATTTCTGATAGGATACAGAAACTGAAATTAAAATTCCAAGAACGCTGTATTTTTGTTGAAAACCCACTTATTAATATTCTAAATGATACTTAATCTCTATTGTTTATTCAATGTTACTGTGTTATATTTATTTATTTGCTTATTTATTTATTTATTTATTATTTATTTTACTAATTACAAAACTTGTTTCTTTACTAACATTGTATTGTTCACTTTACTTTATTATATATATCTATTTATTTATTTATTCTATTTACTTATATTATTAATTTATTTATTATTTATTTTCTATATATTAATTACATCAATATTTACCTTTATTGTGTTACCTGTTAGTATATTAATTTATGCATTTAATTGTAAATTGAAGATATTTGTCGTATTTTCCTTCAAGTTGCTTATTTATATTTTTACCATTTTTGTATACTCTTAAACATGTTTATATTTTGTTCAGAAGTAAGATATCATATATATCAAATCTCTGTAAACGATACTGTGTGATAATTAAAACCAATGTAAAAATTTTATTACGAAATAAATGTCTATGTATCTATTATATGGGTTTTATATTATATGTAGATATGGGTCTTTACGACTTTTTGTTGCTTAACGATTTGCCCGGTTTTGGAACCATAATCACTTCTGCAACCTTCCATGAGTCTGGAACATATAATACACCCCTGATCGTTCCCAAATCCGCCGGAGGGAATCGACCACCGATATCGAAAATTTTCGATTCCGAGATCCTATCGAAGTGAAACGTCCGCTTGTCGGTAATGTGAATTGAGATTCACTGCATTCTTCAATCCGATCGAATCGAATCACTCCATACAAACAGATCCGCATCAAAATCGTTGCGGATTCCTTTGAGTTTAAGTAGATTGCTGTTAAAAAAAAGGTTATTTGTATTCCGTTTAGCATTATTTTAATAAATGAAATTCTACTAAGAAAACTACAAACAGGGAGCTACTCAAAGGGCAGGGAAGGAAAAAAATATCGTAAGAGATTTTTGAGAAAAATTGGCGATGAAGTTTTAACGAAAAAGCCTGAATCAGTATTTTTGTCATTGAAATTTACAGTCGCCTCTCGATAATTCGAAACTCATGGGACCACAACAAATGTTCAATGGGGTTGATGTCGGCTGACTGTGGAGCGAGCGAGCATTGAAAAGCAGCCACATTTTGATATTGTGAGCAGTTTGCTTTGGGTCGTTGTCTTGTTGAAAGACATAATTTGACCCTGGCCCCATTTTAGTAGCGCTTTGCTGCAAATTTCTTTTTAGGATGTCGAGGTAGTCATATATCTTAATTCTATAGTCAATGAACTCCATTTGACCAACCCACCGCGCAGACATACGCCCCCCCACAAAATGATGTTACCACCGCCATGTTTCACTGTCGCTTGAAGATTATCTTCATTCAGCTCAGTATTTGGTTTTCGCCAAACCCTTTGCTTCCCGTCATTGCCAAACAAGTTAAACATGCTTTCGTCACTAAAAATAACGGTGTCCCAAAAGTCTAGAGTCTTGTTAACTCTCTCGCGAACGCGAGTCTTTTTTCTTTGTTAACTTTGGAAATAAAGGGTTTGCGACGTCCAACTCTACCGTTAAAATTATTTGAACTTAAAGTCCGCCTTACTGATTCGACAGAGAGTGGTTTTTTAATGATTCCGGACATCTCTGCGGTCAATAATTTTACTGGCGTCTTAGGGTTTTTCTTGATTTTCTTAACAATATGCCCCTCATTTGCCTCCGATAATATTTTTTTTCGACCCCTACCTTTCTTATTTTCTAAACAACTAACTACGGTATAGGACCTTCCAACAAGTTCACCAGTCTCTCGGTACGTTTTGCCTTCGCAAACTAGCTTTAAAATAACCTTTCGCTATTCTATAGAAGTTTCCGATTTTTTTCGTCCCATTTTGCTCTTTTTTGGTTTTTTTTTTATTTTATTCAGAAATATCCTCTATCCTTCTGCTTGTTGCCACGATCACAGCATTCAACAGAATGAGCGGTTATTATAACACAACGCTTGAGTTTGTGCGGATAATTTTGTGTCTGCTTTCCTCTTGCCGTATTCGGAGAAGTAGAAAAAAAAAATACTCTTAGGGTTGATTGCATCAGTTTGAACCTTGAATATGACTATTGAATATATAGAGCAAATGTATAATATAAAAATACAGTTACTTTTTAAGTTGTACATAGAAAATAATTAAAAAATTAAAAAAATTAAATAAATTCGGCTGTAAAGTCTTTGTACGAATAATTTTGTGAGGATGTGTATATGTACTTGTACATAATGTGAATTAAGTCTTTTGGAGGAAGTCTTTAATGTGAGTTTGCTTCAAAGCACATTGCTGAGATTGATCAATAACTTTTTATCAGAAATAGTGCCTGAAATGCTGTTTCATCAGTGTTGTTTTGTAGACAGAAGCTTTGTAATGTGTCGAATGAGACTCTTGCTTGTAGTGCTCAAGTTGCTTGTTTCATTTGTATCTTTAGAAGTTAAAATTTCGCCATCGGTTAGAGGTCACGAGACAGCAACATCTTGATCCACCTGAACAAAGTCATAGAAACTCAGTCCGCTAATATCAACCAGTGGAACTACTGCTGCTATTGCATCTTCCGTATTTTCTTCTTTCTTTTATGAAACCGGATTTTTTGAAGCAGTTGAGAATCGTTATTTGGTGTTACAGCTCTCCATGCCTTGTCAATCAGTAAAATAGCCGTCAGGACCGTGATATTCGCAGTTACCTGATTGTCGAGAGATTCTAAAAAGAGCTTACAATTTCCTTGCGATAGTAAGCCTTAAAATTATGGATGATGCCTTGGTGCAATGGTTGCAATTTGGAAGTGGTATTCGGTGGAAAGAAGTAGAGTTTTACATTGGACAATGTAGGGGGACTGTTGTGGACAGTACAATTGTCTAAAAAGAGTCGAATTTTCCGCTTTTGTCGTTTCATCTCCACGTTAACTGTTAGAAGCCAATCGTTAAAAAGTTCTGTGGTCATGCAAGCTCCTTTGTCAGCACTATAATCAGTAGTAAACGATTTCACTCCTTTGAAACATCGCGGCTTTATTGCTTTTCCTATCACTAAGGGCTTCAATTTTTTCCGATCCGTCCATACTTGCTGCAAGTAAAGCTGTCAATCTCTCTTTTCTGTGTTTTCCGCCGTGACATTTTTCATCTTTGAAAGTAAGAGTTTTGTCAGGTAAACATTTGAAAAAGAGGCCGGTTTCATCAGTATTAAAAATGTCTCTGTTTTCTATCAAAGTCTTCAACTTGCCAATCTAAGTAAAATGCATCACTAACACTTCCACTTTCCCCGCAAACAGTTTTCAACACAGCACCATTTCTCTTCTTGAAATTTGTAAGTCATCCTTCACTTGCCGCAAATTTGTTGATGTTTAGAGTAGGCGCGAACTGTTTTGCTTTTTCTTTTAAAACGTGTCCGCGAATAGACACGTTTTGTGCTCTACACTGCCTTAGCCAAATGACCAGGCTATCTTCCAGACGACGAAATTCACCTTTTGTAGTTATTTTTCTTACTCCAGTAGTTTGAGTAGCATAAATCTTCTCCTTGTGCTTTATTATAGTTGAGAGTGTACTCTGAGGAATCTTAAATTCTTTTGCGACAATACTTTTCTTCCCAACTCCATCCACTTTTTCGATTAACTCCTTCTTTTCAGTAATCGTCAAGCATTTATACTCTTTAGGACTCATAATAAACACAATCTTTTAATCTGTAACCAACGAAAACTGAAACTAAACTACCCAAACTGAAATGTGTGGCAAACTACTAATTTCAATAACAAATGCTCTGCAACGATAAGGCAAGTTTAAACTTGTCTCAAAATGTACCTCTATTCTATGCAATCTGATAACTTTGAATTGTCGAGTGTTCGAAGCCTATGAGTTCGAATTAACGCGTCGTTTTGTTACGTAGCGATGATTTTTTTATTCGAATTACCAAGTGCTTAAATATGTATCAATTTTTTTCGAAATATAAAGAGATTTTCCAGGGATCTCGTGAACTTCGAATTATGAAGTGGTTCGAATTATCGCAGGTTTGAATTAACGAGAGGCGACTGTACTTGTTTTATTTTCGTTGAAAAAAATACAATTTTATTTATTCGCTACAACTTATGTATGTATGGAAGTGTCCAACATGCGTCATATGAGTCAGCTTACTCAGCAGTTCTCGTTGGACATGATCGCACTGTTAATTTGTTCACTTTTGTTTTGTGTCATCAAAAAAGCGAGCAATTCTATCCATTATGTTCATTAAACAAACAATTTGGAAAGAAATACTCAAAATTTCAATGTTTAAATTTCTTAAAACAGACGTCAGATCTTGGAACAGCTGACTTCGAAAAAGAGAGAAGTGACGTCGATAATATAGTGCATTTGACGGATTTAATGATAGTGCGAATCCGTTCATGTGAATCGAACGAGTGAAGGGAATCTCCGATCCGTCGGATTTGAGAATAGGGGTGATAGCCTAAAGGAAGCATTAATTAAGTAAAGGAGTTAGGTTAGGTTAGGAAGGGTTGCTGGCTGCTGGTGCTTTCACCAGCACACTTAGACCATATTGGTGCATTGTGATACCCATTGTCAGACTACTACCACTGATTGACTACTACTGACACTATCGCTGCCGTTAATTTTATCCCAACGGCAAATAGTGACTGGATCAGATTTGAAAACCAGATAAAAGCGTATTAACTTTGCTCTCACTGGGATTCGAACCGGGGACCCCGATAACCAGGGGCAGGAGCTCTACCAACTATGCCCATCCAGTCACCTCTTACATCATCACTTATTGTCACTGATTTGTAGCATAAAAAGGAGTGCGCTTAAAATACAGCCTTGAAGTTTTGAATTTCTCCGAAATCAAGTCTCCATCCCTCACATATGCACTATTATTCTCATGAAAGGCTCGAAGGATTTGAATAATTTTACTCGATACTCCGATTTCGGACAGCTTGTAGAAGAGTGCTTCACGTGGTATTGTATCAAAAGCTGTTTGGAAATCGACAAAGAATGCGTACAACGTTTTTTTGCTCTTATAATATTCAGCGATATTTGTAAGACAGATTATCTGATCGTTTGTTGAATAACCTTTTCTAAATTCAGCTTGAATTTCTTTAAGAATTTTATGCTTTTGTACCCATTCGTACAATCTTTTACATATGAGGGCGGCAAACAGTTGACGTGTTCAGAAATGTAATTCCTCTGTAGTTCTTCGGGTCTTTGTAATCGCCCTTTTTAAGTAGAGGAAAAATGATTGCTTTCTTAATTAAATTGTGTATATATTATTCATAAGTGTTTTTCTTTTCTGCCACTATGTTTCTTTCTTTTTGCTTAAATGTCAGCCTGGCAGACGGTCATATACCAAAACCAAAACGTTAATAATGTTAACTCAAAAAAAGAAATTGTATTGCATGGGCAACTGAGAGCGAAAAGTGAAAACGGATTTTAAAATGCAACATCCAGGAGAATATTCAAATCTTTATTTCTCGATGGGTGCATTTGGATAAATTATTAAAAATCTATGCAAAGTCACAATGTACAAAAAGAAAAAAAAAAAACAGATAAGCCCAAGACCTTCAGTCGTACACGGTTCAGACTTGTCTTAAATATTTTTCAAATAACGGCGAATAAATGAAAAAATAGAAGAATACCGTTGCTACTTATTTCATACGAGCACAATGAACTTGACTCACGTAATGCAGCTGATGCTTTGCATTTCTCTTACTGAAAAATATTTGCTCTTTGAGATGTGACACAAGCGAAATACGGTTTCCTGGAATTTTGTTTTTTGATTGATTTGATACCAAACTTTTGTCATTCGGACGACTTTGATTTTTGAATTAAGTTCCGCTAGATTCTTAAACTAACACACTGTGCGTCGATGTCAACAAGTGCCTCATCATGACATAAGCAAATTTTTACGAATGTTGTTTTAACGCTAATCTCATCCTTGCGTAGAAACCTACGCAAGAGCAACTTTTTGTCTTATTTCCTTTTTCATAAACCACATATTGGCAACTTCGAACATTTTCTGACTTTATTACAATCCTTATTTTACGCATTCCCTCTTCCGTAGAATTCTAAAAAAGGTTTAAAAAAAATCAAAATCATGTAAAACAAACTAAAATACCACATGCGTAGAAATCTAAGCACAATTGAGGATGAAATGAAAAAAAAAAATTAAAATTGCACTCTATTTATTTCTCGCAAATAGAACTCTAACCAAACCCAAAAAAATTCACTACGGCGGTGACTGTACAGGACCACCCTGCTTTAGTGCAAGCTATTGTTCTCTCACAAGAAGAGGAGAAGTGGGTGTTCTCCTATGTTAGATTGGAAAGATCTCCTCATCATTAGCACACTCGGGCGCATGTTTTAAATGGTGCCCAACGATATAACCTTGCCAGTTTTCTCGGAATCCCAAGATCTCGCCTTGGCCATTTCGGAGAATAACCCAAGTCCACAGCTTACAGAGGTCGGCATTTCATTGACTCTTAGTTGTCCGTAACCACCTCAAGCCCGTATGTCTTACCTTTTCACGGGTAACCACATTCGCAAACCACAAAAGAGCCTCAATGAGCGAACTTTCACCGCGTCCATTGAGATGGGATTAGAGTGCGCACAAGTGCTCTTGAAGCGCACTTCTTCACCTCACCGCTTGTCCCATGTCTCAAAAGTCACCACGTTACGCAACACAATCGAATGACGGGTGTTATCCATCAGATCCGTCAGTAGTCACGCAAGGATCACAAATCCGGATCATTCGTCTTCCAAACTTTCCCAAAATGACAAATGGGCGGCGTCGATGGACGCATGTGACAATTCGCAGACCGTGTCTGTCACATTAATCCGCTAGTATTTGCACTAAATCGCATCACTCCATTCGGCTGATTGCCCAACGTGCAGCACACTCTATTAGCGCATCGCAAACCATTTATGTGGATGCCCATTGCCCACAATCGCAGAGCCGGCAACGGGTAACGTGTGAAATAATAAAATAATAGTCGGCCGCGTAATAATCGCCTGGAAAACGAGCGGAACCGCAATTAGCTCACCAGCGGATCGGGCTAATCTAATTGAAGCCCGAAAGTCTGAAATGAAAGCGAAATCCACGTTCGAAAAACGAACGAAACAAAAAGCCCTCAACCCAAATTGCCCGTCCGGACGGTTGCCGCGATGACTTGATGGCATGAGCGTGGCGAACTCTTCACTGCGATCGCTTTGGAATTTCCCTTCATCAGGCGAAGATGAAGAAACACAGAAACGAAGAAATGCTCTTCGCCGACACCATCGCCACCACCACCACCGTCGTCATCGCTGCACGACTTCTTGAGTTGCCGGCCCAAACAGACCTTACGCAATCTCCCATTCAAGCTCCATTTGATTGGGCCTTCCTAAGAGCGAAATCACTTGACCACCATCGCGGCGAACAGGTTCCGCCGATAATGCTTGACGCATCTATTGGATGCGCGGAGTGAGTGGCGAGCGGCATGGCGGCGCGTCTGTGTGAGGTACGCACACAGGTTTTGCATTAATCTCGTATTTTTTTGGGCGAGGGAAGAAGATCGAGTATCTTTGACCAGATACAAGTAGCAGCATAAACAAATTTGTATCTCGATATAAAAGTTAAGGTCGCCTGCCATTGGGTATTTAGTTTGATTTGAGGTGTCACCTAGTGAAGTGTGTGAGATCGCCAACCAGTGCTGTACTACGATCCGGTTAACAATGCGTGCGTTTATTGTAAGTTAGCGGCGGATCGTGCACGATGCCATGGACTAATCTATCCTCGACCATTTCCAGATCACCCTTTTCCTGTCTGCGGCCGCCGCTGCCCCTCAGTACAACTACCAGCAAGCGGGCGGTTTTAGTGCGCCCTCCGATGACCACTCGGTGCTCAGGGATGCCCTGCGCAGTCCACAACTCTCGCAGGTGATCCTGGGTCCTTCGCCAGGCGTCAATTACCAGCAGCAGCAGCCAATCAACTACAAAGGAGCCGTCCTGCAGTCGCAGTTTGTGCCACAAATTCAGCACGTCCGTCAGGAGCCTCAGTTGCAGCTGCAACAGCAGCAGTTCAACCAGCAGATAGCTCCCCTCCCAGCAGTCATCACCAAAGACATTTACGTGCACGCGGCTCCCGAGGAGCCCGAGGAGAGATACAACACTCCACCGCCCGCCCCATTGCCCCCAAGGAAGCACTACCGCATCGTCTTCATTAAGGCGCCGACCGAAAGTGCCAACCGACAGCAGTTGAGGGTGGTGCAGGCACCTTCCGAGGAGAAGACCATCATCTATGTCTTGAGCAAGAAGCCAGAGCCACTCGACTTGCAGACAATCGTTCAGGAGGCAGCCCCACGACCGCCCAGCAAGCCCGAGGTCTACTTCATCAAGTACAAGACTCAGGAGGAGGCCGCCCACGCCCAACAATCAATCCAAGGTACGTCTTTGTCAATTAGCAAGCATTCAAACGGATTTCAGACAGAGAGAAGATGGCCCGCTTTCACCCGCCGCTGGGGGTGATGCAACCCCTGAAGATAGGTGCAAATTGGATGAGATGAGTTTGGAGTGTAACATCTGCTAATTAATCTAACGGATTGTGTCATTTGACACTTTCTAAACAAATTTCCAAATTTTGGTGCGGGTGGCTATGCTGGGAATGTGAGTTGCGTGATAGCCAGCGATAGTGGGCAACTGATCAGAGAGAAAGAAAACACTTTCTTTTCCTTGAAAGTTGTCGTCGCAGCTTCAACGACATCATTTGAAGATTTCGAGGTTCTGAACGGATTTGTTGCTTATAGTCGCTTAGTGGCTGTGATCATTAGCACTGATCTAGTTGTGAGGTGTGATCTTTGGCTCATCTTTGAAGTAAGTCTGTTTGAAGGGTTTGGATCGGGGATCTTCCATTCACGATAAGACACGGCTCACGATCGCCACTTTCTTCCCAACAAGATGACTGGCTTGGAAGTCTTCCGATTCAATTTAGATACAGTATCACCTTCTGATGAATTTCTCTGCTTACACTCAAGTTCATGAAGGATTCCTTTTCCAAATCACCTCGATCTGTCTGAGATCACCCGCGACAAGATCACTCCTGGGAATATCGCCTTGATCACCGATCCTCCAAAGTCAAGGAGCCACATTGAGATGCATCTCTCTTTCTCTTTATCTCTCTCCCTCTTCTCTCATTGTTTCTCTCTCTCTCTCAGATCTTCAGCAACAAACACCCCAACTAATCCGCACTTCATAACAGTGATCACTTGCCGATCTGGTCCAAGCCATTGCTCAAAACCCCCATCAAGTGCTATGATATATGAGATATACCATCACTTCAGTTCAATCTTGAGATCGATTCGTACGCTTTGAAGTAGCCACTGTATCGACGGGCCGGTTCGTTTTTTCAATTCACCGCCTCAATACATTTGCATACACCCAAGACAGGGCTAATTTATGTTCGAAAAAATGTCAACGGGCTGACTTATGATGGCCGTAAATAGACTCTGCTTGACAAGTTAATTAACCTTGATCTGTAGGCAATCAAACAATGATTGTGTCCCGCTAGCATAATGGTGGCTTTGATGTGAGAGGCCAACTGCATCGAAAGGAGGGCACATTACAATTGGAGGCTTGCCAGATGTGTTTCATTTTACGGCGTCCATCGGAAGTTGACTTGTCCTAGATTTGGATTCAAAGAAGTCTCTTCCGGGGGATCTTTTGTGAGAAGTCGATTTTTTTTGATCCACTCAACCATGACAGAGGTGCGATCATCTGCTGATCCTCCTTTTGATCACTTCGGTGCTAAGCTACCGGTCTACTAAATCTTTTTATCCACATGTCATTGACCTTCCTCGATGGTCTTGTCTATAATCTGTCTTTCAGTTTCCGATACCAACCGGCGTCTTCGTAGCATGTTTGTCGTTGATGATCATGGTTGGTTTCGAACTCGTTCCCAACAAATGATATTTGCTAAATATGGGGATGGATTCAAACCAAGTCAGCTTAAATTTATTTATAGCCGGCTTTTCAATCAACCCGCAGTAAACACTGCTCTTCATCAATTGTGTCTCAGAATACTCTCATAACGTAACTAGTTGCCGTTTCCTAAGATCCTCATGAACGAAGCCCTAGCAGAGTTCATCCATCCTTCATTTCACACAACTTCGTTCGTCCACCATCGCATGGTGTTTCATTATCGATGCTCTTGGCGAATGGTTTGACTGAAGACTGATTGTGATCGAATCAACTAAAGATGAACTTTGCAAAGCTTCAGGAATGGGATAGGCTGTCATCAAAGCATTTCTCAACCTTCATTATTTTTTTCTTCATTCATAGTTCTACAAATCTGACAGATTCCTCAAATTTTGTATTGTCTTCCAACCAAATCATCGGTTGTCAAGCATGCTGGACAAACTTCCAAACCCAGTCCTTCCATTTAGGAACTTTAAAACTTCTGCTGGTCAGCTTCTTCCTTAAGTGTGTCCACCCCGTAGGTACTGCACTCCTTCCCAACTTACTGAACGTACAGTAGATAATTGCCAGCATTTAGGGATCTCTTGACAGCTCTCTGTCCAATCCTGAAATCCAAGTCGTTCGCTTTTATTCCATGTCAACGACATCGTCCCCATGTAAAATGCAATGGCTGTTCTACTTTATTTTCAGTGTGGGATTATAATCCGGGGTGGACATAGGCCTAACCCAACAAGCCTAGTTATATGAGATCAAGTTGTGTCCAGTTGCGAACAACTCCAAGATTGGTCCCTCTTCACTTTCGCATTTTTTCACTTTTCTAATGAGGGTGTCCTCTATTGCATTATCAAATCAAGTTCGCTGTCATCCAAACCGAAACCAAGTTTCCCATACATCTACATGCCCCAGTCACCCAAAGCGTTGTATCTGTACGGTCTTAGGTGGAGTCACACAGCCTTTAGCCTTTATAGTTCGTGGTTGAATCTTTTTCTCGAGATGTCCTCAACGCATAAGGCACTAAAGGTCCCACGCAGTACTTTTCTTAAAGTACTTTTTAATTTGCTTTTGAAAATATCCACACATCTGCTCCCCAGGGCTCCAGAAAATCAATGACTTGTATAAAGCCAGCTTGTCTCTTCGAGAGAGGACTCTATTGCCAAACAAACAGTGTTGGGTGGAGTTATTTCGTGTTTGATCTCATATTCTGCACTATTGACCGCGAAGCCCATAAAGACAAATCCTCAATATTATGTCCGCCAATTGTGGCGTTTTGTCCAAGTCATCGATGTTGTGCATACACGTTCGCAAACAGACCCATTTTGGCTTCTTCCAATTAATACCAACAAACGCCTCATTGGGCTCAATCCATCACGACAGAGTCAGCCACTTAAGATAAAAGTTGTAAGTTCTTCTGGAAGACTGTGCGTATAGCGGCAGTTAGTTTTGTCGAAGACAGTCTGCATTGAAATTATGGCGTCTTTGCCTTGTTCTTGGAGTACCCTTGTTAAAATTTGTGTCTGCTGACATGTAGTTCATGGTTGACCAACTCATCCATTCACCGTCAAGGTAGATCAGAATATATGTTTGCTTAGGACCAAGCACTTCCTTATAGACTTTAACAAGGTCCATTCCCCAGATCACACATTTTGACCAAATATTCATTCTCCGCTATTTTCCATGACTCTTTAATCCGTAACGCTATTATTAATTTCACCTGTACTACAGATGGTTGATTCCGACAAGGTTTGCGAGAGTCAGAGAGCCACTTGAAGGTTATACCAAAGGACCCAACCTCTCGTTCTCTAATTAGGCGGAGCTTTAAATCTTGAGCTCGACACGGCAGTGTTCGTCCAGTCGATGCACTTTCGCCCTCTATCCTTAGTTTAAATCCACAAGTTTTTTTTGGACTCATGTAGTCGATACAGACTGTTCTTTTTCTAGAAGACATTAATATTATTTTCTGTCGATTCGCTTAAAATTCAATCGTAAGCTTGTGACGTCGAAACTGTAAGAATATCCACACATCTGCATATTTTGGTCTTTCGAGCCGGAAGCTTAAGCACAAATTATATGGACAAACTATAGCAGCAGCAGTTTCCAAGGGTATTTCTACTTCAGGTCTCCACTGAGAGCATGCAACTGTTATGGACGAACCCAGCATTAGGATTACTTGTCAACATCATTTTTGTACAGCCTTCCAGTTTTTAGTGGAGATGGGCCTTAATCAAGAAGCCTCTCCAGCCACCGTGATCTCTAACTAACTAGCTGCTTTAAGCTACGTAACGTACTCCAGATTCATACACTCGTGTAAGCCATAGTGGCAAGCGCCTCGGCTGCGTTGTCTAACAGGGTCGTAATGGAAGAGTCTTTGGGCTGAACTTTTGATGGACACGGGCTCTACATGATCGATTAACCTCAGGCATTGGATCCGTAGATGCCTCGTTAGGCTAAAGTCGCTTTACAGTCCGTATAGGGTCACGGTTAATATTCTCCCCCTACTGCTATCAACTCAAACAGAATCTCTTGAAGAGAAAAGTTTTGATATAGTCTCCTCTTCTTGCCGCGTCTTTGAGTCCAAGCCGAAGACATCACGAGGCTTCAACTAGGTACAGACCGAAATCGGACTGAGGGGCTACAGATTAAGCAAGGACCTGCGAGACCCCGTAAGGCAGTCTACGTTGAAAAGCTTCCATTCAAATTGAGGAGCAGGATGGAAACCTGATATATTCGAGGAGAGCTGTTGAATAATTCCTAAGACCAGTTATTTATGAAGACAAGGGAATCATTGCCTCTTTGAATTGCATGGTGAATCAGGGATTGGAAATACAGTGGACCTGCCCTAGGTTAGATTAGGTAGCTGGGCTGCTAGTGAATTCACCAGCACACTTAGACCATATTGGTCCATTGTGATACCCCTAGTCAGACTACTACCACTGATTGACTACTCCAGTGATAGTGCCGTTAATTTGATCCCAACCGGAAATGTGACTAGACCAGATTTGAAAACCAGATAAAAGCGTATTAACTTTGCTCTCACTGGGATTCAAACAGGGGATTCCGCTAACCAGAGGCAGGCACTCTACCAACTGTGCCATCCAGTCGTTAAAAGGGATTCGCCCTAGAAGGAGTTTGACTTAGAGAGAGGTTTTTGTATAGCTTTGATCAATGTCTTATATAAGCTCCGCGTAATCCTTCGGGAAAGGTCAACATATTGATAGAAAATATTTTTTGAAATAGTATTCAAGAGGTCAATTCACGGGCCTCAAGAGGCTTAATTCCTATACACCTCTTAGCTTCGCCCGAAAATCCACTTGGATTTGGACCAGCAACATGACCCACCAACAAATGGGGAAAAAATACACTCTTGCTCCGTCTCCACACCCATCTAATTAGCTTATATGACAGTCATTATTACGTACCTGATTCGCAGTTGTTTGTTTTCGTCTGTCCATCCACAGATCAAAAAAATCCCTTATTTTTGGGACATTATTTTCAGAAAAAAATCTCAAGTAACAAGAATTTTGTAACGTTTTAAAACAGAAATTTAGCCTTTCAAGTTCAAAATGATCTGGCAGCACTGCCCAGGCTCATCTCTTTCAAACATTCGATATTTATTCATGATGGCGAAGAAGTGTAGCAGCCATTTCTAGTTTCAATAAAAAAACATCATGTTGTCGGACTGAAATAAATGCAAATTCGCTTTCGAAACATCTCGTCTAACTTGTGATGCAATGCCGAAGCCGAGGACAAGCTGTCTGACCAACTATTTCGTTTTGACTTGATTTGATTTTATTTTATTCATTCCATTTCGTTGATATCTTGTTATTATAAACTTGACCAATTTACGATTAAATACAACAAAACCCTTCTTATTACATTTTCAGCTCAATTCGACGCTCTCGACGGAGGTGCATCGAGTGTATCCGACGAAGGCATTGCCCCGGTCGCGTCCGTGATCGGATCGCTGCAGGGTGGCCGGCAGCAGATCACACTACCCGGCGTTCAGCAGGGATCCACGGGCCTGATCTCGTCCGGCTCCAGCCTGAATGGCAATCCAGCGGGAAGCTACTTGCCACCAAGTCAATAAGATCATTCCAAATTCATCCAAGAAGGACTGTGATTCGTTGTTAACTGTTATATTCAATTCACGCCCACTATTGTAAATATTTATATCATCGACAACCGGAAGAGGATGTGGTGCTTAAGTGATTTTCCTTAATTTTCGTTTCGTTTGTTGTTCACGTTCACTTGTTTATTGTAAATTCGTTTTATTGAATAAATTATGTTTTATATCTCTTAACTCTTGGCTCTTCATTTATTATCAATGTTAATTTGACAGATTTTACGACCTAACCTCGTTTCGAATGTCCGTCATGGTTGTTGAGCCAGTGACTCCAATAGATTGGGATCAGCCAGCCCATGTGCACATTATGCAGCCCTCGGGCTGCGGCGGAAGAGTTTCAACACGGCCGAGTGGCTAATGTCTGTAATTAGCCAGAGCGCCTATATGATGCCTCCGATGAAAGGCCTTTGCTATTAGCTGTGGAGCTGTGTACGCCCAAGCCGGAGGGGGGTATTTCTCAATCTGTTCCCACTTGTGTGCGAGTGGTTTGCTTGGATTTCAGATTTGAAGATGTTTCGCGGGAGTGGGACTTAATTAGGCGGTGAAATGTGTCTTTATCTAGCTTGGGAGTGGTTCGATGCAGGGCCTTGACTGGCTTTAACCCAAGCGATGACTGTGGAGGGACAGCTGAGGTGCCAGTTGCTGGGGAAATGAGGAAATAGACATGTTGCAAGCGGAAGCGACGTGGGAGATTCGTGAAAATGTAAGAAAAGCAATTCAATGATTGTGCTCGTTTCAGTGATTTATGATTTTATTTAACGAAAAAACGTTTTTAGCTAGTAACCACTTAATGATCAAACTGACGGTCAACTCCAGGTCATCCACAGTTCTTCTCCCCACCTTTGGTCGTTCATCGTTGGTTCTGTCAGATTGCAGATTACCATACATGACATAACTCTCACTCCGACTAGTTTATGAGTTCAATGACTTCAACTGCCATAACAAAGTTTTCATGAATAAAAGCAGTGATAAAGTGAAAACGAGTTGATCAACCTAAATAACTTCGAAACGAACTTCAATAAGAAAAACAGCCTTGAGTCGGTCAAGGCGAAGCACTGTGATAAGCGATTTACTAGCGAAAACCTCCGAACGCCATTTAAGAGCAAGCACTAATCGTTCGCTCTCGACTGTACTCGTATGATTAAACATATACAAATGAGTCCCATCATTCATGCATCAGTTTTAAGTTTTCTCAAGATGTCACTAGACTTTTAAAATATGCCCGGCGCATCTAATATCTGTGTTTAACTTTCGCTTGCATGTTTGCGAAGAAAGCGTGTCTGTCGACTGTTGTTAATACATTTATTCATTTAAGTGTTTATGAATACAGAGTGGGTAGTAAAAGGAAGCAATATTTCTGTTTTATTTTGACAGTTTTCATATGAATTTTAAATATTTGCAGCGAATCCCCCACAGCAAGAGAAATCAGTTTGTTTCTTTATTGAAATAAATCATGTCTGTGTGCTCATGGATGAATTAAGTTAGTCATAGCTTCGCAGTTGATAGAGAGAAATTTCAGAAGATTAGCGACGAAGATGCTAATGTCACTGTCTCTTTGACATAAAGGACGTACATACATTTCACCTAGTCGGGTCGACCGACGGAGAAGTGTGCAATAACTGAAATTGAAACGGAAGCAGTCAATGAGAACATCACGTTTTGTCTTGTAGTCGCTACGTACACTACGTACGGCGTATATGTACGGGTCACGCCACAGTTCAAGGTGGACCTGGGCCTAGTGTGCTATTGTTCTTCCACGAGTGGGGAGGACTTTCAGTTTTCTGCTCCGAAAGGCAACGTTGAGTTTTTTTCTACACTTTGAGCATTGTCAGTGACTCAAAAGGGGTGCAGACATGAATTATGAAAGTTGGTAAATTGGAGACTCGAACCTGGCGTAGGAGTCCACGCGCCACGGCGAGCCACAAACAGAGAACGTACCATCGACGAAGTAAAAGATTCCATTCACAGTCTTGAGCAAATTTATGTGAACAAACAATATTTTCCTTGCTTTTCGGCCAACCTCTAGAATACGTCGCAGAACGGTTGAGGCTATGCAAGATATTTCTTCAGTCAAGTTCATGTTGTCCGGATTTTACTTGGGCTAGGCGAGGTGCGTAAGTATCGATAGTCTTGCACAAGCTATTGATTATTATCGATGGCAGGGAATATTGATAGTTCTTAACCTCTACCTCCAAAAATATTGGGTTCATTCCATTATTAAGTCAAAATTTTCTTAAGGACAGTTTCATGGGATTCACTATACAGTAGAGTCTCGATTATATGAAATACTCGAATACATCAAAATTTGTTTATGTGAACTCGTACTCGTACATTTGCATTACAAGTTAATATTGAATGAGGAAAACGACTATTTCTTTTAGTTTAATTTATTTCGCCTGCACTCGCACTTTCATTTTCAAATCAGTTCTACCGAGTTTTTTTTAGAAGAAGTTAAAAATGTCACGAAAAGTTAAGTGCTTGAGTATTGGCCTTGTGTTTTTGCTAACACATATAATTTTATTGCTAACAAATATAATGTCGTTAAGTCACCATAGCTTAATCTTTTTGCATCCTAAATCATATATTTAATTATAAATTGAAGAAAAAAGTTGGTTATTCGGATATGTGAACTTTTCGATTATATGAACTGACTTAACATTAATTAGTTCGAATCGAGTTTCTACTATTATTCACATACTGGACCCACTAACTTCTCATTTAGACTTCGAAGACCTCTAGTATTAATTTTTGTAAGGATATACATCGCCGTGGCGTAGTGGGTAAGTGCGTCGACTCATACGCTGAGGGTGCCAGGTTCGATACCCAAATTTACCACCTATCATAATTCACGGCTCCACCTCTTTGGAGTCACTGACAATGCTCAAAGAGTATTCCTGTCTAGAAAAGGCTTCTCAAATTCGCCGTTCGGAGTCGGCATTAAACTGTAGGTCCCTTCCACTAGTGAAAGAACAATAGCACGCACAACACGAGTGGTTGCAGAGAAGCTAGCCCCAGGTCCACATCGGACCGTCGCGCACCCGTATTATATTATATATAATACATAAATACAGTGGCGAACAAAACTGGATACACAATTCTAATTTTTGTGGTTTTTCATCTATAAAATTGATCCCTTACGACGGATTTGATTGAAATGTTCAGTTTCCGTCGGACTGGACCCCGTGAATTTTGACTCGTTTATAGTCTTCTGTAATTCAATTTCCATATTCTTTGCAGAAATTTGATCGGGTCTATATTTTGTTTCTATAATTTTATTATTATTTTTTTTTCGTACAGTCCTGTGTTTTT
The DNA here is from genome assembly GCA_964034865.1 of Eristalis intricaria. Classification (NCBI taxonomy): domain Eukaryota; kingdom Metazoa; phylum Arthropoda; class Insecta; order Diptera; family Syrphidae; genus Eristalis; species Eristalis intricaria. Next base: position 126,330,843 of record OZ035873.1, read on the forward strand.
ATTTTTAATAACGGACACCAACCTATTCCTACCCAGGGTCCTTGTAAAAGTCCTCTCGGGTAATGTTCGCAATTGCTTTCGGTATTTTGGCATCCATACGCACGATCTACTCAACTGTTTTCCCCTTTTTGTACCATAAGTACGTAGCGATAGCATAGACCGCATTTCTGAGTTATTTCGCATGGTTAAAGACTTTTTGAGATTGTAAGACGATGTTGTTTCGAGTATTGTTTATATTTTTATATATATTATTTTCTTAAATTTAAATTTTAAGAATTTGGAAATAAAAACCTGGTTTTTTTAACTAGAATGTTGCTGTTAGGGCTAAGAAAGATGGCAAGATCATAATGACGAAATTGATCGTACAATATGATACGAGCTTAGACCCAACGGTAAATGCCAAGAAAAGGAAAAATTAATACATGTGCCTCATGGTTTTTATTCAGCCGTTGTAATTTTACGATTTCTTTCATCGATGTCTCTTTCTTTAAATTAAACAAGAAAACAGTTCTGAACATTTCAATAAAATCCGTCGTAAGGAAACAATTTATTGGTGAAAAACCACATAAGCTTAAATGATAAATCCAGTTTTGCTCGCCACTGTATACTAGTGAAAGGAGTCGATGGTATTTCACCACTAACAACTGACTCGTTATCAGAGACTACCTAAGTCGAATTGTCACGGGATACCAAAATTTGTTCGAGTTAGAGAGAGCTTGACTTAGAGAGAGGTTTTTGTGTGGAAAGTTGAAAGAAATGTTTGTAAAATATGGCGAAAAAGGTCGATTAAGGGAGAGTCTCGACTTAAGGAGAGATCGACTTAGGGAGAGTCCACTGTATTTTGTTGAAGACACACTGAGCTGAGCATACATGTATGCAGGGTAAGCCATTCCTAAGTTCGTCGGAGTACTGAACTAAATGACCTAAAATAAAATGATATAGTTCATTTGAAAGAGCTGTTTTTCGAACTAGTACGTTCATGAACTACACAAACCTAGTGTATTGATATTAAAAAGCTGTTCTATATTTTTGCGGCTGAATAATCGTGCGACAGAAAACCACAAGCATGGCATGTGCATGGACGTATTTTATTTGCGACCGCGATTTTTCTGTCTGTCTTGCGCCTAGCCTAACTTACGACACTCGCATCGCCAGAAAAATGGGACAAATTGCAGACTCTTAATCGTTGCGATTATGAGGTGTCATGTCAGATCGTTCACATTGAAAGTCATGTGTTCTACTTTTTGCGACTGAATAGTCGTGCGATTGAAAACGCAAGTGCGCGACTGACCTTAAACTTGCGGTTTTCGATAAGAAGACCATATTCTTTCCTTGTGGTTTTTGTTTTCGTCCACATTTTCCTGTTCGCTGCGGTAATATCGATCATCATATCATAAGGAAGTGATGAATACTCAAACAATTTTTGCGGTCAAACAAAGTTCAGCGACAAGATACCAAAGAATATTTCGCGACAATTGGAAGTTAAAGTGTAATGTACTGCTTTCAGAGCAGTTTATACCCACAAATCGACCAACTTGTCCCGGGGTGATTTCGATGGAATTCAACTTCCACGATCCATCGGCAATTGCCCGGCGGATAGTCCTTTATCGCCAAAATCTGACAAAATCGCATTTAACGACTGTGACGCAACAATTCATACAATTAAAGAGACAAAGGTTCGTCCTCCCCACAGTACACTTCTGAAGACAACCCCTTTACGGGAAGTTCAAGGTTCAATCCCGGACACAATAACTATGACTTTCATGACATCGCCTCTCTCGAGTCTGTGAGTGCGGCAACAGCCAGATAGTGTGAGTGTGTTTCTTAAGCTTCTTCGCACACAGCGGGCAATAAAAGCATCAACAATCGTAGCGCCAAGAGAAAAAAAAGAAGGGAGACAACCAATTGCACTCTCCAACCCTACTTCTATTCGATTCTTGTTGTCTACTGACTAATGAATACACAGTACCGTCGTCCTTGTTCCTTGATTGACGTACCTGAGAGTTTCCGACAGATAGCACTCGGCACAGTGCTGCCTACTTGAGTATTTTCAGTCGGTGGTTACTTCATGAGTCCCTGAATTTGTTTTCTTGGCAAATCTTTTTCCCCGAATTTTATTTTTGACAAGCGCACACTTCAGATGAGCACCTAGGTTTACAGACTTTTCAAGTTGTTTGCGAATCATTAACTAACCAGGGTCGCGTCCAACGGCCAGGCCTCACTGTCAACCGAAAAGAAAAACCCTCCTCCCACATCAATCAGAAAGACAAACGCGCCTTGTGCAAACATCAATTAACCAAGCCGCGACATGATGAGCCAGGAATCAAGTTCAATTCAAAGTCTATCATTCAACGAATTTGAATTATATTTGCACACCCGCCCCAGCACTAGGCTTCTTCTTGTCTTCTTTGCTAATTCGGATTCCAGTCGAGTGTTGTGTCTGAGCGCAGAGACAGCGTCTTCTTCTCTGTCCGCACACACATAGCTTAACTTTCAGTAATTTTTGGGTCAAGGTCGCTGCCTCTGCGTCTGATGAATGCGCTATGCTCACTGTTCGCTGAATAGTTTTTCAACCGTCGCGTCGTCGCGCTGGTCGGCCGTCGGTGATTCGCACGGCGAGACTTGAAAAAGAAACACAATTAGAAACTAGTTTGTGTTTGTTTTGCATTTATATCAGCAAAAATTAGCTTTGATTCGATTTTATGGCTGCGTTGCACAGTGAAAGTCTTGATTTAACGCTTGCGGATGGGTTGCTAATTTTGCTGTCCAAATCGGAATATTCATGCGCTTTGTTTGAATTGCTTATTGGCCTTGTGGGGTGCTTCCGAGTAGGATGCGATGAAGGATTGTTCGAAACGAATGACTCTTTTGGCACACATTTTTGTCAAGATTTACGGGATGCGGCTTAATGTGCTTGGGCCCTCCTCACATGGTTTTAAGGAATCCGTGATTGGGACATATATGGGTGTCGTTGATCGGTAGTCGCGACTTCCATCGTTTTAAGGTGGAATGTTGACTGACTGATTTACTTTAAATCAGTTGCGATTCCTAACTGGGATAATGATACAATTAATTGTGCGAATGATCAGTCGATTTCAAGGCATACATAACCACGTAAATTATATGAGGGGTTCCTTAAACTGTTCCGTTTATGAGGTATGATCAGTGTGGCATTACTGGACTAGAATCGACGCTATGGATACCGAGGCAATGGCTTCTTTGGCTCTGTGTTGATCTGTGAGAAGCTTAGGGCATCTAAATGAAGTCCCAAACCAACGTGGTTCAAGCGTAAAGCGACTCATTTCGTTCTACGGAGGTAGGGTAAAACACCCATTAGCGAGCCGGCTTAAGGAAAGTTTTGAATTCGTTGCTCTCTTAAATTTAATGCTCAGCTTTATGGAAGCAATATTATCATTTAACTAAGGCTTGATATATTACTTGTGAGTATATGACTCGCATTTGATAAATTTAAATATAGTAGAAAATGAGACATGAACGAGTACCGAGCACTCTCTGTTCCTTATTCAAGTGCTTATAGACACTTGAACAGCCCCCCATATAAATCAAAGCATAACAATAAAATCATCGTTAGTTTACAAGTTAATTTATTTAAAGGTACAAAAAGAAAATGTATTAAATTCATAAGAAATATTATATATGTATTAAATTCAAACAAAAGCAGTCAGAAACATAAAAAATAAACAAAACACATTTATAACATTATATTTTCTGTTTGCGTCTATTCGCTTCTTGTTGGTAGATCAAAGAGTTTTGAATGAATAACCAAGCGATGGTAAGAAAAGTTTTAATTTCACTTCACATTATTTTATTTGAAATGTTAATTATAAAAATATTTATACAGTACTCCCCATCACCAGCAACAAATTATATTATAATCTCAGCTGAGATTTACCAACGCCATCCTAAATCCCCCCCGCTTGAGAGGAATTTCATTGAAAGCCCGCTTATAAGCAACACAATTTGATGCTCATGCTCATGTATGTGCTATTACCCGAGGAGTACTGTACAAAATGTATGTATTTACACGTTTAAAAAGAATATCTTAAATATAAAGTGTACTTATTCTATATGATTCTGTATGACACAGCATCAAAGAGGGCAATTAAAGTTCGAAAAAATAAAGGTTTTCATATGTAAACTTCAAAAGCTTGCGTGTCCATTGACGGGTGCTTAAAAATATCTACAGTGTGATTTCGATTATTGCAACTAATGAAAACATGACCTGTTGCAATAATCGAACAGATATTTTAAATAATTTAAAAAAGCTTGCGCTTCTTCTTCTTCTGGTGGCGCTACAGTCCGGGGTGGACCTGGGCCTCAACCAGTAAGCCTCTCCAGCCGGCACGACCTTTAGCCAGCTGTCTCCAACTGAGAGCACAAAGTTGATTGAGGTCCTTCTCCACCTGGGTGCGACATCGGTTCCGTGGGCGTCCTCTATTGCGTTGACCCACTGGTTCGGAGTCGAAGACTCTTCGGGCTGGAGCAGTGTTGTCCATGCGCTCAACATGGCCCAGCCATCTTAGACGTTGCATCCATAGACGCCTGACTAGGCTCATGCCGCAGCCCGTACAGTTCGTGGTTGAATCGTCTTCTCCGATAACCATCAACGCAAACAGGACCAAAGATTGAACGCAGAACTTTTCTTTCGAAAATACCAAGTGGTTCTTAATCCGCTTTTATGATTCTCCATGCCTCCGCACCAGAGAGCAGGACAGGGATGATCAAGGTGTTATATAATGTTAGCTTGGTCCTTCGAGAGATGGCTCTACTACTCAATTGCCTCTTGAGCCCAAAGAAACAGCGATTGGCAAGAGTAATTCTGCGTTTAATTTCGGTACTGGTGTTGTTCGTACTGTTCACTTGCGAGCCGAGGTAGACGAAGTCCTTCACTACATCCAAGTTATAGCTGCCTATGGTGACGTTTTGGCCAAGTCGTCAATGTTGCGCGTCCTTTCTCGATGACAGCATATACTTCGTTTTGCCCTCGTTCACCGCTAAACCCATTTTGGCCGCCTCCACCTCAATGCCAGCAAACGCCTCATTGACGGCTCGCTGTATTCTGCCAATCACGTCAATGTCATCCATGTATGCTAGCAGTTGTACGGACTTCTGGAAGATCGTGCCCCTAGTGTTGGCGTGTGAGTCTTGCACGATCTTTTCCAGGATGATGTTAAAAATATCACATGACAGCGCGTCGCCTTGTCTAAAACCTTTTTTGACATTGAAGGTCTCGGTGAGTTCATTACCGACCTTGATGGAGCAGCGAGAATTCTCCACCGTCATCCTGACGAGTTTGGCAGGAATGTCGAAACTAGACATGGCGTTGTATAGCTCGTCCCTATGCACGATGTCATATGCGGCCTTGAAATCGACGAATAGGTGGTGGGTGTCGATCTGCATTTCTTCGGTTTGCCGTAATGTGAAAATTTGATCGGTGGTGGACTTCCCCGGGCTGAAACCGCCCTGATAAGGACCTATCAGGTTGTTGACGAATGTGTTTAGGCGAAACCAATGCAATGTTAAGGAGACTTATCTCTCGGTAGTTGGCGCAGTCAAAGGGGTCTCCTTTCTTGTGGATCGGGCAAACGATACTGAGGTTCCACTCGTCGGGCATGCTTTCCTCCGACGATATCTTACAGATGAGTTGGTACATGTACTTTACCAGCTCATCTCCAGCTGCCTTAAACAGATCCGCCGAGAGTCCGTCTGCACCATCAGCTTTATGTGACTTTAGTCTCGATATCGCTATCTTGAGGGGGGACGGATTTATCGTCTAGGTCGGGGGGACGGAATTCTCGTCTATCATCGTCAATTGCGTTGAGTGGAATATTCTGCCTGACAGCGATATTGCAGTCTTCCTCGCCGTTTAACAGTCTACAGAAATGATCTTTCCAGATTCTCAGAATCGACTGTGAATCTACTACGAGTTGTCCCTCTTTTCACGACAGGCTTCTGTCCGCATTTTGTATCCATTGGATAGTTGTTTTACCCGTTGGTAGAACATTCGGACATCATTTCTGCTCCGCTGAATGTGCCTGGGATGGCGTTTTAAGACCCAGATGCTGCAGCTTCTCTGATGGTGTTTTGACAACGGTTCCATTGTTGGTCGATGGTTTCGCCTGGCAGGGTAGGACTCTCTGAGAGCTTTAGGGAGACTCGATCGGCAAACTGTTTTGGTCTTGCTCTACTCCGTTGTCCTATTGATATCCGTGTTCTTACCCTGGCTACAACATGGAAATGATCCTAGTCGATGTTGGCTCCTCGGAATGTTCGGACATCGAGAATGCTGGAGGAGTGTCTGACGTCGATCGCAATGTAATCAATCTGGTTGACGGTTGATTGATCAGGAGATCGCCAGGTCTCTTTGTGGATGTTCAGGTGAGGGAACCGGTTTCGGCCCCACAAAGCCTGAATCTGTTCTCGGACTTGTTGTCTTTCAGGCTGTACTTTCCGATGACTCAAGCTTTGAGTTGAAATCTCCTAGAACGATCTTGGTGTCGTAACTGGGGCATTGATCGTACGTTCTTTCTAGGAGATCGTAAAAGTCATCTTTGCTGGCGTCATCTTTATCCTCCGTTGGGGCGTGGGCGCAGATCAGGCTGATGTTGCCGAATGTAGCCTTGATACGGATTGTTATGAGGCGCTCGCTTACGTATTTAAAGCTTAAGACTTCTTGCCTAAGTCTGGCTCGAACAACAAACCCGCATCCGAATAAGCCCTGCCTTCGCTCTTTGTAGCAATCGCCGAAGTAAATATCGCAGTTTTTCATCCTCTTTTTGCCCGGCTCATCCCACCGCACCTCCTGAATGGCGGTGATATCTGCCTTATAAGCTTAGAGGGCTTCGTAAGTTCATCGGCTGCACGTGGTCTGTTCAGGGACCTCACATTCCACGTGCAGAACCGAAAATCGTTGTCCTTATTTCGTTGTCCATGGTCGTCAGCAGTAGGGTCATCCGTATCCGAGGTTTCTCGTTGTTTCTTAACTAATTCCTTTTTACACGGTGGGGAAGTTAATCCCACGCGCAACCGCCGAACCTGGAGGACCGGGTCCTGGTTTAAGCCCCTGGACAAAGGGGCCGCTGCATACATTGATTCACTTCTAAACGGTTGCTATAAAGGCTATCCAGAGGGGGCCGCGAGGAGGCTGTATGTCAACTTGACCTGTGCATTTAACAGGGATCGTTGCTGGCATCTCGCCAAGTTGAGAGCAGTCAACAACTTTGCCCTGGATGCACAGGCCCATGCTATGTACTATTTAATGTATAAATATATAATAGTTATAAGAAAAAACAAATTCATTTACATAATATTTAAAACTCAGCAGTTGCTTGCAGCAGATCGCTTGGCAGCAGCTTTATCGCGCTTATTTTGCGGTTTAATTTTTTCCAATGGTTAGGTTATTTTGTTCTGCCAACTACAAGTATATGGTAAAGCATTTTATTACCGCTTTTAATTTCACTTTGGGATGTATATAATTAACTTCCGTTTCCGCTCTATCATCGAAAAATTCTTCTTCTCGGGGCTTCTGCGGTTTGTTAGATTTTCGGAGATGCATACAGAGATCATCGCTACCCATATCTTAATATAAGAACTTATTGACAAAATTTGATGCCGAATTAAAAGCAAAGGAACCAGTCTTCATCCTCCCAATGGTCAGGAGTTCTGATTACTTTTTTCCAACATTTAGTGATGGTAGTCGCTTTTTCTTCCTCTTCTCTTTCCTCTTTTCATGAAAAAATGAAGCGACGAATAGTATTTCGTCAATAACCATCAAAAAGTCACTCAAATTCGTCGATAGGCAAGAGGACAATCAGCTGTGAAGTTTCCCCACTCTATAGTACTTCATTTCTGCACGGAACTACTTATGTTTGGAAGATTTATGATGGATCAACAGTTCTCTCCTGCTGTTACATTGCAAAGTAAAGCTTACACACATACATATGTGTATAAATTTAGGTATGTAAGTTGCGAGAATCGAAAACTTTTTTTATAATACTTGCAATAACCGAAAATAGGTAAGTCCATTACATTGGTTGCATAAATCGAAGTTGCAATAATCGAACCTGCACTGTAACTTGATCTTACTAAAACGATAAATTTAGGACAGTCGAACAAAAACGGCATTATCTTGGATGTGAATATATACCTACCTAAGCAGAATTATGCATTTCAAAGAGCATTATTTCTATATACAACAACTTTTTCTGCAAAACTTATAAATTTAATTTAATACTTATGACATATTGCATGAAAACAACACGACTATCTTCCTAAAATTCCCTATTTTAATTTTTGTTGAAAAGCGGCTCGTTATCGGAACTTGAGCCCTCTCCCGACTCGCTGTTGGATTTCCTTATTTTTTCATCCCAGTAACGAGCCCCAACAAATTTGAATAAACAGCTATTTTTTTCCGACGTTTTCTTTTGAAATAATAAACCATAAATTATTATCGTTATAGTAAGCCTTAATAAGCTACATCTTAGTGTTTAAAGATTTTACTGTCTTGAGGAATTTCACATATTACACTATTTTTTTCACTTACGAAACACTACTGAGCTGAAACTGACTTACTGAATTTTCCTTACCACCTGATGACGAATTACGTGAAAAAGAATTATACTATACTTACTACTTATTCAAAAACCGCAATTTTCTGAAAAGAAGGGACTTTTAAAGCAAATCTATCTAGAGTGCACGCTATTGGGAGGGGCTCAAATTTTGGTACTTTACCCTATACTGACTTTTGTGTCAAGAATTCGAGACGGAATCAGGTATCAGTGGCAAAATAACCTATTATTTAAAAAAACGACTAGAGAGCTCATCCTTTATTTTTGTGGAGTGTGTGGTAGGTATATTCGATTGAATTAAATGATAAATCGGTTGAAAAAGAAATTTTATGAAGCTAATTGGAATTTCAAGTTAATAGCTTCATTAGAAATATCAGTAAATAATGCTTAAAATGAAATCTCCCGGCCAGACACGGGTGCTAACAATTTTAAAATTTTTTTGTGTTACGAAAATCTAGATGACTGTTATGTGACTTTTAACAAGCGAGTCGCATATGTTTCATTTGACTTTCTAATCCGTCATTCAATCCAAGTCACACACTAGAACGCACTAGAATACGCTACCATCATCTGATTTTGTAGATGCAGGGGTTTTTCTTTGGCTTTTTGGCCACAGACGATGTAATATTCATGAAAACATAGGACATATAGCAATAGTCATACCAAAGACAAAAAAAAACAATTATTCACAAACATCTTAAAATTGCATATAAGCCAGGTTGATTGTATATCTCCCGAACAATTTTTGTTCCATGTAAACAGTACTAAGGCAAATGGCGACAGACGAAGACAGGCGAAGACTCAACCATTGTAGTACGTACGCTTAATAAACATTTCAAAACTTTGCTTACTGTCCAGCACTTGGAATAGAGTAATACTGTTGTATTGGCACTCACCCTAGAGTTTCACATTTGTTCATCGCCTAAGAGTATGCAATCAGATTAAGCGATTTTAATGCGACACTGAATGTTGTACGCCCAATTTGGTCACTTTTTTAAATGAAAACGAATTTTTATAGAAGATGCATCGGTATGACCATTTGAAGGAAGTTGTTTTATTTTTTATCAATGTATGGTCACTCTTACTTACTTACTTAAAATGAAAGACCTGGGCCGCCACCAACAAACAGCTCCAGTCAGCTCGATCTTTAACTGCCTCCAGTTTCGCACGCAGAGTTGGTTGAGGTCCGTTTTCATTTCGTGCGCCACGTAATTCACGATCTTCCTCTATTGCGTCGTCCCTCGCGGGTGGATTCGATTTCCATCCACTCCACATAATTTAGCCATCTCAACCGTTGGATCTTCACTCTGCTGGCTAAGTAGATGTCGCTGAACAGATCGTAGAGTTCGTCGTTATATCTCCACTCACCATCTATGCAGACAGGACCTAAAATCACCCAAAGAATTTTCCTCTCAAAGGAATCAAGAGTACCTTCGTTCGCTTTGGACAAAGAGGCATGGGCCTCTTCGCCATATTGCAGGACTGGGACGATCAAGGTCTTATAGAGGGTTACTTTGGTTGTTCTGGTCACTCAGTGTGCAAAAATGGGTGGCAGCAAGCAGAAAGCATTTGAATGAGAGCCCAAGAACTGCTTCATACGAGAGCAAAAGGTTTTTAGGCTCCAGAGCCCGAGGGAATTGCGCCACTTTCCTTCCAAGTAAATTCCGCCTCCGTACAGCTTGCAAATAGTTGTTGACCCCAGACCCTCTGGGCTTCCTGTTTAACCCAACGAAAATTGGGGCGATTGCGACTGATCGATTAATTGACTGGTAAGCTACTGACGAAAATAAACATCTCCAGCTACGCAAATGTGTCCTCCCGGCAGTAAATCGATTGTCAATTTAAAATACTTCTTTTACGTTTTCAAAAGGCTTCAAAATACATCAAAGTGCTAAACCCGCCAGAGTGCACCATCGAGAAGAAGATCATCCGTAGTTTGATTAGCTCTGATTGCATCCATAATAGGCGCCCTCTCTCTCTTGGCCTGTCGACTAATGACCCATCTGGCTTGCATCTGATTGCAACACGCACCGTCTGTCAAGCTCACAGAAGCAAGGTATCATGCCGCACAGCGATTTACGGGCCTCTTCAGAGACGCGCAGACAACAAATGACCCTTCCAAGAATTATAACATAGTTCATTCGGAGATATTATCGCACAGTTGGAGCGGTGACGTTCTTTCGGCGTTTCCCGGCCGAAATCCATCCGCACCACAATCTGAATCCAATCAGTATGCGCATATATAATAACCGAAATGAATCGAACGGATTGTCGATGCTTAAAAATGCAAATGCCGTGACGTTTCTAAGGCGATAGCGGTGCTAGTGGAGATGCGATGTCATTGCGGTGGGCCTAATCGGTGGCATTTTGCAAGCTTTTGTTGTTACGCTGGACATTGTATAACGACTGAGGATGCATCAAATTTCGATCTCCGGGCGTTCACGTAACGGCTGATTGGGTTTAATATAAAATCGGACCGCCGCTCAGGGCCATGTATCAGTTGTAGTCTTGAACCTACGGAGGCAGCTGCACACACATAGACGGATTAAAATGGCAACTAACGCAGTTATTATTGGATTTCTGGTAAGGACATCACAAGGACCTCCTATCAGTGTCAGCATCTCACGAGCTCTCTTTCAGGTCACGTTGATGGTCTGCCTGGCAGCCAGCAGGCCGCAGTACAACTATCGGCCGGTGGTTACTGGCGCTGTACCCAACCAGTCCTACAACACCGGTTTTGTGAGTTCCCAGCCGGCAGGCTACAGGCCAGGACACATTCAAAACCCCAACCAAAGGCTAGTTCCCGAGCCAACACGGATTAACAGTTACACTGGATTACTGGAGGTGGTACCCTCGCAGCCTGTGATGCAGTCGTACATTCCGCCATCGCAACAAAACGTGTCGCCCTCACAGAACTACCTGCCACCCAGTCAGCAATTTTCTCCGCCAGTGGCTGCTGCTTCACAGAACTTCAGGGACGTGTCTCGCCTCCCCGTGCAAGGGCGCAACACATTCACCGCCATTCCAGTGGCACCCGCGTTCAATGGCCAAAGCCTCGGCAGCCAGTCCAGTAACCAGAACCAGCAAATCGTTCAGCCGCAGCAGAAGGCCATCGTCACCAAGGACGTTTACATTCACACCGCACCCCCAGATTTGGACGATGACGATCGTGAATTCAGGAATCAGCTCGAATCGGTCCCAATCCGCAAGAACTACCGCATCATCTTCATTAAGGCACCGACTCAAAACATCCGAGTGGCTGCCCAGGCCCTGCGACAGGCTCAGGCAATAAACGAAGAGCGCACAATCATCTACGTTCTCTCGAAGAAGGCGGACGTGGCCGATCTGCAGAAGCAACTGGAACAGGTGCAGAACATTCAGACGGTCAACCGCAAGCCAGAGGTCTTCTTCATCAAGTACAAAACCAACAAAGAGGCCGAGCGAGCTCAGCAGGAAATCCAGGCTCAGTACGACGCGTTGGGAGGATCTACCAACATCTCCGACGAAGGTATCGCACCCATAACATCCGTCATCGGCGGCCTGCTGGGAGACAAACTCTCAAGCAGCAGCAGTGGCCAGTCCCGATCGGTCGCTGTTCCAAATAGGAACTATCAATCGCCGAAGTCAAGTTTGTCGGCTGTCGCACCAAACAGAACCTACTTGCCTCCAGCCAGGCTGTGAGTGCGGTCAGTGCTCAGTGTGCCAGTTCTAGCTCTAAGTCACAGTCATAGCTATTTAAGAATCCATCCATTAAATGCATTTTAACTTAATCTTGTGTTTTGATAATTTCTTCGCTGAATGTGTGGGTTCAGCGTACTTGAACGGCCGGGGATGGCAGATGAGGATTACTACGAAAGGATTGTCGAAAGCGATCCCGCTACTTTAGAGATTGGGTGTCGAATCAGGGCTGTGAAGCTCAGCTGAATGGCAGTTGTTTGTGTCAACGACAACTTGTCATTGGTCTCGTCTTGAAATTGGAATTTAAATTGTTTGTTTTACTTCAAAGTACCTTCGGTGTTTAAAAGTTCTTTGGAAGCAATGGCTGTCAAACATATCTCTATTGGCTGTCTCCCATGGAAAGGGCGGTCCAACGAAAACGCACAATTATAATCTATGTTTGTGTGTACATACAGTCAATCAAACTCATATTCGTACAGTAAGAAAAAAAATACACTTTTTCGATTTATGCAAGAACCACTAAGACTTCCAATGTCATTTGTTTGTAAAATCAAAGATCTGGTGAGCATCTATTGTAAAACACAAAATAAACGCAATCCTTCTACAAAAACAAAACATTCAATAACAAAAACCAAAAAAACCAATTAACAGACAACAAATTCATATTCATGCAAATAACATTTTTTGGTAAGAAACAAGAAATTTAACAAATTTTAATATTTTGTGGCATACCCATTATTTTTAATTACATGCTTAACACGTTGACTGCCACGGCAATTTTCAGAATTCCGGTCTAAAAAGCCAATTTCATTTAATCATTTTATATTATTAATAACTCTAATTATATTACATAGTAATCATCAAAAGGCATAGAAAATGTATTTTTTTTTTTTAAAAAAAGGTCTTACGAATTATCTCGTAACAGAAATCTCTTCGCGGAAGCCAACTACGAGTTAATTCGTACACAGACCCGTTTAGAACTGTCGCTTCGTTAAAGCTGAATCAGATATATGCGTCCATATTCGTCAGTAGTATATCAGATATTGTCGAGTGCTTCACATTTACGTCTTTCTTGAGTGTGTTGTTTTATAATTATTGTTATAATTAAATTATCAAGAAACCAATATGCATAAGAAAAGACTGACTGACTGAAAATGAACTTGAGTTCTACGCTAATCAAAGTTATTCAGAATTTGACGAGATTTTCGGCGAGGATGGTAACGACAGTAGCGATTATGCACCTTCTGAGAATTCAAATGATAGCGACGATGAAGTCGTCTCCGAACCTGAAGATGAAGTTGTTCCCGATCCCGATGATAATGATGATGACTCCCAAGCAACAACATCAAATACGAATGATAATTTGTGGACAGAAATTCAACAGAATCCTGAACTATTTATTTTCCAAGAACATGTTGGTTTGAAATTGGATACGTCAAATTTTACAGTGCAAACGCTAGTGGACTTATTTTTTTCAGAAGAGTTTCTTGCATTACTGGTCGAACAAACTAATTTATATGCTGCGCAAGAAATTGCAAAACGCACAGCAATAAAAAAAACCTAACAGTGAAAACCTAAAGAGTGGTCGCCGTGGCGCAGTGGGTAAGTGCGTCGACTCCTACGCAGAGGGTGCCAGGTTCGATACCCGAATTTACCAACTTTAATAATTCACGGCTCCACCTCTTTCGAGTCACTGACAATGCTCAAAGAGTACTCTTGTCTAGAAAAAGCTTATCAAATTCGCCGTTCGGAGTCGGCATTAAACTGTAGGTCCCTTCCACTCGTGAAAGAATAATAGCACGCACAACACGAGTGCTTGCTGAGAAGCTAGGCCCAGGTCCACCTCGGACTGTCGCGCCACCCATATTATTATTATTATTATATTAACAGTGTATCAAAGTGAACAGACGTCAGTGCTGCAGAGATGATTTGTGTTTATTATACTTTCCCATCAATTGAACATTACTGGAGCACAAGCAAGCTATATAATGTAATGTTTTGGCGCTCAAAGATGAGTCGAAATCGATTCCAGTTGTTACTTCGTTATTTTCATTTGGTTGATAACACAATACCATCTGCCGACAGGTTACACAAGGTGAGACCAATTCTAACTCATTTCAACAACATTATGCGTGAAAACTATGTACCAGATAAAAATATTTGTATTGACGAATCCATGATGCTGTGGCGTGGAAGATTGCATTTCCGCCAGTACATTAAAAATAAAAAACACAAATACGGTGTCAAACTGTACGAACTATGTGAGTCCGACGGTCTTGTAATGAAAATCAAAATTTACAGCGGGAAATCAGAAGAAACTGACCATAATTTAGGTCACACTACTGGTGTTGTGTTACATTTACTCGAGGACTATCTCGATAAGGGATACACGCTTTATATGGACAATTTTTATAATTCTATTACTCTAACTAAATTACTAAATACAAGAAAAACTTACGTGTGTGGAACTCTACGAAATAACAGAAAGGGAAACCCCAGATCGTAAACTCAAAAAAGGAGAGTGTATTTGGCAGCAAAATGGACCAGTTACTGTGTGCAAATATAAGGACAAACGAGATGTCCTAACCATTTCAAACATGCATGTTGTTGAAATGGTAGAGGTGTCCAATCGCAATGGGACACTTTCTATGAAACCGAATATAATTCGAGATTACAATAAAGGAATGTCTGGAATTGGCCGATCAGATCAAATGCTGTCGTACTACACATCTCTAAGAAAGGCTATTAGATGGCCTAAAAAGGTTTCACTACATATTATAGAGATACATATATAAACATAATACGCACAAAATTTTTCAAAAAGTAACTTATTCTAAAATAAAACTGATAAAGTTTAGAGAAGAATTCGTCGTCGCGTTGATTGGAGAAGAGATTCAACCAGTTTCGAAAAAGATGAGATTGCAAAAGCTCCATTATTTAGAGAGTCTGCCACCTACCGAAAAAAACAACGTCCGACAAAGCCATGTCGTATATGTACCCAAACAAAAAAACATGTGAAGGCCTGTGAAGAGAAGCCATCCCTTTGTGTGGAAGATTGTTTTAAAAAGTTTCACAAACAATAAAAATATTCTTTTACTTCTTGTTTTTGAATAAATTTTTTTATGATTATATTTTCTGTTTATTTATTAATAAAATTTCTGTTCATGTAGCCAGCATTGATTTTTTGTTCTCTTCCCAGAAGCCATCTATCCATATTAGCACTGATATGCTACGAGTTCAATCGTAGCTGTGCGAAAATGCCAAGTAAGCACAGTAAGAGATAACTCGTAGTCGGCGTCCTAGCAAAGAACGCAATCAACGTGTTAAGCCTATTTGGTATGGATTGGACAAGTTTTTTGGTAGTTTCAACTGAAATTTGTTCCCATTCTTGCACTTTTGCTGGCCTAATGGTCCCATAAATTTCCGATGGGGTTAATATCCGGTGATTGGGATGGAGATTCCATCTCTTTAGGACATTTGTATAGAAGCCTCATCCGGGTATTGTAAGCTTTATGCTTTGAGTCATTGACTTGGTAAAAAGTAAAATAGTTGTATATACGTATATAAAAATTGAGCCTCAAATGTTTGTCGCCGGTTCACGCCTTAACGCATTTACCGATTTTAACCAAACCTCACACAAACTACATATGGATCAATACTAATAAGATGTGCGTTGTGCGTGCAACATATGAACTTCAGTACATTTTGGGTTTATTTCCACACATACCTTACTATAATATAAATAATAATAACATAATATGGGTGGCGCGACAGTTCGAGGCGGACCTGGGCCTAGCTTCTCAGCAACCACTCGTGCTGTGCGCGCTATTGTTCTTTCACGCGTGGAAGGGACCTACAGTTTAATGCCGACTCCGAAACGGCGAAGTTGAGAAGCTTTTTCTAGACAGGAATACTCTTTGAGCATTGTCAGTGACTCGAAAGAGGCGGAGCCGTGAATTATCAAAGGTGCTTAATTCGGGTATCGAACCTGGCACCCTCTGCGTAGGAGTCAACGCACTTACCCACTACGCCACGGCGACCACACAATTGTTTAAGATAATATCACATAATTTTTCAAATTTAGAAGGAAAAGCTTCTAAAAACCTTCATTAAAACGAGAGAAAAAAAAGAGAAAGTAATGCATATAAGGTTGGAGGGAAGAGAGAAGTAGTTGCGAAACTCAGTCATGAAACAATGGTTCTATTATTGAATATTGAAGTGATTTGTGTAGCTATTACAATAAATAATAAATAAATTAATAAATACATAAATAAATAAATAAGAAAAAAAAAATTAAATAAAATAAATAAATAAGTAACTCAAAAAATAAATGAATAAATAAGTGATTAAATAAATAAATAAAAAAATAATAATAATAATAAAAAATAAATAAATAAATAAATAGATAAATAAATACAATAAATATAGACAAATTATAAAACCAAATTAGAGATGTAGACATTGTCAGAAGATAAACACGAAATATTGTATTTTAACAGATTTTTTCCAATCCTTTGTGCTACCATTCCAATGTTGGCCATTTCATGTAATTATTTTGCTGGGAAAAACCATGGAAAATCCAGAATCATTTTAAGCAGTTTATTTTGAGCTATCTGCAGCTTGCGTAAGTGAACGTTCGCACATTTACCTTAGACAGGAGACCCATAAAATATAATAGATTGAAAAATAGCTTTGAAAATGAGTAGTTTGTTCGCAACATTGAGTTTTGAACGTCTACATATAAATGGATACAGTATTCTCGTAGTTGTGTTAACCTTCTCAATTGTTTGTTGCACATGGAGATTGCATGTTAAGCGCTTGTTTAAATAAATACCATGATATTTTACATTCGGTTTCCATTCCACCGCAATTCCATTGACAATAAGTCTGTTGCTAGGAAGTAAACAAGCTTTTCTATTACAAGTAAAAAAGATAGCTTGAGTCTTAGAAGCAGTTTTCCAGTTAATGCAATATGTTTCGATCGCATTTAAAGCAGATTGTAGATTAATTTCAACGTTGAAACCAATTACATCTGATGAATAAATGCAAGTATCGTCAGCGAAAAGGGCGATACTACAGTTTATCAAGTTATCGAAATCGGATGTATAAATGTTATATAAAACTGAACTAAGGACGGCCCTTGTGGAACTCCTGCATTTATCGGTTTATTTACAGAAGAATATCCATTTACGGAAACATTCCAACTTCGGTGAGACAAAAATGACTGGATGACTTGATCAGATACAACGGAAGATTAACACTTACTAACTTATGAATCAATCCATCATGCCAAACAGTATCGAAAGCATTTTCAACATCTGAAACTACCATGCCAGTACTTTTTCCAATTCTTAAATTATTTTTGATATCCCCTGTGATACGATGCATTTGGTGTGTGGTACTGTGTAAAGATCTAAAACCGAATTGCTCAGAGGATATAATAGAATTACTCTCAATAAAAGACACAACTCTATTCTTTATGATCTTTTCAAGGAACTTACTAAGAGTACTGAGCAGACTGATTGGTCTGTAACTTACGACTAGATTAGGGTCCTTGATAGGCTTCAAGATTGGAATTAAATATCCCAAAGTAAGACAACAATTAAACAGGTCTGTCAACTTAGTGAGAGCAAAATGTGGCAAATTTTTCAGACATACATTTCTAGCACAATCAAAGCCAGAAGATTTCTTAACTTTTAAGCTTGCTTTGACTTAAAACAACAATTAGTTACAAGTGTTTCACCAAAATTATCCGACGGAGTTTTTGGATTCCTTGGATTTACCTGAAGTCTGGACTGCCGCCTCATCATTTAAAATGTTTTAGTAAAAAATTTTTATTAAAGTTTGCATCATTATTCTTCTGCGGCATTAAAATCACCTCCGATTGTGCAACGGAACAAGATTAGCAGTCAATAAGCTCGTGAATAATCTTAGTGAAACAACGATTTTTAAAAGGAAAATTTAGAGGGCAAGTGTATTGATTCCGCTTATTCCGAAGATTTCACCAGATTTGTCTTTTGATTTTGAACGTCTTCAATTTCCGATTCGTCTTGATTTTGTCATTATTATAAATAAAGCGCAAGGTCAGTCTTTGAAAATTTGTGGTATAGATTTAGAATATCCGGTATTTTCCCATGGTCAATTGTATGTTGGTTGTTTTAGACTAGTTAAACCGGCCGCACTTTTTATTTACGTAAAAGTTAGAAAACCCAAAAACGTTCCATCACGTTTCATTGCGCAAATAAAATAAAAAATAACACATAATAGCTTGAATTCTTTCTATGATAAGTAATATTTTGGTTTGCTCATTTGACAAACAATGACTTGACAATAAATGACAAAAAATGAATAATACGGCGAACTCCGCAGGCGTGTCAGTAGGGATGCAATTAAGCATTGGCCATCCGAGATGATTTCGATATATTTCATGTTGGTGTTTCATTGATATACATATGTATTCAACGGCAGTTTTAGTGAAGAATGTGCAGTTCGACCACCCTCTAACAATCTAGGTGCATTACCAGAAGATGCCAGTGCCCGGTGTGAATTCCATTTCCGGATTAGAATTGAAACGACGCACTCCACGCAAAAAAATATTTCGATTTGAAAATTACATGCATTAAAAATTATTGATTCTGATTTTAGATATAAAGTTTTCACTGATATTTCAATCTTAAGTGAAATTCCACTGTGGCCAGATTTCAATTAAATTTAATTTATTGTGTAATTCGATTTCGTACCCGGCTTTGTTTCTTCAACCGGTACTTTACCTGCATTATTACCGCATTTTTAATTTAAAACAATAATAAGACTGCTCGAACCAGAACTCAGAGAATTTTCTTTTGTCATTGATGCCTATCCCAATCTCTCATTCACATCCCTACTCATAATGAGTACAATTCGTTGACTGTGTGCATAAATGTTGAATTTTGAATTTTCAATGTGTGCTGCAGCAAAACGGACGGAAATTACGGTTTTTTCTCAACCATTTACACACAACGTGGAGGGTTATCAAGCGAATCATAAAAAAAAAGTTCTTGGAAATCTTATCTTGTAATACATTATGTAATTAGTCTAGCTCTGAAATTTTATCTTAATCGTCTAATCCGTTCAGAAGTTCAATCAGAGATAACCTATAATAGAGATAACCAACTTCTACCTCTCTTGTCCCGTGATTTCATCTGACAGCGTTTTTTATACGCTTTTTGTCCCCTGTCTGTGAATATATGTGAGCTTTTGAGAACCATCCATTATCTCTGAGTTCAATACTCACAATTTCAGCAAAATTGAATGATTTGTCTGTAGCTGTGTATATGTACATGCATAGATAGTTTCGGTATGACAAAATAAGAAAAGTGCGAAAATGTTTATTGTTTCCTTTTCGTTTGGTGACTCAGGCAGTCGTTCGTATATGTTTGATTGAGACGTAGAAAAAAAATGAATGGTTTCACCAAAGTAAAATATGAAAAATGTGTGTGTATATATGGAAGTTACAATACACGGGGGGATGGTTGATATCCACGACTACGCAACTTGAAATGGTTTCATACCGGATTGATGCAATCACCCTTATTTTGAGAATTTTATTCCCGTTTAAAAAGTGCTCGTAACTTCCGAACCGTATGTCGTACGACTTAAAAATTGTCACATTCAGCATTTAAATTTTAGAAGGGTTGTTGAAAATTTCAGAGCTCTGCGACGTGTAGTTTCGGAGCCTTTGTCGGTCAGACACACAAACTTTCTGCTTTATAGTTAAGAAGATATGGAAAATATTTAGATGTAAAATATTTTAAAAACCGAATTTTATTCTGAACGCTTAAGTCCCAGCTGACGAATTGAAAAAAAAAGCTTGCTTGTTCTTAACTAAACTGCATTCTTTTTTTGTTTTGTTTGACTTTTAAAGTTTGCAATATCCAATATTTATTGCGTTTGCTATGACAATAAACAAGGCGCAAGGATTAGCATTCGAATTGTGCGGAATAGACTTTAAATATCCAGTAAGTTCACATCAGAGATAACCTATAATAGAGCTATCGAACTTTTTTGTATACGCTTTTTGGCCCGTGTCTGTGAATACGTGTGAGCTCTTGAGAACAGCTGTGGGGCAGCTGATACCCTTCCCCAGCTTAGTAATGGGGTGAATTAGAGTTCTTATTCAAAAATTCGCTCGTTATTTGAACGTTTTTTTTTTCAAATTTCGATGTTCAATTTTCAACACAGTATGGAGGGGTAAACGAACGAACAAAGCTTATGGTCATGAAGTCGATTCATTAAAACTTTCAGCAATATACAATCTCAGAATACTTGGACATAATTAATGAATGCACAACATAGTGTGAATTTTTTCATTTGAATAAAAATTAATAATACATTCACACGTTCAGTTAGCCAATAATAAAAATATTATTGAAGCGTGAATCACAAATAAGAAGTTTTGACAACCATTTTTATGCATTAGTAATAGTTGCAAGATCTTGCCATTGTTCTTATCAAATTGTTTAGATTGAATTCATGCGTTTTTCAGAATTCATGCATTAAGCGTATAAAGCGGACTTCATGTTTTGAGTTAATTTCTCAGGTATGGCTTATGAATAAGTTGTATATATACTTAAGAATTAATTTGAGGTGAAATAGTTCCAGTTAAATGTTCATTACAATACATTTTTGTTCACGAAAGTCCATATTACAATGTAAGAAAATTCTCTTAAAAATACGAGTCAACATTAGAACACCCTCCGAACAACGTACCCATGTATGTTACATAGTTCGTACATGGATTGTGGGCAAATTAAAAAATCTGCCGAAATTTTTACCAATAAATTCACGAATCTGCAGCAATTTCCCAATAAAATCCACGAATCGGCCGCCATTGCGTGGTGGATCCATGGTTTGTGTAAGAGTATTTGTGAAATACAAGGAAATACCAATACTTTTGCGTTTTTCTCCGGTGTGGATCAGGGGAAAAAATGGCCGAAATTGGATATCTCCTGATGATTCCTTATCTCTGGTTCGCATACGGACAATTATGTGTATCATGGTCACGTGTAGTGAAGCTATTGATTCTGTTTATTTACAACAAAACAAAAAATGTAGTTTACGAAAGGACATCGCGATAATATCTGTAGAAACATAGTATTAATTAAAAAGAAGATATAAGATAAATATAGGAAAAGCCGACAGTAAAACCATTGTTTTTCATTCTTATATTAATGTAATCTGCCTTGCGAAGCAGGCACAGGATCCGCTAGTTGTAAATAAAACAAAAAGTTTTCAGAGAATTATCTTAATATTTTTTTTTACTATAGAAGTATTTATGCCAATTATGTGTGAAACAGGATATTGGTTAAATGCTCACCATGGCTTCCGTGGCATACCTCCGATCCGATGGTCCGTATTTTGAATGACTCTGAGACATAATTGAGGTTCATTGTCGTGAATGTGCCGAAATATATCATCCTTGAGCTCTTGTATTGTTCTTGACTTATTGGACGTACACTGTCAGGGACAGAACGTTTAAATAAAAAGAGAGATAAGTGATTGAATCTGTGAACACATTCATTGCATCAAAATTGGAGTGAAGCTTCGCACAGAACTTTATTTGATGACAATGATTAAAGCACCGAACCGTCTCGGTTGAAGCGTCGCACAGAATAGACCGAACAACATCAGATCATCACACCACGTCGTCTCATCCGTTATCGCTAACAAAGTGACGTTGGTAATTAGCGACGGGCAGGTCCCGTTTGGTATAAAGCCGTTATCCTGTGGCTGTTCGCGCAGGCCATGCGGTAGTTATCTGTGGGTAAGCACTCGTTGCTGGCTAAAGATAGTGGCAGCTGGAGGGGCTTGTTGGTTGTGGCCCAGGTCCCCCCCGGGATTATAGTGCAACCAGAAGAATAACTATAATTGTTCCCTATTTCACTGCCTTAAAAATGAACCATATTGAAATTTGGGTTCACAAATAATTCTTTTCCAAAGTTACAAAAAATACTTAGTCCTTATTTATTGTAAAAACATCCAGTAACAATAAAAAATAATCCTGCGCTATGACATCGGTGGAATGTATTCCCTTCCTTCACCGTCATCGCGCAGTTCTCCCGATGAAGTTAGGGAACTATTATCGAGATCCTCTGGTGCAGCTGATGAGAAATCTAAAACCGGAGCAATACCTTCGTTTATGGACCGCGAAGTGCCCCGCAATGCCTCGTACTGTCTTTGAATATTTATCTGCGCATTAACAGCATCCTCAGGGGTCCTGTACTTGACAAAGCGCACCTCAGGCTTGTAACTGATCGAACTTCTAAGTTGCTTGAACTCCTTGGCGAACTCAGCTGCATCTGACTGCTTGGTGAGGACATAGATCGCAGTCATGTCGCTGGTTGCTTGCTTGGCCAACTGCAAGGCAGCCTTAGCTGCTCCATTGTTTTCCGGAGTCTTGATAAACAAAACGCGCAGGTTTTTCCTTATGCTTGCAATCGCTGGTTGAGATGCGTCGCTGCTTTGAAGCTCTTCTTCGGGAGCGGAGTAGTGATAGAACTCTTTATTCAACCCGCCATCATCTTCCTGCGTGTCGAATCCATACGAGTCCACTCCGGAATGCGGCGCAAAGGTATTCAGCTCGAGCGAGCCCACATTGGGGTAGTCTGTGTTTAAGGGAAGATCGGCCGAAGGTTCTGCGAGGGGCTGGTAGTCGTATCCAACAAGGGCCGTGGTCGCCATTCCGAAGAAGCTTATTGCCTAGACGACACGAACAACAAGTGAACGACGTGATAACGTGACTCGGAAAGGAATGGCTTACCACAATAATCCTCATGATGGACCAATGCGATGAATTTTCAAAGACAGTGTGACTAAGCTCGTTTGGCAAGACAGTGTTTTATATCGCCTCGGTCTGCATTAATTACCCATAAACTCTAATCAAGAGGGTGAGCCGCTGATGGCAGCCTTCAGCCCTGAACCCCGGTGGTGATGGTTTCATTCTTCGTCACTAATTTATTCATAATTAATCGGTGTATTGTGGGTGCCGGTGATCGGCTAATTATGTAAGCGCAGCTCCACAGGAATCCGTGTCCACTCCACACAGCCGTCGATACACACGTTAATTGCATTTGGATGATTCGCGATGTGGACACCATCAAGCGTGAAACAAAGTGAAGCGGATAGGAAAACTGCTATCGAATGCTAATCAATATTCATTCGTTATAACAGGTGGATTGATTTAGCTTTATATCTGCAACGCTGCGATCTTGCATTCCGACGACGCTTTTGATTCATTGATGATTGGAAATTTTGTTTCGCAACATGTTGAGAAACTCGAGATGAAAGTCAAGGTTTACGAGATCGAATAACGAAAATGTTAAACGATAAGAAAGAGTTCATCTCAATATTTAATCTCGAGATTTATTGGAAGAGATTCGTGGTCTCGTTGTCAATGCAGAAGAAGTTGAGCAGGTGGGAGGAGCAGTCTTTGTTTTATTAAAAGTGCTGCAACGTGTCGTGGTTAGTATTGCCAGTGTACTATTTGAGAGTTATGTGATCTAAACAACACGCTTGGTGAATCCAGAAAGAACTTTATTAAAACTACTAACTTAACGTTATACTTCATCTGTCAAACTGTAGTACACTACAAACTAAAAATAACAACGTTAAGGTGCAATTACAATAAAGAGCATATAATTCAGTGAATGCTTACACATGTGTGTCCATGTTCAATCCTCGACATGGACAACTTCGCACTTTTCTCGAGTCATTGATAATGCTCAGATATTAGGTTTGAAAAGAAGAAGAAGCTCCTCCCAAAGTCGGAATTATTCTAAAGGCCCCCTATACCCATGAGAGAACAATGAACCCCATACCAAAAGTGGTTGCTATATAAACTAGGTTCATATCCACATGGAACTGTAGAGCTACTCATTATTGGTTAAAATAATAAACGCTTATTAATTTGAATGTCTTAACGGTGTATTGTTCATCGAGTCGATGAGAAGCGTTCACTTTGATATTTGATCTTGTAGATTTAATAAATTCAGTAAAAACCAAACCATTCGAAAATGGGAGAGAGAATAAAAGCATTTTGGAGACTGCACTAAGCTTGAATTTCAGTAACGACCATTTCGGCTGCGCGCCAATTTGATAGCGGCATAAATGACGCTCACGAAATCTATGGAGCACACAGCTGGAGAAGGCTTTGCCTTGAAGCATGTTACATTCGGTAAATGTCTTCGAAGTTCGTCCAAGTTTCGATTTACCGGCACTACAACTTCTTAATCCGACTATTCAACATTATTGATCTGAAACATTAGCATTTCTACCTTACTTCGTTCCCACCTTTCAAGTATCTTGCAACTCATAGAACTTACAGAATATCTCTGTAGCACTCTAGGAATTTCTAAAATGTCAAAACTTAACAAAATTTGGACAGATTTTCGCCTATTTCGGTCCTCAACCCCATAAGCCTAAATGCCTTTAAGCAACACTATAATTACTACCATTTGATGAGGTCGTATGCTCCAAACTTACCTAACAGATTCCTTAAATAACACGCAAGAACATACGAACACGATCGATTCAACTCACGTAATGCAACTATGCCAGAAACACAATAGTGTGCCAGCCGACTTCATGTTACGGAGAGAGTGCGATGACGCACTGCGTTGAAAGAAATACTCAATTTATCAGCTGTTCTCTCTCTCATCTACTAGAAAGTATTGCCGCCTTTTTCCATACACTCATTTGAAATGACTTTTGTCGTTTAATAATTTTTAATCAGCTGTTTTCATTTCTCAAATGACAGTTGACACAAAATACTCTCAATTTGGAAGAAAACTCTCAATCTGGGAGAAAATCTCTCTCACAGCAACATGTTGGATCTGTCAAAAAATATCCCACATGTTGAATAATGACGTACGATGGACTACATTTTACGTTTTATTACGATCCTCTCATCTCTGTCATTATTCACTGACGCAGGTCGACGCTATATTTTGTGCAGGCCCATTCTGTATATATTAAAGTTTTTAATTCTTAAAATTAATCTCACTTAAAAAAGATTAAAATTTAATCAACCACTTGAATTAATGTAAACTTAAAACAAATGAATGTAAAGTCACTTCAAAGACTGTCACAATCTATGTATATGCAACCACCTGCAGATAAGCATTTAGCTTTGCAGGTAAACCATTGTAAACGAATAACATATGTATTAATAAAAACAACAACAACAACATTGTGTGCGTTGAAAGCCAACGCCAGCGCAAACGCACTATTGTGTTTCAGGTATATTGCTTCACATTTCTCTTACTAAAAAATGTTTGCTGTTGGTGATGTCACACAACAGTAAATAAAAGTACCGCCCTCAGCAATTTTGCTTTGCAAAACGTTAAGACCTTAGGCCTTAGGTGTCACTTTATACCAAACTTTTGTTATCCGGCTTTGATTATAAAAATCCTACGAAATTACACGATGACGTGCCCAACTTCATAAATTTGTCAGCAGATGAACTTCTTCACCGATGTCGGGGGAAAAATACGCAGGATAACAACAAGTCGTTCAACATTGGTGTCTGGCATTTTGCCCCCAAGCACATCTATAATGGTAGAAACATTGTTGAAATTGCTGCCCAAACAGCGGCATGTATATTTAACGAATGTTTTGTCATAATTTTTGAAAATAATGGAGACAATGGGAGTCAAAATTGGGTTGGGATGGGCAGTAGCCAAACTCCAAGAGACGCGCTATGAGCAGCGCATTACGCATGCTGAGGAGGACCTCACTGAGTCTTCCAGAGAGGCTAGAATTGCTCGGAGAGACCAACGAGCCGAGGAAAATCAAGCCTATTAAGAAAAGGAAGGAATTTTATATGGATATGGCATAGCTGATTGAACGTAGGTAGGTTTTATATCCAAAAATTTGCTTCTCAAAACTTTAAACGCGTTTTTCTCGAAACTGTGTTTTTACGACTGGCACATGAGGTAACTCAAAAACTATTAATCCAATCGGTTCCAAATTGATATTCAGGCTTTATTCTATACATATATAAATATGGTATGAACTAGGATAAATCAAATCGGTGAAGATCTTCTTTACTTAATTTGATTTGTGGCTGAAAAAAGCGACTTGAAAAAAAAAATAAATTTAAAGGCCCGCCATTTTGTTAATTTTTATGCGAAATTAATAATCCTAGTACGTACCAGAGCCAAACATGCACTCTTTCTAATCCCGTTGGAATTTTTGGTTTCAGATGTTCCAGTGAGCGGAAAAAATATTTAAAATTAGTTTTTTAACTCTTAAAAAAGTTATAAGCATAAAAAAATAATTAATGTTCATTTACCAGAAGATTGAGAATCATCAAAATTTGAAATCGAGAATGGAGGGCGAGGAGCCATAAGTTGAAGAAACTCGTCTCTACATTGGATGCGTTGATTTTTTTCGTTTTAACTTTTAACCAACACAGTGAAACTTCTCTTTGCGGACACCCCTTTATAAGGGACACGTATCTTTACGGACAATTCGTCATGATCTCGGAAATAGGGTTTTCGTGTATTTCAACCCCTTCAGAACGGACACCCCCTACATAATGGACAGTCATTTTGGTCCGCGGGTGTCCGATATAAAGAAGTTTTACTGTATATAATTTTCAAAAAATGGGAAATTCGATCGTTGTTACCGATATGTCGTTGCCGATGTCTTTATGAACAATTTTGACTGTCTAAAGAATATAATAATAAATAAAGGATAAATAACTCCCCAAATCAAGACATACACACATATTCATAAGAGCAACGAGGCCGTTGTCACATGCGACATCCACTTACTGAGAATTAATTATCAACAACTACTCATCCGCACAGCTTTCACACGATTATTAGCCGCACTCTCTAAGCCGCCAAGGTGATTTTGTTTCCGTAAAGTGAATACGAAAGTGACAAGTCCCCATTAACTGCAATTCCCTTGCAGAAAATATTAATTGACTTCCCGAGTCATTGCTAAATTATTGATTCCCACAATTATCTGCCACTTAGCCCAATCAATAAGCACTGTGCCCCTCTCCAATAAATACCCGTCAGCACTCGACACGACAAACTCATTCATCCCAACGAAATGGACACGTTGAAATCCTCGACCAGGCTCTACAAGTTCGATGAATTCATTTTCGACATCTTCAAAGCCAATCTTCTTCGACGAAGAACTCCAAGTTCACCGCTGCAGCTATGCCGCTCCAGCATCATGGTCTTGGAAATGGTGGTTCTTGTCGTTCTCGGGAGTGGCCTTCTAATCAAGCTTGTGTTGAACTTCGGCGAATCGGAACTTGATTTCACAGAAATCAGTGCTATCTGCCAAGCCGTGAGTGTGTTTGTGATATCGCTTGGCCGTGGAATTTCTCTGTTCATCAACCATACGAGCATCGACCATTTGCTGAAAGTCTTGGAGCAACTGTTTCCGGTAACGAGCGATGATCAAAAGAAGTACCACCTCGAAAGCTACGCGAAGAGGATCATTTTCAGGAACAAGACAATGCAAAGGCTGGTTTCCTGGAGCAGTATTGCATACTTGGCCATTCCCGTCATACAGTCCATGATGGGTGTGATCATTCTGGGCGAACCGTACGAGTATCGATATCCATTCATTAGCTGGTATCCATTCAATGAGAAGCGTTTGATCTGGTACCCATTCATCTTCGGATTCCACATCCTGGTTGGCATCAGTACCGCTGTGTTCTACTACTACGAAGAGTTCATCTTCACGTCGTGCGTTCTGCAAATGTGCATGCACTACGATCATCTTTGCGAATTGCTGAGTGCAGTCGATGCCAAGCGGGTAACCAACGTCGGCGAAAGCTTAGGAGAGCACATCAGATACCAGTACATCCTAGATGGGTGAGTTACGAATCCTTCAAATCGGCACATGTTGCAAGTGACTATTTTCCAGGCTCCAGGACAGCATAAATGACAGTTTCAGCAGCATCACATTCTTTGGGTTCACCGTCATCAAGATAACCATTTGCATGTTCTTCTTTTCAAGCGTTTCCGGCCGTGGTTTGCTTGAGGATTTGCCGATGTTTTCGTGCGTAATGACGCTCGTGGTCCCAGTCTATCTGCGGTGCAATGCCGGCACAAACCTTTCCGATGCTGTGAGTATAGAGGAGTGCATGCCCAGTGGTACTCTCACGCCACCTATTGTTACAGACTGAAAACGTACTTGGAGCGATCTACAATCACAACTGGCATGAGGGTAGCGTGAAGTATCAGAAAGCTATTTTGATCATGATGATAAGAGCCAACAAGTCCAAGACCCTGAGGGCTTCTCAATTGAGACAGATTTGCATGGAGTACTTCAAGGAGGTTCGGAGGATTGCAATTAACAGCCTGAAGTGTTTTTGTAATCGATTTAAATTCACAGATCATGGTCGACACTTATCAGGTGTTCATGTTCTTCTTCAACTCGTCTCACTAGAGGCAAATTGGATTTTCACTAGAAACACCTTAAGGGGCTTCTTCACAATGGTGTAGTGGACACTGGACATACATAAATGCACACATTCGCACGGATTAATGAATTTCACAATAAAGGCGCACCTGCATAATTTTTATGTGAATCTCCTCGGTTCTTTGTTTAGGTTGACGTGGTGCCTTCAAGGAAGATTTTAAGGCTTTTATTCATATAATTCTTATGACGATGACGAGTGATGGATATCGAATTACTTACTTATTTGACCCTCTTACCGGTAAGAGTGCCTCAAGGCACTTGGCAAAACTAAATCTTGATTTACTATAAAATAGTTTTTTTCATGAAATTGATTGCAGTTCCTTGAGTTAGATAGAACGTAACAATTCTGTCCAAGGTTGGAAGTAATTTTGACTTTTCGTTTTGATTCTATCACCTTTGCCTTTGATTTTGTCACCCTTGCATCTATTTAGTTCACGGAAATCGAGAAACTGCAGACCGAGATCGAAGACGGAACAAATTGTCCACTCAGTGATACACAATGGATTGAAATCGTGAATTTAGTGTAAACTGACGAAGGAGAACGATTCAATAGTGACGATTTATTCGAACAATGTACTTCACAGTTCACATGGACAAGAGTTTTATTTATTTTTTTTTTGTTACTTGGGTTGGTGAAAATCTTCAACAAAACACTATGTTACCCGTGTCCACATAGTAGTGTCCGATTTTTTACTGACTAAGAACACCCTTCCCTTTTGGTTTTTCTTTACTACAACTACGTTTCCTTATCTAGTAGCTTACATTTAAGGATATGTTCGCGTGTTGCAGGTAGACCTTCGGTAAAATAACCTGGCATGACAATCGTTGGGATGGTTTATTACTATTGCGCCAAATCGAGCGGTCTCGTACTCTGTAGTTGGCGTACTAAACGTGTCATGTCCAAAGTTTGGAGGATGGCATTTTTACAATGACCATGAAGGCTTAGCTTCAGCTAGCTTATACTTAGCTTTCGAGCGGAGTTTGTTATTTCTTCGTCGACGATAGTTATCAATTCCTGAGATACCAGGGATCTTTGACAATATCCCGTATAGTTTTATTTTGAAACCACTGAATAAATTCTCTGTGATTTGCTTTTGTGCAACCCCATAGTTGTATGCCGTAAGTCCATATAGGCTTCAGTACTTGCTTGTATAATAGCAGTTTGCTGTACATTCTTAACTTGGAATGACTCCCAAGTAACCAGTACATTTCTCTATACCGGTGTTCGAGCTCATTCTGTTTCTTTTTCACGTGGGCCTTCCACTTGAGTTTCGCATCGAGTGTCATAACAAGATATTTTGCTTCGTTAGCGTACGGTATTTGTACAGAATTAATGACAACTGGTCGATTTTCAATATTTCTCTAGGTAAAATTTATATACGTTGATTTGGTCCCATTGGGAGCAATGCGCCAGCATTTTGACCATTCATTTATTTTGTCTAGAGCTCGTTGCAGTTTTTCAGGAGTTTTGAGGACTCCACTGCACTTCCCTTTTATCTCTAAATATCCTTTTATCGAGATAAGATTCTAGTATCTTATACGTTTTATTGTCAATGATAATGATGTATACCAAGTCAACAATGTCAAGCCCCGAATTTGAACAAGAAGAGATCAACGTCATTGATCGGCTGTAGTCGCAGGGACGTGCTTACGCTAATAGGAGTCCTAATCGAACGCAGTGTCATAGGTTCACATGCAATGCGGCTGTTGAAACTAGAAACAAAGAGAATCTATGGGATGAAAATAAGGTATTCTCAAAAAAAAAAAAAAAAACACACACTTCTAGTATCCAAAGGACCTAAGCGGTGTTGGTTTGAAAAACCTCCTAGGATTCGCTCTGGCTAGTCTTAGAATTGAAGGGATCTCCAAGTACTTTGACACTCCTAAACATGGGTAGAACGTGTAGGGTCCACGTTGGTCTAACTGAGGAAGTAGGACGCCGGGGCACCCAATTTACCTACCTGTCTACCATCGAAAAATTATACCTTTTGTTGGAAAAAGAGCAACACCTCCGGTTGATGGCGTCCGTTACGAAAATATCGGCCACTTTCAAATCAGGTTAGGTAAAGAAGGTGGCAGGAGATGGTGCACAACTGCTCAGAAAATCAGAAACACATTGTGTTTGCTAAAATTGCAACATTCACTTGCGCTGCTTAAATACCAAAAATGTTTTTTGGAATACCATCGAAAGGACTGAAACGTCTTCTCATCGTGTTTTTGTTAATTGAATTTCTTTCCACCATTTTGCTTATTTTTCAAGAAAAAAATGTTCTCTTCACCGCATAAAATATTAATTTTTTGAGTTTACTGGGTCATAATTATCCATAAAAAGACTTTTTTTATTTCTCAGTTTTTTCCGCTTTTGTAGATTTACTGACTTCGATAATGAAGCCTGATAATTTTTGAAGAAAGTCATTGACAACGAAGGTATTGGAATGCTGACACTAGCTTCTCCACTGGTAATTCAATGACATGATATAGACTAACAAGGCAAACCAATATTTACACAGCCATAGTGAAAGTGAGGTCGTTGTGCTAGATTTTTCAGTATTTTCATGATTCAACAAAAATGGGATAGGTGATTTTTATAGTGTGCTAGATAAAGAACAGTGCCTAGCGAGCATATAGGGATAGACAGAGTTCAATAAAACTCATGGCATCTGCCCGTGCAACGCTTGGAAGATTTTTGCAATGCAAATGAACTTCCGTCTTGGCCGGTTCATCGTCGTGGCTCAATGTAGGTACACGCAAAAATAACAAAATTGATTTCACATTTGGAATGAAAACAAAACCTACACAGAATGAAGGATGACATTTAATTCAGCAAAATGCCCTGTTTATAATCTTTACATTCCATAATTGCACGGCTTTGATATGGAAGAGATGATTCCAACGTGACAGCACTACATCCGAGACATTGACTCCTACAGTAAATATATTGAAGAGCGACTTATCTCAGAAATTGACCTGTTCATTGGTGCCCATGACCCTGAACCTTACTTACTTACTAAAGGTTGTGCTAGAGTCGGGGTGGACCTGG
The DNA here is from genome assembly GCA_964034865.1 of Eristalis intricaria. Lineage (NCBI taxonomy): Eukaryota > Metazoa > Arthropoda > Insecta > Diptera > Syrphidae > Eristalis > Eristalis intricaria. Next base: position 126,362,634 of record OZ035873.1, read on the forward strand.
GCCTCAACCAAAAAGAGTCTTCAGCGAGCTTTGTCTTTAGCTAGCTGCCTTGGGTCTCGCACGCACACTTGTGTTCACCACCTGATTTGCGGTCTTCCTCTACTGCACCGTTCCTCGGGGTTTAGTTCGAAGACTTTCCGGGCCGGAGCTTTGGTTTCCATCCGCTCTACATGACCTAGCCATCTTAATATCAATCGTCCTGAATTTACTTGAATATTTCTTGAGAGGTTATGTAGGGTCACTAGTTAACACGAATAAGCCAGTAGCGTTGAAGACACAAGCAAAAAACGGTACTGATAACATACAAGTTATCAATACTGTTACTATCCATCCGCCAGGTTCTGTCTACGACACTGCAACATTTTTATTATCGATGCCACGTCTACCACTACATAATCCAAGTCAATAGGATCACTTGAACAACGACTCACTCCATTGTCTTTCTCTCTGCCTTATCACTATTTAAGCAAACTATACACAAGCCCAATTATGAACGCACCCGAAATCCTCGCCAAGGGGACTTATTACCCTTAACCCTGCTTTCGGTTTCGTTTGTTAGCCGTGCCACACGAATAGGAATCTTCTTCTGAGATCACTATTTCTACTCACTACAATCCCCAAGATTGAGCTCTTTCGTCACCACAAATCGGATCTCATCTATGAATTGTTTGTTCATTCGTTCAGTCATCAATGTCCAATGACTTTGCCATTGCCAAATAACGTTGGCAATCTCGTTTTGAGACCGAGAGGTGCAATGATAGAGTTCCCTGTCTTCTTTCTCGCAACTCCTTTTTGTACACTACAGTCTCAAATGAACCTGGCCCTCAATCGAAAATCTTATCCGTCCCTAGCTAGAAACAGAGTCGAGGACGATGAAGTCACTGAATACCTCCGCGTTATAGATGTACATTGTAAAACTCTCTCCAATTCGTCGATGTTGTATCCCCGTTTGTAAGGACAACATACACCTAACCTATCCACTCTTTCTCCAGACCCATATTAACAGCTTCCTTCGGTATGCTACACCTCGCTCTGTTCGGCCAGTCACGTCATTGTTAACCTCAGGCTCCTTGCGTTAGCCTTTTAGTTTTGAACGATCTTCGATAGAACGATGTTACAGAATTCACATGACATCGCGTAGTTTTGTCTAAAACCTATTCTGACAGTGGGTATGACGATGACTTTTTCCGCCATTTTCCATACATTTCCCGACAGCAGGAAAGTCAAACCTACTACTAGTGAATAACTATCTGAAAAGGTAGCTCCCAATTGCGTCGTTTTGATAAAATTGTCAATCTTGTGCGTTCTTTCTGGGATACCGCATATATCCTATAGTTCCTGTCGTCAAAGCTACGTACTGTGTATGTCGACACCTTCGCTAGTTGTCTAGATTCAATTCCTGACACAGTGAACACTCGTGTGGGAATGCTAGCAAGTAAAAGAAAAATAGTTTTTCTTGTCAAGGCTGTTCTTGTCTTGGCTGGAATGTAACTCATTGTCCCTCACAAGTCTCCTTTTTTGTGGATCTGTTATCTAAATCCATTCACTTCCAATGTTGACCGAGAGCATCTTCCACTACATCCATAAAAAATGACGAAAGATTATGGATTCTGTCAGGTCTGACAGGTTGATATAAGAATAAGCAGACAATACAATATATAACATGTTTCAAAATTTAATGACATCTTCCAACATTTACACGCACAAGTTCACCCAAGATTCATATAAAACTGTCAATAAAGTACACGGCTTCACTGTCGCTTCCGCAAATTATTTTCGAGCCGTGTGTATCGAAAGAGTTCACTGGCTTCCTGAGGTTCGTTATGAGTGCCGTAACGTTTATCTTGCTCTTGGCCCGCTCACCATTCAACCAAGGATTCGTGTTGTCCGATTCTTGGCGCATGACTTGTGGTTCCATTTCATTAGGAATAGCCATGGAGTTTTGTGTCCACTGCCATAGCTCTCCGCTCTCAGAAGCAGTGAAGAGCTTAGAGGGTTCTGACTTGTGAAAGCCTATCTCTGTAATGGCGCTGTTGTGAGCGCTCAGGTATGACGCAGGGAAACCGGGTTGTCGCAAGTCCCACACTGTAATCGAGCCTTCTTCACTTCCCGCAAGCACCTGAAAAGAAATTCTGCATAAATGGAAACACTTTAAATGACTGATGTAGACACTCACGATGTGCTTTTGAGTGGGATGGTAGGCCAAGCATGAGACGTAGTTTGATTTGCGATCATCCTCACAGGAAGTAACAAACGAATTCGTTGGTTCCTCATTTTCCGCCCGGATGTCGAACATCTTTATGACGCCCATTCGGTTTGCTGTGAGAATCTGAGAAAACGAAAAACGCAGGACAAGATGTTGACGAGAACGCGAGCAAGATAAAATGGAAAGTTACCTCTTTTGGACTGATGTATGCCACGGCGTTGAGTGCACAGTTGTCGGCTTTTATTGACTTGATCAAGTTCAAATTATTCGCAGATATGATGTTAAGCCTATTAGGAGATTCTTTCAAGAATTTCGAGCAGACATATAGTGACTAAAATGCATGCATACCTTCCATCTTCGCCTACAGTCGCAATATCCTTATTGTACACCGATAGTCCCGTGCAAGGTGCTGGTTTCTCAGAGTTTTGCTTGTGGAACACCTTTGACACGCCAGCATTTCGCAGGCGATCCTCTTCAACGGCACGATTGATTTCAATAATTGTAACAACACCTGTGATTGCAGAAAAACGTTTCGAAGAAGTTGTTTGAGAAAAACTCCACCAGCTACAAACCATTGGATGAGGAGGCAACAAAATGATCCGAATTAAGAATTTCCAAGCCGCTGACATCACCATTAATGGGAATCTTATCACTGCACTTTGGGATATATTCGTCGTAGTCATCGGAGAACTGATTCTTTTCCAATTTCCAAATTTTAATTGTGTTTTTCATCGAATCCCAACTGCCGGTAAGGAATCGTTCGCTGTCTTTGAATTGCTCGGGTATCCATCGGATTTTTGCAATTTTCTCAGACACAAAAAATATATTCACTTTTGTATTGCTATCCATTGTTTAATTGGTTGAAATTATGAACCGGTGGAACTGGAGAAAATTAATTTAAATCTACGTTTTGTTAGCGAATGTATTCGGAAATGTTTACCGCGAATTGAAAACTTGGGTTATGTTGTTGAAATGTCATTTCAGTATTTTTTTGTTTCGGCTATCTACAGTGATGCCAAATTTCACTTTTCATTGTTGACATTCTATTGTCGGGCGTGGTGAATTATGATGTAATAATCACCAATGATACGGTAAGGCAAATTGGACTATAATGTGATGTGTTAGTATAAATGTAGTCGACACTGATAGATATATTAGAATTATTCAGAACAAGGTGAACCAGGGAAAACAAATTGACGAATTCATGTTCATGTATTGACTGCGAAACAAAACAAGTATTTTGAATTCTTCATTCTGGCAACTGACAACGCTTCAGATGAAATTGAATTGGCCAATGCAGAAATGAAGTATTACTGAGATGTCCGACTTCTTCCACCACTCTTGCCCTATAACATTTTTGACATTTTATTTTGTAAATCGTTTTCATAAACCAAATTGACCAAGCAGTCACGTTATTTCGTGAATAACCGTAAAAAATTCATTATTATCTGTCAATAAGGCACCCCAATTTATCGACGGACTAGGAGGCAATCAGCTGTGATGTCTGCCATATCTGTAATGCTTCATTTCTGCGTCGAACGTTCGACTCGCCAACCGGAATTAGGGGGTAATTCTTTTTTGCCCAATTCAGTATGTTTACCTTTGTACTACAGTTTTTGATGTGAAATTCGCGCTGTGCTGGAGGTTTTTCCGAAACTCTTAGATACAGCTAATATATTAGGCGCCATTTTTTCTTATTTGCCAGCTGCAAAGTCCTCCTAGTCCAAAGTCCAATGGCTGCCTTCCATCACTGACGGTCCTATCACGCACGCTGCTTCCAATCATCAAGAACAAGCTGTGTTGCATCCGCAAAAATGTGATCTTTATATTGGAGGTTCGGTCTTCCTCTCCTTCTCGAACCAGGAGGCTCAGATTCGAAGACCCTCTCGGCTGAACCATCGTTGTCCATGTGCATGATGTGGCCGAGCAAGTGAAGTCGACGTATTTTTAACTTCCGGACTACATCCACATCCTGGCACAGCTCGTAGAGCTCGCGGTTGTGTATACCACATCTTCTTTTCTTGTTCCTTCAAAGACAAGAAAAATCTGCACCACAGTTTTGCTTAGCGTCCAGCTTTCGGCTCCATACAGCAGGACTGGCAAAATAAGAGTTTTTTGTAGAGCATGATCTTGATCCTTCGAGTAAGGAGTTTTGAGAACAGTTGTTTCGACAAACCGAAGTAACATCGGTTGCCAAGGGTGATTCAACGTCGGACCTCCACTGTGATGTCATTCGTGGGGTTCGCGCTTGCCCTGAGTTGGACAAACTCCTTCACTACCTCAAAATTGTAGCTATCGATTGTGATGTTTTGCCTAGGTGGTGTTCGGCGGATCGTTTCTTGCACGACAGCATATATTTTGTCTTATCCTCATTTACTTTAAGACTAGCTCATTTCGCCTGTTCTTCAATCGCCGTGGAGGCTTCCATTACCAGATCAGAACAGTTTTCCCGGGATCCGAATTCGGCCATCGCATCAAATAACTCCTTGCGATGAATGCTGTCGTATGCGGTATTAAAATCGATAAAAAGGTGATGCGTGTGCATTTGAAACCCGCTGGTCTTTTCCAGGAATTGCCTTAGTGTGAAAATTTGGTCTATTGTCGATTTGCCGGGCCGGAAGCCGCACTGGTACGTGCCGATTAGTGAGAAAAAACACGGCTTTAGACGTTCACACAGTACGCTGGACAGGATCTTGTAGGCGACGTTGAGCAGGGATATACCTCTGAAGTTGTTGCAAGAGAGAGAGAGAGAGAGAGAGAGAGAGAGAGAGAGAGAGAGAGAGAGAGATAAAGAGAGAGAGATCGCTTTTTTTTGTGCATGGGACTGATATGCCAGTCGTCGGGCATGCTTTCTCCTTACCAGAAAATCGCCTCCGGATTTGAATATTTCCGATGGTAAGCCATCAGCCCCTGCGGCTTTGTTGTTCTTCAGCCTTTTGATGGCTGTGTCGACTTCTTCAAAACTAGGTAGGAAGACTACTGCATCGGCTGAACTTCAGATTTCTTCATTCCCTATCACTCTGTCCTGATCAGGCCCGCTATGCAGATATTGGAAGTGCTTCTTAACCTCATCCACTATTCTCTGAGGATCAGTAACAAAGTTACCCTCACTGTTTCGAAGAGTCTGTGTGGCTTTCTAAAGCCAGCCTCAAAGCAGCAGTTTTTTTGTAGAAGGCCCATATTTTCTGCTGGTCCCTTGACTCCTCGATATCCTTGAGCTGGGAGGCAGCGAGAGACCTTTTCCTCAAGCGTAGAAGTTTCTTCTCATCCTTTCTTCTAGCTCGGTACTCCTCCTGCGCTGCTCCAGTTTTTCGTTCAGTGCCTTTTGGTATGCCTCGTCAGTTGCACCTTTCTTCTTCTCACACTCGCCATCATACCATGGGTTTCGTATCGGAGGTTGTAGGTAGCCTAGGGTGGTTTCGGCTACCTCGTTGATGGCCGAGCGGTAATGCAACCACATCTCGTGGCGTTGGTGTATGACGTGGGCATACCGGAGAGTCTCTCACTAAGTTGGACATCGTAGTCTCTGGCAATCTCTGGTGTTCTCAGGCGACCAATGTCGAAACTCTTCTTTGTTGGCTGGTGCAGCTTTCTGACATTGGACAGTCGAGCTCTGAATCTTGCTGCTACAAGGAAATGGTCAGGGTCGGCGTTTACCCCCCTAAATGTTCGCACATCCAGGATATTTGACACAGGCACCGTCCAAGAGGTTATAATAGTCCTCTTTGACAGAGTCTTCACACTCGTCGTGTGTATGCGGATCACAGCTAGGCTTTCACTTATCGGTTTAAAGTCGATGATGGCCTAAGATATGTGCAACCTTTTGTAACAGCTACCATATTTGTCGCACTCTTTATTTTTCATGATCCCTTGTCCTATCCAGCGTAGTTCTTGGATCGTAGTAATATCCGCCTTGTACTGCGTGAGGATATTTTCCAGTTTATGAATGGCCCCTGGATCGTAGAGTGTTCTTAAACTCCAGGAGCACAATCCCAAATCATTGTCCTTCTTCGTGCCGTGTTGTCGTCGTTGTCTGTCCGTCCATTGCTCCGAGGCTGCTTGCTCTCTCGTAACATTTTTTAGTTTTTTTATGTGGGCGGGTTGTACAACCGCACAGCCGCAAGCACTAATTCACCTCACAACGGGCGTGAGGTGAACTAGTGCTCCTGCTACCCAGGGGGCGCTGCATGGAGGCTGTATGTCAACTTGATATATGCAATGACAAGGATCATTGTTGGCATCAGAGATAACCTATAATAGAGATATCCAACTTCTACCTCCCTTGCCCCTTGATTTCATCTGACGGCGTTTTTTATACGCTTTTTGTCCCCTGTCTGTGAATACGTGTTAGCTCTTGAGAGCAGCTGTGGAACAGCTGATAGCCTTCCCCACCTTAGTAATGAGGTGAATTAGAGTCCTTATTTGAAAATTCGCTCGTTATTTGGACGTTTTTTCAAATTTCAATGTTAAATTTTCAACACAGTATGGAGGGGTAAGCGAACGAACAGAGCTTATGTTCATGAAGTCGATTCATTAAAACTTTGAGCAAGTTACAATCTGAGACATAATTAATGTATGTACAACATAGTGTGAATTTTTGCATATGAATAAAAATTAATAATGCATTCACACGTTCAGCTAACCAACAATAAAAATATTATTGAAGCGTGAATCACAAATAAGATGTCTTGACAACCATTTTTTAGCATTAGTAAAAGTTGCAAGATCTTGCCATTGTTCTTATCAAATTGTTCAAATTAAATTCATGAGTTTTTCAGAATTCATGAATTAAGCGTATAAAGCGGGCTTCATTTTTTGAGTTAATTTGTCAGGTATGGTTTATGAATAGGCTATAGTTCCAGTTAAATGGACATTGCAATACAATTTTACTCACGAAAGTCCATATAACAATGTAAGAAAATTCCCTTAGAAATACTAGTCAATTTTTGAACACCCTCCGAACAACATACCCATGTACGTTACATGGAAAGTACATGGATTCCCACTAAATTCATGAATCTGCTGCTTTTTTCCCACAAAATTCACGAATCGGCCGCCATATTGTGTTGAATTGACGAGCGTTGTAAATGTATAAGTGAAATACAAGGGATTACCACTACATCTTCGTTGTAGGCTAGGGGTAAAAATGGCCGAAGTTGGATATCTCTATCATCCATTATCTCTGGTTGGCATCCCGCCAAGTTAAGAGCGATCAACAACTTTGCCCTGTGGGCAAGACCCTGCCCCTGCGACAATTTGACTTATTGTCTACTTCATGAAATAGAAACCGGAGCAAAGGACGACATTGTTTTCAGCGACAGCCAATGCGGGTGTTTTAAGGTTATGCTATGTTCCCCCAGTGGAAACATAGCGAACAGGGTCTTCAATTGCGATCCTCCTGGTTCAAGAAGGGAAGAAAGACTGAACCTCCGTCTGAGAAGTAATTAACTGAGCCTCGACAAAACACCCTTTACATTTCTTTCTTATGTTTGCTGTGAACTTAATTAAGAGACTTCGAATATCAGCATCCCCACATCCTATCCCAAAAACACTGCTGTTAATTGCATTTATTTAATGAATTTTGTCATTATTTTTTTTTTTCGTTTATTTTGTATTAGTTTTGTATTATAAAAATCAAAATTCGGCAAGGGTACGTGACTAGATCTTCAGTGGGATTACAATAAGAAATAAAATTAATTATAATTTCAATACTTAGCCTATGCAATAATTTGTATATAATAATTATGAATATGTACAATTTAATTGGGATTTGTTCAATTTAAATAACTAAGCACCTACTTGAATGGATTCATAGTGCCCAGGTGTTCAATGGGACCATCGCATGGATGGTCATCCATCTCGTCTCTGATGCGAGATAAATTGATGCAATCGCTTGTATAATACACATGGATTTGATTTTATGCGTGTTTTTCTAATTTTTTTAATGTATCTTATGAGCAACTAAGGAGTATCTTCTATGCACTAGTTCATACACTAGTACGAGTTTATATAAAGTTTTTGTTTTTCTTTTTGAAATTTTGTTCAAATATCGTATACAATTATTTAATTCCACTTGAATTTTTGTGTATCTTTTATACATTTATACTAGCCTGAACCTAAACTGGTATGTACTAATATTTGAGCATAAACTAATTAATAAATTTATAAGTTATAGAGTATATAATTACATAATCGATTCGTATTCGTTGCGCAGATACACGGGGCGTGGGGGCAGATGCAGCCAGTGTGGATTGGATGGATCCATTAGTTAAGGAATCGCTCCATTCTGGGCTTGTTGAGCGCACAGAAATAGTATCCGGGATAGTTTTGTGATCCGGCGTTCAAATCGCTTATGCCGTACTCGTTGAGGTGGTGATAGTGATGGAAACCTTTTGGTTTTTGTCACGATATCAAATTGCTGTTTGTACCGTGGACGCGCATATGACGATTGAGGTTTCCCGATTGTGAGAATCTAAAAAAGAAATTAAAAAAAAATCAATTCAATTCATGATTTGTGTGTTATTAGAAAGCTGCTCCATCATCTATATAACGTGTCAGACAACGGCTGAGTCTCACATAAGACAATGATAGTATAGTACAGTCATTTAAGTTGAGAGACACGTGATGTTATACTGCTCCTAGCTTGGAATGATTTGAAGAAGAAATCACGTCTACGTCTCGTTCTATCTTATCCCAGACACGAAGAGAAGAGTGCGCTTCAAATTTCCACTTGCCTTCGAAGCATTACCCTTGAATCCTTCCCAAAAAGAGAAGACATAAGACGCCCAATGAATACCGGTGTACACCTTGCTGTATACAGTGACAGTGCGGGTGGTTTTAATACCTAGGCAATTACAATTGATTCTAAGATGTCCTTTGGCAGTCACGCAGAGTCCTTAAGAAAGCATCTTCGAAGAACTCTTTTTTAAAAAATATATGTTCTAAACCATTTCTGAAAGCAATCGATTATGGCATTTTTCATTCGAAACTACAGTAATACATTTACTCTTAGTGATGGGTCCGTCAACTCGAGTTGATAAACCGCGCCAATCAGAGTTACATTCAAACCCAGTTGAACCGAATTAAGTTTTTGCCAAATCGAGCCAAGACCGGCAGCCACGGGATTGCTGAAAGGCACTATTTTGTCGAAATTGTGCATAAGCATTTTGCATAAATGTGGATGCATTTCATTTCATTTGCGTCTTGATGGCTTCGTCAATCACAAATTGTGCTATTTGGTGTTCAGAAAACCCACGAGTAAATGTTGTGAAACAAATGGGCCCACAACTCATGTGTTGTGTTTTTGTTTAGTACGCACTTTGGGATGGATGCATTATCGACCCGTTATTTTCCGAAAATGCAATTGAAAATGAATGGTGTTCATTATCGTGACATGATAACCGTGATGGCCCTTTATCCGAAAGGTCATTCCAAACATAACCCAAATCTCAATACTCTATGAATATAAAATATTTATAATTATTTTATTTTTATTTTATTACTCTTTAAATAAAAAACACTTTACGTGAATTGTGAGGAACCCTTTACCGAGTTGTGTTTGAATCAATTTTATCAAGTTTGACAATCAATAAATCAAATAATTTTTTTTGAAACCCAGTTAGCTAACTCGAGTTAACTCGGTTTAAGAAATCTTCGGTTTGACACATCACTATGACGACTGGATGGCGCAGTTGGTAGAGAGCCTGCCCCTGGTTACCTGTGTCGCCAGTTCGAATCCCAGTGAAAGGAAAGTTAATAAGCTTTTATCTGGTTTTCAAATCTGGCCCAGTCACCTTTTGCCGTTGGGATCAAATTAACGGCATTGTCACTGAAGTAGTCAATCAGTGGTAGTAGTCTGACTTTAGGTATCACGTTGGGCCAATGTGGTCTATTTATGATGGTGAATTCACCAGCAGCCCATTTAACTAACTTAACACATCACTATTCACTCTTCAAATGGTATCTGGATAAAAAAGTTTGGTCGACGCTGCTGTGTAACGTATTTGACATCGTGTATTTCTATTTGATACATTTATAAAAAAACAAATACAGAAAAAAGCCATGCTCTAAAAAGTTGTCCAAAAGTCAACTTTTTAAGGTAACGTGTGGTAGATAAAATTTGGTCAACTTTTCTGTGTGGTAAACTTTTCAGAAAGTCAACTTTTCCGAACTTCTATTGTACATGCAAAGAAATAATAATAAAAAAATAGTAACATGAAATTTCATTAAATGGGCAATTATTCCGAATTTTGGGCATATTCCCACCACGGCTAAATGTGGTGAATGCCATCCGACAGAGTACGTCTTCGACCACTTTCCAAGCACTTGTGCCCCTCACGTACCTAATAATTTGAATAATGCTTGCATAAAATGTCCCAGTTGTATCTCCAAAGAAACTCAAGAAGCCTCTCGTAGAATCACTAGAATTGCGTTGTACTAAGCCAAGGTAAGGACTTGATGTAGCAGCGCAGCCGAGACGAACCTTCCGAAATTGGGAAATTTGATGGGATGCAGAAACTGGCGAGATGAAATCGTTTTTCCCGAAGTAGTTCTGGAACCGGGCAAAAGCCATTCAAATTCAACTCTCGATAACTCGATTTACAGGCAGGTTCGTCGAATCCTCCATCGATCACATAAACAACGTACGGATCATAGTCGAGCAATGCGTTGAGTACAGATCTGCTGTATATACAGTGGATTCCGGTTTTTCTGGGACATCGCTTTATCTGGATAGCCGCTTATCTGTCCGATGAAAAACAACGGAAACTAAGGTCGCCTTTCTGTCGTTCTTGTCTCACCTCGTATTATTGAGACAGCTGGGAAGGAACAATAGCTTGAATACAGAGCCAGGTTCTCTGGAATAAATCATAGCTATAATGATCATAGGCTACATATGAAGGTGGTAAGTGTGACGTCTTACACAATGATCAATTATAAGAGGAGATTGAGTTGCAAATTGGATTTCGTCAACGGTGCACACTGAAACCACAGCGATGTACTCCGTGAGACATTGACGCAAAAGTTATGTGATTCGATGGACTATGACATCTGATCTTAAACAGTAGCTGACTACGTTTGTCTACTTCCGCACCAGATAATGGAATGTACTTGATGGTCCCTACTCTAGAAGCTGAGACAAACAAATTGGGATTCAAAACAAAGCAAAACCTAAAGCCCTTAGTATTTCTAAAACCCACCCATAACTCAACATTGCACGTCGAAAAAGTTAAGAACTCTCTATATTTACGAAGAGTATTACATAAATCTGTAACTTAAACTTGTAACTATGTATGCAAAATGAATTAGTTAAGATTCCTGCAGACAAGCCAAAGGGCTACGCTGGATTATTGCTTCTTACTTTTTAAACCGTTTGTTGTATGAACAAAATTGAATAACCGCGCTGCCGACGAACTGGATATGTGCAGCAGAATCGACTGCATTTGGAATGCTATCCACAGTCTGGAAAAGCAATCATGAAACGTGTTGCAGAAATCCGAATCTGATGGTGCGCAGGCATGGTTGACGCCTATGCCCAGCGAGGGGTTAAAGGACGTAATAAAATAAGAAGATATTAAAGAGTGCATAGAGACGAGCACAAGCTAGTCTGTGCAGGGTTCCGATGGAGAATTTTCCGTAACGAGCACTAGGAATATTCCATGGTTAAAAAAACTGCCGTAGGTAAGGCGTCGCACTAGCATGAGACTTTTTCAGTCGTTTTCTTCGTACCTTACTCACTGGTCAACACGATCTTCCAAAAGCCCTTCTACCTGTTAGCACACTCGGATGATATTGAGGCAATTAGTGGAACAGAGCGAGTCGTGGCATTGAGGGGGAAGAAACCGAAATGGTTGGCTGTGTGAGACATCAGAACAAAGTGGTGGTCTTCATCGCAATGCGCTGATATAGCTTTGAGTTGATCACGAATTCTTTGACTGGCTTTAGAAAGAACCAAATTAACATTTTACAACACCCTGATCGGAAGGCGCCTGAATCAGACATTTCCAGGGAAAAGTAACGCGAGCTATCTGTGGTGACGTTTGCGTTGCGGACATCTGGACTAGAAGATTTAAGCATGAACTCTATGGATTCTGTCAGGGCATTAGCCTCGTTCCCGGCGAAAAGTCTTTTGTGTCTGTAGTGTGACGTATAAGTACATGCACACGAATGGAGAAGGAAGTAAGCGAACTTATCGAATGCCAGCTAGCAAATATAGCAAGTGCGGTAAATATGGCCCACATGTTTAATATGGCCCACTTTTATTATTCCTAAAAGCGGAAACGCACAGAGTTAAACATAATTTTAATTTCACTACAAACGTATTAGAATCGGTTCTACCCGAGCCTATTTTCCTTGGCCTGGTGCGAGAAACGTCTCAACATAGGAGTTGTTGTGGACTTATTAACATTAAATTCATTCGTTTATTTTAGCTCCTATAATTACTAACCTAAAATAAAAACTCTCTATTGGCTTAGACAAGTGTTGTATCTTATCAATTACTCAAATCTTTACTCTCTTGTTTTTTTATGCGTTTTCTCTCACTCTCATTGTAGTGGCCATGGGTATCGTGCAGTAGACATCACTTACAACAACAATGTATGCGGTGTGAGAATATGCTTTCTTGTAAGAGAATGAATTCTAGCCCAGCTTTGATGTTAGCAAAAGCACTCGTCCACTTGGATCTCGACAACGTACGACACCACACTTTTGGCCAAGTTATTCGATAAGTATATAGCCGTAGCAAATATATTATGATTTGTCTGCATGAAATAGACCGGGTTTTTTTTCATTTGCTTTTTTTTGCTTTTTTGTATGCTAGATTCCAAGACAGGAGTATAATTGTTTTTTTCTGTTTCCATTGTAATTTGTGGGTACGTTTGAGTAAATGCTTTCACAGTGAATGTTCGCTGATTTCTTTATGTCTTTTTAAGGTTAAATATCACTCAGTATGGTCTTATTTTTAACCATATCAAAGTTAAAAAAACAAACTTATGAAGCTTGATTAAGGTTAACATTAGTAAATAAAAAACCCATTAGTTGTATTTTTTGCATGCTTAAATTTTAATTTGCAAGTAAAATACACTAACAACAAACTCCATCCACGTGAGGTACTCATCATATCCATCTCCGCTAATGAAATGAGCGCGAATCAAAACAATGCTTCCAAACATTACTTTCTGTGTGTTCATTCCTGAATTTATCCATTCATTGATTAGGTTGTTGTATGTGGCTAACATTTGTAGGTGGGGTTGATGTATTAGATCATTTTTAATTGTTTTGGCATCCATAAGTATGCAATTTTTGGTATACCCAGAGTGTCTTCTGACTCCCCTGACTGCTTAGCAATTGTCATAAATGTCGTCGGTGCTGCCAAGATTTTATGATGAATCATTAAGCGCCGATGATCGTTTTTTTGTGCACTTCAAAATTAAGTGTATATACGCTTGCAAAGAAACACAGCTTTTATTTTCTGTTTGTTCATTCCTGAACTCATTGAATTCATTCATGGTTTAGTTTACTGTATGTGGCTTACGATATTAGCCCCTGATCGCTTTTTTTCACGCATTTGTAGGTGTGGTTGATGGATTAGATAATTTTTAAATGTTTTTGCATCCATAAGTATGCAACTTTTGGTATACCCAGAGTGTCTCTGCTGTACATTCCGTTTAGGTTTCGTAATCGATTCTTTTCATTTGATAAAAATTGTTTATATTTTATAATTATTAAGTCTTTTGCTTTTAAAGTGATGGTCACGCTACACAGTTACAAAACGAAGATTGTGACCATCAAAGATCAACCATCACCTTACAGGATTGTTGACTGTCGGTGCTGCCAAGATTTGATGATGAATTATAATTTAAGCGTATTTACGCTTGCAAAAAAAAAACACAGTTAATATATTTGAGTTTTGGTACAGGTTAACCCAGAAATCATTACCAGGCCGTACTTAACACACGGTAGGTCATATTAGTCGCAAGTTTTTTGAAAACACAATATGAGGTTTTTCGCTATATCTTTTTGGTATGGTTTTTAAAAATGTTCATGTAACTTAATTGTGAAGGCAAATTGAGCTTAATGAAGAAAATAAGAAATTAATTAAGATAATTCAACATAAGTTGATGGTAACTTACTCTACTATTCTATTTCTCTCGCTCGAACTGAAATAATTCCTACTAGCTTCTGTTTTTACTCTTTCTCTACGGATACGTATTCTAATAGTATCGGATTTTAAAATTGCAAATTCACACTCTTAATTTATAATTGAAGGAATTTGAAATCAGTAATTTGTAGCAAGTCACAAAAAATGGTATTTTATGTTATAATGTTCCTGTACTAGTAAAAGAACATAAAATGAAATGAAATGAAATACCGATACCAGGTCCGATCAAAACGCTGCGGAAGCAACGTCAACTTGGGTATAACCTCTAATTGAATCAACAGTTTTCATGGATAAATAAAATCTCGGAAAAAATAATTAAATAAATATTGATGGCTTACCTAAGTAGGCAAAGTTTGCACTGGTAGGGCTTCTCGCCGCTGTGTATGCGCAGGTGCTTTGTGAGGGTCGAGCTATCGGAGAATGACTTCTTGCATGATGAACACCTGTACGGACGCTCCCCGGAGTGCGTTCGCATGTGCGTGGTAACACTCGAGCTCTGTGAAAATCGTCTATCACAAATTGGACATCGGAACGGCTTCTGTCCGGTATGTGTGCGTACATGAGCTGTAAGGTTGGCTGCTTGTGAGAAACTTTTATTACAGTCTGGACATCTGCAAGTAAATCCCTGTTAGCTAAACGTTCCGTTGTGGAAATCTGCCTGTTCTCTGCTACATACCTATAAGGTCTCTCACCGGAATGTGTCCTTAAATGGGTTTTCAGTGTGCTGGGGCGAGCGTATGTCTTACCGCAGAGCCTACAAAGGTTCGGCTTGGAGTCCGATCCCTCGTTGCTGTCTTCATCTTCGAATCCACTACCGAAGGATTTCGTGTCTCTAACCTAGGAGGACAGGAAATCAGTTTGGAGTCTTTTGGGGAGTCGCATGCACTTACCAGGGAGTATTGCGGGCTTTTGGGCGGCGAGTACGATTGGGTGGGCTGGGCGTAGTAACTGCGATGTGGCGAGGTCTTCTCTGGCACTTCGCCCGTGGCGGGAGCTATTGGCTGGTTATTCATGGGAGGGCGGAAGTCAGCTGTAAACGAGTACGTTGTTGCGGCCGGGTAGTGAGAGGGGCTCAGGAGCGGCGGGTACAAGACGTTGACGGAGGAGGACGAGCTCGGAGGAGTCCACTGCATCTGGGAGCACTGCATGGGAACAGAGGCCTCAGCTCCGTACCCGTGCATGGTCATGTTCATGCTGACATTCACACTCATGCTGGGATAAATGGGGGGTGTGGTGTGCTGGTTGCAGGTCGCCGGAGTGTCATAGTAACACGACTGGGAGGCTGAGTTCAGCGCGTTGGTTGGGTTTTGCTGCGTCTGTGTCTGGTTTATGATCTGCGGATGAACTGTGTAAGACAGCGACGCTTGATGGGGATTTGCTGAAAAACTGTGAACAAGATTTTTTTGTCAAAACGAGCCGATCAGCGAGCAAGTGCGGCACCTACTTGTATGAAGCACCACACGGCGAAAAAGGAAATAAACTTGGTAATGGATCGATGTCTAGCGGTGGTAGTCCTGGGAATGTAGACGCCATTTCATCAGAATTCCAATAAGTTCCCAGGTTAGTTTGTGAGTTTGGCTGCGGTGAGCTGGACAGTGGGGAAAATTCGATTTTCAATCAGACGATGAATTGGCTTTGTTTTGCGAATTGTGCTTACCTTAGGCGACCACTGTCGTTCTCAAAACAGTTTCCTGTTTCAAAATCACTGGATCCTAATGTTGGGACTGGCAGGGCGTTGTTCCCCTGGCAGCAGAGACAACCCACGCAAGATGCAGCACACTCTTGCTGTAATGATAGAGAATAATTATTTTTGTAAATTGTTTCTGAATACACTACAACGTCTTTGCTTTTTATTATTTAAACCAAAGAATCATCGTCGTTAGTGGTATCAGAATTTAAATGATGCGAAATTTTTGCGAATCTATGTTCGCATGTAATGTGTAACAAGTCCATTATATTTCTATGAAATTGAAGGCTTTACTTAGCATAGATGACTGATAACTTATTGCCTATTGGGTCGCCGTGGCGTAGTCGATAAGTGTGTCGACTCCTACGCAGAGGGTGCCAGGTTCGATGCCAGAATTTACCACGTTTGAGAATTCACTGCTCCACCTCTTTCGAGTCACTGATAATGCTCAAAGAGTATTCCTGTCTAGAGAAAGCTTCTCAACTTCGGCGTTCGGAGTCGGCATTAAACTGTAGGTCCCTGCCACTCGAGAAAGAAAAATAGCACGCACTACACGAGTGGTTGCTAAGAAGCTAGTCCCGCCTCGAACTGTCGCTATTATTGCCTCTCTCATAGAAGCCCAGTGGAATAAATTGGTGCAGTCTCACATATTTAAGGCGAATTTTTCACAAGCAAAACCGCTTGCATGGTCTGGAACAGGTTGTAAGCATCTCCAGTGCCAGGTTCGAACTATTTTCTCTTTGCTGATCTTTACGATGGTCTCCTGCGTGTTACACACGTACTCCGAAGGGTCACATAGTTCGCAGTCAAACAATAGGCTTACATCAGTTCAATTTAGTAATGTGCTAAACATGGACTGGACTGAAAATGTTAAACCTTCCATGTGATACTTATTTTTTTAAACTACTAGTCAGTCGAAAAAGTGTGAATACAGCATATGTGTGCTCTCAAAAAAATACTAGTTCAAACAGGAGTCCCATGAAATAATCATAAATGCAGCTTCTGTAGTGCCTAATTAGTTACCTAGTTTGAGTAAAGAGTTTTCCACGAAGGACTTTCAATAGGACTTGACAATTTCATAAGGACTTGACAATTTTTTTTAAATAAAACGCAAACCATTTGAGATATTTCAAAAGCTTTATTATCGGTTTAAGTACATTCATTCATTCATATAGCCATCGCGGCACGTTTGCATCGGTCGATTCGTTGGACCCAATTGTCAACGACTCGGCCACACATTTCGGCCGAAACCGCCATTTCGAGTTCAATGTTGGCTCTGAGTTCTTCCAACGTCGTCGGCTTGTTGGCATAAGTCAATGACTTAACGTAGCCCCTCAGAACATAGTCAAGCGGCATTAAATCACACGAAAGAGGCGGTCATTTGACACGCTCACCATACTTACTCTTCAATCGATTGTAACATGTGCTGTGTGGCTTGTGGCACCATCCTTTTAAACCACACATCGTCCAAGTCCATATCTTCCAATTCGGGCAAAAAATATTCGGTAATCATGGCGAGACAACGCTGACCATTCACAGTAACGTGACTATCGTTATCGTCGACGAAAAAATATGGCCCAATAACGTCGCACCAAACAGTTATTTTTCATGGATGAAGTGCTGATTCATGAAGCACATGTGGATTTTCACCCGACCGATAACGCATATTTTGCTTATTGACGAACCCATTGAGCCGAAATTGAGCTTCGTCGAAAATTGGAGTTAACGCTCTTAAAGTTGCGGCCACCGAATCCGTATTCCGGTAGAAAATTGTTATAATTTGAAGACATTGCTCGTTCGAGGACTTTACCATGATGAAGATGTTTAGTTTTCTGAATAAGTTGACAGTGACAGTTTAATGATTAGTGAGAGAGTGCGTTCACAAATTAAATTCAAAGTTGTCATGTCCCTATTGGAAAACCCTTTATAAGGATATCGCGAAAATTCTTTTGATCCGCTGGCATTACGATCCAAAAGTTCATAAATAAACAAAATGTTCTTCTTTCCGTTTTCACGCCGGATACCTGCTAGTGTTAATAATAAGGATTTAAGTGGTAATCCAGTCGACTAGCCTGCTATTGTTCTCTCCAAAGGCAAAAGTTTTATGTCGACTCCGAATGATTCCGTTTTTTTAGAGATCGCTTTTCTAAACAGTTGAAGACCGTGAGCATTGTCTCGAAAGACGTAGATTCGTGAATTGTGAAAAATGGTTGCCCTAAAAATTCTCAAACCTAGCTCAAATACATAAGGATTTAAGGATTGTTCTCTATTCTCACCTTCCATTTGCTATTCAGCTATTCACATTTTATTTCTGAATATATTGACAACTTTTAAAAGAATCGGTACACATATCCAGTACACCGCTGCGATCGCTTTTGTATACACACAATCACACAAGTAAGAGCACAGCATAAAGCTGGCTGTGTTTTCAACAAAAAAAGGACATGAAAAGACTTATATGCAGTTTTCTAAGTCAACATAAAGCAAATATCAAGATATCTCAAAAACCATAGGCACAAGGAGTCATAAACCAAGTCATCAAATACATACACTTAGTGACAAGAGTCTATGTACGCTAGAAGTTCGAGTGAGTAAACGAGTTATTCTCTAGTAAAACACAGTAAAATTCTAAAAAGTAAATATGGTTCGATTTATTATTCGATCAACTATAAACGCAAGCATTTATTCCGTAAAAAAATGTTAAAAACTAGAAAACAACTTATTTTCCTGTAAATCTAAGTAAAACCAGGATGACAAAAGTCTACGTACACGTCTACGCATTTTATTAAGTTGTGTTCTTCTACTAAGTCAGTGTGGAACTGTGAGTTTTTTTTAATAAATACTTACTGAGTTGTGCACAAAATGAACGCGAAACGCAGGGAAGTTTCCACTGAACTGCGGAAACTGATAATAAAACATAGTTCTGAAGGAAAATCATTACGGGAGATTGCAAAACTTATTGGAAGACCACCCTCTACAGTGCAAACAATAGTAAATAATTATAAAACGACCAGATCATATAATCATAAATGCCGATCTGGACGCCCGAAAACATTTACCAATCGTGAAGAGAGTCTTATAATAAGGAAAGTGCGCAAAAATCCTAAAATAACCGCATCGGAAATAAAAGCTAAGTTGTGATGCAAATACTGTTCGGAGAATTCTCAAAAGAAAATGTTTTCGGAGTAGACTGGCCAGAAAAAAAATCCTAAATTCCAACAAATGCTTGCAAATGAGTTCTGGCGAAAGGTTATATTCAGCGATGAGTGCAAATTAAATATTTACAACAATGACGGTAAAGTGAGAGCACGGCCTAACCCTAAGACCGCTCTGGAGAAATCAAACACTGTTGGTACAGTGAAGCATGGAGGTGGAAGCGTTCTCGTGTGGGGTTGTATGTCAGAGGCGGGAGTTGGAAACCTAATTTTTATTGACTCCATAATGGATAGATTCTTGTAATTGAATATTCTTAAAAATAACCTAAGGCAGAGTGGTGAAAAACTAGGATTGGTGGAGACGTTTGTCTTTCAACAAGACAACGACTCCAAACATACCTCTCGCCTCGTACAGAATGACTTGTACACCACACCAATCAATTAAAACACCTCCCCAATCTCCTGATATGAACCCTATAGAGCATTTATGGGACGAATTAAAGCGGCTCCGCCGAAGATGTCGAGCGACATGAGCAACAAAATTGCAAGTTGGACTACCATCAGTCTCAATTAAAAAATAAATGAATAAATTTAGTAATTGCCCAACAACAGCCTCATCATATTTTTCCAACAGTTGCAGTTGGAATAAATGCTTAAGTTAATTTTCCTTGCTGATTTAGACTGCACGATAAAAAAAAGAGGCACGGGACGGATTAGCGCAGTACTTCAACGTCAATCGTTCGTTGCAATGACTTCTATGACGAGTTGCTGGGCTTGAATAATATCGAGCTAAGAAAGCCTCTTTTGTTTATAATCTGGATGGACTGAGTCAAGTAAGTTCCGTAATTCTAAACTACTCAAGACCACAATGGACCCAAATCGTTACACAAACTAAATTCCAACCGTGTGCTGCTAGGCCAACTCCCTGTAATAACCTATCGTGAGTAGATAGTATACAAGTAGCGACAAGCCCGAAACATTGATTTCAAATATACATAACTTGTCTATATTCCGACTTTATTGACGGCTTATGTAGAATATACCATATAAAAATGAGTTTGTATGCTTTTCGTTTGTCTCGAGTTTGGCAACATCGAATTTTATGATTATTTTTTTTGCAGGTATTATTTTGTAGCAGGTTTTTATATAAAAAAGAGTAAACAATATCTTTCCAACGAATAAATCATCGATATTTGTGTCAGTGATCTTAAAAGAGATGTAGCGTCGTGTATACGAAATACAAGCAGCTCCGCTTAGCGAATAAAATGAGTGAAAAGGAAACAAACATAATTCCTCCGTTTCTACCATTTACAATCCTCTTTTTGTGCAAGCGTATATACGCTTAAATTATAAGTGCACAAAAAAAACATCATCGGTGCGTAATAATTTATCATACAAAATTGGCAGCACCGGCGACATTAATGACATTTGTGGCAGTCAGGAGTGAAATCGTGTAAGGTAATGGTTGATCATTAATGGTCACAATCTTCGCTTTGCGATTAGCGTGTAGCGTGACATAAATGAAAAGTAGAGCACAGACAAACATTGCATACTTATGGATGCAAAATCATTTCTAAATTATCTAATACATCAACCAGCCTTTCAAATGTTAAAAAATACATGAAAAACTGCTTTTAAAATCATTTTAAAATTGTAAATATGTATAAAAACCTAATGAATGAATGAATGAATAAATTTAGGAATGAATTATCGACAACACACAGAAAATAATGATTGGAGGCATTGTTTTTTCCCTTATTTCACAAGCGACGATAAATATCCTGGGTATATTAAGCGGGTATAGGATTTGTTTTTAGTGTATTTTACATGCAAATTGAAATTTTAGCGTTTATACGCTTGGAAGTAACACTCCTATTGGTGTAGTCTGCTATGTGCTTGTTTCATACAATTTAAGTGATTTGTCTTTTTTTGTGAAAATCTAATTCAAGCGCTATAATAAGCGTGTTGTGGTTTCTTTTTCGCGAACATCAATCTCGGTTTGTATTAATATTTGTAAAACATTTTGATGAAATATTTAAAGTGAATTTTGACCGGAAAAATTGCCCGCTGATAGTTCAAATGGCCTAATAACTAATTTGTATTTTATAAAGGACTCAAAAAAATAATTTGCTCAGAGTTTAAGTACAGTAAAAGCTCGTTAATTCGGGATGGTTTGGGGGAAGGTCAGTCCGAATAAACGAATTTTCCGAATTAATGAGAGATTTTCTTATGATGAAAGAATGCAAGAACTTAAAACGATAAATTATTTTATCAATACAAAAGATGACAAATAATAAATATCTTGGGGATTTCACAATACAATTTTTTATGTTTTTTTTTCCGAATTCTAAATGTGTATTGGCGGGACTCACCCAATCGACATTATGATGATTTGTGCCGGCTTCTATATATTTGAGTTCTGTTTGCTACCTCATTGCTTACAATCAGTTTTATTTTTTTAATTTTCCTTATTGAATACCGACTCAAACATTTTCCGAATTAAAGAGCTTTTACTGTTTAGTGGATAACTATAAAAACCATACTTGGTTAAGTGAAAGAGCTATATAAGCTGTCAAAAATAAAGATGTCGGCGAAAGTTATGCATATATTTTAGAGGTTATAGATGGACATTTCTTCGTCGTTAGGCAAAAGGGTCTAAAAATTCCTCTTGGGTTTTTAATTGGTTTTAACTCAATTTTCTCTCATATAACCAAATCTTTCATTTGGTTATAATAACTTAATTCTTGCACAACTGATTCCCATGTAATAATTAAGACTTTAAGATGAGTCAGAAAAGTGCATATTTGGTTCGGTATTAAAGGCTTAACTTTCTGTCTTTCAATTTCTGACTTAAGACCTTTTTGCCCAACGTCGAATAATTGTTTCATTTTTCAAATCTGTTCACACTATATCAAACGAGGATGACGTAGTGATTTAAAAGACGGAATTTTTCAATTCGCTTGATTTAGCGGGACTACAACCTCTAAATATAGAACTAAAAGTCGGAACCTTGATTATAATACTGCCTAACATTAATTAAGCCATGACGTAGTCGCCATGGCGTAGTGGGTTAGTGCGTCGACTCCTACGCAGAGGGTGCCAGGTTCGAATCCGCAATCTACCAACTTTCATAATTCACGGCTTCCACCTCTTTCGAGTCACTGACAATGCTCAAAGAGTATTCCTGTCCTGAAAAAGCTTCTCAATTTCGCCGTTCGGAGTCGGCATTAAACTGTAGGTCCCTTCCACTCGTGAAAGAACAATAGTATGCACAACACGAGTGGTTGCTGAGAAGCTAGGCCCAAGTCCGCATCGGACTGTCGCGCCACCAATATTATTATTATTATAACATTAACTAAGCAAAACTTTACAATAGTACGAGACTTGGTGTAACAATGATAATGAACAATCTGATTGAAGCTACTATTCTGAATGGCTTACATCTGCCATCAGTGGGAATATGTTTATATTCAAAAAATTCCAAGGATTCCACCTGATTTGCCATTTGATTTTAAACATCTTCAATTTCCTATTCGACTTGCTTTTGCCATTACTGAGCTTTATTTATGCCCAAGTTCAGTCTTGGAAAACTTGCGGCATAGATTTAGTATATCGTGTATACGGTGTTCTAGAGTAGGGAAACCGACGGCACATTTATTTACGTAAAAGATGGAAAAACCAAAAATGTTATTTATTTGAAATATTTTAAAACGAATTTTATTAAAAGTAGTCTTTCTGCTCACTTAAGTTTTAGCATTTCTCAAGCCTGACGAATTGAAAGAATTTGCGCATATTAAATAAACAAACATTTTTTAAAGAGAATATTCCCTTGGAATTGTTCCTAGTCGATTCATAATAATCACTCTTTTATTTCTTAATTTTTAAACTTTGATTCATTCATTAATTGCAGACAGGAGGTTGCCCGGATGACGAATTTATTTAATTTTAACCATACGGTTATTGAGACTAGTAAATTTAATGTCCAACATTTACTATCTAATTCGCAACATTAAATATTTCTCAAATGACAAAGGAGCATGCACTGGGTTTCGGATGTTAGACGTGTCACCCAGTTCGATGAACATTATTGCTTAATTTTATTAATTCAACCGTGCAAGAACCTCTCTTCCTTTTTTTCTTTGCTGTCGGCCTTGTCAAGACCGTGCGTCAGTTCATAACGAGTGTAATAAAAGTGTTCAAAATTTACCTATTTTTGCGATTATCCAAAAGTTTTAACACACACGTTTTTAAATGCACACCTCTAACAACACATTTTTTAAATCAAAATTTATATTTTTTCCCGAATAATTTTTACTGAATTACAATCGGTATGCGCACTAGTAATTTTCAAATTTTAACACGAATTTACCTGTGGACTATCCAGTGCCAAGCCGAACAATGAATTGTTGGGAACGTATCCCGTTTCAGCCTCCACAGGACCTCCATTTGAGACATCGCACGATATGTACATAGCTCCACCCTCTTGATCTTCCAGTGAATCTGCAAGGAAATGTACCAACAAAGCGTTAAAAAGAGATGCAAAAAGGAAAACTTTGAATTATTGAGTTAGTGCGGACATGCGCTGCAACCAACTTGTACATGGATTCTCCCTTATTGGAGAAATAACGTGTTTATAGATACGGGGAAAATTCATGATGGCTTCTTATTGTTTTAATAGAAAAAAAAATGAGGAACCCTTAGCAAGTACGTAAGGTGTGCGGTACACACAAGGAGACGGAAAATAAATCGCAATTTAACGTCTGCATAGAATAACATTGCATGCCTGGCAATGGTTTCCAGGTATTGAATTAACCACGACCTCGATGTGATGCTTCAACGAATGAAGACTGAAAATCTGATTGCTTTCCGTCGTTTTTTTTTTTTTTCAATCTTTCTCTGGAACTATTTGTTCATTCTGTGGTTTGTATGCATGTATGCCTTTAGAATCCCGTCCAAGTTTGAATGGCTAGGATCTTGTTAGTCGTTAATCCTTTGAAGGAAATTTAACATCGCAGATTGTGCAGATGCATTTTTAAAGTACCATTGTCTACAACGATAAATAAATAAATCTCGACATGTTTTGGATTTCCACGTCGTTGTACACCTCGTAGAGTTCGCGGTTGAGACTTCTCTACTATTCACCATCCTCGTGGACAGGACCGACGATATCTACGCAGAATTTTTCCTTCAAAGGCACCAATAATCTAATCTGACGACTGAATGGGGGCAGTTGGTTAAGTGCCTGCCCCTGGTTAGCGGGGTCCGCGGTTCGAATCCCAGTGAAGGCAAAGTTAATACGCTTTTATCTGGTTTTCAAATCTGGTCCAATCACCATTTTTCGCTGAGATCAAATTAACGGCACTATCAATGACAATAGTCAATCAGTGCTAGTAGTCTGACTAGGGGTATCACAATGGACCAATATGTTCTAAGTGTGCTCGTGATTACACTAGCCGCCCCCTACCTAACCTAACCTATCATGGCTCCATATAGGTGAACTGGGAAAATAAGAGTTTTGTAAAACACGATTTTGGTTCCTTATATCGAACTACCAGTAGCTTAGGGCTATTCTACGCTGAATCTGCACTTAGTTGTCATTTGTGTAGTTCAGGCTTGCCTCGAGTTGGCCAAACTCTACCTACCTCAAAATGACGGCTGTCCATCGATTTTTTTTTGTTATAGGTGGTGAGCGAAGGTTAGCCTTTTGCTAGACAGCATATATTTGCCGTTTTTCTCAGTAACCTTAGGACCAACTCGTACCGTCTCTTCTTCAGTCGACGTTAAAGCTCCTACCTCGGCATCTTAGAAACGTACGACGATGTCTATGTCATCTGCGTTTCCCAACATTTGGACTGAATTGTAGAAGGAAGTTCCTGCCGTGCCTATTACTGTGTTTTGACTTTCATCTTCATTAAGAGATTGTAGAAATCACACGACAGAAAATCTCTTGTTTAAAGCGACTCGAAACTTCTTGAACCGAATTGTAAGTCCAAACTCTTGGATAAATTTTCGGGAAATCCAGAATTCGTATGTATATATACTCCCATACTTGTTCGATTAGATTCCTGGGAATCCTTTGTTGTCTAGTCTAGTTTTGACATTACGTCAGGTTGTGGTGGATGACGCTAATTCATGCTGATCCATTAGTGTCGGTAACAAAACTCACCGAGGCCAAATGTTAATCTCAAAAGACAACGCGCTGTTGAAAACAACATCATTCCTGAGAAGGTCGTGCAGAACTCAGTCGCCAAAGCAAAGGGAACGATCTTTCAAAAGTGCGAGCAATTCAAGTTGTCAATATTGTCCCACATTGACGTGATTGCCGAACACAGCGTTCCGTCAATGAATCGTTAGCTGATATTAAATCAGAGAGGGCCAAAAGGGCTTAGCTGTGAATGAAGGCAATACGAAGTATTTACTGCCTTCAAGGAAGAACACATCCCATCGACGAAATGGTCACAACAGGTGTGTTTTTGTGCAAGCGTATATACGCTTAATTTATAAGTGCACAAAAAACGATCATCGGCGCTTAATGATTCATCACAAAATCTTGGCAGCACCGACGACATTTATGAAATTTGCTAAGCAGTCGGGGGTGTAGTTGTGGAAGGTGATGGTTGATCTTTGATGGTCACAATCTTCGTGTTGTGACTGTGTAGCGTGACCAGCACTTTAAAATTAAAAACACTTAATAATTATAAAATAAGAAAAATTTTCCTCAAATTTAAAGAATTGTTTACGAAACATTAACGGAATGTATAGCAGACACTCTGGGTATACCAAAAATTGCATACTTATGGATGCCAAAAGAATTAAAAATGATCAAATGCATCAACCACACCTGCAAATGTAAGCCACATACGGCAACCTAAACAATGAATGAATAAATTCAGGAATGAACACACAGAAAATAATGTTTGGAAGCATTGTTTTTATCCGCGCTTATTTCTTAAGCGGCGATAGACATGATGAGTAACTTAAGCGGATATAGGATTTGTTGCTGGTGTATTTTACATGCAAATTGAAATTCAAGCGTATATACGCTTGCAAAAAAACACGCATATTATCAATCTAAGAAAGTTTTCAATAAGGCTATAATTAAGGAAAAAGTAAGGCAAACCTCATGCCTTATTGAATACCCTTATTAATTCTGAGATAAGGCTTATTATACCGTACTGTGGCCCGAATAAATATACGTACCCCATATTTATACACATACCCTGCAATTTCATAACATAAACATGGCCAGAAATACTAAACAAAAACAATTCTGAGTATTTGATTTGATTCAACTGAGTGATGTATATTTATTTGGGCGACTGTATATATAAGGCATCCATGAGTATACCTGGTTGCGCAGGACATGGCACATGTTAGATTAATGAACAAAATAAGGGATCTTGAATGCAAACCAATATTCCTTATAAACGAAAAGCCTTACTTTTTTTGTTGGGTCGTGTCGAACATATACCGTTAGAAGAAGATTCTATTTTCCGAATGGGTACTTATTCAACTATACAAGCAATGATCTTTTAAAAATTGCACATTCTTTTATCAAATCAAAGAAATTTGTAGTCACTCCTATTTGACATATGCCTGAAAAATCGCCCACAAGCTCGTATGACACTATTTTTTCCGTTTTTTTTTTTTTTTTTGTACACTGCTGTGTGTAAGGCAAATGTGTAGTTAATTTTTCGTACTGCTTTAATTTCTTCTTAAGTTCAAGAAAAAATACGAAAAAACGTTGTAATACGGGATTTACTTAATCGGATGCTGACTTCACGATGATTTGACCTGAGATCAAAATTAAAATTGTAATCTGCTGCCATTGCTCATTATCGGATTGAAGCGCTCTGACCGTGTTCGTTTTTACTTTCAGATGACACAAATAGGGAGGGTTAGAGAGTCCATGGAGGGTTAAATAGAAACAGAAAACAGAAAAAAATAGTTTGTCCATTGAACTAGGTTAAGCAATTTACTCTGTGAATATTTAGAAACGCCTTCAAATTGCAAATGTATACCTTCGATAGAAAAAATTGAACACAGGCTATGAACTTAATTTGAAGTACATTCATTGGGCATAATTGATTTAATATACGTTTATTGGATTAAGAATTAAAAAAAAACGTTCAAATTTGAGTTAATTCTCATGGCCAAAGCAGAGTGTATGGACATACGTAAGCGGTCTGACCTCAAAATTAAAACAATTCTCTAGAGCATGCATGATATAGTCAATAATAGGAATTTATAAGCCTGTTACCACGACCTAATTGCATGGCGTGTAGGAAACTGTCGTTTATCGATGCAATAAACAGAGTTGACACATTTGTCGCTATACCCTATGGCATTATGTTTCATACGTCATAATAATTGCACGGGCGACAGTCCGAGGTAGGTCCAAACTTAGCTTCTACAGCTAAACGCTCGCGTAATGCGTGCTATTGTTCATCACAAGTGAATGGGACGTACAATTTCAAGCCGACTCCTAACGGCGAAATTTTGAGAAGCTGCTTCTAGACAGGAATACTCTTTCAACTTCAGCTACTCGAAAGAGGCGGAGCCGTGAATTATGAAAATCGGTCATCGGGGTGATTGAACATGGCTCTCGCGGCAAAGGAACCGACGCATCAAACCACTACGCCACGGCAAGCATTTCATAGTGTATTGATTGCACTTTTTGTATTGTGATCAGTAAATATGGTTAAATTGTTTATTTGTTCAAGAATCTTTATTTAAATTTCTGAATCTATTCCCTCGCCTTCAATGTAGGTACTCTTCTGATTGAATTATGTATGCCAGTCGATTTCTGAAATTTGGCGTTTTTTGGCAATTTTTATTTCAGATTTGGCGATTTCCCTCTCTCAAACTTGACACGTCTGGTCGTGAACCTTCTGCTGGCATAAACTCCTGCATAATGCAGTGTCCCATCGTGCCTTTGCCAAGGACACTCTATATTTTTACCGACCTTGAATTAACAATTCAGACTGCTTCGATGATGTGATTAAGAGAATAGGAGAACTAGAATTGACTGATTCACGCTTGCTGATGTACTCTTTGAATCGACGGTGTGTGGTGTGGTGGAAAATATCGCATTCCGTCTTCTCAGTGAACCGGGTAGTGAGGTGAATCACTGTGTTTCATTTGAATCGGTTCATTTAACAAATGCCTTTATAGATGGAGGTGTGTTCGGGATTATCCCATTGATGACATTTGTGAAGACATACAGTTATGTGCATGTGCAATCACCAATCAATAGGTTAGGAGTCCTCTTTTAATTTCTTTTATTTGTCCCGACTTAACCACATCCCTTGACAATTCAGGACACTAGAAAACGTTCGTGCATGCAATTCATATAAACGAATATGTATGCATGTGTGAATACCGTGATGGAATCGCAGCCATCGCGGTTGAATAAACCCCGCCCGAAGCCACACCTTTCGAAATGAGTCTCAGCTGAAATCCCTCTGCGGTTGGTTGATTTTTCATTTCACTTTCTGTATGTATATAAAATCGTACTTTTCTGAGGGTTTCTGTTTCCTCAGGTATTCGGAAGTTTCAAGGTATTCGGTGTGAAGTGTCGTGTGTAGTTGGTGGTTTTTTGATTCGTAGGTATTTTGACTTACCCAGAATTATTTTCAAGAGTTTGGAACGTTTATGTAAAAATCCCATGACATAACTTCCAGTCTAAACAAAAAATATTTAATTTTTGTTCGGGTGAGTTTTCTTCGCTTCATTTTGTAAATATTTGTAGACACCTGAAAAGTAAAAAGAAAATTATTGTGAAGGTTAATCTGAGTAATGTGCTTGTTT
The DNA here is from genome assembly GCA_964034865.1 of Eristalis intricaria. Classification (NCBI taxonomy): domain Eukaryota; kingdom Metazoa; phylum Arthropoda; class Insecta; order Diptera; family Syrphidae; genus Eristalis; species Eristalis intricaria. The sequence goes on from OZ035873.1 coordinate 126,391,649, forward strand.
ACAGATGGATATATAATGGATTTGGATCGATGGATTCTACATGTGTGTCTAATTTGCAGTCTTTATTGTGAAAGATAAAAAAGAGTCCATCAAGGTTTGATGGCTATGTACGCGTACATAATAGGTGTGTTTTTTTGCAACCGTATATACGCTTAATTTATAAGTGCACAAAAAAGCGGATCATCGGCGCTTAATAATTCATCATCGAATCTTGGCAGCACCGGCGATATTTATGACAAGTGTCAGGGGGTAGATAGTTAATGGGCATAACTTTCGTTCTGCGATTGGGTAGCGTGAAAATCACTTTAAATGCAAAATCAATTAATTAATAATCAATTAAAACACATTTTTCATCGAATGATACAAACAATGAAAATAATCGATAACGAAACATAAATGGAGTAGAGCGCAGACAAAAATTGCATACTTATTGATGCAAAAGCATTTAAATATGATCTAATACATCAACCACACCTACAAATGCACTAACAAAACCGATCAGGGGCTAATATCGTAAGCTACATACTGCAACCTAAACAATGCTGAATGAATAAATTCAGGAATGAACACACATTAAATAATGATTGCAAGCATTGTTTTCGTACGCGCTTATTTCATAAGCGGCGATAGATATGATATGTAACTTCTTCTTCTTTATTTGGCGCTACGGACCTGGGCCTCAACCAACAAGCCTCTCTAACTTTGAGAAAACTTTTTGTCTGAAATGAAACGTAGGGATTTTCGTAGAAAAAAAAAGAATAAATTTCACTATTTATATAGTGCTTACAAAAAAGTCTTAAAATCAGCGAAATATTGACAAAAGTGCGTTATATTATTATATTTCTCTTATTAATATGTTCTTTCTCCTGTTTATGGAACAAATCATACATTTTTTTAAACAAAAAGAGAGGAGGCCTTCGTAAGAAGACTATTTTTGAGTGATTTTTCTAAGGTCGGCCGACCTGGTCTGGCCTGGAATAGTCAAAGTGTGCATATAAAAAACTCGAGCCGACTACTCAATACTTAACTGGCCTGACTTCTAAAGAACAATATTTTCATTAACATTTTTGCAAATAATTTGCCTTAGGTAGTAAATACTCTAAAAATGCCATGACCGCATGTGATTTCCGCTCAATGCAACATCTGAAACCAAAAATTCCAACGGGATTAGATAGAGTACATTTTTGGCTCTGGTATGAACTAGGAATATTAATTTCGCACAAAAATTAACAAAATTGCGGACCTTTGAAATTTCTTTTTTTGAAAATGAATTTTTTTAAGCCGCCGGTCATGTTAAAAAGTAAAGGATATCTTCACCTATTTGATATATCCTAGTTCATACCACAGCAAAATATGTACAGAATAACGTTTTAAGATTTGGAACCGATTGGAATAGTTTTTGAGTAACCTCATGCGCCAGTCGTAAAAATACTGTTTCGAGAAAAATGCGTTTAAAATTTTGAGAAGCAAATTCTTGGGTGTAAAACCTACCTACGCTTCTACCATAAATCGGAAATTTTCACTTGATTTAAAAGGATTTAATTTTAAAGGAACATTCCTGAATAGTTATAGGTTCGATATAGAAATCGATTTTTTGAAACTGAGAATAGGAGGTGTGTGCATGGATGTATGTATGCACAATGCAAACAATTCAAAAGTCTTTAGGAAAGTACGTCTTTATTTTTGGCTGGATTGCATTTTCTAAAAACATATTTTCGGCTTTTTAGCCTAACCTCGTTATTAGAAGATATCCATAGATGTGCTCTATGGGATTGCGATGGCCTGCTATTTTATGGAGTCCAAGTCCAAAAACATCAATTTGGCAATGTGCTTATGAATGGTGACGATGGGTATGATCTCGACAGAAAATGATAAGCTTCAACTATCCGAAAGCTTGTTCATATTGAATTCATATTATGGCGTTGGACATTATTAGATATCTGAGATCACGTTCCATCGGAATGAATAAAAGTATTAATGGATCCTTTTCAAATCAGCGGGTAAGCCGCTCTTGCGTTAATTTCGAATTTACTTGCATGAACACCCACTTCAGTGGCATGTTCTCTTCGGTGAATGGCAGCATTACTTTGCTTGTTTCTTATCCTAAATATATGACAAACCCCATTTGCCGAAAAGCACTCCTAGACCATTACGTTACCTGCACCATGCTAAACTGTTTTTTTTTGTGTATTTGGGATCGAATTCGGCGTTCTTTGGACGTCTACCGTAGATTTTCCGAGGATTTTTTTAGAGGACGTTGTAGTCGTGGGTCGCCGTGGCATAGTGGGCCGTCTCCTACGCAGAGGGTGCCAGGTTCGATACCCGAATTTACCACCTTTCATATTTCACGGTTGCACCTCTTTCAAGTCGCTGACAATGCTCAAAGAGTATTCCTGTCTAGAAAAAGCCTCTCAATTACGCCGTTCGGAGTCGGCATAGCACAGAACAATAGCACGCATAACACGAGTGGTTGCTGAGAAGCTAGGCCCTGGCCCTCTACGGGCTGTGGCGCCACCCATATTATTATTATTAGTCGTGTTTATCATTCGCTATAATTACAAACTGATAAGACCAAGCATCTGCATAATCCTAAAATGCAGTTAGGTAGAATTCAAGAGTTACTGCTGACCTTTTTTTTACTGATATTTCTTTTATTTTACTGATATTTTATGGCATTTCAAAGCATTGGGCATTATAGAAACCGTTGTTTTTATTATTTTCTCCACCGTACAGTGGTGGTAATCTTGCAAATCGCAAGGGCACAATTTATAGACGCAAGAGTCGACTGCAAGCGACACAACTGGTAGAGGAATTCCGATAACTGAATGAACATATATGTAGGTACTTATATTTTCTTATGTATGTATATAGAACCGGAGTTATAATATGTAAGCATTTTAAAACTTTGTCCGACTGTGGAAGTAACATTTTGATAGTTTAGGAAACATAGAGGTGTCCGGATTACTGAAGTGTCCGAGCTAGCGAGTGGGGACTAGCGAGGCTGTACTACACAAGCTTGATTGCATTCACCTCAGAGTTACATATTTGGAATGGAGCGCTGTAGAGATACTGAATTCAATCAGCGCCTTGTGGCAGTACACTTTTTTCCCATCCTATCATAAATGTAACATCCCTGTTTCTTTTTCGCTTGAATTTCATATTGTAACGTTTGCCTTCTGCAAATACTTAGAATTATATTCATTCGTTCCATAAACCCCAGTCAATAAAGAACATTCGTTTATTTCCCGTTTAAATATATCTTTCATTTATTCTCTGCTGTAACAATAACTAATGGGTTTTACTTGGTGAACAATATTTTTAAGCCACCATAAACTGCAGCAGGAGCAGTCCACATAGCAACTAGCGCACGTTCACTTTCAGATATAAACAACTTTCAGCAAAATTATTGAAGAATGTACATTTCTTAGTGTGGCGCTAATTATCGAGTTAGGTTATCGAGAAAAATCTTCCCAAAGGCTAGTTTAAGTACTAACTGTTTTTAAATTATAACCCACGAATTAAGTTGTATTAATATGAGCCAGAAACATCGCATTCGAACGCCAAGAAACAACTATTTCCCAGCAAATATAAGCAAAAATAATACGTAGGTACTTATTGGCCTGCCAAAAGATGCGCATTGAATTATCGAGTTTTTGTGTATCGACACAAATCTCAACGAAAGTTAGCTTAAGTTTCCTAATTAAAGAGTTTAAATTGTTTCTCTGCGAATCACTTAAGGGCCATTCATATTAGCTCACTACGAATCGCGAAATTCGCATACTCTGACACTTCATTCATATAGAGTATTCTCATTCGCAGAGAGCAACGGGTACAATTTGAGCAAACACACCCATCATCGCGAATTTTTTGGTCGTGAATGTGTGGATCGCGTTTGCCCCTCTTGTGTATTGCGAATTCAGGTAGACAGTTCGCAAAGAGAATGATCGATACGTTAAGAAAAAATTCAAAATCGGACACATACACAAATTTTTGTTTTTGTGCTTTTAGCCGATAGAAAAACTCGATAATTCTATCCCCATCTTCATAGATTTTTAGAAGTGTAACAAATTATTTATATTTTCCTAGAAATGGGTTGTTTCTAAAAGTTCGCGTTCGCAGTTCGCTGCCATACGAATGGCCCCTTACTCTACACATTTGTAAATTGTCAAAATGAGAAGAACAAAGGTAGGCGAAATCCACAAGTGTACTACTAAGAAATTCTCAGTGTCAGTTTTCACAAATTCTACTCGTATCTCTCGCGAATGAGAAATCTTCTTAGGAATGAATTCCTAGAGCTTACGAATTTCGACGTATGAACAGCACTTTAGTCATTTCCTTGACTTCGTTTCAAACTGAATACGCAATCTACAAAGATATGACTCAAAACTTCGCAAATTCTTTCCCATAGCTATTTGCGACAGGTGATGGGAGAGTGAATCGAGACTTTAGTAATCGAGATATTTTAATAATCTAATGATAACTCGATTAGTACAAAATCTCGATCATCATTCGAATGAGTTAGTTGTCACGACTACTAACTAACTAATTACTAACTACTAACGCAAGATAACTCGATAAATGTCTCACTTGAGCGCGAGAACAATTAACAACAAATTCTTGTCGAGAAAAACTAATCAGGAAAACAAACAGACGGAAAGAAAGAAAATAACTCAAGTATTATTCCACTTTATGGTTCATTAATAAAAAAAAAATCAAATTCTCTTGTGTTAGTAGTTAGTAGATTCGTATGAGTTAGTAGTCATTCGCATGATTAATTGAGAATAAATTAAAATGTTACCAAAATAGTGTTATTATTTCTGTAACAGCAAGCAAATTAATTTAAAGGCCGAGTCACTTATTTTTATATATACATTTTAGACACGCTGAACCTCCTTCCAGTTCATTCAGAAACCTGTTCAACATAAACTATCGAAGCGGATCGTGAAATTGCAGCTAAGAGTCCCATTCCAAGAACATCAATTCGGCAATGTATTTAGGAAGAGTGACCTCGATGGGTAGGATCTCAACAGAAACTGATAATCTCCAACTATCAGCTTGTTCATATTGAATCTATATTATGGCGTTGGACATCATTAGATATCTGAGATCACGTTCCAACGGAATGAATACAAGAATTAATGGATTCTTTTCAAATCATTTCCATTTGTTTCTTTGTATTTTTTTACATTTGAATTGAATTCTACATAAATCGAATATTTGCTATTTTTAAATGAAATATTCGACCTTCTCTTTGTTTGTTTTACTCGTGCTTTAAATGTAGCGTATTAAAAAGAAAACTAGTAAGTAGGTTGAAAATTGTGAATGTTACGCCACCAGGTAGGCCCTGTTTATTTTGAACGTTCTCGAAAATACGACTTCTAGGTTGCAAAAAACAGTTGACACAAGGAATAAGCCAACCCCACTTAGGACTTCGTTGAATCGATTGTGGAATAACATTGCTCCAGGAGACTGATTTGTGAAAGCATCTTTAACAACCCTATATCAAAATGCAATACGGAGGAATTCGTACGCACAGTATGGTGGGCGCGGTGAAATGCGAGTCTGATAAATCCTCCATCTCTTTAGAATCAGTCTTCAGTTCTCGGGAGGGGCGAATTATTGCCATAACCAGACAAATTAAAAAAAAAGCAACAGCTCAACACAGTCAACTAACAAAATCATAACCATCACGTTCTATAATCACTGACAACTCAAACAACTGCGTTTGAAATGCAGGCAATAAATAATAAAGAGATAACAGCCATCGACTCAAGACGAAACGGCCTTAACACCCGAATTCTAGCTCCTCCATCGGTAATGAACTCATCGAAACCTTCAATGTCTCAAAATGGCTTTAGAAAAGGCGATATCGTTCTGTAGTTCATCATAGCAAAATTCAAAGGCCAAAACTGGATTTGCGATCTTCTTAAGTCAGCTTTGCCTATTATAATACACGGGTGACATTGACGTGTTTGGCAAAAAACAGTGAGTCGTCGATGAAGCGCTTTTCTGTTATTGGGACGGAAGCGTCAAAAAAGGGCTTAGCCAGTGAACGAGGGAAAAACGAAGTCTATGCTGTTCCGAAGAAAGGGAATGCAACGTCGACATCTAGGGCAGATCGGAACAATGGGCAGCTATGACTTCGTCCTCCTCCGAGGAGGCTGCGCTATTGACAACTGATCTCAAGAGGCAATTGATGAGTAATGCCCTTTCTCGAAGAATGAAGCTGATTTAAACAAGATATCAATAGAAGTCACTGGTCTCTTCGAGAGAAAAGATCTATGCGCGAACTTTCAAGTGTTTTCGATTCCGTGCCCATGAGAAGACGCAACAGAGGACGCCCGCGTGGTCAATGACTCAATCAACTTGGTGTTCATAACTAGCTGGTCAAGGATAGTGCTAGCTGGAGAAGCTTACTGGTTGATCAGTAGGTCCAATCCGGAGTTCAGAGCAATACCAAAAAAAAGAAGATGTCGGCTTTGACTTTCATCATTTTCAAAATTGAAAGAAGTGACATCTGAGATCCACGACTGCACCCATAATTTGCTAGAGTTTGCTATTAGAATAATTGGCAGACCATTTTTCTAATGAAAAATAATATCGTCGGCTGTCACAAGATGTGAATGAAAACACAAAAGCAGACGGAGTTTGAGTTGGTTCCAGGTCGTATGAATACTTTCGAGAGAAGAGCTGACGTCGTTGGTATAATTTTTCGAAGGTTTTCGAAATCTTATCCTATCCTTATCTACCTTACCATAAGCGCTTCATGCACTTTCGTTGAAGCACAAATGTATGCACAAATTTCGACACAGTAGTCATGGCGTGGTCTTCCACTAGGCGCCCTATGTGCAGAAATTTGGAAGTAGAAGGCATATCCACAAAAACGTGGATCCTACCTCTTGAAAGAACTTCCACATCGACATCTATCCCTGCTCAGTGTTGCATACAAGATCGGATTGCTTAGGACCTTTTTGCACTGCGGCTTGGCGTCTTCGAGCTAAAAGTTCGTGTGTCCTTTTTGTATTCGAAGAATGTGAACGGTGACCAAGATACAAACGCAAGTCCAGTACAAATAAGTACATATTGGTATTGGAATTTTGTTTCTTCTTCTTCTTTATTTGGCGCTCCAGTCCGGGGTGGACCTGGGCCTCAACAAACAAGCCTCTCCAGCTAGCACGGTCTCTGGCTAGCTGTCTCCAGTGTCGCACGCCAAGTTGGTTGAGGTCCTTCTCCACCTGGGTGCGCCACCTTAAACGCGTCCTCTGTTGCATTGTCCCACGGGTTCGGAGTCGAAGACTCTCCGGGCCGGAGCTGAGTTGTCCATACGCTCTACATGGCCTAGCCATCTTAGGCGTTGGATCCGAAGACGCCTGACTAGACTCATGTCGCTGTACAGCCCGTACAGTTCGTGGTTGAATCTTCTCCTCCAGAAACCAGGCCAAAGATCGCACGCAGAAGCTTTTCTATCGAAGAGACCAAGGACTTCCTCATCCGCTTTTGAGATTGTCCATGCCTCCGCGCCGTACAGCAGGACTGGGATGATCAAGGTCTTGTATAAGGTCAGCTTGGTCCTTCGAGAAATGGCTCGACTACTCAATTGCCTCTTGAGCCCATAGAAACAGCGGTTGGCAAGAGTTACTCTGCGTTTGATATCGGTACTGATCTTGTTTGTACTGTTTACTGCGGAGCCGAGGTAGACGAAGTCCTTGACTAGCCCGAAGTTATAGCTGCCCATTGTGACGCTCTGTCCAAGACGTCGATGTTGTGTGTCCTGTCTTGATGACAGCATATACTTCGTATTGGAATTTTGTTTACGTTCCCTTAATTGTCTGTATACGTTTGCATGGTTGACCATTATGCTAATAATCTCACGTCTATCACCTATCAAGGGAAGGAAATAAGGTGCGTATGAAAAAAATTGGTGGGTCGCTGTGGCGTAGTGGGTTAGTGCGTCGACTCCTACGCAGAGGGTGCAAAGTTCGATACCCGAATTTACCACCTTTCACATTTCACGGCTCCACCTCTTTCGAGTCACTGACAATGCTCAAAGGGTATTCCTGTCTAGAAAACAGCTTCTCAACTTCGCCGTTCGGAGTCGGCATTAAATCGTCCCTTGCACGCGTGAGAGAACAATAGCACGCACAGCACTAGTGGTTGCTGAGAAGCTAGACCCTGGCCCTCTACGGGCTGTAGCGCCACCCATATATATATATATATATATGAAAAAAATTCAGTAACATTTAAGATTGTGGGAACGGATGATGTCATTTTTGTTGTATTTCCGATGAAAAATTTCTTGTATGAATCCTTTATCTGGATTGTAAGGAATTTGCTCATAAAGGCCTCAAAACTGTTTTAAATTAGGGAACTTTTTCAAATCGAGTTTAAATAACATCCAAATGTTGAAGGCTTTATTTTACAAGTACTTAGTGTTGCTTTTTAGTCCCTGCCCTCCAAATGAGAATAGTGCAAGTGACTTGTTAAGGACTTCGCCTCGCCATAGTTGGTCTAATTCAGCTAACAAATAAAATAACAATACAGGTGGTGCGACATTGGCCCAGCTTCTACAACAGCCTACAACAAAGGAGAAACTTAATTCAATTTGGATTACGTTTCAGGAAATCTGTTAAATTTTGATGGGAAAAGTTGTATCAAAGTGCTCCAATTGGACCAAGACAGAGGATAATGAGTAGTTGCAATTTAGTTTTGTTTTAAATATGTACACATAAAATCCTTTGATCCACATGCAAGTCCTTGTAATGCGAACTTCCTTGAGCCTAATTATACACCATGTATGTATCCTTCACACTTTTGATTCACATCTTAGCAAGCAGAGGTGTCATGCAGGATCTTATGCTCGCTCGCTGACAAGATCAACCAAAGGGATCTTCATTTCAAAGATTTTCACAGTCACCTGATGTAGTCACAATCGATCAATCGCAGTTAAAAATCACAACAAGGACACACAGGAGATCACAGACGACCAAGGAGGTCATTCGCAGATGTACGTTACCATTTAATATCGAGAACTGACATGTTTGAGTTAATCCCTTTCACAGATCACAATTTGCGGCTCACGACGTGGAAAGTATATCCTTGAATAGAATATTTTCTCAATTTATATTTTATATTTTATTTGTTTTTTTTTTTAACACATTATTCACTTGGTCAAATGCACAGAAGGACAATGGAAGCGTATCCTTTAACTACTCAGAATCTGAATCGAATACCGAACTTCGAATAACCGATGGGACATCCTTTCGAACTTGTAACATTGAGAACAAAACGTCAACTGCTTTGGCTGGTGTCGATTGCAAGCCTCTGAATGCCCGTCGTCCGACAAACACTGAAAAGTTGTTTGTCCCTTATTTGCGGTTAGTCTGTCTGTCGCTTATTTCAAATCATCCCTTACCCCGAACTATCCTCACACATGAACTGACAGCAATTACAGCAGTAGGTTGGGGTTGTCTTCTCTGCCTGTCTTCTGTTTCTTTCTTTCTCCCATTCTTTCTGTTCATTCTCCATTCATCCGTCCTCCCTTCACGCCTCGCTTCGGCTGTCTTATGCGTTTCTGTTGTCCGCTTCTGTGTTGTAAGTCAAGTATCGAATCAGGTTTTGTGCACACCACACTCATTGGACCGGGGCCGGAGGGTAGGAAGCACCCAGTAGTCGTATTTCAACCAATACCCATTCGATTATTGGCAAGAAGAAAGGTGACCGTGCGGCAGGGGGAACTGACTTTGAGGAATGTGTTCCCGATATTGTGCATCGACACGTCTGAGAACAGCCTTGGATGACAGAATGAACGCATGATACGAGCACAGACACACCTAAGCACACGCATTCACATTCACAGTTTAAGGACTGCCGAGCAATGTAAATGCATTTTCGTGGAATGACAGTGGAATCGATCTGACTGGTGCTGCCCGGAAACTAACATACATATGTATGTGCATGCACGTATGGTAGCCACGATTGCTTGGTCTCTGAGAGTTGTTCAGTCCAATGACGATGGCGTAACCCAAGACGAAGACGTCAGCGTTTGCGGTAAGTGGCTACGTTCGATATTCCACCCAAGATACCAATGATTGTGGTTCTCGAAATTACTTCATTTGTTTCTTTCTTTCCTGATGAATACCACTAGTATATGCATGCCCTGGTGGAGCTGGCATGATTTGTGGTGACAAATGTGATTTAGCAGACAGAGCTTTAAACTCAGAAGAACGCCAGACGATATGGAATGAATTCAAGATGGGTACGGTTAGCAACGTTTTACGGAATGCCCTGCGAACAAGCGTACACGCTTCAGTAAGTCACTGACGGAAGACTTTGTTTTGTTGAATGCGCTAATTTCGGGAACGACTGGTTTGAATTGTGTTGGATAGTTCATTTATCGAGGAAGGCTTTAGGCTTTATTACATCACGCAGCAACCAATAGATGAAAATGTTGCAAAAATGGGAAAAAAAATTATTCCATTTTGAGAGCTTCCGTTGCGTGTGCTGCGAAAACGGTTTAAGTTACGCAAAAGTCATGTGTGATGGAATTGGTCCTCTTTAAAGGTTCTTAAATAAGGTCCGTGACAGTATATGTCTGTCACTTAAGATTGCCTCATTATAAGCTTTTTTAGGGTAATCAAATTTGTTCGAAAGCAATATTATTTATCCAACCGCGATAACTGTTATTCACGCCGGCAAAGTCGCGAGGTACAGCTAGTTTGACAATATGAGTGTCACGAAGCGCCTGCAGGTATGCCTTGAGCTGTGTAGCTTAATTCATATAATATATATAATAAATATATAATATATTTAATTCATGTAATTTAATTAATTCATTGCCCATTATATGTACATCAAGACGTTAAAAAATCGTTTTTAGGGAAAAATGAAAACGAATATTTCGATATACAGAGTTAACGTCAACGATCAGCACTTGAAAATACGAAGAATCGCCCTGGAATCTCGAATCACGCATTGAATGTAAACACACTTAGCAAAGGCGCTGATTGGACATAAGGAAACGTACGCACTCAGACGACAACGACATAACCGCCACTCGAATGAGATCATCGAACCAATAGGATAGTTTTAAGAAAGGAATGTTAGTTCCTTACTCGATAGTGTAGGAGATATTTTAATAAAAAATTTTACACAACACACCCTAAGAACCAAATATTTTAACTTACTGTAAACTCATCCTAAGTCGAATTGTCACGGGATGCCAAAATTAGTTTTGATTTAGAGAGGTGTTTTCCTGTGAAAAATTGAGGGAAATGTATGCAAAATATGGCGAAAAACTTCAGGTTAGAGAGAGTTTCGACTTAGGGAGAGTTCGAGTTAGGGAGAGTCCACTGTATATGTTAAACGAACATCCTATCCCGAAACCCAGCCGCTCCATGACCTCCTCCGGAAGGACTAGGTATCTTTGTCATAAATGAGTTGAATCTAGCAAAGTTGCGTTGATCGTTGTGATGTTCTAAATGATCAACGAACATATGTCGAACATATTAGGTCGTACCATGGCTTGTGGGATATGAGCGATATGAGAAGGAATTTAAATGAAACAAGAACTACGACAGATATAAAATTGGTTCTGACTTTATTTTGGAGCTAATCTCATGCCATTATGTTTGGAATAGCAAATCATCAATATGGATGTAGATCCTAACCCAAAATAAGCTTGGTTGACTCCCTAGAGAGGTGAGAGTCACCAAGCTTAAGGGCACTAAAGAGCTTGGTTGACTCTCACCTCTTGTCTTTTATATCTGACACCTTTGTTGTTTCATTTAAATTCCTTCCGCTATCGCTTTTATCCGGCAAGCACAATTCAAGTGACGGGCGCCCACATTTCTGGGCGTCGATACTAGCGGCTAAGGCGGCATTGTTTCCTTCTTCTTCTCGAGTTTTCTCACGCACAAACTTTTCCACTGAAGTCCTGATGACGATCGACCTCACGCGAATTTTATGTTACAACTGACCCGGAATTTTTATAACTTTTTTAAATAATTTTCGCACATTTGGCATGTGAATCAATGCACAAAGAAATGACAAACTTTACTGGATGAGGTCAATGGTAACCTGAAACAGCCTTTACTAGATTATTCGTTCTGTTTTCATTACCAGCAATCTTTGCTCATTCGTTCCTTGACCTAGATATTGGGATGTCTCCACAAATTTGTACATGACTTATGACGTGAGCTTTAGATGGAATTTTCCATTTATCGTCATCGTCATTAGATGCATCGTGTCATTGTTCCATATTGACGACTGGATGGGGACAGTTGCTTCAGTGCCTGCCCCTGGTTAGCGTGCCCCAGGTTCGAATGCCAGTGAAAGCAAAGCTAATACGATTTTATCTGGTCTTCAAATCCGAGAAATGGGAGTAGTCAATCAGTGGTAGTTGTCTGACTAGGGGTATCACAGTAGACCAACATGGTCTATGTGTGCTGGTGAATTCAATATTAGCCCCCCTACCTAACCTAAACCTAATCATGGCGTCATATAGCTGAACTGGCAAAATAAGAGTTTTGTAAAACACGATTTTGGTCAGTTGTTTAAGGCTACACTACGCCGAATCTCCACTTAGTTGTCATTTGTGTGGTTCAGGTCTGCCTCGAGTTGGACAAGCTCTACCTACCTCACTACCTCAAAATGATTTCGGGATGCCTTGTTCTAGGTTTTGTGCATAGTAAAATTGGACTTTTAACAGGTAAATCTTAAAACAGGACAGATGATCGATCATTGACTATGTGCTGAGAAACACACAGAAGAAGCCACTTAATTTATCTACATACGCTCAATTACGCGTAAATATGTATATGCACATAAATAAATACTTACTTAAGGGCCAACTATAACGCGCATGAAGAGACATGAGCTAGCGTCACATTTTAACGAAAAGCTTCGTCATGTTTGCGAAAAACAAACATGAGTAGCCATAATAAGCACATGCGCGCATATCCATCTGTCGGTCATTGCTTTATTTTTCTTCATTTAATTATAAAAAAGAGAAACAATTTCTCATGTTTTCATATACATACATATAAATGTGTAAACGAATTATAATCCAATATCAGCTGATTTGCCCATTTTTCATATTTTCCCTTTTTTTTCTGTCAAATTATGTGCGTTGCAATTGAATTCGCACTAGCTCATGCTTAACGAAACTTCTGTGTGGTTTGTGCACATAATATCCCATTTGCCAAATTCACATATGCTTGACGAAATTTCCACAATCATTCGTCGAGACAATTATAGGTTGGCTCATAGGGGTAGGTGTATTCGGTCACTCACCCATGCGCATTTGACACTAGCTCATGCGCATTATAGTCAACCCTTTACTTACTTGTTAGGCAAGCAACTCGTGGAGGGTAACAGCCTGAGGTATCGCTTCCATCCATTGGGCACCTTGCTTCTGGTAATTGACATCACTTGGTCTATGTACACGAGGATCGGTGTGCCATCGTTTTACAGCCCAAATTGTTGTGTCTCATTATAATTGTTGCGAACGAACGTAAAAACAGTGGACTCTCCTTAAGTCGACACTCTCTCAATTTTCCATACAAAAACCTCTCTCTATTCAAACAATTATGATATCCCGTGATAATTTGACTCAGAGAAAGAGAGAGTCCACTGTATATCATGTAGTTGAAAACTAGGCAATAAGTAAGAATGCAAAGCTAAGACATTTTTTGATCAAAATTAGTTGTTTCTGTAGAACCCAAACATTTCGACGACTGGATGTACTCGGTCACGTTAGTCGGATTTCGCAAGAGGAAGAATTTCAATGCGTGTCACAAATCTGTCAAATGATCAAATGTCCAACACCTCAGAATAATCTCAATTCTCTATTCATATGGAATCATGTCAAATATAAATTCTGTGCGTTTCGCTCAAATGATTCCATAGACGACCAAAAGTCGCAAGTCATTCCCATTTGTAATAAAACAGTATCCCTCAACTCCTTCCCTAACATTGCTCCCGCCGAGGACAAACTTGAGTCTGTAGAAATTATTACCAGTCTAGGCTATGTTTTACATTCCAAGTTGTCAGGTTATGACCCTATAGATAGATATACAGCTTCGACACCAAGATCGTTCTAGGGGATTTCAATGCAAAGCTGGGTAAGGAAGACATCTTTGCCAAAGACATTGGGAAACACAGCCTGCACGACACCACATCCGATAACGGACTCAGGCTGGTGGACTTTGTCACAGGACATAATCTCTCTGTAGTTAGCACGCGGTTCCCACACCTCAACATCCATAAAGGGACCTGGCGGTCCCCTGATCAATCAACCGTCAACCAGATTGATCATGTTGCGATCGACGTCAGGCATTCCTCCAGCATTCTTGATGTCCGAACGTTCCGAGGAGCCAACATCGACTCGAACCAATTCCTCCAAGGTAAGAACTCGGATATCAAGAGATCAACGGAGTCGAGAAAGGGCACCACGGTTTGAAGTCGGAAAGCTACAATCTCAACGGACTGCTAGGATCTTTGCAGATCGAGTCTCCCGGAATCTCTCTCTATGTTCGTCGCCACCTGCGCAAACAATCGAAGAAGATTGGAGGCGTTGTCAAGAAGGCATCAAAGATGCTGCCTGATGTGCTGGGTTTTACGGCACCACCTAGAAAAAACCCATGGTTTGACAACGAGTGTAGGCTGGCACATGCAGCGAAGCTGGAAGCCTACAAAGCAACGCCGCAACGAACAACGAGAGCTGTCCGTGAGCTCTACGAACAGAGACGAAGGGATGAGACCCGGCTTCTCAGGAGAAAGAAGAAAGAGCACGAGAAGCGCGCGATCGAGAAGATGGAGAGGTGCTATGGCAGGAACGATGTCCGAAAGTTTTTTTTTTTTTTTTATCCATTGGATATAAGGTTCGGACAGAAGCCTGCCGGGATGAGAATGGGCAACAAGTAGTAAAGTCGCAGTCGATACTGAGAATTTGGAAGAACCATTTCTGCAGAACGGCTATGATGACTCCAATACCGCTGTCAGGCAGAATGCCCCACTTAATATGGACGATGATAGACGAGAATTCCGTCCCCCCGACATGGACGAGGTCAAGATACCAATATCAAGACTGAAGTCTAACAAAGCTGCCGGTGCGGACGGACTGTCCGCTAAAATCTTTAAGGCAGCTGGAGATGATCTGGTTGGGCGCATGCACCAGCTCATCTGTAAGATATGGTCGGCAGAAAGCATGCCCGATGAGTAAAATTTCAGTATCATTTGCCCGATCCACAAGAAGGGAGACCCCTTTGACTGCGCCAACTATAGAGGGATAAGTCTCCTTAACATCGCTTACAAGATCTTCTCTGCCATTTTGTGTACTCGCCTGAAGCCGTTTATAAATAACCTGATAGGTCCATATCAGTGTGGCTTCAGGCCAGCGAAGTCCACCATCGATCAGATTTTCACACTACGGCAGATCCTGGAAAAGACCCAAGAGATGCAGATCGACACCCACCACCTTTTTGTCGATTTCAAGGCCGATTATACAACGCCATGTCTACTTTTGACATTCCTGCCAAACTCGTCAGTTTGTGCAGCATGACGATGGACAACTCTCGCTGCTCCATCAAGGTCGGTAACGAACTCACCGAGACCTTCAATGTCAAAAAAGATTTTAGACAAGGCGACGCGCCGTCATGTGATTTCTTTAACATCATCCTGGAAAAGATCGTGCAAGACTCTCACGCCAACACTAGAGGCACGATCTTTTAGAAGTCCGTACAACTGTTAGCATACGCAGACGACATTGACGTGATTGGCAGAATACAGCGAGCCGTCAATGAGGCGTTTGCTGGCATTGAGGCGGAGGCGCCTAAAATGGGTCTAGCGGTGAATGAGGGCAAAACGAATTATATGCTGTCTTCAAGAAAGGACACACAACATCGACGTCTTGGACAGAGCGTCACAATGGGCACCTATAACTTCGGGCTAGTCAAGGACTTCGTCTACCTCGGCTCAGCAGGAAACACTACAAACAACGTCAGTACCGAGATCAAACGCAGAGTAACTCTAGCCAACCGCTGTTTCTATGGGCTCAAGAGGCAATTGAGTAGTAGAGCCATTTCTCGAAGGACCAAGCTGACCTTATACAAGACCTTGATCATCCCAAGTCCTGCTGTACGGCGCGGAGGCGTGGACACTCTCAAAAGCGGATCAGGAAGTCCTTGGTATCTTCGAGAGAAGAGCTCTGCGTGCGATCTTTGGAGAAGATCAACCAACTTGGCGTGGGACAATGGAGACAGCTAGCCAGAGACCGTGCTAGCTGGAGAGGCTTGTTGGTTGAGGCCCAGGTATAGAAGAAGAAGACATGATCTCATTTTTCAATTTACCAAAGATTTCCTTGGAACCTCTCTTGAACGTCTCATTGACGCAAGAAACTGCATTTTCTTGCATAACTTCATAGTAAATAAGACACTCGTGTACTTGCTTGAAAAACTTAATTTTGTTCACTCACTTAGAACCCGTGCTCTGATTCCATCTCGCCATCGTTATACAAACTCATCTCGACTATTCTTTTTTATGCAATACGACTATGGAATTCACTACCTTTGACTTAACAAAATATCCTCAATGGCAAACGTCTGGCTGTGCTTCTACACTTCTCCTCCCTTTTCTAATCTCCCCACCCAGTCCTCCCACTCCCAATCTACTTCCCTCATACTTCCAAGTTGTTTTAGTTCTTGGTCTATTATTATAGTAAATCACGCTGAATTTGTTAAAACTTAGTACTATTAGAGACATATGTCTTAATTGTACCCCTTATTATTCATGCTAATAAATTGAAATGAATTGAAATGAAAAATGAAAAATGAACTGCGTTTAATATTTTTAAATGTTGCCTATGGTAATTTTTTGTGAGCTTTAGCATTTAAAAATGCAAAGGTAGGAGGAACTTAGATTTGCAGAATGATGAACGATGATGTTGTTTCTTATTTAGGCTTCAGAATGTGCCCTAATAGCTTGACGTCATGTTCACTTGAACATCCCGCACATATGTGTAGTGGGTCCGTACCTGTAGACTGCTACCCCTACTGTAAAGCTTAACAAGGAAGATGTCTTGAAACCAGATATTGTCACGTTTTTCGTTATTGGCCGAAGAACAGAGTTGCATCCAAGAGAAATATGAATTGTTCGGACAGTGAGGGTGGATAGAGGACAGTATATTTCTCTACTCAAAGTCATTTTACCTTTCTCTTGATGAATGTAGTAGTATTTTGGTACTCACTTGATGTAGGTCCCGGTACTTTGGAACATCTCGGACTTTTCCGAAGACACGCTCGTAACCAATCGGTAATGCTACGTTCCTACCAAACGAGATCACGAGGTTTCATCAAATTTCTCCAAACGTCAGAGGTTTCGCCGTACATTTTCGGGAACGTCGGGCTTCCACGAGAGCTAGTTAGACCCCCCTTGAGTTCATTTGTCAGTGAAAGGTTGTCAAACCGAGGAAGCCTACAGCATGAGCTTCAGTTCATTTTGGTAATAATTTTTTCTTTTTCCCTTTCCCTTTCCCTTTCCCTTTTCTCGTGTTCTTGACACTATTATTTGTTGTTGTTTTGCAAATCAATTCAAAATTTAAAGGTAATGACATTTGAAAACGCTTCAAACTAAGGGGAGAACGGCCTATTGAGGCTTCCGTAAAAGCTCATACAAACCTTGCGATCTCGTTTCGGTGGAAGCTAGAGATGCATTGCGTGTGCCCTTATTGCCACTATGAGACTGTACTCGCCGTTCACTTTTTTATTATTATTGTACCGCGACCTTTGGATCGATTGTGCCTTTGCTTTATTAAGAGTTCCCATCACAAGCAGTTCTATTCAGAATTGTATTGAGGGTTATAGGCTCCTGTTGCGCGAAGGTGGTAGAGATTTAAGCTGGAGTATCTATCTTTAGGAATCTGAGAATGAGAGATTGTTCCTCGGAAATGTTGAACCTAGTGTCTCACAAAATCCCAGTATATGTTCTACAATTTCGTTAGATTCTAGGCAGAATCTGCAGAGACCTTTTTTTGATACAGCTAGTTTTCTCAGGTGCACCCTGAGTTTACAGAGCCCTGTTAGGAAAGCTGTAAGGATACGGAGGTTGTTCTTACTCATTCTGATACATGCCTCAAACCTTTTCCGGTTTTATTGACCCCAGAGATTCTTGGCCTGTTGCATGCCATGAGCGTTATTCCATGTATCTGCCCGGTTCCTTCTTTCTAGTTCTCTAAACATTATCTCCTACAGCTCAGAATGGTCCGGGGCCTATAAAAGGTTCCGACGCTCCTTTCCTAGCGAAGGATTTCGTTGCCTTCTATCCTTGCATGGCCAGGTATCCAGCAGAGCCTTACTTTATTACTCCTGCACAGGTTCTTAAGAATCTGCAGGCAATCCCACACAAGCTTGGATCTGATGATATAGGAGTCTAGTCCCAGAGTAGCGGCACGACTGTCCTACATTGGGTGGTGTTAATAAAAACTAAAAAAACACTCCGAGTAAGAGCACATGAGTCGAGTATTTTCGTTAAAAGAAATACTCAATTTTTTTCTTCTTCTTCTGGTGGCGCTACAGTCCGGAGTGGACCTGGGCATCAACCAGTAAGCCTCTCCAGCCGGCACGATCTTAAGCCAGCTGTCTCCAACTGCGCACACCGATAGGTCCTTCTCCACCTGGGTCTCCACTGGTTCGGAGTCGAAGACTCTTCGCGCTGGAGCAGTGTTGTCCATGCGCTCTACATGACCCAGCTATCTTAGGCGTTGAATCCGTAAACGCGTGACTAGGCTCATGCCTCTGTACAGCCCGTATAGTTCGTGGTTGAATCTTCTTCTCCAATAACCATCAACGCAAACAGGACCAAAGATTGAACGCAGAACTTTTCTCTCGAAAAGACCAAGTGCTTCTTCATCCGCTTTTGAGATTGTTGAGATTGCCTCCGCACCATACAGCAGGACAGGGATGACCAAGGTGTTATATAATGTTAGCTTGGTCCTTCGAGAGAGGACTCTACTACTCAATTGCCTGTTGAGCATAAAGAAACAGCGATTGGCAAGAGTATTTCTGCGTTTAATCTCGGTACTGGTGTTGTTCGTACTGTTCACTTGCGAGCCGAGGTAGACGAAGTCCTTCACTACCTCGAAGTTATAGCTGCCTATGGTGACGTTTTGGCCAAGTCGTCGATGTTGTGCGTCCTTTCTCGATGACAGCATATAGTTCGTTTTGCCCTCAATTTGGTGTGCATAAAAAATTGCCTCAAAGTAGGTACCCTCCCTTCAGTTGACGTCTGAAAACTAGAGTTCTTGGGTTGGCATTTAAGGGTGAGTGAAAAGTCGGGTAAAGGTGGGTGCAAAGTATATTCAATAATGTTTTTAAACATACAAACGCGAAAAACAAAGAATTATAACTCATGTCCTTTCGGGGACACAGGGGATAATTTCAAGAACGTGTGCAGATTCGAGTTTGATAACATGGAATGGTAAAGTACTCATTTCCTGTCCGATATTCCTGAAGAAACCGGTGGTGGTGCCATACCTTTGATTAGTTTTGGTCATTGAAGGTAATGTGAAGATTGCCCGTCTTTTTCTTATCGCCTTTTGACTTGACGCAGTCCTTCATGTTTTCAAATTGTTTCTTTATTTGCGAGATATTCAAATGAAACCCATGGATTTTTTTATTTCTTCTTCCATAGCTTTCAACTCAGATGGCTTTTTATTTTTCATGTCTGGAGTTTGGCTTTTTCCAGCAAGCATGGATAAAATTGCAAACTTGATGAAATCGTAATCGTCCATTGCAGATTTCCTTTTTTTCTAGGATTAAGGCTCAATACGTCAAAGTATTCCTCTTCCGACGCAGTATTTTCCATTATTTTAAATTATTTTCATTTTTTTTCTCTCTTGAAGTCACCTCCTAAGCACACTCAACTTCCACAAGTGAGCTATCCATTCATTCCGTCTTTATTCACACCAAAACGGAGGAAAAACTGAGCTGTGAAATTATGTGAGCGGAGAGGATTCGTTAAACTTAACGAAATAAATTTTTATTCACGCCCGATGGAGCATTCCCTCCAAAATGCTAAGGAAATGCTCACACTCAGTTTTTACTCTCACCACCCATTGTTGCTTTATCGCAATTGGTATTCGTTCACTCCGTTCACTTACCCTGAGTTTCTTTTTATCAATGCAATCACTTACTTTTCAAAATATTGCCTCTGACGACTCGTATGAATTTAAAATAAGTATCTCCTCGCCTCCTGCATTCGGCATTTGCCCAACCCAATGTAGAATTACAGAACATTTAAGGAAAACATATTCTTCCTTGCGAAAGTTACATAATATCCATAACCACAAAAAGGATACTTATCTCTTCCTGTAATCGCCTCTTTAATTAGCACTTTTCCCCGCCCACAGAGGGGATGGGTTTCCCATTGCTGCAGTGTCCTGAGAAAATAATTTGTACCGCTCTCGTCCTCGATCAACCCCAATTACCAGTCGTAGCAGTTTCCAAATCCGATAAGTACAACCGCAAATAAATGGCACACAGCGGCACCATGCATGCTTCACGCTCATCCTTCAACCCTTGATTATCTGTTGAAGTATACCTTTCAAGAAATATTAAATTTCAATTACAGTTTACAGAAGATATTACGCGCAATATGCAGACAATTATCTCGAGGATGACTATCATTTGGTAGCACAGTCCGTGTGCCGGCACGTGTCGGCGGCCAGCAACGACATGATGCACCGGCAGATAATGCCATTTTTTTGCCGACTATTTGGTAAGCTACTTATTAATTGAGTGTTAAAAGCGGGACGGTTTGCTCTGTGGCTGGGTTTCCGTTTGCAGTTGAACGCACAACAGGTGCGCTCGGCGGCTCCCACGAAGGATGCTTCCCCGAGTGTGTGCTGTGCATGAGAAAGGCGACTTGACTTCTCCTCCACCTACAACGACACGACATTCAATGCGAAAGGGGCGCACAAAAAATTGTTACGTGATTCATGTGAACTAATGAATTCCCACAGGAGACTGTGACTTACTTAGCGAGTATCAGATCGGGTTTCGGTAGTAATCCATCCGATTTTGGGATACGTTTAAGTCGCCGATCTCGCCACTTGGGGGGCTCTAACCTGTTCAATATACGCGTGTGATAACTGAAATTCACTGATTTTTTTCAGGCGATTCCTGTCAGCAAACTATCTGGATGTGTAATGATTATTTTGGGGGGGGGGTGTGGAAAATGGAACAGGGTGAGATGGCAGCATTTGACACCCTCAATCTGGCTCTCATTCAAAAGATCATCGAGAAGTGTGGATAAACTGTAGATGCTCATTGAGTTAATTGATTAATTTCTTTTGCTTATGATTTGGTGAGTCTTCTTGTCATCGACCACTGAACTGACAAATGGACAAATATATTGTTAATATATTGTTAATTTTTCAGAGGACTTATAAAGGGTGGTCCAACCGTAATGCACGATGTTAATTGTGACACCTTAACGTCAAGTTCCTTGCCCAAACTTAATTTGATATTTCTTTGTTTCAGTGGTTGACAAATTCAACCATGGAGAGGTACAAAATTGTGCAGAGCGTTAAGATGGTTGAAGCCTTTTACGAAAATGGGCGTTCAAATCAAAATGCATTTCTGTAGGAAATGTGAAAACCCCTGGGCATGCTCGCCCAGTTCGTTCTGCGGTTTATGTACTGTACTTCTTCGAAAATGACGTTGGGTAAGCAGTTGTGTGCGCTATCGAGAGATGATAACGAACTTCTTGTGGCCAGAAATTGAGGATAAGGACCTGGTTGACATGTGCTTCCAACAGGATGACAACGAAACAATGGCTCTTTTGCGCGAGAAATTCAATGGCCGTGTTATCTCACGACGTGGCGATGTTATTTGGCCGCCACGATCATGTGATTTGACACCGTTGGACTCCTTTCATTGGGGATATTTAAAAGAAAAGGTGTACGTCAATAAGCCAAGAATAATTCACGAGCTAAAGGATGAGATAATTCGGCACATTAACGACATTGCACCTCAATTCTGTCTCAGAGTCATTGAAAATATAGACCGGATCGGATAGAGGTATGCCTCCGAAGCCGTTGCAAGCATTTACCCAATATTTTGTTTCGCATATAATTGTAATAAATCCTTCTATCATAATAAAAAATATTAAGTTAACTGTCTGAAAACCTTTTGATTCATTTACAATTGTTATGGTGCGTTTTAGCTGGACCACGCTTTAGTATTGAGTTTTGCTGTCTTCTTCAGACATTGCTATCAAATTTATCACATTGGCAAGGAAGACGTTGAAAAAGTCTCGCTGCTTCATCAAGGTTGGTAGCGAATGTTTCGCGACCAATGGGCTGTTACGTGCCTTCTGCGACATCGTTCTTGAGAATATCGCTCATAACTCACTGGACATTACTAGAGCTACGTTTTTCCAATTTCATCAACACAAAGATGATGTGCGCTACCGTTAAGAGACAGACAATTTCCATAGCAGATGAAGCAATTATTGGTCTTGTTTGAGTTGTTGGTATCTAGAGAGGTGAAGAGAGAGTGAAGTGAAGTCCGATGAAAAAAAAAAAACGATTCGCAGTGACTTTGATTTTTATCTGTCAGAATATATGAAGAAAACAATTTATATGTTCGAATCGCTGTCAAAATATATGAAAAAAATTCGATATCGAATTTTCATATGTTCATTTTCACTTACTGCGGATATTATAGGCAGTTATAGGCAGTAGGTTGTTGTATGTGCTTTACGTGCAAGATCCTACTTCACTAATTGTAGATTTAAAAAAAAAAACACGGCTATTAGCTGATTTTTTTTTGCAAGCGTATATACGCCTAAATTTAAATTTGCATGTAAAATACACTAACAACGAATCCTATATCCGCTTAAGTTACTCATCATATCTATCGCCGCATAAGGAATAAGCGCGGATAAAAACAATTCCAAACATTATTTTCTGTCTTCATTCCTGAATTTATTCATTCATTGTTTAGGTTGCCGTATGTGGCTTACATTTGCAGGTGTGGTTCATGCATTTGATCATTCTTAATTATTTTGGCATCCATAAGTATGCAAATTTTGGTATACCCAGAGTGTCTCTGCTATATATTCCGTTTAGGTCTCGATAAACATTTTTTTATTTTATAATTATTAAATGTTTTTGCTTTTTAAGTGATGGTCACGCTACACAGTCACAAAACGAAGATTGTGACCATCAAAGATCGACCATTACCTTCCACGACTACACCCACACTGCTTAGCAAATGTCAAATGTCAAATGAATCATTAAGCGCCGATGATAGTTTTTTTTGTGCACTTCAAAATTAGGCGTATATACGCTTGCAAAAAAAAAACACAGCTATTATCAAATACTGTCTGAGTATTCATACATACAAATATTATAATAATAATATGGGTGGCGCTACAGTCCGAGACCTGAGCCTAGCTTCTCAGCAACTACGTGTGTTGTGCGTGCTATTGTTCTTTCACGAGTGGAAGGGACCTACGGTTTAATGCCGACTCCGAACCTTTTTCCAGACACGAATACTCTTTGAACATTGTCAGTGACTCGAAAGAGGTGGAGCCGTGAATTATCAAAGGTGGTAAATTCGGGTATCGAACCTGGCACCCTCTGCGTAGGAGTCGACGCACTAACACACTACGCCAAGGCGACCCAAAATATACTTTAACTTTGTTTATTCAATTTAAATATATATTACTTGTATTTGTACTTCACTGTGTATCGAGTGTATCTATCTTTAGATTCCCACACTGTTTGAGACCTATCTTAAGACTTATGTTCAGTTTGAGATCTTTCTTAAGACTAACTTATGCTACATGATTGCTTAATAATGAAACTTAACTTACGGTACAATATTCTCTTATCAGTTGCACCGGCGATCGTTTATTATTTCGGTGTTTATTTAGGAAGTGACCTCAATAAACATATGTACATGTATTTGAAAGGATCGAGTGTGCATTACATTTTTGTGGGTTTTTATTGCCTTTTCTACATTTATGGCAGGATACTGTACCATCTAGCCAGGCTGATTCGACGCTCATGGCGACTTGGCCATGAAAAGCACTTCGGCATTTTCGACTTTGGTGTTTGGTGTCCCAACTGAGATTACTGAAAGAAATTACTCAACAGAGAACGCTCGTGTTAACTGTGGAGTGCAGTAGTGTAGGACTTGGTACTTTGAACTGGAAAAAATGTGCTGAAATAGCCACGGTAGCTCGAGATCTTGTTGCTTGAAGTCAATCTGGCAAAATATCGAAGAGAAAAAGACGATATAGGAATATCACTAGCCACGAAGGGGCGTTTCAAAGTCTCGCAAATTCGTTGTCAATCATTTGTAAATTCTCTTTAGTTTATGATTTCTTCTTGTGAAGCTAAGGAAGTTAATTAAGCAAGTAAATTAAGCGAGTTTTGATTTCTATTCCTAGGCCTTCAGGGTTGTAAATCAAGGCGTAGAAAATATTTGAGCTTTTGCTATATTTCTTTCGATTTCAGTGTTGAGGAAAACTAAGGAGACGCGCCATTATTTCAAGATAATATACATATACCCCTATTGCCGATGGCGAGTCGAACAAAAAATTCGACAAATGGTGAGAGTTGATATTACCATTCGCGAGTCGCGCAAATCGCATTCGCCTCAAAGGTCAGAAACTAGGCAAATTGCGAATATTCGCGGAAATTCGTGATTCGTATGCCAGAATCATCCGAATGGAAATATTATATATATATACATATATATGTAGTAGTTAGTAACTATAAGCAGTTATTCGAATGATTTTGATAATCGAGATGTTGTGCCAATCGAGTATCACTCGAATAATTATTCGAATGCGTCCATCTTCAGTTATCAGTCGATTATAAACCAGAGATAACCTATAATAGAGCTATCGAACTTCTACCTCCCTTGCCCCTTTATTTCATCTGACAGCGTTTTTTATACGCTTTTTGTCCCCTGTCTGTGAATACGTGTGAGCTCTTGAGAACAGCTGTGGAACATGTGATACCCTTCCCCACCTTGGTATTGGGGTGAATTAGAGTTCTTATTTGAAAATTCGCTCGTTATTTGAACGTTTTTTCAAATTTTGGTGTTAAATTTTCAACACAGTATGGAGGGGTAAGCGAACGAACAAAGCTTATGTTCATGAAGTCGATTCACTAAAACTTTGAGCAATTTACAATCTGAAATACTTGGACATAATTAATGAATACACAACATAGTGTGAATTGTTTCATATGAATAAAAATTAATAATACATTCACACGTTCAGTTAAGCAATAATAAAAATATTATTGAATCGTGAATCACAAATAATATGTTTTGACAACCATTTTTTAGCATTAGTAAAAGTTGCAATATATTGCCATTGTTCTTATCAAATTAAATTGAATTCATGAGTTTTTCAGAATTCATGACTTAAGCGTATAAAGCGGGCTTCATTTTTTGAGTTAATTTGTCAGGTATGGTTTATGAATAGGCTATATATACACTTAAGAATTAATTTAAGGTCAAATAGTTCCAGTTAAATGGACATTGCAATGCATTGTTATTCACAAAAGTCCATATAACAATGTAAGAAAATTCCCTTAAAAATACTAGTCAACTTTTGAACACTCTCCGAACAACATACCCATGTACGTTACGTGGAAAGTACATGGATTCCCACTAAATTCATGAATCTACCGCTTTTTCTCACAAAATTCACGAATCGGCCGCCATATTGTGGTGAATTGACGAGCGTTGTAAATGTATAAGTGTAATACAAGGGATTACCACTACATCTTCGTTGTGGGCTAGGGGAAAAAATGGCCGAAGTTGGATATCTCTATCATCCATTATCTCTGTTATAAACACAGCTGGATTAATATAGTCTCGATAATTAAAGTCATTCCATTATGTCCGTCACTAATGCCAACAAGCCCACAACCGCGCGTGCATTAGAGGAGGAAATTGAACGCTGCATGAACGAAGTTCGAAAAACGAAGGCAAATTTATCCTCCTGAGACTGCCGGTGTCACCAATGAAACGTTTGGTTTAGAATTTTTTTCCATTTCACCTTTTGGATTTCGGTATAACCTTTTGAGGAGACACTTTGGAGAAGCATTATCTTGTTTTTGAGCAACGTGGTGTTTCTCTAGTTGTCAAATTACGTCAAATGCAATCAGTTAGTATGATTTTGCCACCATGACGACTTTGCACAAGGGTAAGCATTTATTCTAAAGTTATTTCCTAGTGTTTTGTTTTAAATATTTATTTTAAGCAGAGTATAGCATGAACAGTACACTTAAATGTTCAAAGTCTAAAGTTAAATAAGTAGTCTTAAAGCTGACTGAAATTTATGTAATTATAGGTGGTATCAAGTTATAAAAAAAAGGACCTGTAAATGAAAAATACATAACTTGGTCTTGGGTGTCAGGGGGTTATGAACAATGAAAGAACAATAATGCAAAACTTTTCTATCCTATGTACTTAATAATTCAATAAAATAACATACAAAAAATGAATAACAATCTATAAACCAAAAACAGTGTTATGCTGTATGCAGTCGAACTTCGATTACTTAATGTCTTGATAACTCGAACAGATTATTTGACTTCACCTTCGATAATTCAATTTCTGAAGAGAAATTCTCAAATTCTGCGTATTCTACAAGTTCGTTTTAAAAGGAATCGCTTTCGGGGCACTACATTTGTATGTTCCGTTGACTTCTTATAGACAAAATTGCGGTTTTGGTGAATTGATTCTGATCTGGGGAAGAGGATTACATTGCTTTGATTTTCAGAACTGAAATGAGGAAGAAATTCAACTGCAGATAGAATTTGAAGCTTGAGAAAATACCAGAAATGCAAGGTTGTGGTATGATGATTTTCTGCAGGTGATTACTTAGAAGTTTCCCACAAATGAATAAACCTTTGGGATATTTATATGTGAATCCGAATCTTCTCAGTTTGACAACAACGATGACAGCGGCAGTCATATAATAGGGAAAAACTTGGCGATAATTGGTGATGATTTGATTCAATCAACTTCAAATGAGTTGGTTGCTAAGTCATTACTCATTTTGCGTTTATATTTTAAGACTCATGAAACAACAAATGATTCTATGCACCTTCAATGGTTTATATTCCATGAATGATTTGTTGTTCAAAAACAAAAAATCTGCTCTTCAGTCATGTTTAACAGACTATTTTAAATAATAATTATGATCATCTACGTTTTATGTGTTATATTGCAAATATATAAATATTTATATCAATTTTGTATTTTACTTGATAACTCGCAATTTTTTTGTGGCAAGTGGTGGTTCGAGTTATCGAAGTTCGACTGTAATTCCAAACAAGTCTCCCAATCTTAGGAAACCATTTGGAGTTCCTAAACAGTTGGATCCGTAAACGTCTGACAAGGCTCATGTTGCTGCTGACTATATTCTTTTTTATCAATTTAGTGGATTTACATCGATAACCTAACTTACCCGATGTGTTCACTAACGCCTGATGATCACCGAAATGAGACCGAATCTTGAGAAATGTCTCCTCGATTTCTTCGCTGTTTGTTTGATCCCAGTTTGAAGAACACCTTTTATGTATTTATCAATAATGTCACACGATCGAAAATAACACCTCTCATTGGTTGCCTTCGCCGCGGTTGGTTGGGTGAATCGAAGCATGACGTGATCTCTGATCGAACATGCTTCTGTATGAACAATAGCAAAGATAAGAAATCGATCGAAATGCTCTAAAGCTCAAATGACCATGCGATGAAGCAAAAATACCGAGTGGCTCACGCTCAATGCCTGCTGTTGGACTCCTTCACCAGTCAAACAATTTATAATTTGTCACTCCCAAGACTCGGGATCAGATTCTCACAAGTAAGTACATACTACGTGCAAACATTGCAAACGAGTCCCTGCGCAGTTCCACACACCAAGCTAAACTCCTGTAAAAAAAAAAGAAGCGAAATATACATACCTTCATACATTGTACATTCTGAAAGTTCCGTTGAATATTACCTGTCAAACTGCTCGCACATCGGCATGGTCACAGGCAGCGTTGTCGTGTCATTGAAATGGAAAATCGTAATATCCTCCCGAAACTGTCAATCGATACCTTCCAATGATTACTTCACCTGGAGAATGAGATGGCGAAGGCAGACGCAACCAAACTCCAGCGGTCGGTCGGTTCACTCACCGGTGTTCTCACATATTAAACTCATTTGAGTGTAAAGGCATTTGTCGACTAGTTCGAGTATCGAATTGCACGATGGGAAATAATGGAATACGATGTGCGAGCGGGTTATGTTGACTGCAGCAACAACAGCTACTTACTTTCAAGTGATTGTTGAGACTGCACCTTCTTGGCTGGATTCCAGTTTTGAATCTAAAATCGTAGTGGTGTCAACCAATTTGTTGTCAGTGAAAGTACGATGAGCTTCGATACATGAGCAATTTTTATGCTTTACTTTCGCAGTGGGTGATGCAAGCTTGAGTTCGATTTAGGTCCTTTCAGATAAAAGCGACAATTTTTGTATTAGCCAGTCGTTTAACTCGGACTTACAAGTAGTATCAATGAGCAGGATCTCTTTGGCAAGGTTTGCCTCGGGAAACACAAGGTTAGAGGCCTCAACAGACCCTTTTGAGAGGGCGTTGCAAAAAAGTTGTACAATGGATTCCTCTTATTCCTCGTCTCTGGAACTTCTGAAGAAGTTATTGTAGGTTATCTCAGACAACTCTAAATATACAGTCGAAGTTTGATAACTCGAATGAAATTGGTTGGCAATAGCGCCAAGACTGAAATTTACATGTAATTTGACTTCGATAACTCGGACTTCGATTGCTCGAATTTCTTGATGACTCGAACAGATTATTTGGCGTCATCTTCGATAAGTCGAATTCTGAAGATAAATTCCCGAATTCTTCGTATGCCACAAGTTCGTTTTATAAGGAATCGCTTTCGGTGCACTGCGTTTGTATGTTCCTTTGACCTTGTATAAACGAAATCATGATTTTGGTGATTTTCAGAACTCTCAAGCGAAAGAAATGAGGGAGAAATTCAACTGCAGATGGAATTTTAAGCTTCAAGAAATACCAGAAATAAACAAGCGGTTACGTACGATGACTTTCTGCAGGTGGATGGCGATATTGTTAACAATATAATAATAATAATATATTGATATTGTTACTTAGGAGTTTTCCACAGATGAAGATTTTGTCGAGTTATTAAGATGTGAATCCGAATCTTTTCAGTTCCACAATAACGATGAAATAGGGAAAGACTTGGCGATAATTGAGGACGATTTGATTCAACCACCTTCAAACGAGTTGGTTCCAAATTCATTACTCATTTTGCGTTTATATTAAGAGGCTCACGAAACAACAAATGATTCTGTGTACCCAACTACAATGGTTTAAGTTCCATTGATCACTTTATATCAGTCAAAATGTATATCAATTCTGTATTTCACTTGGTAACTCGATGTATTGATAACTCGAATTTTGTTTGTAGCAAGTGGTGGTTCGAGTGATCGAAGTACGACTGTATTTGGAATCACGGGCATGAAACGCGTTTGTATAAGGAGATACTTTCTTCCGATGAACCAAAAAAAGAGGCAAAGTTAGCATGCTTGGTCATACGCAAAAGAACAATGTACTGAGGCAGAAATTTCAATTTAAAAGTGGGGAAGAACAAAAAAGAGAAAATTATGCCAGGCGAAAAGGATCAAGATGCTTATTGGACCTTGGAAGATGAAACACGACATTAGGTCGATGTTAGAATGTCAGGATACATTTCGACACTGAGCTTACTCATCGGTCTTAGGTCATGGAAGACATTTCGTCAGTTTAATTAGCTGTTCAACTGAAAATATTGTCGTATGGAACGAAAGAAGAACGCCGCGCTGTTGTTCCAATGCTTACCTCGACATTTACAGAAGTAACCGACAACAGTATCATATTGGCGTCACGTGGAAGTTCCAAAAATAAATTTAAAGGATGCAGATGGATGCTTTGGACAGCCTTTAAATTTTTTTGCTTCATTGTAAGTGTGACTTTTTAGACTCGTTACCACCTCTGTCATTGGCGATGAGCTTTATTTTACATTTTGTGTCTCAGTGGCATCTTGTGAAGGAAGCTTTTCAAAATTAAAATTAATTAAGACTTATCTAAGTTTAATCTGGCTTGGCTAATCTGGCTATACTTTTAATCGAAAAAATGCACACAAGAAATATAGATTTTAATTATTTAATCAAAATATTTAGTATAAGCTCGGAAACAACTTTAAATAAAATCCTTCTCCGTGTTGTATTCTCAAATATTTTAAGGGGTGAAAGCTTGCTGTACCACCCCGAGTGCCACTGCCTCTTAATCCGCGAGTCCTTCTCAGTCTGATCATCTAGCTGTGAGATCATCATTGTTTCGTAGCCCTACACACTGTACCATCCTGTTAACATATATCCTGTAAATAATCGATTCAACCATCAAGAGATGTTTTGCCATGGTGGCTAAGTTGTGTGCATGTGTTTCGACGCAAATTAGCCTCACTGCCTGGGTTCGATTAACGGCCGGTAACACCGGCGATGCTCAAAGAGTAATAAATGTCTAGAAAAAGCATCTCAAACTTGGCCGTTCGCAGTCGGCATAAAACTACAGGACCCTTCCACTTGTGAGAGAACAATAGAACGGACAATACGAGTGGTTGCTGTAGCAGCTAAGTCCTGGCCCTCTATTGTATTATATTACATTTGAAAAACCCTACAGTGGCTTGGTATTCGAAATTACTAACGTACCCACGGGCCCTTTCTGAAGATACGCATACATTAAGGTGTAAGGAAACTTTGTAGGAAGCGAGCTATGTTTACTTTCATACCTCGGAGTTGCGTAGGCATTAAACATTAGTAAAAACTCAGTTGGAATATAAATCATGTGTCTTATTCAATTTCATCAACAGAATCGTACAAAAGGTTAATGAAGACTATGGGCACTGTTGCCGATCACTTCATGGAATTGTATTGGAGCGTCAGGAAATGTGTCTATCAATACCCCTCCACAAAAATGGTTACACTCGTAGATACCCATACTGTTTCCTTTTTAAGTAAGACGAACATTTTAAACAATTTTCAGCTTGTAAGTGCCTGCCTAAATATGTTTAACAGAAGTGGGGATCCATTTCCGGATTCTACTAAGGCATTTGACAGAGACTCTTTATTATTAAATAAATTGCATCAAAAGGCTTTAGAAGCTTTTACTGGTTTCCTTCCTACCCAGCAAATCGAAAACAAATGTTAAAAATCCAAGAGAATTTCAACTTGTTGGAAATTACAAAGACTGGACTGTGGACTATCCACAAGGATTGGTTTTGGGGTAAGAATTGTGGAAAAAATATCTACATTTGCTGATGATACTGGTGTTTCCTACTGACTTACATTGGCGAGCAAAAATGGATAAATCATTTTAGTTTCTGTGGTTTTCACCAATAAAATTTTTTCCTTAGGACGGATTTGATTGAAAAGGCAAAAGATTTATTCGACCAGAGTACAAGAAGTTACAAGAATGTATATATACATGTATACATTGTCTATATAAAGGATATGTGCGTATACACATGTCTATAGGGGTATATACATGTGTATATGTATGCATACTTAGGTTAACTTAAGTTAGTTTGTACGTTTTATTTTAAGGTAGAATGTAAGTTAGCTTGTACATTTTTATAAAAACCGTCCAGTCATTAAGTTTTCCAATTTTTTTCTAAATATTAAGTTGTTCCTTTTAAATTTTCATTTATATTTTACTCTGTTAGGTTAGGTCGACAGACATAGATTAAGATTAAGTTTAGCTTAGAGTGCCCGCCTAGGGCCAACTGAAATAAAATTAAAACTATGAGGATCCCATGCAAGTTTTCCACGTGATCTTGGCATCATACTCAACGCTAACAGCGACATTCTAGTTGAAAAATCAGGTTTTTATTTCTAAATTTTTAAAAATTAAATTTCAAAAATAATATATATATAAATATATAAAAAATACTCAGAACAACATCGTTTTACTATCTCAAAAAATCTTCAATCATGCATGCACAGAAATGCATGCCAGCGCAACGTACTTCTGGTACAAAAACGGGAAAACTGTTTATCCTCACCTCTTTGAAATCGGAATGGCAAAAGTGGATTCCAAAACACCAAAAGCTATTGCGATCATTACGCGAGAGGACATTTACGATGACCCTGAGAAGAAATGGGCTTGTGTCCGCTATTAAAATTAAAAAAAAACAGTACTGTACAAAAAAAATAGAGGGCCTATCAACTTTCTTCAAATAAAATAAAAACTGAATTGCAGAAGACTAACAAGTCAAAACCAAAAGGTTCTAGTGCGACAGAAAATTAACATTTCAATCAAATCCGTAGTAACAATATGGGTGGCGCGACAGTTCGAGGCGGACCTGGGTCTAGCTTCTCTGTTCTTTCACGAGTGGAAGGGACCTACAGTTTAATGCCGACTCCGAACGGCGAAGTTGAGAAGCTTTTTCTAGACAGGAATACTATTTGAGCATTGTCAGTGACTCGCAAGAGGTGGAGCCGTGAATTATTAAAGGTGGTAAATTCCGGTACCGAACCTGGCACCCTCTGCGTAGGAGTCGACGCACTAACCCACTACGCCACGGCGACCCACCAAATTCGTAGTAAGAAAACAATTTTATAGATGAAAAACGACAAAAACTTAAATTATGTATCCAGTTTTGCTCACCACTGTAGAAGAATTGAATCCTTGTTAATTGGGCACAAACATGCAGGTGAAATTATCTGCAGTGTCAATCGTACAACTCCTAGCCTTGAAATTTTCAGGAACCTAAACTTAAGTTTTAAAAATACTCATTGGGTAATCTGTGTTCAGGTTAGAGCATATGAAAATTAAAACCGGATATTATATAATAGTTTCTGCCAGGCGTAGTTAGTCGTTACATCTCATTTTTACAGTTTTCATTCTGTTGTTGCTCATCGTCTCTTAAAATTCCTTCCTGAATACATCACAAAGACTCGTAAATTTAGTATTATTAGTTAATGGCAAGAAATAGATTTTTTTTTATAATTACACGGATATTGCACAAACCTTGGAACCGTTAACTTAACTTATATGTAATATCCGTCTGGATTCTCTGTTTTTTATTTGCATACTTCTTTTGGAACATATTCACAGTATTTTGCCCAATCGACCTTTTGAATTTTTTCGATGTCAAAATATATGAAAAAAAAAAAATCGAAATCGAATTTTTGTTCGCAGTCATGGTGGAAGGTGTGCTGGACAGTTCTATCGAGACTTGCGTGAGGTCATCGCGGGAATTTGTATGACACCAGAAACTTAAAGGGCAAACAAATAAACTTTTTTCATACAATTGAAAAGGATAGCGGATTATTATTCAACATTTTCCTACTCATTTAAGTTTCTGCAACAATTCACTGCACATAATGGAAATTGCTTATATAATACCATTAATAAACTTAGGTTTGCAATTCAATGCGTGTTTTTCATTCATAATTTTTTTACATGAAATTAAATTGTGATGTAAGCTTAAGCAACTCATCTATCCAGTGTCAAAAACTGACCCTGAGTGACGTCACAAAACAAATATGGCGGTTTTGACAAGCTGTCCAGCACACATTATTATCTTTCCACCACGGTTCGCAGTCGCTATTATGCAGTGATAGACACTGGGTTATTGTATGTGTTTTAAAATCCAAACTCATTATTTGAGTTGCAAAATTTGGCAAAATCCTACCTCATTATTTATATATTTTTTAAAAATACACGAATATTGTTGTCAATAAAGCTATGTATTATTTATGTTTTGAAAAGATTTAAATAAAAAGAAAATCTTCATTCATGATGTTTCGTCTCAATACGTAGTACAGACAATTTAGTTCTGCATATTGAATATTAATATTTCAAAATTCATATTCGTAATTTGAAAATGTGTAGTGGCGTAGTGGGTTGGTGTATAGCAGACAACCGTTTGGGTTTGATCGAATGCCATCATCATCGAACTGTGAAAGCTGCTCGAATGAAACTGGATAGTCAATGACAGGCACATGGAGGAACACCTGAATATATCGTTTTCGCATCAAAAAACAAGTGAATCATCAGTCAATCAGAAGAAAACAAACACAGGTGCCACTGATGAACCCTGCGTGTCTTCTCGCCCCGTCCTCAACAGAACGGCCGAATTTAAAAATAAATTTTAAATATTTGCTCAACACCCCTGGCGCCGGGAGAGGAACTCGTCCTCTCACCAGGAGTATCACACGGTTGCGGTGGTTCCTTAATAACTTATGCAAACATTGCGGGTAACATCGGAGTGGTGGTGGTGGTTAACAAATTCGCATCGCAAGATAACCCCTCCACGGGGCGGATAAGCATCGGCAGAACACGGTAAGATTACATCAATCCACGCAGCGGACGAGTCTGATTCAATAAGGTATTAATGTTGCCACATCGACCGAGTATCTTAATCTCATTCCCATACCCGGAGCGCTTTCATCTTGCGAACGGCAACCTAATCATTTGGA
Source organism: Eristalis intricaria (assembly GCA_964034865.1). Taxonomy (NCBI): domain Eukaryota; kingdom Metazoa; phylum Arthropoda; class Insecta; order Diptera; family Syrphidae; genus Eristalis; species Eristalis intricaria. The sequence continues at coordinate 126,426,226 of OZ035873.1, forward strand.
ACAACGTTCTTCTCGTTTGGCCTTTTCTAGTGTTCTCCTCCCGAGCCGCACCGCCCTCCTTCACCCTGCATTCCAATTATAATGGTTTTCTTTTCTTTTTTTTGTATTTTTAGATGTAAATACCAGCAAGCACTTTTCACTTCTTGTATATGGGCGACTGTGGCGTTTTGGAGGCTTCGAAAATCGATAAGGGCACTCGTGTGGCTTCGGCTGTTTCAAAATGAATGGAATTTAGCCACAACATCGGCAACAAACGTACGTGAGTCCATGTACACATCGTTCTCGGGAATGCGCAACTGAAAGTGTCACAGAGGGGTTGAAGGCGATGTACTGACTCTCGCACTGAGTGGTTGAGGAGTCACTTGCACCAGTGGATGCATGCTCAGTACTCCTAATTCTGAAGTTCCGGAAATGAAATCCATCCCCTGTCATTGCACTGTCGCCTTGTGGTCTGACATCGATTGGACACAACTGTTTATGCACGCATTTCCTAAGACAAATTAAAAACCGAAGGAGGAAAAAAACTGTCAGTTTGACAAGTGTCACCCGATATCTTCATTGGTCAGCAACTGTTGTCGTATCCAATTCAGCTCGTGGCACAGTTTTCATAAAAACTCACACGTGAAATTGAGTTTCTTCGGAAAGCAGACCAGCCCTCCGAGGCCGATCCACACAAATATTAAGTGTCCCTGCGTGTTTTGACAGATGGCGCGGAATGGTGCAGTTAAACCCTTTCCTAAGCATTTTGGGAGGGAGCGATGTGCTGCATCGAGGACGATCGCTTAAGACTGACGAGTGAGTGGTCGTATCTTAAGAGGCTACCGAGTGAAGAAGTGCAATTAATCTGCGTGTAATCCGAGTCGCGTCGCTCAATGCTTGTGTTAATTCTTCTCTGTGCTGTCGCCTTAAATTAATTAGGAGCTCTGAGAGGAGTTGTCTCCTTGGGGGGAGATAAAGAGTGCATAACTTCTCTTCAAATAGTTCGAAGCTTATGAAGCAAGTCGATTGACAAGCCGTCGTAAGCTAGAGGCATTGCACGTTCTAGACGTTAACTGGGTGGGAAATGGATTTCTTACTGATCACCAGCACATGAGGCAGAGTTCACAAATGGTCGGAATCTGACGCACAATTAAAGCCGTGAGTTCGGTCTTCAGCATGGCTTCATTATGCAGGCAGTTCACCGAAAGCGCAAGTACACTCTTTGAGACTCTTTGGCGATTCAACGCATCAACGGAGAAATGTGGCGACTAGGTCATCGGTGGAGTCTTAATTAATTGGCTGCAACGTCATTGGTCATTGGTGCAACGTATTAAGAGTCAAGTCATCCACTTTAGAAGAGAGGCCAACATTCGATTTGGTACTGCCGAAATCTGTTACGGTTTGGTTACGGTGTCAGGAAATAGTTCCTGGGGATATGCAACAAACTCGCATGTTCCGGTGGAGCCGAACCAGTGTAAAACATCAATAAATCATGTTTATTTCGTTCATAAGTTTACAAAGCGAGCCACCACACAATTTACAATCATGTGGCAATTGCCTGTGTGCATTGTGGTAATGTCTCAGTGACCCAGGCGTTCTCCTGTGGATTTAAAGTACGCTCTTAGCGAAAAAGGAGCCCGTTCTGTAGGCTCAGCGTAGCCATTAGATCCTGCGAATATGTACGCGTCTCGACTTGGACAGCGACGATCGAAAGAACGACAGCAACAAGAAGCTTTACGACTACGCATACATCATCCCCTTGCAACATTAAATGATGACACTGTTCATAAACTAGATATCAGCGAGCATCCTAACGAGGCAATCACGAATCTGAGAAGAATAGTTCCCAAGCTTTACCGCAACGCGCTTAATCTTCCCAGAGAGCAAAATTGCCTAACGACATCGAATAACGAGCTCCCTGGGTAGCTATTTATTACAGTTGAACATGGTGGTGGCGGGGTCATGGAATGAGGGTGTATGGCAGCAAAAGGAGTAGGGAACTTGTAATTTTTTGCAAGTACCATGGATAGATTCCAGTATTTAAACATAATAAAATAAATATCCGAGAAAGTGCCAGCAAACTAGGTTTGTGTGATCATTTTATATTTCAACACGATAATGATCCAAAGCATACTTCTTACATTGTAAAGCTTTGGCTACCGAATAATGTTCCAAAACAGTTGCATACACCTCCTCAATCACCAGACCTTAATCCCATTTGTGGGAGTTGATGGACCGGCGCATGCGTCAACATAACATATCGTCCAAAAATATGCACAAAGAAAAACTGCTTGAGGAATAGTCCAAAATAACTCGTGAAGATACGAATCGCTTAGCAACTACAATGGGAAAACGACTGACGGAAGTCATATTCAGAAGAGAAGATTTTAATTTTTGTCCTTCTTTTCGTTTAGTTTTAAATGGTGTAGCAAACTTTTTTTGTATTAGGTTAATTCAATCCTCATTTTACGAAAACTGAGTCAGTTATTTTTGTTTTTTTGTTTTTGAATTACTTAATTGCTATTGTCTTAAATTAACTCAAGGTTTAATTTGTTTTCCCGATTTGTTCGTCTTTTAATTTTAATGAAAGTTTCATGATTTGTACGCAGACTTTTTGCACTGACTGTACATCAATTATCATCGAAGCTAAGTCGGGTATCACACCACCACACCATTCCAAGAGCCACACGGATTTGAACAGCCCGACGTATGCAGTGGACATTGTAGGGCGCACAAAATAAACACAAAACCGACACTAATTCAAGATTTTAAATTTAAAAATGAACATCAGTTGGGCCCCTTCTGTAGCAATTGGTCACATTCAGGTCAAATTTAATTTAAGCAATGAACTTAAACAAACTAAACTTAAAAACTAGTGCACTAGTGGGCAGGGCTAGGGTGGAAAAGGACAGGATTGTAGAAGTCGGCGAAGAGAGGCTTTGCTGAGATGTAAGTTGAAAGAGTGTTCCATGGTGTAAGCCACTTAACATTTTTGAAACAGGTGAGTTCAGGCCGTAATTAGTGCGATGTGGTGTGATGCGGAAGTGGATTGAAGATCTAAGTTTATGGGGATTGGTGCGAAGAGAAATCTGTTCTAGAAGCCCGGGACAGTCGCTGCAAATCTGCGGTTTTACGACTGTTTTCGAGTGAGTCAAAGCAATTGAGAGTAAGGCGATCGGGGTATAGAGGCAAGTTGATTCTATCAGAAAAGGCAAGATTGCGAAGAGCGAAACGTAAGAACCTACGTTGGACAGCTTCAATACGACGAATGCGGACCGAGAAGTGAGGTGACCAGACTTGGCTGGCGTATTCTAGAATTGGTCTGACGAAGGTGCTGTGACATAGTGATTCGAAAATTCTTTTGACCAGCGTTTGACAAAGCTAAGTACGGCGCTTGCTCTACTTATAATATTGTCAACATTTAATGACATGTTGAGCTCGCGATCACAAATGACGCTTAAGTCACTTAACAATGAGACTGAGGGCACTGGATATTATGCTGAATATACCATACAATATAATGGTTGAATGCAGCTTCAAAATAAAGTCAGAACCAATTTTGGATCTCACTCCGTTGTTGTTTAATTTAAATATCATTTCCTATCATTCTTCTCTGGTCACTCTGTAGTACGCTGTCAGTATGAAACGGGAGTCTTTGCTTTGTCTCAAAAATTTCCACACATAGTCTTAGAATAAATTAAACAAACTTCTTTGACTGGCGCTCGGGGTTGAACCAGGGCCTCAACCAACTCATCTATGTCGGTTTTGTGCTATTTGCTTCCAGCCATGGACGTTCAGCTGATTGAGGTAATTTTCCAGCTGCGTTCGCCATCGGAGGCGTGGTCTTCCTTCTCCGCGTTGTCCCTCGGGGTTGGAGGCGAAGACTTATTATAGTCAACACATCGACGAAGTCCAATCGATCAAGGTTACGCAAAATACAATCAAAGCCCTTTGGATGTGGAAGTCCACAGTATAGTAATAATAATATCTCTGTCTAAAAGGTAAAACATCTTGTGTCAATTTTGTACAATTTTGAATTTTAAATGACTGGATGGCGCTGTTTGTGGAGTGCCTGCCCCTAGTTAGCGGGGTTCCCGGTTCGAATCCAAGTGAAAAGCAAAGTTACTATGCTTTTCTGGTTTTCAAATCTGGTGTAGTCACCATTTGCCATTGGGATCAAATTAACGGCACTATCACTGGAGTAGTCAACCAACGGTAATAGTCTGACTATGGGTATCACAATGAAGCAATATGGTCAATGAGTACTTTTAAAAACTTAAACTTTAAATGGTCCACAGAAAATTCTTTCTTTACATATATGTAGCATAATTATTTTAGACCATAATTATTTGTGGTAGATTGAATAATTAGTTAAGTTGTAAATTATTACTTTTTTTCTAGTTAAGACTCCACACTAAGGTCGACTTAAGGTATTTACTCGTATATTTGAGAAATAAATTCGGTAAATCAACTTAATTCGCCATAAGAACATCAATCTCGATACATTTTTCTAGTAAAATAATCATAAGTAATTCTGATTCTCTTCTGGAGAATATATTTAAAATAATGTTAAATAGCTTAAACAACTTAAGTCGACTTAAGATGTTTTAACTTTTAAGCGCAGATACGGTGGGGAACAGCCAATTTTGCGAAAGGTTTTTCTATACTGTTATTACCAGGATTAGGATTCGCAAAACACTGAAAAAGGCAAAAAAGCCATTTATTAAAAAACACGAAAAGGAACATAAATGCACAGCCCCCTCAAGGAAAGTTTTGATTTCGTTGCTCTCTCAAAATGAATTACTTAGATTTATGAAAACAATTTTATTATTTAAGGAAGGCTTGATGTATTATTGTTTGATATAAACAATAACTTTTTGTACGTATTGCACTCAAATTTAATAAATTTAAGTAAAGCACAAAATGAGACATGAGCCCGTACCGAGCCCTCCCTGTTCCTAATTCGAACCCTTAGCGTTCCAGTAACGAGCCCTCCATATTAATAGCATACAAATTAAATCATCGTTATTTTATAGTTCATTTATTTAAAAGGTAAAAAGGAAAACATTATTAAATAAATTCATGACAAAAATGAATCAAAAACATACAAAATTAACAAAAATAAGTAACGTTGTATATTTGCGTTCATTCTTTTCTTGTCGATACATCAATGGGTTTTAAATGAATAACCAACGGATGCAATGAACAAATCTTAGCTCCAAAACATAATTTTATTTGAAATGTTAATTATGAAAATATTTATACACATGTATTTACACGTTAAAAATGTATAACATACAACATATTTATAAAGTATCCGAAAAAAATTGGTAGTTTGTCCTATGATGCTGTACGAAATAACAACAAATATGACGTAAACAAAATTCAACAAAATTCGTAAGCATAAAAGTATGCATATGTACACATTAAAAGTCTGTGTGCCCGTTGTTTTTAATAAGTATCTAATTTGATCTTGAATCTAAGACAATCGGTCGAGGGTGCTCGGACATTGTCTTGGTTGTGAAAACATACCTAATCAGACTTTTACAGTTCAGATGGCATTATTTCTATATGTAATACATTTTGTAGCAAAGCTTGGAATTAATATACATAAATACTTCAATTAGTAAAAAGTCTATCTACATAAAATGCCGTATTTTAATTTTTGTTTGAAAATTTGCTGGGCTCTAGGGTGGTGTACTCTATAGAAGCCTAGAACTACCAACAGATGCATGTGCTTTTTTTAAGTCTTCGAAATTGTTTTTTTTTTCTTGTTGGTCGACTAAAAACCCAAAATGTGGGTCGCCGTGGCAAAATGTGGGCTTGAATCGTCGACTTCTACGCAGAGGGTGCCAGATTACATCCCCGAATTTACCAGTCCTAATTTTTTGTTTTTTTATGCGTATTACGTATTATGAGTAGGAAACATGCTTGCACAGATTTACATATGTATGTAGATGCAAACGCGAATTTTTTAGAGAGAAACCGTCAAAATGGGCAAAAAAGGCAACCACGTCACAAAAAGGCAGTAACGATATAAACAATCAAAAAAGACATAAGATATATATATTTGAAATCATGGGGCATTTAATGTGTTCGTATAAAATCGATACTATCTTCCGATGAACCAAAAAAAAAGAAGAGGCAAATTTATCAAAATCCTATCCCTGGTTATTACTCTTTGAGCATATGTTATTACAACTCTTTGAGGTGGTGCCATGAAAATTATTTTGGTCATACCTGGAATCGAATCAGTTGCGTATGAGTCTACGCACAGACCCACAACGTCAATAAGCTTTTTTTTATGAAAATATTAAAAGCAGTGGACCTAAAAGACTACCATGAGGTACGCCAGACGATACCACAATAATTCTTCACCGAATTGTGTTTTCTGTCAGCGTAAATGAACCGAATGAATGCCAAATAAGCTTAATCTAATCGATATTTAGTGAATTAAGTTAGTCTTAGTATATTTTAGGACATTAATTTCCTTCGAAGTCCGTATTTTGCAAAGTCCCACTTAGATCTCATTTCGTGTGCTTCTAATTTACTACTTGCAATAGTTGCACATTCCGAAGTGGATTTGCGCCGAGCTTTTCAAGCAAGAGCTGTGCGAGTTATTGTTCTTTAACGAGTGGAAGGACCCATAGTTTATACCAACGGCAAGCGGCGAATTTTCTCATCCGTTATTAATAGCGGCTTTTTCTCAGACCCTCCAATCAATGACTTGAGAGATATGAAAGTTAATGTGTCCAGGAGCAATCCTGGAATTTCAGCGATTGTTCAACTGCTACCCTTCCATTTTTAATTGAATTGATTTGAATAAAATGCGGAGTGATTGTAACAATCACATACATCTATTGTGCCCCTTTTTCTGATCTAATGTTCTTAGCGCTGACTTCAGAAATTTGATTATCTCTCTAAATAGAATGTCCATATAGGCAGTTGCTATTGTGATTCTGTTCGCTTGATGTCAGACTTTGATATTCGACGGGTAGGTGCTCCATGGGTTCCTTTGATTGTACACAGTGTCAATAGATTTCAGAGCTGATGTGCCCCATTTTGTGCAAATTATACTTGCATGAAAAGTGAACACTAAGAGCGTCACAAGATACCTTCGGTGAGGTTTATTCAGTTTTAGGGCCTCCTTTGTTCTTTCGGAATCGACCTTCATGAAGAACTGACCGTTCCAAAATTGGATGACCCATTTATTTGATCCCCCGGGTATCTGAGAATATCGATATTTTTAAATTAAGTAGATTCAAGGGCGAAAAGTTCAGCTTTGAACATTTTGGACACTGTTACGAGAGGCATGTGTAAATTGCATCTAGGTCCTTCAATGCTTACACCTATCCCACCCATGAATTTCGGAACACACTGGGGGAAATTTCCCATTCGGCCATCTTGTAGTGGCATTTTATATTTTTATTGCACTGATTATTAAAAAATTGGCGCTCTTAAGCGGAATTTGTGAAAGGGGAAAAAATTCCTGTCACTCATGCATAAGAGCTCTTGGGAAATTAGTAAGGCAACAAACCAATATGTACCCTTGGGAAAATTATATTAGCGAATCCTCGGATATGTTCAAATATGTTCCCAAAAGTAGAAACTTAGCTTTGACATGAACCTGATGATTGCAGTAATGCCAAGCTACTCCTATGTGTTGGTGAAATCCGTTACAAGTGGTGTGACTTGGATAAGTTCACCGAGTGGACAGCCAAATGCTGCACCCATTTTCTTATTTTCACCACACCACGAATTTGGTCATCAGAATAAAATGGATGGGAAAAGAAAGTTGGTGGCTGTTGGAGGCTTGAGTTTGATTGATCAAATAAATATATTATCATCTCCTTTGTGCTGACGTTAATCGTGGATGTAGAACTTCATACTAACTGCAAAAGATGAAGCTAATCTAAGCTCCAACCAGACTCCTACCTCCGGAACACTTACCTTAGCGTCAGCATTCATGCCCTGATGGCGACGTAAGCTGCAAGACGATAATGATCATCCACCCTCGCCTCGCCACAACTCAAACTCAAACACGCCCACCTTTCACTCTTCCTACAACGAACCTTTCACTGATGGTCAGGGACTCTAGGTGACGGAAATAACTCTTGGATGTGATCTTAAAACATGTGGGGGTTTGTATCCCATTCTAGTCCGAACTGATTTATTGACGGAACTTACTTTCCACGAGAAGAGCTGAGGCATCGATAACCCTCACCAATAAAAGACCCTTAAAATATTTTGACGTAAAAAAAACACATTTAATGAACAGTTTGAATAAAAAAGAAACACATTAACTACAGTATGTACATCAGTCGATCAGATCTTGGGATCACTTGGGGTGAGCTTGACGATTTTCGCCGACTCTTCCCACAGCAGCTTGGCCTTGTCCATATCCATGGCGGCTGCGTTCAGCTGATGTTCCTTCGAGTCCATGAAGTATTTGCCCGACACGCCGGCAACTTCATCAGAGGAAGCCAGGAATATTGTGGTTTGAGCACCCTGCTTGGGTGTCTTGAAGAAGCTCTTGGTGATGGCCATCATCGGGTAATTGAGTGGGAAGGGCACGTTCCTCCAAATGCCCGAGTCAATCATGCCCGGATGCAAGAAGTTCACCGTGACATTGGTTCCCTCCATGCGCTTGGCCAGTTCTCGGGCGAAGTAGATGTTGGCGTATTTCGACACGTAGTACAGGTAAGCGGCTGGGAAGGTGCCAATCGGATTCAGTTTGTCCATATTGACCGACGCCAACTTGTACAGTTCTGAAGCCACAATGACAATGCGACTCGGGGCGCTCTTCTTCAACAGATCAATGAGCAAGTGGGTGAGCAGGAATGGGCCGTAATGGTTGGTGGCCATGGTCAACTCGATGCCGTCTTCGCTGGTGGCGCCTCGGAAGGCGAGCGCCATACCGGCGTTGTGAATCAAAACATCGATCTTCTTCTCGGTTTTGACAATATCGGCGGCGAATTCTCGCACGGACTTCAGAGAGCCGAGGTCCAGCTTCTTCAGGATGAGGTTGTTGTTTCCGGTTTCCTTTGAAATTTCATCTAACGAGAGGTTGATTTAGTTTTCGAAGTTGAGTTCACATCGGTGTACATACCTTTGGCAGCCTGTGCTGTTTCCTGGTTCCTGCACGCCAAGATGATCCTAGCGCCTCTTGAGGCCAGATCTCTGGCGGTTTCCTTGCCAATGCCGCTGTTGGCTCCGGTGATGATGACGGTTTTTCCCTTCATTTTCTGAAATGAGAAAAATTCAAATGAGAAACGATAGCAATGCAAAATTTTGACTGAAGTTGAATTTGACTAGAAGACCGAACGCAACGACACTAGCAATGGAGGGAGTAGAAAAAACAATGAGCCTCGTGCGAATTGAAACACGCACGTTAGATGATCACATTAATGATAATAATAGTGGCATGACAATCCGATGTGGACCAGGCCCTAGCTTCTACAGCAACCACTCTTGCTTCTCGTGCTAATGTTCCATCACGAGTGGTGGGGACTTATCAACTCCGAACGGAGATGTTCAAGAAGATTTTTTCTAGACAGGACTACTCGTTGAGTATTCTCAGTGATTTGGAAGAGGAGGAGCCGTGAAGAGATCTGTCTAGAATCCACATGTGCTAATATCACGTCAGAAGCTATTCAGCGTGGATGTTAAGTTCAATTTTATTAAATTGATACACTCAATGCTTCAATTGTTAAAAATTCGATTGTTTTTCTTGTCAGCATTTTGAACATTTGGTCCTTCGACTCGGATAAAGCCTTCTATGACTGCCTTCTTTGACCAGTTCGAGTGAGGTCCAGAGAGAACAGCAATTGGCGATTGGAGGAAGGAAAGAAGCACCATGGGCACATCAGCTGGCGGATAGAGCAGTTGCTTAAGTGCCTGCTCTTGGTAAGAGGGGGCCCCGGTTAGCATCTCAGTGAAATCAAAGTTAATACGCTTTATCCGGTTATCAAATCCATTTACCATTGGTCGATCAGTGCTGGACAAACATGGTCTAAGTTTGCTAGTGAATTCACTAGCAGGCCGGCTGTGCAAGACAAGACACAGCATCCACTGAATAGATGTGGGGATATCTTAGCGCTTTCAATACAAACTACATGGGATAAGGTAAGAAGCTGTACAACAACTGTCTCAGGAGTAGACATGTGGCACAAGGTTGTTAGACTGAGACATGCCGAAGGTGGAACAAAAAGCACCACAGCCTGCTTTGTTCCGAGCAATAGTTTTCCGGAAAAAGACTTCCAGTCGTGGCGTATGCAACCTCACGAGCGACAGGGATCAGTCGCATGCATGGCAACAAACGCATTGATCACGAACAGAGCGCATCAGAGAGAAAGTCGTCCAGTCACAGTGCGCTGAAAATGTTGGCAATGTTCTAAAATATAATGAAGATGAGAGGAGCTGTGCAGAACTTGGTAGTTCGAACATCAAGCAGGCAGTCGTCGAGGAGACAGAAACCAGAGCGGTTCACCCTAAGGTGTAGCGACCAGAGCGATTGAATCCAAAGGACAGTCACTAGATAGGTTCAGCTTTGAACAGACAACGAATAGAGAGATACACAGATGTCATAGAACGGCCAGAACGGTCCGAAGATGGAAGAGGGGCATGTTCAGTACTCTGGAGCGACAACGATGCAGTTGGAGATTTGTTGCTGGTCAGGAGCGGGAGAACATTCCACTCACGTTAGGACCTCTAACATTAGTTATTGCACTTTATGGGAATGGACTGACGGGAAGTGCAGAGGTCATCATGGACCACATGAACGTGATACGTCTCGTGCAAAATTGTGCACACTTTCCAAGGACGATTCCATGAACGAGAATTTAAGATAAGTCCTCAATTGGGTGCGGTATGTCTAGAATCCTTATGTACCAATATCACTTAAGAAATAATCGCAAATAACACCACCCGGTCCAACAACCGGGCCATCGTTATATTCGATCTCGTGATCACTATCAGATCACGAACAAGCGTTGGAGTGCAGACACTCGCAAGATCGGTGGAAGCTAATGGAGCTAAGAATACTTGATGGTGTGAAGTAAATGCCATCTTGAAGAATGAGAAAGTAATCCAACTCTTAGCACAGCTGACCAATTTCAAGACTCGAAAATTGTACAGCCATGAAGGCAGTATCATGACTTAGTGCCGATCGATGTATAGGAGATAAGGGAGATACGACATTTTTTCATGTTAGTTTTGTACGTGGTTCTACAGTCCTGGACATCAACCAACAATTGCCCCCAAATGTTACTCCTATGAAGCTGGTGGAGGTCCTCCCTCTAATGTGGGCGCCATCTGTTAAGTTGTCGCACGGGCGTTGAAACGAAGTAAGAGAGCCGCTTCAATGGAGTAATGGAGTGTACAAGGCCTCATAGGGATCATGTGTCCCGAAGGAAAACCCGCAATAATTCAATCATGAACTTCAAACCGAAGACTGCAAAGCTATTGAGGAGGAAAGGTCAACAGACAGAGAACTTGGCCGCCAATATTTTTCGACTTCTGCCAATCGGATTGACATAAATTTAAATCGGTGTAACTCGATTTGTGTCTCAGTTTGAACCGGTTCATCAACTTGAGATTAGCCAAATTGGAGAAATAGAATTGCTTGGTGCAAATTGACCATAGCAACCACTGCCAGCGACGATCTGGTTTTTCTGCTCGCTACGAGGAAGATGGGACCCCCCTCCCCCCATTCACGGTTTCAAAAAATCGATTTTTTTATTTAATTCCTACAGCCTATAACTATTCAAGAATGTTGCTATAAAATTTCAAGTGAATATTTCAAAAACTCTTGAAGATAGAGCCGATTTATGGTAGAAGCGAGGTAGGTCTTATACCCAAGACTTTGCTTCTCAAAACTTTAAACGCGTTTTTCTCGAAACAGTGCGTTTCCCACTGGAACATGTGGTAACTCAAAAAATATTAATCCAATCGGTTCCAAATTTGATACGTTATTCTTTACATATATGTATAGGTATGGTTTGAACAGGGATAAATCAAATTGGCGAAGATCTTCTTTACTTTTTAACTTGATCTGTGGCTGAAAAAAAGACGATATTCAAAAAGTTTTGAAAGTCCGCAAGTTTGTTAATTTTTGTGCGAAATTAATAATCCTATCCAAACATGTACTCTTTCTAATCCCGTTGGAATTGTTAGTTTCAGAGAGCGGAAATCACATGCACATTTCATTGCTGGGACAATCACGTTTGTTTGATCACAAAACAACAAAAAAAAAAAATTATGTAAAATTATTTTCTTCTTTTTCCAGTCTTCAAATTAATGTATGCAAAGTTACAACCCTAAAAAATAATTCATGTTCATTAACTAGCAGATTGAAAAACGTCATAATTTGAAATCGTGACTGAATCACGACGTTGCTGAGGTTGTACACAAAGGCTGAACAACAGACTGAAGCTGAAGCAAGTATACTCAACTGGAACCCATTTTCATTCAGAGGACATTGAACATGTGGGTGAATTTGCACCAATAAGGAAACCAAGGTTTGTCAAGGACGAAATAGACTAGTACAGTGTTTACCAATTTCTCCATATCTCCTAGGCATTATCGGGGTATCGAAGCCTTGCAAATTCAATGAAGTCTTGTTGAAACCTCCACAAGTTCACCCGGCCGTGAGAGGTTGTCAAACTGAACAAGCTTACAGCGGAACTTCAGCTTATCTGGTTAATTTTGGTGTTAATTTTCGCTTTTCTGGTTTTCCTAATACAATTAAATCCTGTCAACCAACATATGTTTTGTCCGCCACTTAAAAATTGAAAGCTACTGACATTTGAAAACACATCAAAATCGGTCGGAGCGGCCTATTGAGGTTTCAGTAAGAAGTAATTGTAAACACGCGATTCCAGGTCGGTGAGAACAGTACAAACAACTGCACAACAAGAACAAATGTCATCGCGTTGAATCACGGAGGAACGCACAAATTATGCGTAATCAGCACACGAAATTCATGAGGTGCTCTGCTTTAAATGGCTCTCAAACATAAACTAATTGACGCAGCTCAAAACTGACGGTTTCACATGAGAGACTATTGCGTGCGCCCTCACATTGTCAAAATGACAGTTTCAATAGTGATTTTTTTCCGACTCCTCTAAAATACGGAAAAAAAAGTATTGTCATACGAGCTTTGGTAGATGACAATTGATCGGAGCAGTGTTTGATTTAAGGTTACTTCGCGGGAAATTGAAAAACAATCATTTACTGCCTGCCCTCGTATGTCACATAATTATGCTTGAATTTCTTCTCTGACATCTCCTTCTACTCCATCAATTGTCACAACAGTGCCAATTGCGTCTTTCACAACGCTTCTAGAAGCTACCACTTCAACACACAACCCGCCTGTCCCTTCACAAAACTCAGCTGCCCTTGGTAGCGAAAAATGAAAATTTGACCAGATGAGGAACTTTGGCCCGTGCGATCTTAACTTTCCTCTCCACTTAAACGTGTTTAGCTTGATGCCCAAGTGATTATGTTTAACGACTGTCGTAAAACTGGAATTCAAACCCATTTGGTTAGGTCGGTGTCATCTACTCGTGGAACGTGCGGCTGTTGACAAGTTTGAACTTTGATCTCAAATAGCTCTAGCAGTTGACAGCCAAACTCAATGCTGTGATGTTGTTGATCCAATGCATTACACAGAGTGAGCAGGTAAACAAGGTCTTTAGCATCTCCGAGCTTATATCTCGTCTCTCAGTGGTCATACGCAGGAGTCTTTGAACGATGACAGCAAATATTTGTAAACTGGAATAGATTGCACAATAACTTGAGATACACTCAAAGTTTCACCAGAGTAACACATTCTTGTCGGTTTGAAACGTAACCGGTTGTTAATGATTAACAAAATGGATAGGGTTTTATACGAAGAAGAATGTGATTACATGCGTGTCTGGTTGAAGTCCCCTTTTTGATGAAATTTATATTCGTTTTTCTAAAATGAAAAGACAAATGTCGACTCTAGCTTCCTATACGAGTTGTCGAACTCAATATATGTTCAAGCTTCAATTTTCATGCAACACTGGCGACAGTGTCCTTGCGAATGACAGCAGAAACATCATGCAGTGACAAAGCAGTCTCCACACCATTGTCATCGGAAGTTGCAAGACCAACGAAACTTGAAATAGTTCAGCTGATATGGTGACCGTTTCTTTTCTCAAACCTTCAATCGACCTCCTCCATTGATTATACACTCCATTTGCTCTTGAATCGCATCCGATTTATTACCTTCAATTAATTTCCTAGCTAATTTTCCATGAGTGGCCAACATCGTCAGACTCTTGAACTGCCTCGACCTACAGTCAATTCCGCACTAAATTGCCAACCATGCCAATGCAAGTTGCACAGATTCGGCGTCATTGGAGTTTCAAATAAATGTTAATGACAACCGGAAGTGAATATGAACATCTCGTTGACTTCAGAAAAAAAAAAATGCTGGCCATTCATTGAGTTTTAATATCCGCGTGATATCTCTTTTTAATTTGCGGTTATCCCAATTGAGTTCCACGAGTACTGGGCACACGTACGTCAGTGGAGTAATGTCTTTCGCTTTATAACCTCACATTACGCTACCTGCGACTAAAAGCAAGTGGAATGGATAATTACACGAGCAAACAAGGCTGTGAATTGTTGTTTTGAACATTTAAACGGAAAGAGGTATTAAATTCTTGCTTGACTTACTTGACGTGACTCTCACAAGGCGACCATTTTGTCGTTCGTCATTAATCTGGTATTTGTCACTACTCTGCTGAGTTGACTGCAAGGCATGTTCAATGGATGGGTGCGAGAATATATGGAAATGGATGTGGACGTGAGATGTCCGAAAGGGCAGGGAAAGGCCTCCATGGGGCAGTCAATGCCATCGAAGTCTTCGCGAACATTATAAAGACTGACAGGACGGACCAGCACAAGGAAATATTGTATTGGTTCAAGTCAGCGAAGCGGCCTTCAACCCATGCGACGGTAGAATGTCCCTTACTCCAAGCGAATGAGGAAGAACTCATACAAGATTATTTCTGAAGCGGTGGCGTGACAGTCATTTTGGCATTAGAACATAGTGGCATTGAATCAGCAAAACAATTTCTGATAACATTACTAGAGAAGGTTGTGACAGCGGGATATTTACCTCCATCTCCAAAGAAAGCTTACCAGCATGGCAACGACTGTAAGCTAGAGCGGGCTTAAAAATTAACAGAGCTAACAATCAGTACTACCGGGGAATTAAATTCCCACTAACCACACATTAAGCTTCTATGGCGAGCTGGTGTTGAAATCAATGCCTACAAAACTTTGACGAAAGGCAAAATAAAACAGCTGATTGCTGGCCCAGAAGGCAACCATCCATCGTCCATCACATCCACATCATTCGCAATGAACATCAACAGCGTCCTTGGTTACCGGCCAGATATGCTAATATTTATACTACACGGGTAGCGTGACATTCCGATGTAGAGTGGGCGTTGCCTCTTAGCAACAGCTCTTGTTGGGCCTGATTTTCTTCTATCACGAATGCATAGGACTTCCAATTATACGTCGACTCCGAATAGCGACGTTTTTTTTAAAGAGGAGTACTCTTTGAACATTGTGAAAGAGCTGGACCCGGATTAAAAATTGCTTGATTCCAGGATTGAAACTGGAACCCTCACCGTAAGATTGGACAGATCTATCCACTACGCCATGACGTCGACAGAAAAAAGAGAATATTTACTTCACGGTACACCAACATTTTCGGTAAAAATCGGGTTCTTATCTCAAAGATAATTCTGGATCTACACATCGATTGTCAGACCCATCTCGTCATATGCTGGCATAGTCTGGTGGTAGGCTTCCCTGAAAACCACCAAATTGAAGGCATTAATCAGAATTGAGAGACTTGCTTGGCTGTGCGTCGCAGGATCAATTGACACTACACCAAAGGCGGCCTGGCAGGCAATATTCAACATACCACCTCTTGACGTCTACATGCAGATGTCTGCTTTAAAGGGCGCCATAGGGATCAGCTATATTGGATGTCTCTCAAGTTCCACTGGTTATGCAAGTATATTAGATAGACCACAAACTTAAAAGCAACTATACTCCTCCGACTCTGACTTCTGCAACTTCTGGTGCTATTTCCAAACCAAGGAGGAATGGCCCATTAGCAATTCAAGTACACAAATGAGAGTGAGGATATTAAAATGCATATACGCGGGCACCTTCTCCGAATTCTTAAGCACACACTGCTTCATCAGAAACCCAATGTTTTTGTCAATGCCAGGTTCTGGCAGTCAAAGAAGGGGCCAGAATGATATCAGTGTCGGGAATGTAACCGATTGGTATTACTATTCTAATTGATAGTCAAGGGGCCATTTAAGTAATTTCAGAAATAGAAACGAAACTTCCAAAGTGGAAGCACGATTCCGCGAAGAGCTTAAGATTCCCAGCACGCAACACTCGATAAGTCTCTGCTGGGTCGAGAGGCATAGGGACATAACCGGCAATGAAGCAGAGGATGAACTCGCCAGGATAGAGCCTCGATCCATCCCAGACAATCTTTTGCATTAAACTACCTCTTTCGGATGCAAAGGAAAAAGTGAACGACACAATCATAGGGACATCAAATAGATGGTTAGACCACTCAGATGCCTTGGTCCTAGTTGAGCAGTGTAAAAACTGACAGACTTCTTCAGTGCAAGTTGCTAGCGATGGTAGTTGAACTTCATCTAAAGTCCCACGAAAAGCAGCC
Source organism: Eristalis intricaria (assembly GCA_964034865.1). Lineage (NCBI taxonomy): Eukaryota > Metazoa > Arthropoda > Insecta > Diptera > Syrphidae > Eristalis > Eristalis intricaria. Next base: position 126,442,955 of record OZ035873.1, read on the forward strand.
AACGACTGTACCTGAAGAGGCTGCGCCGATGAAGACGAACAAGAGAATACTCTCCACAACATTTGTCCCAGAATACTGGGAGAATATGTCTTCCGAGAAATCCAGAAAATGTATTATATTAGAACGGGTAACAAGGCACACACGTAGTCGCCATGGAGGAAGTTTAAAGAGGATATTTTCCACTAACGAGAATCACAATAGGTTCAGCCGAACCTAAGTAAGACGTGGCTTGCTTCGGTACCTAACCTAACCCTTATACACTGTAAACGAAATTTTATCAAATCCGAAAAACGTATCACTTTCACGAGTATGCCGGGTGACTATGTTCAATTCCCGGCATGAACAGCAACTTTCACAATTCACTAATCCATCTCTCGAGGGGCGAGGCTGCTAAGAGAATAAACCTAGCTTCTGGAACTTCTCAATTCGGTGTGGGGATAGAAATGAAGGGCAGAACAATAGCTTTACCAGTGGAGAAGTATTTATGTGAATGAGGAACGAATTCCTAAAGTAAAAGCTAATCCCGATAGTCTCAAATTCATAAGAGCGACGATGTCAAACCAAACAAAGATCAGACTTACCAAAGGGCCAACAGTAAGGAGTTCATAGTCATCTCTAGCAAATGAGCGAATCTACAGCGAAATGATAAACCGTGACCACAATGACAACTTTGCTCAGTTTCATTGAGTTTCGTTCACTTTAGTTTATTTAAGTGCTATCAGTGAATCGCTCCTCGCGTTTGAGTCTGTCGGATAACGCGGTAGAGGAAGCTCGAATCATTGGAGGCGCACACATGTTGAGAGAGACGTCCATGCATCACAACTGGATGTAGCTAGCCAACGATCGCACGAGCTAAAGAGGCTTAGATGGTTCAAGTTCATGTCAGGGTATAGCCCCTGACAACGGAGAAAAATAAATCAATCACTTTCTACGTAGCGAAAGGAGGAGTGGTGCTGAAATTTTGCTTAAGTTCCTCGAAGTAATTATATGCGGTTTGAAATTTGACGAAGCTTTTGACATAAGCTTGGGCTCACATAACTGAGTTCTTGTTGGTCTTTTAGTCCAGAGGGTTTTCTAAGTTAAGTAAATAACTTAACAAAACGAAGACTTCAGAGCGGCGCCCCTTACAAATACAAACCCACAAACGCTGGCTGAAATATTTTGCATATCTTTCGAAATTAGTCTCTGGCAGAATATCCAATGTCATGGTTAGCACATTTAGCTTTTATCAAAGTTCACTGACTCTGGCGCATGGCAACGTACTACTGAAGGAAGGAAAAAAAAACCAAACAAATTCCAACGCAATCACTTGTTTTACCCCCCGACGTATATAACTACACCGCATCCCTTGTTCCACAGCTTGCAGCTGGCTACCTTGAAGTCAATCATAAAACCTTTTGGACAGAATCCATTGTTATTCCTCTCACACCTCGTCGCTTCCATCAGAACACCTTGCGGAGACAATCATGATAATTAAGGCGAGGCAAAACCAAAGAAAACTAAATTATTCACACGCACACTGTTATGACATCCCACTAAAGAAACAATGCGTCTTAAGAACGAAACTAGAAACACTTCGGCTCGCTTTGGCTTTCACCGTGAAAGCGCCTCTGCCGCCTGCTCCATCGCTCCCAGAGTGTGAACGGAGGCAGAACAAAAAAAAATCTCTTTTAATGACCCATCTGCATATGTACGTGTGTATGTTAATGTGCGGTGGCTCCAATACCTCAATATTTGATTGCGAAATCTCAGCTAAAGGTTAACACATTTATCCGAAAGCAGCCAAACCATAAATTACGTATGCGAATAAATTAAGCATAAGCGAGCTGTGGGCTCTTGTTCGCCTGCCCGCCTTCCGCGCACAGTTCCAGTTTCCGAAATTCGAATCATGACAATCAATTCAATGGATGGTTATTATTATGTAACAAATAAGACGGGGACGGTGCTTTCACTAGCGACAAAAAAACACGGTCCATTCAAATCTCCCGGAATGGAGCGTCTCTTCTCGATCGTGTTACACGTCACAGAATGCCGATTTCGAGCGAACACAAAATTACTTGTTTTCACCGGAACTAGTTGGTGGGTCCAAGAGTGAATCTACTCATTGCACTGCAAGTTACGGGTACTTGTTGCTTTTCAATGCCTCCGTGGCCGTGTGTGATGCGTCGGCAATTTTCTTGCTGAGAGGGGCACTTTTGAACTCACCTGTGGGTTGGATGGAGGAAAAACAACAAAAAAAAACGTTGATCACAGTTACTGGACTCGGACAACCTTCGTCGGGGACGTCTTGCTTGAAACTGAATTATTGATGAGTTGCTTGGAAGCGGTTATGGATTTCTTGAAGATACTCGTACCATTGGCGTGTGCTGGTCGAGTGTGTATCTTCGAGTGGAGTTGGGAAGTTGCACGGTAGAAGATTTCAGCACAACAGGTTTTCTTTTGTTGTTTCTCTTTCAACTAATTGTAAATAAATGATTCGATACAGGGTGGTGCAGAAATGGAGAAGAGCAAAGTAATGTCAGCATGTTGAGACATTCGGATGATTTTAGAGATTTGTTGCTAGACGCAAATAGTTGAAGTTAATTGAAGTTCGTTTCTATATAACATGAGAGGTCTATGAACCTTGATCAAACTTTTAATAATCTGCCGAAATGCCGACAGTTTCAGAGTATTATATATTTTATACTTTGCTTTAGAAGATAGTTGCATTGAATAACTAGAACTAGAATATGTAGATCTTTTAAGAAGACATGATAAATGTAGGTGACGTGAACAAATTAATAATAAATATAATGAATTAAAATAATAAATTATTTATTTATTTTATTTATTTATCTAAAATCTACAAATTACATATGTATTAACAGATTTTTTTGAAGTGTTTTATAATTGTACAATATTTAATGATAAGTTAATACTTTAAAGTGCTGTCTAGTATGGGACAGGTCCAAATGTTGTGAATGTTCGTTAAAAACACGAATTATTCTTGTAAATGGTTCGTTTTTACCATAGTCTGTGCTATGAAACCTTTCAAATAAAAAATCCCAAGTACGGAGTGACCTTGTAGGCATATGAAATTGAATCTCAGATAAGAGACATGAACATTTTATATGATTGCAGAGTATATCCCTGACAAATATAACATCGTGGATAGTGCGTCTAGTTGATAGAGACTTTATACCAAGCAGTTGGCATCTAGCTTTGTAGCTAGGATGAAAATTCCAGTGCATTTTAAAGAAGATGTACTTGGTGAATCGTTTTGAACTTTTTCAATACGTTCGGAAAAAGTGCCGGGTTCCAGACTACGACCGCATATTCAAGGAAAAGTCGGACTAGGGAAATATACAGTGCTAATAAGGCAAATGGATCAGTAAATCCTTTAGTATTACGTTTGATGAAGCCGACTGCTGAGTTGGCTTTTGCTAAAATATGAGAGATATAATTTTGGGGAGTTAAACATAACACCCAAATCTTTGACACTGCTTACAGTCGAAAGATATGAATTACCAATTGAATAATTAAATTGGATTTGAAAAGCTGATTTCGTAAAAGAGATAAATTAAGTTAAGACCAAGTTCATTATTTACACACCAATCAAAGATGCTATTTATATCTGATTGAAGCATGATACAGTCATTAACATTTCGTTTGAATATTTTCATGTCGTCAGCATATAGCAAACATCTACTGTGTTTAACTGAGAGAGTAATATCGTTAATGAATATTATAAATAATAAAGGGCCAAAGTGACTACCTTGTGGTACACCCGACCAACATTGAATTAGCTTTGATAAGGAATTACCAATTTTAACTCTTAGGGTTCTATTTTGGACGAAGGAAGATATCCAATTAAGAAAATTGGAATGGAACCCAAACGCTTGGAGTTTGTTTATTAAAAGCGAGTGGTTGACGGAATCAAAAGCTTTACTGAAATCAGTGTAAATTGCATCAACCTGTTTCTTGTTTTCAATCTCATTGATCACGAAAGAAGAATAAATTGATAGGTTAGTAGAAGTCGATCGTCCAGATATGAAACCGTGCTGCGCTTCCGATATGTGCTCTTTGATTAAGAATTCAGTCTTATTCTTGACTATACATTCAAATAATTTTGGAATTGCCGAGAGTTTGCAAATTCCTCTATAGTTTTCCACATTATTTTTAGAGCCCGATTTGTGAATGGGAACTAAGAATGATTCTTTCCAATTATCTAGAAAAACACCTTCAGGTAATGACAGATTGAAAATGTGTAGAAGAGGACAGCAGAGTGAGTCAGCACAGTATTTAAGAATAATGGATGGTATACCATCCACTCCACAACTGGGGTCCGACTTTAAATTCTGAAGTGCTAGAAAGACTTCAGTATAATTTAATGCTAACGACCGAATGTCTACAGAACTAGGGAAGGTATATGGAGAGAAATTATTGGAGTTTGAAGTGGAAAAAGTAGATTGGCAGAAGTTTGCAAAGAGTTCAAGAGTAGAGTTAATATTTTCTGACTCTTTTTCCTTGTACTGCATTAAATTAGGAATTCCTAGTGAACTCCTTTTGGAGTTTATATATTTAAATTAATTAAGCCATAATGGCGTTAATTCTCATTTAAGTGTGAGAATTAAGGCCATAATCCAATTATGGCTCTATTTCACTTTCGATTGCGAAATAAAACCATGTGGAATGAGTTCATTTCAGAAAATGGCCTTAGTTCTTAATTGGATGCACAAACGATAAGACCAATTTGGGTTTGTTTCGAAATGCAAAAGAAAAAATTCCCAATAATAATTCCAAAACAATTTTCTACAAGAAACAGTGGAGTAGGCAGGGAGGGGCATGCTGCTATCGGCAACCCACCTGCCAGGGCACTATTGGATTTGAGGTACGAGTGAAGTTCTGTCTATGCAAAGTTTCTTTTTATTCAGATTTTTTCATAGACCACCAAAATGTGCATACACAGAACGGTGACGTAAAATAAGATGGAAATAATTTCAATTTTCCAATTTCGGATCGTTCGTACGGATACAAATCGTTACAATCCATTAGAAAGATATAAAGTTATAATTAATTTAGCTCTAGGCGCCTGCCTGACCGTTGTTGACATATTCTTAGCGGAGCGACGAAGTTGCGTGAGCGGTTAAGCCCTGCGGAAAAAGAGTTTAAGTTGTGTTGCGAATGAAGCGAGACAAGTCAGACAAGAAAACCTGTGCACATTGGTCTTAAATATCTGCGGATTGTAGTCTGCCGAAAATATTAGGCTGGAAAGAGCTAATAGCCTCTAAATTAAACTGTGCATGTGGAAGTAGGCTTAAGGGTGAATTCAAGGAGACGAGGAGTGCAACTAACCAACTCAATTGAGTAACGCATCATTTACAAGCGTAGACGATGATTACCTTCGCTCCAACTTAGGTAAAGAAAAGTGAACGAAACTTAACGAAACTGATAGATATGACTATTCAATCACACTGGGCTCTCATCGCTCTCACTATCGTCCTTTTGGTTCACTTCGATGATATCGTCGATGATTTGCTTCATGTAAGACCATCACTATCGTCTCGCCTATCATTACAGTTTGAGCTCTCTGAAAATAATAACTCTCACGTAAAAATGAGATCTGTGTTCTTATTCCTCTTAAATTTCACTAATACATTCACGTTTCAGTTTGCGAACAAAACTAATAGAAATGCGACCGATCACTCTAAAAATGTCTCAAAAGTGTAGAACCAGATATGTATACACAATTTGTTCCCATTTAATAGGAGACGATACTGAAATAGGTATCGCCCAAATCAGTCGTCGAGACGATAGTTAATGACAGTTTTGAGTCTACGCGAAGCAGGACAAACGATATCTCTCAGACGCTATCGTTTTTTTATGCTTACATGAAGCCAAACTATCGTCGAAACGCTAGCGCGAGACGATTATCGCCTTACGCGATTAGAGCCCTGTGCTATCGTCTTAAGGCTCTACTGCTATTGAAATCTCTAGAGAGAATCAAAAGAGCCAGCTACAGTATGTCGAACGAAAGTGATACTTATGATGAGAATATTCTTTACCTTAATGACTAAGCACTTCTGTAAATAGATTGTGTGACGGGGTCACGAGGTTCTTTTACACGATACGAAACATTCATTCGCCTGTCAGTTGACCATAATCTTGACCTAAACTCGCTTCGCTTTGCTCTGTAATGAGATGACCAATCAGTTCAGAACTAAACTCATTTTGGTGCTGGGACTCTGATATGTCGCAAGGAAAAGCCGGCAAAATCGTATTTTTTTACTTTTCAGGAGAAGTGTTTAAAGTTTTCAATAAGTCTACTTGTCAAATGTATGGAAATTTTGACAAAATTTGCATATAAAATTGCGTGATGCACGCACATCTTCCCACACGGAACTCCAGCGCGCACTCGATAGGTTTGTGACCGTATTTGCTGATTCTTGGATGAAGGTTAACGTGTACAAATCAGAGGTTATGGTAATTTCTAGAACGCCTTCTGAAACATGTGGAGAAGTATATGTATCTCGGGGTCATCTTCACGAGTGATGAGAGAAGTAATACTGAACTTTTCTGTACGATTGGTCAAGCTGGGACAGTTTTGGCACAGCTTGGGAAATCTGTAATCAGGAAAGCCGAACTTAGTGTGAAAGCTAAGTTAGTAGTTTTCAACTCAGTATTTGTTCCAACTCTCACCTATGGTCATGAAATTTGCTGAGATCAGATTTCTTCGTGCTGTTGTGGGAATTACTCGCTGGGATATGGTGAGAAACACGACGGTGCGCGAGGAACTCAACGTTGAGCAGCTGCTTCTCCGAACGAAAAGAGCTATGCTTCGTTGGTTTGGTCACGTAGCTCGTATGTCCCCACCATCACGATTTCCGAGGCGGGCCTTGAATGCGATTCCATCAGGTAGGCGACCACTTGGCAGACCCAGGATGACCCAAGTCTATAAGCTCGCCTGGTTACACTTGGGCATAACCCCAAATTAGAGTCGATGGCGGCGGATCGAGTTGCCTGGAGATCTTTCGTGCGTTACTTACCCCCGCGACCTCTTTAGAGGATCATGTGGGTCAGAAGATGATGATGATGATGATGATGAAATTGGGTGCAAATTGATTTTGATATCCTGAATCTTGTAATATCCACAACTCAATTTTGTCAAAAGTCGACCTTAGCGGTTATGGTTTGTGGCCACAGATTTATCCATATGGACAGCAAGATGCAGAGGAACCAAATTTACCACGAAAGCATTTTGGTGCTATTCTAGAGGAAAAGCCGCTGATGAGAAAATACTCAATTTCTTCCAAAATTTTAGTGATCTGTCTGCATTCCTGCGTTGGAATTAACCACACCTCTTACCACCAATCATGACATTGGCTTAGTGTTGATAATGTCATCCACAAGTAATTAAAAGTGGACTAGTATGCTCTAGTCATAATTACTTGAGTATATAACACATTGGGTCGCCGTGGCGTAGTGGGTAAGAGCGTCGACTCTTCAGCAGCCAACTTGATACCAGAGTGAAGGTAATCTGCTACATGGCCCTAGTACGGCCTATTATGGTGTACGGTTGTCCATTGTGGTTCAACGTGAGTCCTTCCCAGATGGAAAAGATGAGGGTGTTCGAGAGGCAGTGTCTTAGGAGCTGTCTCCGTCTGTATCGCACACCCGAGTCTGAGTACAAGAAGTACTACCCTAACGAGGTCTTGTACAACGAGGCAAACGTGAATAGAGTAGATAATTTTATTATTAAAGTAATCAGAAGGCACACTGCACGAGCTATGACCTCGTCCAACAGTCTGATCTTTGGGGCTTACTACCCCAATAGTATGTACCATGAAAGGGTGCGCCTTAACGGCTTTATTCCTCCCGAAGCATTCCTCTATCTAGACACAATTGGCCTAATACAGGATCCACAAGGATGTCCTATCATCTTCCATGTCGTACGCCGAACAGTGGATAGGCGACTTCAATACGAACCGGATGTCGTTCGCACCCACGGGGATCTCCTCCGGTTCAGTAGAGCGATCCCCGCTCGAGATAGGAAAGAGTCTGCCAAAGAACGGCAATTTTACTGGTGGTTACACCAAAACCAGCCTCCGCCACCGCTAGCTTTTCCACAGGATCAGGTAGTTGACCATAGTGGCCAGCTTACATAGTTTTTAAGGTAGCTTTAAGAGAAAAAAAAAAAAAAAAAAAAAAAAACAAAAAAAAAATCCAAAAAAAAAAAAAAAAGAATTATATACATGAAACAAAAACAAAAAAAAGGTGCATCACGGCGTATAAATTATATATGTTATGCATAAACACAACATATACGCCCTGGTGCACGTGTCCGTACTGTTACGGACATAGTTAAGATAGTATTAAGTTTTATCTTAGGGTAAGTTAGTATTAGGTAGTGTAAGTAGTTAAGTTTAGCCAAGTTTTTTACAAGTTTTCTTGGCAATTAATAAAGAAATAAAAGATCGTCTTAATGACTAAAAGAAAAAACGTAGATTTAGCCGAAAGGCACATTTAGAAAGTAGATCAGATTAGCTTACAGTACCCGCATAGGGTCAGTAGGTTAGTATTAAGAACATTTGTAATTCTTAAGGTAGTTAAGCTAGTTTTAAGTAATTTTGTCTAGCAAGTAAGGAAATAGAATAAATTGAATAAAATTATATTCAAGAAAAAAAAAAGTGCGTCGACTCCTACGCAGAGGGTGCCAGGTTCGATACCCGAATTTACTACCTATCATAATTCACGGCTCCACCTCTTTCGAGTCACTGACAATGCTCAAAGAGTATTCCTGTCTAGAAAAAGCTTCTCAAATCCGCCGTTCGGAGTCGGCATTAAACTGTAGGTCCCTTCCACGCGTGAGAGAACAATAGCACCCACAACAGGAGTGGTTGCTGAGAAGCTAGTCCCAGGTCCACCTCGGACTGTCGCGCCACCCATATTATTATATTATTATTATGTAAAATACACTAACAAAAAATCCTATATCCGCTTAAGTTACTCATCATATCTATCGCCGCTTAAGAAATAAGCGCGGATAAAAACAATGCTTCCAATCATTCTTTTCTGTGTGTTCATTCCAGAATTCATTCATTCATTGTTTAGGTTGATGTATGTGGCTTATATTTGTAGATGTGGTTGATGTATTAGATCATTCTATATATGTTTGCATCCATAAGTATGCAATTTTTGGTATACCCAGAGTGTCTCTGCTATACATTCCGTTTAGTTTTCATAAACGATTCTTTGCATTTGATGAACATATTTTTTATTTTATAATTATTAAGTGTTTTTGCTTTTAATGTGATTATCACGCTACAAAATCGCAAGCCGAAGATTGTGACCATTAACGATCAACCATCACCCTAACGGTTCCACCCTTGACTGCCACAAATGTTATAAATGTCGTTGGTGCTGCCAAGCTCTTATGATGAATCATTAAGCGCCGATGATAGTTTTTTTGTGCACTTCAAAATTAGTCGTATATACGCTTGCAAGAACACACACAGCTGCCCTAACCTTTAGTTTGTAAGTCTAGTTGCAATCTCAATTGTAAGATCAATTCTTCTGTTCAATAAAAAGTTTTAAATCGGTTTAAATCGCTAGAAATGCTTTCAAGAAATTGGTTCGAAACACCGCTATCGTATCGCGTGGTGAATTAATTTCACATCCATGACCCAACCCAAAATAATGTTGCGGCAATATGCCGACATGTTGTCAATCATTTTCAACGGCACACACCACACAATAAACTGACAGCATTCCAATTCAACATAGAGAAATGTGGGATGTGGTGGTCATGGCGGCTTGTAGCGTATGACGAAAATAAGTAGTAGTTCTTTTGGATCAAGTGACTCGTAGATAAGTAAATATGCATGTAAATTTGATAGTTACTTCGAGTGCTGTGGCCAGATGTGTGCATGCATGCGAGCCGTGGAAGTAATTAGTGTCACACTGTTTATTTGATGATATTGCAGGTAGGGAGACAATTTCAACCAGATAATCTCAAGAAATGAGAATTCAAGTGAATTTTGATATGGGCAGACCTCAAACCTCATAAGGACACCACAATTTGATCTCGAATTCGAATTCTTTCCCCATCTTGTTGTTTGTATAGTACAACAGTTTGGGGTAAGCCTTGCAGCCAAATAGCAAGTAGTTCAAATCTGTGTTTTCTGTACATTTTACACGCACTAGATATGAGCTTCTTTTGTGGCGAGACCGATAGACGTTGGATTCGTAGGCGCCTGAAGAATGACATTTCGGTGAATGTTCATTATTTGTCACCAATGCGGCACAACGTTGACCGTGTATACCAATTCACATGAAGTTGACCCAGTGACAATGAATAAGCAGAAATCTCACTGTTTGGGTGACGTATATGTGAACACCAACAGAATTCCAACTCTGTAACTATGCCGTTCTTAACAAGTCATTGAGATTATTTTACACCGCGGTTAGATTAACTGAACATAGCGTAATCTTGAAAACGAGCGCCGTCTGACAGGTGATATGTACTGCAAAACGCGCTCTACATATGTCATTCGTGACACACTGTGAGTGTATATTCTTGCGGAAATGCGGTGCAGGTTGCGAGGGGCGGTACAACTGCAGAGCCAAATACAATTTGTTTGAACCTGGCTCACCAGTTTATTTTGACCGTACTTCCGTTCCGTTTAAGTCTTACCCCGCTTGTGGCAAAGAGCAATGGCATATCTGAGGGATACTTGCTTATTAGATGTAATAAAAAGAAATCCATCGTTTTTGCACGAAATTTAAGGCTGCATTTACCATAGTAAGTGTTTTACGTCAAATTTGCGCCGCACAGTGGTGAAAATATTTGAAAAGTCGGAGGCAATTTAAAATATGAAATGAAGGAAATGGTTATGCAGTGCATTTCTGTATTTGTATTTGTATTTATTGAGTGTTTCTGTACATACAAGAAATTTCCTTAAGAATAAGTACAGTTCAGATTTAAAAGAGAACATATTACAATAGAGAACAAAAATGTAGAAATATGATACAAAAATGTATAAATCAATAAAGACAATTAAAATGTAGATTGAGAAAATAAAGAAAGAAAGAGAAAAACAAAAAAAATAGAGAATAGAAATGGAGATAGAAAAAAAAAAAAAACAAAAAAACTACAGAGAATCCCCAATTAAAGTAGAAAAATAGGAAAAACATGACATAATAAAGTTTTTGTGTTCGACCCGGCTTATAACGTTGTTAGGGGGAAACGTCTCCCAAAACAAGTTAGTAGCATAAATGAAAATCTGTCTGCGCGATGTAAGACATGTGTGAATGCAAGGTTTTAAAGATTGACAGAAACACAATTTTGTAAACAAGTATTCAGGTTGACTTTTATGTATTAAATTGAAAAGGAAAACACAAGATCAACTATTAAGATACGTTTTTAAATTACAACCTAAAATTGTACGCGAATGTGATGAAATGTCTGGGTATATTAAAAACATATCTCGCAACAGAATAAAATGAAACTTGCAATTTATGAAATGACTGAACATCGGAATCAGCATTGCGGTTATAAGAAACTCCAAAATGCCCGAACTTTTTTTTATTATTTTAACCGAGTATTTCTTACAACCGGAGAATGGTTATAAGAAAAATGTTTATTGTAAGAAAAAGTGGATACAAGAAAAAATAGTTCTTTCAGGAAAAGAAAAACCAGTACTGCCAATGAAGTTGAGGATTTGTAACTGATTTTAACTAAATTGTTGTTGTCTTATTTAAGTCTTAAAATTTATTATCGTCTTAAAGTTTTTTTTACCGTCTCATCCAAGAAGCTGGATGCTATTTTTCACATTTTATTTCTCTTAATATGGCTAATCTTATTTAATATATTAATCGTCAAGTCAAAGTGCCAAGTCGAATTCAATTAAAATAAATTTCAAAATAAACATTAGCTGAACTTCCCTATAAATATCAAACTAACGTTTTTTTTTGTTTCCCTACCAACTATTTTCTTAATGGCTCGTTTTAATTTTTTTTTAGAATTTGGAAATATTTTTCTTATATCCATCTAACTTCATATGGAATATAGAAGGTTGGTGACATTACATTAAGGTTTCTCCTATCCATGTTTTTTCCTATAAACGTTTTTCTCTTAAACGATGTATATTGCATTGGTATATATTGGAAGGCAAATTTTTTTTTTTTATAATTTGCGCGTGGTCAAGGGATTGCTAATAGTCTTATGTGTCCGGGGTCAAGACACAGCACGGGCCGAAGGTATAGAGGGAGAAAGTGAGAGGAGGTACCTGTGCACATTGGTTTTAAATATCTGCGGGTTGTAGTCTGTGGGAAATATTAGTTTGGGAAGAGCATTCCATATTCGTGCAGTGCGGCTGAAGAACGAGTCTCTGAATTTAACTGTGCGTCCGAAAGTAGGCTTAAGGGTATACTGATGGGCATTCCTGGCGAGACGAGTATTGCGGGTGAATTCATGGAGAGGAGGAATGCGGTTGGCTAGCTCACTTGAGCATCGTTTGTTGAAATAACGATAAAACACGGACAAACAAGAGACGGTACGTCGATGTTCGAGAGAATCTAATGACTCTGCGATGTTGTTGTCTCCTATAAGTTTTATCGCTCGCTTTTGGATTCTATCAAGTAGGTGCAGTGTGGTCTTGGGGGCACCAGACCAGATATGATCGTTATACTCAAGCTTGGGGCGGATGTACGCCTTATAAATTAAAGCCAAATCAGAAGGGGTGAAAGAAGGGGACCTGTCGCTGCGGAAACCATATTGTCGGTCATTAAGAAGCTTCCGCGATTCAAGATATTTCATAAGCTGACGATTTATCAGCGTTTCCACGACCTTAGAAAGAAGGGACGTAAGTGCTATGGGTCGGTACGAGGTGAGTGACGAAGATTCGCCCTTTTTAGGGACTGGCTGGACAAATGCTGTTTTCCATCTGCTCGGAAAGAGACCTAAAGAGTAGGATAGATGAAAAAGCTTACGCAGTGGTTTTGCCAGCACAGAAGAACAACTCTTCAGAAGTATAGGGGGAATACCATCCGGGCCAGCGGATTTGTGCACGTCGAGATCTTTCAGTGCTCTTACAACTGTAGGAGTGCGGAAGTGGATTTGTCCCATGGTGAAATCAACGCTCTCAAGTACAGGTGGAGACAAATTGGAATCTGGCAGTGTTGAGCTAGCTGTAAAATGACCCGCAAGCAGATTAGCTTTGTCTAAGGAGCTGACAGCTGGAATGTCATTATAAATGAGCGTGGGAATTGAAGACGAGGCGGAATTCTTCACGTTTTTTACAAATAACCAAAAGTTTTTGCTACCCTTGGGACATTGTAGCACTTTTTGCCTCAACTTTTGCTCATAAGAGAATTTCGCACGTCTGATAGTTGCGTTGCAGTCATTTCTGGCCCGTTTAAACTTCTTCCGGTTTTCCTCAGTAGGGTTGGCTTTGTATGTCCGGAAATTCAACTCTCTCGTCCTAATAGCCTCTTTACAGCTCGAGTCATACCATGGGTTTGCCTTGGGCTTGATACTCTTCACTCTGTGAGGAATGAAGGTTCTCATGCCCAGCAGAAGAATATTTGTGATCATATCAGCAGCGGCATCCACGTCACTATCGAGGAAGCAAAGTGACCAGTAAAGAAGTTTTTAAGTTTGTTCCAATCGGCTTTCTCGTACAGCCAAACTGTTCTTTTAGGAATTTGTTCTCTAACTATGTGTGGTGATAACGAGAATTTTGCTGTTACGACACAATGGTCCGACGAGCCTAGAGGCGACAGTATGTCAACAGAATATTTATCAGGATGAGAGGTGAGAAACAGGTCCAGGGTGTTGGCGGAATGATCTGCAATGTCAGGTATTCGTATGGGCTCGGGAGATTTCGATGTAACTTCCTTCGGGTGCTCTCTGGCCTGAATGCCGAATCCAATTAGAATTGTGTACATTGAAATCGCCCGCAATGGCAATTTCAGTTCGAGGATATAGGGATACAATTCTTGAGATGGAATCGGGTAGCGCATCAAATTCGTTAAAAGTTGAATTGCTATCCAAGCTTGGACTTCTATAAATAAAGCAGTAGTGGATTAAATGCTTACGGACAGGGAGTTTTAACCACAGAAATATGAATTCCGGATTGGAACAGAGGCCGTATTGTGGTTGAATTTGGTAAGCTACATGACTACGCACGTAAATGGCGAGACCGCGGTGTAAAAAGAAGAGCGGCACCAAGCTATATCCAGACAAGTTCAAATCCGATAATTCGGTATTCTCACCTACCTGTGTTTCACTCAGCGCCAAGACAGCTGGTTTGAAACGGAAAAAGTGGACATACACTGCGAAGAGATTCGCTCTAAGCCCAAGCACATTGCTCACATCAACCCTAAAACTTCCCATAAAGGACAAAACGCAGATATAAAAAAACCAACTCCGACTGCAAGTGGTGAAGCAGAAATGAGAAGTGCAAATTCAAAATTAGCTTCCCAACAACAATCGATGTAGGTGTTATGCCCATAAATCGATTCGAGTTGGTCCACCAACAAATTCACACTTCTAAGATCCGCTATGTCAGATGCTACGCACTCTCAGTCATTGCATCAGCCCGCCTGATGGAATCAAACGGGAGTTGCGACCGAGAATGCGCAACAGTGGCTTGTGAAGGAAAGGGGCGAGAGGGAGCGGACCGGACGCACTCGATACCGAAACACTTCTAACTAGCACTTTTTTTTTCCGGGCACTCGCGGCGCTTTTGATGGTGCAGGGACCGCGGGGTTTATTTTATTTTTTTTTTGCTGTTTCACTCGCGTTATGCACGGACGGAGACAAGTGCACGCGTCGGAGGATGGCACAGAATCCCACATGGTGTTTTTATTAGCGTTTCTTTCAAACGAGTTTTTCCTATAAGCGTGTTCCTTATAAGCGTAATGTACTGTAGCTTGTCCATTTCCCGGCAGATACCATTTAAATTGATCCGATAATTTCTCATTTAAGACAATTGCATGATCACTCCAAAGCGAACATTTTAATGTCACAATAATTTTTCTCGTGAAAAACTTAAGTGGGAAAGTGTTGTTTAGAAAAAAAAAACTGTAAAAATTTCGACATAACTATGTTAAATATATGTATATGCATTTTTGTGTCGTTTTAAAAAATTGTTTTTCTAACGAATACAAACTAAGCACACGAATTGTTTCCCATTTTTTTGGGAGTCATGTCCCACTGTTTGCCTTTTTGTTGGATTATTTACTACCTTTTTGATGGCATTGTCCTGATGGAACCTATGGTCCAGACCTGGCAGCTTCTGAGCTTCCTTCAGACGATCCAATTATTGACAATACAGGTCTGAATTCAGAGTTTCTAATTCCAACGCTTTTTGGCCGTCGATCCTGGCTTAGCCACCATTTGCACCGCCTCTCAGCTTCTCGACCACAACCATTTTCGCTTCACGTTGTCGTAAGGGATCCGATTAAACCGATCCATCTGTTGGAAAAGTAATGCATTTCTGTCAGCCCTTCGGAATCGAAACGGATCGCAATAAATCAAAAGATACGATCAAATTTAATCTTTAAAAGGCCCCAATTTTATTTGCATAACCAACTGACTATTCTACAACAAATCTACACACTAAACAAAAACTCAACATTTCAAAAAATAAACTAAAACGGACTTAATCTAAATTGATTAAGACTCGGCGCCGATGCGAGTTCAGTTGGTGAGTGCACCGAAAAAGTTGCTCAATTGCTTCTTGATCGCGTCGAGAACCTTCGAAACGTGTCCCTTAAGATTGGCCGCTGATTCTTGAATGGCAGAAGGTTTTGCGGGCGATACTCCTAGGACAGTGTCGCTCATTTCCGGAACGACGTACGTTGGGTGGTGGTCCTTCTCGTCGTCGCTGATTAAATTGTCGCGCCACGTCTTCAGTCTGCTGAAGTCGATTGAGCGCCTTGTGCGCTCTCCGATCTCCCAGGTCTTGGAGCGCTTGGACACGCCGAGGTATGGTGTGGACGAGTCTTTCTCGTCGGACTCGTAGAAGTACTTCTCGAGGGTCTCCTTATCGTGCTCGGGGTTGCTCTGGGGAGTGAATTCGGTTTCGAAGAAATTCCTTGGACTCACCTCCTCTGCTGCAGGCTTCTCCGCCTGGGTGGCTTTGCTGAATTCCTTTTGGATTGCGTCGAACTTGCTTTGGAGCTGCTTTCGGGTCATGAACTTGGTGGGTCCATCGATGTCAGAGACTTGGTGCTTCTTGGACTTCGACTGCGCGCGGGGCTTGTATGGCTTTTGCTCATACGCGTTGGAGATGGTTTCGTAGAACTCAGACGGGAGTTCGTGGTTCGGAAGGGGAATGTTTCTCTCTTCCTCGACCTCTTCCTTGCTCTCCTGAACGCTGATTTCCTCGCCATCGGCGCCTGTGATGTATCGGAAGTGAACGTCGCCGTCTGGTAGGTCGACTCCATTATCGGCGCCTGACCGGAAGATGCTTGCTTCGTCGTGTTGCTTCTCCTTGGCACTCGTTTGAGATTGTTTGCGGGTCTTGCTTGCAGCGGGGACGGGGTTGTCGCTGGGGAAGAGGGAACTGATGAAGTCGGCTTCACGTCGAGTACGTTTCAGGTTCCAGTTGAGGGGAGGGAACAGCGCTTGATAGGGCTTCACCAGGGACTGCAGCCAGGTTTGGGCTTCTTCCCGCTTCTTCAGGTTCCTCTCTTGCAGCAGCGCCTTTTGATTGGCCTTTGACTGAGATGCCACCACTTTGGCGTCCTGCAGAATGAATCGCTTTTGTCGGTTTGACAGTTTGCTGGTCTTGGAGGAGGGGGTCCTTATCAGTGCGTTCGCGGTGGTGTCTCTTCGATGACGGTTCTTGATTTGGTCGGTGACTGACGTTTCGAGGATGAGCTTCTTCAGCAGCCTGTCGGAGGAGGTTTGCCTGCGCTGCTTGGATCTGGGCTTGTTCTCGTGGTTGAAGGATGCGATCAGCTCGGTGAACTGACAGTCCTCGTGGTTGGCCAGTGGAAGCACAAAGAAGCCGACGGACTTGGCAGGCAGGGGCATGGCCAGAGGCTTGTTCGGGTGCTTGATTCTGACGAAAGGCTCGAGAGTGGAGTTCAGCTTGAGCTCCTCATTGTTCAAGAACATGGTTCCCTTCTGCGAGGTCAGCATAAACTGCCACACTTCCGAGCCAGTGAACTTGGCCGAGGGTCTGGCGGAGATCTTCATCGGAGTGTCTTCCGTGTTGATGGTCATGAAGGCAATGCCTCCTGATATTCCGTTGGCGCAGTGGGTGTACAGCTTTGAGTTGTAGCTTGACCTCCTCACTGCCTTGGAGGGGAACACCCTGTTGCCCATGACCTTCTTGAACAGCGCGCTTACGTAGAAGCTGTAGTTTGGTGCTTTGCAGTCGTCCTTGGTGAGGCGCTTGAAGATCGCATCGAATCCAGAGCTTGCGGCATCGCCGAGAGTCCGTGCCCAACGAAGCCCCTCGGACTCCTCAACACTTGCGTACCCCATTCCGTTGGGCATTTGGTCAATTGGCGATTTTGGCGGGAGGCTCAGCCACACCGGCACCTTCTTCTCCATCATCACCTTCAGAGACGGATCCTTGTCGTAGATGTAGCCATTGACGTTTTCCTCAATGTGATACCCTGCTGGTCTATGGAAAGCAAACGGCTCGTGAATGCATTCGGCGTGAGGGGCGTGGGTGCAACTTACTGTGTCCATCCGAAAGCCGTGTTGATGCCAGATGACAGCTCGATGTACCGCTTCGTCTCCTCGGGACTGCTTCCAGCTGTGATGTCGGCACCGATGACCTTCCAGGACTTCACATACGGCCGGAAAGTGTCCACCATCGTGTCCAGGGTGTTCAAGTCGTCCACGTACTCTGCTGCCCGAGATGCGCCGAAGTCTGTGCGATGAGACAGAAGTCAGGTGTGATCTGAGAATATAGTGCTGTACGAACCTAGTCCCAGTTGCCAGATGCACTTCTCGATGCCCACACTGTTCGAGGTGTTCAGCACTCGCAGAGCCTCCAAGGGGTCCCATGTCTGGGGTGTGTACTGCACGGGGATGATCATGGTCCAGTTCATGGCGCTGAAAGAACTGCATTCTAGGACTTTCCTTCACTTATCTGAGGATACGTACCGTGTCCACCTGTTGAATCCACTCCAAATGGAGTGCGTCGGGTTCTTGAGGTTGCTCTTCAGGTCCGTTGGGAAGAAGTAGTCCCCGGTGAGCTTCAGGTACGACGGTCCGAGCAGGGCAGCCATGTCCGAGAGGGTCCTCTTGTTCGCTCCATCCAAGCTGGTGAACAGCAGCTCCGGGTGAATGGAGTAGCTAACGAACTGCTCGTCTATATCGTGTATGGGTTTGTTCACATTGATGCTGACCAAAATGTCGCCCCAGGCTAAGGCCACCAGAGCCACCAAGCACACAAAAATCAATGACAGCTGTCCTCTTGTGTGGGACATGGTGAAGCAGTATGAAGTCGAGAGTGCGTTGCTGTGCTTGTGACTAACTCGTTCACACTTATGACTGCTTCTCCGATTACAGCCGCTTAATATATGAATCAGAAAATATGCACAAACGTACAAAAAATGAAAAAAATGGGTGAACTGCAAAACCACGGGTGCTTAGGTCTGTGGAATGCACTGCCCTGGGAGCCATGCGGAAGAGCGTTTCGCCTGCCAAGCATTTTCCATTCAATGACAACAAATGAGAAATATTTGGAAGCGGAGCACACCATCTGGCTAAAGTAGTTCAATTCGAAATTTATGAGAGAATATGTACATATTTGACTTTGGAATTCGCGGGGAATGGACTGGGGAATTATGTTGGGGAACGAACGCTGATGCTTTGAATATAGCAATATGTAGTCTTGGTTCGATGGGAGTCGAGGGTCGCATTAACTGCAGCAGAGAGTCCTTAAGCAGGTAAACTAAGCCCGTCGTGGTTGAACGCGGTCTTGTGATCATGAAAGTGTTTGAATTTATTTCTTATGTGTATGATTTTCTCGATGAGTGGGGTTGGATGGGTCGGCTAGGCAGATAACATGGTTCGAGAGTGAGTTCTCTATTCACAGGGATGGGTTTTTGGAAGGCGTCTTGCCTTAAATCAGGTAATAGGCAAATGCACGCGGTCTGCATATGAACTTCTTCTTCATGTGCTGCTACAGTCCTGTATGGACCCGTGAGTCACCCAAAAGGCTCATCATGGAAACCAGCGATATCTATGCCATCCCCAATTTTGCACGCTAAGTCGGCAGGCCTTCTACTCCACGCCACCTTCAAGACGATCGTCTTTTGTTGCGTCTTCCCAATGGCCAGACTATTGCAGCGTGACCACAGAAAATAAACACTTAAGTGAGCCAACAACGGTTTTGAAGTTTACCTTCTTATGTCCTGTATCGCCTTGTGGATCCTAGGGCCTCTACAATGTCTACGCGCCATCGAGTGCGGTTTCGGGAAATGTGCCTTTGTTCTCCCTAACTTCCTTCCAGTTGTCGTGCTTCCTTCTCAACTGTTCTGCGCCACGTACTCCTAGGCCCGCCGAGCATCCTGCCATCCTGAGTAAGCGGGTTCCACTGCTTCGCTTGGCAGGCTATGGACCTGTCACCCTTTCGGACACTGTAACCAGTCGACTGCCACTTTCTTCGTCGTTTGGTTATATGCACAACCAAGTTACTGGCCCGTTCTCTGATAAAGCTGTTTGTTAGAGATACGGCTTGGCCAGAAATCGTTAAGATGTAGTGTATGCACCTATTGGCAGAGGTTTGAAGTTTCCTCGTGATAGTGGCAAAGGTTTGCAGTTTCCTCGTGATAGTGGTGGTCACCCTCCAAGTACCACATCCATAATGTACCACGGTCTGAACGTTGGAACAGGAACATACGCAGATTTTGCTCTGCCTGTGCGGCTGGCTATATCCAGTTTGGTTCCGCCATCGGTTGAGACCATGGTTGTGATGATTTAAAATTGATTATGATTTAATTTTGAGACTACATGCATTCCCTTAAGTTCCAATTTTGATGACTTGGCCCAATATGTGAATCGTTATCCCGGAATTAGTGAGTACTTGACGTAGCAGAGAGAATCATCGCATTTGCTGAACTTAATTCGGCTTTTATTTATTTTTTTTTATTTTGTTCGATTAGAAATGTGTTTAAAATCATTTTTGACCTGTTTCTTGTTATTGGGGTATTTGACTTCAAGCCTAGCGGTATTTTTTCTAACGGCATGTAACAACATTTATTTTCACTTATGACCAGCTACGTTGTACTAAAACGACCACTATGCGGCAGCTGATTGATGAACGCACGCCTTGAGATGACCTTGCTCCTAACCTCTAGCGTTGCGTCGCTTGTATAGAATGTTCCATGTAGTTTCATCTCGTTGAAACCACAGATATTATCTACAACTACTTGTATCTATCGATGTTGTAGAGCTCCGGGCTTTATACCTAAGACGGTAACAAAGTAAAATATGGTCCGATGATGACGCCATGCCATAAATCGCACCAAATCGTCAACCTTTTTGGATTGTGGTCATTCCAATAAAAGCTTGTTTACATAGCCACTTAGATTCAAATTGATAAAAATATAGACACCTTCACTTCCACCGTTATTGAAAGCGTTGAACAGTCGGTTCCAAAGAAGACGGTATACAGACATGAGGCAAATACCCTTCCGCAGTTCATCCTTGACATAATCAAGTTAAGAAACACCTGCAGATCTAGATGGAGACGTACAAAAAATGAATTCTATCTCACGGAATACAAGAAAATGAATGCTCTGCTGAAATTTGCAATTGCAAACTATAGAAACCAATCTTGGAACGATAGACTTCTATCGTCAGATAAAGGTTCCAAACCATTTTGGAACATTATCAAAATAACGAAAAAAAAACACACTTATATTCCTCCTCTTAAGTGTGACACCTCTGTCTTTCATTCCTCATGTGATAAAGCTAACGCTCTAGCAAATAGTTTTTTGAATAATCACTCAATTGCTAGTAACATTATCCCAACCATGCATGTTAGACACTCAGTCCAACAGTCAGTCAATTTCGTCAGTTCACACCCACTTGAGAGCAATCCCAATCCTATACCCCTAAGTGAGCCAAAAGGCATAATACATAATTTAAAGGCAAGGAAGTCATCCGGTTTTGATGGTATTAAAAATGTATTCCTTAAAAATCTACCCGTATCTGCCCTCAAACATTTGCAAGACATCTTCAATAACTGTCTCAGGTTGGGATATTTCCCTAATAGATGGAAAGCCGCCAAGCTAGTGCCCATTTTAAAACCCGGAAAAAGTGCGAATCTACCTGGTAGTTACAGACCTATTAGTTTGCTCAGCTCTCTAAGCAAATGCTTAGAAAAGATCATAAAGAATAGGGTTGTTTCTTTCATTGATGAAAACGGAATCTTACCTAAAGAACAATTTGGATTTAGGCCTCGTCATAGCACTACTCATCAAGTGCATCGTATAACAAATGACATCAGAATCAATCTTTCAGAAGGGAAAAGCACTGGCATGTTGATACCGTCTGGCATGATGGTTTGATACACAAGCTGTTGAATTATAACCTTCCACTGTATTTTATTAAAATCGTTCAGTCGTTTCTATCTCTCCGTACTTTCAAAGTGTCCGTAAATCAAAGCCTCTCGGAGAACAAAATAATTAGCGCTGGTGTCCCACAAGGCTCTGTCCTAGCGCCAGTTCTATATAATATATACACCTCTGATTTCCCAAATCTTAATAATTGCAATATTGCTTTATATGCAGATAATACATGTATTTACTCCTCTGATGCAACTGGTTCCATTATTGAAACCAATCTGCAATCTGGGAAAAATACTGTCCTTCAATATTGTCATGATTGGAAAATTAGCATTAACGCTTCGAAAACGCAAGCAATCTTTTTCACTCGAAAAAGAAAAGCTTGTTTACTTCCAAGCAATAGCCTTCAACTTAATGGTTTTCCGATCGAGTGGAAACCGAGTGGAAAATATCTTGGGGTACATTTAGATGAAAGGTTAACTTTTAGGCTTCATATTCAAGAAATTATCAAAAAGATAAACGTAACGATAAAGATTCTCTATCCATTCATTTGCAGGAATTCTAAACTAAGCAATGAAAACAAAATATTGATTTTTAAGTCTATTTTCCAACCGATCATGTTCTATGGGTCACCTGTCTGGGGTAAGTGCGGCAAAAGTCATCTGCGGAGACTCCAAATAACGCAAAATAAGCTCCTTAAAATGATTCTAAATCTCCCTTGGTTTTTCTCGACTACGGAACTTCATAAGATAGCCAAGATCGAAATGGTCACAGCTAGAGTTAAAAAACTTTTTCTCCAATATAATCAATCCCTTTTATCATCCGGAAACGACTTGATTTCAAACTTAGCTGCAGGATGAGTGCAATACTTACCTGTTTATTATCTATCTGTATATTGATTTGTTTAATATATTAACATATTTATTTATTTACTTATTTATTTGTTTATTATTTATTTATTTATGTTAACATATTTATTTATTGTCAATCATTTTTGTGTTTTCTAAAACATTCTAGTCAGAAATTTGAAATCAAGACTAACCACTTCTCTTTTTTAAGTGGCTTTTCCTTCAAACTAAAATCCAATACTTCTGTGATAAATTATATAAAGATTATGTGAATATTTCAGTAGTAAGGTGATGTAAACCAAATCTCTGTACAACTAATTGTATGTATAATAAAAAAAAAATAGCCAATTAGACAAAAATAGGCTTCGTCCGGAAAAATAATTTTTTGGCCAAAATCCAAGTCTCCGACCGGGAGAGTTTCCCTGCTAAACATACCGTTTAGGTTTTGAAATCGATTCTTTTCATTTGATTAAAATTGTTTTTATTTTATAATTATTAAATGTTTTTGCTTTTGAAGTGATGGTCACGCTACGCAGTCACAAAACGAAGATCGTGACCATCAAAGATCAACCATCATCTTCCAAGACCACACCCCTGACTGCTTAGCAAATGCCATAAATTTCGTCGGTGCTGCCAAGATCTTATGATGAATCATTAAGCGCCGATGATCGTTTTTTTGTGCACTTCAAAATTAGGCGTATATACGCTTGCAAAAAAAAAACACAGCTAGTGTTGTGCGTGCTACTGTTCCGTCACGAGTGGAAGGGAGCTACAGTTTAATGCCGACACCGACAGGAATACTCTTGGAGCATTGTCAGTGACTCGAAAGAGATGGAGCCGTGAATTATCATCAAAGGTGGTATCGAATTCGGGTATCAAACCGGGGCCCTCTGCGTGGGAGTGGAACCACTAACATTGCTTTGAAGGCTTTTTCTTCGTTCCCATTCGGTATAGGTACGACATACCTACATACATACTTACATACCTATCGCTTTATTATTAGTGGATATCGTACATAGAATAGGGTTATTTATGGAATGACAAATATGCCACAAGTAACCTCCACGGCTTTGCTGGCGCATATGCACTCTTTTGTCGAAATTTCGCAAGACCAATTTTTTAAGCCACATACTAGCCACATCATATCAGATTTTGGCAGAAATGTCTGTCTATTATCACGTCGAGATACCGAGCACCAGTACCAGTTACTGCCTAACCACCCTCCTTTTGCAAAAAGTATGGTCCAAATGGTTCGACGTTGTGATACTACATTTGTACTAATCATAACCTAACAGCTGTCAAATTGTTCATTTTGGAACACCCTTTGGATGTCACTAACTGTTCTTTAAGTTCCCAATTCAGGTATGTATCTCCTTGGGTAAAATGATTAAACGCGGAATTTTTTCAAACGGCTTTATTAAAGTAACTCATTTTTCTTATAAAATATAATGTATGCGCATGAAAGCTGCGACAATCGGTTCCTTATTCACTTGTGATTCCGGCTGTGTTCACTGTAATTATGCGCCTTGCTGTCGTCCATATTATCAGTTGGCAACGAATTTATCGTTACCGACGATCTCTTCGAACTGGACCTGGAATTCGTACTCCTCGCCGTCTTTGCGTACTTAACCGCCCTCGTATGGCCGGAGCATCTTATAATGAAGAGAAGCTCCTCAATGAGCTCCTTCTTGAAGGAGACCTGAACGAATAAAAATTAAATTCTGTAAGCAACAATTCTCTTGCGCAACGGAGTGCAGCTCATGATCAAGGGCTGAAAGTGTAAATGTTGCAAACGTGTTGAATACCTTATAGCGACGGGATGTAATGCACAAGCGTAAAAACCAATCGAGGATACCATAGACACTCGCAAGGATGCAACCGACAAACAGGACCAGGTACACACCTCCCAAATTAGCCATTCCCAAGGCGGCGGCACTCTCGGCACGGTCTCCTTGCTAGCAGGATTTATGTTTGTTTGAACGGGAAATATGGAAATATGGAAATGATGTAAAGCAAATTATGTCAGAGGAAACATACAAACCAAGCCGGGAGATAATTGCATTTGGACTTGGACATAACTAGGAAAAATAAAAAGTGTGTCTATAAAAGTCTGTCTCTTGGAAAGCCAACAGTGCTCATGTGCGTGCGTGTGTGTGGATGGGACGTTGATGTGTGCGAAGGACCGCATTCCGAGGCATACCTTATTCTCGTCGCACCTGTCCTTGACACCGAGGATCATTTCGAGAATGGCCACCAAGATGGCAAAAAACGACCCGCCTATGAGGACTAAGTAAACGCCACCCAGATTTGAGAGCTCAAGGGCTAACGCCCCTCCTTCGGTCTTAGTGTCCTTCAATAATTATTGTTTCATTCATTGCAATGTATCTCACATCAGTTTGTTTTCCCACACAAAATAACATCGATTGTCAGTTTTTGTAAAAATTTCTTACCGAACAAGCGCCTCCACCTCGCTTCTCCTTCCACCACTTGGTTTTCATCTTTGTTAGCACTCCCTGCTCCTGCAGCTCCAGAACAGCCTGGCTGAGGATATCTCTGTATGGGCTATCTGCAACAGGACACACAGGGTAAACGTGATTTTGCTTATTTCACTTTCAATACTTTTCTTCATTGCGATCCCATAGCCCTTCTCATCCAGCAGTGAGCCCACCTGAGTGAGGGTGCACCTCCGTTCGATATTGTACTCGATACTGGTCGACTCCATGAGGAAAGCGTAGTTTTCAGTTTCAGCTCGCAGAACACCGGCTGCATTTGAATCAGTCAAGTATTGGGGGTGTTCCAACATGTATTCATACATCTTCTTGTACGGAGGATACTGTGCGCCCTACGAAATGGAAACATGTAAATTATTTAAATTGGAAAGTTTGGAGCAGGGGTCAAGGAAGAGAAATTTCTCATCGATAATCGGCTCGCACTAGGGGACGCTGGGTATTGGAAGAAGTCGCTAGCTGTCGACAGATACAGAGTGTATTTGTCGCTCGATAATGCTAAAAGTAGCATGAACGTTTTTAAAAAAAAGCATACGTATCATCTAATTTATTTTAAAACCGACTCATAGATAAATCACGCCCTCTGATTGGGCTTCAAATTATAAGGCATATATTTTGTTGACAACCCTGACCACAAGCGATGTGATCAGGGGAGTCAGTACGTTAATGATGTAGCACAGCCATAACGGGCCAATCGGCCAAAATATCGAGACGGGTTAAACGGCTAATAGCTACAATGGTGTTCTGGTTGACAGTGTGCAAGGTTGACAGCAAAAAATAAACGTGTCAGTAAAACCTGCGGGAAGACAAAGCGCCAAAAGGACTAGGAAGAAGAACCTGGAGAAGCAGAACGCCATTACAGCCAAGAATGTTCTACTAATAATAAAGAAAATGAGAAATTGAATTAGATTTTTCTAGATTTAGATTGATTTTATTGTTTTGAATAATGTTCCTTTTACAAAAACATTTAACAAAATCAAAATCAGCATGGCTTTGCCGTCTGCTGGGATTGATTGGTTTTTGTAACAAATTCGTGAAGACACAGCCATCTAGTTTAGTTTAAGCGTTAGAAGAGAAGTTTCTGTTGCCGCCAAGTTATGGCAACATATTTGCTTATGCCTACAAAATAGAATCGAAAAAGCGAGCGACTAAACTCATGACACAACGCTATTCTTGGAAGAATACAACGGGCTGAGTCAATACGAATTTGTTGAGCGCCGGGAAAGAACCAGCTAAGATGGGTCTTGTGGTGAGACCCAAAATGGCACCAACGCCAATGTGAAAGCACCAAATTCTCATAGCTTTGAGGTAGTGAGGGACTTTGTCTATAAATGTCGCGGGGTAAACTCTAAAATTCGGTAGATAGCATTGTTACAATGACCACGAAGTCTGATACTTAGCTTTCGAGCGACATTTGTTATTTCTTCGTCGACGGTAGTTATCCCTAGGTCCCTTTGTTTATCACAATTCCTGAGATACCAGGGAGCTTTCACAATATCCCGTTTAACTTTATTCTGAAAGGACTGAATAAATCCTCTGTTATTTGTTTTGGTACAACCCCATAGTTGTATGCTGTAAGTCCATGTAGGCTTCAGTAATTGCTTGTATAATAGCTGTGTTTTTTTGCAAGCGTATATACGCTTAATTTTACGTGCACAAAAAAACGATCATCGGCGCTTAATGATTCATCATAAAATCTTGGCAGCACCGATGACATTTATGACATCATATATTATGTAGTCGTGGAAGGTGATTGTGACTGTGTAGCGTGACCATCAATTTAAAAGCAAAAACACTTTATAATTATAAAATAAAAAAAAAATTCGTGAAATGAAAAGAATCGTTTTCGAAGCCAAAACGGAATGTATAGCAGAGACACTCTGAGTATACCAAAAATTGCATACTTATAGATGCCAACAAAATTAAAAATGATCTAATACATCAACCACACTTGCAAATGTAAGCCACATACAGCAACCAAAACAATGAATGAATACATTCAGGAATGAACACACAGAAATATAGATATGATGAGCAACTTAGGATTCGTTGTTAGTGTATTTTACATGCAAATCTAAATTTAAGCGTATATACGCTTGTAAAAAACGCAGCTAATAGCAGTTTGTTGTACATGCTTAACTTGGAGTCCTTTCCAAGTTACCAGTACATTTTTCTATACCGGTGTTCGAGCTCATCCCGTTTATTTTTTACATGGGCTTACAACTTAAGTTTCGCATCGAGTGTAATACCAAGATATATTGCTTCATTAGCGTACGGTATTTGTACAGAATTAATGAAAACTGGTCGACTTTCAATATTTCTGTAGGTAAAAGGTGTATGCGTTGATTTGGTCTCATTGGGAGCAATGCGCCAGAGTTACGTTCGGGAGCGAAAACGTACATAATAATTAAATAAAACACAAAAATATTTAACAAAACCGAACCAAATTTATTTAAATACATTATTACATATGTACCGACTTCGCCGGTGGTCTACAAATTACTCCCTAGCATCTATACACTGTGGACAAAGCAACAAAATATAACAGTTAACAATAGGCTTGACAAAAACAAACAGGTGGAGATAAAGAAATGAAAAGGACGCTGCTCTATTTAAACGTAAACAAATATGAGGAATGAGGGACTAGACCAAGACAAGTGCATAGATGCAATGTTGCTTCAGTGGAAGTTGTAGTGACATGTTGCGACACGTAACTCCAGCGTTCGTTCATTTTGTCCAGAGCTCGCATTTTTGTCAGTTGAGGACTCAACTGAACGTGTGTCATCCGCAAATGTAGCCACAAGTGTACCCTCAGTTTGAGGTACGTCTCTAGTGTACAACAGGTACAATGTAGGGCCAAGGACACTCCCTTGAGGGACTCCTGCTCGCATCTCTTTAAAATCGGAGTATTCAGTTCCGTGTTCAACTCTAAATATCCTGTTATCGAGATAAGATTCTAGTATCTCTATACAAGCTTGTCGGTAGAAGCCTGCTTAGTTTGTATTTTACGCCTTCATGCCAGACGTTGTAGATGGTCTGGGAAACGTCAAGTAGGGCGGTGGAGCAGATCATTTTCTCCTCTAATGCTCCTTCAATTTCATTTGTTATTCTGTATACCTGGTCAATTGTGGAGTGTTTCGCTCGAAACCCGAACTGATGGTCAGGTATTAGATGCTTCTCTTCGATAAATTTTTGTATGCGTTTTAGTAAATTTTTTCAAACATTTTGGATATTATTGGTAAAACCGATATGGACCTGTACGACTTTTTGTTGTTCAATGGGTTGTCCGGTTTTGGAACCATAATCACTTCTGCAACCTTCCATGAGTCTGGCACATATAATAGCCTAAAGGAAGCGTTAATTAAGTAGAGAGTAGAGAGAGTTTAATTAGCGCCTTTTTCGGCAAGTTCTTCAGGATTTGTCCGGTCATTAGATCATAGCCAGGAGCCTAGTTGTTTTTTAGACTTTTGATAGCCGTTTGAGTTCGTTTAGCGATACTCTTTCCATACTAGACCTATCAGATATAGAAGTTACACTTGGATCAACTTCCAACATTTGTCCATCAAAAGGCTGGAATGTTTCCTCCAAATGTTCGGCAAAGAGATCCGCCTTTTCTTTATCACTTTTTGCCCACACATCATAGTTTTTCTTGATTGGTGCGGCCTGCATTTGGGGCATCTTCATATTTTTTACTTCTTTCCAAAGTGAGTAGTTTGTACATTTTTCATTTGTTAGGCCTTCAAGATAAGTCGATATCTCGTGGTTTTTAAAGACTTGCAAAGATTTTTTTAGATTGTTGCACAGGCTATTTAGGTATGTTTAATGTTGAGGGGCGCGAGACTGCTGCCATTTCTTGCGCGCTTTACTTTTTTCGAGGATAAGTTCTTTTATTTCTGGCGGAAAATTTGTTTCATTGAATTTGGATATTTTTTTTACTGCAAGGAGTATTTTTCCAGGGGCCTATTTCACAGAACATACATCGCGAACATTTCATACAACATACAAAACTGTCATACATCACACACATCATACAATTTTCTGTTCCACAGATTCCACTGGAAGTATTGTATGATATGTTCTTAGTTGTATGATGTATATTTTTTTGACGTTTAATTTTGAATGACAAATTTCAGTCAAGATTACAAAGGTTAGAGCGAACCTCACATTTTACGACGGTTAGCAAGGGACTATATCTCAATAAGCTCACATTTAGTGGAGGACGTGGGCTTTTCAATGTGTCAAGTACCAAGTGCCAATGTAAAAAGTTTCCATACGATGAATCTTGTGAACTCTTTTTGAACATTTTCGATTCTACTAGAGTGATTGTCATAGTACGGGTTCCATGTAACACAGCAATAATGAAGAATAAATCAGACATAAGGACAATAAAACGATTTACGGGTATAATGATCTGCGAAGTCTAAGGAAAACCAAGCACAGGATAAGCTTTATATATTCAACATGTTTACAAAGTTTAATTTGGAGTCAATCAGAACTCCTAAATCTTTGTGTAGTCATTTTTAGCGTTAGGTACAGTGTTGCCGCTATGCAACTTTAGTCGAAATTTGGCCCTTTTTTGACGCCAAGCGACTATGGCACGACTTTTTTTAAAAGACTAATCTTTTTGGCCCTTTTTTTTCTTGAGACTATTTGAGACTTCTTGTTAAAAACAATATTTCCCCATCAAAATGTTCATTTGGTTAGGCATGAGCAGAAAAAATGAGATATCAATTCATCAGTATTCTACAAGGTTCATGGGTATATCTTACCATACACAAAAGGCCACAAATTCTGTACTTGTGTTAGTAGTATAAAAGGGTAAACATTCAATAACTCTTCTCAACCAATTTTAAGAATGCATTGGCCATTGTGTGATCTCTACTCTTGGTACTCTTGGTTGATCCGTCATAAGTATACTTATGGTGTGTTGCTGTTGTACTCTGTACGTGAACAAAGTTTTTTGTTTCTTGAAAAAAATTAATGAAAAACTGGTGTGTCAAAATGGACAAGTAAGTAATTTATGTTTCCATGGTTAGTTTTATATTAAATAACACTTGTCATTATATAGATTTGTAATTCACAAGCCTTCAACATCAGCATTCCGTGCTATGAAATAAAAGTTTTGTGTTAAAAGTCTTTTCGACTTTTTCAAATATATCAGCGGCAACACTGGTTGGGTATCGGAAGGCGGAAGCATGTAAGGCAGTCCATACACAGCATATATTGACTTGCAGATCGTTGTCTCTCCGCTTACAAACATGGCAAGAAAATGTTCACATATAACTAATATGTGAGCGGACTAAGCCACTCACATTGCACTTTTAAGTGCCCCATATACAGTAAGCTTGTGCGCACACTTGTGTGTACTGTGGCACCGATTTTCGGCATGGCATAATAATATAATAATATGGGTGGCGCTACAGTCCGAAGCGGACCAGGGCCTAGCTTCTCAGCAACCACTTGTGTTGTGCGTGCTATTGTTCTTTCACGAGTGGAAGGGACCTACAGTTTAATGCCGACTCCGAACGGCGAAGTTTTTTCTAGACAGGAATACTCTTTGAGCATTGTCAGTGACTCGAAAGAGGCGGGGCCGTGAATTATCAAAGGTGGTAAATTCGGGTATCGAACCTGGCACCCTCTGCGTAGGAGTCGACGCACTAACCCACTACGCCACGGCGACCCATGGCATGGCATACATGGTAGTAAAATTAAAACGTTCTCATTTTTTGTGCTATTTTTTATTTTTTTTTTGCTTGTGTGGTAGAAATACACACCGATCTGCATACCAGAGTGTGTTGCGTTGTGGCTGCTTAAAGGAGCCCATACACACCAAACTCGCTGTGCTAAAATCTGTCCTGTTTGTGGGTTATTCCGCGCACCGTATTCTCGGTGTGCCCCACGGCTTAAGGAAAATGAAAAGATTTTCATTTTTAGAAGTGCTGTGTGTGGGCCTTTCTGCACACTTTCATATAGAATATCAGTCGCTTTCGATGGTTGAAGAGTAAGGAGCTTTGATATTATAAAGCTTGCCGCTGGAGATTTTAAAAATGTTCTTGCTCTTTCAGCGATATACAAGGTTATGGACCGTAAGTTAGTGAATAGTCCTGTATGCAGAAGACGTAAACAGATCATTATTGATACGCATATTGTGGTATTACTATCAACCCCACTACTCATAGCGCTGTTCCGTTTTCGTCAATGTCCAACTAATGTGTACGAAATTGTGTGACGAGTGGGGTGGAAATCGCCTCCGATGTACACATCCAAGTGCCCGCAGAAATGCGCTGTGCATGGGCAGCTTAACAAACCAGTTTTGCAAGTTTCAATTTAGGTACTGCGGTATGCAACCTATCTCCTTCTCAATATTGATCATAACCCTGAATGTTTCCGAAAACAATTAAAATCATCTCCCGAGTTTAAGAAAATAAATATTCCTTATTGTCGCTTTTAAGTACCAATGATCTTCCCCTACAACGATGAGAACAATTGATATCCCTAACATATCCAAGGCTAAGTAAAAATATATAAAATTCATAGACAATTGTCCAAGCACCTGTCTATGCATTTATAAATGGGACTTAAACTCAATTATTTTCTAAAAATAGAATTACATTATTTCTTCTTTTACAAATAAAGAGGAAAAAATAAGTAAGACAGTCTAATGTACACGTATGAAAAAATGAAATAAGGGTTGCATTCAAAAGATTTCACAAGTGACCAAGAACTTACCTCAAAGAATTTGATGGTACTTCCTTCGTTCTTTGCGCCGTACATGACATTTCCTTTTCCCGCAGCAAGATCCTCGGCACTCTCGATGGGTGTGCTCAGAGACTCGACAGTGAGGAAAGCCGCCAAGTTGGCCGTATACGAGGATACCAAGATGAGTGTAAAGAACCACCAAATCGAAGCAACAGCTCTTGTTGATGGGGCCCTATACAAAATTTAAAACAATAAAAAATGTCTACATCAACAATTTGCATACTTCGGGGCAATTTCAGATCCCTGCTGCAAGAGAGCACCGATCGTAAACCACAGCGAGTTGGCGAAACTAAACTGATTCTCCAGTTCGGTCGGTTCCTCGATGCACGGATACGGATTGTCCCATTCCACTGGAGACATCCGACCAAGTACAAAAAAGCTAATAGACACGCTCAAATACGCCACGCCCAGCAACAGCCAAACACCGCCCGAAAACGGCGACATAAACGAAAACAATTTCGGAGGCTCCTTCGTCGGCTTTCGATACAGCACCCCAATTCCTGTTGAGCAAATAAATTCACATGTATCCACGCAAACTGCCACCCCCATCCCGCAACCGGAACTGGTGCGGTCTTACCCAAGTTCATGAAGGGAATGGTAAAGTCGACTGCACTCTCCCGTTCGGATGTCATCGTCAGGTCCGTGATGGCCAAGTCGGCTCTCTGCGGAAGGAAAGAAAAACACAAGTTCGAAAATTATCTCCCAGCACATTAGATATTATTGATTTGTGGAGCGGAAAATGATTCGCATTATTGACTCAGCCGCTCCCAAAAGTGTCCTAACAGTTCGCTAGCTACGCCTCTCGCCGCCATCCACTGCCTGCCGTAAATCATTAACAATTGTGGGGAGTGAACCGAAGCAAATTGTTCGTTAGGATTACTTATTGTTGTTGCTCTACGCATTCACCTAGGATGCTGCTGGGTATTTGGTCTATAATCGGGATATCTAATTGATTGATTGTTATGACCAAAGAGGGGAAGAACGGTTTCACAGCGGGAATCATGTTAAAAGATACGCGGATATTATGCAGCCGCCAGTGATGAACGGTTAGTGCGAGGCATAAATTAGCATAATGTCTATAGGCCCTGTTAGGGATTTGCCGGATGATAAGGCGATCATTCAATTTGTGCTCTTTGGGAGTGTAAAATTGTTATTTGTGTACAACTGACTGGGACTGAGAGACTGCCCATGTGAGGCTGGGATCAGTCCTCTTAAATTATTTAACGGGTGATTCATTTGGACTTGTTTTTGAGAGATGAAGCATTATCATTTTATTCTTATTGAATGTTGCTTGACAAATTATCTTGGATAGCCTCACACACCAAAGACGTCTACAAAATCTTTAGCTGTCTGGCAAAAATCAGTGTTCTATGAAAAAAGTATTTCGTGCACTTCAAGTAACGTATGGTGTGCTTGAACGTCCTTTCGACCGCGTTGGAATTAGAAACTCGAAACTCAGTGTAAATTATTCAGGCCTATTCCCAAATCCGACGGATCGGAGATTCGCTTCACTCGTTCGATTCACGTGAACGGATTCGTGCTATCATTGAATCCGTCGGATGCACTATATTATCGACATGACTTCTCTCCTTTTGAAATCAGCAAATTTTCTCAAAAATCGTTTTTTTCTTCATGTCGTATTTTTTTCATGGTTTTCGCTATGTCCGGTCCGGATTCCTTTCCTGTCCTTTGAGCTGTTCCCTGTTTGTAGTTTTCTTCCTGGAATTTCATTTATTAAAATAATGCTAAACAGAATACAAATAACCTTTCTTTTTACCAGTAATCTACTTAAACTCAACGGAATCCGCAATGATTTTGATGCGGATCTGTTTGTATGGAGAGATTCGATTCGATCGGATTTAAGAATGCAGTGAATCTCAATTCACATTATCGACATGCGGACGATTCACTTCGATAGGATTTCGGAATCGAAAATTTTCGATATCGGTGGACGATTCCCGCCGGCGGATTTGGGAATAGCGGTGATTGGACCATACACGACCGAAAGACAACATCTAACAGCCAGAATATCCCCTGTATTTGGGCAAATTCTGGTCGCAACGCTATTACCCTATTTATATACTTATCAGGTCATGGGGGTTTAAGCCTGTATTAGTTTGTGTGTACAGTGGCGAGCAAAACTGGATACATCATTTTAGTTTCTGTGGTTTTTCATCATAAATATTGTTTCCTTACGACGGATTTGATTGTAATTTTCAGAGCTGTTTTCTTGTTTAATTACTAAAATAAAAACGATGAGGATCTCATATATCCTGTTTTCCACGTTTTCATTTGTCTTTACTTTTGCTTGCATTCACTGTTAGGTCTTAGCTTGGCGTATCAAACTTTGTGATAAATTT
This sequence comes from Eristalis intricaria, assembly GCA_964034865.1. Classification (NCBI taxonomy): domain Eukaryota; kingdom Metazoa; phylum Arthropoda; class Insecta; order Diptera; family Syrphidae; genus Eristalis; species Eristalis intricaria. The sequence continues at coordinate 126,476,951 of OZ035873.1, forward strand.
CGCCATTTTAGTCTTGGAGTCATAGTTAGCGGTAACAGCGACATTTTGATTGAAAAATCAGGGTTTTATTTCTGAATTTTAAAAATTTAAATTTAAAAAAAAATGATATATATAAAAATATGTAAGAAATACTCAAAAAGTCTTTAATCATAAGAATTAGCACAGAAATACCGTCTATGCCACCGCAATGTACTTCTGGTACAAAAAGGGAAAAACAATTGAGATCGTGCATAATAATGGTGAGTGCCCAAAACTATTTATCCTCACCTTATTGTGGTCGGTATGGCAAAAGCGGATTCCACACCACCAAAAGCTATTGCGAGAGAACTCTTACGAGGACCCTGGGTAGAAATGGGATGGTGTCCACTATTAAAAATAGAAAAACTGCACCGTATAAAAAAAAGTAGATAAAATATACATAGGCCCGATAAAATTTCTTCAAAGAAAATAAAAACTGAATTGCTGAAGACTAACAAAGTCAAAATCAACAAGTTCAATCAAATCCGCTGTAAGGAAACAATTTTATTGATGAAAGACCACAAGCACTGAAATTATGTATCCAGTTTTGCTCGCCACTGTAGCTCTCTTTTTGTACAAGTGTTTTCAAATACAGGACCTCCAGCACCTCCAAATGACGCCACAACGGAAGAAATGTTCAACAAAATGCACGATACAGTAATATCTCGATTTACGTTGCTTCGATAAACGTCATTTCGACTTACGACGAAGAACAAATTCAGTCGGTCAGCAATCCCACAAGAACAAATTCAGGATGTTTAATTACAGTGGGTCGCCGTAGCGTAGTGGGTAAGTGCGTCGACTCCTACGCAGAGGGTGCCAGGTTCGATACCCGAATTTACCACCTTTCACATTTCATGGCTCCACTTCTTTTCGAGTCACTGACAATACTCAAAGGGTATTCCTGTCTAGAAAAAGCTTCTCAAATTCGCCGTTCGGAGTCGGCATTAAACTGTAGGTCCCTTCCACTCGTGAAAGAACAAAAGCACGTACAACACGAGTGGTTGCTGATAAGCTAGGCCCAGGTCCGCCTCGGACTGTCGCGCCACCCATATTATTATTATTATGTTAATTTACGACGTCTTCGCTTCGAACTTCCAGTATGTCCTTTCCTTGAAATATCTTTTATAGTAGTCCGTGCTTTTCAGTTCAAGCTTGATATGACCATGTACAGAAATGAAGTATTACAGAGATGCCCGATTTCTACCTCTCTTTCTGCTTAAGATTTTTGACAACTGTTTTTTACAACTTGTTTATAAACCAATTTGACCAATCAGAGGACGGCATTTACGTTATTTCATGAAGAACCATCAGAAATTCATGAATATCCGTTAAAAAGGCACTCAAAGTCGTCGATTGACGGCAATGAGCTGTGAAGTCGGTCATTTCTTCATTTCTGGACCATGTACACATGTATGTATGTAGTTATTGTTTTCATTTTACTATTGTCGATTACCATAGATGGCTGGTTTTTGGAGCAAGTTGCAAAAGTGAAGAGAACGAGCAAGTTTCCCAATGAAACTGAAGAAGATTATTGAAGCAGGAAGCTGCGCCCAAGGTAAGTTATTAACGTTTATAGAACGGGTTTGAATTGGAAGCGGTGGACAGGAAGAACATTCATATCTAAGGCAGAAAGCACAAAAATGCCAAGGACATTGATGCTTCCCTTGAAATTAAATGCTCAAGGAGATTGTATACTTAAACGACTATTGCTACATAACGCCGAAAATCCAAGAGCTTTAAATTTACCAAAACTGACCTCCCGGTTATTTGGCGTTGAAATAGTGTACCCGAGATTACGATGTGGATGATTACTTAAACGAAAAAGAACGGTTAGTTACAGAAGTTCTGAATTTTGCGGGAAATCGGATTTTGTGACAAGAGGGGATTCTTACTGGTGATGAACTTCTTCAAATCCTACAAGGTTCAGCAGAAACACTTTTGCCTGAAAAATTTTTTATATTTTTTTTTTCATAATTTTATTTTACCTTCAAATAAATTTCTATGTTTTTTGTCTGAATTTTTCACTTTCAGTGCTTCGATTTAAGTGGAAGCAGGCAGAGCCAATTAGCGACTTAAATCAACGTATTCCTGTATTATTTTTGACAATCGCCACACACTGCATGACCATTTGGGTTTGAAGAAATATCTGTAAGGCGAGTCCTTCGATTGCTGACGCCAATGGAATAAAGGCGGATTCGGGTGAAGATTTGAAAACAGATGCTCTGTACTTTTTTTGGATTTTGGATTTTGGATATACAACAACACACCAATAAAGAAGGAAAGCAATCAAAACAGTGAATTTCCGCAAGGCAACATGAACATTAGAGAAAAAAAAAAGTAGTTCCTACCTAATACCTATTTCGTCGCATTTGAGAGAGCCTACAGTATCTACACTCTCGCTAGAGTGATATTATTCACAAGACATTCTGTAGTACTTATATAGCAAAAATAAAGTATTACCGACTTCTACCCGACTTCTGCCTCTCTTTCCTCTTAAGATTTTTGACAACTGTTTTTTATAACCAAATTGACCAACCAGAGGATGGCATATTTAGTGAATAACCGTCAAAAGTTCATGAATATGTGTCAAAAAAGCACTCAAATTCGTCGATGGAGTAAGGGGCAATCAGCTGTGAAGTCGGCTATCTCTGTAATACCTCATTTCTGATATATAGTCAACAAAACTCAAGAGATAATGAAATGTTTTAACCTTTTTTTGAAAATTTTGCTTCGGAAATGGATGGAGCAAGGGCTATATATATATTTATGGCAATCGCATTTTGCTCCAGGATTAAGCCACGGGTAAGTTCTTCTCACGCTGTTCTATGGACCATTTTTCATAAGCCGTCTTTTAAACATCAGGCAGTTCAGGCGATTTCAGTGTCCTTCTATTTTCAGGGCCACACTAAGCATTAGTCATCGTTGCTACGTATAATATCGGTATTGTTTTTGTTAAGCCATGTTTTGAATCCATTCTATTGGATTTTTTAAAAGGTATTTCTTAAAAGGTTCAAAAGTAAAACAGTACAGGGCTCTCTCTCACCGCGTAACTTTTCAGACGACTATCGTCCTTTTGATTCGCTTCGATTATATCGTCGATGATTTGCTTCACGTAAGACACTCACTGTCGTCTTGCCTATCGTTACAGTTTGAGTGTTCTGAAAATATTAACTCTCACGTAAAAATGACATCTGTGCTCTCATTCCTCTCAAATTTGACTAACACATTCTCATTTCAGTTTGCGAACAAATCTAATACAAATGCGACCTATCACTCTAAAAGTGTAGAACAACATATGTATACACAATTTGTTCTCATTTAATGGGAGGCGATACTGAAATAGGTATCGCCAAAAAATCAGTCGTCGAGACGATAGTTAACGCAGACAAAACGATATCACTCAGACGCTATCGTTTTTTTATGCTTACATGAAGCCAAACTATCGTCGAAACGCTAGCGCGAGACGATTGTCATCTTACGCGATTAGAGCCCAGGCTCCCAGATGTCTAAATATACGGGATAAGAGAGCAATGCAGTTGCATAGCAAGTGGTTTCTTTTTTATGCTCGTTTCTGCAGCTCCTGCTGAAGTCGTTGTAGGGAAGGCCTAGACTACATGAGTGAATTTCTATAGCGCAATGCTCTGTTATAACGCCAGTTAGAGTTCTAAGATTCGGCATGCTCAATCTTGTCAGACTGAGCTATCGCTTAGGGTCGAGCTTGGACAGAGTTATTTGGTAATGAGGTATCCTCTTACGGTCGACCATTTCCGATTCATTTGAGCAAGCGCTTCTAGCTTTAGTACCAATTTTTAGTTGCGATAGGCACGGAGGGTGTATCATCACTCGGAAAGAGTACATAGCTTCGCAATTCTCTGGAATGTCACAATAACCCACATAAGATGGATGTTAAAATACTTGGCCGTCGATTAAAGGAAGTCTTAGAATTGAAAGTTACAGAGCCCACAGATGTGATCGCTGCCTACCTATCGGAACAGATGACGATATCTGTGCTTGATATTACATTGTGTTTTAGCCAGGACAGAGCTTCCTTAACCGCTATAGTTTTAACCTGAATGACCCTACGGTGGTTAGCTAATCGGAAGGACAGCTGGATGCTTAGATCCTTGGAATAGACCTCAGCACCCACATATGTGGAGATTCGCTGTGGATCATCCAGCGTCTGGTGTTTAGACTCTCAGTAAAATCTGGGAGAATGCTGGTTGAGAAGTTCTTCTCAAAGAGGATTTTAGATATAGACAGGTCTGTATCTATAAGTATACAACTGTACCTACTGAGGATCGTTGAGTGTGCTGACTGAAATTCTTTCCAGTTGTGTAGCGATCTCAGTTTGATCGCCATAATAGCTGATTTTTGCTTACCATCTAGTTCTATCGGTGGCAGGCTAAGGATGTTTGTTAAGAGTTTCTGATGAGGTAGTCATTAATGCTCCACTGATACATACGAAGAAAATGAAAGAAGACGGATTATATCTCTTTGCGCCGATTCAAAATCGAATATTGTCCAGAGTCGATTTTAGATTTTAGACTGGTATTTATAGATTTTTCCGTTTCAATGTTGAAGGTTAGCAGAGCGCGTTCAGATCATGATTCATGAACTAAAACTGCCCTTCAAGGTCCGGTTTCATGCGTGGTAAGAAAATTGTAACAACTATCGGAGAAAATCATTTTACCGCCGCTACACATCAAAATTGGTTTGATAAAGAATCTTGTAAAAGCACTCCTCCACGGATCTGGATTTTTGTTTCTAGAAAAAAATGTCCTGTGCTAAGTGAGGCAAATATTAATGAAGGTATTGTCATCGGTCTTGACATAAGAACGTTTGTGAATGGTCCTGCCATTTTATCCAACCTCAGAAAAAAGCATGGTTGGCGTATGTAGATGTCATAGACAATTTTCTCGGAAATCATAAATCATCGGATTGCCATTAAAAAAATAAAATAAAAACATAATCTGAGCGTATCAAAAACTGGGGTGTAATATGTCCTTGAAAGTTAATTGCTTACACTCCCATTTAAGTTTTTTTCAAGTGAGTGTAAGTGATGAACACTGTGATTTCATCAAGAAATTGGAAGGAGCCAGCCATTCTTTCAGACTTCTGTTGGGACCTCCTTTGCGATTGCCGACCGACTGACTACGAGAGTGGTCCGATAAGTTATTAGCCTGCAAAAGAAAAACGAACAGTTTGGAAAAGTGGAGATTTATTTCATAACACAGTCTCCTTTTAGCTCAATACTTTTGACCCAGCAGTGCTCCAACTTCTTTAACCGGTCTGAGAAATACATTTTCTGGATGTCAGCATAGAAGGCCTCCGTGGCGCCGATAACCCCTCATTCGACTCAAATTTCTTCTAGACGAGTGACTTTTTTAAGTTTGGAAAGAAAAAGAAGTCGCGCGGGGCCAAATCTGGAGATTACCGTGGATGCGAGCAGCCTAATTCGTCCAAATTGGCAGTGGCGACGTCGTAGGTCTCACGGTCGCTTTTGTTGTCCGGAGTCAGCAAACGGGAAACCCATCGTGCAGACAGGGGGTTCCCTGTTTTTTCATTTTCATGCAGGATCTTACCCACGTGAGCTTATGAGCTGCTTACTGTCTCAGCTAACTTGCGCACCTTCAATTGGCGGTTTGCCAATACGAGATCGTCGATATTTGTCACGTTTTCCTCCGTGGTAGCTATCCTTTCGCGGATGCCGTGATGTAGTGCCAAATGGAAAAACTTGTTAAGCCAATTTTTGGGCGGAGAGACTAAGTACTTATCGGACCAAAAAATAAAATTTTTATGTGAAATAATTTGTTTCACTTTTTCATAGAATTTTAAGTAAAATTAATGATTGTGTTTCTCTAAGAAACCCGGCGGAAAGATCAATTTAAATAATTTTATGGTGGCGAATCATAATTGCGTACTGTGAACCCAGTGAAAACAAAAAAAAGTTAATTCTATTGCCGTCATACACGGCCTCAGTCATAGTGAACTACTTACATCTTCCATGATTTCGAGGAGCATGCCATTCCACTTCTTGGTTTTTTCATCCAACGAGCCATACTTGTTGTCCGGCTGCAGCTTGAACGTGTACTTAAACCCGAGTTTGTTGGCCAACTCCATGATGAGATCAATTCCAAATCCCTCATAGCGGTCATTGCCTTCGAGCTTGGTCGCTACATCCCTCAGCATTCCGTACGGTTCGCTCTGCAAGACATTCATTAATCACATGGAATGATGAAAGACCTCGCTATCACTTACCAAAGCTGTCAGCACGAGGAAGCTCTTGTTGACTAGTGAACGCTGATCAACGTCGATTATTGGCGGTGGCTTGCGATCGACTACGAACCCACTGGACGACGACCATGTCCCGATGGGCGTGAGACCCGATGTCGTCAGCTCGACAAGTTCGATGGAGAAATCTGTTCTCAAGCCTTGGTAGTCGAACTTGATCTCTCCACTGATGCCTGTTATCGAGAGCTGGTGGGAAAGAGAAGGAAGGCAAATGCGTGGTTTGATGTTTTCCAACACGATATACCAGTCCAACAAGGAGTCACTAGCTTGAAGGGTCGTGCGATGAAAACGTGATTCCGTGGCGTAAAGTCCACACACGGATGCCATACCTCATTAGGCGCCGCATCCATCGCACTTAAACCTAGATACTCACCGACTTCATGTAATTCACGAGAGTGTATCCCTTATCCCAGGTGCTGGCCGTGTTGCAGTTCAGCTGCACGGGTCGGAACATGGCGTGCTTAAAGGTCTCAGCCAGAAGATGCACACCGTCGTACACCAGTGCCATGCTCACGCTCATGGGGCAGGGAACTGAAACTGAAAGGAGCAGACAAACCAATGACAAGCCTCAACAAAATCCCCATTAGTACCATTCTGAAAGGGATTGTCCGCACTCTCTTCGAAGGACTTCAATATTTCGACCACCCTTGGATTTTCCGGCGAAATCAATCGAATCCCCGTGATGTTCGTATCGCCGTGCTGGAACGGTTCCAAGTCTATTGTCTGCAGGTCCAGATTGCCGATGACGTACCGGTACGACCCAGTCAGGATGCCCACCTGCTGTGCCTGAAAGCGCATAACCATCACGATGAGAGCCTCTCTAGGGGGCCCACGAAACCTTACCTGCATCAGGAGCTCTGGAAGCGTTTCAATTGAGCCCACAATCACAATCGAGTACTCCTCGGATCTCTTCACCCGGCGCAGTACGTTCCTGTAGTTGCCATTGATGTCTAGCTCGTAGCGACGCACTGTAACAGTCGGGCCATTGGTGCCGTACAGCTGCAGCAGCTCGTTCACAATCGGCAGGTATTCCCCTAAAAGCCAAAGTATTTCCGTGTGTGATTGGCGAGGACACAGCGAAAGCCGTCATACCTGTTTCATAGAGGATCGTAAACCCATCCCAACCCAGCCACACAACCAAATCCTTTAGGGCGGTCGCCAACTGCGTCGGATGGGGATGCAGATTTATGGTTGGTAATTGTGTGGAAAAATCCCATCGGGTATCCATGAAGGGCATCTCCTTGGCATCGCAGATACTCATAGCGTGCGCGGCGGCCAGCGACGAGGGCGGCCCAAAAACCGCAATAACACTTGACTGTTGAATACGTGTTAAATTGAAATTACTCTCATTTTACGGTCAGGCAGCGAGGAGATTTACATACTCTAAGCATTTTGCAGAGTCTCTTTGAAGTTTCAAAGGCATTGCCGGGGTTGATGGCAGCAGTGACTGGGGATAGTTTTACGTCCTCGTTGCCCTGGTTGGCGTCGTCGAGCGCCTTCTGAAATATCCTCTCCATTTCGGGCGTCGTGGATTCGAAAATCAAACCTACAGCAGGAAGGAATGCGGTTAATAAAACGACAGTAAAAAGTGATGATGGATGGCGATAAAGGCCCGTCGAAGTGGACGGCAGATGTCCTTGGTCAGTGCCGTCACTTGGACTTTTATCAGCTCAATTATGGAGCTTGCAAATTGATTTGCAATGGCCATGCGGTGATGGTGATGGTTGTGGAATGTTTCCATCGAATGTGGTCATTTGGGTACTTGATGGATTTTTTTATGGATTTGTGAACTTGTCTTGGAGCCGATCCATCGGTTAGCAGGCTGACTTTGTTTTGTTGGTGAAATTGGTGCAAGAAGCTAAGTGAGAGGGTAAGAGCATGCTTACAGCGGCACGGCTCAAGTTGTCAGCACACTCGTGCACCGTTGGGCGCCACTTTGTTCCTTGATGCGATTAGATGAGCCGTGCAAGTGCAAGCGTTCTGCATTCGTCCTTTTCATCGACACTCGAACTACCTGAACGTTAAATGTGGCGGAAAATGAAAACGGAAACGCCTATCAGATACTGCCTTCTGAATGCACTGTACGCACACTTCAAAGTTGGGAAGTGATACGCATTTTTTGTGCGGATATTTTTGCCCTACAGTCTGTTAGCTCGTAACTATGTATAAGTATAAGCACGGTCAACATTTTTGCGGTCGCAAGAATGAGGACAATCTTTAATTAACTACAACAGGTTTACAAACAACCGATACTTATTCAAAATATTTGTACTTCAGATAACATCAACATCAAAAATAATTATAACTTGAGTGATTATTCTAAAAGATTATGCCAAAGGAACTGTTCTGTTTTGTATTTTTCTTTGCGGACTCAAACTCTCTACAGTCATCGTCATAATTGCACAACCCTCTAGTTTGTCGACATTTTAGTGTGATTGTGCCCAATGTTGTGTCCAAGTGTTGTTGGAAATTGGAAACACTTTCCGTAGAGGCATTTGAAAAACAAAAACTCGACTAGTCTTAGTATGTATATTTCCGTACTAAGCATTTCTTCATTGTTAAAAATGTTAACCCATTTCTCAATTGGTGACGAATTGAGCGTTTCTCCAAGATGGGACTCGATTCAAAAGTGTCCATTCAAAATATTCAACATCCTTAAACCCTGGACCCCGCAGACTTAAGTAACTAATGCTGGCAATCAACTTGGGCTTTCAAATTTATTTTTAATAATTTAATTTAGTGAATGAGGCAAATTTTTACGATCCTCTTTCTTTTAATTTTAATTTTAAGTCTGCCAAAACAAGAGACGCTTCAGTCATTGACTGGTTTTGTGAGTCTATATAAAGAGCGCATTTGCGAAAAATGAATGCTTCTACTTCTTCTTTATTTGGCGCTACAGTCCGGGGTGGACCTGGGCCTCAACCAACAAGCCTCTCCAGCTAGCACGGTCTCTGGCTAGCTGTCTCCAGTGTCGCACGCCAAGTTGGTTGAGGTCCTTCTCCACCTGGTTGCGCCACCTTAAACGCGGGCGTCCTCTGTTGCGTTGTCCCACGGGTTCGGAGCCGAAGACTCTCTGGGCCGGAGCTGAGTTGTCCATACGCTCTACATGGCCTAGCCATCTTAGGCGTTGGATCCGAAGACGCCTGATTAGACTCATGTCGCTGTACAGCCCGTACAGTTCGTGGTTGAATCTTCTACTCCAGAAACCGTCAACGCAAACAGCTTCAAATTACCATGGCAATGAGATTTCCATTAAATAAGGGATAAATCGAGTGTGCAGCACGAAGTAAGTTACTCAAGAGGTAAAAAAAACTACAATACATTCATGGGGGATGTAACTATGCTGATCAACTTCGGGCCGCATATGGATTAGGTCGAAGATCTAAGAAGTAGTGGCATCGCATTTTTTGGGGGATGATAGAAATTGCATTTATAAACTCGTATATCGTCAACTGTCAAATGAACGAAAATGTTTCCCTTCTTGAGTATAAAAGATGTGTAACTGTTGGTCTTTTGTCGGAAAAGAACTTATCTGTTGACAGACGCGGTCTAAAGAGGAAGTTACTAAATGATGATTATCCACAGTGCAATAAAAAACACAGAGGCAAAACAGAATCTGTTCCAAAGGACGTGCGACTAGGTAACCTGGGCGTTCTTTGGCCAAAGTTTATGGATGCAAGAGGCAGATGTGAACTTTGCAGCATCAACAAAATACAGTCAAAGCCGTTTTCGAAATGCAGCCATTGCAATGTTTATCTTTGTTGTAATGACAAAAAGAACTGTTTTTCCTTGTACCACGGGATACATTTGTAATAAATATATATAAGTACTAATGACAATGTTGATGCTTATCTCAAAAGAATTAATTTACTCTATTACAAGTATTGCATTAAAATAAAAAAGAAAACAAATAAAATTTTATCCAGCATTTTTTTTTCGCCCACAGCCCAGCGGTACTTTTGAGTACCACTTCCACGTCTCGTCCTTTGAGGTCCTTGAAAAAAACCACAATTTGTTTTCCTTCTTAAACCAACCCAAAACTAAATAAAAGCAAAAAGAAAAAAAATATTTTTTTTTTACTTTTTAGTTGCTTGGTCAACAAAGGGTTAAATAATTATGTATTAAGGCCCCAGTCAGAATGCCGACATGTCTAAGGAACTTAATTTTTCATTTAAGCAAATTGCAATTCGTGAACATGCTTACTCAGGTGTTGCAAGCAGCGAGCTTATTTCATCAAACAGTCGCAATCGGTATACATTTTCAACGAAGTCTATGACTTCAGGTTCTTCTTTGATGATGGAATGAAAACGATTTCCTTCAAACGTGTGGAAATCGATTAGGAATACTGATAATACTGCCTGACTGGTTGCAAGACTATCGTACCGAGTTAGGGGGCAATTACAGTGATCAATGATCCGAACTCGGACCAATATAATATTATCCTTTTTATAAACGAGCTGCTTCGCGTCTTTAAGAATAGTATCGCCTTTGCATTCGCTGATGAAACGGACTTAGTTGTCAAACAGAAATGTCTTGACACGCAGATCAAAGACGTTTTCGAAAAGCTCCAAGTACTGGTACAGGGATGCATCATCGACAACCACTTCATTTGGGACAAGGATATCGACAAAATTCGTTCAGACCTCAAAAAGGCGCTTTGCTTTGTATCATCTAAAGGACTAATTCAAGTCTCAATCCCAGTAATAAGTCTAATATGGCATAATCGAAGCCAAGTTAGGTACGGAACACAGGCACTCATACTCTTAACAAGCTACAGTTACTTCAAGACACCATTATAAAGAAGATAAATTGAATACATCCAACAGGTCCATCCATAGAATATATTCATGGGACGTACTGAAGGGTAAAGACGGTTTTTAAACTGGTGCCATATTTACAGAATTATGGAGACACACACTTCAACAGACTAGTAAACAATCAACACTACACGAGAAGTCGAACTCGATGCATCCCCCAAACACTGCTGTGCAACAAAAAATGCGACAGAAGTCAAGACACAGTAGTCACAGCGTCCCAATTGTGTTTATAGAGTTGCCTTCAAGTTAAAAAAAATCGTTTATTTCAAAACTAGCAAAAAACATTTTTTCCAGCTAATTTATAACTAAAATAAATTAACTTCATATTTAAAACTAACCTTTTTTTGAAATTTAGCTCTAAGTTCACTTAATTAATAAGTATATTAACTAAGCACTGTTGGGCAATCTTTTATCACCATTTTCGTTATAAACAAAAGGACAAATGCAAATAAAATAAATACTAACAAGTGGATACTAATGCATTAAGAGGCATTAACTTCTGATTTAGATGGATTTAGAAAATATCTCCGTATATGAGGTGTGTCTTCTTTCAAACCAGTACTTTGGCATCAGTCACAACATAAGAACGTTCATCAAATTGTCACCTTTTTCTGTTTTTACTTCTTATGTGAGCGACGCATTTGAGAAGGGACGGATAAAAAGTGTCTAGCGATGAATGAGGGAAAAACGAGGTACATATTTGGTATCCCCAAGAATTAACACATAACAGATCATCAAAGTGGGATGATATAACTTGGATGTTACTCACGGAATTAGCCTACTTCGGCTCCGCAGTTAACTCTACGAACAAGGTCATTATCGATGTCAAACGCTTGCTCTTGCCAACCGCTGTTTCTACGGTCTCAGGAGGCAATTGAGCAATAGAGCCATTTCTCCAAGGACGAAGCTGACCTTATGTTAGACCTTGATCATCCCAGTTCTGCGCGGAGGTATGGACAATCTAAAAAGCATATGATGAACCTTGGTCATTTTGAGAGAAAACGGGTTCAATCGTTGACCCTGTTTAAGTTGTGATTTTTGAAAAGTAGATTCAACCACGATCTTTACGGGCTGTTCAATGACATGAGTCTAGTCAAGCGTCTACGGATCCACCGTCTAAGGTGACTAGGCCACGAAAAGCGTATGTAAGACTCATTTTCGCCCCCTCTCTGGGACCAAAGCTGTGGTATAACGCAACAGAGGACGCCCGCGTCTAAGGTGACGCACCCAGGTGTGGTGAACCTCAATCATTTTGACGTGTGAAACTGGAAAGAGCTAGCCAGAGATCGCGTTAGTTGCAGATGCTTGTTGGTTGGGGCTCAGGTTCACCCCGTACTGTAGCACTAAATAAAGAAGAAGACCGACACATGGGGGCGATTGGCCTGTACTAACCATCAAAAACGATGTTGGGCATGCCGCTTCACGTTATCAAGATGGCGTCTGTAATAAATTGATCGAACTGGGGGACTCGAGTTCTACCCTGTTAGTTGACGGCATAAGGGTCGGAGCTGGCCCCTGGCCTTGTCGTATATTCCGTACTATCCGATTGATGAAATCACACAATAGCGCATTTCCTTGCTGAAATCTCTCCGAGATTCGAATGGTTGGGGGTGTTTGAACCGAGTTACACTGTGCATCGCATATATGTTAGAGTGCGTTAATTTTTCTGGGATCCTGAGTTCGGAAGTAGTTCTTTTGCATTTGAATCTGACAGTCTGTAAATCTATAATTGATCTCTATAATTGAAACTATCAGTGATCAACACTATCTTGCACAATCTGCTTCCAAGCATTTAGACTTGCGGAATGTGCGCCAATTGGTCCTCGGCCTCATGTGACGTCGGAACATCGTCGGGAGCGGTGAACATCAAGGTCAGCAAAAAGCAATTCAGTTGCTTACTGAAATCAATACCAAGAAAATCGATTTCCCTCCCATCCTCAAATCAAACACCACGTATGGGAAATTAATAGTTAAACGTGTTGGCTGAAAGAACAAATAAATTTGCCACAGGAACAGCATCATGTCGTAACGAATAAAGGAAGGGGATTGCTTCCACACGAGAGTTCGGTTGGGTATGCAGTTTTTATGGGATCACAGGAAGGGAATGACAATAAAGGAAGAAGCTCTCCCGGCTTTCAGTTGAAACCTCTGCCTAATGGACATGAATGGAAGAAAAGTTAATGGTTGACGCAAATTCATTCAGCAATCGGACTGATGGCTGGGAGTAGATTGGGCTGTTAATTAACACTGGAAAGAAATGCAAAAGGCTTTTACGGTAATAGTGTGATTAGATTCGAACTATGTGCTTAGGCACAGCATGCTGGGTAGTGACTACTTTATTTCCAGTTGATGCCTCAGGAGTCCATCTATATTCGACTTGGTGAAACTTGTTGATTTAGATCATCCAGGGGAACTGGTCAGTGTCGTTCTTCTTTAGAATTGGAATGAATTGAACATCTACAATAAGGGCCAAAAGGATTAATGATTATGTCCAAATTCTCGCGGAAGCCCTTCTGCGACGTGGTGAGCATAGCCTTCACAACGATATTTTGCCCTCCAGAGGTAGGTGGTGATTTTCTGGCGAGCATGCAATAGATCATATGCAGTATTTGGGAAGGCAAAAATATGACCGACGATTGGAGTTTCAGCTCCATATACCCTATTGACAAAATAGGCGGCTCAACGTCTTGCAAAAACCATAAAGGTGTATCCCTTCTCAAGGTCCCCTAGACGTTCCTGTCTCTCGTACTGTGTGAAGCTGCTCTGCCAAAGTGGTCAAGATTATAGACAAAGTTTTCGATTCTAATGACACCTACGAGAAACATTGGGCGCTATTCGTTGATGTAGGGATCACGGTAAAATTAATCCGCTTGTGTCGCTTAAACGTTTAAACATGCGATGAATGTGCAGTTCGTTTGAAGCCAGCACCGGAGTTGGACGCTGTAAGGAGGAAGCTGTAAACACCGAAGGAACGATCGTCTACGCAAGTCCAAATGTTGAGCTAAGCAGATCTTGTGAAGGTAAAAGCTTGCACGGAAAATAAAGATCTGGGGTAAAAGGATCTCTGATAAAAGGAACAGTTAAGGACTGGGTGGGTCGCCGTGGCGTAGTGGGTAAGTGCGTCGACTCCTACGCAGAGGGTGTCAGGTTCGATACCCGAATTCTCACTACCTATCATAATTCACGGCTCCACCTCTTTCGAGTCACTGACAATGCTCAAAGAGTACTCCTGTCTAGAAAAAGCTTCTCAAATTCGCCGTTCGGAGTCGGCATTAAACTGTAGGTCCCTTCCACTCGTGAAAGAACAATAGCACGCACAATACAAGTGGTTGCTGAGAAGCTAGGCCCAGGTCCACCTCGGACTGTCGCGCCACCCATATTATTATTATTATTATTATAGTTGAGGACTGAAGTTTGTCTACCTTGGGGCAAATGTTAACTCCACGAATGACATCACTGTCGAGATCCGACGTAGAACCGCCTTTGGCATTCGGTATGTCTTCGGTTTGCGTCAAAACTCCTAACACGACGGATTAAGATCATGATCTACAAAACTCTTATCGTGCCAGTCCTGCTATATGTATGTAGCCGAAAACTGGACGATAAGCAAAACTGCGGATCTGGTTCCTGGTGCCTTCGAAAGAAAAATTCTAATATGGTCCCGTCTGCGAGGAAGGTGAATGGAGGAGAAGACACAACCGCGAACTCTACGAGCTGTACCAGGGTGTGGGTGTGGCCCGGAGGGCAAGGATCCGTTAACTGCACTGGCTCTACCAGTGGAATTTATTGGAATTTATTCTTAACGTGATCTTGCAGTATCTACAGATATACAGTGTATCAAAGTCAAAATGGGACACAATGCAAATAGAACTTTAATTCCAACAAAAAACAAAGCACAATTTGAAATTAGAAAATTATTTTTATTATTTTTTAGGCTTCTCTAGATACAAACCAAAAAAACCTTAAAAGAAAAATTACTGATGAATTTTATACTGAATTTTAGATCAAAATCTATGAGATGTCCGGAAATAACGCCAAAATGAAAATGGGTCAGTTAACGAACACATCCCATAATACAACACACAACTTCGGGATTCATTCCAAATGTTGACAATATGGTATGTGATATGGTATATGGTATGTGAATTTCGAAGGAAATTTTTTATTGACGCGGTTTTCGAGAACAATAGAACTTAATTATGTCGGGAAAGAAGCAAACGTCGGTCGAAGTGCGGAAGCTTGTGAGCAATACAAAAAGGGAAAATCTGATCGTGATATCGGGCAAAATGTAAACAGAGCGCACTCAACGGTGTACAACATCATTAAACGCTACAGAAACACAAAGAGTTATTAGAATATTCCCAGAAGATCATCAAGGAAAATTTTTAATGACTCGGATGAACGTTGGACAGTCCGTCAAGTGAATAAAAATCCACATATTAGTGCACCAAAACTAGCCACCGAAGTGTATGAAGTCCTTAAGAAAAAGGCTCACCCAGAAGCAATACGGATTGTGCTAAGGAAACACAATTTGAATGGACGAGTAGTTAGAAAGAAGCCGTTCATAAGCAAAGTCAACAAGTCGAAAAGGAAGCAGTTCGCAAAAAAGTACGCTAACAAAGATTTTTCATTCTGGGAAAAGGTAATTTTTGCAGATGAAAGTATGTTCAATGTGTTTCGCTTCGATGGTCGAAGTTATGTGACAAAAATTTGCGTCCCACAGGTAAGCACGGTGGTGGTCCAGTAATGGTGTGGGGGGTCAATGTCAGCTGCTGGTGTTGGGAACCTTCATTTTATTGAAGGCATAATGGACCAATACATGTACTTGGACATTCTGTGCACGGAAATTGGGGTTGGACAAAGGGTTTTACTTCAATCAAGATAATGATCCCAAGCACAAAGCTTGCAATGTAAGGTCCTGTCTTCTTTACAACTGTAAGCATGTTATGGAAATAACTGTGGGGTCATCTCGAAGAAAAATTGAAGAAGTATTCGATTAAAAATAGGAACGACTTAAAAGAGGCATTAATAGCTGAATGGAACCTTATAGAGCCTTCCTTCTGCAGAAAATTGGTTAAATCTATGCCAAGACGATTAGCAGCAGTTAAAAAACAAAAAGGGTTGCCAACAAAATAATAATACATTTTTTTATCTTTTATTACCCTTTATTTATATTGAGATTAGTAGAAGTGTCCCATTTCAACTTTGACTTAGTTTTCCCACTTTTTTTTTGTTTTTATGTTAATGTTATTTGTTCCAATTGAATTAAATTATTATGTTAAGTTTTTTCATAGCACAGAAACCAGAGATTGAAAATACATATTTATACTTTGATCCACTGAAGTAAATAGCCACAATTTTCCTCTTTTTCAAAAATCACTTATCTGCCAAGACTTTTTCTAACTATTATATGTATATCCTCCTCATAAAAAGTTTATAAGATTAAAAACAAAAATGCATGGCTTGCTACATATTTGTAAAAAATTTTAAAATTTTAAGACACTGTTAAAATGTCTACTTCGTTTATAAAATATACCAGAATTAATTTAAAAATTTGAAATTGATAACCGTGAAACTTTTCGCGGATATCGTAAGTGTACAAATATTCCCTGATATTGGATAGGGATACATTATTTTTGGAAACCCTAATTTCAGAGTATTCCAAATCCATCCGTTTGAAAAATAATGGATTTCTGTTTACTACAAAAGGCGACGGGAAGAGAAGACACAGCCCCATGCTTATGGACTGCAGTTTGCTGTGAATGAAGTCCATAAGGCAAACACCTCTCGACTACACAATCTAGACGATCTAATACACTCCTGCTGGAAGAATAAGAGGTGTCCCGAATCATCTTTATATCCAGACGCAAGACGGCTCTGGTCTTAATGACTAGAAGCAGTTTGCTTGGGATAGTTAACGGTGGAAGGCTCAGAGCATCCCCGACTGAGAGGTAAGTATGTTACGGCTTTTATTAAATTTTTGTTTTATTTTTTACAAAAATTATATGCAATGATGTAAGTAACGAATAACTACAGATTCTGTAAATTGACGAATATTTTTTCTTAAAGTATCGTAAATGATCTCAATAAAGACAAAAAACGCGTTCAAAATTGACAAAACAGTTTAGACCAAGGGGAAAACGCTGAACCGTTAGGTAGTCACTATTCGTGCATGCGAACGTGAACATTAAAAACAACAAAACTTCACCTTGACGCCAACAAGAGCGTAAAGACAAGTTAAGCGAACAGCCCCAAAGGCCTCCTAGTCACTCAACACTATTCAATTAAGGTAAATATTTACGCGTGCCGTTCACTTGCCGGTGTTTCTGACGACCTTGCCAACAGCTCTCACTTAAGCTCCTACACCAACAAACATCCGCCTCTTGACACAAATTCTTTTTAAATTAATGAAACAGTTCTTGTGTACATCCTATTTTTGTACTTCACGTGCCCACCGAGACGCGCTTCATCTATTCACACCCGCCACTGCGCAGCATTCATTTTCTTCTCGAGACGTACACTCACTCATACAGTCGCACTCGTAGCTGCTTAATAATTGAAATGCATTTTAGTGGCGCAAATAGAACGGAGCACAAAAGTTTGCGAAACATTTTCATAAAACGAAAAGTAAATCTCTTGGATTATGTATTTCAAAATTTGAGTTGCAAGGAATTAAAAGTTTTTCGTTTCGCTGCCTCTGCCAGGGTGGTGGGGGCAATTAAGGAAAAACTCTTAACCGGGACCGGGTGGAGTGCATCCACTCCACTGCAGCCACTGGGAAATTGTTTTGCAAACGAAAGGGGAACTCAAACTCTGCTTTTCATCGTCAAATGCACTCGTGATTACGAAACAAATGGAGATACCCACCGACGTTAGTCCTTTGTTGCCCGTGGCAGTAATTTAACGTCAGAACCATCACTGCGAGGAGCGTTAAGAGGTTATCACTTTTCTTCGCCATTTCAATGGGATTCGAGACGTTTCGGATTGATTGATTTCTCAGGACTGCACTGCGATGCGCTGCGAGTGTGCAGTCCGACCGATTCGCGAATCGTCAAAGAACTAAGTGTCCAAAAATACCCATAGGGCCTGTCACTGCACGTCTCGCGTCGTCGTTCAGTTGGAAAGACAGAGAGAGAGAGAGGCACATTATACGACGTCGTCAGCGGTCGTCTATGCAGATGCATCAAGCAAAAAAAAAAATGAGGAAAAACTTTTTGCTCATAAAAAGTCGCATAAAAGTTCGTGCCGAAGAAAGTTGTGTTTGAATATTTCGTTTGGGGCGGAGGACCCGAATTTCACTTAAGCATGGTCTTACGATAACTGCGGGGGCCAGCATTTAAATTCATCTCAAGCGAATCATCCGACTGCCAGAGGGAAGCATACGAATCTTCGGATCATCCCTTGGAAAAAAAAGAGAATACATTTTAACAGACTCTCACCCGTGGTGGGGGTGGGCTTGTCTCGGCAGATTATCCCTTCACCGCTGAGCGATATTATTTACTTTTTTATTTCTAGGAAAAAATGTTCCACTTAGCGCGTCATTAGAACGAAGCGAAGACGGCTTCAATGCCAACCTGTTGCGTGCATAATTCGAACTTCGTCGACAGGCCTTGATGGCAGTGGGATGAGGTTAATTAATAAATGCGATTTTATTGAGATTCGAAGCGGGAGCGACAGGCACTCCACGGCTGCCTCGCAGATAATTGATACTTAAGGCCAACGATGCCTGAAATTAAGCGAATTCGGTCGAGAGATAAGAATAAAGTGAGATGATGAGAATGATGGCACAGTTGAATGTGGTATAAATACATATATTGAATTTGCTCCTGAGAATGACTCTTGGTGTGGTCAAGGGAGATGATAATTCACCAAAATCCCTTGTCCTTCAAACTCACATCCCACCCGAAGATGGGTTCTTCTGTGTCCTGAAATTGGACAGGTACACGAAATCCTGGTCTGAGCAGAAATTCATATCGAGTGACAAGAGAAGGACATCCTTTGTTAACGATGCTTGGAAATTCAACACAAACGACATTCAGACTATACCTTAATCCTTCGATAATTCATCTGAGAGTTGAGGCAAAAGACTAAAGTGACTGTGACTGACGCTGAGACTGTATCGTCACAGGACGAGAATATACTGTCAATCTCAAAAGTAAGTAAACAGAATAAAGTTGCCCGTGTTCACTACATTCAAGGTATCCTGGTTTTCATGGAGCCCTGTTGGAATTTAATTTTTGTTGAGAACACAGGCAAGATATTTATTGGCTGATGAATGTATGCTGTTACTTACCTAATACTGATTGTTGGTTCAAGTCGGGGAAGAAATGATAATCAAATCAGTTCCGAATTGCAATATTCGTGAGCAAACATGAAGCAATGCCAGAAGGGCAAAAGTGCTCACGTACAATTCTGTATGTTTTTATTCATTGAGCGAACACACAAAAATTATTGCCTATGCCGTAATATATATAGTTTCGTTCAGTTTCGTTAATTTCTACCGAGTTAAGTGGGAGCAAAACAAATCACTCTCGTACGTACATAAATGTCAGGTGGTGTTGCAGTTTTGAGTAAGTACCCAGAAAGAACGACGTTCGTTCGGTTTTGACAAAAGCTTAAGTCTGCGTACGTTCATAGGGGCCTGTCACTGCACGTTCGGATTTGGCAAAAGCTTAAGTCTAAGTACGTTCATTATGGGTCGCCCTTAACATTCAACAATGGGACAAATGCATCACGACCAACAGCTGCAACGAATCGAAGAATTTGTGAACCTCGGCCCAAATGTTACCCCCGCCAACGACATCATTGTTAAGATTTGACGTAGAATCAACCGGCTGACAACGATGCTTGTGGTACTTCAGTTTGTCAAAACTTCTGACTCGAAGTACCAACATCATGCTCTACAAAATACTTATTCTGCCAGTCCCAGAGGGTTTGCGAATCCGAGCCTTCCGATTCGAGAAGGAGAAGAGGGCCGAACGTCCGTTTTCGCAAAGTCCACAGATTAGCCTTGATGAGTGCAGGCAACGTGTCAGGACCATAAGCCATGGAATGCAGCTATTGCTCACCCGATGCGAGTCACGCCGTGGTCCAGATTGGCTTTAAAATGTTCAAACGCATTTGACGAACCAACGGCTGTGAGAAATGCTGACATTGATCTTTCTATTCTCCTTAGTGATGTGGCTTATGTCGCAAAAATCTTTAGAAAAGTTAGCTGCCAGCAGGGGGTGGAGGAATGTTAAATACTCCAGATGATAGATATTGTACAAATACTCTGGGCAGTAATAATAATAATATTGGTGGCGTGACAGTCCGAGACGGACTTGGTCCAATCTTCTACAGCAACTACTCGGGTTGTGCGTGCTATTGTTCTATGACGAGTGGATGGGACCTACAATTTAATGCGGACTCCGAATAGCGAAGTTGAGAAGCTCCTTCTAGACAGAAATACTCTTTGAGCTTTGTCAGTGACTCGAAAGAGATGTAGCCGTAATCTAAGAATCTGGATAATACTATCAACTTGATCAACAACAGTCCGCAAAACTGTACTGTAGTCCTCCAAACCAGAGCTGTGTCAATCGTGATTGATTCGTTCGTTATGACCCGTTCACTCAAAAGTATTAGTGATTGCAATCATACAACTAAAAACCAATAAATCATTTAGTCAATACTTTAAGAGATTCGTTCGGAGTTATATGAACGAAACGATATGAGCGACCGAAATGTAATGAACAAACGAAACCATTTAACAATTTTGTTCCGTTGGATATACAGTGGACAGTCCCTAAGTCGAAACAATCTCTAACTCGAACTTTTTCGCAATATTTTATATAAATTTCCCCAATTTTCCATACAAAACCTAAGTCAAACTCTCTCTCTAACTCCAACAAATTATGGTACTTCGTGACTAATTGACTTAGGGGGAACGCAGTGTATTCCTTTCGGTCGAACCTTTGATTTCTTTTTTTTTACGTTTTTACTTCATTTTTATTATTCTATTCATAACAACTTACATACTAGACAAAAATGCTTAAAACTAGATAGACGAACAGTGTTTTATTTCTAACTTACTGGCCCTAGGCGGGCACTCTAAGCTAAACTTATTCTTAATCTATGTCTTTCGACCTAATCTAACGGAGTAAAATATAACTTAAAATTTAAAAAGAACAACTTACTATTAAGAAAAAAATTTTAAACTTAATAACTGGACGGTTTGTATAAAAACTTACAAACTAACTTACATTCTACCTTAAAAAAAAACTTACAAGCTAACTTAAGCTAACCTACGTATATATGCATATACACCTGTCTATACCCCTATACACATGTGTATACGCATATGTCCTTAATAAACACAATGTATACATGTATCGTAATGTATACACATATCCATTCTTGCTTTTTTTTATTTTTTCTTTTTTTATATGTATTATAAACAAACAGAAGGACTCTCTGCCTTCTTCTCCTTAATTTTTTTTTGTTTTATTTTTTTTTTTATTTTATACACATATATACAACTTAAAAAACCATCCTAAGATATATAAGTCGCCCATAGGTTGCAGCTGATAGATTTCCATCTAATCCGCTGCAAGACAGAGACCGACTGCGCCCCGAAAGGGGGAACGTACTACCCTTTTTACCCCGGGTCTAAAGGGTTCGACGCTGGAGTTCCCTCGCTCCCCAGCCACCAGAAATTTTGGTGCTGCCTAGCAACATCCCGAATGTCTCGGCTGGATACCGCCGTACTGAACCGGAGGAGGCCCTCCTCAGCTCGTTGTGCGACGGAACGGTCGTGGTTGAGTCGCCCATCCACAATTTATCTGGCTATGTGAAAAATGAGCGGTACCGCATTCATATCTTGTAATAGGCCGTGCTTATCTAAATGGAGAAAAGCTTCTCGGGGAACGAAGCCACTGTGGCGTACCTTTTCGTGGTATTCTGGATTGGGGTAGTAAGCCCCTGAAATCAAGTTATTGGACGAATTCATCGCTCTAGCAGTATGACCTCGAATCAACCTCAACAGGAAATTGTCCACACTTATCAGGTTTGCCCTGTTGTATAAAACCTCATTGGAATAGAATTTTATGTACTGGGACCTTGGAGTTCGATAAAGACGAAGGCAAGCCCTAAGACAAGCTCTCTCAAACAACCGAATCTTTTCCATCAAGCTTGCATTCACGTTGAACCACACGGGACAGCCATAGGTGAGCATTGGCCGGATGAGGGCCATGTAGCAGATAACCTTCACCCTCGCATCGAGTTGACTGTTGTAATAACAGTCTCTTTGTAAGGGCAAAAGCGCCTCGGGCTCTGGCCAGAGCAGCATCTACATGTTAGTTAAAATATAGATACTGATCTAGCCAGATCCCCCGGTATCTGACTACAGTCTTTTGCGCCAGTGGTTCCCCGTGTCGTCCAACGATTGAGACCTTTCGCCAATTCTTTTTCGTATTCGCCAAGGCCTTATACAACGGCGTCCAGAACAAAATGGTTTCCGACTTCCGGAAGTTGATACTCAACTTCCAGTCATCGCAACTTCTCATGAATGAATCGAAGTCACCCTGCGTGAGAGTAGTGATGGTCGATCATTTGATTCGATAGCTCTTATGAACATATCGTTCTTATTTAATTGTTTCGCAATTCCATTCTCTCCCTATTCATTTCTACAGGAGGGCCGGTGGGCATCCACACATTAGACGTGTTTTTTTCACCGCTATCGATAGTGACGTGAAGTCCGATGAAAAAAAAAACGATTCGCAGTGGCTTTGATTTTTATCTGTCAGAATATATGAAGAAAACAATTTATATGTTCGAAACGCTGTCAAAATATATGAAAAAAATTCGAAATCGAATTTTCCTAGGCAGTCACTGCCGATATTATAGGCAGTTATAGGCAGTAGGTTGGTGTATGTCCTTTACGTGCAAAATCCTACTTAACTAATTGTAGATTTAAAAAAAAAACACGGCTATTTGCTGATTTTTTTTGCAAGCGTATATATGCCTAAATTTAAATTTGCATGTAAAATACACTAACAACGAGTCCTATATCCGCTTAAGTTACTCATCATATCTATCTCCGCTCAGGAAATAAGCGCGGATAAAAACAATGCTTCCAAACATTATTTTCTATGTGTTAATTCCTGAATTTATTCATTCATTGTTTAGGTTGCCGTATGTGGCTTACATTTGCAGGTGTGGTTGATGCATTTGATCATTTTTAATTCGTTTGGCATCCATAAGTATGCAAATTTTGGTATACCCAGAGTGTCTCTGCTATATATTCCGTTTAGGTCTCGAAAAACATTTTTTTATTTTATAATTATTAAAAGTTTTTGCTTTTTAAGTGATGGTCACGCTACACAGTCACAAAACGAAGATTGTGACCATCAAAGATCGACCATTACCTTCCACGACTACACCCCTGACTGCTTGTCAAATGTCATAAATGTCGTCGGTGCTGCCAAGATTTTACGATGAATCATTAAGCGCCGATGATAGTTTTTTTGTGCACTTTAAAATTAGGCGTATATACGCTTGCAAAAAAACACAGCTATTATCAAATAATGTCTGAGTCCTCATGCATACAAATATTATAATAATAATATGGGTGGCGCTACAGTCCGAGACCTGGGCCTAGCTTCTCAGCAACCTCTCGTGTTGTGCGTGCTATTGTTCTTGCACGAGTGGAAGGGACCTACAGTTTAATGCCGACTCCAAACGGCCAAGTTTGAGAAGCTTTTTCTAGACAGGAACTACTCTTTAAGCATAGTCTGTCACTCGAAAGAGGTGGAGCCGTGAAATATGAAAGTTGGTAGATTGGGGATTCGAACCTGACACCCTCTGCGTAGGAGTCGAAGCACTAACCCACTACGCCACGGCGACCCACCCATACAAATATTATACAATGTTTAATTTTTCTTATTCAAGTATGTAGTGAAAATTATTTGTATGACCGAGAACATTTTTGGTGTATGGGCAGACAAACAATCTTGTAGCATATTAGTGGTTTCGTATACCAATACACTGAATCTGTATCTATTGTTCGAACGGTTGATTGGTTGGAATCATTTTTGGAAGCTGCCTGGAGTATTGTTCGGTATCGGTCTCTGGCTTTGAATGACCGATGATTGTAATGAACGATCGATTGAAATTACCGAATCTTTTTTTAACCAATACTTGAATGATTCGTTCGTTTGGATTTGAACGATTGACCCAGCTCTACTCCAAACACCATCATAATACATCATCAGAGCACACGGGACCGAAAATTATCCCAAGTACTTTTCTCTCGAAGCGACAATGAATCTCTTCATCAGATCTTGATAATGCCTGTTGTTTCGGCCATACAGCTGTTCCTTCGAGAGATGGCCAATTACACTATGGTCATCTATGCACGAAGACAAATTTGTTGGCAAATGTGGTAATTTTTTTTATCTCTGAGGTGGTGTCATTAATCGAGTTTACAGAACACTCTTTTGTCACAAGTCCAATCGTAGACTGTTCTTTCTCTTTGCTCGCAAATGGCCCCTGAGAATCCTGCGAGCAATTTCGATTATATTGTTGTCATATCTAGTAGCTACTTGGAGTTCTTGAAGTTACGAGACCGGATTCGAATGGTACACTCAAGCTTATGGCAGGTATAAGCCTCATAAATTGACGCCATTTCTGAGGGGATGAAGTATTTATTGCATCGCTTGAGGGAACCCAAACATTTCACTAACACTTCATAGTGACCTCAATTATGCTTTTCCACAAAGTATTGAATGGAAAGAGTCTTGGAACAAATATGAAACAGTGAAACGTAGCGAGTGTATAACGACTAGATGGCGCAGTTGGTTAAGTGCCTACCCTTGGGTTGTGAAGTCCCCGGTTCGAATGCCAGTGAGAGCATAGTTAATACGACTTTATCTGGTTTTCAAATCTGGTCCACTCACCATTTGCCGTTGGGATCATATTAAGTGCACTGGAGTATTCATAAAATTGTAGTTGTCTGAGTGTGGGTGTCACAACGGACCAATATGGTCTAATTATGCAAGTGAGTGCACTAACAGCCCCTCTGACCTACATTCACTGCAGTATCGACAGTCTCGCCTCTGGATCTCACTGTCTGGATTAACCAGACTTACTAACCTAAGAGGAAAATATATGATATCCAGAAAAATTCTAATACTTCCCGGTCTGTGTAAGAGAGAAGTACCATAACTGTGAGACAGAGGTTTAAATCCATTTATCCTCTTTGTTCTAGATAATATAATAATAATAATATTGGTGGCGCGACAGTCCGAGGCGGACCTGGGCCTAGCTTCTCAGCAACCACTCGTGTTGTACGTGCTTTTGTTCTTTCACGAGTGGAAGGGTCCTACAGTTTAATGCCGACTCCAAACGGCAAAGTTGAGAAGCTTTTTCTAGACAGGAATACTCTTTGAGCATTGTCGGTGACTCGAAAGAGGTGGAAGCCGTGAATTATGAAAGTTGGTAGATTGGGGATTCGAACCTGGCACCCTCTGCGTAGGAGTCGACGCACTAACCCACTACGCCACGGCGACTCACTTTGTTCTAGATACATAGTTATTTTCCTTAGCTATGCTTAAATTTTCTATCTTGCCTTGTTCTAATCATGTTTTCTTTTGTTCAGTAATTTCAACATTGACAATTTTCAATAAATATTAAATCAAAGTAACAATAAAGTGTATGAACTACTAATTCTCTTTTGTAAAGATCAATCAGCTGTTTTGTTTTACTTGATGTGCTTTTGTGACATGTTATCATGAATAGACACCACAGAAAGTATGGTCATCAGCAAAGGAGCGGATAGGACTAGAAGTGGAAGACAAAACACAGCCTTGAGAACGTTTGGTGGATATCAGGCTTGAACATATGCCGCATCCACAAAAAAGGCAACCCTACCTCTTGCATCAACTACAGAGGTATATCCCTGCTCAACGTCGCCTACAAGATTCTGTCCAGCGTATTGTGTGAACATCTAAAGCCGTGTTACACCGCAATTATAGGCATGTACCAGTGTGGCTTCCGGCAAATCGACTATAGACCAATTCTTCACACTAAGCCAAATCCTGGTGAAGACCATAGAATTTCAAATCGATAGGCAACACCCCTTTGTCAATTAAAGCCGCATAAGACAGCATTCATCGCAAGGAACTATTTGATGCGATGGCCGAATTCGGGATCCCGGCAAAACTCCCGGCAAACAGATACTAGATCAGGTTGTGTTGCACGTCCACCTCGGAGCAAACGTGACCTCCGACGTTCGATCCGACGTAGAGTCAGCGTTGGCAACCAAATTTTCTTCGGATTGTCGAAACAACTGGACTCAGAATTCCTGACTCGAAGGACCAAAACCATACTCTACAAAACTCTTATTTTGCCAGTCCTGCTATATGGAGCCGAAAGCTGGACGTTATGCAAAACTGCAAAGTTGATTCCAAATTTAATGAAACCAATCTTCCGACAGAAATAAAAGAACTTATCCTCGAAAAAAGAAAGGCGCGCAAGAAATGGCAGCAGTCCCGCGCCCCTCAGCATAAAACATACCTAAACAGCCTGTGCAACAATCTAAAAAAATCTTTGCAAGTCTTTAAAAACCACGACATATCGACTTATCTTGACGGCCTAACAAATGAAAAATGTACAAACTACTCACTTTGGATAGAAGTAAAAAATACCAAGAAGCCCCAAATGCAGGCCGCACCAATCAAGGAAAACAATAATGAGTGGGCAAAAAGTGATAAAGAAAAGGCGGATCTCTTTGCCGAACATTTGGAGGAAACATTCCAGCCTTTTGATGGACAAATCTTAAAAGATGATTCAAGTGTAGCTTCTATATCTGATAGGTCTAGTATGGAAAGAGTATTGCTAAAAGAACTCTGCCAGGCAATCAAAAATCTAAAAAACAACTAGGCTCCTGGCTATGATCTAATAACCGGACAAATCCTGAAGAACTTGCCGAAAAAGGCGCTAATTAAACTCTCTCTACTCTCTACTTAATTAACGCTTCCTTTAGGCTATTATACGTGCCAGACTCATGGAAGGTTGCAGAAGTGATTATGGTTCCAAAACCGGGCAAACCGTTGAACAACAAAAAGTCGTACAGACCCATATCGCTTTTACCAATAATATCCAAAATGTTTGAAAAAATTTACTAAAACGCATACAAAATTTTTTCGAAGAGAAAGAAGCAACTAATACCTGACCATCAGTTCGGGTTTCGAGCGAAACACTCGACAATTGACCAGGTATACAGAATAACAAATGAAATTGAAGGAGCATTAGAGGAGAAAATGATCTGCTCCACCGCCCTACTTGACGTTTCCCAGGCCTTCGACAAAGTCTGGCATGGCCTGCAAACGAAGCAGGCTTCTACCGACAAGCTTGTATAAGATACTAGAATCTTATCTCGATAACAGCATATTTAGAGTTGAACACGGAACTGAATACTCCCAGTTTAAAGAGATCCGAGCAGGAGTCCCTCAAGGGAGTGACCTTGGCCCTACATTGTACCTGTGTACACTGGAGACATATCTCAAACTGAGGGTACACTTGTGGCTACATTTGCGGATGACACACGTTCAGTTGAGTCCTCAACTGACAAAAATGCGAGCTCTGGACAAAATGAACGAACGCTGGAGTTACGTGTCGCAACATGTCACTACAACTTCCACTGAAGCAACATTGCATCTCTGCACTTGTCTTTGTTTAGTCCCTCATTCCTCATATTTGTTTACGTTTAAATAGAGCAGCGTCATTTTCATTTCTTTATCTCCACCTGTTTGTTTTTGTCAAGCCTATTGTTAACTGTTATATCTTGTTGCTTTGTCCACAGTGTATAGATGCTAGGGAGTAATTTGTAGATCACCGGCGAAGTCGGTACATATGTAATAATGTAATTAAATAAATTTGGTTCGGTTTTGTTAAATGTTTTTGTGTTTTACTTAATTATAATGTACGTTTTCGCTCCCGAACGTAACTCAGGCGCATTGCTCCCAATGAGAGCAAATCAACGCATACACCTTTTACCTACAGAAATATTGAAAGTCTACCAGTTTTCATTAATTCTGTACAAATACCGTACGCTAATGAAGCAAAATATCTTGATATGACAGTCGATGCGAAACTCAAGTGGTAAGCCCACGTAAAAAAGAAACGGGATGAACTCGAACACCGTCGTAGAGAGATGTACTGGTTACTTGGAAGGGACTCCAAGTTAAGCATGTACAACAAACTGCTATTAGCTGCGTTTTTTTACAAGCGTATATACGCTTAAATTTAGATTTGCATGTAAAATACACTAACAACGAATCCTAAGTTGCTCATCATATCTATCGCCGCTTAAGAACTAAGCGCGGATAAAAACAATGCTTCCAATCCATTCATTTCTGTGTGTTCATTCCTGAATGTATTCATTCATTGTTTTGGTTGCTGTATGTGGCTTACGTCTGCAGGTTTGGTTGATGTATTAGATCATTTTTAATTTTGTTGGCATCTATAAGTATGCAATTTTTGGTATAACCAGAGTGTCTCTGCTATATATTCCGTTTTGACTTCGAAAACGATTCTTTTCATTTCACGAATTTTTTTTTATTTTATAATTATAAAGTGTTTTTGCTTTTAAATTGATGGTCACGCTACACAGTCACAATCACCTTCCACGACTACACCCCTGACTTCTTAGCAAATGTCATAAATGTCATCGGTGCTGCCAGGATTTTATGATGAATCATTAAGCTCCGATGATCGTTTTTTGTGCACGTAAAATTAAGCGTATATACGCTTGCAAAAAAACACAGCTATTATACAAGCAATTACTGAAGCCTATATGGACTTACCAAAACAAATAACAGAGGATTTATTCAGTCCTTTCAGAATAAAGTTAAACGGGATATTGTGAAAGCTCCCTGGTATCTCAGGAATTGTGATATACAAAGGGACCTAGGTATAACTACCGTCGACGAAGAAATAACAAACGCCGCTCGAAAGCTAACTATCCGACTTCGTGGTCATTGTAACAATGCCATCCTCCAAACTTTGGACATGAGACGTTTAGTAAGCCGACTTCAGCGTACGAGACCGCTCGATTTGGCGCAATAATAATAAACCATCCTAACGGTGGTCATGGGGTCATGAGGAATGGTCATGTGGGTCACCGTGGCGTAGTGGGTTAGTGCGTCGACTCCTACGCAGAGGGTGCCAGGTTCGATACCCGAATTTACAACCTTTCATATTTCACGGCTCCACCTCTTTCGAGTCACTGACAATGCTCAAAGAGTATTTCTGTCTAGAAAAAGCTTCTCAAACTTGGCCGTTCGGAGTCGGCATTAAACTGTAGATCTCTTCCACTCGTGAAAGAACAAAAGCACGCACCGCACGAGTGGTTGCTGAGAAGCTAGGCCCAGGTCCGCCTCGGACTGTAGCGTGGTCATGGCAGGTGATTTTACCGAAGGTCTACCTGCAACACGCGAAAATATCCTTAAATGTAAGCTACTAGACAAGGAAACTTAGTTGTAGTAAAGAAAAACCAAAACGGAAGGGTGTTTTTAGTCAGTAATAATCTGGCACTACTATGTGGACACGGGTCACATAGTGTCTTGTTGAAGATTTTCACCAACCCCAGTAACAAAAAAAAGTTGATTCTTGTTGCCTTCGAAGAAAAATTCTAGCTCGGATATACGGTCCTATCTACGAGGGATGAGAACATAATCGCGGCGATATCACAGGCTCGGACTTCCACGAGTCGTGTGCCTGATAAGTAAGTAAGTAAGTCAGGCTTGGGTACATGTTGGCAGATAGCTAACAGAATTTCTTAGCCAGAACTTGTAAGCCGCAACCATAACTTTGAGGAACTCATTTTCAGTTTGATAATTTAGAAAGCAAATGAATAGTTCGCGGAGAAAAAAATAATTAAATTGCTATTTAGGACATTGAGACTGTGTAACTGTTTCTCGACAGTTGAATGTGCAACTCTAGGCATATCGAGAAGTATATGGCCGTTTCGTAGAAAATTGGATGTTTCTGAAAATTACCAATTGCAAGCTGTGCCTCATTGTTTACGCGACCCAATATACATATCCGCTCTTAACTAAGGTCAGTTCTATGGGGTGGTGCGAGAAGTCTGACGAACTTTCGACCTGGGACGGACTGAACAATCACGGCTATGCCCAAATGAAAGTGAGTAGGATCGATGTAAAAACTAAGGCAGTGATTTCGCCATCTCTACCAACCGGGTACGTGGAATTGTGGACGTTCAGGTCTTGAAATCTTACTAGTCTTGCTGTATTATACGAGTGCCAAAGTGTACCTGTCCCTTGGTAGATTGATTGAACGCCCTCAAGTACAGGCGGAGACATAATAGAATCTGCCAGCGTTCAGTTGGTCCCGAAAATGCGCAGCAACTGATTGGATTTGTCGGTGTAAATTGTGTATGTTTGACAAATGGCCTTAAGTGTTTCCTTCTCATGGGACTCATGGTATCACTATTTTCCTCATTTGTACCCGTATAATTCGCATTGCAGTTATGTGTTGGTCATTTAAGCTCCCTCCATCCTTCCTCTGATAAGGTTAGCTTTACAAATCCGAAAACACAACTCTTTTATCCTAACATCCTCTTCACAGCTCAAGTCATAACACGCATTTGCTGACCCCCTGCAGGTGAAGTTTACTAAGGCTCTACAGCAGTCCACACCTCACCCAATTGAATCATTCACATGTATTCGAAGACGCTGAACTGGAAACATAACTTTGGTCGAACAACATGAATTGTTAACTCAGCAAAGACTATAGCCAGGATGATGGATTTATTGACAAGCGCCCATTAGCATACCAAACTCAATCATCTCATCTGAATATGTGCACATTAATACGAACGTCGGACGGCGCCGCCGGGAGAATGGATGTGACAGGATATGAAAATTGTTGCCTCGAAGGAATGTGATTAATTAAGGACCACCCACGGCACCCCATGTCACCTGTTCCAAATGATGAAGGTGTTGTTTGCGGCGGTCACAAAAAATGGAAATAATTGGAATTAATAGCTGTCGGTCTTAGATAGGCCTCCGTCGGGTCGGTCGTCTCAGAAGCTAATGCGCACGTCCACGCGCCCGGCATTGAATTGCGGCCTAATCCCGCCGAATGTTATGCGAATTCACACATCATGACACAGAAAACTCATTTGTGCATATCAATTTCGAGGAATGTAATTAATTATAGATTAAGCAGTCGTGGCCTCCGTGCATCACGGATGACTAAGCAGCGATGCTGGTACTGGCTGTGTGGGGGAAGCGGGAGCATACATATATTCAGAGGGTGTCAGTAACATGGATGTTGTTCCATTAATTAAGGAAATTCATGCGTGGAACTTTGCTAATTTATTTATTCGAATTCGGTCATCAATCATACATGCGGGAGGTTTTAGAACCAAACCACCGCACTGGTGTTTTGCGAACGCACTCGCGGAAGACTGCTAAGCGGGGATTCGATTGTGGCAATCATGCGTTGACGTAGTAAGCCCTGCACAGCCGTTGCGATGCCGTACAATTTGATGTATGACTTGATCTCCTAAAGACACGGTCTTGTAATAGAAACGGCATCATGACGACTTTGTCAGGTGGCTTTACGCCATCATGACGGCTTTGTAAGGCTACATCCGCCCGTTTGGAAATAATGTCTGAACTGGATTGTGATGAAAAACGACTTGAATGAACCAAGCATCACACAGTGATGCTAAGCCGATAAAAATGACATTGTTTTTTAACTCAAATTGAAGCAAAATCAATATAACACGTTATTTTCTTCCGGTTATTGATTGTAAAGTCCGACTAATGACATATCACCTCACACCTTGAACTGAGGGAACTTCTCACCTCTCACTGTTGGCTAATTAACTGGCCCTATGGTGGAGATGAGCTCTGGCTTGGTTGACATCACCATAAGCCAGCTTTTAAAGCTGAATGTACGATCATAATAAGGCGAGTCT
This sequence comes from Eristalis intricaria, assembly GCA_964034865.1. NCBI lineage: Eukaryota > Metazoa > Arthropoda > Insecta > Diptera > Syrphidae > Eristalis > Eristalis intricaria. Next base: position 126,509,066 of record OZ035873.1, read on the forward strand.
TAAAGTCTGTCTTGAAGTGGACTTTTGACTTAAAATATCTTAAGAATTGTGTTAATTCTAAATTCTGAAGGGAAATATGCTAGTCAGCATTTGTAGTACAAAAATTAAAGTTTTAACATCCAATTATTCAGGATTACAATTAGAATGGTTGAGAGGATTGGGAAAAGATCACTGCGGCCTCTGATGGGCCGAATGTGATTTTCTTCATTTATTTCACGCAGGAAACATGAGTTGATAATGGGACTTAATGGGACTTAATAAGCGCCAATTTTGTGTGCTTGAAAATAGTATCCGTCTAGGTGTCGATGACGTGTCCTGACTAGGCAATTACAGGCACACAGTATGTCTTCTGCAGTTTCTTCGACATCGTCACACATTTTGCAAGTGCCATCTTGTGCTAAGCCCATGGCTTTGGGGTGTTCGTTTACTCTGCAGTGTCCCGTAAGAAAGCCTGTGGATATACGAATCTGACTCCTGGTGAGCCTGAGGAGTTGGTTCGTTCTATTAAGAGAAATAGTTGCTAGGGACGTTTTGACTTGCCTGTTACCTTCCGTTTGTGTCCACTAATGATTGGCCATGTCCATTATTTATATCGGTCTGAGCGGTGGCGATAGGTATGTTGCAGAATGGCCGTGGCATCTTGAACGGTGGTGCAGATCCTTTTCTGGCTAGTAGGTCTGCTCTTTCGTTTCCTGAGTGACCGCTGTGACCTGGTATCCAAATGAGGTGGACCCTGTTTGTATTGGTTAGCTACTGTAACAGTTGTAGGCAATCCCATACTAGCTGTGAAAGTTTGAACTCACTTCATAGCTTTTGAGGGCTAGAAGTGCAGCTTTGCTGTCCGAGAGGATATAGATGTATTCGTTACCTCTGTCTATATTTTCCTTGATGCAAAGTGCGAATATCTCTGCTTGAAATAGTTGCAATGCCCATGCTGTGATGTATATGGGTATTGGTGTTGACTCCGTATACACCAGCCTTAACTCCTTCGTTTGTTTCAAAGCCATCTGTGTACCAGATGTGGGTCTCGCGGTAGAAGGTGGGTCCATTTTGTTAACAAGTATGGTGCAAGGGGAAACTGACCTAAAAGTTCTAGCTGAAGTTGTATCTGGGAAGACAGGTGTCTACGAGAGATATTTCAGAATCCCATGCCTGTTCAGTTCATTAAGAATTTCAGGGTTAATAAGCCGTTTAGCTGTAGATGAAGAGGTGGTATGTTTGTGATGACTTCCAGTGCTGCTGCATTCAACTTTAGTCCCACTGACAACCCTGTCAGTGAAGACAGTGCCACCTGACTGTTGATACCTGAACAACTTAACGATATGACATGATGAACTTGACGATCCTCAGAACTGTAGTCACATCTGTCAATAATGCGGTAACCATGAAGAATGAACGACCTCAGTTCTGTTGTGTTGTTAAATAAGTGCAACTAAACAACCCAAGTAATCAAATAAAACTAAGATTAACTATACATTACCATTTGATCATGGAAAGCCTTACACCTGAACAACGCCTCTAAATTATTGAATCTTATAATTACTTATTGAGCTCTATGAAGAAGGTTATTGGAAATCCAAGCGTCTTGAATAGTGTGCGTACGGAGGGAAATATTGCTGCAGTTTCCGCTAATTAAATGAAGTGTTACTCAACTACGTTCAATGATTTTGACATACACGAGCTGAAACTGGCGGACATGTGGTTCCAGGGACACGAACGCTATATACGAATGGATAGGCCACTTGAGAAATGATCTCGATGAGTTATTAAATCTTTTGGGATCGGTGAATAGGGCGGTTACGTGCGTTTTGACGCCTTTAGACTCACAGAGTATTCCTGTCTAGAAAAAAGCTTTTCAACTTCGCCGTTCGCAGTCGGCACATGACTGTAAGCAAACACAATACGAGTGGTCACTGAGAGGCTAGGCCCAGGTCCACCTCGGACTCTCGCTCCTCCATTATTATTATTGGTATGAGTAAACTGAATAGAAATTTAAAAGACTGGCCTCGGGGGATCTTTATAGTACACTTGGTTCGGGCAAATCTGCCCGAGACGTTGTTATTCAAAATTTACCAATTGCACGAACATTTTTTTTTAAATTGGCTTGGTACGTAGGAGGAGAGGATATTAAAACAACAACACGTATGTATTTATTTCTTTACTTGAGAAGTGTGCTCCCCTCGACGAACTGAAACATAGTGAACGAGTGAACTTCTAAGTTGGGCTTATGTTACAAACGTAAGTAGTGGCGTGACTTAACAGATGTACGGATTTAGGAGAGTGTTGAAACACATACAGCAAATACATACTACACCCAATTCTGTGCTTTACACGGTTTTGATACAACACGGTTTGAAAATAAAATATTTTTAATTTTTTTTCACGATTTTGTTCCATTTGGCACGGTTTAAAATTTTTTGTGCTTACATTTTTGCTGTCAAATTTAATTTTTGCGAAGTATGTTCATATCACAAATTTAAGGGAATTCCCCTTTTGCGCGTACAAGCAAATTTACAAATTTAAGGGAATTCCCTTTTTGTGAATACAAGCAAATTTACTTTTGCTTCACAGAATGCTGATTCTATAGAAAGCAGTGATAGTGAGGAACCTGTAAAATTAACTGCAAATTTAATTCAAGAAGGGCTTCAACTTGCAAATAAATTAGGACACCCTTTCGTCATAAATGATCCCAATGTCGAAAGAGCTGCACAATTCCAACGTCAGCTGAATTCTTGTATGGCTCGTTACAAAGAATTATACAAAGAGGTAGCAAGAATTGGCGAACAACGGGTGATAACAGAGTTCATTGTTTAAAATGTAGATGCTGAACGAGCAAGAGAAAGTCCAGTTCAAAATTATTCCAGCGATGATAGTGATTGTATACGCGTTCGAAGCAAGCGAATGCGAATAACTTATGATGACAGCAATTAAATTTATGTTCTTGTATTTATGATTATCACTTATTTTTTTTTTTTTTTTTTTACCTTTAAAATTGAATAACCTATTCTTTTCGTTAACAACATAGCTGTTTAACATAATTATTTTTAGTTCCTGAACTTGCCGTACATTTAATTTATATTATTTTTAACATTAGAGTGCATATCTTTTTTATCTTTCATAACTATGCTTGTAGCGTAGTGGGTAAGTGCGTCGACTCTAAAAACCAATATATGAATCAAAAACAAAAAAAAGGTGCATCACGGCGTATAAATTATATATGTTAGGCATATACACAACATATACGCCCTGGTGCATGTGTCCGTACTGTTACGGACATAGTTAAAATAGTATTAAGTTTTATCTTAGGGTAAGTTAGTATTAGGTAGTGTAAGTAGTTAAGTTTAGCCAAGTTTCTTAAAAGTTTTCTTGGCAAAGAAAAATGTAATAACAGATTGCCATAAAGACTAAAAACGCAGATTAAGCCGAAAGGCACAGTTATAACATAGATTAGATTAGCTTAGAGTACCCGCATAGGGTCAGTAGGTTAGTATTAAGAACATTGTAAATTCTTAAGTAAGTTAAGCTAGATTTAAATAATTTTGTCTAGTAAGTAAGTAACATATTTCAGAATAAATAAAATAACATGGAAAAAAAGAAAAAAAAAAAGTGCGTCGACTCCTACGCAGAGGATGCCAGGTTCGATACCCGAATTTACCACCTTTCATAATTCACGGCTCCACATCTTTCGAGTCACTGACAATGAGTATTTCTGTATAGAAAAAGCTTCTCAAACTTGGCCGCTCGGAGTCGGCATTAAGCTGTAGGTCCATTCCACTCGTGAAAGAGCAAAAGCACGCACAACGCGAGTGGTTGCTGAGAAGCTAGGCCCAGGTCCGCCTCGGACTGTCGCGTCATCCATATTATTATTATTATTATAACTATGCTTGTAAAAATAAACATTATACATGTGATTTAATAAAATAAACATAAATACTTATTCCTAAAAAATCCTCGTTTTCCACCAATTTTAATAGGTCTTCTATTTTTGTCACCTATTTTTGTATACGATCAATGTCTTTTTTTACACGGCTTTTTCTGGAACCAATCTACCGTGTAAAAACAGAATTAGGTGTATATTGCTTTTTTGACTCCTACATACGCAATGTGTCATATAAGTGTCACTCATATCTGAATGACATGGATTACAAGTGGCATGTAATCGGCATACACATATTTTTTTTTTAAATGTTGTTTTTATTATTACATGTTATTCGTTTACAATGGTTTACCTGCAAAGCTAAATACTTATCTGCTGGTGGTTGCAAATACATAGCTTGTGACAGGCTTTGAAGTGACCTTACGTTCATTAGTTTTAAGTTTACATTAATTCAAGTGGTTGATTCAATTTTAAGCTTTTTTAAGTGAGATTCATTTTAGGAATTAAAAACTTTAATATACGGAATGAGATTGCAATAGAAATCTCTTTAACTCCTTTTTCCTTTTTTTTTGAAATTTGGAATGACTTTTAAAAACTGTTACAGCGAATTCATTAGTTTGGGGACGGTGAATCGTAGTTCTCGGTCTCCATACAAGTTGATAGCTTCCGGAACTAAGCATCCCTTGGGCTCGTCTTCTTGTGTTTAGTGAGTGACATAAGGGTTGCTGAAATCGTGGGTCACTCATGTAGTGTAGCAGTGTTGACATCTGGAAGATTGCTTTGACATCTAGAACTTGAAAATTTGAGTTAAAAGGTCTAACAATTCTTACAAGGCGATGCTGTAGGTTAGATATCTTGTCCATGTGAGATTTTGCTGCGTTTCCCCAGGCCAGAATACCGTATCTAATGCGCGACTCTGCTAATGAGTAATACACCTGCCTTAGCACTTCTAGGTTTGTGTAACTCTTAAGGTACGTCATAGCAAAGATGGTGCTTTTAAGTTGACGGCGCAGGACATTGATGTGGTCACGCCAGAGAAAATTCTCGTCGATGGTAACTCCTAAGTATTTAATACTTCTGGCTACTTCAATAGCGTTGGTATTTCTTGTTAGCGAACAGCGGTCATTGCGATGGAATATTTGAATCTCTTCTGTTGGTTTTGACGGAGTACGAATGTGCATCATCCTTGTTTTAGCAGCATTTATGCCTAGGCCATTATTATGACACCATTCGGATATAGCGTTGAATTCGTCTTGCATTATCTGCACAGCTGAATTCAAGTGTTTACCACGATTGCTTTGTCGGCAAAGGCATAAGCAGTACTTTTTTTCCAATAGACTCAATAATTCGTTTGTGAAAGGAATAAATAAGATGGGACTTAATTTGGAGCCTTGTGGCACACCGTATTCACATTCTTTTTCATTGCTCAATTTATCAGAAACCTTGACTTGGATATCTTAATCTGTCAGATAGCTTTTTAGCCAGTTTGCCAGAACTCCTCTCAACCCCATTCTGGTGAGACTTTCCACAAGTTTTTCATGTGTCAGGTTACCGAATGCCTTGCTAAAATCGATAAATAGAACAATTACATGATGGTTTTTGTTTAATCCTGCATTGACCACATTTGTAAACTCCCCCAGCAGTGATTGTGTACTCTTGCCTTTTTGGAGGCCGTACTGATTCAGGTGTAGCATTTTGCGTTTCGAAATAAAACCATTAATTGAATGGGCAGAGAAATAAATTAATTCATTGGGTGCACAAGAGGTTTCAGAGTTTTAATATTGAGAAGAAAAAAGAAAAAAAAAAGTCACTGTCTTGTAAATACTCTGTTTTCTTTCAAAAAAGGAATTTGGTTAAAATACTGTACGCAAAATTGGAATCTCAAACTTAAGAGAATGAGAAACACAACCGATCAGTTCAAAAGTTCAACTCTGTAGTCCTGTATGAATGAGGTGGCACCCAAAGAAACATTGGTGTCATTCATATTTGATATGACGTTGCTGACAGTGTCTCTAAGCGGTTTTAGGATTTTGAACTATTTTTACCTGTAAAAGGTCCAAACCTAAATTTGTTGACATTTTTGTTTGCAGAATAATTGTTGGTGGGTGTATACGATTTTATAGACAATATTTTAATCGAACAAAAAAATAAGGCAATAGAGACTTAACCGGTTGTCTCGATAAACCGATGTCCCAATAAATACATCCGTTAAAAAGCGATGTTTGTTTTAAAAATCTATAAGAAGTGAAGTAGGCTTTTGAACATAAAACGTACAACAACACACTGCATATAGCCTATCACTGTCAGTAATATGGGCGGTGAAAGGGCAATACAAATTCGATTTCGAATTTTTTTCATATATTCTGACATCGTTTTCGAACTTATACGATTTATTTTTCATATATTTTGACGACTGTACACACAAATGAATCCCTGATACCCTTGGTCACGCTATAACTTGAGAGCCTGACCGATTTCCTTTAACATTTTTTTTTGGATTTTCTAATACCTTGTTCTTACGGAAAGAAAGATTAAGAAAAGAAGAAGAAAAATAACATATTGATTTAAATCCAGAAAATCAATATCTTAACAATTTGACAGTTCGCACGCCGAAGTTAATGAAAAGCCCGATGGAAATTTTGAAAAGGAAGCACAAAGGCGAACACGTTTTGATTCCACGCACCCCTATGATTCCGAAGGGCATGTCATTCAACTTTAAACGGATTTCAGTGCGGCTTGCATCTGCAAATATTGATAAATAATTCATAAGTGATGATGCCACAACACTCTAGTTTTTCATATGGCTTTCGTTGTGTGTTCGCGTGTCGGCAAACCATCAACAATATTTATTTACGCGCCAGAAAATAAATCTAACAATTTTGTACATCAAAAAGCATTATAATTAACAATGTTTATGAAGTAAACATGACAACGTCTGTGGCGTCTGCTAGTACTAAATAATAAATAATGTAAAATTCAAACAAAAATTGTTTACTTGTCTACATGTATTCTTGTCTATTTGCCTTAGTGGCAAATGAGCGTATTATGGGGTTCGCGCAAAGCATTACTCGAGGCCAACAGAGAGCGTTCTCCAAATAATAGTGAAGACTGAAAGAAGAGCGATTGTAGACCTCTAAGAAACATACAACCGTTGTCACTCTAATTTCTTAAGACACCTTAGTTCGCAAATGGAAGGCCCCAGATTACGTTCGGCAAAAAGACCTTCGAGCTGAAGCACTGGTGTCCAGCGCTCGCTGTGACCGAGCCACTGATCTGTCGACTGATTTTTGCCTTCAGGACTACACTCACTTCTTTGAACAACTCGTACAGCTCCCGGTTGTGTCTTCACAGCCATCCGACTGAGCATTTTTTCATTCAAAACCACCAAGAATCAGGTGATCCAACTTTTAGCTCCAGGGCTAAAAGAACCAGCATGGGTATCAATGCTTCAGCAAAGAAGGCCTTCGAATCAGAGCCTCTTGGTTCGAGAAAAACCAAATCTTTGGATTACAGAACAAGTCACCGCGGACGCAAGACTTGCGGCTTGCGGTTGAAGCAACGAAGCAGCCTCTTGAGGAACGGCAATGAGTACTAGTTATGTTCACCGGCGGTTCTTGTCCCCTCACTTCGAATCACCATCCAATTGCCATCAAAAAAATGTCGCCCAAGATAGAAAGAGATGAAGCCTGGATAAAGAGGAAATGTGTCTAGCCTAACTTAAAACTCCCTGGCACAGCTCTTCCCCGACACAACGTCTAAAATTTTTGTAAAGAATCCGAAGGCGCCCGATGTTCTTGGCAGACGTCCACCAGACCATGGGGGATTATGGAAGTTGAAATATTCTAAGGACTTGCACGTAGTCAAGGCAAATATCTATAAGCCACTTCTATCAAATTCCCAACCATAGGTGGGCCAATCCTACAAACTGTGCCACATCAAGAAAAATTTGGCCTGAGTTTAATCGATCCAGAACTAACGGTCTCTTACGGCTAAACCGACACGATATCGCAAGATTGGTAGCGGCTTGAAGAGGACACTGGCCGACAGTAAATCACGCCGAAAAATTGGGTTTCCCACACAACTCATATTATCGCAGCTGCAACAAATCTAATGAGAGGGAAACCATACCACATAACCATCCTCAGTAACTGACACTTGCTAGAGCCATACAGGGAGCGCTTGGTTGCCCCTTCTTTAACTCACTTAACGAGATTTCTTCTAAGGATATCTGTGAAATAATGTTCTTTATAAAATCCTTAGGTTAGTTGTAGGGATATCTCAATCACACCCAGTTCTCCCCTTTTTTGTTTTTAAATCAGAAGGGTGGCATTAAAGCGGCATACAATGCTATTTAGGTCCTGTACGGACCACCTACCGGACCACCATTTTCAGCATTCCATGATGATGCGGCTTAAATCCGTTTGGGTTAGAATCGAAAAATCGATTGGCTGGAGTTGTGGCATTCAATCAATCCATGCAGTCTAGTCACATTGGCCCTGAAAGACACTGACACGACAAGCCAGATAAATGAGAATGTTTGAAAGATTGAATCTTCGTCGTAAATCCTTTAAGGTATCCAAATCAAATACAATGTCTTCCCTTTATCATCTGCTAAGACTATCGGATACTGACTGGCAATTTGCTGGCTTTGAACGATTCTGTGAGCCTCTTACAGACCTTGATGGGAGAGGAAATTTGTCCTGATGATATTGGAGAGAGTACGCAAGTCTGAACACTATGCTATGAAGCTGGGTACTATGCTCACCGGTCATGTATTGGAATGAGCAGTTAATGCAGTTTTAGGTAGGTGTTCTCTGGGGTGAGTACAGGATGAGTCAGAATTTTGGCAAACTGTTTAAGACGTTCCTACTGAAGCTAAGAGGACGTATCGAATGATTTTCCTTCCTTGGGAATCTGTTAAAGGCGAGGTTAGGTTCAGGTTGCAGTTGGTTGCAGGCTACAGTCAAACTTAGACCCGTATAACGCTGACATCTCCGCCTTCCAAAGCCAATTAATGTATGCTTTGCGGGTCAATATAAACGGAAGAAGTTTGAGGCATGTATCAGAATGAGCAAGAACAACTTCCGTATCCAAAGAGGCTTCTGTAACGGGGCACTGTAGACGGGAGCGTCTAAGGAAACTAGGAGTAACAGAAGAAGGTCTCTGCAGATTCTGCGGAGAATGTAAAGAAATTCCAGAACATATACTGGGATTTTGTGAGGCATTAGCCCACAAAAGACAAAGATATCTGGGCAAGCACCTAATGTCAGTGGAAGAACTGAAGTCACTAGAACCAGGTCTCGTTCTCAGATTCCTAAAGGAAACTGGCTTAGAGAAAATTCTCTAAGATAAATCTCTTTCACCATCGCGCAACAGAAGCCTATAGCCCTCAATATAACTGGGAAAGAACTGCATGGGAGTGAAGCTCTTAAGAAAGCAAAGGTATGAATAGGGGGCACAATATAATACCCTCAACAAAAATAATAATAATGCTTTAAGGGCAACTTATCCGAAAAACTTTGTTTGGAAGCCCCCCCCCCCCCACTCCTTTATTAACCAGCGTTAGGGATTGAGTGTAGTCAAGACTTGTTTTGTAAAGAGCCACCTTGATCGTGAGGTGTAGGTGGGTAGGTGTTCCCGTGGACAACATTGAAGAGAAATTACGAGTTCTTTTGGTTCGCATTCACAGTGTCCCGCACCAGCTCGAACTGAGCATTAAAGTACTTGGCCATATCACCGAGAGACGGGGCACTCATTTGCCATGAATTTCTACGAGCGACGATGAGCTGTTGCGTGCCGTCCTTGTCTGGAATGATGCCACTTGCACGATGTTCAGTCATAAACCAACTCTCGGCTCATGTCATCAGACAATACACCTTCTCATCTTGAAAGCCTTCAGCCAACAGCATCGTAAGTCATTTTCCACGTCTCGACAGGCATGTCTGGGCAAACGTTCAACTTTCTGACGGAGTCAACCAAAAGTCATTAACGAAAAATGTTCATCGTCGACAACTCGATTCACCAATAATCCCCTGAGACGTGCCCCCTCCTTTCTCCACCACCACGCGCTGCGAATGCAGTAAAACTTACATTCGTCTTGTTCATAACAAAGTCAATGAGCAACTTTTACGGCCTTCGACTCAGCGTTCTCACTAAAACAAAGTTAAGGCTCTTCGCATCTCCGAACATGAACTCCACTGGCCCCGATGACACACTGCCACACGAACAGCTGTAATCCCACCACCACATGTGACTGCTCGTGTACACTAAAATCCTAGTTCGTCATCTCTAATGGATTCAATTAGCCAACAGTAAGTTATTCCTCCTCAACGAGGCCCAGCAAACACCCACACTTGGGCAAACCAAATCAGCCTCTTCCCAGTCAGCCGGGTTATCGCATTTAATTAGGCAATCGTTGTCGGAAGGCGCTCTCAGTCGCAGAGACGCATGTGTGGTGATAATTAAAATGCCCATAGTGCCGGTAAGTAGTAAATACAGCCTTTGTTCGTTCCCAGGGCGTAATTAGATAAATGCTTCGGTTCTTTCTGAAGGACTTCGCTGCTCCTTGGCTGGCGTTTTTGGTCGATTTACGACTGGTGTCTGCAGCGTTTCGACTGATTTGAGAGCAAATTTGACGTGAAAATCAATATGTGGTTGGGGATGGCAGCGGGCGCCCATTAAGGAGAGTGCGGAAGACGGTGTGGGAATGTGTTAAAAGCGCTCGCAGAACCGTGAAAGTGTTTGCCTTAGATTTCAAGTGCATACCCGCATGTTTCCCGGCATGCTGCAGGCATACATAGGTTTGAATACATTGATGCACTACACCATGTGCTTCGGTTGATTTATGCTTGTAAGAAGCAGTTTTCCTCGGCAGTGCTATACATGGGTGCAAGTTTCAAGTACGTAAATATTTGCGATTGGTTTTCGAAAATATTTACATTTCCACTCGATTCCACATGCTGTGGAATGTGAATCAATAACACAGGATTCAAGGATTCACTTCTCTTCGTTCCTTTGTTTTGAAGTGAGTATCGATTTGTGATGGAATGTGTGCTGTACGAGAGAAGTGTGCAATTAGAGCGGGCGTGAGCGAGTAAGGCCTCCAACGACCAGCTTCACAGTGCAAGTTCAAAATTTACATTTGGATTTCAATTTAACAATTTATCCGGTTCCACACTTTTTTTCAAACCTTGATCTGACTTCAATTTGTAGTTCAAGTTAAGTGTGAGTGTACTCCCATTTAAGCCTCACTTCAGCAACACAACCTGTGTTGCCGCTGAGATTGAGCAAAAAATGTTTGAGTAAGACGCAAAAAAAGTGCAACAAAACAGTAAGATCAATAAATAATTTTTTAACCCTTAATTTTATCATATTATTATCATATTTAATCATCATATTTTAACGGTAAATTTCCAATCATTGAGTGAATATTGTCACAAACACAATGTAACTTCATTCTCATCCAAAGTAGGCTGTGTTTTATTTGTCGCAGCATTTACAGTAAACCAAAAAGTGCGAAGAGGTACGGTTTGTGTTTTTAATTTCTTGTGGACATTTCTTATTTGTGCTAGTAATTAATAAATATAAGGGGTGAGTACTTATGTTTTTGGTATTTTTATATTACAACACTATTATTATTTGATTTTTATAAAGTTTTGAGTTTAATTGTTATAAATTCTGAAAGAAACACAAACAAAAAGTCAATGATATCATATATGACATTTCATGCAATAACGAGTTTGAAAATGCACTTATGATATACACTCAATTCTCTTTTTATGCGAATCTTTTTTATGCGGTTTTGAAGTTATGCGATTTTTCCTGGGAATCTAATTCTGATTTTTTGTACAAGATTTTGAAGTTATGCGTTGTTTTTCTATAGTATTTTGTATGGGATTACCCTTTTTAAATATTTCTTCTATACAGAGCAAGCAAACAATAGTTACATATGCTCAATGCTATTTGTGTAATAATGAATTATCACTTGAGCTAATGCTTTCGTTTAGTAAAGACGCGTTTGGTTGATTAAGAACTTTAATTTTTTAAATTTTAAAATAAAAATTTGTTAGAAGATGGAACAAAAGAAGCAGCAACGAAAAGCAATTTCCTTAGAAATAAAAATTGCAATTTTAGATTGCTTAGTGAAAGGAGAAAGATTTACTGATGTTGGGAGGCGTTTTGGCTACGGTGAATCGACAATAAGAGCCATTAAAAAGAATGAAGTTTCAATAAGGCAGTCTGTAATATTCGGTACTAAATTAAGTTCCAAATTTTCTTCATATTCAAGAAGTGTTTTAATTGAAAAACTGAGGAGCGCTGGTGGTTTGGATTGAAGAACTTACAAAAAAAGGATTTCTTTAGATGGTAATTTAATAAAAAAAAAAGCTCTTTGCTTTTACGAGAAGCTAAAGCAAGTGGAACCATCTACTACTTCTTGCACTCAGTCTGGTATAGAATTTTCAGCGAGCACAGGATGGCTGACTCGTTTTCTAAAAAGAAATGCTTTTAACAACGTGAAGATTACCGGCGAGGTTGCATCAGCAGATGAAGAAGCTGCAAAACGTTTTCCTGAAAAGTTGATTAAAATTATTGAAGATGGTAGATACTGCCCCGATCAAGTTTTCAACGCAGACGAAACAGGATTGTTTTGGGAAAAAAAATGCCTACACGAACTTACATTTCGAAAGTCGAAAAAAAAGCAAGTGGTTTTAAAGCAGCCAAGGATAGAGTAACATTCCTACTTTGTAGCAATGCATCAGGTGATCGAATACTTAAACCCTTGCTCATTAATCGATCTCTTAGACCACGGGCACTAAAAGGCAAAGATTTAAAAAAATTACCGGTGCATTGGATGTCCAATAAAAAAGCTTGGGTAACATCTGCGGTTTTCACTGACTGGGTTTAATCAATGCTTTGTTCCAGAAGTAGAAGCTTATATGCAGGAAAAATCACTAAATTTTAAAGTTTTATTAATTATTGATAATGCTCCATCTCATCCGCATTTAGAACATCCAAATGTTCAGATACTTTTTATTCCACCTAATACAACGAGCATTATTCAACCACTAGATCAAGGCATAATTGCTACGTTTAAAAAGTATTATGTAAAACATACTTTTAATTTTATTTTTCAGCAAATTGATAGTGAGCCAGTAACAGTAACCGACGTTTGGAAAAAGTTTTCGATTTTAGACTGCATAAATCATTCTTCTTCTGCAATCAGTGAAATAAGACCACAAGCTTTAAATGGCTGCTGGAAAGCAATCTGGCCTGAATGCGTTGCAAGGAACAATGCTACTAATCAAGCAATGACGGTTTCAACTGAAATTATTGCTTTGGCACATGAAATTGGTGGCGAAGGTTTTGATAGCCTTAACGAGATTGACATCAATGAGTTGCTTGTAGATGAGCCCCCAAGTGATGATGATATTATTGAAATGTTATTTGATTCAGTCAAAGAACCGGAAAATAACAGTGAGAAAGAATATAACAATCCTTCCCCATTCACTGCAAAAATAGTTCGAGAAGGTCTTCAACTTTGCAAAAAATAAGAAACACATTTTCTTAATAATGACCCGAATACTGAGCGGGCATTCAAATTCCAGAGTGAGCTGAATAATTGCATTTCTGGGTATCAAGAACTTCATAAAGAATTACGAAAAGATTCGCAAAGCTTAATAACTGATTTTCTTATCAAATCAGGAGAACCTTCAGCAGGCGAAACTTACGTTGAATCTATTGATGCAGTAGCTATCTCGTCACAAAATGAACTGACTGTCTATTATAGTGATGATAATAGATAGATAGATAGATATTTTATTTCCGTATAAAAAGTTTACATTTGATTTAGTTTATCGCACAATATATATTACAGAGATGTGATGAATTATGCATCTTTCTTCTGAAAAACGTTTATATTTATATTTTAAGTTATTTATATTTGATGGAAACTGTCGAAAATTGAAGGAAAATACGAGAAAAACCTTCAATAAGAGAAATATATATATATATATATATATATGTGAATATATATATATAAAATACATGATTATATTCGTATATAAAAATAAGTATAAAAATAAATAAATAAATAAATAAACAAATAAGTAAATAAATAAATAAATAAACAAATAAATAAATAAACAAATAAATAAATAAATAGACAAATAAATAAATAAATAAATAAATAAATAGATAAATAAATAAATAAATAAATAAATAAATATATATATATATATATATATATATGAATAACTAAAACAAAAATGTGCAATGAAAACAATTTAAATAAATAAATATACAAAATATATATGTATATGTTTTAATTATTGGTACACAAGTCGTTAATTAAGGGATTTTCGGTCAAAGCGCATGAGTTTATAAATTTATTTGTTAATTTTAATATTCGTGAAGTGATTGGGCCAACACCCGCTCTTTCATGCAGTCTTGAAGTAGGGAAATCATATGGTAGATTTAACATCATTTTAAGGACTTTGTTTTGAGCCACTTGTAATTTCCTAATGTGGCACTGGGCGGATTTTCCCCATACCGGGCATCCATACAAAAGTATAGCTTGGAATATGACCTTAAATATTATGCTTTTGTTTGATATAGACAATGACGATTTCCTATTAATAAATGGATATAAAATTGTCGTTGCAATTTTAACCTTATTAACGGTTTGTGCGATGTGCTCACGAAAAGTTAATTTGGAGTCTAGATATACACCTAAGTACTTTACGAAGTTTCGCCATTCCACATCACTTCCATTTACCTGCAAGCTACTGGAAGGGAGAAAACAAGCTTTTCTTTTTCGGCTGAAAAAGATGGCTTGCAATTTGTCTTCGTTTACTTTAATTTTCCATTTATTGCAGTAGCTAAGTACAATTTCTATCGCAATCTTAAGATTGGTCTAGCTGTGTCATCAGCGTAAAACGCTGTTTCACATTCAGGTATCTTCGGAAAATCAGATGTATAAAGGATATACAATATGGGGGCCAAAACAGAACCTTGCGGTACTCCGGCATTGTAAAAAACTATGTTAGAAACACCATTGTTAACATGCACTTGAAAACATCGATTTGACAAATAACTTAAAACAATATTGCACAGGTAAGATGGAAATTTTAGGTTAATCATTTTGTATAGAAGACCGTAATGCCACACACTATCGAAAGCCTTTTCGACGTCAAGTAGCACCATGCCACTTGATTTTCCGCTTGATCGATTTCTTTTTACATAATCACAAATTCTCTTGACTTGATGTGTCTAGTGATGATAATGATTTCGCGCCAGTTCACAAAAGGTAAATATAAAATTTTTATAAAACTACTAATTAAAGTAATGTGAAATAAATATATTTAATTAAAAATAAAGTAATGTTATGTAATTGATTTGAATTTAACAAAACTTTATACTCTGCTCAAAAATTCTCAGATATCCTCATTTTTTATTAGTTGATATCGACTTTTCTTTGCGATTTTTTGGTCCTATGAACTTTTAAACAATTTTGGAACGTAACCCTAATTTTATAATGTAAATAATGTCTTTTTTTATATGATTTTTTGGTTTTATGCGTTTTTGAAAATAATGGAACACATTCCTTCTTTTATACTACATTAGTGAATGTTTTTATGCGATTTTTTTTGTGCGGTTAGTTTTGGAACGTATCTACCGCATAAAAATAGAATTGAGTGTATGTCATAAATGATAATCCATGCAGTAAAGGCATATTTTTTGTTAGATAACAATGGACTCAAGAATTATCTCTGACGAAGAAATTGTAAAGCTAATAAGCCATTGGGATGAATGTGAGGGTGGGGATGATATGGATGATGCTGATTTTGATGTAGAGTCACAAAGTTTAACTAATGGTAGAAACAAGGAGCCAGAACATTTAAATTCTGCTGAAGATATCGAGGTCCAGGAAGAAATCCTAATCGATACTGAGCTCTTTGATATTGCGTCTTTGCCTGTAATCATCGCGGAAAATGTAATGGTCGTGATAGAAAAACCATCGCCAGCTGAAGAACTAAAGACCATTAAGGCACACTATTCAAAGATGTTATGGAAGAAAGTCGAATTTCATGACGAAAATTTCGAATTCCGGGGTAGTTCGGAATTACCTAAGAATATCTTGGTCTTAGATACACCCTATGCTTTCTTCAATTTTCTTTTTGATTCGGACATTGTATCATCAATAGTAACCGAGTATAATTTGTATGCTTGCCAATGTGATCCAGGCAAACAGATCACTGTAACGGCAGTTGAGATTCAGAGATACATTGGCATATGCATGCTTATATCAATTTTGCAAACTCCTGACATACGACGTTCCTGGAAACCGATTGTGGGCAAGGAACTAGTTAGAAATACAATGTCCATAAATAAATTTGAAAAAAATTCGTCAATATCTGCACTTTAATGACAACGCCAAAATGGTTCCGAAGTCGGATATTGCTCATGATCGCATCCACAATATTCGTCGTTTCATAGACAAATTGACACACAACTTCCAAAAAGTTCCCTTTGAAGAGTTTTTATGTGTGGATGAGCAAATGTGCTCAACAAAAGCGAGAAACTATATGAAGCAATATCTCCCAGCGAAACCTCACAAATGGGGCTACGAGTTTTTTGTTTTGTGTGGTGCATCGGGGTATGCTTACAACTTTGAGCACTATACTGCTCAAGAACATGATCACCACTCACGATTGTCCAGCATTGATGGTATGGATTTGGCTGTAGTTGCTTGGAAGGACACAAAAGTGGTTACGATAACTTCCAATTTCATTGGAAAGAAACCAATCTCAACATCTCAGAGACACGAAAAACACGTAGGCATCAAAGAAGTAAATTGCCCAGCTATTGTTAAGAACTACAATAAGTTTATGGGAGGTGTGGACTTGGCAGACCTCCTTACTTGGAAGGTATAAGATAAAAATCAGGTCGTTGAAATGGTACCACCGAATATTTTACCATTTATTGGATGTAACAGTTTGCAACGCGTGGCTTTTGTACAGGTGAGTTAAGGCTTAGCTAAATTGACATATTGTAGATTAATTAAATTACAATTAAATATTAGGCGTGTCAAGACACAAGAAAAATCCAAAGAAAAAATCATGTCCCTAGCCGATTTCAAGATATCGGTGTCAAAGCGTGGAAGGCCATCGACGGAATTGGGTAGGGAAATGGCAGCAAAAAGAAAAAAACCAACTTCAGCACCTGCTCCTTCGAAGGAAGTAAGGGTTGAGCGTTTCAAACCATTTGCCACTTTGGATGTCGCAACGCTTAACGTGCAAGCTACCAGGCTGTGGAAAATTAACATCTGCTAAATGCACAAAATGTGAAACAGCGCTTTGCTTCAACAAAGATAGAAATTGTTTTCTAGATTTTTATACCTATTAATTTCCTTTCGCTTGAAAAACTATATTTCTATTGTATTATGCGAATGTAAATAGTTTATTATGTTTTTTGTAACAATTTTTAATTTTAAGTTTTTTTTTTGTGATGTGTTGGGTGTCATTTAAAGCAGTGAAATAAAACCAATTTTGAGACACAAAAAAAAAGTGGCGCAAAATCTCAAAAACGCCTCAATATTTTTAAAAATCGTTATCATTTTCGTAATCAGGTCGATGAAATTCACAACGCAATATTTTTTTCCTTAAAAAAAAATGATGCAGTGAAGAGTTAAGGAAAAAAAACTATATTGCAATTAACAGTGGATTTAAACACGAGTAAATCATTTTTTTTCTTCTGGTGGAATTCCCCTGGGTTCTACGGTTTCCGGGGCACTTAAAATTTTGATACGCCATTTTGTAAATCTTGACGATTTAAATATAATACTTGTGACTTTTTGTGTAATACACGGTAAGATGTAAACCATAATTACGTGTAAATTAGTGATGAATTTATTTATGTTAATATACATATAATATATATGGGTGGCGCGACAGTCCGAGCGGACCTGGGCCTAGCTTCTCGACAACCACTCGTGTTGTGCGTGCTATTGTTCTTTCACGAGTGGAAGGGACCTACAGTTTAATGCCGACTCCGAACGGCGAAGTTGAGAAACTTTTTATAGACAGGAATACTCTTTGACCATTGTCAGTGACTCGAAAGAGGTGGAGCCGTGAATTATGAAAGGTGGTAAATTCGGGTATCGAACCTGGCACCCTCTACGCAGGAGTCGGCGCACTTACTCACTACGCCACGGCGACCCACGACCCATTTATTTATGTTAGAGGTATGCAAATTCTTATGAGAAACTCAACGGAAAAAATGAAAAAAGCAAGAAAATCTAAAAAGTGTCAAAAAGAGGTTTTTTCAAAAAGTCGTGTTACGGTCTCTGGGCATCGAAAAATGGTCAAAATTAAATTATTTAAAATTAAAAAAATTATTAGTCCAAGAAAAACAACAAAAAAAAAGTAGCAAATTAATGTTACCATTTTTCTTATCGATCGAATCACACAAACGAAGTTTAACTGAACTGAAATTCAGATTTCACTGCGAAAGCAGACGACTTAAACCAAAAAAAACTAAACTTAAGTTTTAATCTTCACCGTGAATCTGGGCATAAGAGAGTTTTCACATTATTTAATTTTGGGGAAACAAAAAACATATACAAAATTGTGTAAATATGTAAGTATAAAAACATTGGCATTATTAAAACAGTTGACAGTAGAGGACTTGCGAAGATGTCCGTAACACATCGCCTCGCAAGGTGCAATTCGTATATTCTCCATGCTTCTGGGGCACATTGAAGAATGGCAGTAAATGTAACATTTCGCTGTACAGTATGCCAAGGTGCTAGGATTTTACGAGTCTTTGGATCTTGTGCATTATATAGGGAGGTATAGTCATATCTCCCTGGAAAAGAGCTCCCTTAGGGAGATGTCCTTTAAAGGGAAATAAAAAAACATATTTTTCGAAATACATAGTGGGTAAATAAACTTCACGGTACTTCTTATCACATAACTTTATTCTTCAAATGAGCCTCTATGTTCTTCTTCTTCTTCTGGTGGCGCTACAGTCCGGGGTGGACCTGGGCCTCAACCAGTAAGCCTCTCCAGGCGGCACGATCTTTTGCCAGCTCTCTCTCTCAACTGCGCACACCAAGTTGGTTGAGTTCCTTCTCCACCTGGGTGCGCCATCGGTTCCGTGGGCGTCCTCTATTGCGTTGTCCCACTGGTTCGGAGTCGAAGACTCTTCGGGCTGGAGCAGTGTAGTCCATGTGCTCTACATGGCCCAGCCATCTTAGGCGTTGAATCCATAGACGCCTGACTAGGCTCATGCCGCTGTACAGCCCGTACAGTTCGTGGTTGAATCTTCTTCTCCAATAACCATCAACGCAGACAGGACCAAAGATTGAACGCCGAACTTTTCTCTCGAAAAGACCAAGTGCTTCTTCACCCGTTTTTGAGATTGTGCATGCTTCCGCACCATAGAGCAGGACAGGGATGATCAAGGTGTTATATAATGTTAGCTTGGTCCTGCGAGAGAGGACTCTACTACTCAATTGCCTCTTGAGCCCAAAGAAACAGCGATTGGAAAGAGTAATTCTGCGTTTAATCTCGGTACTGGTGTTGTTCGTACTGTTCACTTGCGAGCCAAGGTAGACGAAGTCCTTCACTACCTCGGAGTTATAGCTGCCTACGGTGACGTTTTGGCCAAGTCGTCGATGTTGTGCGTCCTTTCTCGATGACAACATATACTTCGTTTTACCCTCGTTCACCGCTAAACCCATTTTAGCCGCCAACGCCTCAATGCCAGCAAACGCCTCATTGACGGCTCGCTGTGTTCTGCCAATCACGTCAATGTCGTCCGCGTATGCTAACAGTTGTATGGACTTCTGAAGGATCGTGTCTCTAGTGTCGGCGTGTGAGTCTTGCACGATCTTTTCCAAGATGATGGTAAAGAAGTCACATGACAGCGCGTCGCCTTGTCTAAAACCTTTTTTGACATTGAAGGTCTCGGTGAGTTCCTTATCGAACTTGATGGAGCAGCGAGAATTCTCCATCGTCATCCTGCACAACCTGACGAGTTTGGCAGGAATGTCAAAACTAGACATGGCGCTGTATAGCTCATCCCTATGCACGCTGTCATATGCGGCCTTGAAATCGACGAATAGGTGGTGGGTGTCGATCTGCATTTCTTTGGTTTTTTGCAGGATCTGCCGTAATGTGAAGATTTGGTCGATGGTGGACTTCCGCGGCCTGAAACCGCACTGATAAGGACCTATCAGGTTGTTGACGAATGGTTTCAGGCGCTCACACAAATCGGCAGAGAGGATCTTATAGGCGATGTTAAGGAGACTTTTCCCTCGATAGTTGGCGCAGTTGAAGAGGTCTCCTTTCCTGTGGATCGGGCAAACGATACTGAGATTCCACTCGTCGGGCATGCTTTCCTCCGACCATATCTTACAAATGAGTTGGTGCATGTACCTTACCAGCTTATCTCCAGCCGCCTTAAACAGTTCCGCAGACAGTCCGTCTGCACCAGCAGCTTTATTCGACTTTAGTCTCGATATCGCTATCTTGAGGGGGGACGGATTTATCGTCTAGGTCGGGGGACGGAATTCTCGTCGATCATCGTCAATTGCGTTGAGTGGAACATTCTCCCTGACAGCGGTATTGGAGTCTTCCTCGCCGTTTAACAGTCTACAGAAATGATCCTTCCAGATTCGCTGTATCGACTGCGAATCTACTACGAGTTGTCCCTCTGCGTTACGACAGGCTTCTGTCCGAATTTCGTATCCATTGGATAGTCGTTTTAACCGTTGGTAGAACTTTCGGACGTCATTTCTGCCGTAACACGTCTCCATTTCCTCGATCGCGCGCTTCTCATTTCTTTTTCTCTTTCTTTTTCTTTTTGAGAAGCCGGTGCTCTTCCCTTCTTTTAAGTTCGTAGAGCTCACGAACCGCTCTCGTCCTTCTGTCCAGCGTCGCCTTGTATGCTGCTTGCTTCGCTGAATGTGCCTGCACTCGTTGTCAAACCATGGGTTTTTTGGGGGTGGCGTTTTAAAACCCAGGACATCGGATGCAGTTTCTCTGATGGCGTTTTGACAACGGTTCCATTGTTGGCAGGGTAGGACTCTCTGAGAGCTTTAGAGAGACTCGATCGGCAAAGTTGCTAGCGGTCAATTGCGATTGTAGCTTGCCGACGTCAAACTGTTTTGGTCTTGCTCTACTCCGTTGTCCTATCGATATCCGTGTTCTTAGATTGGCTACAACAAGGAAATGATCCGAGTCGATGTTGGCTCCTCGGAATGTTCGGACATCGAGAATGCTGGAGGAGTGTCTGACGTCGATCGCAATGTGATCAATCTGGTTGACGGTTGATTGATCAAGAGACCGCCAGGTCCCTTTGCGGATGTTGAGGTGAGGGAACCGCGTGTTGGCTACAAAGAGGTTTCGCCCCGTTACGAATTCCAAAAGCCGTTCTCGGACATGTTGTCGTGCACGCTCTGCTTCCCGATGACTCTAGCAAAGATGTCTTCCTTGCCCAGCTTTGCGTTAAAATCTCCTAGAAGGATCTTGGTGTCGTAGCTGGGGCATTGATCGTATGTTCTTTCTAGGAGATCGCAAAAGTCATCTTTGCTGTCCTCATCTTTAGCCTCCGTTGGGGCGTGGGAACAGATCAGGCTGATGAGGCGCTCGCTGATGTATTTAATGGTTAAGACTTCTTGCCTAAGTCTGCCTCGAACAACAAACCCTCTACAAGAAATGCCTCTATGTTACATCTCACAAAATTTAGATGACATATGTACAAGAATTAAAAAAAAAATACTTGGCTAAAATTAAAGGTTGAACAGCAGAACAGAAGATTCACTGCCGACCAAAAAAAAACTGCATCCACCATGAGAGAAAAACCTTTGCAAGACTAAAGAATCTGTCCGTCCACGGAAAGAAATGCATTCCGAAACAATTATTTCATTGCAGTCTAGGAAATCTGCAAACAAAATAAAATGAAAATAACGGCAGAAGAAACAAATTGAAACAACAGAACGCAGCTCCAGAATTGAAATCAGTTATCCATTTGTGTAGAGACAATGATTTGATGGCACGTGAACCGCACACACATCGTGTTGTTCCAATTTTGTTGTATCGTTCGCATACCATGCAAAAAGCAGTTAGAAAGTTTTTCTAAAAAAGGCATCTTGTCCGCCTAAGAGAATTAAATTTACAAAATTGCGGCAGTTGTCCCAGCCGCGTCCGAGTTAGGGAGTGGCCGCTAAATGGAATTTAAAATGTATGGAACTTCGACTCAAGATCGTGAGAAATTGTCCGGTCAAGGGGATTGTCCGCCTAGGATAGCTGTTCGTTTTTCCAAATACATATTCACCATTTAACAAAATACACACATACAATGCAATGTCATTTCAGTGGAATGTCCGTCCAAGGGTAATTGTAAACTTTGCAAATCATTCCGTTCCAATTTCCGGTAAGGGAGGTGTCCGCAGTGAGAGATTTCACTGTACATATATTCGAGCAGTAGGAGTCCTCTTTAATGACTTATATTCATGATACAAATATTCAACTCTTTCCGTCCTTAAACCAACTTGATACAAGAATTCGTCTGGATAAAGCTTCTTGTACGCAGATTGAGGTTATGTTACGGTTAACGAAAGTCCTTGTAAAACAACCAACTTGTTTGCATCTGAAAAGGATTCACGTTGAATGTCACAGGACAAGATTGTTCAGCACATGTACAGGAATCTTGTCGGATTCCGAGTATTATTTCGCTCTTTCTCTCTCCTTATTCATATTTTCTGCTGCTTTACTCATGTTCGCCCATTATTGGGTAACGGTATGCATGTCACCGCCTGATCGAGTTTCCCTGGCTCCCAGGACACGTGCCTCATTAATCGCAGAAGAACGTTGAACACACCACTGTTTTCTTGTTTCTGTTCCAGAGGAAGAGCAGCCATCACCTCGAATTCCTAGATTTGGTGGCAATCACGTTGTTGTGGAAATTTCTATAGAACAATGTTGACGTGCCATCAACCCAGCCGCGAATCATGCGTGCCATTCAATCACCAGCCCCAAGTTATGCGTATTTCCCACGCTGCCACGAGACGAAATGTCAAGTTTCGAAACAAATCAAAATCTATAAGCCAACACTGTGTCACCGGAAACAGACCCTCTTGTGTCACGAAATAATTTCGTGGTTCGAAAAAGCTGCTCCAGACCAAAGTACCCTTATCCTCAATTATAATAAACAACTTAGCGTGCTCTTAGTTAAGCATTGCCGTCTTCGCTCTGGTTTCATTTAAATTCTAAAATCTTGCGGATTGGGGGAGGAGAAAAAAATCTCAAAACCAAAACCAACAGTTTAAGCGTACTCGTATAGGCGAGAGATGCAAATTATCCCGGAAAGGGGTTGATGTGATCTGTTTTGCATGAGAAAATAAGGCGCTATTATTCGCCAGCATTTTACCCTTGCTCCTCCACCCCCAGCAGTGGCGTTGCGAGTGCCGAGTGACAAAGAGGAAGTTTTCAACTTATTTTTTGCCGTCGCCTTATCGCGCTTCTCAACGAAGGAAGAGGCGCGGGCGGCGTCGTGCCAAAATCGAATTTACAAGGCGAACGGCGTGGCATTAATTCTACAAAGAAACTTCCTCAATTTGATTAGGATCAAGATGCTGCGGGTGTGACAGTGTTTCATTATTTATCCCTTCCAAAAATGTGCTAAAAACACGTAGCTAAAGGGGTTGTCATCGAATTGGCGGGGCTTAATTTTATTTTTATAGTTCAGTGAATCGGTAATGAGATTTAGATGTGATTAGGGAGAGAGGGAACTCTGGCTAATTGGCGAACCGTTGACGGAGAGGCTCACACTAACGGCCTGGCATGTATCTCAGTTGGAAAATGAGAGTGGTTGCTACGAAAATTCGGTTCACTTGACTTTGACAGGAACTTAGTCCAGATTCAGATCGGCCATTGGGTTGCGTAACATTTTCGAATCGGTTTTTCAGAGAAGCAATACTGTGTGCTATTAAGGGGACTTATTTCGATGTCAAGTGAGAATAAAGCTCATGCATTTGTGTGCAATGTCATTGTCAGAGAATTGTGTTCAGAGTCAATGGAGGCAATTATGTCCTTTCAGAGGGGAATTATTCTCGAAAACAAAGAACATCGTAAGTGTCCTTTTTTCCGATTGCATGCATGCACGCAGAGGTATCAGAGGTTGTATGCTTACATTGAGTACCTCCTGGCGGCTTTAAAGTCACTTTGGATTTTTAACATGGGACTCCAGTCCGAGGTGGACTATGCTGTTCCTTCTACAGTCCCAGCAAGGGTCGGTGTCATTGCTATAATTATGTTTATTCATCAATGGTAGTGTTTGCTTTGGTGTAAAGCAATTTAAAAATCTTATTAGTAAGGAGTGCCATCGAAAAAATGTGTCCACCGAAAATTGAGAAAAAATACAGTAAAAGTAGAACTTAAAAAAATAAAATAAAAATTAGAGGTATTTATTAAACAAAATGTATTCCTTATATTATTTTAAGAATCTTTTAAAAATTATCAAAAGAAATAAACTTTATTTTTAACAAATAGTTTTTAATTTTTCAGGAACACTTTCTGTTATTGTTTTTATGTCTGTCATCATTTTAGAGCTACTTTTCCACATTTTTTAATTTTTCCCGGGTATTGGCAGCTCTTTTGGTGGTCCTTAACTCTTTTTTGACCGCCCCCTTGTCCAGGGGTTTAAACCAGGACCCGGTCCTCCAGGTTCGGGGGTTTCGCGTGGGGTTAACTTCCCCACCGTGTAAAAAAAATGAATAGTTCAGAAACGACGAGAAGCCTCGGATACGGATGATCCTACTGCTGACGACCATGGACAACGAAATAAGGACAACGATTTTCGGTTCTGCACGTGGAAGGTCCCTGAACATACCACGTGCAGCCGATGAACTTGCGGAAGCCCTGGAAGCTTATAAGGCAGATATCACCGCCATTCAGGAGGTGCGGTGGGATGGACCGGACAAAAAGAGGATGAAAAACTGCGATATTTACTTCGGCGATTGCTACAAAGAGCGAAGGCAGCGTTTATTCGAATGCGGGTTTGTTGTTCGAGGCAGACTTAGGCAAGAAGTCTTAAGCCTTAAATACATAAGCGAGCACTTCATTACAATCCGCATCAAGGCTACATTCCGCAACATCAGCCTGATCTGCGCCCATGCCCCAACGGAGGATAAAGATGACGACAACAAAGATGACTTTTGCGATCTCTTAGAAAGAACATACGATCAATGCCCCAGCTACGACACCAAGATCCTTCTAGGAGATTTCACCGCAAAGCTGGGCAAGTAAGACATCTTTGCTAGAGTCATTGGAAAGCACAGCCTGCACTACACCACGTCCGAGAACGGACTCAGGCTTTTGGACTTCGTTACCGGGCGAAACCTCTTTGTAGCCAGTACGCGGTTCCCTCACCTCAACATCCACAAAGGGACCTGGCGATCTCCTGATCAATCAACCGTCAACCAGATTGATCACATTGCGATCGACGTCAGACACTCCTCCAGCATTCTCGATCTCCGAACATTCCGAGGAGCCAACATCGACTCGGGTCATTTCCAACAATTTGATTGCAAAAGTTTTGACCGTTGTTTCGCATCCAATTTCTTTTTGGGTTTCAATCTCGAAGACCGTAGCTCTTTTCACTTTATGAACTAAAGAATTTGAACATTCTGCTGTTTGCCAAATGATGTTCAAAGGCTCAAAATCTTATTTACCTTTTTTTGGTTCATAAAACCAGTAGCAATTGTTTTCCTATTCATTTTTAGTCCCTCTGTGATTCTTATATACATCCACACTGAGTATTCTAAATGACACTTAATCATACTTTTTCTTACATCCAATGCAGATTCCATGTTGATTATGTTAACGACCAAACAGAAATGACATAAACTTTAAAAATAGCATTACAAAAAATAAACATGATTAATGATTAATCTGTGATTTTTGGAAGTAAATTCGAAATGAAGTGAGTCAATTTTGTCTATGAAACTCCTTACCATAAATTAGAAAATTCAGATGTTCGTTGAGCAGTGGCCACTAATCGACTGTTTAAATTTAAATGCAAATTGGTACTCAGATGGCGTATGTTCTGGATTGGGACATAGAATGACAAACAAAGAGGCAACACCTTTTCGGGATCTACTCACGTCACCAACTATAGAGTGACCTCAGTATAAACAGCTTAAAGAATATTTTTTGTTTGAGTTTGTTGCAATATTGTTGATGCCAAAAATGAGACACAAAGTTAAAAACCTTGAAATAAAAAAGAGCTTGTCTTGCACTGGTAGACAAACCAAAATTTATAAACATATTCAAATTGTCCACAGCTGGGTGTAGTAAGTCTTACAGAACTAATTTTTTGCTTTAATTTTTGGCAGTGGCGATTTTTCAATATTTTCGCAATACAACGTTTGTGCCCTCGGAACAGTCAGTAGCTCTTGAAACAAATCATTAATCAGTGATATGATTTTCCAACTGCATTCATCAACACTCAAGAAATCAATCAAAATCAAAAAAGGGTAATCATCAAAGAGTTCGAGAACTTTTGTATTGCAGTACAGCCCACTTATGCGTTTACCAAGAAACTTACAACGTGCTTCAAATTTAAGGCTTTTATTTTTGTCTCCAAATCTGACCTTTACCTACTGACTAATTGTCCCAACAAACTTTTTAGGTAGATGTTATTATCGAGTGACCTTTTTTTAAGAATTGCACTTACGTTGCATTCGTGGCTTGTGTCAAACACCGCAAAGTTCAAATAAATTTGAAAAAAAATTAAGACACCCTTTTTATTTTTTAATTCAAGTTGAACTTATTCTAAACACGGCAAAGACAAACTAGCCTTGATTGCATGCCAAACAGGCGGTGAGAGAAGGAAACCTCATATATGGCGGCCGACCAGGGGCTATATGTCGTTGCACCTCTAAATTTAACCAAAATTTACCGGTACCACAATGTCATAAGTGATAACGCTACCTCTGTGCTAACGAGCAGAAATAAGAAAGCAAGGATAGAAGTAGAAGTTGGGAGAAGACGATTGCAGTTTGTCTTTTCCTAATGTCTGTCACACTTTTGCAGGTGGAGCAAACGTCATTACTGGAGCCCGGACAGGGACTAGTCTAAATATTAGGCTCACATCTATTTGCTGTCAGCTTCGAATCCTTTAAATCATGGGACAGTGAGAGATTATTCTGCCCTAAGTGCAAGGATCTGTTCGGAGTCTACCTAAAACTGAAGGTAGCCACCAATCGAACAAGAAACATATGGCGCCGAACCAGAGAGGGTACTGTGCTAGTCTCAGAACCCATTTCATTGATCCTACGGCTAGGCAGGATGTAATTCTTGTTTAACAAGCCTCTGATGAGTTGAACTTTTCATTAGCAACGTTAGCCATTAACAGGAACATGTGGTTATCTCTTGGTGCTTGGACAGGCCTGCAGACATGGTGGATGCAAGGACCCCCAAACCAAGCTTCCGGAGCTCCTGACGAATTTGTGCCCTGGCAATGTCATTATGGAACAAAATTCTTTTCTTACGGGCCAAAGCTTCTAGTGATTTTTTCCCTCAGACCTTAACCCAGGCTACGTTTTATTTGGTCCACATAATAATAATACACCCCTTATTGGGCCAGCGCCTAGCTTCTTAGCAACCACCACAACGCCACGCCCACTATATGGAGAGTCCAAAAGTTATTTCTGGTCTTAACGGCCGGGAATCGAACCCAGGAATAGAGGTTAAGTTGAGTAGGTGTCGACGCACATACCCACAACTCCACGGCAGATATTACATATCCGGTCCTAAACAATAGATAAATAGCTCACCGAACTCATTGCCGAACATTAATTCTAGTTCGACGCGATTAAATTTGTGCATGTTCGATATCACTGAATGCAGTCGAGTACCACAATGTTATAACTCATGGGCTAACCACTGTCTAACCACTCTCTATCTCACAGGGGTATGTGCCAAATTTTCCAATAACATGATATTGGTGCGAATGGTGCTTACTCTAGCTGGCTCAGGGCGGCCACAAACTGAAAGAAGTGCGCACATTTTGAAAATAAAGTTCAATAATTTGAATGCGCCGTTCTGGTGTATGTCCATCAATTATGAACCCGAAATGCTGCAAAAATAGAAGACCAAACTTTTGGTTCTAAACGTTTTTCGAAACGTTACATTGTTACGAATCCATAGGTCGCTGGTTCATATCCGGCTCGAAGGACCAAATGTTCACGCTTTCCTTTCGAATTTTTAAACTTCTCCAGCAGCTAGGATATCTTTCAATATTAACCGAAGAAGAAATAAAACTCGTCCCTTCAACTCAATCCTTCTGCCTTAAATAATTCAAAGTGCGGACGTGTCCTATGCAACCCATGAACCAGATTGAACTCGCAAAAGAGTCTTCTTGTGATTAATTGATTGACTTGCCTCTGTTAACATCAATGTACACCCCCTGTTGTGTCTTCACTTTACTCAATTAAGTGACCTTGCTTTGTGTTTAAAAACCAAAGTCAATCAGTTAAGATCAGTTAGGTGGGCGGGCAGTTCCAGAATGTCAAACAAAATGTCCAGCCATGTCCACCTCACTAAACTCACAATCCGTTCCTCTGACGCACAATCAATTTTCGAAACTCATTGAAGACGCATAATCATATTAGAAAATCATGTTCGTTGAGTTAATGAGTCAAGTTCTCCGCAGGCAAGCCGATTTTAGATGGAGCCTGATGTCAAAATTAACCCGTATCCCATTTCGAAAATATAATTAATTTAATTAATCCGCGTAAATATGAAATGTCCTTGTTTATCCCTTTTCTAAGCGAGCGCACAATCCTGCCGACCCCATCCACATGAGTGTACGCACAAGAACATATCATATTTTTCATAATTAAAAAATTCCAAAAATACTTCCGATTAAAGTTGCTGCCCCCCGACCCACCCGAACCACGAGGAAGACCCCCGCCCGACCCGGTCAAATTCTCATAGGTTGAACCCGCAGAGGGATGGCAAATTGTTGCTTTAAACTCGCATAATAATCATTCACTCGGAACGCATACCAACAACTCATCGCCATCCAGCAGCCACCAGCCAACCCTCTAAGGTAATCTCTTCGTGATCCACCAGAATGCATGAATACGATTGCAAACACCGAAGTGACGAAAATTTTGTATCTACAAGGACGTGATGGCATCCATGCTCCTACCGTCGGCATACATACACAAGCGACGTGTGTTCGATGGAACAGAGAGCCGTTCGGATGGCGTAAATAAAAATGAGGGGGTATAGGATTTTCTTGAATTTAATCAAGTCAGGTTTTTTTTTGTCTCCATTTTGGCCTGCTTAAAAAAAAGCAAATAAAAAGCACAGAGAACCAGAGAGGATACATGACAGGCACGAGAGAGAGAGAGACCGAGAGATGTATGCGCAGGAGAGACTGTAATTTCGGAGTCCACTGAAAAATGTATCTGTGCAATAAAAAGCTGCGTTCTCAGTTCTCACGGTTCGCCTACTTCCCACCCTTATCAAATATTGATTTTCAACAGCGGGGGCGGGTGGGTGTATACAAACCGCACGGGAGGGGCGGTTTGGTATTGTGAATCCCTTTTGTTGACATTACACTCATTGCGCATCCACTACGGGGGGCAATACCATATCCATCTGTGGGGACAGAATGTGTACGCGGAAAATGTGAGTTCTCCTTTGTGTGTCAATTCACATCGAACCTGGCGTCCCCGTTAGCGGACTTTGTAGTGAATTCTCGTCACGAGAACACACACAGTCCTTCTGCGTAAAAGCTCCCCATTGAAGTTGTGCATTCGGGGGAATTTAACTTAAAGAGCATTGCCAGATGGGAATGATTTCGCATTTTGATAACGTTTTGATTTCATTGTCGCAACGCAGTCTATGTCTGAATCGAACTTGTACCCAAATTATGACAACACCTTGCTCTATCGCCGTCATAGTCCCACGGTTCGTACATGGCGGGTAATGGTGCAATTCGCGAACCACTGTCATGGCAAATAGATCGCGTATTTATAGACAGTCAGAAAGCCATCAAGGCATTGTCATCGACATCCCTGAACCCTAAACTGGCATCAAACTATCGCTCTAGATCCCAGGACATGACATTCTAGACATTTCGGGGAATTGTAAGCCAGGCACGTAAGAGCTCTGCCCACTCAAGCCTTACGAGTTGCTCTCTCTTGCCACGAAGGAAAGTAATCAACTTTTTCACTTTTTAAAATTGACAAACACAAGATGTCTTATAGCTCCTGTCAAACCTGCTGGATTATATGGCTCAACCTAGATCCTAGTCACTCCAAACAACAGCTCAACTGTTTAGTGTCACTACTTGGGGATTTGAATGCGTCCCGGTCGTCTGTTTGCCTTTTAACGAGCTTATCTGAAAAATTACGATTTTGAAATCCAATCAAGATCCTTTTTTGTATAGTGACGTTAATTGACTGTTGTCATGAAGTCCTGTAAACCACTGTAAAAAATGAGTTGTATCTTGTAGCATTACGCACGACAAGATATCCATTCATAGAAGTCACACTCTCCATACTAGTCACTCACTTGTCTTCAATTACCAGGTTTGGGAAGCATTTATTGAATCTATAAAATACTCTCTGAACATGTCAAATGTTTTGCAATGATATTGTTGTTGTTCTCATTGTGCCCTGAGCAGTGGTTACTCACAACAGCAGCCTCAAGAGAGTTCAACGGCAAGTATGTCTCTGCGTTGATAGTGCACTCAGAACAACCCCTTCGCAAGCACTTGATGCAATTTTTAGTTGATCCTTGGCACTGCTCTCCGACTTCACACATTCTTGTATTATCATCACAGTTCATCACTCTATCATCAGTTCCGAAATGTTGTCAGAAGTTAATGGAACATTCTAGTAAGATGAACCATCTAGGTCTTGAATCAAATGTCCTAACCTACCACCTAACCACTGGATCGTGATGGTCACGAAGTTTACACTGCAAAATTGCCTCTATCTACCATCACTAACGAGTACTGACTCCATGGATAATTTTCTAAAATCGAGTTCGATTGGGCTATGAGGTGTTATGATGTCGAAGTCAAGCCCGATTTGCCCAATGATTCACATCGCTGAAGCTCCCGGGAGCGATTTTCTACTAGGAGGAGCGAAGTCGTTATGTCGGTGAACTCTCCTGCTGTGATTTGATGACAGCGAACGCAGAATTACTCTTGCCAATCGCTGTTTCTTTGGGCTCAAGAGGCAATTGAGTATTAGAGTCCTCTCTCGCAGGACCAAGCTAACATTATATAACACCTTGATCATCCCTGTCCTGCTCTATGGTACGGAAGCATGGACAATCTCAAAAACGGGTGAAGAAGCACTTGGTCTTTTCGAGAGAAAAGTTCTGCGTGCAATCTTTGGTCCTGTTTGCGTTGATGGTTATTGGAGAAGAAGATTCAACCTCGAACTGTACGGGCTGTACAGCGGCATGAGCCTAGTCAGGCGTCTACGGATTCAACGCCTAAGATGGCTGGGCCATGTAGAGCATATGGACAACACTGCTCCAGACCGAAGAGTCTTCGACTCCGAACCAGTGGGACAACGCAATATAGGACGCCCACGGAACCGATGGCGCACCCAGGTGGAGAAGGACCTCAACCAACTTGGTGTGCGCAATTGGAGACAGCTGGCTAAAGATCGTGCAGGCTGGAGAGGCTTACTGGTTGAGGCCCAGGTCCACCCCAGACTTTAGCGTCACCAGAAGAAGAAGAAGAGGAACTCCCCCGAAAGTATCCTGAATGCACATATTCATGAAAAATCAGTAACTGCTAAAACAGCCCTCAACCTAATGTGGCGAAGTTTCTTTGGCAACCAACGAATCGGCAGTGCTTCAAAGTTCAAGGTGTTCAATGCCACCGTGAATGCATGTCTCTGCTACGCTAACCAAGTATTTGGCCATAAATACTTTGAAGAGTGTGAAACCGTTCAATGGATTTTCTTTTAAGCCCCCAACGACAACCCCGTCGTACACCATCTACGAAAGACGTAGGACTACGTACGTAAGAAATTTGAAAGCAAATGAGGACTATATAAGTAAAGTTATGCGCAGGTCGGACAACAGTCTCCAGAAGAGGCTTCTTAAGGCTGAGCTTCAGTACAACCAATCACCTTTGAAAGAATGGAATGAGCTCGCATGTTTGCATAACATTGACTTGGGTCCCATAGAATTTAATGTCAATGAATGGCAAGATGAACTTTATGATTGCATAAGGAAACGCGATGATAATATGTATAATGATTGCATAAATAGAGCCAAAATCTAGTCTATAACCTTTTGAATCACACTCTAATGCCTAGTAAATACCTTAAATCAGAATTTTCAGTCAAGCAAATAAGCGTAATATTTAGGGCTAGGGCTGAGCTTCTGAGACTCAATTATATGCCACATCGGCACGACGGCAATGCTGTATACACGCTTTGCAAACTTAACGAGGTCGAGGACATTTTCCACTTTATCGCGATCTGCCCAATACTATTAGAATTCCGTTTACTTTAGCTGTGTTTATTTGGAAGGCGTATATACGCTAAATTTTGAAGTGCACAAAAAAAAAATCACCGGCGCTTAATGATTCATCATAAAATCTTTGCAGCACCGACGACATTTATGACATTTGCTAAGCAGTCGGGGGTGTAGTCGTGGAAGGTGATGGTTGATATTTTATGGTAACAAACTTCGTTTTGTGACCATCAATTTAAAAGCAAAAATACTTAATAATTATAAAAAATATAAAAAATGTTCATCAAATGAAATAATCGTTCACGAAGCCAAAACGGAATGTATACCAGAGACACTCTGAGTATACGAAAAATTGCATACTTATGGATGCCAAAAGAATAAAAAAATTATCTAATACATCAACCACACTTGCAAATGTAAGCCACATACAGCAACCTAAACAATGAACGAATAAATTCAGGACTGAACACACAGAAAATAATGATTGGAAGCATTGTTTTTATCCGCGCTTATGTCTTAAGCGGCGATAGATATGATGAGTAACTTAAGCGGATATAGGACTCGTTGTTAGTGTATTTTACATGCAAAGTGAAATTTAAGCGTATTTACGCTTGCAAAAAAACGCAGCTTTTATTTCTCCAAAGAGTATCTCACACTTGAAGATACAAGGAACGTTCTAAATGGAACGGAGGGATGGACCCTGCTTATAAGTTTTTGCATTCATGCCTTGAATTTCCGTAATAGCTTTAATTAGTGCCGCGCTCTTAATATTGCTTATTGTATTTTCGAACTTCTATATTTTGTCTAAATTAGCCATTTACTTTTGTTCTGAATTATACAGAATGCCAACACTCAACAGGTGACTTTTTGCCATTTTAACTTTTCTTTTGTACATTAATTACTAAAGCCGTGAAACATTACATCTTCAATAAACTTGAATGTTCGTGTGGAGTTAGAGTTAGACTTATGGCCCAACCATAGCTGACTTAACTAACCTTAAACTTACAGAGCCAGGCTTACGATCAAGCCCCCGTGTACGCTGCCTCCAATCATCAAGACCAAGCTGTCTTGCATCCGCTAAAACTTGGTCTTTATACCGTAGATTCGATATTCCTCTACTTCTCCAACTAGTAGGCTCGGATTCGAATACTCTCCTAGTTGGAGTATTGCCAGTGTAGTCGACGGGTATTTGGCTTCCCGACCCCACATAATGGTATAGCTCGTACACTTTACCGTGATTGGATAACCTTTCTCGTAGACATAACCGTTCATCTGATGTAGAATTTTTGTGTCGAAGCCATCAAGAATCGGCTCTGTTGCTTTGGTTATCGCCCAGCCTTTGGCTAAGATAGTCATAGCCCAACGAGAAACACATCTTCAACATTCAGTGTACCCTTTAATGCTTCTAGGAACGTAAGTGACATTTCAAATATTGTCATTCACGTACGTGGAAGTGGTTGATTTCTCTTCCACTTAAGTAAGTAAAATTCAATGAATCTTAGGGATATGACTTCGGCTAGAATGTATCATTTCTGTGTATAACAACAAGACTAAAGTTTCCGCATGTCCATTATGATTGCTGAACTGTCCAAATTTCACTCCCGGTTCTTCTAGGACTACTTTTGAGTTCCTTGAGATCAAAAGGATTGATAACGTGATAACAACTTTGACAACACAACACGCTGTTGAACGCATTCTTAGCACGCAAATTGCATCTTTTTGATTTCATCATACTTGCTCTGCTGGCAATACCGAAAAGCCCTCCGATTACCATTAACACCACAGGGTATAGCTTATTAAACTTTTTGAACACACACGTATTCTCCAACCTCCAACACAGTGGCTAAACACTGCACGCCAAACGAAGGCAAATTAACGCGCCGAAAGTGCTCTCAATAGAAGGCCTCACAGTCAGGCCCGATGCGAAGGCAAACTTTGAGAGAACGCGCCTTCCGAAAGCGTGCTGTCCACAGAGAGGTGCAAAACTGAGAGATACACATCACACAATTGGTGTTTTCGGACTTATACCACCAGATACCTACTGCGAGATATTTCCCAAATCAGTTCGGATTGCACAGTTAGTCGCGTCGCTGAGAGTGTGCTGAAGGGACGTGTCTCTCCTCTCCTGGATACAGTGGTAGATAAGTGCGTGCGAATTATAAACACCAAGTCTCACAGTCTGTGTCAGTTCCTTTGCAAATTCGATATCCATAAAAAAAAAAAAAAACATAATAAAAACTCAGTTCTTTGAGCAGTGATAACACCGACGGAACGCTAGCGTGTCGTATTCCGCGAGATGAGTTTCCACGATATTGTCGAGTTGAATGTGGGTGGCGTGCACTACTCGTCCACACTGGCCACGCTGACGAGTGAAAAATCATCGCAGCTAAGCGAGATGTTCGATAATCTCGACAGTTTAACGAAGGATAGCAAAGGTCGAGTATTTTTAGACCGCGACGGTGTGCTCTTCCGCTATATCCTTGATTACTTGCGAGATAAACAACTCAATCTGCCAGAGGGCTTTCGGGAAAAAATACGCCTTCGCAAGGAGGCCGAATACTTCAGGTTGCACGGCCTCCTCGAGTGTATGAAATCCGAATTGGACTCGAAGCCAGGCGGCAGCATCACAATCGGATATCGAGGCAGTTTTCAATTTGGCAAGGACGGCTTGGCCGACGTGAAGTTCCGTAAACTCTCGCGAATTTTAGTTTGCGGTCGAGTGGCGTTGTGTCGCGACGTCTTCGGTGATACGCTCAACGAGTCACGCGATCCAGATCACGGTGGACCAGATCGCTACACATCCAGATTCTTCCTGAAGCACTGCTTCATCGAGCAGGCCTTCGACATGCTGCACGAGCAAGGCTTTCGATTGGCTGGCAGCTGCGGTTCCGGAACAGCTGGATCCATTGCGGAGCCAAAACCAGGTGTTGATGCTGAAGAAAATCGATGGAATCACTACAATGAATTTGTATTTGTTCGCGATTAAAAAACGAACACACACATACCCACTACAGTCGCAAGCATATGGGAAGGTCTGTGGTTTTTTTGTTCCCCCCCAAGGGGTATCCTAGAACATTTGAAAGTGATGTGCAATGCATTTCTTGATGAAACAGTGGAGTACCTTCAGGAGACGAACAGTGAGATTAGAACCATGTAAAAATAGAAAAAAGAAAAAAAAAATGTTATTCTTATTTTATTTATGTGCCATAAGGATAAATCTTAATCAATAATGTATTAGAACAATTTTAAGGAGAACTAGGAGGTTTTTTGTTGTTTCGTGGGAAGAGCTGAAGGATGTACGAGCTGCTTACAGTTGCATTCAACAGGCACAACGTGAGGTTTGAGTGCAGCGACCCACAGCCGAGCTGGGTTATCCTTGAGGTCCTCACCACATAGCTGATAGGACATAGTATAAATCGAGATATAAAATATACGTATATGTAATAGTAGAGTTCCAATATCTGTAGTAAATCTGTGCAAGAGTGCATGCTGGACAGAAAGAGCAACCAAAGTGCTTGGAAACTCACAAGAGACTCGCGGAAATGCTTTTGATATGATTAGAATTTGAAATTTGAACAAACTCAGTTCATGTACCTTGCATGTTCCACGAGAGAAATCATTTTGAATGGACCTAATTTTAATTGATTATCTTTTCGTTTTGTAGATGCTTTTCTTAGTGGCGTAGGTCAGTGATTTGAATTCTTACTCTGGTAAGTTGTAGTCTCATTCATATCCTTCATCATGTCGTTCGAACTGAGTCTTCCAACACTTCTTCCTGACCAAGAACTGATCACAATTTTGTGTCATTGTCTATGAGACCAATACGATTTAAAAGAACCCTCAAACCACCGAAAATACCACCTATCTACTATTAGTTTAGATGTAAAAACACAAAATATCTTATTTCGGTTGTATTTCTAGAGAAATTCGAAGAATTTTTTGAAATGTTTCAGCTTCTCAGGCAATTAGTCTGAATTATTGATTCTAAGTGTCTTCGCAGGTCCTTGTCGTGCAGTACAAGGAGAGTTTGAATTGATATCTAAACAACCGTCGGTTGTGTAAGATTGTTGTATGAACTAGATCTGTAAATACGAAAGCGGAACTCTGTTGATTGAGTAGTAGTTGTAGGAGGGCAGTTTGATAAGGCAGTGCTTTTTTGAATAGAAGAGATTTTCGACAAATAAACATTTTGATTCGCAGCATAGAGCCTTATTTCGAAAACGAATTTCATGCGAAAATACTTCGAATTCGAATTCGAATAACTTGTATTTTGAGTTTGAAACAATTCGAAAGTTATTTTATTGTAGAAAACTAAGCCAATTCTGACTCACAAGGTTCACAAAACATGAACGTTCAGATATTTTTGTTGAAAAATCTTCTATATACAAAAATTAAGGTTGGCTTGTTTATCCTTTATAGACTCTGAAATGGTAAGAGATAGAGCACTGATGTCTTTGCAACTTTGTTCAGAAATCTGTAAAAAAGGTGATGGTACCAATTTTTTATTTATTTATTTAATTCCAATATTTTGATTTAAGTATCGTACGACATCTTCCACATCTCCAATGGCTTGGGCTGCAATTAATCCGTCGTCTATATAAAGTGCAATGTAGATTCTCCTTTTCATTTCCCCTCGGACAAAAACACAATGATCAGCTTTACAAAATTCAAAATTGTAAGTAGTAAGAAACCTTGTAAATACTCAATTCCAGAAGATGCTCGTTTTAGGCCATAAAGGATTTTGCCAAGTTTGCAAATCCGACCGGATCCATCGTTGTAGCCCTGTGGTTGATCCATGAAGACTTCTTCTTCAAGAACGCCATTGAGTAACGCAGATTTGACATCGAATTGGTTAATACACGGCTAGCTGCAATAGCTGCTGAAGGTTTCCTCATAATCGATACCAAGATGCTGGATAATAAGCCTTAGATATAAGGTGCGCTTTAAATCTTCTTCTATTGCACTTTCCCAATGATCACCTTCATCTGACTCTATAGCATTTTGGTGTGTTGAAGGCTCGAACGCAATGCAAATTAACGCATATCCTGCAACGACGTTAGCATACACATACCACTGTTTTGAGAGTGATTTCGTAGTTTACTCAGATAAGTGTTGTTGTCAACTGATGAAATTAGCTTTGAACTTTCTTCTGCTCCCACTTGTTTCGACCCATGGTTTGTGATTGATTAGTTTTCATCTGGTAAGCATCTTCTTTTTTGCATGTGTTCTTTTAGGACACTAGACTGTTTCGACTCGATATGGAAAACTAAATATTCTTCGAATAAAACATCCCTCGAAACCTCAATGTTATATGATCCAACTATCCATACAAAAAACCCTTCTGTAGAACCCACAAAAACACCAGGATTTGACTTTTCAACCGATTTTTCCTTAGACACTTCGCTGACGAATGTTTTAATATTATTGAGATCAAATCCGTTATCAAAATACAGTTTGAAAGGGGGTTTTGTCCAACACTTGCTGATAAAATCGTCTGCCATACCTTTAGACCAGCTTTAGTCATTCAGTAACCATATCATATAAATCAGCAGCGTTATCGGTCGATTTATGATTTTCGACTCGAAGGACAATCGCTAAGAGTTGTTGATTTGAAGGAAGAAAATTCCTGTTGAAGGAAGAAAATTCCTAGCACTTAATTTTAACACACAAAATTGAGCATACACTTAAAGTAAATTCGATTTACGACTAAAACCCAAAACAAAAACAGTTACAAATAAAATTTCAGTAACGCGTGGCACCTACTTCAGCATCTATGACAGCTTGTAACCGCCGTGGCATGGATCTTACCACTTTTTCAGTAAAAGATGGCTGAATCCCTTCCAAGCTGCCTGAATTTTAGCTTTTAGCTCCCGCTTATTGCAGCAGGTACTTTCCTTAACCCAGACTTTTATTTCGTGCCATTGATGTTCAAAAGGGTTAAGATCCGGCGGTTGTGGGGGTCTTTTTAGCTGCTTTGGAGCGTTAGGAAGCAACCATTCGCGTACTAAATAGGAGGTGTGCTTCCGATCATTATCTTGTTGGAAGTAGAAAACCGAAGGTAGACCTAATTTTATTGCGGAACTTTTTCGTTTTAAAATATTCAAATACCCAATTTTGTCAGAAGTATTTTGTATAAATTCGAACTTTCCACAGCCATTTGAAGCCATACAACCCCACAACAGCACAGATCCTCCCCCGTTTTGAAGCTTGTGTATAACGCACACATGATATCTGTATGCTCAATTTTGTGTGTCGATTTCAGGGGCTGTTTCCTTTTTCATGCGAAAAGGAAACAGCCTGTCTGTGAATTTGGCATATACTCTTGTTTAAATATGTATTCAGTTATGATTGTATACCAAAAAAATAAAACAAAAAAGTGGTCGGCCTTAAAACAGCACGAATATGAAGTAATGATAGGTGTATGCTCAATTTTGTGAGGTACTGTATATGTACACACTTCTCCCATCCAATAAAGATCACTCTTTGAATGTTTTTTGACACCGATGATTGTCAAAATTTAATGTTCCATCCTTTCCTACTTCTAATTGCACCACCCTCTGCGAAAATAGTAGCGTGCTAGCAAATGAAGTTAAAAAACGAAAATGTCCACCTTTGAATTTCAGTAGTCAGCTCGTTGAACACGTATTTGAATCAAATCTTGGACAAATCTTCAAGGGAAGGCATTGAAAAGGAATCTGATTTCATACGAATACACTTTCATTGCATTGTCAAACTCAAATGGATTTAATGCACCCATTATCCTCCTCGCCGTCTTGACTGTTAATAAATTAACAAACATTCGAATTAGCTATTCGTTTGAATCTCAAAATAAGCGTGTAGTTTCCTTTAAGTTCGATACGTATTTACATTAAAAACTCCAGGTCATAGAACCCGTCGTGTGTGTTGCTTTTGGATCCACAATAATTTTAGTTTCCGCAACGCAAAGTGTTGATCCAAAGAGTACGGTGAGTGAATAATTTTCTTTTGTATAAATCCATGAAAGTCAAGAATTATTAGCCTTGGCTCCAGCGTTGCCGGAAAAATATTTTTCAAAGTGCCACCACTGCTAACAAAAAGTGTCATTTTAAGGCCTAGGGTGCCACAAACGGAAATATACCAAAAAATATATTTTTGTGTATTTTAATCAACTTTTCGAAATGTCAAAAAATAGTTTGCCACAAGGCGAAACACGATTTTTTACAACCATTGTCGACGACCGTGCGTATGTAACTCAGAAGTTAAGACTAGATGCACGAACTCCCGCAAGTCTGTGCAAGTTCTCGCTTATGTCAAGGACTTTGACAAGTTAAGGCTGATACCACAAAATCCCATTCCCATGAGGATCGGAAACACCGAAATGTCGACTGCTGAAATGCCAAACTTCTCTCAAATGGTCAAATGCCAAACGGGTGTAAAGCCTCTTGCCGCTCTTGATGTCGAAATACATACCTAAACTATTTATATCATGTATCAAGACTATTACAGGATATTCGAGCCAAACTAAATGATGCGTTAGCATTAATCTTCAACTATCCCCGCGATTCAGGTCTAATGTACTAGCTTCGCTTTACTAAGCTTTTAGTTTTAGCGTTTATAACCTACCGCGGTGTCTGAAAGCAGCATCTGGGGAAGCTTTTCACTCAATTGGGATGCGAGATACCCTTCTTAAGAAAATATGTCATCATTCAATGAGCAATAGTCCATTAGAAGATTGGGTATAAGTCTGTGAATATATAATACTTCCAACTGCGAACTTTTTTAATTTAAAATTAGAATATATAACGAGGGTACAACACTTTCGGAGAGTAGTTGTTAGGGCTTGTTATTTTTTTCAAACTTCGACCAGAGTGCTATATTCAAATTTAAAGTGCCACAGTGCCATTCCAATTTGCCGGACGTTGTAACGGCAAAGTTGCTTTGATCGTTATCCTTTGTAAAAACGACTAACATAAGAGTTATTTCTTGTGGTTTCTCTTAAGCTACTCATCCCTTATGGCTGATACTGCTTATAAATTCAGTTTATCCTCTTAAATATAGTCTTGAAAAATAGATTATAGATCGTAAGCTCAAGTCTAACAAAGTGTAAAGAGAAAATTATGTTCAAAGATGGACTTTGTCGAAGCATAACCGTAGTGTTTAGTAAGTAGGGGTTGGGCATTATTCAAGAATAATTGCATACAAAACAGAATATATAAATAAAATAACTTCATTTATATAAATTTCGTAAGGACAGAGTAAAGAGACCACCGTCTTTGCGTTGAAATTAGACCAACGACATCCGTCGTGATGCATTCGACTTGTGAGCTGTGTTTGCTTAATTTTTCGACACAAATTGAATGGATTTGAATTTAATTGAATTAAATGCAATGCACTCAACGGATTTTATGGGTCGGGGCTTTTAGTGCAGCCAGTTTGTTTATTCCCTTCAAAATGTGGCAGGTCTTCAAAGTACGTACCTCTTCCTCGACCCAAATGTCTTACCGCCCAACCATTCCTTCATTTTTGGCTACTGAATATAGTCGTGGGGTGCTAAGTGTGGAAAATATTCTGGAAGGAGCGGCAGTTAGTAGCCCATTCTATGCGTTTAACCTTTTCAATGCATATCCCAAAATATTGTGGCCACAGACCAACTATGGCCCATCCAGAGAAACCCACTGCCATAATTCTTCCCTGGTCTCTACTCTATGGATCCAATGAAGCCCCTGCAAAAACTCGCTTGGATTGCGACTGATAATCGCCAACCACTCCCTTGAAGTGGTCACACGGTTGCGTTCATGGCGCAGTGTGAGCAATAGCGACATCCCTCGCGAAGATAGCTTTTTTTCAATTATTCATGAAAAATGTGGGGTATCTACTCAGTTGATACGGCTACTGCCTCAGTCGTGGATTTAATGTGCTTTTCTGCCGTGGCGACCCCTTGAAGGCGACCTCAACTTTCAGCGTCATGCAAGAGTGGATACAATCGATGGCTTTCAAACACAAACATAGTGATGCACCTTGCTCAGAACTTGACAGTAGTCTCCTAATAGACGGCAGTTGACGGGAACATTGTTGCATTTAAACTTGATAGACTCGTCCAACTTCCCTCGAATTACTGCAAGTGGAAGCTATCCTAACTCGTCATGAGAATATGCAGAAATAGAGGAAATGGATGCTGGCGAGGGAAATCACGTGTATTCAAATACTTGATCGATGTGTAACCATTGACAAGACTTAACCATTTTCCACTTATGCTCTAGAAACTTGGTGATTTTTATCAACCGGCCTTCGTAAATTTTCTCACGTATTTGTCAAGGCTGGTGAGTCCCAACAGAACACTTCACTCTATTCACATCCAATGCCTCTGATGATGCCTGGTGACCATGAAGTAAGATAACTGGGTGTTGCTTTATGTGCTGGACGTTTTAAGCGCAAAACTGGATTCAAATTGGGCACATTTTGTGGGTCCACTAAACACCGAGCTTTGCCTCGTTTCCATTTGTAGCCAATGCCTATGGTTAACCGATGATTGAATACCGCCCAGTTTTCATGGCGTCACAATTCAATGACTAAATTACTTTCCCTTGTGATTTCCCTGATTTGGCAAGTGGATTCATTTTACTCTCCCCAGAGAGAATTGCTGCAACAGAACAAGAAAAAGAACAAACAATTTTCGAGTTCACTGGCTGCTTAAAAGTCTAGTTGCATTCGAAACAACAAATTAAACTGAACGCTTTCTTGCTGCAAAGCATCCTACATTTGAAATTCATTTCTAGTGAGCAGCTCCAGGCAGATGGGGTTTTCTCACAAACTTTCATCAACCGCTTGAGAAGTGAACTAGACTGAATAAACTCTGTCTGAAAAGTAAATAGTCTTAAAAAAAATAAGTATCCTTGCATCTGCAAAGGGGTTAAAATATCTGTGTATCTTGTGGGGGCACCCTACCAATTTGCTACCATTCAGCCCACAATTCATTTTCGTACATGACTGCTTCCACAATGTTTATTATTTGATTTATATATCTTTTCTGTTCCCAGTAGAGGAACCTATTCTATAGACACAGACAATTGCTGAGTCGAAAGTGGAGAGTGACTTTGGCAAAACCTGGGCATCCTCAGACCACAGCTCCAATCGTCTCCTGCCTAGTGGACATTCCCTCGAAAAATCTGTTTATTTGTTCGACCTGTGGTAATCAAGTTAGGGCTTGTGTGTATAATTTAAACATAAGATGTTAGTACAATGTCTTTTTGTGGAGACCTGAAAATAGTTACTGCGCGTTGCTTCGCTTTATTCCCTCAAAAGATGTTTAATGGTAAATAATGATAAAAGTGTTGACGGGACGGACGGGGCCTGTTAAGGTGTTACAATCTGAGATTTCTTAAGGAGATAACTTCAGCTGATGTTCAAATGCAGACATTTTCTCAGTCCACCGTGGAGTTGAATCGGGTTCGGATTAAGATCCAATCTGTCTGAATGATATTCGCTGGTGATTTTATACCCATGACTCTGTTCAGTTCAGGTTGGTAGCCTCATCAACTTCTACACTGGACATCAATTCCCCGCAAAAAGAATGTAATACAGTCCACTCGGTCGGAGTCAGAAGGCCACCTCCATTCTCAAGAGCAGCCAGCCCACGTCCACATCGGACTGTAGCGCTGCGCCCATTACAACTTGATCTCCTTCTTCTTCTAATGGCGCTACAGTCCGGGGAGGCCGGCGGGGCCTTAGCCAGGAAGCCTCTCCAGCTGCCGCGCTTTTTAGCTATCTGTCTCCAATTTCGCACGGCAAGTTTGTTGAGGTCCTTGTTAACTTGTGTGCGCCATTGGTTACGCGGGGGTCCTCTATTGCGTTGTCCGACGGGTTCGGAGTTGAAGATTCTTCGTGCTGGACCAGTGTTGTCCACGCGCTCTACATGGCCTAGCCCATGCTCTCTGCGTTTGATCTCCAGTCCCAAGCTGATGCTGGAGTGGGATAACCAACGCAAGTCACTAGAAAACCGTGAGGGCCTCAAAAATTGTCATTATGGTAATATACAGGTTTTATAGGTTAGGCCGCTTTTGCACTCATAGCTTCACCATCTCGTTAGTGCGCTGGCATACAGTAAAATAGTGTCAGTTATACTAGCCAGTGACATAACCTTACCTCTTGGGATGGTTTGCAATTTCTTGGATGCCCATGGAACATATGGATGCAGCACCATTCCAGTCTGAGATTGTGCTCCAACTTGAGTGGATGAACATCAAGGCCGTCTCGCTGTGGACGTGTTTCAGTTCTGTTCGATGTGTGGACCTTGGACCCCAGCATGAAAATTTGATCCAGTCTGCCAAGTGTACGCATCCTAGACCATCGCAACCACATCCCAATTGTGTTAAACTGGACTAAGGATTCTTGGAATTATTCTAAATACTCGGAATTTGTTTGTTGTCAGAAACTGCGTTCCAAATGTCTTTGCCAAAGTTTGTGCTTTTCAAAAACTCGGAGACCGTAAAAAATTCGAATTCAATTATTAACAATCACTCAAAAAGAAAATACCATCACATAAGAGACTCTCTCATACGAGGACATATCAAATTCATGTGTTCAGCTCTGCTTTGGGTATCCGCATCTTCAATGAACCATCATTAATATTCATAAGACAAGATGAGATTTTTTCAAGAAAATGATATTAAATCACCCGAATTTACTCACTTCGAGGAGTGAACATTCTCATGTCTCATGTCTCTGGCATATTGCCTCCCAAGACAGTCCTTGAAACCCTAAGCGCTCATGATTTGATTTTCTAGAGAATTTTAGCGTCTGAGCACAAGTATTATGCGACTGGTTAGGACACCCTTCATATCAAATTATTTCTTCTTAATGAATGATGAGTTCTGAGAAATAATTTTGATTTGTTGTTTGAGCACTTCGGATTCCTGTGGGATGTGGAATGTCGAAACTTATTTTCGTGCCTAGTGTGGAGTTGTGGAAATGCTGGGTATTGAAAGAATACTTTCGTTTGTCATGGCCAACATGTATGGTGGACCTTCAATTATCGGGCTGAAGAAGGCTGTTACAGTGCAATTCTTTTTGGAACTTTAAGCACTTGTCTTATTTGACATTAAGCAGGATCATGCCCAAAAGAAGACGCTAACGTTTCGAATCGAGTGAGTCCAAT
This sequence comes from Eristalis intricaria, assembly GCA_964034865.1. Taxonomy (NCBI): domain Eukaryota; kingdom Metazoa; phylum Arthropoda; class Insecta; order Diptera; family Syrphidae; genus Eristalis; species Eristalis intricaria. Next base: position 126,553,599 of record OZ035873.1, read on the forward strand.
GGAGCTTCCTTCGCTTTGCTGTCCGCCAACTATGTACCTTGTTTCGACAGATATAATCGATAGCTTTATTTTTATCCCTGTCAGCAAGCGTCAATTGATTTAGTGGCGTTATTGACTCCAGGCGAGTATATGGCCCAGGCGCTGTGCCACTGAAGGGTTGGCGGGGTTAAAGCACGCGCTATAGATCTCCAGGCAACTCGATCCTCCGCCGTCGGCTCTAACTCATCAGGAGTTATGCCCAAGCGTAATCAGACGAGTGTATGGCAATTATTTTCGGATGAAACTGTCTTAAGGACGTGGGCAATGTCGGTGCAGATTACGGGGTTATTGACAAATCTCGTGGTCTTAATTATTCTTATTTACTTTCTATTACTATCCCCCACCAGTGGTATGGTGGTAATAGTGCAACGTTGAATATTTGGTCCTTCGAGCCGCATGAGCCCAGTGACTTATGAGCATTGGCTTTGTTTCTCGATTATCTAATCGTAGGAAAGTTGCCTACTATCTCTATTATGGATTGTCCTACGCTGTTTCAAAGGATATCATTCAGCCCCAATCGTCGTACCCTACGGCTACTGCCTCTCTTCCATCTCAAGTTCCATCGAACTCGTGACCTATAGAGCCTGATGCAAAAGAAACGAGAATCATCAACATCACTCTTAGAAGTACCCTTTCTTCCTCTTTCTGTGACTTCCCGCTATTTTAAGTAGTTGCAAGTAAGGAAAAAATGTTAACAGTAGTCTTCCACTGCGTGTATTAAGTTGATGATTAATAAATAGACGCAAGTGGTTTGGCGCGTCGTCAACTGTAATTCACGGCCCACCTTTTACTGACAATCCTTAAAAAACACTTATGTCTAGAAAAAGCTTCTAAGACATTGCCGTTCGTAGTCGGCGTTAGACTGTAGTTCCCACTCAGGCGGGAGAGATCAAACCCATGCAAGACTCGAGTGGTTGTAGTAGAAGCTAGACCCTGGTCCATCTCGGACTGTCGCTGTTCGGATATTCGGAATTGTGTCCCTCCCGATATTTGGGGAGTGTTCAACAACCAAAATTTTCCAGTTTCGTTTTTGAAAATTCTTTCTCGGTGATATCAGCGAAAGTGGACGAATAAGTAAAGTGGTATGTCAGCGATCCAGTTTCTTGAAAATAGAAGATGGTTTGAAACGAGCAACCAATGCACATACACGTTATACATCTCTGATTAAGTCCTGACGGTGATCACCACCAATTTTTTGACAAGGCTTCCTGTTCCATTTTCAGTGGCCACCATGATGCACTGCACGATCCACTCAATTTTACCCCATCGACTCTAACTAATCAGTAGTTATGCCCAAGTGCAACCAGGTGTGCTTTTGGACTGTGTCCAGGTTAGGTTAGACCGAAGTGGCTGACTGCTGTACGGAAGGACAGCAGCCACACTCGAGCCAAGCGAAGGCCCACGCGGATCAATAAGTACCTATTCCGCAAAGCAGTAAGTGCTTTTAATAAATCGAAGAAGATGGCTGACTTTAACACTGTTTAATTCAGCCAGACTATCAAAATAGTATGCTCCTAGAAATCTAAATCTACGGGATGGGAGAGCGTAGCAAGTGTACAATGGTTTCTTCCTCATCCTCGTCTCTGCAGCTTCTGCAGAGGTCGTTGTATGGGAGGCCAAGTCTGGAGGCGTTGGACTGGGTCCAACGACCAAGTCATGGCTCTGCCAAGCGGTCCCTTACCTGGTGGAATCCCATTCAAGGCACGCCTCGGAAGTCGTGATGGTGAGGACATTCGTGGCACTTGATTAAGCCATTGAAACGTATCTCTTTCCGCTCGAAGAAGCAACTACAGTCAGTACTGTCGTGTGCCTCATCTTATCACAGCGAGTTACTCCCATAACAGAACGAAGACATCTCATCTCAGCAGCTTGTATTTGCGATTTTATTCTTTCGGGCATCACTGTCGTTGAGAGTTCCAATGTATCTTCGACACCAAACTCGAGTTTCCGGATGATATACTTTCCAACCTGTTCAAGGATTGAGTCATGAAAAATAGCCAGAGACACTTAAAATTCTCCACCTGCTTCGGTGGGACTCCACCAACATGGAGAATCTACACACAAAGCGTCTCGAACTCCATCAGCACAAGACTCGTGAGTGGGATTCACTCGTTCGTCTGAAACCAGGTTAACCATCTTGACTACGAAACTGCTGGCCAAGATGTACACTCCTTTGACACGCGGTACCCTTGTCGTTACGGCTTCCGTTTAATTATGTTCCCTTGTGCAAGCAAACAGCGTGAAAAGTAAGCTCTGCTAATGGCTGCACTTAGGAAAGGAACCTCTCTGAGGAAATTAGGCTTAAAACTTAATTAGCACAGGGCGTTTCAGATGAAACGAAAATGATTATGTGCAAATTGCGTGTTTCCTGAAGTCGGAAAGTAGAAATCCGGTTGCTGTACTCTACAAAGGAATAATAGAAAATACCGTTTCTCCTTATTGTCAATGGCAGCCTGTTTAGCTTTAAATTATAATGCAACATGCATTCATGACTGGGCATCATTGAGACATGCATACTCGTATTTCTTGAGAGAAATTTACAGAAATTGTAATTTAAGACAGAGTTTAAGTTCATTTCCACGAATGGGAGAGGTAATAGTGAGCAAAGTTATGAGAAATGTTGAACCTCCCATCTCAGTTGAATTTCTCAGGTTTTCAATGAAATCGAGCGTGTCTTTGGTAGAGCTGCTCTGGTACTTATTGCACTCATCGACTCACCATTGAAGCGACCGCAGATATGTTTGGCGGTCTTCTAACAGTCGCCACATATTTTGCAAGAAACTGTCTCATCTGAACTAATATATAAAGCTGTAGAGTTAGTTTGTTTGTTTCCCCTTTTCTCAGAGACTACTAGGCCGATTTGAAAAGTTCTTTTTGCTTTAGATAGGTTGTTTATCAGGGAAATTTTACCGAATTTATTGTGCGTTTAAAATTATAATACCTATTTTAACTAATTTAATTCCCATAGGCATGCCCTCTTTCGATTATTACGCAAAGCAGTGCTGAGATCAAAAGGCTTAAGAACGCGACACAAGGCTGAACAGAAAGAGGTAAAGCGCAATAGAGTAAGGGCAAGAGAACATACACCTACAGCGCGGATGAAACCGCGGGACAAAGCTAGTTTAATATGTGGATTCTAAGCAGATTTTTTCCCAAGTCGGTGGTTTAATAGTCAACTCAGGCGCTTTCTGAAACGTATCGCGTTTTAAAGGAAAGGCGTTTGCTTTTCTTTTGCTTTTGTTTATGACCGACTTGGCATAGTTGGTACGTCCGTCGACCCCTACGCTGGGTCATATCCCGGCAAGAACACCTTTCATAATTTGGGACTCGTGTTGGAACCAGAAATCAGATACCCGAGAGATTCTCAGCCGATCGATGAATTTGCGAGACTTTGTCAGTTATTCCTGATTTTTTGACGTATATTCACTTTATAATATACATGGGATTCTCTGATTGGTCCGTCGTGTTCGAGAAATTAATTTAAGAAGCCCTGTCAACAAATTTAAAGGAGCAAAAGGCTTAGAAGTCTGTTTCTCTACACGACTTTATTACTGGTTCAAACTGTCTTGTAAAAGCTTCGTCGTTAGGAGTTGTCATAAAAGTGAAGGTTCCTTCCACTCGTGAGATAATCTAGGCCGCAGTTCACCTCAGTTTGTCACATGCTTTGAGGCGCTTCCACGGATCTGAACCTCCATCAGCAAGTCTTCCCAACTAGTCTCCTCACGGGCAAGCTACTTCCAGTTACACACACAAAGTTGATTGAAATCCCTCACCATTTGCTTGCGCCACCTAAGACGTGGGCGTCATCTGGTGCGTTATTCCACCCATATTACTTTTATGTTGCTTCCAACTGATATCCATTACGAGTTAGTTCCCAAGCTGAATGGTGGCATTTACCATAATGTGTCGGTCCTAATAGACAAGTGACAGTACATTTTTTCCCGTGATTGCCGCCCCCAGTACGACTGTGTAATGGAACACATGAAACAGATGAACACAGTCTCCTACCAGTTTGGATCAAATTTCACTTGAGTTGATGGGTATCAAGGTCAGCCTGCTGTCGAAGCGAAAATTAATGTCTTGCCTCGATTGTCTTAAGGCACTGGATTTTTCCATGAAGTCTTGTGTTAAAGTGACCTAGGCTAACAGTTGTGTGCAGTGAACCGCCGTATCCCTCATTTGTGTTAAAGTTGCCCGGGGATCATCAGAGTAGATTTTAATTCTGGTGACTTGGTTGATGTCTAAAAATGAGTCGTCAGGTGAAGCCAACGTTACTTCGACGTTTGAACGTTGTTGGTACTATCTTTACTTCAAGGCTTGTAGAATTAGTTATTCCAGTTCCTTTATTGTGTTAATAAGGCTGGTTTTTGATGATTTAGGCACATGAAAAGTGTCGTAATGAAAAATTTATTTCTCGAAGTTACCGCGGTCCGGCTTGAAAGGGGTTGTCGCAAGTAGGTTCCATGCACTCTTCCGGGGCTTACATTTATTTTTTATCCAGGTCACGGCAGCATAATTTACATGACATACGTGTGTCTGATTGCAAACAATAGTCGCTCGTCTTATACAAAATTTCGTTGTTGACACACGAGCTCCATTTGAACGGAATACTAGGCTTCAAGTGGCGGACTTGGTGTTGTGGGTCAGTGCGTTAACTCCTAATTGGCTGCCGGTGTTCGATTCCCGGTAATTTTTCACGCCCCACCTCTTTTAAGTCACTGACAACGCTTGAAGAGTAATAACTGTCTAGAAAGGAAGAAAAGCTATTCAAATTTGGCCGTTCGTAGTCGGCATAAATCTGTAGGTGTCTTCCTCGGCCCTGGCCCTGGCCCTCTACGGCCTTTAGTGCCATCAATGTCTTACTTATTATTACTTAGCGTCAGAAAAGTGAAACAGAAATTTCCTCTTCTCTTTCTCTCAAACATTTGAATCCCGCCATTTTTTTAAGTGTTTACATGACATTTTTAAGTGCCTCACATGACGTTATGCAAATCGGGCGTTAAAACTGGTGAACAATCGCACGTCGATACCGATTATCTCCTGTTCGCGATCGCTGTAGTGTCAACTCCTAATAATTTCCTGGGTTATTCTCTCCTTCTTACCAAGCCTACGAACCATGGGGCCTAACGGTCGTAGGCACGCTGGTTCGCGAAGACTCGGATTTTATACCGGAAGTTCGGTTGACCTCTCCTTCTCGGTCAAGGAGGCTCGATTCGAAGGCCCCGTTTGCTGGAACATTGGTGTGCATGCGCTCGACGTGGCCTACTCAGTGCAGTCCGCAGATTTTTGCCTTCCGGACTACATCCTCATCTTGGTACAGCTCGCTGTGTTCGTGATTATGCCTACTCCTCACTCGTAGACAGTACCGTTTATCCGACTTAGAATTTTTCCTCTGAAGGCATCAAGAATCAGCGACGCAGGCTTGCTAATCGTCGAGCTTTCGTCGTTCTCATGATTTGCAAATGGAAATACGGCAAAAGGCTCTTGTGTGTCATTAGCATAATTCTAGTCATTTGAGCAACTCGTCTGTTGGGATACCCAATTCAGCGAGATCCGGTAGAGGATAATTTGTTCTTCCAAATTTGCACGAAAAGCAGTGAGTCACTGGAAACCAGTGATTCAAATTGAGTTCAGTCAAATAGCTTTCAAAAATCGAAGTATAAAACAGTGTTTTTATTTCTCACTTCAATGGATTCTAAACAGAAATGTCGCCGCATTTTGTTGCATATTATATGTCCTCAGGTCTGTGTTAGAACAACAGACCTATTGTATGTATTCATTTCTATTGAATATTGGCTGCATTGATAAAGGAACAAAGCTTGAATTCTTAGGCTGGTTTTACACTATCCGATTTCGTCGCATCAAAAACTATTAGAAAATATCGCATCATGCTCTCACACGGTCAAATTATGAAACGATGGGTTATGGCTTCTCTCTCTTTCCCCACGCATGCGTTGTCTCTTTCTCACACTTGCGTAACAAGCTTCCGAGACACAACGGTGAGAATAAGAATTCAAAAAAGAGGAAAAGTACAAGTAATGCCTAGAAAGCTGCCAAATCGGCGTTACCCATATGCACTTTATTAAACAATGTTCTGATTAGACCGTAAATTTCCTCGTTCTGTGTAAACGTGAAATTTGTTTGATTTATTGAATAGACTATGCTCGATTTTTTTTAAAAAATTTCAAGTTTAAGTTTACTATTTTTTTAATTTATAAAATTTAAAAGTATTTCCGCAAGTCTCTTGATGAGTGTCATGATGAAAAAGCAAATTGATAATATTTGCAAAACAAAAATCGAAACTACCACCACCCTGTAAAGAATCTTAGGAAAATAACTGAAACTCCAAAATGTCATTCAAAGGAAGAGAATGATTTTGAACGTTTCTTTTTTGATCTACCTAATCAGATTTTTATCTTAAGAAAACCAAATGTAACAAACCACGCCAATATGCATCTCTTCCTGTTGTTTATAATGATTTATTAAAAAGATGATATATACATTCAAACTGAAACTAAGAAAAAATAAATAAAGTGTATACATATATATATATAAGAGAATAGAAGAAACAAATATAAAATAAAAAATCCAACTATCACATGTGTGTACATTGTTTAGTTAAGTTGAGGCGGTAAATGAAAACAAAGCAAAACTAAATCTCAAAAGATGATTATATTGAAGAAATAAGAAACAAAGAAATATCTGAAAATAAATATATACACGTTTTTGTTTTATTTAACATGTTTCCTTGATTGTTGACTGGGATATTCCTCATTTTCTCATTGATCGTTTAAGGTGGAGTGCATCCATAGAAGAAGTTGTATCTCACTTGCAGGTTTGTTTGAAGGGACACTGACGATTTTTTTTTTTTTTATAATATGCGCCTGCTCAAGGGATTGCTAATACCCTCATGTGTCCGGGGTCAAGAAGCAGTACGGGCCGAAGGTATAGAGGGAGAAAGGGAGAGGAGGTACCTGTGCACATTGGTCTTAAATATCTGCGGGTTGTAGTCTGTGGGAAATATTAGTTTGGGAAGAGCATTCCATATTCGCGCAGTGCGGCTGAAGAACGAGTCTCTGAATTTAACTGTGCGTCCGAAAGTAGGCTTAAGGATATACTGATGGGCATTCCTGGCAAGAGGAGTATTGCGGGTGAATTCATGGAGAGGAGGAATGCAGTTGGCTAGCTCACTTGAGCATCGTTTGTTGAAATAACGATAAAACACGGACAAACAAGAGACGGTACGTCGATGTTCGAGCGAGTCTAATGACTCTGCGATATTGTTGTCTCCTATAAGTTTTATCGCTCGCTTTTGGATTCTATCAAGTAGGTGCAGTGTGGTCTTGGGGGCACCAGACCAGATATGAGCGTTATACTCAAGCTTGGGGCGGATATACGCCTTATAAATTAAAGCCAAATCAGAAGGGGTGAAATATTTCTTGCATCGATTAAGAAAACCTAAACATTTCGCAGCATTTTTGGCGACCTCAAATATGTGATCGCTCCAACTAAGTGTTGTGTTGATACACATACCAAGGATGGAAAGCTTTCCGGTTTCATCGACACAAGCGCCATTCATGGATAATGGCTGGTTATCAAGGGTTCGTTTGAGTAACAGCAGACAACATTGAGTTTTTGAAGCATTGAATTCCACTCTATTGTTTTTTCCCCAGTTAATTATGCTGTCAAGATCGGAATTCAACGTGCTTAACATACGCTGTCGTTCCAATTCTACGGCCGAAGGGCTGGGTCGTGAGTCTAGGAGCGAATATGAAAAGCTAAGGGTGCTGTCATCAGCGAAGGAATGGATTGGATTAGAAGTAGCAGACAAGAGATCATTTATAAAAATGAGAAAGAGTGTCGGAGACAGAACTGAGTCTTGGGGAACACCAGCATTAATTTGGTGGATATCAGACTTGAACCCATCCAAAACAACTTGAATTGAACGGTTCGAAAGGTAATTTCTAATCCATAGAAGAAGAGATTTATCGATACCATAGGCACGCATTTTCATCAAGAGAGCTTGATGCCAAACTCTGTCAAATGCTTTAGAAATATCAAGCGCAACGATCATGCTTTCTCCTGCATTGTGCAAAGACTGGTTCCACTTTTCGGTGAGATAAGCTATCAGATCACCAGTGGACCTGTCGCTGCGGAAACCATATTGTCGGTCATTAAGAAGCTTCCGCGATTCAAGATATTTCATAAGCTGACGATTTATCAGCGTTTCCATGACCTTAGAAAGAAGCGACGTAAGTGCTATGGGTCGGTACGAGGTGGGTGACGAAGATTCGCCCTTTTTAGGGACTGGCTGGACAAATGCTGTTTTCCATCTGCTCGGAAAGAGACCTAAAGAGTAGGATAGATGAAAAAGCTTACGCAGTGGTTTTGCCAGCACAGAAGAACACCTCTTCAGAAGTATAGTGGGAATACCATCCGGGCCAGCGGATTTATGCACGTCGAGATCTTTCAGTACTCTTGCAACTGTACGAGTGCGGAAGTGGATTTGTCCCATGGTGAAATCAACGCTCTCAAGTACAGGTGGAGACAAATTGGAATCTGGCAGAGTTGAGCTGGCTGTAAAATGAGCCGCAAGCAGATTAGCTTTGTCTAAGGAGCTGACAGCTGGAATGTCATTGTAAATGAGCGTGGGAATTGAAGACGAGGCGGAATTCTTTACGTTTTTTACAAATGACCAAAAGTTTTTGCTACCCTTGGGACATTGTAGCACTTTTTGCCTCAACTTTTGCTCATAAGAGAATTTCACACGTCTGATAGTTGCATTGCAGTCATTTTTGGCCCGTTTAAACTTCTTCCTTTGTATGTCCGGAAATTCAACTCTCTCATCCTAATAGCCTCTTTACAGCTCGAGTCATACCATGGGTTTGCCTTGGGCTTGATACTCTTCACTGTGAGGAATGAAGGTTCTCATGCCCAGCAGAAGAATATTTGTGATCATATCAGCAGCGGCATCCACGTCACTATCGAGGAAGCAAAGTGACCAGTAAAGAAGTTTTTAAGTTTGTTCAAATCGGCTTTCTCGTATAGCCAAACTGTTCTTTTAGGAATTTGTTCTCTAACTATGTGTGGTGATAACGAGAATTTTGCTAATACGACACAATGGCCCGACGAGTATGTCAACAGAATATTTATCAGGATGAGAGGTGAGAAACAGGTCCAGGGTGTTGGCGGAATGATCTGCAATGTCAGGTATTCGTATGGGCTCGTTTACTAGCTGGGTCAGATTGTTTACCTCAGCAAAGATTTCGACATACCTTCTTTCAAGTGTTGTCTGACCTGAATGCCGAAGCCAATTAGAATTGTGTACATTGAAATCGCCCGCAATGGCAATTTCAGTTCGAGGATTCAATTCTTGAGATGGAATCGGATAGCGCATCAAATTCGTTAAAAGTTGAATTGCTATCCAAGCTTGGACTTCTATAAATAAAGCAGTAGTGGATTAAATGCTTACGGACTGGGAGTTTTAGCCACAGAAATATGAATTCCGGATTGGAACAGAGGCCGTATTGTGGTTGAATTTGGTAAGCTACATCAGTACGCACGTAAATGGCGAGACCGCGGTGTAAAAAGAAGAGCGGCACCAAGCTATATCCAGGCAAGTTCAAATCAGATAATTCGGTATTCTCACCTACCTGTGTTTCACTCAGCGCCAAGACAGCTGGTTTGAAACGGAAAAAGTGGACATACACAGCGAAGAGATTCGCTCTAAGCCCAAGCACATTGCTCACATCAACCCTAAAACTTCCCATAAAGGACAAAACGCAGATATAAAAAAACCAACTCCGACTGCAAGTGGTGAAGCAGAAATGAGAAGTGCAAATTCAAAATTAGCAACAACAATCGATGTAGGTGTTATGCCCATACATCGATTCGAGTTGGTCCACCAACAAATTCACACTTCTAAGATCCGCTATGTCAGATGCTACGCACTCTCAGTCATTGCATTAGCCCGCCTGATGGAATCAAACGGGAGTTGCGACCGAGAATGCGCAACAGTGGCTTGTGAAGGAAAGGGTCGAGAGGGAGCGGACCGGACGCACTCGACACCGAAACACTTCTAACTAGCACTTTTTTTTTTCCGGGCACTCGCGGAGCTTTTGATGGTGGAGGGACGCGGGGTTTAATTTTTTTTTTTTTTTTATGTTGCACTCGCGTAATGCACGGACGGAGACAAGTGCACGCGTCCGGTAGGTCGAGGCTTGTAGAATACTTTTCATGAGGCGAGTATGTTCGAATTGCTTTTACACTCTTCGAGCACATCGAGACATAATTTGCATATCAAGTGACTCGATTTAGTCAGAAGATCCAACGATTGAGATGGCTAGGTCATGTAGAGCGGATGGCAACCAATACTCCGGCCCGGAAAATATTCATATCCACCTCAGAGGCACGGCGAATTAGAGGAAGACCGGGACTCAAATGGCGCACGCAAGTGGAAAGGGACCTCAACCAACTTTGTGTGCGAAACTGGAGGCAGCTACCTAAAGATCGAGCTGGCTGGACTCGCTTTTTGGTTGAGGCCCAGGTCCACCCCGGACTGTAGCGTCACCTTAAGTAAGTAAGTAAGAAAGGTATAATTAGCAGAGCCAGAGCTTGTAGTGGACCCACGTGTGCGTGATATTGTTTTCCCACGAGTGAAAGGGACTCCGAAGGGAGACGGTTGAGGAGCTTATTCTAGACAGTTACATGCATTCTATGAAGATCATCACTGATTCGACAGCAGCGAACCCATGAATAATCAAAGGTCATTGTGTGGGAAGTTCCTCTTAAACCCCCAACGTAGGAGTCAACACACATAAACAATAAGCTGTGGTGGTTACGAAAATAGCAATGAAAGGCGATAAAGTAAACGACCAATCTACCAAGGGCGAAAGGAGGATTATTTGAATGTGTCCATTGTAAAGGGATCATTTTTATTTATTTAGTACAGAGTACAGAGCTTTTTTAAGACTACTGATAATATTAATAACATTTCATTTCTTATTAATAATAATGCCTAGTATAAGCAGAATTTAACATACAATTATAATGTAATTTAGAGTAAATTGCTACTCAAAAAATTTAAGATTTCATTTTTACATTTATCTCTACTCATATTTAAGTCTATAACATTTGCAACTAAGTTGAATTTTATGCAAGCATTAGTTATAAGATCATTTTGCCCATAGTTTGTACTATGCCTCGAAACATAAAAGAAATCTCTAGGTCTCAGATAACGAGACGGGGTGTAAACACTGAACATGGAAAGCAGCACCGGACAATCAATGTGAGCAGTAATGACGTCATGAGCGAAAAGAACTGAATAATAAGTCCTTCTTACATGCAGTTGCTTTAGATCGATAAGCTGACATCTAGCATTATAATCTGGCATATTTGAATTCCACGACATCTTTCGAAGAGCAAACCTAGTAAATCTTTTTTGTATTCTTTCAATACGAATAGCGCTATTGTTATATAAAGGATTCCATATTAAACAACAGTATTCTAATATAGAGCGAATTAACGAAACATACACAGACTTAAGAGTGTAAGGGTCTTGAAAATCTTTTGAATTTCGAAACAAGAATCCTAGCATGGAGTTGGCCTTTGAAATAATATAGTCTATGTGCATAGAAAAAGTCAGTTGAACGTCGAATATAACCCCTAGATCTTTATGCGAACATATTCTTGTTAAGATTGTATTATCAATCTTATAATTATAGATTATAGGAGATAAAATTCTAAAAAATGTCATAACTGAGCATTTACTAATATTGAAATGTAGTCCATTCAAATCGCACCAATTCTGTACTGATGAGATATCATTTTGCAACTCCATTGCATCGGCCAATGATCGGACATTTTTGTTAACATCGCGAACAAGATCTTGTCTACCCTTTTTCTGTCCATTTTTGAACAATCAGGTGAGTGTACTACTAGACCAGGGGAGTCTCCAAGCAATCAGGTCTCCACACTCCCGCAGATCCAGATAAAGAAATATCTTATTTTTCTTTCTACTGTGTACTGCATCTACTGAAGCTCGAAACGCTTACTCATACAAATCGTAGATGGTCTACTGGCACTGGATGCCTCATCACAATAAAATTATGGTCTACTCTCGATCCAAAATGCTCACGCGACCTGATCAATAGGTGTGGGCCCACTCTCAAAACACTCATTTGTGTTATAACCGAGCACTGCGCCAACGCAACTCATGGCTCCAGACTAGGAACCCCTACAATGACCTTTGCGTAAGCTGATGAGATGAAGAGGGCTAAGAGACCATTGTCAGTAGTCATTTAGACGCTTTATAATTTAAAGACTTGATAGAATTAGTGCCCGTCATTTCCGATTCAGTTTTAAGATCTCTAAATGGTTTGGGGTAAGAACTCTCGGAAGAACTACTCTAACCTAGCTTCTACTGCGTTTGCTCTGTTAATCTATATGAAAGAATGTTCCTCACTGTGTAACAACAAAGACATCGGTCTGATCTCGCCTATAACCTTCATAGTCTGTTCATCGCAAGTACTGTTACCCGGTAAATGACGAGTTCCTATTGTTCCTGAAGTTCCCATTGTCCTCGTTCTTTCGATGTTGGATCAGAATTCTTCCTTCGAGTTTGGCTTCGTGATCAAACAGTTAACCATAGACTGTCTCTGGTTTTCTGGTTTTCGTGTTCATGTCACGGTCTACAGATGGTGACTTATAAATCGTTTAGTTCACAGCCATAGTAATCTCCCAATCAACGAGTGTACAAGTCTTTGAAAAACAGTGACGATCGACGTAACTTATATGTGAATTTTCATTTGCAAACAACATTATTTTTCCACAAAATCTCAGTCATCTTTCTTCTTCTTCATTTGGCGGTACAGTCCGGGGTTGACCTGGACCTCAAGCAACAAGCCTCTCCAGCTAGCACGGTCTCTGGCTAGCTGTCTCCAGTGTCGCACGCCAAGGTGGTTGATGTCTTTCTCCACCTGGGTGCGCCATCTTAAACGCGGGCGTCCTCTGTTGCGTTGTCCCACGGGTTCGGAGTCTAAGACTCTTCGGGCCGGAGCTGAGTTGTTGTACGCTCGACATGGCCTAGCCATCTTAGGCGTTGGATCCGAAGACTCATATCGCGTTCGTGGTTGAATCTTCACCTCCAGAAACCGTCGACGAGAACAGGACCAAAGATCGCACGCAGAGCTTTTCTCTCGAAGAGCCCAAGGACTTCCTCATCCGCTTTTGAGATTATCTAAGCCTCCGCACCGTACAGCAGGACTGGGATGATCAAAGTCTTGTATAAAGTTAGCTTGGTCCTTCGAGAGATGGCTCTACCACTCAATTGCCTCTTGAGCCCATAGAAACAGCGGTTGGCAAGAGTTACTCTGCGTTTGATCTCGGTACTGATGTTGTTTGTACTGTTTACTGCGGAGCCGAGGTAGACGAAGTCCTCGACTACCTCGAAGTTATAGCTGCCCATTGTGATGCTCTGTCCAAGACGTCGACGTTGTGTGTCCCTTCTTGATGAGAGCATATAATTTGTTTTGCCCTCATTCACCGCTAGACCCATTTTAGCCGCTTCCGCCTCAATGCCAGCAAACGCTTCATTGACGGCTCGTTGTGTTCTGCCAATCACGTCAATGTCATCCGCCTATGCTAGCAGTTGTACGGACTTCTGGAAGATCGTGCCTCTAGTGTCGGCGTGTGAGTCTTGCACGATCTTTTCCAAGATGATGGTAAAGAAATCACATGACAGCGCGGTGCCTTGTCTAAGACCTTTTTTGATATTGAAGGTCTCTGTGAGTTCGTTACCCACTTTGATGGAGCAGCGAGCTTGGCAGGAATGTCAAAACTAGACATGGCGTTGTATAGCTCGTCCCTATGCACGCTGTCATATGCGGCCTTGAAATCGACGAATAGTTGGGGGGTGTCAATATGCGTCTCTTGGGTTTTTTCCAGGATCTGCCGTAATGTGAAGATTTGGTCGATGGTTGACTTCCCCGGTCTGAAACCGCACTGATGAGGACCTATCCGGTTGTTGACGAATAGTTTCAGGCGCTCACACAAAATGGCAGAGCGGATCTTATAGGCGATGTTGAGGAGACTTATCCCTCGGTAGTTGGCGCAGTTGAAGTCTCCTTTCTTGTGGATCGAGCAAGCGATACTGAGATTTGACTCATCGGGTATGCTTTCCTCAGTCATTTTTACCTGATTTAAAAAAGGGCAGTGAGTTCTTAACGAGCTGTGAGCTGAGATTTATGGGTGGCAGAATTCAATTTCATCATAGGATTGAATTCAGGTGGAAGAAAACGTTTTTTTTCAACTCTTCTTTCAGCAAACTGAAAATCATTAATTTTGTATATGATGTAAGAAAGATAATAATTAGTTCTTGAAAAAGACCCAAGCGACCCAGGACGACAGTAGATTATACATCGTCCATAGGGATGAAGTATACGCCACCATGTCTGCTCTTAACATTCTTGCCAAGCTCGTCAAGTTGCAGGAAAGCGATGAAGGATTCTCGCTTATTTCTCAAGGTCAGTAACGGACTTACCGAAATCTTTAAGGTGACGACATTTGAGTAGAACGCTCTGTCAGTCTTGTTCCTGTCGTTTCCTTCTTCACAGGTGAAATAGTGAAATGTTATACAAAATATCTGTTTTCAAATTACTATGACTTTGTCGCCATCGTTCTTGAGAAGATCGTGAAAAATTCCCACGCCAATTCTAGAAGCATAATCTTCCAGAAGTCCGTTCAGTTGCAGCACGCGAGGAAGATATTTTTCGCCTCAAATTGGTCGTGCGATGACCGAGCACAAAACAAAGAACATGCTGTACTCAAGAAAGAAGACACAACATTGAAGTCTTGGACAGATCGCCACAATGGACAGCTGTAACGTTGAGGTAGTCAGGGACATTGTTCACCTCGTCTCCGAAGAACTCAAAGGCAGAATAACGCCTGCCAGCCGTTGTTTCTTTGGCCTCAACGAACTCAGCAAAACTGAAACGAGACACTGATCCTGCCTTCAGTCCCGCTGTACTTGTCAAGCCAATCTCAAAAGAGAGTGCCTTCGAGAGAAAGTTCTACGTGTGATCTCTTGTCCTGGTTACGTTGATAACATTTGGAGATGATCATTCAACCACGAACAAGTCTACCCTGGTGTCTACGGATCCAACGTCCAAGGTAGCTGGCCCATTTAGGCCGCATGGACTACTTAGCTCCAGCCCAAGGGGTTTTGGACGCTAAGCAGATAGCAACAAGCCTGTATCTCAGGTGCAAAAAGTGCTGAGAAAGAAATCTTCCAATCTGGAGTGCGTCATTGACCAAGCTTAGAGAGTCTTATTGGTTGAGGACCAGGTCAACCCCTGGCATTAGTGCCACACAAAGACGGAGAAGAAGAAGATAATAAAGACATCATCATCAACGAGCTTAGGGATGTAGGATGAAAGTTCTCACCGAGGTCTGTGAAATGGTGCATCTTAGCTTCCCCAAGATGTGACTTTTGATGAAGAAGAACCACATCTCCTCTGTGAGCATAAGCTAGAGTGAGGGTGTAGATTCTTGGAAACTCTTTGTGGCTTAGGGCGATCTATAGAAGCTGCATTTTGAACACCCAACTCCCCTTGTCTTGGCGGCGTGTTAGAGTTGTCTAAAGTGATACCAAAGCAGGTAAGATTGTCCATGCCCATCATTTATGAGCTCGAAGGATATTCACATTTGGCCCTGTTTGCCTCTAGAGGTCCCATCTCGTCAGTCCAAACGACTAGCCACTACAAGGCCAAACATCCTTGCCTTCCATACGTCACAGTTGTAGCCTCTTCATCGTTTCACATTTTTAATTGCATATCATGTTTATCGCCTGCTGCAGCATTTGCAGCAATAAATTATTATCATTTCCTGCACAAGCGAATGTTATCTTTCAGATCCCTCACCACATGATGGAGCGTCGGGTGAAGGCAAACAACTCGTCGATGGAACGCGTAGCTCATGTGAATGTGACGAATGGCGTACTTTCAATAACACGCAGGGAGTCAATTCTAACAACCTATTCCAACACAATATCGAGTGAAGTCGGATACACGGGCACACAGGCTGTGAAGAGTAAGAAGCGTCATCCATTTCAGCTCGGTTGGAGCAAAGCATACAATTCCGATGGCAAGCAAACAATGCACACAGTCACTGTGAATCGCTTTTGTTCCACGATGTGTACATCACGACACAAGAATGAATAGTCGGTGGCGCCGTTGAACTGTAATGACTAACAAAAAAAAAATCGCATGAGTCCCAGCTTACAGGACGTAATTAATATCATCCGAGAGCCCATCCAATCAAATATCTATTTTAACGGGCAGGGATAATGGTTTCCCGTTTCGGGGGTTGGGTGGTAGTTCGCTCTGGCAAATGGGATCGATTCGTGTGGATTGCTTTGCATAAATTCCTGGAAGAACTAATAATTTGACAGCCATTAGCGGCGGGGCGTTGGCCAGCTTTCAGTGGCGGGTAATTAGGCCTAGCACCAAACGCAAATGACCTGTTAATGAGCAACTAGGTGTATTTGTGAATATGTGGAGTTAAGCCGAAGATTTAAATTATGTATTTAGGTTTATGGCGCAATTTGCTCTCTGAAGCGTGCAATGCGGATTGTGGGGTAATTCCTTAAGCACACCAGTCGGCTGTTAATTGTGCTGGCTGGGAGGGTGGAGGCATTCCTGGGACAATTTATGCAGAAAATTAAATTCTTGTGGCCAACATAATGATGCCTCGAGACATTATCCTGGCGCTGGTGCAACCACAATTGCCAGCCGAGGTAAGCCGTTGATGGATTGTCGGGTGTTAATCAGGGCGAGTGAGAAAAATAATGAATTTTTGCAAACGAATACTTATCCTGGTCAGGCTGCGGTTTCAGTCCAGGCAATTCCACAGTACGACTGGGGCTCCACACAACTATCATCTATAAGCGACAGGGGACAGGTAGCATAGATGACAGCTATACACCGCGATGGTTGAAAATTCATCTCGTCGATGGCTTCAGCGTTAAGGAATATTTAAGACAATACGTCGGGAGTATTCTTTCAACGGTGAACAATAAGCAACAACAGTTCGACTTCGGTCTACATTACAATTTTAAAAATATTGTACATAGCTGTTTCATAAATCTCAAGATATATAAAGATTTAGCCTCAACTGTCTGTCGCCGATTCACGCATTAACGACTTCAACCAAACTTTCACACAACCTTGATATTGGTCTATAGCAGTTGTGTCCGAACCGAAAGTTTTACAAACCGAGTTAACCCGGTTTAAAACAGAAACAGACCGAGTTGTAAACCGGGTTGAAGAACTCGGGTTGATAATGAACCGAAAGCAAGAAATACTGATTACAGAATGTAGAGTTGTATTGTCCAATTCTATTTTGTTTGGTTTCGGTGTTTTATGTGTATCCTTAGATGATTGTTTTGGCAAGGGAAGCGATAGGTGCACGGGGTCACCATCTAATACCCGCTGTGTGTGTGAAAATTGTTTTAATTTTTCTATCTTCCCTTTTATCTCTCTTCGTATTTGCTTCAACTCACACGTCGCAACGCAACTTACTGATTACACCAAAAAGAGAATATATGTAATACATACAAAACACACAATACACGAAAAGTTGCCGAAATGCTGCAGCCTGCTGTGGTGGCTACGACTCGCACCAATATGTAAAGAGACAAATGGATTGTATTGTCTAATTCGATTTGGGGTTGGTTTCGGTTCGGCATCATATGCTCAAGCCGGGTTGTACCGTCTACAGTTTTCTTATGTATTCGGTTCTTTCATCGGTATTGCAATTCGGTTTGAAACTCGGGTTGAGTCGGTTTAGGTGTAACCCGGGTTAATTTGGTTTTTTAACCCAGGTAGTCTGTATATGGTTTGTGTGAAGTTTGGTTAACATTGGTAAACGTATGTGTGAATGATGATCTGAGCTTCGGTATAAGCAGAAATGAAGTATTATAGAGATAGCCGACTTAACTGATTTTGATCTTCACTGATTGCCCCCTAGTACATTGACGAATTTGAGATCCTTTTTGACAGATATTCATCAATTTTTGACGGTTATTCACGGAGTAACGTAAATGCCGTCCTCTAATTTGGTTTAAGAACGCGTTATAAAAAACAGTTCTCAAAAATCTTAAGGGGCCAGAGTGGTGGAAGTCGGGAATCTCTTTAATACTTCATTTCTGGGTATATGTATGGATATGTCTCAAGTTTTCAAAAAAGCGATTAGCAGTTGCTTTGATCTTTAGTGTGTATAATAGCTGTGTTTCTTTGCAAGCGTATATACGCTTAATTATCAATTTACATGTAAAATACACTAACAACAAATCCGCTTAAGTTACTCATCATATCTATCGCCGCTTATGAAATAAGCGCGGATAAAAACAATGCTTCCAATTGTTATTTTCTGTGTGTTCATTCCTGAGTTTATTCGTTCATTGTTTAGGTTGCTGTATGTGGCTTACATTTGCAAGTGTGGTTGATGTATTAGATAATTTTTAAATCTTTTGGCATCCATAAGTATGCAATTTTTGGTATAGCCAGAGTGGCTGCTATACATTCCGTTAAGGTTTTGTAAACGATTCTTTTCATTTGATAAACATTTTTTTTTATTTTATAATTAGTAAGTGTTTTTGCTTTTGAAGTGATGGTGAGGCTACACAGTCACAAAACGAAGATTGTGACCATAAAGATTAACCATCACCTTCCACGACTACACCCCTGACTGCTTATCACATGTCATAAATGTTGTCGATGCTGCCAAGATTTTTAGTTTAATCATTAAGCGCCGATGATCGTTTTTTTGTGCACTTATAAATTAAGCGTATATACGCTTGCAAAAAAACACAGCGAATAGCTGTCGTACTCATTAAAACGTGTTTTTCATTCTTATGTTAATGTGATCTGCCTAGCGAAGCAGGCACAGGGTCCGCTTGTAAATAAATAAATACGACTTCGGCTTACGGTAGCGCTAGGGTTGCCAACTTTTTTAAGAAGAAATAGCAAGAAGAGATAATATATAGGTTGGGTTAGATTAGGTTGAAGTGGCTACTGGTGTGCAACCAAACGTATCCCAGCACAAACCTCTTATGCTACCACTCGAATCTATGAAAACCTATTTCGCAAACCAATCAGTGCTTTTAAAAAAGCGAAGAAGACAGCTTAGTTTTATGCTACTAGTTCAGCCAAGTTATCAAAGCAGTAGGCCTCCAGAAGTTTAAATCAGCGGATAGCAAGTGCTCAATGATTTCTTAATCATCTTCGTTCCTGCAGAATGTGCAGAAAACGTTGAAGTAAGGCAAGCAATTAGTCTAGAGGCGTGAGTTCCTATGTAACGCGTACGTAATCGGGAGAGTTTTTGGAATAAGTCCAACCACCTCCTCCTGGGTTTGACAAGGGGTCGCCTACCTGTTGATGGTGGGAACATTCGTGGTACGTGACCAAACCATAGAAGAATAGCTATTTCCCTTCGAAGAAGCAGTCGTTCAACATTGAGTTCCTCGTCCACTGCCGTGTTTCACCCTCTCCCGGCGAGTAATTCCCACAACACCACGAAGAGATCTCATCTCAGCATATTGTATTGATTGATTCCTTCGGTCATTAGTCAAATTTCGTTGACACCATGCTCGGCCTTCCTGATTACATATCTTCCTTGCAGTTTCAAAATTGACTCAGCTCATATAAGCTCAGCAGACCCTCAATAAAGCTCAGCAATACTCCTCCCAATACTTGAATGATGAAAAACTCACTCACATGAAGCAGGCGGAGAAGTTTAAGTACACATTAGTTTAAATGAATAAATTCATCAGGCGGTTTTTAAAAATAAATTGCCATAGTCTCCAGATTATTTTTTACCTAAGGCTTAGGCTTGGTTCACATTAGGAAGTCTTTATTATACAAGGGAAGAAGAAAACTTGGTCTTGATAACTGGAATCAGCGTGCCCAGGAACGTCAATAAAGGAAGGCAGCTATCGCTCAGGCTCGGACCCTGCACGGGTCGCTAGCCTGATAAGTAAGTAAGTAAGAAGAAAACAAGTTTGTAACAAGTTTGTGTACGCAGATAGATGGATGGTGCGGAAATGTTGTTCATGGGGTGGACATGAAAATGCTTTCATTGTAAAAAGTATTTTTGAAGGAAGAAAGTATAAATAGAGTATTTTTGCGTACTCTAGTAAAGTTATAGATTATAAAGTACACCTACATGAAACATAGTATAAAACTCTTTTTTAAGAGCACGATTGGCAACCCTAGGTAGCGCCCAAGCAATTCACTGAACGATGCCCATGTTGACTGCGTCAACATCGCTCATAAGAACGGACGCACAATATCGACGTACGGTTGGGTATATCTTCCAGGCTTTTTGTCCACCTCGGCTGAGCTGTGAATATTTTTGATTTTTTGCTTGCTTTTTGGTTTTCAGTGCCCTAATTGTGACAGCCCACGCCTGATTCGTGCCATTTGTCAAAGCCAATCATGCCTAGTTAGCATTGCCAATTCATCACGTTAGGACTTTCACCCGAACAACGCACACAAATTGCTGTGAAAAAGGTTTTGCACGCCCTTTGACCATTTTACGGCTATCAAAAATGACCAAGTAACCATGATTGCACCAATTTCGCGCTATTGGACATCAAAGCACCTACCCGTGTGAGTAAAGTGTTAACACAGGAAATTTGGCTGCTGTGGTGCACTAATTAAAACCGCGAATGCCCACTTGTCACAATTCACATTTGTTTTTCCGCGCCTACGTTCAATGATTCACGAGTTGAACCTGTTCGACATTAGATAGCTGCATGAATGCCTTAATTTGCTCTTTTTAAACTTGTACACTATTTCAGTGAACACTACACATTCGAGTTTTTCAACAAGCTGTACACTGAAGTAGAATATCCAATTAGGAGAGATAAATACTGTACAGTGCTTGATAGCAAATGCGTTACTCACTTTCTCTGAAACAGATGAGTACTTTGGGTAATTCGATGTGAGTACAGTGTTTACTGTATCTAGATAGTAAAGGACTTTGTCTACCCCGGGGGAAACGTGAACTCCACGAAAGACATCTAAGTGCAGATCCGACGCAGGATTATCAAAACTTCTGCTTATCAAAACTACTGGCTCCTGACTCGAAGCACCAAGATTATGCTTTACCAAACTCTTATTTTGCCAAATGGACCCGACTATAACCTAAGCTGCAGGTTATTGATTCTTGGTGCCTTCGAAAGAAAAATTCTGCGTCGGATATATGGTCCCGTCT
The DNA here is from genome assembly GCA_964034865.1 of Eristalis intricaria. NCBI lineage: Eukaryota > Metazoa > Arthropoda > Insecta > Diptera > Syrphidae > Eristalis > Eristalis intricaria. The sequence goes on from OZ035873.1 coordinate 126,574,911, forward strand.
GTGAGGAAGCGAATGGAGAAGTAGACACAATCGCGAACTCTACGAGCTGTACCAAGATGTCGATGTAGTCCGGAAGGCAAAAAACCGTCGACTACACTGGCTCGGCCACATCGAGCGCATGGACAACAATGTTTCAGGTAAGAGGGTCTTCGAATCCAAACCTCCTGGTTCGAGAAGGAGAGGAAGACCGAATCTCTGGTATAAGGACCAAGTAATCGCGGATGCAAGACAGCTTGGTCTTGATGACTGGGAGCAGCGTGTCCAAGACCGTCAACGATGGAAGGCAGCTTAAGCTCAAGGTCTAACCCTGCAAGGGTCCTTAGTCTCATAAGCAAGTAAGTTTGCTGTGGAAAATGCACTGAGTGCACTGCATATTTTAATAATGACGCTACACCCCAAACATCAAGCAATCGGTGAACCAACTGAGACATAAGTTCGTGTGAGGACAGAAAGTATTGTTTTGTTTAAATTCAAGGATGACAATAGTAGTATATTTTTTTAGGTGCCGACAATTGTGGTCGGGTGCCGATAATTGTAGTTTTTGGTAAGATTTTTTTTTAGTATCAAATTGTATGCCTTTTTAGCCTATAACCAATATTTTTAAATAAAAAAAAAATTTTAAATTTTAATTTGGTGTATTTGCCATATTGGTGGTTCTATAAATTCGAATCTTACGCGTACTTGTATTCAAAACTTTCTTAGAGGTGGCAACAATTGTATCCGTAACTTCCTTGCGGTGCACGTCAGTGGAACAATGTGTGTGGGCATTGTACCCAGCAACTGACGACAGCCAGATCGAGGTTCTCAACGTCAATTTTTTTTTGTCCGCATTGAAGATTGGTACTAAAACAAGCCTTCGCGGATGCTAGACATCCTCGTCTTGACGTCAGGAAGTAGCGTGCCCAGGATTGTCACCTATGGAAAGCAGCTATAGCTCCGTCTCAGACACTCCAGGGGTAGCTGGGCTGATGAGTAAATATGAAGTCCCGTAGTAAGCAATTAGGCTATCTCGTATATCAATACCACCCATGCAGGTATTCTTTATTATTATTTTTTTTTTACAGCAACGTTTGCAGCTACATGAAGGAGCTACATTTTCTTAACAACGGGAGAACAGTGTTATACCCTTTATATCCGCACTTTTAACAACATATGAATTTCCATCCCAAGTAGCCCAGTTCTCATATTCTGGGCTTTGAAAGAGCTTAAGGTTGGGTTAGGTTGCAAGGAAGAGCAGCAGCTAAGTATGTATGCTAGTATGATTCCAGATGTCTTTTTCCACGCAAGGCCAAACAAATTTGGAAAACCTTAGACCAGCATTAAGCAGATCAGCGTCCAAGATCTCCATGGAAACTGTACGTGCCGATACAGCCCAATGGTCATAGCGTTTGAAATTTGTGTTAAGACAAAAGGCGGTCGTTTCGTGAGAATCCAATTCTTAATAATAATCAATATTGTGTTCTTATAAATGAAACAATTTTGATAACAATATGCTTAGTGCTTATTTTTTTTATTGCGGTTGATATCTGTAGCAGGACCCATGGCAGGAATACTTCTTGAAAGTCTTTCAAGTACAACTAGTAATCAGTTCGATACCAGTTTCAAATAGGAATAAGATAAGGTACACAAACAAAGTCCACCCCAGTATGAAAAGGATTTCGAACGCAGAACGATAGTACGCTTGGTAAGCGTCCATTAATTACGGCTAACTTAGATTCTTGTGGACACAATATGATACTTCTGAGAGAAATTGTCCTTACAACTGAGCGGTGCCCATACATGTGAAAGGAATTTAAAGTTTTTTTGGCAGACTTGGGATGTGGGTCATGTGCTTGCGTTAAATGAAGAAGACGATGGATTAGGAAATTAAATTGTGTTTGTTTTGAAGAGGCCAAGACGACGAGAAAATAAGTATTCGCAAAATGAGGCGAGGAACTGAATATTAAATTGAAACTCTTAGATTTTACATTTATCTCATCTTAATCTAGTGTCCCTGTGATGATGATAGTCTGTTTAAGAAGTAATGTTGTTCTATGACGTAATGAATATTTGGTGTTGATGGTCATACGTTTTTTTTGCGAATTTCGAGAGGGATTAGGTAAAGTACTATGGCGTATGGGCTATGGTGGCGTATACGTAACAAATTTGTTGCCGTAAACCTTCTCGTGAGTCGCCGCACAGTGTCCCGTTGTATGGGAGAGTTGGAAATAAATCTGTAACTTTTGAACAAGTGAACCGATCTTAATGAAATTTGAAACATAGTGCAAGTACTTATTATGTTTCAAAAATGGTTGATGTATCTCATAAGCTAGCGTAGTAATCTTAAGTTAAAAAAAATAAAAACAAATACATAAAATAATTATTTATTATTGTCTGTGACTCGAAATTGGGACCTAAAGCAAATTTGTAATCACTGTTTATAAATATAAATTGAATTTTACAAGTTTTGGTAACGTACACTTTATTTGGAATTAAAGAAACTAAGCAATTTAGTACAATAAGTCTTGCGCTTCAGTACTAAGTTGCAGCGAATCTTTTGTTTTTGGTTCAAGCCTTAAATACGCAATCCAGGGATCAGATGATACCAACATTTGATGAATAACATCATTCTACTATTATTAATGCGATAGTACCTATAGTCTTTATTCCGACTTTCCTGCGCCTCCTCTGACAATGATCCGACGGGCAAGGCTGCTGATGATATTATTTCTGCTCCGTGGCACAGAATTTTATGCACTGTTGCTGGCATATAATACCAGGGATAAAAACTTGTAGCCATTGTAGCAGTTTCCTGGGCATAAGATCCAAACTTGTCTTGGTCAATCCAAAAAGTGCTGCATATTGTCTCCAGGATAACACTGAATCTTTTTATGAGTTGCACATCTATTTCCGTTATTTCTGCCGTTGATAATGGGTCTTCAAAAAATCTTCTAGATGTGTTCCCATCGTTGGTTGTGCCAAATCCTTGCTTTATTATATCTACTTTAATACCCATTTTTTGTATGAACTTCTGCTGGATTTGACTCTTCCTTGCCTGGTGTATGGGCTGTGTCGTTTTTGTTGTTCTCCAATCTTTAAACTCCAAATTGTAGGCTGCATGTAGCAAGTATTCCTAATCTTAGAGCTTCCTGATTTCTTGGTTTTGCTGTAAGTAATTTCAAATCATTCATCTCTGATGGTTTCGCGCCCCATATAACACATGAACTTGCAGAAGACGTGTTTGTCACAGCCTGTGCTACTTTGCCATCTATCATCGTAAAGTGCAATTCATGCCTTACTTTAATAACGGTCGATTTCACTTTAATAATTGATTCCCGCAAATTCTGAATTTCAGTTTCAATTCTGTTTTTTTCTTCTCGCATTAGGTCCATACAAAGAACATACATACATAAAAAGAATTCTAATTCACAATAATAAAAACATCCTCGGCATCTCTCATAGCGTTTGCACAATACATGCATTGCAAGGGAAATCGTTTGGAAATGCCGAAAAATGCACGACATTGCTCCACTTAAATGCCTCGTACTCCCAAAGTGATACAAAGTGGTCTCTAGTTTTTTTCTGCATCGATAGACAATACTTTTAGCTTTCAGAAAAAGTTGGCCTCCCACTGGAGACTCATAGATAATTTTTGTTATAGTCCATCAAATATTGAAATGTTCCTCTCAAAATGTGCCTTTACTTAAAAGCCTGGTTTAAAAAATTGCTAAGCAATAAGAAGAAACTGAAAACGCAGTTTGAAAGGAAGATGTATGACCAGGTTCGAATCCCCAATCTACCAACTTTCATAATTCACGCCTTTCACCTCTTTCGAGTCACTGACAATGCTCAGAGAGTATTCCTGTCTAGAAAAAGCTCCTCAACTTTTTTTAAAAATTAAACCTTCTTGTTCCAGTTAGTTCAACAGGGCGTATACGTAACAAAAAATGAATTATTTGCAATTCCTCATTTGTCTTGGATGTGTTATATTTCTGAAATGGCATAAGCCATCTCGTTAGCAGAGGTAGGTCTCTTGTATCGTATTTTGGTTGTATTGGGTAACATTGGAGCTTCTTCTTTACTGCCGGTTTCCCTTTTACTAGGCTTGCTCGTCGTCGTCGAGTTTGATCAAACTCGTCCGAATCGTGCACAATACATGGTTTTCTTTGGGTAAACACATTGCTTGTTGCTTTTGTTTATTTCCTCTTTACGGAATATATGAACATACAGTGGAGAGCCACACTGGATACACCATTTTAGCTTATGTGGTTATTCAACATCAAAATTGTTTCTTTACGACGGATTAAATTGAAATTTTCAGAGCAGTTCTTTTTTTTATTTGCTAAAAGAATGAATGTGGTAAGCTCGATAATTCTTTACGCTGCACCAGTATGGCAGCTCTCTCGACCACGGAGACAGCAAGGAAGCTTTCGGCAACATACAGGCTCTGCGCCATATTAAATCAATTAACGGTTTTCGAAAAATTTCGAACGAAGCAGCCAGCGTCATCGCGGGTATGGTCCCGATCGACATTCTCGCCACCGAAATGCAAAGGATCTACCTATGGAGAACGGTAAATCATGCGGAGACTGGCGCAAGATGTCTGAAGAACGAAGAAAGGGCAGCATCTATGGCATTGTGGCATGTCAGATGGGACACCACAACCAAAGGCAGATGGACCCACAAGAGCTCACGGGAACTGCTACTGCCATCCCGTACAGTTCTTGTCGAGCCATAGAGGTTACCGGAAATACTTCCACAGATTAGGTCACGACAGCTCACCCGCCTGTCCGGAATGGGCGAGCGAAGAGGTAGACGCAGAGCACGCAATATTCCATTGCAGACTTTTTGTAGTGGCGAGAACAAGTCCACCAAATCCCGAGCTCCTAGTTAGCCATATGAGTCACCGCCCTGCTCCTTTATAGCCAGAGTGCAGATCGAGCTAAGAAGGCCGAAATTGGCAAATATGGATCACATAGCGTGATATGCTAAGAAGCCCCGTGAAGTTATACCTAAAGGCAGTTCCGCGGGGAGAGTGGTAGAAGTGTGCAGAGGAGTGGCTTAGGACGTAGGCGAGAGGAAAAAGGAGTATAACATCCCGTTACAAGTTAGGTTACAAGTATCTTAAAGAAGATTCCAAACCCATTGGGGCAAACTATAAACAAAAAAGCTTCTGCCTGAACCTCGCACCAGGCATCAAGGACAATTCAACTTAAGCTGGCCTGATGAGTGAGTGTGACAGCTGTGTACCGTGTACCCCTGCATGAGACAAGCAGTAGTGGGGCGGCGAACATATCGGCTTATCACGACACAATATCAATTACAAATGTTAACCTGAAAATGGGGTTCATACGTTTTTGTTCGCTTCTTAAATGGATTGGGGTGAATGAAACGAGATAAGGAACAGAATGAAACACGCAGGAGGCACTGATTACCTCCTGGCTTACTTTGCGCTTGGCGTTGATAATCTGATGTTGATTCCGTTTTCACTTGTTGTTTGTTTCTCGTTGATTCGAGAGGAAAATTTACTGAATTTCTATGTTCCACGCACCCAATCCTAGAGCTCTTTTCGGCTGGCATCACAGCTATGAGGCATGGAGTTTAGACTGTTCCCAAACAGCCTTATTGTTTCCCCCCTCCCTTTTCCTTATCTCTGTAGAAGGTGCAAATGTGAATTTTGAAGTGAGCTCATCTAAAGGATGCTGAATTTGAATGCATTTCCGAATAGAGGGAATTTCGGTGTTTCAAAGAACAACGTCACGTACCTGCGGGTGCAATAAACCTCTGCATACACTCCTTTGCATGCAGCAGAGCATTCACTTCGACCAGCAGGCGTAGACTTTTCTGCAGTCAGGCGGTTGAATTTCAACTTATTTGCCCTCGTACTTTTGTTTGAACTTTTCCGGGTGACCGGGAGTTCACCTTGTCTTCTCTGTTTGTGTATGCTCAATATGCCGAAGCGGGATTCACTTTGACTCCACACAAGTCCTGCCATGATACTGTGTACCGTGGCTCGTTTCCCTCCAAGCTACGATGTTCGTATTTCACGTATCGACGCTCACTTACATATGTACACACATCCCCCTCCGCCAACCTGGCCGCCTGTTCTCAGCTCGTCAAACCACACCCAATAGTGGCGTTGGCAAGCCCTTTCAACAATGGATTCGCTGGTCAGATGCAATGATACAAGTTTTTGCTCTGCTCGGCAAACTTGACTTCTCTTGCAACAAGGGTGTCAATTTATTCAAAAACTTCTCGCTCAGTGGACATATTTCCATGAACATTTATGCGGCAGCCGTGCAAGGTTAGTGGTAAAAAGTTAGGTAACATCAAACATGCCGACATGCATGTGCAATATGGTGTGGGGGCACAATGAAAGTGTCGCAAAAAGAGCTCGAGTTGCTCACGACCTTGGTATTTGAATTGGGAACATATATTATCACAACCCACCTTAGCTGGGGTATAACAGATTTTACGTTGCTCTTACTGAAAACATAAAATGTCCTGTGCGGTTTAATTTACTCTGAGAAGGGTGAACGTTGCAGGGTGTGACCGACTGCTCCACATGACTGATGAGTTGGGTGAGTTGAGACTGGCGAATTGCGTTGAGGGTGATAACTTAATGCTGGCGTTACAGATAGGTGAGCACCTCACCCGATCTTCTACAGTCCCCAGTTGCATTGTGACAGCAAAAGTGAGTAGGTTTATGGGTAGATGTAAGACCGCGGCTCACTTAGACCAACAAGTCGCAATTCCATTGGGCCCATGTGACCAACAATTTGATGCAGATCCTGAACGACGAAGTTCGTCTTAAGACGCTTCCCGCCGGGGAAAAGTCGCCCACTTAAAAAGAAAAACTCTTGTATAAATTTAAAAAACAAACAGATTCCCAATTAGAACCAGATCAAGACGCAGCTATAGCACTTACTGAGTGACATTTTTCTAATAAGAAATGATAGTCAAAATGGGTAATGTGTCAAAATGTTACTAAATATAGTGAAAATGACAATGTATTAAAAAAAACACATTCTTGAAACGAAAGAAAATCGTTCTAGTTGTAAAGATAATTTTTTAAATCATAAAAAGGAAATTTTGCAACGTATTATGCGTTTTCTTTAAAGAAATAGGTAATTTTTGTGTTGCGAAAATCGAGGAGAAGCGCATATCTATGATAATAGTAAATTGATGTACAGTCTTCCCCGACTAATTGAACCGACCATTTTGTCTGATTTTCGCGATCAATTATCCGTCTATTCAATTAACGAAAATTCGCTCAAATGCGCTGGTTCCACCTCTTTGCGCAAATTCGGTCGTTTCTCGCTTGCGAGATAATTCACAATTTTGAGATTTTTGTTCAGTTTGGTACACATCCCGTAAGCCATACTCATCGTACTGAGGGCGCATTTACATTTTCCACACAAGTCCGCTTTGGTTTTGCTCTTGTGTCGCTTATTATTTGCAATTTTTATTTGATGGACAAACTTGTGTGTTTTATCTTCGTTTTGTCAGAAGGACAGCGCTGTTCGAATGACAATAGCAAACTAAAGCTTGCTGTCATCTTTTGTGCAGTGCTGTCAACTTCAATGTGAAAACAGTACTCCCGATTTTGATACAATTTGCTCTTATTTTATAAGCATTGTTTGTTCAGTGCTGATCAATTAACCGAAGACTTTGGATGCATTTAGCTTGTTTGGTACAAAATTGTAAGATCAATAAAGCGTTTAATTCAATCATGCGTGATTCAATTAACCTTGCAAATGCGATTATAGCTTATGAGCTCACTCTTTTCGTTCAATTAAACGAGAAAATCAATTAAGCGAGCTTCAATAAAGCGGAGATCAATCACTGTAAAGCACATTATCAAGGATGGCGTAAATCGAGTCCGTACAGTATAGCACATTTTATTTGATGAAAGATATTTAAAGCTTTCAAAATTTAAATTATTACGAATCAACCTGTACTCAAATCGGGTATAAATATGCCTTTCAAATACGTTCAGATTCTATGTAACCTATGTAACTAATACAAAAAATTTTTGAAACATAGAACAGTATGTTCTTTAAGTCATCTATAGGTGTGTTTTTTTGCAAGCGTGTATAAGCTTAAAATTTCAATTTCAATTCTATATCCGCTTAAGTTACTCATCATATCTATCGCCGCTTATGAAATAAGCGCATATAAAAACAATGCTTCCAATAATTATTTTCTGTATGCTCATTCCTGAATTTATTCATTACTTGTTTAGGTTGATGTATGTGGCTTACGATATTAGCCCCTGATCGCTTTTGTTTACGCATTTGTTGGTGTGGTTGATGTATTAGATCACTTTTGAATGTTTTTGCATCCATAAGTATGCAACTTTTTTTATACATTCCATTTACGCTTCGTAATCGATTCTTTTCATTCGATGAAAATTGTTTTTAAATTGAAAATAATTAAGTGTTTTTGCATTTAAAGTGATGGTCTCGCTACACAATCGCAAGCCTAAGATTGTGCCCATTAACAATCAACTATCACACACACGATTCCACCCCCCGGTGGTCACAATTGTCATATATATTGTTGGTGCTGCCAATATTTTATCATGAATCATTAAGCGCCGATGATCGTGTTTAGTGCACTTAAAATTTATGCGTCCATATGCCTGCAAAAAAATAGACCTTATGTAATCCAGCACTACTTGCGATGCCATGGTGTCATCATTTGTTAAGTTAAGTTCAGTTTGTAATAAAGTGATGAAAAGAAAACATTTCTCTTTTACTGTTGTTGCCTCAGTCAATGATCAAATGATCACACTCTTAGATAGATAGATAGATAGATAGTTTATTTCCGTATAAAAAGTTTACATTTGATTTAGTTTATCGCACAATATATATTACAGAGATGTGATGAATTATGCATCTTTCTTCTGAAAAACGTTTATATTTATATTTTAATAATAGAAAGAAAAACCTTCAATACGAGAGAAAAAAAAAATATATATATATATATACATGAGAATATATATATATAAAATACATGATTATATTCGTATATAAAAATAAGTATAAAAATAAATAAATAAATAAATAAATAGATAAATAAACAAATAAGTAAATAAATAAATAAATAAATAAACAAATAAGTGAATAAATAAATAAATAAATAAATAAATAGATAAATAAATAAATATATAAATAAATAAATAAATAAATAGATATATATATATATATGAATAACTAAAACAAAAATGTACAATGAAAACAATTTAAATAAATAAATAAACAAAATATATATGTATATGTTTTAATTATTGGTACACAAGTCGTTAATTAAGGGATTTTCGGTCAAAGCGCATGAGTTTATAAATTTATTTGTTAATTTTAATATTCGTGAAGTGATTGGGTCAACACCCGCTCTTGCATGCAGTCTTGAAGTAGGGAAATCATATGGTAGATTTAACATCATTTTAAGGACTTTGTTTTGAGCCACTTGTAATTTCCTAATGTGGCACTGGGCGGATTTTCCCCATACCGGGCATCCATACAAAAGTATAGCTTGGAATATGACCTTAAATATTATGCTTTTGTTTGATATAGACAATAACGATTTCCTATTAATAAATGGATATAAAATTGTCGTTGCAATTTTAACCTTATTAACGGTTTGTGCGATGTGCTCACGAAAAGTTAATTTGGAGTCTAGATATACACTTAAGTACTTTACGAAGTTTCGCCATTCCACATCACTTCCATTTACCTGCAAGCTACTGGAAGGGAGAAAACAAGCTTTTCTTTTTCGGCTGAAAAAGATGGCTTGCAATTTGTCTTCGTTTACTTTAATTTTCCATTTATTGCAGTAGCTAAGTACAATTTCTATCGCAATCTTAAGATTGGTCTCAATAACAAGACCAAGCTCATGCGACGAAAAAATAGCTGTCATCAGCGTAAAACGCTGTTTCACATTCAGGTATCTTCGGAAAATCAGATGTATAAAGGATATACAATATGGGGGCCAAAACAGAACCTTGCGGTACTCCAGCATTGTAAAAAACTATGTTAGAAACACCATTGTTAACATGCACTTGAAAACATCGATTTGACAAATAACTTAAAACAATATTGCACAGGTAAGATGGAAATTTTAGGTTAATCATTTTGTATAGTAGACCGTAATACCACACACTGTCGAAAGCCTTTTCGACGTCAAGTAGCACCATGCCACTTGATTTTCCGCTTGATCGATTTCTTTTTACATAATCACAAATTCTCTTGACTTGATGTGACGTACTGTGATAAGGTCTAAAACCAAATTGCTCATTCGGAAGTATGTGTTTCTCATCAATAAATTTCATGATCTTCTCCTTAAGAACTCTTTCATAAATTTTACTCAAATTACTCAGTAAGCTAATTGGTCGGTAGCTATCTACGTTATCTGGTGGCTTACCAGCCTTGGGTATCGGTACAATTTTGGCTAGTTTCCATTTAGCTGGAAAATACCGCAACTTGAGGCAAGCATTTATAAGATGTCTCACCATCATAATCCCACGTTTTGGTAACTCCCTAAGATAGATGTTTTTAACCATATCTAGGCCGTCAGATTTTTTCGTCTTCAGATTTTTAATGAAGAACTCAATGTCATCATCTTCAACGTATACATCCGAAGGCGTATCTAGTTGCAATCTTTGAAATCCTAACATAGTGTTGTTTACCAAAGAGTCTGTGTGAATATCACCTAAATTTTGTGATACACAATGGTTGCGCTCGAAAGTCAAGGCAAGTGTATTTGCTTTTTCAACATCTGTGTAGAAAATATCAGTTGAGTTTTTCAAATCAGTAAAATCACACTCTTGAACTTTCGATCATGAAGGACTTAAGAAGTTCGCCTTTTCTTTGAACACCACCTATAAATTGCCATATAGATCGGTTTTTTAAGACGAAAGTGATTTCCCCTACTTATATTATTATTAACTTCTACATAGTGCGAATAACTTCTTAATCAACGCTTCCTTTAGGCTATTATATGTTCCAGACTCATGGAAGGTTGCAGAAGTTATTATGGTTCCAAAACCGGGCAAACGTTGAACAACAAAAAGTCGTACAGACCCATATCGCTTTTACCAATAATATCCAAAATTTTTGAAAAACTCTTATTATCCCTTAAAATTTGACCAGGTATACAGAATAACGACTGAAATTGAAGGAGCATTAGAGGAGAAAATGATCTGCTCTACCGCCCTACTTGACGTTTCCCAGGCCATCTACAAAGTCTGACATGAAGGCCTAAAATACAAACTAAGCAGTCTTCTACCGACAAGCTTGTATAAGATACTAGAATGAACACGGAACTGAATACTCCGATTTTAAAGAGATCCGAGCAGGAGTCCCTCAAGGTAGTGTCCTTGGCCCTACATTGCACCTGTTGTACACTAGAGACATACCTCAAACTGAGGGTACACTTGTGGCTACATTTGCGGATGACAAAATGCAACGAGCTCTGGACAAAACGAACGATTGGTCAAAACGCTAACGCATTGCTCCCAATGAGACCAAATCAACGCATGTAAATCTTACCTACAGAAATATTGAAAATCTACCAGTTTTCATTAATTCTGTACGAATACCGTACGCTCATGAAGCAAAATATCTTTATATGACACTCGATGCGAAACTCAAGTGGAAGGCCCACGTGCACAAAGAAACGGGATGAGCTCGAACATCGGTGTAGAGAGATGTACTGGTTAGTTGAAAGGCACTCCAAGTTAAGCATATACAACAGACTGCTATTATAGCATACAAGCAAGTACTGAAGCCTATATGAACTTACGGCATACAACTATGGGGTTGCACCAAAGCAAATTCTTCTTCTTCTTCTGGTGGCGCTACAGTCCGGGGTGGACCTGGGCCTCAACCAGTAAGCCTCTCCAGCCGGAACGATCTGTAGCCAGCTGTTTCCAATTGAGCACACCAAGTTGATTGAGGTCCTTCTCCACCTGGGTGCGCCATCGGTTCCGTGGGCGTCCTCGATTGGTTCGGAGTCGAAAACTCTTTGGGCTGGGACAGTGTTGTACATGCGCCCTACATGGCCCAGCCATATGAGGCATGGAATCCGTAGACGCCTGACTAGGCTCATGCCTAGTTGAATCTTCTTCTCTAATAACCATCAACGCAGACAGGACCAAAAAATGGAACGCAGAACTTATCTCTCGAAAAGACCAAGTGCTTCTTCATCCGCTCTTGTGATTGTCGATGCCTCCGCACCATTTAGCAGGACAGGGATGATCAAGGTGTTATATAATGTTAGCTTGGTCCTTCGAGAGAGGGCTCTACTACTCAATTGCCTCCTAAGACCAAAGAAACAGCGATTAGCAAGAGTAATTCTGCGTTTAATCTCGGTACTGGTGTTGTTCGTACTGTTCACTTGCGAACCAGGGTAGACGAAGTCCTTCAGTGCCTCGAAGTTATAGCTGCCTATGGTGACGTTTTGGCCAAGTCGTGGATGTTGTGCGTCCTTTCTCGATGACAGCATATACTTCGTTTTGCCCTCGTTAACCGCTAAACCCATTTTGGCCACCTCCGCTTCAATACCATCAAACGCTTCAAACGCCAATCACGTCAATGTCATCCGCGTATGCTAGCAGTTTTATAGGCGATGTTAAGGAGACTTATCCCTCTATAGTTGGCGCAGTTAAAGGGGTCTCCTTTCTAGTGGATCGAGCAAACGATACTGAGGTTCCACTTGTCACTTGTCGGGCGTGCTTTCCTCCGACCATATCTTACAGATGAGTTGGTGCATGTACCTTACCAGCTCATCTCCAGCTGCCTCAAACAGTTCCGCAGACAGTCCGTCTGCACCAGCAGCTTTATTCGACTTACGTCTCGATATCGCTATCTTGAGGGACGACGGATTTATCGTCTAGGTCGGGGGACGGAATTCTCGTCGATCATCGTCAATTGCGTTGAGTGGAACATTCTCCCTGACAGCGGTATTGGAGTCTTCCTCGCCGTTTAACATTCTCAGTATCGACTGCGAATCTACTACGAGTTGTCCCTCTGCGTCACGACAGGCTTCTGTCCGAATTTCGTATCCATTGGATAGTCGTTTTAACCGTTGTTAGAACTTTCGGATGTCATTTCTACCGTAACACCTCCATTTCCTCGATCGCGCGCTTCTCATGCTCTTTCGTTTTCTTTTTGAGAAGCCGGTGCTATACCCTTCTTTTAAGTTCGTAGAGCTCACGAACCGCTCTCGTCCTTCTGTCCAGCGTCGCCTTGTATGCTGCTTGCTTCGCTGAATGTGCCTGCACTCGTTGTCAAGCTATGGGTTTTTTTGGGGTGGCGTTTTAAGACCCAGCACATCAGATGTAGCTTCTCTGATGGCGTTTTGACAACGGTTCCATTGTTGGTCGATTGTTTCGCCTGGCAGGGTTGGACTCTCTGAGAGCTTTAGGAAGACTCGATCGGCAAAGTTGCTAGCTGTCAATTGCGATTGTAGCTTTCCGATGTCAAACTGTTTTGGTCTTGCTCTACTCCGTTGTCCTATCGATATCCGTGTTCTTACCTTGGCTACAACAAGGAAATGAGCTGAGTCGATGTTGGCTCCTTGAGAATGCTGGCGGAGTGTCTGACGTCGATCGCAATGTGATCAATCTGGTTGACGGTTGATTGATCAGGAGACCGCCAGGTCACTTTGTGGATGTTGAGGTGAGAGAACTGCGTGCCGGCTACAAAGAGGTGTCGCCCCAATCGCCGAAGTAGATATCGCAGTTTTTCATCTTCTTTTTGCCCGGCCCATCACACCGCACCTCCTGAATGGCGGTGATATCTGCTTTATAAGCTTCCAGGGCTTCCTCAAGTTCATCGGCTGCACGTGGCGCCAATGATGGAAACCAGATAGTGCTTTCTCAAGAAGATCTCCAGGGGATCCTTAAATCTAAGAAGAACAAGAAATTAGCTGGGATGGATGATATCCCGAACATCGTGCTTAGTCATCTCCCTCCGGCGGCAGTCGAAATTTCCGCTACACTGTTCAATAACGCGCTCAGTAATGCATGTTACCCGGAACGTTGGAAGATAGCAGTGGTGCAACCAATCCCTAAACGGGACAAAGACAAAAGCATCCCGTCAAACCTCCGATCGATAAGTCTTCTTCCTTGCATCAGCAAGGTCTTCGAAAAGATTGTTATTACAGCCCTGAAAACGTGGGTCCAGGACAACAATATTATACCGGACAACCAGTTTGGATTTAGGCCGCGGCATGACACCACACATGCCGCGTCAAAGCTGGTATCCGACATTCAGTGGAATAAAAATAAAAAACAATGTACGGGTGCCTGTCTGATCGACTTAGAGAAGGCGTTCGACACCGATTGGCTAGAGGGCCTTTTCCTTAAGCTCGTCAGGCTTGGCTTACATAAAACATTGCTATATATGATATATGACATGATAACAGGTAGAAAGTTCGTCGTAAAAAGTGGCGGCGTAACTTCTAACACTGTCTTTAATATCAATAATGGTCTACAGCAGGGGGCTGTTGGTTCCCCGATATTGTTTGCCATTTTCACTGCAGATCTTCTAAGGTCTATGCCGCACCTAATCGCGTACGCCGATGACTTAGTGGCGTACAGATCATACCCGAAGGTAGAAGTCATTAATAGCTTGTTGCAACGTGACTTTGACAATACTTTGGCATATTGCGATGACTGGAAGCTGCGTATCAACTTCCAGAAGTGTGAAACTGTTCTTTTCCGTACCCCGCTGATCATGGCCTCAAGGGATACGCGCGTAAACTGGAAGAAGTTCGGCATAGTTGACCCCCAGGGTCAGCGAAAACTGTAGTTAGATATCTTGGCATTTGGTTGGATCATTTTCTGTATTTTAACAAACATATAGAGAAGGGTCTGACCAATGCTAGAAAAGCCTTTTCTGTGGCAAGTAAGCTGTTTTACAGCAGCCAACTTGATACCAGGGTGAAGGTTATCTGCTACATGGCCCTCATAAGGCCATGACCACCATGACTGTGTATGGTTGTCCCCTGTGGTTCATCGTGAGTCCTTCCCAGATGGAAAAGATGAGGGTGTTCGAGAGACGGTGTCTTAGGACTTGTCTCCGGTTGTATCGAACACCCGAGTCTGAGTACAAGAAGTACTATCGTACCGAGGTCATGTACAACAGGGCAAACGTGAAGAGGATAGACAATTTTATCATTAAATTAATAAGAAGTCATATTGCAAGAAGCATGAACTCTACCCACAGTCTGATCTTCGGGGCTTACTATCCCAATTATATGTACCATGAGAGGGTGCACCACAACGGCTTTGTCCCACCTGAAGCATTCCTCTATTGCGATTCGATCGGCTTGATCCAGGACACGGAAGGTTGTCCTGTAATCTACCACGCGATGCGCCGAACAGTTGACAGGAGACTCCTCTACGAATCGGATGTCGTCCGCGAATACGAAGATCTTCTCCGGTTCAGTAGAGCGATCCCTGCTCGAGACAGGAGAGAGAGTGATAAGGAGCGGCACTTCTTTTGGTGGTTACAGCAGAACCAGTCTCCACCTTCGCCGCCCCTGCCTACATGATATTAATCGTTTAGTTGGTATAGCGGCCCACTTACCTAGTTGTAAGGTAGATTAGAAAAAAAAAAAAAGAGGTGCACAAGGGCGTGTGGGTTATATATGTTACGAATATACATAACATACACGCCCTTGTGTACGCGTCCGTAGTATTACGGACATGGATTAAGTTGGATTAAGTATTTTTTTAGTTTTTTAATAGGTAATAGGGTTTAGATTTAGGTTAGGTAATAATAATAAGAATGTATAGAGCGCCAAGTTTTTCTTAGTTTTCTTGGCCCGTAAGTCCTAAACAATAAAGTCTGTCCCAAGGACAAAAAAATACCAATACTTTAGACGCCGAAAGGCAAATAGTAAGTTTGATTAGAATATTTTAGAGTACCCGCGAAGGGTCAGTAAATTAGAATTAAGTACATGAATTGTTAGATATTAAGATAGATTTTTATGTCATTTTTGTCTAGTATAAGTTGTCCCGAGAATTAAATAAAAATGAAATTAAAAAAAAAAAAAAAAGAAACTCATTACAATAATTGTTTAAAATAGGGGATACTCGATGTCCTTTGTCGTGCAGTGGGTAGTAAAAGTAGGTTTAATAGTAACCTTATCAAAGTCGTAACATCATAGAACGAACTATCGGCTTTTGGATACCAGAATAAATGAATCAAGATGAAGAAGCAGTTGTACTTATCAGAAGCGTCAAATCCCAGTAGACATGAATTCAAAATTCAGGGCCTTTTTTGGTGAAGTTTTTTGGTCATGTGCCGATTTTTCTTTTTTTCATACCAATACACATTGCCTCGAACCACAACCGAATTCTAAAAATAAAAGTAGATGTATGGAGTGCCGATGAGTTGCTTTTTACATAATAGCATTTTGTTTACACTACTTTACCGACATCCGATTACTTTCTGGATTGCGTTTTAAATAATAGGCAAGCCAAGGGCTCCGAAAATGTTCTCTCCGCAGTCGATCCGGCGTTTTCTATAATCGGCTTGGCTACATAATTGCGTAAATAACATTCAAAAATTTGTGAAAAATTATCAAAAATATCGCTCAAATCGACAAGGGTAACGTTTTTGCCTTGCTTTTGAACGTTCACAAACTGGGATATATTTATTATTTTATACTTTAATTGTTTCTTTACCAATATTAATTATTATATTTTATTTATATAATATTTATTAAATTTTATTTAATAAATACTCACTGTACTTGATTTTCAGATGTTGGACATGAATATCTCGTGCACGATTTTTTGAATACAGTGGCAGCTGATGAATAGAACAAGAAGTTTTTGGCAATGTAATTTTTGGGCACACTATTTTCGATGGGATCTTTTTGGTTGATTCTTGTTTGCTTGTCTGCTTCCTAATGACGGGTTGGTAGCCAACGTATAGGAACACTGATTGCTGTTCAGATTGTGGTTGTGATGTTGCGTAGCTATATGTCCTGTTGAGATGGTGTGTTACAACATGCAGCCTGTTCTGTTTGTGGTCCCATTTGCGACTGTTTAATAATATACTAAATCAAATATACTAAATCAATTATTCTCCTCGAAAAAACAAATTAAAACTTGACAACAGAATCCCCTTAAAGACTCCCTAAAACTTTTCTTTCTTTCCCATATTTAATTACACCGACGACGATTCATTTCTTGGTAATTAAGAAATGAATAAGTCAAAGGTTTTAATAATATTTGCCATTTGCTTCCTCAGCAACATTTGCCGCTCATGCCTCCGGAGTGAAATCTAATATCAGTAATTCTGTAATTTCAGGGGGGGATGCTACAATCCCTGGGATGGCCTCCGAAAGGGGACGGAGCAGAAGAGGTGAAAAAGTTCTGAGTTCGCGGATGAGGTTATCAAAGTTGTGTGGGGGTGCGGTTAGTGGCTCGTCCCTTTGAAAAGAACTGAAATGATATTTCCTTTGATGTAAGCGCTTTCGTGGAGTTGCCTGTTGAGAATTTCTCCTTGGATTAAACTTTCGGGGGATAAGTGTATTTTTAAAGCTGTGCAAGGAAGACTTATGCCTCGTGAATCACGTAAAGTGTGAGGGAGTTTTTATGAGTTTTCTGAGGATCTTGATGCGTCTGCTCTTGTTGAAATCGGTGACTGTTATGAAACAACCATGATTCATTCCTGGAATCACGGGTTGTGTACAGCAGTAGGAAATCAATTCCACTAATTCCACTTCAACAAGCAAGGGATTAAAGTTGAGGATTAAAGTGAGACATAATAACTCCCTAACTGCATTAAGTGCCTGTTTCATTCATAAAGTTGCAGTGAAATTGCGTAACCACCACAGTCTGGTGGAAGGTTGAGTTGCCGTGAAAATCCACCGACACGTGGAGAGCATCACAAGACGAAAATGAATTAAGCGGCCAAGCATCGATTCCAAGAAAAACTCCGCAAATAGCATTTGTCCCAAACTCAAACGATATCACTACTCATGGCGGCTTGTTTCCGGGAAGAAAGCATTGAGAACAAGTTATTTTTGTATCCCTGTACAATAAAAACCGCTAAATCGAAACGACAAATTAATCAAAAAAATAATAATAATCGAGTTTCACTTAACTCTTGCCAACCGCTGTATCTCTGGGCTTCAGAAGCAATTGAGTAAAAAGTCATTTCAAGTTGGGACTATATAAGACACTCATCTTCCCACACGCGATGGCATGGGAAATCAAAACCCCCATTTTTCTAGAAAATTTTCGCCCATTTTCGAAAACTGGGTATCGTCGAAACATTCGAAAACTGAATGAGTGAATACTATTCTGAGGGAAATTTGACGTTCATTTCCCAAGAAATATTCCCTGAACCTGACGTGATTTCCAAGTAACCATGTACGATTCTTATTGTTCTTATTTATTTTGTTTTTAATTACAGATTGCAACTCTTAATTAAGGTCAAAGAAAACAAATACGAAACAATTGGAAATAATAATTGGTGAAATGGAAAAATAACCAGACATTGCAACTGGATTTAGCAAAAGGAATAAGGAAGATGTGAATTCATTTTGGAAAGGATTATTGAAGGAAGTAAATAGTTTTGGACCATCAGTTAAATCTATAATGGAATCGAAGAAGGCAATATTACTGCTATTTGGGTGTGTATTATTGTTATTTATATATGTGCATATTTGCACTGGGTCGCCGTGGCGTTGTGGGTTAGTGCGTCGACTCCTACGCAGAGGGTGCCAGGTTCGATTACCGAATTTACCATTTTCGTATTTCACGGCTCCACCTCTTTCGAGTCACTGACAATACTCAAAGAGTATTCCTGTCTAGAAAAAGCCTCTCAACTTTCCCGTTCGGAGTCGGCATTAAACTGTAGGTCCCTTCCACGCGTGAGAGAACAATAGCACGCACAACACGAGTGGTAGCTGAGAAGCTAAGCCCTGGCCTTCTACGGGCTGTAGCGCCACCCATATTATATTATTATTATTATTATATTTGCACTGTGAACAAATTATGTTTGGATTGACAAAAAAAGTATGTAAGAAAAGAAGTAAGAAATGACAGAAAATCTGAAGCTAAAATATGGAACTAGAGGACGCTCATGCAAGAAATATAAATGTTCGCCTACTGAAGAAGCAATAATAAAAATGTGTGCAATGGGCGAATCAGTTGAAGGTTCGTTTGATAATAAAACGCCTGGATAGGCTCATGTCGCTGTACAGCCCGTTAATCCGCTTTTGAGATTGTCCATGCCTCCGCACCATAGAGCAGGACAGGGATGAACAAGGTGTCACATAATGTGGTCCTTCGAGAGAGGGCTCTACTACTCAATTGCCTATGGAGCCCAAAAAAAACAGCGATTGGCAAGAGTAATTCTGCGTTTAATCTCGGTACTGGTGTTGTTCGTACTGTTCACTTGCGAGCCGAGGTAGACGAAGTCCTTCACTACCTCGAAGTTATAGCTGCCTATGGTGACGTTTTGGCCAAGTCGTCGATGTTGTGCGTCCTCTCTCGATGACAGCATATACTTCGTTTTGCCCTCGTTCACCGCTAAACCCATTAATGCCGCCTCCGCTTCAATACCAGCAAACGCTTCATTGACGGCTCGCTGTGTTCGATCAATCACGTCAATGTCATCTGCGTATGCTAGCAGTTGTACTGACTTTTGGAAGATCGTGCCTCTCATGTAAGCGTGGAAGTTCTGCACTACTAATGTTGAAAAAGTCACATGACAACGCGTCGGCTTGTCTAACACCTTTTTTGACATTGAAGGTCTCGGTGAGTTCGTTACCCACCTTGATGGAGCAACGAGAATTCTCCATCGTCATCCTGGACAAACTAACGAGTTTGTCAGGAATGTCAAAACTAGACATGTCGCTGTATAGCTCGTCTCTATGCACGCTGTCATATGCGGCCTTGAGATCGACGAGTAGGTGGTGGGTGTCGATCTGCGTCTCTTGGGTTTTTTCCAGGATCTGTCGTAATGTGAAGATTTGGTCGATGGTGGACTTCCCCGGTCTGAAAGCGCACTGATGAGGACCTATCAGCTTGTTGACGAATGGTTTCAGGCGCTCACACAAAACGGCAGAGCAGATCTTATAGGCGATGTTGAGGAGACCTATGCCTCGGTAATTGGCGCAGTTGAAGGGGTCTCCTTTCTAGTGGATTAGGCAAACGATACTGAGATTCCACTCGTCGTGCATGGTCTCCAAATTGACATGCAATTTGTGCAAGTCTGATCGTGTCGGATATTCCAATGGAAGGATTAAAGAACGTGCACTGTACACAGCTTAATTGGAACACTCCGGGATACATTTTTTGTCCCAAATAAGCAGCTGTCCCACACATTGTATACATATACAATCTACGCCACATACATATCACACGTGTTTTAACTCTTCCATCGGAATATCCGAATATCAAACTGTTTGACTACAAATCAGAGTTCACTACAATACAATGATAGTCGAAGGAAACCCACTCCAAATACCGTTTTCTAGATGCACTCAAGCCGCCGATGTGCTTCACTATGAATATTTGTTGTCCAAGAACACAAGGGTAGAAATTTGTCTTTTTGTTATTTCTTCACGCAACTTTTCGAAATGATTTTATTGAGGCATTGATTCCCTCGTGGGAATTGCTGAGCTGTCACCTTTATAAGAAGTGGACACTCACCTCCCCCAACTCTCTCGTCTGCTGCCCAAAAGATGGTAGGCTTAGTGCATAAACCCAATTGATTTCTTTGCTGGGACTGACATTCCAGAGAATTGCGAAGCGAACTCACTAGAAATATCGAACTATAAAACTTCTGCTATAGCTTGAAACGCTTGCTCAAACAAACCGCGGATGGATATCAGGCACAGGAAGAGTCATTACCAAACAACTCTGGCCTATGATCGATCCCAAACAATCGCTAAGCTTGATCAGATTAAGCAGGCCAAATCTCAGATCTCTTATTGGCGTTCTAAGAGGGCATTGTGCCATCGGAACCCACTCACATAATGATTTCTGTCCAAGCTGCATGGACGAGGATGAGGAAGAAACCAGTGAACACTTGCTATGCAGCTGCGGTGCTTTTTCATCCCGCAGATTCAGACTTCTGGGGGCCCATTTCTTTGTTAATCTGGCTGTAGCCTTCGTCTCCACTTTATCAAAAGCACTAATTGGTTTGCGGATTAGATACTCTTGATCCGCGTGGTAATACAATGGGCATTCGCTTGGCCTAAGTGTATCCGCTGTCCTTATGCGCGGCAGTCAGCCACCTCAACCAACCTAAGGAAGGGGAGTGTGATGGTAGAACCTCACTTCCACTCGGAGGCCTTAGAATCCATTGTGATCATCCCTTCATCTGTGGAGTCCACATTCTGAATACACCTATCACGTGTCACGTAATGGCTTGAACCACCCTTTGTTCTTAACAAATCTTTTAGGATCCGATATAACCGCATTCGCTAGGCCCGCAGCCTCTGCGTAGAGTCTTTGGCCCAGCGAGGCTAGGCGCCAATTCTGGAGATCTGGCACAGACGTGGGAAGTTTAAGCTGGGAAAAAAAGTGATATTTGCTTACTTTTGAGCAGAAATGAAGTATTAAAGAGACTTCACAGCTGACAGATATTCATTAATTTTTGAAGCTTATTCACGAAATAACGTGAAAGACATTCTCTGATTGGATTTAGTTTGATAAAAACATATAAAAAAAAGTTGTCAAAAATCTTAAGGGGCAAGCGATGTAAAAGTCGGGCATTTCTTTAATACTTCATTTCTGTTTTGAGCATACCTTTTTCTGAATTAAGAGCTGGTAAGCCAGCGATTCGTCACACTGTGCACTGGATCCATTTTAGGGGCATTCGTCTCAATTCCCACACACGACTCAATAGCGGCTCGCTGTGTTCTACCAATAACGTCAACGTCATTCGCGTATGCCAACATTTGTAAGAACTGCCGGAAGATCGTACCGATTGCGTTGACGCTTTGTCTAAATCTAAGAAAATACTTGAATTGACACTGAAGGTCTGGATGAGTTCATTGGTGGAGCAGAGAGAATTATTAAACGTAATACTGCGCAATTAGACGAGCTCGGCTGGAATGCCAAAACATGGCAGCTCTACTTTCTGCACGAGGAATGTCTGCTTGGATTTCTGAGACTTTCCAGGATCTTCCTCTGAGTGCTGTGAAGACCTAGTCGATGGTGAACTTCCCTGGCCAGATTCCGCACTGATATGGACCGACCACACAAAAGGGCAGAGAGGATCTTATATGCGATGTTTTAGGAGTCTTATCTTCCTATCTAAAGTTAGCACACTCCATGGGTGTGTGGATCAAACAAACAATCGATTCCACTTATCGGGCATTCTTCCCTCCGAGCACACCCTTCAGATGAGCGGGTACATGTGGCCTAAATAAATCGGAAGAACGGAATTCTCGTCGACCATCGTTCAGATTGAGTGGAACATTTAATTATTTTTTTTAATTCATTCGAACATTTTTAAAGCCAAAAATCGTCAAGTCATGACTCAAAGCTCTTAATTCAACATAGATGCTAGGTAAATTAGATTGAGAAAAACAAATGTGAGGCGCACGCTTCTGGCGTCTGATCTCTAGGTTCGCTCGACTACAGCGCTTCATCGACTACTACGACAGAACTCTAAAAACACTTGCAGACCTGATGATAGTCGACTTAGACTCAAACATTCTTAGAAACACTGTAAGATGCTTACTCTCTAACATAGATCAGGTTGACTCAAGCTAGACTCCTGGGACCAGACAACAGTCAAAAAAGTTGTCAGTGAACTGTGGACTACTTCGAAAAAACGAAACACAATTCAATTGAAGGACTTTGGAGACTGTTTAATTTTGTGTGTAATAACTTTACGTGTGTTGCAGCGTGTTGCAACTGGGTGAGAAACTCTCCGGTATGCGCACGTCGTACACCAACGGCAACCACATCTCGGTTGCATTGCCGCTCGGCCATCAAAGAGGTTGCCGAAACCACCTTAGGCTTCCTTCCACCTCCGCAGAGAAACCCGTGGTATGATGGCGAGTGTGAGCAGAAGAGACATGTAACTGACGAGGCATACCAAAAGGCGCTTCAACGAAAAACTAGAGCAGCGCAGAAGGAGTACCGGGCCAGAAGAAAGGAGGAGAAAAAGCTTCTACGCTTGAAAAAAAGGTCTCTCGCAACCTCCTAGCTCAAGGCTATCGAAGAGTCTAGGGACAGGCATAAAATACGGACCTTCTACAAAAAGGCTAGAGCCTTGCAGCTGGCTTTAGGAAGGGCACCCAGCCTCTTTGAAACTGTGAGGGTAATCTGGTTACTGACCCGCAGGCAATAGTGGATGTGTTTAAGTCGCACTTCCAACAGCTGTTTAACGGGCCTGACCAGGAGAGAGTGATAGGAAATCAGGAAGTCCCAACTCCAGTCGATGAAGTAGTCCTCCCACCTAGCTTTGAAGAAGTCGGCACAGCAATTAAAAGGCTGAAGGACAACAAAGCCGCAGGCCCTGAGAGCTTACCATCAGAGCTCTTCAAGACCGGTGGAGATGTTCCGGTAGGGAGCATGCACCAGATCATCCGTAGAATTTGGAAGGACGAAATCATGCCCGATGACTGGAATATCAGCTCCATATGTCCCATCCACAAAAAAAAAGCGATCCTACCACTTGCAACAACTGGAGAGGTAAATTCCTGCTCGATGTCGCCTATAAGATCCTGGAAGGAGTTATTCGATGCAATGGCCGAATTCGGGATCCCGGAAAAACAGATCAGGTTTTGTTGCACTACCGTAGTAAATACGTGATACACCGTGCAGTTCAGCTCAAGGACTTCCGAGCCGTTTGAAACCTGCACCGTATTTCGGCAAGGAGATGTGCTGTCGTGTGATTTCTTCAATTTGGTACTGGAGAAGATAGTGCGGCGGGCAGCCGTGGACACGGATGGCACTATCTTTTAAGAGTCAGTCCAGCTGTTGAGATATGTAGATGACATCGACATCGTCACCTATTCCCAACGTGCCGTAGTGGAAGCATTTACGGCAATTGAAGAAGAGGCGAAGCGAGCTGGACAATGAGGATAAAACAAAGTGTATACTGTCGAGCAAAAACGATCCGTCACACACCACCTAGCACAAAATATCACAATCGACAGCTACACCTTCGAGGTAGTAAACGAGTCTGTCTACCTCGGGGCAAACGTGAACTCCACAAACGACATCATAGTGGAGATCGGACGTAAAACCGTCTTTGGCAATTGGTATTACTTCGGTTTGTCAAAACAACTAGCGGAAAAACTCCTTGGTCGAAGGATCAAAATCGTGCCCTAAAAAAATATTATTTTGCCAGTCCTGCTGTATGCAGCCGAAAGCTGGGCGCTAAGCAAAACAGCGGAGCTGATTCTTGGTGGCATCGGAAGAAAAATTCTATGTCCGATATATGGTCCTCTCTGCGAGGAAGGCGAATGGAGGAGAAGACACAACCGCGAACTCTACCAGCTGTACCAGGATGTGGATGTAGTCCGGAAGGCATACATCCGTCGACTGCACTGGCTCGGCTAGAGCTAAGAGAGTCTTCGAATTCGAGCCTCCTGGTTCGAGAAAGAGGGAAGGACTGAACCTTCGGTATAAAGAAGAAGTTATAGCTGATCCAAGACAGCTTGCGTGCCCAGGAACGTCAGCGAAAGAAAGCAGCTATTACTCAGGCTCGGACCCTGCATGGGTCGCCAGCCCAGTAAGTAAGTAAGTAAGCGTGTTGCGCCTTACAACTGAAGGCAGACATTGCAAACCACCTTTTGTCAAAACAACAAAAAATAACGGCCATTCATCAAATCAAATGCGTATTGGTGGTACCAAAATGCATATCGGCTTGGTGAACCACCAACAAAAGTTGAACCGACATATGACCGAAAATGAAAATATCAAAAACGGAGGTCATTCCACAGGTAAACCCTTAGTTTTCGCCAACCTAAACATTTGCCAAGCTTATCGACTTAAAAGAAGATTTTATGTGAAAAACAACGATGATAGCAAAACAAAACTTATGCCCAAAGTGGCCACACAACTAAGATGCTTAAATGAAAGGTATTTGCATTCAACCTGCCAACCGAACAATCACAAGAGACCCCCACAAAGGCTTACACAAACGATTTCATATTTCAAACAAAACCAGAACTTAAAGTATTGACACTCTCGAAGGGTAGCAGTCCCAAGCAGGGGATGGTGGCTGTCCCATCAACTGCTTGAGAGTGTACAATCTCTGTCTGAGTTCTCCGCTGGCACATCGTCGCGTCCCTTCAAAACGAAGCCACTTGTTACCACCGCACGGCAACCCTACAGTTCACAAAGACCACACGTATTTTTCAAAAGATGCCAACTGTTTGTCAAAGAATTACAAAAGTCACACAAATATAACCAGTCAATGTCTTATAAATACCGTCATCGGTTGAGGAGGGTGAATTTTCGAATGAATGGCAAATGGAAATAGGAGCGGGGCTAGTGGTAATGGAGACCCTCGTTGGATGAAGAAAGGTAACAATCAAATTACCCCCAAAATGCTTGTAAGTCTCCTTTTGTTGTCAACCATTCTCCTTCAAATCCTTGAGAGAGTTTTGCATAGCTTATGCCAACTCAGCATACACACACAGACACACACAATTACAGGATAAAGCATAAACATGCAAATTGCCCAACGGGGACTCCTGCGAACGCTGCTCGCCTAAATGCTAATCATTACAAAGGACTCTCGGATTCAGATCAAATGTTAATACGATATTGGAACGAGCGAGGAAAGCTGTTTTTTCGTCTTTCCTTTTGCCGCCTCCTTAGACATGGCCGCCGCAACGCCCACACATCGAGGACAGGCAAACATGTGGAATCCGCAAGTGAGGCCATTGTAAATAGTGAACTTTTGAGCAGCGTCTCACAACTAAATACAAGGCATTTGCTAATCTCCTGCTGCTTGGTGGTGCTTAGGGTGCCGCATACAAAGGGGTCGTTAGGAAAATATCTGAAACTGTTGAGCCAGGGATTTCCGGTGAGGAATAAATGCGCCAGCACTTGAGAGCGCACCGTAAGCCTCTTCGCAGAATGTCAATAGTGGATCTGAAATCTGGGAGGGAACACTTACGCAGGGTAACCTAGCCATGGCACGAGAGATTTTCCTCTCAGGGTAATCCACTGTGAAAAGGATTTCCCACTCACTCCGGCCCTGAGCTGCTTAAGTCTCTGCATCAGTCTCTGCGATCCGAAACGAATTATAGTAACCTCTGGGGGCTTATGGCCAACACACTCGGCCATTCACACGGATGTCCATTAAGCCATAACTCGGCCGTCGTGTGTGACGGATGTGTCAACAAATTATGTCAAAGGGAAGTAAAAACCCACACGGATGCGGGCTCACTTGCGATTAATTTGCTCAGAGGCCGTCCTTCCCACAAAGCGTGCCAATCAAATCAGAACTATCGTCCTCGAGGCGAACCGGGACGTATGTGTACTTTTACGAACGAATCCGGGGTAGCGTCAGAAGGAATCAATGCCGTGCAACATTGTTTCGTCCGCAGTTTGGTGAAAGCGAAAAATTGCTCGCATCAATTATGATGAGTGAGTCTGACGGCGGCACACGATAACGGAGTTGAGGGCGTGTTTGCGCGCCCCACAGGAGACACGCATCAGTGGGGTGGCTTATCACGGCACAAATATCAATTACGAATGTTAACCTGAAAAATGGGGTTCAACCGTTATTGTTGGGCTCTGAAATGGATCAGGGTAATGACACGAGATAAGAAGCAGCCTGTAACACGCAAGAGGCACTGATTACCTCCTGTGTTACCTTGCGCCTGCCGTTGATTACGTTGACGTTACTTGTTGCTTGTGTTTGAGTTAAGTGAATGTTAGAAATTTCGTACGATTTTCAATTGTTCACTGTCTAGACTCTTAAGAACATTTTCTTTTAGACGACTGAATGGCGCCCACCGTTTGTTACTCGTCCCCCGGTTCGAATCCCAGTGAAAGCAAAGTTAATTCGCTTTTGTCTAAGTTCTAAAATCTGGTCCAGTCACCATTTGCCGTCGTAATAACGGCAACACTCTCCAATTTGAGACACCCACGTGGCTGTAAAACGAAGTGAATTAATGCCACTTCCTATGTACCTACTTCAAAAACTCTGAATCTTACCGTGGCGAACTAAGCAAGATGCAGTAAGATTCCCAAGAAAAAAAAATAGCTCTGTAGGTCGACCGTCACGCCAAAAATATCCATTGTTCATTCCCTGACTCATCAACTCTCATTTTCAAGGAAAACCTCTCTCGAATCACTGACGGGGTTCAGAGAGCATAAGTGTTGGGTAAACTGGAGCATATTTGACCTTTCGGTCTTCAGTCTGAACGGAGCATTTAATAAGAAAAGTTGGGCCACGAATGAAGCCTCACTTAATATAGGGAAACGTTATGAACTTTGGCAGTTTTGGTTCAACTCTTCTTCGAGCTTTTGTTATTTCTGGATTTTTGATGATAGGTAAGATATTTGCGAATAAAATAAAATTATTTTTTTGCTATGAAATAATATTATGACAGCATATTTTCATAGTTTAAAGCTAGTTGTGTGGAAGTAAAATATTAACGTAAAAAAACATTTAAAAAGTTATAAAAAACTTTGGGGAACATTTGACTTTTGCATAGCGGGCACAATTGACATTTGTTAAATACATTTCCTATGCCAAAATCTATTAGTTTCATTACTGACGAAGAATATTTCGAAATGGAAAGAACCAAGCTTTTCGAATTAGATGTGAATTTGGTGAACATTGTAAGACAGCATTTTACTATCCGAGGGAAATTTCAGAAGTCGCAGTGATTCTACCTACACCTTTGACTTTCTAAAGCATCATTGGTAGGTTGACTTTTTACCAGCCGTTGAAGATATTTCTTTGTCGTTAAGTCGTAATCAAATTCAAACTGCCATTACCCACAAATCCAGCCTCATATTCTCTCTCGCTGTCGTCAAAATGTTTATTTGAGGTTGACTTCGGAAAACAAAATGGTCTATCTATCTATTAAGACTTTATGAAGTGTTTTTTAAATAACATTGAAGTATATGTATTTACGATTTATTTTTTTAATGAAAATGGACTTATTGCTCATCATCATCATCATCATCTTCTGACCCGCATGATCCACTAAAGCTGCCGCGGGGGTAAACCACGCACGAGAGATCTCTAGGAAACTCGATCCTCCGTCAACGACTCTAACTCATCAGGGGTTGTGCCCATGCGTTCCAGGTTCGGGGGTTGCGCGTGGGGTTAACTTTCCCACCGTTTAAAAAAGTATTAGTTCAGAAACGACGAGAAGCCTCGGATACGGATATATATCCGTACCCGTCCAACGAAATAAGGACAATGATTTTTCTGCACGTTTGTTTTTTATAATTTCATTTTTATTTAATTCTCGGGACAACTTATACTAGACAAAAATGACATAAAAATCTATCTTAATATCTAACAATTCATGTACTTAATTCTAATTTACTGACCCTTCGCGGGTACTCTAAAATATTCTAATCAAACTTACTATTTGCCTTTCGGCGTCTAAAGTATTGGTATTTTTTTGTCCTTGGGACAGACTTTATTGTTTAGGACTTACGGGCCAAGAAAACTAAGAAAAACTTGGCGCTCTATACATTCTTATTATTATTACCTAACCTAAATCTAAACCCTATTACCTATTAAAAAACTAAAAAAATACTTAATCCAACTTAATCCATGTCCGTAATACTACGGACGCGTACACAAGGGCGTGTATGTTATGTATATTCGTAACATATATAACCCACACGCCCTTGTGCACCTCTTTTTTTTTTTTTCTAATCTACCTTACAACTAGGTAAGTGGGCCGCTATACCAACTAAACGATTAATATCATGTAGGCAGGGGCGGCGAAGGTGGAGACTGGTTCTGCTGTAACCACCAAAAGAAGTGCAGGTATCGCTCTACTGAACCGGAGAAGATCTTCGTATTCGCGGACGACATCCGATTCGTAGAGGAGTCTCCTGTCAACTGTTCGGCACATCGCGTGGTAGATTACAGGACAACCTTCCGTGTCTTGGATCAAGCCGATCGAATCGCAATAGAGGAATGCTTCAGGTGGGACAAAGCCGTTGTGGCGCACCCTGTTATGGTACATATAATTGGGATAGTAAGCCCCGAAGATCAGACTGTTGGTAGAAGTCATACTACTTGCAATGTGACTTCTTATTAATTTAATGATAAAATTGTCTATCCTCTTCACGTTTGCTCTGTTGTACATGACCTCGTTACGATAGTACTTCTTGTACTCAGACTCGGGTGTTCGATACAACCGGAGACAAGTCCTAAGACACCGTCTCTCGAACACCCTCATCTTTTCCATCTGGGAAGGACTCACGATGAACCACAGGGGACAACCATACACAGTCATGGTGGTTATGGCCTTATGAGGGCCATGTAGCAGATAACCTTCTCCCTGGTATCAAGTTGGCTGCTGTAAAACAGCTTACTTGCCACAGCAAAGGCTTTTCTAGCATTGGTCAGACCCTTCTCTATATGATTGTTAAAATACAGAAAATGATCCAACCAGATGCCAAGATATCTAACTACAGTTTTCGCTGACCCTGGGGGTCAACTATGCCGAACTTCTTCCAGTTTACGCGCGTATCCCTTGAGGCCATTGCCAGCGGGGTACGGAAAAGAACAGTTTCACACTTCTGGAAGTTGATACGCAGCTTCCAGTCATCGCAATATGCCAAAGTATTGTCAAAGTCACGTTGCAACAAGCTATTAATGACTTCTACCTTCGGGTATGATCTGTACGCCACTAAGTCATCGGCGTACGCGATTAGGTGCGGCATAGACCTTAGAAGATCTGCAGTGAAAATGGCAAACAATATCGGGGAACCAACAGCCCCCTGCTGTAGACCATTATTGATATTAAAGACAGTGTTAGAAGTTACGCCGCCACTTTTTACGACGAACTTTCTACCTGTTATCATGTCATATATCATATATAGCAATGTTTTATGTAAGCCAAGCCTGACGAGCTTAAGGAAAAGGCCCTCTAGCCAATCGGTGTCGAACGCCTTCTCTAAGTCGATCAGACAGGCACCCGTACATTGTTTTTTATTTTTATTCCACTGAATGTCGGATACCAGCTTTGACGCGGCATGTGTGGTGTCATGCCGCGGCCTAAATCCAAACTGGTTGTCCGGTATAATATTGTTGTCCTGGACCCACGTTTTCAGGGCTGTAATAACAATCTTTTCGAAGACCTTGCTGATGCAAGGAAGAAGACTTATCGATCGGAGGTTTGACGGGATGCTTTTGTCTTTGTCCCGTTTAGGGATTGGTTGCACCACTGCTATCTTCCAACGTTCCGGGTAACATGCATTACTGAGCGCGTTATTGAACAGTGTAGCGGAAATTTCGACTGCCGCCGGAGGGAGATGACTAAGCACGATGTTCGGGATACCATCCATCCCAGCTGATTTCTTGTTCTTCATATATTTAAGGATCCCCTGGAGATCTTCTTGGGAAATCACTATCTGGTTTCCATCATTTTTATTTGCCATATTTTCGTCATTGAATCTGGAAAAACCGTGATTCTCCGAACGCCATTGACTTATCTCGTTACGAAGATAGAAGTGGTTTAACCGGGCTCTGTTCTCCAGATCGTGGTTCGGGCTACGAACCTCGTTGACCGTATACACTCTCTGGAAAACAGCACCAATTGTTTTAACCTTCTCCTAGGGATCTTCGACCATGAAAAAGTCGTTGTCTAGCACGACCTCATCTGGATCAACATTGATTGAGGTCAGTAGTTGTTCGTTGTCAGTTGTTCTGGGAAGTCTAACGATCTGAATGTCATTTTGATCTTTCCTTCTGAATATTTTATTTACTTGCGGGAACATACCCGGGTTGGTGGATCGTACAGCCTTGTAATGAGTTTCTTTTGATATATAGATACAAGTCTAATATGTGGAAAAAAAATCAAAATGTACTGAAATTCACGTGTTTTTTCACGCGCACACATCACACGTATGTTTACCGATTTTAACCAAACCTCACCTAAACCATATATAGACCAATACCAAAAATGTGTGAAGGTTTGGTTGAAATCGTGAATCGTTTGTCGCCGATTCACTATTTCAACCAAACCTTGGCTCTTGAGGCTCAATTTTTATATAGAGAGGATGTAGAGATATGTGCACATAAATGTACTCTACGTAGAGTGATGAATGAAGAGTCCCGCCGTATCAGTGGAATATCCTTACCAGCTTCTGATAGTCCAACGAATTTCTCTGGAATCATTTTCTACCTCTTCTTAATTCTTAAATTGTCTAATTTTATTCATAATGTACTTACTTTCACACTTTAGATACTTATTCTTCAGAAATTGAAAATTCAAATCTGAAAAAATTCGATAACGAGGCTTAGCGGACTGATAATGTGTTTCATATTACGGATTCTATAATAGGTTTGAACTGTGGATGGCAACCGGATGAAGTCCCTCCGCAGTAGATCTGGCGTTTCTATATTCGGCATGCGTATTCTCGGATACAAGAAATGCAACGAGGGTAGACAGGGAATTCTCCGACACAATGTTTGTAGGGACATGTTCGAAGCCATGTTCATAAACCGGGCATGGTTCATGTCCATCGGAGACGATGTGTAACGAAAGCTTTGTTCTGAGACATAGATAGGTCTCATCTACACTTTTATTAGGTCCTCATCGTGATTTTCATCATCATTGATGGACAATCTCACGAATGACA
Organism: Eristalis intricaria; assembly: GCA_964034865.1. Taxonomy (NCBI): domain Eukaryota; kingdom Metazoa; phylum Arthropoda; class Insecta; order Diptera; family Syrphidae; genus Eristalis; species Eristalis intricaria. The sequence continues at coordinate 126,606,688 of OZ035873.1, forward strand.
TCATTTCCACCCATTATCCACCAAAGTTGTCGCAGGGGAAAATCACGCACAGGGGATATCCAGTTTACTCGATACACCGCCAGGGACTCTAACTCATAGCCAAGCGCAACCAGACGCTCTTGGTTCGACGATCTCATTATGTGTCTGTCAAGGTGCAGCCTCGGAAGTCGTGATTACACATTCGTGTCACGTGACCAAACCATCGAAGCATAGCCATTCGAAGAGGCAGTTGCTCATCATTGAGTTTCTCGCGAACAGCTGTGCCTCTCACCAAAAAGACTCACAACAGCACGAATAAATCTCATCACTTACTTCAAACAAAACCCATGCAGGGTCCGAGCCTGAGTAATAGCTGCTTTCCATCGCTGATGGTCCTGTGCATGCTTCTTCCAGTCATCCAGACCAAGCTGTCTTGCATCAGCTATAACTGCTTCTTTATACCGGAGGTTCAGTCCTTCCCTCTTTCTCGAACCAGGAGGCTCGGATTCGAAGACTCTCTTAGCTGCAGCATTGTTGTCCATGCGCTCGATGTGGCCGAGCCAGTGCAGTCGACGGATGTATGCCTTCCGGACTACATCCACATCCTGGTACAGCTGGTAGAGTCCGCGGTTGTGTCTTCTCCTCCATTCGCCTTCCTCGCAGACAGGACCGTATATCGGACATAGAATTTTTCTTCCGATGCCACCAAAAATCAGCTCCGCTGTTTTGCTTAGCGCCCAGTTTCCAGGCTTCATATAGCATGACTGGGCTCTCATGGCGTAACTTTTCAGACGACTATCGTCTTTCGGTTCACTTCGATGATATCGTCGATGATTTGCTTCATGTGAGACACTCACTATCGTCTCGCCTATGGTTACAGTTTGAGTGCTCTGAAAATAATAACTCTCTCGTAAAAATGACATCTGTCCTCTCAAATTTCACTAATACATTCTCATTTCAGTTTGCGGACAGAATACAAATGGGATCTATCACTCTAAAAATGTCTCAGAAGTGTAGAACGAGATATGTGTACACAATTTGTTCTCATTTAATGGGAGGCGATACTGAGATAGGTACCTCCGAAAATCAGTCGTCGAGAAGCTGGCAAAACGATATCTCTCATACGCTTCGTATCGTATTTTTTATGCTTACATGAAGAGAAACTATCGTAGAACACTAGCGCGAGACGATTGTCGCCTTACGCGATCAGAGCCCTGGCAAAATAATATTTTTAATTTAGGGCACAATTTTGGTCTTTCGATCAAGAGACAGACTCGTTTACTACCTTGAAGGTGTGGCTGTCGATTGTGATATTTTGTCCTAGGTGGCGTGTGACGGATCGTTTTTGCTCGACAGTATACACTTTGTTTTATCCTCATTGTCCAACTCGCTTCGCCTCTTCTTCAATTGCCGTAAATGCTTCCACTACGGCACGTTGGGAATAGGCGACGATGTCGATGTCATCTACATATCTCAACAGCTGGACTGACTCTTAAAAGATAGTGCCTTCCGTGTCCACTGCTGCCCGCCGCACTATCTTCTCCAGTACCAAATTGAAGAAATCACACGGCAGCACATCTGCTTGTCGAAATGTGGCGCAGGTTACAAACGGCTCGGAAGTCCTTGAGCTGAACTGCACGGTGTATCGCGTATTTACTACGGTAGTGCAACAAAACCTGATCTGTTTTTCCGGGATCCCGAATTCGGCCATTGCATCGAATAACTCCTTCCAGGATCTTATAGGCGACATCGAGTAGGAATTTACCTCTCCAGTTGTTGCAAGTGGTAGGATCGCTTTTTTTTGTGGATGGGACATATGGAGCTTATATTCCAGTCGTCGGGCATGATTTCGTCCTTCCAAATTCTACAGATGATCTGGTGCATGCTCCCTACCGGAACATCTCCACCGGTCTTGAAGAGCTCTGATGGTAAGCTCTCAGGGCCTGCGGCTTTGTTGTCATTCAGCCTTTTAATGGCTGTGCCGACTTCTTCAAACCTGGATTGGAGGACGACTTCATCGACTGGAGTTGGGACTTCCTGATTTCCTATCACTCTCTCCTGGTCGGGCCCGTTAAACAGCTGTTGGAAGTGCGACTTAAACACATCCACTATTGCCTGCGGGTCAGTCACCAGATTACCCTCACAGTTTCAAAGAGCCTGGGTGTCCTTCCTAAAGCCAGCTGCAAGGCTCTTGCCTTTTTGTAGAAGGTCCGTATTTTATGCTTATCCCTAGACTCTTCGATAGCTTTGAGGTGGGAGGTTGCGGGAGACATTTTCTTCAGGCGTAGAAGCGTTTTCTCCTCCCTTATTCTAGCCCGGTACTCCTCCTGCGCTGCTCTAGTGTTTCGTAGCAGCGCCTTTTGGTATGCCTCCTCAGTTACACGTTTCTTCTGCTCACACTCACCATCATACCACGGGTTCCTCGTCGGAGGTGGTAGGTAGTCTAAGGTGGTTCCGGCTACCTCTTTGATGGCCGAGCGGCAATGCAACCACATCTCGTTGGCGTTGGTGTATGACGTGCGCATAACGGAGAGTCTCTCACTTAGTTGCTCTTCGTAGGCTGTGACAATCTCGGTTGTGCTCAGGCGTCCAATGTCAAAACTCCTCTTTGCACTCGACACAATGCGCGCTCAGATTAAGAATCGGCAAACAACCACCGAAACACAGTGTTCCTGTTATATGGAAGAGTTGGAATTAAATCTGTGAATTTTGAACCCGTCGAGCGATCTTAATGAAGTTACAAGTGCAAGAAACAAGTGAAGTTAACGAAGTACAAGTGCCTCGAGGTCTTATTGTGGTCCAAAATGGTTGATGTAGCTTTAACGCATTACTTATTAAGGGAGAAAACTTGAGTAATAAAAAATACTTTAAACACAAATACAATACTTTTTTTTTCAAATGCATAACATGATTATTTATTATTGTCAATTACCCTATCTATATCTCCACTAAATTGTTGCCTAAACTAAAGCTGTCATCTCTTAGTACGCAAATAAATTAAATTTTACATGAATTTGCGACTAAAAATAGGTCAATTAATGTAAGCAATTAAGTATAAGGCTTTCGCTTCGTTACTATATGGAAGCGCGCTTTTGGTTTTCGGTTCAGGCCTTAAATACACAACGTACCACCACACCACCAGGGATCTCAGAGATTGGATATATTTTGGAATGTAATATTATATCTTTCTACTGAAATACCTCTCAAAAAACAAGTGTAGTTTTAAATAATTATTCTAAGCAAAGGGAAAGAACAACAAGAACCCTTTATTTAAAAAAAAAATAAATAAAATAAGTAAATATAGAAAAAATAAATATATAAATAAATAAATATAAAAAATAAATAAATATACATACAAATAAATATAAACATTAATTAATTAATAAATGATTAAAGAAGAATACATCAGTCTTGTCGATTATAGTTATTATTAGAGTCGTTGACTAGTGGAATGTCATATAAGTCACTTCAACCCATAAATATTTCGGTAAGTGCATGTCTTCTAACAGAGAAAGTTGAGCATCATTTTGGGTATCTTGTTTTGTGGTATTTGTAATATTTTTATGTGACACTTAGCGCAATCACCCCACACTTGACTTATGTAGGAGTATTTTATTGTCATTTGAAAGTAAGAAGTTTCTATTTATAAAAGGATACAATATTTTAATTGCAATGCCCGTTTTATGGAGAGTAATGTAATGTAATGTGTTCATTAACAGTAAGTTTTTTGTCTAGATAAACGCTCAAGTACTTCACCGAAGGCTCCCATTGTATGTGTCGCCCGTGTATTGTTAAATGGTCGGATGGAAGATAACAAGACGTTCTTTTTAGTGTGAAAAAGATAGCTTTTATCTTTTCCTCGTTAACTTTTTATATTTCTTGAGGTATGGAATAACTATTCTCCCCGCGTGTTTTAAATTTGTCTAAATATTGAGACCAAATGTATGTGACGAAAAAATAGCAGAATCATCAGCGTACAGGGCGAAGTGACAATCCGGTAAATGGGGAAAGTCAGAAAAAAAAAAGTTAAACAAGATCGGTGCGAGAATGGACCCTTGAGGAGCACCAACATCTACATTACATAAAGAGGAATGACTATTATTGACATGAACTTTGTAACTTCGATCTGACAAAAAACTCTGAACAACTTTAGAAATATATATAACTTTATATATAAAATAGAATTTTATCGTTTTATATAATAGCCCATTGTGCCACACAGTATCAATTGCCTTATCAATACCCAGTATTAATAATCCAGTTGATTCTCCTATATCGCGGTTTCTTTTAATCCTATTGCAAATTCTTAGAATTTGGTGGCTTATAGGCCTATAGCTAGTTGGTTCATTCGGAGGTTTTCCTGCTTTTAAAACAGGTATTATTTTTGCTTCTTTCTAGGCAGATGCAACAACACTTGATGAATAACATCTTCGTTTGTATTCGATATTCGTGTGGGTTGCCGTGGTGTAGTGAATTTTGCCACCTGATAATTCACGGCTCCACCTCCCTCTTTCGAGTCACTGACAATGTTTAAAGAGTATTCCTGTCTAGAAAAAGCTTCTCAACTTCGCCGTTCGGAGTCGGCATTAAACTCTAGGTCCAAAGAACAATAGCACGCACAACACGACTGATAGCTAGGCCCAGGTCCGCCTCGGACTGTCGCGCCACCTATATTATTATTATTATTTGTATTCGATAACTTCTGTAATCTTTATTCCGACTTTCCTGAGCTTTCTCCTCTGACAATGATAGGACCGCAAAAGTTGCTGATATTATTTCTACTCCGTGCAACAGAATTTTATGTAAAGTTGCAGGAATTTAAATTCTTGCCAAATTCTTGACATATGAACAGGATATGCATTTTATGACACCGCTAATAGAAGAAGATGCAAGTAATTAGTGCACAAGTTTATGACGTCAAGTATTCTAATTTATAAAAATAAGAATTTCGCCGGCCTCTCGCATATCATTTGCACAATAAATTCATTGCAAGAGAAATCGTTTAAAAACGCCGACAAATTCACTTAAACGCTTCATTCTCCCAAAGTGCAAAATAGTGCACTTTAATTTTTTCACCATCGATCGAGAATACTTTTAACCTTAGGTTTCCCGTTGGAGAGTTTTGGAGCATTTTTGTTACAGGCCATCAAACACTGAAATGCTCCCTCAAAAAGTGGCTTTAATTAAAAGCCCAATAATTTAAATTGGTAAGGGGCGTGAAGAAACGTTTTATGCAGTTTGAAGGCCAAAAGCATGCCCTTTGAAAAATATATACCTTTAGGGTCTAAGAAACCCAACTTAGGGAAAAATGTCACATCAAATCTGCGTACCAAATAAAAATATTTTTGTAAATTTCGAAGTCCCAATTTCGAGCTAACGGCACACCCAAACGGATCATTAAAATTCGAATTGTGGTTTTTAAGCTCTCATATTTGTAGGATCGAAAAACCTATACCATTTGGCCGAGAAAAATGTCACTACGGGACCATTGTGCCATGCCGACCACGAGACACAAGAAAACGAAATATAATGCCCGTCACACTACAGTCCGCATTCCACTCCACAAACACCAGAATGCTCTCCACCTCGCATTCCAGTCCTAGTGCGGGATGTAAACACAATTTTCGACATCAGCGTCGTCATACTGTAGATGAAGAAGTGCACTATTCAAATTTACATTATCTTTAGGCACACTCAAAGGCATTTGAGAACGTTGCGTTGAACCCGCGAGGAGAATATTCGAATGGCGACGAAACAACAACACCAACACACAACAGTGCCCCAAAATACACAAATGTCAAAAACGTAAACAAACACCCAACAAAAATAACACATATAAAACAACACAAAACTCAATAGAAACTACTTCTTTTATAGATAACGTTGGGTGTAGAAATTGTGTTTTACTTCATATTCTGTTGTCGATTTTTGGCTTTCTTCATTCAACTTTTAAAATCCCTGTGTATATCACCCAAAAACCGCCAAAACTTTCCTTTGATGTTTAATTATTAATTAGAATCTATTATGCATGTGGACACTGGGTGTCCAGAAATAAATTACGCGCCATACCGCAAAACCGGTGTATACTGCCACCAAGTTGAGCTATTTTTAATAAATATATGTGTACATAATTTCCTCACTTCTGCCTAGTTAATAAAAATTTAAATACATTTGTACATACATATGTGTGGGTCGCCGTGGCGTAGTCGGCAAGTGCGTCGACTCCTACGCAGAGGGTACCAGGTTCGATACCCGAATTTACAACCTTAGATATTTCACGGCTCTACCTCTCTCGGGTTACTGACAATGCTCAAAGAGTATTCCTGTCTAGAAAAAGCTTCTCAAATTTACCGTTCGGAGTCGGCATAAAACTGTAGGTCCCTTCCACTCGTGAAAGAACAATAACACGCACAACACGAGTGGTTGCTGAGAAGCTAGGCCCAGGTCCGCCTCGTACAGTCGCGCCACCCACATCATTATTATTACATACATATGTGTTCTTACCTACAGGTAAAAACTATTTTTCTTTGACATTCGGTTGTTCGGTTGTAGCGACTTTTGGCTATAACGACCATCTAAGTCCGGTCCCTTCACCTTCGTTATATCCGGATTTCACTGCATGTCCATTGAAGTGGCATTCGACTCTATTTTATTTTTTTTTTTGATTAAAATATAGAATGTCACCAACTTTCTTATTCTTATTCCTTTTTATATATATTCCTTTTTTTTTCTTAACTATAAAGCAGAAAGTTTGTGTGTCTGACCGACAAAGGCTCCGAAGCTACACGTCGCAGAGCTCTGAAATTTTCAACAAAAATCATTCTAAAATTTAGATGCTGAATGTGACTGAATGTTTTTAAGTCGGTAGGACATACGGTTCGGAAGTTACGAGCACTTTTCAAACGGGAATAAAATTTTGACAATAAGGGTGGTTGCATCAATCCGGTATAAAACCATTTCAAGTTGCGTAGTCGTGGATATCAACCATCCCCCAGTGTGTTGTAACTTTCATATATACACACACATTTTTCATATTTTGCTTTGGTGAAACCATTCATGTTATTCTACGTTTCAATCGAACATAAACGAACGACTGCCTGAGTCATCAAACGAAAAGGAAAAAATAAACATTTTCGCACTTTTCTTACACTTCTGAACAGATTAGCCGATTTAGATAAAATTTCAGAGCTAGACTGATTACATAATGTATTAGAAGATAGGCTATTTTTTCATGGTTCATGAAGCTTGACTTTAATTTGCACAACAAGCGCAGGTACATAGATGGGGTTTCCAAGAACTTTTTTTTTTTTAACGCTTGATATCCCTCCACGTTGTGTGTAAATGGCTGAGAAAAAGCCGTAATTTCCGTCCGTTTTGCTGCAGCACACATTGATAATTCAAACTTCAGCATGTATGCACACTGTCAAGGAATTGTACTCATTATGAGTAGGGATGTGAATGAGAGATTGGGATAGGCATCAATGACAAAAGAAAATTCAAATTCTCCTCTGAGTTCTGGTTCGAGCAGTCTTATTATTGTTTTAATTTAAAAAGTGCGGCAATAATGCTGGTAAAGTACCGGTTGAAGAAACAAACCCGAGCAAAGCCGGGTACGAAATCTAGTAAAATCATAAGAATAAGAATAAATAAATAAATAAATAAAAATGTAAATTATTTGCTTCTTGCCAGTGTCATTTTATTTTTCCCCTATACATTTTGTGAACTAATTTACCGCCTATGACTGTGACTTCCTCAAACTTCACTTCTGACTACAGCTTTATGAACGCTCAGTGTGGAAAATATATTTTGTCGTTATTTCCTCGTACCAAAACCCTCACCTTAAGAAGCTTACCAGAAGCCATAATGAAAACTAATTATCAAGCTAACGTTCTCTAGTAATTTCGAATGATCTAAATTATTCAATCCAATTAATGTTTTGACCACTTCTGGTTTTCACATCAATTTATGATGCAATGCCAAGGGATCCAACTTCAAATGGTATTTAGTATTATTCCGAGGAAATCATGTTTAATGCAACAAGTGACATATCCATGCACGTGCACAAGATGCAGATGAATATGCCATGTTACATATTCCCCCACAGATTTCTGGAAAATGCACGTCCACGTACAAAATATGACATGACAAACTCCAACCAAAGCCATCTAGTGTCCCCACAAGTACATTCTGGCATTGAAATGCACTTGGATTTTGCCCAAAGAGAGTCACCATTGAACTTTAAGCCCTAAGAAGGTGGCTCCTTGTGAACTCCTTTCAAAAGTTAGGGGTCAAGATCTGTGCAGTCTGTGGAAGTGTGAAATGAAAAGGGGACTTCGTTGAAGGGCGCGTTAATGATGAAAAAGTTGCAGCAACTGGAAGAAATCTGAGAGAGTTCACTAATAGAGTTTACGAATACTGCAAACTTTTCCGCAGCAGGAAAACTGCCATCAACTTTTTCATGCCAGGAAAATGAACTACTTGAAGACGAATTTAAAATGAACAAGTACAGTCATGACGCACGACTGACTGCTCTGAAGTGATGGCAAACTCAGGCAATTATCCAGCGAAAAGCTGTCGGTGGCCAGTGTTTTGTCCACAATTGGGTGATTAGGGTAGCAATTTATTTGTTTCTGAGAATGGTTTAAAATGCTGTGAAAACGGAAATCACTTGACTTTTTGATGATTGAGTCTTTTTAAGAAAAATTATGTCTGTTTTCTTCACTATTCCTCAACTTGTCTAATACACTAAAGTTATCCAACTCTAGAGTTGACATGAAAGTCAGAATTGTTGTCCGCTTTCAATTGACAAAAAATCGTCTTCTTCTTCATTTTCGCTTCCTTCGCAGATGATGGCAATGTTTCCAAAAATAGTTCCCTCGAAATAATATTATGCGTTGAAATTAATTTTTATTGAAACCGATTGAGCATCAGTTATTTTTGGTAATTTTGGTGTTCACTTTCTTATTTTCTCCCTCTCTTTCCAGGTGTTCTCAACAATATTTTCCTGTCAACAAACAGCAGTCTTGCCGGCATGTGACACCTAATGACATTTGAAAACACTTCAAACTCGGAATGCTATTGAGTTTTCACTAAAAGTTCATCCAAATCTCGCGATTTCGGTGGGAACTTAACATTAGGCAGAATAAAAATAGAACAAAAATTTAAATTCAGATGGAAAAGCAGGATAATCTCATGTTTGCACTGGCAACTTCTATTATTTTCGGAAGTTGAGGAAATCTCAACACAACGATCAACTCTAAAGTTGACACTGACTGTGAAACAAAAACAAAATCACTAGATGTTTCTGGACACCCAGAGTCCAGAAAGGTTTTGCGGTATGGGGCGCAAAAAAAGGTGAAAAAGAAAATCGTCAATTTTGTTCAACTTGCAGTTAAGAACAAGAAAGTCAACTTCAATCCAATGATGGGCTCTTCTTAACTGTGAACAGACTAGACTGGAGTCCAACTGGATCTACTGAACTTTTGGAATGGAGTTATGGCCTAGTGAATCTAACGCAGTGAGACATTCGTCTACCACCTCTAACGCCACAACGACATAGTCTCGAACATGAAAATGATAGAAGCCATTTAACCACTTCTCTTGTGCTTTCCAGCAGTTCCTGGGACGGTTCACCTTAAAATGGCGTTGGCGTTGAAGCCTGCACACAACATACCCTACTTTCGATGGTCGGATGGACCATATCATATCTAGCGTATTTATAAATTTCTGGATAGCCTAGCTTCGCTTAAGGCTCTAAAGAGCGATGTTATCAAATTTAAAACTATCCTTAGCTGATTTTTTTTATTCTAAAAGACCAGCCGTAACGACAAAGTCTTTGAAGAATGAAATGACTTGAGAGCAGGATAGTTGGAAAAGTTGAGTAAGCTGAGCATGTTAGCCACTCAAGCCTGAGTTTTTTTGTGATATCGCCTAGCCTTCTGGCGTGATAATGTCACGTAGCTAATGTCAAATCTATTTAATGATTACAGCGGCTTGGGCTGCTTCGCTCTGGCTTAGTGATCTTACTTACTTCAGACCTCTAGGTGGTAACATTTGAGTCGCTGTGCGACGATCAGGCTTTATTAAGAGCACATCTAGTAACAGTGTTGAAAAAGAGAATATTAGCTATTAAGCAAGAGTCGTACCATCACATACCACCTGGGACAAAACATCTGGATCGACAGCCACAATTCTGCGATAGTAAGGAGTTTGCTCCTACAGCCCAGGTCCAGGACCTTCATGCCTCGCAGACCTAAGCAGTAAACCCGTTTCCTCTGGGTTCGATTCAAATGTTTGCCTCTCACTGCACACGCGAGTGCTTGAACTAAAGGCATTGCCTCAGTTCTCTGGATGTCTTGAAAGCTAGCAGACGAAAGTATTTCCATTGACTTTGGCCAATATTATCATAGACTGTGATTCATTGAATGAAAATCACATTAAAAGGTCAAGTCCTGACTAAAGGCAGTCAACATTTTTTTGCGAAAGCCTAACGAAATGCTAGGTACCACGGGTGTCCCTGAAACTCAGCAGCGGTTGCAGCCTGCCCGTGTTGTAGTGTCTAAAGTCGGTTTGGTCTAAAGGCACAATAGCGGAAGGAGCAGCGGTGTAGTCGTGAGCGACTCTCAGTACGGAATGGTGCATGATTAATTTCCGAGTGTAGGGATCCTAAGTCGTTGAGTTGATCTCGGCAGGAGGTCACCTCTACCAAACCATCCAACGAAGGGCTCGTTGCATGTTATTTTCACGGACCTTGAACTCAAAATCTTAAAAAACTCATCTGAATTCAAAGGCCTTGCACTCACACTCGGATTCAACTGAATTTCGTGAGGTTCATCTTGGCATAAATATTAAAACTTATCGACGATGAGCCTATAGGCAACCGACAACAGCTAAAAAATTCTACAAGTAGAACACCAGCAAAATTTCCACACGCAAACCTCACGCAGCTAACCAAAGCTGATACTGCTTCAGATCTCCGTGCGAAGACACGTAACGCCTGCTTACCTCAAATCTTTCCGAATGCCTCATCGCCTCGCATCGTCCGAGATATTGTAGAATCAAATTTCAAAATGGAACATAAAAAATGTATGAAATTCATTCGTGTTCAGGTTGATAGACGACGATAAGGTCGACGGGGTTCGTTAGGAAATACGATGTCGTAAAACCTACAAAATTGTCAAATAAATTTGACAGCTCTAAGTGATGTGCGAGGCGGTAAATCTGGATCCAGGGTGTGTTAGCGTTGTAATGCTTTATTTCGTGCCCTAAACGAGTGTGTTTTGATGGTTTTCTTTTACTCGGAAACGCGCACGCAGTGGCCATATGTATTGTTAATTTATTTTTGCTTGTTCGGCAATGAATTGCTGTCGTAAAGCTATGAATTTCCCCGAGTAGTTCGGGGTGATTTTTAGATTTAATATGTTTCCTTCAAGTTTACTATTGTAATGTTCTATTGACGCGGACGGAAGTTCACGGCGCAACTTCGTCCTAATGTTGATGGTGCGATGTTTAGGGATATGTTTGACTACTGACTTAATTGGAGTTTTGCAAGTTTTTTGATTGCTGTTTTATTAACAATAAATGATATCGAATGGCTTATGAATTGCTAAGATTCGGATTTCCTTGGAGACTTTCGTTCAAGGAAACAGTCAAAGGGGTTGTGTGGTGGGTTGGAGATTCGTGTACCAATTCAGTGTAGACGTGTTTTCTGCCTTTTAGGACGTGACAATCTGATGGAGATTAAGTGATACCCAACTTGGGTTAGTGGTTTGAGACAGAAGAGCGAATGGGCTTTATTTATGTATCCTTGAACCTCCAATAAAGAGACAAGGTCATCGTCATTTTGAGATGCCGCTTACTCATATCAGACTGACACTGACCTAACACGGTCAAATCGGATGGTGTTCCATTTCTAGAAGACTGCGCACAAGGTGTAATATGGTTACAATGACCTTGAAGGCGAATTCGCTGCTAAAGAGGGAAATTTATCATTTCGTCGTCCCTTTGTAAATGACTATTTGTGATACACCTTAGGCTTTAAGACTTTCTTTTGAATAGATTGTTTCAATCCTCTGATGCTTAGGCACAAAGAGCCCTCGAGCTGTATACCGTGTGCCACATGCGCTTAAGCACTTGGTTATTCAAGTTTGTTGCATATACTCATTGAAACTTTAAAACATTTCCTAAATTTCAAATACAATTTCCAAGCCTTCTCACTCTCATTTGTAACTTTTCTATTCGAAGTGCATTTAACACTTGCACTGTATCACTGCATTATAAGTTTTATTTCCATTTGTATTGTATTAGTAAACTAGCGGACCATGTGCCTAGGCAGATCACATTAATATAAGAATGAATAACACTGGTCTTACTGTCGATTTTTCTTTTATTATTTTACATCTTCTTTTTACCTAAGGCTATGTTTCTACTTAAATTAAATCGCAGGGTCATTTTGTAAACTACATTTTTTTTATGTTGTAAATAAACAGAATTAATAGCTTAGCGTGACCATCATACTCATAATTGTCCGTGCGCGAACTGACTGGATATTAAAGGTCGATTCCGTATAATTCCAATGCTTATTCTTGCGCCTCGTTTATTGTCATAGCAAACGCAAGACGCATTGAAAATTGCAAACTTGTGAAGTCAGACAAAACAACAAAAAAATACAGTTTATGTAAGCAGTGTAAAATTCTTTCAATTCGTGAAGCTTGAGAAATACTGAGTTTTAAGCGCTCAGAATATAATTCGTTATTTTACAAATAAATATGTAAAACTAATTTGATATTACACACATAATAATAATAATATAATATGGGTGGCGCGACAGTCCGAGGTGGACCTGGGCCTAGCTTCTCAGCAACCACTTGTGTTGTGCGTGCTATTGTTCTCTCACGAGTGGAAGGGACCTACAGTTTAATGCCGACTCCGAACGGGAAAGTTGAGAGGCTTTTTCTAGACAGGAATACTCTTTGAGTATTGTCAGTGACTTGAAAGAGGTGGAGCCGTGAAATACGAAAGGTGGTAAATTCGGGTATCGAACCTGGCACCCTCTGCGTAGGAGTCGACGCACTTACCCACTACGCTACGGCGACCCACACACACATGCACACTTATAATTACACAATAAATTTAATTGAAATCTGGCCATAGTGGAATTTCACTTATGATCGAAAAATCAGTGGAATATTTATCTCTGCAATCAAAACGAATGATTGATACATGCTTGTAAATGTCTAATCGAAGTATTTTTTTGCGTAGAGTGCGTCGTTTCATTAGGTATCCGGAAATGGAGTTCACACCGGACACTGGCATTTTTTGGTATTGCACCTACATTGTTAGAGGGTGGTCGAGTGCACATTCTTCACCAGAACTGCACTTGAATATATAAATCAATGAAAGACCAAAATGAAATATATCGGAAACATCTTGGATGATCAAAGTTTTACTTTCGCCTGTGGGGTTCGTCGATCCGTATTCATTTATTATCAAGAAAAATGGAAAAACAAAAAATGTTGCTTATCATAGAGAGAATTCAAACTATTATGATGAAACGTGATGAATCCTTTTTGGTTTTTCCTACTTTTACGTAAATAAAAAGTGCGGCCGGTTTTCCTATTCAAAAACACCCAAGATACATTTGACCATAAGAAAATACCTGAAATTAATACCACAAATTTAATGAAGGCTTTTCAGCAGCTTTTGCCTCTAAAATCCTAAATAATTTATTAATATATTTTCTTGCAATTTGTAATAAGTTTTCAGTAGTAAGGTAGTGTATACCGTATCTCTGCAAATTGTGCAATGTAGTTTTAAGATAAATGCACTTCTTAGCCACAATAAAGAATCAATAATACCACAAATTTGACACTAATCTTGCGCTTTATTTATAATAATGGCAAAATCAAGGCGATTTGGAAATTGAAGACGTTTAAATCAAAAGAAAAATCAGGTGGGATCATCGGAATACGCGGAATCAATACACCTACCCTTAAAATGTTCCTTTTAAAATCGTTGCTTCAATAAGATTATTCATGACCTTATTGACTGCTAATCTTGTTCCGTTGCACAATCGAAGCTGATTTACATTCCGAAGAAGAATACTGATGAAACCTTTAATTGCGAACGATGAAGCGGCAGTCCAGAATCTAGGCGAGTCCAACGAAATCAAAAATTCTATCGTATAATTTTGGAAAAAACTACCTGTAATATTTAAGTGTTGTTTTAAATCAAAGCAACTTCGAATAGCTTTTTTGAAAATTTGTGGCATATCTATACTTATACCGACGCAAAAAACTCAGCTAATGTGTGGAAATAAACCCAAAATGTACTGAAGTTTATGTGTTTTTTCACGCACGCACAACATACACACACATACGTTTATCGATTTTAACCAAGCTTCACACAAAAAATATACACATCCTCACAAAATTATTCGCACAAAGACTTTACAGCCGACTTTATTTAATATTTCTTATGTACAACTTAAAAAGTAACTGTTTTTTGCATTATACATCTGCTCTTTATATTCAATAGTCATATTCAAAGTTCAAACTGATGCAGTCAACCCTAAGGGTATTTTTTTCGACTTCTCCGAATACGGCAAGAGGAAAGCAGATACAAAATTATCCTCACAAATTCAAGCGTTGTGTTATAATAACCGCTCATTCTGTTGAATGCTGTGATCGAGGCAACAAGCAGAAGGATAGAGGATATTTCTGAGAAAATAAAATAAAAAAAAACGAAAAAAGAGCAAAATGGGACGAAAAAAATCGGAAACTTCTATAGAAGAGCGAAAGGTTATTTTAAAGTTAGTTTGCGAAGGCAAAACGTACCGAGAGACTGGTGAACTTGTTGGAAGATTCTATACCGTAGTAAGGGGTGTTGTCCATAAGTTCAGAAATGAGGGCTGTTTAGAAAATAAGAAAGGTAGGGGTCGAAAAAAAATATTATCGGAGGCAAATGAGAGGCATATTGTCAAGAATATCAAGAAAAACCCTAGAACGCCAGTAAAATTATTGACCGCAGAGATGTCAGGAAGCATTAAAAACCACTCTCTCTCTCGAAACAGTAAGGCGGACTTTAAGTTCCAGTAATTTTAACGGCAGAGTTGCACCTCGAAAACCCTTTATTTCCAAAGTTAACAAAGAAAAAAGACTCGCGTTCGGCAAAGAGTATGTCAACAAGACTCTAGACTTTTGGAACACCGTCACTTTTAGTGACGAAAGCAAGTTTAACTTGTTTGGCAATGGCGGGAAGCAAAGGGTTTGGCGAAATCCAAATACTGAGCTGAATGAAGCTAATCTTCAAGCGACAGTGAAACATGGCGGTGGTAATATCATGATGTGGGGGTGTATGTCTGCGCGAGGGGTTGGTTCATTGACTATAGAATGAACCAATATGAGTACCTTGACATCCTAAAAAGAAATTTGCAAAAAAGCGCTACTAAAATGGGTCTAGGGTTAAATTATGTCTTTCAACAAGACAACGACCCAAAGCACACTGCTAGCAATGTCAAAATGTGGCTGCTTTTCAATGCTCGCTCGCAGCTCGAAACGCCTTCACAGTCACCCGACATCAACCCCATTGAACATTTGTGGGCTGAGCTTGAAAAAAATATTCAAAATCGAGCTATCAGCAGCAAAGCTTCTCTTAAAGAAGCTCTACAACGAGAATGGGAACTTTTACGCCCAGGTTTTTTGCAAGAAACTTGTCGGGAGTATGTCAAAATGACTTAGAGCCGTTATTCATGCTAAGGGTGGTGCAACTAGGTACAGATGTGCCACTCACCTACTTTATTTTATGTATTTTTTCATATTTTTATTTTTGTGCGAATAATTTTGTGTTACGTTTAATTGAAGTCAGTTTGTTTATTTTCGTTTTTGCCTACTTGGATTTATTAATATTTGATTTTTTGTACTAGTTTTTAATCTTTTACTAATTCTAATTTTTTTTTTAATTTTATTGAATTGATTTTTTACGACTAAGCTAGGGGAATGTATCTTATTTCGTTAAATGAAGTCTTGTGCGAATAATTTTGTGAGGATGTGTATAGACGAATACCAAAGATGTGTGAAAGCTTGGTTGAAATCGGTAAATGCGTTCAGGCCTCAACCGGCGGCAAACAAACACATAGATACACTTATAGATACAGGCAACCATCCATTTCTTATGTGAAAAATTGGCATGCCTTGATTTAATCGTAGACTCAAATTATTGCTCTTCGCAAGTATAGGCTTAACTTTCTTTTCTGTATCATCCGTAAACGGTGCGAAACTCCGGTGGCAATTTGGAGGCAAAAGGAAAAAAAAGATCTCTCACTGGTTCCTGAAAAGTAGGTAAGTAAATAACCCAAATTTACAAGAGTTTTACCCGAAAAGTGTTCGAGGTACTTGCGATTCCATAGCCTTCAATCTTGATACTCGTCATTCGTGTTCCATTACTGAATCTTTTTTAGTGGCTTCAGTACCGTATCACAACCGACAAAACCTAATGTAGCACTCTACTCTTTCAATTGATCGAGACTCCACTTAGACAGAAATTCAAGCTTAGAGTCAATAGAGAAGCCTGACAGGACTTAACTTAAGACAAGATCACCATCAATAAAAAAGCAAGGAACAGGAGATGTGGTGTTATTTACATATGAGGAAGAGAGTGTAAGTATCTAACACGACTATTCTTAGCATAATCTATGGCTTGGGTAGCGACCTGTATCTAATGAACAGCAGCAACACGTGAGTCCTTAGATTCGTGTTTTGGCTTTTGCTGGGATTTGTTGTACGACCCTTCATCCAAAGAACAGCAACAATATGACAATACTTAGGCTTCGACTACAGCGAACACTGCCAAGTACAGTTTAAACCGAATACCGACCGTAAGTGTAACTCCCACCGACCACAACTACCATGACTTTCTTCAATATGTGCGAGAGCCTACTGCAATGCTCGCTGCTGATGTGGAATTTCATGGTCAGTTATACCATGCATTAAATTAATCATGCAACCACTGCACTTACCCACCCACATCAAAGCGCGGCGCTTTATCCTTTCTCACGGCTGCTTATCCGAATAAGCGAAATATTTTCAATAATTACATAAGGGGGCATTCTGTAAATAAATGTAATTTGGTTTTATTTGAATTACATTAATAAATCGAATGTCACGCGATTACAGACCCCGTATAACACGTTTTCTTAATTTAATTAATAGTTATACATGTAAGTAATACGACATGACCAATTTGTGGTCTAATTAATTTAAAACTCAAATTATTCCACAATAAAATTATTTTACGTAACATTATGGATATAAAACTGACATAAATTGCCAGCTGTGCATGAAAATGTAATTAAAAAGAAGGTGTGTGAAACATTCATACGTTCCGAGGTCCAGAAAGTGCCCGTGACCAATTATCTTTGTTTCACTTGAATGTATTTGAAGTAATAAGATACAGCCCCCTTTTTCTAGAGGTTTTGTTGGTGAGTAGGCAGCACTGCTCATATTGACGGGTAGTTTGAGAACTTGATGTAAGGAAAATAAGGTCTGCTGGGCAGTTCCATACAGGCCCTGCATCACGTCACACAGTGGGACGTGTGCATGGGGAAGGTCCTCAAAATGAATCCTACATTTTTTATGTTTTTATGAATGGAACTGCATTATTTTGCAAATAACTATTTAATACATACTAAAAAGTTATATTATTAAGTATTAAAAGAACATGAATAGTTGAGGACTATTTGCCCGTTTAAGCTAGATAAGATCCTTTCTGCAGTTTTGTGTGAGCGTCTGAAACTATTCGTGAATAACCTGATCCTTTTCAGTACGGTTTTAGGTCTGGGAAGTCCACCGTCGACCAAATCTTCACACTATGGCAGATCCTGGAAAAGACGCAAGAAATGCAGATCGACACCAACCACCCCTTCGAGCTTCAATGTCAAAAATGGTCTTAGACAAGGCGACGCGCTGTCATGTGACTTCTTCAACATTATTCTTGAGAAGATCGTGCAGAGCTCACACGCTACCACAAGAGGCACGATCTTCCAAAAGTCCGTACAACTGATAGAATACGCGGATGACATTGAAGTGATTGGTCGAACACAGCAAGTCGTCAATGAAGCTGGTATTGAAGCGGAGGCGGCCAAAATGGGTTAAGCGGTGAACGAGGGCAAAACTAAGTATATGTGGTCATCGAGAAAGGACGCACATCATCGACGACTTGGCCAGAACGTCACCATTGGCAGCTATCACTTCGAGGTAGTCAAGGGCTTCGTCTAACTCGGCTCCGCAGTAAATAGTAGGAACAACATCAGTACCGAGATCAAACGCAGAGTAACTCTTGCCAACCGCTGTTTCTATGTGCTCAAGAGGCAACTGAGCAGTATAGCCATCTCTCGAAGGACCAAGCTGACTTTATACAAGACCTTGATCATCTTAGTCCTGCTGTACGGCGCGGCGACGAGGACAATATCAAAAGCGGATGAAAAAGCCCTTGGTAATTTCGAGAGAAAAGTTCTGCGCGCGAGCGTATGGACAACTAAGCTCCGGCCCGAAGAATCTTAGAATCTGAGCCTGTGGGACATTGCAACAGAGGACGTCCACGTAATTAGCGCCATATAGAAGAAGAAGTCATATACTTATTTGTAAGCGCACTTCATCACCATGACTAATTTAAATTCACGTCACAAAAAACACTTGATATCGCTTGGCGAACAATTTTAATCTAGTGAATGTTTAATGCACTATAACTATGGCACGATTTGAATGTATAATAATAATATAATACGAGTGGTGCGACAGTCCGAGACGGACCAGAGCCTAGCTTCTCAGCAACCACTTGTGTTGTGCGTGCTATTGTTCTCTCACGAGTGGAAGCGACCTACAGTTTTATGCCGACTCCGAACGACCGAGTTAGAGAAGCTTTTTCTGGACAGGAATACTCTTTGAGCATTGTCAGTGACCCGAAAGAGGCGGAGCCGTGAATTATCAAAGGTGGTAAATTCGGGTATAGAACCTGGCACCCTCTGCGTAGGACTCGACGCACTTACCGACTACGCAACGGCGACCCACGATTTGAATGTTGTTATGGTTTATGTTGGCTTACCAATAAAAAGTACCGTTCAAATAGTTCTTCTTCTTCTTTATTTGGCGCTACAGTCTGGGGTGAACCTGGGCCTCAACCAACAAGCCTCTGCAATTAGCACGGTCTCTGGCTAGCAGTCCCCAGTGTCGCACGACAAGTTGGTTGAGGTCCTTCCCCACCTGGGTGAGCCACCTTAAACGCGGGCGTCCTCTGTTGCGTTGCCCCACGGGTTCGGAGTCGAAGACTCTCCGGGCCGGAGCTGAGTCGTCCATACGCTCTACATGGCCTAGCCAAATTCAAATAGTTGATTTTTAATAATTTTTACTATGGATCGTCCCACAGTGCATTATCGCGAGAATTTTAATATCAACTTTAAAGGCGGAAACAACTGAAATTTTTTCGCAATTTTATGGATTTATATGTATAGCTGCGTTTTTTTGCAAGCGTACATACGTTTAATTTTCAATTTGCATGTAAAATACACTAACAACGAATCCTATATCCGCTTAAGTTACTCATCATATCTATCGCCGCTTATGAAATAAGCGCGGGTGAAAACAATGCTTCCAATTGTTAATTTCAGTGTGTTCATTCCTGAGTTTATTCATTCATTGTTTAGGTTGCTGTATGTGGCTTACACCTGCAGGTTTGGTTGATGTATTAGATAATTTTTAATTTTGTTGGCCTCCATAAGTATGCAATTTTTGGTACACCCAGAGTGTCTCCGCTATACATTCCATTTTGGCTTCGTTCTTTTCATTTCACGATTTTTTTTTTATTTTATAATTATTAAGTGTTTTTGCTTTTAAATTGATGGTCACGCTACACAGTCACAAAACGGAGATTGTGACCATCAAAGATCAGCCATCACCTTCCACTACTACACCCCTGACTGCTTAGCAAAAGTCATCAATGTCGTCCGTGCTGCCAAATTGTACGATGAATCATTAAGTGCCGATGATCGTTTTTTTTTTTTGCACTTATAAATTAAGCGTATATGCGCTTCAAAAAAAAAAGCTTATGTATGCCTATGAGTAATACGACTTACATACTACGGATGAGATCCTATTGTATTAAGTCATATATAATCATTATATTGCTTGCTGGGAAGGTACCGTACAACCACAAGGCACATCAGCCACCGTTGAGTGCGTATTTTCTTTCCGCAATGAGATTTGGAGCAATGAAACATCACAATATATTCGGTACAGTTGAAATGACTCGTACAAAAAAAAATAAATGTTGAATGAAATTGCATTCAAAGAAGAAACTGGGTAAGATCAATGAATAGATTCTTCTTCTTCTTCTTCTGGTGGCGCTACAGTCCGGGGTGGACCTGGGCCTCAACCAGTAAGCCTCTCCAGCCTGCACAATCTTTAGCCAGCTGTCTCCAACTTCTCACACCAAGTCGATTAAGGTCATTCTCCATGTGGGTGCGCCATCGGTTCTATGGGCGTCCTCTATTGCGTTGTCCCACTGGTTCGGAGTCGAAGACTCTTCGGGCTGGAGCAGTGTTGTCCATGCGCTCTACATGGCCCAGCCATCTTAGACGTTGAATCCGTAGACGCCTGACTAGGCTCATGCCGCTGTAGAGTCCGTACCGTTCGTGGTTGAATCTTCTTCTCCAATAATCATCAACGCAGAACTCTTCTCTCGAAAAGACCAAGTGCTTCTTCATCCGCTCTTGGGATTTACCGTGTTTCCGCGCCATAGAGCAGGACAGGGATGATCAAGGTGTTATATAATGTTAGCTTGGTCCTTCGAGAGAGGACTCTACCACTCAATTGCCTCTTGAGCCCAAAGAAACAGCGGTTGGCAAGAGTTACTCTGCGTTTAATCTCGGTTCTGGTGTTGTTCGTACTGTTGCGAACCGAGGTAGACGAAGTCCTTCACTACCTCGAAGTTACAGCTGCCTATGGTGACGTTTTGGCCAAGTCGTGGATGTTGTGCGTCCTTTCTCGATGACAGCATATACTTCGTTTTGCCCTCGTTCACCGCTAAACCCATTTTTGCCGCCTCCGCTTCAATACCAGCAAACGCTTCATTGACGGCTCGCTGTGTTCGATCAATCACGTCAATGTCATCTGCGTATGCTAGCAGTTGTACTGACTTTTGGAAAATCGTGCCTCTAGTGTTGAGTGCGTGTGAGTCTTGCATGATCTTCTCCAGGATGATGTTAAAGAAATCACATGACAGCGCGTCGCCTTGTCTAATTCCTTTTTTGACATTGAAGGTCTCGGTGAGTTCGCTTCCGACCTTGATGGAGCAGCGAGAATTCTCCATCGTCATCCTGCACAACCTGATGAGTTTGGCAGGAACGTCAAAACTGGAATGGCGTTGTAAAGCTCGTCCCTATGCACGCTGTCATATGCGGCCTTGAAATCGACGAATAGGTGGTGGGTGTCGATCTGCGTCTCTTGGGTTTTTTCCAGGATCTGTCGTAATGTGAAGATTTGGTCGATGGTGGACTTCCCCGGTCTGAAACCGCACTGATGAGGACCTATAAGGTTGTTGCAAATGGTTTCAGGCGCTCACACAAAACGGCAAAGAGGATCTTATAGGCGATGTTAAGGAGACTTATCCCTCGGTAGTTGGCGCATTTGGAGGGGTCTCCATTCTTGTGGATCGGGCAAACGATACTGAGATTCCACTCGTCGGGCATGCTTTCCTCCGACCATTGAATTGATTACAATGCCCGAAACTTCTGCAAAATTTGATGAAATATCGACTTTTTTGGAAAATATTCTCAAGAGGAATAATTTTGTTCATGAATTAGGTTTAAGGAGTATCCCTTCGGATACATCATCTAACCAAATCCTGGCGTTTTTTCAGTTAAAAGTTTGACTGTTGCAGGCAGAAATCCATGCCTGGATTATGAAAAAAAAAAAAAAATAAAAAGATTTTTTGAACTTTTGCAATCTCTTACTGCACAGTGCGGCATTTTACTAGATTTCGCAAATCACTCACTTATTTTTAATTGCCACTCTTTTATCCAAGAAAGCTTGGGCAGCAAGCTCAACAGACCCAGTTATCCAAATTCCAAAACGGAGCCTGAGTGCAGTCACAAAACATAAAGATGGCGGTTTTGAAAACCTGTCCAGAAAGCCTTATTTTCCTTAAGCCATGGTTTAAGGAGTGGGCATGTTGTCAACACGCATTGTTTAATACATTCGAATTGCAATACCGAGCATCAAATCCTAGAGTTTACCTCTGAATCTACGTGATAAATAAAACTGCATTACTTGCCACGTAGGTTTCAGAGTCTCATCATGCTGGTGCGATAACAAAGTTGCCTACTTTCGGGTTAAAAACCTCTGAAGACTCCACTTCTTTTTGCAAATACCTATAACCTTGTACACATAAATCTGTGTCCTCATCCGGTTTCCTTAACACACTGCACCTACGTTCCCCAAGAATCTAAAGTCTCTACAAAGATCTTCGTTTTACTCAGAAAAAATTAAAAATGACTGCAATTTCCTCGCTTTGTCCCAAGAGACGATATTTAAATACGATTCTAGATCAAATATTTCTGGCATAACCGTGCGTTAAATTGCCAATTACCCGCTTAAGGCTCAAGCAGGCGTGAATGAACCGTCTTATTGATTACTGCTGTATCAGTGAAAATGATAATGTTCACTTACAAAAGCATTCCACGGCATCGAGTGAGTTTAACTTCAACTTGCCTACAATAGATCTAATTTCACGGACTGCTGCATACTGTCTTGACTTTTGGCACTGCTCCCACCGAGACGGGCGCAATTTACATTTCTCATGATAAATTAATGAAATGAAATTCCTTCCGTGTAATATCTGCCGACGATGTGACTGCCAAATGTCAATCCAAGCAACGACATCGCTTTATCTTGCGCGCACATTTATCCGAGCACAAGCGTCTTTATTTCTTGCAATTTAAAATTGAAAGAAGGACAAAGATAAAACTTTGGAGTAACTACCATTTCAGCATCGGGGAAGGGGAGACAAGAAAACGAAACTATCGGGTATTTTATGTTCCACTGAGTTCTTGTAGACAAACGTAAATGCGCTGTTAAGAGAATGACTGCCTCGTAAACCTTACAAAACGGATATCAAATAAGAATAAATGAGCAGGAGCTGGAAATGGATGTGATGTGGTGGTTAAATGAGGCTGTTGTCAGGCATCAGAGGTTACGTTCGATTTACGTATCGCCTGTTGTGTGTACGAGTTTAACGACATCGACACTCACAAGTCACCTAGACTCTTCGAGCTGGTAAAACGCGGTTCGGAGTCGACATAAAAGTTTAATTAAAACGTTTCGTACGTCAGAATGAACTTGTCGATTTGACATTTGACCTGTCGACGTTTGCAAGGCTTTCCTATTTCTTAACCCAACCAGAAGTAATCCTACAATACTTGGAAAATAATTTAGCTAGCCGACTGACTCTTTTGCGTCACTGGATTAGTTTCCTTCAGCAGGGAAGATAGACAGTCCAAGATCTCTGATAACGTCATCACCAGGGATTGGATATTGATAACTTTGCCTTTTTTTGCTTAATCCGAAGACAGTATCGACCTTACACAAAGTATCAGGGCGACATGGTACCTTTTTTTTGCCTTTTTTTTAACTTTATTGCATTTTTATGCTTTTATTAATTTTATTTATTGTTATAGAAAATCCCGCGTTTGCTTGTACGTAAATCTGTACAAGCATGCTTCATATTCACAATACGTAATACGCATACCTAACTTCGTAGACGTACAAAAACTGGACTGGTAGGCTCGAGGATTGAACCTGACACTCTCTGGGTAGAAGACGACGCATCAAGCCCACATTTTGCCCTGGCGACCCACATTTTGGGTTTTTAGTCGACCAAATATTTTTGAACTCATGCTTATCAAAATGTTTATAATGTACTTAGAATATAAATAATTTTCCAAAATCTGTAAGAGACTCTGTAGATAGAATAAATAAAGAAATAAAAAAACAAACATTAAAAATCTCTTGGTGTTCCATGCTACTTTACATAAATAAATATGCATTTACTAGCTCAATTCAAGAGCTAGTAAACCCGAATGGCGCTAGCATAATCTAATCGGTTTTCTGTTTGGCATTCAAAAAGTGAAAATGATTCCCCTCCAGTGTTCCCAAAGGGTTATACCCTTGGTTTTTTTTTTATCTTAATTTCGCTAATAAACAGTCGTTTTTTTTTCAAATTTATTAAAAATGTTTTTAAAAACCAAAGTTTATATTGAAGTCAATTGGTGGCGCCAGTGAGAGGTTCGGAATATTCTCCTTCAGTTGGCCGGGAAGATCAAGTCCAGGTCCATGAACTCGCGGATGCCGACCGCTTCTTCTCTACCACTCGGATTAGCCAGAAATTGTTGAATCTTCTGCTCCGGATCCAACTTGAGCGAAATGTCGAGCTAATTTCGACCGGACAGCCCCAGGATATCTGACCTTTCCGGGATATGCTGATAAGGATGCATTTGAGGAAGCGGATTCAATGCGATCTGAGGGTTGGGAATATCCTTGTGGAGTTGCTTATTAAGGCTTTGTGGTGCTGTCATTTGCATGTGTTCGAGCAGAAATTGTTTTGTATAGGTATCGAGTTCTTTCAGCAGTAATTCAGTTGGGCAAAGTGTCCGCTTCTGTTACAAGTTCTACTGCTGCTGAAAATGTCCTTGCTGGTGATAATCCACATTTTCAAATACTCTCCTGTCGTTCTGCTGTTGGGGAGCTGCGATTGGAAGATTTGGAGTACCATGAATCTCCAAAAACTCGCTTATCTCATTTTTGAGATACGCGATGTCTGTATGTGTTTATATTTAGTTTATTTTCGTATTTTTGATAAGTACCCTTATTTGCATTCTTTTACTTTTTTAAGGTCAACAAGATCTTTACCCTGGTCACCACAAAGTGGAAATGAAGTAAAGCAATCATCATTCCCATTATCACTGTCTTCTGAAAGTTCTTTAGATGTTACATTTAGTGTACTGGGATAGGAGTGTGCTATGTGCTCTGTAGAGACCTTGAAATAGTTATGAAAAATGAAAAATAAATTAAATTATTCTATTAATGTAACAATCAGGTATTGCTCCAAATGTTCTTTGGTACTCGTCTTCGATCACTCACTCACATGGAAAAGTCTATTTACATTTTTTTAATTTTGTATTAGTATTAGATAATTTAATGTTCATTTGTAGAATTCATAATATGGTTTTACAAGATATAATACAATTAAGATATTATTATTTACATTTACATATATTTTATTATACATTTATTTAATACTAGATTTCGTACCCGGCTTTGTTTCTTCAACCGGTACCTTACCTGCATTATTACCGCACTTCTTAATTTAAAACAATAATAAGACTGCTCGAACCAGAACTCAGAGAAGAATTTGAATTTTCTTTTGTCATTGATGCCTATCCCAATCTCTCATTCACATCCCTACTCATAATGAGTACAATTCCTTGACTGTGTGCATACATGCTGAAGTTTGAATTATCAATGTGTGCTGCAGCAAAACGGACGGAAATTACGGTTTTCAAGCGTTTAAAAAAAAAAAGTTCTTGGAAACCCCATGTACCTGCGCTTGTTGTGCAAATTAAAGTCAAGCTTCATGAACCATGAAAAAAAATAACCTATCTTGTAACACATTATGTAATCAGTCTAGCTCTGATATTTTATCTAAATCAGCTAATCCGTTCAGAAGTGTAAGAAAAGTGCAAAAATGTGTATTGCTTCCTTTTCGTTGGATGACTCAGGCAGTCGTTCGTATATGTTCGACTGAGACGTAGAAAAAAATGAATGGTTGCACCAAAGCAAAATATGAAAAAAGTGTGTATATGTATGAAAGTTACAATACACTGGAGGATGGTTGATATCCACGACTACGCAACTTGAAATGGTTTCATACCGGATTGATGCAACCACCCTTATTGCGAGAATTTTATTCCCGTTTAAAAAGTGCTCGTAACTTCCGAACTGTATGTCGTACCGGCTTAAAAATTGTCACATTCAGCATCTAAGTCTTAGAATGATTTTTGTTGAAAATTTCAGAGCTCTGCGACGTGTTGTTTCGGAGCCTTTGTCGCTCAGACACACAAACTTTTTAGTTAAGCTTTATAGTTAAGATTATTATTATATTATAAAATTAAAAATTAAGATACATGAGTTTCTCTAAACCTCGTGACTCCGCGTGTTAGATATGTCGGTGCATTACCCATATTACTGTTAAAAATAGCTAGTAAGGTGTTGATTTGTAGTCGCTGTTTATATCGAGGATAAGAGTTATCTGTTTGTCTGTAGTCTACGTATTTGTCCATGATTGCAGCATACATATAAAATGTGGTTTTGCCATAGTACATACAGTGGCTCCCACGACTAATCGGACACAGACAAATTACTAATGTTCTTATATCCATTGATGTCTGTTTGCCTTTTGGTGCCATTTCGATGCGTCTTTTCAGTTCACCAACTATAAAATGACTGAATGTGTGTAAGGATATTGAATTTGCATACCTTTGCATTTTTGACGGGAATACCACCGTCAATTAGCAATCTACAGCGTCGTTTTTACAGTGTCCGATTATATGGGAGAGGTTGAATTGTTAAGTTGTTTTGTTTTTTCTCAAATTTTTTTTTTGTTTTGTAATTTTAAATAATATTATGTTAATATAAAATGAATTTGTGTTTTCCTATAAAATAAAATTGTGATAAAGCTTTTAGCTCACAGTACATTTTTTTTTTTTTAAGAAATCATATGACAAACATTTTTCTTTTCTGTGTCCGATTAGGCGTGGGAGCCACTGTATAATACGAATTTACCACGAACTGATATACGAATTTACCACCTATCATTATTCACGGCTCCGGCTCTTTCGAGTCACTGACAATGCTCAAGGAGTATTTCTGTCTAGGAAAAGCTTCTCAAACTTTGCCGCTCGGAGTCGGCATTAAACTGTAGGTCCCTTCCACTCGTGAAAGAACAATAGCACTCACAGCACGAGTGGTTGCTGAGAAGCTAGGCCCAGGTCCGCCTCGGACTGTCGCGCCACCCATATTATATTATTATTAATTTTCCATCCACCAGCTTTTGTTCGTAAAGTCTAAGCCTGTTCATTTTGAGCCAATT
The DNA here is from genome assembly GCA_964034865.1 of Eristalis intricaria. Lineage (NCBI taxonomy): Eukaryota > Metazoa > Arthropoda > Insecta > Diptera > Syrphidae > Eristalis > Eristalis intricaria. The sequence goes on from OZ035873.1 coordinate 126,633,862, forward strand.
ATTAATGTGTTATCTGCATATAATGTCATATTCCTATGGACGACTGTCTGTTTTGTCCCTAGCGGTGGGATTATTTTAAAGACTATTCCAAGTCGATGTATAGATTGGCTTAAGAGCCGAAATGAAAGAAGGTCTGAACGTTTTAATTGCACAAACTCGTCTTCGATTTATTGTCAAATTCGAGCCCTTTTCATACAAAAATTCTTACATGCTAGCTTATGCCTAACTTACAGAGAGTAAATATGGCGAGTAAGCAAATAATAAGTGTGTCATCATATCATAACTTCAGTGCAATGCAAAATCATTCAAATGCAGAATCGTAAACGAGACAAAGAGAAATCCAATAGTGTCGATGGACTTCGGCTGCAACGTTTGTTTATACGGCACTATGTCGCGTCATTAATGTCTAGTGGTTTCTTCTTTCGAAGAAATATCCGAAGCGTGCACGAAGTGTGGGAGCGTACATGAAGTGTGGCAATCGGATTTCAATGAATGAGCCCGCTGTATTTTGGATGTGAGTTGAAGCGTATTTTGTAGCTGTATTTTTATTGTGGGTTGTGGCGTACTATGTAGTGCCGTATGCAGGCATTGCAATAATATTATATTGCTATATTTTAATACATTACGCAAATCATTCACATATAGGTTAAACAGTATCGAACCCAAAAGTGAAACCATACTTATGTCCATAGTACAAGGTTATACTACTATTTACCCCTGTCCGTTGTCATCTGTTTTTCATTTACATTTAGAGCCAAGTGAACTCATTGTCCTTAATACCATAAGCTTTTAGCCGGATACATGGCTACCCGGATTTTTCGGTATAACTTGCGGTCACATCCCATTACAATTTCCGAAATTTCATTAGACTCTCCACAGTACCTGCAGAGAACTTCTTCTGATATTCTGTGATCCCAACGTTTGCAGTGCCCTGTTAGGAAGCCCGTTAAGATACGCAGGCTGTCCTTGCCTTGATACATGCCCCACACCGCTTTCGGTTATATTGGCCCAAGAGGTTCTTGGTCTGCTTCATGCCATGAGCGTAGTTCCAGGCGTCTGCCCGATTCCTTCCTTCTATTTCCTTGATTTCTTCGCTGAGGACAAGGTCTCCTACAGGCTTGTGAAAGTTTCCGATGCACTTTTCCTTGCTAGGGACTCGGCCATTTCATTGCTTTTCATCCCTTTATGGCCAGGTATCCAGGAGAGTTTTCTCCTCTTCCTGCTGAACTCGTTGAGCTTCTGTAGGCATTTCCACAAACGATTGGTTTCTATGATGATGGAGTTTTGTGCCAAGATAGTGTCCGACATTATTGCTATGTCGGTATAGTTCCTGTCAAGGTTAATTATAACGCATCTGTCTATGGCATAGACTTCTGCTTCAAAGATGCTAGTGCATGCAAAACGTTTTCAGTGTTGAGCTTAAGGGTAAACTTCTTTTGGAAATTGAATTTTGGCCAAGAGTGGAAGCTTTTTGAGTAATGCATCGAATTGTCTCTTCTTATCCATTGTTTTGCTCGCACATTCTGCAACCTCTAGATGCAATGGAGTCAGCTCCAATAGCATCTCCATGGCTGCAGTTGCGCAAGTTCTCATGGGTTCTGAAATACAGAGGCATGTCAGGCTTCGAACTTTATTCCGTGTATCTCTAGTGAATAATCAGGTTGGTTCCTTTGGACCATGCTTCTGCACTTCTAGTCCAACATCAGCATACATCTTAGGATGCTTGGAGTGCATGCCCAGGATTTGCCTCCTCCATCTCCGACAAATCATTAGAGCACGCGTTGCTTAGTACGCCTCATTTGTTATTTATCTAAATACGTCATTGAAATCGGCTGTAAATAAATAATGTGCGTTTATTTTGGTTTCGTCCTCATCTTGTGTTCCGAGTTGTGAATATAATCTGCTCGTCTATACTTCTTCAGGGATTTTGGAGAGAATAGATCCTGAGGATATCCTATTCCAAAAATCTGGCACTTGCAAATTGTCCTCTCTTTGTGTTTGTTCAATAGATCCAATACGAAGGTGGACCGTTGTCGTAGTCCCATTTATGTGTAAACAAGAAGCCTGATTTAGTATAGTTGGTCCACCGCCCGCTCTTCCTTAAACCCGATAACAAGTTGTGCATATTAGGCGCTGCGTTTTTAATTATAATCCTTTTGGTATTAATCCGAGACACCAGCAGTGCTACAGCTGAGCACAAGGAATAAACTTAAGAAGAAAGCGTATCATGTACGTTGATCAAATTATTGACTCTTCAGAGACACTGCATCCTGTTGCCCTCCTCTGTGTCCCGTAACGAGTACTTGAACTAAGAGTCACTGGAAAGGATGAATTATCTCGATAAACTTAGACCATGCCCAGCAACCGACCATTGTTTGTCACTGGCAAGAGATCCATGAACCGTTAATCTACACACACAGAACTCGGTCAGACCACTCAGACAGCTTCTTGTGGAATGTAAATTCCTCTTGTGTAGCCATCACGTAAATGACCCTTGAGCGAAAAACGAAAAATCGATCCCATTGCAAAGTTTACAGACAATGCCATGACCAACTCCGAACACTACACGAAGAATAATAATACATCAACGGGATTCAATTCCCCTGCAAATATATTAGAGACAATATTTCTTCCCCGCCCCCTGCGGTCCATGCTTCACGGCCCTGTCAACCTGCGACCCAACGCATTCCGAAGTAATTTCCCAACTTTTCCGCTCCTCATGAGCTATGTGGAGCACGTTCCAACACCTTCACGTTTATTGCGAATAACATTTTGAGGGCACAAAACAAATAGCCATCTAGGAACGCACATAGATAAGGGTGTACGAGAACGAGCCATTGTACGGGCATCCCGTCCCGACCCGTCCCAAGATGAACGACAAAGACAACGACGGTCGCATAATTGGAGCGAATACACACAATGGAAGGCGGAATGAACGAGTCCTTGGGCTCGAGGAATGTTCGTTATTTTTCATTAGAGGCAATGCCCGCGAATTTAAATAAATAAGTGCTGGCATTAATTGGCACGGGCCAGCTTTAAGTGCGCGATAAAGTGGACGTTTGCACAACCACTGGAGCATTGTCCTATTCCACTAATAGGGGTGACGGGTGTTGGGTGGTGGGTGGCTGCTGGTGGGTAGGGAGAATTAACTTAAATGCACTTAGCATCGTAATCAATCCGCAAATTATGGGCGATTGTCAAATTACTGGCACTTGGGACTGGGCGAGTGCCGAGACTTTGGATAAGTGCGTGAATGGAAGACAAATTGGAAGGATGTCATTTAACTTGGATTTGGATCTGATGAATGAGACACTTTTGCCGCTGTCTGTGTGCTAATGAATGCGACAATCAATGTTATGGGCGGTTGGTGAACGTGAATGATAAAGGATTCCAAACTATAAATGCATTAGCGCCTTCATTAAGATGAAAGATTTTAAAAAGAGAATTTGTCGAGAAAGTTGTTATAAGTTGAATGATGAGGATAGGGATCCTCATGTACGTCGTGTTTTTAGTCTCCTCATAACCAAGAGACCAGGGACTTGTGGATGAAAAATATCTTGCTAACATCCGCCTTATACGACTTCCGCACTAGCAACATTACCAGCAAAAACCAGCCAAAATTACATTTCCCAATAAGTAAAGCTGGGTGTAGTGTGGTATCCTAAATATTCATGCGTCTTAACTGCAGGTTGCATTTTACATCATGTGTTATGATGAAATGAGTTCAACTTTCAACGTTACTTATTTCATTTTTCTTTGAGTGCTAGCGATTTCGCCAGTGTTCGTCAGTAGTCATTGGTAGAATCAGTAGTCATTGGTAGAATTGGTAGAATATTTTTATATTTCTGGCATTTTTGTTTAAATCTTGGTTCAAATGCTAGTCAGTAAAAAGTTATAGATTTTCATGCAATGTTTAAATTTTCTTTAATTTAATATAGCGTGCTATACCGTAATGCATTTTATAAGCGGAAGTGAAAATTATTTATTTCTTGGAAAAAAGTAAAATTTCGCTAATTTGTTAACTTTTTATCTGCTAGCACAATATTTTGTATTTTTTTCGATAGCTTTTTTTTATGATTTGCGTGCCAGTTACGAGTGGGAGGCGACTTGTGATAAAACAAATAATATTTGAAAAAATTAATGTTTTTATTCAATAAGAATTTAACAAAAAGGAACAAAAAACTTGATTAAGGGAAAATCACCAGAGTTCTTCGGTGGTCTAAGATCAACTACCCTTCTTTCCATTGCACATCAACAATACTGTGTAATACCGTCGACGAGGACAAAGAGAAGGAGATAAAATAAGTAAAATGACACTATTACAAACGAGTAAACAAATGAGGGGTGTAACACATTTGAAGAAGGCGTAAACAAATGAAAGGTGAAACATATTGGGAAACATTTTTGCGACACGTAAATCGCGCAGCTGGATGAACTTCCCAAGAACCCTGCGATGTAACTCTCTAGTAGAACCTTGATAAACACATGCATAAAATTGAATTATTTTACAACATATTTACAATTTTATGTAACCCCTGTCAAATGTTCTGTTTGCGTTACCTCTGATGATCGTCGAATTTCGGTGACAAGCGAGCGTAGTAATAGATAAATTAAAAATTTTCATACAAGACCGGTTTGGGGTATAACGGTTGAATGGCTTCCAAGTCTATAATGTACAAAGAAACATTTTGTTCGTTATATAAAAAGGGTTTTCCAATAAGGACTAGAAAACTTTTTTTTTTTGAGATATTTCAAAAACTTTATTATCGGCTTGAAGTACAATAAAAACATTTATGAATGGTACTCGACTTCGTTCGTATGGCTACCGCGGGCGCGCTTGCAGCGGTCGATTCGTTGAACCCAATTTTCAACGACTCGGCCACTTATTTCGGCCGAAACGGCTGCTATTTCGCGTTCAATGTTGCCTTCAACGTCGTCGGATTGTTGGCTTAAACCAATGACTTAACGTAGCCCCACAGAAAATAGTCAAGCGGTGTTAAATCGGTGGCCAATCTACTGGCCCATTTCTTGAAATAACACGCTCTCAGTCTTTAATAAATCGATTGTAACGTGTGCTGTGTAGCTTCTGGCATCATCCTGTTGAAACCACATGTCGTCCAAGTCAATGTCTTCCAATTCGGGCCAAAAATAATCGGTAATCATGGCGTGATAACGCTGACGCTATTCACAGTAACGTTATGATCGTTATCGTCGAAGAAAAAAAATGGTCCAATAGCGCCACCGGCAGGCAAACCGCACCAAACAATTGTGTTTTGTGGATGAAGTGGTGATTCATGAAGTACATGTGGTTTTTCACCCGACCAATAACCGATATTATGCTTATTGACGAACCCATTGAGCCAACATTGAGCTTCTTCGAAAATTGTAGTTGCTCTTAAAGTTGTAGTCATCGATTGTGAATTTCGGGAGAAAATTTTTATAATCAGCAAACGTTGCTCGTTCGTGTACTTTATCATGATGAAAATGTTGAGTTTGCTGAATAAATTGCCAGTGACAGTTTGATGGTAAGTGAAAAAGTGCGTTCAGAAATTGAATTCAATGTTGTCAAGTCCCTATTGGAAAACCCTTCATATAGACTGAACTGTTGCTCAACCCAATGTAAGAAGAATAAGCTGCTGATATATGGTATCCGAAATTTTACAAGCGTAATAGTTTTTCAATAATATCATTGTGAATTTACCACGAGCACGAGGAACTCAAAAGTGACCTAACATAAATTTGGACACAAATTCTTTTGTGAAATAAAATTGATTCTGGTAAATTTTGAGACTAAGTGACAAGTTATATCCAAAACATGATTTGACTGCAATAATACATAAGATTGTAATATGGATCTATTTTCATAGAAAATACGAAGCCAGGGAAAGCAACAGAAGCCAGGACAAAGACCGTATTGAGTAAGTACGCCTGTAGTGGAGTGGGGCGGGTATGTACTTGCAACATTGCCTGATCAGCCGGCCTTTTAGACTTTCAGATTACTGTAGCGTCTTCCAGGCAGAAACAACGGCTATTCGTGAAGCCGCTGAATGGCTGTTGATGAGGATGATATCGAACGAAAGTATCGTCATTTTCACCGACAGTCAAGCAGCAATTATGGCACCATTTTTAAGATCAAAATTGGTAAGACTCTGCCGTATGTCTCTTAGCGAGATATTTCGACTTCTACGTCTAATGGTGTGCTGGGTTCCTGGACATAGAAATCTTCTAGGAAGCTATGAAGCAGACGAGCTAGCCAGGAACGGAACAATAATCATTGGACCTTGAAAACATCTGGGAACCAATAGAAACTGAAAAAAAAACTCACAGAGCTAGCGATCGGCAGTGCCCATGAAATATGGAATAATCTTAACACGTGCCTACATGCGAAACATGGCCAAACCTGGACCTACAGAGACCCACAGCAAATCACAGTCTAGGGAGGATAAGCCTTAGTAGCCTAGTTGGAATCCCCACAGGACACTGCACAATGGGTAGACAGAGACACAAGACTAGTATTACCATACAACAACTTCTGTAGCAGATGCATGGATGAGGAAGAAGAGGAAAACCCCTCACATCTACTCTGCAACTGCCCCGCACTGGCCTGTAAGAATACTACTTAAACGAAATGACAGACATATCCGAAAAGGATGCCAAATTAATCTGGGCATTCGTCCAAAAAACAAAATGGTCCCGGGAGTAATGGACGGTATCCCACTGGGTGGCAATACAATGGGCCCTATGTCTAAGTGAATACGTTGCCTTCGATGGAAGCCACAAAACCTAACCTAATATAACCTAACCGAAGTACTCCGCGCAGTGGGTCGAAAGGACCTGCAAGTTGACATCAAATCAACCATTGAAAGCAGGAACGTGGGTACCTACACCTGAGACCAATTTTATTTTTCACTTACATCAATCGTAAGCTTTTTCAAAAGCGTTTTTTTTATTTTAGTCAATTGACACCATATATGCTCTTCTACATTATTCAGCAAGACTTGGGTCAGAGGTTAGATTTCAAATTAACTTTGCTGAATTAACTTACTGCCTATCCAGCAGTACCCAAACTAATTTCAGTGACATACATTTCTATTATGTCATGTACTTCATCCTTTATTCAAAGAACTTCAAAACTACCATTGCATAGGGAGCGTCTTGAAACTGCAGTTTTTAAAATTTGAATAAGAAATATTCATACCGATCTTACCGATCTTACCTAGTCATGGGCAAAATTATTTAAGGTTTTCTTTAGGTCAGAGATACGAGACTACCAACGCATACAGATTATACAACAGCCGCTTTCGACTTCGAGCTTGGGTTCAAAACACTTACTCCAGGTAGAGAAGATTGGGGAAAAAGATCTGGTAAGAAAACTAGGCTACCTGGAGATCTACACAGATGGCTCAAAAACAGACGAGGGCACCGGACTAGGAGTATTCGCGATATCGCCATCCATACCATTTTCCCCGTCTCTTTGAATCCCATTGTAGAGTATTCCAGGCAGAAGTAAAAGCTATCCCAGAGGCTGCCCGCCAACTGTCAATGAACCCGATAGGCGGGGTATCTATCGCCGTTTACATACACCCCTATTCTCAAATCCGACGGATCGGAGATTCCCTTCACTCGTTCGATTCACGTGAACGGATTCGTGCTATCATTGAATGTCGGATGCACTTTATTATCGACATCGCTTCTATCTTGTAAAAGATAAATGATCAAGCAATATTGGAATTACCTTCTTCCATTCCATCACTTCCCTTATTTTCCAAAAATTTCTTACTTCTTCAGGAGGTATTTTCGTCATGTTTTTTGCTATGTAGGGATATTTCTTCATTAAATCGACAAGCACTATAAATTGTTCTCTGTTTGTAGTTTGTGTATCTCAATAAAAAAAATAACTTACATCTTTACTAGCAAACTACTCAACTTCTACGAATACGCAACGATTTTGATGCGGATCTGTTTGAATGAAAGCAAGCGAATCTTAATTCACATTACCGACATGCTGAGGATTCACTTGGATAGGTTTTCGAAATCAAAAATTTTCGATATCGGTGGACGATTCCCGCCGGCGGATTTGGGAATAGGGATGATAGATAGTCAGGCGGCCATAAAGGCTCTAGATACACCATCAATTAAATCGAAGATGGTAAAACTTATGCTGGGTACCTGGGCATAGTGGTTTTCCAAGCAACGAAAGGGCCGACGAGTTAGCAAGATTAGGGGTCGGACTGCCACTGGCAAATAATCAGGACACCCCATATCCCTCACTCCAATTAATAAACACCACGTTACTTACAGATGACTTTGACTCCGCTTATCGGGGATGGATGGAATTAGATACATGTAGGACTTCGAGGCTTATTTGGTCCCAACTAAATTCAAACAAAACAAATACACTCCTAAAACCAAACAGGAATGTAATAAGGAACGGAGTGGGCATTATAACCGGCCACTGCCTTCTCGGTATCCATGCCAGAAGAATGGGAACCCCCCACAACGACTACTGCAGAAGCTGTAGAGACGAGGAGAAGGAAGAAAATACACTTCATCTCCTCGGCACTTGCCCAGGCCTTGCAAAAACTAGGAAAGATATACCAGAGGAAATGTCACACTTAAAGATGCAAGACATAGTTAAGTTTATCAGGAAAACTAATTGGCTGTAAGTCAGCACAGGAGTGCACTTGTTAAAATAGGCCACTAGAATACCATTAGGTAGTCTCTAGGTTTATTTCATTTTCTTTAGTGTAGAACCTTTGAATTTAAGACGAGTCGGTGGGAAGCACCGGGTAGTGATAGCACAAAAGATACAACCAGGATCCAAGTGGGCTACAGCTGCTAAAGTAGTGGCAATCACCCAAACTTTACCTAACCTATGTCCAAGAATCAACTGGAATACAAATTTTAAGAAAAAAATAATAAATATGTTTAAAAATGATGTCACCAACGAAACTGTATCCGATAGGAAAGGGTGCAAATTGGAGCTCAAAATACTAACACCTTTTCAAACTAGACAAGTCAATCCAAAGGAGACATACAACTTAGAGGCTCCTCATAAAAATCAAAAGGAGAAACATATAGGTATAGAATATGGGTGGCGCGAACATCCGACTTCGGACTGGGCCTAGCGCCTACAGCACCCACTCGTGTTGCGCTATTTTATGACGCCTCGAAAAATGAGGTTGAGAAGCAGTTTGAATTGGTTTACGGAGGTAATAAAGCAGAGACACCAAAAGTAGTATCCGACAAAGCCACTCAGATTTTGGCCGCCGTTATTTTCCTCTAGTTTCATCGATTGCATTACTATTTCAATATGAAATTTAAATTTGGAAACTGTATCTAAACCATAGCTACCTGAACCCGACAGCCGACAAACACACACAAGCGTAGCGGATGCCTTTATTGTTTCATACTTGGCTTTACTCTCTCTAGAAACCCATAATCCACGACAGACTACACTTCACGAACTCCTAGTGGAATGCCAGACGTACTGCAGCTTCAATTAACCCATATCTCGGAAACTGAACTCGATCCTTTTGACGTCCACCCTAACTGCTCCAACTTTCATGCTTATCTTTATGATGTATTAGCTGTTCGCCCTCAGTCGTTGCGCTTGAGTTATGTTGAATGCGTGGGAGCTGCAGTAAAGCAAGTATTTGTCCCACATTCGCATAAGAGTCAACTAATTAGCTGCTTTTGGCAGTGCCACTGTTATCCACGGCATTCTTGAAATATATTTATCACATTCGAAAAATTGCTTGTGCCTTTCGAAGCATTTGTCTTGGAAATAGATGATGTGACGTAGAATGGGGTCTGTAGTGTTGCAGAAGCTTGAAGAGACCATGTTCACACCAACAATTCACACACAAAATAACTAAAATGGAAAACATTGGTTCCCATTCAGCATAGACCCAACAAAGCCTTAGAACGCCTTAGGATTATGTCACATTCATGGTTGGTGTGATTAAAAGTTATATCAGAAAACGCAAAACTAAATATAATATAGCTCACACAGCAGATGCACTGTGACTGTTGCGACACACAGAGAACCAGAACAATGCCCTCCAAAAAGCTGACATTGTAAACATACACAAAATACTGAACACAGGTCAATGTCCCACATTGCCCTACATAAGACATAAGACATGCAAGCACAAAATACTAAATGACTGACCCAACACCACGCATTGCAACATCGTCACAGTGAATCAATCTAATAAATAAATCGAAGCGGAACTCCCCATCGGTGTGTTGCGTGCTCCCGAATCCCGATCCGTAAAGGGGATAACCAAGCCCCGTGGGACGTCGTTGGCGGCTACAGACGAGAGAGGGGGGAGAGTGTGCCTGTACCAGGGCTCATCTCTCTTTATGGATGGCGGCGGAGGAGCTGGAAACTGTCTGGCCAACGGCGGCATCCGAAAGTCCAGTCAGAAGGAGCTACCTGGTGCGCAATCCTTCTAGAGCTACTTCGACATTTTCGGAGCACAGGTCTAGAAGGTTCTTTCAAGGCCAGGTCGGGGCCTTGGAATTGAGATAGCGGCGGCAGATCCCTATAGTTTTAGGGACAACGGCGGCGCTCACAGCCTCAGCGAAGTTACCGACTCCGGATAAACCCGGACCCTCCTCCCGCGGGTTAAAGATTAGGGCCTGGCCTCCCAGTTGGGGGTTGTGCGTGGGGTTAATTCCCTCACCACGTAAAAAAAACAACCAACAGCCTCGGATACGGACGGAATTAATGTTGACGACCCCAGCAAACGTTACAAGGACAACGATTTTCGGTTCTGCATGTGGAATATTAGGTCCCTTAACAGACCGCGTGAAGCCCAAGAACTCGCTGAGGCCCTAGACTGCTACAAAGCAGACAATACCGCAATCCAGGAAGTGCGGTGGAATGGGCCGGGCAAGAAGAGGATGAGAAACTGCGATATCTACTACGGTGATTGCAACAGGGAGAGGCGCTTATTTGGATATGGATTTGTTGTTCGAGGCAGACTTAGGCAAAAAGTCTTAAGCTTTGTCTGTAAAAGCGAACGCCTCATAAGGACAAAGATGACAACAGCAAGCATGACTTCTATGATCTCCTAGAAAGGACTAACGATCAGTGCCCCAGCTTCGACACCAAGATCGTTCTAGGAGATTTTAATGCAAAGCTGGGTAAGGAAGACATCTTTGCCAAAGTCATTGGGAAACACAACCTGCACGACACCACATCCGATAACGAACTCAGGCTGGTGGACTTTGTCACGGGACGTCATCTCTCTGTAGCTAGCACGCGGTTCCCACACCTCAATATCCATAAAGGGGTCGGCTGATTAATCAACCGTCAACCAGATTGATCATGATGCGATCGACGTCAGACACTCCTCCAGCATTCTTGATGTCCAAGCATTTCCTTGTTGTAGCCAAGGGAAGAACTCGGATATGAAGAGATCAACGGAGTCGAGAAAGGACACCACGGTTTGACGTCGGAAAGCTACAATCGCAACGGACTGCTAGGATCTTTGCTGATCGAAGAAGATTGGAGGCGTTGTCAAGAAGCCATCAGAGAAGCTGCCACTGATGTGCTGGGTCTTACGGCACCTACCTAAAAAACTCATGGTTTGACAACGAGTGGAGGCTGGCACATGCAGCGAAGCCGGATGCCTACCAAGCAACGCTGCAACGAACGACGAGAGCTGTTCGTGAGCTCTACGAACAGAGACGAAGGGACGAGACCCGGCTTCTCAGGAGAAAGAAGAAAGAGCACGAGAAGCGCGCGATCGAGGAGATGGAGAGGTGCTACGGTAGGAACGATGTCCGAAAGTTTTACCAGAGGGTGAAACAGTTATCCAGTGGATATAAGGTTCGGACAGAAGCCTGCCGGGACGAGAATGGACAACTAGTAGTAGAGTCACAGTCGATACTGAGAATTTGGAAGAACCACTTCTGCAGACTGCTAAACGGCGATGATGACACCATTACCGCTGTCAGGCAGAATCTTCCACTCAATATGGACGATGATCGACAAGATTTGTGTACTCGCCTGAAGCCGTTTATAAATAACCTGATAGGTCCTTATCAGTGCGGTTTCAGGCCGCGGAAGCCAACCATCGACCAAATCTTCACATTACGACAGATCCTGGAAGAAACCCAAGAAATGCAGATCGACACCCACCACCTATTCGTCGATTTCAAGGCCGCGTATGAAAGTGTGCATAGGGACGAGCTATACAACGCCATGTCTAGTTTTGACATTCCTGCCAAACTCGTCAGGTTGTGCTGCTCCATCAAGGTCGGTAACGATCTCACCGAGACCTTCAATGTCAAAAAAGGTTTTAGACAAGGCGACGCGCTGTCATGTGATTTCTTTAACATCATCCTGGAAAAGATCATGCAAGACTCACACGCCAACACTAGAGGCACGATCTTCCAGAAGTCCGTACAACTGCTAGCATACGCGGATGACATTGAAGTGATTGGCAGAACACAGCGAGCCGTCAATGAGGCGTTTGCTGGCATTGAGGCGGAGGCGGCTAAAATGGTCTAGCGGTGAAGGGGGCAAAACGAATTATATGCTCTCATCAAGAAAGGACACACAACACAATTACAATGGACAGCTATAACTTCGAGGTAGTCAAGGACTTCGTCTACCTCGGCTCCGCAGTAAACAGTAGAAACAACATCAGTACCGATATCAAACGCAGAGTAACTCTTGCCAACCGCTGTTTCTATGGGCTCAAGAGGCAATTGAGTAGTAGAGCCATCTCTCGAAGGACCAAGCTGACTTTATACAAGACCTTGATCATCCCAGTCCTGCTGTACGGCGCGGAGGCTTGGACAATCTCGAATGCGGATGAGGAAGTTCTTGGGCTCTTCGAGAGAAAAGCTCTGCGTGCGATCTTTGGTCCCGTTTGCGTTGACGGTTTCTGGAGGAGAAGATTCAACCACGAACTGTACGGGTTGTACAGCGACATGAATCCAAAGCCTAAGATGACTAGGTCATCTTCTCCAGCGTATGGACAACTCAGCTCCGGCCCGAAGAGTCTTCGACTCCGAACCTGTGGTGCAACGTCCGCGTTTAAGGTGGCACACCCAGGTGGAGAAGGACCTCAACTAACCTGGCGTGCGACACTGGAAACAGCTGGCCAGAGACCGTACTAGCTGGAGAGGCTTGTTGCTTGAGGCCAAGGTCCACCCCGGACTGTAGCGCCAAATAAAGAAGAAGAAGAGTGTTCCCTCCATGTTGGTTTGAATAAAGATGAATGTATTGAATGAACACATGAAGAATTTGAGTGTGCATTTAAGCTGAGGCAACATCAAGAGATAAAAAAAATAAATTAATGGAGAATACTGTTTCGAAAGGGGGATATTTGAAAAAACCAAAATACAGCCGAGCTTCTAAAAATCGAACTTCGATATTTCGAATATTTGATAACTCGAATGAAATTGTTTGGCAATAGCGCCAAGACCGAAATTTACATGTAATTCGACTTCGATAACTCGAATGTCTTGATAAATCGAACAGATTATTTGGCGTTACCTTCGATAAGTCAAATTCTGAAGAGAAATTCCAAAATTGTACGCATTCCTACAAGTTCGTTTTATAAGGGATTGCTTTCGCGGCACTACGTTTGTCCTTTGACCTAGTATAAAGAAAATCGAGGTTTGGGTGAATGTTCTGTGCTGGGGGTAGAGGAAGAAATTATTTTTGATTTTCCGAACTGAACTCCCAAACAAAAGAAATGAGGGAGAAATTCAACTGCAGATGGAATTTGAGGCTTGAAAAAATGCCAGAAATATACAAGGTGTTACGTATGATGATTTTCTGCAGGTGGATGACGATATTGTTACTTAGGAGTTGACCACAGATGAAGAACAGAAGAATCTTCTCAGCTTGACAATAACGATGACAGCGGGAGTGATGTGATAGGGACAGACTTAGCGATAATTGAAGATGATTTGATTCAACCACCTTCAGACGAGTTGGTTTATAATAAGGCTCATAGACAACAAATAATTCTGTGTACCTACAATGGTTTAAATTCCATTTAAGATACATTTTAAAAACTGATTATAACAATCCGTTCCTCAGGCATGTGTAACAGACCATTTTAAATTATAATTATGCTCCTCTACGTTTTATGTGTTATATCGCAGATGCATAAATATTTATATCAATTATGTATTTTACTTGATAAGTCGAATTTTGTTGTGCAAGTGGTGGTTCGATTTATCAAAGTTCAACTGTAAAAGGAAACACGAAATTTTTGTTCACATCGCAAAGTGGTCGATTTAGTGTCATTAACTAGACTTAATTCAGATTTTATTTTTTTTTTATTTTATTCGATTGAAAATGAGTTTTGAAATTGTGCTAGTGACTTTTTTTGAACTTTTCGTAAAACTTGGATATACACGTTTTACTATCTTCGGGCTTTTCTTATGATCAACATTATCCAGAAGGGTTATTGGGTTTTTGAATATCAGATATTGCAAAGCAGCAGTTGCACTGATGACTTGAAAGATGTTCACCGTGTTTGGATGACAATATGTCTCCACCTAAAGGAAGGAGTTGCCATTAAAAGGGCGGATTGACACCTTTAAGAGAAAAAAAATAATGTTACGCTGGGTGTCGGCATTAAAGCTTAACATCATTTAAAGATAATTATCTGCACTTTAAATTACCAAAGTCTTAGGGTTGTACTCAGTTGTGCTTTTTTTATGGACCATCAAATGGAAAAAGGTTAGTTTGCCTCTAGTAAAAAATATATCACCGCATTTACTTAGTTACTATATTAATAAAAAATACACTCAATTTAAAAGTACTAAAAAATAGGATATTCTGACATATTTGCACAGTGGAATCCCTCTGAGTCAAATTGCCACGGGATACCATAATTTGTTCGAGTTAGAGAGAGTTTGACTTAGAGGGAGGTTTTTGTATGTAAAATTGTGTGAAATGTCTTTAAAATGTGGGGAAAATGTTCGAGCTAGAGAGAGACTCGACTTAGGGAGAGTTCACTGTATATCATCACTTTTATTTCACGACCATTTTAAGACAACCTCTTTATCCGCGAAAGGCAAACTCGAAAGTTCGAAAAGATTTATACCTCGAATTGAAATGCTTGCATTGCTGAAGTAATGAAATTTAAAAAAAATTAATTTTTTGTTTCTTGTTATTTAGGTATTTGACTTCTAGACTAGCGGTATTTTTTTCTAATAGAAAATATTTGTTTTTGTACTTATATCCAGCTACGTTGTCCTAAATCGACCACTGTGCACCGCCCAGTAACTGAAACGAAATTATCCTATTCACGTTTCTTGGATTTGATTTGAACGCAAACTTTTTTGATTCACGGTCTGTCCTGCTTGGGATGACTCTTGTATTCTTATTCATTTGGTTGCTTTCACATTTACGACTTTTTGAGCAAGATTTTTTCAAATCCACTTTTGTAAACCCAAGCCACTTTCACACAGGAGATCTTTCAGTCTCTGCAATTGAGATCTCAATTCTGAACTTTTTCTGTTTCCCACTCTCTCTCACACATGCCTCATCGCTTTATCACACATGTATAGCATGCATCCAATACCCAACATTGAGAACATAAGAATAAAACAATTCGAAGAAAATACAAAGAGAGATACAAGAGAATACGAAAAATCCCAAGCAAACTCCGAGCCAGGGTTGCCTCTGAAAAATTAAAGGTAGTCATAAAAGAAGTGTCACTGAGCAGTGTAATGTTACCTTAAGTAGACAAAAAAGTCCGAGTAGATCTTCACACACTTAAATTGAAAGTTATGAGTTATAGAAATCTGACCTCAACAACTAATTAAATTTCAGCGACAAAGCTGATGCGATGTTAATGGAACTGGTTGAACTTTTCGAGTCCGGATGTATTGTTGCATGTGGTGTTGCCAGCTTCGACATCGAATTAAAGATTGGTTTTTTCATCGAACAAGGACCAGCTGGACTTCTGAATTCGCTACGTTTCATCATGCTTAGGAGTAGTGCGGTCTTTTAAGTTCCATCTTCTTATTTTCTTGCAGAAATTTTATTTTTTTCAAATGGGTTTGAGCTTTAAATGGTTCCTTAGGCTGGGAAATAATCCTTAACATATATTGCATTTCATTCTTTTTTTTACCTGGTTTGGTGAAAATCTTCAACAAGACGCTGTGGCGTAGTGGGTAAGTGCGTCGACCCAGTCGATTACATACCCCCGTGGAGTACAGACGTGTTCGACCTTTGTGTGTGAAAAGAAAGAACAAATTGGCGCGCAAAAAAATCATTAGCTCAATAGTTTAGCGGCAGTGCAACCGAACAAAAAATTATTAGATTACGAAGTGCGAGTGCAAGTGAGATAGAGACAATAGAGCAACCCATGCTCGAAAAAATGGGTGACGCTGAACAGGTGGCTGGTACATCAGGCCACCAGTCGAAGCAAGAAGGGGGAAAGAAGAAACGGAAAAAGCTTCAACTGAAGCCAAATCTGGTGAAGTGCCGTTACACGGCTGCCTCACGCGATGCCAAAGTTGCGGTAGGTGCAGCATCATCAGCAGAAGCAATAGTGTGCGTTCGCTGGTAGTGGCGGGGGAGGTTCGCTTACGGTGTAAGTGAGAACTCTTACCGTGCTCTGACGTCATCCATGTCAGATGACGAGGAAGATGACGAGCGGGAAGAGCTGGTTAACAGTCAGAAGCAGAGGGAGCAGCTGGACGCTCATATCCAGTTCCTTAAAAAAAAAAAACTGAAGAACAGAAAAGCGACCAAAGAAGCTGCAGAGCAGCAGCAGCAACAACAACAGCAACAGCATCAACCATATTAGTGTGGCTTCAGATTAAGGAAGTCCACCATCGATTTCAAGGCCGCATATGACAGCGTGCATAGGGACGAGCTATACAATGCCATGTCTAGTTTTGACATTCCTGCCAAACTTGTCAGGTTGTGCAGGATGACGATGGAGAACTCTCGCTGCTCCATCAAATAAGGTAACGAACTCACCGAGACCTTCAATGTCAAAAAAGGATTTAGACAAGGCGACGCGCTGTCATGTGATTTCTTTAACATCATCCTGGAACAGATCGTGCAAGACTCACACGCCAACACTAGAGGCACGATCTTCCAGAAGTCCGTACAACTGCTAGCATAGGCGGATGACATTGTCGTGATTGGCAGAACACAACGAGCCGTCAATGAAGCGTTTGCTGGCATTGAGGCGGAAGCGGCTAAAATGGGTCTAGCGGTGAAGGGGGCAAAACGAATTATATGCTCTCATCAAGAAAGGACACACAACACACTTACAATGGACAGCTATAACTTCGAGATAGTCAACGACTTCGTCTACCTCGGCTCTGCAGTAAACAGTAGAAACAACATCAGTACCGAGATCAAACGCAGAGTAACTCTTGCCAACCGCTGTTTCTATGGGCTCAAGAGGCAATCGAGTAGTAGAGCCATCTCTCGAAGGACCAAGCTGATTTTATACAAGACCTATATCATCCCAGTCCTGCTGTACGGCGCGGAGGCTTGGACAATCTCGAATGCGGATGAGGAAGTTCTTGGGCTCTTCGAGAGAAAAGCTCTGCGTGCGATCTTTGGTCCCGTTTGCGTTGACGGTTTCTGGAGGAGAAGATTCAACCACGAACTGTACGGGTTGTACAGCGACATGAATCCAAAGCCTAAGATGACTAGGTCATCTTCTCCAGCGTATGGACAACTCAGCTCCGGCCCGAAGAGTCTTCGACTCCGAACCTGTGGTGCAACGTCCGCGTTTAAGGTGGCACACCCAGGTGGAGAAGGACCTCAACTAACCTGGCGTGCGACACTGGAAACAGCTGGCCAGAGACCGTACTAGCTGGAGAGGCTTGTTGCTTGAGGCCAAGGTCCACCCCGGACTGTAGCGCCAAATAAAGAAGAAGAAGAGTGTTCCCTCCATGTTGGTTTGAATAAAGATGAATGTATTGAATGAACACATGAAGAATTTGAGTGTGCATTTAAGCTGAGGCAACATCAAGAGATAAAAAAAATAAATTAATGGAGAATACTGTTTCGAAAGGGGGATATTTGAAAAAACCAAAATACAGCCGAGCTTCTAAAAATCGAACTTCGATATTTCGAATATTTGATAACTCGAATGAAATTGTTTGGCAATAGCGCCAAGACCGAAATTTACATGTAATTCGACTTCGATAACTCGAATGTCTTGATAAATCGAACAGATTATTTGGCGTTACCTTCGATAAGTCAAATTCTGAAGAGAAATTCCAAAATTGTACGCATTCCTACAAGTTCGTTTTATAAGGGATTGCTTTCGCGGCACTACGTTTGTCCTTTGACCTAGTATAAAGAAAATCGAGGTTTGGGTGAATGTTCTGTGCTGGGGGTAGAGGAAGAAATTATTTTTGATTTTCCGAACTGAACTCCCAAACAAAAGAAATGAGGGAGAAATTCAACTGCAGATGGAATTTGAGGCTTGAAAAAATGCCAGAAATATACAAGGTGTTACGTATGATGATTTTCTGCAGGTGGATGACGATATTGTTACTTAGGAGTTGACCACAGATGAAGAACAGAAGAATCTTCTCAGCTTGACAATAACGATGACAGCGGGAGTGATGTGATAGGGACAGACTTAGCGATAAGTGAAGATGATTTGATTCAACCACCTTCAGACGAGTTGGTTTATAATAAGGCTCATAAAACAACAAATAATTCTGTGTACCTACAATGGTTTAAATTCCATTTAAGATACATTTTAAAAACTGATTATAACAATCCGCTCCTCAGGCATGTGTAACAGACCATTTTAAATTATAATTATGCTCCTCTACGTTTTATGTGTTATATCGCAGATGAATAAATATTTATATCAATTTTGTATTTTACTTGATAAGTCGAATTTTGTGCAAGTGGTGGTTCGATTTATCGAAGTTCAACTGTAAAAGGAAACACGAAATTTTTGTTCACTTCGCAAAGTGGTCGATTTAGTGTCATTAACTAGACTTAATTCAGATCTTATTTTTTTTTATTTTATTCGATTGAAAATGAGTTTTGAAATTGTGCTAGTGACTTTTCTTGAACTTTTCGTAAAACTTGGATATACACGTTTTACTATCTTCGGGCTTTTCTTATGATCAACATTATCCAGAAGGGTTATTGGGTTTTTGAATATCAGATATTGCAAAGCAGCAGTTGCACTGATGACTTGAAAGATGTTCACCGTGTTTGGATGACAATATGTCTCCACCTAAAGGAAGGAGTTGCCATTAAAAGGGCGGATTGACACCTTTAAGAGAAAAAAAATAATGTTACGCTGGGTGTCGGCATTAAAGCTTAACATCATTTAAAGATAATTATCTGCACTTTAAATTACCAAAGTCTTAGGGTTGTACTCAGTTGTGCTTTTTTTATGGACCATCAAATGGAAAAAGGTTAGTTTGCCTCTAGTAAAAAATATATCACCGCATTTACTTAGTTACTATATTAATAAAAAATACACTCAATTTAAAAGTACTAAAAAATAGGATATTCTGACATATTTGCACAGTGGAATCCCTCTGAGTCAAATTGCCACGGGATACCATAATTTGTTCGAGTTAGAGAGAGTTTGACTTAGAGGGAGGTTTTTGTATGTAAAATTGTGTGAAATGTCTTTAAAATGTGGGGAAAATGTTCGAGCTAGAGAGAGACTCGACTTAGGGAGAGTTCACTGTATATCATCACTTTTATTTCACGACCATTTTAAGACAACCTCTTTATCCGCGAAAGGCAAACTCGAAAGTTCGAAAAGATTTATACCTCGAATTGAAATGCTTGCATTGCTGAAGTAATGAAATTTAAAAAAAATTAATTTTTTGTTTCTTGTTATTTAGGTATTTGACTTCTAGACTAGCGGTATTTTTTTCTAATAGAAAATATTTGTTTTTGTACTTATATCCAGCTACGTTGTCCTAAATCGACCACTGTGCACCGCCCAGTAACTGAAACGAAATTATCCTATTCACGTTTCTTGGATTTGATTTGAACGCAAACTTTTTTGATTCACGGTCTGTCCTGCTTGGGATGACTCTTGTATTCTTATTCATTTGGTTGCTTTCACATTTACGACTTTTTGAGCAAGATTTTTTCAAATCCACTTTTGTAAACCCAAGCCACTTTCACACAGGAGATCTTTCAGTCTCTGCAATTGAGATCTCAATTCTGAACTTTTTCTGTTTCCCACTCTCTCTCACACATGCCTCATCGCTTTATCACACATGTATAGCATGCATCCAATACCCAACATTGAGAACATAAGAATAAAACAATTCGAAGAAAATACAAAGAGAGATACAAGAGAATACGAAAAATCCCAAGCAAACTCCGAGCCAGGGTTGCCTCTGAAAAATTAAAGGTAGTCATAAAAGAAGTGTCACTGAGCAGTGTAATGTTACCTTAAGTAGACAAAAAAGTCCGAGTAGATCTTCACACACTTAAATTGAAAGTTATGAGTTATAGAAATCTGACCTCAACAACTAATTAAATTTCAGCGACAAAGCTGATGCGATGTTAATTGAACTGGTTGAACTTTTCGAGTCCGGATGTATTGTTGCATGTGGTGTTGCCAGCTTCGACATCGAATTAAAGATTGGTTTTTTCATCGAACAAGGACCAGCTGGACTTCTGCATTCGCTACGTTTCATCATGCTTAGGAGTAGTGCGGTCTTTTAAGTTCCATCTTCTTATTTTCTTGCAGAAATTTTATTTTTTTCAAATGGGTTTGAGCTTTAAATGGTTCCTTAGGCTGGGAAATAATCCTTAACATATATTGCATTTCATTCTTTTTTTTACCTGGTTTGGTGAAAATCTTCAACAAGACGCTGTGGCGTAGTGGGTAAGTGCGTCGACCCAGTCGATTACATACCCCCGTGGAGTACAGACGTGTTCGACCTTTGTGTGTGAAAAGAAAGAACAAATTGGCGCGCAAAAAAATCATTAGCTCAATAGTTTAGCGGCAGTGCAACCGAACAAAAAATTATTAGATTACGAAGTGCGAGTGCAAGTGAGATAGAGACAATAGAGCAACCCATGCTCGAAAAAATGGGTGACGCTGAACAGGTGGCTGGTACATCAGGCCACCAGTCGAAGCAAGAAGGGGGAAAGAAGAAACGGAAAAAGCTTCAACTGAAGCCAAATCTGGTGAAGTGCCGTTACACGGCTGCCTCACGCGATGCCAAAGTTGCGGTAGGTGCAGCATCATCAGCAGAAGCAATAGTGTGCGTTCGCTGGTAGTGGCGGGGGAGGTTCGCTTACGGTGTAAGTGAGAACTCTTACCGTGCTCTGACGTCATCCATGTCAGATGACGAGGAAGATGACGAGCGGGAAGAGCTGGTTAACAGTCAGAAGCAGAGGGAGCAGCTGGACGCCTATATCCAGTTCCTCAAAAAAAAAAAAACTGAAGAACAGAAAAGCGACCAAAGAAGCTGCAGAGCAGCAGCAGCAACAACAACAGCAACAGCATCAACAGCGGAGGCAACAACTTCAGCAACCGGTGGCAGCCAATAAGGAGAGACTCCCTCCAGAAATACAACATATTACATTAAGAACAGAGGGGCCTTAAGACTTAAGGCTTTCTGTCCACAGTTCATCAGTGGCAGATTTGCCGTAAAAGAAGAACTAACGACGACCGGGGTCGAGTTCTTTTCATATACCCCGATACTGATCCCGAGGAGATCCTCGCTATGCTGCGCCAAGCGCAGAGCGACGATGTCCAGGTTGTTGGGGTTAAGCCCTTCATCACTGCGGCATCGAGAAGAGAGAGCAGGAAGCTTCCGTTCTTCCTAGTCCAGGTCAGCGCAGATAGCAAAGTAGATAGCCTAAAGCGAATCAATCTTTTAGGCACTATTGATGTCAAATGTGCGACATTAGAAAAGACAAGGCACACACTCCAGTGTGCTCGGTGTCAAAGGTTCGGGCATGTCGCAGCGAACTGTAGTATGAAGTCTCGCTGCGTCAAATGCGCAGGAACCCACATCAAAGGGGAATATCCATTAGGAACGGATAAGATTGTCGACAGGAATACAAAAATAGAGAAATGGAAGTGCGTCGACTCCTAGGTTCGATACCCGAATTTACCACCTTTGATAACGGCTCCAACTCTTTCGAGTCACTGACAATGCTCAAAGAGTATTCCTGTCTAGAAAAAGCTTCTCAAATTCGCCGTTCGGAGTCGGCATAAAACTGTAGGTCCCTTCTACTCGTGAAAGAACAATAGCACGCACAACACGTGTGGTTGCTGAGATGCTAGGCCCAGGTCCACCTCGGACTGTCGCCTCATCCATATTATTATTATTATTATAATTCGAGCGGTCTTGTACGTTAGAGTCTGCGTACTAAATGTCTCATATCCAAAGTTTGGAGGATACCATTGTTACAATGATCATGAAGTCTGATTCTTAGCTTTCCAGCGTCGTTTGTTATTTCATCGTCGACGGTAGTTATCCCTAGGTCCATTTGTATATCACAATTCCTGAGATACTAAGGAGCTTTCGCAATATCCAGTACAATTTTATTTTGAAAGGACTGAATAAATCCTCTGTTATTTGCTTTGCTTCAACCCCAAAGTTGTACGCCGTAGGTCCATATAAGCTTCAGTACTTGCTTGTATAATAGTACATGCTTAACCTGGAGAGCCTTCCAAGCAACCAGTACATCTCTCTATACCGGTGCTCGAGCTCATCCCGTTTCTTTTTCACGTGGCCCTTCCACTTGAGTTTCGCATCGAGAGTCATGCTAAGATATTTTGCTTCAATAGCGTACTGTTTTTGTACAATTTAATGAAACCTGGTAGATTTTTAATATTTCTGTAGGTAAAATTTAAACGCGTTGATTTGGTCTCTTGAGAGCATTTTGACCATTCGTTTATTTTGTCTAGAGCTCGTTGCAGTTTTTCAATTGAGGGCAAGGCAACTGAGCTTCCCGTTGCCATGATCTCTGTGTCATCCGCAAGTGTAGCCACAAGTGTACCCTTAGTTTGGGGTATGGGTGCATGTATTTTGATGAAATTTTGGTTTGCCCGCACCATCTGTTCTTATGCGTGCATGATTGTATATCCCTTCCCCGGAAGCGCATAATGCTTGAAATACTCGACAATCACTGCTTCGTGTTTGGGAAAGAAGACTATGAGGTGAACACCCTTGGTGATGAATTTCAGGAAATGTACCAGAACTAGCTTCACAAACTCCGACATTCGGAAGCAGCTTAAAATTGAAAATTTCCTTCACCCCGTCACGGGGATCAGCATGCACGGCAGGGTGAGCAGGTTCAACTTGGCTGTCACCGGAGTTTCTTTTATTCATCGGCGCCGCATTGCCATTCAGACGACCACACCGTTCCAGGAACACAAGCTTATGTTGATATCACTGTTCATTATTTTGGAAAAAAACATACAAGCGAATTATTGATGCGCGATACAACGTACCAGAAATTAATTGCTCAAGTTTCACACCATCAGGTGGTGAAACAACAACTTTTCTTTCCAGGAACACATTCTTTGTTCACTTGATGTGGAACTGTTGGCAGCTCAAGTCGGGGAGAATATTAAGGCCTCTCGTTTGGCGCGAGGGACCGAGAATACAAAGCCCTCGCGTTTAACGCGATGCCATGGATCCGGGTATATTGGTACTAAGAATCTCATGAGCTTAATTCAATACCAAGTATTATGTATAAAGGTCTATAGTTGCTATTAAAAAGGATTGTATACAGAGTATCATACTGAGTACAGATTAGTCCAGCGGCTTCAAAGTTATACATTACATTCTCTTGAACATCCGGTTCGTACAAGGGGATGATATATCTTTTCATGGAAATCTTCTTATCTGCTTATCCATTGGGGAGTGGTGGGAGGGCAGTGTGCAGTGTGCACATAGCCAATGCACGGCTAATCAGCAGTAATGCTCCACTGAGTCCAGGAGTGTTGCCGGACTTAATACGATCATATCGCATCCTGTGCTCACTAAGCAGGCACCCAATTGATTGCATTGTATACAAGGCACGATATGGAAGAAGAAATACGTGGACGATGTGTAGCTCTTTCTCTTCGGAGAGAAAACCACCTGAAGCACATGAGCCACTTGAGTTGCAAAGCACACTCTACACAACAAGGGACGAAAGTGAATAATTCATAAGGCGGATGTACCCAATGTCTTCTTCATGCAGTGATTTAAGCCTCTGCCTTTCTCTTTGGTCTCAGAGTGCATATCTTCAGTGCAAACGAAAGTTCTGCGTGTCATCTTTTGCGTTGATATAACTAGGAACTTTACACATCCTAGGGCTTTTTTCTCCTTCATAGTGAGGAAGGAGGAATCCTTAGCGTCCAGGATACATTCAATGTGTCGTGCTTTGAGTAATTCACTTTTCCCTTCCACGAGTGAAGGAACAATAGCACGCACAACACGAGTGGCAGGTCCGCCTCGGACTGTCGCGCCACCCATGTTATATTATTATTACTACTGTATCTTTCAAATTTCTTTCTGATGTGGCATTTAACTCTATTTTGAGTTATTCAACACGAATGTCCTAGCTATTCTTAGTAAAAATAGTACAGTTGGATTATTCATTGCATTATCCTAAGAAAAATAAATAAATAAAAGTATCCACTTGCAGGTGACTACCCCAACTCCAAAGAGCAGACCCCTTGTTTCCATCCACAACTCACATCGCGGCTTCCACACTACTCCTCCCTGAGCTGATGTCCTGAGTTTACCCGGTCTCAGTAGCCAGGCACACATAAAAAATGCGAAATAATTTCTCAGTTTGTTCATGCTGCTTCGTGCTCCCTTGGCAATCTTGAAAAACCACCCAAGATAAAACTGCAAACAACAGGAACCATCTCATCACCGTATGTTTACCCATTCGCGCCAGATATGAACACAAGCTGATGATGATCACAGGCGAACCACCATCAGCGCCAAACGGAAACTTGCTCGCTGAGGGCTGTTTTTAAGATACACCAACGCCAAGTTTTCGAAGGAAATCTCCTCGAGTTATTACAACACCTTGGATGAAAATCGATTCTCTTCATTACGCTTCTAATGGAGCACTTTAGATTTCCCATCTCCGACAATTAATTAGCCCCACAGAGGCAGCCACTCAGCGTGCAGAGATGGATGTGGCCCGTTCCTCACAGAGGAGAGGACATTTCGCTCTCGTCCTCAGACGCAAGCACACCGGAAGTCGAAGCGCGTGTCTGTGCAGACAAAGGAAGTGAAATATTAATTTGTTGGCAAATTTATAATTGAACTTCCATTGATTTTTCATTGAGGTCTGCGCAAACAAGTGGTTCTTGATGGGACCGGATCCATCCCAGTGGAACAGAACGATGGCGGGAGCGAGGGAATTCATCGATTCGGTCGTGTGTGGGAGTTGCGGTGAACACGTAATCATTTTTATCGATTGCAGCCTGTTATGAACCCCTTATAATTGAATTGGCGAGCAAAGCCCCTTAATTAACGCGCTGATCAATCTGCTGTTTTCTATACGATAATTAAGGCCTGGTGCGTGATGTGTTTGCCGAGTGGTTGTGGCGGATGCATTATTTCACAGGCGGCCTTGTGTAATCATACATTTTCCACTCTGTTAGACAGCCAAATGAAATTGAACGAATATTGTTATTCAAGAATTAGCGGAAATCAAGGCTCTTGTTCGTGAGCACACTGTATGTGCACAGTGTGCGCTGAAATTCTTGTCTAAAGACATGGCATTGAGTGCTAGTATGTACACAATGAGTTGTTTGCTCCCTTACCCCACACACTGTCTGCAAACCGCATCTAAAGCACGGTGAGGCTAAGCTATGGGGCTTCAGTCATTTGCTTGGGGAACTTGCCCAGAATAACATTTCAGATCAAGGACCTAGCTCCGAACTGGAAAAAAATCCCGGACCTTTAAGCTCTGCAATAACTTACTTATTTTACTTATTTTACTTTGGTTTTTTTTGAGCTGTAAAGAGGCTATTAGGTGAGAGAGTTGAGTTTCCGGACATACAAAGCCAACCCCACTGGGGAAAACCGGAAGAAGTTTAAACGGGCCAGAAATGACTGCAATGCAACTATCAGACGTGTGAAATTCTCTTATGAGCAAAAGTTGAGGCAAAAAGTGCTACAATGTCCCAAGGGTAGCAAAAACTTTTGGTCATTTGTAAGAAACTCGTCTTCAATTCCCACGCTCATTTACAATGACATTCCAGCTGTCAGCTCTTTAGACAAAACTTATCTGCTTGCGGCTCATTTTCAGCTAGCTTAACACTGCCAGATTCCAATTTGTCTCCACCTGTACTTGAGAGCGTTGATTTCACCATGGGACAAATCCACTTCCGCACTCGTACAGTTGCAAGAGTACTGAAAGATCTCGACGTGCACAAATCCGCTGGCCCGGATGGTATTCCCCCTATACTTCTGAAGAGGTGTTCTTCTGTGCTGGCAAAACCACTTCGTAAGCTTTTTCATCTGTCCTACTCTTTAGGTCTCTTTCCGAGCAGTTGGAAAACGGCACTTGTCCAGCCAGTCCCTGAAAAGGGCGAATCTTCGTCACCCACCTCGTACCGACCCATAGCACTTACGTCCCTTCTTTCTAAGGTCATGGAAACGCTGATAAATCGTCTTCTTATGAAATATCTTGAATCGCGGAAGCTTCTTAATGACCGACAATATGGTTTCCGCAGCGACAGGTCCACTGGTGATCTGATAGCTTATCTCACCGAAAAGTGGAACCAGTCTTTGCACAATGCAGGAGAAAGCAAGATCGTTGCGCTTGATATTTCTAAAGCATTTGACAGAGTTTGGCATCAAGCTCTCTTGTCGAAAATGCGTGCCTATGATTTCGATGAATCTCTTCTTCTATGGATTAGAAATTACCTTTCGAACCGTTCAATTCAAGTTATTTTGGATGGGTTCAAGTCTGATATCCACCAAATTAATGCTGGTGTTCCCCAAGGCTGAGTTCTGTCTCCGACACTCTTTCTCATTTTTATAAATGATCTCCTGTCTGTTACTTCTAATCCAATCCATCCCTTCGCTGATGACAGCACCCTTAGCTTTTCATATTCGTTCCATGATTCACGACCCCGCCCTTCGGCCGTAGAATTGGAACGGCAGCGTATGTTAAGCACGTTGAATTCTGATCTTGACAGCATAATTAACTGGGGAAAAACAATAGAGTGGAATTCAATGCTTCAAAAACTCAATGATGTCTGCTGTCACTCAAGCGAACCCTTCATAATCAGCCATTATCCATGAATGGCGCTTGTTTCGATGAAACCGGAAAGCTTTCCATTCTTGGTATGTGTATCAACACAACACTTAGTTGGAGCGATCACATATTTGAGGTCGCCAAAAATGCTGCGAAATGTTTAGGTTTTCTTAATCGATGCAAGAAATATTTCACCCCTTCTGATTTGGCTTTAATTTATAAGGCGTACATCCGCCCCAAGCTTGAGTATAACGCGCATATCTGGTCTGGTGCCCCCAAGACCACACTGCACCTACTTGATAGAATCCAAAAGCGAGCGATAAAACTTATAGGAGACAACAATATCGCAGAGTCATTAGACTCGCTCGAACATCGACGTACCGTCTCTTCTTTGTCCGTGTTTTATCGTTATTTCAACAAACGATGCTCAAGTGAGCTAGCCAACTGCATTCCTCCTCTCCATGAATTCACCCGCAATACTCGTCTCGCCAGGAATGCCCATCAGTATACCCTTAAGCCTACTTTCGGACGCACAGTTAAATTCAGAGACTCGTTCTTCAGCCGCACTGCACGAATATGGAATGCCCTTCCCAAACTAATATTTCCCACAGACTACAACCCGCAGATATTTAAGACCAATCTCCCTTTCTCCCTCTATACCTTCGTTCCGTGCTGTGTCTTGACCCCGGACACATAAGGGTATTAGCAATCCCTTGAGCACGCTCAAATTATAAAAAAAAAAGAAAAAAAAAACGGATTGTTTGTGAATGTCCATAAATTACTCTTGCAATGTATAAATGCTGATCCATGTTCAATATTAAAAAATCATTGTTAGTTAATTTATCTCAATTTGCTACGGTTCATCACTATTTATTATTCATTATTATTTATTATTGCATTATTACATCTCAAATAATTTATTGTTCAATTTTTGCTCTGACTCAATGTACTCTTCTAGCCGCTCGAGAATTAGCCCATATTTCCCAACAACAATGATGGTTCATTGACCATCGCGCCACTAGCGACTGTGCAGACATTCTTCATTACTAGCATCACATACACATGTACACTTGTGCATGGTTACTCAATTTCGTCGTGTGTGTGCTTAGGCAAGCGAGGATGGTTGATGATGCTTGCAGAAGCTGATTTTTAAGAATCTGAGCCGTAAGGTCTTCGACTCCGAACCAGTGGGACAACGCAATAGAGGACGCCCACGGAACCGATGGCGCACCCAGGTGGAGAAGGACCTCAATCAACTTGGTGTGCGCAGTTGGAGACAGCTGGCAAAAAGTTTTTATATTGCACTCATCGCGAGACTAAGTTTGAAATCAAGTCGTTGTCAGATGAAGAGCAAGAGATATTATACTGATTGCTTAGTTTTAGAATTCTATCTGAGACCATTTCAATGTTAGCCATTTTATGTAGTTCCTCTGTTGAGAAAAACCAGGGAAGATTGAGTATCATTTTGAGCAATTTGTTTTGTGCTATTTGCAGCTTGCGCAGACGGCTTCTTGCACACTTGCCCCACACAGGAGATCCGTAAAACATAATTGCTTGGAATATTGCTTTGAAGATTAATAATTTTTTGGCGTCACTCAAATTCGAATTCCGGCATATGAATGGGTAGAGCACTCTTATTGTCGTATTAACCTTTCTAATAACTTCCTGAACATGAAGATTGAATGTAAGTCGCTTATCTAAATATATGCCAAGATACTTTACATTCGATTTCCACTCAACTTGAGTACCGTTGATAAGGAGATTGTTGCTTGGAAGTAAGCAGGCTTTTCTTTTACGAGTGAAAAAGATAGCCTGAGTCTTAGAAGCATTAATGTTTATTTTCCAATCACTACAATATACTTCAACAACATTTAAACCAGATTGCAAATTAGTTTCAATGTTGAAACCAATTGCATCTGAAGAATAAATGCAAGTGTCGTCAGCGAATAAGGCAATGTTACAGTTTGTCAAGTTGGGGAAGTCAGAAGTATATATATCAAAGAGGACTGGACTAATAACAGAACCTTGTGGAACACCTGCATTAATCATTCGATTTCCTGAAAGACTTTGGTTTATCGACACATTGAAACTTCGGGATGATAGGAACGATTGAATAATTTTAATTATATACACACAATAAAATACACAATAATTTGATATTCATAAACTGAATAAACCTAGTGTTGAATTTGCTTGATTTTTTTTGTATTATTTATTCTGTCGATCGTTCGTTCTCAATCACAGCTGATTTGTCAGTTTTCGTTTGTTTTGAGCTTAGTTTGGTTTGGCAGTTCATCATGAATAGACAGAGAGACACGCCGTGGAGGGCATGGGCCTGTGCATCCGACAGCAAAGTTGTTCATTCATCTCAATTTGGCGAAATGCTGGCAATAATTCCTGTCCCTGCGAGTTGACATACAGGCTCCTCGTGGCGCCCTTTAAAGTGCATCCACGGCAACCGCTTATAGGTAAGCTAATGTATGCAGGTTCGGTGGTTTCCGTGAGGTCCCATTACAAACAACGTGCATTCGATGAACTTGCGGAGGCCCTAGGTGCCTACAAGGAAGACATCACCGCCACCTACTGCACGCGCGATGGCATGGGTCAAGCAAGACCATATTACGGCGACAGTTACAGACAGTGAAGGTAGCACGGGTTAAGATGTGGATTCGTTGTGTGAGGCAGACTCAGGCCTCATAACAATCCGCCTCAAGGCTACATTCGGTAACAATCAGCCTAATCTGGAGAACAGAGATGACGATTACAAAGATAACTTATCCGATCTCGTAGAAAGAACATATATCAATACCCCAGCCATGACATAAAGATTGTCCTGGGAGAATGTCAAGTTGTGTGCAAAAATGGGCAGATGCTGTTGCAAATTTGACTTCATGTACTGTAAAAAGTTCTGCAGACAACAAGCAGCATATATAGCGACGCTGCATAGAAGAATGTTAGCGAGCTCTAAAACTTTAAAGAAGGGAAGAGCAGAACCTTCTAGAAGAAAAAAGGGAAACGCTTTAGGAGAGACCTATCGCGAAAATGGAAAGGTGTTATGGCAGGAATAATGTCTAACAGCCGATTGGTATGAAATTCGGAAGAGGGACAACTCGAAGTAGAGTCGTAGTCGGCACTGAGAATTTGGATGGATCACTTCTGTGGCTGTTCAACGATATCACTGCCAAGCAATTTTTTCCGGACGATGACAGATGAGAATTCCGTCTTCACGACATAGGCGAAGTCAAGATAGCGACATCGACACTAAAGTCGAATGAAGTTGCTGGAGCAGACAGCACAGATATTTTTAAGGCAGAAGATGATGATGGGAGATTGAACCGCGAAGGAACCACTCTATGGATCCAAAGTAGATTAAGGTGGCTAGATCATGTAGAGCTCACAAACTTTGCAATAAGGGTTCACACGAAACCGATGGCCACAGGCAGAGAAGAACCTCAGCCACCTTGGTATGCAAGATTGGAGGCAGCTTGCTAAATATCGTACCCGCTGGAGAGGCTTGTTTGCTTAATCCCAGGTCCACCCGAACTGTAGCGACGGTAAAAGAAGTAAGTGTCTCACTCCAGGTTGGCGTGTACTACACGTTCAAATTTATTTCGAATAACATGACTCAGTTTGAGAAACTCAAGCTAACGTCATTTTCGAAGACATCTTCTTCTTCTTCAGGTGGCGGCACACTCCGGGGTGGACGTGGGCCTCAACCAGTAAGCCTCTCCAGCCGGCACGATCTTTTGCCAGCTGTCTCCAACAGCGCACACCAAGTTGGTTTCGAAAACATCATGACATTAAAAAAGTCACTGTTTGTAGAACCAGTGGTCACAGTCGGTGAGCACAACAGAGACATAATTATTAAGCTTATCGTTCAGCACTTGGACTATGGAAGACAATATTCGACGCTTTATTGCCAAAATACATAGAGCCTGATGTTTTTTTTTTTTCTTTTTTTCAATGCACATTTTGTTTTTATTTTAATGAAAGAAACTTACTTGCTAGACAAAATATACTTAAAACTAGCTTAAATATCTTAAATAACTTATTGTAATTAAACCTAATTTACTGACCCTATGCGAGTACTCTAAGCTATTCTAATTTATAATTATTTGTAACTTTCGGCTTAAACAACGTTTTTTTAGTCTTTAGAGACAGTATTTTATTAATTTGAGTTACCAAGAAAACTTGAAAAACTTGGTTTAACCTAGCTAACCTATGAAAAAAAAAAACTTAAAACTAACTTAATAATACCTTAACCTAACTTAACCTAACATAACCTTAAGATTACCTTAAATATGTCCGCAAGAGGCAGACGTGTGCAACTAGGCGTATATGTTATGTATATGCATAACATATACACGCCGTGGTGCACCTTATTTTGATTTTTTATAATTTTTGTCTTAAAATAACTAAATTCTATTCTACTAATACTATGGTCAACTGTATCACCGTTTGGAAGAGCCAAGGCCGGCGGAGACCGGTTCTGGTGCAACCACCAATAAAAGTGCCGTTCACTCTCTCCTGTCCCGAGTAGAGATCGCTCTACCGAATCGGAGGAGATCCTCGTGGCTGCGAGCGACATCCGGCTCGTATTCGAGTCGCCTGTCCACTGTTCGGCGTACGACATGAAATATCAGCGGACATCCCTCCGTATCCTGTATTAGGCCAATTTGATCGAAATAGAGGAATGCTTCAGGTGGAATAAGGCCGTTGAGGTGCACTCTTTCGTGGTACATAGCATTTGGGTAGTAAGCCCCAAAGATCAGACTGTTCGAAGAAGTCATAGCCTTCTGCCTTCTGATCAGTTTAATAATAAAATTATATATCCTGTTCAAGTTTGCCTCGTTTTACAGGACCTCTTTAGGATAGTACTTCTTTTACTCAGACTCGGGTGTGAGATACAGACGGAGACAGCTCCTAAGACACTGCCTTTCTAACACCCTCATCTTTTCCATCTGGGAAGGACACTGGTCAACAAAAACGCACTTTCTTTTTTCTGTTGCATGAGGCAAATCTTTTGTTGCAACTGCCAAATATATCCTTGATTTTTATCCAACAGCTCTAGTTTCCTAGATACAGCTTATGTCCACATTTTTGTATTACTAACACTTAATGTTCATACAGCCTTGAAAAGCCTTCGTCTTTTCCTATGTCCACGTCTACGATCCCAAATATTTCATCATGGAACAACATGGCCGCTAGCTTGTTGTACATCTGTCAAATTGGCCGCTGCCATGTTGTACATCTGTCAAATTGGCTGTCGTTTATCCAGTCTGAGTTGCCAAAACCACTGTGGACACGTGCAAATGATAAAGTTGTTTAATCAAAAATGGAGTTCTCGCATTACGCGGGAAACATTTCGCGCATTTCGCCGATCTAACGGGTGCCATGATCGGTCTATCGATGAGGCCCCTAATTTGGGAAGAAACAAATGCACATGAGATCCAAAAGTGTCCAATGAATCCCGAAGAGTCACTGTTTGGTGTGGAATTTGTGCTGTCAGCGGGATCAATCCATAATTCTTTGAGAACGACGCTTGCCATTATTCAGTACATCTGTTGTCAAAATATAAAAAGGTTATGGACATAATGTCATCGATGGGCCTTTCAAAGGAATAAACAAGGTCTATGATAGAGGAAGCGCTTAACAAAAGGCCTTTTATTAGAATTGATGGTCCGAGGTACGCTGCCATTAGGTCCAAGTTGATGTTTATCTCCATCTGGACAACACGGCTTTATCCCCCCTTTCAGAAAAAAAAAAAAAAAACTTAACGAAAAGCTAAACTTTTAACCCCGACTGTTTCATTGAGTAGCACATAAAAATGCGTCTCTTTTGCTATAAAACTCATTCACCGGCAAGTGAAACAATGTTTCGCTCAAGCGAAATGCTCGGTTTCAACGGCAGGTCCTTAAGAGGACGAAGGTGATGTGGCTTATTGTTTTGCTAACTAACCACGAAATAACTACACACAAGATGGATTATGGTTGTATTTACCTTGTGCGGCCGACACAGCACAAATGAAAGGGGCGGGCGATAAAAACGAGTGTGTAAACCTAATTATTACATGTAAATGCCATCAACTTACATCTTAAGGGATATGTCATGGGCTGCCGTCGTAAACTTCTGTTTTAGTTATGTGGGGCATTAATTTTTTGTATTTTCTTTTACACCATATTGACGCCCTTTCGAAAGTGGGCGGCGGTACAGTAAGGGGCGACGACGGTGAAGGGAGTCGTTGGACAGTTCATCACTGGGCTGACTGAGGGCGTCGCGTCGGATCATTTGTATCCATGAAAGAATCTGTCACTATTCCAGCAGAACATACGCCAATTCAATGTCATGGATGTTAACACAGGCTGAACACTACCTCTTCCCTCAATCATCGCACTAAATATTAAAGGCGTCCAAGAGGGCTTAAAGTGAAGTCGACAGTGTCTTCCACATCATTCATCTTGCCACAACTGAAAGTGGTATCCCACACACACGCCCGCCACACTCACACACATCGCATCATCTAAATAGAACGCCACATAATCTCGGGAAAGGGCAACACTGAACACATCCCCATTACCCGCTCAAAGTACGTGCGCTCCATACACGAATGACATAACGAGACAATAATTCTGAATATTACTTTGAAGAGGACACGGCAAAGCGCCCGAAGAATCAGTATTTCGGATGCTTGGATTTTTACGGCCAACTCTTTTGAATGGTAATAATGTGCGCGCGTGTGTTTGTGTGTGTGTGATGACGACAGTGGTGAACCCAACCGAAGCCACAACCCATCCTTCCACTTGAGTGTGGCATCGTGGCTCGATGGGATGGATATTCGTTCCCAAGAGGCTGCTACGCAATTTCTATAAAATCGCTTTGAGTGGGCCTTCGGAGGCAATAGAGGCGAATGTCCTTCCTCGTTCGGCGGGTAGTTTGAATTCTGATATTAATTTTCAATTTGCAGTACGAAATGGAAAATTCTTCTGAGCCAACAATGAGAGTGCCTTTGTGGTGGTTTCCTTTGACAAAAGGCTTCGCCTATTGTTACGGGCGCTAATGAAAATCTGGCAATTTCAAGTCACTCCGAAGGATGGGGGGTTGACAGCTAATCAGCATTAATTCAGAAGTAAATGATGCTTGCTGACACATAAAGGCCTTGTGAGTGCTTAATTGACAATGAGGTAGTTAATTAGATTTGGGTGTAATTTGCATTTAACTTGGCATAGGCATTTTTGTGCTCAGGGCTCGGATTATATGGCCTTTTTGTTTTATGAAGATTAGCCCTGATTGTGAAGGACTCGGATACTCAATCCTGATCCTGTGGAAGTTGCACTCGCATTTCGAAGGTAGAAATACAGTCGAACTTTGACAAATCGAACCACCACTTGCCACAAAAAAAAACTTCGAGTTATTAAATCGAGACAATACAAAAATAGATTTTAATTTGATGCAACACATAAAACTTAGAGATAATTACAGTTCGGTTCAAGGACTTATGAGCCGGTTGAAACCTTCACCAGACTCTGGCAAGGAGGAGTACTGTTGTTTGATTTTTTTAATGTGGTTTCCGGAAGATAGAGATATCCTCAGGTAGGCATCCGAAAAATTAGAAGGCACTATCTTCTGGGAGTCAATCTAACGCACATGACATTGAAACCCATGCGTGTTCCCGACTTCCGCTAGCAAGAATCATTCCGTCCCAAACCATCAGCTACAAAACCTAATGATCGGCACCAACAAATGTGATGTAGTAATGCTCAGTTTCACAGTGCAAGTTGAACTTCAGTTCAACGATTTATTCGGTTTCATAGTTTCGGTAAAACCTTGACCAGAGTTCAATTTGTAGTTTAACGAGAGTGTACTCCCGTTTAAACCTTAGTTCAGCAACACAGCTGTCTTTTGAAAGCGGAGCATTCATCACTCAAAACAACTGATGTTCGATAATGGAATTCCATTTTACTTCTCTTCATTTTCGGCATTTGATGAAAATTGGTCACTTTTTATGCACGACTAGGTAGTTTTTTAATTCTATTTTTTTTAATTATTTGTCTGTTGTAGATGTGTAGTGGGAGCATTCTCTTTTGTCCCCCTCCTTAAAAGGACGCCAGTTTGCCAATCGCCAGGTGTCTTACTGCGTGCCCAGGCCACCTTAGAGGGAGAGTCCTAAAACTCCTTTACCCATTGCCTTAAGCATTTCTGTCCGGATTTCATCCACACCGGCGGATTTGCCAACTTTTAGCGAATCTATCACCAAAATGGGTCGCCGTGGCGTAGTGGGTTAGTGCGTCGACTCCTACGCAGAGGGTGCCAGGTTTGATACCCGAATTTACCACCTATCACTATTCACGGCTCCACCTCTTTCGGGTCACTGTGCTCAAAGAGGATTCCTGTCTAGAAAAAGCTTCTCACCTTCGCCGTTCGGAGTCGGCATAAAACTGGAGGTCCCTTCCATGCGTGAGAGAACAATAGCACGCACAACACGAGTGGTTGCTGAGAAGCTGGCCCTCTACGGGCTGGAGCGCCATACATATTATTATATTATCGCCATAATGACCTCCTCCATCATTGGACTATTCTCCGCCCCACTTAAGACTTCGGGTCTGTCATCCTCAGTGCCCTGTTCGGGATTGAGCAGCTCCGAAAAGAGTGCTCGCTCCATCTGCGCAAGATGTCCCCTTCATTGGAAATCAACACACCATCTTTGTATTCGATTCCTTCGATGATGTTGGATTTCCTTCCTCTGAGTCGGCGAATGGTTGGCCAGAACACCTTTTTCGCAGATCTATGGTCGTTTTCCAACTTCTCGCCGAACTCCGTCCAAGACTGCTCTTTAGCTGCTCGCACAGCCAATTTGCAGGTTTTTCGCGCCTCAGTCCCGAGAAGCAGAGCCCCCAAGAGAATCCAGTCTCTGTAGGTCTTCTTCTTCTCTCTGATGGCTTCTTGAACTCCGGGTGTTCTAACCCACGCAGTTTTTTTCTTACCACAAGCCGCTTCACTCAACAAACATCCCGTGCAGGGGCAATGACAGCTATGAAAATGAACAGTCGCCATTCTTCCCCTAAATGCCATGGAACAGTTGGAATTCCCTCAAACCTTTCAGATATGTGCCGTGCAAAATTTAGCCGATACTCACTGTTCTGTAGTTTCTCCCACCGTGTGCGTGTAACCATTCTTGGTTTCCGTCTTGGCAGAAGAGGTACTTTATCATTGAGGTACAGCGTACACAACACCAGGTGATGATCAATTGAAAGTTCAGCCCTTCTCAACACACGAACGTCACAAACCATCCGTTTCCTACACGCGGGTACCACAAAGAGATCTGTCAACGATATCTATCGAAGACTCTGACGGTACCACGTGTATTTATGGATGGCTTTGTGTGGGAAGAAGGTGGACATGCCATTTGAACAGCAAAAGTCCAACAGCTTTTCTCCGTTCGCGTTCTGGTGAGGATCACCGTTCCTCCCAATCACACTCCCGCATGTCGTTACATCAATACCCACGTGAGCATTGAAATCACTCATCAGGATGTAGGAATCCATCTCCGCTACCCTTTCAAGTGCAGCATCAACTTCATCGAGGAAAGCTCTGAGATTAGGTGCATACAGCTGCACCAGAGCCAAAGTTGACCTTTCAAGCCATTCCAATACCCTGTCTGCCAGCCTGGGACTGTGTAAAAGTTTCCACCCGTCCGAAAGGTCCACATTTCCTGATCCCCTTTGCTTCGTCGAAGAGATACCCACGATATCCGATACCTGGCAGCTTCCTCAACTAACTCGAGATCCTCTCCTGTGAGCCATGAGACGTTCCATGTGCCTGTCCTAAAACGATGCCGTTTTAGTCATTTAAGCTGATGAGTTAGAGTCGATGGCGGAGGATCGAGTTACCTGGAGATCTCTCGTGCGTGGTACAGCCTCGCGACCCCTTTAGTGGATCATGCGGGTCAGAAGATGATGATGATGATTATTATTTGTCTTTCACTGTATGCTTGTTTTCTTTGCTCATTATTTATCTATTTTTCCTGATAACAACACTGGCGCGCTACAAAGGCCCTAAAGCACTCAACCAATAGCATTTTAAAACTAAAAAATGTATGTATGTATTCATTTCATTAGTATAAGTTTACTTTATAAGAACAATAATATTAATAAATTTACTTGAAATATAATTAAGCAGAGAAAATTAATTTTATATCAAATTAGGTATGATTTGGATGTATATATATATATACGTGTGGTTACACTTATGTTGTTTTTTTTTATCTTATAATTCAGTTTTGCATGTTTTGTTTTAAAAATTTAACACATTTTCTTCTAAAAGTTCTTATATTTATGTCATTTTTAACCTCGAAGGCAAGTTATTGAACAGAGCAAATCCCTTGTAAAAGAGTGTGTTTTTTGCTGACTCTGTGGCTTGTCGTTGAATCCTTAGATCATTGTTGCTTCTTAACTTGTATGGTTGTGACTCTCCAATACTTCCTATCATTCGCGTTAGATATTGTGGTGCATTACCATATTTCATTTTATGTAGGGCGACTAAAGTGATTAGTTCTAATCTCCATTTTATGTCCATCCATTTAAGTGCGTCGAGCATTACTCTTATAGGTGTATACCTGTTGGACTTAAGTAGTGTTCGCATTGCTCTATTTTGTAGTCTTTGTAGTCTTTCCATTCGTCCTTGTGAACAGCATGTATACAATATAGTCGCATAGTATTCAAAATGTGGCTGTATTATAGCTTTAAACACATTTATTGCTGTTAAATAGTCCATTTTTTTTTAGTATTAGCGATAAAAATCCAATCTTCTTGCATACATAATCTATGTGTTCAGCAAATTTCAAGTTGTTGTCTATAATAACTCCTAAGTATTTCATATGATGCGCATTTTCTATAGTTTTATTATTTATTTGAATACATTCTTGATTTTCGATGTTAATCTCCATTGATTTTGTCTTTGTCTCATTAAGCTTGCATTTGTTCATTTCCAACCAAGTAGTTATTCTCTTAATGTCGTCTACTAGTTTGCTTCTACATTGGTTGACATCATTTCCTTCCGAGTACATTAAAGTGTCATCAGCATATAGTACGATCTTACATTCCTGTATTACTGTAGGCATATCATTTATTTATAGTATAAATAGGAGCGCTCCTAGTATTGATCCTTGGGGGACTCCATTTTCGACCACTATTTCGTCTGATAAATATCCATTGAAGTTCGTCCTTTGAGTTATTTTTGTCAGTGCAATTCCTTGCCTTTTATTCCATAAAGGGACCAGGGAAGATCCAGGGAATGTTTCTGTCTATAGTCTCGAAAGCCCTTTTGAAATCCAAAAAGAGTGCTGTAATTTTGTTTTTCCTACCAACAGTTTTCCACTCAGTAATCAATGGTCACGTGGGTCGCCGTTGCGTTGTGGGTAAGTGCGTCGACTGCTAGGCAAAGGGTGCCAGGTTCGATACCCGAATTTACCACCTATCACTATTCACGGCTCCACATCTTTCGAGTCACTGACAATGCTCAAAGAGTATTCCTGCCTAGAAAAAGCTTCTCACCTTCGCCGTTCGGAGTCGGCATAAAACTGGAGGTCCCTTCCACGCATGAAAGAACAATAGCACGCACAACACGAGTGGTTGCTGAGAAGCTAGGCCCAGATCCGCCTCGGACTGTAGCGCCACCCATATTATTATTATTATTAATCACATGGTTTACAGCTGTTTCACATGAGTGTTTTTCTCGAAAGCCTGATTGGTAAATATTAAGGATGTTATTTTTATATGTTTATGTTATTTTCAACTATGTATTCGGTTAATTGTTTCTTTACAATGGTTTCTAAAATTTTGTCAAAAGTTCGCAGTGTATTTATTTGTTCTAAATTCTTCACACTTGTTGGTAGTTTTAATTTTTTCGACTGGGATTACGATAGAGTCCTTCCATGAATGGGGAAACTCTCCAGTTTTAAAGGACATGTTTATTATTTCCAATAATGTCTTTCCAATCTTACTCCAGTTGTATGGTATCATTAATGGGCTGATTTTCATGAAGTCCGATTTATTTTTCAGTTTCTTGCATACTTGTTTCAGTTCGTCTTCAGTTATAAGTTTAAATTCAAATATTGAATGATGTTGTGTTATGCAATTTGTATATTTTACATAATTTATTTCATCTCTAATTTTGTGTATACTGTCTACAAAGTATTTATTAAAGTTGTTGGCAATTTGTTTTTTGTCTGTGAGTTGCAAGTTCCCAAAGGTAACATGTTTGGTCTGTGTATTGCTTTGTCTAAGTACTAGGCTTTTTATTGTTTTCCATATTTGTCCTTGTCCACACGCATAGTTGATTTTCTGTTTAATGTATCGATTTTTCGCCTCACATGTTTTTCTTTTATAAATGTTTCTCGCATTATAGTACTCTATCCAAGAATCATCATTGTTTAGTATTTTGGCTCTCCTAAATTTTTCAGTTGTTTTTCATTTTAAGAATTCGGAGTTCATTATTGAACCATTCATTCGCAGCCTTGGTTGAATTAATGATTTTGGTTTTGGTAAGCTTAGTCATAATATTATTTAGTATTACGTCAATTTTTTCTGCGTTCTGCTGCTGAATTGGTATCCATTATATATAAATACGTCCCTGGTTTCTTCATGTTCGTTAGTATTATTTATATTGTTTAGTTGTATCACAATACTTTCATGATCTGAAATTTTCTCACATTCTTCAGTCCATATATATATCTTCGGCGTTTGTTACAATGTAGTCAACAATTGTTTTGGTATCTTTTGTTATTCTTGAGTACTTGTCCATTTCTTGCGATAGGCCGTTGTCGTCGAAGAAATTGTTTAGATCTTTCTTGTAAGTATCATTAGCGCACCAATTAATATTAAAGTCACCTGCAATTAATATATTGTTCTGATTTTCAGCGAGAAATTCAATGTTTTCCTTGAAGAAGTCGCAAAATGTTCTTTCAGACGTGTTTGGTGATCTATATAAGTTAAATAAAACGATGTTCTTCGTTTTGGTTCCAGTCTATGACTGATTTTATTTTCAATGGCTAAACTTAAACTGACCTATCTTAACAATGAAATGATTACTGAGGGAAATGTTCGGTGCAGTGGAAAAGTGCTGATCGTGTATGATTGAGTTGAGGTGAATGAGTTTAGTGCTGAATATGCTCAGAGTGAATCGTGCGACGGAAGTGCAGGGTGAATGTGCTTGGAGTAAATGTACTGTAGTGTAGTGTGTGACGGAAGTGTAATGTGAGCTGTAAAAGAAAGTGTGCAGGGGAAGTGCAGTGTGGAGGTTTATGTTGGGGTCGTGCCGAGTTGCTGCCATTAACTTATATACCAACAATTCTGGTTTTGTAGTCCTGGGATGTGCAATCACATGATATCATCCATGAAATATAGTCTATTGATTTACTGAAAACATTGTTGACTATCCATTTTGACTTAATATAAAACGTGGCTCCTCCTGTACGAGTTGAGTTTGATAAGCATGAAATGTCATTGTAGCCGCTTTTCGTATTTCATTCTTATCGTTAAATGGGTTTCAGATAGGATTATAGAGTCATATATCTTTTGGTCTCATAATATCTCTAAGTCATCGAAGTTATTTATAAGTCCCTGTGTATATAAATATATAATCTTTACAGACTTTGGTTGCTAATAACCAATTCTTTTCTTTTTTGCGGTGAGTTTATTTTGATATACCGGACAAGTTTTGTTAAGGGTGTTATGGTTCTCATCCAGTCCTAAGTTAAGTTTCTTATTTGCCGTTATACAGTTTATGCACTTTTGTACCGGTTCGTTTTGACATTCCTTACTTCTGTGATTTCCCAGTCATTTATGGCATAATAATAATAATATGGGTGGCGCGACAGTCCGATGCGGACCTGGGCCTTGCTTCTCAGCAACCACTCGTGTTGTGCGTGCTATTTTGTTCTATATTATATTTGTTCTATATTGTATATTGTTCTTTCACGAGTGGAAGGGACCTACAGTTTAATGCCGACTCCGAACGGCGAAGTTGAGAAGCTTTTTCTGGACAGGAATACTCTTTGAGCATTGTCAGTGACTCGAAAGAGGTGGACCCGTGAATTATCAAAGGTGGTAATTTCCGGCATCGAACCTGTCACCCTTTGCGTAATAGTCGACGCACTAACCCACGTCGCCACGGCGACCCACATAGCTTGCATTTACAGCATGATTCCACGTTTTTGCATTCATTTGACCTGTGGTTCTACCCATTGCATTTGAAGCATCTTAGGACTTCAATTCCATCATAAATCTTGCACCTTTCCCAACCAATGTATACATTTCCCTGTTCCATTATTTGTATGAATCGATTTCAATCAACGCATTATAGTTTGTTTCATTTTTCTTCTTAATTTCAAAAATATAACACAGACATCAACGAAATTGCAGCAAGTACTCGCACCAGTTGGAAGGGTTGTCATTTTTTTTCGATCGCATTAGACAAGCGAAGTGCAACCGAACTGAAATTCAGATTTCACTGTGAAACCGGACCGGAGCTAAACCACAGATGTTAAATCGGTTTAAGGTTCAGCTGAACTTGAGTTTAATCCTTCACTGTTAAACTGGGCATAGGGGAGTGCGGGTACTTCGACCCTTGGTGCCATCGAATGAGAATTCTGCGCCGGAAATATGTTCCTGCCAGCGAGGAAGGTATATAACTCCACCAGCAGCGTCATGATGTCGATGTATTCCGGTAGGCTAAAATGCGTCGAAAAGTCTGCCTTGGCCATAGCGAGCGCAAGGACACAAACGCTCCAGCTAAGAGAATCTTGGTATCCGACCCTTTTGGTTCCATGAGGAGCAACATTTCGAACAGTTTAAACTCGATAACTGCCATCACCGTTCCCTGTAGGGACAGTGGAAGGCACTATTAACTCAGGCTGAAGCCCTCTATGGCTCGTCGGTTTGAGATCCCTGTAATTCGGTAGGACATTGTCATTCATCACGTAGATGGAAGGAGTTATCAAAAGCAGTGGTTATTGGATGGAGTTTACTGCATAAATGAGAGCTGGTCCATAATCAGCGTTTTAATTTAATTTGCAAGATCATTTCGCGCTCATTATCTGAACGCCATTTCAGAATGTGCACATCGTTTAAGTGCCTATCTTAGTAATTGCGCTCGGTGTACGTGCCTTTCAACTTATGACGGGCCTCAGGGATGACAATAAAAAATTTTGCGGGACAAAAAGTCGGCCAGTTCTAAAAAATTAAAATTGTGTACATCTCTCCTCTGCTTGGAGCATGCAGATATACTCATCCCATTTCGCTGGCTCACGTTCAGTTTGTTTTTTAGTCCTTACAACTCCTAGTCATGCTGGCAGATAGAGTGGTTGACACACCACGCATTAGTTTGCTTTTCCGAAAATTGTTAGTTGGGAAAGGTCCATTGCTCATTATTATGCATAAAACCCCAAACAAGTGCCATCGTGGTGGTCATTAAAAACTGTTGTGAGTGCGTCCAGGTTCAAAGTGAACGATGTCTCCTGTAATGAACCGAATCATGGGCAAGGGTTAAGTGTAATTTATTGTGCAATTTATCCGATTCAAAAGTGCTGATGTTTCGTTTGTAAGCGCATACGATGCATGTCCAGAATTGTGTGCAGAGTGAACGGTGCACCGGAGGATTTCAAGTGTATGTGCTGTTTGTTTGCTCAATTGGCCGCGAATGTAATGCTCTGCAGTGCTGTTTACGACGTGAGTACGGCTGCATTTAATGCTTTCGCTGATAAAGTGCAATCCTTGGTGAAACAAGCCAATTCCATGAAAAACCTCTGTGCATGGGTGGGGGTTTATCGATTCAATCGTCGCGATATGGCCATAAATTTACCGTGCAATTGATGTTATTGGTGGCACTTATGACAACTCACGGTGGCTACTCTTTAATGGATCATAACGCTGTAGACGAGGTGTGGTAATGGGGCAACCGATTCTACACTTGGCTTTTTCTTTATTTTCTTGTTTTTGGATATTTATTACATCGTGATTTAGTTGACGCGTCTAGTCAGAATTTCTGACAGCTCAGCAACACGCTCAGTTCAGGGCCACGCTTGGTGCAACACGCTTAGTTATGCACGCAAATTTTAAGTTATCTACCGAATCTTGTGGAAAAATTGCGAAGGGTAAGAAAATCCTGTGGGAGCGGGTACTTTGAAATGAATGAAGCCGTATACCCTCTTCAGGAGTCGAATTGATGGAGTTGGTGTGCTACAAGGTGGTGCTTCTTCGAGTGCGGAAGGGGCTATATGAGGTGTACAATAATTAATGGCTTCGTTGACGTCTCTGGGGCGACTACAGAAATCGTTGTAAGGGACCCTGAAGGCCAACAGCACAAGTGTCACTTTCTGACACCAAGGTTAGGTTAGGTTAAAGAAGGGGAGTGTGATGGTAGAACATCACTTTCATTCGGAGGCCTTAGAGTCCATTGCGAATGCCTTCTTCTGTGGAGTACACATTCTGACTAAACCTATTCTGTGTGCTGGCTTGAACCACCCTGTGCTCTTTACAAATCTTAGAACATCCGATATATTCGCATTCACTAGAATGCCGCGCCGCGCCGGTTCTGGAGAGCTGGGCAGTGGCAAAGCAGATGTTGGATCGTTTCGGTATCTTCCTCATCTACGCAGCTCCGGCAGATATAGCTGGATTCCGCATTCAATTTTCGGAGCATTGCTCCGATGTGGCAGTGTCCTGTGATTACTCCGACGATCACACCAGAAGCTTCTTTGTTTTGCCGTTGTTGACCTCTGGCCACGTTGATCTTGTCATGTGACATTCATCTCTTCCGAGCCAGGACGAGTTTGCTTCTTTAAGAATGGTGTCACTTATAGTTCGGCGTAGTGCACAGATCGGTGGCTGCAGTTATGTGTCCGCTTCTCTGATGTCCATTTCAGACCCCTGTCTGGCCAATTCGTCCGCTCTCCCGTTCCCTGCTTTTGGGCTGTGACTCGGGACGCGCACTTTTGGTGATGCGTTCTTACGTATGTTAATCGAATCAAAGACTTTAGAATGCGTAGCTTTACATTGACATTTTCACCTAAAAAGGTTCCTACCCCTGGAGGTCGATTTTCGGCCGTTTTACCACGTCATCTCCGGACTGCCAAACCGGCCATGTTAGACATACCGATGACCTCTGCGCACTTTTGGTGATGTGTTCATAACAGCCCTTGATCTCGTCGTACAGGATCCTATTTATTTCAGTGGAGCCTTGCTGTCAACAAAGAAGGTGATATCTGATGGTGGGATATGTGTTTCTCTATTGCCAGAATCTAAATGATTAAGTCTAAATGATTCTTGCTTGTGCTTGTGTAGAATCCGGCCCCAGTACTTGTGTCCATTTTTGATCCGTCTGTGAAAAGGGCAATCTCGTGGTCGTTGATAAGGCGTTGGCAAGCCACTTGTCCCTGTCGGGCAACAGAATTGGTATTTTGAGGGAGAAGTCGTTGTAGGGGGATATATAGTCAGTTGTAGCCGCGAGGCTATTGGAACCATGCCTCTCCCCCAAGTCATCTATTATTCTGAGAATGGCCGCATGTCCATAGTTGGTTTGCTTCCATAGAGAGCACTGCCTTAGGCTGAGAGCGCTTTTAAACCTGGCACCAAAGATAGTGTGGTGGGGTTTCGGTTGGCAGAGAACCGCACTTTGTGCCTTCAGACTATCTACTATTATTATCATTGCTGGCAACACTTCTAAACAATAGCGCCATCTGGCAGAAAAGAAGAGGGAAA
This sequence comes from Eristalis intricaria, assembly GCA_964034865.1. Lineage (NCBI taxonomy): Eukaryota > Metazoa > Arthropoda > Insecta > Diptera > Syrphidae > Eristalis > Eristalis intricaria. Next base: position 126,678,811 of record OZ035873.1, read on the forward strand.
TCTAACTTTGACAGGAGGGACGCTCAACGATTCATTCCATTTTCAGAGCAAGAAGACTTATAGTTCAATGTCAAAAAAGGTTTTAAACAAGGTGACGCGCTGTCATGTGACTACTTTAACATCATCCTGGAGAAGATAGCGCAAGACTCAAACGCCAAAACTAGAGGCACCATATTCCAGAAGTCTCTACGACTGTTGCATACGCGGATGACATTGACGTTTGGCAGAACACAGCGAGCCGTCAATTAGGCGTTTGCTGGCGTTGAGGCGGAAGCGGCTAAAATGGGTCAAGCGGTGAACGAGGGCAAAACGAATTATATGCTCTCATCAAGAAAGGACACACAACGTCGACGTGTGGGACAGAGCGTCACAATGGGCAGCTATAACTTCGAGGTAGTCAAGGACTTCGTCTACCTCGGCTCCGCAGTAAACAGTAGAAACAACATCAGTACCGAGATCAAACGCAGAGTAACTCTTGTCAATCGCTGTTTCTATGGGCTCAAGAGGCAATTGAGTAGTAGAGCCATCCCTCGAAGGACCAAGCTGACTTTATACAAGACCTTGATCATCCCAGTCCTGCTGTACGGCGCGGAGGCTTGGACAATCTCAAAAGCGGATGAGGAATTCCTTGATCTCTGCAAGAGAAAAGCTCTGCGTGCGATCTTTGGTCATGTTTGCGTTGACGTTTTCTCGAGGAGAAGGTTCAACCACGAACTGTACGGGCTGTACAGCGACATGAATCCAAAGCCTAAGATGGCTAGGTCATCTTGTTCAGCGTATGGACAACTCAGCTCCGGCCCGAAGAGTCTTCGACTCCGAACCCATGGTGCAACGTAATAGAGGATGCCCGCGTTTAAGGTGGCGCACCCAGGTGGAGAAGGACCTCAACCAACCTGGCGTGCGACACTGGAAACAGCTGGCCAGAGACCGTACTAGCTGGAGAGGCTTGTTGCTTGAGGCCAAGGTCCACCCCGGACTGTAGCGCCAAATAAAGAAAAGAAGAAAGAAGAGCAAGAAGACTAAATTTGAAGCTTCTTCCATTTTCTTGTAAAAACAATACTTGTTTTCTTGAACATTAATAAATCGTTACTGTTGTTTTAAAATCATAAAGCTTATCGTTTGAATTTGGGAAACTTAATAAAGTCTTCTCGACGGGAATTATACGGAAAGTTGTTCCCAACAATCATCAACCTTATGTAGACGATCCAAAAGGCCTCAACATTGCTCTTTACTTGGAACTGCAGTGGTGTCCGTAGAAGTTACACTGTACAGTCAAAATCGTTAACAACGATATCGGTTATAACGACCAAGTTATTAGGTCCCGTCTGGGTTCCATTATAATCTCATTGACTAATATGTCGCTTACAACGATATCGCTTAAAACGACATATCGCAATTTTCCATTACCTATTTCTATAATTTTAAGGGTTGATGAGAAAACTAAAAAAAAACATATTAAGGGAGAAAATCTTACCTTAAAAATAAGTAAAGAGTTCATTGCAAACTGAGGATGGAGGCTCAACTAATATGGTTTAGTCCCGGTATAGCCATCACAATCGTACATACCTCTCTGTTATCGGTTACAGCTACCTATCTGTTATAACGACCAAGTTCGTCAAGCCCTTGAAGGGCATTACAACCTATTTTGCCTGTCCAGTAAAAGCTCGTTAATTCAAATAGTTGGGGGGAAGGTCGGTCCGAGTAAATGCATTTTCCGAATTAATGAGATTTTTTATGCACTAAAACGCATTTCTCTTGACGAAAAAATGCCAGAACTTAATGCGTAAAATTATTTTAGTAACAGAAAAGTTTGCAAATAATAAAGAATAAATAAATTGCGTACTCCGCAATACATTTTTTTATGGTTTTTTTTCCCAACTTCTAAATATGTATTGCCGGGAGTCCCATAATCGACATTTTGATAATTTGTTCCATCTTCTACATATTTGGGATCAGTTTGCTACCTCATTACATTTAAACATTGCGTGATTTCTTGTTGTTCTTCTTCATTTGGCGCTTCAGTCCGGGGTGGACCTGGGCCTCAACCAACAAGCCTCTCCAGCTAGCACGGTCTCTGGCTAGCTGTCTCCAGTGTCGCACGCCAAGGTCCTTCTCCACCTGGGTGCGCCACCTTAAACGCGGGCGTCCTCTGTTGCGTTGTCCCACGGGTTCGGAGTCGAAGACTCTCCGGGCCGGAGCTGAGTTGTCCATACGCTCTACATGGCCTAGCCATCTTAGGCGTTGGATCCGAAGACGCCTGACTAGACTCATGTCGCTGTACAGCCCGTACAGTTCGTGGTTGAATCCTCTCCTCCAGAAAACGTCAACGCAAACAGGACCAAAGATCGCACGCAGATCTTTTCTCTCGAAGAGACCAAGGATTTCCTCATCCGCTTTTGAGATTGTCCATGCCTCCGCGCCGTACAACCGGACTGGAATGATCAAGGTCTTGTATAAAGTCAGCTTGGTCCTTCGAGAGATGGCTGTACTACTCAATTGCCTCTTGAGCCCATAGAAACAGCGGTTGGCAAGAGTTACTCTGCGTTTGATCTCGGTACTGATGTTGTTTCTACTGTTTACTGCGGAGCCGAGGTAGACGAAGTCCTTGACTACCTCGAAGTTATAGCTGCCCATTGTGACGCTCTGTCCAACACGTCGATGTGGTGTGTCCTTTCTTGATGACAGCATATAATTTGTTTTGCCCTCATTCACCGCTAGACCCATTTTAGCCGCCTCGGCCTCAATGCCAGCAAACGCCTCATTGACGGCTCGTTGTGTTCTGCCAATCACTTCAATGTCATCCGCGTATGCTAGCAGTTGTACGGACTTCTGGAAGATCGTGCCTCTAGTGTTGGCGTGTGAGTCTTGCATGAACTTTTCCAGGATGATGTTAAAGAAATCACATGACAGCGCGTCACCTTGTCTAAATCCTTTTTTGACATTGAAGGTCTCGGTGAGTTCGTTACCGACCTTGATGGAGCAGCGAGAATTCTCCATCGTCATCCTGCACAACTTGACGAGTTTGGCAGGAATGTCAAAACTTGACATGGCGTTGTATAGCTCGTCCCTATGCACGCTGTCATATGCGGCCTTGAAATCGGCAAAAAGGTTGTGGGTGTCGATTTGCATTTCTTGGGTCTTTGCCAGGATCTGCCGTAGTGTGAAAATCTGGTCGATGGTGGACTTCCCTGGCCTGAAGCCACACTGATAAGGACCTATCAGGTTATTTATAAACGGCTTCAGGCGAGTACACAAAACGGCAGAGAAGATCTTGTAGGCGATGTTCAGGAGACTTATCTCTCTATAGTTGGCGCAGTCAAAGGGGTCTCCATTCTTATGGATCGGACAAACGATACTGAGATTCCACTCATCGGGCATGCTTTCCTCCGACCATATCTTACAGATGAGCTGGTGCATGCACCCAACCAGACCATCTCCAGCTGCCTTAAAGATTTCAGCGGACAGTCCGTGCGCACCGGCAGCTTTGTTAGACTTCAGTCTTGATATTGCTATCTTGACCTCGTCTAAGTTGGGGGGACGGAATTCTCGTCGATCATCGTCCATATTGAGTGGAACATTCTGCCTGACAGCGGTATTGGTGTCATCATCGCCGTTTAGCAGTCTGCATTGCGTGATTTATCGACCTCATTTATTCGGAAAAATGTCTTTTTTCCCTAATTAAATAATTCCGAATTAAAGGGCTTTACTGTATCTGGTTTTCTTTCGGCGCATTTCGATACGTATTTGTTGATTTTTTCCGATTTGTATATAAGAACATCACGTTTCCATGTATTATTTCTCATAAGGATGATATATCTGATGATTTATTTGTCTGTGGTGTATAGTATACGTTCGCTCAGACATAGGTGAATCAAGAGCGGTGAACCGACACCCTTGCCTTAGACGGGGCTCAATGGCGTGACAGTGTCATGCCGTTTGCCGTATCGGCATACAAGTCGTAAGCCATATAAAATCTAGTCAAATTCAAGTACATTTTAATCAGCAGATTGTCAATTCATGTAAAAATAAATATTGTAGCAAAATTTGTTAAATTGCCTTTATTTTTTTAAATATATTCCGGTACGGAACCTTCGGAATGTGAGCACCACTCGGACTTGACCAGCTTTATTTGATTTGTCATCATCTGACTAGAGACGTTTCGAGGAAAAGAGGATTTCGTTTCCCCGATATGACTACGATGCACGGAAGTAGAACGGCGATGGTATTGAGTGCCCACGTAGTGAGTAAATATCAAAATTGAGATCCAACTAAAAATAACCACTACAAATTGGTTACTACAAAAGAAGGTTTTGTAATGAAATGAAAGAACCTCTCTCGTACGTCTATAATTAGATTTGAACGCAGGCTCTTTTAAGAGGAAACCAATCTCTGTATCTCTACATTACATTTGCATCCACGTCGTTCATTTGACCTTTCCCAGGGTAAACTTAATCATCCCTTTTCCCATGAATCAATTTGGCGAGAAAAGAACAATAAGACATACGTCCCACAGAGTACGCATGTAAAAATCACGTTAAGTGAAAAATGTTTTCGAAATTCAATCCAAACTGTTTCCCTCAACCCACTCGGAACCTTCACAAATCGAATTTCATTGAATTCAGACTTCCTGATCTAATTTGCTTCTTCATAAAATTATCGAAAAGTTTCTTCCTTTCTTCAAGAAAATAGAATTCAAATTGTATTCGACACATGTACATATGTTAGAGTGCGGAAATCAATGTTTCGGAAGAAGTTAATACAATTCCAATTTCCGCTCCTACACACTGTACTCAGGCAAGAAGCAAGTCACTCAGAACGGAAGTATTCCCGGAATAAGCTCGTAACAACTCATAAGTTCATACGACTTGACAGATTTACGAATAACGCATGTTTCGAGTGACACTTAAATGATTTTGAGTTCATAAAAGTCATATACATATGTATGTAATTCACTTAACTTTTATTGGCAATACCTGACTTGTTGAATGGATTGGAAATGAAAACTAAGTTATTTGAGAGATGTCAGGCCCTCAATTAGGAATGATTGATGTACCTAAGCGAATACTGAACTCGTCCGATGTCACGCAACTGAACTTATCAGGCTGGGTTAGGTTAGGTAAGAGTGGCTGACTGGAGGCAGCAGTCACACTTAGGCCAATGTAGGCCCCGGCAGAATTGATGTACTCCTAAGCTCGGACTCAGTTGATGCTTATTACAAAGCTGGTTAGCTGGCTTATATTGAGGCCAGATGTTTTTGAAATAGTTGGCACCTACGTGTTAGAACTTATTACTAGCTTAAGGACTGAACGAGCAGAGGAGGTGATGGGTGGCCTCTTTCTTCTTTTCTCCCATGCAGCATCAGAGTGAAATAATGAGACACCCATCCTGCGGTATTGTGTGCTAATTACAATCTCCTTTTTCCATTTGACGCCGATAAGAGTCCTGAGCGTAGGTCGGCTTAGCGGACTAACTTAAACCGGCGCTACAGTGCGGACTAGGCCTTAGCCTCGATAAACAAGCGTCTCCAGCCAAATTTGTTGACCGTCCCTTTTTCACTTGCTTTTCAACTGAGTCGTGGACTACCTCTATTGTGCAACCGTTCCTCGGGGGAGAATTCAAAGAACTTCCGGGCTTTCTTAATTCTTGGCTCACCGGCATAGCGGGCAGAGTAACCGTTTAAAATTGAATGCTGGCCGTATTTATTTTTTTAAGGTAGGTGATGCTTTTCTAGGCTTTGTGATTGGTTGTCTTAATTGTATGAATCTTCAGATAATGTTGGGCTATAGCGAGAGACATGCAGAGCGATCTGTGGGTCGACGTGGCGTAGTGGGTAAGTGCGTGGACTCCTACGCAGAGGGTGCCAGGTTCGAGTCCCTAATTTACCACCTATCATAATTCACGGCTCCACCTCTTTCGAGTCACTGACAATGCTCAAAGAGTATTTCCTGTCTAGAAAAAGCTTCTCAACTTCGCCGTTCGGAGTTGGCATAAAACTGTAGGTCCCTTCCACGCGTGAAAGAACAATAGCTCGCACAACACAAGTGGTTGCTGAGAAGCTAGGCCCTGGCCCTCTACGGGCTGTAGCACCACCCATATTATTATTATAATTTTCTGAAGCATCGATCATCGAAGGCAGTGGTAATCACCAACGCAACATCCAAGGCGATATTATTTGGGTGATTTGGTTTTTTCCATTGAAGATTCTCAAAAGCGGCTTGTGATCGGTTATAATAATTACTTCTCTTCCGGCGCCATATTGATGAACATGTTTCATGCCAAAAACAATGGACAACTCTTCTTTATCAATATGCGCTTAGTTTCGTTCATGTGTACCCAGATTACGCGAAGCAAATGCTATGGACCGTTCCACTCCATCCTCAGCGCTTCGATGTGCCAGCACAGCGCCAAGACCATAAGGCGAAGCGTCGCATGAGAGGACAATCGTTTTGGAATTATCGTAATGTACTATCAGCTTGTTGGAATCGAGTTGATCGAATGTGGATACAAATATATGCTCGATGGGAACCACACCAAACAATCCCTCGGACCGAATTTCCATCTGCGAATCACTGCTGTGACTGTTAACTTGCGATAATTTCAAACGAAACCGGTGGTGTATCGCGATGGGTCGATGACGGCCAGGAAGGTCTTGCTGTGTGTTTGGTGGGATTGGCAAGGAATCAGCTACTATGAGCCAATCTCCTGCGGCAAAATCCTTAATTTGGACCTGTATAGTCAACAATTGGCGGCAATCGCTCAGAAGCCGCGAGCTTAAGCCCCTAGGAGAGGAACTATGTCCCATCAGGACAAGGTCAGGCCACACACATCGATAGCATAACATAATTTACCATCTGTTCCTGTCCATGGCCAACAATTTTGCTGATTAAATTTCGCCTCGAGATATTCAGTGCAATAAGGCTCACTTAGTTCTTCCCCAGTAGGAACGAGGGCTTTAACGAGATAGAAATAACGACATTACTATCAAAATGGCAACCAATTATCCAACAAAACGGAGCATATTTGACCTCGAAAAATAATAAATCTCTTCGTCTGATGAGAGTGCTTTTATCACAATGATATGCAGTTTCAAAGCAGCAAATATTCACTATCTGGCTAGCAAACATTAAATCATACGCTAGGAAAAAACTGTGCAGTCATCAGACGAAGTATCTTTCTACTTTCCTGGAAGAAGTCACACAACACAATTCAGTATGAAATCTCAAAATTCAAAAGCAGATTCCCTTTCGGACGCCTCTCCGAGCCACATCCAATGGCATCTTCTAAAAAGCAATGAGCTTTGTTCCATGGCCTGCCATTCTATGCAAATTCCGGTGCATTCCGATCCAGATACCGATCCATGCTTTGACATTTCACAAGAATCCATGCTCACATTCGCACGACACATCTAACCTTCCGTTCGTGGAAGTGGCAGAAAATACATGGCAAATTATTTCCTACAACTGCCACTGTTGGAAAAACCATTTTTTATTAAAGTTTTACGGGGGACGGACATCCGTTCGATAGACGCTGTGTATGCTGGGAAAATTTCATTATTGAGCTTGTAACTTGCACTTGCACACTTACGTGCACCCCATTAGGACGGCCGGATGCAGGTGCGCGTGTACGTGGGAATTAGTTCCTGCAAGGCACTTACGAGACAGTTAATTACTATTAGTGGCGTCCTCTAAGTGCCGCAGGGATGGCAATTGTTTTAAAAATCCGCCTCACCTCATCCTCGAGAGTGAGAGCTTGTGAAGAATCCGAAGAGACATCCTGAATTAATATCACCGCGACCGTGGATCAATTTATAAACAGGCCAGAGTGGATAATGGGACAATTTTCTTGGGAGGACATTTGAGTGAAGAACACGCTGTGTAAATAAACGCTGTGAGGCATCGTAAAGCCCAAATGGTGTACGTTAACTAAATTTCAACTAGACATTCGCAGTAATTACACTCTCTGTCGCTGTCATCCGCCACCACAAAATGCTCGGGTGAACTTTTGCCACCAACGGCATGCTTCCTCGAATACATTCGCAAACAGGACACTGGGAGTCGTTATCTCCATCGATGCCGGCGTATAATGGAAAGGCTAAAATGGAATTTATGACTTTGGAATTTGTTCAAATACGGGGCGACGACAATGGCGACGCGGTGCGGCGGTGGCGGGATGAATGGTGGCATTGAACGCGGAATGGAGTTTGAACGTCTGTTAACCCCTGGCGAACCCTGAAATGTCAGTATACTCTTAGATAAATTGCCATAAGATGGAAGGGATAGTTCCTAGAGATAGGTAAGTCACGCACCAGGACAGCACACAGTGGGAGAGGATCTCTTCGCTGTAAATGTGAAAATATGTGGCCACGAGAAGTGATATATCATTCAGGCGTAGACAAAGCTGGACGGGCTAACACTGCCTGTGACCTTTAGGGGAAGTAGCAAGATTTGTTGAGGGTGCGTCAAGGATGCGTAACGCCAGAGTCTTACATTTGAGAAACAGGTTTTTGTCTCTTTGACTGCACAGTGAGCGTCAATGCGATGATTAGGGATCAACGTAAGTCACGGGAAAGTCTTATTGCACGTCGAAGGTATCTCTCATGTCTTGTTATGCGACAGACGTTGCAAGAAGTACTAATAGGATTTGCGGTGAGCCTTGGACGATGCAAAGGGTATCGAATCTTGAGATGGAGCTTACTACGCCAGGACAGAGCGTTGGTAGAACAATGACACAAACGAGAGTTATGTTCGTGAATCCACGTTGGATATAAATGAAACAGTTTATTTGTTTAACTACGAAAAAGACCTTGATTTATTCTGAAAGTTCTATTCGTTAATACACGTTTATATATAATAAAATAAATCTGCTACTGCTCTATTCCTAACTAATAGAACAGCGTATCTTACGACAGGAGCAAAGCCATACAAATTTATTTAATCAATTACTTTTATAATATAATAATAATAATATGGGCGGCGCGACAGTCCGAGGTGGACCTGGGCCTAGCTTCTCAGCAACCATTCGTGTTGTGCGTGCTATTGTTCTCTCACGAGTGGAAGGGACCTACAGTTTAATGCCGACTCCGAACGGCGTAGTTGAGAAGCTTTTTCTAGACAGGAAATACTCTTTGAGCATTTTCAGTGACTCGAAAGAGGTGGAACCGTGAACTATGAAAGGTGGTAAATTGGGGTATCGAACCTGGCACCCTCTGCGTAGGAGTCGACGCACTTACCCACTACGCCACGGCAAAAAGTATAATTTTCATCATATTCATTGCAAATAGAATACTTCGGAAAACAGAATACATAAAAAATGGTATTGCCCATGAAAAAAAAGAGTTGCTCCATCTAGACTTGAACATAAAACGTGAAGTAGCATGATCAACGCACAAATCCACTGAGCTGATATCTTTGAAGGATTTTTTTTGTTCACGTTCGAAAACACATACATACAGAAGTTCGCTACCATCCAACGCATTTCAAGGAAATCATATTTGCCATAGCAAGATCGAATTTTATGGTTGGGATATTTTTCCTTAGGGGCGTTACCTACTAATCATGATCCTCGAGCATCGTGCCACCATATCATAAACTATGGCTGTTATCATTCGTCGAAGGTAATGCCTTGTTGTTGTTCTTCCCTTTCGGGTTTCCTAATGCTTATGCCTCGCTGCCATAATGTATGTTTTGTTTCTACGACAATTTTCGTTTTTTTCACAGTGAAGTACTCAAGTTCAACTGAACCTTACCTCAGTGAAAAAAAAATGTTGTTCAAGGCCGTCGAAAAAAGCCAAGCCTTCCAACTGGTGCGAGGACGTAAACACACTACTTGATGTATTTGCTATATTTTAGCTGCGTTTTTTTGCAAGCGTATATACGCTTAATTTATAAGTGCACAAAAAAACGATCATCGGCACTTAATGATTCATCATAAAATCTTGGCAGCACCGACGACATTTATGTCATTTGCTAAGTAGTCAGGGGTGTAGTCGTGGAAGGTGATGGCTGATCTGTGATGGTCACAATCTCAGTTTTGTGACTGTGTAGCGTGAACATCACTTTATAAGCAAAAACACTTAATAATTATAAGATAAAAAAAAAATGTTCATCAAATGAAAAGAATCGCTTACGAAACCTAAACGAATTGTATAGCAGAGACACTCTGGGTATACCAAAAATTGCATACTTATGGATGCCAAAAGAATTCAAAATGATCGAATACATCAACCACACTTGCAAATGTAAGCCACATACAGCAACCTAAACAATGAACTAATAAATTCAGGACTGAACACACAGAAAATAATGCTTGGAAGCATTGTTTTTATCCGCGCTTATTTATTAAGCGGCGATAGATATGATGAGTAACTTAAGCGGATATAGGATTTGTTGTAAGTGTATTTTACATGCAAATTGCAACACAGCTTGCAAAAAAACACACCTTTTTTCGGTTTAAAGTGGCTAGGGTGCTTTTGTAAGCTTTAGCTAGATGGATAAGAAACAAAGAAAACAAACATATCAACATCACCTCAGACAATCCATCGCTGAATATGAAAAGTGAAAGGCAAACAATAAAAATATTTAAGTAAAAACTACCTAGTCTCTGTGCATGAAAAGGGACAAACAATTTTTCATCAAATTTTCCTCAAATGTCAAAAATAAAACATAAAAATGAAAGGAAAAGTGAGGAATGGTTGAATTTCATTAACGAACATCAGTTGTAAGAGCGAAACAATAAATATGCCGCGGCGTTGCTGAAATGAGTTTCAAACGGGAGTACAATCTCGATTTACTGAAACTACAAATTGAACTCAGTTCAAGGAAACAAACTCACGTTGAACTGAAGTTTAAGCCAAGAGTGGAGTTTAAACTTGCACTGTTAAACAGGGGACTAAGAAAACAGAATATGAAATGTTTATTCATACAAAACGAAGCAAAGAAAAGTTGTATTACCTATAAAAAACAAAAAAAAATCAATTGCTTCCAGCCGGATTCGAACGCACAAACCTGCAGAATCGCAAGTAACGCACCAACCCACTCCCCCAACAAACAAACCGATTTTTTCCTTCGACCACATTCGGTATAGGTGTGACCTAATTACATTCTTACATACATAGTTCTTTTTTATTAGTAGATGGTCCCAAGTTACTTAGCACATGCTCTTGCAAAGGTTTTCCATCACTTCCCCTTCGTCAATGCTCGGCATGTCGTGTGTGTTTTTCTACAACATACAGTAACGATGTACAAACTTTCTGCAGCGGCACACATCACTTATCGTCTCATCACCGTTATCGCAAATAGCCTTTTTCGTTGTTATTGGTTTATCGGCGTGTCGTAGGGCTACCGTTACAACTGTTCGTGATCACTAATCACATATATCCCTTTTCAGGATGATTGTTGATTGGGATTGATGGGATCGCAGATCTACTGTTGAAGTTGTCGCATCTACTGTTCGTGTTCACCGTCCTTGAGCCCTTTTCGTCATGTCTGCTGTTTGGTACAGTAGGGTGATCGGTTGTTGGTTTGCTATTGAAGGATAAGCAGGACGGTATCGTTATTCGAGTGGTTGTTGTAAAAGCTATCCCCAGTTTCACCACGAATTATCGCATCCATCTATATTATGCAATCCATCTATGACGGTTCTTCCAATAACGGACAGACGGCTTCGATTTATCACGTAAAATGTATTACGTCCGGTTGATGATGAGCCTCGTTCCGATCTGGTTCCGGTTTACTATTATCACCATATTCGTCGAACATTGGACAATTTAACATAGTAAACTAAGTCTAACCAATTTTGGTGGTCAGAATTTGATCACCCGCAACTCGAGTATCGGAATGTAATACGATATACGAGCATCATACCATGGGTGCTCTCTTCACCCATCATCAACCAAAATAATAGAACCCGCACACACATGAACACTTCAACACCATATAAACATCATCAATCGGCGCAGCACGTCCAATCTATCCGCAGCAGCAGTACGAGCAAGTCGCTTTTAGTTTTAGTTCTTATCCTTTTTGTTAATATCTAAGTCTTTTTGGAGTTTGTTAAAATTAAGTTTTTTTTAACTAAAATTCGTATAAATATAATAATAAAAATTTAATTTGCACCATATTTTGGACATGTGCCGTGTTGAAACGCTCGTCATTTCATCACCACGTCAACGCTCTGGCTATGGCGCATACATATCATATTGAACGCGATTATTTGAACAAAAACTAAATTAGGAATGTTCGTCTTAACTGTTGGTGGAGTTTCCGCACGTCATTCGCTGTATCGGACTTAAAAAACACAGGTTTGACTTTGTTCATGTTACAAATGTCACCATTTCTTGGCTAATAATTGTTGGAATGAATGGAACTAGGTCTTTATTTTTAAAAGAAATATAAAACTTTCTTTAAAAAAAATTATATCGATCCATGATCGGAGCTCTGAGTTATTCAATTTCGTATAGTAGAATCTTAATTTAGCACAAATTTGTAGGGGGTGTGTTTTATCGCTTGTTGGACTGTAGACAAAATGTTGCAAGACATTCCAACAAGACCTTATTTATCTGAAAGCCAGAATCGTGCTCAATTTATGATGTTAAGATTATATCCATGTACAGACAACTTTGCCCCCGAGAGACTTTTAAGTGTAGCAATCTGCAAAAAATTGCCAAGCTGTGACGAATACTAATTCTGCGAAGTAATAAATATGTAACTTTTGAAGAAAGAATTGCCAAGAAATCTTTTCGTTTATTTGTTTGTATTGTTTCGATATTTGTATATTTATTTCACTTAAGTTTACTCCGTTAATGAGTAATCCGTTTGAAGTACATCAACAATTTTTGAACCACGAAAGGATCTCGTGTTACATGTACTATGTTTCAAATTTCATTAAGATCGGTTCACGGGTTCAATAGTGATATATTTATTTCCATGCTCCCATACAAAGCTAACCACTGTGCGGTCTGCCTATCACGGAATGATGCTTGAAGTTCGTTTTTTCAGAGTCTACATAAAACTGTAGACACCTTCTACTCGTAGGAGAATAATTTGAACGTAAGACACGAGTGTTCACGGAGTACGAACCCCTTTAACATTGGTAACCTCCCTGTAACATCTTTACAAACTTCTTCTATACATCACAAGACTTGGCCATTATCTTCCAGCGAGGAAGGCTTCAAAAACCTTTTTAAGGCGACAGCACGGAATGAAAAATGCTCCGTCTTGGTATCACCTGACGCCACACTTACCATGAATTGCCTCCAGCTTGAGTGCAAACAAATTTGTTTCTTTTAATTTTATAGCCATCAACTAAGATTCGCGATGGGTTGTGTGAGAGGAAAAAATATGTGCACGTTCCCTCCAGAGCAGATATCCGTTAAAACAAACGATCTTCGCCATCAAATTGATTGCGAACATGAGCTTATGTCTTTATCATTATTATGCACGGTTACGACGTAATGGAGTGCTAAACATGATTGAAGATAGAAAACCCCTCAATAAATGTAATTTTATTGAGGACAAGCCACCTTTGATAAAGTCCGCCCACCCTCTTCTGGCACAATCTCAAAAACCCAGCGAGGGAATCCATAAATAATGCCGGTAATGACTTTTTGATGAATGTCCTTACATAACCAAATGATTGTCTGTTTTTGTATCCGCCTGCCAAGGACGCCCACGCCATTGTGCGCCAACTGAAATGTCTACTAAGTTGAAAATTAAAATCTGAAAACTGAATATCTCTCCGCCTCGTAAAACCAATCAACAACGACGGCACAAATTGCACGGAGAACCCTTCAGATAAAACTGAAAACCTTTTAGGCCGTTTCATTTGAAAAGAAAGCGCAACAAAAAAAAAAACACCAAAAAAAGCGAAACGAAAGCAAAAATACTTTGGTTTGTATGAAATTATTTATGGAACATTGAGTCCGGAGAGTCTCGGGACTCAGGCTGGACTGGCTTGCGAACAAAATGATAAATTATTGATTGCGCCGACCCCTGTAATGTCCTCCATTACAAGTTCGTTTTTTTTTTTTTTCATTTTTGCTGTGCAGGGCATCATCTCGAATTGACTGGTGAATCCGGAGAACGAAGCGATGCTGATGGCAATCATGCCAACACTGCCGCCTCCACCTGTACATACCCGATTCCCTTTCTGCATAATGAAGAGTGAATTTTTTCCCCTGGAATTACGGAGGCGAAATTAAATTATAAATGATTGGTGCGAGTGATAAGGAATTCCATGAATCCTAATGATTTGAGAGTCTTTGATCAACGATGGCGACAGGCGTGATATGAGAATGGTATTGCGGTGCATTCTAACGAGTTTTCGAGTGCCTTGACTGATGATGGATATGAGATTCGACTTGACGACGTGACGTGCTGTCGGAAGTAAGTTACGTGACTTAAGGGGTAACTTAATCGAGCAAAGAGATTGCTCCTTGTTCTATAGCCGGGGGGTTGTTTTGACGAATTTTTCTGAAAGGATCTGATTTGGAGGCAGCCACTTGTGTTATTGATGCAGCCTTTTAATTGGCAGTGCCACAAGTCGCGATGGGAACTATGAATTGGGCTATCGATTAGTTTTTAACTGAATGAATTAAACTATTGAATAGTTTCATTCATTCATTCCTTGCAAAATTATTCACTAACCTTCCTTTACAAAAAGCACACGAGCAAACGAACGTTTAAATTTCATTTAAAAGTAAAATGTTCGCCAAAGATGTCACAATAACACATATCATTTTCCCATCCAAAGTCCATACAAGTGAAAAAATCGTTCAATCAAAGCAAAAACAGTTCGAACATTTTTCTCGAAAGTCCAAAGTAGCGATGAGAGATTGCGAATGAAACTCGCAATCGAATAAATCGACACTTGTTAAGCTTGTAATCCAACTGTCGATTTATTCGATCTTAATTATAAACAATCGAATCAAATTCAAGAGAATTTAGATAGATAGATTTTTATTCAGATTTGTTTACAAGTTTACATGGTCTGAGTTACCGCACATTGTCTTACACAGAGATTTGATACCTAATTGCATCTTTCTACTGAAATTGTTTAATATTTGTTAAGAAAATAAATTAAATAAATTTATAAAAACAAACTAAGGAGAAAAAAAACCTTAAGGAAAACCTCATTTAGGCAGAAAAAAAAACAAAAAAGATAAATAAATAAGTAAATAAATAAATAAATAATAAATAAATTAAAATTCAAGAGATTTTATTTCACAACAAATTACAATCGATATTATAGTTAGAGGGCTGGGCACTAATGTTCGAATGTAGAATTTTCTCGATTCGTCTGTAGGCATCTGTGAGCTTGTTGAATTTTTGAATGACACCCTTGATATATAAGCCAAGATTTTCCTTTAATTTCGATTCTATTGCCAAAACGAATTTGTCGAAAAAGTTCCAGTCTATTGACATCTTTCTCACTGTATTTATTCACAAATATTTTGAAAAGCATTTCTAAAGATTTCAATTTCAGAAATAAATAACTGCCACAATACCAATGACTCTATAGAGCAAACAATTGAATAGAGCTAGAAAGAACGACGGACACATATCTTTGCAGCATCCACTCTTCGACCATCCAACTTCGGCAATTTTTAACCCTAGCCCATCAACGAAGATGTAGTTGTAATCCCTTGTATTTCACTTATACTTTTACAACCCTCGTCAATTCACCACAATATGGCGGCCGATTCGTGAATTTTGTGGGAAATAGCGTCAGATTCGTGAATTTAGTGGGATAATGCTGGCTGATTCGTGAATTTTGCCCATAATCCATGTGCGATCCATGTAACGTATATGGGTATGTTGTTCGGAGGGTGTTCAAATGTTAACTCGTAGTTTTAAGAGAATTTCCTTACATTGTTAGATGGACTTTCGTGAGTAAAAATGTGTTGAAATGCCCATTTAACTGGAACTATTTGACCTAAGATTAATTCTTAAGTATATATACAGCATATTCATGTAATGCTCACATCTGGCGAGACTTGGCAGCACTAAGAAGAGCTTCAAAAAGTGTTGCAGGACAAGGAGAGCAGATGGTATTGCTTGTTGAACGTTCAGATTCACTCCATTACTAAGGTGGGGAAGGGTATCAGCTGTTCTCAAGAGCTTACACGTATTCACAGACACGGGACAAAAAGCGTATAAAAAACGCTGTCAGCTGAAATCAAGGGGCAAGGGAGGTGGAAGTTGGATATCTCTATTATAGGTTATCTCTGTCTACGACTGCGTACACTCTACACAAACACTAATCCCAAATGTATGAAATAACAAATATAGCACATGCATCTGTGTCATCATGTGGGTCACCGTAGCGTAGTGGGTAAGTGCGTCGACTCCTACGCAGAGGGTGCCAGGTTCGATACCCGAATTTACCGCCTATCATTATTCACGGCTACACCTCTTTCGAGTCACTGACAATGCTGAAAGAGTATTTCGTCTAGAAAAAGCTTCTCAAACTTGGCCGTTCGGAGTCGGCATTAAACTGTAGGTCCCTTCCACTCGTGAGAGAACAATAGCACGCACAACACAAGTGGTTGCTAAGAAGCTAGGCCCAGGTCCACCCTCGGCGCCACCCATATTATTATTATTATTACATCTGTGTCCTCATAGAGAGTATATGTATGTATGTAGTAATTTGTAACTGGAGACACTGCTCTGAGAATGAGGATGTATACCAAAGTTGAACAATTGCTCTCCTTCTCTCATCAACAATCGACTACGATTGCGAATATGTATACGCAATCCTGCGAACACACCCAATTGAAGTCGATTGTATTATATACTTTTAATTTGCATCGGTGTACAATCGACGAGCAACAATTGACTCCGCTCGATTTGAATTCGAATAAATCGAATTGAAAGAACAATCGAATAATTCGATAGTTTTTATTCGCAGACGCCCATCGCTAGTCCAAAGTCCATGAAAGTGCAAAATTCGTTCACATACACTAAATTCTCTTGCAGAGCTCAATCAATGCATGAAAATGACACTGAGAGCAGCGTCGCCAGAGTGGTTACACAAAAATCATTCAAAGAATGACAGACAATTCACACACAGAAATGAAGTATTACAGCGATGCCCGACTTTTACCCCTCGTGACCTTAAGATTTTTGACAATTGCTTTTTATATCGATTTCTCAAACCAAATTGACCAATCAGAGAACGGAATTCACGTTATTTCGTGAATAACCGTCAAAAATTCATGAATATCTGTCAAAAAAGCACTCAAATTCATCGATGGGCTAGGGGCAATCAGCTGTGAAGTCGGCTTTCTTGTAATACTTCTTTTATGATTCAAGCTATCGAATAAAACATTTGAATGGTTTTTTCATTGGATTCGATGAATGATCGATTTTCGACAATCGAATAAATGATTAGCTTACAACTATCCAACAAGTCGATAGTTCCCATCACTAGCCACAATCAATGAACTTGGTGAACCTTAAGTGCTTAGCTTTGGCCAATTTATCAAATTTTCTCTATCTCCATTTCTAGACTCTAACGATGCGAGTTGGCGGTCGACTTCAGCATGTAGGGGTAGATAAAAGTCTGTGTCATCCAATCATTGCCGAAATCCGTCTCATATTACAAAACTTACTATCACTTACACGCATGAAAAAACATTTCATCGTGGACCGTCGGCAGTACTTAGCCAATTGCGTTCGAAATTTGGGTCATAAAGGGACGTCAAATAATTAAAAACGTTGCAAAGAATTGCTACATCTGTAAGGTTCTTCGGGGTAAGGCGGCCACACAAGTTTTCGCACCGCTTCCGAGAGATCAAATCTTAAAATCACAACCATTTGAAGTAACAGGTGTCGACTTTGCCGGTCCGTTGCATGTCGACAATGCTAGTCAACGCCAAAAGATGTTTATTCTCTTATTTATCCGTGCCGTTTATTTGGAATGCACATATAACTTGAACACCGAAAGTTGTCTACTGGCTGTCCGACGATTTATAGCCAGGCGAGGCGCCCCCCGCATTCTCTACTCAGATAATGCAACAACGTTTAAAAAGGGGTCTTCTGAGTTAAATGAACTTCAAAAAATTCGGAACGATGAACGTTTCTTGGGTTTCTTGAGCGACTCGCGAATAAAGTGAAAATATATTGTAGAACGAGCTCCATGGTGTGGTGAAGTCGGCTCTTAGAGCAGCTAAAAGAAAAACAACCTTAAACGTGGATCAACTGCACACATTGCTTACAGAAGTCGCTAGCGTTGTAAACGCAAGACCTTTAACATACTGCAGTGTTGATCCCTTGGACCTCCTTTCCAGAACGACGGACAACGAACGTATACTGACTACAACAGGTATCACTCCAGATAATGCCGTACTCGATGATAACCAAGAAGTACTCGATGATAACTTCTTGTGGTCGAAGATCCGAAAGAAAAAATGGAGGTACTAGGCGCGGTCTTCCAAGAAGTGTACAAGGTGAATGAGAGCGTTCGCCCGAACCACGACTTGGATAACCGCGTACTGGCTAGCAACTCTCAACTTCGAGAAGACATGCAACAATGGCGATCTGAGAACACTGGCTTTGTCGTGTTCAATGATGATAACATGGCAGATAATGCCATCGCCGACGAAGGGGTTCATCCCCCGTTCATATCGAAGACAGAACTCCAAGCGGTCTTCGAATCATTAAAAAAGAAAAAGTCTGTTGGAATCGACGGGATCTCCAACATTGTGCTAAGACACCTCCCCCTGGAAGTGGTTAATATGTACACAATCCTGTTTAACAATGCTTTGAATAATGCACATTATCCAGAGCATTGGAAAACTGCGATTGTGCAACCCATATCCAAGAGAGGAAAAGATTCTTCGAATCCGTGCAACCTCCGGTCAATTAGTCTCCTTCCGAACATCAGTAAGGTATTCGAGAAGGTGATCAATAGAACTCTGATCAACTGGCCTAAGGACAAAAATATAATTCCGGATAACCAATTCGGTTTCAAAGCGGGGCATGACACTATTCATGCTGCGTCGAAACTGGTGTCGGATATCCAATGGAACAAGAGCCAGAAACAATGCACGGGTGCCTGCTTGATTGACCTGGAGAAGGCCTTTGACACCGTATGGTTAGAAGGTCTTTTCTACAAGATCAATCGGCTAGGCATTAGCAAACCACTGCTGTACCTACTGTGTAACATGCTTACCGGTAGACGGTTCGTAGTCAAAAATGGCAACGTGACCTCCACAGGTATATTCCAAATTAAAAATGGTCTCCAACAGGGTGCCGTTAATTCGCCGATCCTGTTCAACATTTACTTGAGCGATCCGATAAGTTCTCTTCCTCCCGTAATTGCGTATGCCGATGACTTGATCGTGTACAGATCAGGCAAAAAGATCGAGGAAATCACTACTCTCACGCAGGGTGACTTCGATTCATTCATGAGAAGTTGCGATGACTGGAAGTTGAGTATCAACTTCCGGAAGTCGGAAACCATTCTGTTCAGGACGCCGTTGTATAAGGCCTCGGCGGATACGAAAAAGAATTGGCGAAAATTCTCAATCGTTGGAAGACACGGGGAGCCACTGGCGCAAAAGACTGTAGTCAGATACCTGGGGATCTGGCTAGATCAGTATCTATATTTTAACAAACATGTAGATGCTGCTCTGGCCAGGGCCCGAGGCGCATTTGCCCTTACAAAGAGACTGTTTTACAACAGCCAACTCGATGCGAGGGTGAAGGTTATCTGCTACATGGCCCTCATCCGGCCAATGATCACCTATGGCTGTCCCGTGTGGTTCAACGTGAGTGGAAGCTTGATGGAAAAGATTCGGTTGTTCGAGAAAGGGTACGGCACAATGGCTTCGTTCCCCCAGAATCCTTTCTCCATTTAGACAAGAACGGACTGTTACAAAATCTAAATGTGGTACCGCTCATCTTCCACATAGCCCGTTCAAATGTGGATGGGCGACTCAACCACGACCGTTCCGTCGCACAACGAGCTGAGGAGGGTCTTCTCCGCTTCAGTACTGCGGTATCAAGG
Organism: Eristalis intricaria; assembly: GCA_964034865.1. Classification (NCBI taxonomy): domain Eukaryota; kingdom Metazoa; phylum Arthropoda; class Insecta; order Diptera; family Syrphidae; genus Eristalis; species Eristalis intricaria. The sequence goes on from OZ035873.1 coordinate 126,698,818, forward strand.
AGAGATGTTCGGGATGTTGCATTGCAATATCGAAAATTCTGGTGGCTGGGGAGAGAGGGAACTCCCACGTCGAACCCCTTAGACCCGGGGTAGAAAGGGTAGTTCGTATCCCCGAATGAGGGACCAGTCAGGACCGGTCACTGTCTTGCAGCAATTAGATGCAAATTTATAAGCTGCAACCTACGGCCGGCCTACATAGCCTAGGGTAGTTTTACGGTAGTTGTAAGAGGTAAATAAAAAAAAAAATAGTATTCACATGCGTACACTATTGTGTACCTATGTGTATAGACATATGTCTATACATTAATATATACATATGTATATGTATGTAGTTTAGCTTAAGTTAGTGTAAGTTATTTTTAAGGTAGCATGTAAGTTAGTATATAAATTTGTTTAATAAAACAGTTCATTTATTAAGTTTTTTTCCATTTTTTCTTAATATAAAGTTGTACATTTAAATTGATTTTCATTTCGTTAAACAAGGTTAAGTCGAAAGACATAGTATAATATTAAGTTTAGCTTAGAGAGCCCGCCGAGGGCCAGTAAGTTGAAATAGATTCTTTGTTAGTCCAACTAGTTTAAGCATTTTTGTCTAGTATGTAAGAATATACGTTATGAATTGAGAAATAAAAATGAATTTAAAAAAAAAATCCCTTGGACCTCACACCCCTCACTCCGGCACATTTCCTTATCGGGGCATGTAAAGATTTAGATTATTCATTAGCTGAACAACAAACCGGCAAGGATTTACGTAAACAGTGGAAAGAACGACTACGATTTTTGGCTGCATTCAAGAAAAGGTGGTTTAAGGAATATTTACACCAACTAAGGTCATTGCATCACAGCAAGGAGTCAGGAGAGCAGGCTCCACACTTAGACCTAGTGATGTAGTACTTTTAAAAGATTCGTCATTACCTCGGTCACTATGGAATTTGGCTGTGATTCAGAAACTGTATCCGGGAAGAGATGGAAAGGTTCGAGCCTGCGGGATTCGACTTTCTAGCGGTTCCATCTTACGCAGACCGATACAACTCCTGTATCCACTGGAGATAGCTAATTCCTCTTAAAGTTTGTGTTGGGAGGACGTTGAAAAATATTTTATATCTAAATTTCTTGTTTTTCTGAATCGGGTGAAATATAAATATTTTTAAAATCTGGTGAATCTTAATGAGGCTTTTCTGATCTGACTCTCACGCTGATTGTGTGGAATTCAGTCGATTGGCAACAATCCATCACCGCCCATCAGTTTAAAATTTATTTTTCATCTCCAAGGAACGGGCTCTGTGGAATTGATGTGATTGATTGATGATCGCCGTTGCGCAGTGGATAAGCCAGTCGATCATCTGAAGGGCATCGTGGTTCGATCCTACACCCATTATTTGCGCCGCACTGGCCACACAGATAATGCTCAATGCTTACAACTGGCTGCGAAAAACAATTTTCAGAGAGTGCGAGAACGCTTGACTTACGAATGTTTGTCTTGCCACAATGGAATGACAATCGGCACTCGGCGTGTTTGACTTTGACACATGACACGAATCGTGAGCTGTCAAGAAAGGGTACACGGAACAAGGAAACGGTGAAAATCACACTTTCAAATTGAACTCCTTGACTATGGAGAGTACATGACATAGGCCGAACATGATGTTTTTGAAATCGATGTTTGTACGGCAATGAACCGCATTTTGCTCGAAATTGCTCTAAGTTTAAGTTAAAATGATAACGGATACTTCACAATTAGATAAAGTTTTGCCTCTAAATTGCACTCTTCAAATGACAAGAAAAGAGTTATAAGAATGAGACGATCAACAGAGCAAAAATCCGCAACTAAATTGTTAGAGGATAAACACGATGGAACTCAATGCGAACACTGATGCCACTAAGAAGATAAAAATAGAAAACTATTTTATATGGATAAGGATTACCATAATTTTGTTGGTTAATTTTTAAATTGGTGGTGAAAACTTACAAAGGTCATCAATGCACCTGATTCAATGACCAATTATACCAATTTATAAATTTCAAAATTAATATAATATAATAACATGGGTGGCGCGACAGTCCGAGGTGGAACTGGGCCAGCAACCACTCGTGTTGGGCATGCTATTTTACTTTCACGAGTGGAAGGGACTTATGCTTCAAACACAATAGTGCGTTGCGCCAGCCGATTTCATGTTGCGAAGAAAGTGCGATGACGCACTGCGTTGAAATGATTACTCAATTCATCAGCTGTTCTATCTCTCATCTACCAGATGAAAAATATTGTCGCCCTTCTGCATACACTCATTTGAAATGACTGGTGCTTAAATTATTTCTAATCAGCTGTTTTCATTTCTCAAATGACAGTTGACATCAAACACTCTCAATTTGGGAGAAAAACTCTCTCACAGCGCACCTCTCTGTCAAAAAATATCCAACATGTTCGATAATGACGAGCAATGGACTTACGTTTTACGTTTTATTACGATCCTCTCTCTCATTTTTCACTAACGTAGGTCGACGCTGTATTTTGTGCATGGCCATTGAATTGTGGGCGTTGAAAGACAACGCAGCGCAAACGCACTATTGTCTTTCAGGCATTACAATCCTACTCCGAACGTCGAATTTGAGAAACTTTTTTCTACACAGTTATTACTCTTCGAGCATTGTCAGTATCTCGGAAGAGGTGGGACCGTGAAAATTATTATTTTTTTGTAACCCAGGCAGCGAGGTTAAGTTGCGTATGGGTCGACACGCATACCCACAACGCAGTCTTGCAGTCAAAATGAGGAATGTAATAGAAGCAACAGTTAGCAACAGTTAATATTCAATTATTGTAAATTTTATGATCTGTACATAGATACGGATTGCTTCGCCTATGGAATATCTTATGTGGTTTGCTCTAGGGTTGGCAAGCCAGGGCTCTCATCGCGTAACTTTTCAGGAGACTATCGTCCTTTTGATTCTCTTCGATGATATCGTCGATAATTTGCTTCACGTAAATTTGCTACTCACAATCGTCTCGCCTATCGTTACAGTTTGAGTGCTCTGAAGATATTTACTCTCACGTAAAAATGACATCTGTGCTCTCATCTCTCTTAAATATCACTAACACATTCTCATTTCAGTTTGCGAACAAAGTTAATACAAATAACTCTAAAAATGTCTCAAAAGTGTAGAACAAGATATGTGTACACAATTTGTTCTCATTTAATAGGAGACAATACTGAAACAGGTATCGCCAAAAATCACTCGTCGAGACGATACTTAAGGAAAGTTTTCAGTCTACGCGAAGCGGACAAAACGATATCTCTCAGACGCTATCGTTTTTTATGCTTACATGAAGCGAAACTATAGTCTATGCGCTATCGCGAGACGACTGTCGTCTTACCCGATTAGAGCCCAGCCGATAACAAAACGAAAAATATTATATGTACATAATATCCATAAGTATTGAATTAAAAAAATTATGACTTCTTACCAGTTCAACGAATATGTGCTACAGCGAAGCATGCCAGGTAACAGCCAGTTTTAAAATAAAAATTTGATAAAAACCTACACCAAACCCATTTCCTTCAGGAACCACAAATCCTGAACCCTTAAAGTAGCAAATCAAGGCAACCTGACGGAAAAATAAACTCTCCATTGTCTACCGCTACACAGTCAGTGCTGCAGAATTAATAATTAAGAAACAAAGCTCTTTTCACTCTATGCCATTTATTTGTGACAGCTTTCAAATGTGTCATTCTGCACACGGACAGATGCTATCTCTTGGATTCTTTTTTGGTTTGCGTGCACGTGCTCTACTAAGACCCATTATTTTCTTTCAGTTGTTCCGCAGAAAAGGTTTGTGAACAAATTAAGAATTAGTGCCGGAGCACTCACGGTGCCAGAATCCTTTCATTCGTTGTGGTTTCCTCGCCGCATGGAAAAAAGTATGCACACACGGACGGAGTCTCGCGACTGGGGCACAGTTGCTCCTAGTTGAACGCCCATCCAACATGTGTGGCTCCAAGTATACTTGAAGTAATCCAATCCGATTTGGCAACTCACAAGAGCTGTTAGAGTGGTAGTATGCTCAATTAAATTCGTTTTGCTAAACCTTCACCGCCACGGCGTGCGCACCCATGGAATAAATTAATTAAATTCCTCACTCGGATGCTAACTATCTCACGTCCGCAGAGCTGTTCCATTTTAAAGAGGCCTCCGTGGGGTTGCTTCCGAATGAAATTCCCATCGGTCTAAGAAGGCAGCGCGCCGCGGGAGTATTGATTGTCCCTTAATGCAATTCAATGAGATCCATTTACATTCGCCAGATACGAGTACCTGAGTTCGGTCTTACTTCACGTTTTTTGGGGCAAAGTAAGTGAAAAATCATTTCAACGTTTCTATGTACCGAATCCTGTGGAGCCTATTCCGTGTCGTTTTATTTGAATTTTATTCATATTTACTCTTCGATATTGCCTTTGATGTGGTTCGGATCCGCTGCTGGTGGTTTGCTCAAGGAAAAAAAGCAATAACCACGAAGCACAATGGCTGCTATACACTCAAAAGCACTTCATAGGTTCCATTTTGTGGCGTAATGGAAGCTGAAACGGATACGAGGCAACAATTGCAATGCTTTTAGAAATTATTTTGAATAGATACGGCCATTGTTAAATGCGCACACGGAAGTGCTCCTGCAAGGCTTTTACGAACGCTTCGTTCCTGTACAAATGAGATGTAGAAGAGAAAAAAAAAATCGCACATTACAGTCCTTTCTTTTGATTGCATGATACAAACAGGAACATTTTATTGAATTTCTCTTTTCATACCGCTTTAAATAAAGCATGCAATTTTAGGATACCTCCAGGCGACGATTAAAGTGATGACCGTATGAAGGGCGCTTAATGGATTCCGCTTAATTTGCAGTGTATCTTCTGTTGTGTGTTCGGCAGTTGGTTTTTAAGGGTTGTCTATCGAATTTTAAGCCTGCTCTCACCGTAGGATAGGCAATAAATAAATTAATAAGGAATTAGATGATGTGGATGTTTGGATGTTTTTGGAGCTCTAGGCCCTAAGGGGCTATTCGCCGTTCGGAATTATACGTAGTATATTAAAATCAATATCAACGTAAAATCTCCTTTTGAAGATTAAAACTCTTTCGTTTACTGTGCATAATAATCGTCTGATCAAAAATTTAGATAAACTGTAAGTTTCTTACAAGTTGTGTCAAATAAACTGCTCAAATGATTGCTTCTTGCAACTGAACGAAGCCAATTACGCTCTTTCATTCCAACTTTGGTCATTCTAGTCGGCATAATTATTATAAAGACTTGACATGTCTCCACTCGGATGTCATACCGAGTTTGTGGTCGTTGTTCTGGTGAAAGACCCCAACGCAGAGGAATGATTTGTTCGGTGCATGGTAGCGGTGTGGATGCGTCGACCCCATACGCAACTTAACCTCGCTGCCTGGGTTTGATTCCCGACCAAAAATACTTTCTCACGTTCCCACCCCTTTCGAGTCACTAACAATACTCAAAGAGTAATAACTGCCTAGAAAAAGCTTCTCAGTCATTCGGAGTCGGCATTAAACTGTAGGTCCCTTCCACTTGTGAGAGAACAATAGCACGCACAACACGAGTGGTTGCTATAGAAGCTAGACCCTGGCCCTCTACGGATTATTTTCCAACTCTCCCATACAACGGGACCACTGTGCGCCGCCTATATTACTACTTGCTACTTTTATTTTATGACATACGCTTTAATTTTGTATGTTCCTACGCAATTACTGTTACTGTTATGTAATAGAAAAAACGATGCGATCCAGAAGAAAGGAGACCCCTTCAACTGCGCCAACTGCCGAGGGATAAGTCTCCTCAACATCGCCTATAATATCTCTCTCTCTCTCTGCCGTTTTGTGTGAGCGCCTGTAACCATTCGTCAGCAACATGATAGGTCCTTATCAGTGCGGTTTCTCCAAACAATCCATGAACCAATTTCCGTCTCGGACTGTCGCGCTACCCATATTATATTAAAGATCGATGTTAAAACTTAAACTTGCAATCGATATCTGGTCTCTGAACATCGATGTTTTGTGAACATCGATGAAGACCGCACACCTCTAGTTTAGTGTTCACCTTCATCCTATAACCCTTTCTTCTTTCAACCTGTCCTTGTTCTCTCTTAGTACTATTGCAATAATAATTGAATCGCGTAGTTTGCCGCTATTCATAGCAACCTATTCCACACACCTCTTATAAGGAAATTAATATTCAGCCAGCATGCTGGTGTGTTAAATGCAAGATCCAAGCAAGATTGCACACTCCCTCGTTGGGCTAACGAAGATTTCCAGCTAAGTTCTCAAATTCGATGAGTCCAGCTCAATGTTTAATTATATAATAATTTACCAATTTTGTAGTACCGAGTCTTGCGTTGACCTCTTTTCCTTCTCACTGGGGTGCCTGGACGTGAGCTGATGCTGCCTTGCTCATAGTTCACGGTTTACTGTGTAATTCTGATGCAATTTCCAATAACTGATAACGGAACTACCAACAAATTGATTTTCCAGGATTTTTTCTTATTTCGAAAAAATTTGAATTAAATGTCATTTTCCATCTCATGATTGAACTTTTTTACAAAAATTGAATAACGTCAGCCTTACGATTTAACTATATTTCAAACTCTTCTTACGGGTGCTTGCCAGTTATTCCACACGCCTTGAAGTTAGTAGAGAGAATTACAAATGGACAGCTATCCTCGAATGGAGTTCATTACTATATCACAATAAATAAGATCTAACACCTCTCAATAAATAATATGAAAATGAACATTGTTCCTTAACTAGCTTCATTCAGTATTCAACATGAGGAGTGACAAATTGACTACCACGCTGTCACTTCTCGAAAATAAGTGACAAGTAAGTCGAATAGAAGATATAAAGGTAATAGTGTGCAATAAAATTCATCCTCAATCCTGTCGCACATGTCGGAGTAGGCATAGCCATCTACGGAATTGTTTTATGACTGTTTTAATTTCGGTGATGGTTGTGCTGAGTAATCTTTTCGATTCTTTGCCTTCGTGCCCGTGTCGAGACCTTCATATTTGTGAATACGCTTCAGGAATGGATTTCAGAGAAAGAGCTGGAGCAAAACCCATAAACTAAGTGGCTCTGGCGGACTCTGTCTTATATAAAAGTGGAGCCTTGGTGGATTATGTATAAAATGATTACACTAGTACTCGCACTCGCACTCTGAAGGTTCCGTACTCTTAATTGTATTTGTGTTAAGTGCATTTCTGAATTTGGAGTTAGGAATAAAATTATTTCAGTTGAATTATCTTTTTATGGAGTATACCTGAGGCGAAAGAAGAACATGTTGTTCCAGCTGGCGAGGTCTTTACCAAGTTCACTCCCTCTAATTGCAAGTGCCAACTTGGCTGAAGTATTTCTCCACTTGTGTGCGCCGTCGGTTTCGTGTGCGTCATCTATTGCGTTTTACCACTGGTGCGGAGTCGACGACTGTTCGTGCTGGAGCAATGTTGTCCATGCCTAAGGCTTAGAATCCTTGGATGCCTGGCTGGGCTAGTGTCGCTGTACATCCCATACCATTCGTGGTTGAAATTTGCTTTCTCAATGCCATCATCGCACCATCGGAACAAGGACTTTTTAATTTTCTCTTGCTATCATATTGTCAATGATTCCACGCCATAGAGCTGGGGAGGGATTAGTGTCAACATGGTCCTTCGAGAGAGATGTCTATTAATTGATTACCTCTTAAGCTCAAAAAAACAGCAATTGGCAAGAGTTCTCCTGCGTTTGATCACGGTGCTGATACCATTCGTACTGTTTAATTGGGAACCGAGACGAAGCGCTTGGCGACCACAACCGTCCATTGTAACGTTCTGGTCAAATCGTCAATGGTGTTTGTCATTACTTAAAGACTTTTTTGCACTCAACTGTTTTAAGCCCACTTAGGCTGCTTCCTATCCAGTGCCAGGAGAAATGATTTATTGACGGCTCGCTAAGTTCGACCGATTATGTCAAATTCGTCCGCGTATTCTAGCAACTGTACGGACTTGTGAAAGATCGCGCATCTTGTGGTTGTGGAGTTCTGCACGACCTTCTCAAGAATAATGAGAAAAAGTCAAGCGCGACTTACATCTGAAAGTAACCCTACACCCATCCGAAACGTCCGGCCGGAAATCCAAAGCTTCGTCAACCAATTTCATCGATATCGACAGTGCATAAGCGAAACATGCTGACACAACATAGAAACATGTCGTTGTCAGCTATTTCGCTAGGTGCAGTCGTCATTGGATTTCATTCCGCGAGTCGTTTCCCATTAGGCAAATAATAAAGATCGCTCAAAAAGAATTGCTGTTGTGGTTTAATTTACATAACTCGCGTACTAGTCTTGTCTAAATCCAAATCAAATGATAACAAAAGTATTTAATATGACCAACTGACTTAACTCATTGTTCTTACCTACATTCTAACTTTCTGACGAGAGACTGGTGCTGTAAGTTAAACTAGCGCTTGTTGTTGGTAAGAACGGGGCTAGTTAAAACAGGGGTAAGAAGCCAAACAAAAAAGCAGTGATCCTCCCAGAATTAAATTAAAATAGAAAAATGTTTGTTTTTCCATACCTCTCGGTTCAATTCCTCCTTAAACGTCGAGGAGGAAATTTAATGGGTGCCCAAAAAAGGCAGGTTTGTAACTTATTTTGTATGTTTCTGGGGTCCCTCTTCAGTGCTGATTTAATTTTTTTATCATGTTGTTTTATATTTGTTTATTTGTGTCAATGTATGCATATTTATGTAAGTTGCGGTTTCCTGTAAATTTGTTTGTGTAAGGTTCCATGCCGAGGCAAGTTGCCACACTTTCCGCGGTAAGTTGTAACGTCTTACAACCTATTTCATTGGCTTTCTTAAAACATTGACTGCTAACATGAGCACTGTTTATCAGATCAATTGCGGCTACAATCAGATTCTTGCAACGCTGATTAAATAACGCTTATCCGTAAATGGAGCAAACAAAGCAAAACAGTACGAAGACATCCAGAACAACAGCTGCATTAACAAACACCCCAGAAAAGGAAATACGCTTAGGGTCGACAATAAAACAGAAAAAAAAACAACATTCAGCACGAAGATACACATCCTCACAAAATTATTCGCACAAGACTTCATTTAACGAAATAAGATAAATTCCCCTAGCTTAGTCGTAAAAAATCAATTCAATAAAATTAAAAAAAAAATAGAATTAGTAAAAGATTAAAAATTAGTACAAAAAAATCAAATATTAATAAATCCAAGTAGGCAAAAACGAAAATAAACAAACTGACTTAAATTAAACGTAACACAAAATTATTCGCACAAAAATAAAAATATGAAAAAATACATAAAATAAAGTAGGTGAGTGGCACATCTGTACCTAGTTGCACCACCCTTAGCATGAATAACGGCTCTAAGTCGTTTTGACATACTCCCGACAAGTTTCTTGCAAAAAACCTGGGCGTAAAAGTTCCCATTCTCGTCGTAGAACTTCTTTAAGAGAAGCTTTGCTGCTGATAGCCCGATTTCGAATATCAATGTTCAATGGGGTTGATGTCGGGTGACTGTGAAGGCATTTTGAGCTGCGAGCGAGCATTGAAAAGCAGCCAGATTTTGACATTGTGAGCAGTGTGCTGCGGGTCGTTTTCTTGTTGAAAGACATAATTTGACCCTAGATCTTCTCCTAGAATTTCTTTTTCTAGGATGTCGTGTTCTGTTTTCTGTGTTCAATATGTCGTAGTCATATTGGTTCATTCTATTGTCAATGAACTCCATTTGACCAACCCCCCGCGCAGACATACACCCCCACATCATGATATTACCACCGCCATGTTTCACCGTCGCTTGAAGATTAGCTTCATTCAGCTCAGTATTTGGTTTTCGCCAAACCCCTTGCTTCCCGTCATTGCCAAACAAGTTAAACTTGTTCTCGTCACTAAAAATAACAGTTTCCCAAAAGCCTAGAGTCTTGTTAACATACTCTTTGGCGAACGCGAGTCTTTTTTCTTTGTTAACTTTGCGACGTGCAACTCTACCGTTAAAATTATTTGAACTTAAAGTCAGCCTTACTGTTTCGAGAGAGAGTGGTTTTATAATGATTCCTGATATCTCTGCGGTCAATAATTTTACTGGCGTCTTAGGGTTTTTCTTGATTTTCTTGACAATATGCCTCTCATTTGCCTCCGATAATATTTTTTTTCGACCCCTACCTTTCTTATTTTCTAAACAGCCCTCATTTCTGAACTTATGGACAACATCCCTAAGTACGGTATAGGATCTTCCAACAAGTTCACCAGTCTCTCGGTACGTTTTGCCTTCGCAAAGTAACTCTAAAATAACCTTTCGCTCTTCTATAGAAGTTTCCAATTGTTTTTTTCGTACCATTTTGCTCTTTTTTCGTTTTTTTTTATTTTATTTTCTCAGAAATATCCTCTATCCTTCTGCTTGTTGCCTCGATCACAACATTCAACAGAATGAGCGGTTCTTATAACACAACGCATGAATTTGTGCGGATAATTTTGTGTATGCTTTCCTCTTGCCGTATTCGGAGAAGTCGAAAAAAAAAATACACTTAGGGTTGATAGCATCAGATTGAACTATGAATATGACTATTGAATATATAGAGCAGATGTATAATACAAAAAACTTTTAAAGTTGTACATAGAAAATATTAAATAAAATCGGCTGTAAGGTCTTTGTGCGAATAATTTTGTGAGGATGTGTATGTATGCTTTTACTTTTTCTCCGCTATCCTTTGAAAATGCTTTATATTTTTTTAAGTTCTTTTAAATGTACCCCGGTTTATTTTTTTTTTTTTTTGTGGCACAAATTTTGCAATGTATTGCATACAATTAGTTGTACAGAGATTTGGTTTACATCATCTTACTACTAAAATATTCATATAATCTTTATATAATTTATCACAGAAGTATTGGATTTTAGTCTGAAAAAGCTACTTAAAAAACCTTCATGGCAAAATAAAATTCTAATTCCGTTGGAGGGAAGAGAGAAGTGGTTAGTCTTGATTTCAAATTTTTGACTAGAATGTTTTAGAAAACACAAAAATGATTGACAATAAATAAATATGTTAATATAAATAAATAAATAATAAACAAATAAATAAGTAAGTAGATAAATAAATAAATAAATAAATAAGTAAATAAATAAATATGTTAATATATTAAACAAATCAATATACAGATAGATAATAAACAGGTAAGTATTGCACTCATCCTGCAGCTAAGTTTGAAATCAAGTCGTTTCCGGATGATAAAAGGGATTGATTATATTGGAGAAAAAGTTTTTCAACTCTAGCTGTGACTATTTCGATCTTGGCTATCTTATGAAGTTCCGTAGTCGAGAAAAACCAAGGGAGATTTAGAATCATTTTAAGGAGCTTATTTTGCGTTATTTGGAGTCTCCGCAGATGACTTTTGGCGCACTTACCCCAGACAGGTGACCCATAGAATTTTGTTTTCATTGCTTAGTTTAGAATTCCTGCAAATGAATGGATAGAGAATCTTTATCGTTACGTTTATCTTTTTGATAATTTCTTGAATATGAAGCCTAAAAGTTAACCTTTCATCTAAATGTACCCCAAGATATTTTCCACTCGGTTTCCACTCGATCGGAAAACCATTAAGTTGAAGGCTATTGCTTGGAAGTAAACAAGCTTTTCTTTTTCGAGTGAAAAAGATTGCTTGCGTTTTCGAAGCGTTAATGCTAATTCCGTACCCCGGCTTATGTTACAACATGTAACATGCATATGGGGGACAGATTGTAACAGCAGGACTTTTTTTTTTTAATTGTAGATGGTGAAATGTTTAGCATAATTCGCTGATCTTATCTGATAGAGCGAGTTCGATAAATATGGCCCACCATTAACATTTTTCTAAATAAAACCATCAATTTATGTTGAATTCTTTTAATTACGATATTTCGATAATTCGATAACTCGAATGAAATTGATTGGCAATAGCGCCAAGACTGAAATTTACATATAATTGGACTTCGATAACTCAAACATGGATTACTCGTATGCCTTAATAACTCGATTATTTGGCATCACCTTCGATAAGTCGAATACTGAAGAGAAATTCCCGAATTCTGCGTATTCCATAAGTTCGTTTTATAAGCAATGATTTTCAGCACTGCGTTTGTATGTTCCTTTGACCAAGTGTAAGGAATAGAATGAAATTCCTATGATTTTCATAAATTAACTCCCAAACTAAAAAATGAGGGAGAAATTCAACTGTAGATGTAATTTTAAGCTTGGCAATATACAAGAAATATAAAAGGTGTTACATTGATGATGATTTTCTGCAGGCGAATGGCGATATTGTTGCTTAGGAGTTTCCCAGAGATAAAGATATTGTCGACATATTTAGATATGAATCCAGTGATTTAATAGGGAAAGGCTGGGCGAACAAAATTGAGGATGATTTGATTCATTCACCTTCAAGCGAGTTGGTTGGAAATTCATTATTAATTTTGTGTTCATATCATGGAACAACAAACAATTCTGTGTACCTACCTACAATGGTTTATATTCCATTGAAGGTTTTTTTTTAAACCAAAATAACAAATCCGCTCTTCAGTCATTTGCAGCAGACTATTTTAAATAATGATTATCCTCCTCTACGTTTTTTGTTTTACATCCCAAAAAAATAAATATTTATGTCAATTTTGTATTTCACTTGATAACTCGAATATTTTTTGTGGTTGGCGGTGGTTCGAGTTATCGGGATTCGACTGTATTTGCTTTTATATTCATTAACATCAATTTACCTTCACACTTAAGTAACATAAACATTTTTAAGAAACATAACAATAAGTACAGTGAATAAACTGAACAATATGAGGTATATTGTGTTTTCAAAAAACTTGCGACGGTAACGATTTTTAGGTTTAGCTGCAACAAAACTCACATACATTCTTGCTCCTACAGTCATCTTGTACCCACGTTGAGCATACAAAACTTTGTATGCAAGATGGCGCAATAGATGCAGCTGTCAAGGATCATATGTTAAATATGGGGTAGGCCATATTACACACAATTTTGTGTTTTTTTTTTCCTAATGTTCAATTTCATCACGCTTCATAAACTTGTTTTTTAACTTTGATATGACTAAAAATTATACACAATTATACTCATATGTTTGTGGGTTGTGGGTCGCCGTGGCGTAGTGGGTTAGTGCGTCGACTCCTACGCAGAGGGTGCCAGGTTCGATACCCGAATTCACCACCTTTCATATTTTCACGGCTCCACCTCTTTCGAGTCACTGGAAATGCTCAAAGAGTAGTTCCTGTCTAGAAAAAGCTTCTCAAACTTGGCCGTTCGGAGTCAGCATTAAACTGTAGGTCCCTTCCACGCGTGAGAGAACAATAGCACGCACAACACGAGTGGTTGCTGAGAAGCTAGGCCCAGGTCCGCCTCGGACTGTAGCGCCACCCATATTATATTATTATACTCATATGTTGAAAATTTCTTGAAACGGGCCAAATACGATAGGTTTCGGGCACTTTGATATGTTTGTTGTGAAATTAAGCTTAACTCTGTGCGTTTTCGCTTTTAGGAAATATAAGGGTGGGCCGTATTTGCAGCACTTACCATACATTTGGAGTTGAAACATTGGTTTTTTGAAAATAAGATTTGACTGAATTGTTTCCAAAATTGTAGGAGGGCATTGACCTTACTAAAAACGAGTAATTCTTCTCCCACTCTCACCTGCATTTAAAGTTTAGTTTTTGAACTCCTTTTGTTAACGACCAACCAATCGTATAGTCTGGGTCGTCGTGGCGGAGTGAATTTGTGCGTCGACTCCTAAGCAAGGGGTGCCAGGTTCGAATCCCCAATTTACTAATTTTCGTAATTCACGGTTTCACCTCTTTCGAGTTATTGACAATGCTCAAAGAGTAATAACTGTAGGTGGAGAAATATTTGTGGTATTATCTGGAGTGTCCCAAGGTAGTCACTTAGGACCACTATTTTTTATTATTTTCGTTAATGACATTCCTTCAAGGCTTAAATGTGTTAAATGTCTGATGTATGCCGATGATGTCAAGTTCGTTTTTCGTGTCAAAATTGTATAAGACTGTTTAATTGTTCAAAACGAGTTAAATACAATAGTGAAATGGTACGATCTAAATTATCTACAGTTAAATGTAAACAAATGTTATTCTTTGTCCGTTTACCATGTTTTGTCACCACTTGTCTTCGACTTTACTATATGTGGGACAATTCTGTGTAGGCTAATTGAATCTAAAGACCTTAGAGTGATTTTTGATACGAAATTGACATTCGCGTTTCATATAGAATATATGGTTGCTAAATCGAACTCAATGCTTGGGTTTCTTAAACGTACTTGTGCTGATTTTCCAATCCATATACCCTTACGTCTGTCTAGATGTCACTTGTACGTCCGTATCTAGAATATTGTTCTGTTATATGGGATCCTGTCCACTTAAAACATGTGTTACGTCTAGAGAGGGTTCTGAAGGCTTTTACAAAATTTGTAATAAAACGAATCAATTGGAATCTGGATCGTATGTCCCCTTATCTTACAAGATGTGTCTTACGTTAGAAGAAATTCGAAGTGTTCAAAGTATAATGTTCATCCACGATATTCTCTCGAATCGTATAAACAGTCCTGATGTTCTTCGTCAAGTAAAACTTTATGCACCGGAAAGAAATCTTCGTACAAGAAATCTGTTACTCCAGCCTAGGCACTGCCACAATTATGGTTCAAATGCACCGCTTACAAGGTGCATACTTAATTTCAATTCTGTTTGTGCGGTAGTCTATTTGATGACAGATCAACATTCAAACAATCAATACCTGATTTCTGAGAAATCACATTTATAGCTTTTTTATTATATTACTTATATATTTATATTGCCACTTATGCTTTGTGTATCTCAATTAAAATATTTATTTACAGCTTTTATTTACTATTCATTTATTTATTTATATTTTTATTCATGCGTTTCTTGTACTCCAACTTAAACAATTTGTTATTGTTCTTCTAGATATAACTTAACTATTATTGCTAAACTGTTTACATAAAAATATTATTTTCTTAAAAGACACTAATTGAGAAGACACATTATATATCAATTGTATCTTAATATTTTCTGCAATCTGTAAGAATTAATTTCGGTAGATGAAATAGAGAACCATTATTATTAAAGAATAAAACTTGGCCGTTCGGAGTCGGCATAAAACTGTAACCCCTTCCACTCGTGAGAGAACATTAGCACGCTCAACACGAGTGGTTGCTGAGAAGCTAGACCTGGCACCCTACGGGCTGTAGCGCCGCCCATATTATATATTATTATTATAATCGTATAGTCTTACAACTTGGTTTCCAGACTTTGCATTTTTCATCCATCATCCCCATCGTCTACAGGCACTTTTATAGTTTGGAATCAGTTGATAACGAGAATCAAATCAATAAACAATCCAAAACACGCGTCACAGATTCTCGTTTAAGGACGCCAAAAAAGCAAACAAAACCGAATGCAGATTTTCATCACCCTAAAAGTGATGATAATTCTGCGTTTTTATGAAGCCTTTAACTTGACGCCTTTATTGTATGCAAATCCTTATAAAGAGCCTCCCCCGAGAGAACAGGGTCCCGAATGCGGTTTGCCGTCGGTGCTGCTGCGGCTTTATTCTATTTTTGGTGGCAATGTTTTTATTGTATTGCCTCCTGTTGCATGCTCCATACCACAATCACATCCTGTTGACTTTTGTTTTCAAATTAAAACGAGGATTAAAACTTCCCCAAGCGGTTTGTGTTGACCATAATGTCGATATAATGCTCGGCGCGATGTTTTTTCACTGGTAATTGAATTGAACAATTTGATGCGTTATTCGCCCGATTTGATCTGCAAGCACTTCTGTATAGATTCAAAATCCTGCGGGAAAAAAAAACAAACAAACAAAAAAAATGTGCTTGTGCATGCATTTCATTTTCCTGTGGTATAACGCCACTTATTCAATAGTTATTCAGCATATGTACTTCAATTTGATCATATTTCTGTTTAAATTCCGGATGAACTTGAAGATATAAAAACTCTTCAACTAGTCTAATAAATGTCCGTTTTTGGTTATCGTAGGACATCTCTCGAATTTAAGACAAGCTTAATGCAAGCAATAAACTTAAGCAATCTAAACTGAAATACGTATGCTTAACCTAGCTAGAGAGGTAGAGAGAAGGTGAAAGACCGGAACTGAAGGTAGTTGCGAGGACAGGTTTAGTCGACATGGAAGTCGAAATCCTCTTCCAAAGTACTAGCGAAGCGTAACATTCTTGACACAGGTCAGTTGAAGCCGTAATAAGTACAATGTGACCTTACATGGAAGAGAGCTGTATTATGGAACTAAGCTTATGGGGATTGGCGATAAGAGATATCAATTAGAGAAGCATGATGCAGCCTGTATTACCAGTAATGAGTTGGTGAAGGAGCAGCAGATAGGCGATCTTGGGGCGGTTTTCGAGGGACTCAGGGCGAATATGGTAAAGGCGTTCAGACTATGAGGGCAAATGGTTTCTATCCAATCCAGGAGATCTAGGCCAAATCCAGAATCGGTCTCACTAAGGTGTTATACTGAGTGTACGTATTCATGTGTGTAGTGTATGTTAGCCCAGGTGCGAAGTGCGCAGCTAGGTCTGGACTCATAAGTCCTGAAGAGTCGCCAAGTACTTCGTTCGCGACTGACCTAGTTTTTTAATTGGGCCCCAGCCAAGCTAGTCCAAGGCCTCGTCTTACACCATGAAACAGTTCACCAGATAATATGAGGATCATGGGATGGTGAGAATTAGATATCAGAGGACGGGAGGGGATGGATGAATCTTACCTTTATGGGCAGTACATGCTCAAGAGTCAAGCCTTCCAACCACGTCTAAGTATTATGCCAATCCCTTCCTGCGCTTTCCTAACTAGCCTAACAGAGGTCAGTAGTGAATTCGAATAGTATGAACACTGCTGAGGTAACACTGAAATTTGCAAGGTTTTCAAATCATGAACTGTATACAACTCTAAGCATGATTACTAACTCAAGATAGGTGAATTCGGGAATTACGAAGGTTTTGTACAAACACGGGTAAGAGCCGTTGCACCCGTACACCTACCCCGGCGGCCACAATCTCTAGAAGAATTTCTCTCCTAAATTCCTGAACATGCACCACGAAACCCTTTCCAACCAATTGGAAGATTAGTTGGTTAGAAGTTGATGGGCACATTTTTGCAGGCAAGAGTCCAATTTTGAGGGACTTTTACGAGCATATTGGATGCTAATAATTTGCGCACTGCTTTATAACTGCAATTGACGCCGGTTTATCGACATACACGAGCGATTTGATGTCTCCGCATAAAATGGTCTAAGGGCATCAAGTTGCACGACCTTTTCCTGCCAATTCTCTGTTTTCTATTCTCTCAATTTCTTAATTGATCAACCGATACGCGTGCTGTGTGGCATGTCTTGCTGGACCCACTTATCTACCAGGTGTTCTCTACGGTCTTAGACCAAAATCCTTGCGTAAGATCTTCCACGTTGTCGAGTAATATAATCGCAATCTAGTAAACAGGATATCAACTTATTAGAGATCTGCTGGGATGCACCGCACCTATTCGTTCATCGCATTTACATTGGGTTTTTCTACCACTCTAACGCATTGATCCTTCATAAAATATTCATCGCCATCGCATTGATCGCAAGAAACGTGCGGTGTTACGTTCGTGTAGTCATACCAATCGAAGCACAATGCGATGTTTGATCATTTTTCCTCAGATCACAGCGATAAGTGAGAAAAGCGGTGCGAGTGTAAGCCGCCACCGCAATTTCTGTGGTAGTTTTGCAAATGTATTTATGCATACGTCTTAAGGCGATGCATCTTACACTACCCCATGTTCATTGACATAGCCGAAGCGGTGGTATGTGCGGCCGCTTATGAATGATAAACACCGTATGCATGTTCATGACTCAAAGTCAAAGATTTTTGAAATATTATTTTCGTAACCCCAGCTGTACCTAATACGCACATATGTAAATATGTGACATATGTCAATTGCGTCCCTTTTGTCATCTTTCTTCAAACGGTGTTTTTCTTATCCATAAACGACCGCACATACCACCGCACCGGCTATCCCAATATGAACATGCGGTTGCATTGACTCAAAAACGTAGTACTCGAGTTTATAAGGAAACATATCCAACCGAAGCATACCCAATACGCTTTGGTTGCGTGGCAGTACACACTTCCACCGCCTTTTTTGTGAGTAGATTTTTAGTCCCAACAACATTATCGCATCTCAAACTCCCACAGTCATACTCACACGGCTTTTTTCTGAGTATATCGCAAGTCACAAAAATGTGATCGCATGCCGATCTCTGCTACTTATAGGTAGGTCAGAAGTGGTGGTTCGGTTGGAACTTAATTTGCGGTATGTGCCGTTTTACTCCCACTACCCTGGTACATTTCATAGATTTAAAGCGTATTTTTAAGATATCTCTAAATCCAACCCGAGGTATTTAAAAAGGACATTTGTTATTGCATATCCTTCGAAGAAATCTCTTCAACCGATTTGCAAAAGGGTCTACAAAGCGCTTGCTGTCTGGCTCTGGCAAGGCCAGGTAAGTGCAAATAAAATAGGTAATGGTCCCCCTCTCATTTATGTAGATTTAACTGGGGCAATGTGTGCACCGAGTCCGCCGCCCATTTTAGAGCCTTTAGTGTAGATTGCCCAAAAAAAAAATCACTGCACACATACACGTTGTGCCAATCTGTTCTTTCGGGGATTAGAGTGCCAAAGGCGTTTGGTAGATTTAATTTGGGGATCGTATAGTCTGCGGAGGATGTTACGAAATCTTTCGTTTAAAGGTCTAGGATGGTTCTATGACTATAGGGTGATGCCCAGTACTCAGACTCCCTGACCCTGCTGAGGATGTATGCTGCAGTGTTTTTAATATGTAAGTGTAAAAAAGTAAGAGATTTAGCATTACTGTCAAAGCGTCTGACGGAGTCGAGAGAGCCTGTGCTGCCTGTGTATGCTGTTATTATTTTCTATGTGCTGGCCACCATACCAATGATCAATGTGTTAGAATGGAACGAACTAACTCTATATCCCTCCATAGAGTCAACTGTGGTTTAAGGCCCCACTTTTTACCGAAGCTTCTACTGCAGAGATAAAAAGCTATACACATCTTCATAAATCGCTCGTCTACCCTTAGCTTCCAGCTGAGTTTGAAATCTAAGTTAACGCTTAGGTACTTAGCACTGATAGATAGTACAGTGAAACTTGTCTTTGCGGACACTCCTCTATAAAGGACACCTCTATTTACGGACAAATCATGATGGTCCCGGCATGAATGTATTCGTGTATTTCAACCCGTTCAGAACGCACACCCTTACGTATCGGACAATTATGATGCTCCCGCTGCTGTCGAAGTTTCACTGTACTTATAAAGAAATTGTATTTTCAGCTGTAAGGTGAATAACCGTTTTTCTGTGCAAGCAAGAGCAAATTTTACTATTATTGTTGAAAAATTGTTATACTGTACAAGAAATAATATAAATCTTAATCGACAAAACACTGGTGGATACAAGAAAAATATTTACCACTCATTGCCAGCATTTTTCGTCCCTCAAATTCGGTTCACATAAGGGCTGGCAGCTGTGAAGTTTTCTATCTCTGTAATAATAAATTAAAATTTTTGAGTCACACAGGTTTTTCCATCGCGAAGAGATCTGCTTTCTATTTATCTTCTTTGTGAAAGCAGATCTCTTCGCAGATCATTTGGAAGCAACGCTTAAATCACGCGATGGACAAACAGCTCCTGTATACATATAAGGTTCAAATAATGACAACTTTTCTATAAGAAATGCAACTTTGACAGAACTTAAGGCAGAATTAAAAAACTCAAGCCCAAGAAAGCTCCTGGTTATGATTTATTCACAGGAGAAGTTCTGAAAGAATTACTTCAGAAAGCGCTTCTTATATTTCTCTACATTATAAACACCGCCTTTAGATTAGAACATGTGCCTGGTCAGTGGAATTATATAATAATATAATATGGGTGGCGCGACAGTCCGAGGTGGACCTGGGCCTAGCTTCTCAGCAACCACGTGTGTTGTGCGTGCTATTGTTCTCTCACGAGTGGAAGGGACCTACGGTTTAATGCCGACTCCGAACGGCGAATTTGAGAAGCCTTTTCTAGACAGGAATACTCTTTGAGCATTGCCAGTGACTCGAAAGAGGTGCAGCCGTGAATTATGATAGGTGGTAAATTCGGGTATCGAACCTGGCACCCTCTGAGTAGGAGTCGACGCACTTACCCACTACGCCACGGCGACCACACAGTAGTAGTAGTGGAAAGTAGCGGAAAAAATAATTTCACCAGCGGGGTCTTATAAATCGATTTCACTCCTTCCGATTCCGATGTCAAAAGTGTTCGAAAGAATATAACTTAGACGTTTAAGCCCGTTTGTAAAAGAAAGGCGACTTGTTCCTAACCACCAGTTCGGTTTTAGAAGCAAGCATTCAACTATTGACTAAGTACATCGCACAAAAGCAAGTCTGCTCAGCTGTATTTCTCGATGTTTCTCAAGCCTTTGACAAGGTTTGGCATGAAGACACAAGCTTCAACAATTCCTCCCGAGAAAACTTTGCACAATTTTATCGAACTATCTATCGGATAGAATCTTCCGTGTGAAATATGCTAAAGAAAACTCCCTATTTAAGTCTATACAAGCTGGAGTACCTCAAGGAAGTGTTCTTGGTCCCCTCCTTTACTTATTGTATAGCAGCGATATACCGCAGGACGTAGGCACAGTGCTAGGAACATTTGCACCGCCATTTTGGTGACTGCCAAAACGGTCGAAGAATGAACTAGAAAATTGCAGTGTGCTTTAGACCGGATTCACGAATGGACGAACATTCAGCGAATTGAGCTTGACGAAGCTAAATCCGTTCATATACATTTTACGCATAAGAACTTGAATAACTTGCCCCTTTTTATAAATAATGTTCAAATACCCTTCGGCAATGAAGCGAAATACCTCTGCATGAATGACTCTCGATGTAAAGCTTAAATGGAAGGAGCACGTCAAAAAGAAACGTGAGGAGCTCCAATTAAGATACAAAGACATGAACTGGCTTATTGGAAAATATTGTAAGCTAAGTACTGACAACAAATTGCTTATACAACAGGCAGGTGCTAAAACCCGTCTGGACGTATGGTATACAACTATGGAGTTGTTCCAATGAAAGTAATTGAAACATACTACAAACTTTCATCGTCAACGCACCCTGGTATATACGAAACAACGTTATCCACAGAGATCTTGGAATTTCATCAATCCAAGATGAAGTTACGAATGTTGCTCGTAAGCATAAGCGTCGCCTTGAAGAGCACATAAACTCTGCTGTCCTTCCTATTCTCGACGAAATAGACTATTTTCGCCATCTGCAAAGGACTAAACCCCCCAAGACCTAGCACGGTGAATTAAACCCGCGCTTAGCTGCCGTGTAAGCAAGAACTCCCAAATGCGTCCAAACCAAGAAAGTAAAACTGCTGGATAAGTGTAAAACTTAGTTTTGGGTTTAACTGGGTAAAAACTTCCTTCTACTGTGTGGGAACGGTCCCCATAGTGTCTTTTGAAGATTTTCACCTACCCTCGGAAAAAAAAATGCCCGGATCTTATTTGCTTTACAAACGGTATCAAAGAATGTCGCGTAGCTCTTAATTCATAAAGCGTTAATGTAAACATACCAACTGTGATACTGCAGTTCGCGATGAATTGAACTGAAGAGCGTTTGGTGAGCAAATTTAGCACGACAAGATCGGGTTATTTGACGCATTTAAACAATTTGTCACGTAGAGGTACCACCTTAAAAAGTCTGCTAATCCATTGTGATGAATAACCGCAGCGGTTCGTCGCATAAGCTATCACCGCGTTTAAAGAAGGAACGAAACAATGCTTGGAGAATGCCAACATTCGATCTGTCGCTGTCGACCAGGAAGACAATACACCTCAACTGCTGCAATTTCGTGCAAGTGAAGGAGTTTATCCACCTCGGGGGATTCGTGAATCCCACAAATAATGTGCATCTCAGTGGAAAATCCGCCTCAGAATCACAGAAGCGAGGTAAAGTTACAATTTCTATTGTAGGAAATTCGTCAGTGTTCCAATAAGCAGAATTAATGTCGGGCTTGTGAACTTTATCCGCCTCGCTTCCTCTGCCAACCCGAACACTGAAGCGCAGAAAAAAAATCTATTCACACAGGAAACATTCTTTTCAGAAATGGAGGTTAACTTTTAGTTTTTTATGTCTCTCTGATTTCCCTATTTCTCTTTTCGCAAATTGTAGGAAATGTTGTCGCTCAAGACTTGCCGCTCTTACGGCATTCAGGTTTTATCAATCTTAAAAGGACCTTTTTTCCGGGTGACACAATACATCCCCTCTGTGCTTTGAATAGCCCCTATTTTCGTTTAATCGTTGCAAACATCTTTATCGCTTTTTAAGCATTTCTTTTCGTGAGACAAACAACAAAGGTATTCTTATGAAAATATTTCTTCTGCAATTTGTAGTCATTAAAGATTTAAGGACACATTCAGTGAGTCTTGCTGACAAAGGGAAAGGACTCGAACGGAATGCGTGGTTGGACTTATGAAATGCTAAGCAACAAGTGATGTGATGGGTATTTAAGATGACTTTAAGCCGCTTGGTATGCCAATGCAAAGGAGACAACAATATTTTTATTCGTCTTTGTGTGTGGCGCTAGAATCTGGGGGCACCTGGGCCGCAACCAATAAACCTCTCCAGCTAGTGCAATCTCTGACTGGCTGAATACATTTGTGCACTCCATGTTGGAGGACGTGTTCTCCTCCGTGTTCCCCTCCGTGTTCTCCTCCGTGGTCTCCTCCTGTGTCCAGACAAGTGGGCCACCGTAAGCATAGGCGACCTATGTTCCGGTGTCAGAGTCGCAAAAGTAATTTCAAAGGCATGAATAAAGTGATAAATGTTTAATCTTCGAATAGTGCCTGGACCTTACCTGAAATGCCTTTTCACCGGTCATAGACTGGGTTTAGTAAAGAACAGGCTTTAACACCCAAGGTCTTCCATGCTGAACGACCTTGTCTCTCCAGTAACTCACGTCTCTTCGAGCTCTAGGGTTATTCCCAATTTGGACAGATTGGGTAAATGCTGTTATGTAGTTCCTAGCCTTTTCTAGCGAGTTCGTCCGCTTAGCAATTCTCTGGAATGTCACAGGGTCCCGGCACCCACATAAGTTGGATGTTAAAATACTTGGCCATCTCTTTAAGAGATCGGCTGCAATTAAGGGAAGTCTTGGCATTAAAAGTGACTGAATTCAGAAATTTGATCACAGCCTGGCTATCGGAACAGGTGACGATATCTGTGCGCGATATTACACTGTTTTTTTTAGCCATAACAGGGCTTCCTTAATCGCTATAGTTTCAGCCTGAAAGACGCTACAGTGATTAGGTAGTCGAAAAGATAGCTGGATAGTTAGATCCTTGGAATAAACGCCAGAACCCACACCTGCACCCATCTTCGATCCATCTGTGAAGATTCGCAGTGGACCTTCCAGCGTCCGGTAGTCGGAAAGATAGCCGGATAGTTAGATCCTTAAAATAAACGCCAGAACCCACACCTGCACCCATCTTCGATCCATCTATGAAGATTCGCAGTGGACCTTCCAGCGTCCGGTAGTCGGAAAGATAGCCGGATAGTTAGATCCTTAAAATAAACGCCAGAACCCACACCTGCACCCATCTTCGATCCATCTATGAAGATTCGCAGTGGACCTTCCAGCGTCCGGTAGTCGGAAAGATAGCTGGATAGTTAGATCCTTGGAATAGACGCCAGCACCCACACCTGCAGCCATCTTCGATCAATCCAGCAATTCCAGCGTCCGGTGTACAAGCTTCCAGTATGATCTGGGCGGTATATGGTTTAGATATAGTGAGGTCTTTATCGGAATCTGTAGTGAGGTCTAACCTCACAACCTAACCTAACCTGCATCCTTTGTGAAATAATAACCGAAAGATGCCAAAGAATCAATCTAAACAATGTGGATATTTTAACATTCTTAAATTAAAACAATTGACTAAACCAATAAAATGTTCGAATTTAAAGGGTGGTCCAAAGAAAGCGCACAATGATAATTGTAAATAAAACAAAAAGTTTTCAGAGAATTATCTTAACATTTTTTACTAAGAAGGCGAGAAGGATCTATGACAGTTATGTGTGAAACAAAATATCGGTGGCATACTTCCGATGGTACATATATTCAATGACTGAGTCATAATGGAGGTTCAATGTCGTTAATGTGCTGAATTATCTCATCCTTTAGACTTTGCATTGTTCTTGGCTTATTGGCATACAATTTTGCTTTTGGATATCCTTAAGGAAAGAAGTCAATTAACATCGCCACGTCATGAGATGACACAGCCATTGAATTTCTCGCGCAAAAGAGACACTGCTTTGTTGGCAAGTGGCACCATCCTGTTGGAAGCACATGTCGTCCAGGTCCATATACTTCATTTCTGGCTACAAGAAGTCCGTTATCATCTCACGATAACGAACACCATTCACGGTAACTACTTGGTCGACCTCATTTTCGAGTGTACGGCCCAATGACGCTACCGGACCATACACCGCACCAAACATAAAATGCACAGGTGTTTTCAAATTTTCTACTGACGCGGTTTGCTGAAATTTGCTCACAATTCTACCAATTGTGGAAACATTTGGTCGATTATGCTGACCAAACAAATTACGAACTGCACGAAATGAAATTTGATTTGAGCGCTCATTTTTGTAAAAGGCTTCAACAATCTTAACGCGCTGCTCAATTATGTACCTCTCCATGGATGAATTTGTCAAACACTGAAACAAAGAAATGTCAAAGTTAAGTTAAGTTGGGCAAGACAACTTGACGTTAAGGTGTGACTCACAATTAACATCGTGCAGTATGGTTGGACCACTCTTTATTTTTTCTATTTTATTTTTCTGAAAATACGTAAACTTATTAATGAAAGAGAAACTATCGAAACGTTCGATAATTATAGACAGTCTTTCAAAAACTATCTGTTATTAACGATGGCAGGGACTATCGATAGTTCTCCACCTCTAGGGCTTGGCCCTTAAGTCTGACTGTCTTGCAGGTAGGTAGATTTGGAAACTTTGATACCGGTGTTGTTAACAACGTTGTGGGTAATTTATTATTCTTCGGGTGTGCAAGGTGGAACCCCAGGTGAAGAATGACCCCAACGAAGTGAAGCCAGCTGAAGCCTGGTCCTGGCCCTGGTCCACCCCGAGCTTAGCGCCAAATAAAGAAGAAGTATGTCATTCTGTTACCACGAACTTCCGGTAAGTGGTTGTAGAATTGTGTTAAGTTAAAGTCCGTTCAAATGCAGAAGGAACACCACTTCTTCTTGAAAGCTTCAGATATTGTCAAGTTCAGATTTATAACTATTCCCAAGCCCAAGCGCCACAGGGTGTGACCAGCCTGAGCATACCTGGTATCAGGACTCTCATCGGTGTTGCCACTTGGGACTGCGCCATTTGAATGCCCCCCCCTTATAATTGTTCTGCCCTATAGCGACTTGGTTGGCAGATGTTCCATGGATGAGACAGAAGTGGCATTCACAACGCCCCGTCCTTCATCCTCGAAGTCATCTCAGGGTCTACTGCTTCGATAAACTGGCCGATACTTCCAGCATTATTGTCAGTCAACTTCGTCGTTAAATCCGCGTGGTGACACAATGAAGTAAGCCGGGCTAAGTGTGAATGTCTTACGAGGCCACCCGCTAGAAGCTAACCTAACTTTGCTATCTATAGATTCATTCCAAAGGCGACTGCCAGTGTTTATTTGGAGCTCTTCGAGCAGCTTAGATATCAAAAAAACGTTGAAATGAGTTGCATTTGTATTTTGTGCCAACGAAAAACTTGTTAAAGTTTTCTCGCGAGTGAAAGAGAACTTTCACATCACCCACTTCAAAGAGATATTTTTTTTGTTTTTGTTATTGAAAATGCCAACAACGGAAGCAGAATATGAACCACTCCATCCCCTAAACATCAAACTCCATTAATGCCTTTTCGTGGATTCCATTCACTCAGACATTCTGTTCGAGTCATAAAAGTTTGATGGAAACAAAACCCCACCAGTGACACTGAAAGTTGTCCCATGGCAAAAAAGAGATATTAACTCTTCTCCACGTAATACGTTTTTTAATTTCGAATTTTGTTTGACAGGGAAAAGTTTCTTTTTTCCCTTTTTGCTGGGATCGGCACGAACACAGTGTTCAACAGTGTCACGTATCTGAAATCATGAATTTTCGTACTCGGGGAAAAAAAAAAAGTTTTATTAATTTTTGTCAGCATTTCAAACGGCTTACATTGGTATTCCAACGATTTGACCTTTGTAACTGTCGGGGGAACCGAAGCTACATTTCTCAAATTCACTCCCCCTGTCCTTAGAAGCGTATTTACACATGTGTGTGCTCGCAGGGATCCCTACTCATATTCATGGACGAATGGATGTGTATATCCGAGAATGAAAAGATTTTGTTATTATTTTTTTTTCTTTTAATAAGGACTTTGGATACACGGACTCACGGGACTTTGGTTGGTATGTCATAAGTTGGAATTGTCTGTAAGTCCTATTTAATAAAAGGTTTCAGGTTGCGTGACTGCCAGCACCCTCGGGGAGTAGATTGATTGGGACTGCGAGTTTAAATTCGTGCATGGGTTGAAATGTGTCTGTGTTAGTTATCATCTAACACGCAATAGATGGTGTGCAGATGTGAGATTTTCTGCATGGTTCTTGGAGATTGGTTTTAGTTTACTAAATTGTTCAGGAAATCTTAACCCAGAACGTAGGGCTGCCGTCCAAAAGAAGGAGGAATCCGTTTTTCGAAGCAAATGTAACGGAAAACGAGTACATACTTATCGTTCAGCATTCAGAGAGGATAAAAATAATTCGCTTGATAGAAGAGATCGACGATTTAACTGAAGAAAACCTATGTGCTATGAACGAAGGTAAGATCACGCGGTTGAATATTAACACAGCCACTATGGCAGCAACTAGTGGAGCACACAATGCTTACCAAGTCAGCAGACGTTTCGTTGGCTCCCACAGAGTTGGGCAGAATAAGACTAAATGACTAATGACTAAAGAAAACTGACTCAATTTTAGTCATGACTAAATTAGTTATGCGATATATTCAGGACTGCGGCTTAGTCATGATTGAATTTCAATCATTCGTCATGAATAACAATCAATCATAGGTATGACAAGGAATAATTCATAACTAATCATAGCCATATACTGATAGGAGTACAGTCCAACACAGCTTCATAAAAGGTCTGACGGTACCATTGCATTTTTTATTATTCTCCTTTCAAGGCACTTCAGTAGAGGCTAGCCATTCAATAGCATCACAAGTTATTTTTCGACGTCTGTTCGCTTAATAATCAAATAAAAATCCGATATGGAGGGTTCCTGTTCCTTATCGTCAAGATGCAGCAATAATGTGATTGATATTGATTCCGAAAATATTATATATAATAAAAACAGGTGCGTCTATTAACAACAGCCATCTACGATTGTTGGCGGAAGATTTTACCAGCTCTTGGAAGGAAAAAGTACTGCTAATCACGTTGCTCCTTTGTGTTTAAATGTCTACCCAGAAGAGTCGAAATAAAAGGACATTCGAATTCATCCTCCAATTACCTTAGCCATGGAAGAAGAATGGCGAACTAGCGGTAGAAGAATACAAAAGATACTTGCTTCAAACTAAAGCAATTAGAAACGTGGCTAGACTCAAGTTGTACAGTATTTAAGAGAACGTCGTCAAACATTGAGTATGCTGAAGTAAAAAAAAAAGTGTTTGTCAGAAAGGCTTTTTAGTCTTGCTACGATAACAAATTTGCCCAAAGCGAACAGACTTTCAGATAAACGTTTCACAAGCAGAGTCATTTTAAAAGCTGACTCACACTCTATTTTCAATGAAAATAAAAATGATGAATGATATTATTTGCAGAAAAGCAATGCTCAATTTATTTCAATAATAAATATGTACTACTTATGCAGAACGAATTAACGTTCAGTTTTCATTTTATTTTGAATAAAGGAATCAATTTGATTTCAAAAGAACTGCATTTTTTCAAAAATAGTTTAGGTCTTAGTTATTGGAGAAGGTGACTTACTTTATTTTCGTAAATAATGAATAATGACGAATTTAGTCATGACCAACTGTGACTAAGGTGGTCGCCGTGGCGTAGTGGGTAAGTGGCACGCAGAGGGTG
The DNA here is from genome assembly GCA_964034865.1 of Eristalis intricaria. NCBI lineage: Eukaryota > Metazoa > Arthropoda > Insecta > Diptera > Syrphidae > Eristalis > Eristalis intricaria. The sequence continues at coordinate 126,727,174 of OZ035873.1, forward strand.
CCAGGTTCGATACCAGAATTTACCTCCTTTGATAATTCACGGCTCCACCTCTTTCGAGTCACTGACAATGCTCAAAGAGTATTCTTGTCTAGAAAAAGCTTCTCAGCTTCGCCGTTCGGAGCCGGCATTAAAATGTAGGTCCCATCCACATATGAAAGAACAATAGCACGCACAACACGTGTGGTTGCTGAGAAACTGTGACTAAGGACTAATTTAGTCAATAAATACTGTTGTTATGGCTAATGAATAATTTAGCCATTAGTCATTTGAGTCCAGGATTAACGACTTAATTAGTCATTAGTCGACTAAAATTTGCCAAACTTTGGGCTCCCAGATTCAAAGACCTCACAGTTTTCCTTAACATTGCAAAGCACGCTTGAATAGGGCTTATTAAACTCTCTAAAACATGACGCAATTCACAAAATTAACAAGTGTTCGCCCAAGCACTTCACAATTGTTTTCATTTCACAGGTAGGAGCGCTGGCTAGACCTCGACAGCATCGATATATCCGAGCATAATACACAAGAGGTAAGAAAGTGCCTGAAACCATTCGTCAACAGCCTGATCATAGCACGCTCAGGCCAGCTAAATCCACAATAATTGACCAAATATTCACATAACGGCAGATCTTGGAAAAGACGCACGAGCTCCAAATCGGTACCCCTTACCTCGTTATAGACTTTAACGCCGCATATGACTGTGTTTATAGAGATGAGCTATACAGCGCATTTTTCCGTCTCAGCAAAACTCGTCCTACTTTGCAGACTGACGATTGAAAATGTCCCTCTCTCCGTAAAGGTCAGTAAAAATGTTTATAAGCTTTATATCAAAAAAAATAGCTGAGATGTGTGTATTTGACTGTAATTGATTTTCAAACCGCTTTTTACGAGAAAATCGTACGTACGTGGGTCGCCGTGGCGTAGTGGAAGTCGACGCACTGACTCCTACGCAGAGGGTGCCAAGTCCGATATCCGAATTTTACAACCTTTCATAATTCACGGCTCTTTCGAGTCATTGATAATGTCTAGAAAAAGCTTCTCGAACTTGGCCGTTCGGAGCGGCATAAAACTGTTGGTCGGTTCCTCTCGTGACAGAGCAATAGCGCGCACAACACGAGAGTATGCCCTGGCCTTCAACGGATTGTAGCGCCACCCATATATTATATATTGTACGCAACTTAAAGACCCAACACCAGAAGCACGCATGCATATGCCCATGGCACTGACATCGTCAGAAGAGCGTCGAAGGATACAGTACACATGTTGTCAGACCTCAACTAACCTGCCCACTGATGCTCAGAACAATAGTGGAACACCTGTTCCCCAGGAAACCTCCTACAATGTTCGTCCTTACACAAGGAGCTAGTTCGGATCAAATCCCACCAGTCACGGCTGAAGAGCTGCAGATTGCGTGCAGGAAAATTGCCGACAAAAAAGCACCTGGCCCTGACGGCATCCCTAATAAAGCCATCAAGGCGTCCGTCGAGAAGAGGCCCGAGCTGTTCACAGCGACGATGCAAAGGTGCCTCGAAGAAGGTAACTTTCCAAATTGCTGGAAACTCCAAAACCTGGTACTGATACCCAAAGGCAATAAGCCCCCAGGAGAACCGTCAGGGTACCGACCAATCTGCCTGCTTGACACCACGGGAAAGATCCTTGAGAGCATCATATACGGCAGGCTAATCAGTGTGGCGGAGGAGCGAGGAGCCTCGCCCGACCATCAGTTCGGTTTTAGGAAATCGCGCTCCACCATCGACGCCATCAAAGAGGTAGTAGACACAGCAAGCGAAGCGATAACGGGTTCAAGATGGAGGGGCGGTACAAAAAAATACTGTGCCGTAGTTACGCTGGACATCAAAAACGCGTTTAACTCAGCGAACTGGTCCTGCATCATGAGAGCCTTGAATAGGATGAGCACACCGCAGTACTTGAGGAAGATTATCGTCAGCTACTTCACCAATAGGAAACTTAGATACCAGACTGACGACGGAATGAAATACCACGAAGTCTCGGCAGGCGTTCCACAGGGCTCAGTCCTTGGACCCCTCCTGTGGAACCTAATGTACGACGGAGTACTGAGACTCACGCAACCAGATGGAGTCAAGGTGATCGGTTTTGCCGACGACATCGCGGTCGTGACAGTAGCCAAAAACATCCACGAGGTGGAAGCAGCCACAAACGAAGCAATCGCCAGGATCAAGGATTGGATGGAATCCGCCGACCTAGAACTAGCTGACCACAAGACTGAGGCTGTCTTAATAACCAGTCGAAAGACGGTGGAATACGCTAGCTTCCGGGTTAGTTCCCAGATAATTCGATCGAAGATGGCTCTGAAATACCTAGGGGTAATGCTCGACAACCGGCTTAACTTTAAAACTCACGTCGACAACTGCAGCAAAAAGGCAGCAAGGATGCAGGCAGCGCTCTCAGGAATGCTGCCCAACATCGGAGGACCTGGATACGAGAGAAGGATCCTGCTTTCCACAGTGGTAAGCTCAATCCTCCTATATGCTGCACCAGTATGGGCGGGGATGCAGCAAGGAAGCTCTCGACATCATACAGGCTCTGCGTGATAAGAGCAATCAGCGGTTTCCGATCGACATTCTCGCCACCGAAATGCAAAGGATCTACCTACGGAGATCTGCAAATCACTCGGAGACTAGCGCAAGAGGTCTAAAAAAGGAAGAAAGGGCAACATCAATGGCACTGTGGCAAACCAGGTGGGACAACACAACCAAAGGCAGATGGACCCATAAATTGATACACAGAATAGAAGCCTGGACAACTAGAGCTCACCCACTTGTCCAGAATGCGCGCGCGAAGATGAAGACGCAGAGCACGTAATATTCCATTGCATACGCTTTGCCGTGGCGAGAGGAAGTCTACCAATTCCCGAGCTCCTAGTTAGCCATATGATGGAGTCAGCTGACAAATGGCTGGCAACCCTAGGTAACTCCGCTATCAAAGTGATGACCTCAAGAGGAACACCACAAGATGGGGTCATATCTCCACGTCTATGGGTACTAGCCATTATATTTAAGAACAACTTAGACTCACTGGAACCAAGGCAATCGCCTATGTTGATGACGATGTAATCATTGCCTGTGGCATGATATCTGGGAATCATCAGTGAGTCCACTAGCTCAATAAGCTTTCTCCTAAGATGGGCAAAATCTTGCTGACTAGCAATCAAGCAGAAGCCTGAGCAGGTCCTCGTCACCAATAAGAGGACCATTCCGCCTTTCGATCTTCCATCTATTAACAACCCTTAACAGAAGGCAAGTGCTAAATATCTCGACAGGAAACTGAATTCGGAATTAAATATTAATGAAAGAGTAAAGAAGACGGCTTGTGCCTTATTCCTGAGCAGCAGAATATTCGGCAAAAGCTGGGGAGATCCTGTTGTACACAGCTATTGTCAGGCCTATCTTAACTAATGGCAGTATAGTATGGTGGCAGGCCTATCTTAAAATCACACTTAAAGCCAACTTAAATATGCTAATTGTCATACATGCATGGCTTGGTGCGACAGTAGCAATGTGAAGAAATCCCATTAACATCTATTTGCAGGTTCGTCATGATTTCGGGATGGCTGGAATGAAAACCTCATCTACGCATGGTAAAAAGTGGCATGATCTCGGCTGCAGAAGCAGACACCATCAACCGGAGGACGAGCAGGGTACAGGAGGCTTAAGACCCCTCATGCGCATCACAATGGGTCCAATGCAGAGGACATGATACCATGTCTACCCACTAACATAACCTCTCTGATCCACTAAAGGAGTCGCGAGGATAAACCACGCACCGGCGATCTCCAGGTAACTCGGTCCGACGCCATCGACACTAATTTGGGGCTATGCCCAAGTGTAACCAGGCGAACTTATGGACTTGGTCCAATCACCTCATCCTAGGTTTGCCAAGTGGTCGCCTACCTGATGGAATCGCATTCAAGGCCCGCCTCGGAAGTCGTGATGGTGGGGTCATTCATCCTACAGGAAAGTTCAGTATTACTCTTCCCATCACTCGTGAAGAAGACCCCGAGATATTTAAACATCTCTACCTGCTTCAATGGGACTCCACTAAGATGTAGAGTTGATTGTAAAGGCGTTCTGAAAATTATCATAACCTCTGATTTGTCCACTTTAACCTTCATCTCAGAATCAGCACATACGGCCACAAACATATCGACTGCGCGCTGGAGTTTCGTCTGCGAAGTTGTGTGGATAACTAAGTCATCCGCAAAAAGAAGATGACTTACCCTCAACTCTCGCAATGTGAAACATTCCTCGCATCGGCTGCGCTGCAACATCCAGTCCATGTAAAAAGTGAAAAGAAGAGGTGAAAAGACGCACCCTTGGCGATGACCAACGCCCACGTTAACCCGAACACAGCTGCTACAGTTTGGGTATAGAGATTGAATGGCCCTCAAAAGAGGACCCCCAATCTAATACTTCTGCAGAACACTCCAGAGTTTACCTCGATAATCTCAGTCATATGCATTTTCCAAATCTACAAAACAGCTGTAGAAGGGTTTGGCATACTCCCAAGCCTTCTCAAGTACCATTCTTAGAGCGAAAAGCTGGTTGGTTGTACTTCTGCTGGGACGAAAGCCGCACTGTTCATCCCCCATCCTTGGCACGAACATAGCTCTAGAACGCGCTTCCAAAACCTTAGCATGGAATTTCCCGAGGCGATTTAACAGGGATATGCCCCTGTCCCCCTTCTTAAACAATCCCCCCAGTTTGCCTATCGCCAGGTGTCTTACCGCGTTCCCAGGCCACCTTAAAACACGAGAGAGACATAAAACATAAAGCATATCTGGCCGAATTTCATCCTTTAGCGAATCTATCGCCAAAATGACCTCCTCGACCGTTGGACTACCCTCCGCCCCACTTAAGACTTCGGGTCTGTCGTCCTCAGTGTCCCGTTCGGGATTGAGCAGCTCCGATAAGTGCTCGCTCCATCTGCGCAAGATGTCCTCCTCATTGGAAAGCAACACACCATCTTTGAATTCGACTCCTTCGATGATGTTGAATTTCCTTCCTCTGAGTCGGCGAATGGTTTACCAGAACACCTTTTTCGCAGAAGTATGGTCGCTTTCCAACTTCTTGCCAAACTCCTTCCAGCTCTTTAGCTGTTCGCACAGCCGATTTGCAAGTTCTTCGCGCCTCAGTGTACCGGTCACGAGAAGCGGGGACTCTGCTTCAAGAGAATTCAGTATCTGTAGGTCTCTAACCTAAACTAAGAATCACCATTAAAAATCGCTGTGTCTTTGGGCTTGGAATGCAGTTGAGGAAAAAAGCCTTCTCTTGAAGGACCAAGATATTCCTGTACAAGTCCTTCATAGTTCCAATTCTTGTCTATGGTGCAGATCCTTGGCACTACATAAAGCGAGTGATTCTTGGTCGTTCCAAGGGGAAAGTGATGGTGATTGGAGGAGGAGCCTGAACGGTCTATTCAGCGACATCGATAAGTTGAATTTGCGAATGTGCGGCCCAGGTCCAAAGAAGAAAGAAATTGAATCCGAGATGTTTGAGTCTAGACTAAACTTGTCATGACAAATAAAGGAGTGTATATATAATATGGGTGTTGCGAAAGTCCGAGGCGGACCTAGGTCTAGCTTCTCAGCAACCACTCGCGTTGTGCGTGCTATTGTTCTTTCACGAGTGGAAGGGACCTACAGTTTAATGCCGACTCCGAACGGCGAAGTTGAGAAGCTCTTTCTAGACAGGAATACTCTTTGAGCATTGTCAGTGACTCGAAAGAGTTGGAGCCGTGAAATCAAAGGTGGTAAATTCGGGTATCGAACCTGGCACCCTCTGCGTAGGAGTCGACGCACTAACCCACTACGCCACGCCGACCCACTAAATAAAGGATTTTACTGCTTCAAGGCTTTTTGCACCCTCAAATGTTGTCCGTCCAACATGGCAGTCCCACGTAAGAGCGGCCGTATGCTGTTCTGGTTTCCCATCTGTTGCTAGCCCCTATCTTTTTTTTTTTTTTTTTTCTATTTTTTTATAATTTGCGCGTGCTCAAGGGATTGCTAATACCCTTATGTGTCCGGGGTCAAGACACAGCACGGGCCGAAGGTATAGAGGGAGAAAGGGAGATTGGTCTTAAATATCTGCGGGTTGTAGTCTGTGGGAAATATTAGGTTGGGAAGAGCATTCCATATTCGTGCAGTGGGGCTGAAGAACGAGTCTCTGAATTTAACTGTGCGTCCGAAAGTAGGCTTAAGGGTATACTGATGGGCATTCCTGGCGAGACGAGTATTGCGGGTGAATTCATGGAGAGGAGGAATGCAGTTGGCTAGCTCACTTGAGCATCGTTTGTTGAAATAACGATAAAACACGGACAAAGAAGAGACGGTACGTCGATGTTCGAGAGAATCTAATGACTCTGCGATGTTGTTTTCTCCTAAAAGTTTTATCGCTCGCTTTTTGATTCTATCAAGTAGGTGCAGTATGGTCTTGGGGGCACCAGACCAGATATGAGCGTTATACTCAAGCTTGGGGCGGATGTATGCCTTATAAATTAAAGCCAAATCAGAAGGGGTGAAATATTTCTTGCATCGATTAAGAAAACCTAAACATTTCGCAGCATTTTTGGCGATCTCAAATATGTGATCGCTCCAACTAAGTGTTGTGTTGATACACATACCAAGGATGTGAAAGTTTTCCGGTTTCATCGACACAAGCGCCATTCATGGATAATGGCTGATTATCAAGGGTTCGCTTGAGTGACAGCAGACAGCATTGAGTTTTTGAAGCATTGAATTCCACTCTATTGTTTTTTCCCCAGTTAATTATGCTGTTAAGATCGGAATTCAACGTGCTTAACATACGCTGCCGTTCCAATTCTACGGCCGAAGGGCGGGGTCGTGGGTCTTGGAACGAATATGAAAAGCTAAGGGTGCTGTCAACAGCGAAGGAATGGATTGGATTAGAAGTAGCAGACAAGAGATCATTTATAAAAATGAGAAAGAGTGTCGGTGACAGAACTGAGCCTTGGGGAACACCAGCATTTATTTGGTGGATATCAGACTTGAACCCATCCAAAACAACTTGAATTGAACGGTTCGAAAGGTAATTTCTAATGTGTCTCACATGGTTTTCCCACATGAATCAGTTGCCGTTGTTGAGCCAATTCCAACTAGACAAGTACGGCGTCGCGTTGTCTACAAGGAATAAATATGTCAACCTTGTCTCCCCTGATGATATTAAGAAAGCAACGAAGGAAATGAAATGTCTAATGACCAAGGACACTCATCAGTTCCGTATGACCTCAACATGTAAACACAAATATATCATCGTCACAATTTGAGTCATTTGTTTACCAAGCACTGCAGGAATAGAACCCCGCCACGCTCGTAAAGATTATATCACAGCCAAAATCAGATACAACAACTTTCCCCTGTGCTTCTACCGAAGTCCATCAAATCCCTCCTTCTAGTCGCCCATTAGGGTTTTTCAATAAGGCTCCGATAAACATACATGATTCATCCGTAGAAATAAGAAATTTTATCACAGCTCTTGAAGGAGTTTTAAGGTAGAAACTTTTCATGTCCTCATATTTTTTTCCCGGTAGAAAATGCATACGTTTCCGAAGTTTCAAGCAGCGAACTTTTCCCATTTCTACTCATTTCATTTTCAATTCCGTTAATTTGAGCCGCACCAGCTCACGAGGATATCCCAGAGTACGCGCACACATCCATCTTCCTGAAAGGTCCTCAGGATGTAGTCATAAATCACACTCACCTAACCACTTTGAGGTATTGGTTTAAAATTCACCCATGCCCGTGTCATTTATCAAAGCACGAGGGTATGCTTTAGAGTTCGTTAAAATCCGTCTTCAAAATCAAGGACACACACAGCCGCCCGTACAGAGTCCCTTAGGGCGCATTGTACGAGTGCAGACATGTTGAAGGCCCAACTTCAACCAAATACAGCCCCCCTCATGCGAAATTTTTGCTCCTCGTTTCCAGTACATTTGAAATTAGAATCTCTCCACTCGAGACGGGACACGAGTGCGAGGGAGGAGGAGGTTAAAAACGAAGACAAGCAGAAGAAGCTGGTTTCCTCCTTCATAAGTTCTGAGCACTATTCTGGAATACCCTTAAGGAAAATTGCTTCTGTGTGCTTTTTTTCCGTTTCCTTTTATTTCGTCCTCTTCAGTCGGTTCTTGCCGAAAAGTCCACACAAAGACACCCCCACAAAGTAGCTACTCAATCCGGCAATAACGCAGGCCATGGCTATGGCCGACTCCGGAGCTCCGCACCGAGCCTCGCTTGTGGCAATACACCGTTAAGCAGTTAATCGCCTGCAAATCTACTTCAAATAATTCCCACCCTACCATGCGCAGGCCGTTCCTCATCGAGAGTATGCCCGAAAGGAGATTAGGAGGAAAGGAGAAAAGAGGAATTGTAATAAAATATGATGAACGAAAGGAAGTAATCCCATTAAATTTAGATAAGGTCAAGAAAACATAATTTTAGGAGGCTTTCACGGTTGGCTGGCCCTCTGAGGGGGCTTAGCGCTTTCGACCGCAAGACTTCTCAGTGGAAAATCACAAAAAACAATGCCACGATTGAAAATAAAAACGATACAAGTGCCCTTCAAAATGGGTAAACTTACAAAGTGGAGCATGAGTGAATTTCTTCTTTTATCTGTGAACCGAGGCGTCGGGCGTTGTTCAGAGACTTAGGCGAACATGCATAACGAATAAGACTCGTAGTTGCTTAACTTTTGCAAAAACGGTTGATTATGGATTCGTTGAACTGGTTATTGGGGATTCAGTAATCCTGCAGGGGAGAGCTTGAATTGAGTTTATCGTAGACATGCTGAGATGTCGTTTTTCTACTGTATTGGGTACTGTGAGGACAAAAAAGGACGTGTGTAACTACATTTTTAGCTTAAGATTCATAAAATTACTTGAGGAGATTAAACTTTGAACACGATGTGTCCAGCTGCATAACTTCTTTTTACCCGGAAGCATTCGGACGTAAGTCAATTGACATAAATAGAAATGTTTCTGATGCAAATAGTTTAAGGAATTGAACAGCCTGTGGAGGAAGTTAGTCAACAACTCCTTTCTAGATTATTTGCCCAAAAGGGGGTACGATTCATACATCGTATGGGTAAGAGATCTCGGCTTATTTTGAAATTGGAATAGTGACAAACGAAAGAAATACAGAAATCTCAAAAAGCTCCAAATGATTTTAGATTATATAGATTTTTACTAACTATATTAACTCCAAGAACTTCGATAACCCGAACCACCACTTGCCACAAAAAAATTCCAGTTATCAAGACTTTGAGTTATATTTATTTATCTACGATATAACACATAATTAACATAATTATCATTTAAAATAGCCTGTTAAACATGACTGAAGGGCGAATTTTTTTATGAAATTTAAACCGTTGTAGGTACATATAATCCTTTGTTGTTTCATGAGTCTTTTAGTCTAAACGCAAGACGAGTAGATAGTGAATTTGCAACCAACTCGTTGAATTTAATCATCCTCAAATATCGCCAAGTCTTTCCCTATTATATCACTGCCGCTTTCATCGGCTAAATATCTCGAGAATATCTTCATCTGTCTGGGTTGCCGTGGCGTAGTGGGTAAGTGCGTCGACTCCTACGCAGAAGGTGCTCGAGTTCGATACCCGAATTTACCACCTTTGGCCTTTAATTCACGGCTTCACCTCTTTCGAGTCACTGACAATGCTCAAAGAATATTCCTGTCTAGAAACAGCTTCTCAGCTTCGCCGTTCGGAGCCGGCATTAAAATGTAGGTCCCATCCACACGTGAAAGACACGAGTGGTTGCTGAGAAGCTAAACCCAGGTCCGCCTCGGACTGTAGCGCCACCCATATTATATATTATTATTATCTTCACCTGTGAAGCTCCTAAGGAACAATATTGCTATCTACCTGTAGCACCTTGTATATTTCTGTAATTTTTTCAAGCTTTAAATTCCATCTGCAATCAAATGTCTCTCTCATTTCTTTTGTTTGTGAGTTCAGGGACCCATTCATAGGATTTAGTCAAAAACGTCTCCGTACACCACTAATACCATTCTCAATTTTGGGTTAAGCTCTTTAATTTGGCTTGAAAACATAAAAAAATCCACTTAAAGACTACATGAAAATAAGCATCCAATCTGTCCCTTAAATTTAAACACAGTAATCCCCGGTTAGTTGTGTTTGCTAAAATTTATATTCTTAGACGCATTTAACCGAGGAACGCAATTACAAGAACCCCGCTTAATTGCTTTTCAGACGCAATACAGGAAACCACGCTTTATTACCTGTAAAACGCAATAAAGCCGATCTTAAAAATTAAATAGAAACTAGTCTGCATTCTCTAAAACCATGTTTGAAGAAACTATAGCTCCCGACAACGTTATTTGGTTAAATCAAACTGTAATGGCTCCGTCCACTTGGGGACAAGCTCCATTCCTGAATCGTTTGTTTGACAGATTACAAGTCTTCGACTTTTCAAGAACGGTATCTTGATTGTGTATAATCCGATTCAGCGTCGACCTGCATCATCCATATTTGGCACACAATCCACTTCCGTTGTTTACCGTAGCTTCAGCAATTATTCGCAACCCTTGCCTTAAAGAAAGTGAGGTTTTTTTGTTTGTTCATGGTGCCTGTAAAATATCGAAATGGATTTGAGCATAATTATTAATCTAATAGATGATGTCTGACATATGTACATTCCTAATTATTTATCCAAACATGTTATTATTCAGGTCAATTCGCAGCAATCGCAAAACTTTTTGATTCAAATTTGACAATTGACTTAACAACTCTTCTGGATTTTTCTTGACCCGTGCATGTCAATTTGACAATTTTCAATTCTTCTTGATTTTATTTAAGCTGAAAACACACAAAAATGAATTTTTTATTGCGTGTGTTCAATTATCCAGGAAATTTTGTATGCAGTTTTATGAAAAACTTAACCTTATTCAATGCAATTAGCCGGGCAGCGCAGTTAAGGTGGTACGCCTTTGAACGGGAAAAGTTATGTACATTTCTTATGGAGTTTTTTATTTGCTTAGTTTTTCGATTAGTTAAACGGGGAACGCAATTAAGCGAGCGCCAATTATCCGAGGATTACTGTTCAAAACAAAACATATTTCATTGAAAAAAAAACTTTAACTTATTCACAGCACAAAAGTTGACAAAAACGTAGCAAAAAGAAGTCGCCGTACAATTGCTTATTTTTGATTCTCTTAAAACTAAAAATAATAAAAGTAACGAAAGAGTTTTTTTTTATGTGGTCTGAATCTTCAATAAGACACTATGATAACCGTGTAATCATAGTAGTGTCAGATTTTTACTGACCAAACACACCCTTCCCATTGTTTTAGTTGTTTACTACAACTAACACCCCTATTCTGGTTGTGGTGTGATCACAACGGACGAATGTCAGTGAGGCGAAAATTATGATGCCTACCTTGTGAGGTTTCAGCTATTTGGTATTCTGGCGAAAACCTCACAAGAAAACATCCAAGAATAGTCACCATGGTGAGGTGAATTCGTTGCCATGTCAACAATTGTTTTTTTTTGACAATTATTATATTCGCGCTTTTTTTTCTTACTGAGCGTATCTACAAAATAAAGGCAGAACGTAGCGAACAAGGTAATATTGTGTATATTAATGAAATATGTATAAGTATTTATTAATAATGAATATTTTGCAGCAACAAGAAAATATCAGCGTACATCCCAGGAGCAGTTGGACCATTATACGAATTTTTTGCAAATGAATCCTGATTTTCTTCTGGGCAAAAATGAACCAACTGACCCGAATAGGATGCAGAATTATTGGGCCGCATTCGCAGATGAGCTAAACGCCAAAATGAAATCACATCTGTTTTTTTTTCCTTGTGTGTGACAGTTCTTTTGTTGCTATTTTTCCTTGTGATGTGCTCATGAGAACATCACAATTTTGACGGTTCTTGTGATGCTCACAAGCTGTGAGGTTTTCGTATTGTGACTCACCATGCTCTTGTGTGGTCGTTGTGACTTAGAATACATCACTGAGGTTTGCCAGAATAGGGGTGTAAGTTATCCTATCCAGCAGTTTTAACTGCATTATTTGTACGCGTGAGGCTGGTAGATTTTCGATAAAATCACCTGCTGGTACCGGTTATAGAGCCCTGTACACATTGCGCTAAATCGAACGGTTTCATTCGTTGGAGACGGCGCACGAGGTTTCTCATGTCCAGTGTTTGGAGTATGGCATGGTTACAATGACCATGAAGTTGAATTCTTACCTTCCTCGCGAAGTTTTTCATTTCTTCGTACACGGTTCCGATCCCTAGATATCTTTGTACGTCATTATTTCGTAGATACCAGGAAGCATTCAAGACAGCCCTTATAACTTTGTTTTGGAATGACTGTATGAATTCTCTATTATTTGCTTTAGTGCAACCTCAAAGTTGCATACAGTAGGTCCACACAGGCCTTAGCACTTACTTACATATAAGCAGTTTGTTATACGCGCTTAACTTGGAATGTCGTCCGAGTAGCCAGTACATTTCTATATATCGGTTCTCAAATTCTATACGTGCGCCTTTCACTCAAGCTTAGCATTCAGCGCCATCCCGAGATATTTGGCTTCATTTGCGTACTTTATTTGTACCGAGTTAATGAAGATGGGTATATTGTCTATGTTTTCGTACATTTCATGAAGGGAAATGCGCCAGAGTTTGCAAGCTTTATTTACAGAGGGCTGCAGTTTTATCGTAGCGGACTCAATTGTGCTTTCCGTAGCCAGAATAGCCGCATCGTCTGCGAACGTAGCTACTATTGTGCCCTCAGTTTGTGGTATGTCCCGGGTAAATAACGAAAACAGATTAACGACAAGGAAGTAACGAAAGAGTAATAAAAACAACAAAGAGAAATAAATAACTTAACAAAATCAGTATTTTGTCGGGCCTCCTTTGTTCCGTAGAACATCATTCAACCTATTCTTCATCGAATGCACCAGTATGGAAGTCGTGGCTGGAGAAATCTTGTTCGACTCATCAATCAGGATGGACTTCAGTCGTAGTTGAAATTGAGCGTTCTCGGATCTTTCTTTCGAATTGCTCAATTGGGCTTAAGTCTGGTGACTGAACCAAATAAAACTGGATCACACACTTTACATTGCCAAATGAAACACAATAATGACATCTGTAGGGAGTTCTTGTGGTTCTCTCAGAAAGATCATCGCTACTTAGGCTTCTGATCCTAATAATAAAGTTGCATCTGCTCGGTGGCATGGAATGCGCTCGCAAACGTGCCTACACACACAGCCGCGCATACAGGCGGGGATGCAGTGCTGGTGTCCCGCCAGTTGAATTCTAAAGTGGACTTGGAGTGCGCACTCTCCAGTGCCGTGGTCTGTCTTCTCTCCATTCATTCTTAATAGAAGGGATATATTAAGAATGAATGGAGAGAAGACATACTCGAAGTTTGTATCAGATTTCTCTTTTCTTCCTCACCTCAGTAGAAGTCAACCCTCCGATCTATCCTTTCTATACAGGAAGGCTTGTATCTTTATTTCGAAATCCTAGCTATAGCCTCTTCTCCTCAGTTGGACGTATTTCAGTTGAACAACAGTACGAAATGTGAGGTATTCACGTAAGATAAAATTGGCCTTTAGTTGGAGTATCTGCAGCTGCATCCAAGTATACGCGGGTGCAAGCCCCGGTCTTAATAACATTTACATCTTTAAGCCCAGATCATACTAATGAAAGAGGCACTATCCTGCTATAGGAACAACCTTGCATCGAGAGCTGGTAACCTTCCACAGCTTTCCAAATATGCAAATAGCTGAAAGAAATCGTCAGCTAACCAAGCTTTAATTTCAAAAAAAGGCAATATCGCATTACATGGTCAAATTTACTGGCACTCTACCTAAAACGGACACCCAGGCTCATGAGACTATGTAGGAATAACCAATACAACCATAAAGGATGATCGTGTTCCACAGCGACCCTCGATTCCGAAGGATGAAAAGGAGTAGGAGTCTATACAAGTTAAGAAACAATAACTTGAAGCGACAGCAGACATCGACTCAGGTGTCGGTCCACCGTTCCCAGCACCCGAAACTGCTGACACAACGTCTGGGCCGGTGCATTGCCTACACATTCCATCAAACGCGGCAGAGGTAATACGACGACACCCGTGTTACCGCAGCGCAGCTCAACGATGCAGTGGTGAATTTGAAATAGTATTTAAGCTAGGGTAAGAAATTTGTAAGTTTAGTCTTAAGGGGACTATGTCCAAACTTTTAACAAAATAAAAAATAATTTTTTTTAAGAAATAAACTTAAATTTTATTAATTTACAGCACCCTCGAAAGAAGATCCATCTGGAGGATTACTTCATATAAGGTCGAAGGATTCTTGTCATAACGGTACACATAGGCGACGCTAATTCTTGGAATTTGATTTAACTTGGAAGGGATTGAATCCATCTTCCCTTTCTGTGTTTTCTTCAAAGATTTTCATTAATTCCTGCCAAAATAAGCAATTTTTTGACCAAACAATTAATCCGCTGTACGGAGACTTTTTGGACTATGTGTACATCACATACACTAGTCGTGTTTTTTTTTGAAAAATCTATAAAAAGTGAAGTAGGATTTTGCACGTAAAGCACATACAAGAACCTCGGCAGTGAAAAGTGACAGCCTACAAAAATTCGAATTCGAATTTTTTTCATATATTTTGACAGCGATTCGAACATATAAATTGTTTTCTTCATATAATTTGACAGATAATAATCAAAGGCACTGCGAATCGTTGAAACACAATGGCGCTGGCGTTGGCTTTCAACACATATAATTCAATGGCCAAGCACAAAATACAGCGTCGACCAGCGTCAGTGAATAATGAGAGAGATTGAGAGGATCGTAATAAAACGTAAAACGTAGTCCATGGCACGTCATTATTCAACATGTTGGATATTTTTTGACAGAGGGGTGCGCTGTGAGAGAGATTTTCTCCCAGATTGAGAGTTTTCTTCCAAATTGAGAGTATTTTGTATCAACTGTCATTTAAGAAAAGAAAACAGCTGATTAAAAATAATTCAACGACAAAAGTATGCAGAAAGACGGCAATATTTTTCATCTAGTCGATGAGAGAGAGAACAGCTGATAAATTGAGTATTTATTTCAACGCAGTGCCTCATCGTAACATGAAGTGGGCTGGCGCAGCGCACTATTGTGTTTCAGGCATTATTCGCATCTTACTTCACTTCACTGTGGATAGCGACGAAATACACGATTCAGACACTTCTGCTGTATGATTTCTGTTCTGTTTTTCTGTAATACAACATGTATCTCCTAAGGTTTACACTGGAAATATGGGAAAGTTGTATGATTCTGTTTGAGAGAAAAATTTTGTACACATCATACAACAGTTTTATTACAAATTTATCATACATTTCATACAGCACTTCAAACTGCTGTAGCCACTACAAAAATGAGTTTTGAAAAGAGAAAATACACGAAAATAAGAAGTTTTGGGTTATGATGTTGATCTCTTTCAAACTAGATATGTAAGGAACAACGTGTAGTAAAAAAATTAATTTAAATATTTTGGTTGCATACTTTGTTGTGAGACTGTATTTGTTCTCTTTTTGCACTACACCATATATGGCTATCTGATCGTATGATTCACCCGAAATGTCTCCAAAGATTTTAATAACATTCAATGTACTGTAATTAGCATGTCTAACGAAAAGTATAAATGTCTCAGCGGACATACAATTTGGCTGCTGTTAATAAACGACACACAAGCAGAAGGTTGCTTGTCATTGTTTTTTCTTCCCCTCTCACTTGTCCGGTTTGGCAATTACAAACGAATTATGGTTCTTTAAGAAATTCTAATTACAAATCATGTACTATGTGGAAACATAGTTGAATTAATCTCAATAATTCCGAAAACATATCATTCTTCATTATTGGGGAACTCAGTTATTTACATGTTTGTGTGGCTGTAATCCACTTATATGGTGTCTGGGCTTAATTCACGACATTATTTAGTTTTCAATCAAACTTGTCATTCAAAACGTCAAAATAATGCACAACAAACAACAAAGAAGATATCATTCAATACTTCCAATTGAATCTGAGAATCAGAAAATAGTATGATGTTGTATGAAATGTATGTGATGTATGATCTGTGAAATAGGACCCAATTCTGAAAGTCATAGGAACTTCATTCCCTTACCCCCGCTCAGAATATTCACCAAAAGCACAATTCCGTTCATACTGGTCAAATGAACATACAAACGCAGTGTCCCGAAAGCGAATTTACTTTCAGAATTCGACTTATCGAAGGTGACGCCAAGTAATCTGTACGAGGTATAAAAACATTCGAGTATCTTTCGAGTTACAAAGTTCGACTATATATATAAAATTCAGTATCGCACGGCACTTGCCGTGTTCTAGTTTGACGGTTAAAATTAATTCAATTTACATGTCCAGTGGGTGTCATTAAAATTCGGTTATTTATTCGAATGTGTGAAAAATTGCAGTTACAGGTAGAAACCAAATGGTTTTTAACCCAATATTTTCCCTTTCGCTAAGTTCCTTAATTTTCATCGAGATTAGCAATTTTTTGAGTAAAAAAACTCTTGCCATTGCCACAAGATATTGAATTTACACGACAAACTATGAAAAAATTACCTTCATTAATATTTGGTTTCTTAACTATTTTATTTAATTTACATCATAAAAATTAAAATAATCACAAAAAAAGAAAATTATTAGTATTTTGTAACGTATCTTTTATTCTCCAAAACTTGGGATAATCGCTTTGGCATGTTTGCTATAAATTTTTTGCATGTATTCCGAACTTATTTTAGTCCATTCTTCCTGCAACCTAGCCTTCAGAGTGTTTACGGAAGAAACATGGTTCTCCCGCACTCGTCGATCCAATTCGGCCCACAAATTTTCGATGGGGTTGAGGTCAGGTGTTGCTATAACTTTTGGACATTTGTATAGCAGCCATCCGCGCACAATATGGGTTTTATGCTTAGCATCATTATCCTGATAAAATTTGAAAGACCTGGAAATTCCCAGTTTTTCAGTGCATTCTTTCAAATTTCCTCTCAGAATTTTTAAATATTCACGATTCCATCTATAAAGACCAAATTGCCCACCCCTTTAGCCTATATGAACCCCCACACCATAACATGACCTCCCCCATGCTTCACAGTTGCCTTCAAATGATTGCTTTTTAGCTCTTCATTCTTCTTGCGCCACACCATAACCATTCCATCAGACCCGAAAAGGTTGAACTCGCTCTCATCTGCGAAAATTACCTCTGCCCACCATACTGGATCTTTTTCTTTGTAATATATAGCAAATTTTTTGACGAATATTACGGTTGCGCAACTTGATAAAGGGCTTTTGCCTAGCTACTCGACCATTGAACCCTTCTGATTTGATAGTTCAGCGAACCGTAGACCCAGAAACACGCTTTCCGCATTCAACCAACAGCTGACTTATCTGACTATCGTCTATCAAAGCTACATAATTCAACTGAACTCATTATTATTTAAACAATTTTCAACACAACAGAAAAGAAAACAAATGAAATTGTCTGCTGTTTTTAACTGTCAAATAAATGTCTCAGTCACACCAGTCAATTTATTCACAATAGTTAACAATTTTATCAACCGAGTTACACAATACGTAAATCGTTTTCGATTGACAAATTTATCAACCGTCAATTGATTGATATTTCATGGGGGCAATAGGAATATTTAGGCTTTGAAATAATGAGACCTATTTTTTGTTTAATTTATTTTTATAAGGCTTTGATGGTCTTCCACGTTCTCCATATGTTGATGAATTGGATGCAATGAATGAAGATAAATTACATTTTCAACTGATCACTAATTGCATATTTACCACGTTCGTCGTTGAAGAATAGACCGTTATGAGAAAAAAATTATTGGTAGCAATTTTTCTTTATCAGGCAGATACCAAGGCAAATACTTTTTTGTGTCTGACAAAAAAAAGCAGAAAGTGTTGACCGCATAGGAATGTAGATTAATTAAATATTTTAATCAGACAAGTAACTAGACAGCGGCAAACAGCGGTAATAGTCAAATCTGTTTGAATATAAAAACAAACATCTTAGAAAGGGGTACATTAAAACAAGATATAGTGTCTGCCGTGGCGTAGTGGGCGTAGTGGGTAAGTGCGCCGACTCCTACGCAGAGGGTGCCAGGTTCGATACCCGAATTTACCACCTATCATAATTCACGGCTCCACCTCTTTCGAGTCACTGACAATGCTCAAAGAGTATTCCTGTCAAGAAAAAGCTTCTCTACTTCGCCGTTCGTAGTCGGCATTAAACTGTAGGTCCCTTCCACTCGTGAAAGAACAATAGCACGCACAACACACGTGGGTGCTGAGATGCTAGGCCCGGGTCCACCTCGGACTGTCGCGCCACCCATATTATTATATTATTATATTATTATATTATTATATTATTATATAGTGTCTGCTATACAGCACAAGTACTAGTATGTCCCTATTTTTTGAAGATCTGCCATTTTCAAAAATGTTGCATATAGTTCTGGAAGAAAGGTTTCCAGGAAATGCTTTTGTAAAGTCTGTACATAATTCTGTCAAATCAATTTTCTGACGCATTGAACTTTGACGATTGATCTTACTGGTTTCTTTATATGTAGATAAATCGAGATTAAATTATAGTTTATTTTAACTATCGATTTTCAACATAATATATCGTACAGCCTTAATTTCAGAAAGCCATTTATGAGACGGCGTTGTATGGATACGATCCACAGTGCAGCAGCCGGTCGTTTTAAACAGCGATCCCTTGCTAGAGTATGGTCGGGTTCATAAATGTAAATTTACCCTAGTCGTCTAGAGTTTGCGTTCATAAATGTAATAAGACTAAGTTATCTTTAATTTTTTTTATTATTATGCGTACGTTCAGTAGGTAGTTCGCTTGAATCTTCAATGTTTCTTATATGTAACAGTGACAGTCATGTTTCCAACAAAACCACGTAGTTTGTTGTGTTCCTTTGCAGATGGAATACTCTCCTTACAAAGTGTGCCAGGAGTTTTTCAACCGTGTGAAACATCTTACATCTTGAGCTGCTATGGCTTTTGTTTACTGCTATGAGCTATATTTTTATTCAAAAGCACCGCGTAGGTGGGACGTTGTACTAACAATTAGTACTAAACCAAGTTTTATTTAGTTTTTCTAAGATTTTAGAATTTGCACACATTTCTTTTTGTAAAGTCTTAATTTTTGTTGATAATTCTTCACGTTCCCGAATTTCTTTTTCATCATCCTGGAGAAGATCGTGCGCGACTCACACGCCAACACTAGAGGCACGATCTTCCAGAAGTCCGTACAACTGTTAGCATACGCGGCGACATTGACGTAATTGGCAGAACACAGCCAGCCGTCAATGAGGCGTTTGCTGGCATTGAGGCGGAGGCGGCTAAAATGGGTCTAGCGGTGAATGAGGGCAAAACGAAGTATATGCTGTCATCAAGAAAGGACACACAACATCGTCGTCTTGGACAGAGCGTCACAATGGGCAGCTATAACTTCGAGGTGGTCAAGGACTTCGTCTACCTCGGCTCCGCAGTAAACAGTACAAACAACATCAGTACCGAGATCAAACGCAGAGTAACTCTTGCCAACCGCTGTTTCTATGTGCTCAGGAGGCAATTGAGTAGTAGAGCCATCTCTCGAAGGACCAAGCTGACTTTATACAAGACCTTGATCATTCTAGTTCTGCTGTACGGCGCGGAGGCATGGACAATCTCAAAAGCAGATGAGGAAGTCTTTGGTCTCTTCGAGAGAAAAGCTCTGCGTGCGATCTTTGGTCCTGTTTGCGTTGACGTTTTCTCGAGGAGAAGGTTCAACCACGAACTGTACGGGCTGTACAGCGACATGAATCCAAAGCCTAAGATGGCTAGGTCATCTTGTTCAGCGTATGGACAACTCAGCTCCGGCCCGAAGAGTCTTCGACTCCGAACCCGTGGTGCAACGTAATAGAGAATGCCCGCGTTTAAGGTGGCGCACCCAGGTGGAGAAGGACCTCAATCAACTTTGCGTGCGACACTGGAGACAGCTAGCCAGAGACCGTGCTAGCTGGAGAGGCTTGTTGGTTGAGGCCCAGGTCCACCCCGGACTGTAGCGCCAAATGAAGAAGAAGAATTCTTCACGTTACCTTTTGTACATTTTTTCTAAGCTGAAGTACTAATTAAAACCTGTTTTTGAAAAAACCGGATTATACACGATCGCAGTTCCTTCCATGAAAATGGCTATGCGAACTGAGCGTGATTGAATTTGACGATGTCACGAGTCACGCGTGGACTGTAAAAATTAGAATGTTGAAAAACCAACCATCAACCGAATCCATTATTGGCATCTTCCCATCTGCATAAGTAATCCTTTCCCAAACGAAATAAATGTGAATACAGATGAAAAAACAACTTCAGAAGACTCAGAAAGCCCAAAGAAAACACCCTGCATACAAGAGATAACGTGTCACTCCCCACCCAAGGTGCTCTCCTTGATTTTCAATTCAACTAATGTGCCTACTTAGCTTTGATTTACTGCCATTCATAGCCAGAGGAAGACCACCCGCAGGCCTCTCATAAAACTATCATCCGCAGAGTCGTAAAAAACTTTTCAAGTCAAACCGCTTGAAACTTTCACCTTCCCCAGTGAGGGAAGAAATTCGCAGTAAGAGTAGGAATGAGAAATATTCCTTATGACTTTTCCGAGCAACCGTTCGCAAACTTCGTAAATAAGAAAGGACCTCCGATTGCGCACAATGTATCGGAATTAATTCTCCGTACTTACAGTTGTGTGTATCGCCTCACCCGGAAAATAGCATTTCCCACCGCAAGGGCCAAAGAAAGAAATTTGCAAAATTGTATCCGAGTGTACGTTTCCGTATTTACCAATTACAGGAGAAAAACGTGACAAGTGACTTTAATTGCTTGTTCTAGGGCAGATAAATCTATCCAATCGCATTCAATACACCGGAAAGTACACTCCACACACACTGCCCCCTACCGGACATGGATGAACGCAGTGCTTTGAATCTTTTCAGACAGGTCTCTGCCTCTGAATCTGACTCTTTGCATCTCGGGCGAAATCAATTACTCGGTTCCGCTTTTCAATTAAAGTAACGAGGATTCTGATGGGACAGCTCCTGCAGAACATTGTCATTCCTTTAATTGGAAAGAGTCACATCGCAGATGCGTGGCAATTCTCTGAAGACGCAACCAATTCAATCTGCCCTGGAATTGCAAAACGAACAAAAAAAGGAAACGAATTCGCTGCTATCACTGGATCTACCACTTGTCTCTGAAGAACGTTCAGCACTGGAATCGGATCAAATCCGACACCTATCCGCAAGCACGGTGGCTCTATCGGAAAAAGTGGCAAACCATAGGCACGTGAAAAAGATTTAGATATCATCGTCGAAAACAAGGAAAGTCACGTACATACGCGAACGTGTGAGCATGCGATGAATTGGCGAAGGGGGAGTCGAACTAAATCATGTGGAGACATGTACCCATACATGTGCTCTGCCAGAATAGTGGCAAAGGCATACAAGGAACCTCTGGCCGGATACGACAGTCTGGCAAAGTAAATATTTTTTCTTTCTCTATTTTTTCGATTAATTTCCGGGGAGTCGTGTGAAATGACAGGAACCTGACGCTGTTTCCGTTGATGCCCTCAAGGCATGAAATGCCATTATGAATGGAACCGAGTTGCTGACGTAGATAATGACGTATCATCATTTAATTTGTCTAACCTGCCTTTCAGTTCGCGCACAAATTTCAATTAAGAAATTAACTGTCAAATGCCATGAGAGGGGGGTGTTCTCTATTCGAGGGATATGGAAGTGAGACATGTTAAAGGGAAATTGAATGTCATTGTGCTGATAAATTTCTACTTATGTACATCTCACGTGCTACTTTTGCTTTTGGTCGTAAATATTCAGATGCAGCGAAAATATGCAAAGATTCAAATCAAATCAATTTCAAACCCAAAAAAATCGGGTTTCTTCTTTACACTTTGCCGGAATAAGTTCGTGATATAAGGATTTGTCCGCATGTTGTTTCCTACCAATGAGGAACCTTGGAATTTGTGATTAGCAAAAGGATTTTAAGTTTGTCTCCAACGCTTCTCAATGATGTACACTTAATCAGCAAAGTCTACGGACACTTGAAGTTCAAGTAGTAGTGAATCAACGAGATTTTTTCTATTAAAACAAAACAAAACTTAAATTGAAAAAAGTTAACATAATTCGGTTTCTGTTCAATGAAGTCCTTAAGTGAACAAATTTGTTTAAAAAATGTTACAAACATATTTTTTTTCCTGTAAGAAAAACCAGACTAATATATGGTGCAGTAGGTAAAGTGCCTGCTCTTGGTTAGTGGGATCCCTGGTTCGAATCCCACTCAAAGTTAATACGCTTTTATCTGGTCTTCAAATCTGGTAACGACTGGATGGCGCAGTTGGTTGAGTGCCTGCCTCTGGTTAGCGGTGTCCCCGGTTCGAATCCCAGTGAAAACAAAGTTAAAACACTTTCATCAGTTTTTCAAATCTGGTCCAGTAACCATTTGCCGTTGGGATAAATTAAAGGCACTATCACTGGAGTGGTCAATCAGTGGTAGGAGTCTGACTATGGGTATCGCAATGGATCAACATGGTCGAAGTGTGTTGGTGCACTAGTAGCCCCCTACCTAATCTAACCTAACCTAAGTAAATCCAGGATGACAAATTTTGGCATACACCAATTGAAACTGTTTCCTTTTTTGTGATACGGTTCTGCAAATTTTTTCTATTGTTTGCATTCTATTCAGTTGTGTGTGGAAATGTGAGTTATTCACCTTCACTTAAAGGCAACTTAGAAGGCACTTGAGTAAAGAAACTGGTCCAAGACTGAGACCCCAGTTACCAAAAATTGGTCGAATCCATGCCGGAAAGTATGATGGTAGTGATATCCTCAAAAAGGATTCAATTCAACGCCTTATAAGTGACCAGTTTTTTTTTTAATTTGCGATATACCCTAGAAGTGTTTTTAGACCTTTGCCATTTGTATGTACATACATTTACAGAAAAAACGAATTGTTAATTTTTTTTATTAAAAAATCGAAATATATTTCCTTTTTTTGGATTTGACTTTGTCTTAAAACTCTTTTATTCATCACCAGCTGTACCCGCGACTTCGTACGCGTAGACATTCGAATTTCTTGACGCGATGCCTGGTAAGATTACGTTCATGTTTATGAGTCCAGCAGGCATTTTGTCAGCTCTTATGACAATTCTATGATCGTCCGACGGCATTCTGTCCAATGCCGTCTTAAACAGCCAGCAATCCGTTATGCTGATGAAAATAAACTTGCAAGTCAGCAATTATTTCTCGAGAATGGTGCGCGTTTGATCAATTTCGTCATTGCAATTCCCACGAAAATATATTTAAAAACGTGTGGACACATCAATGCCGACAATCTAACTTGATGAAGTGATGATCCACTTGGATTTTTCTTTTTTTGCGCGAGGGTAGGTGAAGATCTTCAAGAGATACTTTGGGGACCGTTCCAACATAACGAAAGGGATTTTTACACAGTAAAAACACCCCCCTTCAAATAAAGTATTGACATTGAGAACATTTTTATGAAGTACAAACATAAACAGTTAGTGTGCAAATTTTCATTAGAATTAGACTTAAACGGATTTAAATAAAAGGCGAACATATGTACATGTGCATACAACCATTCTTTTTTAAATAAATAAATTATTAGTAGTTCATATTAAATATACATTTATGTATTTACATACTTCTAATGTAATTGAAATCCAAGCCATTGGTATGTTATATTATCTTGAATATTACAAATGTTCATACCTGTTATTTTATATATGCATTTGTGTACTTAAGTAATACGTACCTACATAGATGGTATTTTTGCAGCTAGAGCACTTCTTTGTATACAACATTTGCGGTTGTACGATTTGGCGTTAATATATTAAAATTTTCCTGCTTATTTACTCGTGAGCAGGCTACGAATAGTTGCCCATGGGAAAAGCATTCATTGCTCAAATCAATACCGGCAAATTTAACTGTTTGACCTTGAGCCTTATTGGTGGTCGCCGTGGCGTAGTGGGTTAGTGCGTCGACTCCTACGCAGAGGGTACCAGGTTCGATACCCGAATTTACCATCTATCATAATTCACGGCTCCACCTCTTTCGAGTCACTGACAATGCTCAAATAGTATTCCTGTCTAGAAAAAGCTTCTCAACTTCGCCGTTCGGAGTCGGCATTAAACTGTAGGTCCCTGCCACGCGTGAAAGAACAATAGCACGCACAACACACGTGGTTGCTGAGAAGCTAGGCCCAGGTCCACCTCGGACTGTCGCGCCACCCATATTATTATTATTATTGAGCCTTACTGATAGTCATAACTTAATTGGAAACTGCAGCCTTTTAAAAAGAAATGGATAGTCCGAAGGTATCATCGGTATTCGTGGAATAAATACATTCTCATCTGTTTCTGGTCCTCTTATAATAATCGCTTCATTTACATTAGGTGTTAAAGGTGTTACCAGTCACCTTGTTCCATTGCACAGCTTTGGAGGTCACACATTTCTAAGCAAAATTATTGGCACTCCAACTTTTGGTAGTCCTGCTGGATTCGTAGAATTTAAAAATTCTGTTGGAAAATGTACCGAATCATCCGTATTTACCACGGTGTCAATGGATCGATAAACTTGTACGTCACCGTTGATCTTGCTTAAAATGAATTCATTGATTCGGGACGCTGAATCATTTCTTGGAGCCAGAATAGCTCTTTCTCTGAACTAAGAAGGGGTCTTGCTACTTATATTTTGAACAGAGAGATATATCGAATCCACCAATTCATTAATATCTCTTACTTGCTTCCCAACGGAAAGAGTAACTTTACCATTTTCATCTTGTACCGTACCGTATACACTCGCCGATAATATGCATACCTCCAATAACCACCTTCCGATTTATGTACATACCTTGTGTTAAATACCCCTTTTTATTATTTATTAATTCTTGTTATCAATATTCTTATTTTCACAACGTGTTCACTACTGTGGTGTAAAGTGGTAATCAAAACTAACAATATCATATGTAGCTCAAGTAGTATGAATACATACATTTCTGAGAATGAACACGCACAACAACGAACGCCGCACAGTGGTCCCGTTGTATGGGAGAGTTGGAAATAAATCTGTAACTTTTGAACCCGTGAACCGATCTTAAATTGAAACATAGTGCAATGAAATTTGAAACATAGTGCAAGTACTATCTTGCACTACTAAGATCTTATTATGTTTCAAACATGGTTGATGTATATTATAAGCTAACGGAGTAATCTTAAGTTAAAAAAACCTCTTTTTTTTGTTTAAATGCATAAAATAATTATTTATTATCGTCGATGACTCGAAATTGGGACTTAATGCAAATTTGTAATCACTGTTTATATATATAAATTCAATTTTACAACTTTTGGTAACGTACACTTTATTTGGAATTAAAGAAACTAAGCAATTCAGTATAATAAGGCTTGCACTTCGGTACTAAGTGGCAGCGAATCTTTCGTTTTTGGTTCAGGCCTTAAATATGAAATCCAGGGATCAGATCATCATTTGTTGCCGAACGAGAAAATGTTCTACTATTATTAATGCGATAGTACCTGTAGTCTTTATTCCGACTTTCCTGCGCCTCCTCTGACAATGATCCGACCGGCAAGACTGCTGATGATATTATTTCTGCTCCGTGGAACAGAATTTTATGCACTGTTGCTGGCATATAATACCAGGGATATAAATTTGTAGCCATTGTAGCGGTTTCCTGGGCATGAGCTCCAAACTTGTCGGGGTCAATCCAAATATTGCTGCATATTGTCTCCAGGATAACACTGAATCTTTTTATGAGTTGCACATCTATTTCCGTTATTTCTGCCGTTGATAATGGGATGTGTCGTTTTGGCTGTTCTCCAAGCTTTAAACTCCAAATTGTAGGCTACATGTATCAAGTATTCCATAAAACGGATGCGAGCGTGCAAGGGTGAAATTCCTAATCTTAGAGCTTCCTGATTTCTTGGTTTTGCTCTAAGTAACTTCAAATCATTCATCTCTGATGGTTTCGCGCCACACATAACACATGAACTTGCAGAAACCGTGTTTGTCACTGTCGTATCATCGTAAAGTGCAACTCAAGCCTTACTTTAATAACGGTCGATTTCACTTTTATAATTCTTTCCCGCAAATTCTGAATTTCATTTTCAATTCTGGTTTTTTTTCTCTCGTATAAGGTCCATACTTTCTTTTTTGAGTTGTAGTTTCACTGGCCTACAGTAACGTGTTGTTCACTACTTTCAACCGATTCCGTCAACTGCAGCGGTACCAACGATGTCATGAACAAATATGAATCGGATGACACTGAATCCAAGTTTGAAAACGTTTGTTTGAATTCACTTTGTCCCGAAGATCCATCACAACCCCACTTAGTCGAAAGGGTTAGACTGAAATTTTGTTGTGACTCGAAAACGCCACAATCTACAGCCTTAATGATTCTGGTTGCTGTATGGTCAAGTAATTGCTGAAGTGAGATTTGGGCATCAGTTTCTGAAATTTCGATGTTTTCTGTGTAGCACAGTATTTTAGACTTCAGGACCTGCTTATCTTCTTCTTCTTCATTTGGCGCTACAGTCCGGGGTGGACCTGGGCCTCAACCAACAAGCCTCTCCAGCTAGCACGGTCTCTGGCTAGCTGTCTCCAGTGTCGCACGCCAAGTTGGTTGAGGTCCTTCTCCACCTGGGTGCGCCACCTTAAACGCGGGCGTCCTCTGTCTCGTTGTCCCACTGGTTCGGAGTCGAAGACTCTCCGGGCCGGAGCTGAGTTGTCCATACGCTCTACATGGCCTAGCCATCTTAGGCGTTGGATCCGAAGACGCCTAACCAGACTCATGTCGCTGTACAGCCCGTACAGTTCGTGGTTGAATCTTCTCCTCCAGAAACCGTCAACGCAAACAGGACCAAAGATCGCACGCAGAGCTTTTCTCTCGAAAATACCAAGGACTTCCTCATCCGCTTTTGAGAGTGTCCATGCCTACACGCTGTACAGCAGTGTTCACCGCTAGACCCATTTTAGCCGCCTCCGCCTCAATGCCAGCAAACGCCTCATTGACGGCTCGCTGTGTTCTGCCAATCACGTCAATGTCATCCGCGTATGCTAACAGTTGTACGGACTTCTGGAAGATCGTGCCTCTAGTGTTGGCATGTGAGTCTTGCACGATCTTCTCCAGGATGATGTTAAAGAAATCACATGACAGCGCGTCACCTTGTCTAAATCCTTTTTTGACATTGAAGGTCTCGGTGAGTTCGTTACCGACCTTGATGGAGCAGCGAGAATTCTCCATCGTCATCCTGCACAAACTCGTCATGTCAAAACTAGATATGGCGTTGTATAGCTCGTCCCTATGCACGCTGTCATATGCGGCCTTGAAATCGACAAAAAGGTGGTGGGTGTCGATTTGCATTTCTTGGGTCTTTTCCAGGATCTGCCGTAGTGGACCTGCTTATATGTCGGCAATATTGAATGCCCAATGTCATCTGTTGCTTTTTTTATAACTTCATATTGGTATTTGCTCAATTTTGTTTGAATTATTAAAGCCAAGGCTTCATCAGGACTGAAAATTGATCTGTGGGAACATTTTTTACAAAGTTCACAGAAAAGTTTCCTTTGACCTATTCTGAATATTTAATTAAAAACTTTTGTTTTGTGTGACGCACTACCTTATACCGTTCATTAAAATGTGGCAAAAACCTTTTTGTCACTTCTAAGACTATTTGCTTAATTTGGCACGATGTTAAGTTTCCGTTACTATTTCATAAAAAGCTGCCGAAGTTGGAAATATTTCCATCAAAAAAGTAATCGCACAAGAATCTATTCAAATACAATACTTGCCACCGCGAAAAACTTCAAATTTGCAGAACAAATGCTGGAATGCAACTGCAATTTTTAAAGTATTTTCGATATCTATATAAAGCAAAACGTCTTCATACATGCATTGCAAGGGAAATCGTTTGAAAATGCCGAAAAATGCATGACATTGCTCCACTTAAATGCCTCGTACTTCCAAAGTGGTCAAAAGTGGTCTCTAGTCAGTCTATCTCAGCATCGATAGACAATACTTTTAGCTTTCAGAAAAAGTTGGTCTCCCGTTGGAGACTCTTGGAGCATTTTTGTTATAGTCCATCAAACATTGAAATGCCCCTCTCAAAATGTGCCTTTACTTAAAAGCCTGGTTTAAGAAATTGGTAAGCAATATGAAAAAACTGAAAACGCAGTTTGAATGCAAGTTGTATGACCTTTTTGAAAAAAAATTATTTTAGGTTCCAATTTACATAATTTTAGGAAATATGGCCCATCAAATTTGCTAAAAAAATACGTCAATTTTTGTAATATTCAAAGTCCCAACTTTGTGCTAACGGTACAGCCAAACGGATGATTGAAAGTCAACAAAATTTTGGCTTTCTAGGTTCTCATATTTGTAGAATCGAAAAACATAAACCATTTGGCCGGGAAAAATATGTCACTTCGGGTATTTATTTCCACTGCGGGACCACTGTGCGCCGCTTGCGCGCTGATAATGGCAATGGTCTCCACTCATCTTATTCGCAAAACAATGCAAATAATATATGTTTTGTGTTGTAACTATTCTCTTAGACAACGTACAAAGATAACATATATACCAATGGATTCGTTAATGAAAGTTCTACACAGATATGTAAATTAAGTTAAGTTCTGTTCGGTGAGAGTCAAGAGAAGTTGAGATGAACCATCGAAAAATAGGAAAAAATCAAATTTATTACTTAACATGTTTATTTAAAGGGTTTTTGTTGAAAAAAAACTTAATATGTGGTATAGAAAAAACTCCGCAGAAGAATTATGAAGCTATAGGAGAAAACTGCGCTCGAATCCGTTGGGTAGATTCGGAGATTTTGTGTCAGATACATATATACATCAAATCTTAACTTCCTTTTATAAAAATAAGTGATGATAACTTCTAGTGTGAGTAGACTTTTGTAACTAAGTGTACGTTTAGTCAGTTCGTCGATTGAAGAACTAATGGACCGTACGACGAAAACGCACGATGGGGATTGTAAATAAAACAAAAAGTTTTCAGAGAATTATCTTAATACTTTTTATTATGATAGAAGGATCTAGGTGTCTAATGTGTGAAACAAAATATATGTTAAATGCTCCCTCACGGCTTCGGTGGCATGCCTTTATCGGATGGTCCATATTTTCCATGACTGAGACATAATTGAGGTTCAATGTCGTTCATCAGCATTTTTTGATCCGCATGATCCACTAAAGGGGTCGCGGGAGTAAACCACGCACGAGTGATCTCCAGGCAACTCGATCCTCCGCCATCGGCTATAACTCATAAAGGGTTATGCCCAAGCGTAATCAGGCGAGCTTATGGACTTGGTCCAAACTCCTCATCCTGAGTCTGCCAAGTGGTGGCCAACCTGTTGGAATCGCATTCAAGGCCCGCCTCGGAAGTTGTGATGGTGGGGACATTCGTGCCACCTGACTAAGCGATCGCAGCATAGCTCTTTCCGTTAGAAGTAGCAGCCGCTCAACGTTGAGTTCCGACGAGTAATTCCCACAACAGCACAAAGAAATCTCATCTCATCAGCTTGTATTCGCGATCTTATTATTTTGGTTATTACCCATATTTCAAACCTCAGATCTCTTATTGACGTTTAAACGGGGCATTGCGCCATCGAAACTCACGCCTCTAGATTAGGCCTGCATGGACGAGGATGAGAAAGAAACCATTGAATACATGCTATGCAGCTGCAGTGCTCTCTCATCCCGTAGATTCAGACCTCTGGGGACCCATTTCTTTGTTAATCTGGCTGAACTGAGCAGCATCAGAATCAGTCTTCTTCTTCGCTTCAATTAAAAGCACTAATTGGTTTGCGGAATAGGTACTCTTGATCCGCGTAGTAAAACAATGGGCCTTCGCTTGGCCTAAGTATGTCTGAGGTCCATATTTCATGACCATAGGTGAGAGTTGGAACAAATACAGAGTTGAAAACTGCTCACTTGGCTTTCACACCAAGCTCGGCCTTCCTGATTACAGATCTCACAAGCTGTGTCAAAACTGACCTAACTTGACCAATCCTACAGGAAAGCTCAGTCATTTTCCGAATTATCCATCCTTTAGGTCTTGAATTGTTCTTGGCTAAATGAATTTCACTTTTTCTTGTAAATATGCCCAGAGAAAGAAGTCGAACGGTGTCAAATCATATGATCGTGGCTGCCAACAAACATTAAAGTCACCATTCACTTCTGTCTGTTCAACCAACCATTCGGCGTATTGACGATGCTTGAAATGGTCACTAGACTTCAGCTCTTGAGTCAATTGAACCTTGTAAGCGTGTAAATTGAAATCTTTATTCAAAATTCGCATCAGTGATTTTCTTGAGATGTTCAATTGTTGGGCACGACGACGAGTCGAGGTTGACGGCTCTTCTGCCACACTATCACAAACAACAGAAATAGTCGTGTACAAGCAACCTACTGCCTATAATATCGGCAGTAAAAAGTGACTACCGATAAAAATTCGACTTCGAATTTTGCTTTTTTTCATACATTTTGACAGCAATTTCGAACAAATAAATTTCTTTTTCATATATTTTGACAGATAAAAATCAAAGTCACTGCGAATCGTTTTTCTGAGCCTTACTTCACTTCCTTATCGATAGGGATGAAAAAAACACGGCTAATGTCTTCCGTAGGACGAACTGGGCGAGCATGCACAGGTGTTGTCACATTTCCTACAGACCCGGTTTTCTGGACAATTCTACCGATTGTGGACACATTTGGTCGATTATGCTGACCAAAAAAATCATGAAGTGCATAAAATGCATTTTGATTTAAACGCCCATGTTCATAAAAGTCTTTCACAATCATAACGCGCTGCTCAATTGTGTACCTCTCCATGGTTGAATTTGTCAAACACTGAAACAAAGAAATGTGTTTTTTGCTCGGAGAAAAACCGAAGAGCTTTAGTTTCGTGGACACGCTAGTAAAAAGTGATCGTAAATATGCCCACCAATCTTTAGACGATAATTATTTGACTCTACAGAAAAAGCTTTCCAGGCTTGGACCACTCGTGAGAGAACGATAACACCCACAACACGAGGGATTGCTGTAGAAGCTGGGCCATTGCCTTACAAAGCCCGTAGCGTAATACAACTAAACGAGATATTATTCCGGAAGTTCTGCTTCAAAGATGCAGGCACCTGAACAAAATTTCATAAACAGGTTACAGCCACTTCCATGAACAACCTCAGCCCTTGTCCTTTGGCTAAGATTTTGTAAAACGAAAGCTTCTTTGCAAAACTAGGAATTTAAATCTCTTAACTTTCAAACATCCTATTTTTGGGTCACAGAAATGAAAGATAATTACATTTACGCTCATTCGTGTATTACTCTTGATGATAAATCGCCATTTAAGGACATGAACTGGCATAATGACTTCAAGAGGGAAATATTTCGACCGAACATAATTTATAAGGGATTTCGTATCACTCTGAAACAAAGATTAATCAAACAAATCATCACCATACCTACAGTTTTATGTAGCACGAAATACTTTTTTGTTAAGCTATGGAACGATATGAATAATTTTTGGTGCTCAAGATGTAAGATGTCATTTGTGTTCAGACGCCATAAACGGCCTGCATATCAGATCCAAGCATGTGAAATAAATTATGAACATTTGTCATGGTGTAAGGAAAACAATGTGTACTGACACCATGAACATTTAAATTCACAATGAACATTTGTATGCGTCTACTAGACGTAATCGTAAAAAAAAACAGATTGAGGACTGTATTGGAGATTATAGTATGCGTGGGTTTGTGATTATATTTTCCATTAGCAGTGTGTCCTGAAAGCAAGCGTTGGGCAGGCTTGGCAAACTAATGGAATCAAAACTTACAAAACTCAACTACAGGAATAGGAATTCACTGTGAATGTTATCACGTGTTTTAATAACTTTTAATGAGACACTCTATTTCATAATATATATTTTATTGATAGAGGGAAGGGACTGAAACTTTGTAATATGAAATACGAGCATTTTCCATAAAAATTTCACACACGTCTGGTGATACACTTCAGCACTGTAGCTTCGAATATTGTTATTACGAGACAAAATTGTTGTTACTTTGTTAGTAGTCGTCTATTCCTCTATTACTCCCAAGGTGACTATTGGGAGCATATGACATGACATGACCACTATTTGATATAATTTCGACGAGAAGAAATGTCTGTATCGTAGCACGGGCTAAATGGGACGTTGCACCATTTTACTCAACCAACACATTAGGACACAATGGATTTAAAGAATTAATTTAGACGTATGTGTTATTTGTCTCTCCGCAGAGAATATATTAAGGAATTAGAAAAGGTTACTTGTGGGCAGTACGTTACCAAGTACCATATAATGAAACGTTACTCCTCCAATGTATATCGTTACTATTAAGGTATCGTTACCTTTTTTGCCTAAGTGAACTATCGACAACCAACATTAATGCGTTGACTTTCTTCTCTTCTCTTCTACTATACATTGTCTCACTACGTTTGATGTGTTGTGGTTTGATGGAAAAACTTTTGCACTCGCTGTCTCTTGAATGCGAAGAGCGTATTTAAAGTCGCTTGTGTGAAGTACAATCACATCGCTATGTATCTTGTATTCTCGGTTAGGTATGTTTGGCATGATACACTGTAACACTTATTTATTCGCATGGGTAGATATTGATGCGGTATAGTAACGTTTCTATACATTTGTTCGGTATAATCTACTCCAATATTTTGTAGACGGTTGTTTTGATTAAGTAGAGTAATTCCATTTAAAAGGGTAGGTACAATGAAAAGTATTCTACTAACAAAAACTATGGTTATTTGAATAGTTAATTTTTGTGTGAATTTTGTGATCTACATTTGTGATTTTTGATACTGTCATTATAAGTATTTGTTTCATTTCATGACATCAACCATGCCTACCTAAATACTAGTGGTGTTTCAACTCGGGTTAAGAAACCGAATTAACCCGGGTTACATCTAAACCGACTCAAACCGGTAACATTTATTTTAAGCCGATTAGGCAAAACCGAAGAAACGAACCGAATAGATAAAAAAATTGTAGACGGTACAACACGGTGTTAGCATAAGATGCCGAACCGAAACCAACCCCAAATCGAATTAGACAATACAAATCGATTTGCCTCATTCCATATTGGTTTGGGTCGTAGCCAACACAGTAGGCTGCAGCATTTCGGTAAATTTTCGTGTATTGTCTGCTTTGTATGTATACATAATATTCTCTCTTTTTTTGTGTGGCGTGTAAGTTTGTGTGGCAAGTAAGTTGCGTTGCGACTGTGAGTAGAAGAAAATACGTATAGAAATAAAAGAGAAGAGATAACACTTGAACCAATTTGCACACACACAGCTGGTATTAGCCTGACTACCCCGTGAGCCTATTGCTTCCCTTGCCAACAAAATTGTCTTCGGATACACATAGAACGCCGAAACCAACCAAAAAAAAAAAAGAATTGGACGAAACAACTCGACTTGCCCCATCCCATAATCCAAATTTTATTCTTTCGGTTACTCATCAACCCGAGTTTGTCAACCCGAGTTACATCTCGATCTGTTTCTATTTTAACCCGGGTTAACTCGGTTTGTAAATTTTTCGGGTTGGCACACCGCTACTAAATACTTTATTCATTGGAATACCACGATTTGAAGTCCTAATATCAGAAGTATCAATTTTAACAAAAAATATCAATTTTGAAAAAGTAACGAAATTAACTAGTACCGACATTAAACGAATAAGCCCCAGTAGTCAATTTGTCATTACGGTTACAGTCCTACTGGTAAGAAACTGACTCCATATTTACTTCGTTCGTTGTATGATCATCACCAAGTGATTTGACAGCACTCTTACAAGTTTATCGAATACTGTTCATTTTGCTATATTTTTCTGCCGCTTTGTATTCTTCATATTGTTCTACCTCTTGTGAACGCAAGGCTTAATAATAAAGGGCTTTCTTTCGAATTGATAAAATTCAAATTGTTTGCCTTCGAGGACTTGAAAGCGGGTACATCTGGCAAATCATGAATTTATAGACATTAAGTTATTTTTATTGGCGAATAATTCCTATAATGCGATAAGATGCTTTCTGTGTAATTTATGATGGTTATTTGCATATGATTTATATTTCCTTGAATTGTTTAGATTTGATTGAGGTACAGCAAATTCGCCGAGTAGTGAGGCTTTTTCGTGGAAATTTAATTTCAGATTAGTTCTAGTGCGTTGGTAACATGGGCTTTTTAGGGAACTAGGCTGATGTCAAAATATAGTCCACATTTAATTAAAAATAAATCATTGGAATCATCAAATAACAGAAGTAGTACTTCTTACATGCCAGATAAAAAGTTATTAAAACTAACTAGATATGTTTCTATGTCCGCTGTAGACTGTGAGACCACTCATTCGATATGCCCCAAAACGGGTTTCATTTAAAAGGCAAACATTCGAAGATTATTTAAGACCACACTAGGCCTCGAGCACATGTGGTCCATTCATGATGTCGATTTTTGTCTCGAAGGTTAATCGTTAAGTGGTGCTGGTTTGAACTTAGAAAAATCCTGTTTTTCACATTGTCAATTATACAGTGGACTCCCCCTAAGTCGAATTGTCACGGGATACCTTAATTTGTTCGAGTTAGAAGGAGTTCGACTTAAAGAGAGGCTTTTGTATAGAAGATTGAGGGAAATGCATATAAAATATGGTTCTAGTTCGAGAGAGTTTCGACTTAGGTAGAGTTCGACTTAGAGAGCGAAGTAGCACGCGCTACTGGACATTACTTACATTACACATTACCACTGCGATGCAATTTCTCTAAGGAGATGTTTCTTAAATCAGAAAAATCGTTGAAAATGTGGGCTACGAAATCTGAGCATGATAGTGGTGGACATTGGCACATGAGGTGGGGACACTCTTAACTTTCTCATCACCCTTTAACCTTCTGCAGAAGTCATTCAGACCTCCCATCATGCTCTTCCAGCAGACAGTACGCGCTTTTATTGCGTTTACGGGGTTAGTTGGCAACTGGGTGCTAGGGAGGTATTGCACGAAGTTAGGTAGATAGGGAAAATAGTTCTCGGGAGCGTTTGAAGTATAGCTTACGTCTTGTTCGTCATACACTTCTATCATTCTCTGTTGGTGACAGTCTGTGTCCTGCATTGCACGCTTGCAGGTGGTGAGATGAATCCGCATATTAACAATTTCCTGTGATTTCTATTTGGCCCGGTACCCACCCACAAGGGTATTTTGAGCTGAACGCCCATCTCGTAGAGATATTCGTGATAGCTTACGGATTTAGTTTAGTCATCCCATCCAGAGTTCTAATGACAGGCTCTGGAGATGCGAATACAAAAGCAACGAATGACTGCAATCTGCCAAGGAAAGACTTTGCAGTGATCGGGAAGACTCTTCTTTACACACAAGTTTAAGTACCTGGAGACGACAGCTCACTTCTATCAACATTCTTAATGGAGAAAGTATGGTTGTTTGGTCGAAGTTTTTGTTCTTCAAGTTCTCTTCATCTTACCTAGTTTGGTGGATGGTTCATAAGTAGTGGGCCATCGCAATGTAGAAGGTAATCTGGTTGCCGTGTCAGCCTGCTGAAAAGAGTTAGATTAATGATTATTAGTGGCGTGGATTTAAGAGGGCCGCTGATACAGATACTGCTTTGCGGTTGTCTTCGCGGCGCTTAGGTGTATAGCTAGGCCACCAAACAGAAAAAATGCTAATGTAGCAGAGTTTTCTATCCAATAAGAGCTCCAACAAAAAAATAACTGTTTTTTTTTTTCATTTTGCTGAATGTGATGAGTGCATTTTGGGCAAGATTCCTCAAACCGAAGAGTTTCTACCAGAGACTGCTCTTGAAGGCAACCTCGTTGGTTACTATTTTCCAAACAAGATGGGGACAGGACAACTCTACGAAGACTGCCACTGTTCGTAAGTAGCATTGTCAAAGTAGACTGACGTTGTGTCGGCCACAAGTATATCGTCGAAAATATCTCGATAGCGGTCACCAATATATGCTATAGCATGACCTGAACGATTCTCAAAGAAATATGGCGACGACAACCGACATATTTTCAAATAAAATATACAAAAAAATATTATGTATCTTAAATTCTGTTATACACGCCGTTTCACAACTATATAGCCACCGCCAAAAATTCAATTTATGCCGATAAATATGTGCACATAAATTTCTCTTCTGAAATTTTTAAAAATTAAATAAAACAAAACTTAAAGCCTACATGTAAAGAAATTTGATTGGCATTAGTAAAACCACCAAAAAGTAAGTCCTGACTGCTCACTAACTATATAGCCACTTTTAAAAATAAGGTTTAGATGTAGTATTCTCAAAAAGTGTACATTAGTAGTTTGTAGGGCTGGTTTCAACTAAACTAAAAAGTTGATTTGGCTTGCTGTCCACCAAACTCTACTCACTGGTCTTTTACGGTCCGCAATTGTTGCAAATTGCCTGTTGTTCTTGTAAATTTTCCGGACGAGTATTCCGCACAGATTTTCTATAGGATCTTGGTCTGGTGAGCAGGCTGGTAAACCCATAGTGCTGTAACATCATTCTGTTAGCCCTACTTGCATGGACCGACGCGTTGTCCTGCTGGAAAACACGGTTTTCTCCTCGATGGTGTTCCAAAAGTTGCGTAAGGTTTTCCTGAAGATCTCCTATGTATTCCAAACTGTTCATTTTGGTGGATGAAAATGCACCATAAACCACCACCAGTAAAATTCCGCTTGGAAAAATACACTGGATCCTTCCTCAAATCTCTCAAATAGAATTGGAACCCATATAAGCAATCGCGGATAAACTTTTTCTCATCCGAAAAAATTAACTAAGAAACCAAGAATAAAGTAAGTACAGATTTTTGCTAATAAAAAAATAATTAAACATTATTTTGTACATACCTTGTTTCAAGCGCGGCCTAGATTTTTTCCGAGTGAACTCTCGCCGAGCTACATTGTGTAAGCCTTGGCTCTGTTTATAATTTTGAATGTTTAAACATGCCAGACCTTGCAATTGACCGGCACACAGTGCTTCTGGACACGTTTAAGAAGTGTAATGCTACGATCGGCCTTTAACTGACTGAGGCTTTTCGTTTAATTGCTTACCGTCTCAATCAGTTTCCTCTCTTGTCAGAGCGACATAAGGGGGTGGAAGCATGAGACTGTAGACTAGAGCTACTAATTTTTAGGCCAATTTCTCTCAAAGATTTTCCATGGATATTCATTTTTCATTTCATTTTTATATCATTTATTTTTTCATTTATTTATTTTTAATATCTATCCCTGTACTTCAAGAATCATATGTTCTTTTACTAGTCTTTCAAGGCCAACACGTTGTCTTTTTCTTGTTCTGACAACTAGCTCCCGCCTGGCATTGTAATTCAAATATTTTTGATTAATATTTTACTACGAAGGTTAGCTCGGAAATGAATGCCAAATTGAAAGAACCCATATTTTAATAAATGACTTTATCGTTATGAAATAATAAAAATATCTATCTCAGGGCAAACGTGAACTCCACGAATGACATCACTGTGGAGATCCGACGTAGAACCGCCTTTGCCAACCGGTGTTATTTCGCTTTGTCAAAACAACTGGCGTCAAAACTCCTGACTCGAAGGATCAAGAAAATGCTCTACAAAA
Source organism: Eristalis intricaria (assembly GCA_964034865.1). Classification (NCBI taxonomy): domain Eukaryota; kingdom Metazoa; phylum Arthropoda; class Insecta; order Diptera; family Syrphidae; genus Eristalis; species Eristalis intricaria. The sequence continues at coordinate 126,765,075 of OZ035873.1, forward strand.
CTCTAATTTTGCCAGTCCTGCTATATGGAGCCGAAAGCTGAACGATAACCAAAACTGCGAAGCTGGTTCTTGGTGCTTTCGAAAGAAAAATTCTACGTCGGATATATGGTCCCGTCTACGAGGAAAGCGAATGGAGGCGAAGACACAACCGCAAACTCTACAAGCTGTACCAGGATGTGCATGAAGTCCGTCGACTGCACTGGCTCGGCCACATCGAGCGCATGGAAAACAATGCTCCAGCTAAGAGTGTCTTCGAATCCGAGCCTCCTGGTTCGAGAAGCAGAGGAAGACCGAATCTCCAGTAATGCAAGACAACTTAGTCTTGATGACTGAAAGCAGCCTGTCCGGGACCGTCAACAATGGAAAGCAGCTACCGCTCAAGCTCGGACCCTGCATGGGTCGCCAGTCTGATAAGTAAGTAAGTGAAATTAATTTTATGGAAGAACCTTACCTCCAACCAAAGTCTACACTTTATATGATTAAAAAATATTGTCAGTGTGTCACTGTGTAAAAGACTATTGTGAAATAAAAAAACTTAAGTTCTTCGGTAGAAACTAAAACTCGACAATGAGTTCATTAAGTTCTTCGGTAGCAACTAAAACTCGACATTTTTGAGTGGCTATATAGTTATGATACGGAGTGTAGAAACGTAATTAATTGTATCGTCGTTAGTTGTTATCAATCAATGTCTTCGACAACGATACGCTAACTGCCAAATGTCGACTCAACAGCAATTGGCGGACAAATTAAATGGCCAACGCACTAGAGCTAATCTTAAATTACATTTCCACGAATAAACCCCACGACTTGGCGGATTTGCTTTGCCTCAACCCAACCTAACCAATTCAAGGAAATATAAATCATATGCAAATAACCATCATAAATTACACAGGAAGCATCTTATCTCATTACAGGAATTATTCGCCAATAAAAATAACTTAATGATCTATAAATTCATGATTTGCCAGATGTACCCGCTTTCAAGTCCTCGAAGGCAAAAATTTGAATTTTATTTAGCGGAACTTTATGCAGAAGTCCTCTTCCGCCACAAAAGGGAAACCGCTGGTACCCCTAGGAGTCAGTGTAGCTTTCAATACCCACATCCCTCAAGGAAAGGGATACGCGATAAATGAAAAGATACGACACACCCTTATCACACAGGATACACGTTCGCAGAATACGCGCGTACGCCAAACGTAAATCGCTCGAAGTAAATGCCATTCATAAAGCGCTATGAAGTCCTTTAAAGAGGAACAATGAGAAGTAACATCGGTCTGAGTTTCAGGCGACCATGAATTAATTCATATCCTTGTTTGTTTTTCTTAACATTAGATGCGAATAAATGTCAATTCATGCGAGAAAATGCGTCTGCTTACAGACACAAACTTATTGCCCCTTTAAGCTAATGGCCTCATTTCCACGTGGTCCCCGCTTTTGATCAGCTCTTCTTTTTACGCACAAGCAGGCGTGCTTGCTTAACTTTAACTGACAGCAGTAAATCGATTTTTGACAGTAACTCCTTGACGTCAGGTGCTCCCGAATAACGGCATTTATTGCATGCAGGCCAAACAAAGGGGTGCATTAAAACTGAGAAACGCGTGTCAAATGACGGCCGAACGAGCGGATAGTTGATAGGAGCTGGAAGGAATATGACCTTTATTCAGGTTAACAGCGACAATCGTCGTAAAAAATAGGGCTCGATTGAAAGGCCAATACGATGAACATAAAGCTCCCATTAAATATTTTTAGAGCGTACTAATCGCTAATCGCATTACTTCAATCTAACGATACTCATGCATGACCAGTGGTACAGTGGTAGCAAAAAAGAAACATGCTCGCACTGACAAGTGACGACACAAAATATCTACTGTTAATCTTTGACGGAGGATGTTGCAGAGGGAGAGGGAGTCTCTTATAATGACGACAATTTTCTTGATTAGACATATTTACATTTACAGAAGGAATTAGTTTTATTTCTTAATTAATTTCTATTAACAATTTAGAAAGGTTCTTTATTTCATCAACCGAATTTGACTCTGACAGATTGGCGGACATTTTAAGATACAATTGATGTATCATATGTCCTCGCAAGGTAAAACATATCACAATTAATGCTTTATTATAAGTGAATAAGATAAATAAGTTAAGTAAGTTAATAATAGTTAATCAATTTGCAATAATATTTAAGTTAAAACAAAACGCATAAATAACAACATACATAATTAAGTAATAATAATAACTTGTGTAACTAAGCGTGTTTTATTGAGAATCTATACTCAGTTCAGTAATACATTTACATGCGAAGCAACAACAAAGCAATACTGGGTTACTACTGAGTAAAATTTACTCAGGATTCTGTTTTCGAGACCAATACACAGAGGTGCGAAGAATTTGCAAATTGGCTGTGCGAACAGCTAAAAAACAGTCTTGGAAGGAGTTTGGCGAAAAGTTGCAAAAGCGACCAAATATCTGCGAAAAAGGTGTTCTGGTAAGCCATTCGCCGACTCAGAGGAAGGAAATTCAACATCATCGAAGTAGTCAAATCCAAAGATGGAGTGGTGCTTTCCAATGAGAAGGACATCTTGCGCAGATGGAGCGAGCACTTATCGGAGCTGCTCAATCCCGAACAGGGCACTGAGGATGACAGACACGAAGTTTAAGTGGGGCGGAGGGTAGTGCAACGGTGGAGGAGGTCATTTTGGCGATAGATTCGCTAAAGGATGAAATTGGGCCAGAAATACTTTATGTTTTATGTCTCTCTCGTGTTTTAAGGTGGCCTGGGAACGCGGTAAGACACCTGGCGATTGGCAAACTGGGGGGATTGTTTAAGAAGGGGGACAAAAAAGACTGATCCAACTACAGGGGCATATCCCTCTTAAGTCGGCCCGGGAAAAAATCCATGCTAAGGTTTTGGAAGCGCGTTCTAGAGCTATAGTCGAGCCAAGGATGGGGGATGAACAGTGCGGCTTTCGTCTCAGAAGAAGTACAACCGACCAGCTTTTCACTCTAAGAATGGTACTTGAAAAGGCTTGGGAGTATGCCAAACTCATCTAAAGCTGTTTTTCTGAATTGGAAAAAACCATATGACCGAGTTCCTCTAGGTAAACTCTGGAATGTTCTGCAGGAGTATTGGATTAAGGATCCTCTCTTAAGGGTCAGGCTAACATGGATAAAGTAGAGGTTGTGATAATATCCAGAACTCGTGTTAAATGTACTGCAACTTTCCTGTAGGATTGGTCAAGCTGGGTCAGTTTTGACACAGCTTGGGTGATCTGTAATCAGGAAGGCCGAGCTTAGTGTAAGACTCAAGTTAGCATTTTTCAACACAGTATTTACTCCAACTCTCACCTATGGTCATGAAATTGGGGTAACGAGCGAAAGAATAAGATCGCGAATACAAGCTGCTGAGATGAAATTTCTTCGTACTGTTGTGGAAGTTACTCGCCGGGAGAGGGTGAAACACGGCAGTGGGCGAGGAACTCAACCTTGAGCAGCTGTTACTTTGAACGGAAAGAGGTATGCTGCGATGGTTTTGTCAGGTGGCACGAATGTCCCCACCATCACGACTTCCGAGGCGGGCCTTGAATGCGATTCCATCAGGTAGGCGACCACTTTTCAGACCCAGGATGAGGTGGTTGGACCAAGTCCATAAGCTCGCCTAGCTACGCTTGGGCATAACCCGTGATGAGTTAGAGTCGATGGCGGAGGATTGAGTTGTCTGGAGACCTCTCGACCCCTTTAGTGGATCATGCGAGCCAGAACATGATTGAACAACATTGAAGCTCAATTATGTCTCAGAGTCATTGAAAATATGGACCATGGCATACATGGCATACATCCGATGCCACCGAAGCCATGGCGAGCACTTAACCGATATTTTGTTTGTCATTGTCCTAGATCCTTCTGTCATAATAAAAAATATTAACATAATTCTCTGAAAACGTTGGACCACCCTTTACAAGGCCCAGTTCCAGATCGGGTCACCATTCATGGAATAGGAATACACCTCAGTCCAATATCCTACCAGACATGGACTAGTTGTTTAATTCAGTACATTACTATTTTTAATCTCGATTTTTGTCAACGACAAGTCGGTGGAATTTAGCCATTCATATTTAGATGCTATACACATCTTCCTTGTCACTGCCCGCCTCTGTTGTCGCTTGAACATAGAGCGCTGTTTGCCCACTTTTCGATGATCTGTGCGGCCTAATTAATATACCTGTGGATAAATTCCAACGATTTGGAGTAAGGACAGTCACGACATAAATATATATTCCACAAAATAAGTCCACAATTGGCATGTCTGAGAAAATAAAATGAAAAGGAGTAGATACACACAATTGTATATTAATTTCACGGTGCACAAAAGTGAATTTGGTATGGAAGGGGATTTTGTCGCCCTATAATGGTAGTGAGCATTCGAAGTCCCTGGCGGGAAATTAAAGACTTATCAACCGACGACGCTCGTATTTGGTGAGTGAGTATATGTACACTATCTTTCTACCAGGTCTCAGTTTGGTGGATAATGCTAAACAAAGCTGTCAACTGATGTTAACAACGGATTAAAAGCCGACGAAAGACTAGATTTCTAAAGTGGAGCTATACATGCGCTTAATTAGACGCATGTAGACCCAATGACAAAGGTGACTGTTGAGCGTACGAAGATGACGGTCACTGTCCACCCAAACAAGAAGCACCCTAATCAACGGCAGGACTTGTTTGTTGAGTAGTACATTCACCCCGAACTGCTGTGCCACCCAGAAAGAGAGAATTTCTTGTTGCCAAGTTGTGAGTGAAACAATGTGCCCCTCGTGCTCTCATTTTACATGATTTCAAAATTCTGAAACTATTCAAAGAACCCGAAAATTTGCGGGGGCACCTCAGCCCACAAGCTCAGTGCCACAAAAATGTCTCTCGTCTCACCCGCAAGATTATCTCGACGGATGAGAACAAATTTTGAAGGAGGTCAGACCTGTCTCGGTGCAAATCTTTCGGCTAAAGAGGGAAAATTATTTCCCATGATCCGGCGAAACCGACCATGTTGCCATCAACCCCGAAGAAGTTGAACGGTTAATCAATCTTGGGAATCAGGATAGCAATCCATTCGTTGACGATATGTATCCGAGCAATGCTGAGGCATGTGTGCGAATGTGTGGGAGGAGGTGTGTTTGCTTCTGCACAGCAGAAACAGAATCTCATTCGACATGATGCGTAAGTACGATGAATGTAATCGTCCATCAGCGAGGATTACATATGCTGAATTTGTTGGCTGGAAGAATGACAAACGAAATTGGAAAGCACAATGCACTGCTGGCTTTGGGCTAATTTATTTGCGAGATTCAATGCACGAGGCGGATTTGTGATGACACTTGGCCTGCCTGGCACTTGTTTATCTTCCGCAGTGACTAGTGTTTCGCATTAAGTTGATTAAAGAATTGATGGGGGCACGTCTTCAATCTGAAATTCAGTCTCTAATGATGTACTACATGGAAATTGTATCGATACATTTTCATCTAATGCCATCCTCTCTCTCTCTGATTGCGTAGCGGTGGCATAAGGATGTGAATTTCGGAGTACCTATGAAATGAATAAGAAATCAGTGCTGCTCTGGACTGGGAGTGGGTACGTTGGCACGTAAGCGAGTAGGTGCTCATGTAACATTGAGTGATTTGTATTTTCCGTAATTTATCTTCAACTCAACTACCTTAACAATAACAAAACTGCTTAATAGAATGGGTGATTGTGCTGTGTGCTGGCTCGTGAAGGAGGTGTGTGTGTGCTGGCTGAAGGTGGGCTTGGGCGAGGTATGAGTGGGGTCAACGTTCCTGGTTTTTTCGCTTGGGGTGATCGTGCGAGCGTTCGGTGTCAGCGGAAATGTTAAAGGACTTCATATTATTAACTTACATGCTTCACCTTATCTACGGATTGGTGGTGTAAAATTACGCAAAATTTGAATTGAACTCTCGAATTTGTATGCTTACAAGCAGGGTTGCCGCTATGCGGCTTTAGCCCCAATTTTAGCCTTTTTGGACGCCAAGAGACCGTGACACGACTTTTTAAAAATACTTCCATTTTGATATTTTTTATATTTCTTGGTTTTGGAGACTATTTTATAAGAGACCTTTTCTCCATGTAAAAAAGTACTCATTTCAAATTAAAATTTTTTACATAACCATAATTTCCATACGCCATTATTTGCATGACGTTGCAAGTGGCAAGGAATTATATAATTTACACGATAAATTTCCAGTTAAGTGTGCAATAAATTTTCCTTGTATCTATTATCTACACTATTGTATTGTCCTGCAAACGTCCCGTAAATGACAAAAGAAACGAAAATGTCCCAACTAAAAACCAATATGAAAGTTGTAGTCAATGAAAATTAATCAGTACACACACAAGGGGACAACCCCCCTCCGCCCATTCACGGTTTCACAAAATCGATTTTCTATTTAATTCGAACCTACAACTATTCAAAATTGTTCCTTTAAAATTTAAAAAACTCTTGAAGATATGGCCGATTTACGATTGAATGAAGGTAGGTTTTATTCCCAAAAATTTGCTTCTCAAAACTTTAAACGCGTTTTTCTCGAAACAGTGTTTTTACGACTGGCGCATGAGCTTACTCAAAAGCTACTAATCCAATCGGTTACAAATTTTAATACGTTATTCTATACATATGTAGCTATGATAAGAACTAGGATAAATCAAATCGGTGAAGATCTTCTTTACATTTTGATTTTCTCAAAAAAAGGCGATTTTCAAAAAAACAATTCAAAGGTCCGCCATTTTGTTAATTTTTCTTTGCGAAATTAACAATCCTAGTTCACACCAGAGCCACACAGGTACTCTGTCTAAGCCCATTTTTTTTTGGTTTCAGATGTTCCAGTGAGCGGAAATCACAAGCGCCGCCGAAATGAAGGGCTTTTGTTTGAATTTTTTTTCTTCTTTTTTAAGTCTTCAAATAACTGTATTCAAAGTTACAAGAGGGTGCCCCTTAAAGGGAGAAAATATCCTGAGTATGAATAAAATGGAAGTGGGACAAACTTTTTTTTTTTTTGAGATGTGACATTTCTGTAGTGCATCTGGTTTGAGTAACACAACACTGGTCGGAATCAGTTCAGTACCCTTTGTAGATTCTGATGAAGATCCACAATATTTGAAAATAGCTTGAAAAGGAATTACTTCAAAGGATGCGAAATATGATTTCCATGGGTATGTCCAATGTCCAATTGTTAATGTCTGTTAACAATTATTTCCGAGCCTAAGGAATTTAAAGCCGCGCAACTGCTAGCATACGCGGATGACATTGACGTGATTGACAGAACACAGCGAGCCGCCAATGAAGCGTTTGCTGGTATTGAAGCGGAGGCGGCCAAAATGGGTTTAGCGGTGACCGGGGCAAAACAAAGTATATGCTGTCATCAAGAAAGGACACACAACATCAACGACTTGGCCAAAACGACACCATGGGAAGCTATAACTTCGAGGTAGTGAAGGACTTCGTCTACCTCGGCTCGCAAGTGAACAGTACGAACAACACCAGTACCGAGATTAAACGCAGAATTACTCTTGCCAATCGCTGTTTCTTTAAGCTCAAGAGGCAATAGAGTAGTAGAGTCCTCTCACGAAGGACCAAGCTAACAATATTTAACACCCTGATCATCCCTGTCCTACTCTATGGTGCGGAGGCATGGATAATCTCAAAAGCGGATGAAGAAGCACTTGGTCTTTTCGAGAGAAAAGTTCTGCGTTCAATCTTTGGTCCTGTCTGCGTTGATGGTTATTGGAGTAGAAGATTCAACCACGAACTGTACGGGCTCTACAGCGGCAGAATGCGTCTACGGATTCAACGCCTAAGATGGCTGGGCCATGTAGAGCCATGGACAACACTGCTCCAGCCCGAAGAGTCTTCGAGTCCGAACCAGTGGGACAATGCTATACAGGACGCCCACGGAACCAATGGCGCACCCAGGTGGAGAAGGACCTCAACCAACTTGGTGTGCGCAGTTGAAGACAGCTGGCTAAAGATCATGCAGGCTGGAGAGTCTTACTGGTTGAGGCCCAGGTCCACCGCGGACTGTAACGCCATCAGAAGAAGAAGAAGAAGGAATTTAAAGCACAAAAAACATTTCTACAAGATGAAATTTGTCCAATAAAATAAGAAGATGCAAGAAATAGATTTTACTAAGCATGGTGAAACGTAGGGAATGCAGAAGTCAAACTCGTCTTTGTATGCTCTGAAAATCCCAATTTGGAATTTAGAATTGGATGTCGAAGCTGGCAAAGCCACATGCAACCATATATCCATCCGGACTCGAAAATTCCTCAACCTATTCGAATGGTCGATTTATTCTTCAAACATATAGGTGAAGTTTAATTAGTTGATGGGGTTAGTGTTCTAAAAGTCTTCATTTGCAATTTAACTTTGTAAAGATCTAGTCGAACGCTTTTTCTCTGCTCTAGGTAACCATGGCAAGACCAAGGCATTTAAAATTACATTCTTTCCTTGATAATTGTTTTTTCTGCTTACAGAAGATTTTTATAGACAGTTATTGGTCTATGAGCATTGGCAGTGATTCGAAAGAGGTGGGACCGTCAAAACTATTTTTGGTCGACGGGAATCAGACCCAGGCAGCGAGGTTCAGTTGCGTTAGGGTCGACCCAAATACCCACAACACCACGTCCACCACAGCGTGCTCCTCATACTCCTTATTTTTCCTCATGAGAAGCCAGTATTCGTCTCCCCTCTTCTGCTCGAAGAGCTCGCGAGCAGCTCTTGTCCTTCTTTCCAGTGCCGCTTCATATGCCTCTTGCTAAGCTCGTCGTCAAACCAGGGGTATCGTTGGGGTGGTTGAGTGAAACCCAGCACATCAGAGACGGCATCTCTGATCGCTTTTTTGTAATGGTGCCACTGATCTTCAATACTTGCTGTTGGCGGCATAGGTCTTCTTAAGATGGCGAGTGTAGCCGGCCGACGTTGTACTTCGCAACCTTACCTTAGCTACAACAAGTGGTGGACCGAGTCAATATAGGCGCCTCGAAACGTTCGGACATCTATAATACTGGAGGAGTGCATTACGCCGATCGCATTATGAACAATCTGCTTGACGGTTGATTGATCATGAGATCTCCATGTTCCTTTATTAATACTGAGATGTGGGAATCCTGTACTCGCTACTACAATGTTTCGCCCCGCAGCAAAGTCGATCAGGTTAAATCCGTTATCGATGGTGTCGTGTAGGGTGTACTTCTCGACCGTACTACCAAAGACGCTCTAGTACAATTAGATCCCCTAGTACAAATTTAATATCATAGCATTGTTCGTACGTTTTATGCAAGATCTCATATGTAGAAGCTGTCCTTGCTGTCGTCATCTTTCGCCAATTTGGGAGCACATGTGCATATAAGGCTTATGTTTGCGAATTTAGCCTTTAGGCGGATTGTGATGAAGTGCTCGTTCACCAATCTTTACGATAGACTTCTTGTCTAACTCGGCCTCTTACGGCCAATCCACATCCAAGCAAGCGCTGCTTTGGTTGCTTGTTAGCAATCGCCGTAGTAAATGTCACAGTTTTCCATCTCCGTTTTTGCCCGTGCCATCCAATCGCACTTTTTGGATGGCGGTTATATCTAGTTTGTAGCTGCCTGGGGCTTCCGCTAACTGTTCGTCTGCAAGTGGCCTAAAAAGACCCACGTACAGATCGTTGTCCTACGGAAATGCAAACAACCCTCTAAAATTTCACAGTAAAATGGTAAAAACAAAATCGTAAATAAAATAAGTCCCTAAAAAGGTATAGAATAAGAACCAAAATAGGAGTGCACAGAACATCGCACCTTTTTCCATCCAACGAGGAAAAAATCACAACGATCTTGGTGGTCAGTTCACCTCGCCTCTACAGGAGAAAACCATGACCTCACTTTACTGGTAGAGAATATCCATTCTCGCATTCGTTGTGGATTAAGTAGCGCTGTACTATTAAAACAATTGGCCACTCACATCTGTAGCATACAATCTGGGTCAAAAGAAATTAGTTATCATAGACTGGTAGCGCTCCCACTTGATGTTGGCGACACACTTGATTGTGGCCGGCACACAATGGTAGCGCTCCCATTTGATGAGTGCTGTCACAAAATCCATACCAAAAAATCAGCGGATGCATTGCCGTTCCGTGGACCTTGTGCGGATTGGCATCGTTTCGTTCTGCGATTTGACGTACTCGTTCACCCGAAAACCAGCCACGTCGCTGAAATTGACCTTTTTTTAAAAACTTGACGTCCTATTCCGCCAGGGAGACGTGGCATGGGCACAATTGAACCAACACGTTGATTTAAGTGAGACATGGCCACATGGCCGCGGGCACCCAATTCCACAAGGGAACGCACATTATGAACATTTTTTCTTCCCTTTGCCTAATTTTGTTCATGTGTTCGACGATTATACACCGTCTCCGCAGGATATATTTGCGCCCGACATCACAAAACAAAATCTGAACAGCCATCCGAGCCTTTTTCTGTCGTGGATAATATACGCCATGTTGTTTCACTTCAACGTTGGCTGCGAGAGAGTCACCATCAAGCAGCGGGCAATCAACCACCAATGAGCGAAGGCGGTCTCACTAAAATGATAGCCATAAAATTACATTCACTAACATTTAAACTTTTACTCTATTTTTCACCACTCCATTTATACAAAATCTTACCCTTATACGAAATTTTAATTATATATTTTTGACGTCTATTTTTGTATCGTTTTCTCAAACCAAATTAACCAATCAGAGGACAGCATTGACGTTATTTCGTTAATAACCGTTAAAAGTCATGAATATCTGTCAAAAAGGCACTCAAACTCGTCGATGGACTAGGGGCAATCAGCTTTGAAAGCTGTGTTTCCTTGCAAGCGTATATACGCCTAATTTTGAAGTGCACAAAAAAACGATCATCGGCGCTTAATGATTCATCATAAAATCTTGGTAGCACCGACGACATTTATGACATTTGCTAAGCAGTGTCATAAATAAGGGGTGAAGTTTTTGAAGATTATGGTTGATCTTTGATGGTCACAATCTTCGTTTTGTGACTGTGTAGCGTGACCATCACTTTAAAAGCAAAAACGCTTAATAATTATAAAATAAAAAAAACCCTCATCAAATGAAAAGAATCGATTGCAAAACCGAAACGGAATGTATAGCAGAGACACTCTGGGTATACCAAAAATTGCATACTTATGGATGCCAAGAGAATTAAAAATGATCTAATACATCAACCAAACCTACAAATGTAAGCCACATACAGCAACCTAAGCAATGAACGAATAAATTCAGGACTGAACACACAGAAAATAATGCTTGGAAGCATTATTTTTATCCGCGCTTATTTCTAAAGCGGCGATAGATATGATGAGTAACTTAAGCGGATATAGGATTTGTTGTTAGTATATTTTACATGCAAATTGAAAATTAAGCGTATAAGAAACACAGAAAATTGTAAAAAAACACAGCTGAAGTATATCTACACTACACGGGTATATCTACACAACTTCATTTCTGCCATCGAGATTCTCCGACGCGATGCCAGCGTGGAATGTGGATATGGATTTATGTGCCTCCACTAGATTTTTTCACATCATGTTCATGATCCGGGGATGATTAATTTAAAGTGAAGACTACGTTTTGAGCACTAGCGTTTGAGACACTGTAGAACGTAAAAAATAAACAACAAACCGACAGCATTAATAAACGTCAAATTAAACAATATATTGATGTACAATTTTGGGCCTATATTGTTGAGCCAACACTGTAACCTTTACTTTGTAAGTCTAGTTATAAACGCATCGGGGGACTGGGTCTGTGCACACAGGGCAAAGGTGTTGATCGGTCCCAACTTGGCGTAATGCCAGCAACGATCCTTGTCGATGCACAGATCAAGTTGACATACAGCCTCTCCGTGAGTTCCATATAAAACATGCCATAGTGCATCATACACCATATTGGCACTTATACATTCATTTGTAGGTCAATGAGTGCATGCACAAGTGCGTGCTAACGCCAAAACCGCGCGCGCGAATGCGCTTGTCTCCCTCTCCAGCTGACCCACGCCAAAGCGCGCGCACTGTTTATTGTTCTCTCTTGCATCGAATGATTAAGCTTGCCCAAGCTAAAAACGCGCGCCCAATTGGAAGCTATTCATGCAGAGAGAGTAACTAGGCATTGTTGTTGCGTGTGGGTAAGAGAGAGAGAGAGAGAGACGCATCGTAAACTGTGCGTAATGGTATGATGTTGTGGGAGGTTGTCGAGAGCGGTGTAGTAGTTGACTCTTGTGAGACTCTCTTTCTTCTCTTCTTAAGTAAGCATGCAATACCTTTTTTTTCATTAATAATTGAGACACCAAAGAGTGCACACTGTTAAGAAGTTATAAATAAGTAAAGAAAATATAAAAAAAAATTAAATAAGCAATACTGTTTTTTTTAATATTGCATCAAAAATCAAGCTCCCGAACATTACTCGTGGCGCCCCTGGATAGCCTTCACAACACACGTTGTGAGGTGAACCGCTGTGTTTGTGCGACGGGCTAACAACCCACCCACATAAAAAAATATAACCGTTCTGAGAGAGCCAGCTGCTGGGATAAACGAACGGACCTATAACGACGTCTGCGAGGAAGGCGAATGGAGGAGAAGACACAACCGCGATCTCTACGAGCTGTACCAGGATGTTGATGTAGTCCGGAAGGCTAAGAAGATCGACGGCACTGGCTCGGCGACATAGAGCGCATGCACAACAATGCTCTAGCTAAGAGGGTCTTCGAATCCGAGCCTCCTGGTTCGAGAAGGAGAGGAAGACCGAATCTCCGAGATAAAGACCAAGTAATCGCTGCAGCAAGGCAGCTTGGTCTTGATGATTGGCAGCAGCGTGCCCAGGACCGTCAACAATGGAAAGCAGCTATCGCTCAGGTTCGGACTCTACATGGGTCGCCAGCCTGATAAGTACGAAAGTAAGTAAATTATGATCCTAATTGTAAAAAACAATTTTTCTTTTCCATTAAAATGTTTAAATCTCTTTTAAATCGCTGGAGACTACGTTACATCATTGCCCTCAACAAATTGAGTTAAAAGTGCAACTTCCTTCAAGTCGAACATTGTTGTCACTCGTCTTGGATATGCTGACCAGCCGTCCTCTTGTCGTCTAATAAAAAATGTCCAGTATCTTTTTGAAAAAATATGCAATTTGTTCTCTTTTTGCGTTTTCTCAGTTAACTCAGTGAACTTAATTCTTCGATACAAAACTTTTTTTCAAAACCCACATGAATGTAGTTAAACCAAATTCCCAAATCGAGCGATATGGAAGATTCGTTGCTTTGCGAGGCAATGTCGACAAAGATGTACCTTTCTAATGCAGCCATGCAGATACACGAAAAATATGTTGTGTAGTTTAAAACATATAACAAAGTGAACTTTTCATAATGTTCAGTGTATATTTTCCTTGAACCGAGCCAGTAGACTGGACCTTGAAGTCTCAAGGTCGAAAATGTAAGTGAAATTATTTTTTGTAAATATAATTTTAAAAATATGTCCCACTCGGAATTTTACGTGTATCTATGATATTGAAAAATGAAACCTATCTTTCAAATCATCAAACGACATATATAATCCATGTCAATAATTTAAGACCCATTATTTAATTTTTATTTTTTACTAGATTTTACCCGCGACTTCGTCCGCGTGGAATAGTTACTTTGGGTAGCCTTTTTCATTTTTAGGATACTAATTCTCCGAATAATACAATACAAGACATACTGACTGCAAACTACCGTGATTTAATGTGGACATCTTATTTTAACACATTCTTTTAAACTACATTTTTTGTTTTTCCATCCTCTAGTAAAACATAAAGATTTTACGGGCACGATACTCGTGAGCACACCACACAGAGTTGCCCATGGGAAAAAACAGGTTTTTCTTCATGTATACCTGCTTCTTTAAGCCTTTGTCCTTGAGCTTTATTTATTGTCATTGCAAAAACAAACTTTTTGAGGAAACTGTACTCTTTTAAACTGAAAGGGCAAATCAGTCGGAATTATTGGATAACAGGGCATTGAGACATTTTGTCCTTTTGCCATTTCAGTCATTGCTTTTATAATATTGCGTCCCAATTGAGTAACTTGTAGCCGTGTACGATAACGTAGCCTCGGTGCGTCAAGGTTTCTCATTAACAGGATGGAACACCAACTTTTAACCTCAAATTATGAGAAGGCACTTCTGATAATTCTAAAGAATTCAAAAATTCTCGTTACTTGTTCAGTGTCCATAACATTGTCTACCGAGAGATACTTGACAACATCCCCTTCCACGTATGACATAATATGTTCGTTTATCTGCCACAATGTCTCATTTGTCGGCGCTAAAATTGTCCTTTCACACAACCGTTCTCGATTGCCCACATTTATTTGCAAATCGGGATAGACATTATTTTTCAAATCATATATGTATATTTTCGACAATTTGACAGAATTCACGGCTCAGTGTAATCATGCCGTTGCTGTCTGTCGCCATACGATCTTCTCCGATTTTTAGAAGAGCAGTCTCATGTTGCCCTGATTGTGCATCATTGTGCAGTTGAGCTCGCATATTTATAGTCAAACAGTACTTTTTTACGTGTACCCATAATATAGACGCTTTCAAACAGCCATTTATTTCATCTGCTGGGTATCACTGGAAGGGTCTGTCTAAAGTCATCAGCTAAAAGTACCACCATCCCACCCATAATACTCTGGTTGCTCTTAATATCTTTCATAGTACGATCTAGTTATTCGATTGCTCTTTTATGAGATATCGTACATTCATCCCAAACCCACAGTCTACACTCTTGCAACATTCGTCCACGCTCACTATTTTTGCTAATGTTACAAAATGGCATTTCCTCATGATCTAAGTTCAAAGGCAATTTAAAAACTGAGTGCGCCGTTCGTCCCCCATTGAGCTCGTTGCAGCTATTCCATGCTTCCACCACTACATTCCGAACCGCCGCGAATTATAAGTTAAAGACGCGGTTCGAGTAAAAAAATGAATTTTTATTCATATTATATTAGTTTTATTTGTTCTATTTTATTGAGTACTGAACAAGAACTAACTTATCATCTAATTACAACATTCCATGTCACCTAATATTTGCAAAGGTGATCGGTCGCCGGAAGTTCAGCAGACGCTGATAAGTCAATTTTGTGGCGATCACCTTGGCAATTACATATCGGATTACTTTCTGGCGGTAAAGTACCAGACTGTTGACAACGCACTATTCCGCTGCTACTGTTTGGTTTCATGGTGTTCGATTGCTGAAGATGCACCTTGCTGTTGTTGTTGTTGGCTATGGTGGTGTTCTCGTTACTCGCGCCGTCCGCACAACGGCGCACATTGGTCCCGTTGTATGGGAGAGTTGGAAATAAATCTGTAACTTTTGAACCCGTGAACCCATCTTAATGAAATTTGAAACATAGTGCAAGTACTACGAGATCTTATTATGTTTCAAAAATGGTTGATGCATCGTATCTCATAAGCTAACGGAGTAATCTTAAGTTAATAAAATAAAAAAAAAATTTCAATTTTACAAGTTTTGGTAACGTACACTTTATTTGGAATTAAAGAAACTAAGCAATTCAGAATAATAAGGCTTGCACTTCGGTACTAAGTGGCAGCGAATCTTTCGTTTTTGGTTCAGGCCTTAAATACACAATCCAGGGATCAGATCATCATTTGTTGCCGAACGAGAAAATGTTCTACTATTATTAATGCGATAGTACCTGTAGTCTTTATTCCGACTTTCCTGCGTCTCCTCTGACAATGATCCGACCGACAAGGCTGCTGATGATATTATTTCTGCTCCGTGGAACAGAATCTTATGCACTGTTGCTGGCATATAAAACCAGGGATATAAATTTGTAGCCATTGTAGCGGTTTCCTGGGCATAAGCTCCAAACTTGTCTTGGTCAATCCAAAAATTGCTGCATATTGTCTCCAGGATAACACTGAATCTTTTTATGAGTTGCACATCTATTTCCGTTATTTCTGCCGTTGATAATGGGTCTTCAAAAAATCTTCTAGATGTGTTCCCATCGTTGGTTGTGCCAAATCCTTGCTTTATTATATCTACTTTAATACACATTTTTTGTATGAACTTCTGCTGAATTTGACTCTTCCGTATGGGCTGTGTCGTTTTTGTTGTTCTCTAAGCTTTAAACTCCAAATTGTAGGCCACATGTAGCAAGTATTCCATAAAACGGGTGCGAGCGTGCAAGGGTGAAATTCATAATCTTAGAGCTTCCTGATTTCTTGGTTTTGCTCTAAGTAATTTCAAATCATTCATCTCTGATGTTTTCGCGCCCCATATAACACATGAACTTGCAGAAGACGTGTTTGTCACAGCCTGTGCTACTTTGCCATCTATCATCGTAAAGTGCAATTCAAGCCTTACTTTAATAACGGTCGATTTCACTTTTAGAATTGTTTCCCGCAAATTCTGAATTTCATTTTCAATTCTGGTTTTTTTTCTCTCGTATAAGGTCCATACTTTCTTTTTTGAGTTGTAGCTTCACTGGCCTACAGTAACGTGTTGTTCACTACTTTCAACCGATTCCGTCAACTGCAGCGGTACCAACGATGTCATGAACAAATATGAATCGGATGACACTGAATCCAAGTTTGAAGACGTTTGTTTGAATTCATTTTGTCCCATTCATTGTTTTCCCATTCAAAATTCATTGTTGTTTGAAATTTAGTTGTGACTCGAAAACGCCACAACTACAGCCTTAATGATTCTGGTTGCTGTATGGTCAAGTAATTGCTGAAGTGAGATTTGGGCATCAGTTTCTGAAATTTCGATGTTTTCTGGGTAGCACTGTATTTTAGACTTCAGGACCTGCTTATATGTCGGCAATATTGAATGCCCAATGTCATCTGTTGCTTTTTATAACTTCATATTGGTATTTGCTTAATTTTGTTTGAATTATTAAAGCCAAGGCTTCATCAGGACTGAAAATTGATCTGTGGGAACATTTTTTACAAAGTTCACAGAAAAGTTTCCTTTGACCTATTCTGAATATTTAATTAAAAACTTTTGTTTTGTGTGACGCACTACCTTATACCGTTCATCAAAATGTGGCAAAAACCTTTTTGTCACTTCTAAAACTATTTGTTTAATTTGGCACGATGTTAAGTTTCCGTTACTATTTGATAAAGAGCTGCCGAATTGGAAATATTTCCATCAAAAAAGTAATCGCACAAGAATCTATTCAAATACAATACTTGCCACCGCGAAAAACTTCAAATTTGCAGAACAAATGCTGGAATGCAACTGCAATTTTTAAAATATTTTCGATATCAATATAAAGTAAAACGTCGTCATACATGCATTGCAAGGCAAATCGTTTGAAAATGCCGAAAAATGCATGACATTGCTCCACTTAAATGCCTCCTACTTCCAAAGTGGTCAAAAGTGGTCTCTAGTCAGTCTATCTCAGCATCGATAGACAATACTTTTAGCTTTCAGAAAAAGTTGGTCTCCCGTTGGAGACTCTTGGAGCATTTTTATTATAGTCCATCAAACATTGAAATGCCCCTCTCAAAATGTGCCTTTACTTAAAAGCCTGGTTTAAAAAATAAAATGGCAAGCAATGCGAAAAAACCGAAAACGCAGTTTGAAAGCAAGATGTTTGACCTTTTTGAAAAAAAATTATAGGAAATATAATAATTTTAGGAAATATGGCATATCAAATTTGCTTAAAAAATACGTCAATTTTTGTAATATTCAAAGTCCCAACTTTGAGCTAACGGTACACCCAAACGGATGATCCAAAGTGAACAAAATTTTGGCTTCCTAGGTTCTCATATCAAAATATGTCACTTCGAGTATTTATTTCCACAGCGGGACCACTGTACGGCGCAGCCATTAAAAAGCTGAAGATCATCAAAGCCACATGCTCAGATGGCTTACCATCAGAGCTCTCCAACACCGGTGGCAATGTTCTGTTAGGGCGCATGCACCAGATCATGCCATTAAGGAACAGGGAATGAGGTGGTCTTAAGGTCAATGAGGATGAGACGAAATATGTGCTGTCGAGCAAGAAACGATCCGCCGCACACCACCTAGGACAAAACATCACTATCGACAGGTAAAATTTTGAGGTAGTGAAGGAGTTTGTCTTAGGGGTGTGCCAACCCGGGTTAAAAGACCGAATTAACCCCGCTTCCACCTAAACCGAGTAACATTTATTGCAAACTGAATTGGCAAAACCGATGAAACGAACCAAATACATAAAATAAGTGGAGACGGTACAACCCGGTGTGAACCGAACCGAAACCAATCCCAAATCGAATTAGATAATACAAATCGATTTGCCTCATTCCATATTGGTTCGGGCCGTAGCCACCACAGCAGGCTGCAGCATTTCGACTTGTATGTACCCATAGTATTCTCACATTTTTTTGTGTGACGTGTCAAAGCAAGTACGTTGCGTTGCGACGTGCGAGTAGAAGAAAATACGAATCGAGAAAAATTGAAACAATTTGCACACACGCAGCCGAAACAAAATAGAATTGGACAACCAACTCGTAAGGGTCTGGTTACAACTCGGTCTGTTTCTATTTTAACCCGAGTTAACCCGGTAGGCTTTCGGGTTGTCACACCACTAGTTTGTCTAACTCGTGGCAAACGTGAACTCCACGAATAGTGGAGATCCGACGTAGATGTTACTTAGGAAACAACTGGGCTCAAGACTCCTAACACGAAGGACCAAAATCATGTTCTACAAAACTCTTATTTTGCTAGGCCTGCTATATGGAGCAGAGAGCTGTATGCTAAGCGAAAGTGCAAACTGCAGAACTGATTCTTGGTGCCTTCGAAAGAAAAGTTCTGCGTCGGATATATGATCCCGTCGGCGAGCAAGGCGAATGGAGGAGAAGACACAAGCACACAACTCTACGAACTGACAATCCGGAAGGCAAAAAGCCGTCGACTTCACTGGCTCGGCCACATGGAGCGCATGGATATCAATGCTCTAGCTAAGAGGATCTTCGAATCCCAGCCTCCTGATTCGAGAAGAACAGGAAGACCGAGCTTCCGGTAAAAAAGCTAAGTAATCGCGGATGCGGGACAACTTGGGCTTGATGACTGGAAGCAGCGTGCCCAGGACCGTCAACGATGGAAGGCAGCGATATCTCAGGCTCGGACCCTCCACGAGTGGTATGCAAAATATCAGCAAAGCTTAACCAGAAAGAAGACTCCTTAACAGTTCTAACAGTGGACTGCAAGTTCTCGCATTCGCTGTATACTTTCGATCCCCTTGTTCATACAATCCCGGCTGCTGTATCTATTAGTATTCACATAATCAGAGGATTTTGAATTGTCAAAAATTGAGCCCTATTGGCATTCAAGTTGAAACCGCCTTTTAACGACTATGCACCAAACGATCCGATGGCGAAGTAAGTACAGTAAATCCACTTTAGAAACCTAAAAATCGCTGTTAAATAGCAAAGAGTATTGAAACGTATTGATGGAGAATAATGTATTTCATCCCGATTTTTCATTCATAATGACCTCTGGCTTTACAATGACATTTTGCATTCAGTGGCCCGGGATAATGTCGCTTCGAACAGTATAAACCATCGGTGGACGGGGCCGTAAAAAGGCCATATTGGCGGATTTTATTAACCCCTGGTCCGTGTATCCCTCACGCCATCGACCCCCTGTTGCAGGCACATATTCGCTTTGTACGAGAGAATATAGAGGATAGGGGACAGTGGTGGCACATGACAAGGTTCGCCGGAGAAGAGATTTAATCTCGTAAGACTGGCCCCTGCCGGTCCCGGGGAGGGGCTTGCTCAATTGAATCGATTTTTCAGTGACTTTCATTCCCGGGCGTAATAAATTCTCTCTGACGATACGAGGAGGAAGGGAGAAAATATAAATACGTCCTGGACCGTACGATAGAGCATAATGTGCGCGTGGCCGTGGGCGGGCGGGCGGCGGTTGTGGGTGCATATTATTTTTAGTCCTGTTGCTCTGAAAATCTATTTGCGAGCGAACTGCGTCTTTTTGGACAAAATTCAACCTCCTATTGTGTGATTATCGCTGGGAATTTATGGCTTATGTCATAAGTGGTTTTTAATGTGGGCTCCGAGGGGGTTCTCGTTAGGCACTGCTGTTGTCGTTCTCTTTGTCGTTGTCATTGCTGTTGCGGTTGTTTGTGTTTACTTTGCTTTTTGGGGGGACGCACGGCCTTTTGTTTTTGAAGACATCTTTTTGTGACCATGCTGCCCGAGGCAGATGCCTCAAAGTGGGCAATTCTATTTGCTGACTTATTTCATCAGAGAAAGGTGCTGTACTTTATTTGGCTGCTTTATGTGAACATTCCGTGTTGCCGCAGGTGTTTCGTTGTGCGTAGCTCCCTTGGGTCGAATTATTACAGCAATTCCTACCGAATTGCTTCGCTTTAACGGGTCAGGTCTGAATGAATTAACTTTTGAGTGTCTATGGGGATGGTGGCGGTTTGTGACCTATGCTTGCCTCGACAAAGGGGAGCCCCTATCATAAATTGATTTCTTTTGTGCGACCAAAATGAGCCCATCCTAGCATTTCATCTTCGAATTTTTGAAAGAAACATTGTTCAGCCTGCCTGGTGGGTGGCGGCAGCACACACTGGCTGTGCTTGATGAAGACCGATCTGTGGGACAGATTCAGTCGGAATGATGCAAATACCAAGAGCAAATAGAAATTGATTACCATCGTGTGCATATATGCTCGAGAGTTGGTTGAAAATCAAACAGCCGCCGTACAATATTGTTGGGGATGGGTTGGAAAAGTTTGAAAATTAAATTTTCCTGTTGTCTGCTGGCAAACAATCTCGTATATTGCAAATATTTGATCGGCTTCTGCTTGCTGCCTTAATTCTAATGTTCATGTCAATTTTCCTGCTTGATGGCAAATATTTATCCTCTGCTTTACTCTGGAACATTGATATGGGATTTTTCATTTCAACTATAGTGAAATGTACAACGAAATTGAAAATATACCCCTTTCCCCAAAAGGCAGATACAGTGTATCCTCCATGCCATGAGCGTGAAAATGAGGACATTCAAAAATCTCAAATTTTAAAAATTGAAGGACAAAGATACATCTAAAATGAACAAAAAAATACAGTCTAACTTCGATAACTCGAACCACCACTTGCCACAACAAAAATCCGAGTATCAAGCCTTCGAGTTATCAAGTAAAATACAAAATTGATATAAATATTTATTTATCTGCAATATAACAAATAAAAAGTGAAGGAGTATGATTATAATTTAAAATAGTCTGTTACACAAAGCAATAGAATTTAAACCATTGCAAGTACATAGAATCGGTTGTTGTTTCATGAGTCTTTTAATGTAAACGCAAAATGAGTAATGCATTTGCAACCAACTCGATTGAAGGTGAATCAAAAAATCCTCAATTATCTCAAAGTCTTTCCCTATTAGATAACTCCCGCTGTCATCGTTATTGCCGAGCTGAGAGGATTCGGATTCACATCTAAATACCTCGACAATATCTTCATCTGTGGTATCGCCATCCACCTGCAGACAATCATCATACGTAACACCTTGTACATTTATGGTATTTTTTCAAGTTTCAAATTCCATCTGCAGTTGAATTTCTACCTCACTCCTTTCGTTTGGGCGTTCAGTTCTGACAATTGAAGAAATTTCATACTCTTTCCCCCGCTCAGAATATTCACCATTCCGATTTATACCAGGTGAAGGGGACAAACAAACGCAGTGCCCCGAAAGCGAACTTGTAGAATACGCAGAATTTCCCTTCAGAATCCCACTTATCGAAAATGAAGCCAAATAATTAGTTCGAGTTATCAAGTTATTCGAGTAATCCAAGTTCGAGCTGTCGAAGTAAAATTACATGTAAATATCAGCCTTGGCGCTATTGCCAACCAATCTCATTCGAGTTATCAAATATTTGACTTATCGAAGTTCGACTGTATAATACATAACTTTTAATTCATCAAAACAAAAAAAAACACATAAATTTTAACAAATTGAAGTAAAAGTAGATAACAATATGTCATGGTAGTTCTTATTTAAATCCTTACTAATATTATAAATGGGAAATTAACTCTGTCTGTCTGTTACCCTTTCACGTCTAAACCAATGAACCGATTTGATGATTTTATTTGGTTTAGATATGATCTTGGAGATGTACTTAGTCTACTTATTCCGGGTCTAAGTGGAAACGGCACATCTTCACACAGTCCTGGCGCATTAATGGCTTATCGGATTGAAGAACTAAGGAACAATATTTTTTAGTAAATTTATCCCTTATTCATTTGAGCTATCAACAATCCTTTTGCATTGTCCTGAAGCTGAGCAATGCTCAAAAGAATGCAACTAATTATCGTTTAAAAATTTCCATCATTAAAGACCATCGACAAAATTCAACCAGCAGTGGCGACTATTGACATTGAGTATTCTACGAAATACTCACTTTGAACATGTTACTGCGTGCTTAAAACTACACACCCACACCATGCCAATGGTCGCCACTGCTGATTGACTGTTGTGGATAGTCACCAAGGCAGACTGCGCCGCACAGTGGTCCCGCAGTGGAAATAAATACCCGAAGTGACACATTTTTCCCGGCCAAATGGTTTATGTTTTCGGATTCTACAAATATGAGAACCTAGAAAACCAAAATTTTGTTGACTTTGGATCATCCGTTTGGCTGTACCGTTAGCTCAAAGTTGGGACTTTGAATATTACAAAAATTGACGTATTTTTTAAGCAAATTTGATGTGCCATATTTCCTGAAATTATGCACATAGGAACCTAAAATAATTTCTTTTTTAAAAAAAGGTCATACATCTTGCTTACAAACTGCGTTTTCAGTTTTTTCTTATTGCCTACCAATTTTTTAAACCAGGCTTTTAAGTAAAGGCACATTTTGAGAGGGGCATTTCAATGTTTGATGGACTATAATAAAAATGCTCCAAGAGTCTCCAACGGGAGACCAACTTTTTCTGAAAGCTAAAAGTATTGTCTATCGATGCTGAGATAGACTGACTAGAGACCACTTTTGACCACTTTGGAAGTACGAGGCATTTAAGTGGAGCAATGTCATGCATTTTTCGGCATTTTCAAACGATTTCCCTTGCAATGCATGTATGACGACGTTTTACTTTATATTGATATCGAAAATACTTTAAAAATTGCAGTTGCATTCCAGCATTTGTTGTGCAAATTTTCGCGGTGACAAGTATTGTATTTGAATAGATTCTTGTGCGATTACTTTTTTGATGGAAATATTTCCAATTCGGCAGCTTTTTATCAAATAGTAACGGAAACTTAACATCGTGCCAAATTAAACAAATAGTTTTAGAAGTGACAAAAAGGTTTTTGCCACATTTTGATGAACGGTATAAGGTAGTGCGTCACACAAAACAAAAGTTTTTAATTAAATATTCAGAATGGGTTAAAGGAAACTTTTCAGTGAACTTTGTAAAAAACCGTGGCAATGTGTTATCGGAGAATGTGGAAAGACCGCATAAAGACTTTGAAGAATGCTGTGATAAATAAAAGAAACGAAAGTCCAAGAATTGAAATCCTCCACATCGCAAACATTAATAAATGCTGCTGCTGATGCTCCAACGTGTTCCCACAGATCAGCTTTCAGTCCTGATGAAGCCTTGGCAATATGAAGTTATAAAAAAAGCAACAGATGACATTGGGCATTCAATATTGCCGACATATAAGCAGGTCCTGAAGTCTAAAATACAGTGCTACCCAGAAAACATCGAAATTTCAGAAACTGATGCCCAAATCTCACTTCAGCAATTACTTGACCATACAGCAACCAGAATCATTAAGGCTGTAGATTGTGGCGTTTTCGAGTCACAACAAAATTTCAGTCTAACCCTTTCGACTAAGTGGGGTTGTGATGGATCTTCGGGTCAAAGTGAATTCAAACAAACTTGGATTCAGTGTCATCCGATTCATATTTGTTCATGACATCGTTGGTACCGCTGCAGTTGACGGAATCGGTTGAAAGTAGTGAACAACACGTTACTGTAGGCCAGTGAAGCTACAATTCAAAAAAGAAAGTATGGACCTAACACGAGAAGAAAAAAAACAGAATTGAAAATGAAATTCAGAATTTACGGGAAACAATTATAAAAGTGAAATCGACCGTTATTAAAGTAAGGCTTGAGTTGCACTTTACGATGATACGACAGTGACAAACACGGTTTCTGCAAGTTCATGTGTTATGTGTGGCGCGAAACCATCAGAGATGAATGATTTGAAGTTACTGAGAGCAAAACCAAGAAATCAGGAAGCTCTAAGATTAGGAATTTCACCCTTTCACGCTCGCATCCGTTTTATGGAATACTTGCTACATGTTGCCTACAATTTGGAGCTTAAAGCTTGGAGAACAACAAAAACGACACAGCCCATACGGAAGAGTCAAATTCAGCAGAAGTTCATACAAAAAATGGGTATTAAAGTAGATATAATAAAGCAAGGATTTGGCACAACCAACGATGGGAACACATCTAGAAGATTTTTTGAAGACCCATTATCAACGGCAGAAATAACGGAAATAGATGTGCAACTCATAAAAAGATTCAGTGTTATCCTGGAGACAATATGCAGCAATTTTTGGATTGACCCCGACAAGTTTGGAGCTCATGCCCAGGAAACCGCTACAATGGCTACAAATTTATATCCCTGGTATTATATGTCAGCAACAGTGCATAAAATTCTGTTCCACGGAGCAGAAATAATATCATCAGCAGCCTTGCTGGTCGGATCATTGTCAGAGGAGGCGCAGGAAAGTCGGAATAAAGACTACAGGTACTATCGCATTAATAATAGAAGAAAATTTTCTCGTTCGGCAACAAATGATGATCTGATCCCTGGATTGCGTATTTAAGGCCTGAACCAAAAACGAAAGATTCGCTGCCACTTAGTACCGAAGTGCAAGCCTTATTATACTGAATTGCTTAGTTTCTTTAATTCCAAATAAAGTGTATGTTACCAAAACTTGTAAAATTTAATTTATATATATATAAATAGTGATTAAAATTTGCTTTAAGTCCCAATTTCGAGTCATCGACTATAATAAATAATTATTTTATGCATTTAAACAAAAAAAAAGAGGTTTTTTTAACTTATGATTACTCCGTTAGCTTATGAGATACATCAACCATTTTTGAAACATAATAAGATCTTGTGTCTGCTTGCACTATGTTTTTTTTTTCCTTAAGATCGGTTCACGGGTTCAAAAGTTACAGATTTATTTCCAACTGTCCCATACAACGGGACCACTGTGCGCCGACTTTTTCAAAGCTAGATGGAAGTACTACTTCATCGACTGGAGTTCGGCTTTCTTGATTTCGCATCAGTCGCTCCTGGTGAGGGACGCTAAGCAGCTATTGGAAGTGCTGCTTACACACATGCACTATTCCCTGCGGGTCAGTAACTAGATTAGAGAAAAGTATTGTACCTTGGTCCGAGCGCCAGTTTTGAGGAAAATACAAAGCACACAAAAAATAGTTCTTCTGCGAAATGTTGCTCTTCTGTTCATTTCACTTCTGAATCAGTCATCAAGTTGTGTAAAAATGGAGGTAACACTCATCTGTCAAGATATGTGAGTGGAGGGTCTACGTTTAACTTAACGCAAATTTGCTTTTATTCACACCAAATGGAGTGTTCTCTCCAAAATGCTGACAAAACACTCACACTCATTTTTTGTTCACACCACTCAATATTTTCGAATATTACCGTAACGTCTACGAATGGCGAGGGATGTACATTGACGCAGCATGGAAAAGAGAAGAGAATCTACCAACTATAGTGCTTTGGTATCTAGATGCTTCTTCTGAAATCGTATTCAATAACCGCCTATAACCGTTCATCTCGCCCATCCCTCTGGAACCAACTGCCCAAAGTTCGTTTGTCTGATAAATAAGTAAAAAATGCCGATAAGACTGATTTCCTCTTTCGCACGTGTTCGTATTCGTCGGCGTTCTAGTTTTATGCTCCCATCCAGTTTCGATTCTCCTTGAAGGAGCTGGTTTCAAAGTGCATCCATCTATATCGGAAATTAATCGCTTTCACAATATCCTTTCACCGGTCTAGTTTTCTGATTTATGTTATTCGAAATGTGGCGTTTGCTGTCATATGCATGTCTACGACGCACAGGCCCAACAGCAAAGACTAAGGGATGCCATGCCATGACCATCAACCACAATCCGTATATGTACACTTTCCGAAACTGTCCAGCATCTCATGCTGGCATCCTGCCCAAACGACGAACTCAATAAATATTCGAATTGTTCCGCTGAATGTGCACTACTATTTCAAAAACTGCAATTCTATTTCCAGCAACGAAAATTAATCGCCTACGTTGACAAATTCTAGGCACCAAGGGACAATGGACACGGGCTGTCAAAGTGAAAAGTGTGCATCCACTGTACTCCATTCAGAGGCACAGGGAGAAACCCCCTCAAAGTAATGAGTCCAAAGCTTGAGCGACCATAAATAATGCATACCTCTCTGAATAACGACGAACCCGCCACGCTGCCAGTTCATTATGCAATGCAAAATGTTCGTGTCACTCACTGAAATTTCATCAACGTTTCAGCTGGAGTTCCTCCAGCTTCAGTGGCTCCAAAGAATGAATGCATTTTTTAGATGCCCAGGACAGACAGCGTGGCGCTCAGTGAATAGAGGCCACCGTGTAATGGCTGCAGCAGCCATGAAGTCAGAGCAAAGTACGAATGCAATTAGAATATCTCACAGAACTGAGTTGATTGTGTTACTGTCGTCGCCAGTGTCATTGGCGTCCGAAGGGACCGAAGGTCGAAATGAAGGCGATTGCGTGGATTCAACGAAATACAATTACTTTCAATTCGTTTAGCTTTCTCCGTGAATCTGGAGAGCTGTCAGCGGATGGCTAATTAAAGCGTTGGGGGTCACGCAAATTCAGAGTCAACCATCTCCGTGGTGCTGTGGCAGGTGCGAGCTTGAATCTAATTATTCTTCGTTCACACGGGTGCTGGGGATGTGTGAAGTTAATTAATGGCTTCCACTGGAGACACAGCCAAGATAAATAATGAGGTGCTATGCGATAGAGTCCAAATATTTACACACATCCGTAAGCAGATGGGTTTGTTTACTGGACACCTGATGACGGGCTGTTATCTGAGGCAATGACACAGTGAGGTGTAAATAATCATTATCGGCACGTTGGGATGTGTAACGTAGGCAACATCTGAGTGATATTCGGGAGAACCTTATGAGTGAATCGACGGGCGTAATTTATTTTATTTGATTCAGTTTGACCCACGACACGTCGAAACACATTCTACTGCATTTGGAAAAGAAATCGGCCACA
The DNA here is from genome assembly GCA_964034865.1 of Eristalis intricaria. Lineage (NCBI taxonomy): Eukaryota > Metazoa > Arthropoda > Insecta > Diptera > Syrphidae > Eristalis > Eristalis intricaria. Next base: position 126,792,509 of record OZ035873.1, read on the forward strand.
CGCTCATTCCGAGGGTTTCGTACCAAGCATTATTTATGAAAGAACAATTCTGGAAAGTGTCTTCGAATCCGAGCCTCCTAGTTAAACAAGTAGAGGAAGACCGAACCTCCGGTATAAAGACCAAGTAATCGCGGATGCAAGACCACTAAGCAGCTGTTTGAAGTACTCCTTAAGCAAATCCACTATTCCCTGCGGTCAGCAACATAGTTAACCTCACTATTTCGAAGAGCCTGGGTGCCTAGGCTCGGCAAGCCGGTGGAACGACTTTTGGCTCTTTTTATAGAAGGCCGGTATTGTCTGCTTGTCTCTAGTTTCTTCTACATCCTTGAGCTGAGAGGCTGCGAGAGACCTTTTCTTCAGGCGTAGAAATTTCTTCTCATCCCGTCTTCTAGCGCTTTTTGTTGTGCATCGTCAGTTCCGTGTTTCTTCTGCTTGCTACCACGGGTTTCTTGTCGGAGGTGGTTAGTAGACTAAAGTGGTTTCAGCCACCTCTTTGATGGTCGAGCTGCAGTGCAACCACATCTCGTTGGCTTTTATGTTCGACGTGGGCACACTGGAGAGTCCCTCGCGTAATTGCTTTCCGTAGACTCTGGCAATCACCGGTGAGCTTAAGCGACCAATGTCAAAACTCCTCTTTGTTGGCTGATGCCAACAGAGCTCTGAATCTTGCTGCTGCCAGAAAATAGTCAGAGTTGAATGTTCGCACATCAATGTCTTTCGTCAATGAGCGCATCTTCGATTTGGTTGGCGGTTCGACCGTCCGGAGATCGCCAGGTTGCTGTGTGGATTCTTTTGCGAGGGAACCTCGTGCTACTTATAACCATACTACGAGCTGCCGCAAAGTTTGTCGGAAACGGTCCTCTGATATCGTGTTGTGGAGGTTGTGCTTTCTGTTTTCCCACAACGAATCTGCATCCAAATACTGTGGAATCTTCCTAAGTCGAAACTCTCTTTTCTTTTTTTTTTTCGTTAGAGTCGAGACTCTCTTGAACTCAAAATTGTTAGCCATATTTTACAAACATTTCCCTCAATTTTACACACAAACCCCTCTCCAAGTCGAAACACTCTTTAACTCGAACAAATTATGATAACCCGTTACAATACGACTTAGGGAGAGTCCACTGTAAGTGCAACCTTTTTTGTGACAGCTGTAATAAATGTCGCACTCTTTCTTTTTACCCCTTGTCCTATCCGGCGTATTTCCTGGATCGCAGTAATATCCGCCTTCCATTGCATGAGTATATTTTCCAGCTTATGAGCGGGCACTGGAGTGTAGTGTTCCTACATTCCAGGAGCACTCTCGCAAATCATTGTCCTTTTTCGTTGCCGTGTTGTCGACGTTGTGTATCCGTCCGTCCGTTGGTCCGAGGCTGCTTACGCTCTCTTGACAATCAGGTTTCTACACTGACGGGTTGTTAGACCTCCGCACAACCGCAAGGGGATCGCTGAATACATTTGTTCGACTCACAACGGGTCTTGCGAAAGCTATCCAGGAAGCGCCAGGAGGAGGCTGGATGTCAACTTGGTCTATGCTGCGACACGGATCATTGCTGGTATCCTGCCAAGTTGGGAGCGATCAGCAACTCTGTCCTGCCCCTACGCCCGTTGAAGATAGACACCAATGAGAAAATTCGCCATATTGAAGAGTTTTTCTTCAGTAATCGCGAAAACACAAGCCAAGCTTGTTTCTTATGTTTATGATCCTCATACCATAGGAGTAGGTTAGGTAAGGTATGGGGGCTGCTAGTGCATTCACCAGAACACTTAGAAATGTTGGTCCGTTGTGATACCCTTAGTCAGACTACTACCGCTGATTGACTACTCCAGTCATAGTGCCGTTAATTTGATCCCAACGCTTGACTCTACCAGATTTGCAAACCAGATAAAAGCGTATTAACTTTGCTTTCACTTGGATTCGAACCGGGGACCCCGCTAACCAGGAGCAGGCAGTCTACCAACTGCGCCATCCAGTCGTCTACTGTAAGAATGAATAGTGCGCAGTTTTGGTTCCGTAGATTCCGTCTCTGTAATTTCGATGTCAACGATGCACCATGCCATTGGAAGGCCAAATGTCGAAAATGTCGATTCTGACAGCGATGTGAGCACTGTTTCGAATAACCAAGAGTTAAATATTGCAAAAAAAAACCTTGAACAAGGCTGGGTACAAAAAGAGGGTCCATTTATGGTAACCACACAAAAGAACGTCTCAGACCGAATTTCCATCTGCGAATCACTCTTGAATCGCAATAACATCGACCCACCCTTGAAGTGGATGGTGGCTGGTGATGAAAAGTGGATCACTTACTACAACGTCAAGCGAAAAAGTGGTCATATCGCGGTGGCCAAGCCGGGACTGAAGATTTTTGCTGTGTGTTTGGTAGGATTGCTAGGAAATCATTTAGTGGGAGGTGATCTTCAGGATCTGTATTGTCAACAATTGGACCATCTGAATGAAGCAATCTCACAAAACCTGTCAGTTTAAGCCCTTAAGAGAGGAACTGTGTTCCATCTGGACAAATCCAGGCCACACACATCGATAGTGACTCGTCAGAAGGTCCGGGAGCTTGGTTGGAATATGTAGACTATAAGAGTCTGGCAAGTAATATTTCATGTCTATGCCGCCGGCTTTCTTTAAGTCGCTACTGTAAAATTTCAAGTGAGCTCTCAACACCGTCCTTATGCAACACGACAATCCTGGCTGGACTTGCAAGCCAAGCCAAAAGCCCTTCCAGTTGTGCATATCAAGAGGTGCTTATCTGTTTGTGCCCGTTACCTAAGATGCGGACAATCCTTGCTACTTGGTCCAGCCATCTAGACGATGGAGAACGATGGAGACGATGGCATTACTTATATATTATAGCTGCTGTACAGCTATACCGCTTCGAAAGAAGACCCTGGGGGTAGGGCGAGGCGACGTTGTTAGTTGGTTTAGTTTGTTTGAGTGAGCTGTTTAGGGATATTCTGTGGTGATTCAAAGTAAGTGCATTTTTATAACAAACTTGAATCATATCTTACAGACGACGACTTGCCAAACTTTAGTATATTCATCATTCCATTTAGTTAGTTTCCCCTTTAGTCAAACACATCAAGCGGTATGTGTACACGTGCCACTCACGCTCTCTATTCAGGCTGCGCTACAATGAAATAAACTGCAATCTAGCCCGTAAAACAAACCAGTCACCCGTAAATGAGTTTTTTTTACGATGATGAAACTGCAGATATACGAACAGCGTGCTGCAAGCAATCCCGTCCGCATGATAAACCAAATGTCCACTGCAAGATTCAAGATTCGCATAACCATTAAAGAGGATCCACGCCAACGCCACAAATTTTATTCACCTTTCAACAAAGTAAAATAAACTTAAAAATCTCATTAAACGCGTAAAATATTCCTTCTCGGAAACATCCCACACGACGATGTCAATAAGGATCAACGAATAAAAACGACGTCTACGGAGCACAGGCACAATAATCATTTATTGCCAAAAAATAAAGTGAAAAAATTGGCCGGGCTCACAGAGCACAAGATATTCAAGAATGTCTCAAGTACACTCTTGTAAAATTAATTCAAAATAAGCAATGAATTGAAATTTATTATCTCTGCTGTATAAAGCTCAAGTGCACCAACATAAACCGGCTTAATCATTCGTACTGAATAAAGGACGATGCTCCTGCAGTCGTTAAAGTAGCCATTAAACCGAAAGTACCTCCAATTATTCGAACAAAATTAATAGAAAACGCTCTTTTTATTAATGTCCATTCAATTAAAATACTTTCAGTCTATCTTCCGGATGGTTATCCTTCGGGAAATTAATTGAATTACTCTCGACTAGGATAGACTAAGAGGATATCTTAATAATTCATGAACTTTAGATTAAGCGAATTCATGCCACTTAAGTGAGCACATTACACTTTCTGAGTGCATGTATAGTTTTCAAGTGTGTAATACGATGATCAGGAAGTTAGTCTTTTGCCTCGCTTCGATGGAGAAATGGAAATTTCACACAGTGCAATACTGAACTAATCTATTTTGTAACGTTCATGTGGGTTGAGAGCCGCTCGACTTGAAATTTAATTATTTGCATTTAATTTTCACATTTTTTCGATCATCTCATGCTTAAAATCGTTCACATCAAAACGCTATCTTCATTCCCATTCTCACTATATTGAGATTGTTGACCATTAGACAAACACCGCACAAGTTATTTTGAATGTGACGGTATAAACAGCTACTATGGAGTACTACATCATTTGATGGGCATAAGGAGAGAATGTCCCTAATTTGTTGTCGTCTGTGAGCAATACTAACCTAAGGGGAAGTAATTTCCCAAAATCTGGATGGTATAACAACTTCAAGCCTCTGTGGCTGATGCTAGCCAATTTGAATGCAAGAAAATTTCCCCATGATTCATTCCGTGTTGTCCTTACTATCGACAAACGTCCTCAACATATGATAATAATAAAGCTTTCAGTAGCCACCAGCCAGAACCCAGCAGCCACCAGCCAGAACCCAGCAGCCACCAGCCACACGCAATCAGACACTAGTCACCAGCCACCAGCCATCACAAACTAGCCACGGGCTACAAGCCAAAAGCCATCAGCCACCAGAAACCAGCCACAAACAATCAGACACGAGTCACCAGCAACCAACAACGAAGCATCAGCTATCAGCCACCATTAACCAGCCATCAGGCACCAGCAACCAGCCACCAGCCACCAGCTATCAGCAACCAGCCGCCAACAACCAGCCACCAGCCACCAGTCACCAACCACCACCCACCAGCCACAAGCAATGAGACACTAGTCACCAGCCACCAACCATTAGAAACTAGCCAGGGGCTACAAGCCACCAGCCACCAGCCACCAGCCCCCAGCCACCAGCCACCAGCCACCAGCCACCAGCCACCAGCCACCAGCCACCAGCCACTAGCCACCAGTCACCAGCCACCATCTATCAGCAACCAGCCACCAACAACCAGCCACCAGCCACCAGTCACCAACCACCACCCACGAGCCACAAGCAATGAGACACTAGTCACCAGCCACCAACCATCAGAAACTAGCCACGGGCTACAAGCCAAAAGCCACCAGACACCAGCCACCAGCCCCCAGCCACCAGCCACCAGCCACCAGCCACCAGCCACCAGCCACCAGCCACCAGCCACTAGCCACCAGTCACCAGCCACCATCTATCAGCAACCAGCCACCAACAACCAGCCACCAGCCACCAGTCACCAACCACCACCCACGAGCCACAAGCAATGAGACACTAGTCACCAGCCACCAACCATCAGAAACTAGCCACGGGCTACAAGCCAAAAGCCACCAGACACCAGCCACCAGCCATCAGCCACCAGCTATCAGCCACCAGCAACCAGCCACCAGCCACTAGTCACCAGCCATCAGCCATCAGCCACCAGCCACCATCCACCAGTCACAAGCAATCAGACACGAGTCATCAGCCACCAGTCAACACCCACTAGCCATCAGCCACCAGCCACCAGCCACCAGCCACCAGCCACCCGCCACCAGCCACCAGCAATCAGCCACCAGCCACCAGCTACCATCCACCAACCACAAGCAATCAAGCACTAGTCACCAGCCACCAGCCATCAGAAACTGGACACGGGCTACAAGCCAAAAGCCATCAGCCCCCAGCCACCAGCCACAAGCAATCAGACACTAGTCACCAGCCATCAGCCATCAGAAATTAGCCACGGGCTACAAGCCAAAAGCCATCAGCCACCAGAAACCAGCCACAAGCAATCAGACACTAGTCACCAGCCACCAGCCATCAGAAACTAGCCACGGGCTACAAGCCAAAAGCCATCAGCCATCAGCCACTAGCCATCAGCAACCAGCCAACAGCATCCAGTCACCAGCCAAAAGCGACCAGCCACCAGCCACTAGCCATCAGCCACCATCCACCAACCACAAGCAATCAAGCACTAGTCACCAGCCACCAGCCATCAGAAATTAGCCACGGGCTACAAGCCAAAAGCCATCAGCCCCCAGCCACCAGCCACAAGCAATCAGACACTAGTCACCAGCCACCAGCCATCAGAAACTAGCCACGGGCTACAAGCCAAAAGCCATCAGCCATCAGCCACTAGCCATCAGCAACCAGCCAACAGCATCCAGTCACCAGCCACCAGAAACCAGAAACCATCCACGGGATACAAGCCAAAAGCCAAGAGCCACCAGCCACCAGCCACCAGCCACCAGCCACCAGCCAACAGCATCCAGTCACCAGCTACCAGTCACTAGCCACGAGTCACCATCCACCAGCCACCAGAACCAGCAACCAGCAACCCTGAATTTATCTATCTTCAGTTTTGGTGGAGCCAACTGAAGTTCGTGCATCCAAAATCCTCTCGACTTCCTTTTTCTTTTAAGCAGTTATGTTTCTCGGTTGTATCCCTCGTCAATATTTTTTTCTTTCTGTTTGTATGGCCTTGCCAGGTCCGGACTACCTGGGCCTCAACCAACAAGCCAGCTTCTTCAGTTACACGCACCAACTAGGTTGAGGTCCTTCCCCGCTTGTTCGCGCCTCCTTATACGCGGTCTTTGGTGTTGTCCCACAGAATCGGAAGAAGATTTTAAGAGTCTTCATATGATTCTCTAAGAAGAAAGAAGAAAAGTACAAAACCTCATGTAGAGAGAATTCAAATGAAAAAAACCAAAATCAATACTTGTAGAATACAAAGTCTTGTTAAGAGTAATATGGTCCGTTGCTCTCCTCGGAAACAATGCCAGCAAATCGACTACACAATGCCCCTCCTACCAGCTTCCTCTTCGCATCAGTCAGAGCATCCGATGGTAGTCGACAAAAGGAAACGCTGCTGACATATTTGAAGACGTATTGGCCCACACTCGAGGGACTGGTGTATTTCGAAATCTTAAGAGATTTCCGGAGCAATTCTTCTAACCAAAATCAATAAGAAATCCACACCACCATCTCAGTGGCGGACGTCGAGACAATTCAGCTCTCAGTGGACACCATTAGAAATATTATTAATCACAGCGGGTGCCTCGTTCAAGTCTATTCGAGTCATAAATCCTCAAGCACACGAATCGAATTCGATTTCTAGCAAACTGCAAGCGTACTTACAGCTAGCTGTGCACCCACAACAGCAGACGTTTCTCACTTGTCAGTGAGCAAGTCGCCCCAGTCTTCGCCAGCAAACGAATGTGAATGCACACCACATCCTGGGTCACTAAATTAAAGTAAACAACAAACTCACACTAATTGTGGGCGTCGAGTGTATTGGGCTGGGCGCCTCTTGCTTGTGCGGGCGCCGCGCCGGTCTGAGTTGGAGCCACAGACGGATGTGTTCCATTTGCTGGTGACAGATGGCATCGTAAATAGAGGAAGACCAGAACGGCTGCGGTGAGCAACGGAGCACTCTGCGACATGAATACAGATGTCAGCGTGCATACACTTGCATGTTGTTGTCAGCATTGAATGCCTTTTTTGACGTGTAGACGGATGACATCCGTAATTCTGTTGTTGGCACTGCTTGTGGTGCAAATGGAATTACAAAATTCAGGCATTGAATTGTAAATTACTCTCGTGTGTCAAGTTCAACTCATGCAGATTCACTTTAAACTACGGGCCGTCCTTGTTCCTGAATTTTCCTGTTTTTTCTTTGTCTTGACTTGAAAGAAAACTTATGTTCGGTTTCGTGACGACTTTTCGGGTCAGATTGGATGCCTGGATTTTCATTAAATGCACTGGTTGCCGTGAAGACATTCCAAATTCAGATGAAAAATACTTTAGACACAACAACAAGCATTGAGCACTGCTACAATGAGCGCTACTTATTTCTCTAAAACGGTCAGGGTGGGTCATACACGGGCCACTCACACTGAGCGTTGGTAGTAAAAGAGTAATATCACATTAAAAAATATGAAGATATATCAAGATTTTGTGAGTACTCGTTGAAAACCCAAGTAGTCTTGTAAGTGGTTCAGTTCTACCGAATTCAGTGCTATGGAAGTTTTCAAAAAGTAAGTCTCGACTACGGAGTGGCTTAGTGGGCAAATAGAATTGAAGTAATGACTTCAGATGGCGCTACAGTCCGGGGTGGACCTGGGCCTCAACTAGCAAGCCCTCCAGCCGGCACGATCTTTAGCCAGCTGTCTCCAACTGCGCACACCAAGTTTTCAGAGGTCCTTCTCCACCTGGATGCGCCATCGGTTCCGTGGGCGTACTCTTTTGCGTTGTCCCTCTGGTTCGGAGTCGAAGACTCTTCGGGCTGGATCAGTGTTGTCCCTCCGCTCTGCGCTCCCGTAGACGCCTGGCTAGGCTCATGTCGCTGTACACCCCGTACAGTTCGTAGTTGAATCTTCTCCCCCAAAAACCATCAACGCAAAAGGGCCAAAGATCGCATGCAGAGCTTTTCTCTCGAAGAGACCAAGGACTTTCTCATCCGCTTTTGAGAGTGTCCATTCTTCCAAGCCGTACAGCAGGACTGGGATGATCAAGGTCTTGTTTAAAGTCAGTTAGTCTTTCGAGAGATGGCTCTACTATTCAATTGCCTCTTGAGCCCATAGAAACAGCAGTTGGCAAGAGTTACTCTGCGTTTATTTACGTACTATTTACTGCGGAGCTGAGGTAAACGAAGTCCTTGACTGCCTCGAAGTTATGGCTGCCCATTGTGACGCTCTGTCCAAGACGTCGATGTTGTGTGTCCTTTCTTGATGACAGCATATACTTCGTTTTTCCCTCATTCACCGCTAGACCCATTTTGGCCGTCTCCACTTCAATACCAGCAAACGCCTCATTGACGGCTGGCTATGTTCTGCCAATTACGTCAATGTCGCCGCGTATGCTAACAGTTGTACGGACTTCTGGAAGATCGTGCCTCTAGTGTTGGCGTGTGAGTCTTGCACGATCTTCTCCAGGATGATGTTAAAGAAATCACATGACAGCGCGTCACCTTGTCTAATTCCTTTTTTGACATTGAAGGTCTCGGTGAGTTCGTTACCGACCTTGAGCAGCGAGAATTCTCCATCGTCATCCTGCACAACCTGACGAGTTTGGCAGGAATGTCAAAACTAGACATGGCGTTGTATAGCTCGTCCCTATGCACGCTGTCATATGCGGCCTTGAAATCGAAAAAAAGGTGGTGGGTGTCGATTTGCATTTCTTGGGTCTTTTCCAGGATCTGCCGTAGTGTGAAAATCTGGTCGATGGTGGACTTCCCTGGCCTGAAGCCACACTGATAAGGACCTATCAGGTTATTTATAAACGGCTTCAGGCGAGTACACAAAACGGCAGAGAAGATCTTGTAAGCGATGTTAAGGAGACTTATCCCTCTATAATTGGCGCAGTCAAAGGGGTCTCCTTTCTTTTTGGATCGGGCAAACGATACTGAGATTCCACTGATCGGGCATGCTTTCCTCCGACCATATTTTACAGATGAGCTGGTGCATACGCCCAACAAGATCATCTCCAGCTGCCTTAAAGATTTCAGCGGACAGTCCGTCCGCACCGGCAGCTTTGTTAGACTTCAGTCTTGATATTGCTATCTTGACCTCGTCTAAGTCGGGGGGACGGAATTCTCGTTAATCATCGTCAATTGTGTAGAGTGGAACATTCTGCCTGACAGCGGTATTGGTGTCATGATCGCCGTTTAGCAGTCTACCTAAATGGTTCATCCAAATTCTCAGAATCGACTGCGACTCTACTACTAGTTGTCCATTCTCGTCCCGGCAGGCTTCTGTCCGAACCTTATATAAACTGGATAACTGTTTCACCCTCTGGTAAAACTTTCGGACATCGTTCCTACCGTAGCACCTCTCCATCTCCTCGATCGCGCACTTCTAGTGCTCTCTCTTCTTTCTCCTGAGAAGCCGTATCTCGTCCCTTCGTCTCTGTTCGTAGAGCTCACGAACAGCTCTCGTCGTTCGTTGCAGCGTTGCTTTGTAGGCTTCCAGCTTCGCTGCATGTGCCAGCCTACACTCGTTGTCAAACCATGGGTTTTTTCTAGGTGATGCCGTAAAACCCAGGACATCAGTGGCAGCATCTTTGATGGTTTCTTGACAACGACGAACTTAGAGAGAGATTCCGGGAGACTCGATCGGCAAAGATCCTAGCAGTCCGTTGCGATTGTAGCTTTCCGCCGTCAAACAGTGGTGTCCTTTCTCGACTCCGTCGATCTCTTGATATCCCAGTTCTTACCTTGGCTACAACAATGAAGTGGCCCGAGTCGATGTTGGCTCCTCGGAACGTTCGGACATCAAGAATGCTGGAGGAGTGTCTGACGTCGATCGCAACATGATCAATCTGGTTGAAGGTTGATTGGTCAGGGGACCGCCAGGTCCCTTTATGGATGTTGAGGTGTGGGAACCGCGTGCTAGCTACATAGAGATTACGTCCCGTGACAAAACGGATGTGGTGTCGTGCAGACTGTGTTTCCCGATGATTTTGGCAAAGATGTCGTCCTTACCCAGCTTTGCATTAAAATCTCCTAGATCGATCTTGGTGTCGAAGCTGGAGCACTGATCGTAAGTCCTTTCTAGGAGATCATAGAAGTCATCCTTGCTGTTGTCATCTTTGTCCTCTGTCGGGGCGTGGGCGCAAATCAGGCTCATGTTCCTGAATTTAGCCTTGATGCGGATTGTTATGAGGCGTTCGCTTTTACAGACAAAGCTTAAGACTTTTTGCCTAAGTCTGCCTCGAACAACAAATGCACATCCAAATAAGCGCCTCTCCCTGTTGCAATCACCGTAGTAGATGTCGCAGTTTGTCATCCTTTTCTTGCCCGGCCCATTCCACCGCACTTCCTGGATTGCGGTAATGTCTGCATTAACACCTAAATACATTGGAGTCCTTTTAAAAAAAACGGCTAAAATTGCAGGCAACTGCAAATTACGCTGGTGCGCAGTATTTTCGTTGAGTGACATGACAGAGCGACACTGAAAGTGAGAATTCCCCATTGTCGTCCTCTACAACCTTCCGATTTTTGAAGCCTTGTCAAAACTGTCTGTCAAAAAAAAACTCCTCAAAATGGACCAATCGATCTACATTTCCTGGAGATGCTGGAATGTGGAGATCAGGTCTATGATGGACTTCCTCGGTCTGAAGCCACGCTTGGGAACATATTCGAAAACAAACCCTTTTTGATTAAGAATACGATGCATAGGAAGCGATAGTTGGCACAGTCAAATTGGTCTTTCTTGTGGGTCAAGGAAACCATACTGAGATTCCACTTGACGAGCATGCTGTCCTCCAAATCTTGCAGATGAGCCAAAGACGCAACTGTCCAGCAGACCCATCGGCCTTATAAAAGACCAAAATCAGACGGGCTCTTCCCCTTTTTAAGACCGGAACTTTGTCACAAACGAAAGCCATTGATTGGAAAGAAGCCAATGCGCAGAAAATGTTGATGATGGATGAGAAGCTTACGTCCCAAATAAAATGGCCTTCAAAGTGACGAGGCCTGTCCAAGCGTGTACGAATAACAAAACGATAGCAAACAAATTCAATTAAGTCACCCCTTGACTCACTGCTGCTCTTTAGAAATTGAATAAAATCCTCTCTAAGGGTGTGCCACCACTCGAAAGTAAATGCACACGTGCACCCCATCGCGTTCTCAAAACCACTTAACTGATGAAGCAACCCAGCAAGTGCAAGGCTGCACACACACGTCACTAGCTGCAGGCAAGGAAATCGGTTCCATTCAGCGGAAATTGAATTCACAATCGACACCTTAGAAAAACTGCTTTGCATGCTCATGGCCCAGCAGACGGGGTGCCATCGAGCGCTTTTCACTTAGCATTCAAGTCAGGCACACTTTGAAGAAGGTAAATAATTTTGTAATTCCGGTTATCGAAGTCATCATCATCTCATATAATACCCGACGTATCTCATTGTCGGGTCACAAAAAATCATTTTGTTCAGCAGGAGCAACGACGACATCGGGAGCAGGCTGCGCCACACACACAGGGTCTGTAGCCTGCCGTCAAATGACAACACGATAATAAAATAGGTTCATAAAAGATTGCTCGTTCATGTTTATGTGTGCTTGTCGCTTATGCTGCGCCACATGTTCGGAGGTGGAACACAAGACTGCCAGAGTTCCAGCAAATGACTACACCCGATTGGCACTCATCTCTAAGGGTATCTGCCAGCGTGTGTGTATACATTTCTCAAAGGAAGTGCTCAAGGTCATCTATTAACTTGTTTATCCATTTGATAAGTCGGGCGACAGACGCACAGCTCTGCGCGACTTAGCACGGTTGTGTTGTGGGTTCACATAGTTCTACTCTCCTGCGGCCAATGCGGTAGTTCCGGCAGAGATCTCTGGCAATTGTATCGATTTTTATTCCATGTCATTATGCTGTTAATGCTGTAGTTTATTGGAGCTCTAACGAAGCGGAATAAATATGCTCACTGATGTGAGAACGCCAACATGAGTAGCACGCTGCACGAGTCCTTTCGGGACGGTTCGTTGAGTATGAGCGGCGGAAATGTTCCCTTTTCCGGTTCAAAAGAAACCGTAACACAAAACAAATTCATTTCTCTGGGGATAATTAAGAGACGCCTCGCACATCTTTTACATTCGATTCCCTTTTGCTGTCGGTTGGATCCAAGTGACACGGTTTTTTTTTTTTTCCATTTTGTGCGGTATGCTTGCACGGGGAGAATGATGCGAGTGAATCGTGACATCCGATGACGACGAAAAATTTCAATGATGTTCCCTTTTGCCTCCTTTATGCGGAACACCCGAAGGCCTCATTTGCGTTCTGCGTTTGGGAGCATCGCTGCCGGGAGCATTACTGTCTTGGGGTATCACACTCAATTGAATGTTGTTTTCTAGATGTGTGCACTAATGTGTTTTTTTTTTTTTGCGAGGGCGTTGCCGGTGGTGCATTGTAGACCTTAATTTATGGGAGAAAACCTTAACCTTGGTTTGGGTACAGAAAAGTTTATTGAGAGTTTCGCACTTTGAGAAATATATTTTTTTTTTCACACTTTAAACTGAATAGGGTTATTAAAAGAACGAGACTCAGATTGTAATCGGTGGGTTTCGTCGAAGGTGTTTCGTTAAGAAAGAAAACGTAGGTTTATTTTGAGCTCAAAATTTGTATCATTCACGTGTAATTAAATTACACGGCGCCATGTACAATATTGCAAGTTGTAGCCCGCAAGAGCATGTGACAAGTCAAAACATTGTTACATGAGTACAAATTTAGGGGAGAGTACGATAACTTTGGTGCCAAGAAATGATAACGGTATTCTCTAGATGGGGTTAAATGCCAGGGCTCTAATCGCGTAAGACGACAATCGTCTCGCGCTGGCGCTTTGACGACAGTTTCGCTTCATGTAGGCATAAAAAAGGATAGCGATTGAGAGATATCGTTTTGCCAGGTTCGCGTAGACTGAAAACTGTCATTAACTATCGTCGCGACGACTGATTTTTGGCGATACCTATTTCAGTATCGTCTCCTATTAAATGAGAACAAATTGTGTACACATATCTTGTTCTACACTTTTGAGACATTTTTAGAGTGATTTGTATTAGTTTTGTTCGCAAACTGAAATGGAAATATATTAGTGAAGTTAGAGCACAGATGTCATTTTTACGTGAGAGTTATAAATTTCAGAGCACTCAAACTGTAACGATAGGCGAGACGATAGTGATGGTCTTACATGAAGCAAATCATCAAAGTCAAAGCAAATCAAAAGGACGATAGTCGTCTGAAAAGTTACGCGATGAGAGTCCAGCATTTTTTACTGTGGCAGGGGAGAGGATCCATTTGAGCAAATCGAAATGGAAATGACACAGAAATTGATCGAATTGCAGAGACAATTTAATTTGAAGCAATTGGGGGTGATTAATTTGCAGATTGAGAATGTAAAAAAAAGGTTTAATTTTCAAGCCTTGAATAATGATATGAATTGAATTATGAAAATGTAACTTACAAAACTCTGACAGTTTTAAAATAGAGTATTTATTAGTAATATTGCATATTTAGTTCAGTCATTGTTGGAGAAATGTGTGGTGACAAGACTTGTTCTAAATCTTCTTCCACCTCTGTGATTTTTTTTTCGGCAGGTTCTGCATTATCTTCGGCAAGTGATGAGTGATGTTCTGTTCTGAGCAGTAGTGCAATTTTTAGCTCCGGGTCTTTAAAACAATTATTCCGTTTATAGCCACACCTAAATTCGAAATAGTTATCGAAGTTGTTCATGAAATAATCGGTTCTTTTTTTGTGTAACATTGCTAAACTCGTTGCGCCAACAGCATACAATAATTTGTCACATAATACTTTCTTAAAAAATTACGAGGAATTCGAGTAAAAATGTCATCAAGTACTCGTGCAAAAATTGCTCATAATGCACTCTTGAGTAATACTCCATCGAGAGGGAACAACATCGATGCTACAGAACTGTAGTCCCGTATTGATAAACGTTTAGTCGCTTTTACTGAGGAGATCAACACAAAACTCTCTCATTTAACTGCCATGGAGGAACACATTCTCACCAAGTACTCACCATATAGTACATTGCTTCAATATTTATTCTTATATCCTGGTTTAGTTTATTTATTTGACTTCTATTTTATATCTTATGTATTGTGAACTTGCTCTCGTAATATTGTTTTGTTCCAATTTTCGGAGCGACAATGTCACTAATTCGCTTTCGACCTATTAGCCAATCGATACGATTCGATAACCGAAAAATTTGGCATAAAGTTCAGCAGAGTGTACGCTATAAACTTGCGCCAATTTGCGATTTGTTTGATATGTGGGTCCAGCGCTTGAAAGTTATGTACGTTCCTGGCAAATTTCTGACTGTCGATGAGTAACTGCTGCCATTTCGTGGACAATGCAGCTTTCGACAATACATTTCGTAACTTTGCTTTCGACGTATCATGCGGCCGTCCACTTCGATCCAGCAAAAAAGCCCAACATAATTCAGTTTTACAATAAAACGAAGGCTGATGTTGACACTCTCGACCAGATAGTTGGCAGTTATCATTGGAAATCCAGGACCACCTGATGGCCACTAAAGTTGTTCTGCAACATTCTTGACATTTCGGCTTTGAATGCCTTGTTGATCTCCACTGAATTTAATAGAAAAAGAGTAAGACAAGTTTACATTAACGATTGTTTTGTCGAACTTGAAGACAATATAAAAGCTACGGCACGAACTCCACATGGTATACATGCGACGGAAGTTTTTCATCGTGTACGAGATACAAGTTCGTCGATTTCACCGTATTACTCTTGCTAGAACTCTCCATCAAGACCATTAAAAGCATTAGCATCGGTCGGAATGCTAGCGGTCAACAAATTGATGGCTGATGCCAACCACAAAAGAACGGGCTAGATGTCACATGTTCCCCCGTACTCCTAATGCTAAAGTTCACAGTGTTCGCAGTGACATGTGCGTGAGACCAACTTGTACGAAACATCGTTTTATTCTACTCGAGAAACGCGATATACTTCATCGCAAATGAAAATTCAGCAGTCTCGATTCGATTCGACCTGTCCTTTTTTTCCCTTCTTATTATATTTTTAGTAGAACTGTTATTTTTTGTATTTTATTATAAAAATAACAAACAAACACTAGGGTATTATAGGTCCTCCAAAATCGGCCCTATAAAAAATTGTAGCAAATTGACATCAGATTAGTATCGCAAAACTAAATATAGACTAGTGTTTAATCATTTTTAGTCAAATTTAATTAAATTAAATTAAATCATAACTTACATCATGTTATTCTCTGTATTATATGTATATTATATCGATTGAGAAGAGAAAAAATCTATATCTATCGTGATTGACAGTATATGAATTGTATGCTCACAACCCCTTGAACTTCTCATAAAAATAACAATATGGGTGGCGCGACAGTCCGAGGAGGACCTGGGCCTAGCTTCTCAGCAACCACTCGTGTTGTGCATACCATTGTTCTTTCACGAGTGGAAGGGACCTACAGTTTAATGCCGGCTCCGAACGGCGAAGTTGAGAAGCTTTTTCTACACAGGAATACACTTTGAGCATTGTCAGTGACTCGAAAGAGGTGGAGCCGTGAATTCTTCTTCTTCTTCATTTGGCGCTACAGTCCGGGGTGGACCTGGGCCTCAACCAACAAGCCTCTCCAGCTAACACGGTCTCTGGCTAGCTGTCTCCAGTGTCGCACGCCAAGTTGGTTGAGGTCCTTCTCTACCTGGGTGCGCCACCTTAAACGCGGGCGTCCTCTGTTGCGTTGTCCCACGGGTTCGGAGTCGAAGACTCTCCGGGCCGGAGCTGAGTTGTCCATACGCTCTACATGGCCTAGCCATCTTAGGCGTTGGATCCGAAGACGCCTGACTAGACTCATGTCGCTGTACAGCCCGTACAGTTCGTGGTTGAATCTTCTCCTCCAAAAACCGTCAACGCAAACAGGACCAAAGATCGCACGCAGAGCTTTTCTCTCGAAAATACCAAGGACTTCCTCATCCGCTTTTGAGATTGTCCATGCCTCCGCGCCGTACAGCAGGACTGGGATGATCAAGGTCTTGTTTAAAGTCAGTTAGTCTTTCGAGAGATGGCTCTACTATTCAATTGCCTCTTGAGCCCATAGAAACAGCGGTTGGCAAGAGTTAATCTGCGTTTGATCTCGGTACTGATGTTGTTTCTACTGTTTACTGCGGAGCCGAGGTAGACGAAGTCCTTGACTACCTCGAAGTTATAGCTGCCCATTGTGACGCTCTGTCCAAAACGACGATGTTGTGTGTCCTTTCTTGATGACAGCGTATACTTCGTTTTGCCCTCATTCACCGCTAGACCCATTTTAGCCGCCAACGCCTCAATGCCAGCAAACGCCTCATTGACGGCTGGCTGTGTTCCGCCAATTACGTCAATGTCGCCGCGTATGCTAACAGTTGTACGGACATCTGGAAGATCGTGCCTCTAGTGTTGGCGTGTGAGTCTTGCACGATCTTCTCCAGGATGATGTTAAAGAAATCACATGACAGCGCGTCACCTTGTCTAATTCCTTTTTTGACATTGAAGGTCTCGGTGAGTTCGTTACCGACCTTGAGCAGCGAGAATTCTCCATCGTCATCCTGCACAACCTGACGAGTTTGGCAGGAATGTCAAAACTAGACATGGCGTTGTATAGCTCGTCCCTATGCACGCTGTCATATGCGGCCTTGAAATCGAAAAAAAGGTGGTGGGTGTCGATTTGCATTTCTTGGGTCTTTTCCAGGATCTGCCGTAGTGTGAAAATCTGGTCGATGGTGGACTTCCCTGGCCTGAAGCCACACTGATATGGACCTATCAGGTTATTTATAAACGGCTTCAGGCGAGTACACAAAACGGCAGAGAAGATCTTGTAGGCGATGTTCAGGAGACTTATCCCTCTATAGTTGGCGCAGTCAAAGGGGTCTCCTTTCTTATGGATCGTGAATTATCAAAGGTGGTAAATTCGGGTATCGAACCTGGCACCCTCTGCGTAGGAGTCAACGCCCTAACCCACTAAGCCACGGCAACCCACTTACTTACCTATAGTTTTCATAAATTCTACTTCACTGTAATATGCATTTGTATGCATTGAACCGTGGTTTATATATTTTGCATGCTCTATTATTTGCCGTATCATCAATAGTATCCATTGTCATTTTAAATTCAACAACAACTACATATGCTATGTCGATTTAAGAAGTAGATTGATTTTATATATTACTACGGATTTCGTGTTAGATTTGAGTTTACGTGAAACTCGAGCTTAAATTCATTTGTTACTAAAAGCCAATGTATTTCGATATTGGACCCAATTCTAACCGGTCAAATCCGGTCCTACCCTATTTAATTCATCAAAAAAATTCAAAAGATCTACTGTGTCCTACTCAATTGACATCCAGCTGTTTAATAACCCCACCGACTTAGAAGTGGCAATGCATCCAGTCGCTAACAAATCTCTGGTACATGTGATAGTAAGATTCCTGCACAAGCCGAGACAAGCAAGCAGATTTCCACTCCAGGACACTCATTACATAAGCGGTCAGGTAACATTTCGGTTATTGCTAGGATCAGCGAGTGATTGATTTCCGGATACAGCCTCTCATTCGGAACACAATCGGGCCTCACTTCCTTTATTATTTTAATCATCGACTTATCAAGTCACCGACAGTCATCGCATGCTGAACAGGGCGAATGTAATAAAATCCGATTTACGTCCGCACACACAGCCGATGGAGGTGGGGTATTTTTAATGGATTACTTCATCGTTTAGCCCCCGCAGGCAACCGCAATAAAAACAAGACCACTGCTTCAAAGATACACATGTCGAATGGATTTAAATCGCACCACGTTCCTCGGAAAACACCGAAATCATTCGAAAATTCGTTTATGCATGCAAGTCTCCGCTCTTCGGATGTGGAAGACGTAAAAGAAAATCCGCAACAAAAAAAAAACGTACTAACTTGGAATAATTGAAAGCACGCCTGCATAAGTCGCTCATATTCGGACGTCAGTCATCGCTCCACGGAGAGCGGGCGGCGGATGGCGACACCCACATTCCAATCGTCCACATGCACAGTCAACTGTGAGTCCAGTCTCTGCAGTGTGCACGACACGAACGAGAGTAAATGAGAACTTTTCATCTAAGAAATCTGCAATTTCGTGGTACATCGCAGTGACCCAATTCAATTGATGTAGCTCGGTTGGAAAGATAAAAACTTCGGAAAATGAAATTAAGTCTAGAAAGTTTCACTGTTTCTCCCTCTTCTGAGTTGGGGATGAATGAATGCGCGCTGGTTGACTGTGCATGTATAGTAGTGATTTATACAGGGTATGCCCGCATAAAATTCCCCAAGATGTCCTCAGGGGGTGCAGAGCTGTCGGAGGCTCCTTTCAATCGTAAAGCAAACGGGCAGGGTAACAAATGAAAATTTGTTAGGAGTGAAAATTGGTTGGTTATAGCAGAATGAGGGTGACAGAATGAAGTATGTCTACTTCTGTGTGTTTGTGAGAGAAGATGTTGTCGATCACACACACATTTGCAAGTACGACAATCAACAGCGGAGACATTTGGCAGAATACTTCTACAAGTTGCCCTGATCCAAAGGGGGGAAGGGAGTGAGATTTATTTAAATTCAGGCAATTTCTTTGAAAGGATTAATGCATACATACACATGCGAAAGAGAGAAAATACATGCTGCTGTTGCAGATGGGATGAGTGACTTAACTTGTACCTGATTACGAGGGCGAAACACGTGACACCAGAGGGATTAGTGGAGCCAGACCGCAGGCAAGGTGATTGTCTTAAACTGAGTTCTGAGTTTATATAAGTCTTCAAATATGCTACATGAGCATGAAGGCGACATTCGAGTTTTAAAGAAGATTTCGGCTTTATAAGGATGCTGGCTCATACCCAATCGATGTAAAAATAACATAATTTTCATACCCTCAGAACTGCGAACTATCTAATCATAATTGGTCACAGAACTCCACAATCAGGATTGGAATTGGGCCTCAACCAAAAAAGCCTTCAAGAGCCCGTATAGTTTGAATAGCCAAAATTCAAGTAATCCATTGAAGTCCTCATAATCTCGTCGACAGTACTAAGCAGATAACTTAGCAAAAATGATAAATAGAAAAAGAACCGATGATAAAGTGCAGCCCTGTGGAACGTCGTGTATTTCAAAAGCCTCTGATAGTTGCTGCACGCAACACTTGGGGAAGTGATCGGAAAGCACAGCTTCCACGACACGACAACAGATAACGGCTTCCGACTCACAGACTTTACGACAGGACTAAATATGGTCAAAAGTAGCACGAGGTTCCCTCGCAAAAGAATAAACACAGCAACCTGGCGATCTCCGGACGTTTGAACCGCCAACCAAAGTGACCAAAGTGGGGGGGGGGTCGGCTCTGACAATTTCCTCGTTGCAGCGCGATTCAGAGCTCGACTATCCAATGTCAGAAATCTGCACCAGCCAACAAAGAGGAGTTGACATTGGACGCCTGATCACCAGAGTTACCTCCCTTTTGGTAAGTCAGCGTACTCGTTGGAAAAATGTACTCAAATGCATCCAAAGGTAGTACGTTTTATAATGCACTTGGAACCACCACTTTAGGAAACTTTATTTGGTTAACAGTGTCTCAACATGATACAAATCTCAACATTTAGTTTTTATTTTATTTAAGATGGCTAATTATGGTTTCCGACTGTTGAAAGGTTTTCACCAAGAAATGTACTACAGATTCGTCATGGTAGGTGGGCGTGTGGGGCATTGATCATGACGTCGTCATATTCGAGGACATTTTGTGTGGTGGTCGTTTCCAGTAACAGGAGTGTCCGGTTCTAGTGTGAACCTGTTGGTGTTTCCTCGGCTTCCCCCCTTTCCAGGATCACGCTAGTAGTGCTTAGTGTGGCGTGATGGGAAGTTAGCGGACTAGTGGATCGGGTGATCGATCCAACAGGCGTTCTTCCCGCAAGGTGAAGGAGGGATCGACCATCTGATCGGGATGGCGTGGGTTGCTTGGGACTGTCGGGAGGTTTGATCGTGGCTTGGGAGTTGTCACTTTTCGTTTGGGTGAAGAGCAACAAAGATCGTTGGGACGTCGGATTCTTCTGGGTAGGCTGGCCGCGGAAATTTGTAATCCTCAGCGAAGAAAATTCGAGATTTGCATAGGAAGACGCGTAGTTTGTTTCCCTCGTCTTTTTTCGAGAAGTTTTCTGTTTTCTTGGTGTTAACCATTTCGGCCGTGTAACGAAGGGAAAGGGAACTCGAGGGTGAATAGCTTACAGACGTTCAGACCAGACCAAAACGAAGATTGAAGCAAAAGAAAATCGTGAAAGTGAACTCATTGTGACGTTTTTAGTGAAAGAGGTTCTCAGAGGCGAGGTTATTGGGGTGAAGCGTTTCTAAGACAAATCTTCCACCGACACCCTCTAAATAGTGAAGTTAGAACGTCACGCACGAAAAAGAGGAACTGAAAAAAATGGGTGCTTTTGTGTTTCCTTCCTGATCGGAAAATAAATCAACCGACCGATAAAACAAAAAAAAGGAAAAGGTTAGATCGGAAAAACAAAAAAAAGAAGAACGAGTGAAAAAAAATACGAGCATCTATAATACAAAAGAGAAAAACAACGGCGAGAGGAACATACACTGAAGGAGGCGGTGCTGATCTTCGAGGCCAGGAAGAGGACAGGTGACTTCTCTCACACGGGGGAAGGAGGCTCATATTTTTTTTTTGTCTTTCTTTCTTTTCTCTTTCTTATTAGTAGTTCTTTTCATTACTTTTGTCGTTGTAGAAGATTTATCCTTCCTTTTTCTTGCTGTTTTTGTTTTAATTTGAACTATATCGATTTTTGGGTGAAAGGAGTACACCCTGTTTTTTTTTCATACATATTTTGATTTGTCGTGTAGTGAAGTGTATTTATGTCCCTTTTTGTCGCGTCGGTTTTGCAAAAGGTTCGTTAACCGAATTGTTAAGGACAAGACGCAAGGGTTCTTTCGGGCAGTGGGCACGTATGTTCGTAACCTGGCGGTGACGCGTTGAATTTCGGGTGTATTTATTTTTTATTTTTTTTTTTCGTGGTCCCCCTGTGAAGTTTTCTGTCTCTGGGCTTGCCCATTAATTAATTTTATTTTTTTTTCTTTCATTTTGATTTTTTTTTATATAACTAAGATTAGTAATTTAAGTTTTCCTTATATATATTTTTTTGAAACACAAAAAATTCAATCCAAGAAGCATTGTTAGTACTTAAGCTAGGTTTAAGTTGTTTTCATGCGTTTGAATAAATTGTAATTTGTGAAGTCAAGTGTCTGTGGTCCCTCTTTTCTTTTTTTTTTGCTTTCGCTGTTTTGTTTTGGACCGGGTGTTGATTTTTTTTTGGAGATTGGATTCCTCCCCCTTGTCGCAGTTCTGGAGGTAAGAAGCGTGTTGACCGGAAGGGCAACTGCATGGCGCCCTAACTTACCATCTTAACTCACGGCCATTGTCCATTGAGCGGCTGGCGTTCTTCCGCCCAACCCCAATCGGTCTCAGGGATTTCGACTGTAACAGGCTTTGATTTGAATACACTTAAATGTTGAACACAGTACGAGCGTTGAGAAAATAGGAATGGGTTAGAAAGGAGATTCCGATGTACATTGATCTTAAAGCTCTGAACATCATAATGAAAGGGAAAGATAGATAGCCATTCATGTGACACGGCTAAAGAAAGAATCTCTATATATAGCCGTTCCTCCAAAACTGGGTTCGAGTTCGAAACTGAAAACGTAGAAGTACTTGTATTCCGGTTTTATTGCTTAAAAGGAGGAATATGTGCAACCGAACAGTTCAGCTGATTATCGCTGAACGGAAACATTACAATGGTGTTCAAGGGAGAGATGGATCTGATCATTTTGAAGACTATTTTCTGGACAACGCCCAAAAGTAGCAAAAGTCGCAAAAGTGGCAGCCCAGATATATGAGTTGTATTAAAGTTTTGGGCGTATGTAAGTCTTGTATAGATGTGGAGAAAAACTCTTTGCAACGGCGAAGGAAAATATTTAGCGACATCCAATAAGTGGTCGCCCCACTGCAGACTGTCAATGTCGCGTTTACAGAGAATAGCTGTTCAGTTTCATTTACAAAACACCCACTCAAGGACAGTGACAACGAGGGAAGGTTTCGCTGAGATAGTTTTGGGTCTTGGAAGCATTAATTAATAAGATATTTAGTTCCCCAATGCACGATTTTATCAAGAACTGAGTTCAATGAGTTAATACATTTTCGTCGATGGTCCAAATCCGCACGTTGACGATGTTTATCTGTAAAGGAATACGAACAACTTAGTGGATTGGTAGTTGTAGTAGAAGATCGTTTAAAAACCAAAATACTGTCAAACCTCCATAAGTCGTATAGTCACTGAACAAATATCTATTGTGTTCGATTTATGGAATATTCGTTTTATGGAGCATCTGATAATGTACATACTTCCGGGGAAGCCAAATTCCGTGGCAATTAGACGTTTTTTTAGTCTTTTTCAATTTTGTCAATAATAAGCTTATTTCATTTACATTTTTTTTTAATATCTCCGCGACATTTTACTGAATGACTCTACATTTACATATTTTTTGTATTTAACAATGAACAGAATGTTACGCCTATGTACATACAGTGGACTCCCCCTAAGTCGAATTGTCGTGGAAAATTGAGGGAAGTGTATGTAAAATATGGCGACAAAGTTCGAGTTAGAGAGAGTATCGACTTAGAGAGAGTTTCGACTTAGGGAGAGTCCACATTATATATTAAAGAACTCAATTAACTTTTGAACTTTATTTATTAATACAGTATGAGTTTTTAATTTAACATTGTCATCGCTATTGCACAATTTACAAGGATTTTGTTAAACAACCTTGCTACTGACAATTTATATATTTGTTAACAATCTATTTAAGAATTAATTATTTATGGCAGAGGAAAACCTGATAACAAAAACCTCTATACAGTAAGAAAAAAAAAGTACATAAATATATGAATACGATTAAAAATGGACTTAGAATGGGAAGGTGGTGCTGTTCTTCCTTGATTTCAAATTATACACTTAGTAAAAAAATTTGAATACAGTGCTTTTACTGTATTTTATGTATGGATGATAGACAACGGGTCAATACCGTGACTATCGGCGGTATTCCTAGTACACAACTAGAACACCAGGTTATTAGATATTCAGCCTTCCAAGCAGACTCACTTGGAATTTAAAGAAATGAAAGTCTTTGTTAGCTGTTGAATTATATCTGGTCTGTTCAAACTTTATTGAGTGATATTTATACAACAAAAATGCTTATTCTAAAAAAATTCAAATACAACAAAAATGATTATTAGTTCATAAAATCAAAATAAACGGGAATGCAGAGTGCTTGCATTGCACAATTTATTTCAAGTGCGACATGAAGAACAATTAGAGAAAAAAGGTGAGGTGTTGTCTTGCAATGGGGTGAACTCAGTCCGGTATGACATTCAATGTCCGGTGCCATGCAATTTGATGCTGACGTACTGGGAACGGTAGTGAAGAAAATTTATACATTTTTAATAAAATAAATAAATTATTTATTATTTAAATAAATAAGTAACTCAATAAATAAATAAATAAATAACTAAATAAACAGATCAACAAATAAATAAGTTAATAAATAAATAACAAAAAAGATAAGTACGTTAATATATATATGTTAGTAAGTAAATAAATAAATTAATAAAAGTATAAATAAAGGCGTATGATGCATCATTATATAAACTTGGACTCAATCAATCCGTACTAAATTTCACCTAGATGTTGCGGTGACCCCTTGCAAAATGGGTATAAATCCTAGTTTATCTAGTCGACGGTCTCTTGAAAGCGAGATTCAAGCAAAAAAGCACTGCGCCTCCAAAAGCAGTACGTCATGACCAGATTGGACACTGGCCACAATTGGTTGTTAAAAAAATACAGATGTAAGTTTAGAAAGTATGCCGGATTTTCCATTTCTTTGAAAAATGCGAGGTACCAATACGCTACACGAAAACTGAGAATTGCTTCAGATACTTTCAAGAAGAAATGAGGTATTACAGAGTTGCCCGATTTCTACTTCTCTTGCCCCTTCAGATTTTTGACAACTGTTTTTTATAACGTGTTCTTAAACCAAATTGACCAATCAGAGGACGGCATTTACGTTATTTCGTGATTAACCGTCAAAAATGCATGAATATCTGTCAAAAAGGCACTCAAATTGGTCGATGGACTAGGGGGCAATGAGCTGGGGAGTCGGCTATCTCTGTAATACTTCATTTCTGCTTGCAACTATTGTAACATGGGTAACCGTACAATACCCAGATCCCTTACCACAGTGTTGACTATAGGCAAGACTCCCCATTTTTCTCATATCCTAAATATAGTAATAATATTGGTGGCGCGACAGTTCGAGGCGGACCTGGGCCTAGTTTCTCAGCAACTACACGGCTGCAACAGAACATTAACGATAGTTCTAAATACCTAATTTTGAAAAGTCTGTATTATGTTGAAATTACATGCTTTGGTACAACCCCAAAGTTGTACGCCATACGTCCAAACAGGTTTCAGGATTTGCTTGTATGCAAGCAGTTTGTTGTCAATACTTAGCTTGGAATGTTTACCAATAAGCCAGTACAGATCTTTATAATTTTTTTTTTTTAGATTAAGATTGATTTTTATTTCTTAATTTTTTTGTTTTCGATTTATTATTTCGAATAATGTTCATTTTATAAAAACTTAAAAAAAATGCAAAATCAGCATGGCTTTTCCGTCTGTCGGATTGACTATATTATATACAAGTAATTATTATTAGCTCTCCATGTAGAAAAATGCTCATTTCAAAAGTTCCCTGTTAGGATATTATCTCTGTATTTTAGTGATATTTTGCAGTATTTAATCAACTTGCTTCCGTCCATTTCGTTTAGGGGTGATAGGATTTCTTGTTCCGATATGTCGTTCTTTCCAAAAAAAGGATCTCCTAGTTTCCCTTAGGATCGGACACTTGCCTAGGAAATGGATGATATCTTCACTCTCTTCCAAATTGCACATACTGCAGAGTATAGGGAGATCCTCTCTATGCAGTACAAAATTCAGCTTTAGAAGTTCGCCTCTAAGTTTGAACATCACAGGGGATATGGATACCTTTAAAGTAATTTCGACTCCCCAGGTAGTGGTTGAGTCGCCTGTATATAATGCAATGTATTGATCCCTCAGCTTTTTCTAAGAACTGTATTCTTGCCTGGTCGTCGATCTGCTTTATTGGCATAGTGAGTTACCCAAATTACTACCATCTCCGTTCAGTAATACTCCACATTCACCAGCTAATTTAATCCACTCTTTGAACTATGCAGTTTTATTTCGAACGTTTTGCATCGCCATTATCTTTGGGAGTCTGTTGTCTGCTATGTTCATTACTCGGAATATGTAGTTCATTTGCATCTTCAGTGTTTTTATATATAGTGGAGATATGCCTGTTTCTTCGGCGGGAGCTTAAATATTTTTTTAATAAAAAAGCGCTGCAATTTCTCCACCTCCTCATAAGCCTTATACCCCCCAACCCTTAGGCATTATCGTCTCGGATACAGCTTCTTATAATTTAAACTTACTGCTGTGTTGGATATTAGGATTGTTGAAGCATTTATTTCAGGCTACACTGATAGCCTTTGTAAGTTTGTCGTTTAGGTGCCTTTTTATATTTAAATTGCTTTTAAGCAAGATTCCTAGATATTTATACTCTTTGACGACCTCTAGGTTTGTCCCTCTAAAATGCCACTTCTCGTTGGAGGCAACTCTCCCACCACCTTTTTTAAAAATCATTATCTTTGATTTGTCTAGACTAACGGTTAAACTCCATAAATTGCAGTACTCGCTTAATCGATTAATCATCAACTGCAGGGATCCCGCGATGTCGTCCACTAACATGAGAGCTTTAATGAGCACCCCTGCTAACTCCACGCCTCCAGGAAAAAAATCGGCAATATTTATAAAAAGGGCAAATAAGGTTGGGCTTAGTGGGCAACCCTGCCTTACTCCTGTTTCTGTTTGGAACCAATCAGATAACTCAACTCCGTTCCATACCGCAGCCCTGTTATCTTCGTACAGGTTTTGGAGGACCCTTCCGAATTTCGATGACATTCCGATTCCATACAATTTATAGAATAAGGCATTACGGTTCACAGAATCGAAGGCTGCTTTGAAATCAACAAAGAATGTGAAAAGTTTCCTATATATTTTTTTTTTTATATAATTTCATTTTTATTTAATTCTCAGGACAACATATACTAGACAAAAATGACGTAAAAATCTATCTTAATATCTAACAATTCATGTACTTAATTCTATCTTACGGACACTTCGCGGGTACTCAAAAATATTCTAATCTAACTTACTATTTGCCTTTCGGCATCTATAGTATAGTTTTTTCTTGTCCTTAGGACAGACTTTATTGTTCAGGGCTTACTGGCCAAGAAAACTAGGGGAAAATTGGCGCTCTATACATTCTTATTATTATTAGCTAACCTAAATCTAAATCTAAACCCTATTACCTATTAAAAAATACTTAATCTAACTTAATCTATGTCCGTAATACTACGGACGTGTACGCAAGGGCGTGTATGTTATGTATATACGTAACATATTTAATCCACACGGCCTTGTGCACCTCTTTTTTTTCTAATTTACCTTACAACTAGGTAAGTGGGCCGTTATTCTAACTAAACGATTAATATCATATAGGCAGGGGCGGCGAAGGCGGAGACTGGTTCTGGTGTAACCACCAAAAGAAGTGCCGCTCCTTATCACTCTCTTTCCTGTCTCGCGCAGGGATCGCTCTACTGAACCGGAGAAGATCTTCGTATTCGCGGACGACATCCGATTCGTAGAGGAGTCGCCTATCAAATGTTCGGCGCATCGCGTGGTAGATTACAGGACATCCTTCCGTGTCCTGGATCAAGTCGATCGAATCGAAATAGAGGAATGCTTCAGATGGGACAAGGCCGTTGTGGCGCACCCTCTCATGGTACATATAATTGGGATAGTAAGCCCCGAAGATCAGACTGTTGGTAGAATTCTTGCTGCTTGCTTCTTGCTTCATGCTTCTTGCAATGTGACTTCGTATTAATTTAATGATAAAATTGTCTATCCTCTTCACGTCTGCCCTGTTGTACAGGACCTGGTTAGGATAGTACTTCTTGTAATCAGACTCGGGTGTTCGATACAACCGGAGACAAGTCCTAAGACACCATCTCTCGAACACCCTCATCTTTTCCATCCGGGAAGGACTCACGTTGAACCACAGTGGACAACCATACACCATGACTGGCCTTATGAGGGTCATGTAGCAGATAACCTTCACCCTGGTATCAAGTTGGCTGCTGTAAAACAGCTTACTTGCCACAGCAAAGGCTTTTCTAGCATTAGTCAGAGCCTTCTCTATATGTTTGTTAAAATACAGAAAATGATCCAACCAAATGCCAAGATATCTAACTACAGTTTTCACGGCTAACGTCTGATCCTGGGGGTCAACTATGCCGAATTTCTTCCAGTTTACGCGCGTATCCCTTGAGGCCATGGCCAGCGGGGTACGGAAAAGGACAGTTTCACACTTCTGGAAGTTGATACGCAGCTTCCAGTCATCGCAATATGTCAAATAATGACTTCTACCTTCGGGCCTGATCTGTACGCCACTAAGTCATCGGCGTACGCGATTAGGTGCGGCATAGACCTTAGAAGATCTGCAGTGAAAATAGCAAACAATATCGGGGAACTAACAGCCCCCTGCTGCAGACCATTATTGATATTAAAAACTGTGGTAGAAGTTACGCCGCCACTTTTTACGACGAACTTTCTACCTGTTATCATGTCATATATCATGTATAGCAATGTTTTATGTAAGCCAAGTCTGACGAGCTTAAGGAAAAGGCCCTCTAGCCAAACGGTGTCGAACGCCTTCTCTAAGTCGATCAGACAAGCACCCGTACATTGTTTTTTTATTTTTATTCCATTGAATGTCGGATACCAGCTTTGACGCGGCATGTGTGTCATGCCCCGCCCTAAATCCAAACTGGTTGTCCGGTATAATATTGTTGTCCTCGACCCACGTTTTCAGGGCTCGAATAACAATCTTTTCAAAGACCTTGCTGATGCAAGGAAGAAGACTTATCGATCGGAGGTTTGACCCGTTTAGGGATTGGTTGCACCACGGCTATCTTCCAACGTTCCGGGTAATATGCATTACTGAACGCGTTGTTGAACTGAGTAGTGTAAATTTCGACTGCCGCCGGAGGGAGATGACTAAGCACGATGTTCGGGATACCATCCATCCCAGCTGATTTCTTGTTCTTCATATATTTAAGGTTCACCTGGAGATCTTCTTGGGAAATCACTATTTGGTTTCCATCATTGGCAACGGCATTGTTTGCCATATTTTCGTCATTTAATCTGGTAAAACCGTGATTCTCCGAACGCCATTGACTTATCTCGTTACGGAGATAGAAGTGGTTTAACCGGGCTCTGTTCTCCAGATCGTGGTTCGGCCTACGAACCTCGTTTACCGTATACACTCTCTGGAAAACAGCACCAATTGTTTTAACCTTCTCCTGGGGATCTTCGACCATGAAAAAGTCGTTGTCTAGCACGGCCTCATCTGGATCAACATTGGATGAGGTCAGTAGTTGTTCGTTGTCAGTTGTTCTGGGAAGTCTAACGATCTGAATGTCATTTTGATCTTTCCTTAGGAATATTTTATTTACTTGCAGGAACATACCCGGGTTGCTGGATCGTACAAAAGTTTCCTATTTTGCCCTATGTACTACCCCACTATTTAAAATTATGTTGAAGGCGTCAGTTAGGCTTCTTTCAGACCATTAGCACTGTATTTATAAAATTCGACAGGGATACAATCTGTCCCCACTTTCCTATCTTTTAGGGAACGAAGCGCTATTTCCTGTTGCGTTATTGGTGCGTCTAAAATATCGTTTCGGAAGTCTGGCATCACATATTGATTCAATAATCGTTTGAAGTGTTCCAATATGGTATTCGTGCTGAGATCTCTGCTGATCCATTAAGTTGTTTTAACTTCTTTCCAGAACTCAGATGCGTTTTTGCATCTCTCGAGACTTCGAGCCTCGTTTTGGAAGTAGTTCCGTTTTCTTCGTCTACATATAGCTTTGAGTTCCTGGCTGGCTTTGACATACGACATCCCAAGTTTCTTTCTATGTTGAAGGCGCGAAATAATTTTAGCCAGGCAAATGATTTCAGCCTAGCTCTATGGCATATTTTTTCAAGCCACGGTTCAGTCCTTCTCTTGGGGGTATACTTGCTGCGATGTGCGGGAGGATACGAATCTTTTATAACTTCTTCGATCTCTTCAACTCCTGTGATATTTCGCACTTGAAGTTTCCCTTCCATCTTCATTCGATACAGATTTGGCTTGTGATCCTTCAATACCAGCTTTGGGACTATCATCATGGGTTTTATTTGGACCATTTCTGCTGTTTCGTGGTCAATTTTGACTACAATAGGAAGGTGGTCTGAGAACGTAGCTTGCTTCACCTCTAAATCCGAGATATGATGGTTCCACTCTCCCTTGCCAAACAGTAATCAACGACTGATGACCCTTGCCCACCTATGAACGTCAACTCCCCTCGCCTGTCGCTAGCACTGGTACCATTTAAAATTCGAAAGCCAAAATAATCGCAGGACTCTAAGATTTTCGTTCCTCCAGATCTTTATATTTCATGTCAAGTTCTGGACGTTTCTTCTTAACCTGCTCCTTCCACTTGAGTTTCACGTCAAGAGTCAGCCCGACGTATTTTGCTTCATTGCCAAAAGTTATTTGGACACGATTTAGATAAACTTGCAAGTTATTAACGTGCCTATAATAATATAATATATAATATGGGTGGCGCGACAGTCCGAGGTGGACCTGGGCCTAGCTTCTCAGCAACCACGTGTGTTGTGCGTGCTATTGTTCTTTCACGAGTGGAAGGGACCTACAGTTTAATGTAGACTCCGAACGGCGAAGTTGAGAAGCTTTTTCTAGACAGGAATACACTTTGAGCATTGTCAGTGACTCGAAAGAGGTGGAGCCGTGAATTATCAAGGGTGGTAAGTTCGGGTATCGAACCTGGCACCCCCTGCGTAGGAGTCGACGCACTTACCCACTACGCCACGGCGACCACATTAACGTGCCTGTAGGTGAAGTTAATATGGACTGATTTGCTTTCATTAGGAACAATTTGCCATAAGTTCATCCATTCGTGTATCCGATCTAGTAAACGTTGTAATTTTGATGTAGACTCTTCAACCGTTTTGGCTGTTATCAAAATAGCGGTGTCGTCAGTGTGTTCTTCTTGTGGTAAGTCACTAGTATACAGTAGGTATAGCAGAGGGCCAAGAACACTCCCTTGCGGTACACCAGCATTTATATTTTTAAAAGCAGAGTGTTCATTTTCATGCTTCACACGGAAGATTCTATCAGAGAGAATAAATACTATTCAGTTTCCCCCTTCTCCTTAAAATGCGTGCATTACTGGCCTAGCAACGGCAGCAGTCCTTCTCAAAAAAAAAATGTCAAATATGTTTAAGTCTAGGGAAATCAATAAGTGTCAGAACACACATATTCCTTCCTCGCTAACCACCGTTTCACTCTGTCAAACCTTCCTCCACATCGCAACTTCAATCGATAACTCTTCTTCAAATCTGCGTGCAACATTTGCCAACCATCACACCCCGTTTCCACACAGCTCGTCTCACACAAACGACAAAACCTTCACTAAAAGGCATTCTTGCATGCCCCTGAGCATGGAATACATTTGCATATCATCACTCCACTAAAGGCATCGCTTCCTCTGAAAATCCATCGCCATCTCAATGGCAGGAAATATGGTTTTGCGAAGCGCATAGGTTCCTGTCGTCACTATCACGACGCTGCCAAGGAACCAACCGCTCCACCGATTCGCAATAAATCTTCTTAAACTTTTAATTTATTCATGCACAGATTTTCCTCGATATTGATTTTCTGAACCCGCCACTCCACGGGCCCAACGAAAAACCAATCATCCCCTAACACTGAGCCGTGCCCCCCGACGACCATCAAGATAGATTGAAACGTGTTGCATCCACATTTCACCGCCAAATGGATGGACGGCCTACCCAGGCACAGATGTCGGTGGCATTAGATTGACCCCCACACTCTGTGCACTCGGCGAAATAGTGCCAGCAAGTGAACCTCGAGAAGAAAGGACACATCTCTGAACGTCTGCCTCTCCCAGATCCAAGCAAATTATCGGCCAGCTCCAGGACACAACACACCAAGTGGATGTGCGTGCGAGCGTGTGTGTTTATGTAAGAATACACTCCGTACGTCCTGGCTTGGTGTAATTTTCTCATTTTCCCCTTCAGTAGCCTTTGACTTCCTGCAAAGACACTTTCGCTTTCCATTTCATCTGTATTCATTATTTTTCTTTCCTCTTGACTCCTGGACTGCCTTTGACCCGAATCAACCTTGATATATGTTTGCAGCATGACAGCGAAGGCGAACAGAAGGCACTGACGTAGCCACCGGATTGAAGACGAAACGAAATTAAAGTAAAACAGAGCCCTCGGCTGTGGCACAAGGACAGAACTCCAGTGGAGGCAGCGGCTCGTTGACGTTTCTCCGGCCTCACGGAGGAGAACGAGCTGAGGTTTAAAGATCGCAGAGGAGAATCATAATTAAACTGCTGTGCACTCATACCACGTCTTAGAGCTGGATAATAGAAATATGGGGGATTACAAGGGGCTAATTCGTTAGATACCAAAAGAGCATCCTTTTCCTTTGCCGTGCTCGTGTCTCCCATCCGAACAAGTGTGCCCCAAAGACAATACGACATCCAGCCCAGCCGCTACACCATACATTATGTGGGGAGAGAGTACTCTTATCCTAAAAAACAATTGAAACGTTTTTTTGTTGTTCCTGTTGTCGTCCTTTTTCAAGTTGCTCCCCTCTCACCAACCCTCGCCGCTATCATCCTTTCCACGCAACAATCGCAAGCACCCTTCAGCCGCAGAACTGAAGAGCAACAACAATAGCTGCCCACCCCACAAAACAGTCCCCAGAAACGTATGTACATTCCTTTGGATTTTAAAACTTACCAAAGGAAAAGGCAAAAGCTAAGCACAAGCGATTAGTGGCATCTGCCACAGGATTTACCAGCCTACATCCCATCAGTGTGTGGAGTGGAGAGCTCCGCCAAACATGGCGTCAATGTCTCCAAAGCAATGACACATGCGCGATGGCCTAACGTCACGGTGGAAGGATACGTTTGACAGGATGCTGTGCATCCTCGGACGTTTAGTACTAAAACTCTCACGGCCGATTCAGGAAGAGGCAAAAGCGGGCGACCATCTCTTCAAAAAAAAAAAACAAAAATAATGCAGTTTCAGTGTCCGCATAAAATCTAGAAACCCAAAAATGTTCCGTGGTCCGTGGCTGTTCACTTTGATCTTCTACGCTCTCCTCATTTGCGTTTGTTCCCTGCCCGATGTAATCAAAATCGGTGAGTACATCTTCGCTTCTTGCGTCGGGCTATTGATTTTTCATGCACAGCGGCTAATTTTAGGTGGACTCTTCCATCCATCGGACGATAATCAAGAACTGGCTTTCAGGCAGGCCGTGGAGCACATAAACGCCGATCGACTGATACTTCCGCGCTCGAAGCTGGTGGCCCAAATCGAGCGTATATCGCCGTTCGACAGTTTTCATGCATCGAAAAGAGGTAAATATTTATTTTGTAAACAAGGTCAGTTGGGGCGGTATTTTTTTCCGTTTTGTTTTGCGGCATTCGCTCGCTAAGCAGTGAACCGTGGAAATGACAAATTGGGAACTAATCACGTACCGCTCATTAGTTTGAGTGAAGTCCGTCTGTTGAGCGATCAAAGCTGAACGGAATCGAAAACGAAAATTTCCTCTGTGTGTCGGAAATTCTGTTTCTTGGCTGAATTTTGATTTCAATGGAATGTGCGATGAAAATTTGTTTGTTTTCATTTAAATGGGCTCGATGAAGGCATTTCCTTTGGCTTGTGTAACTGTGCAGGGCACAGTTCATGCTTGGTGACTGGAAGTCAGTGAGGATGCTATCTGCATTGCCTGGTGATAAGATCAATTCGGGAAACCTATCCTATACTGGCTTCCGTTAATTTGACAATGCCCAAACACAAAATGATGTGTTCACCTGTTTACCCATGTAGTGTTCGACTTTTCGTGGCAAATGTTATTTCTCATCCGTCGTTGGTCATCCAGTTCTTTGAATATTTGGTAAAAGACCTCGTTGAGGAAGCGATTGAGATGGAAAAGGAGTAATCACTTGAGCCTATCGCCTCGTGATACTAACTAATCCGTATTTTTACTTCTCAGCTTGTCTGAGCCTGAGCTGACACTGCCTTCCTTCCTTTCGTGTCAGTCTCAGGTGGGCTGTTTCCAATTATCGAAACCAGACTGTCTTGTGTCCACGATGAGTCTCGATACGAAAGATTTAGACCAAGAGGCTCGGAATTGAAGACAATCATATTTGGAGCATTGGTATTTATGCACACGACGCACAGTGGGTTAACAGCGGAAAAAGGTCTTTGGAGAAAGTCCTCTGTAGCCTTCTTAGCTTCATTAATAATACTCTTAGGGAGATTTTAAAGCCTTTTCTATACATACCTGCTATACTGATATTTTCCTATTACAAGCCCTCAAAGTCGCCGTGGCGTAGTGGGTAAGTGCGTCGACTCCTACGCAGTGGGTGCCAGGTTCGATACCCGAATTTACCACCTATCATAATTCACGGCTCCACCACTTTCGAGTCACTGACAATGCTCAAAGAGTACTCCTGTCTAGAAAAAGCTTCTCCAATTCGCCGTTCGGAGTCGGCATTAAACTGTAGGTCCCTTCCACTCGTGAAAGACCAATAGCACGCACAACACAAGTGGTTGCTGAGAAGCTAGGCCCAGGTCCACTTCGGACTGTCGCGCCACCCATATTATATTATTATAAGCCCTCAAAGTCAACAAAATATTTATTCAAGTTGCGAGCCATATTTTCAACAAAAGTTTACATGTCTTTAACCCAAGCTTCGTAAAAAACATTGGTGTTTAAAAAAGAAAAAGTTTGATGAATACTCATTGAGTCTAAAAAATCTACGCCAAGCTACGCTTGTTCTTCATACTTTCAAGTTGCAACACGAGAAAAATTGAATGGAACTTCCTGCAACCTTCGGAGTTCTGTTCAAATTTGTATCGTTGTATCGGTTTTAAGAAACACTGTTTTGACTTTGGTCATGTTACAAAAGTCACAATTTCTAGGGGCAACTTTTTCAAATTTCATTAATATCGGTTCACGGATTCAAAAGTTACATATTTATTTCCGCTGTCCCATACAAAGCGAACCACTGTGCGACGTGGCCAGTGTGGTAGACGGATTATCACCTTCTGCTTTATAGATCATTATTTTGGTCCTTCGAATCAGGAGTGTATATATATTTATTAGCAGAACAAAGTGCAACCGGCCGATTCCTACACAGAGGGTACAAGAATCGATCCCCGAATTTACCAACTTTCATAAATCACAACTCCACCTCTTTCGAGTCACTTATATGCCCAAACAACACCGCTAAACAAAGCATCTCAAACTTAACCGCTCGGAGTCGACATAAAACTGTAGGTCCCATATAGCAGAACAATAACACGCACAACACGAGAGCTTGCTGTAGAAGCTATACATAAAGTACCACTGGCTGTCAAGTGCGATTCTACGTCGGATCTCCTCTAGGATGTTGGTTGTGGATTTCAAGTTCGCCTTGATATGGACAAACTCCCTTGTTGTAGCTGTAGGTCTTGGAGTTTTTTCCCCAGATTGTGTGCAACGTTTGTCCTAATTGACCTAAAGACCAGATTTCAGATTGAATTGGATCAGTTAGTGTAGGCTTCAGTTCAGAAACAATGTCAGCTTGGTGTTCACTCTCGAAAGTTTTCCGCAATAGATTCCGACATTGGTTATTATCTGGCCCCCCTTTTGTCGTCGGTCAGTGATAATCCTCGGTGTCCTTAGTCAGTAACAATATCTCTTTTGGCAAATGCCTCACAATGTGTTAAAATTCCGTTTTCTTTCACCTTCCGTATTTTAAGTCGACATAGAGCTTCATGTTTAAGCCCAAGATGTCGATTTCGCGCGGCGCTGCTTAAATGATAAATCTGTCTCTTTCTGCTTATCAGTGATGATCTCCTCCGCATTCTTCAGGTCTCCAGACAAGTCACCGAGTTATGGAACGAATGTTTGACATTGATCCTGACCTTATCGCTATAAAAATATACATAAGTATAAGTATTCATTCAACACTCCCTGTGAACAGCTTGAAATAAAAATAATGACTGCCTATGCTTCTCTTGCCAAGTTCAATCTTAATGAGATCGGTGATCGACCGCTTCGAAGTCCATACTGATGACGAGGTGGTTTGCTTCCACCACTTCCACAGAAAGCAGTCACACATGTCAATGTAAGCCGATTGTGAAACCATGCATAGGACCGTTAATGACAAACTGACGTCATTTAGTTCGCTTAGAATACTGAAATAGTAGGCCCCTAGGTGAGAGTGCCAACTGCTAGCCAGAGTCCTACACGAGCAGAGGCGATTATTTGTGGTTTCTAACTCCTCTTCATTCACGCAACTTCAGCAAAATTCATTGAATTGGACCCCCATCCTGCGAAACATCCCGAGTGTAGGTTTGCTTAGTCCGAGCAGAGAGAATGATCGTTCAAGATTTAGTACTTTTCGTATATCCTTTGTTTTGAGGCAAGTGGTACCTCGGTTGGTCGAGAGATTTATGGTTGGTAGGCTGTTACGATCGGCATAGAAGACGAATCTCCTCCTAGTTTGGGGTGAGACATGCCTAACGACTTCGTCAGCTTTGCAATTACCGCACGCAGATTATGGATGTTTTTCAAAGGAAAATGACGTTGTCTAGGGACTTGAGTGCAGCCTGGCTGTCCAAACATGTTGTAATGTCCCTTTTGGGTAATTCGGGAGAGAGGACGCCAAGTCTAGTATCCCTTGTGTGTCCAATATACATAAGACGGCGACTTTTCAGGAAGCCCCCTCCTTCCAGATCCCTTACAACCCTTTATTTTAGATGATGCCTCATACTGAACGGAGTAGATATGCTTTCTTAAGAGACGTATATTTGAACATGACTTCGCCTTGAGTGCTGTGACAGCTCACTCATCTATACTAGATTGGACATTGTACTGCGCAGCAAAACGCTGCCTCCATCCTCGGAGGTAAACAAGCAACTGCATGGACCTTCACAGAGTTATGATTAGAGTTAGCCTAATTTTCACTCCACTATCTCTAAGACACGAGCGGGTGTCTTGAAAGTAACGCAAGGTCACACGATACAACAACGTGCTTTAACTTTTGAATAGTATCTCAAAAATAATTAAAACTTGGCGGACACTGTTCTTGTCGGATTGATTAACTTCCGTCCGTCCACTCATACGCAAGTGCTTCACCAATCTTAAATTATCCCTCAATTTCGTATTTTTAGTTTGTAGTCTACTTAACATCGGGGTTGCTGCCATTTTCGGTCCTCAGTCCTCTCACACAGCTGGTCATGTGCAAAGTATATGTGACACCATGGAGGTAAGACCCACCACGGCCACTTCGCGTCATCACCTGAAATCATTTCTCACAATTACAGGTACCCCATTTAGAGAATCGCTGGGACTATCGCCTAAGAAGAGAGAGCTGCTTAGTCAACCTCTATCCTCATCCCAATACCCTCTCGAAGGTAGGTCTGCTCCGCTAAATTAAAGTTTAGCACTTAAAATTTCGATTCTATTCCAGGCCTATGTGGATATCGTAAAGTCTTGGGGTTGGAAAACATTTACCATAATCTACGAAAACAATGACGGTCTGGTCAGACTGCAGGAACTCCTCAAGGCACATGGTCCATCAACATTTCCAATAACTGTGCGACAACTTAGCGACTCCGGAGACTATAGGTAAGAACCTCATCGAATACGAGTTGATATTGAAAAGCAAACTTTTAGGCCACTGCTGAAACAAATCAAAAACTCTGCGGAAGCTCACATTGTGCTCGACTGTACCACCGAAAAGATTTACGAAGTCCTTAAGCAAGCCCAGCAAATCGGAATGATGAGTGATTACCACAGCTATTTGGTGACGTCACTGGACCTGCACACCGTCAACTTGGATGAATTCAAATACGGCGGCACGAACATAACTGGGTTCCGGCTGATCAATGACAAGGTCGTCTCGGACATTGTGCGCTCGTGGACTATTGACGAGAAAGGCGGTTCCAGATCAGCCAATCTAAGTACAATCAAGGTAAAGCGCAGATTAAGTATTTGTGGTTGACTTTCTTCAATCTTCTTCAAAATGATGATTTACATAAAGGGTGTGTCGAAAATGCATAAAATGGATATTTTCAGTAAATCAGTAAATTTTTGTTCACTTTTTTTTGTAAAGTAATGACAACAACGGGCATGCCAGTAGATACTCTTTTGCACAAGATTTCTTTTACCATAAAATTTTGCAAGACTCAATTTGTTCCTTCAAGGCGTTGTCGAAATGACTCCATTTACAAAACTATTATTCACCGCGAAACCGAATCGAGTAGAATTTTCCTAAACTCTCACCGTACTTGTGTTGAGTGCATCCTGGAATGACGTCTAAGTGCCTGTTATTCAAAAAGTAGCGGAAAATGAAGTTAAGTCACTCATTGCGAATGCTCCTTGCAGCTGTCCATCCATAATTATTTTCAAAATTCTCCTCAGTAATAGAAACCCTTTGTTTTTTATATTGTTTTCCTATTTTAATAACTTAGAACTGTAAGCTTTCACAGTCTCCATTCAAATTATTCGGGACTTACGGGACACCCTTTAAAGTTACTTACGGACTTACTGTCTCTCCATTGGAGTCAGCATGAGCGATCTTGGTGTCGAAGCTAGGGCATTGATAGAATGTCCTTTCTGGGAGTTCGTAGAGGTTATCTTTGCTGTTTTCATCCTGTTGTCATCCATTCCCGAATTTAGCCTGGTGCTGATTGTTATGAGGCAGTGCTGGGTCTCAGCTTGTTCTTCGATTGCAGTCTGTTAAGAGACCTCAGAATCCCCGAAATAGCCTTCGAAAAACCTTTAAGGTCTGTAATCCGAATATGTCACAGTAGCTCTAAGAGAATAACTGATTACTAGCCGACGGGATTAGTAATAAAACAATGATTTTTATTTAACAAGTCATTTCTCTGCACTGACCATAATAATAATATAATATGGGTGGCGCTACAACCCGTAGAGGGTCAGGGCCTAGCTTCTCAACAACCAGTCGTATTGTGCGTGCTATTGTTCTCTCACGCGTGGAAGGGACCTACAGTTTAATGCCGACTCCGAACGAGAAGCTTTTCTAAACAGAAACACTCTTTGAGCATTGTCAGTGACTCGAAAGAGATGGAGCCGTGAAATATGAAATTCGTATATCGAACCTGGCACCCTCTGCGTAGGAGTCGATTCACTAACCCACTACGCCACGGCGACTCACATGCACTGACCGTGCGGAGACTTTATTAAGCAACCGAGTCGCTCGGATAATCTGTTACAACTGAAAACTATTTTACTTTCCTAAGCACACGAAACCTTTAACGTACGCCAGTGCCACTTGATAAAGCTGATGAATCGATCTGGTACTTCCATCCTATCGTCAAGGTCATAAACTGCTTGTGTGTCAGTTTATAACCTCATGGGTGATCAGGGTCAAGCCAAGAGTTTATCAAATACTTGTCGGCTGTGTTGCTACTTTAGTCATATAGTAGAATTTATTCTAGTTCGATAACTAGCATACCAAATAGTTCATTCTGATTGGAGTTTTGGTTTGAATTACAGTCTACACTGTTATTCCAAATAAGACATGTGTTTTGTAAGATTTTAACGCCGACACACATAGCGGGAACACCAAATTGTCTCTAATCAAGCGTTCTGCTTGGCCGTTCAAGTGCTCGATCTTAAAATTGTGCTCATTGTCAACGATTCATTTGTCAGCCGTATCGAATGCCTCAGCACCTCACATCACAAATGTCCGTCTACTAGTGTCCACGTAAATTTGTACTACACGACATCATTTACACTTATTTGTGTATACAATAAGCTGTCACCAACGTTTTCAATTCGTATACTCTTAACTGAGCCCTTTTTGGCGCCATTTTGTTCTATCAAATCCATAGGATATTACAGATGCCTGTTGAATCAAACCTTGCTTCCAACACAAGTATCTAAAATCAGCCACTCATCTTCGTAAATAGATTATGAAGGTTTACCAACAACCCATTTTTGAATTGCCTAGTTTACAGTATGTAATAGATTCGGCCCAACATTTTTAAGTTTACCCTAAAATTTAAGTTTCAGATTCTAGCCATAAATGTTAACCTTTGTGTTGTCGATTGTCTTCTCAGCCACGGGATATCCAAATAAGAACACCTGCTTAATCCATGTAGTGTTTTATTTCCTATTCATATACAATATTTAAGTAGTGTTTTGTTTATAATTATATTAATATTAAAGACTTGCGCTTTTGTGCGTCCTCCCGCAGTTGTTGAGAAAAATAATGCTCCTAAATCATAGCGCGGACATCCAACTGTCAAATTCAATACAGATCGCGCCGTAAGCTGATTACCAACTGCGAGGGTACGTTCACAATTGACAATATTTCATGTTCTTAAAGTTAATTAATATAATATAAAGATAATATAAAATGATGATAGTAAGATAATATGGAATGTTCATAAAAAATACAAAGAAGCTGCCACACCTTGCTTGGCTCTCCAGCGGGAGCTTTACAAAATCTAAACCTATACATTTTTGCGTCCGACTCTTTACTTTACTTACACTTTCTTTATTCTCACTTAGAGTTGAGTCCATTGTATCCACTTTGTAACCTAAGTGGCAGCTTTATTTAATTAAGCTCTCTCAATTCGCTAGCTGTTAGGGGTACGTATACGACCGGTGCAGTATCACCTCAGAGGACATTTTGTAAATTTTGAGAAATGACGTTCGAAGTGTCACTTCTTCTATGGAGCCACATAATCATCTCGTTTGTCGTTTATAGACCCTTAAGTGGTAAGAGCTAGCACTGATTTCTTTGGCAACTTTGGTCAGATTTCTGCGAAAAAGGTTTTGGCACCAAATTTATTTTTATTTATTTATTTTTTTCATGTAAAACCTTATAAATAGTCACAATTATATTGATCAGACACATGATTGATGAGTTACAATCGAAAATGCGTCGCAACGCTCGCCGGCTACAGCTGGTAAATGGTGGTTCAACGAAAACGAAACGAAAATACAACAAAAAGACTTCAGTGAATTATGTTATTATTTTTTATTATGATAGAAGGATCTTTGACAATTATGTGTGCAACAAAATATCGGTTAAATGCTCGCCAAGGCTTCGGTGGCATACCTCTATACGATGGTTCACATTTTCAATGACTCTGAGACATAATTGAGGTTCAAAGTCGTTAATGTGCCGAACTATCTCATCCTTTAGCTCTTGAATTGTTCTTGGCCCAAATGCGGCAATTCTGTTTGTTAAAGAATTCATTGAGGTGAAAGTGTGCCTCGTCGATGAAGATGATTTTCTCCCCTTCAGTATGTAAAAGTGAACGAAACTTAACAAAATTCAATGCGGTTCCCATAGTCGCAGTGTATCATTTCTGTGTATTTGGTCGATTGCTTAAACTCAAACACAAATATAGAATCTAACTCAACTTAATTTCACGATCGGAACTCGACCCTTCAATCCAATTCTTACACTCTAACTTATGCTCTTCTTATTCTTCTTTATTTGGCGCTACAGTCCGGGATGAACCTGGGCCTCAACCAACAAGCCTCTCCAGCTAGCACGGTCACTGGCTAGCTGTTTCCAGTTTCGCACGCCAAGTTGGTTGAGGTCCTTCTCCACCTTGGTGCGCCACCTTAAACGCGGGCCTTCTCTGTTGCGTTGTCCCACGGGTTCGGAGTCGAAGACTCTCCGGGCCTGAGCTGAGTTGTCCATACGCTCTACATGGCGTAGCCATCTTAGGCGTTGGATCCGAAGACGAACGACTCATGTCGCTGTACAGCCCTTACAGTTCGTGGTTGAATCTTCTCCTCCAAAAACCGTCAACGCAAACAGGACCAAAGATCGCACGCAGAGCTTTTCTCTCGAAAATACCAAGGACTTCCTCATCCGCTTTTGAGATTGTCCATGCCTCCGCGCCGTACAGCAGGACTGGGATGATCAAGGTCTTGTATAGGGTCAGCTTGGTCCTTCGAGAGATGGCTCTACTACTCAAATGGATCTTGAGCCCATAGAAACAGCGGTTGGCAAGAGTTACTCTGCGTTTGATATCGGTACTGATGTTGTTTGTACTGTTTACTGCGGAGCCGAGGTAGACGAAGTCCTTGACTACCTCGAAGTTATAGATGCCCATTGTGACGCTCTGTCCAAGACGTCGATGTTGTGTGTCCTTTCTTGATGAGAGCAAATACTTTTTTTCCCTCATTCACTGCTAGACCCATTTTAGCCGCCTCCGCCTCAACGCCAGCAAACGCCTCATTGACGGCTGGCTGTGTTCCGCCAATTACGTCAATGTCGCCGCGTATGCTAACAGTTGTACGGACTTCTGGAAGATCGTGCCTCTAGTGTAGGCGTGTGAGTCTTGCACGATCTTCTGCAGGATGATGTTAAAAACATCACATGACAGCGCGTCGCCTTGTCTAAAACCTTTTTTGACATTGAAGGTCTCGGTGAGTTCGTTAGCGACCTTGATGGAGCACCGAGAATTCTCCATCGTCATCCTGCACAACCTGACGAGTTTGGCAGGAATGTCAAAACTAGACATGGCGTTGTATAGCTCGTCCCTATGCACGCTGTCATATGCGGCCTTGAAATCGACGAATAGGTGGTGGGTGTCAATTTGCATTTCTTGGGTCTTTACCAGGATCTGCCGTAGTGTGAAAATCTGGTCGATGGTGGACTTCCCTGGCCTGTAGCCACACTGATATGGACCTATCAGGTTATTTATAAACGGCTTCAGGCGAGTACACAAAACGGCAGAGAAGATCTTGTAAGCGATGTTAAGGAGATTTATCCCTCTATAATTGGCGCAGTCAAAGGGGTCTCCATTCTTGTCTCTCTTTTTATGCTCTACCTTAGAATTATGATGATACCGCAATACGACAACACCGCAACATGAATGGAAGTATATAATGCGAACGATCGTGTACCCTACAAGCGACTTTGCTTTTGGTTTGAAATTTGAATCGATTGCGGCTAAATTTGTCTGTTTCTCACCCTTTCTTACACATGTACTTCCAATACCCAAAACATTTAGAACACGAAAATAAAGTAATTTGAACAAAAACTGACAGATAAAAGAGATTACGGTAATGCTTGCAAATGCGATGCTGTCGACTCCCCGTCTCTACGTATCTACTACAAGTCGCCTTAAGTTGATATAAGTCTCCAGGTGTCCGATCATTATATTTATTTACTTAACTTACATTTCTTACTGAGTAGGAGGGTTCCGCCCTCATGAAACGATTTTGAAATTCAATAATCGACCTATGTACATAACTTATTGATTACGAACAGCATCTCATGTAAATATGCGTAAATGCATTAGATTGATCATGCCCACGTAAAAATATTCAAAAATTGCTGAATGCACTCAATTGTTTATTTTGACAGTTGACTGTGCCTTTATAAATAGACTAGCTGTACCCGCGACTTTGTACGCGTAGACATTCGAATTTCCTGACGCGATGCCTGGTGAGATTACGTTCATGTTTATGAGTTCAGCAGGCATTTTGTCAGCTCTTATGACAATTCTATGATCGTCCTACGGCATTCTCACCAATGCCGTCTTAAACAGCCAGCAATCCGTTATGCTGATGAAAATAAACTTGCAAGTCAGCAATTATTTCTCGAGAATGGTGCGCGTTTGATCAATTTCGTCATTGCAATTCCCACGAAAATATATTTAAAAAACGTGTGGACACATCAATGCCGACAATCTAACTTGATGAAGTGATGATCCATTTGGATTTTTCTTTTTTTGCGCGAGGGTAGGTGAAGATCTTCAAGAGATACTATGGGGACCGTTCCAACATAACGAAAGGGATTTTTACACAGTAAAAACACCCCCCTTCAAATAAAGTATTGACATTGAGAACATTTTTATGAAGTACAAACATAAACAGTTAGTGTGCAAATTTTCATTAGAATTAGACTTAAACGGATTTAAATAAAAGGCGAACATATGTACATGTGCATACAACCATTCTTTTTTAAATAAATAAATTATTATAAGTTCATATTAAATATACATTTATGTATTTACATACTTCTAATGTAATTGAAAATCGGTATGTTATATCTAGACTATTACAAATGTTCATACCTGTTATTGTATATATGCATTTGTGTACTTAAATAATACGTACCTACATAGATGGTATTTTTGCAGCTAGAGCACTTCTTTGTATACAACATTTGCGGTTGTACGATTTGGCGTTAATATCTTCAAATTTTCCTGCTTATTTACTCGTGAGCAGGCTACGTATAGTTGCCCATGGGAAAAGCAATCATTGATCAAATCAATACCGGTAAATTTAACTGTTTGACCTTGAGCCTTATTGGTGGTCGCCGTGGCGTTGTGGGTTAGTGCGTCGAAACCTACGCAGAGGGTACCAGGTTCGATACCCGAATTTACCATCCATCATAATTCACGGCTCCACCTCTTTCGAGTCACTAACAATGCTCAAAGAGTATTCCTGTCTAGAAAAAGCTTCTCAACTTCGCCGTTCGGAGTCGGCATTAAACTGTAGGTCCCTGCCACGCGTGAAAGAACAATAGCACGCACAACACACGTGGTTGCTGAGAAGCTAGGCCCA
The DNA here is from genome assembly GCA_964034865.1 of Eristalis intricaria. Taxonomy (NCBI): domain Eukaryota; kingdom Metazoa; phylum Arthropoda; class Insecta; order Diptera; family Syrphidae; genus Eristalis; species Eristalis intricaria. The sequence goes on from OZ035873.1 coordinate 126,836,965, forward strand.
GGTCCACCTCGGACTGTCGCGCCACCCATATTATTATTATTATTGAGCCTTATTGATAGTCATAACTTAATTGGAAACTGCAGCATTTTAAAAAGAAATGGATAGTCCGAAGGTATCATCAGTATTCGTGGAATAAATACATTCTCATCTGTGCCTGGTCCTCTTATAATAATCGCTTCAATTACATTAGGTCTTAAAGGTGTTACAAGTAACCTTGTTCCATTGCACAGCTTTGGAGGACACACATGTCTAAGCAAAATTATTGGCACTCCAACTTTTGGTAGTCCTGCTGGATTCGTAGAATTTAAAAATTCTGTTGGAAAATGTACCGAATCATCCGTATTTACCACGGTGTCAATGGATCGATAAATTTGTACGTCACCGTTGATCTTGCTTACAATGAATTCATTGATTCTGGACTCTGAATCATTTCTTGGAGCCAGAATAGCTCTTTCTCTGAACCAAGAAGGGGTCTTGCTACTTATATATTGACTTAACAACTTCTTTAGGAATTTTAACTGGTCACTTTGCTTCCTCGATAGTGACGTGGATGCCGCTGCTATTATGATCACAAATATTCTTCTGCTGGGCATGAGAACCTTCATTCCTCACAGAGTGAAGAGTATCAAGCCCAAAGCAAACGCATGGTATGACTCGAGCTGTAAAGAGGCTATTAGGATGAGAGAGTTGAATTTCCGGACATACAAAGCCAACCCTACTGAGGAAAAACGGAAGAAGTTTAAACGGGCCAGAAATGACTACAATGCAACTATCAGACGTGTGAAATACTCTTATGAGCAGAAGTTGAGGCAAAAAGTGCTACTATGTCCCAAGGGTAGCAAAAACTTTTGGTCATTTGTAAAAAACGTAAAGAATTCCGCTTCGTCTTCAATTCCCACTCTCATTTACAATGACTTTCCAGCTGTCAGCTCTTTAGACAAAGCTAATCTCCTTGCGGCTCATTTTGCAGCTAGCTCAACACTGTCAGATTCCAATTTGTCTCCACCTGTACTTGAGAGCGTTGATTTCACCATGGGACAAATCCACTTCCGCACTCGTACAGTTGCAAGAGTACTGAAAGATCTCGACGTGCACAAATCCGCTGGCCCGGATGGTATTCCCCCTATACTTCTGTGCTGGCAAAACTACTGCGTAAGCTTTTTCATCTATCCTACTCTTTAGGTCTCTTTCCGAGCAGATGGAAAACAGCATTTGTCCAGCCAGTCCCTAAAAAGGGCGAATCTTCGGCACCCAAATCGTACCGACCCATGGCACTTACGTTCCTTCTTTCTAAGGTCATGGAAACGCTGATAAATCGTCAGCTTATGAAATATCTTGAATCGCGGAAGCTTTTTAATGACCGACAATATGGTTTCCGCAGCGACAGGTCCACTGGTGATCTGATAGCTTATCTCACCGAAAAGTGAAACCAATCTTTGCACAATTCAGGCGAAAGCAAGATCGTTGCGCTTGATATTTCTAAAGCATTTGACAGAGTTTGGCATCAAGCTCTCTTGTCGAAAATGCGTGCCTGTGGTATCGATGAATCTCTTCTTCTATGGATTAGAAATTACCTTTCGAACCGTTCAATTCAAGTTGTTTTGGATGGGTTCAAGTCTGATATCCACCAAATAAATGCTGGTGTTCCCCAAGGCTCAGTTCTGTCTCCGACACTCTTTCTCATTTTTATAAATGATCTCTTGTCTGCTACTTCTAATTCAATCCATTCCTTCGCTGATGACAGCACCATTAGCTTTTCATATTAGTTCCTAGACTCACGACCCCGCCCTTCGGCCGTAGAATTGGGACGGCAGCGTATGTTAAGCACGTTGAATTCCGATCTTGACAGCATAATTAACTGGGGAAAAAACAATAGAGTGGAATTCAATGCTTCAAAAACTCAATGCTGTCTGCTGTCACTCAAGCGAACCCTTGATAATCAGCCATTATCCATGAATGGCGCTTGTGTCGATGAAACCGGAAAACTTTCCATCCTTGGTATGTGTATCAACACAACACTTAGTTGGAGCGATCACATATTTGAGGTCGCCAAAAATGCTGCGAAATGTTTAGGTTTTCTTAATCGATGCAAGAAATATTTCCCCCCCTTCTGATTTGGCTTTAATTTATAAGGCTCAAGTGAGCTAGCCAACTGCATTCCTGCTCACCATGAATTCACCCGCAATACTCGTCTCGCCAGGAATGCCCATCAGTATACCAATTTAAACACAGTTGAGTTCGCTGGGTTGTAAGTAACGGAACACGTCCGCTCTCGTTCAACTTTATTTTCGAACTGCCTTATTTTCTAACATATTTCCAATTGCCACTAACCTAGGATAATGCGGATGCACATGTCGTCGAGCATTATCTCGTTTTCCATATCCTATTACATAAGTACTTAAAACGTATGGGTATGAAAAGAAATCAAACCCGTGATTTATGAGGGTAGGACCCTGTCCGGTCTGAAGAACATTAAAAAAATGAATTTATGGGTTTTCGTAGTTTTTTAAGAATTTAAATTTGAAACTATCCCGATAACAATTTTACGAGTATGAACATTTGTCCGGGAGATGAAAGATGTAATGCAATATGAAAAAATTAAAAGTAAACATTAACTTACCCTTAAGCCTACTTTCGGACGCACAGTTAAATTCAGAGACTCGTTCTTCAGCCGCACTGCACGTATATGGAATGCCCTTCCCAAACTAATATTTCCCACAGACTACAACCCGCAGATATTTAAGACCAATGTGCACAGGTACCTCCTCTCCCTTTCTTCCTCTATACCTTCGGCCCGTGCTGTGTCTTGACCCCGGACACATAAGGGTATTAGCAATCCCTTGAGCACGCGCAAATTATAAAAAAAAAATAGAGGGATATATCGAATCCACCAATTCATTAATATCTCTTACTTGCTTCCCAACGGAAAGAGTAACTTTACCATTTTCTTCTCGTACCGTACCATTTCCAATTTGCAGAAGCATATTCGCAAATGTTTCAGCATCGACATCGTTATGCAAATGAACTCGCATATTGTTTAATTAAGGTTAAGCCAATCAAAAGCCCAAACTCAAATTCTTCACATAAGACGCTTTTGCTTAACGTCATTAGTCAGACTGAACAGAAATCGCTGCTATAATAATATGGGTGACACTACAGCCCGTACAGGGCCACAGCCTAGCGTTCATAGAATTATATTTCCAACCTTAAAATTTTTCGATAATTTCCTACTTCGTTTTGTAACTTGTACAATTTGAAAAGCAAATTATTTTTCGAAGTGGCAATCATACCCCCATCCACAGGCAACTGCCCAATTGTTCTGAAATTCTTAAAAACTAGTCATTGGGCCAAAACGACTTTATTTATTCAACAAGCAGCATCTCCAAGATACTGGTATGCAGTAGTCTCCTCTGTTTTGATTCAGAACGGGGAGATGTGAAGGAAGACTTTTATTTCCCGGTTGTTTGGGTGATTGTAATCTTTTATTGCCGATCAATAAATCACATCCGAGATCGGACAGATAAACACACACGATCATTTCCATCAGCAGCCCGTAAAGATTTTCCATTCCAATAAAGCGGGAACAACGCACGTCCACGCTGATTACACACATTATTTCTTTTTTTGTATTTTTTCATTCAACAGGCGGAGACGGCGCTGATGTACGATGCGGTCCACTTGTTCTCGAAGGCCTTGCACGACCTTGACACCAGCCAGCAAATCGACATCCATCCAATATCGTGCGACGGCCAAAACACCTGGCAGCACGGTTTCAGTCTGATAAATTACATGAAAATTGTCGAAATGAAGGGTCTGACGAACGTCATCAAGTTCGACCACCAGGGTTTCCGCACCGACTTCGTCTTGGACATAGTCGATCTGGGCTCGACGGGTGTGCGAAAGATAGGAACCTGGAACTCAACACTCCCCAACGGCATCAATTTCACGCGGACATTTAGCGAGCAGCAGAAGGAAATCGAAGCCAACCTGAAAAACAAAACGCTTGTGGTCACCACAATTCTAGTAAGTGCTCGGACAGTTTAGGCGTGTCCAATTCAATTTGAAATTCAAATTCAATTTACTGTAAACGAACTGCATTCCATCATCACGTAGAGCGACCCGTATTGCATGAGGAAAGAATCGGCGGCTACACTTACAGGGAATGATCAATTTGAAGGATATGCGGTGGATCTTATAAGTGAGATATCAAAGTCCTTGGGATTCAGTTATAAAATTCAATTAGTACCAGATCACGCCTATGGCAGCTATAACAAGAAGACCGGGTAAATTGAATTGAATAACTTTCATTTCCTAACAAAATTAACAAACGGCATTCCATCATATTCCGACAGTGAATGGGACGGTATGATCCGAGAGCTCCTGGAGCAACGTGCAGATCTGGCAATCGCTGATCTTACAATAACATTTGAAAGAGAGCAGGCTGTCGACTTCACGATGCCTTTCATGAACCTCGGGGTATCAGTCCTGTACCGGAAACCTGTAAAGCAGCCGCCGAACCTCTTTTCCTTTTTGTCACCGCTGTCGCTGGACGTTTGGATCTACATGGCCACGGCCTACTTGGGCGTCTCCGTTTTGCTCTTCATCTTGGCCAGGTAACTATGCTCGAATGTATGGAATGTGCCGAGAGAATCCTTACGAATCCTCTTCCGTGCAGATTCACGCCATACGAATGGCCATCGTATTCAGGGGCGCATGGCGAGAAGGAGGAGAGCCAATTCACTCTGATGAACTGCATGTGGTTCGCCATAGGATCGCTGATGCAACAGGGATGCGATTTCCTGCCTAAGTAAAAACAACCTCAATCCTTTTGATTTCTCGATCTCAGTGAACTCAATTGAATCGGTTTCCCTTCTATTTTGTGTGCATTTAAGAGCATTGTCAACCCGAATGGTGGCTGGAATGTGGTGGTTCTTCACCCTGATCATGATCTCGTCGTACACTGCGAACCTGGCTGCCTTCCTGACGGTCGAACGCATGGACTCGCCCATCGAGAGCGCCGAGGACCTCGCGAAGCAGACCAGAATCAAGTACGGCGCGCTAAAGGGAGGAAGCACAGCGGCCTTCTTCAGGGTATGCTTGTTTTCTTTGAAGCTCTGCGCCATGATAGGCCACGATTTTTTCCTTCGAAGGACTCACAAATATCAACGTACCAGCGGATGTGGAAGTTCATGGAAGCAGCTAGACCGTCAGTCTTCACCGCAAGCAACGGCGAGGGTGTGGACCGAGTCATCAAGGGAAAAGGTTCGTTGAATCGAGAGTGTTTGTTGATGCTACACATTAAAGTTCGATTTCAGGAAGCTACGCCTTTTTGATGGAGTCAACATCCATCGAGTATGTGACCGAACGCAACTGCGACCTCACACAAGTCGGGGGAATGCTGGACACGAAGGGATACGGAATCGCAACACCTCCAAGTAAGTGACTCCATTCGTCTTCGAAGACCATGATTCCCGTCGATATTTTCTTCCACTTACAGACTCGCCCTACCGCACCGCAATCAACGGAGTCATCCTGAAACTGCAGGAAGAGGGGAAGCTGCACATTTTCAAAACCAGGTGGTGGAAGGAGAAGCGCGGCGGAGGCAGTTGTCGGGTGGAAACATCGAAGTCCACATCAGCAGCCAACGAGTTGGGACTGGCCAATGTCGGCGGTGTGTTCGTCGTGCTCATGGGCGGCATGGGAGTGGCATGCGTGATCGCCGTGTGCGAGTTCGTGTGGAAGTCACGGAAAGTCGCCGTCGAGGAGAGGCTCAGTGCAATACTGCACGAATAGAAGAGACGTTCTTGGAATTACACTCACATTCCAAAGTGAATCACAGCCATCGAGATTTCTTCGAAAAAACCTGCACACCAGACATATTTTAAAAATAAAATCAAAAAAGCCAGGGAACCTTAACTGAGTGCTTGGCAACGTTTTAATCACCTAACTCTAATCATATTCGCGTTTATTTAATGGATTTGATGAGACGAAGACGAAAACCTTAGATGTTAACCTACAATGAATCAATGTGTTTACAACATTTAGTGACAGATTAAGATTTTTGTAACTGTGCACACGGCGAGATGCAATCACATTGCTGTTCACATTAATCTTGTATTTCTCATGTGTATGTATTTTTACCAAACTTCGATTGTAACCGATAGACGTAAGCAAACTGATTACTAAGTGTTAGAGTTAGTGTGAGATACTATAGAATATGTTTGTAGTTAATGATGGATAATAAATCGAGAAGATAACATAATTTTTGGACGTTACCCAGGAGAAGAACGCTAAGAAATTTTTAACGGTCACACAGGGGTGCCGATTGGAGCGGTTAAGGTTTGAGCCCCGAACTGCGAACGCGAACTTTCAAAAACAAACATACAATAGTCTCCCTTGGTGCAGGGAACTAGGTAAACTAATTCCACTGTGTGACCACTATTTAAGTAAAATCTATGGAATTTCTATTGATTCTGAGTTTAACGGTGCATCGAAACTTAAGCTCTCACTGTGAAATTGGGCATAGAGATTTCAAAAGAACGTGCTGGTTCATGGGTATTTTGGTATGCGACAACTATGTCAAAATTGCATGAATTGGACTTCGAATTATTTCTGCGTCCACCGTATTCTTCAGATCCAGGCCCCTAGCGACTTTTTTTCTGTTCTCATACGAAAACTGCTTCCTGGAAGGATATTCATCATCATCATCTTCTGATCCGCATGATCCACTAAAGGGGTCGCTGAACCACGCACGAGAGATCTCCAGGCAACTCGATCCTCCGCCATCGACTCTAACTCATCAGAGGTTATGCCCAAGCGTAACTAGGCGAGCTTATGGACTTGGTCCAACCTTCTCATCCTGGGCTTGCTAAGTGGTCCCCATCACTTTCTTTGTGGATGGATGAGATGGTTGTCTCTTTCTCGACTTCCGTGGCGGGAGATTCCATCAGGTAGGCGACCACTTGGCAGACCCAGGATGGAAGGATGTTTATCGCCGATAAAGAGATATGTAAGGCCTATTTTGAAGCAAAAGACAAATCGTATTAAAACAACTTGCCCTCGATGGGAAATATGCTGAGTAATAAAATCGATTTAAGAACAAAGATGTGTTTTTCTTTGAAACGGTTAAAACTTTTCAGCGGAACTGTTATGTGCCGGAGGCTTGAGAAAATATCTGATCCTTGAACAAAAAACATTTTGATGTTGTCCGTTCCGTATGACGGCTCTGCAGAGACTATCCGTCCTCTCTCTGAAAGGCTTCACATGCAGTGTTGCCGTTGTAGCGATCTGGCGGATCTTGAAGACTCTCGGCGATTCTCAATAAAATAAGATCTAGTGAATTCTGGCAATTTTTCGCTACCAGACCTAGTACTACAAGCACTATACACAACATTTACAATAATCAATATACATGTCTGTGCTTTCTAAAAAGGTTTTTGGATTACGTGCAAATTTGACTAAACACTTTTGAAAGCGATAATTCTAATCCTGTAGAGTTGTTACACTCCTTGATGTCTTCTGTTCTTATTTGTAACAGAATAATGCTACCACCTGCTGCAAATTCCAGAAAAACTACTTAATTGTACAAATTGAAGATCACCTAATTCCAAAACCTTATTTAGGAAATCTTTTCTAAGCTCAATGGCTTTTGAAAAAAGTCAATTGCAAGAATGTAGTAACCCTTAATTGCATCATGATGGAAATTTCCATCGTATCAGCTGCGTTTTTTTGCAAGCGTATATACGCTTAAATTTCGATTTGCATGTAAAACGAGTCCTATATCCGCTTAACTTACTCATCATATCTATCGCTGCTTAAGGAATAAGCGCGGATAAAACAATGCTCCCAATCATTAATTTCTGTGTGTTCATTCCTGAATTCATTCACTCTTTGTTTAGGTTGCTGTATGTGGCTTACACCTGCAGGTGTGGTTGATGTATTAGATCATTTTTCAATTTTTTGGCATCCATAAGTATGCAATTTTTGGTATATCCAGAGTCTCTGCTATACATTGCGTTCATGTGTCGTAGTCGATTCCTTTCATTTGATGAACATTTTTTTATTTTATAATTATTAAGTGTTTTTGCTTTTAAAGTGATGGTCACGCTACACAGTCACAAAACGAAGATTGTGACCATCAAAGATCAAAAATCACCTTCCACGACTACACCACTGACTGCTTAGCAAATGTCATAAATGTCGTCGGTGCTGCTAAGATTTTATGATGAATCATTAAGCGCCGATGATCGTTTTTTTGTGGACTTCAAAGTTAGGCGTATATACGCTTGCAAAAAAAAACACAGCAACTGTTATCTTAGCAGATATGAACTGATCATTCCTCTGTATCTTGTGTTTGGATAAACGTGCAAACTCTTTGGTCCTCTAAGTAAAGTAACTTGTATTTTTGATATACATATAAAAGTGATAATAAGTGAAATAAAGGTTTGTTTTAATTGTTGGGGGTGAGTCGCCGTGGCGTAGTGGGTTAGTGCGTCGACTACTACGCAGAGGGTGCCAGGTTCGATACCCGAATTTACCACCTTTCATATTTCACGGCTCCACCTCTTTCGAGTCACTGACAATGATCAAAGAGTATTTCCGGTCTAGAAAAATCTTCTCAAACTTCGCCGTTCGGAGTCGGCATTAAACTATAGGTACCTTCCACGCGTGAGAGAACAATAGCACGCACAACACGAGTGGTTGCTGAGAAGCTAGGCCCTGGCTCTCTACTGGCTGTAGCGCCACCCATATTATTATTATTAATTGTTGTATTTATTTCCTTTGCAAGCGAAATCGAAAAAAACTTTGTTTTGTTTAATTTAACGGAAACTTACATCACTATGCAGTATCCCACTTTGTGTACTTTTGGCAAAAATAAATTTGCAATAAATTTTTATCTGATTATATTTTTAGACAATATGGATAATAGAAACATAAAAGCTTATTTGGCTCAATTAGAAGACGGTCTATCAGAAGATGATTTTGATACCGAAAATTCTGACGACGAGAGCCATGATGCAAAAGAAATTGCAGGAGGAAACTGACGATGATGATGAGGTAGATAAAACTGCTCCATCTGATCTTTCTCATATAGAAGAGGACACAACGGAAAACCAGGGACTTTCTGACCCAAGTACTTCAAAAAGTTTATCCCCGTTTGTTTTTGAAAAAAGAAAATTAATATGGAAAAAAGGAAATATGATGTATGATGAAAACAAAATTGTATTCTTGGGACATTCTTCGGCTTCAGATGAGATATCAAATCTAGAAACCCCATATCAGTTGGTTTTGCTTGCACAATGTCGAGTATAGACTCGATTTGAAAGCAACAGAGATCTCTTCGTTCCCCAGAACCGGGTCGTATCTGGATCTTCTACTGCTAGACTCAAGACTGCAGCTGACAGACACAAACGCACAAACGGTAAACTGTTTGAACACATTCGTGTACCTCAGTGACCATTGCGGACTCAGTGCCGAAATAAAAATCCCCAACGATATTGCGGAATTAGGAGAGTATGTTCAAACGTACACCTACAATTACAGTAGAGCACGATGGACACGCTTCTCCAGACAAATGACGAGAGCACTCTCTTCGAACGCGCTCCACATACCGTCCAATAGAAACTTGTCAAACGAAGAGATTTACATGTATCTAATTCAATTGGACGAGACAATTAAACGAACCATGGACATTACTATACCTCTGTATACACGGACAAACAACGAAAACTTGTACCGCAATGCGACTATCGACGCACTCCACCAACGTAAAAGTAGACTCCTGTCAAGATTAAAAACCTCGTACAGGCGGTTAACTGACAGACGAGACGAGGAAGTTAGGACACTGAAATCGCTCATCAAAAATATTCAAACCTTAATTGTTCAGAATTACAGACTTTCTGTTAATTCGTACTGGAACGATAAGATCCGGGCTGTTAGATCAAGCAACCCGAGCATGTTCCCTCAGATAAATAAATTCTTTCGAAACAAACATAGCGATCTTCCGTGCCTTAAGCTTCCTAGAACGACGGACAACGAACGCATACTGACGACAGCAGGTATTGACCCAGACAACGCCGCATTCGACGATAACTTCTTTGTGGTCGAAGATCCGCAAGAAAAAATGGAGGTACTAGGCGCGGTCTTCCAAGAAGTGTATAAGGTGAATGAGAGCGTTCGCCCGAACCACGACTTGGATAACCGCGTACTGGCTAGCAACTCTCAACTTCGAGAAGACATGCAACAATGGCGATCTGAGAACACTGGCTTTGTCGTGTTCAATGATGATAACATGGCAGATAATGCCATCGCCGACGAAGGGGTTCATCCCCCGTTCATATCGAAGACAGAACTCCAAGCGGTCTCCGAATCATTAAAGAAGAAAAAGTCTGTGGGAATCGACGGGATCTCCAACATTGTGCTAAGACACCTCCCCCTGGAAGTTGTTAATATGTACACAATGCTGTTTAACAATGCTCGGAATAATGCACATTATCCGGAACATTGGAAAACTGCGATTGTGCAACCCATATCCAAAAGAAGAAAAGATTCTTCGAATCCTTGCAACCTCCGGTCAATTAGTCTCCTTTCGAACATCAGAAATGTATTCGAGAAGGTGATCAATAGAGCCTTGATCAACTGGACTGAGGACAAACATATTATTCCGGATAACCAATTCGGTTTCAAAGCGGGGACTATTCATGCCGCGTCGAAACTGGTGTCGGATATCCAATGGAACAAGAGTCAGAAACAATGTACGGGTGCCTGCTTGATCGATCTGGAGAAGGCCTTTGACACCGTATGGTTAGAAGGTCTTTTCTACAAGCTCAATCGGCTAGGCATAAGCAAACCACTGCTGTACCTACTGTGTAACATGCTTACCGGTAGACGGTTCGTAGTCAAGAATGGCAACGTGACCTCGACAGGTATATTCCAAGTTAAAAATTGTCTCCAACAGGGTGCCGTTAATTCGCCGATCCTGTTCAACATTTACTTGAGCGATCTGATAAGTTCTCTTCCTCACGTAATTACGTATGCCGATGACTTGATCGTGTACTACTCGTGTACTACTCTCACGCAGGGTGACTTCGATTCATTCATGAGAAGTTGCGATGACTGGAAGTTGAGTATCAACTTCCGGAAGTCGGAAACCATTCTATTCAGAACGCCGTTATATAAGGCCTCGGCGGATACGAAAAAGAATTGGCGGAAATTCTCAATCGTTGGAAGACACGGGGAGCCACTGGCGCAAAAGACTGTAGTCAGATACCTGGGGATCTGGCTAGATCAATATCTATATTTTAACAAACATGTAGATGCTGCTCGGGCCAGGGCCCGAGGCGCATTTGCCCTTACAAAGAGACTGTTTTACAACAGCCAACTCGATGCGAGGGTGAAGGTTATCTGCTACATGGCCCTCATCCGCCCAATGATCACCTATGGCTGTCCCGTGTGGTTCAACGTGAGTGCAAGCTTGATGGAAAAGATTCGGTTGTTCGAGAGGGCTTGTCTTAGGGCTTGCCTTCGCCTTTATCGAACTCCAGAGTCCCAGTACATAAAATACTATTCCAATGAGGTCTTATACAACAGGGCAAACCTGATAAGAGTAGACAATTTCATGTTGAAGTTGATTCGAGGTCATACTGCTAGACCGATGAACTCGTTAAATAACTTGATGTCAGGGGCTTACTACCCCAATCCAGAATACCACGAAAGGGTACGGTACAATGGATTCGTTCCCCCAGAATCCTTTCTCCATTTAGACAAGAACGGACTGTTACAAAATCTAAATGCGGTACCGCTCATCTTCCACATAGACCGTTCAACTGTGGATGGGCGACTCAAGGAGGGCCTTCTCCGCTTCAGTACTACGGTATCAAGGAGAGATGTTCGGGATCTTGCATTGCAATATCGAAAGTTCTGGTGGCTGGGGAGAGAGGGAACTCCCTCGTCGAACACTTTAGACCCGGGGTAGAAAGGGTAGCCCGTATCCCCGAATGAGGGACCAGTCAGGACCGGTCACTGTCTTGCAGCAATTAGATGCAAATTTATAAGCTGCAACCTACGACCGGCCTACATAGCCTAGGGTAGTTTTAAGGTAAATAAAAAAATAAAAAAAATAGTATTCACATGCGTACACTATTGTGTACCTATGTGTATACACTGTATATAATAAGTACACCAATATACATATGTCTATACATTCATATATACATATGTATATGTATGTAGCTAAGCTTAAGTTAGTTTAAGTTATTTTTAAGGTAGTGTGTAAGTTAGCATATAAGTTTTAAGTAAATACAGTTCAGTAATTAAGTTTTTTGCTTCAATTTTTCTTAATATTAAGTTGTACAGATAAAGTAGTATTCTTTAAATGCATGGATTTTTAGTTTAAGTCGAAAGACATAGGATAAGATTAAGTTAAGCTTAGAGTGCCCGCCTAGGGCCAGTAGGTTATATGTATAGTAATACTGTTCGTCCAACTAGTTTTAAGCATTTTTGTCTAGTATCTAAGTTTGTTATGAATATGAAATAAAAATTAATTTAAAAAAAAACCCCATATCAGTGTTTCTCTCACTTTTTTACAGAAGATTTTATAAACCAAATAGATGTGCAAACCAATTTATACATAATCCAAAGCAATCCTAATTCATCTACAAGTTTCACGGAATGTGATTTCAACAAGTTCTTTGGTATCCTTTTGTATATGTCAGTACAGAAATTTCCCAGCACTAGATCGTACTGGACGCCAATGTTTGGATATGATCCGATTTAATCTACAATTCCGCTTAATAAGTTTGAAATAATAAAATTATCTTTGCATTTGAACAACAATGAAGATTATATGCCGGTAGGCCATCCAAAACACGACAGGCTTCATAAAATCCGTCCTGTAATTGAGCATCTAAATGAGAGGTTTGCCACAGTGCCAATGAACCAACGGCCTTCCGTAGATGAACAGATGTGCTCCACAAAGATAGGGCACTATTTAAAGCAATATTTGCCCAATAAGCCCCACAAGTGTTGATTTAAGTTGTACGTTCTATGCAATTTAATGGGATATGCTTATAAGTTTGAGATTTACTCTGGACAAGAGAATTCGGCAAGACTTACAGATGAGAGATCTTGGTGCGACAGGAAATGTTGTTGTTCGCTTGCTTCGTGAAGTACCAAAAATGCAGAACCATATCATATATTTTGATAATTTTTATACTTCCCTACAATTAGTATATTTTTTGGCTAAGCAAGGCGTTCATACTGTGAGAACTGTGCAGGTAAACAGAATTCCGAATAATAAATTGCCAGAAAAAAAAGAATTCATGAAGAAATGTGTACCAAGGGGAAGTTACGAAGAGAGAGTTTCTACACATGATGGCATAGATGTGAGTTGTGTAACTTGGAAAGACAATAAGTTATCTACGTATGCTGGAGCACTGCCTGTGGCTGAAATTAAAAGTGTGGAGTCTGAAAATTCAAAAAAGCCGAACTGTTACAATCTAAACAGCCTTTATTTGATTGAACCCCGTTGCCGGTTAAGGTCAACGTATTTATACACAAAAATGCATTTGACGTTGGAGACTTCAGGTCGCTCAACTGATCAGCTGGTTAGCACTTTCCAAGGCAGAAAGGGATAGCAATATTTACTTCACATAATGGCACAGTGTGTGGTGCAAGTATTCTGTTCAATGATTGTTTTTCTTCTACAAAAGATATGACAATAAACAAAAAAGAAAAAATTGGTATAACTTGCCGTTTTATTGTCCAAGATTACAATAAACACATGGGGGGAGTAAACCTCATGGAAATTTTTTTGGGACGAAACCACATAATAATGATCTCTAAAAAATGGTACTTGCGTATTTTTTTTCATTTGTTTGATTTAGCAGTTATCAATTCTTGGATTATCTACAAAAAAAAATGCTCAGGAAGGAAATCAAGCCACAAAAAGTCTGCTTACGTTAAGCCAATTCAGAAACGAACTGGCCATTGTGCTATATAAGAAAGGAAGCTTTACAGATGCAAAAATGGGTCGTCCAAGCAGCAGTACCATTCAACAAAAATTAGAAGCAAAAAGAAGAAAAGCTTCTGCAGCTCCTCCACCTCCTAAGGACATTAGAAAAGATGGTTTCGAACATTGGCCTCAAGTTGGCAGATCACTCAGGTGCAAATACCCAGGATGCAAAGGACATTCCGCAATCTCATGCAGTAAATGCGTAATTAATATGTGCCTTAATAAAAATAATAATTGTTTTTTGAACTACCATCAGAAATAAAAGTGATACAAAGACGTTTTATTTTTTTCATTTAGTACTGAGCTAAGCATCCATATTTGCTTGATGATGGAAATTTCCATCATTACTTGTTTTATACTATTTATTTATAAGGGGATTTTTCATTATAATTTTTCTTTAATCTGGAGCTCAATTTACATCACTGAGATTTTTTTCAGAGAAAAAGAAAAAATCATGCAAAGAAGGGATAAATGCTCATTTCACTGTAAAGCTGCCGTCAGAAATTCAACATAGTATAAACCAAGCAATTATTTTGCTCTGGAGAAAATTATGGTTTCTTGTGAAGAGAATGCTAAACGCACAGAGCAAAGACTATTCTATAATTGGACTGCCCAAGCTTCGATTTGAAGATGATAAGATAGACAAGCTTTTTCAGCAGTGGCTCAAAATAAGCTTTATTAACAGAGACACCACAGGGGATACTGTTAAGTTTTATACTATTAAGTTGTGAAATATTAAATTGAAATAGAAAAAAATATATTTTTTAGTTAAAATCGAAAAGACAAGCTTTTTCAGCAGTGGCTCAAAATAAGCTTTATTAACTGAGACACCACAGGGGATACTGTTAAGTTTTATACTATTAAGTTGTGAAATATTAAATTGAAATAAAAAAAAATATATTTTTTAGTTAAAATCGAAAAAACGAAAAAAGCGAATTATGATTCAAAAACTATTCAGGAGGCCGATATATCTACATCAAGAGGGTACAAGTTCTGTACTCTTTCCAGGTGCTGATCCACCCTCAATGCCCATCGGTACTATAAAAAGTCTACTCAAGCCAGAAGCGCTTACTCAAGTGAATTGTAGATGGTCAGCTGGCACAGAATGCCTAAGTATCAAACAACTATGGACTACGCTCGATACTAAACTATCGCTTAGCGTATTCAAATTGAGCAGACCGAATCTTCGAACTCTTATTAGCGTTATAACAGGACATTGCGCCATTGAAACTCACGGCTCTAGAATATGCCTTCCCTACAACGACTTCTGTAGAAGCTGCAGAGACGAGGATGAAAAAGAAACCATTGTACATTTGTTATGCAACTGCAATGCTCTCACATCCCGTAGATTTAACCTTCTGGGAGCTTACTATTTCGATAGCCTGGCTGAACTAAGCAGCTTTAAAGTCAGCCATCTTCTTCGCTTTATTAAAAGCACTAACTGGTTTCCGGAATAGGTATCCATCCGGTCCGTGTGGTAGAACAATGAGCCTACGCTGGCCTTAATGTAGCTGCTGTCTTTCCGTACAGCAGGCAGTAACTTCAACCTAACCTAAGCTTTTTTTGTGGGATTTTGGCGGCTGGCTCTTGCATTAAGACATTATTTTTAAGAAAATTCTTTGAGACTTCTGACGCAACCTAGATCTTGTTCACAAGATTCAAGAAGAGCTAAGTGACACAACAAAATTGCATTTATCTATGTCTCTTTTCAGTTACAAAAAACAACCTGATCAAGAGTTTCAATCCCAGACTGCCGGAATAAATAAACTCAAAACAAGGCTGAACTTTTTTATTAAATCATTGTAAAATAAAGCTTATGGTTAATTTTGGAAGTCTAAAAAATCTGTCCTACTAATTTTTCAAAATACTCCCTATTTATGACTACTGTACTAGCCTAGAGCATTTCTCACCAGCAACGCTGTGCCTGATTGTCTGAAAACAATTCGAAGCCGGTGATTACATTTTTGTTTTTCTTCTTCAGTCTTCGGGCTTACTGGCCATCACAACTCCATTCCGTGTCCATGCCGCTACTCCTCACCGTCGATGGTTGTTTTTCTGTTTCGATTTCCAATTTTCTAATTAAAAACGCACACCTGAAGCATGACATTTACGTCCGTCGTCAACGAAGGATTTCAAATGCCAAGACAGCTGTCAGTAATTGAATTCTAAATCACCGCACGAAAGCCCCCTTCGAAGGGTTTCAACCCGACGTGTGTCGACTTCAACGTTCAGTTTGTCAGTGAATCTTGTAGTGCGATGAAGTCGTTACTTTGGCTTGTTTTTCTTCTCACTTGCAGTGGATCTATTCAAAAGTCTTCGGCTAACGACTTTTCTTCGTTTTTGAGCTTAAACGCTTCATTGGGTAACAATGACACATCAGATTTTGACGTTTGTGAATTTTTGTGCGTTTTACAGCGGTTGTGGTTGATCATGATTACATGCAGCAGAAGGAATCGGACATCATGCTCAAATTTCAGAAAATTCTGTCGGATACTATACGTGAAAATCTCCACACGGGAGGCATCAACTTGAAGTTCTACTCGTGGAGCGAGGTGAGACTTAAAAAAGGTAAAGTCTACGCAAACCCCTATGGGAATCTTTCTGAATAGAACGTGTCACTCTCGTGCAGACTTTATAGCTGCTGTAACTGTTATGGATTGCAAGAAAACCTGGAACTTCTTCGAATCGATTCAAGTGAACACCATTCTGTTGTTTGCCATCACAGACTCGGACTGCGCTCGATTGCCTTCTGAAAAGGCTCTTATGGTAAAAGAATCGCATTTTGTTGAAGAACGCAACTCAATTTTCGCGCATAGATTCCAATTATAGAAAAGGGTGAGGAACTCCCACAACTCGTGCTCGACTTCAAAGTACAAAATCTGGTCAAATGGAAGACATGCGTGGTCCTGCTGGATTCATCCATCAGTAAAGAATGTAATCACTCGTATGACACAATCCCTGCTCATTTTTGTATTTAATTTTAGTGGACGAAAACTCTCAGATAATTGAAACATTAGTTCATGACAATTCGAACAATAAATTCCGTCCTATTGCACTGTACCTCTACACAATCGACGATAGCTCGCGAAGTCATCGAAGGCGTGCAATGATCAAGAAGGCTTTGATGGCGTTCACGAGAAATCGACGCAATCAGTTCATGGTGTTCACCAAATCGATTGAGGATGTCATGGAGGTGGCTGAGAGTTTGAACATGTTTCACATTCACAATCAGTGGTTGTTTTTTGTGCTACAAGACCATGATAACTCAAACTTTGAACCCTTCATTCAAAATCTACACGACGGCGCCAACATTGCGTTTGCTTACAATGCAACAAAAAGCAGTTGTCAGGTATGTTATTCTAATTTTTTAATATACAGTGGGCTCTCCCTAAGCCGAATTTCTCCCTAATTCGAAGTTTTCGCCATATTTTCTGTACATTTTCTTAAATCTTCCATACAAAAACGTCTGTCTAAGTCAAACTCCATCTAAATCCAACAGATTATGGTATCCCGTGACAATTCGACTTAGGGGGAGTCCACTGTATATAAGGCTGGTTACAATTTCTTAAGGGAAAAGTATCTATTTTGAGTTTCGAGTTTGAAGTAATTATTGGTGCTTCGGAAGTTTTTCCAGCTGAACACAAGTGTATTTGCCAAAGATATAGTTTATTTTGTTAGTTGCGGGCTTATTGACACACGCCTAATTCTGATCACCGAAACGAGGGATGTAATGAATTCTTTCACATGTTGTATGGCACTCTTCGTCAACTGATCCAGCCTTCCCGAATTTCTCCATTGATCTCTTCACAGTTGATGAATTGAAAAATGCAAACCATATTTTGTATGATATTTTCGAGATGTTGTCAGAAACCCCAAAATCAGAAATGAAGTATTACCGAAATGTCCGACCTCTCTCGCCTCTTACAAATGTTTGACAATTGTTGCTTATATCGATTTGTCAAACCAAATTGATCGCGTTATTTCGTTAATAACCGTCTTGAATATCTGTCAAAAAGGCATTCAAATTCGTCGACCATCTCTGTAATACTTCATTTCTGACCAAAGCTATCAGCTGTCAAATTCTTTGTCTTTCAGTGTTGCCAACAATTTACTACAAATAAATTTTGCGGCAACATTTTTATGTACATATTTTATTTTCCACTTTTTGTGACACCGACAAATTGAAATCGATCATGGTAGAAGTATAATAAGGTGTGCTTGACAGTTCTACAGAGTGCCTGACGTCATCGCGTAAATTTGTATGTCAACAGAAACTTAAGGGCGAAAACAAATGAAATTTGTTCGCACATCTATCTTCAAAACGAAAACGAACAACTTTTCGAAATGTCCAAAAAACGGGCCCTGAGTGATGTCATGAAACAAATATATGGCGGTTTTGATAACTTTTCCTGAACACCTTATTATCCTTCCAACATACAAATAGGCAACAACACAATGGAGATGACAAACTCTTTAAATTTAACTTTTTGTGTTGGTGGCTTCTTAAAACCGCCATTTTACAATTTTATCCTCTTATTATGGCTGAAATACAACAGTAGATGCGGCTGCCGATCTTATGTTACGGAGGGAGTGCGATGACGCGCTGCGTTGAAATAAATATCCAATTTAACAGCTGTTCTCTCTCTCTCATCTACTAGATGAAAAATATTGCCGCCTTTCTGTATACACTTGACTTTGAAATGACTTTTGTAGTTAAATTATTTTTAATCAGCTGTTTTCATCTCTCAAATGACACAAAATACTCTCAATTTGAGAGAAAGTCTGTCTCACAGCGCACCTCACCGTCAAAAAATAGCCAACATGTTCCATAATGATGTGCGATGGGCTTACGTTTTACGTTTTATTACTATTCTCTCATCTCTCTCGTTTTTTACTAACGCAGGCCGACGCTTGCGTTGAAAAACAACACCAGCGGAAACGCACTATTGTGTTTCATCAATTACGTGCTTATTTGGTTTCAAAGAGGAAAATAAAACAACTTTATGAATGGATTTGATAGTATGTGCAAATTTACTCAGATGCCACTTACAGTGGCCAACCTAAAGAAAATATTTGCCAGAATTGAAGAGCAGGGCCTTAATTGGAGTACTCCAGCTTTCGTTATCTTTTGCATAGAAGCACCTCCACACTGTCTTGTCTATCTTGTCAAATTTTCTAAGTGTTCAAAATTCAGTTTCGTGTTAAATGAAATCTACAGCGTATTCGAACTTTCAAGCTATGACATGAGCATGAGCAAGTTCTGCACACAAAACCAGAGAACAGAGATCTCTCAGCTTCTCATCATCGTCAAAACTTAGCTAAAGTTACTGCGGAACTTGATCACTTCTTGCATCTGCTGTAAATTCGAGTCAATGGCCTTGCAAGCGCTGGAATTGTGCACACAAAGTGAGTCAAAGTGTCTGTTTTGTCACTACAGCTAGAAATTGCACAGTTAATTAAGAGAGGCAATCTAAGGTTAGCCGTAAAGAAATGTGAGGTAATTTGGGCCTTAACTAGGTCAACTGGAATGTGTGCCTAAAATACCGACGAACTATGGCTTATGTCAGTTCTTCGGCTTTCTCATTTCCGAAAATATTACTATGCCGTGGCACCCAGATTAAGCTTTGAGTTATTCCGCCGCCGCAGCAAGTTCCCTACGGCATTCTTGGACCAATTTTGAGGTTATGGTGGAAGATGCAACAGTTTTGAGGGAAAAGAAAATCAATAACTATTCTTGCAATGTCGTGTTGATTTGGATAGGATGTGATTAGACGGCGCGCCCACCTAATGACAAGGATTTCCGCTTGAAAGTTCGAGAGTCTAGAGACTATAGAGATGTCTAGAGTATTAGAGAGAATGGGTATCTATGACACCGCAATTCATCTTAGAACGTTCTGTGCACACACTCAGGTCAGATGGAAGCCCGATACACTTGCTGCCCCAATATGATTTTGTAGGGAGAAGTAAGTACGTGTATTAATTGATCTAGTTTAGGTGGGATATAGGGTAAAGTACCCAGGGGCGAGCCCCCTTAAGGAAAGTTTTGAGTTCGTTCTTCTCTTAAAATCAATTACTTAGATGAATCAAAACAATTTTACCATTCCTAGAAAGCTGGATGTATTAATATTTGGTATAAATAATAACTTTTTGTAAGTATACTTCTCAAATTTAATAAATTTAAATAAAGTGGAAAATGAGACATGCGACAGTAACGAGCACCCCCTGTTCCTAGTTCGATCCCTTAGCGTTCCAGGAACGAGCACCCGATATAAATCATTGCGCAAAAATGAATTCATCGTTATATTACAGTAAATTTATTTAAAATGTGAAAAAAGGAAAAAATATTATTTAATAAATTCATGACAAAAAATTAACAAAAAACATTAAAAACGTTATATTTTCTTTTTGCGTCCATAAATATCAAATTTGATCTTGAATCTAAGACGATCAATCTAGGCCGGTCGGACAAAAATTGCATTGTCTTGGCTGTACAAATATACCTGATCAGACTTTTACAGATGAAATGGCATTATTTTTATATACATCAACTTTTATAGGAAAGCTTGGAATTAGTATACCTAAATACTTATCACATATTGCATAAAAACATTAATAAGAAATGCAATTAGTAAAAAGTCTATCTATATAAAATGCCGTATTTTAATTTTTGGTTGAAAATTGGCCGAGTTCGTTACTGGAACTTGATTATTAGTCAAAGTTTCTTGTTTCTTAAGAAATTTCACAAATTACACTGATTTTTTCTCACTTACGGAACACGACTGGACACTTTGAATTTTCCTTCCCAACTGAAAATGAATTACCTGAAAATGAATTGTACAATACAAAGAAAAGATATGACAGTTTTTTTCTGTTAAAATACGGTTATTGTCTGAAAAGCAGGGGCTTAGCTTTTGAACCAAATTCATGAAGGGGGTTCGCTATTTGAGGAGGGTGGGGGGAGAGGGGGCAGGAGGCAACTGTGGCTATACGGCCTTGAGTTTCATTGCCGAGACTCTCTGAGTATGATCGCACTATGCACGTCTGTATTTTTAATATTACGGTCGATAGATAGAATATGGAGCATGACCGATAGAGCGTAAGTGGGAGACATCCTTATGGCGCCAATGGTGCCTATATATGGCATTTTTTGTAACATGTTGTGTTTCGCAAGATTGTATTTTTTCTTAAGAGCTGACCACCAGACTTATGTCCCATAGGTGAGGATGGGACATTTTACACTTATCACCCGCCTTTGCCCTAAAGACTTGTTGTAGACATATATAGCTAAACTTGCCTTCCTAATCCACTGGTCTAGATTAGTTTCCCAGCTGAGTTTAGGATCTAGATAGATTCCTAAGTAACTACTTACATTTGGTAGGTATTCTGTAGTTGTCTGATATACATATTTTTTATATCGGATACAGGTACATGCATTATTCACGTTATTTATTAGAGATTTAGACAAATTTACAACCCTTCAGTCACCTCTCTTTTCAGGATCTATATTTTTTTTTTTTATTTTTGTTTATACTGTCAATTTTTCAAAATGATTTTGGCAGGAAACAATTGAATGCATCATGACAGAATTAGCTTTGGGATTTGTGTCTTCACTTTCGAAAGTGATCCGCGAAGAGGAATCGATCTATGGAGAGATTTCCGACGAAGAATGGGAGGCAATACGTCCCACAAAGAAGGACAAGCAAATTGAAATATTAAACTACATGAAGGTTCGTCAATAACTAATGCCCATCTTAATTTGAATCAAACCAAAAGTCCTTAAATTTTCAGGCTTACCTGAAGTCAAACAGTGTGTGTGCAAGTTGCTCTCGATGGAGTTTCAAGACGGCGATATCGTGGGGAAGAAGCCACGAAAGCCTCAAAGGAACACTTTACTCAGGTAAGCTCTCCAACTGTAAATTGATCTCAAAAGAGTTATTTGATTTTTCGTGAACTTTCGTGATAGGGATTTCAATTTTTAGACTTCTAGTCAAACTTCATAAGAAGAAAAGAGCATTTCCCAATCATGTTCAATCAAAGTTCCATCAAAATCCATCGAGCTCCATTAACATCCAAGCCTTAAAATTAATTATTTCATTGGGATGAACATTGTTTTCAAATTCTAT
The DNA here is from genome assembly GCA_964034865.1 of Eristalis intricaria. NCBI lineage: Eukaryota > Metazoa > Arthropoda > Insecta > Diptera > Syrphidae > Eristalis > Eristalis intricaria. Next base: position 126,859,099 of record OZ035873.1, read on the forward strand.
ATTTTTGGTTTAATTTGAATTTTCCTACCATATTTCAGTGGACTTTTATACATAGTCCCTTTAATTGCGCTCGAAATGTAAATGACGTCGAATTAATTTGACGATGACTTATATTGTGCCCACAGTAGCGTGGTGGGCATGTGCTTCGTATCCTAGCTGGGTATCTTGGTTCAATTCTCGACACAAAAAAATTTTATAATTCACTCTATGTCTCTGAAGCCACTGACAATGTAGAGAATGTATAGCTGTGTAGAAAAAAAGCTGTCAAAATTAGCCGTTCGGAGTCAACATTCCTCTGTGGTCCGTCTCTTTACTTCTGAGAGAGCAATATTAGGCTTAGGTAAGTATGTAGGTTGGTAGATAAACGTTCTTTGACCTTACAGCCGTGGCTCTCTGAGACCAACATGTTAGGTCCATTGTGCCCTTAGGAAATGTTTATTACCGTGTTATTCCGTGACCATGTTTTATTTAAGAATCTTAGGAGGTTTGTCTTTTCCATACCGCCCAGTCCTTCAACTCAACGAAGAAGCTTTTTTCCTAGGAACTGTCTTCTTTTCTTTGCTAGGGCTGGGCATTCTTCCTCGTCTCATCAAGCTTGTGCAGAACCCGTTGGGCAGTAAGTTCCGAGACAATACATGTGGACGAGAATGACTCCTATTAGCATGATCACTTAATTCAGATTAAAACTGATCAATGATGATGTTCTCTCTTTGCTAAGCGTCGGCCATGGAGCCCTTGCTATTGCTCCAAAGCCCAGACCAAGATAAAGGGTTCTATCTCAGTTAAGTATTTTTCCGTATGGAGCTAATCGGCGTGAATGCATAAGGAATTGATTCTCTCAGCCCAGATCACAGCCATTGCTTCTATCCTACTATGTCCTGGTATCCTGGTATCCTGTATGATATTCCACTGACGCTTGGTCTAAATAACCTCACCAGTTTCGATGTCAAAGTGTCCAATGGTAAGGTCTTTATTACCGCTAGACTATAAGAAAAGATGGTTATCGATTTTCCAGTTGAAGTAGTAGTCAAACAACACCAGTGTTCAGACTTTACTCCAAAAGGAGTAGATTCACTTCGTTTTTTACAATATTTTTAAATCCACTCCACCTTTTTGTTCACAATCAACTTCGAAATAATTACACCCGAAAATACTTGCCCCTTTGGACTTAGTACAGTACACGACTTTTATTATGTTGTGATCACAAATAAAGTATTACAGAAATGTCCTTCACTTCACAGCTGATTGCCCAATAGTCCATCTATTATTATTACTTTTTTGACAGATATTCAGTAAACAGGCGGATGTATACATATATATAATGTGAATGCAGTTCTCTGATTGGTCAATTTGGCTTGAGGAAACTATATAAAAAACAGTCAAAAATTGTAAGGGGCAAGAGAGGTAGAAGTCGTGCCTCTCGTTAATACTTCATATCTGGCTATCATTTCGGTTTCATCGAAAAAATGTACTCTTTGGCTACTATTTTCTATTATTTATTGTTTGTGAAAAAATAAGAAAACAATATGCCACAGGCAAACAGCAATCTTCTCACTGAAACACATCCGTCAAAACACAATACACACCAATCGTAAGCATAAATACTATTCTTACTACTAAAACTACTATTTTTTATAGAAAATGGTAGGATCAATTGAAACTGATAATCTAAATACTTCGAAAATGTTGGTTTTTCTTCGGTTTTTCCTTCAATCTACAGTGGCTCCCACGACTAATCGGATACGGAAAAGAAAAATGTTTGTCATATGATTTCTTCAAAAAAATGTACTGTGAGCTAAAAGCTTTATCACAATTTTATTTTATAGGAAAACACAAATTCATTTTATATTAACATAATATTATTTTAAATTATAAAACAAAAAAAATTGAGAAAAAACAAAACAACTTAACAATTCAACCTCTCACATATAATCGGACACTCAATGTTTGGTACTTTGTTGCGTACCCTTTTGACTTAATCACTTCCTCAAGGCGACGGGGCATTGAAGAAACAAGTTTAGAACATACTTCAGGCCTTATTTTTTGCCATTCTTCTTGGAGACCAGTCTTAAGCTACTGAATGTTTCTAAAATGTCTTTGGGCGTCGCAATTCATTCCATATGTGCTCGATTGTATTAAGGTCAGGTGATTGTGCAGGTGTTTTAAGCACATTGGAACAGTTATATAATAACCACGACCTAGCTGAATATAACGTGTGCTTCGGATCGTTGTCTAGGTAGAAGGTAAAATTGTCTTGTATTCCAAGTTTACTGACACTTGGCACCAAATATTGCTTCAAAATGTTGATGTATGCAATTTGATTAATTTTACCTTCTACAAAATGCAAATTACCAACACCAGCACTCCAAATACATCCCCATACCGTGACCGACCCACCACCATGTTTAACAGGAGCTCGGGTATGTTTATGGGAGAATTCTTTATTTGCTTTTCTCCATACATACACTCGGCCGTCTGAAGATTTGAGGTTGAACTTGCTTTCGTCCGTGAACAAAACCTAATTGATAATGCTATTTTCTCTAATTTTTCACTAAGAATTAATATATTTTCAATTTTACCTTATTCCAGAACGACACATCCTTCGTAAGATGTTCCTTAGCAAATTTAAGCCTTTCTTTCGTATTTTTTCCACTAATGTACGGCTTCTTTCGAGCTACACTGTATGTACTTCGAATATACTTCGAAATTCGATTTCTGAAGTCCGAATACCGCAAGACTCCGCTCGGTTTGACTCATCAGTATACAGGGCGATTCGTATTCTATTAGTACATTTGTTCCTCTCATTGTTTCCAGTCCGTGGAAAATTGTCTGTTTGACTGTTGCGCTACGCAGCTAACCAGCATTTTAGTATGGAAGTGTGACCGTACGGTTCTTCTCCCCAGAATCCTGCCTCTTTGAGGCTGAGCGCAGATCAGACTGCACTTTGTATGCAAATTAAAATTTGACTATATTTCTATAAATACACTCTTTTCCAGATGAAATCATTCCCAAGAATACATACGAATTCATAGACGTAGGATATTGGACGCCGATTTTGGGTTTCGTCACCACCGATGCCATCTTTCCCCACGTGGAAGAACTTTTTCGCAACATTACCCTCGATGTCATTACTTATCATGTAAATACTTATAATCATAACACCTATTTTAGTTCTTCTTTATACACACCATTTCCACGTTTCAGAATCCGCCTTGGCAAATCCTTAAAACTAACGAGAAGGGTGTCATTACGGAAGCCTCTGGCATCGTCATCGAACTGTTGAAGGAGCTGTCTCATAAGCTTAACTTTACGTAAGGCATCCATGCGAGAAACACAATATTTCCTTAGTGCTACCGTTGATATTTGCCGGCAGGAAAAAGGTGTTCTCATAAACTTCAGACGAACAAAGGACTTGACACCTTTTTTTAAATAAAACAAACAAATAAAACATTTGAGATATTTCAAAAACTTGATTATCGACTTGAAGTACAAAGAAAACATTTATGAATGGAACTCGACTTCGTTCATATGGCCACCGCGGGCGCGTTTGCAGTGGTCTATTCGTTGGACCCAATTTTCAACGACTCGGCCACACATTTCGGCACAAACGCCCTCTATTTCGCGACCAATGTTGTCTTTGAGTTCTTCCAACTTCGTCGGCTTGTTGGCATAAGGCAATGACTTAACCTAGACCCATAGAAAATAGTCAAGCGGCGTAAAATCGCACGATCGAGGCGGAAAATTGACTGACTCATTTCTTGAGATAACATGCTCACCATACTTACCCTTCAATAAATCGATTCTAACGTGAGTTGTGTGGCTTGTGGCACCATCCTGTTAAAACCACATGTCGTTCAAGTCCATATCTTCCTTTTTGGGCGGCAAATAATCGGTAATAAGGCGCGATAACGCTGACCATTCATAGTAACGTGACGATTGTTATCGTCGACGAAAAAATATGGCCCAATAACGCCGCCAGCATGCAAAGCGCACCAAAAACTGTTATTTTTTGTGGACATGTGGACTTTCACCCGACCAATAACGCATATTTTCCTTATTGAGCCAAAAATGAGCTTCGTCGAAAATTGGTGTTAACTCTCTTAAAGTTGCGGTCACCGACTTCGAATTTCGTAGAGAATTTGTATTATTTGCAGACGTTGCTCGTTCGTGTAATTTACCAAAAAGAAAATGTTAAGTTTACTGAATAAACTGACAGTGACAGTTTGATGATTAGTGAAAGAGTGCGTTCACAAATTAAATGCAAAGTTGTCAAGTTCCTATTGGAAAACCCTTTACATGTTCATTCATGCAGATGGACTATCGTACTAACTTAGGTGGCATGCAGTACGTACTGTCAATAAACGTCGATATTGTAGAGGACGCGAAAACCTTTTTTGGAATATTTTTTTTGCAATAGTTTTATTGGGATAGTTAAGAATCAAATTCCGATCCATTTCTGACATTTATGAATGATCAATGACTGAGGACAATCGTACTAAAGCAAGCCTTCAGACATTCTGCAGCTTGGCTGTGTTCAAAAATAAATGCGTTTGTACTAGCGTAGATTTCTGACGTTTATCAAAACACCCATACTTCCAAACGAAAAGCAATATGCATCATCTCATCCCTCCTTCAGTTGATAAGAAATAACTCTGTAAGGGAAGGACCAAGGGAACGCACTCTCTCTTTCAACATGTTAAAATATTTGCTTGGTACGGTTCGGAGTCAGAGAATAGCCGTGTTTTTTTAAAAAATCTATAAAAAGTGAAGTAAGATTTTGCACGTAAAGCACATACAACAACCTACTGCCTATAATATCGGCAGTAAAAAGTGACTGCCTATAAAAATTCAAGTTCGAATTTTTTTTCATATATTTTGACAGCGATTCGAACATATGAATTGTTTTCTTCATATATTCTGACATATAAAAATCAAAGCCACTGCGAATCGTTTTTTTGCATCTTACTTCACTTCACTATCGATAGCGATGAAAAAAAAAACGGCTAACATGTTTCCCTCGTTGCTTTCATTTTTCAACTGTAGTTAGAACCAGAAATTCAGTTTTATAGAGATATCCGACTTCGCAGCTGATTGCCTCCTAGTCCATCGACGAATTTGAGTGCCTTCTTGACAGACATTCATGAATTTTTGACGGTTATTCACGAAATAACGTGAATGCCGTTCTCTGATTACTCAATTTGGTTTAAGAAAACGATATAAAAAACAGTTGTCAAACATTTCAAGGGGCAAGAGAGGTAGAAGTCTGGCATCTCTGTAATACTTCATTTCTGGTTAGAACTCTACAGTGTATTATTTAGGCCCATCGCTTTGTATTGCTTGTATTGGAAGTGAGACCTCACTCGACGGTAGCACTAACGCGTCACTGTGTTCCAGACTCCATTTTGTTTTGATTTTCTCTTGAATTTCTTCCTTCCAACTAGGTATCAGCTGTACGATGCTAAAACTCTTGAGGAAGACATAACCGGTGCGAGCAATGAAACAGTAAGTAGCAGCGAGATTGTGAATTTCTTGCCCACTCTTAAATACGGCAATAGCTTCTTTGTTTATCCTTGTTCGGTCTATAATAATATGGGTAGCGCTACAGCCCTTAAAGGGCCAGGGGCTAGCTTCTCAGCAACCACTCGTGTTGCGCTATTGTTTTCTCACGAGTGGAAGTGACCTACAGCTTTTATGAGTGATATCTCTTATTTTCGATAGAATTTCGAATTTAAATTTCATTCTTGACGAAATCATATACAGTGGACTCTCCCTAAGTCGAACTCTCCCTAAGTTGAAACTCTCTCTAACTCGAACTTTTTCGCCATATTTTACATACATTTCAGTAAATTTTCCATACAAAAACCTCTCTCTAAGTCGAACTCCCTCTAACTCGAACAAATAATGGTATCCCGTGACAGTTCGACTTAGGGAGAGTCCACTGTATATACTTACAAATGTCATTCTTAACACTGTTAAGAAATGTTAGAGGGCCAGGGAGGTAGAAGTTGGATATCCTTATAGTAAGATTTCAACTCCACTTTGCCAGAGCCACAACCGCGTCCCTACGCTCCTCTACACTGCAAGACGGGCGTCTACACCCAAAGAAATATATATGCCAAGATAAATAATCTCGATACATTATTCTTTGCAAATGCCGACTCTCATTTAAACTCTAATTTAATCTCTCACCATTTTTAAATATGGCTGTAGGTAATTGACTGTGGCCGTGGCGTTGTTGGTATGTGCGTCGACCCCAACGTAATTTAACCTCTCTGCATGGGTTCGATTCCCTGCCGATACGACCAAAAATAACTCTACGGTTCCACCTCTTTCGAGTCACTGACAATGCTCAAAGAGTCTGTCTAGAAAAATCATCTCAAAAAGTCGGCATTAAACTGTAGGTCCCTTCCACTCGTGAGAGAACAATAGCACGCACAACACAAGTGGTTGCTAAGAAGCTAGGCCCAGGTCCACCTCGGACTGTCGCGCCACCCATATTATTATTATATTATTATTATTGGCAACACTACGGTAGGACGTGGGAGCGTAAGAGGTGCTCTTCGATATGTCAAAATACTCATGCCGTCTATCTTAGCTCTTAATTGTTTGTCTCGTGTACATTTTCAATCTTGTCTCTGGGCAGAGCAGTTGCGATCTGACCACCGACAAGTATCGTCGTAGTAGTGAGTCAACACTACCTTACAATGGCTAAATGTAAAAATGTCGCATTATTTTTTGATTTTATTTTGGAAATCGGATTCATTTCGGAACTGAGCCCAAGGCATCGGTCATCAAATCGATTGTTCCCACTTCGAAAAGGAAGCATCGAAAAAAGCTGGTGCAGCTAATGCTTGGACATACAACGCACCATGTTTCAATCATTCATCCCAAATACTTGACCTGTCAAAGAAAAGGCAACAACACAACACTTCATACACTCTTTGCCATACTATACGAACTTGTCAAAATGCCAGCCACTTTTCTTGAATACATCAATCAATCTGACACAACACAAAGCAGCTATACACAACTGTCAAAATGATGAATACATTTGCATCTGCTCTTAGACACTCTCCGATCTTGATGGAACGCTTACGCATTACATCCCCACTTCCGTGATGGAGCTTTTGCATAAAAACAAGGTACCACCGCTCATTAACTTCTCGACAGTCACGCCACACTACCGCTTAATTTGCAATCCTTGAAGTATTTTCTAGCTGCCGTCGCATGCACCATTGACGAGCCGGATCTGAAGCCCTTCAATTACACACATCCCATCAGCGTGCAGAAGTACACGTTCGTGTCAAGGCGCCCCGACGAAGTGAGCCGGATATACTTATTTACGGCCCCGTTTACAACCGAGGTAAAATGATTGAGATATTGGATAAAAGAAACTATTTTTGTAAGCAATTAACTCGGAAATTGTGTCTTCACATGCAAGACGTGGGCCTCCCTCACAGCGGTGCTCTTGATTACCGCTCCTTTGTTGTATTTGATAAATATCCTCGTGCCGACCGAAGAGCTGCGCACCAAAGGATTGTGTAAGATGAATAGCTGCTTTTGGTACGTCTACGGGGCCCTGCTTCAGCAAGGTAAGGCCCACTTTTTTCACTTAATTGAGATTAAATGTTATCGATTGTGTGCGGCGGTCGATCAGGTGGTATGTATTTGCCGCGTGCTGACAGTGGACGACTTATTGTCGGCGTCTGGTGGATTGCTGTGATTGTAATTGTGACCACGTACTGCGGAAATTTGGTGTCCTTTCTGACGTTTCCCAAGTTCCAGCCAGGCATCGACTACTTGTTTCAGACATTCAAGCACAAGGACGTGGAGCATTTCGGCTTGAGAAATGGAACGTTTTTTGAAAAGTACACTTCGGTAAGTATTGAAATTATACACTCTGAACATTGTCAGTGACTCCAGAGATGTGGAGCGATGGTAGTTGAATATTTGACATACTGGAAGCTCGTCGATGCCGAGGTGTAACATAAAAGCCGCGCCATAATGGAAGTAACGAGGCTTATGTCAACATATGCAGTTGAGGGAATACCCAGGAAAGAAATGCTGGAAATAAGAGACACTTCATTTAGTTTCGTCAAGTTTCGTTCAATTTGGGCAATTAATTTATGCACGCCTCACGGCGGTCTGACCCCAAAACATGGTTTTAAACTTTTTTGAGCTGGGCCAAAAATTATCCCTATGACTTCTAAACATATGAACATATGCCCTTATTGTTCGTCACTAGGGCTACAGTAATTGTTCTTACTGTATAATCTTTCGAAGTACAAAACACATCAATTTCTATGTGGAGCAAGCTTATGGCATATGTATATTTTTGCTTGCCGCACTGTAGAATAGCATGAAAAACAGGACGCACTAAATTCCAAATAACTCCGCAAAAGGCGCGGTCGATTTTGTTTTCCCTCTTAGAAGACTTCTTAACGAACAAATTAAAAAAAAAGATCTGGGAATGCTCGGGAACATAAGCAAATCTTTTGGGGTTAAGGAGAAAAACAGATACTGGAGAGGTGCCATAAACTTTGTTCTGCAAACATATCGTGCAGTGTTGTATTATTATTATTTGTTCAGCCCAATACTTCAGAAACCAATTTCTTTTCACACCCTGACCAATTAGCTTTCCAATAAAACAAACCATTCACAAATGTTTGTGTTTTTTTTTTTTCAAGCGTTGCAAACTGCACACATGATGAACAAAAAACATTCAACTTTGCAAGGTCACTGTTGCTAACTGGTTTGACAGATTGGCTGGGTATTTTGTTTTTCTGATAGCTACGCTATCTTATTTGAGTTTATGCCATGTTTTGGGGTCAAATACAGTACAGTGCGCCACTTTCACCCAGATGCGATCAATTTTGAAACCGTCGTACTACTTCCACCGTCCTTGTCAGGCATTCGCATAGAGAACTTCCTCGCCAAGACTACAAGCTATCAGCAGTTGTGTGCAAGCTCAGAAACATTAGCCGTGTTTTTTTCATCGCTATCGATAGTGAAATGAAGTAAGATGCAAAAAAACGATTCGCAGTGGCTTTGATTTTTATATGTCAGAATATATGAAGAAAACAATTTATATGTTCGAATCGCTGTCAAAATATATGAAAAAAATTCGAACTTGAATTTTTATAGGCAGTCACTTTTTACTGCCGATATTATAGGCAGTCATAGGCAGTAGTTTGTCGCATGTGCCTTACGTGCAAAATCCTACTTCATTATTTATGGATAATTGAAAAAAGAAACACGGCTATTGTTCAAAGAACGTGTTATGTTATTCGATTATCTGACTTCTCTGAGCCTGGATGCGGTTGGCCGCTCTGTTGCTGCAGACAATTTCGGTGGAGGAGTAATGATAGCTGTGTTTTTTTGCAAGCGTATATACGCTTAATTTTCAATTTGCATCTAAAATAAAACTAACAACAAGTCCTATATCCGCTTAAGTTACTCATCATCTCTATCGGCGCTTAAGAAATAAGCGCGGATAAAAACAATGCTTCCAATCATTATTTTATGTGTGTTCATTCCTGACTTTATTCATTCATTGCTTAGGTTGGTGTATGTGGCTTACATTTGCAGGTGTGGTTGATGTATTAGATCATTTTTAATTGTTTTGGCATCCATAAGTATGCAATTTTTGGTATACCCAGAGTTTCTCTGCTATAAGTTCCGTTTAGGTTTCGTAAACGATTCTTTTCATTTGATGAACGTTTATTTTATTTTATAATTATTAAGTGTTTTTGCTTTTAAAGTGATGGTCACGCTTCACAGTCACAAAACGAAGATTGTGATCATCAAATATCAACCATCACCTTCCACGACTACACCCCTGACTGCTTAGCAAAACTGATGAATGTCGTCGATGCTGCCAAGATTTTATGATGAATCATTAAGCGCCGATGATCGTTTTTTTGTGCACTTTTAGATTAAGCGTACATACGCTTGTAAATAAACACAGCTATCGTGAGAACTAGTATCTCTTACCTCGGGAATTACTACTGTTATCGTCAATCCATAAATGATGCATTTACTCCTTGGAAAACAGATGATTGAATCTAAAATCGAATGGCTCATATGTAGGAATGATTCTTACTACCACTGTGCATACCAACCACACAAAACTTTAGGGACCTCAAGCATTTCTGAATGATGCACGTGTATACGTGTATACGACAACTGTAAAACCTTTCTTCCCCTTCAGACGCTGTTACATTACGGAAGGTTTAAAGTGCAACCAATTTCCAGTAAATACATACAAAAAGGAATACTTTTTGGTGTGCAAAAAGTAATAATTGAATTATCAAGTTTTTTTATCGACTAAAATCTGAAATAAATAATTAGTTTAAGTATCCTTATTAACGATTTTAATTTCTTTTTTTTTCTTCTTTTTTCTTTTACGATTTATTAAACGCGATTCACAAATTCACGACCAAAAAATTCGCGCAGAAATGTCTGTTTGCTCAAGTTGTACACACTGCTCTCTGCGAATGAGAAACCTCCATTTGAATGAAGTGTCAGAGTTTGTTCGTAGTAAGCTCATGTGAATAGTCCTTAACTGTAACCTTGTACACTTGTACAATACAGGCGTGGAATTTGTGTAAGGTGATAGTAAGTTGACCATAACACTTTTGATGGTCAACATTGACTGTCACATATATTTATGATTGTGTATGGTGATCGGAAAAAATATATTAAAACTTGGCATCACCACTATTAGGTTGGTGTATGTGATTTACAAATATTGAGCATTTGTAGGGTTTCGTTCGTGTATTTTTACAGCATTTATAGGGTTTGTTCTTGTATTAGATAATTTTGACGATTCTTAAAATGATTTCGTGGCCATAAATATACAATTTTTGGTACACGCAGAGTGTCTGTGCTGTACATTCCATTTCTGTTTCGTAATCGATTAGTTTAGTTTTGTATTTGGTTTTAAACTTTTTTGAGCTGGGCCAAAAAGTGTCCTTATGTCTTCTAAACATATGAATATATGCCCTTATTGTTCGTCACTAGGGCTACAGTAACTCTTCTTACTGTATAATCTTTCGAAGTACAAAACACATCAATTTCTATGTGGAGCAAGCTTATGGCATATGTATATTTTTGCCTGCCGCACTGTAGAATATCATGAAAAACAGGACGCACTAAATTCCAAATAACTCCGCAAAAAGGCGCGGTCGATTTTGTTTTCCCTCTTAGAAGACTTCTTAACGAACAAATTAAAAAAAAAGAAAAGGGAATGCTCGGGAACATAAGCAAATCTTTTGGGGTTAAGGAGAAAAACAGATACTGGAGAGGTGCCATAAACTTTGTTACTGAAAACATATCGTGCAGTGTTGTATTATTAGCTGTGTTTTTTTGCAAGCGTATATACGCTTAAATTTCGATTTGCATGTAAAAAACACTATCAACAAATCCTATATCCGCTTAGCTTACTCATCATATCTATCGCCGCTTAAGGAATAAGCGCGGATAAAAACAATGCTTCCAATCATTAATTTCTGTGTGTTCATTCCTGAATCCTTCAAACCTGAAGGTGTGGTTGATGTATTAGATCATTTTTAAATTTTTTGGCATCCATAAGTATGCAATTTTTGGTATATCCAGAGTCTCTGCTATACATTCCGTTTATGTTTCGTAATCGATTCTTTTCATTTGATGAACATTTTTTTATTTTATAATTATTAAGTGTTTTTGCTTTTAAAGTGATGGTCACGTACGTGGTTTAAAGTACACAGTCACAAAACGAAGATTGTGACCATAAAAGATCAAAAATCACCTTCCACGACTACACCCCTGACTGCTTAGCAAATGTCATAAATGTCGTCGGTGCTGCCAAGATTTTATGATGAATCATTAAGCGCCGATGATCGTTTTTTTGTGCACTTCGAAATTAAGCGTATATACCAGAGATGATGGATAATAGAGATATCCAACTTCGGCCATTTTTTCCCCTAGCCCACAACGAAGATGTAGTGGTAATCCCTTGTATTTCACTTATACTCTTACAACGCTCGTCAATTCACCACAATATGGCGGCCGATTCATGAATTTTGTGGGAAAAAGCGGCAGATTCATGAATTTAGTGGGAATCCATGTACTTTCCATGTAACGTACATGGGTATGTTGTTCGGAGGGTGTTCAAAAGTTGACTAGTATTTTCAAGGGAATTTTCTTACATTGTTGTATGGACTTTCGTGAATAAAATTGTATTGCAATGTCCATTTAACTGGAACTATTTGACCTAAAATTAATTCTTAAGTGTATATATAGCCAATTCATAAGCCATGCCTGACAAATTAACTCAAAAAATTAAGTTCGCTTTGTACGCTTAATTCATGAATTCTGAGAAACTCATGAATTCAATTTAAACAATTTGATAAGAACAATGGCAAGATATTGCAACTTTTACTAATGCTAAAAAATGGTTGTCAAAACATCCTATTTATGATTCACGCTTCAATAATATTTTTATTATTGGTTAACTAAGCGTGTGAAAGTATAATTAATTTTGATTCATATGAAAAAATTCACACTATGTTGTGCATTCATTAATTATGTCCAATAATTTCAGATTGTAAATTGCTCAAAGTAAGTTCCATACTGTGTTGAAAATTGAACACCGAAATTTGAAAAAACGTTCAAATAACTACCGAATTTTCAAATAAGAACCCTGATTCACCCCATTACTAAGGTGGGGAAGGGTATCAGCTGTCTCCACAGCTGTTCTCAAGAGCTCACACGTATTCACAGACAGGGGACAAAAAGCGTATAAAAAACGCTGTCAGATGAAATCAAGGGGCAAGGGAGGTAGAAGATGGATATCTCTATTATAGGTTATCTCTGGTATATACGCTTGCAAAAAAACACAGTTTTGACTGTCACATATATTTAGGATTGTGTATGGTGATCGGAAAAAATAAATAAAAACTTGGCAACACCACTATAAGGTTGGTGCATGTGATTTACAAATATTGAGCTTCGTTCGTGTACGTTTACAGCATTTGTAGGGTTTGTTTTTGTCCGGGGATTGTATTGCTCAAGTTCCTGATTTCCTCATTAGGATGGTTGTTGATGTCTAGTAGCTGCTTTCTGAACAGTGTCATCATATACTGTTGTAGGGAGATGATGCGTGCTTGGTCGTAAAGCTTCTTGTTGCTGTGGTGTCTTTGACGGCTCTATAGAAGGTGAGTCCAGTACATATTCGCAGTATTTTCCTTTCAAAAATTGCGACCTTTTTCATGCTTAGAGATGGTATTGCGTACGTTAATATGAGCCGTATAAGCTGCTTATAAAGCAGCAGCTTAGTCCTCAGGCTTAATCCATTTTGCTTGCGTATAAAGGCATAGATGCGATGGAAGCCTTGGTTAGTCTTCTTAAGGGTCAGTTTCGAATGGCTGTTGAACTTCAATCTTTCTGTGAAGTAAACACCAAGATTCTTGACCTTCTCGTTTTTTGATATTTTTGTACCGCTAGGGAGCACTATTTTTATAATCCGATATTTGGCTGCTGATCTGCATTCACCTCGGGATGGTATCCTAAAGCGCATGAGTACCGATTTCCCAGCATTGATACGAATTCCCCATTTGGTATAGGAGTCAAATTTGTTCGGTGCTTGGAATTCGACCCTTCTCCCTTCCCATCTGTCGTGACGTCGAGCTGCAAATAGACAGCAGTTCACTGTACCGGTGTGACGAATTGCTTCCCTTCCCATCCGCGCTATTTCTTGTTTTATGTTCGCTTTCATCTGTTACATTATTCTTTCTTACTCTATTTATTTTTAACTCAATCCATGAATCGTTTATTTTCAAAACGTGACATGACCACATTTTTTCGGTTTTTATATATACCATAATAATATATATAATTTTTAATAGTGGCGCAAAATATCCATTTATTTTCAGAAAGCGATATCATGTGCGAAATTGTTATCTATTTGTATCCTTCTTATTTTTTTACTATGTACATGGAACCTAGTGCATTTACTCCACCATATTTTTACTATAATTTATATTTCATATTAATCAGTTTTTTAATATTTAAATGTGGACACGTCACGTTTTTAAAATAAGTCATTCGATTAAGATCCACACAAATCGCAATCATTACTTTGTTTCTTAGTGTATGCGTAGTGTAATAGGTTCTCGCAAAAATATGTGCATACTTTTAGGAAAAGGCAACAGCAGGAAAGTGAAGCATGGAGAAACCTAAATGTATACAGTGTACAGTCGGAGTCAAAACTTTGCAACATTTAAAAATTGTCTGTTACACTTCCGGAGGGGGAAACGATAATTGTTGTTTTCAAGAATTTAAACGACAGCGCAAATTCTGCAGCTTATTTGCAGTTAACTTTTAACCTTTTTTAGACTTGAAGGCAGCTTCTGTGGCCGCACAGTATAAACATTTCTAAGCCGAAAAAGGTTTACATTTCAATTGATTCAAATATTCAATTTCAGCACAGGATAGACAATTGTGCAGAGCTGATACACACTCTTCGTACATATTTCCTATAATCAAGCGGCACAAAGAATCCCCGAATTGATCTCCTTTTTATCTACATACTTATGTCTTGTGGATACCATCGGTTCACGTCGACAAAAACCTTGTCAGGCGTATAGCTTTCTCCACTAACGTATTAGTTATTCACGAATTTCCCACTAAAATATTGAATTTTGAAATCATTAAAATGAAACGAACTAATGATACTCTCTGACAACAGCAAACGACACGAACTGACTTTAAAATGTTCATGGACAGAGCCATAATATACAACAATCTCAGCACCGAAAATATAGGTGCCGTGGAAAAGGGCGAGCGCATCAATATTGACTGGCGAATCAATCTGCAATTAATTATCCAAAAGCAATTTGAGAAGAACAAGGAATGCAAATTTATTCTTGGTATGTATGAAATTTCTACAAATGGCAACTTAAGAAAATGATGTTCCTCTTTTAACAGGCCAAGAGGATTTCGTAGAGGAGCAAATAGGATTGCCTATGCCTGTAAACAGTCCTTATATGACACTGGTGAATGACGAAATCAAGCGTCTCCATGAAATGGGTTTCCTAGATCGCTGGCACAAGATAAACTTACCATGGATGGCCAAATGCAATGGCAAGGAGATCTTCAGGCAAATAGCAAATCACAAAGTCAATCTTGCAGATATGCAAGGATGCTTTTGTGTACTGCTCATTGGTAAGGACTTCGTCTTTATGAATTGTAGAGAATTATACACATTTGTTGTTCATAACTTTTCAGGATTTTCAATTGCTGTTTTAATTATAAATTGTGAGTTCTTGTGGCAGAAGTTTTACTTTGCAAGGAAAAAGAACATCGGAGAGTATGCTACATAGATGTTCTGTTTATTAATCAATACACTTAAAACAAGTTTAATGTAGGGGACAGAGATCATAAGTGTCTAGTGTGAAATGAATGTAAAAAAGATATGTATTATTAGAGGCAAGAGCGAAAATAACAAAATAAAGTCGTTCGTTTAATTTAAATACTGTCTTAATACAATAACATTGTACTTCTTTTAGTTTGTTGAAATATAAGACCATGTCTCAGTAACAACCAAGCTTCTGGATTGAATTCAGTTCCCACCCAGATAATCTTGCGACGAACCGCTGATTTCAGACAAGTCAGAAAAACTTGAACGCCGTTTTAACAGCCTATGTAAGCACTCCAAGTTGGTGATTCTCCTCTTTATTTATACTTTTGGTGAACGATAAATAAAATTGTTGGAGCATAGAAATTGTCTACTGGGAAAATATAAATATGGACAAATGGAAATGGACAAGACTGTAATTTTTTTTTAACTACATTGGGGGCACCTACATTCTTTAACGATCTATATGGGCTCTGGCAGACAGGGAAAGGAAGATTTTTGATGAAAAACCCCCTTTTTAGTGCCATAATCCTTGGCGCTACAGTCCGGGATTTGGGAGGTCCGGAAGATGGTTCAGGTCTCCATCTGGGTGCGCCATCGGTTCCGTGTGCGTCCTCTATTGCGTTCTCCCACTGGTACGGACTTCGGAGTCGGCGACTCTTCGGGATGGAGCAGTGTTTTCCATCCTCTCTGCATAGCCTAGCCATTTTAGGCGTTGAATACTTAGGCGCCTGGCTAGGCTTATGTTGCTGTACACCCCGTACAGTTCATGGTTGAATCTTCTTCTCCAAGAACCATCAACGCAAACAGGACCAAAGATTGAACGCCGTATTTACCTTTGGATATAATAAGTCAGGTTCAATTAGCTTACTGCAAAATAACTCAAGCTTTGGTATATCAGGACGTGTTGCGTGCTCGCCAGTCGTCTCAGTTATTATTCCACTTTCTTAAGAGGAATAATAACTGACACGACAAAAGTCGTGCTTCTTTCTTCAGAAAGTGAAATTTATTAAATGAAGAGCGCGTGCGCGAAGTCCGCTCTCTGCTGGCATTAAATCTTCGTTTTAATTCTACCTCATTTCGTTCGCCTTAGTTTTACATCAACCAATCCTATCTATTCGCAGATTCAAAATCTCTGGACAGCGTTATGGTACATCATTTATTGATGACGTAACATCCTATATGGAAAAAGCGTTTGTAAAAGTTCAACATCAAGTGAATGAAGTCCTCTTAAGTAATTACATTCGCAATTTTCAGACACTTTCGAAAATTCATGTCACCACATCCATCTGGAAATTAAAATAACTGACAGTTGAAAGCAAGCCAAGATGTATTGTATTTGAAGGCAATCTATTCCCTGCCAACAAATTTGATCCAAATAACCTACGGGCAGCGGAAATATTTCAATGTTTAATCTTACTTATTCAGATCTAGTATGTTGGAGTACCATCTTCAACTTATCTTCGAACACACTTCTCACAGCTAAATAGTGGAAAGTTCCGATCTACATTCTTCAAGAGTGTCGATAAACACTTGCTGAACAAGAGTGCCCGGAGTGAATCGTAATGACTCAGAGAACAAATTAAATTGTATAAGAACCACTTAAAGTCCCCGTCCACAGCCTTCTCGATACAAAATGAAATCACCATAGCTTTAGGTGTATTTAAAAAAAATGCTTTTATTTTATAGAAGAAATAAACATTTAAGCAGAGTTAGCGTTTGGACCACGACGACGACCGAATCCATGTACGAAGTTAACGAATCGCCTGTTGTACTGGATCCTCCTCTTTGCGCGACCAGTCTTCTTCTTCTTCTTTTCCTGCTTTTCTACTTTTGGGGTCTGTCCCTTGACCTTACCGGCACGCGCCAGCGAACCGTGCACTTTACCACCGATAAGTGGTACGGTCACATCCAATTCAAAGGATGACAGACTGTTCACAGATACATCATTTTCCAATGCGTTTCCTTCACAATTGAGGACGAATTCCTCAGTGATTCCCCTAAGTTGAATCAGTTGAGCCTGCAAAAAATTATTGTTGCTTTAGATTCACCCTCCGTGATAGCCTGTTTTCCATCAAATATCTTACCTTAATGAAGGCGATTGTGTCATTTTGAGAAACTTCTAGGGTCTCAAGACCATCCAAACCGCGCACAAAAAGTTGCATGTTGTCTGCTTTGTGGCAAATTCTGTAAATTAAGACAGGATTGAAATTAGAACACGTGCAATTTTTGTCAGACGTTTTTCTTGCTGAAAACACAACTAATTTCTTTGCATTCAATGCACAAACGAATGTTTTTGTGATCACGATTGATTTGAAGCACAAACATTTCTTGAATTTCTTATAAATTGTGAAATTATTTCAGAAATTTATTCTCACCTTGTCACTTCTTTAGGGATTTACGAAAAAAGAAAGATGGCGGAACATCAATTTCGTTTTCAGACCGATTCGAGACTCGAGTCTCGAAAATCTATTGAAATTAATCGAAAACTCAATGAGTGCATTCGAACTTGTATGTAATAATCCGAAATGAATGTGTTTCACCTTCCACAAGAAATAATTAATAATTATTAAAATATTCCTAAATTGATTTCATTGTATTAACAACAACGTCGACCGCGTGTCGTTGAAAGTTAATAGCTAATGATTATATACAGAATAATTTTGTGACGATTGTTATACGTTTAACTAATAATAAATAAATACTATGTTGTTTGTTTATAAATACAAATGGCCAAAGCACCAGGCCAAACTACCACATAAAATAAATTAGGTGTGTCTAGCCTTGAAGTTAATGACAAATTTATTATAATTACTGTATATAACATATATTGAAGAAATTATAATAGTCAAATCACATGAAGTTCGTTTTAGAAACAAAATTTGACGCACATAAATAATTTCATTGATCACAACAAATGGAAAAAGGAAAAAGACTTTCGGTTCTGCAAGTGCAATGTAAGGTTCCTTAAATGGAATTTATATTTCTCTACAAAAAATTGACACCTCAAGAATTGCAATGTCAAGAATTTCTTGTCACAAATATCGCATTCGCCAATCGTGTTTCCTGAGAAGAAATTTCAATTGTTTAAAATTATTGAAAAAAACTCAGGGTGTATGTCTTCGCTATTTATTAAGTCACAATGACGATTTTTGTGCTAATTGAATGCACAAACCATGCATTAATATGAAATTGTTAGTGTTAGTTCCTGGTTGTGTTCTTAAAGTTCTGAACTTGTTTTTGTCGTTAAGTCAGTACGTAGGGTGGCGAGATTCCACACAGAATCAGTGATGGATTGCATTCAACCCCGCTGATCCATTTAACAGTCAGAGTTGTCATTTAGATTTCTGCATGAATGCTCTTCTAATGTTCTTCTTCACCTGACATCCAAAGCGGTTATGGCCGATATTTGCATTAGTGAATGTTCCCCCAGGAATTCGCTTTTCTCTTCCAGGTTCAAATGAGTGTCCAAAAGCTGCCCTTCAATGACACTCCTTGGTGTTGCGCGTTTGGTCCTTTCTTGGTTTAAAACTTTAAGAACTCACGAATTCTCGCGAATAAGAGCAGTTTCATTTTTTGCGTGCTTATCCCTAATATCACAACCGCTGGTCCATTTCATGAGTGTCATTACGGCGTACTGCGCAACTCACAACAAACCACTGGCTGCTGCCGCTTGCCATTCACATAGACTATAACCTTGCAAACGGATTGTTCAAATAATAGTAGGAGCTAGTGGAGAATTATTCCTTTTAAGTACCTACATTTCTCTGTTTTACTGCAACAGTCAAATTATACCAAGATATCCTTTTTATTAGCCTTTGGTCAATCCAGGAGAATGTACTTTAATAGACCTGTTCGAAGCCTTGATAGTAGCACCTGCGTCCATAGAGTTGAAGACTCTCCTTATACAGTACTACCTCGCTAGTTCGAACACTCGATAACTGCTCGCCTAATTCATTTACATTATCTTAGAATTCGAACTCCTGCCAAAATGTGTACTCTGTAAATCATTTTTTTTTTCGCTTTAACAGTTACAGAGCTAAAAGTATTTTCGTAGAAGTACCTATTAGGGGAAAACATTTTTACGATGAAGAAGTGTCGAATCCAGTTCAGTTGGCTGGGAGCTTTTTGAGACCATTTTCGTCAGACAGAATTCATTCCATAATTCTTTTTCTTATTTCCACAAATATATGCATTTTACCACTGAAAACTGCTTTTTCGTTCGAAATATTGCTTTCAAGAAAAGTATTTTCGAAAACCTCCATAGTTCGATTAAGGGTGGGTTTCTAATACTTCGAATTACCAATGTATTATACTTTCTCTGTCGCCAGATTTTCTATACTAGAAACGAAAGCGGCTAAAAAAATCCTTCTAAAGCACTGGCTTGGCCACATGGAACGCATGGACCCCCATGCTTCAACGATGAGGGACTAAGAATCCAAGCCTTCTGGTTTGAGAAGGAGAAGAAGACCGAATCTCCGGTATAAAACCGGAGGAGGCAAGACAGCTTGCCCTCGATGACTGCGTGCCCAGGACTGTCAACGATGGAAGGAAGCTATTGCTTAGGCTCGGACCCTCTATGCATCGCAGGCCTAAGAAGCAAGTATTTATCATCGCTGTACTGTACCACATAGATAATATAAAAGAGGTATGAAGATTGATATTTCACCATCTGGTTGCAATCTTTTCACTGGAGGAGAAGATCAAGTCACAAACTGTACGGAAATAAGAGTCTAGTCTAGTCCTAGTCTCACTCCAGTCTGAAGAGTCTTCGGCTGCGAGGTGTGACAGTGGAACACCCAGCCCATGCGTTTATTCTGGTGCACACAAGTGTAGAAGGGCCTCAAGAACTTGCGAGCTAGCAAGATGTCAAGATGTAATGTTTCGAACGAGATACCTTCAAAACACGCGTCGGAAACCAGTTTTATAACGTCAAACCAGACTGACGAAGGGACGGAAATTATAAATAGAAAAAAACCTTGTCCTAACTACATATTTGTGATGTGCAGGAATGAAATGACGTCAGTCAAAAAATCAGAGCTGCGTGGTGGTCGATTCATAAAAGGTTATATGTATGCCTGTGCCCCTAGCACACACCGAACTGTGAGAGATTGCATTTTAGTATAAGCAATTAGTCACTGTTCCACGGTTGTTTGACGTGACGAACCATTCCACGTTGGTATGTTGTCAAATGGCATAATGACGACATAGTGGGACTTTTTAAGAAAATAGGGACACAGCCATAGTAGACCTATGTCAACATTAACAATCGAGTGAATACATAGAAATGATACACTGTAAGCACAATAACCAAGTCGCTTAGTTTTGGTTTAATTTCGTTAAATTTTTTTTTTAAACTGTTTACTTAACGGGTGATCATAAGAAACGTGCATACAAAGGTGACCCGATAAGTACAGAGTTTGCAGAATAAAAATCATTTTGAATCTTTCATTGACCCCTATTGCGAGTGTCAAAAAATAAACGATAAACGGTACTTCAAAACCAACAAACTCGTTGGTATTGCGATTGTCCGCGATTGATAGTTATCAATTTTTCGATTTTGAATAGAGCCAAAGTGGTATTGTGATTGTCAATTCAGATCAATTTCGATGATAAATGTGAATTGTCTAGTCAACCATATTATTGCGAACGAAGAAAGCAGAGGCTTCGAAACAAATGTAAATTATAATCTTGTAAGGTTTTCAAACAATACAAATATATATACATATATATATTTATGAATTATTTATTGATATACAATTATACTTTAAAATCCTTCTTTCGAAAAAATATGCTTTGCCCGTAATTTCTTTAACTTTATCCATTTCGGCGTAGATATGATGTAGTCCGTTTGCTTTAACTCTAGTTCTTACAATAAATAGAAAAACATTGCATTCGTTAAACGAAAATTCTTCACAAAACTGAAAAGGATTACCCATAAGAATATATTTTGATTACGGAGCCATGTATGTACAAACCTACATACTTTCCTCTAGTTCTAGAAGATTAAAAGCATTAACTGCCTTTTGCTCCTTAAAATCTCATCCATCAAAATCTTCATCATCGTCTATCAAAATTCAACTCATGATTATTTGAACAATTTCCGACACAATAGAAAAGAAAACAAATGAAATTGTCTTCTGTTTTTAACTGTCAAATAAATGTCTCAGTCAAACCAGTCAATTTATTCACAATAGTCAACAATCTTATCAACCGAGTTACACAATACTGATTTTTGTTTTTGATTGACAAATTTATCAGTCTTCAATTGATTGATCTTTGACACTTACAATAGGGGTGATGCCATCGATGCCCTCAACTTTTTTAGCCCGTCTGAAAAATACGTTTTCTGGAGGTCTGCAAAATAGACCTTCGTGGCGGCGACAATCCTCACATTCGACTCAAGTTTCTGCCCGGCGAGTGACTTCAATTTGGAGAGAAATTTCCAATATTTCACGCAGGATATGATTGGCGGTCTTTTGAGGTGTCTACCATGGTCTGCCAAAAGAGATCGTGAATTTTTGTCACGTTATCCTCCGAGGTAGCCGTTTTCGGGGCAACTGGGCATGGCTCATCAAAAACCGACGTGCGACCAAGAAACAATAATCGAATCACCGACCGATATATTTCAATTTTTCTAAAATTCGCAACACTCGCTGTCAAAACAAAGCTACGAGTCCGATTCGACTGAAATTTGACAGTGGCTGTCTATGAGAATGTAATGGCGCCATGGGGCAGTTAGGTTTAGTACTAATGGGACCATCCTTCGTTAGGTTCGTTCATTTTTGTTTAATTTAGTGGACGATTTGAATTGCTTTACGTATTTACTTACGTATTACTTACGTACCAGTTGGTACGGAACTAGTGTTTCAATTCCCAGAAACAATGGTTGGCATTGCTTCTGGTTAAATCCGTTCGTTTGTGACATTCACTTATACCACGTTTCCACCAAACCAAACCGCGAGGTTAGGATGAACTTTCACTGAAACTTCAATAGGCCGTTCCCACCGAGGTTGAAGTGGTTTCGCTCTCAATTTTCGAGTCACTCGCTCTCAATGTCTAAAGTGGCCGCCAAGACAAAAGTAAGTGGCTCTCAATTTTTAAATGGCTTCGGAACAGCTGTCTGTTGACAGGTAATAATAGAGTGAGAACACCAGAAAATAGAGAAAGATAAAGTGCGAAAATAAAAAACAAAATGATAGAAATTCACACTGTCGGCTTATTCGGTTTGACAACCTCTTCTCGACGGATGAATTCAAGGGGGCTGCAACGATGATATCGCGATATTTCAAGGTTCGCGAGGTTTGCAGACTCTGAAAATGTATGGCGGAACCTGGTAAGTTCGACGAAAACTGATGAAACCTCGAGGTTTCGTTCCGTGGAAACGTGGTACAAGGCTCAAGGATGTCTCACTCCCACGCTGTATGGCATGACTATCTCGCCTTAACAGTTCACGTGCAATGCTAATGCCGTCTATTATTATGGACAAAATTCCTCCATGATCGACCGAACAATCGAATTAAAACATGAGTGCAAAAATGGTGGCATCCTCTATGCCTTCAGCTATTCCTCCGCATCGTGGCTCACCCAATTACCGGCTCTTCACGGTATCCGGAGAATCAATAAATAAACGAGTTTTCTTCAATAAATATATAGGTGTGTGTATATTTACATCTGTACCAAATTTGGTTTAACAATTAGTTCTTATCTGTTCACAAATACATATGCATGTACGTGTGGTGTGTATGAACGACAATGTGCGTACGCGGTTAGGACTAAATTAAATATTAAATACTTATAAATACGTGTTAGTTTACAAATTCATGTATAAATCGATGCAACAACAAACCAAAATACGAAAGGGAAACTTTTTTTGTTTTTTTTACGTCAAATGAGAGGAGAAAACGAAAAACGAAAAACGAAAAACGAACACAGAAACAAGACAAAAAATCTTAGGGGCTAGGCTATGTGTGCATGTGGGGGGAGTTGTAGCGTCTTGCGGTCTTGAACACAAGCATGATCAGCGTCGCGATGTTCTAGTGGACAAACTCGTTGGCTATGTACTGCTGCGGCTCCACGATCACGCTTGTGTAGTGGGCAACGTTGGCGCTCTTGAAACTGTCGGCAAACGTACTCTCTGGCAGGTGGGGAAGGTGCTGCGGGGGCTGTGCGTGATGTAGGTGACAGTGATGACTCGGCTGAAGCTCTCCGCTGTGATGGTTGTGATTGCTTTGCTGCGCGTGCTGATGCTGGCTACTGTGGTGATGATGGTGGTGATGGTGATGCTGGGTGTTCGAACTGTTGTCGGAGAAGTAGTGTTGTTCGAAACTGTGACTCAGGTCACTGTACGTGGTCTGTGGGGAGGTGTCGTTGAGAATTGACGCGTTCCCCGTCGACATTTGGCGCTCACTCTCCGAACTACTGCTGCAGCTGTTCGAGTTCGCTGAGAACGGTCTACTGACTGACGATTCGTAGAAATATTGGTTGTAGTAGTTGCTGCTGGTGCTGTCGGCAAACTGAATGCTTTGGTTTAGGCTAGAACTAACGTCGTTCACGGGCGGGCTGTACACTAGGGGTATACTAACGTCGTTCACAGGGGTGGGGTAGTCGTGACGGGACGGGAAGCACTGTCCCATCTTTGAAATGACACTGGAGGCAATAACGCTCGGCGTCCGCGCCGCCACCGGTGTGGTAGAGTGCACGGCATGCGATGACAGCGCCGGTGTCAGTGGTTCACTCTTCACGGCGCCTTGAATCTCGTTCAGGACCAGTTCCTTTGCCTCCTGCTCACTGTAAATGTAAACAACAGAGACGAGATTATGTTGGATTCGTGCATTGTGCCATTGTTTACCCACCTAAGTACGTAGTTCACGCTCACAATGCAGTGCGGTCGCGACGACCGAGTGTTATGAACAACAGTGGCGTACGACTGCACCCAGACCCACCCTCCGCCTTTCGTCAGGAAGCGATAGTATTTGGTGGTAACTTGTCCTTTGAACATCACTGCAAAGCAAAACACAAATCGACGGGGCTTAGTAACAATTTGCAACGAGATATTTTCTCAAGTGATATTTACATATTTGATGGGAGCATCTCATAGGCAGGGCATCGGCAACGTGAATATATTGATATAGTGTCTTCTCAATCAAGTCCTGGGGTTCGTACCCTGTTAGCTGTGATACTCTGTAAATAGAGAGAAAGAGAAAGAAAGGACAACAATGAGACGAGTTGTGTTATAAAAATTCAATTATTCAGCGCTATCCTCATCCGTTTGCTGAAGGCAAAGAAAACAATGGGCTACTCCCAGAAATGAAATCCCATCAGGATGAGGGTAATTGAGTGTGATAATGCCGGCCATATGATTTGCGCCAGAGAAGGGTGAATGACTGGTGTTTAGTTGAGTTTGAGAGTAAATATTTGCTCTGACGTATTGGGATTCATTCTTTCTACCCAATTTGCATGGCATTTTGGGGTGGCCGCTAGACGGGTGGGAGAGGAATGGCAAGTGTTTACATGCAGTGGCAGTTAAAGGCAAACGCTTGATGTAATTGTTGCGTCAATGACTGAGTAGGCGGTCGAAGAAGAACCAGATCGTTTGGCACACTTACCTCGCGTCAAGGAAGATCAATTTCAAGTCCATACTAGCTCGGAACATAAACATGTTCTGGTGCAGTTTGATTTCAGTTATCGCTGACGATGGCAGTGAGTGTCCAACAGCAACCAGTCCAAGATTCTGTATGCCCCGCTGACCGTCTCCGTAATCAGGAAATATTCTTGCTTTCAGATACCCTGAGCAGTGTATTACCTTGAAATTAAAATTATCGTGAGCACATCATTGGATTGATTTCAAGTGCAGTGGGAATTACCTTGTATCCGGAGGATGTTAGGCCAGCGTTTCTCTTAGCCAGAATGCATTTCATTCTGAGGAAGAAGGTCTTCTCGATTTCCACATTGTAGCAGCCTCTGTCACTTTGACCAGCGCCGTATGGGTTTGCTCCATGGGGTGGAAGATTAAGTGAATTTATAAAAACGTCCTGAAAAGAGATACATCATTTAGCTTGAAGTTTCAAATTGTGTACGGGCGCAGGGGTATACTTACGGGATTTTGATACATATCCGGCCGAAGTGATAGAATCGCGTTCATTTCGTCCTGATCGAAGTTGTGAATATACTCGTATATTGAATTACCAGTCAGCTCAATCTGGAAAGAAGAAAGAAGTTTCATTTCGTGAGTCATGAATTGGCCAATTGGCAGTTTCTTTGTTTGTATTTAACTGCGCTTTCAATTTGTCATTCTCATCTTTGGCATCACTCATCCAAAATTGTCTTCACTAAAAGCCTACTTTTCCTGGTCAACTCACAGAAAGAGAATGAATATTGTCGTTTCCGACCAATTATACATGTATTTAGGCGATAGACAGTCACGCGTGTACGTGAATTCAAACAAAGCCGAGGTCTTCATGTGTAGTTAAGTGCGTAGAAATAGAGGGTAATGACCATCGAGGGTCAACTCGAACATGTGGCAAGGATGATAATTTTGCCATGTTCCCACCGAATCGAAATCGTGAGGTTTGGCTGGCTTATTGAAACCTCAAAAGGCCTTTCCCACCAAAATTCAAGTGTCTCCAAATGCCATTAGCTGTCAATTTTGAATTAACCAGAAAAAGGGCCATTTGTTGATAGGAAATAAAAGTGTTGAGAATATCAGAAAAGGGAGGGAGAAAATAAGAAAAATAAGAAAATAAGACAACATCTCACGGAAGGAGGAATTCAAGGGGGTTTCAATTAGCTTTCATCGAAAGCGCGGGCTTCTATACCCCGAACATGTTAAACGTAACCTCGGATGTTTGGAGGAATTTGATGAAACCTCGCGATTTCATTTGGTGGGATTTCTAAACCCCGAAAATCTATAGCGAAACTAACGAAATTTGAAGAAGTGGGATGAAACCTCGCTATTTCGTTTGGTGGAATTTCTAAACCCCAAAAATGTATGTCGAAACCTCGTTTGGAGAAATGTGACGAAACCTCGCGATTTCGTTTGATGCGAAAACAGTATACCTATCATGTTATGGTGAAAGACTGAAGAAAACTGTTGGGGGGTCGGATTAAATATAGAAGCTTCCTCGCCTTCTCAGCGAAGGTGGCGAATGATGACGTCTGTACGGTTAGGAGGCAAATTTAAATAAGCAACTGGAATCAAGACTTGGAAGTCAGCAAATTCTGACCAAAATTTTTAACTTCCACAAAACATGGTTAAACAACACGCAAAATCTTGAGGAAGCTGCAAACTTCTTTGACGATGTACTGAAGCCTCTGAGAAATTGCACAAATATGCAGAGTTATTTCCACATTCTCCTCCTCTGAAGCTCATGCCTGTCCATAATTCTGTCTAATTATTCAAATCATCACCTCAAAAGGACAATCTTTAATGTATTCAATGGGTAAAAGATCAACCACCCCTCGCACAATGACAATTCAACCTAATAAAATGATACTTTGCAGCCCTCTTTTTCTCTCTCTCTCTCTCTCTCTCTCTGTTTGTCTTTATCAAGCGTATTCCTTACCTGGCTCAATCCTAAGTGCACCGACGCCGTCTCTGATATGTACATAATTTTACCATCAGGTGCCACTACAAATATAAAACCGTCCAAAGTCTGAAGTAGATGAGAGCCTAGCTCCTTGATAGTCGTAACCCTCTGCATTTGCTGCGACGATCCCCAAGCCTCGCCAAGACCTAAAAAAAAAAAAAAAAAACAGAAGGATAAAAGAATCTCATAAATACATAAATATTATTCCCAATTAATCCCATAGCAAGGAGAAGGAGAAAAACAAAAACAAAACAAAAAATCTGAGAAAACTGAATGAATTAGCGAACAAAACACTGCATCCTGACGAAAACAATGACGACAACGTGACGTAAAAGTGCCACGCCGACAATATATTCCTTCCTTCCATTCATGCTGGCAGCGAGCTTAAAACCACCCCATTCTCTTCCCAGAGAGGGAGATAGACTGCGTGGCGGGATGGTGGGGGTCTGTGACTATGCTTGTGTCTGTGAGACAAAAAGAATATGTTTTTCTTCCCACCCGTGCATCTCTCTCACGAGTGCTATTAAAATAATAAAGAAAAATCATAATAATTATAATAACAACAAGGATATTGTTCAGGAAGAAAAGAACCTGCCCCTCCTCGACGCTCGACGGTTGTGCAGGCGCGTCGTTCGGCGGTTGTCAGTCGTATCTCGTTTGTCAGCACAAAATCACTCCCCTCGACACATTGTGAAGTCGACAACGACGTCAAGCTGGCTCTTGTGTGTGAATTTAAGGACACAACCGCGCCAGCTCTTCACTGCGAGTGTGTAAGCATTTGGGGGTGGTAGCGGTAGCGAAATTGCCCAAAGCAATCTTTGGTGCTGTTTTCTTTTCTTTTTTTTTTTTATTCGCCATCCCATTGTGCATCATGTCGGATGAGGCGGCGGCGCGCGGGATTGAAAGGCAACGCACGCTCAATGAACCGATTTAATTTTTCCAATTATTTTCATATGGAGCGCGCATACGTCTGTCATCTGAGGTTATGCGTTTCACATCACATCACGATTCGTAAAAAACTAAATCCTGGCCGCTCTAATGACTAATGGCAACTACCTAAGGGAGAGGAAATGTGAATTAAGTTAAGAACTCACCATCCGGAAAGACCTGTCGCATTTTAAGGTACGATGTTGTTAGTCTGATGATGGACGCCTTGTCCAACTGCGACGTAATGGCAATGGGCAGCGGCAGTGATTTGGCCAATTCAGAGAATTCGGCATTTTCCTTTTCACGTCGGGTCCTGGCAGCGTTCTTACTCTTCTCCTTCATGGCACACGTTTTCGCAAGACCTGTAATCGAGAAGAGACAAAAAAAAATCCATATTGAAAAACAGTTCCCTTCACACATGGCTGCAAGTTCGGACGCAAAATCTTCACACTACATCGTTACACAACTAACCGAGGAGATTATTTTGATTGCAATCCTTAAGGATTTTCCTTTGATATTTCATTTCGGGGCAGTAGTGCGTTTGGAAACTGTCCGAGAGAACTTGTGCACGGTTCAGTCACCTGTTACAGACTGAATGTGTTTTCTGTCGGGACTCGAGGTAATATTTGTACGTCCGATGCGGAAGGAAGGAAGGAAGTGCCCGAGTTGCACTTTCCTATTGGTCCGCTTACAGGTTGAACAGACAAAGAATAGCCAGTTTCTACCTGTGGACGTTGCACAAACTCTTGCCGTGCACAATGCGGTTCATTCACGTGAATGGCCGAGTGTGAGTTTCACAAATGGCGAAAGAATCTGTGAATGAACGAACACTTGCTCAGCAGCAGGACAATGGAGCGGCATGTTAATGGAATGGATGAGCATCGTATTGGCTGAGAATTGGTTAGAAATTGTTTTGGAAATTCTCCAAAAAACAGGTGACTTTGTTGTTTACCTTACCTGCGAGTCAATGGCTCCTGTGGGAGTCGCTGATTTAGGAAAAGGAACGAACGTGACTTTCTGATGGTGGAAGTATTTTGAGATCATTGAGGCATCGAGTCATGACATTGAAATCCACAAAATCGATAGTGTTGCCGTGTGAACTATCACATGTGAATGCACTCCACAGGAGATATCCCGATACATGTGGAGTATTGTGTTGGCCATGTACGTCTCGCAATTAAAAGGATATAGTCTCGATAATTGGAAGTTGCCAACAACAAAGGCGAAATTTGGTACAGATGTCATTTAGGGGAAGATCCAACGGAGTGTATACATCACTTCTTTTTTTTTTGGTCGAGAAAAGTTTTCAGCTTCTCATTCTCATAAAACAGAGTCCTAGACAGGACCAGATTTCTTTCGGATTATCCTGTGTCCACCTGTGAATAGTGTTTTAGTTGCAGTCAATCAGCCAAGTTCAAGCTCATTGGCCTCTACACTGTGGGATGTTATGTCCGCTAGCATTCAGTTAATTATTGACAATCTAGCTTAAAGATAATTCGGAGTTTGATGACATGTCTGAGTAAAAAGTGACTGAAGTGAGACATTGCGTTTGAGCCTTGATAGTGCATCCATCATCTAGCCACCCTACAGTCCGAGTGTCTCCAGCAATCTTTCAAGTTGTGTGGACTATTATTCTCGCACGATTAAAGTGCCATACACTGCCGACACCAATGATGTCAAAGTCATCAGCATATCAGATCATGCTCTGGTCCAGTTTACGACGGAGTTACCCACGATCTTCTCGAGTCTTCAGATTCTTTTTTGACACATCAAATTTCATTGCAAAGTGTACATTCTTCATTCTCAGTCTAAATGGCGGGCGTGTTTTGCAGAGATGCCGAAAGTAAACAGTAGGCTGTATTGATCGACCTGTCATATGCGGCCTTCGATGGGCAGACTATGAGTATCGATATGTAGCTCCTGAAACTTGCACAAGATCTGTCGCAATGTGAATATGTACTTCGCTGGCCAGGTCTCGTATATTGACCGATCATTCGGATGACGTTGATGATTTCAGGCGCCTACACAGAACGGCGCGGCGGAGAAGATTTCATTGGCCAAGGAAACTTATTCCTCTGTAATTGACACAGTTAAGAGGCAGTGGCGATAACAAACTTAAGCGTTTGATTCTCTTATTTCGTTTGGCAACCATAAAAGATAGATTATAATTGGCATAATTTTTTTCGTTGCTTGGGATGCAACGTATTTGTGAACTCGTAGCTAAACAAATTCTTAGGACAAGGAATCGCCACTGTTAAGAGGGTTTCCTGTCTTTAATTTGTTTGGTGAAACGATGTGAGACAACATCTGATACTGATCATCCGTCCAGATCTTTCAGATGCTTTGGTGTATGCGCATTAACCAATCATATTCACCATCCTCCCAGTTCGGTGGGCAGTCTATCGACACCAGCACCCACCAGCACCCATAGCAGCCCCCCACCAAACGAAACAGCGAGGTTTCGTCAATTTTTTCCAAACCTCCCAGGTTTCGCCGCACATTGGCGGCGTTTCAAAACCTCGCGCTTTCGGTGAAAGCTAGCTGAAACATCCACCACGTTCACCCGCGCATGAGAGGTTCTCAAACCGAACAATCATACAGGGTGCATTTGAGTTCATTTTGGTCATTTTGGTGTTCATTATCTCAATTTCTCTCTCTATTGTGGTGTTCTCAGCACAGACCACATCAAAATTCAAAGCTGATGAATTTGAAAATACTCCAAACAGGGTGGGAAAGGTGTGTTGAAGTTCCATTAAAAGTTTACCCAAACTTCGCGATTTAGTTTCGTTGCGAACATAGCTTTAAACTTTAGTTTGGCGATAGCAGCCGTAACTCCGCTAAGGTTAGGATGGAATTATTTTCCACTATGGCTTATATAGGACTGTTCTGCCTGACAGCGAAAGTTGGTCCTCATTGCCTTTATACAGTCTGCAGAGATTATATTTTCATATTCTCAGCACCGTCAATTCTTCTACTAGATTCCGATCCCCATCCTTGCAAGCTCGGGTTTTATAAAATTTCCATGTTCTTCGTAACTGTTGGTAAAGATTCCGTACATCATTCCTATTTTGACACTTCTAAATTCCATTGGTCGACATAAAATCTGTCACTGGGGCATCCGAGAAAAACAGTGACCAGGCGTAGAAAACAAACAATACTTATTGGATTTTTGAGAAACGTCTAGTAAATTTATTTCTAATCATATAAGGATTAAAAGTTTTTGGCAATAGTTTTTTGTTTTGAATTCTAAATTAAAGCTAGGCATAGTCTACCTGGAATTTAACTGCCGCCGGCAAATCCCTTTATTGCAAGTTTTAAGCTTCAAGTGTTTTAAAATAGAGGGTAATGTAATGACCCCGAAGAATGCGTGCTTGAGAAATGAATATAAAGAGTATGCATTATTTAATAGATTTGAGTTGTGGGCACCGAGGCCTAGTGGGTTTATCCGTCGAATCCCAAGTCGCGGTGGCAAGTTCAATCCCCGATTTTCCTAACTCTCATAATTTACGACTCCGCCTCTTTCGAGTCTCTGGCAATGCTCAAAGAGTTTTCCTGTCTATTATTATTATAATTTTTCTTTCGAAATAACATGACACGAAAGGGCTTATCTTGCAAATGTAAACATGAATCCTCTTCAGAGATTTACAGATAAATTAAACAAAAATAAATTACTACGACATTTGCTAAATACGTGTTTGCGTGCGCTTACTTGGCCCTTGCGCTTCCAATTGGATATAAATTCAAGGTTTTTCTTTTTGATTTGGTGCTATAGTTCGGGGTGGACCTGAACAAATGTTCTCTGACTATTTGTCATCAGTAGCGCACGCCAAGTTGGTCGAAGTCCTTCTCCATCTGGGAGCGCCATCTTGGGGGCGGACGTCTTCTGTTGCGTTACAGCACCGTTTCGGTGCCACAGACTCTATGGGCCGGAGCTTGTCCACAAGCGAAATGAACCAGGTCCTTTAGGCGATGGATCCGTAGACTCCTAGCTGGGATCACGGTTCTGTACAGCATGTACTGTTCTTGGTTGAATCTTCTCCTCCAAAAACCGTCGATGTAATCACGACCGAAGCTCGTACGCAGAACTCGAAGAGACCAAGGACTTCCTTATCCCCTTTTAAGATTGTCCGTGCCTTCGCGTCATAGAGCAGGACTGGGGTGATCAAGGTTTTATAAGATGTTAGCTTGGTCCTTCGAGAGAGGGCTATACAAGTGCCGCCTGAGCTTATAGAAACACCGATTCGCAAGAGTTACCCTGCGTTTGATCTTTGTACTGATCTTGTTCATGCTAGATAATGCGGAACCGAGGTAGACGAATTCCTTAACTACCTTTGTCCAAGACATCTATGTCGTATATGCTTGTTTTGGACAGAAATGCTAGAACCTATCAGAATTCTACCAATCACTTCAATGTCATCCACGTATGCTAGCGACTGTACGGTCTTTAGGAAGATCGTGTCTCTAGTGTTGGCCTTTTAGTCCTGCTCGATATTCTGCAGGATAATGTTGCAGAAGTCACCTGACAACACGTTGCCTTGTCTAAATCCCTTTTGACATTGAAGGTCTGAGTGAGCTCATTACCGCCATTGATGGATCAACGAGAGTTCTCCATCGTCAGCCTGCACAACCTGGTGAGTGTCTATGTCGTTCTCGTCTCTATGAACGCTGATTTGCGGCCTTGAAGTCGACGAATAGATGCCAATCTGCATCCCTTGATAGGAAACTTTTCCAACCCACTGTATTCTGTCCAACTCTATACCAATTCCCTTTGAATCCCCCGTTAACTCTCATATAGAAATAAAAACTACTAACTTTCATTTCGGAGTAAGTGGAGTAAGGAGGTCCCTTTGTAGTTAGCGCAGTCAAAGTGGTCCCCTTTCTTGTGGATCTGGCAACCGATCTGTTTCTATAACTACCAATTTTTCTCAAAAAAATAGGAAACAATTCGTGATTGCACTGGCTGGACGGAGGTATTGTATCTTCTTGAAAGGAATAAATAATGACTCGACTTTTCAAAAACAGAATTTTTGAGAGAATTTTGCTCCATCTAATCTAATCCTTGGTCTTTTTTACGACTTTTCCAATTGTCTAGTGTCTGCGACAGAACACATAGAATACGTTGACATTCAGTTTTTCAAAAGCTAACGTATGTCCAAATACGTACATAGTTGACTTACTGTCCCATTAATTAAGAAACCTCAACTAAAATGCGTGCATTTTTATCGGAGTTCACACATAATAGAAATGAGAAACTTTTTATCAGCAGAAAAACACTATATGATTCCATTAAATTATAAGTATCACTTGTCACAGTACTGTCAACAAACTGTCACTGGAAATGTCAACAAAGTGTTAATTTGGTAAACTTGACTTCTGGATAAATAATATCCATACATAAATCTTCGGACTACAATGATAAGAAAAATGTGTATTATAAATTATTTTACAGACAGCCGTTGTATTTCAGTAAATAAAATATAATGGCCTCTACAGAAGGTGAGGCGCATGTTGATAATAAAAAGCTATTCAGTTTCTTCTATGCAGTCGCCAATTCATACATTATAATATATACATAGTACCATGTAGTTCTTAGAGTGCTGGAATCATTGGTACATGTTTCAGAGCTATCGTATGAGAGCGTATGATCACAGACTTTTCCGCTCTCCATTTGGATTACCTTCCGCCTTCAACAATACTGCGCCGCAAGCAAAACAATAAACGAAACCATACAATTAGAAGGAAAAGAACTTAAGTGAGTGGAGTATCTCGAGAAATAATGGATGATTTCCTATTCATTCTCGATTATTGCTGCCATTTGGTACCGAACGACTAGTCATAATAATAAATATGGGTGGAGCGATAGTCCAAGGTGGACCTGGGCCTAGTTCCACAGCAACCACTCGTTTTGTACCTGCGTTTCTTCTATATCGCCTCCCCCGAAGTTTAGGAAGCTTTTTTTAGATAGGAATACTTACACTTTGAGAATTGTCAGTGACTCGAAAGAGGTGGAGCCGTGAATTATGAAAGTTGGCAAAATTAGGGGGTTGAACCAGACACATGTGGAGTCGACGCACAAACCTAGTGCCGCACGGCGATTTACAAGCGATCGAGTTTATTTTCGATATTATTTTCAGTAAGTAGCCATTAGAAAAACTCGAGCAAGATCTGCTTTTTTATATAAAAAAAAGGAATCAGCGATTAAGCTCGTTTCTGTTATAAAAAACAAACATTCTCTCCTCAATGCAAATTGGATGCACATTGGAAAGCAACATGAGCGGGCTGCCAGTAAATGTAGATACAGTCGAACCCGGATAATAGCACATCAAGCGTGCAACGAAGTGGCATTTAGCGGGTTGTGCCTTTGACCGATCTTTCATTCAAACGGTTTAAAAATTCGAAAAATACAATACAATAGTTGGTTTCTCAAATTCCAGCAACCTCTCACATCATACACACAAAAATTGGAGGGACACTTTCACTGGAGGATGACTTTTCCTTGCAAGTCATATGAATTATGGATTTGTGTAGGATGTGACAATAAGTAGGCAAGATTGTACGTGCACTGATTGTTTTGTTATATTTTTATGTAGCAATAGCTATACCGGCGCGTGTTTGCTAAGCATTTAAAAAAAATTTTGCATGAAATAAAGAAAAAAAAATGGTACCAAAACCTTTTTCAGAGAATTCGGCAGAAAGCTGAAAAGAAATCAGTGCTCTATCTCTTACCATTTAAGAGTCTATAAAGGAGGAGAAGATTCAACCACGAACTGTACGGGCTATACAGCGACATGAGTCTAGTCAGGCGTCTTCGGATCCAACGCCCAAGATGGCTGGGCCATGTAGAGCGTATAGACAACTCAGCTCCGGCCCGGAGAGTTTTCGACTCCGAACCCGTGGGACAACGCAACAGAGGACGCCCGCGTTTAAGGTGGCGCACCCAGGTGGAGAAGGACATCAACCAACTTGGCGTGCTACACTGGAGACAGCTAGCCAGAGACCGTGCTAGCTGGAGAGGCTTGTCGATTGAGGCTTGAGATTGAGGGATAAAGAAGAAGAAGAAAGGACAAACAAACAAACAACTAAGCGGAGTTTTCATATAAACAATTTTCGAATATAGGCATCTTTGTTGTACCGTGATAAATTTCTTGTTGCATATAACCGAAAGTTTCGTTTAAGCGAAGTTCATATTAGCGGAGGCGACTGTGTATAGAAGATAGACATATTAAGCGGGTTGTGCCATTAAGCGATGTGCCTTAAAGTGTTTTACGGCAGTACAAATTGTACAAAAACCACAACTGCCATCACGATAGTGTGATATTAAACGGTTTGTGCTATTAAGCGACGTGCTGTACACAAAAAAGTAACTAAAAATTGGACACTCGGTAAGGCACATTTGACTCTACATTTGTTTTTTTGTTTGTTTGGTTGTTTGTTTATTATTTCTCATTCAAAATATGAATTATCAATAAACATAGTGAATAAAGTATTAGCATTAAGAATTATTATTAATTTAGATTAAGATATTCAATTATACAATAATGTTAAGTATCATTTTAAATCAGAATGAAAATAGCAAAAACAAGCTCAACTTCAACTACAAGCTAAATATCGGAGAACAGTCTAGACCATGAAGTCTAGTAGTGACTCTAAGCGATTAAATTCAAATTCAAGAAGCCAACATTTCAGATTTTTAACGAATTTTCTATGAGATTATG
The DNA here is from genome assembly GCA_964034865.1 of Eristalis intricaria. Lineage (NCBI taxonomy): Eukaryota > Metazoa > Arthropoda > Insecta > Diptera > Syrphidae > Eristalis > Eristalis intricaria. The sequence goes on from OZ035873.1 coordinate 126,894,726, forward strand.
ATAACCTTAATGCAAATGGTAGTTTATTGAATAGATGGCAAGAAACAGCTGTGTAAAATGTCCGCACTTTTAATGCAGCTTATCAGAAAGACACACGTTTTATTTTGGGATGGAGACAGCAATTATTCGGCAAAGAATCGTAAGCTGGCTGTATGTACTTGATCTGTCAGTAAAAGCAAATGCAGAAATGAAGTAGTATGAATGTAGTTTGGGTTAAATTGATAAAGCCTTTATTCTATGTACTCGTAATTAATGACATTATAGATTTTTCGTACTGCTATAATTTCATTTTCAGTGCATTCATCATGTGGACGAAAGTAATGTCATAGGGGCGGGGCTTAGGATTTATCAAATCGTTGTCGTGGATCAAGGAGGCTTACATAAAATTCAATGAAGATTTCAAAAATAAATGATCCAAGCATTGATCCATCCACTCCAGTAAATATTATATATAATTTTGCAATTGTGATGTTTTCAATAAATACCAAACCTCTTTAAATCAATAAATTGCTCGTTTAAATAATGTGATGTCACACAGTAAGAATGACTTCTGCCATTGTGATGGATTACCTCGGACCAATTGGCAGAAAACTGAAAAGAGTAGTAGCGAAATGGGGCCACATCCTAAACAGGTGCTTGGCCCTAGCTTATCCACCTAACACTCATATGTTGCGTCTTGTCCTCTAATGAGTGAACGATGCTAATAATTGTATGATCAAAAAGTCATCTCTTACTCTGAACTAGTTGACTAACGAACATAGTTCACGAACGAACTAGTTCAAAAACGCTCTAAAAAGTGAACTTTGTGAACTAGTACTTAATGTCATTTTATATTAAGTAGGTAGTTCATTTAGTTCAGTACTTGAAAAGTATGACCACCAACTGGTGAAAATCGCACAGGATTCAATTTCCTCAGCAGTGAAATTAATTGAACTAAATGACCTAAAAGAACGAACTACTTCAATAAACTGATATGAACTAAAGTGAGTGCTCTCTGGACTGGACTAAAATGCATAAGCCTACGCTGAACACTCTGACTGCACAGTTCCCACTGACCATTACTCCCTAGTACCTCCAAAAATGTTGACGTGAAAATTAAAGTTCTTGCTTCCGGTATCGAACCATATTTCTCTGATTGACATGTCCCCTCAATTTAGACAAAATATTGGCACATTGCCCTTGACTGCCGTGGTATTATAACATTTTTGTAGCAAGTTCTATCAAGTTGAAATAATGCTCTCTCATCAGAAATTGATACCTGATTTGAACAAATTTCAATAGCAAATTAAAGGTTCTGGCGCCCAACGTTGTTCTTCGAGAATTTGATTTGACCCGTTTCGTGACTGTCTAGTACTCCCCTTAGTTTAAGTTATACTTAGACGACTTTAGGATCTACTTTTCGATTCGTGCGAACCGATAGGTCGTGCTTAACTTGCTAAGTGAAACTTAAGTCGGTAAGTTCGGTTTCAGCAAACGGACCTAAGACCATCCTTGCTCCATTTTCGTTCACGCAGGCAGTCTTGCAAACGATTGAGACTTTAAACACATGTTTGCGTGATTTATATAACAAATGTTACCCATATTCAATGTAGCGAAATCCATTACCACAGAACAAGGCTCCATCACTGGCACCGACAGGAAAACTAACCAAACAAATCAAATGACAACCATTAGTTGTGTGACCATCGATAAGCCTAATTTATCCACCAGCAGCAAAGCCAGATTCATTACACCAAGCAATGACAGTACGTATAAATTGTGTGTACCCCAAATGGCCGGCAATAAAAAGTACGCCCTCCCGTTCATGCCCTCAGCAACCCCTGCGCAACTTGGAGCAACAGATTTTCTGAATGGCTTCCATCCATTCAATCCATACAGAACACCACTAATCCGCAGTGCCGATGGGCCGTCATGCCCGCAAAGGTTATGCAAAAGTTGAACATCAACAGCCACCCCATGCCCGCTGGGGTTCGAAGTACTCTCAGCAGCGACTAAAAGTCTGGAATGGAATTCGGATTCAACGACCACCTTATGTACAGTTTGATAATTCTTTTATGTTCAATAAACAAATCAAAAGACGGAGTTGCTACTTAGGACGCCCTTTAATTGCTGTGTTTAGTGTTCCTTTAATCCCTCATTTGCTAATCGGATATGCGCTCCCACTCCGGCAGCGGATCTAAAACCGCGGCCAAGCTGGCTGGCTGGTGTTTGTTTGGCGATAAACCTGCTGGCACACATTCCCGCCTGCTGCTGTGAGATACGAGTAACTTTCGTCGAGCCAAGGGGTGAGAGACCGTCGAATTTGCGACTACATATCCAAAGAAGACCTACATTTGTAGGTGGGTAATTTAGCGTCATATGTTTTGCACATTTCACACTTATGGTCGTTTTTCCAAATTCAAATGAACACACCGTAGCGTATGGGCAGGCGTGGGAATGTATGCTCGCGCCGGGAATCTGGTGCCGACATGGCTGCGTTGACGATACCTGTGCACGGTAAAGGGAGACGTCAACTAAGAATTCCAGATTTTTAAAATCGACACTATTGGAAAATCCCGCAGCAGCTATTTGCGTGAGAAAATCTACGCTTCGCTTGGGAAACTACACGCTCGGTGCTCGGTGTGCTGAGCCTGTACCTGAAGGTGCGCAGCGCCTATCGCCTTGCAGTCGATTACCGGACAAAGGCACGCTGCGCGAACCATGAAACGCCTCGAAATTAAACAATCCTCGAAAACAATAGGATTAATTACTTTATGTGCACTTTTCCACAAGTTATTGAGTACACTGTACACACTAGCGAGCGGTGTCTTCGAGCGTGGGAATGTGATCTCGAGTGTCGGCTCGAATCAGCAGGAACGGTGTTGTACCTGAGACGATGGTTTAAGGTGTGTTTATTTTTCCTCGGTGAATACTGTTTGTTTGGCTGATATCTAATAGGATTACAATATTTGAAATTGAACTGGCGGCGATGATGACTAAGCAGGTATTCTCTGATGAGATGTTTTATGAGGTGGTCTGGAGAACACTTACACTGGACGTAATTTTGGGATGACGTATGAGGGAAAAGCCCATAAAGCCATTGTTGGTCCATTAGTCGGTGACCAAAGAATGAATTATAGTTTTGGTACTGTTAAAGCCGTTTGTTTCAATGCCAAAAGGGATTGAGTTGACGCCGTAGAATTTTACTAATGTTGTTTAGATCTTTATTCGGTCGGTAACCCGTGTAGGGTGCCGAACTTGCTGTTTAAGCCATTCAGGGTCATAGGAAATCAACCCCACCAGCGCGCCACCTTGCTCGGAGTTCTCAACGCGTTTGAGCTTTCTCCAACTCTAAAGTGGTCTAAAGCTCATTTATAATATAAATCAGAGGATATGCAGAGAGCAGCCTTCCTGGTCACCACATATTCCCCCTCATTCTCTTAGTCGTGTCACCCAAAAATATGTGTCACTTTGACAAATTTCTATTCCCTTCGTCACTGTACATGACTTTTTGCATTCTCACGGCAATCTTGTGTATTCTCTTAGGCACACTGCATGAAATGTGATCGTCGTAATCACACGAAGCAACTAAGAGAATACAAGTGACACATATTTTTGGGTGACACGACTAAGAGAATAAGGAGGATTGTTTATAAACCTATTGGATGCAAATCTGTTCCATGTCATCAGTCAAACGTAAAGAATCCCGCCGGAACTTAATGAAATTAATACGTAAACGACAATACAAGTCGGACAGACTATAGGATAAACTCATACGAGACTCTGTCTGAAGGGGGACATCAAATAAATATAACGGATAACGGTTTCGATAAACTGTCCAGAGCACATTTTTTCCTTTCAACATGCCCTTCACATTCTTTCACATTTTTTCCGCAATGTGTCGCCTTGTCAGGTTGTGAGACAAAGAATTCCAAATTCGAAGTGGAACCTTACCCTTGGAGTCTTCCATATAAATCTCCTCAAATTAATACCAATAAATACGGTCTTTTATTTGTAAAAAACAGCTTAATTTGAGGACAGTATATGGCAGACATCGTGGGTAAGGTTCCTCTTCGAATTTGGAATTCTATTTAATTACAACATAATTTATATGGGAAAATGCAATAAAATGAGTATCAACTCTGGCAGCAGCCATTTGACGAATATCATCTTTTCCACATAACAGACAAAATTGTAAAGGTTCAAATAGTTAGTTTTTATTTTATTTTATAAAGTACTTTAAAAACAAAATTTAATAATTAATTTTGTGTCACCTTGTATAACTGCCATTATGTTGTCAAAAATTAGTCAGTCTTGCTTAAACCAGAAATGAAGTATTATAGAGATGCCCGACTTCTACCTCTCTTGACCCTTAAAATTTTCGACAACTGTTTTTTATAACGTTTTCTTAAACCAAATTAACCAATCAAAGGACGGCATTTACGTCATGTCGTGAATAAACGTCAAAAATTCATGAATATCTGTCAAAAAGCCACTCAAATTCGTCCATGGACTAGAAGGGATTTTTTTTTTCCTGGTTTAAACGACCAAGTTGTCTATTTAGAGGGGGCGTGGTTCTACAAGTATTATGTCGAAGTTAATTGCCATTTTTTTAAAATCTATTGTACTCATCACTTTTCTGCGACAAAATGCAAAAAGTCTCGTCTCTCTTGCTTGGAATAAAACAACCAATTCCAATTTTAACTCTCACCCAAAAGCCCGTATGACACTACAAATGTACCTACATTTTTTCCGAATTCTTAATGCACTGAAAATAAAATGAGACCAGTCGAAAAATTGAGTATTGAAATTGTGAGTACTTGCACACTAACCAAATTAATCTGAAAACGTAAAAAAATGTACACACAGCCGCTGGCGCCTTGGTTTTTGACATTTCTGCATTTTTCCTTTGTTTGAAAACCAAGCCATGCAGACAGTTTATGATAATTTACAAAAAAATGTTTACTGTTTCCTTAAAAAAAGAAAAACAATCTGTCAATTTTCTACCAAGCTGCATTCAAAATGGGTAAAAATGTAGTGCCATAAAAATTATAGTACGACACTCACTTCAATAAAATAACAGCTGACCGCAATAACGAATAACGTAATTTTGTGAGCGCATGTAGAACAATGAGGTAAGGAAAATATTTGCATTTCTTGAAAATGCATCACATTATGTGTTAGCAATTATCCCTTCATGGCGAGTGTTACAATATAACGGAACATGATAACCGAAACAAAGAAAATAAAACCGAACGCCGGATGTGTGAGACAGCAAACGTTTCCTTATCGCATATGTGGGTTAATTGTAAGTCTATTGGATGGCAGTACAGTTCTACAGAGGTAGACTTGAGCCTGGGTTGTCCGTAAGATGGTGCAAAGATGCGATGGTGCCGTGCAGTAAAATGTTTTGTAGCGAGATTTAGTTTACGGCTCTTCGATAGACATTGACTCACGTAGGGCTGAATTAATTACATTCTTTGAAAAGAAAACTATTTTTTTAATACCAATTTTCGAGAATCGCCTGATTGTGTCCAATGCAGATATTAGCACATGCAATTGCCGATGACATTGCGGTGATCGAAATACAGTACGTTCTCGATTAACGCAACTCTCGATTCACGCAACTACTTGATTTTCGCAGCAGCTAAATTTATTTTTTCATCAATATTGACGAAGTAATCGCAACTTTTTAAGCAGACAGAAGCTCGATTATTGCGACTACCCCAGTTTCTATTAGTTGATATAATTGAGAATGTACTGTAAAACTACGAGATGTCAGTGGGGCATTTATGATCATCGGAGGAAGCAAAGGAGTTTCTTGTGGTGAAAAGGGCTTTTCATAAATACCACCAACAGGTCTTGAACAAAACGTCACAATAGACAGTGAATGAAGGACTTTTATACCTAGAGAACCTTATCCCCCTGGCCCCTAGTATCCGGAGTAAAAGTGTGTTAAGTCACCACCCCAGTGATCAAACGAAGGATTACTCTTTGCAATTGAAGAATAAAGGTCTTAATAGATAAGCGCTTCCAAGTCCTGTTCCTATGGTAGATGTAGAACCATGGGCATTATCAAAAGAGGACGAATAGATTCGATTGGTCCCGCAGACTATATTCAGAGGAGATCGAACGATGACCTTAACGGCGCACTGGTTAAACGAATTCGATTCTGTTCTGGGGTTGGTTGGTGGGGTGGCTTAGTCATGTAGAGTCAACCATCCCGGGCGGAAAGCCTTCGACTCCAACCCCAACGGACAGAGCGGGGGAAAGATGGACTTCAACTTCGCTAGTGTGCCCAGCTAAAAAGTGATCTCAGTTGACCGTACGAATCTGGAGGTACTAGTTTGAGAGACATGTTGCCTGAAGCCAGAGTCCACCCCAGACTGTGGAACCAGCCGAAGAGGACCAAGAGAATGCACCATGACCTTTCTCAACATAACCCAGATAACCTGAATTCTTTATACATATTTAAACCACCCTGTGACTGAAAGAAAATTAATATTTTCAATTAATGTTTTCGAAGCAACATAAAAAGTGGAAACCATTGTTGGAATAGTCTCCATTTTCTAACCTCGTTTATAAGCTAGGACCCGTTATTTGGTTAAATTTAATGAAAAAATACAAGCTACTAAATGTCCAAAAATTAAATGAAAAATGTCAGAAACTTGTATGTACCAGAATCTGTCAGGGAAAGTTACTAGTGTAGTGACACGCTTTTGAAAAGCAGACGCGTTGTTTTATTAAGGCTCCATGCCAGTTTGCTATTTGGACTCCATAAAACAATGAAGCGTTTTTTTGCTTAATTAGTCAAGTCTTAGTTTTTAATTATAAGCAGGAAGTAATGTGAATTCAGAGCGGGGAAAAGTCGTTTCGGATTCGATTCATTGTTCGAGTGATTATCGATTCATACAACATCACGAGAACATGGCGATACTCAATCATTCGAAGAATGAGATATACGTATGTGTGTATCAGTTCAGCGCGAGAGCAAGTAACATATGAAATTAAAATGCAAATAAAAAAAATAATCCCTAAATCGAACTTTTTCGCCATATTTTACATATATTTCCCTCAAATTTAAATACAAAACTCTCTCTCTATGTCGAACTCTCTCTAACTCGAATAGATTATAACATCCCGTGACAATTCGACTTAGGGGGAGTCCACTGTTACTAAAATATTACTCCACTCTTGTGTTCACGGTATCGTTCTGTTTGTTTTTGGTTTCACGAAATCATTTGCCATTATATAAAGAGTACGACCTTACAATCTCGAAATCTTAATATAGTAGATTTTGTTAACGCAGCTTTAAAAAAAATTCTGCATTCAACTCGACTTTATAAGTAAATCGTATTTTTTAGTTTGTATTCACCACTCGTTCACTCGTTCATTCGAAAAATATAAATTGGGGATTCACACACATGATGCATGCCTGATTAGAGATCAACAACAATCAATGATTGTAACACTTTCCGATCATCTTCGTGAAGTTACAGCCGAAAACTCTTGAAAACTTAAGCCTGTCGAGCAAGAAACGATCTGCCGAACACCACCTAGGGCAAAACTTCATAATCGATAGTTTGATAATTTTGAGGTAGTCAAGGTTGTCTACCTCGGGGCAAACGTGAACTCCACGAATGACATCACTGTCTACTCCTTACTCGAAGGACCAAGATCATGCTCTTCAAAACTCTTATTTTGCCAGTCCTGCTGTATGGAGCCGAAAGTTGGACGATAAGCCAAACTGCGAAGCTGATTCTTGGTGTCTTCGAAAGAAAAATTCTACGTCGGATATATGGCCCCGTCCAAGACACAACCGCGAACTCTACGAGATGTACCAGAATGTGGATGTAGCCCGGGAGGCAAAAATGCGTCGGCTGTATTGCCTCGGCCACATCCAGCGCATGGACAACGATGCTCCAACTTAGAGGGTCTTCGAATCTGAGGCTCCTGGTTTGAGAAGAAGGGGATGACCGAACCTCCGGTATAGAGACGAACAAGACAACTTGGTCTTGTTGACTGGATGCAGCGTGCCCAGGACCGTCAGGGATGGAAGGCAGCAATTGCTCAGGCTCAGACCCTCCATGGGTCGTATGCCTGATAAGTAAGTATGAAAATTTAAGGTACGACTCTGCAGGTGAAGTGGACGAAATGCAGTCTTCATTGACAATTAAATTGCAAGCTGTTATTAATATGCTATAACACATGCATTAAATGGTCTGGCCAAATGGAACCTCCAATAAATTATGTTTTGAAACTCCAAGTTCTTCGCGAAACATCTGTTCAGAAATGTATAAATTGTAACAAAGTGGAGAGTGCAGACCACAATTTCTCCATTTTTCGGAAAATAAATAAAAGAAATGAAATCATTGCTCTGGACACAGATGTAGGTATTCGATTTACTTTAATTTTAATGTGTAGCAAATGCATCTCTTGTTAGAATAGGTCTGCAGGCCATTAGGCAATGGTTTTCGCAATTGGACAAAGTTGAATAAGTTGCGTTGAGCGCTTTTCTAGTAGTTATGCCCCGAGTGATCATTCGATTATTAAAATATCTTGATTACTGAAGTCTCTATTCTTAAAATCAATTGATTATGTCCATCACTCACTACTGCTAAGACCCGCCATGGATTTATCCTTTGAAACTGACTAAACAAAAACACCATCTACTGCAACACACCTATGAGCCACAAAGGCAAGCCTCCCATCGTAGGTATTTCCCAACGGACTGCATTACATCGTATCGAACTATTATCACCCAACTAGCTGTGTTGACACGTTCAATTCGACAGTCATAATAGGCAAATAAGCTACCGATTTTGTTCCCTAATGGGCAATAACATTGAGCACGTTTCCACATTGACTTCTGAACGCCTAAACATATACCGCCTTCACAGTTTAATATGCTTTTCTTTTTGATTTTTCAAATAAAAAAAAACACCCGCCGTCTGTGCTCCCCGCAATGACCACAGCCAAGCTGACACCTTTCGTTTTTCGTCTTATGCCCAATCGAACGAACGTGACGTTCACACTGTGTAGTAAATGTTAACCTATTTTATTATCAAAATTTCAATTGTTTTTCTTTTCCTCCCAGATGAACGGAAGAATAGTGTACATACCTGCACACACACATGTATGTACATAGCAGAACAATCGATTCGAAAATGAAAATGTTTTGCTTTCGAAAATCAATACAAAGTCACGTTTTCGAAAACATCACGTACCGATACCGAGCTGAGACTGAGACCGTTCACTTCCTTACTTTTCAGACTACATTTAAACGTCTCATCGTCAATTGTGTTTGGTTTTTATTTAATTTGTTGTTTTTTTTTCCAAATTCCACAACTCGTACTATTAATATTAAATTCAACTCATGGTCGGATCTCAACTGGTGAGGGGAAAATTGAAAAATCGATTAAATTTTCCACCAGACAATAGATTTTTGGCGTGCCCTCTGTGTGTTGAGGCATTCCTCGAGGGCGGTGGCGCGGCGGTAGCGACGATGGCGATGGGGCTGGTGACGGTTCAAGGCAACTTCCATGTTACTTTTCACACTACCACCTAGGGGGAAAGCCGACTGGCGTACGAGGTGAGACGAATAACCAAAAGTAGGGTTTCCTCTGTTGTATATTTACCCAGGTAAACCAGACGATACCACCCTTCTTGTGTCTGCTGGCGATTGAACGTGCGCCCTTTCTCAGGTACCTAACGCACACTCACACATAGGCAGCGTGGAACTCGTTTATATTCTATTGACATCCGATTGGTTCGTTCGCGAGTGCACAAGGCACAAGGCAGCACACATTTACGATATGTATCTAGAACGAGATGAATGGAGTTTATGTTTACGAGAACCTGTTTGGCTGTATACACGCCCTATTGAGGGTAACCACGCCTCTAAGTGTGTACACAATGTTGCTTTCATTTTGCTTGAGTCAGCATTATATTCGTTTTTTCCGTTCGTCTTTGCCCACTTCTATTCAAATGGAACTGTGGGGCAGGGGTATGTGCATACGTACATAAATACATAATTGTATATGGAAGCTGTTCGTCGGCGATATTCGAATGAATGAGATGATGATGATGGGGATGACGCTTTGGACATGCTCACTTTGCGCACTTCGAGTTGATTCAGGCTGGCTAGAGAGTGTTGTGCTGGAGCCGTGTCATCTGGATCAATATTGGATTAAATGTTTGTTTGAAAACTGTTGCTCAAAATGCAAATTAAGAGCAGTGGAGGTGCTTGTCAAATTAAAGTACTGCTTTAAGCTTTTGGCTCTTTTTTTTTGGGATTTTCTGACTAATGAAGCCTGTTTTGTTCTTTTTTTCGCTTATTTTATTTATGATTGGATTTGCTAGAGTATGGGTGGATTTTTATTGAGTATACCTATACGGTATGACTTGGGGATTTCAAATGAGCTGAAGAATCTAGGGATAATGATGTATGAGGCAATGTAAATTCAAGATTGCACTTTCATCTTCATGCATTAAAGGAAAGAGGCGTGTGAAGTATGTGGAGACTGGTTTAAATGACTGTAACAACGATTCAGAAAGAAGAATGTTTTCAGAAGCTTTCAAAATGTTTCTTTTAATAGCAAATTTAAACTTCTTTGACAACACCCTACTCTTGATTTAAGTGGGACAAAGGCGTGCTATCATTATCGTCATAACCGCCATATTTTTATTTTGTGACCTCACTCAGGTTTTTGACATTCAATTCACAATTCAATTATGTGGGTATTTTAAGTACTAGCTGTTCCCCGCGACTTCGACCGCATGCATATCAGTTATCGGGCTTGGATAAATAATATTACATTCGGACAAATTTGATTACCATAAAAAAGGTGATAGTGAGTCAGTCTTAAAAGATTGACATGTGCTGTCACGGACTTTTTTTTAGCAATTTTGAAGAGAAACAATTCCATCATACATGATTTTTGCGTAACTTAAATCGCTTTCGCAGCGAATGCAACAGAAGCTCTCAAAATGGAATCATTGTTTTTTCCCCGTTTTTGTAAAAATTTTCAATGACGCTTCGCTCCTATTGGTGATGAAACGTGATGTTATAAAACCTAAAGCCTGAATCGCAAGGGCGCGTTCGAGCGATCGGTCTTTGATAGACGTTGCTACGCGTTTTTTCGAGCTTACGAGAATGATGTGTCAGGAAGCGGAAGCCTCCGTCTTCCATATCGAAATGAACGCTCGCGTTTACCCTACTCAAATGGTTTGAAATTTTATGTTCAAGAAAAATATGAAATTACTATAAATAAAAGTCTTAGAAAAAAATTAATAACTTGCGGAAATAATCGTCTCAGGTCCCAAAATTCAAATTGAGAAATAAATTAAGAAAAATAGTTTCACAAATGTCAAAAAGCCCGAGTGACTGGATAGCTCCACTTAGAAATTTATGCTCGCGCTTACGATATTACGGTCTGTGAAAATTAAACGCCCCATCTCGACTTCAACATATTATTTACATGTCCGAAAGCCTGAACGCACCGTTGTGATATGTGCATAAAGCCTTGCTCGATAAATGAACTATAGAACACAAAAATAAATTTTTAAATCAAACCAGTAGTTTCTTAGATTAGGGCTTTCAACCAAACATACCCTTCAGCTTTATACCTAAATTAACACATATACATATTAGTATAGATGATATTAGCCGCTATTTTTTTTTTGTCAAAATCTATAAGCATTGAAGTAGGATATTGCATGTAAAGCATATGCAACATCTATTGCCTATCACAGCTTTTAATATCGGCAGTGAAAAGTGGCTGCCGATAAAAATTCGACTTCGAATTTTTTTTTATACATTTTGACATCAATTTCGAACAAAAAAATTTCGTTTTTATAAATTTTGTCGGATAAAAATTACTGCGAATTGGTTTTTGAATCTTAGTTCATTTCACTATACATAGCGATGAAAAAAGCGCGGCTATTGTATACATAACAATGTGCAGTAAAAGGTTGCTGAAGCAATAATAGAAGGACAGTGACATTTCTTTTGTACGAAATGTTAATATGTCTATTCCGTCATTATGTATGTCTCTTCACATGATAATTCCTTATTTTTTTGGAGTTTTGTTTTCGACAACATCCTACTACATGTTAATTCTGTGACATTTGAATAGAATATAAAAAGAAATGAAATATTACAGGGATAGCCGACTTCACAGCTGATTGTCACCTAGTCCATCGAGGAAATTTAGTGCCTTTTTGACATATATTCATGAATTTTGGACGGTTATTCACGAAATAACGCGAATGCCGTCCTCAGATTGGTCAATTTGGTTTAAGAAAACGTTTAAAAAAAAACAGTTGTAAAAAATTTTAATGGGCAAGCTATGTAGAAGTCGGGCATCTCTATAATATTTCATTTGTGAATGTAACGGCTGCCCGTGTCTTGTTGTCCAGCAGGTTCGGAGTCAAAGTCTCTTCAGACTGAAGTCAAATTATCCATGCGTTGTATTAGTATGTGTGTTAACAACGGGTCCAACGGGACTTAAGTGAGTCGAGTGAATAGCCCTTGTGGTTAATGGTTATCTAAGTCTTCACTAAGTCCCCTAAGCACAAAGATCGTACGTGGATCTAATTTTGTAAATGGACCACCGATAGTAGCAATAGCACTACATCTTTGTTTTTTTGATTTCTTAACCGTTTTGGCAATCAGATACAAATCATAAGACATTCCACGATGCCTTAAATGAGGTTCGACAGGTGTTACACCCCAATATCCGATCGTAGATAGTAGCCATATAGTCATATTTAGATGAAGTTAGCCCCGAACACATTACCACCTATTCGTTAAATCCAATTGATGAATAAAATGATTTTCCCGGACAACCTTCTACATTCTTCCCTTCTGCGCACTAAGCAAGTTAAGTGAGATACAACGTCATCTTGAAAGAATGTAGGTAATAGTGGAGAGATCCAATTTATTTTAATGATGTATTGTCACCTTATACCGCGCGTTAGGGTCTCATCATTCGAAATACATATTATTGTGAGCATTCTGTGCACGTCGTGGGTCGCCGTGGCGTAGTGGGTTAGTGCGTCGGCTCCTACGCAGAGGGTGCCAGATTCGATACCCGAATTTACCACCTTTCATATTTCACGGCTCCACCTCTTTCGAGTCACTGACAATGCTCAAAGAGTATTCCTGTCCAGAAAAAGCTTCTCAACTTCGCCGTTCGGAGTCGGCATTAAACTGTAGGTCCTTTCCCCTCGTGAAAGAACAATAGCACGGATAACACGAGTGGTAGCTGAGAAGCTTGGCCCAGGTCCGCCTCGGACTGTCGCGCCACCCATATATATGTATATATATTCTGTGCACGTCTGCTAATGGATTGAAGACGAATATTCAACGATCAACTAATTTATTGGACGTTAGTGGCCCCAAAATTCAAGTAATTCAATTTTGAATCTAGCTTCACTTGCGACTTAAGTGTTTCCAATGAAAAATTTACAGTGTTAGTGCTGACATTAATTATTTTATGGAGACTGAATCAATCACGCGTTTTTTCTCGTTCATATATAGAAAAGCAAAGTAGGATTGAGAATAACGATGAGGAGTCTTGCTTTGGCCGACATGTAGCAGCCAGCACAATGGTCAGATTAAAGTCAGCGCAAATGCGGAAGGAACTTCGTTTTTGACACCCTCCTAGACAGATTAAGATCCGCGTGGTAACACAATGTGGCTGTGATTTGACTGTAAGTGGATTTGTGTGGCACGCATTTTTTTTTAAGTTCGCAATGATTTTCACCACCATTTTCGCAGATTCTGACTTAGAGCACATCGAAGTTGTTCGTTAAAACGCTGCTGAGAGTTGAGCAAGATCGGTGCCGTATGAAGAAGAAATTTACATTATTATCAAATGAATTAATGATTCATGCTTACAAAGTTTTTGTTTGACTGAACCAAAGTCTACTGACACTGTGAACCGAAAAGAGTTTCTTCGAATTTTGTTACAACAATTGACGGTCCTTACGAAAAAGAATACGATTCATCCGCGAACAGTACAGCGACATATGAACTCCAGTCTAAGTAGGAGTCTACGAATCCTACGCATAAGACACCTGGGGACAACTTGGGTCAGAGAGGCTTACCTTCGAACCTGTCCTTATCCAGTGTTAGTGCAAAGAAGTAAAAAAATACGCAATTGGAAGGAGCTTGCCAGAGCGGCTTGTTAATTGTGGTCTTGATCTTCATGTGGAAGTAAATACCAGCAAATCTGCTTTATACAAAATTTAGTTCTAAAAACACAATCCATGCAAATGAATTAGATTAAGTGCGACTAGAGAGGAAAGTCGAATGTTTTGATATCAACGTTTCAAGTTAGATCAACAATGCTCAGCTTTGAGGACTTTCACAAAGTATTTGCATATTTACAAGTCAACTCGAATAATTTGTCGAGCCTCCCATATTTTTGTGTCCGACAAGAAAAGACCCAGGTTCGATACCCGATTTTACCACCTATCATAATTTACCGCTCCACCTCTTTCAAGTCACTGACAATGCTCAAAGAGTATTCCTATCTAGAAAAAGCTTCTCAACATCGCCGTTCGGAGTCGGCATTAAACTGTAGGTCCCTTCCACTCGTGAAAGAACAATAGCACGCACAACACGAGTGGTTGATGAGAAGCTAGGCCCGGGTCCACCTCGGACTGTCGCGCCGCCCATATTATTATTATTAAGAAAAGAGCAAACAAAATTGATGTAATTAGAACTTATACTAATTAAATATTTGAATCAGACAACTAACTAAGCAGTGGCAAACAGCGCTAACCGTCAAATGTCTGTTTGAATATAAAAAAAACATCTAAGAATGGAGAGGATTAAAAAAGCTACAGTGGACTTCCCCTAAGTCGAATTGTCACGGGATACCACAATATGTTCTAGTTAGAGAGAGGAATAGTAGCAACACTTATATTTTTGTCATTGCTGTGAACTTGACTAGAAGTTGTATTTGTTAACTCACACACACTCTCTCTTAATCTGTGATCAAACTATCTCTAACACTGTCATCAAATATCATATCCTTTCTTTATTCTAGGATTGTTTTATTTGTTATGTGGAGTTTTATTTGTATCCGAAAGATTATTTCTTCCAATAGTTTGACTTAAAGAGAGGTTTTTGTATGGAAAATTAAGGGAAATGTATGAAAGGTTAGAGAGACTTTCGACTTAGAGAGAACAGAGTCCACTGTATATCTTCTAAACATTGCACAGCACTGTTATTTTCTTATCTTTTTGTAAATACTTGAGGCTCTGTCCTTTCCAAAAATGCATAACACATTAAATTCTTCTAAATGGAAGATTTCCAGGAAACGCTTTTGAAAAGTCTGCACGCGTAATTCAGTCAAATCAATATTTTGACCCACTGCACTTTGGCGATTAATTTTACTAATTTCTTTATAAATAGAGAAATAATTAATATCGAAACTAAATTATATGTTATTGTATCCATGGTTTTCATCGAGATAATTCGGGGAACCCTACTTTCGTAAAAAACATTTATGAGTTGGCTTTGTATGGTTTGATTGAGGTGCCCAGGGACAGGCCGAATGACCAGGAGGGCGCAAAAATGACCAGAACCAACTTGAATTACACGCATACGAGAGCGCAAATATAGAAGCTCGCACCAGGCGCATAAAAACCAGGATACGGCACTGATCTGACGAAGGTTATCATCAGCCGCGAATTTGAATATCTTGTAGCTGACATCCAGCTTAATTTACCAAAATATAACGGTACGTCCTCACGCAATAAGAATCTGGTAGAGTGTGGAAGGTTTTTTTTCCAGTCTAGAATGAACTTGCTTTTCGACAGCAAACAAGATCGTTTGCCAGCTGCCTTCTAATGTGCACAACAACTTGGTGGGAGTGCTACCCCACATCTGAGCCCCATCCACCTTAACAGGAAATTTTCACTGTCCTAAGAGCTCGATATGGAATAAAGCGGTAGCTATCATTTTATTTCGAAGAATCGAAGAACTTGTATACTTCTTCTAGTACCGAGAATGTAATCTAGTACAAGGTGTATTGTATTCTCATTCCCAAAGTCGTATTCCGTGATTCATCTGAAAAGTGCTGGAACTTCTGAGAGAACATCTAAAGAAATTTTGTTTCCACCAGAAGCAGAAGTGAAAGTTCGTGTTCTTGAAGAATGTGCATTCTTCCAGCAAGACCAACATTTACGTAACAACATGCAAGTTCATTTCGAAAACACCACCACAATGTACATTTCACCATCACCATACAACGTTCGGTAATTCAAAACACATCACTTGACATAAGATACACAGGACAAACTACAAAGTAACAACAGCATGTCACCGACATCGTGTACAGACACTGATATCCTAGCAACATCATCGCGTCTTCTCCCCTAACGTGTAATTCAATACGGAAAACATTTAAAAACAGACACAACAAATCATTACTTTTGGCATCCATATTGATTCAGCAATATCTTCCCGACGACGATGCGGACAGGCATAGCTTTCGTTTTTCCCACTCTGGAACAAGTTAATAGGTCTCGAGGAGCACTGGCACGCTGCACAATATGCACTTTGGAACGAGACGAATCAAATTATGACACCACACACCGAAGCAAACTCATATACCGCACGTCATTTGGCCACCGAATTTACGACTCTTTGAGCGAAGCTTGGATTCACAGCACCAACTGCTGCAGACCGACGTACGAGTATGTAGGTTGCGCGCGCCGAGATCACTGACTAATGGTCGAACCGAGAACTCGAGCCCTATGCAGCGGTGTGCGAGTGCAGTTTACCAATGTCGCCTTCATCACGGACAATGTCACTAAATCAAAACAAACAACGACTTGTCCGTGACTTGTGCCAGCTTGCGAAAACTACGCTCAATTTGTATGTAGGTATATGCTATCACTAAGCGCTTCATCTGAACTCGATGTTGGACGAAAAAAAATTGTTTGTTTTTTTGTTTTTCATTTGTCGATCACAACGAAATAGCTCTTTTGTCTTTGGAGCGCAGAAAAAAAAAAAACAACGATTAACAAAGGTTGTAATGAGCTGTGTAGACGACGGTGAATGACTGCACACGGCTGCGAATAAAAAGCACGTGCTGGCGTTGCGGTCACCGAGAAACTTTTCCAATTAGCCCTCGCTGAAGACGAGTGATTCAAGCTTGGAGAGGCAATCCCCTATTCAAGGAACTGCCTCTATCGCTTTGTGGAACCGAGTGCATTTCGTTTGAAATGTGATTTGATATTAAACCTGATCCTCGGCTCACCGCACGTCGTAATTCATGGATAGCGGATGCACATCTGAAGCATTGTAATTCTCCAAACCGGAGCTTGAGGGGGCTTAGGTGAAGATGAAGCTTAGACGGCTAAGGCTGCTCCGATAGAAAGCGATCGGGTTGAATTTCAAGAACGTAAAAAAGTCATTGACTGCACTGTCGATCCATTTGAGCTGGTTTGCATTCTGTGTTGGCCTTGAAAAAGTGTGCCCGGCCAAAACTGCCGAGTGCGCCGAAAATGAATATCTATCGCGAACTTACCTTGTGGTAACCTCTGCAAGAAAACTCGAGACTAAGCACTATTGTTGCAGTTGAAGTTGAAGGTACTACTGGGGTTCTAAGAAGAGGGTAAGGTACTCTATGAGCACGTGTCTGCGATCACAGGTTGGAGGGGCATGGGATGAGGTCTTAGGTCAGACAATTATGTAAGGAGGTAAAGAAACAATTTAGAAATCATAGTGTTTGAGGCATTTTAAAACTGAACGGCTATTGATTTGAGACGACAAAATCGTTGTGTCTGCCTTTGTTTCGTTGTGCTATTGAATGTATCGCAAGTGGATCAGGAGATCAAGCAGGAGATCGATTTAATTTTGTTTCGAAAAACATCTCCAACAGGACAGGTTAATAACCTTCATGGATAAGCGAGTACAGTGGACTCTCCCTAAGTCGAATTGTCACGGGATTCCAAATTTTGGTCGAGTTAGGGAGAGTTTCGACTTAGAGAGAGGTTTTTGTATGGAAAATTGAGGGAAATGTATGTAAAATATGGCGAACAATTTCGACTTAGGGAGAGTTCGACTTAGGCAGAGTCCACTGTATATGTCTGGTTAAAATTATAGAAGAAAAAGTCAGTTGGATCGGCGGGACATTATGCTGAGACATCTAGGTGTGGTGAATGTGTACACAATTTGTTTAACAATGCTCTTAAAAACCCCCACATTTTCAGGAGCTGTGGAAATCTTCGACTGTACGAAAAAAAGATTCTTCGAATCGGTACAACATCCGGTCAATTAATCGCATTCCGTACATCAGCAAGGTATTCGAGAAGGTGCTCAATAGAGCTCTGATAAACTGGGCTGAGTCCGGAGAACCTAAGAAATTGAGTTTAAAGTGGAATTGACACTATTAATGCCGCCTTGAAACAAGTGTCGGATATTCAATGGAACAAGACCAAGAAACAAGGTACGGGTGCTTGCTTGATTGAACTTGAGAAGGCCTTTGACATTGATATGTTTGGAAGGACTGTTCTAAAAGCTCAATAGGCAAGGCATTAGCAAACGGTTCGTCGTCAAGAATGACAACGTGACCTCTACAGGTAAATTCCAAGTTGAACTTGATCTCCAATAGTGTGCCGATGATTGGATCTGAAAATCAATCTGATTAGTTCTCTTCCTCGTGTAATTGCGTACGCTCAGGACTTGATCGGGGACATTACCTATCTCGTACAAGGTTATTCGATTCGTCCATGGGATTCTGTGACTTTGAGAAATCAAAACAACATTCTGGGCAAGAACCCGTGTATAAAGACTCAGCGGATACAAATAATAGTTAGCGAAAGTTATCGGTTCTGGGGCGACACAGGCAACCACTGGCGTAAAGGTTTACTGTCAGATACCTGGGGATGTAGGCAAAGCAATATCCAGTGCCGAAAATAGGGCGGTGCCCAGGCTCAGGGCGTAGGCCCAGGGGCGCAAAAATTGACCAGGATCAACTTAAGTTACACGCATACGAGGGCGCAAATATAGAGATATAGAAACTAGCAACACGAGCATAAAAACCTAATTACGTCACTGCCAGTATCAATATTTTAACATGCAGATGCTGCTTTGGCTTAGGCTCGAGGCGTTTTCGTTCATTCAAATCGTTTGTTTTACTAAAGCCAACTCAATGCGGGGTTGAATGTAATCTACTACATGGCCCTCAACAGGCCAATGGTCTACTGCGGCTGTCCCGTGTCTCTTGTGGAGCCACGAGTTAAGGCTTGATGGAAAAGTTTCGGGTGTTTGAGAGGGCTTGTCGTAGGCCTTGCCAGGACTTGCTTTTGCCTTTACAGAAGACCAGAGTCCCAGTACAAAAATTTCTATTCCAATCAGGTTCTCTACAACAGGGCGAGAATGTGGAGTATTAAATTGAAGAGTGGCGAATTTAATGCTCAAAATGATTCGTGCCAGAGCGATGAACTTCTTATAAATCTTCTCAATTATAAATTATCATTAAATGTTTGCTTTGTTAGGTTATGTTGAAAGACATAGGATAAGATTAAGTTTAACTTAGATTGCCCACCCAGACCCAGCAACTAAAAATAGTAAAGACTCCGGCACATAGAATACTTAACTTGTGTCAGCTTCAGCTATACTTTGACATGTACATAAAATACATGTATTCTTGTGGGAGAGGACACATAGACAAACGCTGACGAGACGGATATATGTAGTTGCACAACTTTTAACTTTCTTTCTTGTTGAATCTTATGTTAAAGTTTCGGAGTTAGTTCTCGTCGAAGCAAAGTTCAGAATACATAAAAATATAAATAAAAGTTTGTAATTAAGTATTTAAAATACAATACATATTTTATTTGTGCGTTAATAACAAAACCGACTTGAATTTGCAATTGAAACTTGAAACTGTTAAATGAAAGCAGCTGTGCGTGGAAGTATTCATTGTGTTATCCCCTTGGATCAGGTCTCTCACCTTGAACGGATGCTTTGACGCAACCAGAAATGAAGTATTGCAGAGATGCCCGACTTCTACCTCTCTTGCCCCTTAAAATCGTTGACAACTGTTTTTTATAACGTGTTCTTAAACCAAATTGACCAATCTGAGAAAGGCATTTACGTTATTTCGTGAATAACTGTCAAAAAGTCATGAATATCTGTTAAAAAAGCAATCAAATTCGTAGACGGACTAGGTGGCAATCAGCTGTGAAGTCGGCTATCTCTGGAATACTTCATTTCTGGACGCAACGCAAGTAAAGTATTATATGTGCCTGAGCCTTAACATTATCCGTCCAGTTAGCTTTAAGCACTTTATCAATCATCCGTAACAGGGTCAAGTCTTTTCCATCTAGAGAAGAAATCCCATCTAGACAAGTTGTCAAATGTCTTAAGGCAACACTTAAATTCCAAAGACCAAAAGAAGGGGGTACATTAGGTCTTTATGGTCACAGTACCAGTGTGGGTTATGGCACACCCCAATAATTCAATTCATTCAATCAATGAATTGATTTAAATTAAAAAAATATACCTGTCTTCACATTTGCGGGAATGAAGTTAAGAAATTAAAACGCGGAATACGTCATGTTCCCACTCTTGGTCCCATATTTTTTCTATTCTTCTAGCCTGCAATACTTACTTCCATATTCGCGTATTTTATTTAAAGGGATCGCAAAACAAGTGCTCTGCCTGGTGGATTCAGACTTAAATTAAATAGATTTGACAATAGACCGCGTAGTGCCGTGCCTGGTTCTTCTGTACCTCTAACTGTCACCACAAGTCTGCTAAGATACTCGGTTTGGGTTATTAAACTGTTTGTGGGTACAGGGTGTTTCAAGAGGTGTGCTCCCGATCGTGGTTAATTTGAAGTCACATCGGTTTGGTAGAAAGGTGCAAGAGAATGTAAGTTTTCGTATATCTTACAAGGATTATTCAGTAAAAATGGTACACTTTTAGGGACATGGTAACTTTTCCTCTCTGCCTTTAAGTACTGTCAGCACTATGCTTGAAGCAATGATGCGCTGCTGCTGTCATCTTGTTTCAAGCCACTCACTTCAATGGTAATATAATACGTCATGCTAAATGAGACAAATTAGAGAATGGCAATATAACATTAAACGTAATGAAAGCCGTCTTGTTCAATGGTGTTAAGGAAACAAGGTTTGCTGGTCATGTTGTCAAAACCGCCATCATTTCATTTTTTCATTTATTTTCGTCTTTAAATTTCTGTTGACTTAAAAAATCCAGCAACGGTGTCAAGCATCACCTCAGTGGAACTGTTCAGCACACCTTGCTTCCTTACATCGTGTCTTTTTCCAACCTGTCGGAAAATTGGAGAAGCTGTTGAGTCAGCTAACACACTTGGGTGGCGCTACGGGCCGACCCGCACCTGGGCCTAGTTTCTGAAGCAACAATTTTGTGCGAAGGTCCTTACATCAGCGAGATATCAGAGGCGACAGAATGCAAACACGGTAATAACGCCAAACGTAACCGCCAACGTAATTGAAGTTTGGAATGCAGAATCAGATCCACTTAAACGTTTGGCACGTGGTGCCTACTAGTAATCTGGTGTAAACTAAAACACAACTCTAATTCGTTTAGTCCAATGACCTCTTTATTTGGTACCACTGTAATCGCGTGAGTGATGACGATCAACTGACCCAGAACAGTTTGTGATGCGGATTTATACACCCGTGAGCATTTGATGTTACACTAGTG
Source organism: Eristalis intricaria (assembly GCA_964034865.1). Taxonomy (NCBI): domain Eukaryota; kingdom Metazoa; phylum Arthropoda; class Insecta; order Diptera; family Syrphidae; genus Eristalis; species Eristalis intricaria. The sequence goes on from OZ035873.1 coordinate 126,916,423, forward strand.
ATAATTTCTACACTGTGGCTGTGTGTAGCAAACACTTTCACGTGACATGGGCCATCAGTTGACTGCAGAACAGTTTTTCGGCAGTGCAAGCTTTTAGTATGTTGCCCCTAGACGAAATTGAGTGATTCTCTCGAAATAAGGATCGAAATTGCCCAATTTCCCATACAACGAACCAATCTCGAAATTGCCCCAATTAACCTCAATTTCAATGAAATTGCGAACGAAATTGTGTAATGTAAGAGATTATCCCAGTTTCCGTACAGTAATAACAAACAAAACTATTATGCCAGTAAATCTACAGATTTCTGACACATTGTATTTTCATTCTTTGTTTTGTTTGGAAAAAATAAGTTCTGTGCTCAAATTTTCCATTCAATGGCGACGAAAACACATTTCACTGTCAAACCAAATTGCTTCAATAGTAATGTGAACCTTGAACAATTTCGAAATTGCGGTTCTGAAATTGTTCAATTTCGCGTCTAGTGGGGAAGTTCCTTTGATTGAATGGCTGGCAGCCACTGGCCACCGGTATGCACAGAGTTAGGTTAGGTTCGGTGGTGAGGCTGCTTGTGTATTCACCAGCACACTTAGACCATATCGGTCCATTGTGATACCCCTAGTCAGACTACTACCACTGATAGACTACTCCAGTGACAGTGCCGTTAGTTTGATCCCAACGGCAAATGGTGACTTGACTGAAAACCAGATAAAAGCGTATTAACTTTGCTTTCACTGGGATTCGAACCGGGGACTCCGCTAACCAGGGGCAGGCACTCTACCAACAGAGCCATCCAGTTGTCATGCACAGAGTTAATCCTGTGTGCCTGGCTAGATCATATATTTGGCACAGAATTAATTTTTGTTCACACAGAGTTTTATTTATTTCTACCGTCCTTCAAGTATAAAGCTTTTTAAGAATTCTGATAATAGTAATAACATTTCACAACAATCTAATGCATATTAGAAGGAATAAATAACTTACGATTCTGATTTAATGCTAAAATTTTATTTTTACAATTATCTCTACTCAGATTAAAGTCTATAACATTGGCAACTAAGTTGAATTTTATGCAAGCGTTAGTGACAGGATCAGTTTGCCTATAGTTTGTACTATGGCTCGAAACATAGAAGAAACCTAGGCCTCGAGATTTTCGACAACGAGACGGAAACACTGAACATATGAAGTAGCACCGGACAATCTTATGTACTAACTTATCAGGCTGACGACCCATGCAGGGACCAAGCATGAGCATGAGCTGCTTTCCATTCTTACCAGTCCTGGGCAAGCTGCTTTCCGTTATTAAAACCAAGCTGTTTTGCATCCGCGATTACTTGGTCTTTATACCGGAGATTCGGTCTTCCTCTCCTTCTCGAATCAGGAGACTCGGATTCGAAGATCCTCTTAGCTAGAGCATTGATATCCATGTCGACGGATCTTTGCCTTCCGGACTACATCCACATCCTGGTACATCTCGTAGAGTTCGCGGTTATGTCTTCTCCTCCATTCGCCTTCCTCGCAGACGAGACCATATATCCGACTTAGAACTTTTCTTTCGAAGACACCAAGAATCAGCTCCGCAGTTTTGCTTATCGTCCAGCTTTCGGCTCCATATAGCAGGACTGGCAAAATAAGAGTTTTGTAAAGTATGACCTTAGTCCTTCGAGTCAGGAGTTTTGACGCCAGTTGTGTTGACAAACCGAAGTAACATCGGTTGCCAAAGGCGGTTCTACGTCGGATCTCCACAGTGATGTCGTTTGTGGAGTTTACGTCTGCCCCGAGCTAGACAAATTCCCTTACTACCTAGAAATTTTAGCTGTCGATTGTAATATTTTGTCCTAGGTGGTGTGTGACTGGTCGTTTGTTGGTCGACAGCTTCTTCAATTGCCGTAAATGTTTCCACTACGGCACGTTGCGGATCCGCGACGTTGTCGATGTCGTCTGCATATCCCAACTGACTGACTTGTAGAAGCACCGGACAATCAATATGCGAAAATAACTGAATAAAAAGTCCTTCTTACATGTAGTTGTTTAAGATCGATAAGCTCGCATAAGGGAGCATTTTAAACTGGAATACTTGAATTCCACGACATCTTTCGAAGAGCAAACCTAGTAAATCTTGCTTAAATTCTCTCAATAGCGCTACTGTTATATCAAAGATTCCATATAAGACAACAGTATTTTAATTTAAATATACACGTATTTTAATTTAAATATTTTAAATATACACGCAAGAAATTACAAACTTTAAAGATGATGCTCTGGCTAGAGCCCGATGTGCTCGCAGCAGGAGACTATTTTACAACGACTCTCTGTGAAGGTAATCTTCTGGGTGGACTCCAGCCAATGCTCTCCTTTGGCTGCCTCGTGTGTTTTAAGACGGGAGCAAGCTTGAAGGGAAAGTTGCTTTTGTTTAAGAGCCCTTCTCTAAGGGTTCCTTTGCCTCTACAGAACACCAGATTCTGCTCGAACCAATTCTACTCCAATGAAGTTTATAGAGCAAACTTTATAAAAGTGGACAACTTTTTAGAAGAAGACTCGGGATCGGAGCCGTGATCACGGTAAATAATATGACCTCTGGGAATCCTACTAGCCCAGGGATATGGTCCAGAGATCAAATTATTGATCGAGTTCATCACTCTCAGTGCATCGTACTCACACCCGAGTCACTGTAAGAGAATAACCTTAAAATTAGGACGAATAAACAATAAATCCCTTTCTTTCTTGTTCAAAGAAATGATGAAAATCAATTCCTATCGATTGAAATACATTGTGTCTAGGTATTTAGGCTATGTAGAAACATCAGTGACCAAGGCGAAGCTGGGGCATGTCATCCGCAAGCACAACAATGCTTCCATTCCTCGCCAATGGGACAACACACTAGAGGATGCCTACGAAACCGACGAAGCATACAAGTAGAGAAGAACCTCAGCCAACTTGGCGTGCGTAATTGCAGGCAGCTGGCTAAAGATCGTATCACTTGGACATGTTAGTTGAAATTGAGACCCAGATCCAAACCCGGAGCGTAGCGCCATCAGAAGAAGAATAAAAAGAAGGAAATCAGAAACTAATCACGTTTATCAGTCTCTAGCATAAGAGCTCATCCAATCAAAAATTAATTGAATATAAAATTCCAATTTATTGGAGGACAACCAACCGAGGCACGAGAAAAATATGTTCGCAAGCTATTTAAACCTCCAAGTGTTGTCAGCAAACACATTCACTAATGTCACACCCTATCGATGGATACGGGAACTGCTGTCTTCGCAGTATATTCATTGAAACGTCGTCACATCATCTCTAAACTCCCAATATCTTCGCACACAAAAAACAACTGCACGGGCTTACAATACGTCCCAAATACAAACACAATGACAAGCAAACAAAAAAAAACATCAAAAATTCGAAACGAATTGTAGGCGACAACTCAGAGCAGAGGCTCTTTGTTGCGCACAAAAAGTGAAATTCGAAGCTGTGGCAGCGCATTAAAGGGCTTCAAATTTATCGCCTTTGGATCTCCCTCCAGTTCGAGTCATAAACAATTTTCTGAGGAATCATAAACGTTGACATGCGCATAGTTTGGTCATTCATAAAATAACAAGTAATTTGCATTTAAATTCAAAAATAAGCACAAAAGACAAAAAAGAAATACTACACTATGCGGTGGTAACAATACTTGTGCGACTCATTTGTTGGAAACGCAGCGATTACGCTGTGAGTTCGGTGGAGCTCTTGCAGTCTGTCACATCACAGTGGTGTGTCCTCTTAAAGAGATTTTTCCGACGAAACAAATCCCATAGCCGAGGCGAATCGCAACATATTCTCCAGGCTCGCTCGGTCTCAAACAGTCCAACGGAAAGGCTACCCAAGATGTTCAAGGTGTTGTTGGCGGTCGGAAACATCATGCTGGACCTCTTGGATACAAAAATTCAACGGATGTCCATGCGATGCATGTGCGAGCATGTACCTACTCTGGTTTTGTTTTTGTCACTGTCGCGGTTGCTGCCATCGAGACTGTTGGGGTTGCAGTGTTGCGTCACAATTTTACGCTCAATGAATTTTGTAATTGATCCAATAAGGGCTTCCGTAATGTGAGAATGTCGAGCACATCGAGCCACAGCAGTGAGACCAGGAGGGGAAACCAATTTACATGTAGCGCGTGCAAGTATCAAGCTGTGATGCACACGCGGAAGGAAGTCCTTGCTATGGGAAGATTTGTGTATACTTGTGGGATAATCATAACGAACTTCAGGATCAGCGAGGGTTCGGTAGTTGGTGGTAACGCCCGCAGTGCTCAACAAAGCGGTCCTTTGTTTTTCTTTGACGGGATTTTCTTCCAAAGTGATGATGAGAATAAAAACACAATGTTCTTAAGTACTTGACGCTGGATGCAATGAAGCGGTGCTCAGTAAATGGTTTACGACAAGTCTATTAATAAAATCCGTGGACTCCGATGGTAGTCTGTAGTGGACAAACCCAAACTAATATTCTGGTCCATTTGAAACGAAGCCATTTGAGACCCCAATTTCGGGGGAGAAGATTCTGTTGAATGGTGACTCTTTTTGTCGAGAATTCCATTTGGGGATGACGACACACAAATCCCTTCTTTCTCTTATAGAAGAACAAAGCAAATTAAAATGGAAATCTTGGCAGTAATTCTTTCGGAGCCTGGCAGTGACTTTAGAAAGGGCATTTGGGAGTGGAAACAGTAACCAGACTGATTCGTGCATTTATGTACAACAAAGCCGGAGACCGAAGTTAAACAGCGTCAAAATTAGCCAGCGGAAAGTCAGCCGCTCTTGCCCAACCTAACCGAACATAGGCCTGCCCAAAATTGTTTCTTAATGCAGAAGGCAAGTGTTTACAAATGGCAAAGCGCCTATAAAATTACAATTACTTGCATTTCCTTGATATACGAAATATAATACTAAATAACGATTCTACACAGTTTTCTATTTTCAATTGCAAACCTTATGCATTTTGTTTCTCTGCAATGAATCCACATTCCGAGCAGATAGAATATAACGGATTCTCTCACGTTTGATAAGAATTCCACAAGTCAGTTTGTGCAGATACAGCAAGTTGCATTTATTTGCGTTGACCGTTGGGTAGCTTGGGCCGCTTTTACACTGTCAAGTTTAGTCGCATCAAATCCCGCCATTCATCGGAAGTAATCCTATCATGCTTTCACACGGACCGCCAAGGTACATCTTGTGGGGGCAGGCCATCGACGAGTGTTTTCTTAAATCATAGTTTATTTCGTCACTGAACGCTGTTTCACGCTTGAAATCTTGACAAAGTGAGTGCTACGTAGTTCGGCAGTGCGTTTTTTTTGAAAAGTCCGAAAGAAGACCGAAAGAAGACCGAAATGAAGCAATACTGTCCTCAAGTTTGTGAAAAAATTGGTATATTTGTGGACAACACTCATCGTACAATGCGCACAGATGAGAATGTGGCAGCAAAAGGAGAGCATCCTTTGAAAACGAGGATAGGAACTACGTTTCGGTCAACGGTGGTCGTTAGAGAGCCATGCAAACCGAGTTTTTTGTTTACTGAAATTGAAGACATGGATTCAGACGACCTCTGGCTCATGCAGAGTGGCGCGCGAAGCTACACAGCCCATGCTACAATCGATATTTTGCTTACCAAATTTCGAAATCGTTCACCAAATATCAGCGTATCTGAGCAATGTCTATTTGCCGTCTCGGAGCTCAAACAATCTGGAACCTGAGCTACCGCCCAAAACCATCAACAATGTCTTGGAAAATCGGGGTGACAGAGTGCGCTACCTGCGAAGCCAGCCAAGGCAGCCACTTGAACGACATTATATATCATACACTGAACCAAAAATTGTTCGCAATGTTAATGATCAGCGTTCGTTAAAGTCATTTTCGTTGCCTCAACGTGTGTTTCTTTGATTTAATCCCTGAATTCAGCAACATCCATAATTGACGGCATCTCTTCTTTAGAGTCAAAAAGAGTATTCATGTCTAGAAAAGTCTTCTCAAATTCGGAAACGCCGACGGCACGGCAAATGCGTTGAACATTTCTTATTGTCTTCTCAAATACAACAGCACTTTTACTATTCATTATGAGATCAAAAAAAAAGAAGGCACGTTTATAACTTTGACATATTCTGAGAAATGTTAAAATTTGAATGATATTGACTGGCAAATCAGTTTGGCAAGTAGTTATAATTTTCAAATAGTGGAAGTCAACGCACACTGAAAAGAAAAGTGGCACTAAACAAAAAAACCAAATTAAAAAGGTAAATATCCAGAGGCAGATATGGTGTATCCAACAAAATAATCATCTCTCTACTGTCCGGATATTTCGGTATTCTGGACACAGCTGAAACTAAATGTGACCGAACTAGAGAAGAAAAATAATTAAATAATTCAGGACCTTGTATCAAAGACCAAATTCAGCTTTTTATGGGAAATCAAAAAAAACAACCTCCTTTTTGCACCAAACGTACTAGATTGGCAGATACACTGCAGTCTCGATTATTGCAACACCTAATTTTTGCAATCAATTTAATGGACTTACCTATTTTCGATTTTTACAACAAATCTAAAGAATCTTTTCGAATTTCGCCACTTTGAAATTTTAGAGCTCAAAATATGTACCAACATTCATATACATATTCGTGTACACTTTGCCATGCAATGTAACAGCAGAAAACTGTTGACGATATCGTAAATCGTCTAAGCATAGTTCCGTGCAGAAATGAAGCACTATAGAGATGGCCAGGTTAGGTAAGGTAGAAGTGGTTGCACGGAAGGACAGCAGCCACACTTGGGCTAACATAGGCCCATTGTGCTACCACGCGGATCAAGTAGTGAGTACCTATTCCGCAAGCCAGTTAGCACTTTTAGACATTGAGAATAGCAGAATAGCGACAATTAGACTTTGAAGCTGCTTAGTTCAGCCAGGCTATCAAAAAAGTGTGCTCTCAGAAATCTAAATCTGCAAGTGTACAATGTTTTCTTCCTCATCCTCGTCTCTGCAGCTTCAACAGTAGAGATGGCCACAGCTGTTTGTCCCCTTGTCTATCGACGAATTTGAGTGACTTTTTACAGGGTTATTTACAAAATACTGCTCGTCGTTTCTTTTTCATGGAAAGAGTTAAAAGCGACTACTATCACAAAACGTTGGAAAAGGTTTTTAATTCGGGATACAATTTTGTCAGAAAAATCTGACATTACAATATTGGCAGCCATGACATCTCTGAAAAGATCTCCGAAAATCTAACAAAACGTAGAAGCTCCGAGAAGAAGAAGGTTTTGATGATAGTGCGGAGATGGAAGTTATTGATATACAGCCCAAAATGAAATGAGATGTCGTAATTAAATGCTTTACCATATGCGTGCAGTGGGTAGTACAAAATGACCTAACCATTGAAGGAGAGATGCAACCGCAAAATATGCGGGATAAAGCTGTTGCCAAGCGGTCTTCCGTAGAGCTGCTGAGTTTTACATATCATGGAAATGAATTTGTTTTTTTTTTTATGAAATAGGGATTCAAGATATTTTATTTATACTTTATATTGCGTTCACTTTTTTTAGAGTGTTTAAAATATCTGTTCAATTATTGCAGCTTTTAGATTATTGCAACAGGTCATGTTTTCATTAGTTGCAATAAATAAAATTAAACTGTATGTACATATCTTGCTATATCGCGCATATTTTTAGTCGCAGCTGCCTCGGTTATGCAATATAAGATTGCTTTTATTTTTGTTCAAATTGTAAGTGAAAAAAGGTGTTAAAAAATGTAAACAAAAAAGGACATGCCCCCCCTTTTGCTGCAAGGTCCTTAATTATCTATAATATTTAATAAGACACCATCCAAAATTCAATTCCGTTTAAGAATTGTAAAAACAGTCAAGTTCGACTGCCAAGAATCACAAATCAAGTCTCTTTACATTAAATTTAATAAAAAAGAAGACCGCTGCACCGGAGCTCTACGAACAGTATCGACGGAACATTAGAGTGAATAAAAAGGCAACTTGTATCCACAAGTTGTGAAATAAGTTATGATTTGAATATAAATAAGGGAGATTCCGAAATTCTCTTCTCCACCGATGACTTTTGAAAGACATTTTGACAGCCAATTACGTTAAATGGCATTATTTGATTCGTCCGTTTAGTTCCAGAGCACGTTATAAATATCGGTGTAAACACAATTTAAGGGCAAGAGAAGTAGAACTCCATCTTCCATCTTTAATTCTGGTTGAATCCAACTTTGATTTCACGTTATCACATCTTACGATTCGAGAGCAATAAACTCCGAGAACATAACCTGCATATTTATGTACATACAATTCATGGTTTCCGTCGGCTTCAGTTGGCGGTAAATTGTTACTTCCAATGTGCTCGAAACACGAACCAGTTTGGTTACTGTGAACTGAATACGCGATCTAAGCTGTGAAAATTATCTTAAATTAGGACATCACTTTCTACATTCCGTACTACCGCCGCGCCGCTTTTTAAAACCTTATTTTCAAATCAGCTGCAATTATGTACTCGTATTATGACGTTAGTATTGATAACATAAAACCAATCTTTATAGCTTAAATCAAAGTGGAAAAATAAAAAAGTGTGACATGAATCAAAAATTTTCCGGTCTAGGTGGATCCTTATGGATGCCTTTGCAGGTTTCAATCTCTGCTCACTTTGATCAAGGCGTTGGGTCCGTTGGTCCTCAAGTTAGGGCCCCTAACAATGGCCGAGTTCATAAATACAAAGCGGGGGCAGACCTGAACGATTTGCGTTTATAAATGTGAAGAAGATGCATTTTCTTTCCATGACAGCAATAGACAACTGCCTATATAACAGCAATGTAACCGTCAAACTGAGATCAAGTTCGCAGAGACATTTGTTTGGTTGCAGGCAGAAATGAGGAATTGCAGAGATAGCCGACTTCACAGCTGATTGCCCCCTAGTCCATCGACGAATTTGAGTCCCTTTTTGACAGAATTCGTGAATTTTTGAAGGTTATTCACGAAATAACGTGAATGCCGTTCTCTGATTGGTCAATTTGGTTTATGAAAACGATATAAAAAACAGTAGTAAAAAACAGAGAGGTAGAAGTCGGGCATCTCTGTAATACTTTATTTCTGGTTGCAGGATTTTAGGGAACTCTAAAAGTAGCCTTGGTCATGGAAAATGGTTCCTAAAACATCATCCGGAAATTATCTTGTTACTTTAAGAAAATTTCTGTTTTCCGAACACATCTTGACTTGGAATTGGTTTTTATTTAAGCGCTACGCCCTTGTGTTTTGCTATTAAATGTATCTTTAATATTTTCAAAAGTTGGTTCGTTTGTTTTTATCAAAAATTAAACCTTCATATCGCTCATTAAAAAGAACGACGTCATATCTCAAAAAAGAGTTTTTACTTAATGACCAGTTCAAACGCATGTTCTATAAAGTTTAAGATGGAAAACCGTAATTTCAATAACTTAAACATCGACGACTAGAGGCCTCAATCTAAATAACGTCACACGTCAAACTCTATGCCGTTGTTATAATTTCTTGTGAGTACACAAAATTTACAAAATCATATTTGCTTGCATTACGTCTAACTGCAATCATTGCCGCTACCAAACGAAAAAGGAATGAAGTCCTTATCACTGAAAACAATTTTATAATTCAACAGTGAACATTTTAAATTTCGATTTCCTTAAGAATGACGCTTTTTGAGTTATGACGGTGTTTCGATATGTAGACATTGTGCACAATATTTTGTTCAGCAATACAATTAAACGTCACTCAAACACTTTTTGCAACGTCTTGCTACTTATGTTGCATCTGTGAAAACTTTTCCTGCAAACTTGCGACATAGACAAAATATTTGATGCGTTGTGTTGGCAACAATGTTGCAATTATGAACACAACCAACATATTTCATATTCACGTTATTTAAGGTGTAGTGACTAAGAAATGGTTTTGAAATCCACAAACACATTAAATATGTGCACGTACGTATGTAAAATGTAAAGTGACACAGTTTCAGAAACACCTAGCAGATGTGTCACACAATCGATTGCATATTGAATTGTTGGCCCGCACGCACGTCTCCGAAATTTATTCACAAGCGCGTCTCATGGTTCACAATCTTCATCCCTACCGAGTACATACCGGTATCACACGGATCTCTAATATTGTAACTTCCTCCTCGTATCCCAGTTCATTCACTAAAACCAACGTTCTCCATTTTTTACACAAAAAGTAAAAGTATCCTGTCAGAGGTCCTTTGTTGCCATCACGTCCATTTAATCGAGACTGATCGATTGACAAGAACAGACAGACCCGCGGACGTACACAGCAGATACTATCTCCAACACTCCGTCGCAATCCTGCTATAAGGTAAACACATCATCATTCTTTCGAGGATACTTTCACATCGGACGGGAGAAGATTTACCCGCATCCTTTGTGAAGCGCGACTGTCTATTTGAAGGGTTCGATTGCAAAGGAATTTGAATGTTCAATTTCATGAAGATCGCGAGACCATCGAACATTGAACGGCGTCCCTCTGTTGGCCGACGCCTGATAGAAGATCGCTGCAATTGATAATCCTATATGACATGGGAACCGAGAGGGTCATCTCGGGGTTTTGCTTGATTTCTTTTTCTCACCTTCTAAGTGGAACTTGTATCCTTATTTGATTTTTGGTTTTTTTTTTTGTTTCCTTTCAACACTGATTGGAAAAACACCACCAACTAGTTGAAACAACACGATTTGCACATCTTTATAGTGTAAAGCTTCTATTGGAAAATTTGTTGATGCACTTTTATCTTACAGGTACATGAATACACTTTAAACACATGCTACTGCGGTTAAGTAGAACAATTACAAACGAACACAAATATTTAAGAATTATTTTCAGTTAAGAAAAAAAACGAACGAATAAAAACCCGCGAACCAAACCGTCGCAAGAGAGAAGGACACAAGAAATAAGTCCCCGGGACAAAGTCGATACCCGTCCAACATTCACGGTGAGTGCTTCGCGAGATGTGAGCATGTATTCGTCGGTCCCTTTCAATTACCGTGTTTTGTTTTCGACGACCGAACTGACAAACAGGGGTGAATGGTAGATAACCAACCTCCGCGTAAATATGTGCATATATACATAAGTCCTCGCAATCGACATCAACAGCGACGACGACGACATCAACAGCCAACCCGATGTGGAGGAAACTCCGAACAATCGACACTTCCGACTTTAGCTGCACACATGCACACGCACACGCATACACAGCCCGTTGTGTGATGCTCTCGTCTATGATTAACTCGCATTCCTACCTATAGGGTAAACTTGGACGCATTTTTTCACTCCGCGTCGTTGTCCTCTTATGTACATGGGGCTTCAGTCAGCATCGTGCGTTTACTGTGATGTCTGCTTTAAGTTGTTTTCTTATGCACGTGTGTGTATGTCACGCGATGACGAAACGATCCCTGTCTGTCTTTATATTTTTGGGTGAAACTTTTTTTTTTTTTTTTTCGATTTCTGTTTCTTGACGTTATCACTTTTATTTTTCTCTTAACGGGCAAGTGTGTAGAATCGAGGGATGGATGATATTCTCAAGCCGATGTCAAGTCAGAGACTGCCGACTGGCGTACCCGAGAATTATGAAACAGGAGGCTGCCCACATCGAGAAAGAAAGTCGGGAGTGCGCATGCATTAATTGTTATGCTTACGGATAGCTATCGAGTATATAGGCTCCTATTCGTACGTACATATCTACGTGCGTTCATTTTTTTTTGTTGCTCTTAATATCTGAATATCTGGAGATATTTCACCAGGGAAAATGGTGGCGTAAAAGAGTTTTGTTTACTCGTTCCTTTGTGTGCTTTTTTTGATTTCTGATATTTTTGTCCGTTTCAATACAGCGATTGTAAATAGTGGCCAACGCTTTAGGACGGTGCATTTACATATTTGTAAGTATAGGTACAAATCAACTTGCAGAGTATACAAAAAAGTATAGACTTGTGTGTTTATTTAAATCCAGAACAACAAAACAGAATTTCAGGTAAAGTTTAATCCACCAAGCAATTTTCCAGCAAGTACAATTTTTTTTTTCAATTAATTTCTATGTACAGTGGCGAGCAAAACTGGATACATCTTTTAAGTTTTGGTGGTTTTTCATCATCAAAATTGTTTCCTTACAACGGATTTATTTTAAATTTTCAGAGCTGTTCTCTTATTTGATTACTAAAAGAAAGAAGGATCACTGAAGGAGATCGTGCAATTGTAACGGCTGAAAGAAAATAAAAATCAAGCGGATACCATCTATCCAGTTTTGCATGTTTTAATTTTTCCTTCTTTTTTGTGCATTTGCGGTTAGGTCTAATTTTGAAATATCGTACTTCGTGATATATTTCGTTACTCTGATTTTGGCTCATACTGAGTGGTAGCAAAGACATTCGGGTTGAAAAATCAACTTTATATTTCAAAATTGTGAAAATACATATAAATTTTAAAAAATAATTTTAAGAAATGTATCTACAATATTGAGACTAACATCGTATTGCTGACTCAAAACCTTCTTTAAACGTGGAATGTAGCTCGGAAATTTGGTCCATGCCATCGCACCGTACATATGGTACGAGAAGGTAAAGCAAATTGAGACCGTGCATAACAAAGGTGTGTGCCCGAAACTGTTGATCCTCACCGTACTGAGATTGGAATAGCAAAAACTGATGCAAAAAAACCAAAAGCAGTTGTGTACATTGCGCAAAAGTACTTTTCAAAGGACACTCGGCAGAATTTGGCTTGTCTCCACTTTAAAAAATAAAAACAATCGAAAATATAAAAATAAAGGAAACAAATATAGGCTCGACTAAAATTTCTGCAAAGAACGTAAAAGCTGGACTGCAGAAGATTATAAACAAGTCAAAATCAGCAGTTTCCAGTCCGAGGGAAACTGAAAATGTTAGTCAAATCCGTCGTAAGGAAACAATTTTGTTGACGGAAAATCAGAAAAACTGAAATGATGTAACCAGTTTTGCTCGCCACTGTACATATGACCATTTTTATCGGTAAATGACATCCGTTTTTTCAGCAATTGCACTCGGAAACGAATACAATAATGGGTTGCCTTAGTTGATGTCCAGCCAAAATGATGAGATTCATATGAATTTGCATTTTAATTTATATTGTCGAAGTTTCATGTTTGGTACATTTTAGGATTCGCGGGTGGAGACTGGTTTCACATGTGCTAACGTGAATACTCCTAAGGTTAGCGTTTATACAGTGGCGATCTAAAGTTAATCAACTGTAACAGTTAAGTGCATCAAAAATGACGCACTAGTAGGGTAAGTGTACCAGTAACTGACCAACTAATACAATAATATATATACAGTGGAGTCCCCATAAGTCGACTTGTCACGCGATACCATAATTTGTTCGAGTTAGAGAGAGTTTGACTTAGAGAGAGGTTTTTGTATGGAAAGTTAAGGGAATTGTATGTAAAATATGGCGAAAAATTTCGAGTTAGAGAGAGTTTCGACTTAGAGAGAGTTCGACTTAGGGAGAGTTCACAGTAATATCAAGTCAATAATTGGCGATGGAACCAATAGTCAGCCCTTTAATTTTTTTTAACGTTTAATTTGCTTTTCAAAATCCGTTACTATAATGAAGAATAGAATATTAAGCATTTCTAATTAATTGGAATGTGTTCAAGGCATTTTTAGTGTTTTTACCTTAAACAAATTAATTACAAAATTTTTAATGAAAACCTCATTTTTGAGTAATCCCTTCAACTTTAGAAGTCGGCCAGTTAAGTATATAATAAAGTTTCTGGGCCAAGTTTATACAACCAGACTTTTTTGCCAGTTCATTTCGCCAGAACTTAGTGAAGTCGATGGCGACAGGGTTAAGCGTATATATCTCTGTTCCGTCTGATCTACCTTACAACATCTTCAGAATTTAGCAAAAATGTACTTTGGTGACAGCATTCCCTGCGTTGCCCGTATTTCTGTATTCCTGTTTTAGCCCTTTAAATGCGCCCATATCGGCTGGCTGAGTGATGAGTGAAAATGATATCATTATTTCATACCGACTTATGGCCATCGACCAGAATCAATATTGGCCGTTTGATATCATTTTCTCTTAACCAGTTATTAAAACTGTTTGCCACGTATTCAAAAATAGTTTCAGAAAGCATGGTAGACTATGGATTAGAGCTTATGTGGGGCGGATGTATGGAAACAGGACGAAAGTGATAGATAAAGTTTTACCATCAGCACTAAAAAGAAAAAAAAAACCCGTGATTGTCTCCTTTTGGTTGCCTTAGCAAACTTATAAAGGTTATTCCAGTCTTCGGAGACGTGCTCAACGATTAAAAATCCTGGAACAGTCTTCAAGAATATCTGCAGCATCAGTTTGCTGCAGATACTTTTTTAGGTCTGAAAACCACTTCCTGACCGACTCTTCGGTGACTATCACCCCCTCTGGTGGTCTGAGGGACATCAGGATGACGCTTTTTGAAACCGTAGTACAAAGTCTTTCCTGGTACAAGGAAGAAAACATACAAATCAATCATATCTGAAGTTAGCTTTCAAATTACATCGCTAGTTGTCAATCTTCGGTAGTCGGCCAGGGTGTCCAGAAATGTGTCCCCTTTTTTCGGTCACATGTCGTTTTATTTAAAACTAGCTGTACTAACCCTGCCAATCATAACGAAGTTTACTTATGCACCATCGAGAAGAGACCAAGTAAAGGATATGATGGTGATCCCAAAGTTAAAGTGGAGTAATTATAAATCTGTGCTGTGTGTAAGAATAGAATTGAAGAAAAACTTCAGGACCAACATATTACGAACGTTGCTGAATTCGAAAAAGCTATAAAAGAGGCGTGCCCTTTCCCCAATCCTTACAAAGATACATATGTATAAGAGAAGCAAAGAACCTTGTCAGAGAGTAAGACAAATATCGTTCGCATGGTTAAAAATGTTCCGTTTATATAACACGGATTCTCTAAAAAAACCTGTACGTAGAAGCCAATAGAGAATTCAAAATAATATGCATGCAAAGAAGACGAGCTTATTACGAAAGCGAGGCGCAGAGGTTGCGATGCTGTAAAACACGATTGGAGTTCTGGAGTCTAATGAAAAGGTTGAATAGTTATATTATTAACAGAAGTATTGCTAATAACAAGTTACACGACCACTTCAAAACTCTATTGAACCCCGTCATAACTGGGCCAAGCTCCGAATATGCAACACCAAACAATCTAAATGACATCCTAGATGGGCCGATAACCAATGATGAGCTCAGAAGAGTGCTATTTGAACTGAAGGATAAAAAAGCAGCTGGATCGGATGGTATACCAACTGAATTCTACAAATACAGTACCAACAATCTGAAAGAAACCCTCATAAAGTTATATAACAACATTTTAAATTTGGGAGTAGTACCGCAGCAGTTCAGAGAAGCACTGATATTCCCAATCCATAAAAAAGGTGATACTGCGGAGGTGATACTGTATGGATTGGGGATGTCATCGAAATTCGGGAAAGTCTTGCAAAATCTCTACGGAAGCACAAAGGCAGGTGTGTGGAATGGGGAGGAACTATCAGCATGGTTCCGTACTTATTCGGAGTTAAGACAAGGATGTTCGCTAAGCCCTAGCATTTTTGCCCTCTTCATATATGATATTGTACACCTGCTTCCTGGTGGGGTGGAATATGCGGGAATTCTCTTCAAAGCGCTTCTATTTGCAGACGACATTGTGCTGTTGGCAAAATCACCAGAGTCTCTTCAATTCATGATTAATAAACTATATGAGTGTGCGTCGCCATGGCGTAGTGGGTTAGTGCGTCGACTCCTACGCAGAGGGTGCCAGGTTCGATACCCGAATTTACCACCTTTCATATTTCACGGCTCCACCTCTTTCGAGTCACTAACAATGCTCAAAGAGTACTCCTGTCTAGAAAAAGCTCCTCAATTCCGCCGTTCGGAGTTGGCATTGAACTGTAGGTCCCTTCCACGCGTGAGAGAACAATAGCACGCACAACACGAGTGGTTGCTGAGAAGCTAGGCCCTGGCCTTCTACGGGCTGTAGCGCCACCTATATTATTATTATTATTAAACTATATGAGTACTGCAAACTATGGAGTCTATACGTGAACTTACAAAAATCAAAGATAATAATATTCAAAAGAGGAGGCGGTAGAACAGCGCGTAATGAGAAGTGGCATTATAATAGAATAAATATAGAAGTTGTCAAAGAGTATAAATATCTAGGAATTTTATTAACTAGTAATCTTATGAGGAGACATCTCCAGGAAAAGCTCAACAAATCAAGGACTGTTGTAAATATGGCGTGGAAGAGGTGCTTCAATAATCCCAGCATCAACCATAGCAGTAAATTCAAGGTATTTGAACCGGTTTCGGAGGCGGTAATGGTATACGCGGCGCAAGTATGGGGACATAAGGCCTATGAGGAAGTGGAGAGGTTGCAACGTTTTCATTTGCCTACAATGACGCCAAACTACATGCTTATGCTGGAAACAGGATTATCTCCTCTATTTGTAAAAACACTCAAGATGCAAGTCAATTACATACTGCGGGTAATGAAAATGCCAGATAACCGACTTCCGAAAATAGTGGCTTTGCAAACAATTCGGAGAAAAACAGCGTGGTATCAAGAATGGTTGGAACTAGCGCATACATGTGGTATACAGTTGAACGTGGAAAGCCTGGACTGAGAAGATTCACTGCACCTATTAAATAAAACAAGTCGATGAGGAGGCGAGAAAGAAATTTCTGGAGAAAGCATCATCTTCAACGCATCGCAGTACGTACAACCGGCTCAATAACAATCTGGGGAGTAGAAATTATTTCAAAGATTCGAATAGTATCCGCGAAATATCAACAATGTTCAAGCTGCGTGGAGAACTACTAAGACTTAATTTTACTCCCCACAGGAAGGACCTCCCGCTACTATTAGGCATGTGTAATCTAAATGAAAGAGAAGATGTCATGCACTTCATAGGCAGGTGTCCAATTTTGAATGAGACTAGAAGAAGTGTTTTTGAGAAAGACTACTTATCTGAAATGGAAATAGTCTCACTGCTCAATGAAATGAATGTAATAAAGCTATTTAAATACTGTGAAATTGCTTTAAAATATAGGGAGAGTATATTAACAGAATCTTTTAAAAATTGCTAAATTGATAGAGTAATACACTTAAATTATATATACCTCAATTAAAGAAATTAGATGCAATGTTTCGTAACGTAATAATTCTCAATCTGGCAGACGGCAAAGCCATGCTAATGGATTTTATATAATAAGTTTTATTAATAAAATTACTTACTTACTTACTAACTAACCAGTTGCCGGGCATATTAAAAAAAAGAAAAAACAAAAAAAAATTGTACTTCCAAAACATTTTTCACAGAATTATTAACAATGTTGCCAATGACGTGGCCGTGTCGTTGTGGGTATGTGTGTCGACCACTGCGCGATTTAAACCCGAAACCCCCCCGAAACGAATACAAATAATTTTCAATGCTCTTTTGAGGATTATAATAAATGCCTTTGCTTGTCAAACTTGGCTGATTAGACAGATTAGAGACTGCCAATAGCGAGGAATTTTCCCGGAGGGAAAAAGGTAAGGGAATAATAAAATCTACCGGGATTCATAATAAGCATGAATAGCAATCGGCCAAGTTGAGTGAATTTTGATTTTGATGATTTTCCAACTCTCACCTATGGTCATGACATTTGGGTAATGACCCAAAGTTTAAGATCGCGAATATGAACTTCTGAGATGAGATTTGTTCCTGTTGGAAAGGTTTTGCTGCTACTGTTTGGTCACGGGGCACGAATATCCTAATTATGAGATGGTTGCACCAAGTTCAAAATCTCGCCTGATTGCGCTTAAGCATAATTCCTGCGCAGTGGACGATGGTGGAGAATCTCGTGCAAGTTACGTTTTTCAAACAGAAAAAATAAAAACACTTATGTACTCTTGAGAGTATGTCTTTAAACTTGAGAGTATGACTTTATTTAGAAATGCATATAGAAAAATTATCTTAAATAAAAAATTATGGAAGCAGTTCAACATATCAGACACCCACTCTAGTCCTAACGTCGGGCAGACAGGCATGCACCGGCATTATATTTCCGCTTAAGCAGATCATATTCTGGCATGCTGTTGTCGTCTGCATTACTTGGAGTAAGGTGATCAATTGATGATGTAACTTGCGTGCCTTCCTCCCGACACCCTTTTAGTGGATCATGCGGGTCAGAAGATCATGATAATGACGATCCTTCGATCAAACTGCTCCTTTTCCAAATCCAACATGAGAAGAAGCTGGACACTTTATTTCTTGAAGCAGTATTTAATCGTTGATGAGGGCAAATAAATGATATGCAGTTTTGAATATACCCTCTGCAAAAAGCAAACTGAGAAAAAAATGTTCAAGCTTGAATTGCTTTTTCCCCTAATTGTTCTTATAACTTTTCTCTCGTGTTTGATTGGTATTGATTGATTACCTACCGTCTACGAGTCCAACACAAGGATAAGGATCCCGGAACAAAAAGGTGAACAGCGCCTCAGGAATTCGATCACGTCTAATTGGATGTAATATATAATAATATGGGTAGCGCGACAGTCCGAGGTGGACCTGGGCCTAGCTTCTCAGCAACCACTCGTGTTGTGCGTGCAATTGTTCTTTCACGAAGGGAAGGGAACTACAGTTTAATGCCGACTCCGAACGGCGAAGTTGAGAAGCTTTTTCTAGACAGGAATACTCTTTTGAGCATTGTCAGTGACTCGAAAGAGGTGGAGCCGTGAATTATCAAAGGTGGTAAGGTAAATTCGGGTATCGAACCTGGCACCCTCTGCGTAGGAGTCGACGCACTTACCCACTATGCCACGGCGCCCACTTTATATTATTTCTAATTGGATGTAGAAATAATATATTTGTAGTGCATCTTTGACCGGCGGATATGATTTAATTCAGATGACTTTTGAGATCCGGAGTGTGTTCAAGGTGTTCAAATAATCTATGTACATAAGCGTATAGGTTTGAGCATAAACTATAGGTTAGGTTATGTTAGAGTGGCTGATTACCTTACATGTAGCCAAAAGTAGGCCTGTTGTGTTACCACAAAGATCGATGAAGTTGACTGATGCTAATCTTGCTTAGTTCTGTCTGGTCATAGAAATGTGAGGTGTCCAAGTGACTAAGTCCGCGAGATGAGAGGGCATTGCAATTCCAAAGAAGGTGTGTGTTAAAATCTTTATTAAATTGAATATGTATAAATGTAGTATACCAAGAATACTCCGCGATTTTGTTAGATAGAAATCCAGACAAGAAGTGAAAAAAATTTTCAGAAAAACAAATATACAGTAGACGTAGAACGTGAACACCGTTCTACTAGATACAGTAGCACGTGAACACCAGTTAGTGAACAGATTTTTTTTTGCTTGACAACTCTAAAACGTGAACCAATCATGAACAATCCAAACAGTAAACATCAATATTTGCTTTGAAGTTTGAGCAAGCTGTATTTTAGCTTGAAATTCGTTATTCTTGGTACAATATTTAGGGAAAAGCAGTGAGAATGCTTTTGGAAACTAAGAATTGACTGATTTTTTCTATTAAGTTTCGTATCGGCAGTACCCTTGTTTAATATTGCGTCGCCGTGCGTGGTGGGTTAGGGCGTCGACTCCTACCCAGCTGAACCTCGCTTATTGGGTTCGATTCCCGCTACCACCAACATCATTTTTCACAGCAGCAACTCTTTGGAGTCACTGACAATGATCAAAGAGTAATAACTGTCTAGAAAAAACTTCTCAAACTTGGCCGTTCGGAGTCTCCATTAAAATGCAGGTCCCTTTTACTCAAGAGACAACAATAGAACGCACAACAGAGGTGGTTGCTATAGAAGCTTATACTTTATGTCATAACCTTTTACTTTATATGTTCCTATGCAATAACTTTTTCTTTAAAACTAAATAATTGAATTAATTTATTTTAATTTTTGAAGATAAGACGTTTAAAATTGAAAATCTATAGCGGGATTGCCCTATTCTTTTATTAAAATTTAACCTTCGCAAACGTGAACTGGTTTTAATTGGTTTTTAAATGTTCACGTTATCGAGAGTGTCCTGTATCAAAAATGACATAGAACGTCTTCTTAGTTACATTTAAATAAGTATTTGATATGTGTATGGCCACATAGATTGGAGCAGAGTTACAATTCTTAACAGTGTGAATGATTCCTTAATCATCCTCATCTCTGCAACTTGAATTCCAATGGGAAAGTGGCCGGTTACGACGCCGATGAGAGTTCTAAGATGCGGCCTACTGTCTTTAGGTCGCGTTAGCGTTTTGAATCGGTACTAGGCCATAATTGCTTTCTGATGTGGCACCCATTGGCAGAAGACCATTTACGTTTGGTGTGAGTAAGCGTTTTAAGCTTTAGAAGATGTTTTTTTAGTAGCGATAGGCATGGATGGCAGTTCACCGTCCGGGAAGAGAGTTGAAGTTACCGATGTCACTATGTCCCAGTACCCACATAAGTTGAATGCTGAAATACTTGGTTAAGGTATAGACGGTAATTGAGGGACGTCTTGGAGTTAAATGTGGGTCAGAGATTTGATTTGCTTCCTCGGTATCCGTACAGATGACTAATATTAAATCGTTTTTTTACCCAGGATAGAGCTTCTAGTCTCTGCCTGAAACGCGATACAGTGGGAAGGTAGTTGGAATGACAGTTGAAAGTTCACATCCTTAGAGTAAAGTCCCACAACCGCTTCTTCGCCTACCTTCCATTCATCTGTGGAAATTTCCAGAGGACTGTCCAGCGTCTAGTGTTCAAATGTCCAGTTAGATCTGGGGTGTATGCTTGTTGAGAAAGTTTTCTCGAAGTATCGTGAGGTCGGTGTTTTCTAATGGGGATTCAAATTTATTAAGGATAATACACAGCATCCACAGCGATTTCAATCTAATCGCCGGCGGAAGGTTTGGAAGTGTATGTAGAGCTGGGGAAGGCTTCGCCGATGCAAATACATGTTTGCAGTTGGCTTTCTCAAACGCAGTCCACCATACCGCGACACCTTACAGTAGTATGGGTCTGAGTACTGGTACGAATATCCAGTGAACCACTCGCGGCTGTAGACCCCTAACTATAACTCTTTAAATTCTTGTTTTTCTAATATATTCGAAGCTGAGAACCTGTAAACGTAGCTACTGTTGATATTTCACATTTTCAAAAAACAAGCAAATTTCTTTCATTTTTGTTTTATTTAAATGCACAACTGGCAGCAGAGCTATGTTAACAAGCTCGAAGCGTATTCAAAGTCAGTTAATTAACATAAATCACCACAGATTCGGTGTTGAAAAAAGCCTGATCTTTTGCGTGAATCTATCTATTCCGTGTGTTAAATAAAGTATTAAAAATAAGTTGCTTAACAAATTTATTGGGTTTAATTTGAATAGCTACAACGCTCTTTCCTTTTATTAGTTGTTTCAACGAAGCACCATTTTAATGTCCCCATCTAAATGATTGTATCTATTTAAAAATAGGCCACCCATTATCCAATAAATATTAACCCTCCCACCCGTTAGGGACTCTACCTTAAAACTATTTATACACAATGTACACAAAATGGAGGCCGTAACAATCAGACGTACCCATTCTACCAATGAAGCGACCAAAGACAGCTGTCCCAAAACCCGACGATGTTTCTAATATTAACGTCTGGCAGTATCAGCAGCGGTGTGGTGTACCGCCCATCAGTAGGAAGGAATCAGTATAAAGTGAGAATTAAAAATAACTTCACACTCCACTGAATACTGTGCACATGTTGCATGGGTTTTTGAAATATAGAGATGTATTCAAGGATTGCCCACAGAAAATGTTTACGTGCTAAGCACGCGCTAAGCCTACCATAAATAAACTGGAGTATATTGATAGATATCGCTCGGGGGAAGCAGGAACATTGAAAGCGTATATAGAATCAATTCTCTTGAAATGCACTTTGATTAATCTTGACGGTGCTAAAAATGTGATGATTGACTGGTGTAGCCATAATTTCTGGTTACCAATGAACCATTGAAAAGCGATTAACAACACTTCTTTACAGAGTGATCGTACAATTTGTTTTCTTTACTCCAAGTAAATGCAAACGACTGCACAGTCTGCTGTCTAGAAAGGTCGATATACACAAGTCAATGAGTTCTATGGCTGGGAAAGACAGACCACATCAATAAGAATTAAACGACTCGTTTCAATGACTTTTCATGTCGCTATACAGTCACGAAATTTATGGTTGAATCGTTTTTCCCCAACCGCATTAATCGCAGTGCCGAAGTACTCTCTACTCTCAGAGGCTAATATCGTAAGCCACATACAGCAATCTAAACAATGAATGAATAAATTCAGGAATTAACACACAAAAAATAATGGTTCGAAGCATTGTGATATGATGAGTAACTTAAGCGGATATAGGATTTGTTGTTAGTGTATTTTACATGCAAATTGAAATTTAAGCGTATATACGCTTGCAAAAAAACACATCTTGCGTTAACACTATAGCACTAGTGCATACATATCCAATTGGAACTTCAATTAGTTAAACTATTTGTAGATTAATGAAATTTATTATGAACTCGTTTATAAACATAAGAAATAGTACCGGTCCCACATGGCTACCTTGTGGCACGTCCGTTGTAACTTTTATTACCCAAGATGTAAACTAAACTATCGATCTTTACCAATAGCTTCTCGCCCTTTAAGTAATTGGATAACCACTCTAACATGGATGAGTGGAAACGTTTGCGGACTTCAGTCTCGGTGTTGTTATTTTGACCACTTCTAGGCTGGGGGTCAGATCGTTCAGATTGAGGGGATTATTCTGCCTGACAGAGGTATTTTGGTCCGAAATCCCGTTTAAGTCTGTATAAGTGAATCCTAAGAATTCTCATTATCAACTGCAACTGCATTGATTGCACGCTTTTCGCCAAATTCTATGGCAAACCATGGTGTCCTTCCACAATTCCGTTCTCTCGAAATCCGATTAAGGTAGGCACCTTGGCAAAAACAAGGAAATTCTATGACAAAGGAGATTCTGTGGTGGCCCCTCAGAAGAAGGTTGGGGCATCAAGAACATTGGCGGAGTGTCTGACGCACCACCAGGTGCCTTTACGGATGTTAAAGTCTTGTAACCGACTCCTTGGTACAGATGTTACGCTCGTGACAAAGTCTACCAGCTCAGCCTTTTTTGATAATAGCGTATGTTTCCTAAGGTTGTGCTACGGCAGGAATGATGTCCGAAAAAGGGTAAAACAGATATCCAATGGATATAAGGTTCCAGAAGCCTGCCGGGACGAAAGTGGATTGTAATAGAGTCGCAGTCGATACTCATAATCTGGTATCGAAACTTCTGCAGACTATTAACCACGATGAGGACCCAAATACCGCTATCAGGCAGAATGTTTCCATTCAATATGGACCTTCCGACTTAGACGAGGTCAATATAGCACTATCAAGACTGAAGTCTAACAAGGGTGCCGGTGCGGACGGTCTCCGCTAAAATATTTAAGGTAGCTGGAGATGATCTGGTTGGGCGCATACACCAGCTCATCTGTAAGATATGGTCGGAGGAAAGCATGTCCGATGAGTGGAATCTCAGTATCGTTTGCCCGATCCACTAGAAAGTAGACCCCTTTGACAGCGCCAACTATAGAGGGATAAGTCTCCTGAACAACGCTTACAAGATCTTCTCTGCCGTTTTGTGTACTCGCCTGAAGCCGTTTATGAAAAGCCTGATAGGTCCATATCAGTGTGGCTTCAGGTCAGGGAAGTCCACCATCGACCAGATTTTCACACTACGGCAGATCCTGGAAAATACCCAAGAAATGCAAATCGACACCCACAACCTTTTTGTCGATTTCCAGGCCGCATATGACAGCGTGCATAGGGACGAGCTATACAAGGCCATGTATAGTTTTGACATTCCTGCCAAACTCGTCAGGTTATGCACCTTCAATGTCAAAAAAGGTCTTAGACAAGGCGACGCGCTGTCTTGTGACATCTTTATGTGGTGAATGTGGGCAGAACGTATAGTATATGCTGTCATCAAGAAAGGACATACAACATCGACGTATTGGACAGAGCGTCAAAATGGTTTTTATGGGCTCAAGAGGCAATTGAGTAGTAGAGCCATCTCTCGAAGTACCAAGTTGACTTTATATAGATGATAGTCCCTCTGCTGTATGGCGCGGCGTCTTGGACAATCTCAAGAGCCTGTACAATCTAAGATGACCATGAAGAGCTCATGTACAACATTACTCCATCCGGAAGAGGCTTCGACTCCGAACTAGTGCGACAACGCAACGGATGACGCTCGCGCTTAAGGTGGCGCACCTAGCTAGAGCACCTCAACCAACATGGCATGCGACACTTGAAGCACTTAGTCATAGACTGTGCTAGTTGGAGAGGCTTGTTGGTTGAGGCCAAGGTCCATTCCGGACTGTAGAGCCAAATAAAGAAGAAGTATGTTTCCTTTTGGCCCAATTCCTTTCCAGAGCTTTTTTAGATGCCCACGTTTCAATGGCACAAAAGTCTCATTGGGGGCGTATATTGGTAAAGAGATCGTTTGCCCTACCTACCCTCCTTGGTTAGTGGGATCCCGGGTTCGAATCCCGGTAAAGTTATACGCTTTTATCTGGTTTTCAAATCTGTTCCAGTCAACATTTGCCGTTGGTATCAAATTAACGGCGCTCACTGGAGTGGGCAAACAGTGGTAGTAGTTTGACTGTGGGTATCACAATGAACCAACATGGTCTAAGTGTGCTGGTGAATTCACTAGCAGCTACCCTACCTAACTTAACCTGATCCATGCCGTCCAAGCAATGCGCCTTCATGACAAGGAAGTCTAACAGAACGAATGCAAATGAAGCTGAATTTAATTTACACAGAAGCACAGTGAATGCATTTAAACGCCGTTTGGGTAATATCTTAAAATAAATTTATTATTTCCACGAAACAAACTTCTCAAGGTGATTTTGTGGAACATATAGTATGTATATCATTTTACATAAATATTCTTTAATAATTATAGAAAGCAAGAGGAAATATTTGATAATGTAAGTGTAATAAACAAATCCTTTAACTAAGCAAATGAAAATGTTAATCACGGCTGCACTCGTTACAGCGGCATTAGTGAATCCTCGTAAGATCTTCTACGATTTTTATAACATCATCAACGTCTGCTTCCTTCTTTTCTCCATTAATAGCGACCTGCAGTTAGGAGGATAGGGATAAATAGCATTGATGATATCTCGAGCGCAGTTCTACTTACTTCCAGCCCAGTAACAGTCTCCTTCATCTTCTCCCTACTCAGATCAAGAAAGCTTTCAATGAGGTCACCGTCAATAAATCCTTCGCACGGTTCATTCTTTTGCGGTGTATTAAAACTACGATAGTAAGAATGTTCAATTTTGCCGACCGATTTAATGGTGTTGGTTAGCCGATCTTCTAAGCTATGCAAAAAGTCGTAAAAATCCTGAGGTATTTGCGTTACAATACCAATGCCACCATTCACAGTGCCGTACAAGACGCAGCCCTGATTTGGTGTGGAACGCTCGCCAATGTTTTGCATTACCAATGAACCATGGCGGAAAACATTCACAATGTCGCCCAAATGAAATTTAGCAACCTCTGGCAGAAGTTGCCGTTCCTCGTCTGTTGTTGCAGCACTATAAGAATAAGAGTTATATAAATGTTCTTCCTGTTCTGTCTTGTGGTTTCAAATTACCTGTCCTTTTGGCATACAAACAAATTGCCGTTTGTTTCCGAGCCGAGGAAAGTGTCGTCGTCTAAGATTTCCACGGCACGCATCCACTTGGGATCACAATCCCTGGCAATCTCCACAAAAATACCTTCCATTTGCTTATGCTGCAACAGAGTCATTGACCGAATGAGATCACCGACTAAAATGAAGTCACCTAGAAGACATTTGAGTATTGGTTGAAGTTAGTTGAAGAGTCACCTCATCTTCTTTTCGTCTCTCACCCTTTGCCTTCAAATATAAGACAGTTATGTTGTTCTGAATGTTGCACTCCATACGCAGTTCCTTCTCGTTGGTCCACTCATACAGTCGCACGAAACTATTGATTCCCGCAAGAACTTTCCCATTGAATTCTACCAGAGAATGACAGGATCCATCGATCTTGGTTTCTGCCACTTGTGTTAGTTTTCCCTCATTGTAGTGGAATATGATAATCCTTCCCACCTTTGGCTCCGCCTCGTCACTATATATCAATGCTGTCGATACGACATAATACGTGTTGGGATCATCGCCCAACTTAGCGGACATCAGCGCAATGACGCACTCAGGCGGCATAAATTGATGGGCGTGTAGTACCTCAAATGTGTTCTGATCGATTATAAGCAAATTGTTGATATCCAGTTCTTGGCCGATTTCGGCATTTGTAGACGACGCATTAGCGCCTCCAGGTTTGGGAACCATGTTACTCGATGATGTGATGTTTTGAGCTTGAGTCGAAGCACTGGGCCTTGATGGCTTTGGTCCACCTCGTCCCTGTACGTCAATTCTTACCGTGACCACGCCGAACGTCTGTGAACTCTCCTGATAGGCAATTCGCCTCGGACCCTCTCCCAGTGGCACAGTTCGAATATGAAGCTTCTGAATTTCATCGATCTTACCCAGTATAACAGAGTTCTTTGTTGCCAAGGCCAAACTGTCAGGGTATGCCTCTGCGTTCAATGAGCACATGTGATTCACTTCCTTGAGGTTCACATTTGAGAAAACTAGTTTATGATTTGAAGAGTAAATGACAGTGGGTCGATCCGAACATGCGAACACATTTGTTGTTGCGAACGATTTGAAGGTTCGCAAAATTGTTGGCTGTGTGCCCAAAGTGACTTTCTTTTTGTCCGATAGCTTGCCACTCTCTCGATTTAGAATGAAGTAAAACATGGAACCATCACCAAGAGCACATAGTAAGTAGTGAATTGACTCAAAGGTTGTCATCAGGATTGAACGAGGAATTATCTCTGAAAGTGTAAGAAGGGTACAGCATAAGTAATTGGAAGCTGCCGATAGTTACGTAGTTAAGTTGTGAAGTGAAGGGAAAAGTGGGCTAGTCAGGAGTCACAGATACTGCAGGTCCTCGTGAGAGAACGCAGAGCTCTAGTGGTTGCTACAAAAGCTCGGCCCGGGAAGTGCATGTCATATTATCTATCCAACTCAGGTTGCCATCGCTTATCGTTCAGAACCACCATATACTGGACAACGTATTTCCTTCTTTCACTTCCTCCACAATGTGTCTCGACAGTCAACAAAAAATAAAATCGCATCAACTTACCACCCCCTAGTTTCTCCGTATAAATTGTATCCAAGCTTGGCAGTGATAATATAACAGCCGAAATATCTGTCCACAGACCGACCGCAACCAAATCGGATTTCGAACTTGTGTCGTCCAATGGAGATATATCCAAGCAGGCAACCTCGTATTCCAATGACTTGTGACTTTCCTGCACCAGCTTGCCATCCTCGATGGTTATGTAATATAGGTCACAGGCTGAGGCAATGACTAATTGATTTGAATTGCAAGCAACCACACCAATGCGTTTGCCCCCAGGCGGTTCCCATTCGGCAACAAGATTCTTTGAGCCGCTCTTTACCAGGCGTGCGGTTAATGGCGTAATTTGAATTATCTATGGCAGGAGTAAATGTGCTTAGTAACGCATTAAGGTACTGTGTACATCCTGTTTGTACCTGTTCATGGTCTACGTTGGAACAGTGGAACGTCTGTTGATCGCTTAAGAAGCCGGGGATATCGGTTTCCTCAACTTCTTCTCCTGTCAGTGTCAAAATGCGGGTATGTCCCACAAATGCAAGGACCAGTGTGTTCTCATAAGTACTGTCATCAATTCCAACTTTTAGAGACCACATTCCTTTGATGCCGGGTAAGTCAATGCAGGCGTGCTCCTGGATTCCAATGCCAATTCTAAAGAAGAGAAAATCATTATTTCCTTTGCAAAGTTAAGCGAATCCCATGCGTCATCATGATAGGATGTCGCTTAAAACGTCTGTTTGCTAAAGAACAAGAACATTCAAAACGGAAATACTCTACCTGATAATCCTTAGTGAACCATCCTTAAAGCTACCCGAACATGTAATAATTTGCCCTTGTCCTTGACGATCTAGATCCACAACGCCCAAATCAAGGATCGGTCCAAGATTTGTAAACACTTCCATTGGGATCACATAAGAACCACTTTCATTTGGGGTTGTACTCAGACGCACCAACTGCGAGTCCCCGTGCTTCGAACCAATGAATAAAAATCCATTATCGAGATATGTAATGCATTCAGGTATGGATATCTCCCCTGAAAGGCAAAAGTTCACGTATTTTTTTCGTGACCAAGTCAATGATTGATCTTACCAAGGAGTTCAACTTTGATTTCCTTCACAACGGGAGTGCCATTTCCTTTACCATTGTCGGCTGTCTCAAGGAACAACATGAACAGTTGACCGAACATGTTTCCCAGCAAGTAACGTTGACCCTTACTATCAACTCTGGCATAGCAATTAATTGTACTTTGCTAAAACAATGATGACAATTGAAAATAGTGAACAAATAAAATATGTTTGTGAATGATTACCTTAAAGGTCGAGGGTGCAACTGCATGGTAATTACTGCCGTCGTGATACACGATTGATTCGCGTCCAATGACAATTGCGCCACCTGCAGAAAAATACGAATAAATCGGTTGTAGTAATGTACAGGTTTACATTGGAAATTTGCAGAATATATGTTAAATGAGAACTCGACTGTATATAATTCAAAATGAAAGGATAAATAGTAAGGCCCGTGTTTAAGATGTCGCACACAAGTGGAGAAGGGCCTCAACCAACTAATTGAAACTGGAGACACCTTGCTTGGATTATGCTAGATGGAGAAGCTATTGGCTGAGGGGGTACGCGATCCTATAGACAGAGGACAAGAAAAGGTTAACTTCGTTTACATGTTGAGTAGTTTTGAGCTTGACATCGAACTCGTGTTAAATACTGTGCCGTTCAAATAGTGGCTCATGGAGATCAACACAGTCAGGTTACCTGCTAACTTCGAAATTTGTTACGTTATGCAGGCGAAACGCCAGTAAGACGTAATATGGGTGGCGCGACACTCCGAGCCGTACCTGGTCCTAGCTTCTGCAGCAACCACAAGTGTTGTGCGGGACCTACAGTGTAATGCCAATGGCGACGTAGAGAAGCTTTTTATAAATAGGAATACTCTTTGAGGATAGTTTGTGACTCGAAAGAGGTGGCGCCATGAATTATGAAACTTGGTAAATTCGATGCACTAGCATAAAATATGAAAAATCTGAAGGTTTTGCAAAAGACTACTCTAAAGTAAGAGGGTCATCCTTCATGCATACACACTGGAAGGTTTTATAAGGAAAGAATTGGAGGACGAAGCTGGGGATAAAGCCAGAAATTGATTGCTCAGTCTGGACGTCGGATCGATATGAACGCATGCTAGTGTGAGTTCCATGCTTAGCGAACCTTGGCATTGGCACACATGCATCGCCTTCTTGGAATCCCTCATGGAGAGGAAGTTATGTTGAAGAATAAATCGTTTCACGTTTGGCAATGCAAAGCCCTAGCAATGCAGCTTCTGGAAAACACTTCTAAATGCAAAACAAGTTCTTAAACTAAGGAACATCCTGGGATTCATATGCTGTACCCAAAGTGTGCCGCGGCTGCAATACCATGAGAGCCTTTCCTTATGGTTAAACACCACGTGCAGAAGTCATAAGCTTCGCAGCTAGCCTAAAAATTGTTAAAGGAATTCAATAGGAAAAAGCCCTAATCTATCTCGACTTCTAATTTATTTACAATCTAGATAATTTTCGTAAATTGAATTGGAACTTTTGTCATGTTCTTACCCAATGGTGTTGGCACTGGAATCAACAATGTTGCTTCAGTTTCCACGTTGTCTTGCTTCCAGGCAATCTTCATGAACTCCTTATCTCTCAAATTGATCTCATGAGTTTTTACATGTCGACCATCGTTATCCTTGTGTATTACAATTATCGTCGGATTGACGCATCCATACAAAAATTCCACATCATACACCAGCAATTCATCCATTCTGCAAGATTTAATCCAACTCAATTACAGCTCACATTATCTGTCTTACGCTTACCGCAAATTTGTTGCTTTCAATTCATTCGTATCCCTGTCCAGAGGTATGATAGTAAACAAACCCATGTATAGGCACATTCCAATTACACGAGCTTTTGGATCAATTACAGCAATCATTCCACCCTCTGTTTCTCTGCCAACCTGATCATACACATTGCCATGTGCCTTTGTGTTGATCACAATCGTTTCACCGTTCATTCGGCACTCCAAAATCATCACGTTGTACCTTTGCGTGAGAATGAATAGTACATCCTTCTTGCTATCCTGTAATCCGTATTCAATAAGACAAATTAGAAATCAAGTTCGAGTTCGGGTCAACAACTAATAACCTGTGGTCTGAAATGCCGCATGACTGTAATTTGGCCATTGATGTTCACTTCTTTAAGAGGACGCAGTCCTTCTGGTGTAACTAGATAAATGTCCAACTGGTTGTTTTTTGCCACGACTAAATTTAAATCCGTAGGGGATGTGAAATTACCTAGAGTAACATGAATGTTTGTTGAGCATTGTGATACAAATTTAATGGATGTCGTTGTGTGTTAAACTGAGAGCGCGTTGTTCAGAATAACCTACGACAAATTTTTGCTTAAACAAATAATAATTTACCGGTAACGCAAGCCACAACAGCTGTGGGCTTTTGGGCAGTCACTACGTAATGATGAGACATATTTGCAGTATATGCTGCAATATAGCAATGATTGCAAATCCGATTAGTATTTTCTTAACAAATCCCAAAACCCCAACAGCAAGGAAAAATATTGTAAGCGGTCGCAGATTCACAAAGTACTAGTGCTACCGCTCTTTGAAAAGTCAGACTTATCAAGTTGCGTCACATAATGACATTGAAATGTAATAGATTTTAACTGGCTTCTAGCAGAGCTCCCACACCATGGGTGTATGTATGGATCATAGTTAAAAAAATATTCATTCGCAGGAAATAGGCCCGAAGTTTATTTGAGGGTTCTGTTAAAAAGTTGTGCAATATTATTGAATGTTTGTTACTTAGATACATTTGCTTTTATCCGTAAGCTAAGCACAGATTCCGCAACCGGATTTTATTTCCATTCCACAAAAACGAGAATGAATGTACGCATTAGGATTTTTTCTCTCCGTTCTCAAACGTTTGAAACTGATAAATAAAATACCATCATCCTCATCAAGCGATTGCATATTTTATGAATCATAAGCCAACAGATCTATTTTCAGTTAATTAGTTTGTTTTTTTTTTTTTCAATTGTCAAAGATATAATCTTGACAGCCGGTTCATAGGGTGACACCGGTGACCAGTCGGTTGACGTCTTATCTCCTAGTTTTTTCTTGTGTTGTTTTCGTTTGCAATGGAAGTGTTAAAACTTTTCAAGTTTAAGCCTTTGCAAACAACCGCGATCCGGTTCAGCTCTAATGTTGCTCGACGTGTAGTGGTAACTGGTTTGGGAGCTGTGACACCTCTTGGAAAAAATGTCAACGTGTCCTGGGAGCGACTGCTGAAAGGCGATGCTGCTATCTCAAAGTTGGGGGAAGCCTTCAAATCCATACCATGTCAGGTAGCGGCTCTAATCAACAAGAATGAGTTGGAGCTCGAGAAATACTTTTCCAAAAGCGATCTGAAAATAATGAGTTCAGCCACGGTTATGGCAGTTCTAGCTGCACAAGAAGCACTTGCTGATGCCAATTTATTGGACGTTAAAGATGAGGAGGAGAAGAATCGCACCGGAGTCTGTGTCGGAATGGGAATGTTTGACTTACCAGAAGTGTACCAGTCATATGCAAATTTAACAAAAGGTTATAATCGTGTCAGTCCATTCTTTGTGCCTAGACTGTTGCCAAGTATGGCATGTGGTCACGTGAGTATGCGATTTGGATTCCGTGGTCCAAACCACTCAGTCTCGACAGCATGTGCAACTGGTGCACATGCAATAGGCGATGCATTTCGTTTCATCAAGTATGGTGACGCTGATGTAATGGTAGCTGGCAGTGGAGAATCCTGCATAGATCCTCTTTCAATAGCGGGCTTCTGTCGTCTAAGAGCACTTTGTACGTCATTCAACGATGATCCCAATCGTGCTTCTCGCCCATTTGACGAAAAGCGAGATGGATTTGTTATGGGTGAAGGTTCGGCGATATTAATTCTGGAAGAATTGGAGCACGCAAAGAAGAGAAATGCAAACATATTGGCCGAAATACTTGGATACGGATTGTCGGGAGACGCCTATCACATAACGTCTCCAAGTGAAGATGGAACTGGGGCCTATTTGGCAATGTCCCGGGCAGTTGCCGATGCCAAAGTTGATCCCACTTCGGTTACCTACATAAATGCACACGCAACATCGACTCCAACTGGAGACAGAATAGAATCCAGAGCAATCATTCGCACATTCAAGGATCACGCAAAGAACATACAAGTGTCATCGACCAAAGGAGCTCACGGTCATTTATTAGGATCATCTGGTAATCTCGAGGGTCTCTTTGTTGTTAAGGCCTGTCATACTGGAATACTGCCTCCGTCAATAAACGTCGACAAGGTTGGCGAAGGAATCGATGTGAATATCGTAACATCGCCGGAGAAATGGAATTCAGAACGACGTGTAGCACTGAAGAACTCGTTCGGGTTCGGTGGCACCAACGCATGCATTTGTATATCCAATTTTGTAGAATAGTAAAAGTAATCTGAAGTGTGTTATGATTTTAATGTATCAATTTTGTTATCGTTCTTGTTAAGGAATAAAGATCTTTGATTCACTAATATGATTTACTTACTATGAATTTAAGATGAGGACAGAGCTTTTGTCTGGCGTCGTGTTGGTGATGTTGGTATCCCGTTTCTCTGTTCAAATAAAGTGGAGTCTCAAAAAAAGCAAAATGTTTATTCCATTTTTTTACTGCAGGAAGGAAGTGTGTAATTTGTATGTTATAGGCTTTGATTAATTGAAAGCCGTTACCGTTAACTACGATTTTTCAAACAGAGTTTCCCTGCTGACAGGGATCCTTGATTAATAATATCAGCAATCATCCATTCAGTTTGCAAATTTATTTCGATGTATGGATGGCGCGAGATAGGCCTGGAACGACTCTTTATCATTAAACGCAACACGTCAATTTTAGTGACGTCTATCTACCAATTTGCTTGAAACTTGTTACGCTATGGAAGAGCCGAATCTCCGATATAAAATATAAGCCACAAATTACCGCGGAGTCTTGGACTTGTTCTTGATGAGTGAAAGCATCGTGGGAAACCAGCTTTAGCTCCGTGGCATTTGATGCATTCCGTACGCTTCGACTGCAGTTGTGTCGACCTCTATGCAACTGTTATCAAATCGCGAACATGCAATGTCATGACGAATGAAGCATTGCCACATGCTCGTTTCATTCGCAGGAAATAGTACAGAAGGTGAGGAATCATTGAATGAGTGATTGTTCAACAACGACATGCAATGCTCTGGAAACTACCTGAGAGCGCCTTTCTTTCAAGAAAATGTTGGGAACTCAAAGAAGCGACTGATCCTGGAGAAGCTCATAGCTTCGACACTACTAGGTTTGCGGTTGCACATGCATTTTTTTCCGAACCACTAACAATGTTTGAGAGTTATAGTGTCAAGTCAGGTACCAGTGGCGTTATGGGCCTGTGAGTCGACTCCTACGCAATTGAATTTCGCTGCCTGAGTTCGATTCCCTTTATGACCAAAATAATTTTTCACGGCCTTACTTTCGAATCGCTGACAATGCTCGGAGAATTAATTATCTAGGGAAAGCTGCTCAAGCTTGGCCATTCGAGGTCGGCATAAAATTGTAGGTCCCTTCTCACTCGTGAGAGAACATTTGCGCGGACAAGAAGAGTGGTTGCTGTAGAAGCTAGGTCCTGGCTCTCTACGGGCAGTAGCGCCACCTATATTATATGTGTCAAGGAAAGCATCTCAAACTTCGCATTTTGAGTGCAGCCATGCACAAAATCAGAAGGAACGTGTTAAAAACCGCATACAGTGCTATTTAAGATTAGTTGGTGGAAAAAAGTGTACCCAATATTAGGTGGTGGATTAAGAAGATTTAAGAGATCAACTATTACAGAAATGAAAATAAGAACGATTTCTCTAAACTTCTTTTGTACAAGTGGTTGTACGGGGCCTCCCAGTCAACAATCTCTCCAATAAGCGCGATTTATCCCTAGCAGCGTTCCCCATTCCGCACATTAAGATGGTTGATGTCGTTTGTCTACACATAAGACACGGACGTAGTTCCACATCTTTGGGCTCTACATAATGCAGAGTTGGATCCGTAGACACCTGGCTAAACTACGGCGATATACAGACCATATCGTTCGTGATTCAAGCTTCCCCTTAACGTACATGAATTTTTTCTCGGTTCGTTTGTACATGCGCATGCCCCGTACTGCAGGACTGGAATGATGAATATCTTGTAAAGAAGTCAGCTTGATACTTCTAGAGAGCGTCTTTGACTCAATTGCCTATTGATTCCAAAGAAAACAGCGGTTGGTCCGAGTTCTTCCGCGCTTGATAGCCGATGTGGATGAAGTCTCCAACCGCCTCGATTTTAGTCTCTACCATTGTCTGAACACAATCTATGAACGACGGGAAATGCTGTTTCAATATGAACACAAACTCCTTTGCACATTTGTAAAGTTTCTTAATCTTTATTTGGAAAACTTCGTAAAAATTTACATGAAATAAAATATTATATGCATGTATAATTAATGTTTCTTTTTTTTAATATTTTCATTATCATTCTTTTTTCATGCTTATCTGTGAACACAAGTACGAAATAGATAAAATTGTAATTCCGTCCACAAAATATGTGTGTGTGTGTCTATGTGAGTGTTGTTTTCTTTTAAAGTGTATATTTTTACAGTTTCTTGTTTTTTATTTACTTAATTAGGGGCTTAAAAATATTCATCGTCATTGTTTTTTTTGTTCACTTTTTGTTAATAATATATTCTAACTTCTTCATTACACCTACGATAATACAACTACATTTATAAAACACTATATATTCGCATGTATGTGTGTGTGTATCTGTGTGTTTGTTTTTAATTCTTCTGCGCATTCATTCATTCTTCGTCATTGATTGATTTCACTTTTTTTTGTTTTGTCTTGTTTTTGAATTTGAATTCTTTGTCTCCCCCTTCTCATTATTATTGCTAAACAATTTCCAAAAAGTGAATCCTGCCCCGATTTGAAGCATCCAAACAATAGTAATTACATATGTGTGAATTTTGTTGCATCCTTCTTCAAATAAAAGGCTTTATGTTCTCTCTTTGAATATAATTAATATTTATGTATGTATATAAAACACCAATAGAAAATTCATAGTTTTGTTCACAAAAAAGAAATTGTACGAATCGCCTACGTATTTTTGGGTAATTTGTAACTGGAAAAAGGTTTTTTCTTTTTTTTTTTTTGTTTTTCTTTTTTGTGTTCTTGTATGACTATGTCTGATTTAAAGTTGTTTTTAAATGTATTTCTTTTGTTTCTTTATAAGATTCGAGTTCTTTATACGTATTTTTAATTTGCAAGTAGCGTCACTGTTAAACACGATCAACGGATTCAATGCATATGCGTTAGAAGGTATTTATATTTTTTACATTTATAATTGTAATTTTCTTAAATATTTTTCATTTAATTTTTGTTTTTCTTTTGTAATCACATAAAAAGAGGAAGTGTCCAAGTTTATTTCTTAGTATAAAAATATTTGTTTTTTTTTCTTCATTTTCATTATTTTATGTTACTATGCTTATCTGTTTAAGTTCAAGTAGTGTTTGAAGGTTAAAAAAAAAAAGAAAACAAAGTTTAAACAAGAGTCACAATAAAACAAGTCGATAGAGCCCTTTGAACGTTGCAAACAAAACTCTGTTTTATTTTATTATGAATTAATTGACAAGAGATTTTTCATTTCATGTGTTTTTGTGTGTGTGTGTGTTTAAATATTGCAATAAATTAAATGACAAAAAGAATGCTAAAAATAGGAAGTTTTACGGCAATGCCTCCCCGTCCCGCCTCCCCACCCCGGTCAACTGGCTTACTTTTGAAGTAACCCAGTGTGGGCGCGGGCAGAGCACACTTAAGATCGCATAAAGTTCAAATTAAAATTTTAACAAACGTAAATGGAATAATTTCTGAGAAATTCCTAACATTGTGTTTTTGATTACCTAACAATGTTCTTGCGTATATGAGACTATAGCAAAAAAGAAACTAAGTTCTGAGTTCTGGAGATATTTTTATAATTAAATATGTACGTAAATTGTGGCGCTTCCAACAATTGGTTGTTTTCTATAACTTGCAGAATTGCATAAAAATTGATTTAAATAAAATAAAT
This sequence comes from Eristalis intricaria, assembly GCA_964034865.1. NCBI lineage: Eukaryota > Metazoa > Arthropoda > Insecta > Diptera > Syrphidae > Eristalis > Eristalis intricaria. The sequence continues at coordinate 126,952,953 of OZ035873.1, forward strand.
GTATGAATCTACTTCTTGAATCCATTTCACTTGTACGTATGACTCAAATGAAAGTTATATATACAAGCTCTTGGATAGACTATATATAAAACTAGAGTTACTATTTAATTCAGAAGCGCATCCATTGTGTATGGATAGGGCTGTTGTTGTTCCGTCGATGTAGGTCAGTCTAGAATCACAACCTGTGGATCAATTGGTCTGGATACCATAGTTTTGATTGGTAAGTTTCTCCATGGTTTGCGTGCAGCTCTTCGCAATTCAACTACGGATAATACTTTCCTAGCTTTTCTGTAATAAACGATGATCAAGGTAATGAAAAATTTGTAAGAATTCTATGATCTATTAACATGAAGAAGCAGGCGTATAGGCCTGCTCCTTTCAACAGACAAATTTTCACATACTTGCTAGAATCGGTGGCTCTAAAATATACATCATCTGGAGCATCCATCCAACTGACCACTTGTTTCCGACCCGAACCGGTTCGTGACATTTGTGTGATTTTTGGTTTTCCATTCAACTGCACACGAAGTGGGAGATTCAATTTTGTTTCAACTTGAAAACATTTAAAAAAAAATACTCACATGGTGCCTAGCTAGTGGTTGCCCAGACGCTGCCATCATAGCAGCAAATTGCTCTGGACTGGGACAATGTGATGGCATTGGATCTTTATTGGGTCGTTTTGTTGGTGGCCCAGGTACAATTGTGACTAAAAAAAACCAAGTTCACCAAGTTCAAGTATTCAAAAACATCTTTCTTCTCTGCAATGACTTACCATCTGTACCATTGAGCTCTTCATTTGGCCTTTTCCTAATCGATGCAGGTGGTATAATTGTTAAATCCTTTTCTATTTCCACAACTTTATTTGGAATTCTATCGTATAGCAAAGATCCATCGGGTGCTTTTGGTGGTTTGGGAAATGCCACCAAGTCGGGTTTTGGCAACTTATCTTTGGGCGTAAGTACCAGCCACTCGTGTGGACCAGTGCCTGGAGATCCTAAACGATTGGCAATTTTTGTCACACTGCCTCTATCCTTCTTCTTAAGCAGTAACAGCTTTTTTAAGTCAAAATTCGTTTTGGCGGCCAAACGCAAATTAACTGCATAAAAAATGAAACATTATTTGAATACATTATTCTTCATCATCATCAATCTCCATTCGAAACTCACATTCTTGTTTAACGAGCAGCGTATTGATTGCAAATGATGTCTGGCGTGCGGCTTTTTTGGGTTTGATAAAGTTTCTACATAAAATTCGAGCTAGTCGCGTCATAGGATTCGTATGAAGATAAAACGCTGTCCGCGTTTTCATAATGGGACGCGGGGAACCAGAACTTATTGCTATACCATGTGCTTGAGCGTAATGCCGCGCTAAGTGTGGTTTTAATTTAAACTCCTTGCCGCAACCCACAATTGAGCATCTGCATAGAAACCAAAAAAATGAAAAAAAAATATAAAGGGATAAATACAAATCATTCTAGTTAGCTTCTCAATATTTACCTATGCATTTGTCGATTAGATAAATCATTGACTTTTTCTTCGTCCACTATGCCACTTTCAGGGGCAATCACTGGGGTGGGGGTAACAGGTCCCTGTGGCGTTGTTACAGGTGTTGGCTTCTTTTTTACTTCTGTATCACTACCATCGGCTATTCTTGTTGCATTTTTTAAGCCACCGTATCTCTTCCAATACGTCCAACAATTGTGGCACAATCGAAAAGTCATTTGCGAAGGACCCCAAGGATACCACTGAAAGGAAAGACATCCATACATGTTAGATAATTCAATAAAAAATTAAATCGTTTTTCTCAATAACCGTTGAATGGTTTAGATGGATAGTTTGTATGGTGTGCTATGTTGACCTTGGCTACTATTTTGGACTCAGACTATAAAGGTATTCATTGTGCTACATCGTGAGTCACAAAGGAGCTAGTCCGCTTATTGGGAACCATGTGGAAACTTCGATGATGAGAATGCCTTCCCTTTATAAAGAAAACCCATGAAGATAGGAGTCAAGAGTCATAGTTCACTGTGACTGGTTTTACTCAATTTTTTCTTTTCTTTGGTGTGGCACTACAGTCCGGATTGAACAAAACCAAAAATTTCTCCAGCTAGTGCAATCTCTCGCTCATTGATTCTATTTGCTCGAACAACCTTCTCCACTTGTGTGTGCCAAGAATGTCTACGAAAGTGTTGGAATTGAAAACGAGAAGTGAGCACGTGTGCAGGCGTTGGAACAATATACGGCTGACTAGAATCATATCGCTGTTCTTGCCCGTATGGCTGGCTTGTGCTTGAAAGTTCGCCTCTGAATGCCGCAGCCTAAGCCCATAGCAGTGCAGTGCGTATTAGCGCGGAGTTTGTTGAAGCGTCCCGAATTCCCTCGAAGATATGCCTTCCCATTCTGCAGCTGCAAATTATACGCTTCTTCTCATACACAGACTCATACAGACGCGTTTTAGCTGCTTCCGTTTCAATGCCTAAAAACACTTTATTGGAGGCTCGTTACGATCGGGTAGGCACAACATATCGTGAACGTAAGCTGAACAACCATCGGAAGACCGTGTACCTAGTGCTCCCTTGTACATTTTGCACAATCTTCTCAAGAAAGAAGAAATCACATGACAGCGCGATCTAATCGTGCTCGAAATCATTCTTTAGAGTTCTAAGTTAATTTTTTACACGAAGGTCATGGTTAGTTCCTTACCGATTTCGATGTGGCAGTGGGGATTCTCCACCGCTATCTTGCGAAACCAGTCCAATTTAAAAGGAATCAGCACTAATTGTGTCTGTTCCCGTTGTCATACGCTTACGCTGCATACAAAAATCTTGTGGTTATCAAATCTTTTCCTTGATAACCGATTTCCTTGGCGTAAAGTTCACTGGCTCAAGGTATCAGGCGAGCAGAGAAGTTCTTGTGCGCGATGGTACGGAATCTTATCCCTTGATAGTGGAACTCTCTAACAACCTGTGAGGCCATGGTGGCGATGGCCCAAGATCAATAGCGCGAAAAACGATAAACGTATCTCATATCATTTTAATATCATCATAATCATCTGAAGAACCGTGGGAACAAAATGGGACTTACCCATGACTTCATGTGCATAGGCTGTGATGACGAAGAAGAAATAGATGATTCTCCTACCTATCTTTACAACAGCCTAGTCTTTGCCAATTGAAACATAGATCACTTATTCAAAAACCCCCAGGAAGTAACAGAAATCCAACTAACCTCTATTTTCAGCTTTATTAGGATTTCGAGATGACTGGACATAGGAGCAACAATATCACTGGAATGAGGAAGACGAGAACTATGTATTACTAAGAGGTTGACTAAGAGGGCGGAAAACCACATGTTTATCCCAATGGTTCCAGTTGGGCCTACGTGTGTACCTAACCTAACCCATCCCTTCATAGTTGGCGTACTCAAAAGGAACTACACTTCGGTTTATCGGGCAAACTAGTATGTAGCCGTTTTTCAAAATTCGATGAGTATAATGACAATGTTGACTCCCAGTAGTTTGACCACGGCACCATTCCCTAACCTAGCTCAGCACAATATAATAATAATAGTATGGGTGGCGCTACAGTCCGAGGCGGACATGGGCCTAGCTTCTCAGCAACCACTCGTGTTGTGCGTGATATTGTTCTCGCACGCGTGGAAGGAACCCACAGTTTACAGTTACAGCTTTTTCTAGACAGGAAATACTCTTTGTCATTGTCAGTGACTCGAAAGAGGTGGAGCCGTGAAATATGATAGGTGGTAAATTTGGGTATCGAACCTGGCATCCCCTCAGCACAATATGCTCTACTGATATTTAGCAAGATCGAACGAACTAATTTAAATATGTATGAATCCACATAATGCCACGGAATTTTATGATTAAAAAATGTCCCAACTTTTCGAAGACGCCTTACAAAAATTTGTATGTACCTGGGTTGAAGATAAAGTTGAGCACGATTCACAAGGTTTTCCATTATTTGATAAATCGGTTCCACCATTAGTCGTGGTTCCATTAAAAACTCCACCTTTGACTGAGTTCATCGTCGGATTACTCTTTGTGTACTGTGGAATGTAAACCTGCTTAAGCTTTAATTCCGCTTCGACTGCCTTAACTCGTTTCTGTTGCACATATCTATCCGTAGTCTTCCACATATAGTAATATTCTACAATCTGTTTTAATGTTTTCCAAGGAAGCTGTGTTAAATTAAAAAGCAATTAATTAGTCCACAAACTGTAAATGAGAAAAGCGAGGTATTCTTACGAAGTCCTGTCGAATGTCATTAAAGTCTTTGCCATATTTATCTAAAGCTTCCTCAAAGAGATTAGCCTCAGATGCACTCCAATCCTCGATTTCATCTCTACATAGCACCGGTCCCGTGGAAGGAACTAACGAACACATTGCATCTTCTATGCAATAGTTATGTTTATGCAGTATATCCATCGCATGGAACTGTAATAAAAGAGAAGAGTGAATAAAACAAATCGCATACGCATTTAGGTTGTGGCCATACTAGAGTGATATCTCGACTGGCAGCTGCAGCTGACATATGCAACGAGGGTTGTTTCACAGAACTGCTGCAATCTAAAGCGCGGGCAAATGTACCAATGGACCGTGAAACAACCAAGAATTGATCTATTTTTCTGTCGGTTAAATTATGATTTGGTGTCCAAACAAGTGTCTCCAGTTCTTCCAACTTGCGTTCATCCGTTTGTACATCTTTAAGCTTAGCAGGAATCTCACTCTGATATCGGCTTCCCACACGAATCTCACCCTTATCCGCTAGTAATGTTTTTTGATTTGGATCAAAGACTAAACAATAAAAAAATGTATCCTGAAATGTATTTGCAAAAGGAGGAGATATACCATACAAATTGTGTTATTATTAAATTAACATAGCAATTGAGTAAAATGTATTTCTGTGTAACAATGGGACGAAATTTACGACTCACGTCTTTATTGAGATAACTATTGAGCGATTCGGTTTCGTTCAGTAAGGTCACAGAACATTTTCCTCTTATATGGGTGGCGGGCAAAGTTTCAACTTGTCTGGATAAGAACAATTCTCGATGCTTTATCTGATGTCGTTGTTTCGATGACAGCGATTCACTACTTTTATCTGAAAGAATTGTCACTGCCGATGTACTTATCGGACTAGTTCGATCTTCATCCAGCGAGGCTGAAATGGTAAACATTAAAATTATCAAAAATCTGTTTACATAAATCATGTTTATGTATTAGTCCTTAAATAAATAAATTCTATATGTAGCATTGTTCAAATAGACAAGGCACAGAACTGCCTTGTGTAAAAGTCACCTCATGGTGAGAATTGTTGAATAAAAAAACGAAAATCTATTTACTTTTTCTTTTTCTACTTCTTTACACAACGAATACTGAATACAATGTAAATCGGGCTACTTAATGAAATCAAATAAAATAAATTATAACCCCAAATATTTCGAATCCATTTTGGGAAATTACTATTACGAGTTGTGGAGAAATTAATTTATGGACTATAAAATACTGAATTTTTGTGGGATGAGTTGGCACAAATTTGCGAGTGTTAAGATAAAAGCACATCGAAGCAAATAATTGCAGTCGGAGTGTGTTGCAAAATCATGTAAATTGTATGAATAACGTGTTGCCAACTGGATGGAGGAAGAGTCCTCGGGATTATGCAAAAGAGGACCCCCCCACTATCGATGCACACTCGTAGCGACCAACTTACTCGTCTATTAAATTTGTACCACGGTCAATGTCGAAAAGGTTTCGAAATGTGAGCGATAACTGGAATTGTATAGTTCGCCAACCGTAGTAGGTCAGATGTGTTATTTGGCCAATAACAACATCTCACATCGAACGTTCGATTCAACAACCATGACGATGGTTAAATGTATGATAAGGAAGGCCCTTGCTAAGGATTGTGATTGAGACCCAAGTCGACCCCGTACTGTAGTGTCGTTCCAATCAGAGGAAATATCATTTTTTCTGAGTTTCTCAAACTCTTTCACTCGAAAGTACAATGTTGAATTCATCGAAAAGGTTGCATGATTTGTGAAAATGGCACGCTTTGCAATGCAAGGCTGGAATTCCATATGATGTACTTAAATCTTCAACATTTACTTCAAGTCTAAAAAACCCAGCGTTCCTAGCTATTCCTTCTTTGATTTCCAATGTCATGTAGTAGGGGAGAGGGGGCGCCTTTGAGCTTCACATACGATTTTGTTCGTAAGTTCAAATGTGCCCTCTTCTCTCCTACTGTCACTCTGCAAGTTGGAAACCAAACTTTTGCTTTCCTTTCTCGTTTTTGTTCTTCTTTGACCTACATACCATTTTGGCGATGTCCCTTCCCTTCGAGAATTCATCAATCACTACTTGTTGCACCTATTCTATTCTTTGAGAAAAAACTACGGCTACTGCAAGCTTATTCAAATACAGCTAAACCTGCATACGACATGAATAAATTTTGTGTTCGACTCCGAGATATGGAGCACCCGAAAAAAAAATCAGACTCACATGCTCAGTTTATTTGCTTCGAGGAACACCAAATTTCTAAGCAACGTCAGACTTTTTTTAGTCTTTCTCGATTTCGTCGATAAACAGCATTCTTTTTTATTTAAATCCATTTTTTTTTAATTTTTGCGACGACATTTTACTGAGCGAAGTGTTTAAAAATAACAGACGTCAAATGAATGATTCCAACATGCGGATTTAATTGCGATTCCTCCATACATTTTGTAATTATCTACAAACACGAAGTTACGCCTATGTATTTGGAAACAACTTGCGCTTATTCGTTTCTTTTGCTTCTTTCTTCTGTTTGTACAATCTTTGAGTGAGTGTTGGGGTTTGAGATATGGAGGGAATTTCCTACGAAAAGTATCACTACACACAATATGTCGCTAAGTTTAAGTCGTGTCGCTAGATTTAAGGGGGTTTCCGACTTACACAGAGTCGTAATATGGAGTGTAAAATATCGAACAATTTAAGTCTTGGGCCAAAGATCCGAAGAATTTGTTCGACTCATAGAAAGTTCGAGTTATGAATGTTTACAGAGGTGGAACTGGATAATAATCATTTATTTGTTTGAGTTAAGACCCAAGAAGGACATCCTCTCTTACGAGTCGAAGGGACGAAGGGACGAAGGGAAGGTGGTTAGGTTAGATTCTCGCAGGCATGGTCTTTAACGGCATTCATTCAGTCCTGTAGACTGACATTTTCATCTTGACGACATCCAATTATACATCGCCAAACTTGTTTTCCAAATCATTCCATATCATGAATAATGATTAATGAATAGTCAGTAATCCCATATCAAAACGAAAGCTTAACCTAGATCTTCTAACCAACCACAAATGCATCTACAGAACTGTAGAGGCAACTAATGTTTTTACTAATTAGGAACACTGGTTAAGTAGGAAGCCGGTTGCAATCACACCAATATAGTCGGTGGGCCCATATACGGATGTAAGCTGTGGCCCAGCGCATAACACACTCCACCCGTCAACAACTTATAATCGCCACGTCTCTCAAAACAAGCACCAAATTGATTCACTGAAGTATCAGCTCGTTATTTTAACGTAGGCTTCTGGTGGCTTGTAATGATTCACGGGATTCGTACACACAAAACACGTTACGGAATGTAATACAAAATTGTTAGTTTGAAACCTTGTTCATCAACGCAGGGAACAGCAATTTTAAATTTACAGTGAATTCCACGTAACTAGGACAAATGTCAATGAATGAAAACTTACTTCGCCATTCTCTTCGTTCCTTCCTCACTTCGTATTATTGGCACACCCGCTTGATTGGGATAAAGACCCTCGCATTACTTTTGCAGCAGGCTCAATTTCACTTGCTATTTAGGAACAATCAACCTGATGACCTTGGCGCAGTCATTTTCGAAATTGCAGGCTCATTTTCCATTCAATCGAAAATGAATGCATTCAAAAATAAGTGCCGTCCTTTTTTATTGAATAAATGCAATTACTGTTGCAATCATTCATTTCGTGTTTAATGGCATATATGTACATCCCTATCGTAGAATACGCCGGGGGGAACGTTGCACTCAAATTGATCGTCGAATACGAATACGTTCGAAGTGAATGATTCACTTGCCGATAAGGTGAATGTGTTTTGAGCCCATCGTAGAAAACATTCGAATCAAAACTACCCATGCAAACTTTAACAATTGTCTAACGCAGATCTGGGTATCTGAGTGTTTATTGTGGAGTCGAGAGTCATTTTCTACAGTTGCTCCTACGACTAATCGGACACAAAGCAGAAAAATGTTGACCATGCAATTTCTCAAAAATGTTTTGGAAGACTTTCAGCTTTATTACATATGAATACTAAAATTCATATTGTTACCAACGTTTTATTTTAAATTAAAAGGATTCCTATTTAATAAAATATAAACAAAGCCCAGTCTTCCAAAACAAATTTCATTGTAAACATTTTTCTTCTCTGTGTCCGATTAGTCTTGGCAGTCACTGTATATATGTAAATACATATAGGAAGGTACATTTTTCTCTTATTTGACTTATTTCTCTTGCTTAAAATTTGAATTTTTTCCAACATCAATTGCCGCCACTTATCAAAAAAAAAAAAAAAGAACAGCTGGTATCGGTAAGGTAGTTCGCCCGGCGTATTCTACGATCCAAAAGCGGCGTTCACACTCAAAAATTTGTCGCGAGAATTTATTTGTAAACCGTGGTTGATGGGCTAAAATGTCAATGTGAACAACAAAACGGTAGACTTATTTCGCGTTAGACAAAGCATTTTGACTTTTCAGCTCCCGCAAATCGTCACGACAAATTGTTGTGTCTGAACGCCGCTTTTATGGCAAGTGAAAGTGTATCTCAGCTACGGCGTATTCTACGATAGGGGTGTACTTCCCAATCAAGGGTGAGAATTCAGCATTCCATTTGGATTGGAATGGTTTCCTTAATAGTTGAGAGAAGTCTTTGCTATTATACACTACTGTATGTGTACATTTATTCTAGACCTCCAACTCTTATGTTGAAACAGAAGAATCGAATACGATATAATGGTCCACAAAAAACAGTAAATATAAAAACTTTACATCCTACAGCATTTAACTACCGCATATATAGTCTATTACCCTTTTATGTGTCCAAGTTAGCGTCATTGCCAGTAAAACCTAAATTTCCTAGATGATTTGACATCACAATCCAAGTAGTGATGAAACGCATCTATGCTTTGTCACATTCAAGTGATTTGCCTTATCGAGCATCGGAGGAACATTTCCACTTTAATTGCATGAACAACAAGCTACTTAGCTACTTAACAAATGAAAAATACCACCCATTAGTGATATGTATGTCCTTTTGAAGTACTTAAACAGAAAACATAGATTATAAAGAAATCGATTTAAAATTTAACAACGACCAAGTGAATTCAATTCGTGTAGCAAAAGAATATTCAAAATGACAATCGATACTATAAATAAGTGAATAACAAAAAACTAAGAAGGCAAGAAAACAATGCAACATCATCTACTCGTACGTGCAAAAATCAACAACTACGTGCAAAATTTCTATGAAAAAAAAATACAAGTTGGTATTTTATTTTGAATACCTATGGACGGATCTAAAACAGCTTGAGCGGCTTGTTCTTCTCCGACAGGTGTTCGAAGCCAAGTCTTCTTCAGTTTCATCGCCAGTGGTGAATCTTCTGCTGTTGCCACTGTTGTGATGAAAGGTAAATCATAATTAAAGCTATGACGACATATTTCACATTCTTCATCGGTAAAATAAAATCCATAACTAATAATTACATTACATTTGTCGACAATTTGCCGATTTCTACTAAACGAAGACAAGAGCACCGCTCATTGGTTGTGGGGAAACAAAGTGTTTTATTCTATTAATGTTGACCATTGTAATAAAAATTGGATGACCTATTCACAATGTTGATACATTTCATTTGTTCGAATTGAGTTTTAAGACCGTGAAGTGAAAATTAGGGAAAAAAAAGAAAACGTACGCGAGATGATGGATACAGGGTGTCACCCACCTTATGCCACCAATTCAAATTCAAATAGATGACCCATCGTGGGTACCAGAGAAGAGTTGAGAAGTCAATAATCACAATGCACAATAATCCAACGAATTAATTTGATAAAAATCTTCAAATCTTTTGAAAAGTGATCAGATGCACAGTCGACATTTAAATTGGCTGTGAACGTAAGGACATTGCATCTTGATAGAAGTCGTTGTATATGCCACATATTCAAGTAAAGTCGATAAATGCCCACATGTCAGAGACACAGATGAGAGGACAAACCGAACAACTAGTTTCAATATATTTAACGCCAACAACTTAAAATCCTAAAAAGCAAGGATGACGGGAAGATGGAAACGAATACCCGACATTTAATCCCAACCAAACTTGTTAGATAACAAATAACCATTTTCTTGGATTAGCATTAACAAAAGGACACAAAGTGCACGTTACTTTAATTAGGCGTGTCATTCATAAAATGATTTATAGGACAGCTTACAGCTTAGCCAAATAGAAGCATACTCAGTGTAATTAATTTATAATCGGTATCAACGCAATGGCAACGTTTCATATAAAATGAAAACTCTTCAATTCCAACAAAAATGATTCGTTTTTACATCCCATAGTCAGAACTCAGTGTTACACTCAACGAGATACATACACATGGATGTGCAATGCAACGACTGTAACGCTCGTACATCCATTAACCCTCAAGGCATATTAAAACTCCAAAAAAAAACTTCTGAAATGAATGTGCGTTCGCGACGATATATGTGTACATACATACAAATAGAATAATTGAAAATATAAAACAAAAAAAAAGCCGAAAAAGGAGAGAAACCCCATTAATAATTAGAGGGTAGCCTATATCCCAATCCGGATGTCGGAGTGGTGCTAGAGTACATGTGAAATCTTTGAATTCTGTTTAAGGGTTGAATAATGCTGTTTTCCTCGTGTGGGAGGTGGTGCCGCTTAAAACATACATATATCTGGATATCTGTGTACAAGGCTACATGCCTATTCGCATGTAGTTTTGGACATACTGAGTATAGCAGAATAAGCTGCGTTAGATGCGGTTAGCGGTGATGATGCTGAGGCAACTGGGGGCTAGACTGATACTTAAAAGTGGGTGGTAGACAAAAAGACAACACCAACGAAATGCAGAAGGGGGTGAGGGTCCTCTTAACAAATCGATATCATGTTTCCTTTTTGCGCTCGACTGTACATTACGTACACACATGTGTACTTTTTCTACAGAAAAATTAAAAAATAAAACAATGGCTTTCATTTGAAAACATGACGGTAAGTATTAATTATGAATTTATTCATATCAAGTGATTCTGAATGCAAATTAATGTATGCAGTGTGTCAGGTCTTCCTGAGGTAATGCCATCATTCTCAAGTAATGCCAATTAAATAACTTCTAAATTATGTGTACAGAGCAATGTAGAGGAACTTGACGCTCCGTATGGTTTATTAATTATGGGCTTCAATGAGGTATAATTATACCCATTAAGGGAAACATGAAGGTGAAGAATTTCTTGAAGTCAGATAATCTAAATAGGATGAGAGTTACGTAACATTAGTTGAGAAGAGATGGATCTCATTCGCTTGGTATACACTTTCGCTACACTTTATGCGCACACGTGTAAAACACAACTTTGCTGAAAAATTCACGTGAAATTGAATGTGAGGGGTGAACACTTTCTGTGAACCGTCGGTAAATTATTCCAAATGGAAAAATGTCAATCAATCTGAAATGTGTGTTTCTAACAAATCGGCTAGTAGTTACATCCACTCAATAAAATCCTAAATTCTCTGACAGACAACAATCTGTTGGATCTGACATTTCGAACAGGGGAATTGTTACACTGAAAGGGAGCACCAGACAAGTTTTGAAAAGGTGAATTTCGGCTGGAGACCTTGAGATGTCGGCGATGAGATAAATCTTATCGAGGATATGGGATGCTTACTACGACACTGTCTTCGAGGATAATAATATTGATTTTTATAATTTGCGGGGCTCAAGGCTTTACGAAGATCCTTAAGTGTTGAGTGAAGACATTGCACGGGAAAATGAGAGGGTACCTGTGCACATTAGTCGTAAATGCCTGCTAGTTACATAGTAAGTTGAGTCAATCCATCTGCTGGGCATTTCCTAGCTATTTTGGTGACCTCGTATATGTGGTCATTCCAACCAATTGTTCGGTTGATACAAATACAAGGATGGTTTTCGAAGGGTCGCTTTAGTGACATTCCATTTTAGAAGCTGTGAATTACTGTTTACCAAGCTGTCAAGATCAGAATTCAATGCTCAACATAGAATAGGATGTTCCTATTCTACGTCTGATGGGCAGATTGGTGATTCTCAAAATAAGTTAGAGTATCGGCAGAATCTTGGAGAACATCAGACTTTTTCCATCGGACAAAAACATATGCTCACACAGAATGTCTTTTTTTTCTGCTACGCTTGTTTTATTAATATAATAACACAGGTGGTGCTACAGCCCGTAGAGGGCCTGGACCATACATGTATACACATCCCGATTATGACTGTACCTAATGAATGTTCATGAACTTCATTCATCAACGAATCATCCAATGACTGTGGACAGATTACACATAGTTTGTACTTCTTTTTATTTTCGCTAAGCGCAACTTCAATAATCTCCTTAAACTGGCATATGCCTTTTTTATGCATTCTGGCCACGACATATTGCTAATAACTAGGTATTGCTTGTGTAAGCGTTTACTGACTCTTAGACATCGACGTAACCAACCAATCGATTACCAAGAACCAAGAACCGTTTGGTAATGCCTAATTTCAGTGGTTTGGACATACGCATGTTAATGGGAGTCCTTAACGAGCATTGTGGTATTGGACACATGCATTGCAGCTTGCGGGAAAAGTATCTTTCGCAGTGACTTTTGGAGAAGTTCTCGAGACGATGATGAAATATAATCAGTTCGACATTTAGTCTGCGAATGCCCAGTTGTAACAAGGAAAACCGGTGTGATGAATCACGATGCAGCTCCTCTGAAAACACTTGTTTATATAGCTAGAAGAAAGTGTTGGACTTCAAAGCCTTCTGTTATACATTTCTGGCTCTGGCTATGAATAAAGATGGATTCATGGTAGAAAATATCGCTCATTAAAGGCACAATGAACTCCAAACCTAGTTTTAAGCGAGCCACAACCACAAGGCCGTCAGAGTTCATGAGCACACACATTCCTACAAAAGATACATTTTAAATATTGGTGTCGCATTCAACGTACACATTTGAACATTTTTTGTGTTAATTAATTCGAGAAATAAGGAAAATTTTTATACAGTTTCGATTACTTACATTGATGTTTATCTGCCAATTGCACAAGAGGATTTGGCAAATCTCTTCTTCGATAGAAACACATAACCTTCGCTTCCACATTGCCCGTTGGATTTTTATTTAATTCTTCTATTCTCCGGATAAGGTAAGGAGTTGATGAGGACGTTTCAAAATAGACGTAGTCTGTGGAGACATAAGATGTATTTGGGGTTAATTCAAATTAATTTAATATTTTATTTAAAAATGTTATCTGATTGCGCCTGTGTTCATAATTTGCAATAGAAACTTTAGATATTCATATATACAGTGGACACTCCCCCTAAGTCAAATTGTCACGGGATACCATAATTTGTTCGAGTTAGAGGGTTTCACTGAGTCCACTGTACTTAATAGTAAGGAATTTTTCTGTTTGAAAAAGCGAGTGATTATATGTACTTCAGATCTACAACTCACATCTACTTATTATAACATAACTCGCAAGGCTCGCATTGGCCTTCTCATGAATCAGATACCATCCAATGCAAAAGAATTCGTGCACGAGTGTCATTGGGCACAGTCATACGATTGTACATTCTAGTCGCAAAATAAACCACCAACAATTTCTATTTATAGCAACATAAGGCGGTATCAGTAAGTTACTTTAATTTCTGTCATGCTTCTTTTAAGCTAAAATATATCCAGAGTTCTTGCCTTTTAATGCTTAGCTGGTCAAGAAATATAAATGAGTCCGTATGTTACAACGACTTCGCGCGATTGTATACGCGTGATAAGAGCCTACACTTATTAGTATATACAAGATTATCCGAACGGACGATAAGTCCACCCTTTTATTTCATCTAGGTGACGACCCCACATGTTTCACTTAAGCCAAGACAATCCATTGCATATCTAAATCGGCCGCTAAAACTGCAAATCGGGCTAAAAGTAGCTATCTCCTAATTAACACATGTGTGAGACATGTCTATAGATATGCATACACGAACACGTCCATTCAACTAGCTAGCCATGCTAACTTTCGATAGCCAAACTATAATTCCACAATTTCACTTCTCCCTACCTAATAAGCTCATCATTGAACATCATCAATGCAACATTTATCTCGTTTAGTACAAGCTAAACGCCCGCAAATAAAATTTGTTGACGCCGTCATGCGATATAAAATAGGTAATGCATACAACCACAAATAACCAAAAGTATCATAAAATATAAAAGATATAGAAGCCACCAATATAGCCACCACATAACATCCTTGTTCATCAACCCTATAGTAGTCCGCAATCACTTTCAATTTAATGCTAGAAACAGGTGTAATTTGTAAATGTGTGGAAAAACTTTCATTATCGCATTCTTCACAAATTAAATCCTCGCTCTTCCTGATGACCTTAAACCAATTCTAACGTTGATGGTTTTATCCACTCGTGCTCTTTGGGCCGCAGAAGCTATTCAATAATCAAATGTACCTGCCCCTACATCATGATTACTTTTCTTTCGCGTAGTCTTCGTATTCGTGTACAATCTTCTATAATCGCGTACATTGGCCTCCGCTTAATTTTTTTTTTTTGCTTTTTCACATTTCACATCTTTGGTGTTAATAAAAATAGATATACATATCTTGAGATTTACCAAAAATGCCGCTTAAACTAATTGATAGTCGATAATATCAGATAATATATCCTTTTATTACAGTTTCATAATCTAATAGGAAAAAAATTGTATGCGGCGCCTCATCACTTAAAAAAAAACCCTTTTTCGTTTGCAGAGGTAAAGCGTTTTTGGGGGAAAGTTGATTGAGATTCTCACCTCCTACTCGGTACATGTTTGTCGCCATTTTCGCATTAAATTAACACAGTTTTTCACGTTTTGCTAATGTATCCGATTACAGCGATTGTTTTTAATGGGTTTTTATCAATTTTCCGACATGCATTTGCGTAAAAATAATGTTGTTATGATTACAATCACACAAGACGCGTTTTTTTCGTCGCCATCTTAAAAAATTACTACTCAAAACTTTTATAATTTTTCCTTTCAATGCTGTTGGTACGACTGCTACAACTGCGATCTACTTTGCCGAACATTTGCCGACATTCGTTCAGTTTTTCGTTGAGTGAATTGTCGATTGTCGGTAATGTAAGTGATGAAATGTCAAATCGAGTGACGTGGCTGAGTAAAAAAAAAGTCATTTGCACTTTGTGTGAGTTGGTTGGTTTTTCTCTTCAATACGAGTTTTTATTCTTCTGTCCGAATTACTGAGGGAAATCGTGAAAATTTGATTGAAAATTCAGATTTTACACGATGACCACATACGAAGAGTTTATCCAACAAAACGAGGATCGCGATGGAGTACGTTTAACGTGGAATGTGTGGCCATCAAGTAGGATTGATGCTAGTCGACTTGTCGTGCCCTTAGCTTGCCTATATCAACCATTAAAGGAGCGGCCGGACCTTCCTCCAATTCAATATGAACCTGTTTTGTGCACCAGGAGCAATTGCCGTGCGATTTTGAATCCTCTCTGCCAGGTGGATTATCGAGCTAAGCTCTGGGTTTGCAACTTTTGCTTCCAAAGGAATCCGGTAAGATGGTATTTTCTTGAACTACTTTATCACTTAAATTATTATTCAACATTCATTGTATTGAGTTTATATTAAGTATACTATGTATATTTACCCAATGAGTGAGCTGCTGCTTAAAACAGATTTTAAGTACCAAGTGCAAACCTTTATTCAATCAAGTGCTAAGTGCAATGTACTTATATCTATACCTTCCCTTCATAATACAGCCCTTTTTGAGATCGATAAAGTACAAAAATCGCACAGAAGTTGTATTCCTATTAAAGGGAGCATACTCCCGTTCGTCAAGCTGTATGCGTAAAGTGAAATGATCAAAACTTTAATTCATCTTGCACGAAAACCATTAGCTACTGACAATTAAACGAAACCTCTTGCTTTCAGTTCCCCCCGCAATATGCTGCAATCTCGGAGCAACACCAGCCCGCTGAGTTGATTCCCAGCTTCAGCACAATCGAGTATACTATTTCACGGGCGCCCTGCATGCCGCCCGTGTTCATTTTCTTGGTGGACACATGCATGGATGAAGAGGAACTGGACGCACTGAAGGACTCATTGCAAATGTCACTTAGCTTGTTGCCTCCCAATGCCCTCGTTGGGCTCATTACATTTGGCAAGATGATTCAGGTGCACGAACTGGGCACCGAAGGTTGTTCGAAGAGCTACGTCTTCCGAGGAACCAAAGATTTGACCGCGAAGCAAATACAGGAAATGTTGGGCATCGGTCGCGCTACTGGTGGTGGAGCTGGTCAGCCAAACATGCCACAAGGTCCTCAACAACAACGAATGCCAAACAACCCTAATGTGCCCCCAGTAAATAGGTTCTTGCAGCCAATCAACAAATGCGATATGGCATTGGCCGACCTCCTCAGCGAACTGCAAAGAGATCCATGGCCAGTTCCACAGGGAAAGCGCTATCTTCGATCAACTGGAGCTGCGATGGCAATTGCTGTTGGTCTTCTTGAGTGCACCTACCCAAACACCGGTGGAAGAATCATGGCTTTTGTTGGTGGTCCCTGCTCCCAAGGTCCCGGCCAAGTTGTTGATGACGAGCTCAAGCACCCAATTCGTTCGCATCACGATATCCAGAAGGACAACGTAAAATATATGAAAAAAGCAATTAAACATTACGATCAATTGGCCCTACGCGCAGCCACCAACGGCCATTGCATTGATATCTACTCCTGCGCGCTAGATCAAACTGGTTTGATGGAAATGAAGCAGTGCTGCAATTCTACTGGCGGGCACATGGTCATGGGAGACTCGTTCAATTCGTCCCTCTTCAAGCAGACATTCCAGAGAGTTTTTGCACGCGATCAACGCTCCGATCTGAAGATGGCGTTCAATGGCACGTTGGAAGTGAAGTGCTCCAGAGAATTGAAAATTTCTGGCGGAATTGGTTCGTGCGTTTCGTTGAATACAAAGAGTCCCTATGTGTCTGACGTCGAAATCGGCATGGGAGGCACTGTTCAATGGAAGCTGTGCACCCTTAATCCCAGCTCAACAATGGCATTCTTCTTTGAGGTCGTGAATCAGCATGCTGCTCCTATGCCACAGGGTGGCCGTGGATGCATTCAGTTCATAACTCAATACCAACATCCCAGTGGGCAGCGTCGAATACGTGTCACAACCTTGGCAAGAAAGTAAGTGTGCTAATCAAATGGATTACCGATGATTAACCTTGATTTTTCTTTCGTCAGCTGGGCCGATGGAACAACAAATATCCATCACATAAGTGCTGGTTTTGATCAAGAGGCTGCTGCCGTAGTCATGTCTCGAATGGTTGTCTATAGAGCGGAGACAGACGAAGGCGTGGACATTCTTCGATGGGTGGACAGACAACTTATTCGATTGGTATGGAATTTTAATTGACACACATTGGCAAGTATTTACCAATAATTACATGTTAATTACAGTGTCAGAAGTTCGGCGAGTATGGAAAAGACGACCCGAACAGCTTCCGGTTAGCTGAGAACTTCAGTCTTTTCCCGCAATTCATGTATCACTTAAGAAGATCGCAGTTCCTGCAGGTGTTCAATAATTCTCCCGATGAGACGACCTTCTATCGTCACATGTTAATGCGGGAGGATCTAACACAGTCGCTGATAATGATACAGCCGATATTATACAGTTATTCGTTCAATGGTCCCCCAGAGCCAGTGCTCCTGGATACGTCATCAATTCAACCAGATCGTATCCTCTTGATGGACACGTTTTTCCAGATTCTGATTTATCACGGAGAGACAATTGCTCAGTGGCGTGCTCTCAAGTATCAAGACATGCCAGAGTACGAGAACTTTAAGCAACTGCTTCAGGCTCCTGTGGATGATGCTCAGGACATTTTGCAAACGCGGTTCCCCATGCCGCGGTACATTGATACAGAGCACGGTGGGTCGCAGGCTCGATTCTTGTTGTCCAAAGTGAATCCCTCACAGACACACAACAATATGTACGCGTACGGACAGGTAAGCAGGAATTTCACATTTTCAGTATTTTTGATTTTTTTTAACTGAAACAAATTCGTCTTTTTATTTTTAATCGTATATTTTTTATGTTTGTGTGTGCAAATCCTTGAATTATCCTTCCCAATTGTCATTATCGCAGCCCACAATTGGCACATCAACGGTATTTATTGTTTATTTAAAAATTTATTATGGTTTAACGAACTAAGTTTTGGATTCGATGAATACTTGGTGCGGGACATTTTCTTTATTTCCTAATACACAACACACTATGGGATGAACAACAAAACATAAGCTCATGGAGTTCCTTTTGTAATTTTAAGTTGTAAATACTTTATGGAAGTTAATCTAGAAGTAAGACATTGGTAGCAGGATTTCCTTACCTTTCCCTTGCTTAGCATAATTAAAGTGTACAAACGGCCCTATTGCTCCTTAGTATGTGGTCATACTTCTTTCACGAGGCGGGTACATGACTACTGATAAGATCCATGTCCGGGTTTAAAGGTGTTATTTATGCCGACTGTCAGACAGCAATTAAATCACTTGTGTCATCAGGCCAATCATTCCACTTGTTCGCTTTTAAATGAGATGTCGAGTAAGTGCTATCAGGCGTTGCGTTAGGTTCAAGGACAAAGTGATATGGATGATATGGAAAGCTGGCCCTCGTGTAGCCAAACCATACATATTGTATACCTGCTACCGTACGAGATTAATTTGAAGATGGAATGATATTGGAAACCTAATCGGTGTTCTTACGGCTCCCTACCGGTCTAGGAGTTCTTGGTGTAAGATAGGTCTTTTCGTGTAATGAAGAGTGTTCGTAATCGTCAGACTAACAAAGGATTGCCTTTGACATCCTCATTACTGAAAATTTACGATCAGACTTACATAGTTGAACTGCAGTACCTACTCTTCATAAACGTCAATATGTCATCGATGTCGGGCAGAGTGTGCTATGTGCATTATTTTTTGACTGTCAAAAGAAGAAAACAATTCGACTGAGAAAATTAATACAAGAAATACAAGTACAATTGTTTATGAAAAGACTCGAAATCTGAGGAAAGTCCCCATACCTTTGCCCGAAATAATGCGTGGATGATTTAAGGTATAAACCATAAGATTTAGGAATCATGTGGAGTGGGTGGATCACGTTGGTGGATATTCTAAGCATCTAAATCATTTCATTTAAATATTCTGAATTAATGATTATTTAAATAAATATACAGTTATACAGTGAAACTTCTCCATAGCGGATATCAGCGGGACCATCATGATTATTCGTGTTCCGTGGTGTCCGTTCGAGAAATACAAGAATACCTTCATGTCGGGACCATGACGAATTGCTCCTAAATAAAGATCTCCCTTATAAGGGGGTGTTCCACTGTATATAATAATTATGGCATCATCGCTCTTAAATCTGGCCATCATAACCCATACAACTCTTTCTTCACATCACATCTTTCTGTCAGACTATTTCTTTCTTTCTCCATTCTTGTAAATTTATATAAAAACCTCTGCATGTATCCGTACTAATAAATCATCTTGTATTAGAAATGGTGAATGGTGGAACATAAGACTATATTGTTACATGAAACTAATTGAGTATTTTTGAAATTACAGGATGGTGGTGCACCAGTTCTTACGGATGATGTATCTTTGCAACTATTCATGGAGCATTTGAAGAAACTCGCTGTTTCGTCTACTACGTAAATTATAATTTATAAATTAAAAGCAACAATTTAATAGCCACACAACACTCGTGATAACTTAATCAAATCTAAACAAGAGTTGTAAAATTTGTATTAGAATGACAAAAATAATAACAATTACAGTAAGAAGTACTATTCGAATATATTTATTTAAAATTGATTCGTTAATTTAAACATCATCATTGTCGTCTGACCCGGAGTCGCTGGGGTAAAGCACGCACGAGAGGTCTCCAGGCAACTCGATACTCCGCCGAGCTTTTAGACTCGGTGTAATCACTTCGTCCTGGGTTTGTCAAGTGGTCTTCTACCTGATGGAATCACATTCAAGGCCTGCCTCGAAAGTCGTGATAATGGGGACAACGGTATCGTTAACGGTACTGGGTGCCATCGCAGGTTCAAGGTTCTTGCCACTAAGCTTATGGGAATTAACGCGTTCAAGGAAAATAGAAAAGGATGTTTTGGAGCTGAGTGCACGGAGGGATGAGCGATGGTAAATTTGTTTCTGTTTTTAGTAGGAATCTCAGCTCATAGTCTTGTTAGGCTAATAAAAGTGAATACATGTTTCAAGAGGAAAAAGTTTTTGTTTTTTGAGGAAATTTATCAGAATTTCTTGAAGGACCAAGTCGACCATGTACAAGGAATTTATCGTTCCTGTCTTGCTGCAGGACGCAGAGTAGTCCTTTATATGCTGTCCTCAATAATGGACATTCAACATCGACGTCTTGGATAAGACTTCATAATGGGCAGCTATAACTTCTAATTAGTTAAGGACTTCGTCTGTCGAATAAGCAGTACGAACAACATCAGCACCGAGATCAAGCGCAGATTAACTCTTTTTTCTATGGGCTCAAGAGCTAATTGAGTAGTAGATTTAAGACACTGATCATCCCAGTCTTACTGTAAGGCGCGGAGCCATGGACAATATCAAAAGCCGATGAAGAAGTCATTGGTCTCTTCGAGAGAAAACTTATGGGTCCTATCTTTGTCTTGTGTACGTTGGCGGCATTTTGAGATTTAACCACGAACTCTACGCACTGTTCAGCGACATGAGTCTAGCCAGGCTTTTAAGTATCCAACGCCTAAGGGGCTGGACTATAAAGAGCGGATGGACAACTCAGCTCCGGCCCGAAGAGTTCTCAAATCAGATGGTGTGGCACATCGTGAAGAGCACGCCCGCGTCTAAGGTGGTGCACCTGGATGGAAGATGACATCATCAAACATTGCGTGTCAAACTGGAAACAGCTAGGCAGAGATGGGCTTGGTCGTTGAGGCCCTGGATCACCATGAACAGTTGCGCCAGATATAGAACAAGAGAAGCCCAGAGGGGCAGAGTGCGATCTTTGGCACAGTTTACGTTGATGAGGTCTTAAGAAGATTAAAGCACGAACTGTATGGTGAATAGTCATCGTTTCATCATCACCTGAGGTTCTGCATCAGAGATAGGACTATGTGGATAGGTTTGTTGGTTGAAGCCGAGGTTTCTGTGTAACAGCGTGCATAACTAACTACACTACCAATAGAATAATAAAACGAGGTTGATAACGGTTACGTTAAAAATTCGAGCTCGATCTAGGCCGAGTTTCTACAACTAAAGTGAGTTCTCTTACGAGTGGGAAACACAGAAGAAAGGTCTAATCGATCCGATTCAATTTCCTGTTTGTAGAAAAAAAGGGCGAGTATGCAGAAACCAGTTCAAATACAGAAATATAACGAAGTAGAAGACCATCACATGATGGGTGAATACACAACAAGCACCTGAAGATAGCTGGCAGTACAATTTGATGCACATACAAGCTTCTCGTTTCGTTCCAGTAATTGCCAAGGATCATAGCTAATCGATTTCAACACTTGAGTTGTGCAAATCCTGCAGAAAGAGACTGTAAAGAAATGTGATTACTGCATCCACACATTAAAACATTCTTGAAATAACCTGATGTTCGAAACTGCTTTATTGGTAAATATTTTGAAATACAGAGACCACCCAGTGCTAAATCTTTTCTACCGTTTTTACACATCGGAATGAAAATTGAAAAAAAAAAATATAATAATAAATCTGTGCGCACTTTTTACATTAATTGTATATTTAAATAATACTTTAACCTTGCATATGTGGGCTTATAAATTAATTAAGAAACCTGATTGACATCTTCTGTTCCACATCAGTCCTTTCGAGAGCTTTGCAGAAATCTTCAAAGGAAATTTTCCCTTGACAGCACATGTCAGCCTCTAGGATTGTACGCTCAGCAATGCTGATAAGCTGGTCTTGACTGATATTCGCTCCGACCATCATGTGCAAGATATTCAAAAGCTCATCGCGGCTAATGACACCGTCATCGTCCAAGTCATACATTTTAAATGCAACTGGAATAGGATGATATATGGTAAATGTAAATATTTCATAAATCTTCTTTGCTAGTCTTACACTTTAATTTTTCTTCACGGCTGTTCAACTTGTTCTCCTTCTTCTGATTGATTGGTCGGAAATGCGCTAGAACTTGCATAAATTGTCGAAAGTTAACCCTGTCGTCTGTGCTGTCAGCGAAAAATGCGTGCACGATACGTTCGCATAGTGGATTGATTGCCAGCTCTGGAATTCTGAGGAAGTCATCACGGGATAAGGTACCACAATCGCCACGATCCAATGATGTGAAACGGGAATACAAACGTTCTATTTGATTTGGTGTGACTAGAAATAGAGTATGTTTTGAAGGTATTGTTTGTTATTATTTCAGTTACGTTATGTGTACTATAGATTAAACTATTTCACAATGTATGCATAAGCAGACGAAGAGGTATGCCTTAAGTTTGAAAGTCTGATAATTGTGTATACAGTGGATTCCCCCTAATTCGTATTGTGACGGGATACCATAATCTGTTCGAGTTAGAGGGAAATTCGACTTAGGGAGACTCCACTGTAGCTCCATTCTTATATTGAGCTCAGTCGTTCATGCGTAGACTAAGTCAGATAATACCGTGTTGAATGATGTGGGTAATTGGAGCAGTTATTGTTGGTCTGTTTTATATTGGTCAAGAAGAAATTGTTATGTTTCCAACGAGCTGTTGCGTATTGTTTTCAGATATTGATGGTATTGTCCTAAAAAACTTTAGTTCATCCAATCCTCTTCAAAAAGGTCGCAAGCACCTAAAGACATTATTGTTGTTGCTTATCAAACACTACAGTGATTTGTTTATCAACTTTCCACATGCCGTTGTCCTTAGTCAAGCAGATTTGAGAGACTGTTGACATTGCCAGTGGGTTCGAGACAATCTAAATTTCTTGAGGATATATTATTTGGCTTAGGTTTGGTTAGTTAAGTGGTTAGACTTAGAAAGGTCACGTGGTATTTCTAACAATCATATCATTTGACTTCTTTGACTGCCAGGAGTTTCGCTTGAAAAATAATGCCGTGATCAGGGAGTCTGATGGAGCAGCGCATGTCTAAAAATTCGGAGAAAATGCCCGCGCCTCTGTACATTTCAATCTTCGACCCATCCGTATACATGGGGATGCATGCCGAGTTGTTGATGGATTTATTTGAGTTCCACCCCTCCAATGTTGGAAAATAACACCGGCAGGCTATTTCCAAGTCAAGAAATGGAAGAGATCGGTCGCTAACGACTTGTTCAATATGTTTTCTATCCAGTATACTTGTATGACCAGTGGGGCTTTGTAAAGATTTGATTAGGTTTACTATCGAACTATCATTAAATAGAGCTGATAGGCAAATCAATAGATATCAAACTTCAAACATTTTGAAATGATCTTACGCGAACTTGGAAATGATTTGAAACATGTTGGATTTGTCAAATTAACAAATTTCAGCTTAAATGGACAATTTAATTAACATTTGCAGATTGCCAATCAAACAAAACTGATTTATTTATCCTATCAGATTCAGATGTAATTGCTTAGATCGTCGCATGTTGTAAATTGAACAAAAATGAGTTAAAGACTTTGCAAATAATGTAATTTACGGAATAATATCAACAATTTAACCCTGACATCATTCGTCTGTACTTTCTATATTTATTCTATTATCTTTCCACAAACAATACACATTATAATTGTCATTG
This sequence comes from Eristalis intricaria, assembly GCA_964034865.1. Taxonomy (NCBI): domain Eukaryota; kingdom Metazoa; phylum Arthropoda; class Insecta; order Diptera; family Syrphidae; genus Eristalis; species Eristalis intricaria. Next base: position 126,977,113 of record OZ035873.1, read on the forward strand.
TACCAATTTGTACACGTCACGCCTGAAAAGATAACTGAAGTAGTTTTATGGTAAGCTACAGTGTGAAACAAGAAGCTTGTTATACAAATAATATTTCAAAGAGGGATATAATTTTCAATTCGTCCTTATCAAAACGAAATCCAATTGATTTTACACAGACGGTACACATCAAATACGACTATCTCTGCTTGTCAACCATATCTTCATATCGTCAATAAAACGTTTGTGATTAAAAATGCCGTAAATAAATGAGGAGGTGCAAAAACATGTCTCTTTTTCCAAAGTCCATCTACAGATAAGACGTTCGATATTCAATGCATTAATTCTGACCTTATGTAATTGCAGTATTTCTTGATTTCCATATTTATATTTTGTTTTTCCAATATGCACTGATTTGCTTTGTTTTTATTCTACTTCTGGAAAAGGTAAATTTTGTTTACAAAAAGAGAACAACGTTACGAAAAATTGCTCAATCCCAATTGTTATGACGCATGAATGTATTTACACACTCAGCAATTGAAAAAATAAAGTTGTAGATATTACTGTTTTATCCTTACATCCTGTATCGTCCTGAATCTGTGCAATTTCCTCAGGTCGAAGAAGCAATGACGATTTATTACCCATTTTTTCACTACAACTTCACTTGTTATTAAGTCCAAGGTATAGTATACAACTAGCTAAGCAGCGAAATCACCTGAAAGCAAACTGGTTGAATTAAAATTTCCTGAAAAACAACTGTCATTGCAACGTCACTAGAAGTTTTTTTTGCAGTAATCGCGACAGTTGTTGCTAATGGGTGTGTTCGCTAGGTGGCAGCTATAAGTTGGTATAAATACAGAAGAGCCGGTGAGTTCAAATCAATGGCAGATGTACAACGATGGACATTCAAGAAAGAGGAAAATTTAAATTTCTTTTTTGTAGAGCAATATATTTTTCACAGAAAATGTGCACATATAGAATACATAGAAATGAAGTATTACAGAGATGCCCGACTTCTACTTCTCTTTTCCCTTAAGATTTTTGACAACTGTTTTTTATAACGTGTTCTTAAATCAAATTGACCAACCAGAGGAAGGCATTTACGTTATTTCGTGAATAACCGTCCAAAATTCATGAATATCCGTCAAAAAGGCACTCAAATTCGTCGATGGACTAAGGGGCAATCAGCTGTGAAGTCGGCTATCTCTGTAACGCGCCAGTCGACTTCATGTTACGGAGATGCGATGACGCACTGCGTTGAAATAAATACTCAATTTATCAGCTGTTCTCTCTCTCATCTATTAGATGAAATATATTAATTATCGATTATTATTAAATATCGTTTGTAATGACTTTTGTCGTTAAATTATTTTTAATCCACTGTTTTCATTTCTCAAATGACAGTTGACACAAAATACTCTTCATTTTGAAAGAAAACTCTCAATCTGGGAGAAGATCTCTCTCACAGTGCACTCCCCTGTCAAAATATATCCAACTTGTTGAATAGTGACGTGCGATGTACTTCGTTTTACGTTTTATTACGATCCTCATCTCTCTCTCATTATTCACTGACTCAAGTCGACGCTGTATTTTGTGCTTGGCCATTGAATTGTGTGCCAACGTCAGCGCAAACGCACTATTGTGTTTCAGGCATTAGGCTTGTTATATAACTGTTTGATTTCAATCGGCCAAACATGCATTATGCATTATAATGTAATACTACTTTCTCCACTCCTACTACTTTCCATTTAAAAACTTTAAAAAACATTAACATTTAAAAAAATGAGAGCTAATGACCTTTCTTTTGGCGGCCACTTATAAATTGAAAGCTACAGTACTTACGCTTATAAGAAACTTCTAACATCCGGAGAACGGATATCAGAAATAAGTTTCTTTATGAGAAAATTTAAAGAAAAATCTTTCGTACACGAAAAGAATCGCCGGTGATGGCAATGTAGTTGGGGATTTCTGACTGAATTCCAAATTGTTGCGCTTTCTACAACAAAATCAGAACACTTTGTTAACTATCTTATCGAATTATTGTTTATGACTTTGTCAAACATCTCGTATTTCTCAGCTATATATATTCCTCTTTTCATTTAAGTTTTTCCATTTATAGTTATATTGCTGTCTTCAAGAGTTTTTTACACAATTTTTTACATCCGACTTTTTATTTCTTTTGCTAGTTTTTATTTTTATTTCCTGATGGAGACATTATTCTGTACAAGTACAACTTCGAATCCAATTTCAAACTAAATGCTAACTGAAATCCACGTAATTGTCAAAACTAACGTCATTTTCTCTATCAACTGTTTTCTTTACTGGTTGTTTACAATTTTTATTTACTGAAACATTTTTATTTCAAATGTTTTCTTATATCCATTCCATTTTTTAGGCATATATATGGTTTTTGATATAAAAACTATTTCCTTTAACTGGGTCTGTCTTATAAAGGTTTTCCTATAAATGATTATTCTTACTTACGTACTTACTTATCAGGCTGACGACCCATGCAGGGTCCGAGCCTGAGCGATAGCTGCTTTCCATCGCTGACGGTCCTGGGCACGCTGCTTCCAATCATAAAGGCCAAGCTGTCATGCATCCGCGATTACTTGGTCTTTATACCGGAGATTCTGTCTTCCTCTCCTTCTAGAACCAGGAGGCTCGGATTCGAAGACCCTCTTAGCTGGAGCATTGTTGTCCATGTACTTGATGTGGCCGAGCCAGATCAGTCGACGGATCTTTGCCCTCCGGACTACATCCACATCCTCGTACAGCTTGTAGAGTTCGCGGTTGTGTGTTCTCCTCCATTCGCCTTCCTCGCAGACGATTATTAGAAATGATAATAACAAGAACAAAAACAAACAAGCAATGAAACAAAACCGATTAATATAATTCACAGAAATTATCACTTTATTAATCATGCACTTTCTGATTGCACTTCCTATTTCATTGACATGCTCACGATTGACCCATTTCTCAATTTCATTTCATTTCTACTTCGTTTCTATTTCTTCATTACGATATATTTTACACTGTTTTATATTGGAAGGGACATGGTGTTTTTATTACGGTTTCTTTTAAACGTATTTGGCCTATTGAGGTTTCAATAAAAAAAAATTCCAAGTCACGCAATTTCGGTTTTGTGGGCATGTTAGTATTAGGAAAAAGTTATGCTTTAAAATTACCAGATACAATTTTTGCTTTTGCAAGTTGAAAACCTCAGAATAGCCTGCCACTCCCAATTTAGTGCCTTCTGTCAATGAGTCTGATAAACTGTAAAGCTCGAGTTGTATACACAGACAGTGATTAAGGCCATGCACGACGTGGCTTCACCATCAATAAAGCCAAAGATGGTAAAACTTTGCCGTAAATCTCTAGAAGACACATTTGTCAGATGCAGTGTCAACTTGCACTTAGTGGCTGGGAAGACTAGGAGCTGGCATCCGGTCTGATCATTGCTAGAGTAAGAAACTAGTCCCTACCCCACTATATTGGAAATGAAGTTGATATGATAAATCCGCTGATAATCTGTTTTATGAAACCGGATACTTTCGGATTACAGTCTAAACATTTTTTCAGACGATTACCACAGTTATTGCCACGTCTATGAATGTTCTGACACTGATCTGACAATAGTGAACTACCTTACCATTCTAAATAGTCACTCCACACGATTGATGTTGGTTAAAAAAATGCATTGTCAAACAGTCATTCGCTTGTAAAAATTGTCAGTTCACACGACTTACGGTCGCTTTTACATGGTCAAATTTCATCTGATTCAGTCGCATTAAATGGTTGGTTTGGTAGGGAAGTGAAGCGAAAAGTGTGGGAAACTCTCGCGTAACATGGCTCCGGAATTCGGAAGTCGTACCAGATTTCGAGTACGTTTTCACTCGTCTCCTCTCTTTCGGAGAATTCATATCCTCAGCGTTGGTTAGGCTGCTTTCCGACAGGAGACTTTTTAAGCAAGCATTTTCAAATCCCATTTTGCCCATGAGTAAATCTCTAGAAGACACATTTGTCAGATGCAGTGTCAACTTGCACTTAGTGGCTGGGAAGACTAGGAGCTGGCATCCGGTCTGATTATTGCTAGAGTAAGAAACTAGTCCCTACCCCACTATATTGGAAATGAAGTTGATATGATAAATCCGCTGATAATCTGTTTTATGAAACCGGATACTTTCGGATTACAGTCTAAACATTTTTTCAGACGATTACCACAGTTATTGCCACGTCTATGAATGTTCTGACACTGATCTGACAATAGTGAACTACCTTACCATTCTAAATAGTCACTCCACACGATTGATGTTGGTTAAAAAAATGCATTGTCAAACAGTCATTCGCTTGTAAAAATTGTCAGTTCACACGACTTACGGTCGCTTTTACATGGTCAAATTTCATCTGATTCAGTCGCATTAAATGGTTGGTTTGGTAGGGAAGTGAAGCGAAAAGTGTGGGAAACTCTCGCGTAACATGGCTCCGGAATTCGGAAGTCGTACCAGATTTCGAGTACGTTTTCACTCGTCTCCTCTCTTTCGGAGAATTCATATCCTCAGCGTTGGTTAGGCTGCTTTCCGACAGGAGACTTTTTAAGCAAGCATTTTCAAATCCCATTTTGCCCATGAGTAAATCTCTAGAAGACACATTTGTCAGATGCAGTGTCAACTTGCACTTAGTGGCTGGGAAGACTAGGAGCTGGCATCCGGTCTGATCATTGCTAGAGTAAGAAACTAGTCCCTACCCCACTATATTGGAAATGAAGTTGATATGATAAATCCGCTGATAATCTGTTTTATGAAACCGGATACTTTCGGATTACAGTCTAAACATTTTTTCAGACGATTACCACAGTTATTGCCACGTCTATGAATGTTCTGACACTGATCTGACAATAGTGAACTACCTTACCATTCTAAATAGTCACTCCACACGATTGATGTTGGTTAAAAAAATGCATTGTCAAACAGTCATTCGCTTGTAAAAATTGTCAGTTCACACGACTTACGGTCGCTTTTACATGGTCAAATTTCATCTGATTCAGTCGCATTAAATGGTTGGTTTGGTAGGGAAGTGAAGCGAAAAGTGTGGGAAACTCTCGCGTAACATGGCTCCGGAATTCGGAAGTCGTACCAGATTTCAAATGCGTTTTCGCTCTTCTCCTCTCTTTCGGAGAATTCATATCGTCAGCGTTGGTTAGGATGCTTTCAGACAGGAGATTTTTTAAGCAAGCATTTTCAAATCCCATTTTCTGAACCCAAGCAACTTTCCTAGAGGAGATTTTTCAAGCTCGTCGATTGTGTCTGTTTCTCACCAATAGTATTATGCCGAAGGGCGAATCTTCACAGAATACTCTTATCTGTTCTGTTTAAGGGGTTTTTTTTATTAATACATATGATGTTCGTTTACAATGGATTACCTGCAAAGCTAAACGCTTCCCTGCAGGTGGTTGTAAATAAATTGTGACAAGTTTTGAAGTTAATTTAAATTAAATAGTTTTTAGTTTACATTAATTCAATTGATTTGATCAAGTTCAATCTCATTTCAGTGAGCTTAACATTTATGGAATAAAAACTTTAAACTGAACTATTTCATTCCGTATCTTATACCACGTTTCCGCCGAACGAAACCGCGAGGTTTCATCATTTTTCTCCGAACTATTCATCCGTCTATGAGAGGTTGTCAAACCGAACAAGCCTACAGAGTGAACTTCAGTTTATTTTGGTGATCATTTTCGGATTCTATCTCTATCCATCTGCTAGTGTTCTCACATAATTATATCCTGCCAACAGATATCTGTTCTGGCGGCCATTTAAAAATTGAGAGCGAGCACTTCAACCTCGATGGAAACGACCTATTGAGGTTTCAGTAAAAGTTCATCCGAACCTCGCGGTTTCAGTTCGGGGAAAACGTGGAATAAAAGTAGCCTAAGAAGTGTGCTGCATCTAGCGGCTGTAATTCCAAGGTGGTGGCGAATATGTACTTCTGCTCTTCGCCTACTTACCGATATTCTTCATATGTTCATTCAAACAAACGTTAACAAAAAAAACATCTTTAAATTTTTTAAAAGTTTTTATTCGTTTTTTTTTTTATAATTTTATTCTTTATTTCGTAAAATAATTTGAAAGAGAAAACAATATTTTTGTTTTTTGTTTTTAATAGAATATAACAGTAATTTTATGCGGGTTCGTCTTGCGAACCCCAAATTTCGTTGACAGATGGGGCGGAAGAGAAGAAGTGTCGTGAATAAATTTCATTAAAAAATAAATACTTAATGAAATCCATTACAAAAAAAAAGAAGAAAGAATAGAACAGAACCCATACATCGTATCTCTAGATTAGATCTGCAGAGTTAAATGAGATTTCTAGATTTCAATAGACGCGTATAAGCGTTTGAAGATCGAACAAACATTTTCTTCCCTTCCCCACCATCCTTCGCTTGTTTTTATTTTTTTTTTTTTGATTTTTCTTCACTTAAGTTTTACACAAAACTGTCGGATAATTCTGGATTCATTCCTCGGATATTTACATTAAATACTAGGATAATGTGATTACATAAAAAAAAAAAAATAATAATAAGGGCAGAGATTTAAAAACAAACAAATATTGCAAAAAAAATTAAAAATAATAATTATAAGAAAGATATTTGTTTTTATCGGATGACTAAGAAATCTTTTCTTGATGGTAATCATATGGACTTTTATTTATTTTAAAATAAAAATAAAATACGTTGTGCTGGACTGCGGGAGTTTTGCTGGCTTTGAGACAGAAGTGCAGGGGCGAGCTTAGACTTCAATCTTGAACGGGGATCCGGGAATATGATCGTCACCCCATTTGACTATGAGAATATAATCGCCACGATCGCGCACCATATAGTTAACATTGTAGTTGTTGCGTCCAGTGTGTTTGATGTTGAATTCTTCGCATGGGCCCTTTGGACCGTACATGCCCACATAAAGAATGTTGTTACCTGCAAGCAAAGTTATGTTTAAAAAAGTGAAATGATGACGAGTGCCTTTCAAACTTACCCGCATCTTGAGCGGCCACTGAGAACTGATTCTGTTTGCCGACGTATGCCTTCTTCAGGCCCATACCCTTCGATTGGATCTTGGTTGCGTCGGACTTGAAGACTGGAATATGAACTCCAGCGTTCTTTCCGCCCTTGGAAATCTTTGATACTGTGTCAACGATGACTGTGGATGTCTCCTGGGGACCTTCGTCGGCCAGTTTATCTCCTGTAAGCAAATTGGAAACGTGTCACCCTCCCTGTAATCTAAAGTGTTACTCCGGTCTTACCTGTGCATATGATCTTGAAGGGCGATCCAACAATGTGCATGTTGTTATACTTAATGGAGGCATAGTACTCGCCGGGGAACAGTGGGGTGTACCGACATTTGTAGCCTTCCTCCACTTCTGTGCAATCGAGAGCGACCTTCGAGGGACCATCAATTGTGACAGCTAATGTGCCAACACCAGCGTTGCAAGTGTTGATGATGAAGTCGGCTTTGTGGCCTGACTTGACCTCCTCCAGACCTGATCCGGTCGCGTGGACTGCAGCTGGATCGGCAACATCCTTACCGACCTTGATCCTGTAAGGAGATCCGGGTATGTGCACACCATTGAATTTGACGTGGATGGAGTGGATGCCATTTTCGCGAGGGTAAAAACGCACCGAGTACATTTCGCTGTCGATCACTTGAATGAAGCAATCATCATCTGTGCCAGAGGGAGCTACGATCTTAGCGTCCAGCTCACCCTTGGCGCCGTTCTTGCGGACCATGAACTGATAGGGGGCATCGGCTTGAATGTTGCCCTGAGGGAATTGTTGGACCTCTAGTTTGTGAGCATCACCCACCTCGGGTGAGATGTACACCTTGTAGGGTGAATCTGGAATATGGCGATCGTTGAACTTCAAACCGACACGGTACTCGCCTGGTTCAGTGACCTTGTAGGCGACATCGCAAGAGCCATCCTTGCGATCTTTGAATTCGATTTCGGCCTTGCTTGGGCCTTCAACTGAGATGGCAAGAGAACCACCACCAGCCTCACGGGTCCACACATTGAATTCGGATGGTACACCAACTTGACCACGTTCCAGACCTGGACCGCCAGCCTTAACCAAATGAGAGCCGAAATCTCTGAGTGGGCCAACGGTGAACTGGAAGGGTGATCCGGGGATGTGCATGTCCTTGTAGCGCACAGAAACTGTGTGGATTCCAAGCTCTTTCGGGATGAAATGCACTGAATAGAGGCCGTCTTCGACTTCCTGGATTTCGGCATCCTCTGTGACATTGCTTGGCGAAGTGACACAAGCTGCCAGATCGAAGGATGTGATGCCGGGCATCTTGAAGGTCAGCTTGCACTGGCTGCCGATTTCTGTCAATGGCACGGCGTCACGCTCGCGCTGAATCTTCTCACGCTTACGATTCGAGCCCTCGCCGGTTACCTTAACAGTAAACGGTGAGCCCTCGACGTGGTGATCGGCAAACTTCAGGTTCACAATATAATATCCAGGCTCAGTGGGCTTGTAGGAGATGCTAAGAGTGCCATCGTCCTGATCGGTGCACTGAATCTCGGCCTTGCTGGGGCCTTCGATGGAGAGTGAGAGACCGCCATAGCCGGCGTTACGAGTGTCAACGGCAAAGATGTTATCGGTGTGAGTTTTACCCTCTTGCAGTCCCTTTCCGGTGACCTTCACCTTCTTGGCATCGCCGACCTCACGTTCACAGACGGTAACCTTGAATGGCGAGTTGGGGATGTGCTTGCCCATGCGCTTGACGGAGACCAAGTGCTCTCCAGTCTCACGCGGCGTGAAGGAGATACCAATGTTTCCGCTTGGCATGCGCTTGAGGAAGCAGGGTTCTTCAAGTCCTCCAGGCGCCTGAATTGAGGCGTTCAATGCACGCAAATCGTCGTCGGTGATTTGGCCAGGAAGAGTGACCTCAGAGCAGGAGCCGACCGAGATTTGATTACGCTTACGTCCCTCTCCGGTGATCTTGGCAAAGAATGGCGAGCCCTTGATGTTTTTGTCTCCAAAGCGGACTGCGATTTGGTATTCGCCAGGAGCAGTGGGGAGATAAGTCACGGACACTGTACCATCTTTGTTGTCATGGTAGCGAATCTACATTAAAAGAAAGGTTAGTCTTATGTCCTGAGGGGTGAGGGGGGAAGAACTTACGTCAGCCTTGCTTGGTCCTTCAACGGCGAGGGAGAGTCCACCGGCACCAGCGCCCTTGGTGGAGATGGTGAAGTTGCATGGTTCACCCGATACACCGTGTGTAAGACCCATACCGTATGCCGTCACGTATCCAGAGGTGATTGAGTCGACGTGGAATTTGAAAGGAGATCCTGCAGAGAATGTCACAAAGTCAGTGTGTTTCCCACGACTGGATCCCGTCAAAGGGTCTTACCTTGAACTTGCTCTCCATTGTACTTCACAACGAGCTCATGAATACCCTCCTCCTTGGGATCGTACTTGATTGAGACAGTGCCATCTCGGTTGTCCTCGATGACAGGTAGGTCAATCTTTCCACTTGGCATTTTTACTTCAGCTGAAACGACATGATTGCATTTGTGTGTGTTAAGACTTTTCACCAAAAAAAAAAACCGCTACGAGTGAATCATTGAATTGATTTTTGAATGAAGGACCGTTTCGGAATGAGTCTGATATGAAAACCAAAATCTTCACAATCAGAGGAAGATGCAATAAAATTCTTGTATTTTTAGAATGTTCAAAATTTTAGGAATTCAAAAAAAAATATATATATATATCATGCTGCTGTCTACTACGTGACTGCGTGTGTGTATGTGTGTCGGGACATTTTTAGGATATTTTTATAAGAATTATACGAGCATGACCGATAATTTTAAATTTATAACTCATACGTTGCCTGACTGCCAGCAAAAACAGGTTCGTGGATGACCTCAGAAAAATGAAATCGTTGCCGTTAATTGTCAACACATATTTATTAGATATAAAATTCAAATTCATTGGAAATACCTTAGAGAAATTATAGACCTGCTCAAACCACACAAATGAGCGCTGTCGAAATATTGCAATTTTATCGAACACGAAATGCGAACAAATATCATCAAAGATCCCGTGGTATGCATCTGAAGCAGAGCGCGACGCACCCTGTGTAGCTTTTATTTCATATCATCTCAATTTTATATTTCTCAAATCCACAAAGTCACATTTATTTCTATAAAAATATTTTGAGGTAAATACGACGATGATGAGTCATTGCAATGGAATGTTCCTCACGCGAAATTCCTTTATGAGGCAGATCATGACGATCGGCTAGAGAAAGTCACAGATGTGATCACCTGCGAGAGAAATGATCATGCAATCCAGACATAATATTTAACATGGGATATTTGTTAGCAAAAACGTCGATAGATATAAATGTAATGATTTATTCTTTATTTTCATTTTGGGGAAGTGTGTTATGGAACATTGCTGCGACATTAATTCATTGCTTTGTCATCATTGTTGACTGACATATTATACGATTTTAAATGTCATGCCGGTTGTACAGGCAAAATAATTAGTACGACAGAAAAGACATCACGTATGGACTGGATGCTGGAGCACAGTCGAGGGGAGGAATATTTCACAGAGTTGAGAGTAAGTTAGCTTCTTTCTGCAGATGACTTGGTTATTATCCTCACACCATCCCAGACGGTACTCCAGCGCGAGTTACAAAGCTTCTTCAACCAATTTCATCGATCTCGACGGTATCGTACACAATATTTATTTCTCATGGAAACCATTATGTAGTCAGCAATCGTTTGGTGCAGTCTAGGTCGAATGCAGCAAATTGTATTTTTTTTCGGTGAGGCGATTCCGCATAGACAAACAATACAAAATTTCCAAAAGGAATTGGTGTTTCAAATAGTATATCTTGTGCGTTCGATAGGTTTGTGGCAGTATGTGCCGATGCTGGGTTGAAGGTTAACGTGTCCAAAATAGAGGTTGTTGTAATTTCGCCTCTTCAATGTAGTCTACATGTTAGTGGAGTCCCATTGAAGCAGCTGGAGAAGTTCAAGTATCTCGGGGTCTTTTCACGAGTAATGGGACGAGCAAGGCTGAGCTTTCCCGTAGGATTTGCCAATATTGTTCAATTTTGAAACAGCTGGGCAAGATCTGTAATCTGGAACCTCGAGCTTGGTGTTGAGACTAAGTTAGCGGTTTCAACTCAGTATTTATTCCTCTTCTATGGCCATGCTATTTGGTTAATGGCCTTTTTGGTGTTTTGGTGGGGTAATTCGCCGGGATGGGGCGAGAAACACGACCGTACCCGAGGAACGCAATGTTGAGCAGCTGCTTCTATGGACGGAAAGGTATACGCGTCGTTGGTGGCACGAATTTCTCCGTGGCATGAATCACTTGGCACGAATTTATCCATCTCAAAACAGTCCAGGAGTGCCATGAATGGTATTCCAGCAGGAAGGCGGCTGCATGGCGGACCCAGGACGAGGTGGTTGGACGAAGTTAAAAAACTCGCCTGGTTGTGTTTGGGCATAGCTCCTGATTAGTTAGAGGCGATGGCGGAGTATCGAGTGGCTTTAAGATCTCTCATTTTTACTCGAATGCTTGCATAGAATTCCGAAATTTGTACGAAGAAGTTAGTTATCATGCGTTTGTACCGTTCACCGTTGACTGCTACGTGTTGAACATCAGTGGCCCATAAAGCGGATCACTCAATGAATTTTTCTGGGCGTAATGGTGTCTCGACGATTGCTTTCTTTTGAGTTTCTCGAAATTTGAACAATTTCTTCGGCGGAGTATGAGTATAACAATTGACTAATTGCCAAACCGAACTAACCTCAAAACAACCGAAAAGTGCCAATCAGTTGTCACAGAAGACAGTGCTGTCAATTTAAAGCTCTCATCCTCTAAAAAAAACGCCTTAATAAAGTTCATCACGTACTACTGAACCGAAATCGTGAGGTTTGGATGAACTTTTACTGAAATAGGGTGTTCCGTTTCAAATGTCATTAGCTATCAATTTTTAAGTAATATAATAATAATAATAATATGGGTAGCGCTACAGCCCGTAGAGGGCCAGGGCCTAGCTTCTCAGTGACCAGTCGTGTTGTGCTTGCTATTGTTCTCTCACGCGTGGAAGGGACCTACGGCGAAGTTGAGAAGCTTTTTCTAGACAGGGAATACTCTTTGAGCATTGTCAGTGACTTGAAAGAGGTGGAGCCGTGAAATATGAAAGGTGGTGAGGTGGTAAATCAATTTTTAAGTAGACACCCAAATATCTGTTTTTTGACAGAAAATAATAGTGTGGAGAAAAGTATAAAATAGAGAGAAAATCAAAAAATGAACACCAAGATGACAAAAAAAATGAAGTTCTTGTAGGCTTGTTTGACAATCTTTCCCGGACGGATGAACTCAAGGAAATTTCAACTAGCTTCCGCCGAAAGTGCGAGTTTTCGAAACCCTAAAAAATGTTTGACGAAACCTCTGAGGTTTGAAGAACTTTGATGAAACCTTCAGGGATTTAGAAATTATGTAGCACCCCGCGAAAAAAGACGACTTCTAGTAAACCTGTCAAATGCGAATACGAAAACCGATAAAACTAAAACGAGTAAAATTCCAATGACAATTGAAGAATATACGCACTAATCAATGGAGGAAATGCAAATATGGAGGTAAGTATGTTGTACGAATTTTGGACTCCTGGATCGTGTCGCAGAGTTGTCATCAAATTTGTGAATAAAATAACTGTACGCTCTCGATAAACGAAATACCTCGGTTCTATCAACAGCCAAAATGTGTACCACTTGTAACTCAGTAATTGCAACAACTGCAACAAAATTGTGGCTTAGCTTTTTCTTCATTTCGTTTCATCTTTGTTGCCATTTCGTGTTGTTATTGCGGCTATTTCTAATCGCGCAAGCATTATACATATCTAGGTATTTGGGTTAATTTTGCGTGCCGTCAGACAGTCAGGTTACCTCTCTAGACCTGCAACTAAATTACTCCATTTGAATTTATATTCAAAGCTACCGAAAGTATTTAAACAATAACACATGTACCCTTCGTATCCACTGTAATATTCCCCACACCGATTCAATTCATTTGAAGTCGAGCAAGAGGTTGCATCAATAAACAAGTACTCATAATTAAGCATTTCAATTACAATCACTCAGCCATTACAATGTACCACATATGGTTTCTATAACGCAAGCCAAAAATAGATCCATTCACCCACTGGACCCAGCGCATATCTTGCGAAGATCGAGGATCATCTTCGGTCGGTCGATGTCCGTCCGGCAAATAATTCACACCCAGATACACTGTGCTCACAGCGAGCGGAGCGGCGCGGCGTACTCAAGCAATGTACTAAATCACATCGTACACACATTTCTCCCGACAGCACCGGAAATAAGGCCGAAATAGGTGTGTCCAACGGGTTGCTTCGTATCTACCCGATGATGGATCTCGATCGAGGGTTGCCAATTAAATTTGTCCCGCACACAGTTGTATGCGTGAGGACACCTGTGGAGATTGGCGTTACCTCTGATTGGCCGATTACCGAGTGATACATTTTACTCATGATAAACGTTCGACGAAGTGTAAAATCGAGAAGTTAATTATTGTAGAGCATAATTTAAGATTTGTTCGAGTGGCGGAAAAGTTTTTGGCAATGGATGCAGTCAGCAGTGTACACTTTGTTTCGCCTTCGAGATGGCTTTCACGCTTAAGTGTAGATATTTGACGGATGATTTATGCCTGAGCAAAGGGAGTGTGAAATAAGTCCGACGAATTGCTAGGGTGTTCCCAATCTGACGGACAGAGCTGTGAAAATTGATGCCAATTGGCAGATAATTCTGCACAATTCCACCTGCAATCTGTGCATTGTCTGCTGAAGGCGACAGAGGGGAAACAACAAGAAGCCGGGTCATTTGATCGAGCCTTTTACCATCGTACTGTAAATCATGTGCCGAACGAACGTTTTAAGTGGCCTATAAACACACAAGAATATCGCGTGTCTATTCCTATCGCTCTATCAACTTTATTTCTGCCTCGGACAACACAATGTGAATTTAAGTGGCAATCTTGTGATTTTAAAAGCCAACAGTCGCACATCCAGATGGTCAACTTAAATTATGTGGGACGGATACAGATAAATAGAAGGGATTTTGCCTGTCCGCAAGATAAACGTCTAGAAATTTTTTGTAAATTGGAATGATTTATGAGGGGCGAAAGAACAAACATAATGTTCAAGACATCATCAAGAACGTTGCTAAAATGGGAGAGCAGATAATAGTCTTCTCTCGTTTGGCAAGCACGCGTGGTTGAATGGAAATCTTTGATATTTTATTTACGATTCATTTCCAGATGACTCGTCTTTTTCGAGATGTTCCACAGGGTGGACTTGGGACTAGCCTCTACAACAGCTAATCGTGTCGTGCGTGTTTTACTTGCAGAAGTTTTTGTCACGAATCTGAAGCTTGAATTTTAGGAAGCTCATAGACTGATCGGATTCTTACTTTTGAGAGGAATGGAATAAGCGACAGTCACATCGGATGGAGTAGTCCTTCGTTTGACAGATGTTTCCTTGAAAATCCAATTTGTGTAGCTGTAGCAGAAACTACGTTTTTATGGGATGGATGGTTCTTTGTTCTTTCTTTGGTGTTAACCATGAACTGTATGGGCTGTACAACGATGTGAGTCTCGCCGGATGTCTATGGACCAGCCCGAAGGGTCTTTAACTCCGCGCCAGTGTGACAACGGAATAGAGAACGCCTACGAAACTAATGGAGCACACAGGTGGAAAAGGATCTCAGTTAATTTGGCGTAAATAATTATAGACAGGTGGCTTAAGATCTTTCCAGCTGGAAAGGCTTGTCTGGGATGTCCCCAGCTGGTTTCTCGATCGTTTTTCTACGTTTGTCTACAAAAATTCCAAGCAATCACAAAGTGGTGACATTCCAGACAATTCCTGGTTAACAATTAAAGGCCCAGGTCCTTCACAGACTGTAGCGCCATCAGAAGAAGATACAACGGATTATATGCTTCGGGGCTCTTATGCTAATTCAGTATTGTCCATGACTTGAAACAGTTGAAGCCGTGAAAATAAATGTGTGAGTGTGTTGATGTGGGATCGAACAGTGGACATTTACCCACAACCGCATTGTCAGCGCTTAGACAATATTTATTTATGCGCATCTTTGAAGATCGCGTACTGTAAAATGCACCACCATCGTTCGTCTACTAACATCCCAGACAACGTACACAACATTGTACATTTGTACACGTCTTGGTTGGGGTTGTTGTTAGGTATGTATGAATAAAATAAAATAGCGACCTAGAGCGACCCTTTTCAAGACATTCGTTGCAATAAATATAACTCCATCCATGAAGGAATGACACAACTGACAGGTGATGCAACACTCACGCTTAGACTAAAGCCTCGTCCTCGTCACAGCTTGCTAATTACAATAAAATTGCCATTTTTCGTAGCGTAGCTCAACGTATTGTTACACTTAAAAGTCTCTTGCAGTGGTTGTCTGACGTCTTCAGTTTTCAGAAAAACTAGGTCTTCCGTTGGAGCCTTTTGGAGCTTTTCGTCTATAGTCCAACAAACGATAAAACACACCCCCTGCAAATTTGTGCGAAATTAAGATTCCACTATAAGAAATTGAATATCTCAGAGCTCCGTTCATGGATCCATTTAATTTTTGTTTTCAAAGAAAGCTTTATATTTCTTCTTAAAATAAAATCATAGTTGCAGTCATTCCAACGACATATCACCAAATTGTGACTTTTGTAACATGACCAAAGTCAAACCGTGTTCTTAAATCCGATACAGTGAAACAAATTTAAACATAACTCCGAAGGTTGCAAGGAGTTGCAGCTAATTTTTTCCTTGCTGCAACTTGAAAGTATGAAGAACACGTTGATATAAGTCGCTACGCGTGGCGTAGATTATTTTAAAACTCAAGAAGTATTCATTAAAAGTTTGCTTTTTGAAGATTTTTTAAAATTTTTTAATTAACTAAGTTTTAATTTAAATGTTAAATAGCCAAGAATAGACCAAAAGAATGATGTATAAGGATACAGATTTTTTTTTGAAACTTGGGATGACTTGTAAACTTTTGTTGAAAATATGACCCGCAAATTGAATAAATATTTTGTTGATTTTGAGGGCTTGTAAATAAGTATATAGTATATATATTTTATTTTTATATATATTTTATTTTTATATATATTTTATATTTTTTTTATATATATTTTATTTTTTCCTCTGTTAACCCACTGTGCAGCGTGCACAATTTGAAATGAATGTCAGCCTGTTCTGCGGCGCTGGAGTGTTGTCGAGACCAAAAATCAGATTCAATACAACGAGATGCTTAAAATTCTAGGTGAGATATATTTTGAAAAAATAATGGCAGCCAATTTAGCAACCACGTATATTATCTAATCTTTATTTAATTGAAAATTGCGTTGGTTTTACAAATTGCTGATTGGTCAGAGGAAATTTCACAAGAAACTCTGTAGCAAAAAGTCAATGAGCAACAGAAGAGTAAGAGCTGGAATCGGTTAAGGTTCGAATTGTAGCCTTATAGGGATGTCATAAACCTTAATGTAATATGCAGCCGCGCAGAAGAAGGTGCAATAATCTACATAGCGGAACGACTCTAAATAATATGTGTGGGTAAAGTTTGACAAAATTAAGGATGACAATGAAGAAAGTTGCTAAACAAAATCTAACTCAAATCTTCAGTCCTAGAATATTTCTTTCCTCTCTGTGTAATATACAACTCATGTAAAACAAGAATTGTAAACATTACTGGCTACAATAAAGATTCTCCATTTCTTTCCACGAACGGCGGTGCCAAAGACCTGTAAAGTAATGAAGTACATTTGGACTGAATTCCAAGTACAAGTACAATTCCTCGTACTTTAGTTTGTATAAGAACAAGTATCAATTCCTTAGTACTTGTACTTTAAAATAATCAATTACATGTAAAAGTAATTGTACATATACTTGCAATTCCTTTGACAGTACCAAAATTACTTGAAATGTAATTTTTTTACTTCCGTCAGTGATCTACAATTTCTCACATTCCAAGGCGACAATCGTTGTTAAATACAAAGTTTGAAAAACTAATTTTGATGAAATCAAATAAAAATGGTTGGCTGGCTTCAAAGTCCTTTTTGATTACATACAATTTACTTGTCATGTACCAAGGCATTGGTACTTGTACTTATACAAATTAAAGTACGAGGAATGGTACTTCTACTTGCACTTGTAATTGAATTTTACAGGTCCAAAACCAACAAACAATCTCAGTGCGATAAAAAGTTGCAGGCAATGATAGTTGCAGTGCTCACTGATCACAATTGTCTGAAGTACGCAGAAATTTACGTATGAAAATGAAACTTGAAAATGACTGATGTGGCGATGAAGAGGAACAAGAGGAGACTCTCGTCGGGATCTCTGTTATGTTATGGCCCCAGTCTATGAGAGACCACTTCTTCGGAGATAAACCATTGATCTGTCAGTTTTCAGATTTAGAAGAACTTCCGTTTGACTGGACAACAGACTAGGCCACGGGGAGATCAATGAGCTCATCAGGACTGAAGTGAGACGTGGCTAAAGCTGGTCCTCCCGCTAACCTGGCACCACCTTTAAATGTGCTGTCGTTCTCTCTCTAATCATTCGAATACTTATTGCAACAGATTATGTTGATAGAAGAAATTATGAATGGCCATAAACATTCGCACTTGGAACTTTTAGCGAATGCTCGAGGGAGCATAAAAAACACACAATTTTTAACAGAAAAATAATATCCACAAAATAAACAGAAAACAATGCTGGTTTATGTATCTCGTGTATGCTGACAGACGGCACGCGAATTTCATTTAACAACACACATCTCAAGAATCACGTTATTTATTTATTTTATTTTATAGTTCAACTAACCACACGCTTCCTCTTATTTTTTCCTTGAATCCTCTGCGGGATATTGGTTTATAAACAATTTTCTTTAAGGCATGTGAAGTTGTGTTGTTTTTGTAAAAACCAGCGATTCGGTTTCGCTTTGATATTTTGTGTTCATAAAAAAATGATGGGGCCATGAATAGGGTGTTTTATTGAAAAATAATATTTGTGGAATACCGCATGTGGCAAGTTGCTGAAGACCTACATTGGAAAAAAAAATTACAGGAAGTGGTTGTTTGCTTATTGTCTCATTAAATAAGCAAGCAAACGCGTGATAAATGTGCCTTGATGTTGGAATTTACTGGTTTCAAGCCGCTTGCTCTTTTGGTCAAGATTGAAGATTGTGGTAAACTAAAAAGAGATGCGACGGAAATAAGTTTCCTTTGATCAAGGTCAGCCAGGATTTATAATGTTCGCAGCTATGAAAAGAAATACAAGATGTGAATGAAAAGGCTGGTCTTTGGTTGGGACCGCATGTCGATGGACGTGCTGTTTAACGACATAATAAAATTATTCGATAAAAGAGATAGTTATTAATATGTATACTCGTGCAAATGAGTACCTCCTCCACAAAGTTGTAGTTAAAAATAGAAATACACATGCGAAAATTGTCCAGACTGTCTGATAGTGGTAGACAGTGATTGGTGGGGGCTTTAAAATAAATTGGGAACATAAATTATTCTGGAAAAAAAATATAGAAGTGAGGAATGCTTTGCAGAAAATGAGAACTAGTTTCACTAGCAATGCTTTACAAAATGCGGAACTGAGAAAAATGAGAATTGGGTGTCTTATTAAATCCCGATCAATGGCGTGGTATTTTCTGAATTTGTTGAGGAATTAGGATATCATTGAATCACTTGGAAAATGTGCTGTCACAAACAGATATGCAAAGATATGATTGTATCAGGAAACTGTCTTCAGACAATTCAAGGGGAAACATTAAGTCGTTCACACTTAGGTTAAGAGATTTTTGTTCAATGAACTCTAGCGAAAGAAATAAATGAAATGAATTATTACCGAGAAGGAAGACTTCTGCCTCCCTTGCCCCTTAAAATTGTTGACAATTGTTTTTCATATCGTTTTCTCAAACCATATTGACCAATCACAGAACGGCATTCACATTATTTCGTGAACAACCGTCAACAATTCAAGAATAACTGTCAAATAGTGACTCTGTGACAGCTCGGCAGTCGGCCATCTCGATAATACTTAATTCCTGGCTCCACAAATTCAACATGTTGTCACGCGTTGTGATCGGAAACGTTTAAAAAATATACAACATTTTTGAATTGCGAACAGGAGTATAACTAAGAATTCGAGGACTTGTAGTAAATCAGGCTAATACTCGTACAATAGTTAGCAAGTAACTCCTTTCCAATTTATTCAAGAACCACAACAACTTTTTAAGGTTATTTCGTTGAAAAATCAAATATTAAGCTCAGTAAATGATCAAAAATAATTGTTGATTCAAAAATACAGTTTTGGTTAGAAAGAGCGTTAAAATTATTTCTGTACGAATATGAATTTGATTGACTGTAAGCACGTAGAATCAGCGAAGGGAAATGTGTTCGAGTCACAAAGACTATATTTTTTTTTGAGTTCTTGAAGGAATACGGTCTCTTCTTGTATAGAGTTCTGGCCGTAATGTCGCATAATCTGTAGCAAATTATAGACAATTGCAAGAACTACCAGACAATCCCGAGAAATAGCAACAGTAGGAACTTTACAAATTAATCAAAAATGAATAACAGATAAATCTGCGCTAAAGAAAAAAATGTTTGTTGAAAAATTGCACTCCAACATTACCTTGATGTGTTCTAATATAAAATGATGATTTAAAATTTAACGGTAAGAAGTCACAACCATTAATTCCTTCGTTTTCTGGTATTACCGCTTCATTGAAATATATCGAAGTCTTTTCTGGACAATCGTATTCTGATACAGTTAGTACCCGATATTGTTGCCGATAAAACAAAGAGTACTCCTCCCACGTTGCTTCGGGATGTTCCTCTTTCTCTTTTAGCCAACTGAACATCATTTTGAAAGCGTTTTTTTATATTTATTTATTTTTGATTTTCAATTAAGCAGTTTTTTTTTGTATTGATCACAGGTTTTAATATTTTTATTTTGTGTATTTGTTTTTTATTCAATTTGATTTCAGCAGGAATTTGAAATATAAAACACTTAAAATTATAAAATATTTATTTAATTCTTTCACTTAATTTTATAATTCTGATTTTTGTGTGAAAAAAATCTTGGACCGTGAAAAAGAACTGTCCAAGAATCTTTTCGCAGCAAAAAAAAGGTGGGATCGATGGAACGTATTTGAACGCGAAAACTCTCTTATCTCACACTAGCCTGGTTTGATTTTAATCGTCTTTAAAATATTAATTGGCATGTATCAAACTTGAAACGAAATCGTAATTAGTTATGGATTTTTTTTTTTGTGGAGCGTTTGAATGTGTTGTATTTGAAATCCGATAAAGGAACAATTAAATTATGTATATGGCAATTAAGGAGGCTAATATTTTAATGCGAATGTCTACACGTATCCACGGACCGACTTCAAATGAGCTTGTACAATTCCAAAGATACATTAAGGCCAATCACAGACCACCGCCACTAAGGCAAAAGAGCAGAGACGAACGCAGCAGTGGCAACCATCATAATCGCATCATTCGCAGAGAGCTATCCAAAGACAGGGGGGCAGCGTGAGGCGGGTGTATGATATACAAGGTATATCCATACAAAAATATGCCGTACATTGGAATCAATGTATTTTCGAACTGAGTCGATTTTTTTTTTCGCTTTTCGTGCAGGAGGAGATTGGGAAAATAAAAGAGACCACCAACAAATTTGTATTTATTTTTAACGACTTTTTAATAATTTTGTTAAATCTGTGGATATGAATGATATTTGTGGGCATCGGCAAAAAAAAAAGAAAAAATTATAAATAAACTCGAAAACGCGAATGGTCTGCAAAGTCGCGAGGGTTAAAGAGTGTCACCAGCCGTGATCGAGACGTGGATGGACAGATTTCAGATATTGCCGCGGCGGCAACTCAAACACATTCAATTAGACGATCGATCTATGCATCGTTCGTTTCGGGATATTAAAGATTTGAATCTTTCGATTTAATTGGAAAATTGCATTTTGTACCTGCGTTCTGAACTTGATTCATTAACTGATCTCTAGCTTGTTCGACCTAGACACGCATGTCTTCCGCATTTCTTCGTTTTTCGGGCGTCGTATTTCAAAACGACAACTTTAATAAATTGCAAATCATTAATGAATAAAATATTTGAATGTTCCAAAAATATATGATTTTGATACTCGCGGACGGAATTCCACGGCGAATATGTTAATTTCGCAGCCACAATCAGTGCCAGGGCACGGATATGTGTGTTTTCTTTTGATTAATATGATACCACGGATATGTTGATCTTTGTTTTTTTTTTATGTCCTCAGATGTAGGGGAAGGGTATTTTTAAACGATTTTTTTGAAATAATGTGGGAGAGGCGGGATGTTTTTCCTTTTTCCCTTTGTTAATGCCGACATGCCATTCTAGATGTGGACATTGCGGAAATTAATTCAATTAATGGTTGTGCAGTGAACGGCATTAAGGTGTGATAATACTTATGTCATTTTTAAAAGCTCTTTAATTTTATATTTAATAACAATATGGGTGGCTCTTTATATTTATTTTGTTTAAGCGGCAGACTAATAACTTTGAAAATTCATAGTCTGTTTTAGATAAAATTACACCCACTAATGAGATTTAGACCATATTTTAGAGTTCAGTCAGAACTGACAATTTGTCAGTTGTTTCTATGCAGGTAGTAAAAAACGTGCTTCGAACTTCTCAGTTCAACATGCAACGTGGGACCACTGAGAATTCTCTCAGTCACCCATTGGGTCCGTCGTTGAAGTTCTCAGGACGAACTTGTAAACGATGCGCTGGTCTGCCAAAAAATGGAATGCGTGTGAGACCTTATATCACACATTAACTGAACAACAGTTTGAGGGAATCTTACTAGGTCAATTGAAGTATAAATTGAGTAATAAACGGTGTTTCCTAAAAAGAATTCCATAAGCCAACGTTGGGCGCCAGAATGAAATTAGAAATCAAAAGATTATGAGAACTAAACAAATTGAAAATTGTATTGGTATTTTTCTGAATGGTAAATGAGTAGGTCTGATACATTTCGTGAATCTCACCCACTTTGTGTGTGACTCTACACGTCAAGGTGGACATGGGCCTCTAGTTTCTCCAGCAAACCCAATAAGATTTTCATCTTCGAGATAGTGAATGCCTTCGTCTAGTACAGTACAGTGCAAAAACATCAGTATAGAGATCAAACGTAATTAACTCTTGCCAACAGCTCTCTTTTTTTTTTTTGGGCTCAAAAAGCGATTGAGTAATAGAGCCCTCTCGGGGAAGACCAAGTTGAGTTTGTATAAGACCGTAATCATCCCCGTCACGGTCTACAACGCAGAGGCATTGATTATATCCAAAGCGGATGAAGGGGATCTTGGTCTTCTGGAGAGAAAAGCTCTGCGTGCAATCTTTGGTCTTGTTTGCGTTGATGACATTTGGAGAAGAAGGTCCAATCAGGAACTGTCAAGCGATATGAGTCTAACTAGGCGTCTGCGGATCGAATGCCTAAGATGGCTAGGCCACGTAGAGCGTGGGGATAACTTAGCTCCGGCCCAAAGAATCTTCGACCCCGAGCCTGTGGGACAACGCCACAGAAGACTTCCACATACAAGGGGCGTAGACAAGTCGAGGGGACTTCAGCTGGCTGGCGAGGCGGCCGGACAGGGGCTTAATAAGAAGACGAAGTTACACACGTTGGTTGAGGTCTATACTCACTTGTAAGGACCACCTAAGACATAGCCGTTATCTGTTCCGATATGCCGCAAACTGAGATTGGAAAACTAATAGATTCCACTGAATTATATGGCTCAGACATATAGAGACACCCCACTGAATGCAATAAAATCGCTGCTAATGACGAGAATCATAAACTACAGCTACCGTAGGTGGTTGAATATAAATACCTGCAGATCATCGAAAACGATGTGGCCTACAGTAAATCTAAATAGAACTGAAGCTCTCCTGGGGTTAGACAGGCATCATATTAGCAAACTAGTAGGCGGCCCTCATAGTTAACCAAGCCAGAAGAGTCGGTTTTTTAAATCTCTAAATTGGCAACACTGTTTTCTGTGACAATTGATTTGGCATTTCTCGGTTGTTTGAAGGTAAGTTTCATTTGACAAATCATTTTGATCAGACACACGCCGGAAAAACCTTTAAATGTTGTTAATTGTTAAAATTTATTTTGCAAATCATGGTTAAGTTCAAGAAACACTCGACAGTCACTGTCGAAACACTACTCCGTGCTGCATATGTGCTTCATATATCTTCAATAATTCCTAAGGCAAATAAGACGCCCTAGACTGTGCAATTTGATAGTCTCCTGCTTTTCTCAAGTCTTGTGTTAGTTAGATTAGGTTTACGGCAGTTGCTAGCGAATTCACCACACCACACTTAGACTATGTTGGTTTATAGTGATACCCACGTTAGGCTACTACCACTGATCGACCACTCCAGTGATAGTGCCGTTAATTTGATCCCAACGACAAATGGTGACTGTACCACATTTGGAAACCAGATAAAAGATTATTAACTTTTTTATTGGGATACGAAATGGGGATCCCACTAACCAAGGACAGGCACTTAACCCACTGCGCCATCCAGTCGTTCTTGTGTAAGCGCCTGAAAACATAAGTACGTCAACAGCCAATATCAGTGCGGGCTTAGGCCAACAATATCCATTTATAGATACGAGCTATAAAGCACATTGTATAACATTCCTGCAAAACTCGTCCGTCTTTGTAGGATAACCATGAAGAATCCCGTTGTTCCGTCAAGGTGGGAAGGATCTTAAATTGCTTTAGACAAGACGATGCACTGTTATGCAATTGTTTTTAAATAATTCTCGAGAAGATTGTGGGTAACTCAGACGTTAACAGTAGAGGCGTGATCTTCCACAATTCTGTGCAACTGCTGCCATATGCTGATGACATTGACATCATTGGAAGAACTCAATGGGCTGTCAGTGAGATTTTCGTGACCATAGAGAAGGAAGGGGCTAAGGTGGGTCATGGAGTGAATGAGGGTAAGATAAAATACATGCTGTGAATAAAGAAGGTCCATCAACACCAACATCTGGGACACAGTTTCGACGTATTTAAGGACTTTGTCTATGTAGGCTCCGCAGTAAACTTCGGGAATGTCTTCATCGAGGAGATAAGACGAGGGATAATCCTGGCCAATTGCTGTGTCTTTGGGCTTGGACGGCAATTGAAAAATAAAGCCTCGAATAACCAAGCTATCTTTATATAAGACCTTGATAGTCCCAGTCCTCTTGAATGGAGCTGAAGCTTGGACAATATCAAATTCGGACGAAGAGATTCTTGGTCGCTTCGAGAGGATAATCCTTCAAATTATATTGGGTCTTGTTTGCGAAGAAGGTGTATGGAGGAGAAGATTGAACGACGAACTGTACAACGAGATTGGCCTAGTCAAACGAATTCGAATGTCTCCACTCAGACGGCCAGGTCATTTAGAGAAAATGGACACTAACTCGGAAGGTCTTCGACTCCAACCCCGAGGAACAACGTGAAGAAGAAGACCTTGTCCCCGATGGTATAACCAGCTGGAAAGAGAACTTAATCAGCAGAACTGAATGTGACTAGCTCAAGGCCGTGCTAGGTTAGATGGAGAGGCAAGTAGACTGAGGCCCAGCCAGGTCCACGCTGGACTGTAGCGCCAGCCAAAGAAGAATGATGATGGTTAGAACGTTGCAGTTTACACAAAAGTCACAGCGATCACTTGCCTATAAGTTATCCGCCTCTAACAAAAACAACAAATTCTTGCTATTCATTCGATCGATCTTAGGTTAGTCCTTGTCGCAATGCATTGAAGTAGTTTGTCTTCCTTAGTCTCATGTGAGTCAACGTACATATCACATTCGTCGAAGGGACATTAACAAAGAAAAGTATCACCAGGAACAGTCGTCATAGACTTTATTAAACACCAAAAACATCGAAAACTGCCGCACTCATACCAATCAGTCTTTCCCCTCCACGATATCAATTTCCCAAAGCGAACACATTTGTCGAGGCTGTCACACAAATGTCCGAAAACACGCCGGCTAATCTGTTCTTCTTGTCAGTTAAACTAACACTTAACTGCCTGTCGAGTGAGTTTATTTTTATGCAAATAAAATATTGATACACGATGAAATAAAAATGGAAAGCAACGCATTTAAATCATGCAATTCAAAAAATCCATTTCAGGTAGAGCAAAACATTTTCGTTTCAACATTTAATTTCGACTTTTTCGCAGGGTGGCACAATCTAGCACAGCGCACAGCATCAAAGTTATAGTTTTCGAAAATAAATTCCAGGGCACTGCAGTGCACCGATTTTAATTTATGTGCCCACCAGAACTGACAAATTGACATTTTATTCATTCATTCTCAGCATGAGTCGACTACATGTTAAATGCAATGAGATTTTTGAGAAGTCATACGGACGGGGTTTTTGACACACAAACAACTGACACTCAAGGGAAATTCATCTCGAAAGCACATGTCACTGAGGAAAAAAAATGTATTTTCACGATGAAATACAGAAGCGACAGCGATGGGGATGCTGAGTGCGCCTGCAGCCTGTCGATCATAGCTAATGAACTGTCAAAATCGTTCGAAATATATACACCCTGCCAGGCAAATGGTATTCCATGAGGTTACCTATTAGTTTGCGTCAAAAAACAAAAACGGATGATAGACGGAAACTAGCATAAATCAATAAATTAATTAAGATGCAAAAATCAATTCCGATCGAGAGTGGGTGGCTGAGAGTGGTGCTTGAAATCGAAATCAGACGGCAGGTGTGTCATGTTTTAGTACATTTCATTGTGTGGTTTTGTTTTATTCGATTCAATTTAGTACATCTCTTTACGGCTTGATTGATTGCTTTGCAAATGACTGTTGACATAAATGACATGAGAGATTTTGATGCATTCCTCTGAGAAGCCGACATCTGTCGTCCGTCCGTCTGTCGTTAGGCTTCACACAATTATCTTTTAAATCGCTCGACCCGTCGACTGCACTGGCTCGGCCACATGGAGGGCGTGGACAACAATGATCCAGAGAAGGAGAGGAAGACCGAATCTCCGGTATAAAGACCAAGTAATCGCACATGCAAGACAGCTTGGCCTTGATGACTGGAAGCAGCGTGCCCAGGACCATCAAGAATGGAAAGCAGCTATCGCTCAGGCTCGGACCCTGCATGGGTCGTCAGCCTGATAAGTAAAGTAAGTATCTGTTAAATAGCCTACAGAATGGACGATTTTGTGGAAATAGATGGTATCTAAGACATATCTGCATTTATGCTTGAGAAAGTTGTTGCTTATGTGGCAGGAGCTGAGCTCCGGATACTCTACCGTTCTTGACAGATTCAGATCCATACAAGGAAGGACCGACCGCATGATACCTAAGTTAAGCTTTCTCACCCAGCATACCCTCCAGAACTTGCTGGACGTATGAACACCAGACGCTGGACGGTCCTCTGCGAATCATCACAAATGGATCGAAGATGGGCGAACGAGAGGATGTGGGAGTCTACTCAAAGGACCTGAATTTTCTACCGTCATTCCGACTAGCAAATTACTATAGCGTCTATCAGGCAGATAAATGGAGTTCATTCTTGGCTACAGTCAGGTTGCGAGTCTCTGCGTCACATTTAACTCCAAGACGTTCCTTGATTGCCGCCTATCTCTTACCTAGTGGGTCGCCGTGGCGTACTGGGTGAAGGCGTCGACTCTTACGCAGAGGGTGCCAGGTTCGATACCCGAATTAACAACGTTTCATAACTGACGGCTCCACCTCTTCCGATTCACTGACAATGCTCAAAGAGTATTCCTGTCTAGAAAAAGCTTCTCAACTTCGCCGTTCGGAGTCAGCATTTAACTGTCCCATGCACTCATTAAGGAAGAATAGCACGCACAACACGAGTGGCTGCTGTAGAAGCTAGGCCCAGGTCCGTCTCAGACTGTTGCGCCACCGATATTAAGAGATGACTGAGTCTTTCAATATCTTAATTATGTGGGCGCCGGGACACTAAGACATCATAGAGAATCGCGAAGCAGACGATGCAGTCCTGTCGTCCATGCTTTTCGCTACTGAAGCTCGACACGTTTGCTCATCCCAATAGTAGATGATCCCCCGGCACTGATCTAGTACCTTATCACAAAACATCACTTCTCTCGATTCAAAAACCCTCCCGCAACTTGGTCAGTATGAGTAAGCCGAATCTCAGAACCCTCATCGGTGCAAAAAAAAAAACGAAAACGCAAGATCCTACCTTGTTATAATTTCTCTCATTTTTAAACAAACACAAAAAACGGCAGCAGGCCCAGTATTATGGGCATGGCCGGTGTACTGATTTTGTGTTGGAAGACGATGCTGAATTGAGTTTTAGGCAGAAAGGTCACTAACATCATTCTCAGCCGCAAACAAAATTACTCGTCCCCGGAACAACAGATTTCTGCTGTAGCGCCACTTTTTAGAAAATATAACAAAATTAAGTCTTGTGGTGCGCACTCTCTTAAAAAATAACTTTGTGCACATATTTCAAGTTCATTGTACTAGATTATTTTAAACTGAAATTGAGATTTATGTCCACTGATAATTCACTCAATCCCATGGAGCAATATTGTTTTCTGCAAAATGTCTCCTCTATAATTAAATACATCAACCATTGTGATCCGTACAAGATCACGTACACAAACAAAAGTCTTTCCAGTTGACACTAAACGGCTTGTTTAATTTTCTTCACTTAAAAAAAACCCCATCCAATGAATCACCATCGCAAAAAAGTACAAATAAACACTGTTTGAGACTTACCAAAAACTTTTCCTCCAGTACTTGGTAGCGGTAATTTTTCAAGAGCGACAGTCCTATAGGATACTTCGGATTTTCCGTTCACCAGCGAATGCTGTTCGGTTATTGTCTGCTGAAGTTTTTATAAGAAAATTCATTTTTCCAAATAATGTCTTCATTCCAAAAATTCGATTGATCAGCTTACCTGTGCAGTTGTTGTAGACTTCTGTACAACGGTGTGTGACTCCTCGATGTACGATGATTTGGTGTATTCTTCGACACTTTCAACAGCCTGAAAGGATAACAATTTTTTTTTTCTTTAACATGTTTCAGTACTTTTGGTTTTTAGTTTATGTATTGAGCAGCTAACGTACGAAATAATAAACAAACATACGGTGAACATACGTGGTCGCCGCGAAACGCAATAGCAACACTTTCGGCGGCGTTGAGCGATTTAGGAACATTTTACACATCATTTCGATCATTTGTCGGTGATTGCGCGCGATGTCAGGCGATGATGGAGCAGGACTTTCGCTGGTATTTACTTGAGCACTGCTCCATTTATGGGGGAGGGGAATTGTGAATAAGAGTCAAGATCTTTCGCAAGAGCTTGTTTTTTGCAGTTGCGTGTTCGGGATGTGTGAACATGGGCATCAATCATTCGAGGAAAACGAGATACAATTATTCTTGACAAGCCGAGTGTGCCGGGAGGATGTGTATGCATGGATAGGTTACAAGTTTGTTCTTTTATTAGAACGTATGCGAGTGAATTCGTGCAGATTGTGGTGTGGGTACTAGAACTCATTATTGTGTGTAAATCTCATTGCAGCTGCGGTTTTACAATTTCAGAGAGGAACGTTGTCCATCTTAAGTTGTTTCCTAATATTCCATTCGAAATCATGGTTCAAAGTGATTTCTAAAGCATGTCTTAAAGATCAATGTTAAGAATGTGAATTTAACACACCGTCTCCAGTGGACACATAGATCAACAACATCACAAATACAATCTGAACATACATAATTTTTTAAAGGGTCGTTTCACTTCAACGTTTGCTGCCAGAGAGTCAACACCAAGAAGCGGGAAAGCAACCAAAATTAAATTCACTAACACTGCTACATTTAGTCTCATCATTTACCGCTCCATTAAAACAAAATCTTGCACATATATGAAAATGCCAAACCTCATTCCCACCTTTTGAACAGAGCTCATGCCCCGTTTTAAAATCGAGATTCTCCAACACGATGCTTGTGTGAAAATGGATTTGTGGTCTCCACTAGATTTTTTTTACATCACGTTCATGAACCGAGCATGGTTCATGTCTGTGTAGTAGAGCCGGCGTTAATGGACGTTGGACCAATAAGTAGATACCCGTCTGTGGCTGTCAAAAACGAAAACTAAGATTAACGGGTGACCTGATAGAAATTATGTTACGGCCCAAACCCATAGAATAAGTCGCGCGCATTGCGTCATGTCAACAAATTGACAACTCATAAAGCCTTGTAAGAGGTAGAGAGACAGCAAATACAGCCCACAAGTGGAATTGGGTAACTTTTAACTTTCTGTGCGTTTGACAGATGTTTCCATGGAAATTCATTCGGGCGATCCTTATGTGATTGCACACGCAAAGTGCGTCATTGGGCACCTCTTTGCAATCCGGCAACTACGATTTTTGTGGATTCAAAACGCAACTTACATGACGGATGCTATAGGTTTGGGCCTTTAGTTGTGCTTTAGCAGCTGTCAAAGATAATACTGACAACTAGCTGTAAAAATACAGTACACTATCGCTAATCCGCCGCTTGACAATTCGACAACTAATATAATCCGCCGTGTTTTGCAACTCAGGATTTGTCATGGTGACGGAAAATCTTGTCCACCATCTCCCTTTCATGCGTATTCATTTTAATTCGATTTATTCTTCTTGTACATTATAATCTGCCGTTTTCAGTAATCCGACAACGGTTGGGATTTTGTGGTACCGGATTAGCGAGAGAGTACTGTGTTCGTTTTAAGCATCATGGCTTCATTGGAAGATAGAGAAGTGTCGATACGTCACCGATCAGCTGTTGTTTTGGGCATAAAGTTAGTGGGTCAGATAATATTAGGCTGACGCCTTAATTGAAACCCGCCGACCCTAGACAACGCTGTAAGTTGG
The DNA here is from genome assembly GCA_964034865.1 of Eristalis intricaria. Lineage (NCBI taxonomy): Eukaryota > Metazoa > Arthropoda > Insecta > Diptera > Syrphidae > Eristalis > Eristalis intricaria. The sequence goes on from OZ035873.1 coordinate 127,007,171, forward strand.
CTAATTAGGCAACATGATGTCGCCATATCTGGATTTTGTCTAAGACGATCATGCGGTTTTACACCATTCGATTATGACACCACTCGGACGGCGTCAAGTCCTTAGTCTACCCTATCTTAAGTTAGGTTGGAGTGGCTGGCTAATGGCCGCAGTCAAACTTAGACCGGATTATGCCCGTTGTTTTGATATACGGATTTGACTGATCCTATTCTGCAAACCGTTGGCGCTATTGATAAAGCCATGAAGATTATGCTACTTAGTTCCGCCAAATTGAAATTGAATAAGTAGGCGAAGAAGCGACGTCTTCTACGGGAGCTGAGAGCGGAGGAGAGGAGGCGAGATAGAGGAGCGCTGCAATTTCAGAGAAGATGCGGCTTCCGCGGAAGTCATTGTAAGGAAGCCCTAATCTGGAAATGTTTTGAGTTCCAATGTCCACCAAATCGCAATTCAATACAGCAGTATGGGACTAAGTACTGATATTGCACTCTGCACAGCAAAGCCTTTTGACAGCAGTATAGAGCCATGATGCGTTCCTGGATATTGGGTCATCAATAACAAGCCACTTCAGGCGAGCTCGATGGCAACATTGGAAATGGAATAACGCCGCACATATTGGACAGAGTCATGATCACTTAGACCGACCTCTGGTAGCACTGCCAATGAAGCTGATGCGGCAATTTGAATAATTTGCTATTCCATGAATGTAGTTTAAAAATAAAGCCATATTAAATACTATGTGTTACACTGTTTTACTTAAATTTATTTTTCTGTCCATTTGGCCACCCTGTAGTAGTAGGAGTTAATTCTACCGGCAACGCACTGGACATTAACGTCTCAGGCAAGGATTAGAGTTTTGTATACTATCGCATTTTTGGATAATTACTTCAATAACTTTGATGACGCTGGTGATGGGGGGTGGCATTGGATTCCAAGGTGGCTTGGACCTAGCTTCTATAAGAACCACCCGTATTGACTGGGCTTTTGTTCTCTCAACCAAGGACCTCCACTTTTATGTTGACTTCTTACGAAAGTATCCTTAGGGAAGGCTTTTCTAGATAGTTGTACTCTCTGAGCATTGTGGGGCCTTTATGAAAGTTGTTCAAGTCGGAAATTAAACCTAGTGACTGTCTACGAAACTGCGGCTTTTCCTCATAAATAGGAAGATTACTGTTAAGCATTACATGTGATATGTTCCAACCAGAAACGGCGATGTTTCGTCAAATTTCACAAAACCTCTTAGGTTTCGATTCATCCCGCATTCGGGGAATGCTAATTGAAACCCCTTTGAGTTAATCCGTCCGTGAGAGGTTGTCTAACCGAACAAGTCTACAGTGTGAACTTTACTTTGTTTTCATTTTGCTGTTCATTTTCTGTCTGTCTCTATTTTCTAGTGTTGTTCACTTATATTTCCTGTTTTGCCGGTCAGTTACAAATTTACAGCTGGGTCGCCGTGGCGTAGTGGGTAAGTGCGTCGACTCCTACGCAGAGGGTGCCAGGTTCGATACCCGAATTTACCACCTATCATAATTCACGGCTCCACCTCTTTCGAGTCACTGACAATGCTCAAAGAGTATTCCTGTCTAGAAAAAGCTTCTCAAATTCGCCGTTTGTAGCCGGAATTAAACTGTAGGTCCCTTCCACTCGTGAAAGAACAATAGCATGCACAACACGAGTGGTTGCTGAGAAGCTAGGCCCAGGTCCGCCTTGGACTGTAGCGCCACCCATGTTGTGTTGTGTGACATTTGAAAACACTTCAAGCTCGGTGGGAACTGCCAATTGAGGTTTCCGTCAGAGTTCATCCAAACCTCGCGGTTTCGGTTCATCGGCATATTTGTATGTTTAGCAAAATTCATCAAACGTCGAAGTCAATGAAGATCAAGTATGCAGCTCTTTAAGTCAGAGAAACTCTCAAGAAATTTACAAATTCCGCAACACTGGATTCCTTTTCGCGCTAAGCGAATAAATATGTTCAAGTTGTCAAGAGCATTTCAAAAATAAAAGCAAAATCCACGTTTAATTTGTTGTTAATCAAAACCATATTTCATTTTAAGTTTCTACACAAAATTTGTGGGTGTGTGGACACAGCGCGTGACAATAACTTTAACATCAAACATTAAAATTCCTCGTCCACTTGCTTCGGTTGCAATAATTTTGCTTTCCTCGTCTCGGTTTCAAAACGTTTCATTGCGATAAACAATATGACTGACATATGTAAAGTATCTTGAAAATAAACAGAAGAGCAAAATTGTTGCGAACAAGCGCCGGGATTAGATTTTCGCAAATCAGCGACAAGCATATCATTTGTCGAGAACCCGACAGTCTGACATTTCTCTTGACGTTAATGGATTTGACACGTTGTTCAAACAAACTTGTGTTAAGCGATTCTCAAGCGACACAAGCAAGTGTCACATTGCAGCTCATACATTCACTAAGTAGCTTTGTCACATCATGTCGTCGCGGCATAATTCAATGGAGCATACGCTTGTTTCCGATCCATTTCTTGTGTGGCGCAGTCTAAAAATACCGAATTCTGCTTGTGACGAGTTTACGTGATGCGTTTGATTGCATGGCGCCGAATATTTGGGTTACCAGCATGTCTGCCTTGGACGTTCATACGCAACGCAACTGTCCCATTGTTCTAATTCTGAAAATCGAAAGTAGAACAAGTATCCTTTCAACATTTGCCCGTTCATAATCTCAGTGGCCTCATAGTCGCCTAATGGAGGGACATTAAATTTAATTTGCGATGCAACATAAAGCACGGCGCGATTTTCGTTTAAAATTTCCTCTTGGCTCCTGCGGTGGGTGATCGCGATGAAAACAAAAATGTGGTGAAAAATAAAGAAAGAAATTATGTATCTGTTGACTTAATTAAAAGTCAATGAAGCATCCAAGTAGGTGCACACAATGTGGGCGAGGATATATGTTTTCAACGAATAAACAGTTTATTCAGTGAAAAGATTTTTACAAAAAAAAAAAATAAAAATATATTTATTTGTTGCTCTTGGGGTGAAAACTGATTTATTGGCAATTAAGCAGCAAAATTTGGGGTGATTAATTACAAGTCAAATCAAATTTGGAAAACAATTATTCAGTCTTGAAATTACGATGGTTCTTCTGAGTTGCGCGTTTATATTTTGTATCACTTTGAGACGTTGATTGATGCGTAATGCAGTGTGTGTATTTAAATTTTAGGGATATAAATCTGTTGTGGTCCGAGGACAGTAAGGCAAGAAAGCTTGTACCTGAATCGAGTTGCTGCCACCAGTGACGATGGAGATGTATGTCCTTCAGTTGATGACATTTGACGCAGCAAGCCCAGAAATGAAGTATTACAGAGATAGACTTCACAGCTGATTGCCCCCTAGTCCATCGACGAGGTTGAGTACTTTTTTGACAGATATTTACGAATTTTTAATGGTTATTCACGAAATAACGTAAATGCCGTCCTCTGATTGCTCAATTTGGTTTATGAACACGTTATAAAAAACAGTTGTCAAAAATCTTAAGGGAAAGAGAGGTAGAAGTCGGGCATATCTGTAATACTATCTGGGCTTGCTACATCAAATGTCATCAACTGAAGGACAGACACATCCACCGTCACTTCATTTCTGAGCAAGCTTATAACAATGACAATGGATTTCGTGGCTAAATTTGTCGAACCATACGCTGCAAGTTCTTGGTTCGATTATAGAAGGCGCAACCTTCATGAGTGAATAACTGTCAAGATTCTTAAATTGTCCAGATCGAGAGAATGCTCAACAAGGATGTTTACTGAAGACTCAAGGTTCAAGACCACCTCGGGGACTATAGTCCCACCTGAAGGAGAGTGTGGTTGTAATGCGTAGTGGGAGAAGTTGGCATGAACTCATCTCAAGTGCCACGATTCAGTGAAAGAGGCCAATATCGTGTGGCCGGACTGAAATCTGAGATCCCAGAAAATGGTGTCGTAATCTTCACCGTCGGCAAGCGTTGGTACGAGCTGAGAGTAGGTACTTTCGATAACGGTAAATGTCTTAACCTCAAAATGTCTTAACTGGAGGATGTCATCTGTGGTATGATTATCAAAAAATTAGACCTCAACATTTTAAAGACAAAGGAGGGCAGAACACATGATCTCACAATGGACCTGAGTTTTCAAGAAAGCAGTCAACCACGCAGGAGGACTAGCTCAAATAAGTTTTTGAACTTACATTCACAGCTGACAGTCCCGCGTCCGCCGATGATTTTGAGGTTAAGTCCCCTTGGTCCGAGAAAGATCTAGAAAAACGCTGCCAATGCTGTTCTAAAGGGGCTGATGGAAGTTGGACATATCTACAATATTTGATTTCTGTTGTAATGCCAGAGTAGAAAAAAAATAAATCTAAAAAAAATTCGTAGCTTTGCTTGCTAGAAAGCAAGTCTACACTCCGGGGTCTTCAAGTCTGGACATCTGAATGCACTTATGGGTGAATTCTTAAAGGCTTTGATATACGACATGACTCTAAAGAAATCAGGAGAGAGACTTCTCATTAAGATACAAGCACTTGCTAGTCTTCGATGTTATTCACCCGTCGCGCAGCTAGCGGTTGTGGCTATGATTCGTTTTGAAAAAAGTTCAGACTTATTCTTCCTTAAAAAACAGGGAAACAATAAGAAGCTGAAGTGCAGAACTGAGATATAAAAGGCAGCATACTCTCGTCCAACTTAAAATTCAACTCAGTTCAAGGTTCTGTTGAAGCTGTTGGAAGCGGAATGCAAACTTCATAATTAAATTAATATTGTGTTTCAGAATTAAATACATAGTCCATAGAGGAGAATCAATTCAATTGGTGGCCGTGACGTTGTGGGTCTGTGCGTCAACTCCTTCGCAATTGAACCTCGTTGTCTGGGTTCGATTTCCGGTACAACCAAAATCTTTTTCACGGCTTCATCTCTTTCGAGTAACTGACAATTCTCAAAGAGTAATAACTGGCTGGAAAAAGCTTCTCAAACTCCACTCGTGAGAGGAAAATAGCACGCGCAACAAGAGCATTTTCTGTAGAAGGTAGGCCCTGGCCCTCAATGTTTTTTATTGGCCTGGCCCACTATTATTTTTATTATGTCAATGCAAGAACGTGATCAAGTGATGTTCGAGAAAGTCATTGCCATACGTGAACAAACATTACATGGACATCTGATTCATCACAAATTGCGTTATTCGCAATTGACGTATGACAAGCTACTTTTAAACAAGAAAATGTTGTTTCCTTGTTTCCTTTACCACATTCATACGACTAGACTTAATATTTGTATTTCATTTCGATGTACGAAAGCAGCGTTTTGACGTCAGTGTTGTTTTCATAATATTTTTGATAAACAACTTCACTTTTCTCATAACTCACACCCACTCTATCAGATTTTTTATAGCTTAGTTAAACAAGACAGATCTGCACTTGGGTGAATATTTTAATAGTCTGTGGCCAGATGTCGTGGCTGCGTTTGCAATGTTTATTTGATTTAACTGCCACTGAAAATGAATCCAATCCGCATCTGGACACTTTTATTAGTTGTTATGTTTAATTTTGAATACGATTAGCGGATATTGTCGAGGTCGCCGTTGTGGCGTATTGGATTTGTATGTCGTTTTCCTGCGTTCTGTGTCCGCTCTGTTTCTCGACTCGGTGACAAAGCTCAGAGACTGACTAGGAAAAGCTTCGGCTACAGTTCGGAAAAGTACTACATTTTTAAATGTCATTTTCGTCCTTTTTCAGTCATTTTGGGTAGGAAAAGATTTGGATTTAACCTTTCTTTGTGGTAGACTATAATAATAATATAATATGGGTAGTGCAACAGTCCGAGGCGGACTAGAGCCTAGCTTCTATAGCCACTCGATTTTTGCATGCTATTGTTCTTTCACGAGTGGAAGAGACCTACAGCTTAATGCCGAGTGCGAACGGCGAAGTTGAGAAGCTTTTTCTAGACAGGAATACTCTTTGAGCATTATCAGTGACTCGGGTATCGAACCTGGCAACCTCTGCGTAGGAGTCGACGCACTGATCCACTACGCCACGGCGACCTGCTGTAGATTATGCATAGACAAAATATTAAGAAACTCGGAGTTGAGTACTTTTCGGTACTTTATCCAAAGCTTCCCAAACTGCGACGTAAAATTGTAGCCATTCGCCACTGATGAGAGAACAATAGTATGGACAGAATCCACATCTTGCTATGATGCAGAACAATTTTCAACAAAATCCTTCGTATAGTGCATTCCCTATCTTGGGAAACAATTCATCATCTAAAATGTATTCATTGAAATTCGAGAAGAGAGAAGCATGTGAACTATTTCATCTGCCCATATATTTGTAAATGGGCGTACTAAACGCTCTCTGAGCAGCTGTTAATAGAACTATTTGAATGAGTAACCAAACCATTAACAGGCTGAGGAAATAATTTATCTCCGAACAGATTGATTCTTCAGATCCGCTTTTTCTTTTCAACCATCCAACTTGAGAAGTACCACAGTTGCTGATTTGTTTTTCTTAAGTTTTTTTTTCAAAGCTTTTCACCCAGAGAAGTATCTGACCTTGATGTCTCCTTTTTATTTTACCACAAGCAAAGAGCGAATAGCATGCGAAGAACAACAATAAATTTTATGAGCTTAGCCAACTTAATGCGATCATTTCGGGGTGCTCGCTAGGAGGAGTGAAGGAATTCTCATCTTCACGGTAAATTAATTTCATAATATATGACACACTAACTCAAACGATTTAATTGGCAGCCAATTGAATGAAAACACCCTCTAACGCTCTTTTTAACGATGTTTTCTATTGATGATAAATTTCCGCTTAAACGTTTTTGATCACAAACTCAAGCTTGCTGTGAAGAGATGACGATGACATTCACATTGTTCCACAAATAAGTACGGTATCTTATTCCAAGTGGAATGCACAGAAAAGATGATTCTATTTTTGGCAGACACCGTTCCGGTCACATATTTCCGTTTTCATTTAATAATTCGAATGCAAGACAGCCAATATCCTCCACCCTAAGTCGCTGCTTCATATCTGGGTTACCCGTGCACACATTCGAATCAAAAATTCAAAAAAAAAAAGGAATCCTATGTATGTCATAAAAAATATATATCCAATAAATTCGAATAAATTAAATTCGCACCTTTCATTAAATATATATACTTCTCGAAGAGTACTCGCATCCAATGCGATGGTGTATCTGTCGCGGAAAAAATATTTATTTTGCACTTTTATGTATAATTTTTTTTTTCCTGTTCACACAAAGTTAAATTTGTGCTTCAGTTCGTTACACACTTGCACTGGACACACAAAACTGCTGCCACAGGTGATCTATTGAATATCCTTCAGGGCAAGAACACAAAAGACTTGCTTTCCTTCCGTTCTTTGTTAACACCACACAACAATCGATGGGGTAGTCAATGGTAGACAAGGCAACTTTTGACTGACTGATTGGACTCGGTCGTCTGGTCGTGTTTTCTCGTGCTGTGCTACTGCAATTTTTTGGGAGTTTTGGGAAATGGACGAAATTTTGTCTGTTTTTCTTCTCTTATTTGTCTTCGTTGTTTTTTTTTCTTTCTTAATTATAAATATGTTATAGGATTGCCTGTATACATTCGTATCTAAGTTTGTCTTTAGTTTTTTTTTTTTTTGGTTTTTGTGTCTGCTGCTTGTGGTGGCAGTTGCTTGGGAAAAGCTAAAAATGATCCTACTACGCCCGCTTTGTCGGGGTGGATGGGTACGTATGTGTGTGCGTTTGATTTTGTGTGGATGGTTTCTAAATTTTCAAAATAATTTTCGACTTGGATTTTAGAAAAGAAAAATATGTTTGTGTGTATATATCGGAATACTAATACAACGAATGGAGCTCCTTTAGTTTTTATTCCATTCGATGTTTTAGCGATCTATGTTTGAACACTCGGAACGAAAAGTATACGTACACGGCATTGTATTAAAATGTCAGACAATTGTGTGATTCGTAGCTGTTGTAATCAGAGAAGGAATGAGATCGGAAATCTGACGATACAAGCCGACGGGTTTTCCGATTTGATACTATCGCATGCAATATCTGCTGAGTTGCCAAGTTTGAGAAGATCTAGTACGAAGCGATGTAAAAGGAGCATCTCTCCGAGCTTTTAGTCAATCGAGAATCATTTTTGAATTTTAAAATTTTAAATGGAGATGACCTGGACTCTATAACAGCCTCTGCTGTTGTACAGACGAGATCCGAGTAGAATATCGTACGGTGTTATGCCGACTCCAAACAGCGAAGTGTGAGAAGCTCTGAAAATACTTGTACTCTCTGAGCCAGTGACTCGAGAGAGGTGCAGAGTTGACTTCTGACAGTCGTTCGAGCCATCGGAAATTGAACCTGGACACTAAGCGAAAGAGATGACCGAATGCAACTTGAAGGCGAATCGTTGAAATATATTTTTCAGGAATCTTCAAGCGTTTAACCCACAAAATCACATCCATAGGTATTCGTCGATGATTCAACAAGGAATGTGGTTATCGATGAATGTTAGACTATAATTTCTGACGAAGTCTCGTACTCCGACCTTCGACTTGGAACCAGTTTGCCCACGGAGCCGACGGCACACACAAGCACCTCAACTAAATTAACGTGCGAAATTGGAGCTAGCTGGCTTAAATCGAGGCAGCTGTAGTGCCCTCAAAGAAGGAGTGCTCTCATAGGGTTCTTCCTTTATATATACTAGTCATCAGAATATTCACAAATTCGATACTGCGGTATTCAAATAACCGTCGCAAAGGTTCCCAAAATGCTTAAAAAATATATGCAAACAAAGTATGCTGCACCTTTCCTTTTGACTGTAATCGCACGTTCGCTTGGCTGAATGTTCTGAGCTGTCAACAAGATTCTCTCCATACTTTGATACAAATGTTCATACGTGCCCCTACGAATTCGTTCACATATTTATGTGTATCTATAAACATTTAGCGCACATGAACTTTGTGTGATATTATATGCCAAAGATTCTTGTGAAGTGCGCCAACGCTTTATAATTAATTTCCTTGAATTTTCAACAACACCAAATAGGAGAACATTATCCACACATATCTCTACAAGAATTGTTTACAACTACACTACATATATCCGACGCCGTCAGGCCGGCTCACATAGGATAGGTTAAGTATATAAATTCTAAATCAGAATGAAGAACAGACGGATATCTTTTGTTTTGAAGGCATTTGGAGGTGTGACCACTTCGATTCGCTCATAAATTATCTGCGCAATTTTTTATTTTTTTTTTTTTTTTGAAAAGTTTTCGAAAAAAAATCAAAACAATAATTTCATCTAATAATAGGTGTGTATTAGATAGAAAATCATAAATTGTATTTTCGTGAAAAAATATACGATTAAAAAAAAATCAAAAATTGCACACAAAAGTGACCCGTTGGGATGGGAATATTATTTCTGGAGATGATATCAGTCGCATTTTTAATGTTCCAGAATAGATTAGAATGCATAAAGTGATGTTCTCGCTTTTGACTTTGATTTTGAAAATAACTCTTGACGCGGGTAGTGCTTTGGTAAAGGAATTTAATCGACAATAAATAAGACATTTCACGGTCTTATCGGACATTGGAAATTGAGTGACATTAAAAAGTATTAATTCGAACGGAATTATGATTTTTTTTTTTATGAAATCATAAATTTGTGACTCATTTTTTTTTTTATTGGAACTAAAGCTGGGGGAGATAAAAACTGACGCCATATGTCGGCTGTATAAGCTTGTGGCGTTCGAAACGTGCCTATTGCATGGTCAAAGGAAACTATTTGTCACCCTCAAAGAATTGGGACAGAAGTATATATTTCTGTCTAGAATTTTACGTGAACATTTGTGATTTTTCCTAATGATTTATACTTTTGTATAAAATGAAACTTTCAATTTAAAATTTCAACTTGTTGGCCTAATAGACAATGAAAAATACAATTCCTTAAAGCGGAAATAATTATTTGGAATTTCATCATAGAAAACATGCAGCATGGCACTACTGTCAGGTATGGGATGCCATTGCTGAGGCACTGTCTATAAGTGGTTCTAATTGCGCACAGAGATCGCATTAACAATACTGCATAATAGAGGAGAAATAGTTGGCTAGTTAAGGGTCGGTTCTACTTGAAGGGAAGCTTAAGTCAAGTTACGTGGCATAGCTTATGTTAGGCTTGTGTAGTTCACGAACGAACTAGTTCAAAAAACAGATCTTACTAGTGAACTACGTGAACTACTTCGCTATATCATTTTATTTTAGGTCATTTGGTTCAGTAGTTCACCAAACTCAAGAATACCTTAACCTGCATTAGGGTTGGGTAGTTCCGGACCTGTATTCACCAAGCCGAATTTCTCATACATAGTTCACATATGCATCACGTATGCATAGCCATCCCATCTATCCTCCTTTTGCAAGGATGATCCTCCTTTTAAAAGCAAAAATTTGTAAAACCCCGAAGCCTCTTTTCTCGCCCTAAATCCTCCTTTTAACCTCCAATCATCCTCCTTTCCTATCGACACGATTCCAATATTTTTTTCCGATAAATGCGCATTTTTTGCTAATTTAATCTGTTAATTTTTATATTCTACTACTATAAGGTTTTTTTTCAATGTTTTACCCAAATGATGCTTCTGCTTACAACGATAAGTGGGAAGCTCCAATGATGGGCTATGTTGCGAAGTTCAAGTGTGGAAAGATGTCGATGTGGCTATGCGCAATTCGAACGAGCAAAAATTGTACAATGCAACTAACAACTCGCCGCAATTAACAAGGAATTTGGCTTCATTAACAACTATTGTTCCCAAAGTAAACTTCAATAAGGGAAAAACTACAAGATTCTAGTAGTGAAGCGATGGGTCTAAGTATTCACCCATTTGGATAAAAAATGTAGCGAATACAAGGAAATGGGTAGAATAATGGCGATGAGTAAGACGTGGACGAAAGAAAAAACTCAACTACAAGTCATCACACTAAGCGCCATCCTGACCATTAAAATGAATGCGTGTATGTCGTGCCTGGAATTTTATTCGTTCATCAAATAGCAGCCGGATATACTTCGCTAAATCTCATCGCACATAAAATATAATGTGGCCAGCAACGAACAGACAGTTGACCAAGATGAATTTGGCGAAATGGACTTACAATAATATACAGACAATGACAATGTACAATGTACATATTTCATATTCAGTTCTAAAAATTTAGTTATATAATGTTTCTCATCGTTCAGTATATTGATCCTCCTTTCATCCTGATTTTGGAGAAAAGAAAACCTCCTCTTTGGCAACAATTTTGGAAGGAAAACCCTCCTTTTTGCCAAAATAGAGATGGCATGGTTACGTATGCATGTAGTTTATCAATGAGCAATCGTTTTGTTTTCATATGTGTAGATACGTTAGCAGTTCATTCACCAACAAATATTGATGGGAGGATTATCCACGCATACTCCATAAATACAAACCAAACTTTCCTAACTATAAAGCATATCACATGGAACTACTTAGTTCCGCGGATATTTTCAACGCAGAATTGCCTCATGAAAAACACATGTCTTCTGGAACTACTTAACCTAACTTAATTATTTGAAATTAATAAATATTTAATTTGTTTGTATTAAGTGAGTAGTTTCACTCCATTTTGATTTTTCCTTCAACAGAGAAACGCTAAGCGCTTTTATTTAAAACCATAATATGAACCAACCGGCGCAAATTGTATAAAACTCTATTTCCTGAACTCTGACTTATAATACTGACCGTAGAGGGCCAGGGCCTAACTTCTCAGCAACCACTCGTGTTGTGCGTGCTATTGTTCTTTCACGAGTGGAAGGGACCTACAGTTTAATGCCGACTCCGAACGGCGAAGTTGAGAAGCTTTTTTTTAGACAGGAGTACTCTTTGAGCATTGTCAGTGACTCGAAAGAAGTGGAGCCGTAAAATATGAAAGGTGGTAAATTCGGGTATCGAACCTGGCACCCTTTGCGTAAGAGTCGACGCGCTTACCCACTACGCCACGGCGACCCACACTGACTGGACTCTGACTTACATTGAACTAAATGAATGAATTTACGCAGTATTAAATTAGGTTATTCTGCCAATTTGTTTAGTTTATAAGGTGGTGTCAGGTCCTATTCATAATTCAAGGCAGTGCCTCGAAAGAGTCAATGTCATTCATTTTCATTCCTTCTTAAACTTCGCCTTTTGCATTCGGCATGAACCTGTAGATATCATCGATTCGTGATTCGAGATAGAACACGCACAACACGAATGGTTGCTGTGCAAGCTAGGTCCAGTTCCACCTCGGAGTGTTGCGCCACCCATATTAGAAGTAAAAACTACCAGCATATGCCAAAAACAATCACCAGTCTTGCGACAATGCTGGTGAATCGACTTGGAGATGAAGTGAACAAACTATTTGGCCAATATAGCCTTATATTGCCTCCTACTACTAATTAAAGCCTTTCGAACTTGCATTGAAGGGAAAGAGTAATTGAAGGGAAAGAGTAATTGAAGGGAAAGAGTAATTGAAGCTCACTGGAATTATCTTATTTTTTTTTTTACTTTTTACTTAATGCATGCATTTAGAAAAAATCACAAATTATAAAAGGAACTATAATGTTTTCTGTTTGACGACTTTAAGTAATATTTGGGTTCACTTTATGTCCAGACCTAGATCTGAGGAGTCAGGCTCAAGATCAATTTCGCTGAATTATCGAGAGTATTTGATCACAGACCTCGGTGCTCTTACATTTCGATCGCATATTCTTCTGTTGCGTAATAGATGCCATTTCAAAAAAAAAAATTAGCAGAGGTTCCGTTACAGGATCTGCTCTGCTATGGTCTGTTAATGATCCCCCTTTTGCTCACAAATTTGAGTGGCCCATTCTGGTGACAGCACAGTCAGCGTTTCTTTTTCAGGGAATGCGAGATTTGTCTTGGAATGGTTAACGTGAACTCCATCAAGGCTTGTCAATTATTTCCGGAATATCACTACTCAACAGACGATGCGATGTGTTTACTATTGAAGTGGTCGGCCATCTCATTGAGATGCACTCTGTAGTATGGCGCTACTTCAGAGCAAAGAAAGAATGAATCAATTTTGGTTGTCAGTACTGTGTTCGATGAATAGATGTTCTTCTTGTAAATAGGGAGAATTACCATACGACTTTGTTTCGAACAGCAACATTTAAAATATCCTTAAAAATTATGTTTGAAACATTTTTTATCGAAGAAGGAACACAATTTGTATCATCTTAAAAATATTGTTTTCGACACGGTGCACGTATGTTGCATTGCCTAGCTAAGCACAATTTTTTTTTCATATTTTTTGCCAATTATAATTCCCGGCGTATTCCTACTCAGCATAGCTCAACACTTTTGAGTCGAATATTCTCTCACATATGATAATTTCCATTTTTCCTCTGTACAGTGGATGAGGGAAAAGGGGTGTGTGAGGATAGATTTCAATGCCAAGCTATAAAGTTCTAATGTTCTTGCATATTTTGTATTTTATTCCCTCTAGACTGTACACTTAACACTAAAGCAATTATTTTAAAACTAATTTGTTGTTTATATCGCCATAAACAAGTCAAGCCTTCAGAGACATAGCGCACAGTCCAACCCCAATAATTATGTCCACATGTAAAATGCCTACCAACCGGTTCGGCTTATTAACTTTCGCTTTGTTGTGTAAATACTTTTGAATGCCTCTCCCGTCTGACGACCTGTTGCGTTGCGAATTACAAACAATATTATTACAAATTGGCTGCAACACCTTTCGTCTACGTCCTTTCATAAACTTGCCTTTGTTGCATTTTCCGGTTGATGGCAAAGACTAATTACTCAAATATTTTAGGAAAAAACTGAGTGAAATATTTGGGCGTAGTGCCACCGTCTGCACTCAACCACTCAATAGTGGGACACATCAACGCGTTGCTTTTGTTAGCGAGGATATTGTTTGGGAATCATTGTGATGGGTGTTGTCACATCACACATTCTCTTATGTCTTTTGCCGAACAGGTGTCAGTTAGGATTGGGTGTGAAGTCGGCTTGACTGTGATATATTTCGTGACAAGTTACATACACACATGTGATGGATGTCGCAGCAATTCATATTTATCACGATCAGGTGTTCATACAAAACGAGGAGGATCAGGAAATGTTCAGTATTTGCAATTTTGTTATTTTAGTATATTACTATATTTTTATACATTTTCTGGATGTGATCTTCCCGAGATTCTCTTGGCAGCCAATCAAGAACACTGGCGATCGCATGTGCATTTGTGGGAAAAGTAAATGAAGAAAATCACTGTGAAGAGCTAATGAGTTTCGAAACTGGGGCTGGGACGAACAGGCTGCATATCCGTATAATGCGACTGCTTAACATTAAATTATTGTCACTTGCATATCGATGCCGCAGTTATTTTCACCAGATGTATTTTACGAAATTTTAACTCATACAAAGACATTAATAAGGTAATGTCGATTTTTGTACAGCGCGACAGTACGAGAAGGTCGTGCAAAACTCACTCTCCAACAGAAGAGGCGCGATATTTCAAAAGTCCGTACAATTGCTAGCATACGCCGACAACATTGACGTGATTGGTCGAACACAGCGAGCCTTTAATGAAGCTTTTGTTGGCATTGAAACGGAGGCGGTTGGGATGGGTTAACGTTGAACGAGGGCAAAAGTAAGTAAATGCTGTCATTGAGAAAGGACTCACATGGACGACTCGGTCAGAACGTCACCATATTCAGCTTCAGGGTAGTGAAGGACTTCATCTACTACCGATGCGATTTGTCTTTACCACGGAAACTTTAGGACGCACAAATTGATGAATTAATATAACTGAAAATTGAAGTAATAGCTCTTAAATCTACGAATGAGATTTTCGGTAGTAACTTCTACATTTATCTTATATATAAAACTAAGCGACAAACTGCGTATGTTTGCCTCCACCGCACAGTGGTCGATTCAGTACAACCTAACTGCACATAAGTCTATTTTTTTGTTCTCAATTAGAAAAAAATTCCGCTATTATTATTATATTAGAACGCGAAAATGATTTTAAAACACATTTCTATTCGAACAAAATAAAAAAATATAAAATCTGAATTAAGTCTAGGTAATGACCTTAAATCGACCACTGTGACTGCCCGTAAGTTTCAACCAATTCAGTTTATATTTTTCCATACTTTAGCTAATTTCGATACAAAAGTGCCACGCAGAAAAAAAAACCCGATAGGTGGCGCTGGTGTTGTTGGCATTTTTTTTAAAAGCCTGTCGAAGCTTAATCGGTGCTTCTTCTTGTGTTGTATAAAACCAAGTCGTTTGCCGCTGAGGTCTTTTAAACAACGCAATGGATTTTAATGTGGGTTTCATCAATGGATAGAGTGATCCAAGAGCAATGTATAAGTTAACACGCTCCCAAAGTTGCAAAGTGTGTGAACAGCCAGACGCTAACTCAGCGTTTTAAGCCGTGTTTAATTTATATGTGTACATAAGTACAGTTTATGTTTGCTTTGTTTTAATTTGTTGGATTTTGGCGATAATTGTTCAAGATGTCGGAAGAAATTAAGCCGACTGACGGTTTTCATAGAAAATGCTGTCTTACTGTTCTCTACATAGATTTACGACTTATTCCGGTACTATGTAATGTTTTTCAGGACAGTTCCACATCGTCGTACTTTCGAGAAAAACCTCAAAAAAAAAATAAAAAAAAGCAACAGCTGTAAATTTTTTACATCCTGTGTATTTGGAAAACATCCGACAGGTACCAGTTTGTTTTGTGTATAGATATAGTCAGTCGCATATGTGAGGATATGGCATAAAGATACGTATTTTGGAGCCCCGTTCCAATTCAATTTTTATTGAGGAAGTCTCACTCTTCTGTCTTGCGTCTGGCTGTATGTTGTCATATTTGATTTCATCCGATCAATTCCTTTCGATGCATCTGAACTATTAAGATTATCAATTATTTTAATAATTTATATATTGACAACGAATATTGAATATTGACCGTTATTGTTGGCAAAATTTTAAACAAAAAATCCCTAACCGGGGATGTTCGATTTCTTATCCCACTTTCGAGTTACCGCTCAAAATGAATGACCACTAAATTGAAATCTTTTGTGGCTCTTAAATAATAACATATTAACGTGTTCACCATTTCTTATTTGTAGAAAATAATGTAATCTTCATAATTTGTGTGTCATATTTCTTCAACAGTCCGGTTCTTTAAACTATTATATATATATTCATTCAATCTTGGCCAACTTGGTTATGATCGGAATTGTTTATCATTAACAACTACTTAAATAAGTCCTCTTATGAATAGTACAAACCTGATTGTAGGTAAAAATTTTGTCCTGCTACCATATCCAAGTCCTTTTTATTACTGTATAGCGCTTGCAATTTATTGCGAAATTTTAGCGTTTTTGCGAGGTAATGCGCATTTAAGGCAGCAGCTTGAGCAAGCATTTTTTTTTTTAATTTTGCTACACACGTATTTAAAATTTCCTTTGCAATTATTGTATATTTGTAAGTGTTTAGTTAAGGCTGCTTATTAATATTGCTCTTGACGTTCCTATTCTTAAGGTCTTTAGTTTACAAAATTAGAAGATCAGATTTGATCTGAATTGAATCTAAATTATCACATCAGTTGTTCTTATGGCAGTTGAACAATTGAGCACATGTAAATTGTATTCTTCTTCTCCCTTGGGTGAAGTTACTGTCCGGGTGGATGTTTGGCTTATATTGTTCTTTCGTGATAAGCTTGGAAGATGGGAAGCTTACTGTGCTATGAAGCAGAAGCTGATACGGTGTTTGAGATCCAACAACTGTATTTAAGCGATATAGTTCGTCATTATATCACTATTAGACTGTCATTGATGAATCACAATTATAATATAATAATAATATGGGTGGCGCTACAGCCCGTAGAGGGCCAGGGCCTAGCTTCTCAGCAACCACTCGTGTTGTGCGTGCTATTGTTCTCTCACGCGTGGAAGGGACCTACAGTTCAATGCCAACTCCGAACGGCGAAATTGAGGAGCTTTTTCTAGACAGGAGTACTCTTTGAGCATTGTTAGTGACTCGAAAGAGGTGGAGCCGTAAAATATGAAAGGTGGTAAATTCGGGTATCGAATCTGGCACCCTCTGCGTAGGAGTCAACGCACTAACCCACTAATCCACGGCGACCCACAATTACCAAAATAAATTTTATTCAGGAATTGCCAATTGAATACAATTCCATTACTGACAGTATTTTGAAGTGACATTTAATAGGCAGAAGAATAAAAGTGTTTTGAATAATGCCTGAAACACAATGCTACTTTGCTACAAGCAAGCAATACAACGGCAGTGGACAAACAACAGCACCGAGTAACGTTTGTTAAAAAATTGTATAATGCCGTTGCTGTTGCCATCATATTTCAATGCATGCAATTCAATCTTTGTGCAAAATTTTGCGAGAGAGCTACGTTCAAATGAGACAAAATTTGAGAGTTTGTTAAGTCAGCTCATGTTTCAGAGATGAGAAAACAGCTGCCTAAAATTAATGTAAAGACAAAAGTCATTTGAAATCAATGAATGCAGGAAAAAGCGGGTATATTGAGTTATCATCTCAACGCAACCTTGCCGGATAAACTCGGAGTATTGTTTATTCAGCCATATTCCTTACGAAATATATGAAATCAGAACCAAAAATGAATAAAACCAACCAATATGACTTCCAATTTGCATCAAAAACTCAAATTCACCATGAATTGGCAACATTGCAGTCTTCTTCCAGGTATCAGCAAATTCTGTTGGTCTGAGCGTCATTTTGTGGTTGATAGTGGAGAAAAATAATAACAAAAATTGTGCCTATTACTATTGGGCAAGGAAGACTAGGTACAGCTAGGTTCTGCAAATGTATTCATATTGCGCGTGCTATTATCCTCCCATGAGCGGAGAATACCCCGTTTGATGTCGAATTTGAACGCGAAGATTGATTTTATTTTTTGTGGAAGCATAGCTATCGAATCGAAAGAGGTTGAATCATGAGATTTATGAAGTGGAATGGTTACAGGCTCCGTGTGCTTGGAAGTAGCTCTACCTTCCTAATAGATCTTAAATTTTCCATTGATTTTTTTTAATTTGCTACATTGTCAACTTGTTCGACATTTTTATAAAACGCCATCCAGTCAACACAACAAAAGGTGTATACCGCGTTGTTGGGAGAAGGTTCAAATAAGAATTAGAAAAATTAAACACTTTTACAGGCCGTTCCCACCAAGATTGAAGTGTTTTCAAAAGTCATTAGCTGTACATTTTGGAGTGCTTGAAACATATTGACAGGAAATAATTTTATGAACACCAGACAATAAAAAGAGAAAATGGAAAAAATTAACTCCAAAATGACAAAAGTAGAATTAAGTTACTGCTGTAGGCTTGTTCGTTTTGACAACCTCTCACGGACGGAGAACTCAAGGGGTGGGAGCCTTCATCTGGTGGGAGCCTAGCGTAACGCATGTGTGAGTAAGAGACAACGTAAAAAGGGAAAAAAAATAAGGGTGGAGCGACAATCCGAAGTGGACCTGGGCCTAGCTTCTCAAAAATCACTCGTGTTGTGCGTGCTATTGTTCTTTCACGAGTGGAAGGAACCTACAGTTTAATGCCGACTCCCAACGGCGAAGTTGAGAAGCTTTTTCTAGACAGGAATTCTCTTTGAGCATTGTCAGTGTCTCGAAAGAGGTGGAGCCGTGAAATATGAAAGGTGGTAAATTCGGGTATCGAACCTGGCAGCGTCGTAGGAGTCGACGCACTTACTATGCAACGGGAAAGAGAGAAACAGAAAAAAACAAATCATATGCTCCCAAGATTTTATAGCTTAATCGTGTGAAGGCGTGTTACGACTACTTTCGGTAAATGGCGGTTTTTGATGCGACGAAATCTGATCGTGTAAAAATGGCCTAGCAGCAACCTAGTGTCAAGTGAACGCTCAAAATCTGAACCTCTATCTCTAGGTAGCTCAAATGAGCACCAGTTTTCTTAATCACATTACAAACAGCGACAAATTCACAGAAAATACAAATGTTAAGTTACAACATAAGACAGAGGCGTACAAAGCATAGTCTATTGCTCTTCTAAAATCAACGCACGAATCAACGCAGATGCATCGAGTCGCGTGGCAGAGTGTAGTCGTCCGCACAAGCCCGCGTTTTCTTGTTAAAATTCAAACGCGTCCGCTCCGCTCCATGTTCCCCACCTACACATACATATATGTATTTGCTAAAGCTATTTCAAAAGTATCATATTTCATTTGCAAAAAACACACAAACAAACAGTAGAGTTAATAAAGCAGATTCTTGTTATTTCAAAGCCAATTTCAATTTAAATGTACGAGCTTAGCTAAATGCGAGCAGTTTAATGTTGTCAATAAAGCCACACTGGCGGTCAAAATCAAAATCAAAATCAAATCCATAAAATCCATGCCAAATGAAAGAATTGATTTGGTACATGTTTTCTTCTGGGTCTGTATCGTAATTTTTATTTGTATCAAGTATCAACGAATCAAATGAATTGTATCTAATTGAACTATAATTTGAATGATAGAAGAGACTGATAGAAGATACTTTGGAAATAACAAATACGGTAAAGGAGTCTAACCATTTCTCTTGTTTGTGTATTTTTGTATTTTTGTTGAAACGATATTTAACAAGACAACAAAGAGCAAATGCATGTCCCGCTGATGAACATGAAACAAAAGGACACTTCAACAAATACATATACATATATGCATGTATCTTTCTATCTATCGTTAACGCGAATACAATCTACGAGTGCTATGCCTTCGCTTAAACATTTCGTACGACTGAGTGAGAGAGAGAGAGAAAGAGAAGATCATTGTTAAACTACCTTAATCGAGAAGCTACCATTCGGTATGTTCTGTCCACCAAACTTAACGTTGATGTCGTACTCGCCGGGATCCTTCAGCTCGTAGTAGATGTCGAAGAGACCGTCCTTTTCAATGACGTCGATGTCAACGATTTCCCTGAGAAATGAGAGAGAGAGAGGGAGAGACACATGAAGCTTGCCTTCGAAATGACTGATCAAATGGGTGCACTTACTTTCCACTCTTTGATGTCACTTTGCAGGTTACAGCTCCGTTGCCAGCGTCTCTAGCGTCCACACTGAGGTGACTCTTGCTGCCGGAGGGCTGAATTTTGGGAGCGGCATCGACGAGCTTACATTTCTTGGCCTCCCCAGTGGCGAAGGCTTGCAGAGTGAATGGTGATCCTTGAATGTGTTTCTCTCCGTACAGAATGCTGATTTGATAGGTTCCACACTCGTCGGGGACGAACGAAAGGATGTAGGTGTCGTTGTCGACTTTTTCGAGGATCGGCGCAATGGGGTTTCCCTTGGGATTCTTGATGAGAACAGTGATGTCGGCCTCTCCGGCTGTCTTGGTGTCGATTTGGAATTTCGCCGGCAGTGAGGCGGGCAGCTTCTGTTTCTCGCTGTTGCCAATGATTTTCACATTTTCTGGTTCCGCCTTGGGGAAAACTGTCATCACGAAGGGGCTGAAGGAGAGGAGTGGTTTGGAGTGTTAGTGAATTTCGGACATTGCTTAGATCTAGAAAGTAAAAAAAAATCCCCTTCTTTAGAACTTACCTGCATGGCACCTCCTCGTCGGAGAATTTTACTTGACACGTCAGCACGGAGCCCTGCTTGGGCGGCACATAGTGCACAGCATACACACCGTTACCCTTGTCCTCTACATTCAAGTTGTCCACGGGGATACCCTCGTTGTTGGTCAACTTGACGGCGATGCGTCCGGGACCAGCATCGGCCACATCCACATTGAAGTACGTCGGCAGACCTTCTCGCACTTGTCCATGCTCAATGCCGGGACCGTACACCTTTACCTTGCTGGGATCAACAGTCTCCTCGACGATCACCCGGAATGGCGAGCCGGGGATGTGCTTCTCGGCAAAGCGAATTGTGATGTCATACTCTCCTGGATCTGTTGCCAGGTACTCCACGTCGCAGCTGCCATCGCGGTTGTCGATGCAGCTCATCTTAGCTTCGGATGGGCCCTCAATGGCCAGCGAGAGTCCGCCGGTGCCAGCGCCCTTAGTCTCAACGGTGAACTTGTTGTTTCGATTGGTGTAGCCCTTCTCCAGACCGGGTCCGTACGCCTTGCAGCGCGTTGGGTCGCAGCCACTCTTCACGTGGACAACGAACGGTGATCCGGGCACAGGCATGTTGTCGTACATCAGCTCGATGGTGTGACGGCCAGCCTCGAAAGGTGTGTACATGATGCGGAAGATGTCATCCTTCTGACTGGGCACAACCTTGCTGGGCAGGACATTACCCTTGGGATCGAAGATGGCGCACGTCAGCTTCTTGGAGTCGATGTCGTTGCCGACCTTGCTCATGTCCACTGAGAAGTCCGTCGGGGCACTCATGATGACGCCTAGAAGAAGAGAAACCATCAGTTCCACATTCGCCGCAGATACCGGTCAGGAAAACAACGAACAATGTTATCAAGATGAAAAACGAAACAAATAAAATGCATGCTTGTGGCTAAGTCTAAAGTGTCATTGATTGCTTGGCATTTTGTGGTTAGCATGGTGGCAGTGGCAGTGGCAGTGGCAGTGTTAGAAACTTATGTTCGCCTAAGCCGAGCCTTAGTCAAGACAGTAGAACTCAGGGGCGGGTTAGAACTTAGAAAGCAGGCGGTTGGCTGTCGTCTTGCGGTTGACTCGCACGCGCATGCGCTCAAAGGCACTCTGCACTGGGCTCACACAGAACAAATCTCAAAAACCAACATCAACGCAACGCCGTCCTCGTACCATGTGGCTGTATTCCCATGCCAGTCACCCGGATCTTGTTTAGGTTCGGTTGCGCCACAATGATCGGTTGGAAGGGCGACCCGCTGACGTGTCGGTCATTGAATGTCACATTGACGGTGTAGTCGCCGATTTCGGTGGGCAGGTAGGCCACATTGCAGGTGCCGTCGCCGTTGTCGCGACAGTTGATGGCCGCTTCGCAGGGGCCCTCAACTGTCACGCCAAGGCCTCCTTGGCCGGCGCCTCGTGTGTCAATCATAAACTCAGCCGGCTGACCGACGATGCCTCGCTCCAGACCGGGACCGAATGCCCGAACCTTGTTCGAGTCACTGCCCGTGAGGCATTGCAGACGGAAGGGGCGCGGGGTGATGGGGCTACCGCCGAAGCATATGCTCAGCAAGTATTCCCCCAGTTGTGTGGGTGTGAAGTTGACCAGGAATCCCTCGGCTGTCGGTATGATGTGTGCCTTGACTCGGTTCCCTGACGGACTTGTGATAGTCACAGCTAGATCCGCCCTCGGCAGGCCGTTCGTGATGATGCGGAACTGCTGTAGACTATTCAATGGTGCAGCTTGTGAGTTTGTAATAAATTGCTTAAATGACCTTTTCTTGTTTTCACAATGAATTATGGAAAGTATGAGAGAGTGTGCAAGAGGAGTGGGTACTTACTTGGCTCCAGGCCGTCCACCTTGATCTTCGACACGTCCACGGAGTGCTGGACGAGGACCTTGGGGCCGAGAGGCACCCGCAGACCGCCGTAAGTCATGGAGGTGGTGTAGGCGCCATTCGCTGGAGGAATAACCTCGACGGTGTAGGTGTTGTCATCGTTGTCTATTACGCGGCAAGGCACTTCCGCCTTGGTTTCCTCGTGGATGATCTTGACTTGGAGTTCAGCGTCGCCAGCCTCCCGAGCGTCTACATTGAAATGTGTGGCCACGTTGGGGCGCACGCCGGGCTCCAACCAAGGACCGAAGGCTTGCACCTTGGTCGGGTCGATTGGCACGCCCACATAGATGCGGTGTGGCGAATTGGGTGTTGCCACGCATCCATAATTAACTGAAATTCGGCAAACGTGTACTTGATATGTTCTGGCACCGACAAGGATGGTAAGACTCACCTTCGACTGTGTGGGGAACGCCGGAGACTGGTGTGTAGGTGCACAGTTTGGTGCCATCGGGCTTCTCCTGCACTGTGACGGGGATCTGGTTGGCGTAGACGTCCTCAACAAGGACTTCCAGCGGAGCATTACCCGCCTTCGATGTGTCCACAGTGAAGGTTGTCGGGTCTCCAATGGTGATTCCGTTCTTCTCCAAGCCGGGACCGAAGGCTTTGACAAGCTCTGGGTGGAAATCGGTCCTGGGCAGGACCTGTGCAATAAAGGGACTCTTTGGGATGTCCTCGTTGTCGCACAGGATATGCACTGCATACTCCCCAACTGCTGTGGGGTGGTACTTCACCAAAGCGGAGCCATCGCCGTTGTCGTGGCATTCAATCTCAGCCTGGGACGGGCCAGCAACTGTGAAGCCAAGCGCTCCAGTTTCACCGTTGGTCTCGACAACAAACGCAGCGGGATATCCAATGATACCTCCCCTCAAGCCGGGACCATAAGCCACAATCGACGACTCCTTCTTGGGGCCGACCTTCACCTCGAACGGACTCTTCGGCACCTCCTGTCCTCCATAGGTCACCATCACCACGTAGCGGCCTTCCTTGGTGGGGAAGTAGTGGGCCTCGTATGTGGTTCCATCGACCTTGGTGAGGGCGACATTTTGATTGGTGCCTCCGGGTCCGATCACTCGTACCTCGGGAACGCCCTCTCCAGCTCCATCGGTGTAGACCTTGAAATCGGCATCGTCACCAACGCGAACACCGGTTCCCTGAAGACCGCGTCCACTAGCACGCACCTTTCTGGCATCGGATACCGGCGAGACTTTCACCGCGAACGGGCTGTTGGGGATCGCGGTTCCAGCGTAGAAGACATTGATCGAGTGCAAGCCGGTCAGTGGAGTCACGTATTCGCAGCGCCAGACGTCGTCCTCGATCTGCCTGAGCTTAGCCGGCACTGAGGTCTTGTGATTTGCTGGATCGATGATGATCACCTCGGGCACTCCGCGACCGGCATCCTTAGTCAGGACATCGAAGAACGTCGGTTTGTTGATGCACACGCCAGCCGGTTGAATGCCGGGGCCAGTTACCTTAACCTTGGACGCATCTCCGGCGTGGCCTTCTACTTTCACTGGGAACGGACTCTTTGGGATGTCACGTCCAGAGAACTTCACAAACACCTTGTGCTCACCCTCCATCTTAGGGATGTATGAGACGGAGTACGTCAAATTCTTGTCGTTGTTGAAGCGCACATCGGCCTTCTCCGGTTGTCCATTGGGTGCGATAACATCTACTTCGACGGAGCCTGGGGGATGTCGTAAGAGATTTTAGAAGGGAAAATGGAATGGGAGCTGATTGACTGTCTTACCTTTTCCGGCGGAGAAGGTCTCCACGGTGAAGTTGGCTGGGGCAGCAACTACTGGACCAACTGGTTCAATTCCTGGACCATAGGCACGTACCCTGAATTCGAGAAACCAGAAGATGATTAGATTTGGTTTGAAGGAATGGAGTTCTACGCAGAGAGCTGCTCAATCAAAATATTATGCGTAAGAGGCGGAGTTAGTTTGCGAAAACAAACAAACACATTTGGGTTAGCGACAAAGTCTTAGGAGGAATGGTCGAAGAATGTGATGAGGCGTTAGGCTTTTGATGTGTAATTTGGGTTGAAACAAATGCGTTTTGCGGCAGTGGGGAGAAAGCGAAAGTTGAGTTGAACCATTGTTGGTGTAGATTTTGGTTCCTGTGACGTTCAAAGGACCACATGATGTCTGAGAAGGAGATCTGACCGTCGAACCCCATGGATTGTTGTTTGATGGAAACTACGGCTGCAGTGCTTCAAAAAATAAATACACTCAAGCTAATGAAAGGATCGTAGGATAAGAGCGCTTATATTTCTCAGTCAAAGCAGGTTGTGCAGGCCTTGCAATGAAAGTGTCCGCAGAGCGTTAGTGTTCGGGAGTCAACTGAAATGAACACACTTCTGTGCCTAGGTGGAAGAAAGTAAACTGATCTTGTAGGTCCATGTCGTCGATTCGATGCTAAATTGTCAGGAGAGTGTTGTGTCATGCCTTTGTTTTATCCAATCATCTGGCATTCAGTTCAATTGTTGCTCAAAGATGTACATTTTCACTGTGGATAAATTCTGTGTTACATCCTAGAAGTATGCAACAAAATTATCTACGTCCTCTTTCCATCCACTCTGAAATACCTAGAAATATGCCCTCAAAATATTGAAACCTTGTCATACAGTCTGCCTCCAAAATGTGTACCAGCTAGAAATAATTGCCTCCAACTTGGCAGTGGGACTCACACAAAAATTCAAAAATAAGCCATTCCAGAGCATTTAGTTACAGCAAAAAAACACACAGTGAGCCAGAATAAAGTCACAAAGAGGAGGAACTTTCGCAAGCTCCACGAAAAACCTATTGACTGTTAGCTTTGTAGAGGAGTTGGTTTTCGAATTCGATTAAGGATAGCGCAAAAAAAAAAACACGTCAAAACACAAGACATCGAATTCGCATTCCAAACTTACCGGGGAGGAGGAATGCTGAGATAACAAAACATTTTTTTTTATGCCAAAGAAAGAGAAGAGAACAATTAATTAGAACTTTCACTGTCAAGAAACAATCAAACGTAGAATGTGTTGTTGTTTTTTGTTGCAAGAAAATAATATAATACATTTAGTATCGTGCTGGTTTGAGCAAAAAACAGTGGGAACGAGAAAAACTCCGACAGAGACACTGGTTTTAACAGAAGTAAGTAATTTCTTGCAAGAGAGCAGAGCTGACATAAAATCGCATTGATCACTTACCTATTTGGATTGGTCTTGGGTCTGAGTGGTGCGCCTTGCTTCAATTTCGCATTTGGATACTGCGACAAGTATGTCATCATGGATTGTTCATCAACATTTGGATTAACCAGTTCTTCGGGTTTGATTAGCTGACGAACATTGAGCCAGTCATCGGCCAGACCCATGGCTTCGGATGCGTTCTGTACTGCGTCCTTTGGATCCCACATATCCCAATCGGGGCAGAGACCCGGTGCGCAAGCATCAACCAGAGCACCGACAGCCTTTCCGGTGGTCCAGTCATTTGTGAAGTTATTAATTGGCATGTCAGGAATTCTCGTATGGATCCAGTTGAGGAGCCTGATAAAGGTAGACAGAGAGAGTGAGTGATGCGGATTGGTTTTGCGCGGGGGAGAGTCTTACCTTTGTTTTGGTGTTGCGCCCGAACCATTCATTTGGTTCTCGTCATCCCCATCCCACATGGGCATCGAAATGGAATAGTGAAGAATTAGTGTCCATATTAAGCCGAGGATTAGTTTTAATTTACAGTCTACTATATCGGATGAATCTGCAAGGAAACAAAGAGAATATATGAGTCAGTTGTCAGTTTAACAGTACACATTTTTCACTCGGATTCAGAAGCTAATGTAATCGGAAGAAGAGGAGTTTGTAAAGATTCAGAGTCCTCTTTGCTAGTTAATGTTTGAGAATGTTTGCCTTCGTTCGTTAGTCAGCATCATAACTGTTGTCCAATTGACATTACATTATGGCTCAGGACAAACGTAGGCAGATTTCGAGCCAGCCCTAGAAAGCATTTCTGCAGATTCGTTGCCTGCAATGGCCTTGCCACCAGGTACTTAGCCAAGCTTCACTTTATTGTGCCTGCTCATATGTATGACCAAAGGCCTCAACAATCGAATCCGAGCCTATTGGCTGGAGAAGGAGAGATAGACCGAACCTCCGGTTTAAAGACCAAGTTATCGTTATGTTTCATTATTCACATAAGCTGATGGCTGATGGATGGTCGTGTTAACTGTAGTGGTATGACTAATTCACGAACAAACAAAAGCATATAGTCCGCCTCTATGATTTCTGACGTGGATGTTGTTTCTTAAATATTTTCCACCTTCCAGGTTCTTGACAAATGATTTCAGACTAATCATATGTTCATGTGACGGTAAGGAGATAAGTCACCTTCATCGAAGACACTCGGAGAGTCTAATTGATCTCAAAAGTGGGTATTGGATAATTGTGGATAGGGAAAGCCGTGTGAAGTGCAACTAGAGAGAACATATGTATGTAAGCTTGTCTCGACATCACCTCCTAGTCTGCGGGGTTGGACTCTTTTGCGTCTGTTAATTGAAGCCGCGTGCCTTCGACTACATTCTTAAACCTAAACACATCTATACGTGTCGTCCGTCATAGAGTCCTAGACAAATTCAAACACATCCTTCCGCCTCCTCTACTCTTAACAACTATCAACAACAAATTCTTATCTTTTAATTCTCTTTTAATTTGCAAGGTTTAACGTTTGTAACACAAATTAAATTCAAATGTCTCAGGCAACAATCCTCAGCGTTAACTATTCGCTTATTATTTGCGTCTTGAACCTCATTGCAGTAGATTCCCGTTCGATGTGGATCCCAGTTCTTGCATTCTAGTAGTTTCCTCAGTCGACTGCCTTTTTACTTCAAAGATCAAAGTCTTCCGGTCGGCATAGAAATGTTACAAGTATACGGCAGTCGGGTCAACCAACGTCTCGATTTGTACACATACCTTACGCGAGTTAACCGAACCCAATTCATTGAATTCCATGTTTCCATGCAGTTCTTGAGTTCCGGCGGTCTGACATTCTGACATGGCGTCGCGTGTTGTCTGCAGATTCGTGGTGGTAGCTTATTTGCTGCCTCATTCATCATTCCGCGTCTCCGTCTAGCCTACCATACGACCGCTACCCATTCAATTAGAAAACAAAATTCTTCTTACCGACCAACGATGTGTTATTACATCTTCCCATCCTTCTAATTGTGCCCCACATAAGGAACGTGGGAAACTCATTAATATGCAGTACGCTTCGTTAGGCACACCTCCGCCCCTTCAGGTGTGGATTACCACCGCCCTTGTCGGATGTTTACTCTCCGGTGTCACGGTCTATAAAATCAGTCAGCACAGTCCCATCCGATGCACGATGCCTTTATAAATAAATCTTTACTCTAAACAAATACTAGCGGATCCGCACACGCATACCCGTGCATGGAGCTTCGTATCACAATCTCTTTGGCGGTGTATTTTAATGCTACATTGCAAGTGCAGAATGCCCTGCACTCCAGACGGGTGCCACAGAAGTCTCGGAATCAAATAAATTACACGCACCTACCTATAAATAGATGATCACTTTCACTAGCCCATTCGAAGCGACCGCGGAGTGAGCTGTCGCAGCAGTATCTGCGATTGTGCAATCAGTTCTCCGACAAAAGTTAGATGGATGGTCCGCCTTGAATAGGGCTATTTGTGCGCACAAATCTAATTACCGCTATCTGCGTTGGGAACGACCGGGTTCGATGAGCGGAAGAGGCATTGTGCGCGAGAATAGGGCGCCACAAGCGGTACTCTCTAAATAGACTAGATAGACAACCAACGAGTGGAATATTGCACGCAATTAATCTTGTGAAGACTTACTGCGACTTAAGGGAGCGGTCGTCCGCGGCTGCGAACACATTAGATGGATCCGCTTGAGGGGAGTTATCAGCATCGATGATGGGAGTGGAGTAGGACATGACCTACGAGGGAAGTGATATCATGGGCAATCGACTGCGACAATGATGAGTGTGTTCACGTCTGCGGGTCTACTTGGACACGGTGCGAGGTTTTAATTGCCACACTGACTTGTGCCCGACCTCTCACCCCGTGTGCGAATGAGAGTCATTAAGAGACTTGATCTGCTCAAAAATGACGACACTTCTGTAAGCTTCTTCACATGGAGTCAATTGTGTGCTGTGTGAAATTAAATGAACTGCCGAAGCTTATATCAAGCTCGTGATGTGTGCTGAAATTGGTTAGCATTTATTAAATAAAAATTCCATTCGCAGGGCAGTACGGACGATAGTCTGTAGATAACAGAAATCATATGTGTGACAATGGGAAACAAGGCAATTCTCCAACCAACTCGATCTTCGTCTTTCCGGAGAACTCTCAGATTACTGCAGCCGAGATAATTCGTGTCGGGTACCTGCACATAGAGACCAGTCCAGGCCTGGCCGCGCAACAAAATACTACTCGCTACTTGTAAGCTTTTGCTACGAACTAACCAACACAAGATATCTGGCAAGTCACGCCAATCCCAGAACTGATAAGATCCAGACAAGAGCCTGATCGCTCTAAACAGATATTCTCTCTATGAATAGATATAAGTCATATTGTTAGTGTACACTGCGTCTTGGATGTTTGCAACCCTTCCTCTTCTCAGCTCTGATGTCTCCCAGATACTCATTCCTTTCTGCACACATTTTCAACGACTCAAGTGACTTATGTGAGCTACGCGCCGCTTACTCTTACTCTGCTTCTGAGGATCGCCGAATGGCTCCCATTGGTTAGGCCTAAGTGCACTCCAGCAGACATCTAAAGCCGCGTAACTACAGAAAAAAGGTGGCGCTTTTTTCAGACAGTTGCACTCTTGGAAAAAATGAAAACACTCGTGTTCCGTGTTCTACTGTTCTCTCACGAAAAGCGAGTTCTGAGAAGCTTTTCTCAGACAGTTGGAAAAAATGTGGCTCTAAAGTCCGAGGTGGATGTCCCATAGAAAACACTCGTGTTCCGCGTTCTACTGTTCTCTCGCGAAAAGCGAGTTCTGAGAAGTTTTCTCAGTCAGTTTCACTCTTGGAAAAAAATGTGGCGCTTAAGTCCTTCGACAGAAATAACTCGTGTTCCGCGTTCTACTGTTCTCTCTCGAAGAGCGAGACCTGGGAAGCTTATTGCAGACACTTTCACTCTTGGACCGGGAAATACGAAAGGTGATCGTCCGTCCTTCGTTTCGTCGACGCATTTTTCCATGTCGTCACGTCGCGGCGATGTCCATGTCATCTGCGTAACCCAACAGTTGGACTGACTTGTAGAAGATAGTGCATTCCGTTTACAGCTGCCTCCGCACTCATCATCTTCGACATCTCATCTCCTTGCCCTAATCCGGTGCAGGTTCTCGAACAGCTCAGCAAGCAGAGCGAGGAAAACAATGAACAAGACAACGAAAAAAACAACTTACAACAACTAACCACATTTCCATATTTACGACATAAAAACAAGTTATTGCCTTCAGTCTAGACTGCCCACAAAGAATCACCTACAAACATGGCTTCCTGGCAGTAACAGAAAAAAGAAACCTCATAAATCACAAATCTAATTCCCATTTAGTTCAATCTATTCCAATCAGGGGCACAAAAAAGATGGGCTTTTACCATCGAAATGATGGCCTTCAATTCAAATCCCAGTCTTACCGCCGAGTTAAGTAAAAAAGTAGATTACGTATTCTTTCGCGAATGTTTGAAGTTTGAACTATTTTTAGACCGATAAGTATGAATGACGTTTGCCCACACAAACTCTTCTGGAAGTACACGCTGCGGTTTTGACTGAGCGCAAAGCGGTTGCCAAGCTTATCACGACGTTTTTATAACAGCAAAAGAGAACAGATAAAAAAAACCTCAAAATTTAATTAGAAAGTAAAATTTTGCGTGACCACAGAGAATTCTGCAAATTTGTTTTTCCTGCTCTGGCTCTCGAAAGAAAAAGATAAATATTTGAAACGCCTTATCTTGTCTTATGTAATGGAAGAGAAAATATAAATTATGCCATCGCCTCAGGAAAGGAGATTATAGTTGCCTTGTGAACCGTTGAACACTCTCAATGACACAGTGACACATGTGGTTTTGTAATCTACATTTAAACATGATCAAGCAAAGTGCAAAAAGGGCGGTTCGCAGGATCAGATGAATCGGTTGATTGTTTGACAGATCACAACCGGCCCGATTTGATCTTGGACTTGAAGTATCTTTTTGTAGTTGACATTTGTGAATTGTATTAAAAATGACATTAAATTTAAATGCATTAGGGGTATTGACAGACTTATGGGCAAAAATAAAATTTAGGATTTACTATTGTTTCGACACGCAGATTATAACACCTAACATTTTTCTGAAATGGGTAAAAAAGTTAATTTCGTGGATAAACGGCTTGGGCCATTCACATGGACGCCTCTAATTTGCTAACGATTCTGCAACGGTGGTCACACATTTTACTTTTGTAAGATACTTGCTTCCGAACCCGTGGGACAACGTAACAGAAGACGCCTGCGTTTAAAGTGGCGCACCCAGGTGGAGAAGGACCTTTACCAACTTGGGGTTCGACACTGGATGCAGCTAGCCAGAGACCATGTTAGTTGGTTGAGGTCCAGGTCCACCCAGAGTCCTAACTTCAGTCAAAACCGTTTCCAACGACTTCGGGTATAACTACCAAATCTTTAGGTCCCGGCTGAGGTCGATTATAATCCCATTGAATAACATATCGCTTACAACGACGTCACTCAAGACGACATATCGATTACACCGCGGATTTTTCAATACTTTGAAATAAAATATTGGTTAAAGTTGAGACTATAAACTGTTTGCCTGCACATTCGAAAATTTCATTGCCTTTCTGTTTTGTGTTTACTATTCGTTTTAAATTTGTCTTTCTAAACAATCGTTCTGTGTGACAAGTGGGAGTGAACTTTTTTTACTCGGCTCAAAGGTTAGGTTAGGTTGGTTCGGCTCGTAAATTGTATTAGAAAATGAGTCAGAAACGAACAAATCTTTTCGATTGAAGAGAAAGCGGGCATAATTTTTAGATTGGAAGCTGGAGAGCAAAATAAAGTCTTTGCCAAAGATTATTACCTTTCAACCTCGTGTATATCCACAATTTTAAAGGGTAAGAACAAAATTCCGCGACATCTGTTACAACGACGTATCGGTTTTAACGACAAAATTTGTCAGTCCATTGAAGGTCGAACCGAGTCTTACTGTATATTACTGTGGACATGACAGTTTTCCGTGAGCTCCTTCTGTGACTCATTAAATCAACTGAGTTTTCGCGGATCGTGGATCGCAGCCAACTTCAGCTATATACACACAGAAAAAAAAGTTGGTATTTACCGTTAAGAATAGTGGAATTGAAAGAACATTCAAGAAATTTTTAAAGCACATCTGCTGGTACCGTTTCCGTTCGGAGTATTGTTTATACATTTGAAATAATTTTGTGCGATTTAGTTATTTTTTATAGAATGGAGAATAAATGAAAAGAAGTTAGTGTGGATTAGCGAAAATCATTGTAAGAATGTGAAAAGACGTTGGCCGACAGTAACTCAATTGTGATCAATCATTTTAAGTCAACAGGTATTCATACATCTAAGCCTCGTTGCAGTCGAACAACGAAGCTGTCTTCTCGAGAGAAAGGCGAGCTTTAATAAGGCAAGTGAAGGCAAATCCTAGTCTAACGGCATCACAGTTATAAAGAAAGCAGGGTATTACGGTAGAGTACCGTAAAGAGAGTTAAAGTAGAGAGAGGAAAAAAAACCATTAATTTCAAGAATGAATCGCTTAAAGTGCATAGCTTTTGCAAATGAATACGTAAATAAACCATCTGACTTCTGGAAAAAGGATGATATTTTCTAATGAGAGCAAATTTTGCATATTCGGCATTAAAGAACGCAAGATGGTGTGGAGAAGGCAGGACACAGCTTATGACAAGCAAAATTTGTCTTCTACTGTTCAGCACGGTGGTGGAGGTGTGATGGTGTGGGGTTGCATGGCAAGCAGAGGAATTGGAGAACTGGAGTTTATTGAGTCAACTATGGACAAATATGCTTACCACAGTATCCTGAAGACAAGTTTAAGGAAAAATGCAAGCAAACTTCAACTAGAATCTGAGTTTTGGTTCCAACAAGATAACGGTCCAAATCATACGGCCGAGATCGTTTGCCTCTGGTTGTTGTACAATGTGCCTAGACAACTCCTCCACAGTCTTCAGATTTAAGCCCCTTTAAAATCTGTGGGATTTACTTGAAAGGAGAATCCGCCAACACACAATAACAAACAAAACAGTGATATAAGCTGTGTTTTTGGACGAATGGGGAAAAAGACACATCTTAACTAGTAAGCGTTATGCAAAGACGATTGCAAGAAGTTTTAAAAATACGAGTATATCCTATGAGCTACTATAGGGTAAAGTATTAGTTTTTCCTTCAATATTAACATTGAATTGCAAGTGAACGCAGACTTTTTCTACCCCTCTTTTAGTTGGTTGAGTGAAAAAAGTTCCGTTAACTGGACGGATGTTCATGTGACTTGAACAAAATTTGTGGTATATGTTGGCCTTGATGTTGTTTCTATGTGCGGATCATGAACAATCAACCACTTGCATTAATAGGTGAACGGAGACTTTTTCGGCTATGTGTAAGTCCTGGATCGTTCAGCTTTCTTTCTCTTTATAAACCCGTGCGGTCAACACCAAGGAACAATAATTCTAATCATTGTTTTGTTCTGCATATTGCGGCTCTCGGATTTGGATGCTTCCATTGCCAGTGCAATTTCAATCGTTTATAAGGTGACAGAAGCGAAAGAATTTACGTTCTTCTTGGGTGCTTCTTGTGTTAAACTTGGCATTAGCTAACACTTTTGCAATTTGAATTTCATTAACTGTACCTGCTCGGGCGCCAATTATTACACAATGTTTATTTTCGTGCAAAAACTATTTTTTATTTAGTTTGGATTACAAATTTATGTACAAGCTGGATGTCGGATATGAACTGCCTGCGGCTTGGTTTTTAGGTGCTCGTCTTCGCGAACACGTACATCATTCTGTTGCATCCAAGACTTGCATCGGACTATTTACATTTTCATAAAAGTTCAATAGCTTTAAAAGATAAGGGGTGTTTGTTCTTAGAGATTTTTCAACAGTCCGTTTGATCCGTTTAACAGACTCACGGCTGAGGAACGGTTACAAATTGCTCACAACCGATTTATTAAGAATATGTTAAGTTTTATATATATTAAATTAAATTGCGATCAATGGAGGGTCTGAGACTGAGCATTTCTTTGCCTTCCATCGCTGATGGGTCCTGGGCACTCTGCTTCCAGTCATCAAGACCATGTTGTCTTGCATCCGCGATTACTTGTTTTTTTTAACGGAGGTTCGGTCTTCCTCTCCTTCTCGAACCAGAAGGCTCGGATTCGAAGACCCTCTTAGCTGGAGCGTTGTTGATGTTGTTTGGTAGATGGTGAATCTATATTTTTGTCTTCCCACCCTATAGTCTAAACTGTACAATCCTAAACTACATGTAGACCATCAATCGACTTTTATTGACATCGATGGATTTTGGCATTGTGGTACCCATGTAACCACCCATGTGTGGTTCAGTAATTAGGAGCAAATTCGTATAAGATAATGAGAGCTGAGGCAGTCGCTCATAAGGAATCACGGAGTGTGTTCATGTTTGTTAATTCGTTGTAAATATAAATAAAATGCCTTGCATATCTTGTGTTTTAATTGTAAGCCTACAGCATTATGATTGTCGATTTTGATCGATATTTGTCAATTTTCCCTTCAAATTTGATCGTTGACAAATTTGTAGTCGACGGTTTTCGTGGGACAGAAAATGTTTCGAAATATAATTCAGTGTACTTTCCCTAAGTCAAATCACGTCACGGGATACCATAATCCGTTCAAGGTGGAGAGAATTTGACTTAGAGAGAGGTTTTTGCACGGACTTGAGGGAAATGTAAGAATTTGAAATATGGAGAAAAAAATAAATTCAAGTTAGAGATAAATGCGACTTATACCACGTTTCCGCCGAATCGAAACCGCGAGGTTTAGATGAACATTTACTGAAACCTCAATAGGCCGTTCCCACCGAGGTTGAAGTGCATTCGCCCTTAATTTTCAAGTCATTCTCAATGTATAAGTGCCCGCCAAAGCAAACGTCACTCGCTCTCAATTTTTAAATGGCCCCCAGAACAGGAAATAACAGTGTGAAAACACCAGCAGTAGATAGAAAGAGATAGAATGAGAAAATGATCATCAAAATAAACTTCATCAGTTCACTCTGTAGGCTTGTTCTGTTTGACAACTTCTCATGGACGGATGGATTCAACGAGCCTGCAACGAGTTTTATCCGCATCCGTGAGGTTTGCCGACCCTGAAAATGTATGGCGGAACCTGGTGGGTTCGGAGAAAATTTATGAAACCTCGCGGTTTCGTTCAGTGGAAACGTGGTATTACGGAGAGTTCGACTTACGGACAGTCCACTGTATTTCATTCGAGTATTTGCACACAAGATTTGTTTCGATACGCACACAAGGGATTGATAACATTGATTGTACCGATGAAGCCCACATATGTCCTTATAACTCTTTGACCCTCACACTATCTCTCTATCCAATATTCGATTCTCACGTTTGTGTTAAAACGAATTAAGAAATTCTTTCTATCATAATGGAAAAAATAAAGCAAATACAGGAAGAATTTCTCACAGAGGCTTATGCACGCATATGTTCATTATGGCCATTCATGTGTTTTGTGTAAACATAACGAAACACTTCGTTCAAATTTGCCACAAGAGCACGCACGCTCATTCTTACTAGTTGGTTTTGTCTGTAAAAATTAACGAAACTTAACGGTTATTATGTTCGCAGATTATAATATCTGTGCATTTGATCGATTGGTGCAACGTACGTTTATTTTTATCTTCAGCAGGTGATCACGTGAGAAGATTGAGTATAGGACCGTAGAGAAAGAGGACGAGCAGGAAACTATCTGCGAATACCGGGAAGTTTGTCATCGGTCGCATAATTAATGTCAACAAGTAGATCCATAACAGATTCATAATAACGATTACGAAAACGTCTTCGCAGAAGTAGGACATATAAAAGAAATCATACGATGTAAAATGTCACAGATCACATGTGTACACGTGCTATTGATCACCGTTTCCTGGGAAATCAAACACATAAATAGTTTAGGCGTATTCAGACTAATGTTCCTAATCATACCCAACAAACGATCAAAACATCGAGTTGATTGCGCACAGTTTTCTATTTTCTACACCGACAGAGAGATGTTAGCTCCCATTTAAGGTGTGAGGAAATGATTCCAAAGACAAGCATGTAAATCATCCAATTAAGTTGCCAGGAATCGCTAAAAATTGATTGCTATTTACCGCCTCGTTCGTTTCGATTTAGAATATTCGAAATGAGTTCAGTAGCCCAGCGACGCATTTGGAAGTCGCCGTATAAGCCGCGCAGTAAGATTCGTTCGTCACGAATTTATTCTTTTCTGAATTATGAACTCGAACAAATCTGATAATTTATTACGCAGTCCAGCACCGGCTTAGATCAACCCCATGCATCCCAGGGGAATGCCTGTTGCTCTCACAACTCGGTGTGTTGTGTATCTATTGAGTCCAAATTTGAATATCACTTCTTGGCGATTTCCGTTCACAACTTTTGGCCCGTCTCTGTGGGATCCCCGCATCTGAAATGTATTCACCTTTCTAAATGAGGATTGGGAACCGCCTTAAGAGCACATACACACTGCTACGAGATGTGAACCGGTCTAATGAATTCCCTTATGTGATCCTACCGGTATTTGTTTACCGTAAATTGGAGGCGCTGCCGGGGAATGAGATACGAAAACATCTTCACATCCCATAATCTTCTCCACTTCTCATCTCTGCATATCGAACACAAACAACATCAACAGCTGAAGAATTTTTGCATGCAAACAGCTTCCACACCCGCTCGCATATTCGTGTCGCCAAGCACAGGCAGTGAAGCAGTCAAGCCGCAGCCGAGCAACCTCGAGAAGAAGTTCAAGTTTAAAGTTAAGCTTCCAGTCAAACACACTCACAGCAAGAGCGAGAGAGCTCAGATCGGGCCAACGTGAAGGCAGAAGACTTAATGACGTAAATTCCAGTGCCACGATCACGGGACTATCAGTTCGGCTCGAGTATATGCTTAAGATATTATGAACCCGTTTCACGCCGAAGCAATCAAATAGTCGGCACTGGCCGTGGTTTGTGGCCGCTCGACGTCTTGGCCGTGGATAGGTGAGCGTTAGTCCGTGCTCTGTTTGGGACTAGAGCTTGACGCCGTTGCTACCGCAGGTGATTAAGATGGAGCGATGGTGGTGGCATCTAGCATCCGCACATGACAACCGGTTGAACAATAATGAACTCTTCTCCGCTGCATGGCGAACAGAACTGCGACGAGAATTTAATTGTCCATCTCGCCATAAGTTGTGTATCTCTCGGATGTATCGTAATTGTGAAATACTACATTTTACTGCGGCGATGCGCTACGATCTTCGGGGCAAAGGGAAAGCGCTGAGCATGTAAGAAGAGATCTCCGTTTGGGTTTTGTATAACCTGTCACTCCTCCCCCTACAGAAATGCATAGAAAATGTCTCTGATGCTCTGAACTGTCCATCGCGGTCAATTGTTGTGTGAAGCTTTTTTTATGGTCGAACAAAGCAGGTTACTTCGGTAATTAGACGTCTAAATGGGTTAACGCTTCGACTTTACTGTAATGACCGGGGAAACTAAACGTTTCGACGTTTATCTGCATCTGCGTGTATTCATCTGCAATTGCGCGTGCCACACTTTTATGGACCGAGTTTGCAACTTGTCAGACAGTCCGTACCGGCATAAGGGTTAACGTACAGACACCACACAACAGGTGCAGACAAATAGGAGAAGATGTCCAAGATGATGGCTTGCTGCACGGTGAAGTGCCAACCGTGATAACTGTGTTAAGCTGACTTCGCATTAACATTCCATTCTGTGACACGTTCCATCTCGCTAGGCAGGTTGATGTTGGTCATGAGCGCAAATACCATCAGCTCAGTGTCGGAACAGATTATCAGTTGATTGTGGTGGTTTGGACAATCAAGTGTTGTCTATAGAATATGTGTCACATGAGAGGGAACAGATAGTCGTGTACGACAAACAACGGTAAGCCGTTCTGTTAGCTGTTGTTGCTTGCAAAGTAATCAACACGGGCAGCCGGTGAAATCTTGTTTGACAACGTTAATAAATTTGTAAAATTAAGTCGAATGGGATGCTTGGAGAGAAAGATTTTGAGCAGGAAATTTTGAGAAAGACTCCCGGGAAGGTTGACACCCCATGAGACATCAAGTTGATTCCATTGTTGTAGCTGTTTTTTTAGAATAACGAATATTCCAGGCAGTGCAGCTGTGTAAGCTACCAAATCAAGTTAAATAAACATAAGCAAGTAATCTCGAACGGTCTAAAAAGTTTTTAGAATTTAAACTTGTCATCTTCACACCCCCTTTCAAGCCTTTGCGCTTTTTACATTTCAGTGATTTTATACAGATTGTGACACAAAAACAGAGTACTAATCGGATTCACAATTGATGCCTCATTCGCTTTAACTTGCGTTCTTCAACTGTTCAGTGTTTTGTTTTTGTTTTGTGCGCAAATTTATTCAGAACTGGTCTCAGAATTTCGATTAAATAAATTGAAGCTGATACTTGACAAGTTTAAAGTTATTTAAATTAATTTGCAAGCAAACAATTTTTAGATATTTTTAAGAGGAAAAATTCTGAACTTTTTAAATATCGGTACTTATTCTGAAATCTATTGCTCTGCGTACTTATGTGCACGAATCGTCTGCAGGAAGTGCTAACAATCTTGATGATTTGCACATCACATTTTTTCCACTCGTACCAATGTATTGAACCTTGGTCTGGTTGTCATTGGCAAAGTGCGAAGACTTGCATGAATGTATGTCCAACGTACAGCCAGAGCTGCATGCGATGCAACATATAGTCCACCTGAATGCAGAAATCGGCATCGAATGCTTAATTTCAAGTTTCCACAGGAGAACGTGAAGACATTCCGAAGGTCCATTTCTCTGACTGAGAAAGAAAAATAAGCGATTGAGATTAATTCTTATTAATCACAAATTTTGAATGACAATGGGAAACTAAACCGACTTTTCTGAGTTCTTCAAATAAAGGATGTGACTACTAGCGGTGCGCCAACCCGAAAGTCTTACAAACTGAGTTAACCCGGGTTAAAATAGACATAGTCCGAGTTGTAACCCAGGTTGATGAACACGGTTTGATGATGAAATGAAAAGCGAGTTGTATTTTAACGGTAACGGGGTAACTAAGCCAATACCGGCTGTGTTGTGCAAATAGTTTCAATTTTTCTCTCTTCTCTCTTATCTCTTTTCGTATTTTCTTCATGTCCCACAAAAAAAAAAAAGAGAGAATATTATGTATACATACATGCAAAGCTCACAATACGCAAAAAGTTACTGAAATGCTGCAGCCTGCTGTGGTGGCTACGACCCGAACTAATATGAAATGAGACAAATCGATTTGTATTGTCTAATTCGATTTAAGGTTGGTTTCGGTTCGGCATCATATGCTAACACCGTGTTGTACCGTCTAAAGTTTTTTTTTATCTATTCGGTTAGTTTCATCGGTTTTGCCAATTCGGTTTGAAATAAATGTTACTCGGTTTGAGTTAATTCGGTTTTTTAACCCGGGTTGACCCACCACTAGTGACTATCTACAGAAAAACCCTTAAAAAATTGCATCAATGTGGGCGGCCATTATTTTTATTGACAGTTAGTCGGCTACGGATCGACATCGTGTATCTGTAGCTCGAAACTCTCAGTTATTCTATCCAGGGTCTCTTGGTCACAGGGCCATAATATCCGATTCGGACCCATACCGTGCTGGTGAAAAGTTTCGCTGTCAGAGTAAAGGCATAATGATCAACCCAGATCAAGAGCGGGAAAACAGAAGATACCATAGTGCACCATTTTTCTATTGATTGTTAAAGTTAACGTGTCATTGAGAAATGTTGTTATTTTTCCATGCATTCCTTGAAGACTGAATTAAATGAATTCTTTCTGTTTAACCATGGTCGGTAAATAACTCGCCGAGCCATGCAATGCCATGATCGTGCAAACCTCGTACGCTGACACAACAGACATCTTTAGTGTGTTTACTACACTAGAAGCACTGGAGACATCGCTCTCAACTGTTTACAGCAGAGCACGCAGATGACATTCACGACTGACAGAACGCAGCATGTCGTCAATAAGGGGTCTGATGGCATTCAGATAGAAACTGCTAATATAAGTTTGGCAGTGAACTAGGGGGAAATGGAATCTTGAAGGTAGTCTGCCTCGGTTCCAAAGTAAATAGTGCCAACAACAGCATGAAACGGCGGATAACTATTGCTAATCGCTGTTTATTTGGGCTCAAGACACAATTGAGTAATTGAGCAGTCTCTTGGTCTACTCCTTGTTCTCATCGAGAGAAAGTTCTAAGTGCGATCTTTGGTACTGTTTGTTTTAATGGCATCTGGAAAAAGAATCAGACACAATATGTCCGTCTTAATTTTGTCCACACTCTGAAGAGTTCCTTTGGTGCTCTATGGTCAAATACGAATCCCTTGCAATTAGTAACTCACAAATGTTACCATTGTTCGTATTTAATGAAAGCATTTCATGAGAATTATGACATATCGAAGAACTCGTCCCAGGCTGACACACTACAGCTGTCATAATTGAAATGACACATTCTCCGTTTCTCGATTCACCTTACTGTTTAGGGTTTCTTGTGGTAAGAGTGTCGTCAGTTGTAAGTGTTCTCTGTCCGTTTATGTAAAGTGTCTTCCAATAAGGACTTAAGAACTTTGACAGTTGATAGCGGCCAAATTTTTGATACTACATTTGACACATTGGCTCTCACTAATTCTGTTTTGCCAAATAGCGTTTATTAACACGTGCAAATGATAGAATTGTTTTATGAATATGGGTGTTCTGCTCGACAATCCTTCTGCGAGCTTCGCCTATTTTAGGGTCGCCATGAGATAAGACACATTTCTGGATGAATGGGTGCGTCAACCAAGAAAAACCAAACCACATGAGGTCCAAAGTGTCAAATGCATAGTAACTCTTTGGTGTACATTTTGGTCTGTCTATATTTCTTTTAGGAGGACATTGGCCAGGCGCTACAAGTCGCTGATTGCCAAGTTCTTGTAGCATGAATTGGATGATATGGACATCAACGAAATATTGTTTTAAAAT
Source organism: Eristalis intricaria (assembly GCA_964034865.1). Classification (NCBI taxonomy): domain Eukaryota; kingdom Metazoa; phylum Arthropoda; class Insecta; order Diptera; family Syrphidae; genus Eristalis; species Eristalis intricaria. The sequence continues at coordinate 127,048,052 of OZ035873.1, forward strand.
GACGCCGCTACGTGCCACACAGCTCATGTCAAATTGCAAATTCTCCACGAGCGATTCAAGGAGATGATATGAACTGGCCACCGAAAATGTGATTTGTTCGTGTTAGAATTTTTGTTGTGGGATTCCTCAAGTCTATGCACTCACACACAAACCTCAGCGGTCCTCAGAGTCTGTCTACACAAGTCGGTCTGATTTATGCGCCGGACATTTCGGATTAGCCCCATCCAGAGAAACCGTGACGTCAAGACCGTGTATGTTTAATCAACTGCATTGTTTGATTTTGTTTTGTTCATTCCAAGTATTCATCACAAAAACGGGGTCAAGTGGTACCTCAACTGGCTTGCTTTGCGAAACTGGAAACAGCTTGCGAAAGATCAGGTCGGCTGGAGAGGCATGTTGGTTTAGGCCCAGATCCACCTGGACATCATCATATAATTACATACAAACATTAATACCGAAATACAATGGAATAGACTTAAAAAGTTCCATAAATGTCAGTCGCAAGAAAAGTTATTTTATTGATGACGTTCATTTCTTCTTCTTTTTAGGCAGCAAATAAAAGTTATTCACAAAAGGATGAACATAAATTGCATATCGGGAACAATGCTTTTTCCAAGTCCATCGAACAGATTCAATTTTAAGTAATCGTCTAGCACCACCAAATTTGCAAGTCACATGCGATAAACAAAAAAAAACTGATTGAAATCTACAAAACAACAAAAAAAAAATTGAACTCAGTTCTGGTCTCTCGATTCCAGTCCGTTGCATCATTCAAGGTCAATGGCTAGACACAGTCAATCAGCTTAACCAGATTGAGTGTATTCAATTTCATTTCACTCTCTAAATTCCTTGGCATTTAAATATTATTCAATCCATACGCATGCCGATCCATCAAGACAATTCTCAATTTTCCCCAAATTAATAGTCAGCTCAAGTCAGCGGTGCGTAACTCCATAAAGTGGCGAAAATATTCCATGAAACACATGTGAACATTAAAAGGAACAATATTCGTCGCACAAAATTATTCCACTCATGCATACGTTTAATTTGTCACAGAACAACCTTGAAGAAGTGTCAAGCCACAATTAAAATAGAGTACGATTCGCTACGTCGCTCGAGTTGGATATATAAATACAAAACTCCACCATCAACCGGCCGGCAAATATTTTGTTTTGCTTGGCAAAACAACACATCCACTGTCTAGTTGAACCGAGTGTATTTGGTGTGGCCGGTCACAACCGCGTCAGCACAACTCGCCAAGCATTTCTCAATCCTCCTCTCTGGGTCGTTAAGCGTTAAGTCGCTGTGGTGTTTTCTCTCTTCACCATCTCTTCTTTCTCATTTTTGGCATTTACATTCGCACACAAACTCAGGCTAAGCAATTAAATTCTATTGAAATGCGGAATTTAACAAGATGATGTCATACCGTACTGCTGTCACACTGACATTTGTTTCTGTGTTCAAATTCTAACGATCAATTCACTGCCGACGGCTTCAAGACGTATCTCTGACCGGGGTAATTAAGACTCTAGCGCCGCGGAGAAGTGAACGAAAAAGTGAAAAAAAAGGAACACGTGAAGTTGCTATTAATTCATGGGTCCCTGAGTCTGAGCTTGATTGCCTCCATATACGGCAACTGACGTCATTGTCTAAGCTCGCTACACATACGAATTGAATGGTTGGCTTCTATAATGGATTCGAAAATAATCCGACTGAGGAAACAAAGCTAACACAACATCCCGCTTCGATGCGATGATGTAGCATATATACCTGCAGCCATGTACAAATGACGTGACGCCTTTGAAACCCTGGAAGCTAAATATAACCACATTGCAGGTAGAATTCTGAACAGTCCCCGATGGAGATAGACACGATTATTTATTACAAGCGTGCTCTTTTGGCGGCCGACAATCCGAGGTTCTCTGTGGTGACTTCACATCGAGTCCAGATTAGGGTCAACACCTATGATCGCTGGCTAGTGAACGATTCTAGATTACACTCCGAAATGCTGGTGAATCAGTGAACTAGACGCACACAGTGAAAGTCCAGATGAGCTATTTTTAAACGTTTACGTGAGGGCGCCGATAAGACACTGTGTTGACGGATATTTAAGGCGATTCACTAATCGTCGTTATCAGTCGCTTTGTGGAAAGGTGTTGCCAAACAGACTTTAGCTCTTCGAAGTGAGTCATTTGTCGGGGTTAGCTATGAGTGGTGTTTGCAATCTGTTGAGCGCCAATCCGTTCGTGATGACAGATTATGAGCCCATGAATAAATTGTCAACTTCACCGGTGTTCGAAGAAAAGGTGATGGCTGATATTGAGAGAGTCAATACTCAAGTTCCACACGAATTTCTTTCGCCTGATCGAGATAGGTCGGTTCGAGGGAGTGGCAGCTTCAATTAGATTTGTTGTCTGTGGATCTGGTAATATACATGGGAGTGGCTCAATTGAAATTTAGCATTCAGTTTAATAAAAAAAAAACAAGAAGAGTTATTCACTGTTCAAGAAAGTGGATTTCTTGAACACATTCATGTGGAATGTATGTAGATCTTTGTTTTGACAGAAATTGCTAAACTTGAACTTTCGAATTTATTTTTATACTGATTAACATTCCCTGAGGCTTGTTTCAAAAGTTATTGCAACGACTTTGACTGCGTGTGCACGAGTATATTGTTCGTTGATCTACTAGGCATCGATGTCGCATCACCTCTGCATCACGCTCAGAAACGCAAATCTTGGCATCACTGCTAACGACCAACTTTCATTTAAGCGTGATCTCGCGCGTCAGATGTGTAAAAACTACTCAGCATCGTTAAATTTCCTGATCGGTTGTTAATAGTTTCTGATAGTGATGATAGGAAATGCGGAAATTGCAAACATGTTTGCAGAAAGTGTTGGATAAGATAAAAGAACATTTTAAATTAAGGTGGATTTCGGAATTTCTCTTCTTTTAATTTTCACTATCACTTTACGAGTCTGCCTTAAGCGCTTTCTTCTTGCTCCATAGTTCTTCTTCTATTTCTAGTGGGGCGACAGTCCGGGATGGACCTGGCCTCAACAAACAAGCCTCTCTAACGAGAAAGACCTCTGGCTATTTCCCTCCAGTGTCACACGCCAAGTTGGTTTAGATCCTTCTCCACCTTGAAGTTGTTCACTTCCCCGAAGTTATATCCGACAGTTGTGAAGCTCTCTACAAGGCTTCCATGTGGTATGTCCTTTCTTGAGGACAGTATATATTTCGTTTTGCCCTCGTTCACCGTCAGACCTTTTTTAGCCGCTTTCGTCTCAATGCAAGCAAACGCCTCATTTACGGCTAACTCTGTTCTGCCAATCACGTCCATGTCATCCGCGTGTGCTAACAGTTGAGACTTCTGGAAGATCGTGCCTCTACTGGTGGCGTGTGAGTCTGGCACGATATTCTTCAGGATAATTGATGATTACAGTCAGCTATAAAAAAACGACGAGTTAGCTAGCCGAATAAGGCGAGTTGCTTTTAGTATCTAACCAAGCGGCCTTATTTCTCTTGTGATTAAGTTGCAACTACTATTTAAAAGAAACAATGATATGAGCTGAGAATCTTATAATGATGGACAGTCAGCAACAAACAGTAACACCACTGGAAGATTTCACAAGGAAGCTAATTCGGGAAGAGAGACATGGAGTCTTATACCTATTTGTGACCTGCATCAGATGTCAAGAGCATCAGAACAGCGAGCGAAGAAGGGTAAAGAAGAGATAACCTATAACAGAGATATCCAACTTCTACCTTCCTTGCCCCTTGATTTCATCTGACAGCGTTTTTTATACGCGTGTGGGCAATTCTCCCACAAAATTCACGAATCAGCTGTCATTATCGCCCTAAATTCATGAATCTGCCGCTATTTCCTACAAAATGTTTTGAATTGACGAGCGTTGTTTAAGTACAAGTGAAATACAAGGTATTACCACTACATCTTCGTTGTGGACTGGGGGTAAAAATGGCCGAAGTTGGATATCTCTATCATCCATTATCTCTGGTGCGAAGACAATGTTGGACTTATCACTGGAAAATGCTTACTATGCAACCGTGTCTACATTTATGCCATTATGCAGTGTGGAATAAACCATCCTTTAAATGGCAGCTTCCAGCGGTCGGACAAATATGTGCGGCAGCAATAGCGTCTCGATTATCGAGCTTGTCCAAAGGCTTGTTACGCAGAATAAAAACTTGACGTACTCCCAAAGAAGCAATCTAGTGGCTCGTGATGAACTCGATTTAAAGCTCCAGAGAAAACAGAGGAGTGGAGTCAAGTCGCATAATCAATTGATGAACGCTCTCAGTGAGAAGACCCTGTCGCCAAATTTCTCCTTCCCAACTTCGAACATGGCATGGGTTGATGGCGGCGGCATTTTTTTTTGGAAACACAGCTCCGGTGTGTCGAAGTTATCAAGCTCCGGCCACAAAAAGACGGTTAACATCACTCGATACCGGAGACCATTAGCGGTCTCCTTTCTCATTTCGAAAGACGATGACGCCTGTCATAAACAGCATTAAACAGTTAATCTTTGTTGATGCATTGATGCTTGTGGTCACTCCAATAACGGTAACTTTGCTTGATGACAGTGATGCAGCCAGAAATTGGCCTCGTCCGAGAAGATGAATTTTTTGCCAGACGGCAAGTCGGACCTCTGGCTAAGATGTCCTTCTCACAATTATCAACTTACGGCGTTGTCTATTGTCGTCCGACATTAATTCTTGCGTCCGATTTTTCTAGACAGTTTATTATTACTTTTTGACAACTGTCAGTGATTCGAAAGAGGTGGGCCCATAATAATTATGCCATTTGCCTTTTTTGTCGTACTGGGAATTGAACATGGACACTATAGCAAGTGCATAGGCCGCGAAGCAAATAGCTTCAGTGCCGCCACAAGTCCTCGAAGATTGTAAAAAGCACTTCGAACTGGTTCGCCTTATAACAGAACTAGGCCCAAATCCAACCAAAAAATGAGCCTTGCTTCTCGGCGATGCACAATTCACCTAATCGGCGTCGCATTGAAATTTGTGTTTTTCTTGGATACCGGCTGCTACGCTACTCACTTTTCTTCATTTAGCAGCAATCTCTGGCTGGTGTAAATGACTCTGTAATGCAGCAGTTTCCAAACTCTTTATTTGAATCACTTAACACTTTTGCTTGTAGTTTATTGGACCGCCTCGAGAACGGTAACAGTGACTAATCTGGTTTATTTGAAATCGTAACGAACAAATTCGAAGTAAAAGTGGGTCACGGAACTTCTCGTGGCAATCACAGCCACAAAACCTAATCTAGAATATTCAACGGAAACTGAAGTATGTAAAGAATTTGAGCGATTCCAAAATTTAAATTGTATGGTGACCAGAATCCATTGACATCTAACGTAATTAGCTTTAATTTCAAAAGTTAACGGCCTGTGTTGTCTGAAAGCTTAACCACAAATTCATTGAAGCATGAGGAATCTTTATAACAGCGAGACCGCCCAAGACTTATTTTTGGGTTCAAAGAAAAGCCAACACCAATTGATCTCACAGTCAGCACATATGTAGCTATTTGCCTTTGCAAACAATATGACACTCCAATAAGAGATGGTGAGTCCCGCCATATGACATCATAGCTAACATTCCATCTAACAAGCCATCTAATCATGGGCCGTTTCACTTGAACTGCGTGCTGTGTCAAATGAGTCAATCAGCCACTCAAGCGAAATCTGCGTCCAGTTCATATGAAATTCCATTCTTTCCCGTCCCGTCTTATCGCAAGTGTTCATCGTGCCATCCACCACGGGTAAAGATGATCATCGTGTGCACAGCGAGGGATCTAACTTCGGCTCTGGTTATTCTCAGAAAAATACGCGAGTTCGACTCCAGGCATTCAAATGAAGATTGGATCGCAGAACGATGTATGGCGGTCTTGTCTCGATTGAGAGTGACGCCTGCTAGGGAAAAACACACACACACACACTCAAGGGCAGCTAATGAGATCATTCACCACTTGGCACCACTTCCGGGCGGAATTTCAGTTCTATCTCACGGTTACTAGGTCTTTGCCTAGAACCAAGGCTCGGGCTATTGCAAAACGTCTCTGATAAGCTGACTCTACTAATGACTCCATTTCTGATATGGCAAACAGGGGGAACGTCATCACACCGATTAAGCTCGGTCGGCAATTGAGTAACCGTCTGAAGGTCACAGCTTGAAGGGGAGAGAAAAATCGGAATTATTTGTGCCACCCCACACATGCTGCTGCGGCGACGACAACACTCAGTCTTGAGATATCCAACGCCTGGAAATGCAATTAGGTCAGCGCGGTGTTCGTGATCGTGACCATGTGTGGGCAACCACGTGAACAATGCGCCATCATCGTCATTCTCAGCTTTCCCCCGCGTACTCTGCTTCTTGTGGTGGTGCGGATGAGCAGCAAACATCACCCAGATACAGGGCACATGGGACATCTTCTCTTTTCTCTTTCATTGGATCGTTCGTCGAAGACACACCCAACATTCCGAAACGACAATGATCATTCATTTTAGCCTCGAATCTCGTTTAGTCGTAGATAGTGGCCATGCCAGCGACGACGGCGGGTTGAGGGTAACACAAAAATTCTTTCAATCGATGTGACACGCTTCAGCGAGAGAAAAACGAATGAAACTTCACAAAAGGAGTAGTTAAAGTGGTTTCTTTCTGTTTCTCTTCTGGAAGAGGAACGAATCGGCCTGTTTACCGGACATAACCGGTAGACGCTCACAGATCGAGAGCATGAAGAGAAACCAGAAAGAATGAATGGCGGTGTCAAGAAACCGCGTATATGACTCCAAAAACGAAGATGAAACACGTATGAAAAAGGCTACCCATGTTCATGTCCGACAGGAGACGCTGTGAGACCAGATGCAAATGAAAGTCAATTGCTGCAGCAAGTGGAACTTGTTTGAATGTGAAGCTAATCGGTCAACCTGGGAAATTTATTGTCGATGCATTGAACAGTAGAGGATACCGGTTTAATAAATGAACCCGACATGAACTTGGAATTTAGGCTACATTTTTAACAGTAAGGCAACACATTGCCACAGGATCCACAAAGTTAGTTACAGTTTTGACAAGTTTCAAGAAAAAACAAGAGCAACTTCTGTCACTGGATAAATGTTCTGAAACTCCTAATCAGGTTAAATCATCTTCAATACATTATTATACAAAAATTATTCTGTGGATAGAATAGAAACGCAACTGACACAGGGCCTTAGGCCGATGTAACATCCTTCTGTCAAAAATCATCCATAGAAAAGATTTTATGATGCTCCAGAGCAGGTAATATTTTTGACATCCAAGTATATTCACCACGTAAGTGTCAAATTAACTTCTGGATAACATTTTAACGCAATTGACACACGGCCACGCGGAGTGAGTGAATTCGCATTGCAAATGTCAAAAAGATCATTAAGTAAATTTGACAGCGGGTGGATGGTAATCTATTGGCTACTCTCAGAGAAATAAGAGTGCTCAACGACCTCGCGGAATGAGCAACACTTTTAGCACCCGCGTTAATGGATAATCATGCCATGCTCGAGGAGAATAACAGCAGTTTGTCTTTATCATCGGCTTCAGATTCTTCTTAGCATCTAATTATGACATCACACTGTCTTGCATAGAAGAAGATTGTAATCTGTAATCATTCCCAAGGTGAAACGCACCAAAGCCTTAGTTTATACGGCAGCGCTTTATTTCTCGGCCCCACAGTGTTGCCCACTCTGCGGCTTTTCCATTTAAATATCCACTCGTTCGATGAATTTCTCCACTCCACCGACAGATGATGGAAGAATGCGGTTTCCATAGAAGGACTCCGCTGATACCGATCCATCTACTACATTTCAATGCAAAACTTGTGCAAGCGTCAATTTGTGCGCATGAATAGGCGACATTGTGTGTGCACACTGAGGGCATGAAACCTTCAGCAGACACCGCTGTCGCTGGTTGTGGGTATCCCATTCCCACTACGTAGGCATCTGACGCCAGAAATTATGGCCAACTGTCGTCTGTCTGATTGCATTCATGAATGAGGAAGAAATTGCATAATACTGTAGCGAGTATGTCGGCGCGACACCAACGCACACAAGGCGAGTTGAAAACAAAATGCAAAAAAAAAAAATACAACAAACCTAGGCCAATGCACTGCATGCACTGTGGAGAGGTCCGTCCGCTTCTCTGTTGCAACTCAGACTTGCCGCTAGATTGCCTAGCAATCAGTGTTCATTTGTTTTGACTACAACTGTATCCCGCATGAATTACGGTTGATTCCCTGCCCCGGAATTTGCGTTTGGACGGTCAGTAAAATTGAATTAGACGAAATCGCTGTTGCCAGGGAGGTAATAATTAGCGGCTAGTCTGTACTTATTTTTTTTTTTGGTGTCTTAACAAAATGCCCACGCCAGAGTATTGAAAGAAAATGATGTTTATTACCCATTTTAGTACAGGTTTTATTTTGCAAGGAACAGACGCGTGGCGTGGGCCGGCCTAATGGTGAATGTAGGGAGTTATAGTAAAGTGAACCGGTTGGCGGTTATAGGCGGTTAACATAATCGTATTTAGATGTGGAAGTGGAATGTTGTTTTCGGCGGAAATGAAAATGTTAAGTGGACCTGTACTTCGGGGAGGGGAGTAATGTGCTCTGTTGGTGATGGCAATAAACCTTAGTGAATTCAATAAGTCAGCACAGTCATCACATCATCACTTGATGCTTTAAACCCTGGCCGCCCAGTTTTAGTCAGTAAGACCAAGCCCGTTTCGGACTGCAGTGACTCCCATCGAAAGAAAAACAAGATCGAGCTTGTATTTCTATGCAATAAACCGCTGTTAACAGAAATATTTCTCAAATGATTCACTGCAGTTCGTAGAGTCACACACATTTCTTCAAAAACTCTCGCATCATTCGGAATGAGCCTCTTGTGAGTCATTATAAATTGTGGCAATGAATTGATATCAAACAATGTGGCTCTCTCAACAAAAGCACGTCCAAAGATAAAAAGATCCGCATTGGAGGTTTATTCATTCGGAATTTTCTATTAGATACCACATTAGAGGTACGGAAACGTAGCCGTCGTCACTCCTCACATCCCCATCAGCCATATAACCAAATATTTACTGTTCATATCTAAGCTCACCCGTCTGTGGAGTACAGTGACAGTTACTGTCAATGGAGGGAAAAAGAAACTTTGAAAGTCAAACAAAATGATTACCATGCATGTAGATAAGGTGATGGCTGGGTAAACACGACTTCAGGATCAGAGTCTTCAGAGTAGTGCGCAAAAGCCATCATCGAGAGGACCCGAACGCTCGATCGACACAATTGTAAAACTCATTAATCCAACCACGTCTGTCTGTAGGTATTTCCGTACCGTCAACTTTCCTAAAGACACCCACGCACAGATCGTCTCGCCCGCCCAGTTCTGGAGTTTCATTGCAGTTGTTATCTTTTCTCTTACAACCGGCATTCCAACTATGTATCGAGAGTCTTCAATTGAAATCCATCGTATTCTGTATTCAAGAAAGTGGGTCGATCCGCAGTGCGCAAATTTGCAATTCCTTTTCAATCTTTTTTTTTTTTTTTTCCTCCGTCTTACTGTGGTTCTCTGTCAACTCTCCCCCTTTAAGGCCAACGTTACATTTCAAATAGATTCGCGTTTCTCTTTCGTTTTATGTGAGAAAACGTTAAGTATTAACGAAAACACTTTGGATACGCACACTTCCAATTGTTGTCCGTTGCCGCTGGCACCCGGCCGGATGGCAATTTAACTGAATTGACAATCTCTGATGAGACATTCTCTATTCAATACAACAATTGTATGAGTCACGGATTTGCTGCTGATGCTTTGTGTGGTAAATTCGAAGAGATAGCAAAAATTCAAAGCCGCCACACACTTTGTTTAAGCAGCTGTTGTTGTCAAGTTTGGTAGAAATGAGAACTGGCGATGACCTTAAATGGAAGTGTTGATTTGGTTAAAATTTATGGGTTTTGCTAAATTTGGCATAAATTTAATTATGACACCTCAGAGCGACTACTATCGCGAATGTTTGCTCGGGAATAACCCGTTGATTGCATAATAAGTAGAATCAATTTTAATCGTGTTGTGATTATTGGGAATCACATGGAAGGAACGAGAAACTTCTTTACAAACGCAGTCGAACCGCAGCATTTTTTAAAAAATGACGTTATTGTATGCATTTCCAATTCGTAGTGAATTTTAAGTGACATTTAATCGGTTTGGTAAAAATGACACTTTGTACTCACAAATTGTCTTTGAAACTACTCGCTTTTTCTTATATTTTACAAGGATCACTTGGCAAAAGTGGTATTCTCTTAAATCTGACTTTGGGAAATATCCCTAGTTACCCATAGAATGACAAAAGGGTAACTTGGATCGTACAAGAGGGATTTATTGGTTGCAGCCCAAATGCGACGTGTCCAGAAATAGGAAGTGCTGAAATGCAAGGTGACCGGATAGAATTTTAAAAAGAACAATAAATTTTCTTACATGAATGCCATTATGTATGATATCGGACATCACTCAAATGGACGCATCGGTGTCGCTGGCAGTGCTGAAAGCGGTCGTTCCAAATTGTACTCACTCGCTTCAATATGTACGGCATTATTGCAGCAATGACGTATCGAATGTTGGTTCGTCTAAAGTGTTTGGCTTGTTATCGTAGAGTTTAGCCCCAGAGACAACAATCGAGTGGCATAATCATGATCGCTGCGGTCTATTAGTGAACTCTCGGTTTGAAATGACCCTGTAGCTTTGCGTCGCTCGAATGACTTGTTGGACTTAGAACCACAGCTCGGATATACCAACGTTCTCAAGCTCAGGCCACGGGAAGCCGGTCCACATCGAATACGAGGTCTTCCTCATTTTGAAAAAAATAAGGGCCGATGATGCCGTCATGCCATAAAACAGTCAATCTTTTTGTGGATTCAGAGATGTATGCCTGAACACTTGTGGATTGTGTTTGCTATAATAATATTCCCACCTTAAAATTCCAATCATGTGATCAGAAATGAAGTATTACAGGGATAACCGACTTCACAGCTGATTGCCCCCTAGTTCATCGACGAATTTGAGTGACTTTTTGACGGATATTCATGAAAATAAACGAAATAACGTGAATGCCGTCGTCTGATTGGTCAATTTGGCTTAAGAACACGTTATAAAAAACAGTTGTCAAAAAAAGGGCAAGAGAGGTAGACGTCTCTGTCATACTTCATTTCTGCATGTGATTTACGAATTGCGAACTTGGCAAACTCTGACCCTTCATTCATATGGGTTTTTCTCATTCGCAAAGAGCTTTGTGTACAATTTGCGAAAACGGATACTTCATCGCGAATTTTTTGGTCATGAATTTGTGGATCGCATTTGGCTCTCAGCTTGACAGTTCGCAAATAGAATGATGGATTCGTAGAGAAACAATTAAAAATAGTTAATAAGTATGCTTTAACTAAGACTTAAAAGAAGAGAGAAAGTTCGCATTCTCATTTCGTGGCTCATATAAATTGCACTTTAGCAAGCGTGAAACGGTACAAGATGGCAAACCGTACTGAATGTGTTGATAGCTGAATGTCAGTGCTAACTGTGACAGCTGCTGAAACATGACAGTTGAAAAAGCTAGGGATAGATTGTATTTGTTTTCAGAAATAAACGAGTGCCTTTTCTCTTGCGAGATGTATTCGATGAACACTCAGTTTATGTGTAACAGTGCTGGCGAGAGTTGAGAGTTACCTCATTTTCGATCCTTTGGATGTTGCAAAGGAATTAGAGAAGTTGTAGTTACTATAATTCAAAGTAATTTAATGTGTGGTCTGAATTACTTTCCATCGGGTACAGACCGATGCATGTTTTCAAATGTCGGCTGAGCCTAACGTGAAACTTTGCCTAAATAAATCGCACAATGTGCCGAATAATTTTACAGCCGAATGTCATTGGTAACTTTGACGGCTGTTGAAACATAACAATTGGAAAATACTTGGCTGTCTGGTCACCCTTTATAAGACCTCATTACAACTCCTTGTGCACCTAAAGACTCCCTGATCTAGACAAAAGAATGTACCTTCCGGCAGAGCTACTGGAGCTACTGGACAACGAGTATGAAATCGTTGCGAGTCGTCAGTTGCTGTGTAGCTGAATAGACAATCCGATAGAATCCAAGCCTTGAAGACCAATCTCCTAAAACTCCTTGTTATTACGCAGTGTCGACTTTGTTTAAGGCTACCATGGAGCAGTTTCTAGTTCGAAGGGTACCTCGACATCCCTCATATTTTCTGATGTTGTAGAAGCTATGCTCAGGTCCCCTTCGGACTATTGCGAGGGAGTTAAAATGTTGCCATTCAATCTCAGTTGAATAAAATGTCTAATTAGGCGCAAGTACCTTGCATATATATACATACATATTGCCAGACGAATGGACTTCAAATACCCATCATTAAATAACTATTAACTTCCACCTAATGGCAGATTGAAAACTAAGAAAATGTTTAAATTCTCAGGGGAATCATTAGAAATTCACATCACGATGTGAAACTGAAATGTCACAAATCCCCTTGACAACAATAAGACCTTCAGTGTAGATCCATATTTCCGCCCTAAAAATCAACCAACAAACCTACAAAATCAAACACTGGCACATGTACTACCTAACCTTTCAGTGAACGTGTTTAATCGACTCGATCCCAATCAATCTTTGCCGCATTCAGCGGCGTTCACCGCCCTTTCCATACAACCACTGGTGGTACTCGTACTGGTAGTGAGTGACCATTACTTCATCGCTCTGAAATAATTGAATCGATTTTTATTTCTCAGCAAAACCACCAACTGTTTCAAATTCATATTCCTCAAGCGTCAGGTAAATTCTGTTTCACAGAAGACGCCATTCAAATTCGCTCTCATCGAGGCAGCGTTTAGTTCTGCACTGTGACAGAAATTTCAATTAATCCTTACGCAACACTCTTGACATAGGCACATGAGCCCCAAAAGCCGGTTATCTGTATCTGTTTACATACGTATCTTTGATTATTTTATGCTAGCCGGTTTGGTGGATGTAGATAAATTAATTATTTTGTCTCTTGGCACAGGTAAAACGCACGAACAATTTTCCTTCATTCTTCCATCGTGCCTTTCGTCTTTGCTTCGCTTGGTCGTAAAAAACAAAAGAGCTCTAGATACATAAACATTCTTCTTTCTTTCTCGTTAATTCTTTTTTGCACAGATGTGTTTTATGTTGCTACCTTTTCGTCAAAATATAATAAAATACGCGAGAACATTTTAAATTTAAGCATAATGTCTGTTGGCTTAGTTGTTATTGTTATAAATTTTGTTATGTGTCAAGTAGATTTGGAGGAAACAAATGGTAAAAGAAACCCGGTCCAATAGCAACCAAATTCTCATTACTCTTCAAATAAAGTACAAGGTGACACTGAATTCGCTTGGTTTTTACTTGTAGAACACATCCAAATGGTGGGCTGTGCTTGTACTCGTATGTTCAAATAATTAGGATGGGATTACGTGCCTGATTGGGATAAAGTCTGGGCGTGTCCAGCGAGGCAATTGTGCATGGGAGAATGTCAAGAATGCTGGTGGCAGCTAAGGTGTGAACATGCTTCAATGTTGGCACATTAAACGTCAATGAACACCACTGTTTGATGTTTTCAATCCAATAAGGAGGGAATTTGACAGTTTTTGAGTTCAACCCGCCGGTCTGACTAAGAATAAATACGCGTCACGATAGGAGTTGACTGAAATGGTTTTTTCTTAAGAATACATGATGATTGGGCGCAATGATGTCAATTTTCAAATGATACATTACTGTCGCAACTGTTGTATATCGAACTCTATTCAAGTTTTAATGAGGAAAATCTACGAATACCTTGAGACATAAGTCATGAGAAAATCAGACACAAGTTATGGCAAAATCACACTGATTACTGTAGGCAGAGAGAACATGAAGATGTACCGTTATTTGAATGCCTAAATGTTGATAGTTTGGCCAAGATTAAATGTTTATTTGTAAAAAAAAAAGTTTAGAGTAAATAAAAAAATTTTTTTAGAGTAGAGCAGCTTTTGGCTGCTAAACTGAACCTCGAGGCTTGGATCGACTTAATTCAAAGGCTTCTCTTATTTGTCGACTGTCTCTCTGTCAAGTGGCTGAATACCTCAATTTTCCGAAGATTGTAAATACGGGGCAACTGATGATGGTCCTGTTTTAAAGCCCATTCAGTCTTTATACACAAACTATATGAACCATGTTCGGGTTAACGGTACTAAATCAACATCTTTCACAGCCGGCGATGGGCTCCACCAAGGGTGTGTCTTGTTACCTCTCCTTTTCAATGGAAATTCAAACGTGATGTTGCAGAACAGCTAAGACGAGGATTGTGAAATATTTGGAGAGTTGAGTCACCTATTTTTGCAGATGACTTATCTATCCAAACGGTACTTTGTGGTCTGTGGTCTGGGATGAAGGTTAACGTGGACAAAACCGAGGATATGGGTATTGCCAGAATGCCCTTAATGCAATCTACATGTTAGTAGAGCCCCATTGAAGAAGGTGGATAAATTTAAACAGCTCGGTGTCTTTTGCATGAGTGATGGGAGGAGTAATGCGATGAGCTCTCCTGTGGGATTACACCAACTGGACAAATTTTTGAAACAGCTCGGGAGATGTGTGGTCTGGAAGGCGGAGCTTGGTGTCTTGCTTTGAACTTAGTATCTATTCCAAACCTGACCTGTGGTCATGAAATTTGGGGATGACGAAAAGAGTCAGATCGCGACAATCAGCCGAGATGAGGTTTCTTAGTGTTGTTGTAACTTCCACAGGGTAAGAAACTCGCCAGTGAGCATAATGTTGAGCAGTTGATTTTTCAAATGGAATCGGTTATAAAGTGTGGTCCAACCATATTGCACGATGTTAATTGTGAGTCATCCCTTAACGTCAAGTTTTCGTGCCCAACTTAATTTGACATTTCTTTGTATCAGTTTTTGACAAATTCAACCATGGAGATGTACACAATTGAGCAGAGCGTTAAGATGGTTGAAGCCTTTTAAAATGGGCGTTCAAGAAAAAATGCGTTTCTTGCACTTTGTGATTTTTTTGGTCAGCATAATCGACAAAATGTGTCCACAATCGGCAGAATTCTGCGAAAATTTTACGCGTGTGAATCCACGAGTGATTATTGAAACGCCAATGCATTCACAAGGAGTGCCTGTTTGGCGCGGTTTATGGATAGGCGGCGTCATTGGGCCGTGCTTCTTAAAAAATGATGTCGGCCAAGCAGTTACTGTGAATGGTGTTCGCAACTACGAGACGATAACGGACTTCTTGTGGCCAGAAATTGAGGATATGGACGTGGACTTCCATTTTGTCACTTATCACACAGCCAACGAAACAATGGCTCTTTTGCGTGAGAAATTCAATGGCCGTGTTATCTCAAGTCGAGGCGATGTTAATTCGCCGCGACGATCATGTGATTTGACACCGTTGGACTTCTTTCTCTTTCTTTGGGGGTATTTAAAAGAAAAAGTGTACATCAGTAAGCCAAGAACAATTCAAGAGCTAAAGGATGAGATAATTCGGCACATTAACAACATTGAACCTCAATTATGTCTCAGAGTCATTGGAAATATGGACCATCGGATGGAGGTATGGCACCGAAGCCGTGGCGAGCATTTAACCCATATTTTGTTTCACACATAATTGTCATAGATCCTTCTACCATAATTAAAAATATTAAGATAATTCTCTGAAAACTTTTTGTTTTATTTACAATTATCATAGTGCGTTTTCGTTGGACCACCCTTTACTTCAATTGTTTGGACACGTTGCACGTTTGGACAGGTAGGTGACCCTTTGGCACACCCAGGACGAGGTGGTTGGACCAAGTCCAAAACTTACCCTTGGCATAACTACAGATGATTTAGAGTCGATGGCGGAGGATTGAATGACCTGTAGATGACTCGGCTGGCTATGTGGCCTTCAGAGGATCATGCGCATCACTGAATATGAGACGAGATGATGATGAACTTGGGCTTTTTTTTCCTGTTTGTCGCCGAGGAATAACCAATCTAAAATACTCACGAACTTCATTGCAAAACTCATTTATTCAAAAATCAACAGTTATTTCGTTAAGCCCGTACGACACTAGGTTAGGTTAGGTAGAGAGGGTGCTAGTGAATTTAACAGCAAATGTTAGTCCATTGTGATATCCACAGTCAGACTACTACCACTGATTGACCACTCTAGTGATAGTGCCGTTATATTGATCCCAACAGTAAAAGGGCTGGCACTTAATCAACAGCGTCAACAAGTCGTGTAAATTGAAAAAAAAATTATGACTTTTTTCATATTTTTGATGCATTAGGAAAGAAGAGCATGTCTTTTTTGGAAAGAGACAGCAAAGAATTAGACACTGTCTGTGCGCAAGGCGCATGTATGTTTGTATTATCTGTACCGTGGTCTGTATGTATTCAATAGTGAATTTGTTGTACTGGTCTAATTTCTTTTTGAGTTTAAGGAAAATAACTATAAACGTTGTGTCATACGAGCTAGCTCATCTAGTAGTTGCCAAGAATGTCTCTGTGGCTTGTTTTCACTCCTGGCCATGTATTTAAGACAATTCGGTTTGTACTACCCGCAAAGTGTCTTCACACCCTTAGACTCATAGCTTATAAGCCGGACTGGTTATGTAACTTGTAGCAGAGGCTACTGACCTCCTCTATCCCAAAAACAATAATTTACAACAGTTAATTTTTATCTAACGTCTAGATAAGCAACTTAAGACGCCGCACTTATGTAAACAAACTATCTAATCGATCAATAACTAACAGTTGTTGCAACTCCAGACATGCATCTGTTTGGATTGTCAGTGTGGAACCTCGAACCCAACTACAAGACAAAAAGTCAACAAATGTTGTCTACCACAAATTTGATAACAGTAGAGCGTGTTTTACACGGATCACCAAGAAGCACTATCAGACACGACGGACAGACGTTTATTTGTCGACATTTGTCAACCTTGTTTGCCACTCCCCTCCTTGCCGCACACAGTCCACTTTGGTATCGCCGAGTGATAACGACACCAAGTGTCATCACTCGTTACCCTTATCCATTTCGACAGAACTACTCGTATAAGTTTAAATTTTCCAAATTCTATCTGATATCTGTTAATGGCAAACACAAACTTCACACTCCGACTTGTGACAGATAGAAATAAAACAATTTAACACGAGTTAATTGTCATATTTGCCAGCAAAAATTCACAAAAGCAAATCCGGACTGGATTCTAAGGTATCACACCTGTTTTTTGTGATACAAAACAAGTACGCTTTACTTTGTCTGTGCAAGAGAACAGAAAGCCATCACTTTCGTTGATGATATCATTCGTGACTGAGGCGACGAGGGTTTGGTTAGACTTGTATTGATTAGGTTCATTTTGGATTTCGTTTGTTGTTGCTTGTAGCGGACGCAACAAGAGCGCTTTCTTAATAGGAGACCTACACGATTCTCCACCCATACATGGACGGACGTAGTCGACGAAACGATGAGAATGACAAATTGTCATGCGACTCAGGTCATTATCGCTTCGGCACTCATCCATTGTGAGGGGCCTTGATCGCTCGACAGAGTTTTTGACTGATTGTTTGGTGAACCTTGAAACGCATTTAGTTTATTATTTTAATTAAGACTTAATAAGAATATGGAAGAGAAGGAGTTTGTAGATGCATGGAATAACATTTGAGACTTAAAGGTATTTGTACTCGTAATTGTCCCACTTCTGTGGAATTTTATTGGCGAGATTCTTGGAAGACTGTCCTAAGTTTTCCATTCTGCACAGATTAGACGAGTGGACGTCAATTTTTTTCATTTACTTGGAGAGAGTTAAGAAATATCTCTCCATTTAGAAGAGCATAGTCATCTTGAACATACACTGTTTGCCAGGGTTGCTGCTATGCGACTTTAGTCGCAATTTGATCCTTTTCAGCCTTTTCAGAGACACGACTTTTTAAAAATTTCGCCATTTTGAAACTTTTTATATTTTCTTGCGACTTTTGGCGACTGTTTTATACGAGACTATTCGATGCAATAGATTCGAAGTCGGATCAGAATTAGATCCGTATTCTTTGTGGATTCTGTTGAAGATCCATATTCGAAATTAGTTTGAAAAGGAATTATTTCAAAGGATGAGCTCAATGTGATTTCTTGGGATAAGTCTAGATCTGGACACGAAGCGACCATTCTGTAATATATGTTCACAATTTTTTCCGAGCTTAGGGAACCATTTAAAGCACAAAAAACATTTGGAAAAAAAATAATTTGTCCAAGAAAATAAGAAGATGCAACTAAAAGACTGCACTACTCCTAAGCATGATGAAACGTAGAGAATGCTGAAGTCAAACAGGTATTTGTATGCTCTGAAAAAACTAATTCTTTAATTGGGTGTCGAAGCTGGTAAAGCCACAAGCAACCACATAACCACCCAGTTTCGAAAATTGCTGAACCTGTTCGTATTCTGCAAACATGTCAGTGAAGTTTAATTAGCGGATGGGGTTAGAATTCTATAACTCTTCATTTACAATTTAAGTTTGAGAAGATCTAGTTGAATGTTTTTTTCTGCTTTAGGTAACCGTGACAAGACCAAGGCGTTGAAAATTACATTCTTTTTTTGATGCTGCGTTTTTACTGCGGCTTTTTGCTCCACTTTTGCGACTTTCTCAAATTTTTCAGCGGCAACCCTGCTGTTTTCCCTCTTTCCGTTGAGAACAGTTTGAATAGTCAGCTGGAACACCTGCCTCTTTCCTCCCTCTCCCTTTCTCCCTCTCTGATTCATCTATTGAACTTTGTAGACACATCTTTGATTTCAAGGAAATTGAACAAAAGGAGTTCATTCCATAAGCTTAGCCTGTGAATGCTCAACAGTATTTAGGTATTCTGGAGATTGTTGATCAGAATTCATCGTGATGGACTAGAATACAAGGCAAGGCCAGTGTTACCCATGGAGATAGCCTTAAGAGTGTACGATAGTCTTGGAATAGAATCAAAGCTCACAAGGCTCGATCACCCGCGGTACTCGCTTGATTTACAGAGAGCGTTTCCTTTACTCAAATGAGGGTTGAACAGTACGAGTTCGCCCATCCAGGAGTGCTCGAGTAATAACCTCAAGGCTATTCCGATTACAAGTCACATTGGGACACAACTATGGAAAGTCTTTGAAATTCTGTATGAAGACGAAAGGTGTGCCTACAAATGTTCAATCGATTGTCTCCAATTGTCAGTCTCATTAGATATGGAACAGATTATAGTTTTCTTGGTAAGAAATGTAGCTTTGACCTTGCCATTCCCTGAACTAACTGTGCTACATAGGACAGTGACTGAATAAACAGACACTAGACACCAGGCAAGCTTCTAGCGGCGGTCATGCATCCTGCTCACTATAATGTTATTTTCCCACAGAACCGAAACCGCGAAGTTTGGATGAACTTTGACTAAAACCTCAACAGGCCGTTCCCGTTTGAAGTATTTTCAAATGTCATTAGCACTCAATTTTTAAATGCCCGCCAAAACAGCTGTTTCTTGACAGGCTGAAAAGAAACACGTGACACAAGAAAAGAGAAAATGAAAAAATGTCACCAAAATCAAAAAAACGTGAACTGAAATTCACGCTATAAGCCCTTTCGGTTTGACAACCTCTCACGCATTGCTGAACGCAAGGGGCCGCAATTAGGTTCCGCCGAAAACGCGAGGTTTCGATACTCCGAAAGTGTGTGGCTTATCCTGGCAGGAACATTGCAAAGAGGCTGCATAGATAAAGTGGAGATATACATAATACGACACCTCACACGTTGCTCCTGTCCGGGACTGATGTCTCGCAGTACGCAAATATGGAAGCTTGCGAGCTCACTTTTTAGGAACCCACTGCAAATAATTTTCACTCAATCCTCAACACCGGTTCTGGAAAATGGTTCAACTCTATTTTATTTAAGAGGAAGTACATCCATTTAGCCACGTCTACTCGCCTTTCTACGGAAAGTTGGCATTGTCTTTTTAGGAAATTCGAGATACATTCTCTGGGAAGGCTAGGGACTGACATTTGTCCCAAAGTGATAATATACAGTAAGTAAACATACTCCTGTCCGAAGCTTTGAAAACATTTGCAATTTTCGAGCAGTGTTCTAATTTGTTGACAGCCAAGCAGCAACCACTAAAGTTCTAAGCATCACAGTAAGCAAGCTTGACATTTTAAAATTACTTTCTTGAATCGTGTCCGAGGAAAATTGACTAAAATATTGGCGATAGTTTACGTCGAAGAGATGTTTCATGCAGTCCCTGGAAAGCTTAAAGGCTGCGGTCATAAAGAGATAACATCAAATTCGTGGAAACCTTTAAAGTTTTGAAACTTGCGGAAATTTGTCAGCACCGACATTTTTCAGCTAGATGACACACAGACAACAGGAAGAGTGACTAATCCCCTGTTTACGATCTGGTCAATCACCGTCTTGGACTACTGATCATCAGAGGGAATCATCATCGATTGGATTTCACTATCAAGCTAGGGACCAGTAATCAATGGTCGCCTTCATCGAACCGTGACTAAGTATCACTTCTCAAAACACAATTACAATTGTACAATGCAATGCACAAGTTGAGACCTCCGGAACACCTCAAAGTGATGTCATACTCGTCGATGTCGTCATGATTAGAAGGTAACTTGCATGATCTCACTGTCAGCCCACCCTTCACTAATGCAATCGCATTACTCATCATTCGTCACAAATTAACATATTTTATGGTAATTGATTCATTCACTTACCAATATTAACGATCTTGATTCCTTCATCTTCCAAAAATTTCAGCGCCACAGATACATTCTCCAATTTTTGACTGCGGAATGTTGGACGTTTGTTATACTTTGGCATACGTTTCTGTGACAAAACCTCGATCAGTGCGATCAAACGCAAACCGTCTGATAGATCTGTTTCCAGACTTGCGATCGTGCGATCAATTGTCTTCAAATGTTCATTCGCCCAGCGAGTGAATGTATTCTGTTGGATCTTCTTCCATTGAGCATCTTCGGCTAGATCACGTTCTGCCTCCATGTCTTCGTCAAAATTTTCGTCCTGCTGTTGTTGATAGTAGTCAGCACTGCTGCTCTCGATCGATTGCTATTCGGGAGGGTGGGAGGTGATAATTAGTCTCTGAGAAAATAACAATTTCACATAATCTATGCCACTTCACACGATCTTTACATCATTCACTCTCTAACTAGCTTTCAAACAAACAAATAAACACCTAAAAAAAATTGTACATGAAATGGAACAAGACGAAAGAAGAAAATAAATTTCGTTTTCCGATCACCAGAAACTGCTGAAGACACTTGTTGATTCCGGGCCACCCTCCTTTCGGTCTGGCGTTTTCTATTTCGATTTCCTTTCAAGTTCGTGCCTCTGTCACTGTCACTGTCACTTTTGACAAGCTCGCTACGTGTGGGCGGAAGAAGGAACTCTGACCAGAGGACAACAACAAACACACACACGCACCACATTCACATTCACATTCACATTCACGCACACACTTCCAAATCGAATCAAGGAACTTCAAGAACAAACCCAATCTTTTTCGATTAGATTTTGAAGACAAAAAAAAATGTTAATCCGGCTGGACAGTGGGTGACTTAAATGACATGAGCGACTCGCTCACGCACACACACACCTGTTGATAGAGATTCTGCCTCTGTTGCTGCGGCTGGTGTTGATAAAGTTGCTGCTGCTGATCGTGCACAGGATACTGATAATATCCTTGGGGTTCAAGGATCTGTTTATTCGGATTATATGCGATTGGTTGACTTAAAACAAATCCGCCACTGTTTATATTGTTATTATTATTTTGGACTAAATGCCGATCAAAAGCCGTTACATCCGTACGCGCACGCGGTCCACCTTCAACTGATTGAAAGGAATTCGGTGCTCCACCAGCCATGACGTAGCCGGTATTATCCCCACCACCGATACCACTGCTGCGTCCCGTCTTCGTCGCCCCTGCCGACGTCGTCGTCGTCGGCTTTCGAGTATACATGTTTTTTTTTGTTTTTTCTTTTGTTGTTATCTACTATGTTCTTCGTTTTTTATTGTGTGATTCGCTTTTGGTGTGGCCTTTCGATGGTGTGTATGGTGAAAATGCCAATCGGTCTCTTTCTCTCTATTCACCACACTTTGACAGCGATCGTGTATGGGAATGGATGGAGAAAATGTGACGAAAGCAATACACACTTGGCGTGTGTGACACTTGTTGATGGCTGCTCCCTCGGTGGCAACAAGCTTTTGATGTGAAAAGTTCAGAGTGGAATTTATTTCACTTTAAGCCTGATAAGACATTTTACTTTGTTAAGGTCAGTTTCTAGCCTGCAATTGGAGAAAATAATCGGTTTAGACGAGCGAAGCTTTTGAGTTCGCGATCAGTGCCTGAAAGTATGCATCGCTTTTCTTGACGGGGTGGTGAGTTTGATTTTGAATTTCGAGCGGTTTAATTGTCGGCGGTTGAATTATGTTGCAATGCTGAACGGAAATATTGGGGTTTCTCGATGAGATCATAATTTATATCGCTATTGCACGTATTCGAGAAATCCGAAGAAAAGTTTGCTGAAAATCTAAGAAACTTAATCGTGAGTGAGTCAGTTTCTGGAATTCTTGAAAAAATAAACCTTCGTCTTGGATGGAAATATAATCAGTTCTCGTATGCCCTAGATTGTGAAATATATTCCGCGTGAATAAAAAATGAAAATAATGACAAATTCTGGTTTGATAGTTTTCGCAGAAACTTAAGATTACAGGAAGCTGAATGCTTAATTTAGAACAGCGGTTAAAATATGTTGAAGAGGAAATAATTGCCTTGGGACGAGAAATGTGGCGTGCATAGTTGATGAAACGTGATTCAGCAGCCTACCACTGGGGAATACACTCTATTCCTTTCCTATGTTTGAGCTCAGTAATTAGAGGAATGTGAAAATAAACTTATTTTTGGACTCCAATTTATATTCAATTACAAATCACAAACGAGCCCTATCTCTAGAGGGAACTGGGATCTACCTTTAACGACGACCACCTGCGTTTTGCATGCTATATATGATGGAAGGACTACCGAATGGCGAAGTTTGAGAAGCTTTTTCTGTAGAACTGTAGTACTGCCAGTGCTACCAGAGATGTGAATTCGTAACTTTTGAAAATTCTTCATGCCGAAATTGAACCAATGTACCCAGTGTAGAAGTCGATGCTCACTACCGTTACACCACCATATAGATTCATGGAACTGTAATTTTTCAACTCGGTGGAAGCAGTGACTGGACGAAAATATCTAATCGAACATAGAAAATTTCTTTGAGTGGAATTTGGGCTTGTAAGAAGCTTGATCAAAATCAGCCATCAAAAGTCATCACATCCGTATCAATTATGACTTAATGATGACTACATTACTATAAGAAAAGATAACTTTGTTTAACTGAATCAACAACAGGGAGCATAGCAAATGATGATTGATTGATTCGTCATGAACAACCAGATTAGTATATATTTGGGCGAGGAGATTCTAAAACCTTGCATCGGTATCTGTAGCAAATGATGAAAACGGCACCATGGGCACCATAAATCAATCTAGGTGAGCATACAGAGATTTTCATCTGAACCGAAAATGATGCTCAATGTTGTCCATTTCGAACGCTGAAGCCAGCTTGCAGCAAGCGTAGTGAATAATATTAGACTTTTAAAGATTGCGTTGCTATGCACATGCACCTTATTTATGCCTTCAGTTAGACAGTTATGCTGAGACCTATTATGCATATACAAATATAATATTCAGCTTTCTGTTGGTCGAAGTCGTAATTGTGCTCCTGGAATAATCAAAAAGAGCAAGTAGCTATGTAGAAATGTTTCAATGATTTGCTTTTTTTTCAAATGAAAAAATGTAGTGGCTCCCCGTGGTGTAGTGGGTAAGTGCGTCGACTCCTACGCAGAGGGTGCCAGGTTCGATACCCGAATTTACCACCTTTGATAATTCACGGTGCACCTCTCATCGGGTTGCTTGTGAGCTGAAAAAACGCCAGATGACATTGTAATTCCATCTAGACCTACTCGATGTGAAGAAAAAAGTCATACTGAGACCAGCCGCTGCGGATGAATCTTTTTTTAGTGCAGGGATTTTTTCAATATAACAACGACTCTAGAAATACAGATTGTCCAAACGATGGCGATGATTTCAAGCTCACAAAGGATCGAAAAATTGTAGATCAGTGGTTTGATCGCTCAAAGAGTAAGAATTTGAATGCGCTCCTAAAATAAACCCACAATTGCCTGAAATAACATCCCCGAGTAAATAATTGACATATTCATTGCATTATGAATCCTCGATGTGTTGTAGGAATAAAAAAAATATGATACACCACTAAAGGATGGCGCACAGACTTCAGTTTGAGGACAGTTTGAGGTAGGACGTATAATTTGTAGCTCTTGTTTTCTGCAGTTTTACCAAAAACTTACTCATATGCATATAATTTGCTAACTAATCGAACTTTCTTTGTTTTCTTTGCCACAGGGATCGAGGATGGGATCACTCTAATGTTATGTTCCCACCGAACTGAAACCGCGAGGTTTAGATGAACTTTGACTAAAACATTAATAGGCCTTTCCCACCGATTTTGAAGTATTTTCAAATGTCATAAGCACTCTGCTCGCCAAAACATCTGTTTGTTGACTGGCTGAAAAGAGACATTTGACACCATAAAAGAGAGGGAAATGAGAAAATGAACAAAAGTGAACAGAAACTCAAGCTGGAGGCCCGTTCGGTTTGACAACCTTTCACGGCTGTATGATGTCTTACAGTATGCAGATCTTACGAGCTCACCTTTTAGATACTCCACTGAAAATAAGTTTCGCTCTATCCTAAAAATCGACTCTGGAAAATGGTTCAACTCTATTTGATTTAAGAGGCAGTACATCCATTCAGCCACGTCTATTCACTTTTCTATGGAAAGTTGGCCGGGTCTTTTTATAAAATTCTAGATAACTGATCTGGGAAGACCATTGATAATATACTCCAGTCCGAAGCTTTGAAAACCATTGCAATTCTTGAGCATTGTTCTAATTTGTTGACAGTCAAGACTATTAGAAGAGAATTTTCTTTGTTGCCTTTACCACAAAGATCGAGGATGGGACCAGTCCTATTTAATTTTCCCACCGCGGACCAGTCGACCAACGCAAGTGGAATATAATCTGATGTGTCGAAAATTTCATAACGTACGTTATCTCCTTCTTCCTGGAGGTAGCCACAATTAGTGTCAATAGGATAACAACTTCAAGCGGGGACTACAAATCACCGACAAGTCTATACTCATATGATTCAGACATCCAGGAAAGGGCGATAGTACGTTGGTCAAAAGATGAAATAATCTTAAAATAACTCTTCCAGAAAACACATCAATCACTCCAACGAAGGACTTAAAATATTTAAATAAACGAGAGGTGTAGTCTTAAGACTCACGCTATCCTCATCCTGGGAGCTTTTTTCCTACATTTGGTGCATCCCCTGTTACGAAGAAAGACTGGTGTTACCCAGAAGAGCAAGTAGTAAAAACCACATGAAAATTAATAAAATTTTAATTCACGCATTCCAATTAGCATGTCACAAATATTGTAAAATGATGTAAAACAATACGATGCCAATTGGAATGTGTCGGGCCCTATTGTTGAGC
Source organism: Eristalis intricaria (assembly GCA_964034865.1). NCBI lineage: Eukaryota > Metazoa > Arthropoda > Insecta > Diptera > Syrphidae > Eristalis > Eristalis intricaria. The sequence continues at coordinate 127,073,832 of OZ035873.1, forward strand.
CGTTTTCTAAGTATAGTTGTAAGCCATTGGTATAAAATAACTGACGATAGTAATCTTATCTTATCTAACCTAAGTGTGCTTGAGTGGAATTTAACATGAATTTATTGAATAGCAGCACTTCAAGTGAGAGAGGCAACAGACAAATCCGATGTACCCACCGATTTGAGGTGGATTCTCGGTATGCCTAACACATCTTGCTTCGAAATCGGTGACGACAGCACATACAAGATTCAGACACAGCAGATGGTGAATACTAGAAGACGGCAGCAGCAGCTATGTGAAGTTCCGAGGTACTGGAACGAATATGGTCGAAGGACATTTAACTAGGCAATTCCGAAACTCCCAAGCGAAACTCGCAGCCTACCGAAAAGAGATATTATTAAAAAAGTAAAAGAAATCTACCTAAATTCTTCAAATTAAAATATCAAAATGTAAACCTCAAATTCATATTTTTTAACTGTAACTTGAAATACTTTTTAATTGTTAATTGTACTGTTTCATAATTTTTTAACTGTTTTAAATACATACAATTAAAATTAATGAATTTCAACTTTTATAATTGTAAAATGCTATTGTGATTAGTCATCTGCAGGCAAGCCATTCTGGCTTTGCAGATAAACATGTGTAAGAAATGCATAAATGAGTTATAAGTAAAATTGAAAAATTGAAAATGCGCCCTTGCTCCGTTACTCCGGTTTTCGTGTGACTACAACAAAAGAAGTCAGCAAGGTTTCAGGCCCATAAAGTCAAAGTAAAGATCAAATGATTTTCTATAAAGACATACTTCTTCTACAAAAAAACAACAAGCTCAGGTAGCATAAAGAGTGTTCTATTACGTTATTAAGACTGTCTCATGCTCATAACAGTGTTACCCTTCATGTGTGTCAAAAATATGAGTGATGTGGAGATCACCTTGAGAACACATCCTCCTCAAAACAATCATCTAACGTTCGCTGTGGCGTGCGAGAAGCCTCTTCCAATTAAAAAAAAAACAACAATCAACATGCACATGATAAAGAGTCAACAATCTAATTAAGGCCCTCCCAAACAATAAACGCCACTGAGTCACCAGATAAGTTAAACATGATTATTCATCTCATAAAAGGACTCACGTTTAAAGGTCCATTAAAGTAGCTGCCATTACTACACATTCCCGCCGCATACACCACGTCTGACTCAAGATGACTTTTATAGCAGTTTTTATATGTGAGGATGCCTCAATTGAGCCACAAACGAACGACAAAAGACACGTACTCATATTTACATACACATCTTCTGTCCATTCAACTAATGTTCGTGCAGTGAAGTGGCAAACCGGTCATGAAGTGAATACATTTCGAAGATTAACCGAGACTTCATCAGAAGAACGAGCTTATCGCCGCACGCCACATTAACTTCACATTCCATGAACCGGCGTTTCGCAAAAACAATTCTATTCATGGTAAATTTGTTGTTTTTTTTTTTGGAAATTTATTTTGAAGTCTTATCACTTCGGACAGGATTACTTGTATGTGCACATTTTTGAGATAAATTTCTGTTCAAACAATCGCCACCATTCACGAATGGTTCCAAAAATACGAGCAAATTTGTTTGGCTTCGAGCGAAGGACAAATGTAATCTAACGCTGCTATTGTGCTAACTCGCTAATGGTGCATAAAAATAGGAATCGCTTTCAACAATAACTCCAATGTTCGTAGCAACGTGTGTGTTGATATTTATCCCTTGTTTCAGTGATCAATCATAATCAACCGATCAAGCAATTTCAATTTAATTAACAAATTACATTCAATTAAAACTAATGAAGAACACATGTTTCCGATAGATTTCTTCGGCCATGTTCAAGGATGCATCTTCCAATTGCAAGGAGCATTCCAAAGTGACTTGCAGCAAGCGAAATTTAAGTTTATGTTAACTTTAATTAGCTTGTCTGCGGCACGAAATGAATGCTTGGTTAAATATACATTTGAAACAATTAAAAAATAATTTGGCAGCATTCCCACTGCTCTGCACTGCACCCCATCGGCGACGAGCGAAAAATTGAATCATTGCATTTTTAGACCAACCACTCATGGCTGACAATCAATTTATACCATTTAGGGGTGGACCTTATGTACCCCAGGATTGACTGTTTACGTCCTTAAATGCAGAAATGAGTCAGTCTTATGAGTTTATCCTTGCCTCTTCGTTTCATTGTTGACAGTCAAAGGTGTGTTGACTCACGTGGGATTTGTCAATTGTTTAGAGGCTCTGCTACTCTATTTCAGGGCAGATAGTGAATGCGAGAAAACGATCGGTGCTCGAGATAAGAGCGCGTGTGATTTAGTTTGATTTGTTGGGGGTACACAAAGCTTAAGTATTCTAATAATGGAATGTGATTCAATTGAACCTCCATGATCTTGTTTGCTTTAGTTAGGATTGGATATTCAAACAGATTCATTCACAATAGTGAAAATGTGATTAGATCTTGATGACAATGTCACACAAATATTTTGTGAACCTAATGGTAGTTGGACGCAAAGATGTCACAAAGTATCACAGTGTACATTACAATTTCTTTCAGAACACCCGTGTGTACATGCCCGGCAAAAAGTAAGGATACAGCATATGTCTACGTTCTCAAAAAATAAAACTAAATTCAAAACTGGGCTTCAAAGATGAATGTATGAAATGCAGCCTTCTATAGAATTTTGTATTGTACTTAAAACAAAATATATGAGGATATCTCAAAAACTATAAGCACGGGGGTTAAAACAAAAAATGTAACGAAACGCATTTCACAAGCAAGCGCTTGTGAAACACTTTGCTTTTGAGATAGCTTCGTAACTTCTAGTTTTCGATTAGTCCACCCTAGATGCTACAATAAATTCCCACATTAGAATTTAGAAGTGGCACTATATGCTTACTTTTGTGATGATAACTAAAGTCCGCGTATGTGAGTGGTTCAGTGTATATTTATTTTCCTATATGAAGAATATTATTAGTATCATTTGACCCGCGTGGGATAAGAAGTCTTCTGACGCATGATCCACTAAAGGGGTCGCGTGGGAAAAGCGCGCACGAGAAATCCCCAGATAACCCGATCCTCCGCCATCGACTCTAATTCCAACCACCCCATCCTGGGTCTGCCAAGCGTTCGCTTTTCTGATCAAATCGCATTCACAGTCTCGGAAATCGAGATTGTAGAGACCTTCGTGCTACGTGACCAAACTAACAAAGCATAGCCCTTTCCGTACGTAGACGCATCTGCTCAATGTTCAGATCCTCGCGCACTGCTGTGTTTCTCACCCTTATCCTGGCGAGTAATTCCTCAGCTTGTATTCGCTGTCTTATTTTGTTTTCATTACTAATTAGTATTTACTATAGCCAACTACATTTGAGTTTTTATCTCGGAATCCCGTTTGGATTAAATTTTTGATGAGAACGCAGTCACTTTCATGTTGTAACCCCACTTTTGCGACTGACTATCCCCATAGCCCCATAGTAAGCCCCATATTTACATATATCATTGTTATTTTAAGAATTCTAGTTACGCACTTGAAGATAAGTGCGTGCAGAGTTACGTTCAGATTGCGCAGTGTTCCTTACATTAGGCTGCTCTTACTGTACCATTCAAAGCAAAAAAGTATTAAAAAGTTTAATTTCAAATGATTTCCTATGTTTAGCATAGCCTACATATTCTGATATGGATCAGTTCAAAAATTATCTTGTTATCTTATGCATCAAACTCCAACTGCAACATCCTATAAATGTGAAATCCTATAGCTTTGTGAAATATGCGGTAGCATACCAAATCTGTCATCTCCCAAAAACGTCGTAAGGAATTTCCGAAATTTTCCACAATTTTTGTGTCCTTCATTTCCATCAGCCGTAGAATGTGGTATATTTTATTCCCAGAACCTAGTTCATCTGGGAATTTTGGCTTTACGAATGGAAAAGTCTGAATGGCTTAATGCTTAATTCATGAGCTCGCATATAATGCAAAAATGTTTAGTTTCGGTTTAGCTTGACTACCATTTTTGTGGTATTGCTTTGAACAACATTTGTAAATTTGCACTTAATCATTTTTAGTTGATAAGAACTGATGCTGTCAACACATTTAAGAATTCTTTATGTGTGAATACATGGTGAGAATTACGCGACTCTTATGACGGAGGTATGATAGGATGTACTCATTTTAAAATTGATACAGTCAGTTCAGTAATTTGATCTTCAAATTAATGCAATCCTTTATATAATATTTAATCTACTCTGTGCATTTTTTTTTAAATTTGTTAAACTGCTAGCCTCACATGCTGCACTAAATGACGGATATAACAAAGTAGCATATAAGAAAGACAGGCTTATATGAAAGAAATTGATTAGCTCGAAGCATATCGTGATAAGATTATGTGTTAAATTTATTTCGTACAAAAAAACATTGAAAATAGAAAAAAATACAAAATAATTTAGATTTTTCTTTTTGAAGCAATATTTAGGCGTAGCATTATATGTAGTTTTAAGATATCCTCTTCAAATCCCCTATCCCTTCCTTGCCAAAATGCTCCCAGGGAGGTGCTATTGCAGTTGACTCCCTTACATCAAGTGGGTGCAGAAAGTGCAAGCAAAACAATTCGATGCACTAGTCATAAAGCTACCACTCTTAGCCATTCCGAAGGATGACATTATTAGGAATTTCAGTTTCCGAAAGAATTTTACCATTAAGCTCAGCACTGAAAAGCAGCAATACGGTAAAATGGTAAACAGATGGATCAAGAATTGATTGAATTGATGAAGGAACAGGGGTAGGAGTATTTGGACCGCGGACTATGCACTACAAATCCATGGGAAAAGGCAACAGCATCTTTCAAGCAGAGGTCTCTGCCATAGATAGATGCGCTCAAATCCATCCTGACAGGATCCATACCAACTTCGACAAAGTAATAATGTCGGATAGTCGGATAGTCATGTAGATTCCTACATCATCATATCAAAGCTTGTGTGGGAATGCCTACTAAACTCTGCTGGATGCCTGGTCATACAGGGATAGAGGACAATGAAATGATCGACTCCCTGGAAAGAAAAGGAGCATCAGAACCATTTACAGTTCCCGAACCATTCTGCACTGTGTGAGACCATGACATCAGAGTAGAATTTAGGGAACTAAAAGGAAGGAACTAGACCAAAACTTGGAAGAGATGGAAATGGTGTCAATATAACCGAAAGAGGTTCAATATAACCAAAAGAGGCAAACAAGACCAACCTCAGTATCCTAACAGGCTTCTTGACAGGACTTTGTAGACTCAGAGAGCTTTTTGTATAACTTTTCAGATTTTTGTCTTTTTAAAAAAAGAGAAATGGGCTTGAAATAAAACTTCTTTTAATATTCTGTCCCAAGTGTAGAGTCTAAGGTGTACAAAATCTGTGCCTAAAAGTTAAAACATATTAAGTCGGCTTAATTTTTTTTATCTGTTTAACGTTATTTCAAATATATTCTTCCTGCTTCATATTTTAAGATTGTCCTAAAAGGTGAGAAAAACTCGATAATGGGAAAGTTGTAACAGTCCTTAAAATAACTTTGGTGCACTTAAGATTCTTTACTGCGAAAAATGTAACGGGTTTGTTGTTCTTTGGGTGACTTAAGTTGATTTACCAAATTAATTTTGTCGACCTAAATGTTGAAACCAACGATATTAGTTTGGCAAAACAGATTTCCTAAAACATCTTAAGCCAAACAGAATTAATTTATCTACCTAAATATTCAATCTATCACAAATAATTATTTGTATTTTATTCTAAAATAATGTATAAAATGGTTTCCGATCCATCATCATTTAAAGCTTAAAATTACTCTCCTGAAAAGTGTACAAAATTGACATAGGATGTCTTACATTTTAGGCACAGAAATGTCGTCACTTTAATTGATATATTTTTATAAGAAGGTTAATTTCCTACATGGAAAGACACTGTAAAACAAAAGGTGCTTATAAAAACAAATTCTTTCCCGGCATTTTCGACTTTGTTATATCCCTCATTTGCTGTATATACATGTGTATACAAAAACCTCTTTTTTTCTTGACCAAAGATGACCCTTCAAATTGTAAGCCCTGAATTTCTTCTAAGCCCGACGTGAAGATACAGTACCCAACGAAAAATATAGTTTAAGGGAGTTCCTCAGCAGGTTTACTATAAGGTGTTACTTGTGTACATACAGTTTTGGTGCAGTTTTGAAGATATTCGAATTTTTGATCATTACCGATTTCACTTTTTCGGTCAAAACCCATTGTGAACAAATTAAAAAAATCCAGACGAGGCCTTGGAGCCTCCATTTCTTCACCAAATGAAATTGAGTTATTAATGAGAACACAGGGGCACAGAAATGTCAATGAAACCGTTTCTGCAGCGACTCGTCAAATTGGTAAACATTCAGCCGGCGCATTACTTAGTCACTAAAAAATGTAGAATAATTCCAAGGATGAAGTCACCGAAGACATCTGCACTGCATCATTCGTAGTCATGAGACTTGTTTACGGATTTCAGAACACAACTTCTAATACATTCTTTGAAATCCGAAACGCCATTGATTGAAACTATCAAAACTAATTAAAATCACTAGTTCTACAGTCAGTCATCACTCATCGCACGAGGTTCAATCACCTCGCACGCATCACACAATCCTAAAACACATCACACACAAGCACGCACACAGTTTTGTATTTCTTCGCATCAACTAAAAAAGTTGAACACCCCACCCGAACATAAGATCATTTTCAAAAAATCAACTCACTTTCGACATTTTGCCGGCGAGATCTTCACAAATACAGTCTTAGGCAAAGCACAAAAATGTTTAAAGCACAGATGCTTGATCACACAAATCCAAAACTGCAGAGTTCCGTAACGTATTGGGCGGTTGCAAGAGTTTGCAGTCTTGATGCGACAGTAGCTCACGGCTGAACACAACTGAATGGCGAACGAATTTCAATTTGCCTCCAACAGCAATGCAAAGCGGAAAAATTCGAAAAAGCAAAATTCACAATTGCGATAATATTTGTTTTCCCGTTTCGACAAAAGGCTCTGTTCGATTCGAGGCTTTGGTATGTAAGTTGTTCTGACTGTGTTTCACGGTAAGACGCTCTTAGTTCGAATGCTTCTGCGAGAGTGAGACCGTATCTTTTGGGTTTTATTGTATATGCACTCGGTTGGCGCAACCTCTACCACAGCACCTCCTTTCCCCCTTTCAGAAGGCACCCAGGCAATGTGACCCACAACCGGCAACGACGACCGATCGCCACTAAGTCGACGCGACTTAGTCATCGTGATAAAAAAAAATGAAAACAACAAATGCGAAGTAAAAAGCAAACAAAGATACGATACGAAGCGAATTTGCGACAACGCAAACAGAAATAAACGCTGCAAACGACAGGTAAACCAAATGGGCAAGTGGTCAAAACAATTTGAGTTGTAATTTATTTTAGATCGCGCGCCTAGCTATGCATCATCGATCGGAATGGACGACATCATCATCATCATCATCATCATCATCACCATCTTCGTCGTCGGCTGAAGCATCATCCACATCATCATTATCATCGCCAGCATCCAACAGCATCTTAACCAAAAATGTTTTTTGAAGGTGAACAGCAATATGTACGAGTGTACATGCTGCCCGAGCTGCCAGATGCAGACATGAGTACCGAATACATCTGAAGGACTCCCAGCGGTGCAGTATGGTGCGCAAGAATTAACGTTCCCAAGTGTGGAGGATAGAAACTTGCACTCGGAACCGAGCATACACAATACACTTGTGCATCCACTTGCGTCGGTGTCCAGAAGTGTCCGTGCACCGTCTTTTGGTGTGCCACTCTGTGTGAGCAAATTGAAGTGTGTGTGAAGTGTGACAATGTGACGAACAGAGGCACCAATGTTCACACGAAGGTGCTGTGCTGTGTTTGTGTCAAGTCTCAGCACTGGTCGAATTTTTAGAAGAGGCTTTAATGCCCTTGGATTGTAGTGAGTGGAAAATAAACGGTAGGAGAGGGCATTTTATATTCAAGCGGCACTTTTTATATGTGCAAAACGCTGAACTTAATTGTGGGTCCCAAAGCAGGCTCAATTGTGAAATGATGAGGATTCCTGGCGAGACGAGTATTCCGATTGACTTCATTGAGATCAGGCTAGAACACTTGAGCATTGATCAACGGAACGGTGACAAAGAAGACATTACGGAATGCCATCATTTATGTCGAATCGAATCACTCAACATCACTACGTCATATTGCGCCTGTGCCTCCTGTAAGTTTAATGGTGCTGGGACAAAAGTCCACAAGTCATAAGTGGACATAGTTCCATTATGGATTATAGTTTCAGGGATTTAAACTTCCCCTCCGCATGCGGCAGGTCCCGCTCTATATCCGCAGTGTTCTACCTCCTAAACGGGGTAAGATGGAGCCCCCCTCCCAAAGTAAAACAATTTATTTTGAACTATTTATTTTAGAAATATAACCTCTAAAAAGTGTAAATTAATGAGAACAAATAATTTTGTATCGGTCTACTTCTTTTCATATAATTTCCTTAGACATGTCAATTGTGGACTTATGACCCACCTATGGCTAAATGTTGTGGAATTCTGGCCCGAAATTGTATGGACTTATAACCCAGTTAAGTGGGTCATTGGTGGGATTTGTGAACTTTTGTCCCACTTAAGTCAGTCATAAGTTCATAAAATTCAATTATGCTTTCTCAACAGACTGTATTCCCTTTTGCCTTTCGAGTAAATATGTGCAAATGACATTCCATTCGGCGAATACGTGCATGATTCATGCCAAAAATAAATAAGAGTCAAGATTGTGTAAATAAATCTTTGAAAGCTGGCCATCCTTCCGCCATGCACAGTGATACCCATACGGCTACGCAACAATCATTCGTTGCTGATGTCACGCATGCTTCTGAGCTGCTATCTCAGCAGCTGCACCCTCAAGCGCCCACTCCTGCGCTACCGCCGTCTACAATTGTAAGCTATGTAATTCAGCGTGTAATCACTTCGAATTGTCTTATGATTTATTTATAAACAAATAGGGCACTCGGCCGAGTTTGCCCGCAGTGCATTCGTTTTCGCTCAATCTCAGATGTTAAACTTGAACTGCGAACGAGCGCTTTTTTCTTCGAATCTAATTTAAGTTCGTGAGACGACTATATTTAGAGGGGTCTTGGCGTCTTGAATTTGTTGCAAATTAATTATTGCGGAAGACGATCCGATCGTAGGTATGTGTGAGTCTAGCCAGATGTTTTCCGTGCCATGGCAGTAGTTGTTGTCTAGGAAAATGCACCGCGACGCGGTGTGAATAGATTTATCACCTCTGTGGTGTGCTGGTTAGAAGTCTCCAGTTGAGTAAGCCACACACATGTACACACTAAGCTGTCATCGGGCAGATTTGAAATATTACGACAGATGTCTCGTCCGAGTGGTTAGTCATTCCACAATGATTAATCCAAATATTATCTAAACGTCTAGCAGGATTAATGGCGCTTAAAAAAAAAAATTAAATTAGACTACAAAGAGATTTGGTAAACGAACTAATGGACGCATAAGTGATATGAAGACGTGTCATGGATACAGAACGCGAGGCAGATACATGGCGGTCGTCATCGGGTAAGGACAAGTTATGCAGAACAAGACAACCGGTTACGTCAAGAATTGTTGGTTGATTTCCCAATAGCTGGGATAATTAATCATTTCAGGTGTAGCAGGTATTAGTTTCAAAGATTTGTTTGACAGTTTGCGGGCTGGGGCTATTGCCAAGACTGTTTGCCAAAAACAGCGGAAGCGACCGAACGAATGATTTGCGTGGATATCGGGAGGTGAATGTTCTTTCCAACACGTGTCCTGATGTTGGTCAGAGACCGGGGAAGCATAACTCCGTCAGTGCACACTAATGACAGTTAGTTGGAGAGGCCAAGGTCAAATGAACGGAATTGCTGGTTGGCTTTCTCATCAAGATTTCTTTGCCTTTTGTGAGAACGAAGTACTCCGCAGTTTAGTACGTAATATCCGGTTTGTTAATAAAAGGAAGATGTGTGAGTCATTTTCAATGCCACATGTACAGTGTTGGCCAAAATTAAACAACAACTCAGCCTGTCCGCGACTGGTTTTGCTTCGCTTTTGTAAGTCAGTCTGTTCATGTATTTATTTTGACATAAGCCGTGTTTTTTTCATCGCTATCGATAGTGAAGTGAAGTAAGATGCAAAAAAAACCATTCGCAGTGGCTTTGATTTTTGTCTGTCAAAATATATGAAGCAAATAATTTATATGTTCGAATCGCTGGCAAAATATATGAAAACAAATCGAACTCGAATTTTTACAGGCAGTCATTTTTCACTGCCGATATTATAGGCAGTAGGATGTTGTATGTGCTTTACGTGCAAAATCCTACTTCATTATTTATAGATTTTTGAAAAAACACGGCTATAAGAAAAAATAATGCTCCTGTCATTTTCGTTACTTTTATTGATGCGGTTCTTTTTATTGACATTTTTTACAAATATTTATCACTACGTTTTTATTGCATTTCAGATGAACAGTAGGTATAAATGGATATTCGTACACATAGAGTACACAATATAGGCCAAAACCAGAAATAAATCAATACAGATACAGTCTGCGTCAAAAGTGAGTGTACAGCATAAAAATGCCTGAATTCTCAACAAAAAATGTGAAACGGGACGCCTAGAAATAATCTTAAATGCAGTTTTTTAAGGTTAGTAGTAATGTACATCAAGCGAAAAAAGGAAAGATATCTCACAAACTATAGGCACAGCTATGTAGTCATAAGCGAACAAATGAATCGAAATTCACATCTCAAAATTAAGTACAGTGTATGTAATTTCGACTATTGCAACTAATGAAAACATGACCTGTTGCAATAATCGAACAGATTTTTAAAAAACATAAAAAAACTTACGGAATGTTCTATGTATGAATAAAATATCCTGAATCCCTATTTTATAAAAAAAAAAACGAATTCATTTACATTAAATGTAAAACTCAGGAGTTGCTTTGCAGAAGATCACTTTGAAGCAGCTTTATCCGGCATATTTTGCGTTTGCATATTTTTTTTCAATGGTTAGATAATTTTGTTCTCCCCACTACAAGTTTATTGTAAAGCATTTTATTAACGTCTTCTAATTTCACTTTGGCCTGTATATCAATAACTTCCATTTCCACACTATTTTGTAGATTTTCGGAGATCCATTCAGAGATGTCATCGTTACCCATATCTTAATATCAGATCCTTCTGACAAAATTTGATGGTTCATTTAAAGCAAAGGAACACAGTCTTCTTCCTCCTAATGATTAGGAGTTCTGATAACTTTTTTCCAACGTTTAGTGATGGTAGTCTCTTGTAACTCTTTCCATGGAACAAAGGTGCAATGGTTAGTACATTAATCCCCGGATAGTTGACGCTCGCTTAATTGCGGTCCCCGTTTAACTAATCGAAAAATTAAGTGAACATAAATTTACATAACTTTTCCCGTTTAAATGAGTACTCTCTTAACTGCGCTACCCGGTTAATTGCATTAAATAAGGTTAAGTTTTCATAAAACTGCATACAAAATCTCCTGGATAATTGAACACACGCAATAAAAAATAAATTTTTGTGTTTTCAGCATAAATAAAATCAAGAAGATTTGAAAATTGTCAAATTGACATGTGCTTAGGACTTAAAAAAATCCAGAAGAGTTGCTAAGTCAATTGTCAAATTTGAATCAAAAAGTTTTGCGATTGCTGCGGTTAGACCTGCTTAATAATAACATGTTTGGATGAATAATTAGGAATGTACATATGTCAAAAATTTCACTTATTATTAGATTAATAATTATGCTTGAATCCATTTCGTGATGTCCATTTCGATATTTTACAGGCAACCATGAACAAACAAAAACACCTCAGTTTCTTTAAAGAAAAAGTTGCGAAATTGTTGAAGCTACGGAAAACAATTAAAGTGGATTGTGTGCCATATATGGCTGCTGCAGGTCGACGCTGAATCGGATTATACGGAATCAAGATACCATTCTTGAAAAGTCGAAGATTTGTAATCTGTCAAGCAAACGATTCAGGAGTGGAGCTTTTCCCCAAGGGGACAGAGCTATTACAGTTTGGTTTAACCAAATAAGGTTGTCTGAAGCTATAGTTTATTCAAACATGGTACTGGAGAATGGAAATCAGTTTTTTTTAATTTTTAAAATCGGCTTTATTGCGTTTTACGGGCAATTTATTGCGTCTGCAAACCAATTAAGCGGGGTTCTTTTAATTGCGTTCCTCGATTAAATGCGTCTACAAACATGAATTTTAGCAAAAGCGACCAACCGGGGATTACTGTATTTCGTGAATAACCGTCAAAAAGTCACTGAAATTCGTCGATAGGCAAGGTGACAATCAGCTGTGAAGTTGGCCATCTCTATAGTACTTCATTTCTGCACGGAACTATTTCTAGACGACTTATGATGCCGTCAACAGTTCTCTCCTGCGTACAGACATCTGTACATATTTCAATATTGGTATATACAGACGAACTTCGATAAATCGAATGAAATTGGTTGGCAATAGCGCCAAGACTGAAATTTACATGTAATTCGACTTCGATTACTCGAATGTCTTGATAACCCGAACAGATTATTGGGCGTCACCTTCGATAAGTTGAATTCTGAAGAGAAATGCAAAAATTCTGCGTATTACACAAGTTCGTTTTATAAAGAATGGCTTGCGAGGCACTGCGTTTGTATGTTCATTTTACCTAGTATAAACAAAATCGTAGTTTTGGTGAATATTTTGAGAGCGAGGAAATAGATTGCTTGTTAGAAATGACTGCTCAAGCGAAAATGAGGGAGAAATTTAACTGCAGATGGAAAGCTTGAAAAAATATCAGAAGTATAAAAAGTGTTACGTGTCACAAACGTAACACAAATTCGTACACATTAGTTCTTCATTTTGATTTACTTTGACGACGGAACAGCGCTTCGACCAGTTTGGGACTATGCACATCAATAATGGTCTGTTCATGCCTCCTGCATGCATATTTCATGAAGTAATCACAAACTTATTGCCCAGAATCACTAAATGGTTCCAAGATATGTACAAAGATACCAAGAAAAGTTCAAAAGTCCCTATTGTCGCTTTACAATATCAGAGTTCGTCACTCATGAACGATTGGATTTCGACTGATATTTAGTATGAAAGTGTGCCGACAAGCTCAAACACATCACACTTCTAGGAACACCGACACAAGAAATGAAAATCTTTACATTTTAATCACATCGTGCGGCACACTGAAAGATCGGTGCACGGACTAGCCCACACAGGGGACATTTTAGCACACCGAAACAACTGACACACCTTAACAAGTGTAACGATGATAGCGGCAGTTTTATAATAGTGAAATATGGAGATGATCGAGGATGATTTGATTCAACCACCTTCAAACGAGTTAGTTGCAAATTCATTACTCATTTTGCGTTTATATTTAAAGGCTCAAGAAAAAAACAACCCATTGTTGTTTTGTTGGAATTTATCCATTGTAGATTTTTACGAAAACCAAAATAAAAAAATCGACTCTGCTGTTATGTATAACAAACTATTTTAAATTATAATTATGTTCCTCTATGTTTTATGTGTTATACTGCAAATAAATAAATATTTATATTAATTTTGTATTTAATTTGATAACTGGCAATTGGTGGTTCGAGTTATCATAGGTTGACTGTACTTTGAGCCATACAATTTCAAAGTTGCGAAAATCGAAAACTTTTTTGCGATTTGTTGCAAACATCGAAAATTGGTATGCCCATTACATTGGTTGCAAAAATCGAGACTGCACTGTAGACAACATACGAATCACATAAAGAAGTCCGTCCTAATGTGGGTTTTTCAGGTAGCATTTAAAGTGATCAATTTAGTGTCCACTAATCAAAAATGGATGCGTTTGGTTACTTGATCTATCTAAAGTTTAGGCTGCGCTTGTAACCAAAAGCGTTTTCAAGCAAAGCTTAGAAGAGCCATTTAGTCGTAATCTAAATTTCATTACATTTTTGGCTTATGACAAGCCGTGCCCATAGCTTTTGAGCTATTCTCATATTTTCAAAATCCTATTTGCTTTAGAAAATTGCATTTAAGATTTTTTTCTTTGGAGTCTCGTTTGACATTATTTTTTGTTGAGAACGTAGGCACCTTTATGCTGTACACCACTTTTGAAGCTGACTGTATACCCGACTTCACAGCTCGTCAACCGACGAATTTCAGTTTTTTACAGTTATTTGCAAATTCCATATTATGACAGATTCGTTTGGAGTGACACACATAGTATAACTGTTTATCTCTGGCTAAAAGCAACTCATTCATCCAAAAGTTACTCTTAAACACATATTCGTCATGTTTAAGGGAACATTTATTTAGCTCCGAAACACTAAATCAAGGCTTGAATCACTCCGCATTAGTATTGCGACGCCCTTCTGTTGACCCAAAGCTTCTTGAATTCCCTTCATTCGCGGCAACTTTTTCATCCTCATAAAGGGTGTCCTCATACGGTGACATGAGGAGATGCAGGCTGTACAGCTTTGTTTGCTGTGACACACGATTCTCTGTTATTCTGAGGTTAGTTTTGTTTGCCAATTCACCATGAATTTTGTGGAAAAGTTTTTCAAAATGTAGAGTTGAGAAATAATATTTTTTTTAGCTGTAGTTAAATACCCATGAAATAATGTACAGCAGTTATTTTTGATTTTTATACTCACATTTCGCCTGAAATTCGTCATCAAAACCTTACAAATTCTTGAAAAACCTAAGGTTAATGATTGATTTCTTTTTTTTCAATTTTTTAAATTATTTGCTAAGATAGTTTTCATGGAGGGTTCAGCTGGAGGTATGTACTTTGTTGTAGAGCTATTTTTGCAGACGGTGGATATTTAGTTCAACAAAACAACACTGCTCCAGCCTCTTCGACACCGAGCCAGTGGAACAACGTAATGGACGATGCCCACGGAACCGATTGCGCACACAAGTGGAGAAGGACCTCGTTTGACGTTGGAGGCAGCTGGCTAAAGGCCAAGCCAGGTGAGGCCCAGGTCCACCCCGGACTGTAGAAGAAGAAGAAGGATATTAAGTGACATTTCGTTATGTTTGTTCATTATATAGAGCTTTAGTTATAAAATTAATTTTAAGTGCCATCTAACAGTTAAAGATAATAATAATATAGGTGGCGCGACAGTAAGAGAAGGATCTGGGCCTAGCTTCTACAGCAACCACTCCTGTTGTACATAATATTGTACTTTCACGAGTGGATGGGACCTACACTTTAATGCCAGGACCTACAGAACGGTGAAGTTTGAGAACCTTTTCCTAGAAAGGAATGCTCTTTAAGCATTGTCAGCCAATCGAAAGATTTGGAGCCGTCGATTATGAAAGTGGGTAAATTCGGGTATGGAACCTGACGATACCTGACGTAAACCCCAACGAACCTGGCGACGCGTCGACTCCTACGCAGAGGGGAGTACGCAACGCACCAACCCACTACGCCACGGCGACACACATCAAAAAACAATATGCAAACAAAAATTTTGCACCTAACTGCCTCTTTGTTGTCCATGATGTCTGTCTAGTTTAAAGAGAAAACAACAAATTAATGTTAATCGTCAAATCCTTTCTTTTTTGTTTGTAGGAACGTCTTGTTTGGATCCTAGAAGACTGTTTTGAATGAGTGTGACTGCAGGAAGCTCAAGCTCTTTGCTCCAAAAAAATTGTTTGCTTAAATATTTCTTATCCCTTAATTTGATAAAAATAAGCTTTCAGAAACCTTTAGAGCTGAATGAGCCAAGAATCACTTCATTGGAACAAAAGAATAATGTTAGCGCGTGTTTTCGAGGCAAATAGGAACGCGGTGGACCGTTGAAAAATTGTCAATTTTCTCTTATAAAAACCTGTTTCACCGTTTGATGCGCTACATGGCCTGGTAGACTCTTCGTCGCGAAAACGCGGGCAGGGTACAGACACATGATAACTAACTTTTCGTGGGCACTAGGAACTGGAAGCCAATATACATATATAGTATGCGAATATTGGACCAACAGATTGCGTAATGTACGCCACAGCCGCGATGGTCTCATGCCCGAAATCATTTTTAAAACTCAATGACATGAAATGGTCTGTCAAATAAATTATATTTAATGGATATTAATTATACTTATTTGTGTTTTATTTCAATTAAGGTTCGTCTCATCTAGAAACACACACTTTACTTTTAAGAACCACTTTGTTTTTGTCACTGTTGTTCTTTGTCTTGTCTTTCCATTTTCGTTACATTACAATAACTGCACATTTTGTGTGTGTTTGGTGTCTGTTTTGGTGTGTCTTAACAGGTCATTAGAGTAATAGATTGGACAAGACTTTTATAAAATTCACAACTATTTTAAGTGTTCCTTGAATATGTTGCATAAAACCATGTCTCGAGAGAAAATTACTGACTTCCTCAAGGGAAATGAGTGTCTTGGAGCACAAAACTTGGATAGGAATTATAGATTGAGAACACTCCAGCCGTAGAGGAGCCTTCCTTGGGCTATCTGCTACAACCACGACTTGTGCATCCTATTGTTCTTGCACGAATGGATGCGACCCACAGACCAAGTTTAGTTGGGTTTTCAGTGATTTGAAGTGGCACCGTGAAAATTGTTTGTCGTACCGAGAGTCGAAGTAGACCCCCTAGGTTCAAGTGCGAAATTGACGCACGTCCTCGACCACTTGAAGTTATAAATTGCAGGACACAGTTGGATTGGCTTGTGACCCTTGGAGTATCTGAGTCTGAGCAGACATGAAGGTGAGTATTTGCTGATGTTGAAAGGGGTATTATTGACATGATCGACAAATGAGCCCTGGATAATGTTCCTTATCACTATCCACGACTCATTTTTTGACAATGAATGATAAAGTTCTAAGCTTGGGTATGGGAACAAAAAATGGACAGTATAAAGGACATTGTACCATTAATAACATCAATCGACGTTCATCCACTCCATGAAATAGGTTAGGACAGGTAAGAGTGCCAATCCCTTTTAGGCTAATATAGGCTCAAGCTAACGACTAGTCAGGGGAGGTGATTTGTACTATCTACCACATCTTCATCCATAAAGATTCTGCCAAAAATATCATACGGCGGGCCCCTCCCGCTGACAATTATGCATTGTCCTATTATGATACCGATAAAGTTCCTGAATGCAGATCTACTTAGTCTGACCAGACAGACAGATCGTTTGGGATCAGATTAAGTGCTGGCCTTGTTTCCTTTGTTTTAGGCACTTTTCGTTGGTTTTTAAATTGTGAGAATATTAAGAAGTTCCAGTCTACACAATGGACGATGGTAGAAGAGAATTCCGTTCTCCCGATCTACACGAAGTTAAGATCGCGATATGGAGACTAAAGTCGAATAAAGCTGCTGGTGCAGAACTGTTTAAGGCAGCAGGAGATGAGCTGGTAGGGTACATGCACCAACTCATCTGTAAGATATGATTGGAGGAAAGCATGCTCGACGAGTGGAATCTCAGTATCATTTGCCCGATCCACAAGATATGAGACCGCTTTAACTGCGCCATCTACCGAGGGATAAGTCTCCTTAGCACCACCAATAAAATCTTCTCTGCCGTTTTGTGTGAGCGCCTAAAGCCATTTATAAACACCCTCATACGTCCATATCAGTGTGGCTTCAGGCCTGTGATGTCCACCATGGACCAGATTTTCACACTAAGGCAGATCATTTAAAAGACGAAAGAAATGCAAATCGACACACACCATCTATTCGTCGATTTGATTGCCGCATATGACAGCGTGCGTAGAGACGAGCTATACAACGCCATGTCTAGTTGTGACATTCCTGCCAAACCCATCAGACTGAGCAAGATGACGATGGAGAACTCTCGCTGCTGGATCAAAGTCGGTCGATCTTCCAGAAGTTCGTACAGTTGCTGGCATATTCGGATGACATTTTATGTGATTGGCAGAACACAGCGAGCCATCAATGAGGCGTTTGCTAGTATTGAGGCGAAAGCGGCTAAAATGGGTGAATGAGGGCAAAACGAGGTATATGCTGCCATCAAGAAAGGACACACAACATCGACGTCTTGGACAGAGCGTCACTGTAGGCAGCTATAACTTTGAGCCAGTGAAGGGCTTCGTCTTCCTCGGCTCCGTAGTAAATAGTACGAACAACTAAGAGAGAATAACTCTTGCCAATCACTGTTTCTATGGGTTCAGGAGGCAATTGAGTAATGGAGACTAAGTTGACTCTGTATAAAACTTAAATCATCTCTGTCCTGCTCTACGGTGCAAGGGCATGGACTAAATCGAAAGCGGATAAAGAGGCTCTTGCCTTTTCGAGAGAAAAGTTCTCTTCTAGTTCAGAGTCCAGCCAAGGCGTCTACGGATCCAACGCCTAAGATGGTTAGGCCATATAGAGCGTATGGACAACTCAGCTCCGGCCCGAAGAATCTTCGACTTAGATCCTGTGAGGCAACGCAACAGAGGACGCCCACGTACAAGGTGGCGCACGCAAGTCGAAGGGAACCTCAGCCGGCTTGGTGTGCGCACCTGAAGACGAAGAGAAGCATGTTGTGTGAGGCCAAGATCCACATCGGACTGTAGCGACCTAAGAAGAAGAAGAATACTCAGATAGATATGAGGCTGTAATGGCATAGATAGTGAATTTCCTCTTGTGTTCCTACTGCGTGTCCTTCAGCTTGTATGTGACAGTATGTCACAGAGTCCCGGCACCTACATAATTGAGGTGTATATTGAAAAGGTCAGCCATATCATTCAGGGACAATTTTGATAAGACAAAAGACATTTTTGTCTGTCACTCTGAACAGAAATATTGAGTATCCCTGAGTTCTTGACCAAGGCCAGTGAGTCCTTTGGCGCAATGGTTTCTAACTGAAAAATTATGCAGTGGGCATAGAGTTTCAAGGAGATGCCAATAATGAGATCCTTGGAGTAGAATTGAAATAACAAATTGAGCCCTAATGTTCGTACTTTGAGGATCAATGAGAAGAACATTCTATTCCCTGTCAAATGAAGTCTTTCGTGAGTCTTGGGATCCAGTTTTCTGTCACTTAAATTATAGAATCGTCTTTGTAAACCTCACCATTTAGCACTAAAGGCAGAGCATATGTCTTGGAATATCCGAACAACAGAAACGGCGTCATGAAATTGGTCACCAGAAATGATGATGAAGCAAATACAGCCTCAAAATCTTTTCTAGATGTGACTAATCTCCTTCGAAACCAAAACGATTGCCCAGTATTTCCCAACCGAAAGATCATTTCGAGCCCATTTTCTCACGTCTCACCGAAAGGGGAAAGATAAATAACCTCACATAGATTGCAGTTTACATTCGAATTAAGTTTATGAAGCTTATGTGTGTTCAAGTAGTTCCTTTTTTATGATGCAAACATTTCGATAAATCGAAAACAAGCCTTCATCCGAAACCAAAACAAAACAGTAGACAGGCGAGCAGACAACAAAGAAATAAGAAAACAAAAACTTTTTTCCTAATTCACACTCTCAGGGGAATCAAAACAAAACGTTAAACACTGGCCCCCCCGTCTATCGAATCCAATAGCAGTCGTGTGCATTTCCCTAATCCGGCGGCGTACGAGAAACCCCAAAATCTCCGACGCAGAGGATGAATCTGCGTTCGATGTAAACAATTTCGTAAACCAGTCACTCTTAAGTGAATTTCAAAACTAAAAATGACAGAAATTGTTAAATCATTTCGCCCGTCCACGCCCACCCGATGCCGGTGGCGGCGTCGCGGTCGGGCAGTGTTCTCAAAACTGAACACACATCGATACAGTCGTACGATCGTTTTGTGAAAGTTCAGCGCACAAAAGTCACGATACACATGTACAGGCAGTGATGCCCGCTCGGCCAAGTTTCCACACACAGTTCGCAGTGTGTACTCAAGTTTTTCAAAATTTCCTCAGAATTTGTATTTTTTAATTTTATTTTTAGAAAAAAAAAGCATAAATTGGCCGCGGAGTGAATATAGTTAACGACTTTTTTTTTTGTTTGTATTTCCTTCGTGCGTTGTGTCTTATGACACATTCAGTATTCCATGCGTTTTTGACTCATCTCAGATGTTGCCACAATTTTTTTTGTCAAAATGCTTTTTTGAATTTTTTGGTACGAGAGTGTGGGTTTAGCAGATCACTGGAAACGGAGCGGAAACGATGAAATTTATCGCCCCATTGTCCTTTTTGCGAACGCTTTAGGACACCCGATGTCATTCAAAAGCGGTTTGAAGGAGATTTTCGAGAATAATCACAAAATTTTCACAAATCGTCATCACATCACCACCCGGCAAGCGTCGACACTGATTCTTCCTCTGATTGCTTTTCTAATTTTTAAATTGCCTAATTATATTTTTGTGATCACTTTTTTTGATTGGTTGTGGCGTTAATGTTTTGTCACGCGGAAACACATAATTTTCGAAACGATTTTGAAATAAATACGATTTCTTAGTTCGCTTTACACTGTGTGCCCGCTAAAAACCGTTCTAGAACCGTTCACGAAATTGCTCCAAACGCAACTGAAGAGAAGACTTCTCAGCGCAGTGTCCAAAAGATACAGAATGGGGCCGAAATCCTCGGCTGATTCACAGACATACTGTTGCTCTCGTCTAGGTATTAGGTGAGCGCTATAGTCTCACGAGAACATGTGTTTCCATTTCCCCAGTACGCTTTGTAGTTGCTTATTTCTGTTTGTCTGTTCGTGATGTGACTTCTCTGCGGACAGTGTGAGAACACTTTGGGGGATCTGCGTACTTTGTTTATAGCTGTTGACCCGGCGTCGAACCTTTCGTTCGGAGAACGCATCTGGGTGCGCGTTAGGAAGGGGGTAGCTTTATTGCTATGAGACATCATTGACAACACACAAATCAGGATTGCTATGAAGTCCCCGATTTGGTTAAGCGCAACTGAATGATGGCTAGGCGAGTGTGTGTGATGTACTGGGGCAAGATCAAGTCCATATATTGGCTAGTCGGCGAGTATGGGAATGACACGCAGCGTAATACCTTTTTTGGTGAGACCAGTGCATAGTCGAGGATGGTGGCACAAATGTAGAAGTAATTATAGACCTTGATGTGTCCGAATGTTCCATTGAGACCGACGTGAACTTGGGCGGAATGCAATTCAAAGTGGTCTGCGGGGATGTGGATGGTTTTTTTTTTTTGTGAAAGGTTAACATCTATTTGAATAGATGAATATGTGAGATACGAGGTCTGTGCGAACGATGATAACCTAGAGGGAAATGTAACGCCTTTGATCAAGGTAAAGTTTAACAACGACCCCGCATTTGCGGATATTCACGTCATTAGTTAAACACAGCGAGTCGTTCGAATGAGAGAGAAACAAAATGTGTCCGGTCTTCGTCCTTGCGCCTGACACAATACAGGCTACAGGCTTGGCCAGAAGATCACAGTGGCCAGGTACGACTTTGAGGAATTCAAAGTCTTCCTCCAGTCGTAATTTAGAACATTCGTACGGAGATCCAGGTTAGGTTAGGTTGAGGAGCTAGGCTTATTGGTTCACAGTGCTTGCACTAAAAAGGATAAACTAGTTGTAGTCCACTGTAGCCTTATTTAAGCAGATTGTTCCAGTGGTTTTTGTTTATGAGAAAAGTTTATGAGATATTGTGATTTCACGACAGCCATATGAGATTTAAGGAATAGTTGAGAGTTTTATATCGAATTTTGGCTAAGGCTGGACAGACACAAAGGAGATGCGCCAGAGTTTCATTCATGCATACATCAGTGGGAATCAGGCGTAGTCTATGAGCATGAGCATGAGCATACGGGGTCCATTGTTATGTAGTCGTATCCCCATGCCGGGTCCATGACGAAATGTCAGTAATGAGAGGTGTCCCTTATAGAGGCGTGTCCCTAAAGAGAAGTCAGAGTACACACTGGGTGTGTGCCAATGGAGCGTTAGAACCAGAAATGAAGTATTACAGATATGCCTGACTTCTACCTCTGGTGCCCCTTAAAATGTTTGACAACTGTTTTTTATAACGTGTTCTTAAGCCAAATTGACCAATCAGAGGACGGCATTTACGTTATCTGTTAAAAAGGGACTCAAATTCGTCGATGGACAAGGGGGCAATCAGCTGTGAAGTCGGCTATTTGTAATACTTAATTTCTGGTTAGAACAATGTCTTCCGCTGGGCCCCTAACCGGTTTTATAGGGTAACGGCACTAGTGGCCGCCGCCTCTGCTTTCACACTTTTCGTCCAGTAATATAAGAACTTAATTTGACGACGCCAATACAAGCTGGAACATGTCCTACACATCTGCCAAAAAATTCAATAATATTACGTAATTACCATTTGGCCATTTCCTATTTTTTGATTAGTGGTGCGTGTTAACAAAAATGTAAGTTTTGCTATAATTTGTTTCAAAAATAAGACTTTAATGATTGGGCATAGTTATTAAAAGGATAAGCTATATGTAGTGGTGCAAAGTTGAGGTTAGGTTAGGTTAGGTCGGTGCAGGGACAAAAGTCATAAGTCCATAATCCATTGTGAAGTTATGACTCACTTAGGTGGAACATAAGTCCACAAAAATTTGTTGCGGACTACTGACCCATCCATTATGGACTTATGACCCACTTTGGTGATTAAGTTTCATAAAGTAAAAGTTCTAATAATATAATAATATAATATGGGTGGCGCAACAGTCCGAGACGGACCTAGGCCTAGCTTCTCAGCAACCACTTGTGTTGTCCGTGCTATTGTTCTTTCACGAGTGGAAGGGACCTACAATTTAATGCCGACTCCGAACGGCGAAGTTGAGAAGCTTTTCCAAGACAGAAATACTCCTTGAGCATTGTCAGTGACTCGAAAGAGGAGGAGCCGTGAATTTTCAAAGGTGGTAAATTCGGGTATCGAACCTGGCACCCTCTGCGTAGGAGTCGACGCACTTACCCACTACGCCACGGCGACACTCAAAAAAGTAAAAGTTCTATAAAGTAAAAAAAAAAAATAAATAATAATCGCAGGGCCGGTACAAGTGCGATAACTTTAGCGCCAAAGTTGGAGGTCAAAAACAAGAATTTTTTACTTTGGGAGGGTAGAAAACTGTAGATATAGGCTCCTGTCAGGCGAAAAGCACCTACCCTGAGCGGAGTTGCGTACCTGCCGCATGCGGAAAGGAAGTTTAAATTTCTAAAACCCGTGAAGCGAGCCATATGGACCAGGTGAGTCAGAAGTCCATAAAATTCAATTATGGACTTATGACCACCACCTTATTTGTGCCTGCAGCGGTTAGGTTAGGTAAGAGGGTTGCGAGTAGATTCACCAACACACTTAGACCATATTGGACCACTGTTCGACTACTCCAGTGATAGTCCCGTTAATTTGATCCCAACGGCAGCTGGTGACTGGACCAGATTTGAAAACCAGATAAAAGCGTACTAACTTTGCTTTCACTGGGATTCGAACCAGGGACCCCGATAACCAGGCCAGGCACTCAACCAACTGCGCCATCTAGGCATTTATACTGAGAAACATAAGGAGCACAATCCACTTTGAAACAACAGCTTATAACGCAATCGGCCACTAATCACAAGGAATTTTTCTTAAATCTTAAATTTTCATAATCGATAATATTCTATAGGACTCACCGTTCTAGAGATAAAGCTGTGTTGACCATCTTAAGTTCATCGTTTCACACGCTTCACAGATCTTAGCCATTTCGTATACCTCCTTTGTGTCGGAACTGAAAAGTATACATGTGTACATTAATGCATCATAAAGAGATGATATTGTACAGCGTACTTGTTTGTATGTGATCAATCACCAGACCTTAATCCCATAGACCATTTGTGGGAGTTGTTAGACCGGCGCATCCGTCAACATAACATATCGTCCAAAATATGCTCAAAGAAAGACTGTACCCAACAAAATATTGAAATATTTTTTATTATATTTATTTTCATTGTTTGCGTTTAGTTTTAAATGGTGTATGCCGACTTTTTGTGTGGTCTTTTTCGAACTTGGATTACTTCAATCCACATTTAACGAAAACTGAGTCAGTTATATTTGTTTTTTTGTTTTTGAATTACTTAATTACTATTGTCTTAAAAGAACTCAATAAAAAAGAATTAATTTGTTTGATCGATTTGTTCGTTTTTTCATTTAAATTAAAGTTTTATGCTTTGCACGCAGACTTTTTGCACTGACTGTATGTCGATGAATAGGGCGAATGTATCACTCTCTTTCAGACCGTGGCCGTGAACAGTCATAAATAAAGAATATAGTATTTAACTGAAGAGTGTTTCAATTTCAAAGTAATTTCCATATTTCAGATTTTCAGAGAATTATATTTTCATAAAATACTTAAGTAACTTTAGAAAAATGACCACTACTGGCCTTAACCTAGTTTGTAGTCAGGTAGCGCTTGTACTGAACTCAGTGCAAATTCGGAACAATGTCCCACCATTCTCGGTAGACTTAAACTCCTCCTTCGGGAAACCGAAGACTTTCGAATTAATGTCATGTTCGCCAAGAATTTCTCAACTAGAATGCCCCTCAAATCTTACTGGAAGTCTGACAATCGTACGGTGAGTGATCATAAGCAGTTACTTTTGAAGTAATCATGGACCTCGTTAAAACCATCGCTACCAAGTTTCTTAAGGAGGTCAATAATTGTAGAATAAGTTTAATAAATCACAGTGTCTGTCGACTCAAGCGGCCACTAACAAAAGCCTTGTTATACAAGACCTTGATCACGCAAATCCTCCTCAACGACAACGGAATATGAAAAATATCATAAGCTGATGATGAGATGATAAGATGTTGGACGGCTTTCGGGAAAGTGTCAACTCTTCTTCGTGTTTGCGTTGATGAAGATTGGAGGAGATAATTTAACCACGAACTATGCGATATAGGGCAACATTTATCTAATCATGGGCCATTCAAATAACTTGGCGAAGAGTTCACATTAGATTTCCAATAGTATGAGACAACGCAATAGGAGACACTTGAGATGTTGCAAGCGAGTGTGATTGAGACACAGGCTCACGCGGGATTGTAGCACCATGTAAAGAAGGGTTACATGCAATTTTTTGTTTCCTTTTTTAGGTGGGGAACTAGCTCAAGGTAGCTGCATTCGCCATACACCAAGTTTGTTGACGTTCTATACAACCCCTGGTCGAGTAGAGACTTCTGGACTAGCCCTGGAAAATTATTCCGATTTGCGTTGTGTCGCGTAGCGTATGCCGCAGAAAAGATCGCATTGCTTACATAACCCTTCCTTTTAGTATATTAGGACGGACCATACACCAAGTTTGTTGACGTTCTATACAACCCCTGGTCTTCCCAGTACAGATCTGTGGACTAGCCCTGGAAAATTATTCCGATTTGCGTTGTGTCGCGTAGCGTATGCCGCAGAAAAGATCGCATTGCTTACATTACCCTTCCTTTCAGTATATTAGGACGGACGTACATTTCTTATATCATTCTATTATCAGACCAAGGGTTCTTCTTCAGAGTTTAACCGCGTCCAGAGATATGAACTCGACTTTTAAATAGACAGTCACTGCCCTTCACTGTCATCCGTACAGTATTCACATTTCTAAAAATAAATCATACTGCAAAAATCCGATGTTAATTTATGTCCCAAACATGTCAAAAACCGAAAGACTTTCACACTTCATATTCAGATTATAAATGAAGCATTCCCCTTTCATTCGATCGTCACCCGTAACTTAAAGTTATTAAAAGAATACCCTTACTCGCTCTACAGCGGAACTAAATACGGTATTCCATTGATAAACGACACGACATCAATTGTCTGACGCACTCGCAAACCTGTATGCATGCACACCACCTAGTGCGAGTCGTCTCGTTTCACAAAGGCGCCTTCCACTATGCCTGTGATTGATAATCACTTCATAAGTTATTCAATTTGCCCGAATCAATTACCCAGTCGTCGCATGGCGACTACATTTCAATGAGCACGCACTCCTACCATCACCTCCAATACTTTCACGATAAATAATTTATTGTACAATTAAGAACAGGAATTGGTTAGAATTTATACTAGGTTGCAGCTACAATTTATTTTTATTCATTTATACAACTATGAACGAATTTGTTAAACGTTTGTTCATCTAATCTAACGCGAGCGTGTGGTTTATTTTTTCCGCTTTCTTCGTGGT
This sequence comes from Eristalis intricaria, assembly GCA_964034865.1. Lineage (NCBI taxonomy): Eukaryota > Metazoa > Arthropoda > Insecta > Diptera > Syrphidae > Eristalis > Eristalis intricaria. The sequence goes on from OZ035873.1 coordinate 127,100,059, forward strand.
TTCTTTGGATAGTCGGTGTCTTCGTCGCTTTCATCCGTGGGGCTACTGCTCCCCGGTCGTTGTTGTTGCTGTTGATGTTCGCCCCATTCTTTTCGCAGTTCGCTGAGCATTCCTGGTGTCAATAGGCCTTGTGCCAGGAGACGTTCCGTTAGCCTACCGCGTGCTGTAGACGGCAAGCGTGGTTCTAAGAGGGAATATGACAGTTATTGGATCTCTACTTTGCGAATGTTGCCGGTCCAGGCTTACCTTTGGTTGATGTGACTCTCCGCACGGGATACGTGTGTTCGTTATCTCCCGATTGCTGATTCGCTTCTGTGTTCTTTAGAAGTCGGGTGATTTGGAACACGCCCTGCTGGATTATTTCATCGAGTTCTCTCTGAGAGTTTCGCACATGAGCTGCATCAGGAAACATGTCCATGAAGCGATAGCTATAATTGAAAGACTCTCAGGAATTCTTACTTGAGGGCAATGGCTAGAGAGACTTACCTCAGCCAAAGATAAAGATCCATGACATCGAATACCGACTCCAAGTGGACAAGATCGAGGATTGTTCGGGGCAAGCCCAGTGGCCAGCCACAGTTCTGAGCAATGAACTCGTATGAGATAGGTTCACTCCTGCTGAATTGTCTTGCGATCTAAGGAACGTATTCTTGAGTCTGGATCTGGGTGTGAAAACATGAGCGGTGTCACGTACCTTAAGGAACATGGAACAGACGAAAGCCATTTTCTTGTTGATTGGTGCACAGCAGAAGACATACCGAGCTCTTAGCGGCAAGGGTACATGCTGAATCATTTCGGCCAAGAACTTAAAGTCCTCAATGTTGCACATGAAGTACAAGGAGTCATCAACAGTGCAGAGATTAACAAAAATGTCCTGAAAAGATTGACAAACAAACAAGAGATTAGATTATTCGCTGAGCTCCCCAATTAGCCGACAATCGCAGTAAACACATTTTGTTTACAAACTTTTCCATTTGTCTGACATTTGGTCCCTCTGTCATCTTGGCAGATGGCAAACGAGATAAACGTCATAAATAACCACACGATGATGGTCAGCAATCGCCACCTAATCAAAGCTCACTTAAATTGTCCACTTCAGACCCCGATCGGTCATCAAGATCATATAAAATTTACCATGAGATTGCTTAGCGTAGAGTTCGGCAGATGATACGCGTACAATTCAATTTGATCAGCGGTCGGATGTAATCCGGCCTTTTTCAGCGGCTCTGGACTCTGTTCCAGTATGCCCTTGAGCGTCTGTAGGTCTTCTGCTTTGAATGCGGTCACGAAGCCATGTTCCCACTGTGTCTTGAACCGACCGGCTCGACCAGCAATTTGAAGAGCCTGGGATACAGTGATTGTGTCAACCTCTCGCTCTCCCTTTTCATTCATTGTTGGTTTGATGATGGAATAGAATATTATGCGGCGTATACTCCTGCGAATAAAAGAAACGCCCAAATGAAATATGCTACTGTTCACTCAAAACGTATACACATACAAATTCAATCCCATCCCAATGGCATCTGTGGCAACCATAACCTTGCAGCTATTGTCGGGATCATTGAACTTGGCTGCTTGCGCCAACTTTGTACCCGGTGGCAGTCCACCATATATCACCGCAACTTCCCTTCCCCTGAAATTATCTTGAGTAAGAGTTGAATAGGAATGGAAAATCGCATTCCGCGGGCCTTACCTTGCTTCAATCTCACGTGAGACAGAGTATATGTCGTTCTTGTTGAAGCAGACAATACAATCGCCGGGTTGCACATTGTCCAGATTTCCCAGAGCTGTGTCCTCGATGGTGAGTTCAGTCAGACGATCGTACCTATGCACTTCCACAGTCTCGTGAGTTGTTTCACAGATCTTTTCCAGCAGTTCCAAGGCTCCAGATTCTCCACAGACGTGTACTTCGTCGGCTATAAGACCAAGAAATGCTCTTGTCCACGCCCAGCCGCGCTGAGGATCCCGCAGAAGTTGGATCTCATCAATAACCGCAACTTCATCTGAAAGGGAATACGCTGAATGTTTTCAAAGGATCAGGTTCACCGGTCTCTACTTACATGGAGTGGTCACGGATGTCATTTCTACGGTGCAGGCTACATGTGAAGCCGGTGTATTCTCATTGATGCCGTATTTTCTCTCCTCTCCGGTGACCAAATCACATGCAGTCCCCTAAAAGGATGCGTTGAGAGCAGTTCCATAAAACAAACACACTGTTGGACTCACCCTTTCATTGGATTTGTTGTATACCTCGGTCGCCAGTAGTTTTAACGGACCACAGTACACACCCGATTTGGCAGTCAGAAATCTCTCCATCGCGTGGTAGGTCTTTCCAGAGTTCGTTGGACCCGCATGAAATACGATTTTCCTTGTAATTGCCCTCGCACTTGGGTACCAGTTTGCGGGCGTTCTCAAGTCCGAAATCTTCTTTAAGTCATCCATACATTCCAAGTGAGGAAATATGGTCTTGGCATGCCGCAGGAAATATGGGAAAATATCGTCTATATGACCAGCTCCCTGGAGGATGTCACTTATGGTGATATGAAGGTCCACTGGTAAGTTCTCTGCTTCAATGCAATAGCGTCGAAATGAAGCAAATGCTTGCTGCTGCAAGTAAGCTTCAAAGAAAAAATATTCACAATCATCGTTCGACCTATCACTATTTGCTGCTGCACTTACAATCCAGTCCGTTTTCAATGCACAGCACTTTTATTTCACGTTTCTGGGTAAATTTGTTCAGTGTGTTTAACAAATCCGTTTTGTCCAGCTTCCCAACCAGTTCAGCTCCAACATTTATCTCATCATCTTGTGCTCGGACATAGACTGGCTTAAATAGAGATGAAACATTGTGACGGTCCGGTTTCTTGCCACGAGCATTATGATACCCGGAGAGGTGCACGCATTTTGATAAAACATACTGATGTCGCTGGAGATTTTTCGCGGAATTGGATAGAGTTTGTGTGGCGGAATATAAAAAACCTATTCCACGTCTTGAATGCAACATTATTTTAATTTAACTAGTAAAAACTAAACTGTTTGTTTCCCAATTTGATAGGGAAAATATTTTACATCACGCTGTGCGTGATGCAATTGTCAAAATGTTATACCCTAACCTCACTTATCGAACGCAATGATAAGTGCGAAAATCAGATGGTAGATGTCAAATCTGAAAGCGCGGTACAGTAAGAGCAGAAGTTCGCACAAGAGTGTGATTGGGATTATTTTTAGTAAAGAATTTATTTATTATATTTGTTGAAACGTTCAATTGATCAGTTAATTTGTTACTGGAATGAAAGGTAGAGGTTTACTGAGACAACTACAATAAAATGTATGCACCATTTCGTCATATTTTCGAAAATCGATTCAACTCATTCAGAACTGGGGAACATTATTCCTTCGAAATCAAACAGAACTAAAACGGCAACCTTGACAACGTTAACTGTCACATTAGTCGAATGACTGACACAACAAATAAGCTCATCACATCTCCAAAAACATTTATGAGTCATTTTTTGTAAACATCGCAAATTTTTCCTTCAGAAAATCTACAAAAATGGGCTTATTCGGCAAAACACAATCTAAAGATCCCAAAGAGCAGGTAATGAAACAATGGACGACAATTTCTGTGAGAATATCTAAGTGGAACACCGATTGTAGGTCAACGAATGGACACACAAGATCCGCAAAGAAGGTAACCAATTAGATCGTCAGATACGTAGCATCCAGCGGGAGGAGGAAAAAGTTAAACGAGCACTAAAACAGGCCGCATCCAAAGGTGACCGTGACACATGTGTGATACTGGCAAAAGAAATTGTTGGAGCGCGCAAGGCTATAACGAGGATATATACCAGCAAGGCGCACCTCAATTCGGTTCAACTGCAGATGAAGAATCAATTATGTGGGTATCAAATGGCGATTTCTTCAGAACATGGTCATTAACTTCCCATTTTGTAGCTACTCTCCGTGTTGCCGGTTCCCTGCAGAAGTCTACGGAAGTCATGCAAGCAATGCAGTCCCTTGTGCGATACCCAGAGCTGGCTGGGATAATGCGAGATATGTCCAAAGAAATGATGAAGGCTGGCATCATCGAAGAAATGCTGGATGAAACCATGGATTCCCTGGAGGACTCCGAAGAAATGGAAGAGCAAGCACAGAAGGAAGTCGATAAAGTGCTTTGGGAAATCACAGAGGGCAAACTTGGCGAGGCTCCACTTCCACCGCAAGGAGCAGCCGTTGAAAAGGCAGAACCCACGCCCGTCGAAGAAGATGAAGACGAAGAAGAGCTGCAGGAAATGCAGACCCGCTTGGCATCCTTGAGATCGTAAACAGCTTCTGTTAGATGATGTTCAGTCCCCTTTAGTTAGGTTAATCTCGAGTCCAAGTCATTAGTGATCACTGTGCGTTCGATGCCGGATTTATTTGTTGTTTATTTCGCCCAATATACCGTTTTTTTGTATACTAAACCTAGTCGCTTCGCTGTACATTTTCTAACTCTGTCTCTCTGTTTTCGGGCATAGCGCTCACACGACCTTCTATTATTTTGTGATTTTCTGTTGCGAAGGTGTTCGGATTTGGAAGCAGACCATAAGTGACCCGACGAGCACATGCATATGGGCACATTTATGCGCCAAGACCTTATTTACTACATATTTATGTACATTAGGCATTAGTAACATATAAAAAAACAACTTACAATATTTAATAAATTAAATAAACATAAGCAAACCACACTTCAGTTCATCGGCGTATTTGTTTATTTTCTGTTGCTCTCAGAGGGGATTCTTATCGCGCGTCACCGATTACATAAGAGTTGACTCTAGCCGCGAAATGCCTAAGAGGTGACAAAAGCCAATTGGAGTTATCTGCTGTCACGCCTTGTTGCAAGCAATTGTCGATTATTAAAGAAAATACACAAACATTGGTTTGGTCACCAGAGTGGCGTCGGTTGGTGCGTTATTGGTGTGATTCATTGGATGAGATGAATGTGGTTCTTATCTAGAACTGTGCATTTCAAGTACTTTGGTTTTCTTTCGCAGATACGGGAGCATCATTCGTTTAGGTTAGGTTAGGTTGGTGGGTCACATCTCCTTTGGGTTATTTTTTTGCTATTCACATCTTCCTCGTACTCGTTTGGCTGTGGGAAATCCTGATAAACCTGAAAATAGAGATTAATGGGGTTTTTTTTGTCAGTGGCTAAAGACCCTTAGCTAAAGACCCTTAGCCACTGTATCTCAACTGGTAGAGACTGAGCAGAGGCAAAGGTGGTGAGGAGTGTTCTCAGCCTTTGGATATGAAGTTATTTTGTTTTCAAGGTGAGTTAGCACTTCAACAACCATCCGTAGGAGTATGTCGGCTTTTGCACCATTGAACTTGTGCCATAACATCTGAGTCTTCTCACAGCTGGTTGGAGAGCTCCATCTCATCCATACGTCATCCACTTTCTTCTTGACATCTGGAGGAGTTGGTTTAATACATAGATTTGTCTGGAATGGTTCAGTTACAGTCTGTTTTTTGGCAAGACCGCTGCCTCAATGCCTTTGACTTGGCACCCAACATAGAGTAATTGAGTGCAGCGTACTAAGAACCTTAAGCTCTTCGCTGCAGCATGCGATCAGCTTGGACTTAATTTCTGTTGCCGAAATAGCTTTAATGGCCGCTTGACTGTTACTTAGGATGGTAATATCAGCCGGTGGAGGAGCGCGAGGAACTCAACTTTTAGCAACTGCTTCTTCGATTGGAAAGAGCTGGGCTTCGATGTTTTGGTCAAGTGAACCAGGATGAAGTGGTTGGACCAAGTCCATAAACGCGCTTGGTTACGCTTGGGCATATCTCTTGATGAGTTCAGTCGACGGAGGAGGATCGGGGTGGCTGGAGATCTACCGTGAGTACTTTACACTCGCGATCCCTTTAGTAAGTCATGCGGGTCAGAAGACGATGATGATGATCCACTCCTGCAGACATGGATGCTTGAATTGTTGATGGGTTAATTTGTGGTCGTTAAGGGGATTTCGAAATTAGGGTGTGCAGAACGCCAAGTCGCTTTCGACTTGGACTATTTGTAATGAATCCAGTATGTTTGCATCCAGTGGAACTTGGAAGCCAGACACTGAATGGGATGATCCTAATAGCACTTTTTGTTGGAATAGTGAAAACTGTTCTTGTGTCACGGTTGCCTCTGGATTCTTGTTAACAGCTTCAGGTTGGTGAATTTAATACAAGTCTGCCGCTATACTGAAAGAAATGGTAATGTTTTAGACCCTTCCTGTTAGATAACATTTCGATTGCGCATCGAGTTGGCTGTTGTAAAACAGTCTCTTTGTAAGGGCAAAAGCCCCTCGGGCCCTGGCCAGAGCAGCATCTACATGTTTGTTAAAATACTGATCTAGCCAGATCCCCAGGTATCGGACTACAGTCCTTTGCGCCAGTGATTCCCCGTGTCTTCCAACGATTGAGAACTTTCGCCAATTCTTTTTCGTATCCGCCGAGTCCTTATACAACGGCGTCCTGAACAGAATGGTTTCCGACTTCCGGAAGTTGATACTCAACTTCCAGCCATCGCAACTTCTCATGAATGAATCGAAGTCACCCTGCGTGAGAGTAGTGATTTCCTCGATCTTTTTGCCTGATCTGTACACGATCAAGTCATCGTCATACGCAATAACGTGAGGAAGAGAGGATCTTACGGCCCGAATCTTATCGTTTTGGAATTCATCGTCGGTAAGGCTCAAATTGCAAATGTAAACCTTGACTCTGGTGCATGTGTGTGCAACAAGTCTTAATTCAGAGGACGCGGCTTTCCTTGATGCAGTTGATGTCTCCAAAGAATATACCTCTTTGTGGTACAGGTATAGTGCGGGTAAAGCGGACGGTTTGTGACGTTCGTGTGCTGACATGGGCTGAGTTAAAGTAGAGTCGTAAAAGGAGTTTGGAGAGAAGTTTGAAGGCCACAAATTGTTCAATTTACTTCAATGGTTTGACTAAAAAGCAAATAACGGTTTCTATAGTTATTAAGAAATAATATAATTATTATATAACCTACTATTACAGTAATTATAATTAAAATTAATAGTGCGTGATCATAAAAATGTTAAATTTTCTATAAGTATAGAAGCTCTATCTTGTGATGCAAGCTCTATCGATCCAGGAAACGATTGCGAAAGTGAAGTTGCGACGCTTATTGGCTGCTTTCGACTTATTCTGCAGCAACAGTGCAGTCTCTTCGGTCCTGAGGCTCAGAGAGGCAGGGTTGCCGTACTAAAAAGTGGAAGTGGAAAGCGGCGCCGAATTTAGGACGAACCGACCACCACCACAAATATCTGCAATCATGGTCGCAAACACATATAACCATTTTGCTCCATCGCACGAATATTCAGCCGCATAAAAATATAATCATATTAAGACCAAATTTGGATTTCATGCAGGCACAAGTGTCTGCACTTAGCCTCTATCTACGAACTCCTGCTCTCACTTCCACGTGGTGAAATCTGCGAGCCGAGCACCTTCGATCGAAAATGGGAGAGTGCGCCTGTACTAGGGGTCATCTCTCTCTCTGGCCAACGGCGGCGAAAGAAGGAGGCAGTCAGAAGGAGCTACCTGGTGCGCAATCAATCTAGAGCTACTTCGAAATTTCTCGGAGCACAAGTCCGGAAGGTTCTTTCTAGGCCAGGTCGGGGCCTTGAAATGGAGATGTCGGCAGAAGATCTGCGGCACTCACAGCCTCAGCGAGGTTACCGACACCGGAGAAACCTGAACTCTCCGCTCGAGGGTTAAGGAATAAGGCCTGGCCTCCCAGTTGGGGGTTGTACGTGATGTTGGCTCTCTCCCCATGCAAAAGATTTCATGGTTCAGAGACAACCAACTGCCTCGGACACGGACAGAATTAATGCTTACGACCGCAGCAAACAATACAAGGACAACGATTTTCGGTTCTGCACGTCGAATGTTAGGTCCCTTGACAGACCACGCGCACCCGAAGAACTCGCGGAGGCCCTGGACTGCTACAAAGCAGACATTACCGCAATCCAGGAAGTGTGGTGGAATGGGTCGAGTAAAAAGTGGATGAGAAACTGCGACATCTACTACGGTGATTGAAACAGAGAGAGGCGCCTATTTGGATGTGGATTTGTTGTTCGACGCAGACTTAGGCAAAAAGTCTTAAGGTTTGTCTGCAAAAGCATAACAATCCACATCAACGCTAAATTCGGGAACATCAGCCTGATTTGCGCCCACGCCCCGACAGAGGACAAAGATGACAACAGCAAGGATGACTTTTACGATCTCCTAGAAAGGACTTACGATCAGTGCCCCAGCTTCGACACCAAGATCGTTCTAGGAGATTTCAATGCAAAGCTGAGTAAGGAAGACATCTTTGCCAAAGTCATCGGGAAACATATCCAATAACGCACCCAGGCTGGTGGACTTTGTCACGGTCCCCTGATTAATCAACCGTCAACCAGATTGATCATGTTGCGATGGACGTCAGGCACTCCTCCAGCATTCTTGATGTCCAAGCATTTCCTTGTCGGATATCAAGAGATCAACGGAGTCGAGAAAGGACACCACGGTTTGACGTCGGGAAGCTACAATCGCAACGGACTGCTAGGATCTTTGCCGATCGAAGAAGATTGAAGGCGTTGTCAAGAAGCCATCAGAGAAGCTGCCACTGATGTTCTGGGTTTTACGGCACCACCTAGAAAAAACCCATGGTTTGACAACGCGTGGAGGCTGGCACATGCAGCGAAGCTGGAAGCCTACAAAGTAACGCTGCAACGAACAGCGAGAGCTATTCGTGAGCTCTACGAACAGAGACGAAGGGGCGACACCCGGCTTCTCAGGAAAAAATAAGAGGGAGCACGAGAAACACGCGATCGAGGAGATGGAGTGCTACGGCAGGGACGATGTCCGAAAGTTGTACCAGAGGGTGAAACAGTTATCCAGTGGATATAAGGTTCGGACAGAAGCCAGCCGGGACGAGAATAGACAACTAGTAGTAGAGTCGCAGTCGATACTGAGAATTTGGAAAAACCATTTCTGCAGACTGCTAAACGGCGACGATGACACCAATACCGCTGTCAGGCAGAATGGTCTAGAATTCCGTCCCCCGACTTAGACTGGAGTCTTACAAAGCTGGCGGTGCGGACGGACTGTCCGCTGATATCTTTAAGGCAGCTGGAGATGATATGGTTGAAGGAAAGCATGCCCCACGAGTGGAATCTCAGTGTCGATTGCCCGATCCACAAGAAAGGAGACCTCTTTGACTGCGCCAACCATAGAGGGATGAGTCTTCTGAACATCGCCAGCAAGATCTTCTCTGCCGTTTTGTGTACTCGCCTTAAGCCGCTTATAAACACCCTCAAAGGTCCATATCAGTGTGGTTTCAGGCCGGGGAAGTCCACCATCGACCAGATTTTCACACTACGGTAGATCCTGGAAAAGACCGAAGAGTTGCAGATCGACACCCACCACGTGCATATGGACGAGCTATACAACGCCATGTCTAGTTCTGACATTCCTGCCATACTCGTCAGGTTGTGCATGACGATGGAGAATTCTCGCTGCTCCATCAAGGTCGGTAACGAACTCACCGATACCTTCAATGTCAAAAAAGGTTTTAGACAAGGCGGCGCGCTGTCATGTGACTTATTTAACATCATCCTGGATATGATCGTGCAAGACTCACACGCCAACACTAGAGGCACGATCTTCCAGAAGTCCGTACAACTGTTAGCATACACGGATGACATTGACGTGATTGGCAGAACACAGCGAGGCGTCAATGCGGCGTTTGCTGGCATTGAGGCGGAAGCGGCTTAATTGGGTCTGGCGGTGAATGGGGGCAAAACGAAGTGTATCCTGTCATCAAGAAAAGACACACAACATCGACGTCTTGGACAGAGCGTCACAATGGGCAGCTATAACTTCGAGGTATTTAAGAACTTCGTCTACCTCGGTTCCGCAGTAAATAGTACAAACAACATCAGTACCGAGATCAAAGGCAGAGTAACACTTGCCAACCGCTGTTTCTATGGGCTCAAGAGGCAATTGAGTAGTAGAGCTATCTCTCGAAGGACCAAGCTGACTTTATACAAGACCTTGATCATCCCAGTCTTGCTGTACGGCGCGGAGGCATGGACAATCTCAAAAGCGGATGAGGAAGTGCTTGGTCTCTTCGAGAGAAAAGCTCTGCGTGCGATCTTTGGTCTTCTTTGCGTTGACGGTTTCTGGAGAAGAAGATTCAACCACGAACTGTACGGGATGTGCAGCGACATGAGTCTAGTCAGGCGTCTTCGAAGATGGCTGGGCCATGTAGAGTGTGTGGACAACTCAGCTCCGGCCCAAAGAGTCTTCGACTCCGAACACGTGGGGCAACTAGTTGGAGAAACTTGTTGGTTGAGGCCCAAGTCCACCTCGGACTGTAGCACCAAATAAATAAGAAAAAGAAGACCAAATTTGGTGCTGTTACAATGTGCCAAAAGAGATTATACACAATTGGTACAAATTTAGCATAATACTTGTGTTTTTTGCAAGCGTATATACACTTAATTTTTAAGTGTTAATTTATAAGTGATCATCGGCGCTTAATGATTCATCATAAAATCTTGCCAGCACCGACGACATTTATGACATTTGCTAAGCAGTCAGGGGTGTAGTCGTGGAAGGTGATGGTTGATCTTTGGTGGCCAGAATCTTCGTTTTGTGATTGTGTAGCGTGACCATCACTTTAAAAGCAGAAACACGTAATAATTATAAAATAAAAAAATGTTCATCAAATGAAAAGAATCGTTTACGAAACCTTAACGGAATGTATAGCAAAGACACCAAAAATTGCATACTTATGGATGTCAAAAGAATTCAAAAATGAACTAATACATCAACCACACCTGCAGAGGTAAGCCACATACAGCAACCTAAACAATGAATGAATAAATTTAGGAATGAACACATAGAAAATAATGTTTGGAAGCATTGTTTTTATCCGCGCTTATTTCTTAAGCGGCGATAGATACGATGAGTAACTTAAGCGGATATAGGATTCGTTGTTAGTGTATTTGACATGCAAATTGAAAATTAAGCGTGTATACGCTTGCAAAAGAACGCAGCTAATGTTGCTTTTAAAAGCGTCACACCAACATCTCGCTGTGCCAACAAATTTAGCATCGCAGCGATTTAAATGGCATGTGTATGATTGTGTGTGTACGTATGATTCGACGAAACGGTGCCGTTCAAAAGTGGCCAACGAAGATATGCATGTGTTCTCACTGTTCGTGACGAAGCCAGTGTGGTAATCCTTTTGGATTCTTTACCAATTGCGGGTCATAAAAATAACACAAATGAGACACACTACGTAAAAGTTGATGCTTTTGATGGCAGAGGCAAATCAAGGTCAACTTGCCGGATAAGCAACTGGTAGTCACTGAGTGCAAATAAACGTCACTCCGGTTAGGCCAGCTCTGAAAACCCATATAGGATAAAGGCGTCCACCATCAGGCTCACCACAATAAAAGATGTTTGCAAAGAATTTTGCTACCTAAATTTGCACACGGGTTTTCATACAAAACAAGCATTATTAAAATGCGACTCAAAACAATAGATTCGAAGAATGGTTAAAAAATTATCCTCGAAGGGCAATAAATTAAACTTCTAAACATTGTGTCATGTCCCAAAAAGATAAGGTCCTAACCGGCGTGTGTATGTTAAACCATAAAAGTACACATGAGCCGCGACCCGCAGCTGCGAAATTCGGTGGACAAGGCGCAAACATTTTCTTCACTCATCGATAATCAGACCAAATTTCTGGAATTTCAAAAACTAATGTTGTACAATATTTGACAAGTCCTGCTAATCCCAGAAATTCCATCTGCATGCCGTCGACATCGTTATAAAACTCAAGCGTTAAACTTCACTTGTGACAAAGGACGAAGAAAGGATTCATTGTGCATGGTCATAAATGCGCATACATGCGTCATAAAATGTGTGCAGGGTACAATCTCTTAGAGAAGCGTCGCTAGTTCTTGGAACGGTCTTTTGGGCAAGAAGGCAGCTTGTGGAAATAGTTAACAAGCACTGAAATCAAAAACGTCATCCCTCTTCTAATAAGCTTTATGAATTCATTTCTTCGTCTTGCCTTTGTTGAAACATTTCTTGGTTTAGAAATGCTCAGGCCCTCAAAATGCCTTTGATTGGATGATCGAGCAGTGCTGTGGTGGTCACGTAATAACGAAGGAGACTCGATGGTTCTCCACGCAAATACACACCAAAGAGTGACACGTCGAGGATTCATTCGTTTTCCAACGATCACTTGTGAGTGCCCATTCAGTATTTCGAATTAACCTTATTTTCAAAAGGAATTATTTCAGCAGTGGCGATGCCTGGTCCTAGGAATTGGTTTAGCTACGAGTTCGCAAATATATTGCACCCTAAGCCACGAAGTGATTTAATCAATCAACCGCGCTCTCTTATAAATTTAGTTGCCAAACGAAATAAGAGAATCAAACGCTTGTCTTCAGTAAGACCAAGCAACACACTAGCAAAATGGTTACTTCCACCCCAATTTGTCTGGGCTTCGCCTATATATTTTGTCAAACATAAATATATAGATTGTATGAGGATTTGGTAGCGCACATTTTTGCGGTAAAGTTTTATGTTGTGCATGACAATACCTTGAAAATACACACGTGAGTAAAGGAGCACATTCTCTTCATGGCATTAAAGCGAGCTTTGTGTATGTTTGCTATCATATTTGTGAGGATTGTATGCACGTATGTAGATTTGTTATCATCATAATAATAATATGGGTGACGCGACAGTCCGATGCGGACCTGGCCCTAGCTTCTCAGCAACCACAACATGGTCAAGAGGGTGCTACAATTTTATGCCGACTCCGAACGGCGAAGTTGAGTAGCTTTTTCTAGACAGGAATACTATTTGAGCATTGTCCGTGACTCGAAATAGATGGAGCCGTGAATTATCAAAGGTGGCAAATTCTGGTATCTAACCTGGGACCCTCTGCGTAATAGTCGACGCACTTACCCACTTACCCACTACTACTCATTGAAATTCTTGGTTTAGCCCCGCTAAACTAGCTTATTGAGAGGAATCGCCAGCGATGTTGACGCGTTCGTTTCTAAAGCGAAGATGTCAGATTCTGGTCGATGACTCACCGCTCCTGTTTTTTTCTCTTCTCAAATAAAAGCTGTGGATCACGGTAAAGGAATATCCACGATCATAGCGAATTATCACACATGACTTAAAACTGAGATGTAGATTGAGACTATTGATCCAGCAGTGGAGAAGTAATCTGTACATATTGGCATATACTGAAAGAAAATGACATTTTGAAAGGATCCTCTGGATCACTTGAATTGTACTTCGAATAACAATTATAGTCATGGGCAGGAAGACACGCTTGTATTTACTTTATGAAATTTACAAGCAATGAAAACTTACAAATGGAATATACATAACTGGTCTTGAACCAAATACTTTGACTTTACTTGGAGATTGCTACCAGGGAAAATGTTCAGTGTGGACAAAGTCCGATAGAATACATCAACTAAGCATGCTCAGCAACGTCGGTTGCACGAATACGAATACCGAGAAAGAGAGAACCTGATTGGCTATCTTATGCCACTCCCTGTAATGGAAGGCACTCTTCAGTGCCTAGAAGAAAACGAAGGGAATCGTGTTGCGGGCGGATATTGCAGTTCGAAGAGAATGGTCGCTTGCACATAACACGTGATCTTAGACATATACACAAGTAAGTTAAGGTTGCACGGATATCTTGAAAGGTACACACAACTACACATACAACCTACACATGCTTCCATTTAATGAGCATCCTTTATCCGTACATCTAGCAAACATCCTCCACGCACAGTTTGTAGAAAGAGATGGCGCGGCGCTATGTAGACGATCTCAAGAGATGATACCTGACGCACGTCGTCCCTTTACAAAATCCGCAGTTACCATAAATCCCTCAAATGGGTGGAATCTGAGCCACGCACACACATTCAATGTGCCTAACACCGCCTTCAACAAGGGATGGCTTTGTGCATGGCACTACCAGGTAGGTGATATGACGAGAGATCGGTCATCTCGTTATAAATAAAAGGATTGCTGCAAAATCGTGATCATCGAGAAGGAACCGTGCCCCTGAGCCCAAACAAATTTCATTAAACCACAACTTGGAACAAAAAAAATCTTGAGAAAAATGAACTCAAAGGGTTGGCAATTCGAATACGTCTCTGCCACGGTAAGTTTTAATACCAATTTCTAATTACATCTGTCTTAAATAAATAAAATTATTTTCATTTTTAGCAACAGGCTGCCGATGTTAGAGAGATAAGCAGAATTGCTCCACCGACCAGAACTGAAGCCACAGGCCAGCCGAACAACAGCAGCAGACGTCACCGAACAGCCTTCTCCCCTTATCAGGAGGCTGAGCTGAAGGCGGAGTTTGCGGAATGCAGCTCCCTCTACAGCTGCCGGCGAAGGGAGATTGCCAACAAGCTCGGGCTGTGCGAGAGGGTCGTCAAGGTCTGGTTCCAGAACCAGAGGCAAAAGGTGAAGAGGGAGCGACAGGCAAGAGAAACGCCGAGAAAAGTAATCATTTCAGAGACTTCAGCGGCAGGTACGACCTCAACCACCAGTTTGGCTACAGCTCCTCGGGTCCCCCCGGTTGCGACCGAGATCACGGAGATCCCGGTCTTTAAGGCAAGGACGGCGACGAGGGTTACTGGTCTCGTTCAAAGAGACCCATCAAAAGTTTTCAAGCCACAGCTAATTGTGGCTATATCTGGAAACCTGGCACCAGCGACAACTGGTCATCAACAGCCTCGGCCAGACGTAACTAATCTCAAAAATGAGATTAGTGAGTTTTTGGTGATTCCAGATGGTCCAAATCTTCCAGAAGAACACCACGACGACACAACTGTGGAAGGAGTTTACCGGCAACAGCAGGACTCGCAACAGGAGCAGACATCTTGCAATGCGGAATTACTGATGCAAGAACTGGACGCATACACCGACCAATATCTGCGTGAACAACAGCCCAACGTCAAAATAAGTCCAACGACAAGTGTTCACCAGCCACTCCACGAGGACATTCCCGAGTACCCTCAGCTGTCGTCCGACGAGCAGTTTTTTCACCGAAGTCCTCATCAGCTCATTCCGCAGCAGCCAGATACATTGCAGACGACCGGTCCCCCTGAGCTGGACATCTTACTAAACCCGGATCTGGAGCAGGATATTGAAGAATGGCTTGCTAATACGTGTGGAGCCGAGGAAGCAGTCAATATCAGCGACCTCATGGAGTTCATGGACTCCGAACCTGGAATGGATCTACCCGACGTGAAGACCATCCCAGACCTAGAAGCGGAACCACCAATTGATTTCAACTTTGATTTTTAAATGAACATATTTTTATTAAGATTTGTAAAATGTTGTACTGTATTTATATTCAAAGAAACACGAAAATAAAAATCAAAAAAACAAATTCTGACAACGTGGAGGGGAAGTTATTTCGCTTTGTTGTTTTGTCCTGTTTCTCGAAGAAATGACATTTCAAATCATCCTAGTTTCAGTGGCAGAAAATTGGAATGGTGGCGCGTGCTTTTAATCGTTTGGGTTTGTTTCCGGAGCGCACGCTTCGAATTTGCACTTACTTGGTCAAAAACAAAGTCAATCGTGACGAGTCTTGTTGAACCACGAAGATCTTCTGGACTGCAACGTAATCGTAAACATTTTTTTAATTAATTTAAATTAAATTTTAATTTCAGAAGAAAACACACATTGCAAATTTTACAGGGATTTATTTGTCAAAACAAAACGGTATTTTGTTCTGTAGAACGAAACGTTGTTCGACTGTCGATCGCCACTCGTGTGTCCCAGTGTGTTCAGCACGCGAGTTAAGTATTGGTCGTAATTCTTAAAAATAAAAATATACAATGTGTCACCATACTTGCTTGTGTTTGCATTCTTCAATTGCACACCATAAATTCTTATCGTCATCACTTTTATGTGACCCATAAAAGTAACGATGACCGAAAGAGTAAACAAGGAAAGTGAACCAATGCATTCGGTTAACCTATTGAGAAATAGGGAGAATAAAACCAATGCATTCGGCTGACCTCTTGAAGAATGTAAGCCCAATCAAGTCAATTGGGGGACCGTGTTGAAATATTAAAAATAACAAAACCTTCTTCGGGCATTCGATTCGATCTGAGTGGTAGTTCATAGTAAACTCTCATCCGGATAGTACGGTGCAGCCCTGCTTAAGACAGCGGCCGTATTATTAATAGTAAATAAAGAACTAAAACCGTAATTATAATAGAATATATATAATAAAGAGAATATATTAAAAAAAAATTACGAAGTTCAGTTATTTATTTGGCGCAGTCGGTAGGATCAGGTACAACTATCCTGATCCACATTGAGAAAGTTCAATTCGCATTTCCTTAACCGCAATTTTCGACGAACGAAAAAAAAAAAAAAAAAAAACACGGGAAAAGATTGTGTATAGTGAAACCCTTCTAAAACCGTAGTGGAAGTTGTTGGCATATAGTAATAGTGAAACGGGAAATATGGCAGAAAATCCAAACGTCATCCCTGAGGTATCCAACCGGGATATCCTAAATAGTATAATGGCTATAGTGGCGAGAATACCACAGCCGAGTCATGGG
Organism: Eristalis intricaria; assembly: GCA_964034865.1. Classification (NCBI taxonomy): domain Eukaryota; kingdom Metazoa; phylum Arthropoda; class Insecta; order Diptera; family Syrphidae; genus Eristalis; species Eristalis intricaria. The sequence continues at coordinate 127,116,738 of OZ035873.1, forward strand.
AGCAACGTGTTACGGGAAATTCAATACTTACCCGAATTCGATGGGGATAGCGAATCCCTAATGCACTTCATCGTAATGATAGAGAACCACCTTCGGAATACTATTGGAGATTACCAAGCCACCTGGAACATCATACAACAAGTGAAAATCAAAGGTCGAGCTATGGACCTACTGATCATCAATGGAGTCACTTCGTGGGAACAGGCGAAGGAGTTATTTAAACAACACTATCGACCGGTCATCAGCAGCAGCGATCTTACGAAGGAAATCAGCAATATGAAAGTGAGTTCAATATATGATTTGACCAATAAATTAGAATACCTTTTAAGCAAAGTAAATACATATGTAGTATTCTGTGACAATCAGGAACAAGAAAAACTATTGTACTATAATATTATAATAAACAAAATACGAGAATTAACAATAGGGAATTTAGCCAGAGAAATTAGGAATCTGTATGATTTACATGAAATAAAGAGTATTTTATTCTCCTACATAGGATACGATAATGGAAATTTAAGGAATAGTGAAATAGTTAGAACCACGGCAAATTACAATAACCAAAACAAAAATCATAGGTTTAGTCTCCCCGACAAGGAACGACGACCCAGTTACAATAATGGTCACAATAATAATTTTGGTGGACAAAATCATTCGGGAAGGTTTAGACAAAATGAGTATCGTTACCAAAATCACACTACTTCACAGAGACCTTTCCAGAACCACTCCATACAGAATAGACAGAATAGACTAGAACCAATGGATACCAATAATATCCAAACAAGTCAGGAACCGATCCGTCAGGACATTAACTCAGTAGAACCGCCGGTTTTTCTGAACTGAGCCTCGGACAATTAATGACAGTCGCCACTGAAATTCAGAACCAACGACACTATATTTTAGTAGACACTGGCAGTGCTATGACTATCATAAATACTAGTAAACTCGACATGACACCGTATAAAATTCTAGACACCCGACAGCTAGAGATAAAGACCATTAATAGTAGCGTAATCAGGAATACTGCAATAATTCAGTTTCCAATACCAAAAGAATTCGGTTACAGCGATAATACTTTTATTAAAGCTTACGCTCAGGCTTTAGAAAATAAAAACTATACGATACTCCTAGGAATGGATGTCCTTAAAAATATCATTGAAACCATTGATTTTGAGAAAGGAACTATAACTTTAAAAAATCAGACCATTCTAAAGATAGAACGAGGACACGAGTTGGCATGCAACTACCTAGAGGAAGGCAATCCTGACTTCGGCAGCCTTAATCGCGAAGAAACGACAGCATTGACCTCACTGCTAGACGAATTTAGAAACATCCAATATAAGGAAGGCGACATGTTAACTCATACCTCGGAAATAAAACATGAAATTCACCTTAAAGAAGACAAACCACTACATGCAAAAAGTTACCGATTACCAAAGAAACACGAAGAAGAAGTAGCTAAGCAAATCAAAGAGATGGAAAAACAAGGTATCATAAGAAGAAGCATGAGTAGACATGCTTCTCCGATCGTTGTAGTTGCTAAAAAGCCAGACAAAGATGGTCAAGTACAGTACCGCATTTGTGTTGACTATAGGGCTTTAAATGAAATTACTGAAGATGACAGATTTCCTCTGCCAAATATAGAAAACCTCTTCGATAAGTTAGGAAAAGCGGTCTATTTCTCGACGCTTGACTTAGCAAAAGGTTACCATCAAATTTTGATGCACCCAGCTGACATAGCGAAAACTGCGTTTATTACTCCACAAGGATTATACGAGTATGTCCGTATGCCTTTTGGACTTAAAAATGCACCAGCCACTTTTCAGCGACTAATGAACCACATACTAAGAGAATATATAAACAAAATTTGTGTCGTTTATTTAGATGACATTTTGATATTCTCCACGTCCCTAAAAGAACATATGAAAAACCTCAGAGACATCCTTCGAGTTTTGCAGAAACATAATTTAAAACTACAAATTAGCAAATGTTCATTCCTCAAGAAGGAAACCGAATTCCTAGGTCACATATTAACACCAAAGGGAATAATGCCTAATGGTAATAAGATCAGTATAATCAGAAACCTCCCACTACCCCACACAGAAAAACAACTTAGAAGTTTTTTAGGAGCCTCTGGCTACTACAGGAAATTCATTCAGGATTATGCAAAAATTGCATATCCAATGACTAGGTATCTCAAAAAGGACACCAAAATAAATATTAGTGATCCTGAATACGTGAATGCGTTTGAAACACTCCGAAACAAATTGATAACACAACCAATCCTAAAATTTCCAGAATTCGAAAAACCATTTCATTTATACACCGATGCCAGTAACTTTGCCATCGGATCTGTCCTAACACAGGACAAACAACCGGTTTGCTATATCTCTAGGACTCTGAACGAGCATGAAAGAAATTATTCCGTAACCGATAAAGAATTTCTAGCCATTGTCTGGAGTGTATCCAAACTAAGACCCTATCTGTGGGGAAATAAATTCAAGATCACAACTGATCATCTCCCCATAAAATATTTGAATAAAAAATATAATGGTGCAGAGTTCTCACAACGCAACCAACGATGGTTACTTAAATTACAAGAATTTGATTACGATATTGAATATCTCAAAGGTCAAGAAAATCGAGTGGCCGACTTTTTAAGTAGAATTGAGAAAGAAAACAATGAAGTGAATCAAATTTCTGATAGCAGAACGGGTCAATCGACAGCGGAAGGACAATCTGATCACATACCTATTAAAGAAGGTATTGTCAATATATATAAACAACAAATTATTGTGAGTTATGACAAAGAACCAAAAGTGGAAACACTAAATGGTAAAAGAATTTTATATATCAGAGCCTCGGACCCTATTGAGACGATAACAGAACAACTCAAAGAAATTGCCCCAGGAGTTAGCGGTATTTATTCTGAAGTACAAGAATGTGACTTTAACAAAATTCAACGGTTACTCATGAACTTGCAGTCAGGAAATAGAAAGGTTAAATTGATTAAACTAACACGGAGAGTTAGAGACTTAAGGACGGAGGAGGAAGTTAGGAAACAGGTCTCCATATACCATATCAGGGAAAGTCAACACTCAGGAATCATAGAGACCTACAATACGTTAAAACAACAGATTTACTACCCTAAACTTACAAGGATAATTACACAAATTATAAACAATTGCGACGTATGTCAAATGGCTAAATACGAGAGGAAACCTATTCAAGGGAAATTCAAAGTAACCGAAACACCTAGTAAACCTAACGAAATAGTTCACATAGATATCTACCATTTTCATAAACACATTTTTTTGACAATGATTGACAAGCTGACAAAGAAAGGGTATGTATACAGACTTGAAAGTAAAAATCACATTCACAAAACAGACGCTATCACAGAACATTTAACTAGAGAAGGTCCACCCTATAAAATAATTACGGATAACGAGTTTAATACAACATACATCAGAGAATTTCTTAGGGAACGAAATATCGAAGTGCATTTCACTAAACCGAACTCACATACAGGCAATGCAGACGTTGAACGCTTACATAGTACTATAGCTGAGATACTACTTAGCATGAACCAGGCAGAATCAGTAAATACCAAAATGTTTAGAGCTTTTCAAATCTATAACAAAAGGTATCATACTACGATAGGTATGTCACCAGAACAGGCTCAACATACAAATATAGAAGCATTAGTAACCAAGCTAAAAATGAAAAAAACCAAGGTTATAAACAAAAGGAACCAAGATAGGGAAGATTATATAGAAAGAAGATCATTTGGTTATATAAAGAATTATAAACATGTGAGACACAAAAATGAACCCAATTTTCGATTTAAAAACCTAGATAGAGTACATACATCAAATATTAAACGACCAAGACAATTTGTAGGTACTCACACTGATGCTGCTACTCCTGATGACACCAATGAACCTAGTACAAGCAGCACTTGTAATAACACCAATCGAAAGTGACAACGGATTCACAACGATAAGCATGGGTGAAGGAGAAATCATCAACCAAACCCAAACCATCATCCACATAGTAAAAATAAAAATGTTGATAGACACCTTACAGGAAATAAAAAAATTTGAAATTGTAGGACAAGACTCAGAAATAAGAAAGGAATGTAATACAATTTTTACAAAAATACATAGTATCATGCCTCATAAGACAAGATCAAAAAGAGGTCTCGTAAATATAGTAGGAACGGCTCAGAAATGGTTGTTCGGTACTATGGACAACTCAGATAGGGAAGAAATAGAAGAACACATAAAAGCTACTGACACTAACAATCAGAATGCAATTCAGGAACTAAACAAGCAAATCAAAATTAATACTCAATTAAACGGAAACATAAAAAACATAAGAGACTTAGTTTTGAGAGATAGGGAAGAAATAGAACGCTATCAGAATGAAAACCAACAGTTACAAAATACGATACTTAAACGCCTACAACGAACCGAAATACTAACTAGATTACAGATGTTAGAAAGAGTAATTGATAATTTGTTAGACACGATAGCTGCAGCGAAAATGGGAATAACCCACCCTAGCTTACTCACTAAGGACGAACTAATCATGACAGATATGAATTGGAGCAAATTAAGAAATATTAAGTCAGGGGTAATGAAATATACAGATGATGCCATTATTATAGCTTTGAAAATACCAGAAGAGATTATAACACGTCCAATTAAAATAATCGTACCAATACCAAATCGAGAAAAACAAGAAGTTGACTTAGAACCCTTTGTTGTAATTGTAAACGAAGGAAAAGAGTATAAATATAACGAGGAGAAAATTAATGTTAACGAATTAAAAGAGAGAAATGATTGTATTAGTAAGCAAAATTGTTTAATGAGGATCAATAATAATTTTGAAATTATTAATCTGAACGAAAGAACTTATATTATTAAAAACGCTAAAAATGTAACCGTACAAAATAATTGTGACTCTAGAAATTTAACTTTTGCTGGAAATCTTATTGTTAATATTCAGAATTGTAATATTAAAATCAATGACGCTATAATTAAGAACAAAGAAACTAATTATACATTTCAATTCTATTATGAAGAAATAATGAAAGAAAATGCCACCATCAATACGGTGTTTACAAAATTTAAGGAACTACAAGAAATTGAAAATAGACATAACCTAGAATTAGTTCAATACCACAAAGTAAAAACCTATTTAATCTCTGGTACATCCATGTTAATAATTATTATTGGTATAAGTATCATTGGAATCGTAATGTACAAGAATGTCAGAAGTACCGGTAAAATTAAAATTAAAATTGATAGCTTAACAGAAGAGCAAGGAAAAAAACAAACGAAACCCTCAAATCAAAATTTCCAGGAGAAAACTTTCTCTAAGGAAGGAGGAGTTAAGTATTGGTCGTAATTCTTAAAAATAAAAATATACAATGTGTCACCATACTTGCTTGTGTTTGCATTCTTCAATTGCACACCATAAATTCTTATCGTCATCACTTTTATGTGACCCATAAAAGTAACGATGACCGAAAGAGTAAACAAGGAAAGTGAACCAATGCATTCGGTTAACCTATTGAGAAATAGGGAGAATAAAACCAATGCATTCGGCTGACCTCTTGAAGAATGTAAGCCCAATCAAGTCAATTGGGGGACCGTGTTGAAATATTAAAAATAACAAAACCTTCTTCGGGCATTCGATTCGATCTGAGTGGTAGTTCATAGTAAACTCTCATCCGGATAGTACGGTGCAGCCCTGCTTAAGACAGCGGCCGTATTATTAATAGTAAATAAAGAACTAAAACCGTAATTATAATAGAATATATATAATAAAGAGAATATATTAAAAAAAAATTACGAAGTTCAGTTATTTATTTCGCGTGAGTGACGTGAACGCATTCAACGCACTAAATAAGATTAAGGTTTTCCCTGTCAGCTCTGAATATTCAATTCGAACTGGAATAAATAATAAAAGAAAAATATGTTGTTTATTGAGAGTACTTCTGAAACATAACATAACATTCGTTTTCTCTTCTGGCGAGTAAACATTGTTGATAGTTTTCCTACACAGGAACGGAGACATATTGGCCACGTAAAAAACGTGGATTTTTAAAATTGATGCCACAGACACTAAGCGACTGCCCTTGCGATTTATTTATCAACATTGCAAATGCAATCAGCACTGGAAATTGTTACCGTTTAAATTGCATTTGCTTGCCGTTCGGAATCACAGGCATTGCCTTCGCCTCTGTACTTCCCTTTCATAATTGCGGATTCGATGACGTTTTCCCTAATTTCTTCACCGCCAACCGGGTGCCTTTCAAAGACGTGGGTGGTTTATGTTCGGCAACATTTCCCCAGCCACCACATTTTGAATCTGACATCGACGCTTTTTTTGTAATTTTGAGGATTGTAGAAGTATGTTGGTTATTGCACCATTGAACTTGTGCCATAACATCTGAGTCTTCTCACAGGTTGTTGGAGAGCTCCAGCTCATCCATACGTCATCCACTTTCTTCTTGACATCTGGAAGAGTTGGTTTAATACATAGATTTGTCTGGAATGGTTCAGTTACAGTCTGTTTTTTGGCAAGACCGCTGCCTCAATGCCTTTGACTTGGCACCCAACATAGAGTAATTGAGTGCAGCGTACTAAGACCTTAAGCTCTTCGCTGCAGCTTGGACTTAATTTCTGTCGCCGAAATTGCTTTAATGGCCGCTTGATTCTCACTTAGGATGGTAATATCAGCCGGAGGATCTCCGGAGGAAACTTTACCAGCTGCTTCTTCGATCGGAATGCGATTCCATCAGGTCCATAAACTCCTGATGAGTTAGAGTCGATGACGGAGGATCGAGGTGCCTACAGATCTCTCCTGCGTATTTTACCACCGCGACCCCTTTAGTGGATCATGCGGGTGTTTCGAAATCAAGGTATGCAGGATACCAAGCCGCTTGACTTGGACAATTTTTAGTGAATCCAGTTCGGTTGCATAGCGAGTGGAATTTGAAAACCAGACACTGAATTGGATGATCTTAATAGCACTCTTTGCAGCAGTTCTCTGCATGTAGTGGCCAAGTAGAAGAAGACCCAGCAAAATTTGTAAGCCCGCCGTTGGAATAGTGAAAACTGTTCTTGTGCAAGATTGCAAGAAAGTGGAAGTGAAAAGCGGCGCAGATTAAAGGACGAACCGACTAACATCCACCACCAAATATCTGCAATCATGGTCGCAAACACACGTGACCATTTTGCTTTATCGCACGAATATTCAGCCGCATAAAAATATAATCATATTAAGACCAAATTTGGATTTCAAAGCGTTGATATAGCTCACGTCTCATGCAGGCACAAGCGTCTGCATTTAGCCTCAATCAACGAACTCCTGCTCTCACCTCCACGTGGTGAAATCTGGGAGCCGAGCACCTTCGATCGAAAATAAGTTAGCCAACCCCCGTGGGACGTCGTTGGAGAGTGAGCCTGACTGGCCGGCGGCATTCGAAACAGAAGGAGCTACCTGGTGCGCAATCAATCTAGAGCTAATTCGAAATTTTCGGAGCACAAGTCTAGAAGGTTCTTTCAACGCCAGGTCCGGGCCTTGGAATTGAGATGTCGGCCGAAGATCTCTATAGCTTTTTCACATCCTCAGCGAGGTTACCGACACCGGATAAACCTGAACCCTCCGCCCGAGGGTTAAAGAATAATGCCTGGCCTTACAGTTGGGGGCTGTGCGTGATGTTGGCTCTCTCCCCATGCAAAAGATTTCATGGTTCAGAGACAACCAACTGCCTCGGACACGGACAGAATTAATGCTTACGACCGCAGCAAACAATACAAGGACAACGATTTTCGGTTCTGCACGTCGAATGTTAGGTCCCTTGACAGACCACGCGCACCCGAAGAACTCGCGGAGGCCCTGGACTGCTACAAAGCAGACATTACCGCAATCCAGGTAGTGCGGTGGAATGGGCCGGGCAAGAAGAGGATGAGAAACTGCGACATCTACTACGGTGATTGCGACAGAGAGAGGCGCCTATTTGGATGTGGATTTGTTGTTCGACGCAGACTTAGGCAAAAAGTCTTAAGGTTTGTCTGCAAAAGCATAACAATCCGCATCAACGCTAAATTCGGGAACATAAGCCTGATTTGCGCCCACGCCCCATGGGCATGGATGACTTTTATGATCTCCTAGAAAGGACTTACGATCAGTGCCCCAGATTTGATACCAATGATCGTTCTAGGAGATTTCAATGCAAGGCTGGGTAAGGAAGACATCTTTGCCAAAGTCATCGGGAAACATATCCAATAACGCACCCAGGCTGGTGGACTTTGTCACGGTCCCCTGATCAATCAACCGTCAACCAGATTGATCATGTTGCGATCGACGTCAGGCACTCCTCCAGCATTCTTGATGTCCAAGCATTTAATTGTTGTAGCCAAGGGAAGAACTCGGATATCAAGAGATCAACGGAGTCGAGAAAGGACACCACGGTTTGACGTCGGAAAGCTACAATCGCAACGGACTGCTAGGATCTTTGCCGATCGAAGAAGATTGAAGGCGTTGTCAAGAAGCCATCAGAGAAGCTGCAACTGATGTGCTGGGTTTTACGGCACCGCCTAGAAAAAAACCCATGGTTTCACAACGAGTGGAGGCTGGCACATGCAGCGAAGCTGGAAGCCTACAAAGTAACGCCGCAACGAACAACGAGAGCTATTCGTGAGCTCAACGAACAGAGACGAAGGGGCGACACCCGGCTTCTCAGGAAAAATAAGAGGGAGCACGAGAAACGCGCGATCGAGGAGATGGGTGCTACGGCAGGGACGATGTCCGAAAGTTGTACCAGAGGGTGAAACAGTTATCCAGTGGATATAAGGTTCGGACAGAAGCCAGCCGGGACGAGAATAGACAACTAGTAGTAGAGTCGCAGTCGATACTGAGAATTTGGAAAAACCATTTCTGCAGACTGCTAAACGGCGATGATGACACCAATACCCCTGTCATTCAGAATGTTCCACTATAATATGAACGTTGATCGACGAGAATTCTGTCCCCACGACATAGACGAGGCTGAAAAAAGCTGCCGGTGCGCACAGTCCGCTGGAATCTTTAAGGCAGATGGATATGATCTGGTTGGGCGCATGCACCAACTCATTCGTAAGATATGGTCGAAAGAAAGCATGCCCGACGAGTGGAGTCTCAGTGTCGTTTGCCCGATCCACAAGAAAGGAGACCTTTTTGACTGCGCCAACCATGGAGGGATGAGTCTTCTGAACATCGCTTACAAGATCTTCTCTGCCGTTTTGTGTACTCGCCTGAAGCCGCTTATAAACACCCTCAAAGGTCCATATCAGTGTGGTTTCAGGCCAGGGAAGTCCACCATCGACAAGTTTTTTTACACTACGGTAGATCCTGGAAAAGACCGAAGAGTGGCAGACCGACAACCACCACCGTTTCGTCGATTTCAAGACCGCATATGACAGAGTGCATATGGACGAGCTATACAACGCCATGTCTAGTTCTGACATTCCTGCCATACTCGTCAGGTTGTGCAGGATGACGATGGAGAATTCTCGCTGCTCCAAGAAGGTCGGTAACGAACTCACCGATACCTTCAATGTCAAAAAAGGTTTTAGACAAGGCGGCGCGCTGTCATGTGACTTATTTAACATCATCCTGGATTCATATCCGTGCAAGACTCACACGCCAACACTAGAGGCACGATCTTCCAGAAGTCCGTACAACTGTTAGCATACGCGGATGACATTGACGCGATTGGCAGAACACAGCGAGGCGTCAATGCGGCGTTTGCTGGCATTGAGGCGGAAGCGACTAAAATGGGTCTAGCGGTGAATGAGGGCTGTCATCAAGAAAGGACACAAAACAGCAACGTCTTGGACAGAGCGTAACAATGGGCAGCTATAACTTCGACATCGTATAACTTGGACATCGTCGACCTCGGCTCCGCAGCAAATTGTACGAACAACATCAGTACCGAGATCAAAGGCAGAGTAACACTTGCCAACCGCTGTTTCTATGGGCTCAAGAGGCAATTGAGTAGTAGAGCTATCTCTCGAAGGACCAAGTTGACTTTATACAAGACCTTGATCATCCCAGTCCTGCTGTAAGGCGCGGAGGCATGGACAATCTCAAAAGCGGATGAGGAAGTGCTTGGGCTCTTCGAGAGAAAAGATTTGCGTACGATCTTTGGTCTACAGCGACATGAGTCTAGTCAGGCGTCTTCGAAGATGGCTGGGCCATGTAGAGTGTGTGGACAACTCAGCTCCGGCCCAAAGAGTCTTCGACTCCGAACCCGTGGGGCAACTAGTTGGAGACGCTGTTGGTTGAGGCCCAGGTCCACCCCGGACTGTAGCACCAAATAAATAAGAAGAAGAAGACCAAATTTGGTGCTGTTACAATGTGCCAAAAGAGATTATACACAATTGGTACAAATTTAGCATAATACTTGTGTTTTTTGCAAGCGTATATACACTTAATTTTTAAGTGTTAATTTATAAGTGATCATCGGCGCTTAATGATTCATCATAAAATCTTGCCAGCACCGACGACATTTATGACATTTGCTAAGCAGTCAGGGGTGTAGTCGTGGAAGGTGATGGTTGATCTTTGGTGGCCAGAATCTTCGTTTTGTGATTGTGTAGCGTGACCATCACTTTAAAAGCAGAAACACGTAATAATTATAAAATAAAAAAATGTTCATCAAATGAAAAGAATCGTTTACGAAACCTTAACGGAATGTATAGCAAAGACACCAAAAATTGCATACTTATGGATGTCAAAAGAATTCAAAAATGAACTAATACATCAACCACACCTGCAGAGGTAAGCCACATACAGCAACCTAAACAATGAATGAATAAATTTAGGAATGAACACATAGAAAATAATGTTTGGAAGCATTGTTTTTATCCGCGCTTATTTCTTAAGCGGCGATAGATACGATGAGTAACTTAAGCGGATATAGGATTCGTTGTTAGTGTATTTGACATGCAAATTGAAAATTAAGCGTGTATACGCTTGCAAAAGAACGCAGCTAATGTTGCTTTTAAAAGCGTCACACCAACATCTCGCTGTGCCAACAAATTTAGCATCGCAGCGATTTAAATGGCATGTGTATGATTGTGTGTGTACGTATGATTCGACGAAACGGTGCCGTTCAAAAGTGGCCAATGAAGATGAGACGCATGTGTTCTCACTGTTCGTGACGAAGCCAGTGTGGTAATCCTTTTGGATTCTTTACCAATTGCGGGTCATAAAAATAACACAAATGAGACACACTACGTAAAAGTTGATGCTTTTGATGGCAGAGGCAAATCAAGGTCAACTTGCCGGATAAGCAACTGGTAGTCACTGAGTGCAAATAAACGTCACTCCGGTTAGGCCAGCTCTGAAAACCCATATAGGATAAAGGCGTCCACCATCAGGCTCACCACAATAAAAGATGTTTGCAAAGAATTTTGCTACCTAAATTTGCACACGGGTTTTCATACAAAACAAGCATTATTAAAATGCGACTCAAAACAATAGATTCGAAGAATGGTTAAAAAATTATCCTCGAAGGGCAATAAATTAAACTTCTAAACATTGTGTCATGTCCCAAAAAGATAAGGTCCTAACCGGCGTGTGTATGTTAAACCATAAAAGTACACATGAGCCGCGACCCGCAGCTGCGAAATTCGGTGGACAAGGCGCAAACATTTTCTTCACTCATCGATAATAGGACCAAATTTCTGGAATTTCAAAAACTAATATTGTACAATATTCGACAAGTCCTGCTAATCCCAGAAATTCCATCTGCATGCCGTCGACATCGTTATAAAACTCAAGCGTTAAACTTCACTTGTGACAAAGGACGAAGAAAGGATTCATTGTGCATGGTCATAAATGCGCATACATGCGTCATAAAATGTGTGCAGGGTACAATCTCTTAGAGAAGCGTCGCTAGTTCTTGGAACGGTCTTTTGGGCAAGAAGGCAGCTTGTGGAAATAGTTAACAAGCACTGAAATCAAAAACGTCATCCCTCTTCTAATAAGCTTTATGAATTCATTTCTTCGTCTTGCCTTTGTTGAAACATTTCTTGGTTTAGAAATGCTCAGGCCCTCAAAATGCCTTTGATTGGATGATCGAGCAGTGCTGTGGTGGTCACGTAATAACGAAGGAGACTCGATGGTTCTCCACGCAAATACACACCAAAGAGTGACACGTCGAGGATTCATTCGTTTTCCAACGATCACTTGTGAGTGCCCATTCAGTATTTCGAATTAACCTTATTTTCAAAAGGAATTATTTCAGCAGTGGCGATGCCTGGTCCTAGGAATTGGTTTAGCTACGAGTTCGCAAATATATTGCACCCTAAGCCACGAAGTGATTTAATCAATCAACCGCGCTCTCTTATAAATTTAGTTGCCAAACGAAATAAGAGAATCAAACGCTTGTCTTCAGTAAGACCAAGCAACACACTAGCAAAATGGTTACTTCCACCCCAATTTGTCTGGGCTTCGCCTATATATTTTGTCAAACATAAATATATAGATTGTATGAGGATTTGGTAGCGCACATTTTTGCGGTAAAGTTTTATGTTGTGCATGACAATACCTTGAAAATACACACGTGAGTAAAGGAGCACATTCTCTTCATGGCATTAAAGCGAGCTTTGTGTATGTTTGCTATCATATTTGTGAGGATTGTATGCACGTATGTAGATTTGTTATCATCATAATAATAATATGGGTGACGCGACAGTCCGATGCGGACCTTGCCCTAGCTTCACAGCAACCACTACGTGGTCAAGAGGGACCTACAATTTTATGCCGACTCCAAACGGCGAAGTTGAGAAGCTTTTTCTACACAGGAATACTATTTGAGCATTGTCCGTGACTCGAAAGAGATGGAGCCGTGAATTATCAAAGGTGGCAAATTCTGGTATCTAACCTGGGACCCTCTGCGTAATAGTCGACGCACTTACCGACTTACCCACTACTACTCATTGAAATTCTTGGTTTAGCCCCGCTAAACTAGCTTATTGAGAGGAATCGCCAGCGATGTTGACGCGTTCGTTTCTAAAGCGAAGACGTCAGATTCTGGTCGATGACTCACCGCTCCTGTTTTTTTCTCTTCTCAAATAAAAGCTGTGGATCACGGTAAAGGAAACACCAACGATCATAGCGAATGATCACACATGACTTAAAAAAGCAGTGAAGAAGTAATCTGTACATATTGGCATATACTGAAAGAAAATGAAATTTTGAAAGGATTCTCTGGATCACATGAATTATACTTCGAATAACAATTATAGTCATGGGCAGGAAGACACGCTTGTATTTACTTTAACGAATTTACAAGCAATGAAAACTTACAAATGGAATATACATAAAATACTTTGAGTTTACTTGGAGATCTCTACCAAGCAAAATGGCAACAAGAACTGACATCATTTTGACCATGTTGCATTACATTCAAATTCAAACAGTTTTGGACGTAGAATCAGCCTTAGAAAGCGATGCTTCTTCCAGTTGTCCAGATGTTCCTTATCCAGACGAACGCCATCGTGGCTGCGAGATAGGGAGGCGGGTCATGACATAAATCAGTGTGCGCAAAGTCAGATATGATGAATACATCAACTAAGCATGCTCAGCAACTTCGAGCACTACGAATACCGAGAAAGAGAGAATCTGATTGGCTACCTTATGCCACTCCCTGTAATGGAAGGCACTCTTCAGTCCCTAGAAGAAAAAGAAGAGAATCCTATTGCGGGAGTTGTAGACTCAATAAAACATTTATTTATTTTATTTATTTATTATAATATTAATGTACAATTAAAATTGTAATCAATATGAACTATAGGGGCCAAATAGTGGCGATGACTTACGGCCCTCGAAATACTTATGACTGTCTATATTGTAAGTTTACCTACGATACTTTTTAAATAATTAATATTGGATTGGTTTGGCTTCTTGAGGAGATGTAGTAGGTCTACGTTGTGGTTGAGGTTGTTTTGCAGTGCTGGTTGCGATGATAAAAAGCATTGACTTAAGAGATGGGTGATGGTTACTGGTCTGCGGCAGGTGAGGCAGTTTGGAGGGGACTCCCTTTTGAGCAGGTGCTGGTGAGTAAATTCGGTGTGTCCAAGACGGAGCCGGATATACATCCTAATATCCGATTTAGGTATATCGGTTGGGAATTTTGGCTGAGTTTTATTAGGGTTAATTATTTGATAGTGATGTTTATAGTTCTCCCACTCGCGTAGTATTTGCTGTTGGCACTTTTGATTTATGTATCTCTTTAGATCGCATTGAGAGTGCCTTGAGAGCGGCATTTGCAGCAGCATCTGCATATTCATTGCCCGCAATTCCAACATGGCCTGGTATCCATAGCAGCTTTAACTTCCTTTGTGATTTGATGAGGATGTCACGAATTTTGGATGCGGTTATAGACTCATTTTGTGGATTTGCGACGGCTTTTATAACAGACAGGCTGTCGGAGCAAATAACCCACTTACCTCTTGTTTGAGAATATTTTTTAGCGGCGTGGAGTATAGCTACTGCTTCAGCGGTGTATATGGAGGCGATGTTCGGTAGGATGCCTTGCGAAATGATCGAGCCTTCTTGATTAACAACTGCATAGGCTGTGTTGTCGTCTGTTTTGGATCCGTCTGTGTATATAAAGCTCCAACCCGTACGTTTAAAAGTTTCATAAATCTCATTGAATCGAGCTGTGTATACAGTACTGCTAGTTGTGTCTTTACGTAGTTCGTGCAGGTCCAGAAGTATGGAGTCCTCATGGAGTGACCATGGTGGATATGTAGGCGTAAACTTGGTTGTTCTCTTGCGAGGTAGATCTGTTTGTTGTCCCCAACGTAGGATGCAGTGGATTGCGGAGGGGAACCATCGATTATGCTTGTGGGTAATGGCCTTAGCTGTATCTTGGTCAATTATCGATCCCGTTTGGAAGTGGAGTTTCGCGTTGAGTCGTGCAATGGATACAACATATCTTTCCTGCAAAGAAGGGAGTCCAGCTTCAGCGAGGACGTTTCTGACTGGAGTAGTTGGAAATGCTCCAATGCTGGCTCTGGCTGCTTGGTGGTAAGTAGGTGCAACTATGTTTCTTGTAGACTTTGGACAGGAGCCGTATATAGCCAAACCGTAATCCAATTTACTAAGAACTAACATCTTTGAAATATTGCAGAGTGAATTTACATGGATATTACTTTTCTTTGAGGCTAGATATTTAATTATATTGAGTCTTACAGCTAAAGATTGCTTAAGATTAATACAGTGGGGTTTCCAATTATACCTATTATTAATTAACAAACCTAGGATGTTAAGGTTAGACACTGTTTCAATCTTAATGTTGTTGAACACAAATTCTACACTAATGCATTTTACTTTCCTACATATGTGAATTAATTTACATTTTTCCAAAGATAATTTAGATCCCGAAGTGTATGACCATTCACAAATTTCTTTCAGTAATTCAGAAAGTATATTTTTGGTTTTATTTAAATCATTGTATTTACATATTATGAAGGCGTCATCGGCATAGATACAATGATCTAAATCTTTGTAATTTGTTATGATTTCACTGAGTTGATTAAAGGCTATTGAAAAGCAGATTACCGATAAAGGAGACCCTTGCGGGATTCCATTACTCAGCGGCATTAATTTAGAAAACATACTGCGGATTTTAACGAAGCATTTTCTGTTAGTTAGAAAGGACTTGAAGAATCCGAACATTTTTGGGCCGATACCCCAATCCCTTAGCTTGTTGAGTATAAGGTGGATGCCTACCCGATCGAAGGCTTTCTCAAAGTCTAAAGCTAGTATTGTGATGTGGTTGCGGGCGGAGAGGGCTTTGGTAATAGCGAAGTCCAAATGAAGGAGCGCATCTATGCATACTCTTTTAGGTTTAAAACCGACTTGGTTAGGTGTTAGTAACTTTTTGTGTTCTGCGAACCACATGAACCTATTGGCGATTATTTTCTCTAATACTTTTGATAAACAGGGAAGTAGTGAAATTGGGCGATAGCTGTTTACGCTAGAGGGGTCTTTCTTAGGTTTGGGAATAGGTATTATGGTAGCTATCTTCCAGCTTTGTGGGATAGTTCCTTTGCTGAAGATGTTGTTATAAAGCGACAGGAGTCTTAATTTGGATGATTGAGGAAGGTTTTTAATCATAGGGTAAGAAATTCTATCCCTTCCAGGTGTTTTTCCTACTAATTTAGACAGACACCTCTCTAGTTCAAGCGGGGTAAAGTCTGATTCTATGCGAAGTATGGCCGTGTTCCTAGCTTCTTGGGGCATTATGTTAAGACTTTCCAGTTTCAGCCTGTTGAAAGGTGGGGAGAAGTTAGAGTTGTCGGAATTGGTAGACAAAGTTTCGGCAAAGAAGTTACAAACATCATAGAGGTTGGATACAGGACCTTTTGGTGTGCTGATTGAAGCAATGGATTTACGTGTTGGGTTGCCTGTCAGAGTTTTGATTTTTTGCCAAACTAAGCTTGGTGTTGAGCTTGGATTAATGTTGCCTGTGAATTCTTGGAAGCTCTTTAATTTGCTGATTTTTAGCAATCTTCTAAAAACAGCATTAGCTTTTTTGTAGGCTAGTAAATTGACTTGAGTAGGATATTTCCTGAATACCCTCCAAGTTTTTAATTTTTCAGTTCTGAGTCTAGCCAAATCAGGATTCCACCAGGGAACAGATCGTTTGTGAGGTGTAGGCGATGTTTGAGGGATGGCCACATTAGCTGCACTACGAATGGCTCTAAGTATAATTGCAGCTTCTCTATTTACACATTGGATGGGAAATGGTGTCTTAGAAAGGTTAGCCTCCAGTATGTTTTGGAATAGCTTCCAGTTAGCTAGCCCAGTTTTAAATCTAGGCAAATGTTTATTAGCATCGCATATGTGAGATAACAACAGTGAGATGGAAATAGGAAAGTGGTCGCTGTTGTGCAAGTCCTCAGCAATACTCCAAGTTATTTTTGGGAGAAGGATTGGTGAGCAGCAAGAAACGTCTACGTGAGTAAGCGTGCTATGGGTGGAGAAGTGGGTAGGGGAACCATCGTTTAGGATGGCTAAGTCAGACTTGATGATAAAGTTTTCGATAATCAAACCCCTTGAGTTGTTCTTAGGTGACCCCCAAAGCACACTCCAGGCGTTTAAATCGCCCGTGAGAATATATGGAGGTTGCACTTGCCGGATAATGTTTTCCAAATCTGAGAAAGCGAACTTAAGCCCAGGTGGGATGTATACACAGACAATCGTAACTTTAAGGCCCATATTAACCTGTACTGCAGTGGATAAGATGTTTGACACAATTGGCTTGTGAGTGTGAGGAATATGATCTTTTACCAGTATACCGATACCGTGCACTGAGTTTAGGTTGCCAGGCGAGTTAGAAAAATAGCCAATGTATGATTTTGGTGATGTGGGGACTTTATTATATGCTAGATGAGTTTCTTGTAAAGAGATGATATCGTAATTGCGCTCTTTCATTATTAAATTAAGTTCGTCATAATTGTTGATGTAGCCGTTAAGGTTCCATTGCAAAATGTTAAGAGATTGAAATTTATTCTGTTGACGGGTATGTTGGTGTATATATGTTTGTCGATGATTGCCCCCGCGGGAGGGAGCGGGTTGCCGACCACATGCAGTGGATGGCGACCCGTCCCCTACCGCGGTTTCAACCATCGACGGTGGGGTTGCAGAGGTTATGTTTATATATGTGTTCATATGTATTAAGAGAGTTGATTAAGGTGTTGCTTGAGTTGTTAGTGGAATTGTTAAGAGAGTGTGTTTTTGAGAGAGAAGAGTTAATGTGTGTTGTAGGTTGGTTCAGAGTTGATAAGGAGGGATCGTTATTAAGAGTGTTTGTTTTGGTTAATTGTGAGAGAAGTTTCTGTTTATAGGAGGAAAGTGTTGGTTGATCGGTTGAAATGCTTGTGTTGTGTGATGCAACTGCAGCTAGTGGCAGAGGAGAAGAGGACATATGAGTAAGCGGTGGGGTTTTTGATGCTGTGGTGTTAGACTGAGGGGAGAGATCGGTGGAAGAGGAATTTTGAGTTTGAGGAGTATTGTTAGTTAGTGTTTTTTTGATGCGCTCAGCGAGAGATAACGTATTGGAAGAATGTGGTTTGTTGAGATCGTTGTATGTGCGTCTAGCTACACTCATACTACATTTGTCTCTGATTTTTATTGCTAATATCTCTTTATTTTGTAGGAATTTCAGTCTTTTGAAGCAGAAGAGTGAGCATCTAAACAGTTAGCACACATCAACCTTGTGCAGGGCTGGGGGTCATGAGGAGGTAGATTGCAATTGACGCAGACTTTGCTTTTGGTGCACCTCTTCAATGTATGCCCCAGGAGTTGGCAGTTTCGGCATCTCATAAGAGGGGGGATATATTCTCTTACCTTTGCTTTATACCAACCAATTTCAACGGTTTGAGGCAGGTGATAGAGATCAAAAGTGAATACCATAAGGCCCGTAGGCTCGACTGTATCATTGAATTTTTTTGAGAATTTGTATACTTCGGAAACGCCCTGCGATCTCATCTCTGCAATTATTTCCGATTCTTGCACATTTTTTAGCCAAGGTGCGTACACTACACTCTTGGAGGAGTTCAGTTGCTTATGAAGGCTAGCAGTGACTGGTATCTGGCCAGCTAAGACACTTGTTTTTAGGAACTTATCAGCAATTATTTGGCTCTTCGCTAAGAGAAGAATACTGCCGTCTTTCAATATGGAAATGTTTTCGTACTCCGTGCTGATGGCGTCAATAGATTTTCTTAAGACGAAAATACTTACGGACGAAATAGGTTTGTCCTCGGATTTGGCTGTTATTATTACAAATTTTGGGTTTTTAGTGTTACGGATGGAAGGTAACTCCGGGAACTCAAACGGAGATGTGTTGCGTTTATTTTTTTTAGCTTTAGGTTGTTCAGTAGACATATCTGATAATATGTCAAACTGATTACCGGATTTATTACGCGGCCCCGGTGGGCCCATAATGAGTCTAATCAGCAAACAAGTGAGATAATATAAACCACTATATGAAGAGAGAATGAGAAAGGAATATAATTTGACAAAAGCCGACAGGAGTTTAGGCGGGAAGATGTCACAAAAGAGAAAAGGCGTCGAACGGCAGTAGAAGTGAACGAGATGTTTACGCTACGAGAGCCAGACGATGACTGTCAATAAAACAGCGATTTTGTTCTAAATTAGGTTTTATTTTGTACACTTTAATAGTTTTCACTAAACTATCTCGCTCTCCACCAAATGTACTCCTTTTATACACAAGGAGAAATGGGTCACGTGGCATTACATAAATAGAACAAACAAAGGATCACGTGACATTAAACTTGTAAGACAATCAAAAGATCAGGCGATGGGTTAGTGACGCCACGAGACAAAGGAGAGATCGGGTGATTAGTAGGCGGAGACATAATCAAGTGACACGTGGACGATAGGAGAGGAGACCACGTGGCACATGAACTGTAAACAAATAAGCCAAACAAACATCAGGTAACTGGAGGACAGATCAACGGGTAGGGTTGCCAACATCTAGGTAACTCGGGCGGATATTGCAGTTCGATGAGCATGATCGTTTGCACATAACACGTGATCTTCGACAAAATCATCGACATATATACATGTTCAAGTTGCGTGCACATTCATGGACTCATGGACAGGTATATACATACTTCCATATAAGGAGGATGCTTTATTCGTACATCTAGGAAACATCCTCACACGCACAGTTTGTAGAACGAGATGGCGCGGCGCTATGCAGACGATCTCAAGAGATGATACCTGACGCATGTCGTCCTTTTACAAAATCCGCAGTTCATTGCCACCATAAATCCCTCAAATAGGTGGAAACTGAGTCACGCACACACATTCAATGTGCCTAACACCGCCTTCAACAAGGGATGGCTTTGTACAGTGTACAGGGTTATATGACGAGAGATCGGTCATCTCGTTATAAATAAAAGGATTGCTGCAAAAATAGCATCTTTAGAAGACAATCCGTCCATCGAGAAGGAACCGTGCCCCTGAGCCCAAACAAATTTAAATTAGGTCCACAACTTAAAACAAAAAAATCTAGAAAAATGAACTCAAACGGTTGGCAATTGTTGCAATTGTCTGCAACGGTAAGTTTTAATAAAAATTTATAATTCAATATGTTTTTAATGAATTAAATTATTTCCATTTTTAGCAACAAGCCGCGGATGTAAGTGAGGTATCCAGAGTTGCTCCACCGACCAGAGGCGAATCTACACGCCAGCCGAACAACAGCAGCAGACGTCACCGAACAGCCTTCTCCCCTTATCAGGAGGCTGAGCTGAAGGCGGAGTTTGCGGAATGCAGCTCCCTCTACAGCTGCCGGCGAAGGGAGATTGCCAACAAGCTCGGGCTGTGTGAGAGGGTCGTCAAGGTCTGGTTCCAGAACCAGAGGCAAAAGGTGAAGAGGGAGCGGCAGGCTAGAGAAACGCCGAGAAAAGTCATCATTTCACAGACTACAGCGGCGAGTACGACCTCAACCACCAGTTTGGTTACAGCTCCTCGGGTCCCCCCGGTTGCGACCGAGATCACGGAGATCCCGGTCTTTAAGCCAAGGACGGCGACGAGGGTTACTGGTCTCGTTCAAAGAGACCCATCAAAAGTTTTCAAGCCACAGCTAATTGTGGCTATATGTGGAAACCTGGCACCAGCGACAACTGGTCATCAACAGCCTCGGCCAGACGTAACTGATCTCAAAAATGAGATTAGAGAATTTTTGGTGATAACAGATGCTCCAAATCTTCCACACGAACACCACGACGACACAACTGTGGAAGAAGGAGTTTACCAGCAACAGCAGGACTCGCAACAGGAGCAGACATCTTGCACTGCGGAATTACTGATGCAAGAACTGGACGCATACACCGACCAATATCTGCGTGAACAACAGCCCAACGTCAAAATAAGTCTCACGACAAGTGTTCACCAGCCACTCCACGAGGACATTCCCCAAAACCCTCAGCTGTCGTTCGACGAGCAGTTTTTGCACTGAATTAGTCCTCATCAGCTCATTCCGCAGCAGCCAGATACATTGCAGACGACCGGTCCCCCTGAGCTGGACATCTCACTAAACCTGGATCTGGAGCAGAATATTGAAGAATGTCTTGCTAATCCGTGTGAAAGCGAGGAAGCGGTCGATATCAGCGACCTCATGGAGTTCATGGACTCCGAACCTGGAATAGATCTACCCGACGTGAAGACCATCCCAGACCTAGAAGCGGCACCATCAATTGATGTCAACTTTGATTTTTAAATGTTTATATTTTTATTAAGTTTTGTAAAATGTTGTACTGTATTTATATTCAAAGAAACACGAAAATAAAAATCAAAAAAACAAATTCATTTTTTTTGCTTTTCTTCTATATCTACTTTTGCACGACTTTGACAACGAGGGAGGGGAAGTTATTTCGCTTTGTTGTTTTGTCCTGTTTCTCGAAGAAATGACATTTCAAATCATCCTAGTTTCAGTGGCAGAAAATTGGAATGGTGGCGCGTGCTTTTAATCGTTTGGGTTTGGTTCCGGAGCGCACGCTTCGAATTTGCACTTACTTGGTCAAAAACAAAGTCAATCGTGACGAGTCTTGTTGAACCACGAAGATCTTCTGGACTGCAACGTAATGGTAAACATTTTTTTAATTAATTTAAATTAAATTTTAATTTCAGAAGAAAACACACATTGCAAATTTTACAGGGATTTATTTGTCAAAACAAAACGGTATTTTGTTCTGTAGAACGAAACGTTGTTCGACTGTCGATCGACACTCGTGTGACACGCGTGAGTGACGTGAACACATTCAACTAAATATGATTAATATATGATTTTGCATTTTTATTCAAAAGTAGCTGACCCGACAGAGGTTGTCCCTGTCAGCTCTGAATATTCAATTCGAACTGGAATACATAATAAAAGAAAAATATGTTGTTTATTGAAAGTCCTTCTGAAACATAACATAACATTCGTTTTCTCTTCTGGCGAGTAAACATTGTTGATAGTTTTCCTACACAGGAACGGAGACATATTGGCCACGTAAAAAACGTGGATTTTTAAAATTGATGCCACAGACACTAAGCGACTGCCCTTGCGATTTATTTATCAACTTTGCAAATGCAATCAGCACTGGAAATTGTTACCGTTTAAAGTGCATATGCTTGTCGTTGGGAATCACAGGCCTTCGCCTCTGTACTTCCCTTTCATAATTGCGGCTTCGATGACGTTTTCACTAATTTCTTCACCGCCAACCGGGTGCCTTTCAAAGACGTGGCTGGTTTATGTTTGGCAACATTTCCCCAGCCATCACATTTTGAATCTGAAAATGTATTTCATATGATTTAGGAGCTTTATTTTTCCCAACCAACTGCGGGAGGACGCACAAAAGCGAAATAAAACACTATATGGATTAAGCAGGTGTTCTAATTTGAATATCCCGAGGCTGAGAAGATAATCGACAACAAGTGCCATGGGAATTATCTAAACGAATCTCAAATGTAGCACTATTCTGAGAAAGGAAATTAATTAAATTTTATTAAATACCTGAACTTGGAGGCTGCTTACCAAAACAATAAATAGCTGCTTACTAAGCAGCGACGACTGGATGGCGTACTTGGTAGAGTGGCTGCTCCGGTTAACGGGGTCTCCAGTTCGAAACCCAGAGAAAGCAATTTAATTTTTTATCTGGTTTTTAAATCTGGTCCACTCACCATTTGCCGTTGTGATCAAATTAACCGCACTATCACTGGAGTAGTCAATCAAAGTTAGTAGTCTGACTGTAAGTATCACAATGGACCAACATGGTCTAAGTGTGCTGGGGAATTCACTAGCAGCCCCCCTAAATAACCTAACGTAAGCTGAGAACAAAATTGCGAAAAGCCAAAATAAAACAAAGTTGAAAAAAAAACAATTATTATCACTTTCAGCAAACTCTCCAAGTGATACATATTTCCCTGGATGTGCAGGTAACGGGAAAATGTCCCCGGCTTATGATAGAATAGACAGTTATGAACACAAGAACAATACCGACGACGTGCGACGATGGAACCCCCGCACTTTTCACCTCCCTTGTCTACGAACCTAGCATATGATGTGACGAAAGAGTGTCGTTGAAAAGTGGTCACAGAAGATCTCCACATATTCTGCATGTGCTCTCACTGCTCGTTATAAAGCCAATGTGGCAATCCCTTTGGATTCTATAATTATTGCGGGTCATAGAAATAGCACAAATAGGAATTACATGAAAGTTGATGCTTGTGATGGCAGAGGCAAATCATGATCAACTTGCCGGCTATGTGGGCATACTGGTAGAAAATAATCTTAAGAGGCAATAAATCTAATTTTTAATGAATTGTGTCATGTCCCAGATCAGTACCTTCATAAAACTACACATGAGACACGACCCGCAGCTGTGAAATTCGGTGGACAGGACACAAACATTTTCTTCACTCATCGATAATAGGACCAAATTTCTGGAATTTAAAAAACTAATGTTGTACAATATTTGACAAGTCCTGCTAAATGAAAGAAAATTCCGTCTCCATGCCGTCGACATCGTTATAAAACTCAAGCGCTGAACTTCAATTGTGACAAAGAATCAATCAAAAGGATTGCTGCAAAAATAGCATCATTAGAAGATAATCCGTTCCTTGAGAAAGAACCGTGCCCCTGAGCCCAAACAAATTTAAATTAGGTCCACAACTTAAAACAAAAAATCTAGAAAAATGAACTCAAACGGTTAGCGGTTGGAATATGTCTCCGCAACGGTAAGTTTTAATACAAATTTATAATTCAATGTGTTTTTAATGAATTAACTTATTTTCATTTTTAGCAATAGGCTGCAGATGTTATCGAGGTACCAATTGCTCCATCGACCAGAGGCGAATCCACAGGCCAGCCGAACAACAGCAGCAGGCCTCACCGAACAGCCTTCTCCCCTTACCAGGAGGCTGAGCTGAAGGCGGAGTTTGCGGAATGCAGCTCCCTCTACAGCTGCCGGCGAAGGGAAATTGCCAACAAGCTCGGGCTGTGCGAGAGGGTCGTCAAGGTCTGGTTCCAGAACCAGAGGCAAAAGGTGAAGAGGGAGCGGCTGGCAAAAGTAACGCCGAGAAAAGTTTTCGCATCAAAGACTACTGCGGCGAGTACGACCACAACCTCCACTACAGCTCCTCGGGTCCCTCCAGCTGAGACCGAGAGCACGGAGATACCGGTGTTTAAGCTAAGGACGGCAAGAAGGGTTTCAGGTCCATTTAACAGAGATCCTTCGAAGTGCTTCAAGCCACAGTTAATTGTGGCTTTTTCTGGAAACTTGGCACCGGCAACAACTGTTGATCAACAGCCTCGGCCAGACGTTACTAATCTCAAAAATGAGATTAGTGAGTTTTTGGTAATACCTGGTTTCCTGGATACTCCAAATCGTCAAAGCGCAGTGCTAAAACAACAAAACTACGAGACTGTACTGGAAAATGGAGCTTACCAGCAGCAAGGACATTGTCAACAGCAGCAGGAGCAGACACTGGATCCAACTGAATTACTGCTGAAGGAACTCGAGGCCTACACTGATCAATTCCTCCTGGAACATCAGAGCCAAATGGCCGCACAGCCAAGCGTTCACCAACCACTCCACGGGGACATTCGCAACCCTCAACCTCATCAGAATATTCCGGAGCATCCAGATAGCCAGCAGCCGACCGGTCCTCCTCAGCTCGACATCTCGCTTAACTTGGAGCAGGAGATTGAAGAATTTCTTGCTAATCAGAGTGGAAGCGAGGGTCAATATCAGCGACCTCATGGAGTTTATCGACTACGAACCTGGAATAGATCCACCCGACGAGAAGACCATCCCAGACCTAGCAGCGGCACCACCAATTGATTTCTACTTCAACTTTGATTTTTAAATGTACATATTTTTATTAAGTTTTGTAAAAAGTTCTACTGTATATATATTAAAAGAAATTCAAAAATAAAAATCAAAAAAATAAATTCAATTCTTTACTTTTCTTCTATTTCTACTTTTTCACGACTTTGGCAACGATGGTGGGGAAGTTATTTCGCTTTGTTGTTTTCTCTTGTTTCTCGAAGAAATCACATTTCACATCATCCATCCATCAGGTTCATTAGTGGAAATTTGGAATGGTGGCGCGTGCTTTGGGATTGTTTGAGCACACGCTTCCAATTTGCACTTGCTTGGCTGAAAACAAAGTCAAAAAGAAGCGCCGGAAGGTAGTTATTGGAACGGCCTATTCAGCAAGCAGTTAACAAGGCAGAGAAACGCCACGAAGTTATAAATTTCATCAAACAACAAGATAAATCCACTCCTCGAACGTAATCAATAGGGTCTGCAGGCCTTGCTGGCGCGAAGCAATCGTTTATCAAAATGTTGAATGTTTTGGTAAAATTTTGGCTGATAAACGACGTGAGTAATTGTGTTCTTGTTGGCAGATCGCAAACATATCAGTTTCTTCGACGACGCACCACACAAATGAAACTGTAGTTCACGGAAGCAATAATGACAAGGATTTGCTATAAGCATCTCACAAACTTAACACGGAGATGTTGATTAAGACCGAGCTTCCCGATTGATCCAGCAGTGAAGAAAAAATCTGCACATATTGACATGTACTGAACGACTGAACCACTTTTCGAAAGATTCGATTCTACAGATCACTTGAATTATTATTCAACTATCGACAAAAAACAGTCATCGAACAGCATTCATCCCTTACCAGCGGCGGAGTTTGCAGAATGCAGCTCCCTTTACAACTGCCGGCGAAGGGGGATTGCCAATAAGCTTGGGCTGTGCGAGCGAGTAGTCAAGGTCTGGTTCCATAACCAGGGGCAAAAAGTGAAGAGGTAGCGGCAGGCAAAAGAAACGCTCAGAAAAGTCTTCACATCAGAGTCTACTGCGGCGAGTGCGACCTCTTCCTCCAGTTTGGCTACAGCTCTTCGGGTCCTTCCGGGTGTGATTGATTTCACAGAGATCCCGGTCTTTAAGCCAGAGACGGTGAAGGTTGGGGTGTCATTAACAGAGACCCTCCGAAGAGCTTCAAGTCCCAGCTGTTTATCTGGGAATTCAGCGATCATGGATGATCTGTAGCCTCAGCCAGATGTTGCTTCACTAAAAACTGAGATTAGCGAATTTTTGGTGATTCCTGATACTCCAAATCGTCGAATTGCACCTCCTCCGCAAACAAAAACGACGGAACAGCACTGAAAAATGAGGCTTACAAGCAGCAAAGACATTCCCAACCGAAGCAGGACCTGCGGCAGGAGCAGACAATGTCGTCAACTGAATTTCTGGTGCAAGAAGTGGAAACATTTAACGACAAATATCTGCTCGAAGAAAAGTCTAACCTCCAAATGAGTTCAACCCCAAGTGTTCACCGGCCACTCCACGAGGAAATTCCCCAATACCGTCCCCTGTTCTTCTATGAGTAGTCCCCCTGAGCTGTATATCTCTCTCAACCTAGAGCTGGACCAGGAGATTGCATAATTTCTGGGTAATCCGAGGGGAACCGAGGCAAACTCATGAAGATCTGGAATTCTGAACCTGGAATTGATCTCACCGACCAATTAGAGAAGAGCATTCTGGAATTAGCACTGGCACCATCTGTTGATTTAAATATAAGCTTTGATTCTTAAAATTAATTTTAATATATTTTGCAGAAATAAACTGTATATTAATATTACCAAGGAAAATTAAAATTAAAAATAAAAATAAAAAAATAAAAATAAATTTCAGAGCTTGTTTTTCTCCTCTTTGCCAACGTTGGAGGGGAAGGTATTTCACTTGTTTGTTGTTTCTCTTGGTACATGAAAAAAAAAATTATATTTCAGATCATCCCAGATTCTGTCACAGGAATTTGGATAGGCTGCGTGGTGACTGGGATTGTTTGTGCGGGGTTGCGAAGCGCAACCAAAAATTGTCAATTTTACATTATATACGCAGTTTACAGATTTCTATTTGTCAAGACAAAGCGGTATTTTGCTGCGTAAAAAGAAACGACGCGCCACTCGAGTGTCGAATAATAATTAGTAATCGACACTCGTGTTTCCTTAGTGTGTTCAGCACGAGCAATGAAAAAAGCGCATTCAACGAAGGAAAAAGGTAAAAATGTCTGTGTTTAGTGCAATTAACAGGGAATCATTTACTATGAGCTGATCTCCTATGACAAAAGTCGTAATGCGGATTTGTATTGTCAATTGTATTGTCAATTGTGTTCAGGACAACGTCAGGCCCCGCACATCGATAGTAAACCGCCAGAAGATCCGGGGGGTTGGTTGGGAGGTTTGATAATAGTCCGGACCTACCACCAAATGATTACCACATGTTCTTTACATGGGGAACGATTTTGCTGGTGAAAAGTTCGTCAAGAGAGGCTTGTGAAAGAAGACATTTTCCTTTCTCGGGTAAATTAGGCTTTTCTGAAACAGCTGCTACTAAGAATTGTTTACTGCACTGGTAAATGTTTGAGAAAGGTATTTCATTGCTCCATATCTAGCTTGCTAGGAGTTTCGAGTTCTTGCAGTTTCCTGTTCCAGATTTAGTTCGTGAAACTTATAATAATAATAATAATATGGGTGGCGCGACAGTCCCAGGTGGACCTGGGCCTAGCTTCTCAGCAACCACTCGTGTTGTGCGTGCTATTGTTCTTTCACGAGTGGAAGGGACCTACAGTTTAATGCCGACTCCGAACGGCGAATTTGAGAAGATTTTTCTAGACAGGAGTACTTTTTGAGAATTGTCAGTGACTCGAAAGAGGTGGAGCCGTGAAAATATGAAATGTGGTAAATTCGGGTATCGAACTTGGCACCCTCTGGGTACGAGTCGACGCACTTACCCACTACGCCACGGCGACCCACAATTTTTATTTTATTCTTCATTTTGCGACTTTGACTAAGATCTTGAGTTTATTGTCTCAAGTTCTAGTCCATCTGCATGTCAACCGATGAAATTGCAGTTTCAAGAAAAATTTCAACACAGTGCATCGAGCGAAGAAGCCACCACAAATTTGGCACAGAATATCCACAATTGGCACATATCATACTTGACACAGAGCATCAGAATCAACACTTGATATTCTCACGACTAGACAAATCTGAAAGACACAGTTTAAGAGACTTTTCCACCACTTCGGAGATCGCGCATACTGACAATACCTGGAACTAAGACCATCTTCCAACCTATTCAATGCCATTGATCAAATCCAAGGTCGCAAACAGAATCCGAATAACTCTCCAGCAGTGTAAGTGCACAGGCAGTGGCAGTTATCTGCAGGCTAGATAACACTCCCAATAGTATTCTTATTAACCCTATGACATCCGAATCCAGTCCTTATGGCATTCGACAAAATAAAAATATTTCACTCCAAATTTTCCAAGATATGTTCTGGTGCGCGGGTGTTGACACAATGATTCAACGTCAAAACAACAATAGCTTTCATAGCTTTCAACAACTGCTTTTTCCGACCGCTTGACAAAAAAGCTTAGCTGGTCCCTGACTCAGTCTCAGCCGGCTTGTTTTTTTAATTAATCTGGAAATTCAACCTTCTCCAGCTACGGAAAATATTTAATGCTTCTTCACATGCGGCAGTCTCTCCGTTTGCGATGCAAACTTGCTATTAACTCCACCTTCATCCCCATCTTATTCGGAGTCGCCCAAAACTCTATTCTAGATCCTTTAATGTTAAATTTTATCTGGCATGACTTCCTTTTTCAACACAACCCTTCTAGAAGCATACTGTATGCAGATGGCATCATAGTCTTCAGCTCACACGCAATACCACACTAACCTTTCAATGCAGTTCAATTCCATTTAAATTCAATCATCCCCTTATCCCTATATCACCATAAGTTCTGTATGCTATAAGAAATTGGACATTAATCTCAATACTAGCAAGTGCCGGATAACTGCCTTTGGAAATGAACTAGATAATAGTCTAGGAGAAGGAGTACAAAGCAAATACAAAGCAAATTTCCAAGTCAAAAATGCGTTAAATGGTAACAAATCCGTGGCAGCACAATTAGTTTTGGTCCTTCTCCACCTAGGTATTCTATTAGTAGTAAGTAAGAAAGGAGGACCAAAGATTGAACTTAAAACTTTTCTATCGAAAAGACCAAGGGCTTCTTCGTCTCCTATGGAGATTCTATATGTTTACGCGCCAAATAGCAGGGCATGAGCCAACAAGGTATGTCTTTTCTTGAGAACAGCATACATTTCGTTTTGCCCTCATTCACCGCTAAACCCATTTTAACCACTTCTGCCAGCCCGTTAATGTCGCCCGCGTATGCTAGAAATTATACGGACTTATTGAAGCATGACTTTCTCAAGACTGATGATGAAAAGTCAGATGGCAGTGCGTAGTCTTGTCGGGCGTTGAAGGTTTCGGTGAGTTTGTTTCCGACCTTGATGGAGCAGCGAGAGTTTTCCATCGCCATCCTGGTCAACTTGACAATTTGGCAGGATGGTCAAAACTACAAATGTTACAAACATATTGCAAATTTTGTTAAAAATCTTACCTTATGTCATTCTTTTCCGTCACATGCAGGTCAAGTTCGATCGTAAGGGAGTCCTAGTCCCAGTGTTCTTTAGTTCTTCTTTTCACGATGTATGGCATTGCCTCCAACAATTGCACCCGTTTCCAAAATTTAAAACGAACCATTAAAATAAATTCTTGCTTTTCTACGTTCTGCCACAACAATTCTATTTTTTTACACTTGGCTTATCAGTCACCAAATATTTTACATGAATCTGATATGAGAAGCACGACTTTCCATGAAAATTCGCCAACCGCAAAACATGATTCAATTCACCTAGTTGATGACTTTTCAGGCGAATGCCATCTGCACGACTCGCGAATGGTAATACCAATTTTCACCATTCGAATTATTCTTTGATAGACTCGCCTATCAAAATATTCAAACATATTTCTTGCCTGTATAAAACAGCATATTAAATTTCTTAATTCCGCTATTCTCTCTGTAATACAATATACATAATATAATAATAGGCACCCAAGTCGATGAAGTCAGCTTCATCAAAATCTTCAGACAAGGACAAACATTCCCCTTCTGAGGTGAAAAATATAATTTTACAAATTGAAATTCTATTTTGAATTAAAATTTTATTTTGAATTTGAATAATTATTTTTAATTTTTTATTTTTTAATAATTTAAATTAAAATTCAATTTTCCTGACTTTTTTCGGGTGTTTTATGCTCTTTGGCACCGCTGCTAGAGGGGAAGGAATTTCACTTTATTTGTTGATCTCTTGTTGTAAACATATTGGAGATTATCCTAGTTCCAGTCACAGAAATTCTTAGTGATTGAGCGGGGTTCGGAGTTGTGAGGGCCTGGTTCCAAATCCAATTATTCGAATGTCCACTTCACTTTAGCTGAAAACTGACACCATCGTGAGTAAGTTGAAGTTTAAAGAACTTCTTCATTGCATGGACATTGTAAGTGAGTCAAACAAGTCTCCTGTCGGTCAGTGACCTTCCTTGAACAAGCTATTTGTTTGAAAAGACAATCATTCGAGTTCTGCAACGGTGGGTTAGGGCAAATTGAGTACCAGAAACCCCGAATACCACGCCAACCAATTTCACAGGGTACCGAATCGGTACCACAATTATGGGCCAAAAGTACCGCGATGCGACCGTTGTGTCGCCAACCGAAAGGGTTTCGGATATATTTTCAATGTGTGATGTGAATGAAAACTGAGAAAACACTCGGAGTAAGAACACATGAGTCGAGTATTTTCGTTAAAAGAAACACTCAATTTTGTGAATAAAAAATTCCTCAAAGTAGGAACCATCCCTTCAGTTGACGTTTGAAAACTAGAGTTCTTGGTGTGTAGGGTGACCGCAAAGTCGGGTAAAGGTGGGTGCAAAGTATATGAATTATAACTCATCTCTTTTCGGGGACCCAGAGGATAATTTCAAGAAAGTGTATAGATTCGAGTGTGATAACATGGAATGGTTAAGTACTCATTTCCTTTCCGATATGCCTGAAGAAATCGGCGGTGGTGACATACCTTTGACTGATTTTGGTCTTTTAATGTAATGGAAAAATTCCCCGTCTTTTTCTTATCGCCTTTTGATTTGCCGTGGGCCTTCATGTTATCAATTTTTTTCCTTATTTACGACATGTTCAAATTGAGGCCATGGATTTTTTTTATTTCTTCTTCCATAGCTTTCAACTCAGATGGGTTTTTATTTTTCATGTCTGGAGTTTGGCTCTTTCCAGCAAGCATGGATAAAATTGCAATTTGAGGATTAAGGTTTAATTAATCCTCAAAAAAGGAAATTTGTAATGGACGATGACGATTTCGTGAAGTGTCAAAGTATTCCTCCTCCGACGTAGTATTTTCCATTATTTTAAATTGTTTTTCTGTTTCTTGAAATCACCAACTATGCACACTCAACTTGTACAAGCGGTATCTGAACACATTCCATCTTTATTCAGGATAAGAGGAGGATAAGGATATTGGAGGATAAGACTCTGCTGTCAAAATATGTGAGCGGAGAGGATTCGTTAAACTTAACGAAATACATTTTTATTCACACCAGATTGAGCATTGCCTCCAAAATGCTAAGAAAATGCTCACACTCAGTTTTTATTCACACCGCCCAAT
Organism: Eristalis intricaria; assembly: GCA_964034865.1. Taxonomy (NCBI): domain Eukaryota; kingdom Metazoa; phylum Arthropoda; class Insecta; order Diptera; family Syrphidae; genus Eristalis; species Eristalis intricaria. The sequence goes on from OZ035873.1 coordinate 127,148,432, forward strand.
ATATGTATATACCGCGGAGCATTAAGCACCAGTAAAACCAAAAAATTATCCCACAAAGTGGTACTTATCCATTTAGTGAAAGATTCTGTATTACTGTTGTCCATCGGTGTCTCCAATTTCTCCTTCGTCGTTGTCAAACTCGTGTCAATCTCCTTAGTCACGATTAGAACGTGGTGCCCCTTACAGCAGTAAAATCACCCATTATTTGATCCAGAGTTATTTTGGAAATATTATGCTCCAAAGAGGGTGATAGAAAAACGATCAGAGCAAACTATCCGCATTTTTAATTTAATGACGTCTACAACACGCTGCATGTACAGCAGTTTTAGTCGATGGTCAGTGTAAAGAAGGGTTCATAGAATCGAGAATTCATATAATCAAGAAATGGAGTTGGGAATGTCATTTTGTTGGGACTCACTACTTATACCGATGCAGTAAGCACATCATTCCATAGTCAAAATGGGTATCAATTTTGTCTAGGTCAGGCGCGCACCTGCGTCGGTTGTCTCTAAATTTAGACACACATCACTCTCGTTAGGAGACCGTTCATATTGAATCATAACCAAAGAGAATCAATAAGTTCTGAAGCCCCACATATAAGAAGAGCTTGTGTTACAACGTCGGACTTTATTGCCCCAATTCAAAATTCATTGATCTGGCAAGCGGATAAGCAAACCTCACGTCACGTATGATTTGGTATTTCCAAGAATTTGATACCACAAGAGTAAGAAATCAACCCCGACGAGCAATAAACAGAGGACAAGCTTGAAAAACTGTGTACTTCGCAAATTAACTTACATGGAAATTCGATTCAGAGAAGTTTATGCTGTTGAACGAATGTGTGAAAGTAGGTAGCAGCTGCGCTTAGATCATTGCATCGCTGCTCCCAACATAGACTTTGGCGAAGAGTGATTTCAATGCGAGTGTCGCAAGTTCAGCTACAGGGCGTTCCTCAGAAGTGCAACTTCCAAAGCGTGTCCCTTAGTAACATTCGATGCATACTTATTTTGCTAATGGCGAAATAAGGACGACAATGAACGAATGGACTATATTACTATGAGCGCAATGAGTGATATTTTTTTTATTGTGTCTGACTTCGAAATCTTGCCATTCGTTTTCTTTCCAAAGTCGTCGGCAGCAAAAATAAATTTCTGGAAAGTCAAAAACTAATATTGAACAGCATTCGACAAATCATAAAATCACAGGAATTCCATATTTTAATCTTCATGCGGTTAGTAATGACGGCGTTAATGTTGTCCTGGGTAGTGGTAAGAGTCGAAAAAAGGGTTCATTGTGCCCAGTCATAAACGCACGTAATAAAACTGATATTCGAGAGTATCTTAATGCCTGCTGAACAAGTAGACAGCTTGGGGAATAGTTGCCAAGCGAAAACAACAATAACGTCTTCTGTGTGCTAATAAGTAGAGTCCGACCAAAGGCCAGTTTTTAGACCGAAGCGGAATATCATTGTATTATCGGCATCATTTTCACTGAAAGTGCCCCAATTCGGATTTTTAGCAGTATGTATGTATGTTCCTTCTACCTGAATCCAGTACAAACAAAAATTGCATGCTATTATGCAGATCAACTGGCAAGTGCAAAATGTCTTGATTGAACTTTCAAAATTCAAAATACTTGAAAATAACAAAAAAAAAAAAAAAAAAAAACACACCTTTCCTTGCAACTTCACCTCTTCCACTAAACAAGAGATAATGGAGGATGGAGATGATCAACTTCTACTCTCTTTGGCTGTGGCTTTTACTTGACAGCGTTTTTTACACGAAGTTTCACTGCCTGTCTGGGAATACATGCGATCCGGGAATCATGTAAAAGTACATGAAATGCATGAGGGAACTCCACTCTACTCTTATTTTTTACTCATGGCTCAATCTCGTCATGGAATATAGTTGAAATTCGATATATCTACACTCTCTCTCCTCTCTTTGCTATATACACAAAACATTTTTTCTCGCCACCAGGAGAAAATGACAACAATGCTGAGAAAGAGAGAGCCTGATTGGCTAGCCCATGCCACCCCAGATGATCGAAGGAATGTTTCAGATCCTAGAAGAAAAAGAAGCGAATCGTATTACAAAGAAGATTTGCACAAAAACACATGATCATCGACTCAATGGCACATACACACTAGTAAGTCAAAGTTTAGGATATTTTCAAACTTACACATACTCATGATCTTCTGTATGCGTCATTCCATTTAAGGAAGATCCTTTCCACGCACTTTCATCTCGAATGCATCCTCACGAGCGGTCATGAGAGAGAGAAAGAGATGGTGCTATTGTGGACGATCACGAGTGATCATACCTCGTGCACATTATCCTTTCACGTCGTCCGCAGATCATAGCCATCATAAATACCTCAATGAGGTGGAAACTAACACCCACACATAAACGTTAAACGGCGTAACACCGCCTTCAACGAGGTATGGCTTTAGTCAGGGCGCTTACAGGTAGGTGAAACGATGGGACATCGGTCGTCTGGTTATAAATAAAAGAATTGCTGCAGAAATAGTATCTTTAAAGGATAAACCGCCAAGCGAGCAAGACCCGTACTGCGACGTTTAAAAAATTAAAACTAGAATTCATAATCAATCACAATCAGCAAGCCCAAGAACAATTTAAAATGGCATCAAGTGGTTATCAGTTGGCATACATCATCTCAACGGTAAGTAATAATACATATTTCGTTTTATATTTGGTATTAATGAAATAATTTCATTTTATTCTATTTTTTTAGCAAGACACTCCATCATCAGCAAGCGAACCTTCAAACACTGGAACAGCACCAAGAAGTCGTCAACCAGCCAACAAGGTCAGGCGTAACAGGACAGCTTTCACTCCTTATCAGGAGACTGAGTTAAAGGCTGCGTTCGCCGAGTGCAGTTCCCTCTACAGCGGCCGGCGCAAGGAGATTGCCGCAAATCTTGGATTGGCCGAACGCGTGGTGAAGGTCTGGTTCCAGAACCAGAGGCAGAAAATAAAACGGGAGCGAAAGGAACGTGCCGTTGGAAAAATAGTCGCCACAGCCACCAATGTGACCGTAGTGCAAAATGCGACAACAGCTGCCAGAGTTCCCCAGTTGGTCCCCGTTGCCAGCGATGCTCGGGATATCGCCGAAATCCCAGTTATCGAACTTAAAACGGCCACAAGAGTTACTGGTATCACAGGCATTAGAAGAGACCCTTCAAAAGACTTCAGCCCGCAATTGATAGTGCGTTTCTCTGGAAGCCAACCAGCACCTGGCATCAAGAAGACGACGCCGATTGTAACCGACGGTCCATCTCAGCCTGACAGAGCTACGCTAGAAAAGGAAATTAGCGAATTCTTGGTCGTAAATTCCAGAGCGGACTCCAATGCACAATTTTCAGCAACACCCGGCTTAAACGAAGAACCTCAGTCGGATTATCCTCAAGAAGACCACGAGAAATTTTGCGGACACCAAGTGAAGGGACAACATCCACAGTACCAGGAGCCTTGTCCTTCGCTGAAGGATGCTTCCACACTGCAGCATGACCACATCGCACCTCCCCAACAACAACAGGACAAGGTAGCCTTTGCATTCCATCCAGCAGTTCAGCAGCAAGGATATTCTGTTCACCAGGGAGACTGGAATCAACAAATTTGGGGAAGCGGACAGGAGCCGAAAGTGCAGTCACACTGGCAAGCAGCTCAACCATATCGGCAGGAGCATTTCTTCCACCAGCAGCGGACTACGGATCAACATCACCAGCAAGAGGTGAGAGTTCAACAGGGCCAGACACCTTGTCCAGCCTACTTACTCCAGCACGAAGTAGATGCTTTTAACCATCAAGCCCTCTTTGGACAGCAGTGGGATCAGCCAATCGCCCCACCACAAGTTGTGCATCAGCCACTCCACCAGGACCTTCCCGAATTCACCGATTTCTCCGGCGAAAACTTTACCAACCAGTTTTCGCATCAACTCTTTGCTGAGGAGCAGTCCGGTTCACTCCAACTGGAAACGTTTCTCAGCCTGGAGCAGGAGCTTGACAAGTGTCTGGGTCCGAGTGTGGATGAAGAGAACGTCGACATAAGTGAGCTGTTAGACTTCATTGGATTGGAACCGGAACTAGGACTTGATCCCCCAACCCATGGTGAAGAGAAAAACATTCCGGACCTGTCTCTGCCACCACCAACTTATTTCGGATTCCATTTTGATTTTTAATTTAACTTTTGCATAAAATATTCATGTAAATATATATTCCATTGTATCTAAAATAAAAATTAAACCAAATATTTGCTCATTTATTTCCCTTTTCGAATTTCGCTTAATTCTGTTTCGATCGTGAGTTGTTCGGTTTTTCTCTTGCAAGTCAGTCGAGTGGATTCTGTCAAATCTCCTGGTGATCAGTCTTCTTCCCTGAATAAGCAACGTTTATTTTCTGAAAAGGTCAGATTGGAAACTGTGAATTTGGGATAACATCATTCCGGCCGAGTTCAGTTTCAGGGCAGAGTATGATGACATGCCTTAGAGTTGGGCAAAGAACTGCGATTTGTGAACAGTGATCGAAAAATCACTATCACAGCCCTCGAGGGACTTTAATAGATTGTGAATAGCTGAGGCTTGATTTATATGTTTTAAGCGCACTCTGAGACTAAAATGTTATTTCTTCACAACCACAACCAAGGAATAACCTGTATTCTGTAACTATGTAGGTTAGGTTGGGTAAGTGGGACACTGAGGTGCTATTGGACCCATTGAGATGCCCATGGGGTGAAACCCTTCCTGTCGTCCCACTCGCCGTATGATGAAAAACCTCCTGACTTCAAGGTTGTTGGTTATCGTCTTCCTCTATCCAGCCATCCAGAGCCTAATAAAGCTGCAAATAGATTTTAGTGGGATATCTGATATATCATGGAGGTCATGGAAGAAAAATTCTCCCAGGGTTCTTTGTCTCAATTTGCATAGACTGGGGCATTGACAAAGATAGTGGGATGTATCCTCAATCTCCTCTTCGTCCTCACAGCCTCTACAAATGGTGTCATGGGTAAGTCCCATCTTGTGTTCATGATACTTCAGATAATTTTGACCAGTGACAGCTCCGACCATCATCCGTAGCAGTTTCGTGCTACATTGGAAGAGGGAATCGGTTTTAGTGCTGTTGAACCTAGGCCATATCGTACGAGTGGTCTCACATGTGGGCATGGAACTCCACCTTTCATTAGCTAGCTCCATGATTTCTCGGTCCACCTTTCTCTTGATGTCAGACAGAGGTATCCTTTGAGCAGTCTCGATTTAAACTTGTAAACGTTGGAAGGCTACCATTAAACGTTGCGATGGTGAAACACCCCAATTGAACTACGCTACAGTTGATGCCTGTTGAGGTCTAGTTTTTGTCTAAGTAAGAAGCCACCAAACGGTCGGATATGTAATAAGCTGCCCTTTGACTTATTGTATAAGAAAATCGACAAAGAATATCGTCATCTAGCTCTGAAACTCCACGATGATATTGATGCGTATTTTCAGGCCTGTATTACCCCAAATCGTAAGTACTTCCTGCCATAAGGAGACGGACAGGCAGTTAGACATACCCAACCTCCATGAACCACAATAAGTGATCACCCTTTCCAAGAATTTGATACCTAAATTTGCATAAGGGTATTCATACAAGACCCAATAGAAACTACAGATTCCAAGAATGGTAAAAAATTGTCTTCGAATGGCAATAAATGAAGCTTCAAAAAATTGTATCACGTCCCAAAATTATTAGTAAGCCCTGCAGCTGCAAAATTCGTTGGACAGCACTCAAGCATCTTCTTCGGTCATCGCTAATAAAACGAAATTTCATGAATTACAAAAACTAATATTGTACAATATTCGACAAGTCCAGCTAATCCCAAGAATTCCATCCATGCGGTCCACACTGCTAAAAAACTCAGACAAAGATTTAAAGGCGTTAGACTTAAGTTTTGACAAGAGACGATGAAAGGATTCATTGCGCATGTTCATAAATGCACGTCATAAAAGTGACATTCAGATCACGAGAAGGGTACGTGGATGTGACGGCTTATTGGGCAAAGAGGCAGCTAGTGCAAGTAGTTCACAAGCGAAAAAATAAAAATGTCATTCTTATGCGAATAAGTATCGTGATTCGAACCAATTCATTTCTTCCTGCATTGATGAAAAAAATCCAATGGTTTCGAAAAGCTCATTCACATAGAAATGCCAAGAGCTTGAAGATTTAATCAAAAAATAGAATAAAACTGACCCTACCATGATCGTACTCTTTATCTTTCTGCAGAATGATCTTGTATCTCAAGAATCACTTCGAATAATTCGAATTAGTTTTCATACAATTGATGACCTTGGCGAAATTTGGTATTGTCAAAACGAAACATTTCAGCAATGTGTCTGGTCGATGACTCAGCACTCCAGCTATTTTCAAATTTATGAATGAGTACACAATCTCCAAGGGAAGGTTTGGATCATGGTAACTGAAACAGCGACAATATTAGCGAAGGATTTGGCATAATCATCACACATAGCTTAAAACTGATGTCAGTTGAGAACTAGTTTCCAAGAGTGTAGAAAAGGTTTGTTTTTTATGTCGGACGCTTGGCGCACATTTCAAAAGGAGTCTATTCATCTTTTAATTCGCTTCTAATTACTTCCGATATGGACAATGAGTTTACTTGGAGATGAAAGAGAAAATGGTAGAAGGCACGGACAGTGCAGATAATTTTGTTCATGTTGTATTACATGCAAATTGAAACATATTTGGCTATAGAATCAGAATTAGAAAGCGCTGCTACTTCCAGTTGTACAAACAAATTGCATCGAATTCTGTAGATTAAGTCCCTTAATCAGAGTAACGCCATCGTGTCTGCGATGTAGGAAGGACATTGACCTGCGTGGACATAGCCGGAATATATCCATCCACTGTGCATGCTCAGCAACGTCGATTGCATGAATACCAATTTCTAGAAAGCGAGACCCCGATTGATAATCCTATGCCACTCCAGATAATGGAGGAGACATTTCAGTTCCTAAGGAAATGTACCAGTTCGAAGAGTACGATGCATTTGCACACAATACATGATCATCGACTCGATGTCACATACACTTAAATAAGTCAAGGTTGTAAACATAGATACAGGCTTCTGTTTAAGGAGGATCCTTATGTTGAACAATAGATGTACTTGAAAACTTCATCACACGCAGTCTGCTCATAGAAAGAAAAGGCGCTGTCCGCAGATCACAGCCATCATAAATACCTGAATGGGTGAAAATTGGCTCACGCGCACACATTAAACGGCGTAACACCGCATTCAAAAGGGGATGGTTTTGTGCGGGGTACCTACAGGTAGGTGATACGATAAGAGATCGGTCATCTCATTATAAATAAAAGGATTGCTATACAAACAGCATCTTTAATAGACAAACCGCCAATCGAGCAACACCCGTGCTCCTTAATTTAAAAAAAGAATTCAATCCAAAACTATTCAAAATGGCATCTAGCGGATATCAGTTGGCATATATAAACTCAACGGTAAGTAACAAAGCATTTTCCTAATTATGTATATTTTATTTTAATGAATTTCATTTCTTTCTTTTTTTAGCAACAGACTCAAGATCTAGAAGAAATAACAACAAATGGTAGATCGATGACAAGTGGCGAATGGACAAGAAGATCAAGGACTCAGCACATCAACAACATCAGACGCAACCGAACAGCCTTCACCCCTTATCAGGAGGCTGAGTTAAAAGCTGCGTTCGCCGAGTCCAGCTCCCTCTATAGCGGCCGGCGCAAGGTGATTGCCGAGAAGCTTGGGCTGTGCGAACGCGTGGTGAAGGTCTGGTTCCAGAACCAGAGGCAGAAGATAAAGAGGGAGCGCAAGGAGTGTAATGTTGGGAAAATGGTGGTCGCAACCACCAATGTGACCGCAGCGCACAACGTGACCACAGCTACCAGAGTTCCCCAGTTGCCTCCAGTTGCCAACGATGCTGAGATCCCAGTTCAATCTTCAGCAACAACCGGCTTGAACGAAGAACCTCGACAACAAGAGAAGGAACAGCATTCACAGGAGCCTTATCATCCGCAGCAGGATGTTTACTCACTGCAGCATGACCACATGGCACCTACCCAACAACAACAGGACAAGCCAGCGAATGCATTCCAGCCGAAAGTTCAGCAGCAAGAACATTTTGCAAACCAAATGGACTGGAATCAGCAAATTTGGGGAAGCGGACAGGAGCAGGACGTGCAGTCACACTGGCAAGCAGCTCAACCATGTCAGCACATCCACCAATATGATGTCTACGAACAAGACCAGGTAGCTTTCCAAGAGCAGCGGACTACGAAGCAACATTACCAGCAAGAGATGGGAGGTCAGCAGGAGCAGACGCCATGTCCAACCTACCTACAGCAGCATGAAGTGGATGCTTTCAACCAGCAAGCTCTCTACGACCATTGGAATCTGCCAATCGCCCCACCACAAGTTGTTCATCGGCCACTCCACGAGGACATTCCCGAATTCACCGATTTCTCCGTCGAAAACTTTAGCAACCAGTTTTCGCACCAACACTTTGCTGAGACGCAGTTCAATTCACTCGAACTGAACACTTCTCTGAGCCTGGAGCAGGAGGAGCTTGACAAGTATCTGGGCCCGAGTGTGAATGAAGAGAGCGTCAACATCAGCGAGCTCTTGGACTACATTGGACTGGAACCGGAACTTGAACTTGATCCCCCTGCCAAAAGTGAAGAGAAACCCTTTTCGAACCCGGCTCTGGCACCGCCAATTGATTTTTTATTCGATTTTGATTTTTAATTTAAGTCTTGTAAAAAAAATGTATGTTTATATGTATTCCTTTATTTCCAAAATAAAAATTAAAAAATTATTTGCCCAATTTATTATTTTTCTGTTTTTCGAATTTTGCTTCATTTCGCTTCGATCGTGAGGACTTGTTCGAATTTTCTCATGCAAGTCAGTCAAATGGATTCTGTCAAATCTCCTTGCATAAGTTTATTTTTTGGAAAGACTTCGTTCTGCACGAGTTCAGGGCAGGGTATGATGACATGCCTTAGAGATGTGCAAAGAACTGTGACTTGTGAACAGTGGTGGAAAAATCACAATCTTAGATTGAGATGGTTTTTCTTCACCGCCACAGCAAGCGGCGATATAAACAGTGCTAGCAGAATCAGTTTTCTCATCCCCAATCGGTAAATATTGAATAATTTGACAAATGTATGACATTTTACTTAAATGTGACGCAGGAACTGAGTGAAACTTCCAGCTAAGAATTTCAAGCTATTTCTTCTCCAATTTTTTGCAAAGACGTGCTTCAATCATGAAAGAAAGTGGACGATGGAAATCGAAGCGACGAATAAGAAGATTTTGCTTGCTGAAGTTTTTTTTTAGAAATCAAAAAGAAAATAACAAAGAATAAAGAACCAAATCTCTTAGACATATAAAAAAATAATAAGACAAATAATACCTGTTGCAGTAATTCAAACAATGTTCGATGCCGACCTGTCTGCATCAAGCACACTCTCTAGACTTGGGTAATCAATTGTGCCCAAATCAGTTTTTTCTTACGTACTCCATAGTTGGTCGTTGAAACCTCATATGTAACTTGAAGTCATCATCGCTGTACTCATCAATTGTTCCAACGAAATTGTTGTCTTTAATATCCTGTTTCTGTTCCAGATTAGATTCTTCGAATTTCGAACTAGAAGAAACGGCACATATACACGATGTTAGGTCTTCCAATGTTGTTCTATCATTTTTAAAGCGATCGCTGGCATTTGTTCCCTCAAGCAGCAGTACCTGAAAGAAGTTTATCGAATTCATTTTCAACTACATACATATAATACAGATTAGATTGCTTACCTCTGTTTCGATTCGAATACGAATTTTCACAAGAAAAATCAACTGTTTTCTGAGTTTGGCAGTTAAAATTTTACAAAAATGTATGTGCTGCAAGGTCACAAAACCGATAAATGAGGTTGGCCGTTTTTGTGCGCACGCAACTATTGATGATTTTGAAACTTCATACTTCTGCGATAGACCTTACCCGAGTAGCCAGCTTCCAATTTTATCAAAATCTCGGCTTTTGTCTTCGTTGTAAGGAATCGAAGAAGCCATAGCTTTATAGTTTTCTGGAAGCGATGGACAGCAAAATGTACGAAAGGTGCACCATATTTACCTTTTGGTGCCGTCTCTTACCCTAAGCAAGCAGGAAAAGGAACAAAGTCCCGATAAAAAATGCACATTTTCGAGTTCACGAATTCACATTTAAGAGTTGTAATGCACCATTTTCCAGTTCACATTATCGGGGTTCACATTATCGAGATTCCACTGTACATATTTGCACTAAACTGGTCAACACATAAACTATTTAGTTTTTACTCGGAGATAAAATTATTTCATTCGTAATCGTAATCGAGCTTTCAGAATGTGGAAAGGTATATGGCCTGGTCCCAATGCTTTTTTTCTTTATACTAAGAATTGAACCTCTATTTTACCGCAAAATATTATTTGTAAATCTTAGTTCATTTTTGGAAGCACCTACATTACGCTTATAGGAAGACGTTGGAGGCTCTCTCATAAACGAACAGCAGTTGTCTGCAATTATTGTTGGTTTCAATTCTTGCGGTATCGTTTCTTTATCGCAGCAGGATATTAGTGTAACTTCTCGCTGTGCTGGACGTGATCTGACCAAAATATTTTTTTCGTTATCTACAGGTCGAGTTCTATGAGAAACAGGATTCAATATTGCGGAGCATTCTTCATAGTTGACCAGTGTTATCAACAGAAATCTTTATTTAGCCATATTCAAGAAGAAGTACAACAAAAATATAAGTTTACAAAAATAACCTCCCTGCAAAGACGTACTCATAGCCACACAGCATCTATGGTAAAAGAGGTAACAAATGAATTTGGCATAAGCAAGTAACTGAAGAGAGCGTCACCGTATCTTCGCATTTATAGCTTCCTGCCGCAGAATATTCACCGGTACCAGATTGTCGAAATCACACGCCAGCTGAAACTCGGTGCAGATTTCCAACGGTAAATAGGTTCGTGTATCGATTTTAAGCTAAATATGGTTTCTAAAATTCGTCTGAGGCTCCATGCCAACTTCTTCGGAGGAATTGGAAAAGGCTTGCACATTTTGAAATCTTATTAGCAATACTTTTTACTAATAAAGGCCTTAAAAAATGCCTAGTTGCCATTCCATCAGATTGGGAACAGCTGTCAGGCAGAAAGTCCCACTCAATGCAATTGACGATGATCGGCGAGAATTCCGCCCCTCCGACCTAGACCAAGTTATCGCTATAACGAGGCTAAAGTCGAATAAAGCTGCTGGTGCAGACGGACTGGAGATGAGCTGGTAAGGTACATACACCAACTCATCTGTAAGATATGGTAGGAGCCCGAGGAGTGGAACCTCAGTATCGTTTGCCCGATCCACAAGAAAGGAGACCCCTTCAACAGCGCCAACTACCGAGGGATAAGTCTCCTCAAGATCGCCTATAAGATTCTCTCTGCCGTTTTGTGTGAGCGCCTGAAACCATTCGACAAAAACTTGATAGGTCCGTATCAGTGCGGTTTCAGGCCGGGGAAGTCCACCATCGACCAAATCTTCACATTACGGCAGATCCTGGAAAAAAACCCAAGAAATGCAGATCGACACCCACCACGTGCATAGGGACGAGCTATACAACGCCATGTCTAGTTTTGACATTCCTGCCAAACTCGTCAGGTTGTGCAGGATGACGATGGAGAAGTCTCGCTGCTCCATCAAGGTCGGTAACGAACTCACCGAGACCTTCAACGTCAAAAAAGGTCCTAGACAAGGCGACGCGCTGTTATGTGACTTCTTTAACATCATACTGGAGAAGATTGTGCCAGACTCATACGTCAACACTAGAAGCACGATCTTCCAGAAGTCCGTAAAACTGCCAGCATACGCGGATGACATTGACGTGATTGGCAGAACACAGCGAGCCGTCAATGCGTCGTTTGCTGACATTGAGGCGGAAGCGGCTAAATTGGGTCTGGCTGTGAATGGGGCAAAACGAAGTATATCCTGTCATCACGAAAAGACACACAACATCGACGTCTTGGACAGAGCGTCACAATGGGCAGCTATAACTTCGAGGTAGTGAAGGACTTCGTCTACCTTGATCTTCCCTGTCCTGCTCTATGGTGCGGAGGCATGGACAATCACAAAAGCGGATGAAGAAGCACTTGGTCTTTTCGAGAAAAAAATTGTTGCGTTCAATCTTTGGTCCTATCCGCGTTGATGGCTATTGGAGAAGAAGATTCAACCACGAACTGTACGGACTGTATAGCGGCATGAGCCTAGTCAGTCTCCCCCCAATCAGTCGGACTTAACGTCTAAGATGACTGGGCCATGTAGAGCGCATGGACAACACTGCTCCAGCCCGAAGAGTCTTCGACTCCAAGCCAGTGGGACAACGCAATAGAGGACGCCCACGGAACCGACGACGCACCCAGGTGGAGAAGGACATCAATCAGGTTGGTGTGCGCAGTTGGAGACAGCTGGCTAAAGATCGTGCCGGCTGGAGAGACAGCAGTTGGAGACAGCTGGCTAAAGATCGTGCCGGCTGGAGAGGATTACTGGTCGAGGCCCAGGTCCACCCCGGACTGTAGCGCCACCAGAAGAAGAAGAAGAAAAAGAAAACTACCTCCCTTCAAATAAAATATATTTTCACTACAACTAAGCTTTACACTTATCCAGCAGTTTTACTTTCTTGGTTTAGACGCATTTTGCAAGAGATTCTCTCGCTAACACCGCAGCTAGGCGCGGGCTGAATTCACCGCTCTAAGTCAAGGGGTTTAGTCCTTTGAAGACGACGAAAAGAGTTTCTTTCGTTGAGAATTGGAAGGACAGCAGAGTTTATGTGCTCTTCCATGCGACGCTTATGCTTACGAGCATCAGTCATCTTGGACTGATGAAGTTCCAAGATCTCTGTGGATATCGTTGTTAAATAATGAATATACCAGGGTGCGTTGCCAATGGCCCTTCTTAGCACTTTGTGGGAAGTTTGTAGTATGTTTCTATTACTTTCACTGGTACAACCCCATAGTTGTATACCATACGTCCAGGCGGGCTTAAGCACTTGCTTGAATAAAAGCAATTTGTTGTCAGTACTTAGCTTGGAATATTTTCCAATAAGTCAGTACATGTCTTTGTGTCTTAATTGGAGCTCCTCACGTTTCTTTTTGACGTGCTCCTTCTATATAAGATTTACATCGGGTGTCATTCCAAGGCATTTCGCTTCATTGCCGAAGGGTATTGGAACATTTTTTAAAAAACGGGCAAATTATTCACGTTCCTATACGTAAAATTTATATGAACGCATTTAGCTTCGTTAAGCTGAATTCGCTGAGTGTTCGTCCAATCGTGTATCCGGTATAGAGCACATTGCAATTTTCTAGTTGATTCTTCCACCGTTTTGGCAGTTACTAAAATGGCGGTGTCGTCAGCAAGTGTGCCTACGTCCTGCGGTATATCGCTGGTATACAATAAGTAAAGGAGGGGACCAAGAACACTTCCTTGTGGTACCCCAGCTTGTATGGATTTAAATAAGGAGTATTCTTTCCCATATTTCACATAAAAGATTCTATCCGATAGATAGCTCGATAAAATGGTGCAAAGCTTTCTCGGGAGGAATATTTGAAGCTTGTGTTTCAAGCCTTCGGGCCAAACCTTGTCAAAGGCTTGAGAAACATCCAGGAATACAGCTGAGCAGACTTGCTTTCGTTCAAGCGATTTTTCTATAACATCAGTTATGCGATGGACTTGGTCAATAGTTTAATGCTTGCTTCTGAAACCGAACTGGTGGTTAGGAATAAGTCGTCTTTCTCCTACAACCGGGCTTAAGTAATATTCTTTCGAACATTTTAGACATTATCGGAAGAAGTGAAACCAATCGGATAAGACTGGGGTTGATACGGTTTCAGTACCATTATTATTTGCACTACCTTCACCTGACTAGGGACATGTTCTTATCTAAAGGCGGCGTTAATTATGTAGAGAAGAATAAGAAATGCTTTTTGAGGTAATTCTTTCAGAACTTCTCCTGTGATTAAATCATAACCAGGAGCTTTCTTGGGTTTGAGTTTTTTCAATTCTTCCTTAAGTTCTGTCAAAGTAGCATTTCTTATAGAAAAATTGTCATTATTTGAGTCCGAACCGTAGGAGTATACAGGAGGTGTTTGTACATAGCGCGATTTAAACGTTGCTTCCAAATGATCTGCGAAGAGAAATATGAATCGAATCGCGTAAGTCCTTCCTTGATATTTAATCCGTACTCTCATTGTATCTGACGATATATAACATTTTCATCTTCCTATTCTCCTTCTGGTGGCGCTACAGTCCGCGGTAGACCTGGGCCCCAACCAACAAGCTTCTCCACCCGGCACGATCTTGCTATCTCCAACTACGCACACCAAGTTGGTTAAGGTACTTCTCCACCTGCGTGCGCCATCGGTTCTGTGGGCGTCCTCTATTGAGTTGTTCCACTGGTTCGGAGTCGAAGACTTTTCGGGCTGGAGCAGTGTTGTCCATGCGCTCCACATGGCCTAGCCGTCTTATGCATTGAAACATTTTCTTACCAAATTAAAAATGTTTTAATAGAGATCTAATGGTTTAATAGATGACTTGGTCTTTATACCTGGGGCTTGGTCTTCCTCTCCTTTTCGAACTCGGATTCGAGGCCCTTCTTTCCTAGAGCGTTGGTGTCCATGCGCTCGATGTGGCCGAGCCAGTGCATTCGACGGATGTTTGCATTTCTGACTACATCCACATTATGGTGCAGGTCTGGTACAGGTCGTAGACGGGACCATATTATAATTGTCTTTCAAATGCACTAACAATCAACTCCGCTGTTTTGCTTATCGTCCAGTTTTCTGCTCCATAAAGCAGGACTGACAAAGTAAGTGGTCTGCAGAGCGTGATCTTGGTCCATCCAGTCAGGAGTTTTGAGCTCAGTCGTTTCGACAGACTGAAGTAACACCCGTCACCAAGGGCGATCTTACGTCGGACCACCACTGTGGTGTCGTTTTTGGAGTACGTTTGCCCACAGGTAGAAAACTCAACTGCAACTGTCAAACCTCACTGCCTAAAAATTCTAACTGATGGGAATACCATACCAATAGGTGTGTGACAGAACGTTTCTTGGTCGACAGCATGAATTTAGTTTTGTCTAAAGATACCTCGTTTTAAGACCATCTCGTGTGGCTTCATCTTCAATTAGCGGTAAAGCCTCCATTAAGAAGCAATGATGTCTACGTCATCTGAGTGCCCAGACTTGTCCTTCTGTAGATTTTCAGTGATTGTGCCGACTTATTTTAGGGTGGGTGGGAGGACTTCTTCCTTGAGTGGAGTTGGGATTTCTTGATCCCCACTCTCCCACTTAAGTCGTAATGACCTTAGGCATGCCTCGACGATTGAACCTTTCTTCTACTTACACTCACCACATACCATGACGTTTGTGATGTCTGACCCAAAACATAATCAACTTAGCCTAGCATAGCCAAGCACATGTCTACTTATTGTCACTCTGGCTGGTTTGGAGCCGTTTGATGATAATCAGCTTCGAAAACGCACACACGATAAAAGCATATGTTCCACCATCAGGCAAGATTACCCCAAATCAAATGTGCCTTCTGGCATAGGCCAGGCAGGACACCACTTTCCTTAGCCTCAATAAATGATTTCGCCTTTCCAATAATTTGCTGCATGAATGCTTTCATACAAAACATGTTAAACATAAATACAACCGAAAACAATAGATTCCAAGAATGGTAAAATATGATCATCGAGAGGCTATAAAACAAATTTTGAAAAATGTTGCCATGTCCCTGTTCCCGTTTTAATGGTCCGACTCCATATTAAACCGTAAAAGTACGCACGAGCCGCGACTGCGGCTGCGAATTTCGGAAACTGAAATCCGTTGGACAGGACTCTACGCTATGCACTGCAGGCTTCATTCGTCGATAATAAAACGAAATTTCTGGAATTTAAAAAACTAATATTGTACAATGTTAGACAAGTCCTACTAATCCCAAAAATTCCACGTTTATGCGGCCCGCATCGTCATAAAACTCAAACAAATTTGGCGGCGTTGATGTTGTCTTTAATTGTGACAAAGGACGAAGAAAGGATGCATTGTGCGCGGTCATAAACGCCATAAATGCAAATCGCAAAAGTGAAATTCTGATCACTTGGGTGTATTGATCTTAGACAGGCGTTGATAGGTAGTTCTTGGAATCATCAGTTGAGCATGTAGTCAGATCGTGGAAATTGTTATCAAGTGAAGAAATACAAATGCAGTAAATGCGCTCTAATTAGGAGTTCTTCGATTCGGGAAGCTAGTTATTTCGGAAAAAAAAGATGAGAATCGGTATTAAATAACGAAACGATTGTATCCAAAGAGGTAGCAAACAGATCTCAAATATGTAGAAGTCAGAAAAAATAATCAAAATGTCGATTGAGGGGGTCTCGGCAATACAAATTTAGAATTTGAGAAAAAATCATAAAAAAATCCGCAATTTATATATTTTTTATTACTTGCAATCTTTTTTGATAATAAAATAAGTTCTTTTCTTTCGATTTAAGTTCTTGCATCTTTTCATCAATAGGAACTCGTTTTAGTGCATAAAAAAATCTCTCGCGAACATGTTTAACGCATGGAACTAAATAACTCCACGGACATTTCTCCGGGAACTAGTTACGACTGCGAAAAGTATCGTTGCATGTCTGTTCCGTCATCGCAACTGTTGAGCACAACTCTAGGTTTCACGGTTTTGCTGGTTCGAAGGCAATCGTTTCTCAAAATGTTGAATGTCAGTGGTCATTACGCAATGAAAGGAAAATGCTCCGTTGATGCCTTTGTCCCAAAACACCCACCAAGCAGTGGCATTTGGAGCATACCCTAGTTTCTAGAAAACCTCTCATACATGGTCGACGACACTCTTGAAGGCCAGAGTTTTAAAATTACGTAGAACTGCAGATTTTACCAATCTATGAATGAATATAGACATTGGGAAGCTGTAGCGCAAGGTAAAGTAAAGACTTATACTCATAGTGAATGATTTGACATGATCATTGCAGATGACTTAAATCAGAGACGTTAATAGGGACTAAGACTACGAGGCTATCGGTTGTTATCCATGAGAAATTGATTGAATTCTGTGCTGGAAGCAGGCGTTTATCTTTATATACATTGACAGATCTGACCATGGCTCGAATACATTGAATTGTGTTTGCTTGGAGATCGCCACCAGGAGAAAATGACAACAATGGTGAAGAAGAGAGAACCCGATTGGCTATCCCATGCCACCCCAGATGATCGAAGACATATTCAAGATCCTAGAAAGAAAAAATACACACAATTGAGCAGTGAGAAGAGTATGATCGATTTGCACACAATACATGATCATTGACTCAATGGCACACAAGTAAGTTAAAGTGCGTAAGGAGCGGCTCTTATCTGGATCTCCTGTTGTTAGACGCAAGACTGCAGCTGACAGACACAGACGCACAAACGGTAAACTGTTTGAACACATTCGTGTATCTCAGTGACCATTGCGGACTCAGTGCCGAAATCAAGATCCCTAACGATATTGCGGAATTAGGAGAGTTTGTTCAAACGTACCCCTACAATTACAGTAGGGCTCGATGGACACGCTTCTCCAGACAAATGACGCGAGCACTCTCTTCGAACGAGCTCCACATACCGTCCAATAGAAACTTGTCAAACGAAGAGATTGACATGTATCTAATTCAATTGGACGAGACAATCAAACGAACAATGGACAGCACGATACCACGGTATATACGTACAAACAACCAAGACATTTACCGCAATGCGACAATTGACGCACTACACCAACAAAAAAGTAGACTCCTAACAAGATTAAAAAACTTGTACAGGCGGTTTACTGACAGACGTAGTGAGGAAGTTAGGACACTGAAATCGCTAATTAAGAACATTCAGACATTAATTGCCCAGAATTACAGACTTTCTGTTAATTCTTACTGGAATGATAAGATTCGGGCTGTTAGATCTAACAACCCGAGCATGTTCCCGCAAATAAACAAATTCTTCCGTAGCAAAAATAGCGATCTTCCGTGTCTTAAGCTTTCCAGAACGACGGACAACGAACGCATACTGACTACAGCAGGTATCAATCCAGATAATGCCGTACTCGATGATAACTTCTTTGTGGTCGAAGATCCGCAAGAAAAAATGGAAGTACTAGGCGCGGTCTTCCAAGAAGTGTACAAGGTGAATGAGAGCGTTCGCCCGAACCACGACTTGGATAACCGCGTACTGGCTAGCAACTCTCAACTTCGAGAAGACATGCAGCAATGGCGATCTGAGAACACTGGCTTTGTCGTGTTCAATGATGATAACATGGCAGACAATGCCATCGCCGTCGAAGGGGTTCAACCCCCGTTCATATCGAAGACAGAACTCCAAGCGGTCTTCGAATCATTAAAAAAGAAAAAGTCTGTTGGAATCGACGGGATCTCCAACATTGTGCTAAGACACCTCCCCCTGGAAGTGGTTAATATGTACACAATCCTGTTTAACAATGCTTTGAATAATGCACATTATCCAGAGCATTGGAAAACTGCGATTGTGCAACCCATATCCAAGAGAGGAAAAGATTCTTCGAATCCGTGCAACCTCCGGTCAATTAGTCTCCTTCCGAACATCAGTAAGGTATTCGAGAAGGTGATCAATAGAACTCTGATCAACTGGACTAAGGACAAAAATATAATTCCGGATAACCAATTTGGTTTCAAAGCGGGGCATGACACTATTCATGCCGCGTCGAAACTGGTGTCGGATATCCAATGGAACAAGAGCCAGAAACAATGTACGGGTGCCTGCTTGATTGACCTGGAGAAGGCCTTCGACACCGTATGGTTAGAAGGTCTTTTCTACAAGCTCAATCGGCTAGGCATTAGCAAACCACTACTGTACCTACTGTGTAACATGCTTACCGGTAGACGGTTCGTAGTCAAGAATGGCAACGTGACCTCCACAGGTATATTTGAGGTAAAAAATGGTCTCCAACAGGGTGCCGTTAATTCGCCGATCCTGTTCAACATTTACTTGAGCGATCTGTTAAGTTCTCTTCCTCATGCAATTGCGTACGCCGATGACTTGATCGTGTACAGATCAGGCAAAAAGATCGAGGAAATCACTACTCTCACGCAGGGTGACTTCGATTCATTCATGAGAAGTTGCGATGACTGGAAGTTGAGTATCAACTTTCAGAAGTCGGAAACCATTCTGTTCAGGACGCCGTTGTATAAGGCCTCGGCGGATACGAAAAAGAATTGGCGAAAGTTCTCAATCGTTGGAAGACACGGGGAACCACTGGCGCAAAAGACTGTAGTCAGATACCTGGGGATTTGGCTAGATCAGTATCTATATTTTAACAAACATGTAGATGCGGCTCTGGCCAGGGCCCGAGGCGCTTTTGCCCTTACAAAGAGACTGTTTTACAACAGCCAACTCGATGCAAGGGTGAAGGTCATCTGCTACATGGCGCTCATCCGGCCAATGCTCACCTATGGCTGTCCCGTGTGGTTCAACGTGAGTGCAAGCTTAATGGAAAAGATTCGGTTGTTCGAGAGGGCTTGTCTTAGGGCTTGCCTTCGCCTTTATCGAACTCCAGAGTCCCAGTACATAAAATACTATTCCAATGAGGTATTATACAACAGGGCAAACCTGATAAGAGTGGACAATTTCCTGTTGAAGTTGATTCGAGGTCATACTGCTAGAGCGATGAACTCGTCCAATAACTTGATCTCAGGGGCTTATTACCCCAATCCAAAATACCACGAAAGGGTACGCCACAACGGCTTCGTTCCCCCAGAGGCTTTTCTCCACTTAGATAAGTACGGCCTGTTACAAGATATGAATGCGGTACCGCTCATTTTTCACATCGCCAGATCGACTGTGGATGGGCGACTCAACCACGACCGTTCCGTCGCACAACGAGCTGAGGAGGGTCTCCTCCGTTTCAGCACGGCAGTATCCAGGCGGGACATTAGGGATGTTGCTAGGCAGCACCAGCATTTCTGGTGGCTGGGGAGCGAGGGAACTCCAGCGTCGAACCCTTTAGACCCGGGGTAAAGAGGGTAGTGCGTTCCCCCTTATGGGGCGCAGTCGGTCTCTGTCTTGCGGGGGATTAGATAGAAATCTATCAGCCGCAACCTACGGCCGACTTATATATCTTAGGGTAGTTTTAAGGTAGTTTGTAAGCTGTAAAAATGTATATATATATATATAACTACAAAAAAAAAATAAAAAAAAAAAAAATAAAAAAATAAAAAAAAAAAAAAAAAAAAAAAAAAAAAAAAACAAGAATGTATATGTGTATACACGACGATACATGTATACATTGTGTATATTAAGGATATATGCGCATACACATGGGTATAGGGGTATACACATGTGTATATGCATATATACGTAGGTTAGCTTAAGTTAGCTTGTAAGTTTTATTTTAAGGTAGAATGTAAGGTAGCTTGTAAGTTTTTATAAAAACCGTCCAGTCATTAAGTTTTCCAATTTTTCTTAATAGTAACTTGTTCTTTTCAAATTTCCATTTGCATTTCACTCTTTTAGATTAGGTCGAAAGACATAAATTAAGATTAAGTTTAGCTTAGAGTGCCCGCCTAGGGCCAGTAAGTTAGAAATAAAAACATTGTTCGTCTAACTAGTTTTAAGCATTTTTGTCTAGTATGTAAGTTTTTTATGAATTGAATAATAAAAATGAATTACAAAACAAAAAAAAAAAAAACGACCGTTGAGATCAGAGAAAGAGATGGCGCTATGTGGACGATCACGAGTGATCATACCCCACGCACATTCTCCCTTCATACAATCCGCAGTTCATTGCCATCATAAATCCCTCAAATGGGTGGAAACTGAGTCACGCATACAATGCAATGTACCGGAGCTTGGACAAGGGATGGCTTTGTGCAAAGTACTACCAGGTAGCTGATATGACGGTAGCTAATATCATCTCGTTATAAATAAAAGGACTGCTGCAAAAACAGCATCTTTAGAAGACAATCCGTCCATCGAGAAGGAATCGTGCCCCTGAGCCCAAATAATTTAAAATTCAGATCCACAAAGATATAAGAGAAAAATGAACTCAAACGGTTGGCAGTTGGAATATGTCTCCGCAATGGTAAGTTTTAATACAAATTCTTAATTCAATGTGTTTTTAATGAATTAAATTATTTCCATTTTTAGCAACAAGCCGGGGTTGTAAGTGAGGTATCCAGAGTTGCTTCACCGACCAGAGGCGAATCCACAGGCCAGCCGAACAACAACAGCAGACGTCACCGCACAGCCTTCTCCCCTTACCAAGAGGCTGAGCTGAAGGCGGAGTTTGCAGAAAGCAGCTCCCTCTACAGCTGCCGGCGAAGGGATATTGCCAACAAGCTCGGGCTGTGTGAGAGGGTCGTCAAAGTCTGGTTCCAGAACCAGAGACAGAAATTAAAGAAGGAGCGCCTGGCAAAAGAGACGCCGAGAAAAATCATCAGCGCCGTAAAGAATATTACTGCGACGTCTGAGACCAACAGCACTAGTTTGGCTACAGCTCCTCGGGTCCTCCCGGTTGAGACCGAGATCACGGAGATCCCGGTCTTTAAACCAAAGACAGCGACGAGGGTTGCCGGTCTCATTAAAAGGGGCCCTTCAAAAAGTTTCAAGCCACAGGTAATTGTGGCGTTATCAGAAAACTTGGCACCAGCACCAGCGACATCGGTTGATCAACATCCACGGCCAGACGTTATTAATCTCAAAAATGAGATTAGCGAGTTTTTGGTTATTCCTGGTACTGAAATTCGTCAAATTGCAGTACCAAAACCGCAAAACAACGGGACCGCACAACAGCAGCAGGAGCATACACTGTCTGCAACTGAATTACTGCTGAAGGAACTCGAGGCCTATACTGATCAATTCCTGCTGGAACATCAGAGCCAAACGCCAAACGTTCATAAGGCACTTCAGGAGGAAATTCGCTACACTCAACCTCTTCAACATATTCCGGAGCATCCAGATACCCAGCAACTGACCGGTCCACCTGAGCTCGACATCTCGCTTGATCTGGAGCAGGAGATTGAAGCATTTCTTGCTATGCCGAGTGCATCCGAGGAAGCGGTAAATATCAGCGACCTCATGGAGTTCATGGAATCTGATCCTGGAACTGATCTACCCGACGAGAAGAACATCCCAGACCTAGCAGCGGCACCACCAATTGACTTCTATTTCAATTTTGATTTTTAAATTAACATATTATATTATTTATATTTATTAAATTTTGTAAAAAGTTTTACTGTATGTATATTAAAGAAACACAAAAATAAAAATCAGAAAATAAATTCAGTTCTTTGCTTTTTTTCTATTTCTACTACTTTGACAGCGCTGGAGGGGAAGTAATTTCGGTTTGTTGTTTCTCTTGTTTCTCGAAAAAATCACATTTCACATCATCCTAGTTTCAGTGGCAGAAATTTTGAATTGTGGCGCGTGCTTTGGGATGGTTTGGGCTTAGGTTCCAAGCACACGCTTCGAATTGGCGCTTGTTTGGCTGAAAATAATTGATGAACCTCGAAGACATCGAGACATGGTAAGTATTTTATTTATTATTAGTTTTACAGTATATACGATTGCACATTTAAGAGAGATTTATTAGTCAAAACAAAACAGTATTTTGTTTTATAAGACGAAACATAGTTCAACTGTCGATCCACACTCGTGTTTTCCAAGTGTGTTCAGTACGCGTAATGACATGAACACATTCAAGGTACTATAATCTGATTGATTTTGTTGGACGAACAATGAATCTATTTGAATTTAAGAGCATGCCGAGAGCCAGTAAATTAAAATAGATTCATTGTTCGCCCAACTAGTTAAACCATTTTTGTCTAGTGTGTAAGCATATATGTAATGAAATGAGGGATTTATGAGGTTGCCCTGGTCAGTTGTAAATATTCAATTCGAACTAGAATAAATAATAGTAGAAAAATATTAGTTAGTTTTCTCTTCTGGCGAGTAAATAATGTTGATAGTTTTCCTTCACAGGAACGGACATATTGGCCATGTAAAAAGCATGGATTTTCAAGATTGATGCTACAGGCGGTCAAGGTGTCAAGGTGTTATATATTGTAAGCCTCGAGTGAGGGCTACGACGCAATCGCCTCTTGAGCCCAAAGAAACTGCGATTGCCAAGAGTTATTCTGCTGCTAATATCGGTGCTGATGTTGTTCGTAGTCTTTTCTGGGGAGCCGAGGCAGGCGAAATCCTTTACTACCTCGAAGTTATAGCTGCCTACAGTAGCGCTCTGTCCGGGATCTCGATGACAGCACATATCTCGTTCTGCCGCTTCCGTATCAATGCCAGAAAACCTCTCATTGACGGCTCGCTGTGTTCGACCAACCACGTCAACGACATTCTCGTGTGCTACGTACCTTTGAAAGATTATGCCTTGTACGATCTTCTCAAAGATGCTAATGAAGAAGTCACATGACATTGCGTAGCCAGTCTAATTCCGTTTTGGACATTCAAAGACTCGGTGAATTCATTACGGATGATGGAGCAGCAAGAATTTTCCATCGTCATACATAGAAACTTGAAGAATTTGGCAGGAGTGTCAAAACTAGATATGGCATTGTACAACTCGTCTCTATGTTTATACGCTGTCATATGTGGCCTTGAAATCAAAGAACAACTCGTGGGTGTCCAGAATTTTCGTAGTGTATCGATGGTGTTCAGATTGTTTACTAACGGCGTCAAGCGGGCATACAATACGGTGGAGAAATCCTATAAACGACTTTCAGGACACATATAACTCGTCTGTTAGCACAGTCAAAGGCTTATCCTACTTTATGGAATCAATTCTAAGCCGGCAAATTATAAAAACAAAAAAATTTCATTATTTATTGTATGATTATTGTTCAATGTGAAATATTTGTTGTTAGAAAGATGTCCATTGTTCAACAGAAAATTAGTAATTCCAACAAATTTATAACCTATGCACGAACTAAGTTTACTCAGGTAAAGACATCGTGGGATTGGAGAAAATGTCGACAAGAACGGACGTAATTTTAATCATATTGTCAAATTCAAAAAGACTTCGACGTAGAATCAGCCTTAGACAGCGATGTTGCTTCCAGTTGTCCAAAGAATTTGCCAGATGATTAGGTAGTTAACCTTAACTTAGTGTGGACGAAAAAATCCATCCACCAAATATGAAATGCCGTTTGCATAAATACCAATCCCGAGAAAGAGAGAACCGGATTGGTGATTCTATACCACTCCGGATGAAGGAAAACACATTTCAGTTCCTAGTTCGAACAGCATAATAAAACTACACACGACAATGAAATATGTCTCCGCAGCGGTGAGTTTTAACACAAATTTATAATTTAACGCGCATGTTAACTAAGTACTGGCCAATAGTCCATCGACAAGAGGCTAGTCCACAGACCACCGCAACAACAACCTTAGACGACACCGAACAGCATTCACCCTTTATCGGGAGGATGAGTTGAAGGCGGAGTTTGCAGAATGCTGCTCCCTTTACAGCTGCCGGCGAAGAGAGATTGCCAACAAGCTCCGGGTGTGCGAGCGGGTCGTCAACGTTTGGTTCCAGAACCAGAGGCAGAAAGTGAAGAGAGAACGGCAGTACCTTAAATAAGGCTACTGTGGCGTGTGAGACCACTGCTAGTTGTGTGGCCACTACCACCAGTTTGGCTATAGCTCCTCGGGTCCCTCCGGTTGTGAAAGAGTTCACAGTGATCGCTGTCTTTAAGCAAAGGACAGTGACGAGAGTTTGTCGTGTCATTAAAAGCAATCCTTCAAAGGTCTTTAAGCAACATCTTATTGTGGCTTTATCTGCGACAACGGAGTCTCAAAAATGAGATAATCTAATTTTTATTGATAACATGTATTTCAAATCATCAAATCGCAACCCCCTAAAAACAACACGACGGGACATCAATGGAAAATTAAGATTACTAGCAGCAAGGACATTGTTAGGAACAACAGGACTCACAACAGAAGCAGCCACCTTGCCCTGCGGAATTACTGATGCAAGAACTATGATAATTTACGGACCAATACCTGCGCGAACAACAGTCCAACTTCCAAATTATTCCAACGACAAATGTTCACCAGCCACTCCAAGAGGACATTCCTTAATATCCTCAGCTGTCCTTCAATGTGAAGTTTTTGAAGCAAATGAATGCTCATCAGCTCATTCCGTAGCGACAGATACCCTGCAGTCGACCGTTCCCCCGACCTGGACATCTCGCTTAACCTGGATCTGGAGCAGGACACTTCATGAATCTGAACCTGGAGTTGATCTGCCCGACCAACTAGTGGAGTACATTCCGGCACTGGCATCATCTGTTGATTTAAGTATGCTTTGATATTTTAATTTATTTTTAATATATTTTTTAGGATTAAATTGTATATTAATCCAAGGAAAATTAAAAATAAAAAATAAATAAAAGGAACTAAATTCAGTTGCTTTCCTACTTTTTGACAACGTTGGATGGGAATATATTTCTCTTTCCTTGTAGTTTCTCTTCTTCTTCTTCCTCTTTATTTGGCGCTACAGTCCTGGACCTAGGCCTCAACCAACAAGCCTCTCCAACTAGCACGGTCTCCGGCTAGCTGCCTCCAGTGTCGCACGACAAGTTGGTTGAGGTCCTTCTCCACCCGGGTGCGCCACCTTAAGCGCGGGCGTCCTCTGTTGCGTTGTGCCACGGGTTCGGGGTGGAAGACTCTTCGCGCTGGAGCTGAGTTGTCCATACGCTCCACATGGCCTAGCCATCTTAGGCATTGGATCCGAAGACGCCTGACTAGACTCATGTCGCTGTACAGCCCGTACAGTTCGTGGTTGAATCTTCTCCTCCAGAAACCGTCAACGCAAACAGGACCAACGAACGCTTTTGAGATTGTCCATGCCTCCGCGCCGTACAGCAGGATTGGGATGATCAAGGTCTCGTATGAAGTTAGCTTGCTCCTTCGAGATATGGCTCTACTACCCAATTGCCTCTTGAGCCCATAGAAACAGAAGTTCGTATGTTGTTCGTACTATTTACTGCGGAGCCGAGGTAGATGAAGTTCTTGACTACCTCGAAGTTATAGCTGCCCATTGGGACGCTCTGTCCAAGACGTCGATGTTGTGTGTCCTTTCTTGATGACAGCATATACTTCGTTTTACCCTCATTCACCGCTATTCCCATTTTAGCGGCTTCTGCCTCAATGACAGCAAACGCCTCATTCACGGCTCGCTGTGTTCTGCCAATCACGTCAATGTCATCCGGGTATGCTAGCAGTTGTAAGGACTTCTGGAAGATCGTGCCTCAAGTGTTGGCGTGTGAGTCTTGCACGATCTTCTCCAGGATGATGTTAAAGAAGTCACATGACAGCGCGTCGCCTTGTCTAGGACCTTTTTTGACGTTGAAGGTCTCGATAAATTCGTTACCGACCTTGATGGAGCAGCGATAATTCTCCATCGTCATCCTGCACAACCTGACGAGTTTGGCAGGAATGTCAGAACTATACATGGCGTTGTATTGCTCGTCCCGTCAAAAAGGTGGTGGGTGTCGATCTGCAACAAAATCTACCGTAGTGTGAAAATCTGATCGATGGTGGACTTCCCTGGACCTTTGAGGGTGTTTATAAGCGGCTTCAGGCGAGTACACAAAACGGGAGAGAAGATCTTGTTGGCGATGTTCAGAAGACTCATCCCTCCATGGTTGGCGCAGTCAAAGAGGTCTCCTTTCTTGTGGATCGGGCAACGATACTGAGATTCCATTCATCGGGCATGCTTTCCTCCGATCATATCTTACAGATGAGCTGGTCCATGCGCCCAACCGGATCATCTCCAGCTGCCTTAAAGATTTCAGCGGACTGTCGGCACCGGCAGCTTTGTTAGGCTTCGTCTAAGTCGTGGGGACAGAATTCTCGTCGATCATCGTCCATATTGAGTGGAACATTCTGCCTGACGGCGGTATTGGTGTCATCATCACCGTTTAGCAGTCTGCAGAAATGGTTCTTCCAAAGTCTCAGTATCGACTGCGAGTCTACTACTATTTGTCCATTCTCGTCCCGGCTGGCTTTTGTCCGAACCTTATATCCACTGGATAACTGTTTCACCCGCAGGCAAAACTTTCGGACATCGTTCCTACTGTAGCTGCTCTCCATCTCCTCGATCGCGCGCTTCTCGTACTATTTCTTCCTTCTCCTGAGAAGCCGGGTCTCGTCCCTTCGTCTCTGTTCGTAGAGCTCACGAACAGCTCTCTTTGTTCGTTGCGGCGTTGTTTTGCAGGCTTCCAGCTTCGTTGCATGCGCCAGCTTACACTCGTTGTCAAACCATGGGTTTTTTTCTAGGTGGTGCCGTACAACCCAGCACATCAGTTGCAGCTTCTCTGATGGCTTCTTGACAACGCCTCCAATCTTCTTCGATCGGCAAAGATCCTAGCAGTCTGTTGCGATTGTAGTTTTCCGACGTCAAACCGTGGTGTCCTTTCTCGACTCCGTTGTTCTCTTGATATCCGAGTTCTTCCCTTGGCTTCAACAAGGAAATGGTCCGAGTCGATGTTGGCTCCTCGGAACGTTCGGACATCAAGAATGCTGGAGGAGTATCTAACGTCGATCGCAACATGATCAATCTGGTTGACGGTTGATTGATCAGGGGACCGCCAGGTCCCTTTATGGATGTTGAGGTGTGGGAACCGCTTGCTAGCTACAGAGAGATTACGTCCCGTGATAAAGTTTCCCGATGACTTTGACAAAGATGTCTTAATCTTACCCAGCTTTGCATTGAAATCTCCTAGAACAGTCTGGGGCACTGATCGTAAGTCATTTCTAGGAGATCATAGAAGTCATCCTTGCTGTTGTCATCTTTGTCCTCTGTCGGGGCGTGGGCGCAAATCAGGCTGATGTTCCCAAATTTAGCCTTGATGTGGATTGTTATGCTTTTGCAGACAAAGCTTAAGACTTTTTGCCTAAGTCTGTCTCGAACAACAAATCCACATCCAAATAAGCGCATCTCCCTGTTGCAATCACCGTGTTAGAGGTCGCAGTTTCTCATCCTCTTCTTGCCCGGCCCATTCCACCGCACTTCGTGGACTGCGGTAATGTCTGCTTTGTAGCAGTCCAGGGCCTCCGCGAGTTTTTCAGCTGCACGTGGTCTGTTAAGGGACCTAACATTCCACGTGCAGAACCGAAAGTCGTTATCCTTGTATCATTTGCTGGGGTCGTCAACATTAATTCCGTCCGTATACGAGGCAGTTGGTTGTCTCTGAACCAGGCCCCGACCTGGCCTTGAAAGACCCTTCTAGACCTGTACTTCGAAAATGTCGAAATAGGTCTAGAAGGACTGCGCACCAGGTGGCTCCGTCTGACTGGAGTTTCGGATGCCGCCGTTGGCCAGACAGTGTTTCAGCTCCTCCGCCGCCATCTATAAAGAGAGATTAGCCCTGGTACAGGCACACTCTCCCCCTCTCTCGTTTGCAGCCGCAAACGACGTTCCATGGGGGTTGGTTACTCCATATTCGATCGAAGGTGCTCGGCTCCCAGATTTCACCACGTGGAGGTGAGAGTAGGAGTTCGCTGATAGAGGCTAAGTGCAGACGGCACAGAGTATCAGAATCAACACTAGGAAAATCTGGCAGCGACAGTTTAAGAGACTATTCCACCACTGTGGCGATCGCGCGTGCTGAAAATACCTGGAACTCTCTTCGCGCATAACCAGTCTGAACAGAATTTCAAAAGAGAAAGTAAGTGTATTGACATCAGCTATCAAGTCGGGCTCAGTCGCCTGAAGTCCGCTTTCAACCTATTCAATGTCATTGATAAAATTCAATGTCGCAATCAGAATATCTCCCACAGTGCAAGTGTACAAAAAATCTGCAGGCTAGATAATATCCCTAATAGACTTCTTCTGAACTCATATGTCGACTCATATTTCGACGGTAAGAGAGATTAGCCCTGGTACAGGCACACTCTCCCCCTCTCTCGTTTGCAGCCGCAAACGACGTTCCATGGGGGTTGGTTACTCCATATTCGATCGAAGGTGCTCGGCTCCCAGATTTCACCACGTGGAGGTGAGAGTAGGAGTTCGCTGATAGAGGCTAAGTGCAGACGCTTGTGCCTGCATGAGACGCCATATCAACGCTTTGAAAAGTTTCTCTTCTTACATAAAAAGATCATATTTCAGACCTCCCGCATTCACTCACAGGAATTCGGATACGCTGAGTGGTGGTTTGGGTTGTTTGCGCGTGGTTGTGAAGCGTACCCATCGAATTTGCACTTCTTCCGATGAAAACAGACTCATTCCTGACGAATTTTGTTGAATCTCGACGATCTTCTGCATTGCAAATATATAATATAATAATAATATGGGTGGCGCGACAGTCCGAGGTGGAGCTGGGCCTAGCTTCTCAGCAACCACTCGTGTTGTGCGTGCTATTGTTCTTTCACGAGAGGGAGGGACCTACAGTTTTATGCCGACTCCGAACGGCGAATTTGAGAAGCTTCCTCTAGACAGGCATACTCCTTGAGCATTGTCAGTGACTCGAAAGAGGCGGAGCCGTGAATTATCAAAGGTGGTAAATCCGGGTATCGAACCTGGCACCCTCTGCGTAGGACGCACTTATCCACTACGCCACGGCGACCCACATATATGGTGCAAATATATGGTAAGCACAAAATGCAAATTTTAAATTATATACACAGAGTCTTATTTGTGAAAACAAAACGGTATTTTGTTGCATGAAAGGAATCGGCACGCCGCTCGAGTGTCGAATAATACAAGCGATGGACACTCGCGTTTTCCGAGTTTGTTCATTACGAGCAATGAAAAAAGTCACATTCAACGAAGGTAATGTACGAACGAAGGTAAAAATGTGTGTGTCTTGTGGAATTGGCGGGGAATCAATTTACTATGAGCAGAACTCCATTGGCAAAGCTCTTAATGCAAATTTGTATTGACAACAATTGAACCGTCTGAAGGAAGCAATCGCTCAGGAGTGGCCAGCTTTGGTGCATATGAAAGGAATTGTGTTCAGGACAACGTCAGGCCACACATCGATAGTAAATCGCCAGAAGCTCTGGGGGATTGGTTGGGAGGTCCGGTTATAGTCCGGACGTAACACCAACTGATTACCAACTGGTCTTATCCATAGCGAACGAATCTGTTGAAAAGTTCGCCAAGCGAGGCTTGTGAAAGAAGATTTTTTCCATTATCAGGGAAAGTAGCCTATTCTTAAGCAGCTGCTTCCTAAGATTGTTTATCGCACATTGTATTTCTTTGCTCTATCCCATGCGTGCTAGGAGTTTCCAGTTCTAGCTTTGGTTCCTAAAACTCAGAATCAGTTATTTTTTTTCTTCTTTTTGCGGCTTTAACTAAGATCTTGAGTGTATTATCTCTCTAACTAAGAGTTGAGTTTTTTTTCTCTAGTGCTAATCCAAAATTTCCAAAAAAAATATCAAACTAGTACGAACGATGTAGCAACCACAAAATTGGCACAGAGTATCAGAATCAACACTAGGAAAATCTGGCAGCGACAGTTTAAGAGACTATTCCACCACTGTGGCGATCGCGCGTGCTGAAAATACCTGGAACTCTCTTCGCGCATAACCAGTCTGAACAGAATTTCAAAAGAGAAAGTAAGTGTATTGACATCAGCTATCAAGTCGGGCTCAGTCGCCTGAAGTCCGCTTTCAACCTATTCAATGTCATTGATAAAATTCAATGTCGCAATCAGAATATCTCCCACAGTGCAAGTGTACAAAAAATCTGCAGGCTAGATAATATCCCTCATAGACTTCTTCTGAACTCATATGTCGACTCATATTTCGACGGTTCTATATGACATTCGAAAAAATATATATATTTCTCTCCAAATTTTCCAAAATGTGCCGGGGTCCGCGGGTGGTGACACAAGGATTAAAAAAACCAACAATAGTGCCTTTCAACATCTGATTTTTTCCGACTGCATCGCAAAAAAGCTTAACTGGTCCCTGACTCGATC
The DNA here is from genome assembly GCA_964034865.1 of Eristalis intricaria. NCBI lineage: Eukaryota > Metazoa > Arthropoda > Insecta > Diptera > Syrphidae > Eristalis > Eristalis intricaria. The sequence goes on from OZ035873.1 coordinate 127,179,524, forward strand.
CCAGTGTCGGTGTCACGCCGTGACGGAGTGTTTTCTTACATAATCTCTTAACTCAATCTTCCACACCTCCCGGCAATATTTATAAGAATAATTCAGAGTTTCCTCACATGCCGCTGCCTCTCCGTTTGCTATGAAGATTTGCTATGAACTCAACCTTCATCCCCATCTTCTCGGGAGTCCCCCCAGGGCTCTATTCTAGGTCCTATCCTCTCAAATTGTATCTTGCTTGCCTTCCCTACTCACCACAACCCCTCTGGAAGCATACTGTATGCAGATGACATCATAATGTTCAGCTCACACGCAATACCATACGAGGCCTTCAATGCAGTTGAATCCTATTCCTAGTCATCCCCTAATTCCTATATCCCCATAATTTCTGTATGCTGTAAGGATATTGATCTCAATATCAATAAGTGCAGGATGACTTGCTTTAGAAATGCCTGCGGAAAGGCCATTATCTACGTAAGAGCAGCAAATGCAAAGAAAATCTCCAATTCAAAAATACATTAAATACTATCAAATCATAATACAAACAAATGTCATGATATTTATCCAACTGCCTCCAATTTCGAAAGCCAATTTGGTTGTCGCCCTTCTACATCTGGGTGTTCTATAGTAGTAGTAAGTACTATAAGTAAATAAGTCAGAAAGCAGGAACGAATATTGAAAGCACCTCATCTCTCGAAAATACCAAGGGTTTCTTCATCTCTTGAGATTCTCAATGCTTCTGCGTCAAAGAGCAGAATATTATCCAAGGTAAGCTAAGTCCTTAACTACCTCGAAGTTATAACTGCCCATTGCGACGCTCTGTCTAAGATATCGATGTTGTATGTCCTTTCTTTAGGACAGCATATATTTCGTTTTGCCTTCGTTCACGGATAAACCTATTTTAACCGCTTCCGTCTATACTATCAAACGTCTCATTGACAGTCCCATGAGTTCGACCAATCTCGTCAATATCACAAGGTACATGACCTTCATGACCAGCGCGTGGTCTTGTCGGGCATTGAAAGTTTCGGTGAGTTTGATGACACAGTGAGAGTTCTCCATCGTCATTTTGCATAACTCGAAGAGTTTGGCAGGATGGTCAAAACTAGACATAGCGTTGTGTAGCTCGTCTTTATCCATGCTGTCATATGTGGCCTTGAAATCGACGAATAGGTGGTAAATATGGATTCGGATTTCTTATGTGTTTTCCCAGGATCTGGTAAAGATTTGGTCGATGGCGGACATCCCCGGCCTCAAATTGCAATGGTAAGGACCTGGGTCATTTACGAATGACTTCAAGCTCTCACACAAAACGCCAAGATGATCTTGTATGCGATGTTTAGAAAAATTATCTCTCGGTATTTGGCGAAGATACTGAGATTCCACTTGTCAGGCATACATCCCTTCGACTATGTCACGCAGGTGAGTTAGTGCATATACCCTAACAGCTCATCTCTAGCTGCCTTAAAGAGTTGTGCAGAGGTTGGTGGAAGGAATAGTCTTCTACCATCGTCCATTGTTTTGGTGTCTGCTTTAGCAGTCTACCGAGGTGGTCTTCCCAGATTCTCTCGCGTCTTTACTAGGAGTTGTCTGTTCTGTTTCTTGTTTTTCTTCTGTCCGAAGTTTATAATTATTGAACATTTTTTTGTCCTTTTTAGAACTTTCGAAACATTCATTTACTCCATCGCGGGAGTTATGTTCAAGGACGACGATGAACAAATTTGAAATACGAAAAAAAATTTTAAATCACCATCTTCTGGCTCGCATGAGCCACTAAATGGGTCGCGGGGGTAATGCGCGCACCAGAGACCTACAGGCAACTCGATCTTCCGCCAACCACTCACCAACTCATCAGGAGCTATGCTCAAGCGTAACCAGGCGAGTTTATGAACTTGGTACAACTCTCATCCTGGGTCTACCAAGTGGTCGCTTACATGATAATTTTCCATTCATGGCACGCATCAGAAGTCGTGGTGGTGTGGACATTCGTGCCGCGTGCCAAGCTATCGAAGCAAAGCCCTTTCGGTACGAAGAAGCATCAGCTCAAAATTCAGTTCCTCGCGCACTGCCGTGTTTGTCACCCTATCCTGGCGAGTAATTCCCACAACAGAACGAAGAAATCTAATCTCAGCAGCTTGTATTCGCGATCGTATTCTTTCGGTGATTACACAAATTTCGTCATTAAATTATTCACAAAACTAATGTTTGATGGTGGTCACGGATCGACTGACGCTCAACATTTATACACTTCATGTGGCAGCAACTGCACAGAACATGAAAACGACGACGCCATCACAAAGAAGTAAACAAAAGAGGGATAAAATAGATTATGAACATGAGTTCAGAAACAATGTTGCAAGAGTAATGTTCCAGGACGTAACTGGTGCATCTCATGATCTTTCTTGTTCCCATTGAGAATCCAGTGCTTTTCGTCCTTTTAAGTTCGTAGAGCTCAGCTCCTTCTGTGCAGCTTCGGTGAAGGGAGGGTTTTTCTGGATGGCGTTTTGATAATATTTGTTCGCTTGGGTTGAACTTTCTCTAAGATTCAGGGAAACTCGATCGGCAAAGTTCCGAGTTCGAGAAAAAAAACAAAAATTAACATTTTAATTTTGAGTGTTGTTAGATGTTGTCAACCATTATCGGCACCGTCTCATATACATGCATACATGTGTTATATTTCTTCTTAATATCTACGTCCTTAGGTTAACCACAGGTTTAAATTTTTTTAATGAAAACGTGATTAATCTGCTACTACTAATAAGTGCTTCCTGCCATATGTAGAGGAGACACACAACCCGATAGACAAACTCAATCTTCCTTAACAACAATAAATGATTCGCCCTTTCCAAGAATTTGCTACCTAAATTTGTATAAGGCGTTTCGTACAAAACATGCATGATTAAAATGTAACCGAAAACAAGAGAGCCGAAGAATGGTAAAAAATTGTCCTCGAAGGGTAATAAATGAAACTTGTAAGAATTGTGCATGTTAAGTCATAAGAGTACACATGAGCCGCGACCTGCAGCTGCGGAATTCGTTGCTCAGGACTCAAACATTTTCTTCACTCATCGATAATAAAACTAACTTTCTGGAATTTCAAAAACTAATATTGTACAATATTCGACAAGCACTGCTAATCCCAGAACTTCCATCTCGATGCGGTCCATCGTCATAAAACTCAAAAAAATTTGACGGCGCGGATCATGCGGCATGATCACATGAGTGTATAAAGCCGTCATAAAGTGATATTCAGGTCACGTGGAGATATTGCATGCAGGGTGCAATATCTTAGAGAAGTGTTGGTAGTTCTTGGAACGGCCTGTTGAGCAAATAGGCAGCTTGTGGCAATAGTTGACAATTGGAAAAATACAAAAATGTCATCTCTGTACTAATAAGTATGATGACGCTACACAGTTAATTTCGTTCAGCTCTATATCCTGCCTTGGTAAAGATATCGAATGGGTTAGAAGGCCCCATTCACTCAGAAACGCCACGAACTTTAAGGATAAATCATGTACTATACACGTACTATGAATGATGTTCACGGACTTGCTGGGGCGAAGGCAGGGTCTGTACACTCAGGGCTAAGCTGTTGATGCTCCCAACTTGGCGGGATGCCAGCAACGATCTTTGGCGATGCACAGATGAAGTTGCCATACAGCCTCCCCGCTGCGACCCCTGGATAGCCTTCACAACACCCGTTGTGAGGTGAACCAATGTGCAGCGATCCCCTTGTGCTTGAAAGGAGGGCTAACAACCTGCCCACATAAAAAAACAACCGTTATGAGAGAGCAAGCTCAGATAGACGGACGGACCTACAACGACGACCCGGCGCGAAAAAAGGCAATGATTTGCGAGTGTGCTCCTGCAATGTAAGAACACTCTGCACTCTAGGAGCCGCTCATAAGCTGGAAAATATCCTCACCCAGTAGAAGGCGGATATTACTGCGTTCTAGGAAATACGCTGGATAGTACAAGGTTGCACATATTTGGATGCGGATTCGTTGTGGGAAAACTGGTAAGGTCGAAGGTCCTCGACTTTATACCAATAAGTGATCGCCAGGCTGTGATCCGCATCCTACCGACGAGGCAGAAGACCTTGTCAAAGAGGACTATTATGACCTCTTGGACGGTGCCAACGGAGCCTGTCCGGAGTACGATGTAAAGATCGTGCTCGGAGACTTCAATGCCAAATCGGTAAGGGAAACATCTTGGGCGGAGTGATCAGAAAGCACAGCCTTCACGATACGACAATAGATAACGGCTTCCGACTCACAGACTTTGCAGCAGCACGTAATATGGTTATAAGCAGCACTAGGTTCCCTCGCAAAAGAAGCCACATAGCAACCTGGCGATCTCCGGACGGTCGAACCGCCAACCAAATCGACCATGTACTCATTAACAAAAGGCGTTCGTCAAATATCCTGGATGTTCGAACATTCAGAAGGGCAAACGTCGACTCTGACCATTTCCTCATAGCAGCAAGATTCAGAGCTCGACTGTCCAATGTCAGAAAGCTGCAGAAGCCAATAAAGAGGAGTTTGGACATTAGACGCCTGAGCACACCCGAGATTGACAGAGCCTACGAAGAGCAACTGAGTGAGAGGCTCTTTGGTATGCCCACGTCATACACCAACGCCAACGAGATGTGGTTGCATTGCCGCTCGGCCATAAAAAGAGGTAGCCGAAACCACCTTGCGCTACCTACCACCCCCGACGAGGAACCTCCGGCTACAAAGAGGTAGCCGAAACCACCTTACCACCACCACACCACCTCCGACGAGGAACCCGTGGTATGATGACGAGTGTGAGCAGAAGAAACATGCAACTGACGAGGCATACCAAAAGGCGCTGCAACGAAAAACTAGGGCAGCGTAGGAGGAGTACCGGGCTAGAAGAAGAGAGGAGAAAAAGCTTCAACGCCTGAAGAAAAGGTATCTCGCAACCTCCCAGCTCAAGGATATCGAAGAGTCTAGGGACAAGCACAAAATACGGGCCTTCTACAAAAAAGCCAAAAGCCTTGCCGCTGGCTTTAGGAAAGGCACCCATGCTCTTCAAAACTGTGAGGGTAACTTGGTCAATGACCCGTAGGGAATAGTGAATGTGTGTAAGCAGCACTTCCAACAGCTGCTTCACGGGCCTGACCTGGAGTGAGTGATAGGGCATCAAGAAATCCCAACTCCAGTTGATGAAGTAGTCCTCCCACCTAGCTTTGAAAAAGTCGGCACAGCCATCAAAAAGCTGAAGAACAATAAAGCCGCAGGCTCAGATGGTTTACCATCAGAGCTCTTCAAGGCCGGTGGCGATGTTCTGGTAAGGAGCATGCACCAGATCATTTGGTAGAATTTGGGAAAACGAAAGCATGCCCGACGACTGGAATATCAGCTCCATATGCCCCATCCACAAAAAAGGCGATCCTACCTCTTACAACAACTATAGAGGTATATCCCGGCTCAACGTCGCCTACAAGATCCTGTCGAGCGTACTGTGCGAACGTCTAAAGCCGGTTTGCACCACATTAATCGGCACGTACCAGTGCGGCTTCCGTCGCGGCAAATCGGCAATAGACCAAATCTTCACACTAAGGCAAATCTTGGAAAAGACCAGCGAGTTTCAAATCGATACGCACCACCTCTTTATCGATTTTGAAGCTACATACGACAGCATTCATCAAAAAAACTGATCCGGTTGTGTCGCACTACGCTAACAAACACGCGATGCACCGTGCAGTTCGGCTCGAGGACTTCCGAGCAGTTTGGAACATGCACCGGATTTCGGCAAGGAGATGGTAGGATTGGTACTGGAGAAGATAGTGCGGCGGGCAGCTGTAAACACGGAAGGTATTATCTTCTACAAGTCAGTCCAACTGCTGGGATATACAGACGACATCGACATCGCGCATTTCCAACGTGCAGTAGTGGAAGCATTAACGGCAATTGAAGAAGAGGCGAAGCGAGCTGGTCTTAAGGTCAATGAGGATAAAACGAAGTATATGCTGTCGACCAAAAAACGATCCATCACACACCACCTAGAACCAAATATTACAATCGACAGCTACAATTCCGAGTTAGTTAGGGAGTTTGTCTACCTCGGGGCAAACGTAAACTCCACAAACGACATCACTGTGGAGATCTAATGTAGAACCGCCTTTGGCAACCGGTGTTACTTCTGTTTGTCAAAACAACTGGCGTCTAAACTCCTGACTCGAAGGACTAAGATCATGCTCTACTAAACCCTTATTTTGCCAAGCTGGACGATGAGCAAAACTCCGGAGTTGATACTTGGTGCTTTCGAAAGAAAAATTCTACATCGGATATATGGTCTCGTCTGCGAGGAAGGCGAATGGAGGAGAAGACACAACCGCGAATTCTACGGGCTGTACCAGGATGTGGATGTAGTCCGGAAGGCAAAGATCCGTCGACTGCACTCGCACGGCCACTTCGAGCGCATGGGCAACAATGCTCCAGCTTCGACTCCGAGCCTCCTGGTTTGGGAAGGAGAGGAAGACCGAATCTCCGGTATAAGGACCATGTAATAGCGTATGCAAGACAGCTTGGTCTTGATGACTGGAGGCAGCGTGCCTAGGACCGTCAGGAATGGAAAGCAGCTATGGCTTAGGCTCGGACCCAGTATTTCCTTGCAACTTCACCACTACCTATAAACACGAGTTAATGGAGGACAACTACTATTCTCTTTGCCCCTTGCTTTTATTTGACAGCGTTTTTTACATGATGCTTCATCACGTGTCTGTGAATGTCATGTGAACCGGCAATCTTGTAAGCGCGTGTGAAATACATCAGGAAGTTCCACTACACCACTTTTTTTATTCTTTTTTATTCTTGTCTCAATGTCGCCATGGACTAGGCTATGTCGCGACTATACTAGCAAAATCTTCGATCTCAATTGGCCTAAGCCGAATGTTTTGCCGAAGGTGATATTTTAAGCCGAAGCCGAATGTTTGTTCGAACTCTACTAATAACTTATGACGGCGCAAGGCAATTCATTTCTGCCGGCGGTATTTCCTGCCCTCGTCTCTTAAACTCAAAAACGCCACGAACTTGAACTAGTAACTTGTTTGTGTAATCTGTAGGTTCTTGACGGCGTTGCTGGTGCGAAGTTAATCGTTTATTAAAATGTTGAATTTTAAAGATCGATGTATTCAGTGATGATCACCAAAACACATTGAAAGGAAAATGCTCCGTTGATGCTTTTGTTTCAAAGTATCCACAAAGCAGTAACAGTTGGAGGATGCATTTGGTTCTAGAAAATCACTCATAAATGTTCGATGATGCACATGACGGCTAGAATCATAAATTAAGAAGAACTACCCAGATTTGACTAGACTTACCAATTTATGAACGAATATATGTGTTGGGTATGGGAGCTGTAGTTCATGGTAAGGTAGAGCCTAATACTCACAAGTGAAGGCTTTGGCACAATCGTTGCATATTACTAACACCAAACAGACATTAATGGGGAACGAGATGGCGAGGCTATCGATCTGTACCCTTGAGAAATTGACTGAATTGTGTATTTTTGTAGTAGGCCTTCATCTTTACATACATTGACAGATCTGACCATTAACCAAATTCATTGAATTTAGTTTGCTTGGACCAAGAGAAAATGACAACAATGCTGAAAAAGAGAGAACTTGATTGACTATCCTATGCCACTTCAGATGATCAAAAACATTTTTCAGATACATACGTTTGGGAAGTGTGAAGAGTTTGTTCGATTTGTACACAACACATGATCATCGACTCAATGGCACACAAGTAAGATCAAATTTCATTGATACTTTTAAACCTACACTTGCACATGATCCTTTCCACGCACTTTCATCCCCGATACATCCTCAAAACGATCACGAGTGATCACGCACATTGTCCTTTCATACAATCCGCAGATCATAGCCATAAAAAGTATCTCAGTTGGGTCACACACACACTCAGCTCCCACACACATTCAACGTTAGCAACACCGCCTTCAACAAGGGATTATTTTGTGCAGGGTACTTCCAGGTAGGTGATACGATGAGAGATCGGTCATCTCGTTATAAATAAAAGGACTGCCGCAAAAACCGCATCTTTAAAAGAAAAAACGCCAAGCGAGTAAGACCCGTACTCCTACGTTTTAAAAAGTAAAACTAAAATTCACAATTAAGATTAGCAAGCCCGAGATCAATTTAAAATGGCATTAAGCGGATATCAGTTGGCATACGTAATCTCAACTGTAAGTACTAATACATACTTCTCATTATATGTGGTATTAATGAAATAATTTCATTTTAATCTATTTTTAGCAAGAGACTCCATCTGCAGCGGGAGGACCTTCACCCTCTGGAACCGCAGCAAGAAGTCGTCAACCACCCAACAACGCCAGGCGTAACCGGACAGCCTTCACCCCTTATCAGGAGGGTGAACTGAAGGCAGCGTTTGCCGAGTGCAGCTCCCTCTACAGCTGCCGCCGCAAGGAGATTGCCCAAAAGCTTGGGCTGTGCGAACGCGTGGTGAAGGTGTGGTTTCAAAACCAGCGACAGAAGATTAAACGGGAGCGGAAGGAACGTGCCTGTGCGAAAAAAGATGCCAACACCACCAATGTGACCACACCTACTCCAGTTCCCACAATGGCCACCGAAGATACTGAGGTCACTGAGATCCCAGTTTTTATGCCAAAAACGGATACAAGAGTAACTGATCTCTTGCCGATAAGCAGGGACCCTTCAAAAGGATTCAACCCCCACTTGCTAGTGCGATTCTCTGGAAGTATGCTAGAAACTAGCACCAGGAAGACGACGACGACAATTGAATCGGATATACACAAGGAAATACGTGAGTTTTTGGTTGTGCATACCAGAGAAGATATCGCCGCCCAGGCTGCAGCAACATCACGCTCAGTCAACGAGGAAGGTCAATCGCACCAGCAGGATCATCTCCTACAAATGACTTTACAAGAGCACAGAGTATCACAGTACGAGGAGCCTCTGCAGCATGAAACTTACTTGCTGCAGCACATTGCACCTCTCCAACAACAGCAGGACAAGCCAGCATCTGCATTCCAGCCGGCAGTTCAGCACCAAGTATCTCTTTCAGTTCAGAACCAAGAACATTTTCTACAGCAGCTGGACTGGAATCAGGAAGTGCACTCGAACTTGCAAACAGAGCTAGAATTCCAGCAGCAAGCGGGAACAGATCAACATCACCAGCAAGAGGTGACAAAACAACACGTGGCTTCGCCAACCTACCTTCTTCAGGATGAAGTCGATGCTTTTAACCAGCAAGCTCTCTACGACCATCAGTGGAATCTGCCAATGGCCCCACCACAAACCGTGCATCAGCCACTACACGAGGACATTCCGGAATTCCCCCAATTTTCCGTCGAAAACTCTACGCACGAGTTTTCGCACCAACACATTGCTGAGCCACAACCCAGTTCACTCCAACTGGAAACTTCACAAAGCCTGGACCAGGAGATTGAAAAATATCTGGCCAATCCGAGTGTAGATGAAGTGAACATCAACATTAGCGAGCTCTTGGACTACATCGGATTGGATTCGGAACTTGGCCTTGATCTACCCGCCGAAAGTGCAGAGAAACACATTCCGGACACGGCTCTAGCGCCGTCAATTGATTGTGGATACAATTTCTATTTTTAATTTAAATTTTCTAAGAAAATTCAAATGTGCCTGTATAAGATTATTTCCAAAATAAAAATTAAATCTAATTAATTGTTAATGTTTTTTCTTGATATGCTATTTGGCACCGATGGCGCGAAAGAATTCTGGTCACTTCTTTGTTCCTCTTGCTACTGAAGTAATCGCATTTCAGATAATCCTAGTTGCGGACAACGAAATTTGGCGGGTGTTTTGATTGCCTGGACTTGGTTTCGAATTCGTAACTCCTTGGCTGGCCGAGAACAGAACAGGATGGTGGTTTGACTATCCTAACTCTTGAACTGATATTCCATGTTACATGAAGTCTTGTTGAATATCGAGGAACTTTATCAGGACATGTCAAATGGACGGTCAAATAGACTGTGATTCTTGACAGTTCCCCTTGACATGGAATTTGAACTAACAAACAGATGACAAACAAATTCTAAGGTCAACCTAATATCCCTCACCAGCATCTAGGCATCATAGTCAAACGACAGCGTAAAAGAGGTAAACAAATTTACTTATTTATTTGATCAATATAAAATTAGAAACTCGGCAATGTACTCAAAGTCTGTGAATTCTTTTCTGACTGTGATAACTCCTCTCTGTAAAAATTGCTAAGAGCAATCTACGCAACTGCACGATATGTCTTTAACGTTCGAAGATTTGATCATATGTCTGGACAACGTCGCATTCGCCTTGGACGTGAACTAGAGGCACATCTAAGCTATATGACATGCATCCTACTCTTTAAAATCATTCACAGTAAGAACAAAATGTATACATGTTTTATTTATTATTATTAACGTGATAGTGAGTCCAACCAATGATATATTTTAAGCCTTATACTATGTACGATAAAAGAGTAGAGTAACCTTAATGTACAACAACAATATACATAGAAGCAATAAATGAATTGAAAATCAAATACAGTAAATACATGTGGCGAGTGTTGTCAAATTCGATCGTTATGCGAATAGAATTTATACAGTGGCAGAGTATACCATATTAAAATCCTAAGCCTTACAAAAAGACAAAAATGCTGGAATATCTCCAGTTTTTACACACGTTTTGGAGCTGAATTGGAAAAAAACCCCAGCACGTTGCTAAAACCGTATTCGAAGTGCTGCAAATGAATGTTCCAGTAAAAAAAATACAAAGCTTTATGTAACAATAACTCGAAATCACTTGTTGAGGTGCACTGATAAAATCACAAGCACTCAAAGAAAAAATGCAAACTGTTGACTTTGAACTCAATTCATTGCAATTCATTGAACACATGATGTGTGAAAAAAGACTGTAGCATAAGGATCAGCTATTCCTTGTTTCACTTCTTGATTTTACTTTTTGGATAATGTTGGAATTGTTATCCAAGGACCCTTGAACCACATTGGGCGTAATGTCCGAGTGCCTCTAAATGGAACCACAGTCAAGCCGATGGCGGAGACGTAATTATGTGCTTAAAATCGTATATACACTTTATTTCGTGAAGGAGTACTTCTCCGTTGATTTTCTTTTGTTTCCTTGCTCCCCCTTCTCCTGCGTTGATCTTCCCTTTTATTTTCCCTGGATAGCAGTTAAGTTTTTGAAATAAAACACCGTATAATCTTATAAAGTTTATTCCGTACTTACTTTTTGGAGTCCCTCTTAAGATTGACTTAACTCTACTTAAAATATGTACATCGATCGAAGTGATCCATGTGTGGCATGCAAGAGAACTCAGTTGAACCCGCTATCATCATTGTCAATTAGAGAAGTTTTCTGAGAGGTTTTTATAAGGGACAAAAATCGCGCTAAGATGGCTAGTGAAGAAATTACCAAAAAATGTAAACACTTGCTGTCGAGAAATTCGCTCGCAAAACAGCGGAATTTCTCTCCCTTTGCTTGCAATAGAATTCCCCACTCACATGTGCTTTCCATAGCGTGCATACCACGCATTCGCCATCTAACGCATTCAATATCTCCTACGCAGAGACTGCATCTGTCTCTGTTTGGAATAATTACATTTCTTGCGCCTGCTACTCATTGTGGTAGATAATAGAGTATATTTCAGGAAATACAATAGACGTAGAAAAAATGTCACATTGTAGTTGACAGTCAATTCAACATCAGTTCAATTGCGCTATATGAAAGCTGTGAAAACATTTTGCAAAAAACTACAAAATCCACACTTAACAAATGTAGACAATCAATGAAACAAATCGGGCTTGTAGTTTATTCGAATAACTACACGTAATTAATGGAGTGGATTTCTTCATGTAGTCTACTCTACTATCTCTGCGTATCTTTCTCTTACCAACACGAATCATTATCGACCATTCTCCTCTTTTTTTACATTTTGATCCCCTCAGTCTTGTTGCTATTGGGAACTTGCTATCCATAAATGGACATTGGTGTCAGTACTTACAACACAAGTAACCTCTTCCTTCCGTTAATTTTTTAGTTTTTTGAAGAACTCCCATGCAGATTTTAGGAATAGGAAAGTGGATCTTTGGTGTGATGTTCGGCGTTTTCTCTTAATTGAGGGGCTGAGGTGAATTTAGAATTGACTCATATACGTGGACGTCTCTACACGATGCAGAGACGTTTTTCCGCAGATGCCATTAACGCAGAGGTGACCAAACATAGCAGCCGAAACGTTCTTCTGATACCAAGGACTCTTTACCATTGTCAGTGCCTTTTTGCCATTAACACCTGGCAAAAGGGTGACCTATGTTTTGTATAAAGTCAACTTGATCCTTCGCCAGTTGCTTCGATTACTCAATGCAGCGGCTATATACAAATTATATACGAAATGTCAGTGTCCCGTACAAGTGTCTTCACCGCACAGCATACAGTCATCTTGGTAGAGTGCCTGTCCGTGGTTAACGGGGTCTCCGGTTCGAATCCCAGTGAAAGCAAAGTTAATATGCTTTTATCTGGTTTTCAAATTTGATCCTGTCACCATTTGCAGCTGGGATTAAATTAACGGCACTATTACTGCAGTATTCAATTAGTTGTAGTTGTCTGACTATGGATATCAAAACGGACCAATATAGTCTAAGTGTGCTGCCTAGTAGCCCGCCTTCCTAACTTAACCTAGTAGGATATAGGATAATAGGAATGGCTTGCTTAGATTCTCAGCTGTCATACGTAGTTGTGATTCGTGAATCGATTGCAGAGAAATAATTCCAATTTGGCCGTGGAATGTTGTCAGGCTCCGCCGTTAATTGTAGGATTGTGCGGTTGAGTAAAAATAGTAGAAGTGAAAAAACATCTCCTGTGAGCAGTTTCGATTTTTACTAGCCTTGTTGGCAGGCTACCATTGAACGTTTCGATGGTGAATCACACCAATTGCACTACGCTACAGTTGATGCCTGATGCAAATCATGTTGAGTCAAGTTAGAATCAGTTAGGAGCTACCAAACGGTCGGATATGTAATAAGTTGCCCGTTGACTTATTATATATGACAGTCGACAATGAATATAATCATCCAGCTCTGAAACCCCACGATGATAAATGCGTATTTCCACCGACGGCATGTATTACCCCAAATCGTAAGTACTTCCTGCCATAAGTTGACGGACAAGCAGAACGACAGACCCAACCTCCCTGAACCACAATAAATGACCACCCTTTCCAAAAATTTGCTACCTAAATTCGCATAAGGGTTTTCATACAAAACATGCATAATTAAAATGCAACCGAAACTATAGACTCCAGGAATGGTAAACAATTGCCTTCGAAGGGCAATAAATGAAACTTCAAAAAATTGTATCATGTCCCAAAATTATCAGTAAATCATAAAAGTGTACATGAGCTACGACCTGTGTCTGCGAAATGCATTGGAGTCCCTTCTTGAGTCATCGATAACAAAAAACTAATAGTGTACAATATTCGACAAGTAGTACTAATCACAAAAATTCCATCTGAATGTGGTCCACATAATCATAAAATTCGAACAAAGATTTGACGGCGTTAAGCTTCAATTGTGACAGCAGACGAAAAAAGGATTTATTGTGCACGGTCATAAATGTGCATACATGCGTCATAAAAGTCATGCAGGGTACAATTTTTAGAGAAGCGTTGGAAGTTCTTGGAACGGCCTGTTGAGCAAATAAGCAGCTTGTGGAAGTAGTTCACAAGTGAAGAAATGCAAAAATGTGTTTTTAATAGGTAATAGGGTTTAGGTTTAGATTTAGGGTAGGTAAAATAATAGTGTATAGAGCGCCAAGTTTTTTCTTAGTTTTCTTGGCCAGTAAGTATTAAACAATAAAGTCTGTCCTAAGGACAAAAAAAAAACAATAAATAACTTAATAATTTAGACGCCGAAAGGCAAATAGTCAGATTAGAATATTTTAGAGTACCCGCGAAGGGTCAGTAAGATAGAATTAAGAACATGAATTGTTAGATATTAAGATAGATTTTTATGTCATTTTAGTCTAGTAGTACGTTGTCCGGAAAAGAAATAAAAATGAAATAAAAAAAAAAAAAACAAAAATGTCTTCTCTGTGCTCATAAGTATCATGACGTGAGCCCAAAATCCATTAGTTTAGAAAAGCTCATTCACATAGAAATGCCACGAAATTGAAAATTTAATCAAAAAATAGAATAAAACTTCACCTACCACGATCGTACTCTGTAGGCCTTACACGGTATTTCCGTCGCCAAGTACACAACAAAAAGTGACGGGTGGAGAATGCACTTGTATCTCAAGAATCACTTCGAATATTTCGAGTAAGTTATTTTACATTTGACGAGGCAATCTTTGGTATTGTCAAAATGAAACATTTCAGCAATGTCGACGTTATTAGCTTGTGAAGCGAAGACGTCAGATTGTGGTCGATGACTCACCACCCAAGTTTTTTCTAATTTATGAATGAGTTCAGAATCTCAAATGAAAGTTTCGGAACATGGCAAATGAAGCATCAACAATCAAATCGAAGGATTTGTCATAATCACCACACATTGCTTGAAACTTTGCTTTTGATTAATAACGAGTTTCCAACATTATCTATCCTGCAGTTTCGAAAAGGTTGGTTTTTATGTTTTACGACTGAGACACATTTCACAAGGATTCTCTTGATCACTTGAATAAAACTATTTATTCGAATTCTTATTATAGCCATCGAATTCTAGCCGACATCGGCAATGAGTTTACTTGGAGATGGAATAGAAAATGCTAAGAAGTACAGACATAATTTTGACCATATTGTATTACATACAAATTCCAACAGATTTGGATATAGATTCAGACTGAGAAAGAGCGCTACTACATCCAGCTGAACAAACTAATTGCATCGGACTCTGTAGATCAAGTCCCTCAACCAGAGCAACGCCATCTTATCAGCGAGATAAGGAGGAGGGACGTGAAACTAGAACTCGATTGGTTATTCTATGCCACTTCAGATGATGGAAGACACATTTCACTTCCTATGAAAATGTACCAGTTCGAAGAGTATGATGGATTTACACACAAGAATATCGATTCAATGTCACTTATACATAAATAAGTCAAGTCACACGTCAAGATACAATCTAGAGGAGGATCCTTAAGAAGAATAATAGAATGTAGTCGAAAAAGTCATTCCACGCGGTCTGTTTATAGAAAGAGACGGCGCTATAAAAACGACTTCGAGTGAACATGCCTCGCCTACATTGCCTTTCAAAAAGTCCGCAGATCATAGCCATCATAAATACCTCAATGGGGTGGAAACTCACACACACACACATAAACTTTAAGCGGCGTAACACCGCCTTCAAAAAGAGATGGTTTTGGTCAGGGTACTTGCAGGTAGGTGATATGATGAGAGATCGGTCATCGCGTTATAAATAAAAGGATTGCTGCAAAAATAGCATCTTTGAAAGACAAACCGTCAAGCGTGTAAGAACCCTATTCCTGCGTTTAAAACATAAAAAAAGAACAATTGAAAATGGCATCAAACGGATACCAGTTGGAATACATCATCTCAAAGGTTAGTACTAATAAATACTTCGTATTATATTTAATATTAATAAAATCATATTATTTTATTCCAATTTTCTAGCAAGACACTCCATCATCAGCAAGAGCACCATCACCCACTGGAACGGGACCAAGAAGTCGTCAACACACCAACAACGTCAGGCGTAACAGGACAGCCTTCACTCCTTATCAGGAGACTGAGTTAAAGGCTGCGTTCGCCGAGTGCAGTACCCTCTACAGCGGCCGGCGCAAGGAGATTGCCGCAAATCTTGGATTGGCCGAACGCGTGGTGAAGGTCTGGTTCCAGAACCAGAGGCAGAAAATAAAACGGGAGCGGAAGGAACGTGCCGTTGGAAAAATAGTCGCCACAGCCACCAATGTGACCGTGGCGCAAAGTGCGACAACAGCTGCCAGAGTTCCCCAGTTGGTCCCCGTTGCCAGCGATGTTCCTGATGTCGCCGAGATCCCAGTTATCGAACTAAAAACGGCCACAAGAATTACTGGTATCACAGGCATTCGAAGAGACCCCTCAAAATACTTCAGCCCGCAATTGATAGTGCGTTTCTCTGGAGGTCAACCAGAACCCGGCATCAAGAAGACGACGCCGATTGTAACCGATGGTCCATCTCAGCCTGACAGAGCTACGCTAGAAAAGGAAATTAGCGAATTCTTAGTCGTAAGAAGAGCGGATTCCGATGCACAATCTTTAGAAACGCCACGCCTGAACGAAAATCCTCAGTTGGATTATCCTCAAGAAGACCACGAGAAATTTTGCGGACACCAAGTGAAGGGACAACATCCACAGTACCAGGAGCCTTGTCCTTCACTGAAGGATGCTTTCACACTGCAGCAGGACCACATCGCACCTCCCCAACAACAACAGGACAAGGCGGACTTTGCATTCCATCCAGAAGATCAGCAGCAAGGATATCTTGTACAGCAAATGGAATGGAATCAGCAACAGGGGACGGAAGTGCAATCACACTGGCAAGCAGCTCAACCATATCAGCAGGAGCATTTCTTCCACCAGGATGATGTCTGCGAACAAGGCCAGGTAACTGTCCAGGAGCAGCGGACTACGTCTCACCAGCAAGAGGTGAGAGTTCAACAGGAGCAGACACCATACCCAACCTTCTTACTCCAGGATGAAGCGGAACTTTTTAACCAGCAAGCACTCCTTGGACATCAGTGGCATCAGCCAATCGCCCCACCACAAGTCCTTGATCAGCCACTCCACGAAGAAACTCCTGAATTCCTCCATTACTCCGGCGACGGCTTTACGAACGAGTTTCCGCACCAACACTTTGCTGAGCCGCAGTTCAGTTCACTCGATCTGAACACGTCTTTGAGCCTGGAGCAGGAGGAGCTTGAGAAGTATCTGGGTCCGAGTGCGGATGAAGAGAACGTCGACATCAGCGATTTATTGGACTTCATTGGAATGGATCCCGAACTTGGAGTCGATCCCCCCGCGCAAGGTGAAGAGAAAAATAATCCGGATCTGGCTCCGGCAGCGCCTACTGATTTTGGTTTCACATTTTGATTTTTAAGTAGTTTTTTAAGTTTTGTAACACCATTCATGTACATATTATGTATTCTATTATTTTCAAAATAAAAATTAAATCAAATTATTTGCTCATTTTTCTTTTTTTTTTTCTAATTTCGTTTCGAACGTGAGGACTTGTTCGATTTTTCTCTTGTAAGTCCTCAGGTGGATTCTGTCAAGTCTCCTGTTGATCAGTCTTCTTTTCTAAAACAGTGAATTGAGGCAAATAATATCATTCCGGACGAGTTCAGTTTCAGGGCAAGGTATGATGACGTACCTAAGAGATGGCCAAAAAACTGCGATTTGTGAACAGTGATTGAAAAATCACAATCACAGTCCGTGACGGACTTCCATAAACTGTGAATAGCTAAGGCGTGACTTATGTTACAACTTTACGGTTTGAACTCACACTGCGAATGACAAACTTTATTTACATAATGTCTGAGTAAGTTAGTCGAAATTGGTTCATTAATCCATTCAAATAGTGCAGGTTCCATTTGAGGCATCTCTGAGGCTCTTAAGCAACCAGACTCCGTTGAGCAACCAGCTTCTAATTTTATCAAAAATCTCAGCTGTTTTCTTGGCTGTAAGGAATCAGTGTTGCTTTTGTTTCGAAGGAGCCATAGCTTTATTGTTCTATGGGAGCGATAAACGAACTGCACACAGCAAAATGCACAAAAGAAAGAAACAAAATTAAATTAACACTCGCACGAGTAATGAGTCTGCTCTGTAATGGACTTTTTGGTGCTGCCTTTTCCCTTTTAATACCGTTGGCCCTTGCAAGCAAACAGGAAAAGGAAAAAAAAAGATAAGAAATTTCATATTCTCAAATAGCAAAAAATGCTCACTAGTTAACATTTTGGATTAGGTAATGCACCATTTTCTACGTCTCTACTGTACATATTGGCATTACACTGGTAAACACAGGAAATATTTATTTTTTACTCGCAGATAAAATGACGTGATCCCTAATCATTGGTTATTACAGAATGATGAGAAAGTAGCCAGGTCACATTGAGATTGGTTGAGAAAATGTTTTTTTTTGTATCTAAGAATTGAAACTCTATTTTACCAAACAAATACTATTTATTGTAAAATTTAGTTTTTTTTGGAACTACCTACATAACGCTTACATCCGGTAAGCCTGGCCATTTACAGCTTCTACCACATAATCTTCCGGATCGGAGAAATCACACGTCAGAGCATCTCTCTGCTGAAACCTGTTGCAGATTTCCAATGGCAAACAGATTCATGCATCGATCCAATCGAATGAGTCCTTTATTGACATTTTTATCCGTACTCACAATGTATCTAAGCATCCTTTCATCTAGCAAATTAAATGTTTTAATGGAGATGTTACATACCTACTTACTTATGTGGTCAGTGACCCATGGAGGGTCCGAGGCAGGCTGTATTCCATAGTTGACAGTCCTTGGCACGTTGCCTCCTGTCATTAAGACCAAGCTCCCTTTGGTCCACGACGACTGGATCTGTTTACCGGAGGATCGGTCTTCCGCTCCTTCTCGAACTCGGAATCGAAGCCCCCCTTTGCCATGCGCTCTACCTGGTCCAGCCAGTTTAGTCAACGGATGTTTGCTTTCTTGACTACATCCACATTCTGCTACAGATCTCGCACAGGTCGTTCAGGAGTTCTTAGTAGGCGGGACCATATTACATTTTTCTTTCGAAGGCGACAACAATCAACTCAGCTGTTTTGCATACCGCTCAGATTTCTGCTCCATAAAGCAGGACTGGCAATGTAAGTGTTCTACAGAGCACGATCTTGGTCCATCGAGTCAGGGGTTTTGAGCCCAGTTTTGTGAGATGTGCCTTAAAATTGTGTCTGTCGATCGTGATAGTAATCCCAGGTGGTGTGTGACGCATTGTGTCTTTGTCGACCGCATGAATTTCGTTTTGTATTTTAATGATCTTAAGACCAGCTCATTTGGCTTCATCGTCAATCACCGTTAAAGCTTTCATTAAGGCGCGACGGTGTCTATGTCATCTCCGTGACACACCAGTTAGACGGACTTGTAGAAGATAGTCCTTCTGTATTTACTGCCGATTTGCCTGGCTGTAAGTAGCACATTTGTGGTTGGGGTATATGGAGCTGATATTCCAGTCATGGGCATTTTTCACATGGTATGTGCATGCTCAATAGCGGAGCATCGCCACCTGCCTTGCAAAGCTCTGTGTCTAACCCGTCTGAGGGGACTTGTTGTTCTTCAACTTTTTAATGATTGTGCCGACTTATTTTAGGGTGGGTGGGAGGCCTACTTCCTTGAGTGCAGTTGGGAT
Organism: Eristalis intricaria; assembly: GCA_964034865.1. Classification (NCBI taxonomy): domain Eukaryota; kingdom Metazoa; phylum Arthropoda; class Insecta; order Diptera; family Syrphidae; genus Eristalis; species Eristalis intricaria. The sequence goes on from OZ035873.1 coordinate 127,198,953, forward strand.
TTCTTTATCCCCACTCGCCCACTTAAGTCGTAACGACCTTAGGTATGCCTCGACGATTGAACCTTTCTTCTGCTTACACTCACCACATACCATGACATTTGTGATGTCTGACCCAACACAGCCTAGGTTAGCCAAGCCCATGTCTACCAGCTATATATGAGTTGTCACTCTGGTTTGGAGCTGTTTGATGATAATCAGCTTCGAAGACGCACACATGATAAAAGCATATGTTCCACTATCGGGCAAGATTGCCCAAAATGATATGTGCTTCCTGGCATAGAGCAGGCAGGCCGATAGGCAAACCTGACCTTCCTTAGTCCCAATAAATGTCTCGGCAATACAAATTTAGAATTCGAGAAATTCGAAAATCGCAAAACAAAAATATTGCGGGATCCCCATTTTAATTATAATTTATTACTTACAATATTTGTGTTAATAAAATAATTTTTCGATTTAAGTTCTTGCATTTGTCATCAATTGCAATTGCAATTGTCATTTCTCCGGGAACTAGTTTAGACTGCGAAAGGTCTGTCGCAGCTGTTCAGCACAACTCTAGGCTAGGAAGATCGAGGCATTCAGTGATTACCAAAACACAATGAAAGTAATATGACGACCATAAAGCGATAGTTGGAGCATGCTTTTGTTTCTTAAAAATCACTCTTAGATGGTCGACGACGAATCTTAAGGGTAGAATTTAAAAATTACGTAGAACCGCAGAATGAAAGCCGTAGTGGTAAAGACTAATGCTCATAGTGAAGAGTTTGGCACAACCATTGCATATAAATCAGAGACGTTAATAGGGAACGAGATTGCAAGGCCATATTAATGAGAAATTAATTGAATTGTGTGTTTGTAGTAGGCGTTTATCTTTACATATATTGACGGATCGGACCTTGACATACATTCAATTAAGTTTACTTGGAGAGCGGTAACAGGAGAAAACGGCAACAATGCTGAGAAAGAGGCTAGCCCTTGCCACCCCGAATGATCGAAGACATGTTTGAAGATTGTAATGTGTGTGTTTGAAAATTGAGAAGAGTATGATCGATTTGTGAACTTAAAGTTTCGTGGATATTTCCCAACTAACACATGTGCACGATCTTCTGTGTACGTCGTTCCATTTAAGGAAGATCTTTTTCACGAGCGGTGAGTCCGGAGAAAGAGATGGCGCTATGTGGATGATCGCGAGTAATCATTACTCACGCACATTGTCCCTTCCTATAATCCGCAGACCACAGCCATAAGACGTATCTCAGTTGGGTGGAAACTGAGTCACACACATTGAACTTGAGTAACACGCCTTTACAAGGGATTATTTTGTGAAAGGTACTTCTAGGTAGGTGATACCATGAGAGATAGGCCATCTCGAACTGCTGAAAAAAACAGAATCCTTAGAAGACAAACCGCCAAGCGAGTAAGACCCATACTCCTACGCATAATAAATTAAAAAAAATCACAATCGAGACCGCCAAGCCCGAGAACAATTAAAAATGGCATCAAGCGGGTATCAGTTGGCATACGTAATCTCAACGGTAAGTACTAAAACATACATCGTATTATATTTGGTACTAAGAAAATAATTTCATCCTATTCCATTTTTTTAGCAAGAGGCATTGTCATCAGCAAGCGAACCATCACCCACTGTGACCTTACCAAGAAGTCGTCAACCAGCCAACAACGTCCGGCGTAACCGGACAGCCTTCACCCCTTATCAGGAGGGTGAATTGAAGGCGGCGTTTGCCAAGTGCAGCTCCCTCTACAGCTGCCGGCGCAAGGAGATTGCCGAAAAGCTTGGACTGAGCGAACGAGTGGTGAAGGTCTGGTTCCAGAACCAGAGGCAGAAGTTGAAAAGGGAGCGGAAAGAACGTGCCGCATGGAAAAAAGAAGCCACCGCCACTAATATGACCACAGCACAAAGGCCGACCACAGCTGCCCGAGATCCCCTAATCGACAACGCAGATACTGAGGTCACTGAGATCCCAGTTTTTAAGCCAAGGACGGCCACAAGGGCAACTGGTTCCTTGTCCATTATCAGAGACCCTTCAAAAAGATTCAACCCGCACTTGCTAGTGCGTTTATCTGGAAGCCTTCCAGCGAGTACGCCAAAGACGAGGCCGATTGCACCCGACGATAAATCTAAACCTGACGCAGCTACACTAGAAACGGAACTAAGCGAGTTTTTGGTCGTACGTCCCAGTGAAGATATCGCCGCACAAACTTCAGCAACATCACGCTTAAACGAAGAGGCTCCATGGGATCATCCTCAACAAGATCATCAAAAATGGTACGGACACCAAGAGAAGGGACAACAACCACAGCCTTATCCTCTGCAGTACAACGAAGCTCTCCAACAACAAGAGGATAACAAGAACTATTCATTCCAGCCGGCACTTCAGCAACAGGGGTATTCTCTACAGATGGACTGGAATCAACGAATTTTGGGTAGCGGACAGATCCCGGAAGTGCAGGCAGAGCAACAATTTTCGCAACAACCTATCGTCCAGCACTATGCTTTCTGCGAACAGGAGCAGATATGTTTCCTACAACAGCAGGGAACTGAACAACATTACCGGCAAGAGGTGATTAATCAACAGATGCCTTCGCGAACTTACTTGCTCGAGAATGAAGTGGAAGCTATCAACCAGCAAGCCCTCTACGACCATCAGTTGAATCTGCCAATGGCCCCACCACAAACCGTTCATGAGGCACTCCAAGAGGAGTTTTCGCCTAAATTGTTTGCTGACCCACAATTCAGTTCGCTCGAATTGAACACGTCTCTGAGCCTGGAGCAGGAGATTGAGAAATATTTGGCTAATCCGAGTGTGGACGAAGAGAACATAAACATCAGCGAGTTCTTGGACTACATTGGAATGGAACCGGAACTTGGACTTGATCTTAGCGCCCAAGGTGCAGAGAAACACATGCCGGACCTGGCTCTGGAACCGCCAGTTGATTTTTAATTTATATTTTGTAAAAATATTCAATTGTACCTATATTTAATTATTTCCAAAATAAAAGTTCAAGTTAAATCCAATTATTTGCTCATTCTTTTCTGCAAATGCTATCTGGCGCCGTTGGAGGGGAAGGAATTCTGGGCACTTCTTTTTTCCTCTTGCTACTGAAGAAATCGTGTTTCAGAAAATCCTAGTTGCGGTCAAAGGAATTTAGCGGGTGGTTTGATTGCCTGGACTTGGTTCCAAATATACAACTCCTTGACTGACCAAGAACAGAACAGGATCGAGGCGACTTGTTCGTCCATCCCAACTCCTGAACTGATTCCTATGTTACATGAAGTCTTGTTGAATATTGAGCCACTTAGTCAGGACATGGTAAGTGAGTCAAATGGACTGTGATTCATGACTGTTCCCATTGGCATGGAATTTGAACAAACAAACAGATTCTATTGTGAACCTCAGCCAGCATCTAGGCATCATAGTCAAATGACAGCTTAAAACTGGTAAATAAGAATGAATAAGAAACCGCCCAAAAAGAAAAGTAAGGAATCGGGAAATATTTTTTGCATTTTCCAGGACAATGTTTTATGACAGGTGGCTTAAAATGATGATAAAACCTATTGAGTAGGACGACAAAATAATGCCGCCATAGGCTTCGGCTCCCAAGTAACCAGTACGAACAACATCAGTACCGAAGTTAAGCGCAGAATAACTCTTTCCAATCGCTGTTTCTTTGGACTCAAGAGGCAATTGAGTAGTAGAGCCCTGTCCTGCTCTATGGCGCGGCGTCATGGACAAACTCAAGAGCCGTGACAATCTAAGATGGCTTGGCCATGTGGAGCTCATGGAAGACATAGCTCCAGCCCGAAGAGCCTGCTCCGAATCAATGGGGCGATGAAATGCAGGGCGCCCACGAAACTGATAATGCAGTCAAACCACGATTTATACAACTTGTAGAAATTAAAGCCGTTGCAATAACCGACGTTGGTGCACTTACAAGATCAAATTTTTTAAACAAGAAATGATGGGCGGAATTGCTGTTTCTATAGAGATAAATTTTTTGTCCAAAAAACTGTTCTTAGGGAACATATTTTTTTCAAAATCACCACACTGTTGAACACTGAGTTGTCATAATTAATTTATGTTAAATACTGAATAAATCAAATTAAGTTGGCTTATGTAATTAAAATAAATAATTGCGTCTACCTTATCATAGAACTGCATTATCACACTATATGTCGAACATAAATCTGTAAATGAGACTCCTTTCAAAGCGTCCACTGTGAGCAGTTGAATCCAATATATGGAATTTTATAACGTTTTAAACTTCGCTATTCTATCCACATTCCTATATGTATATATTTTGCTGAACAAAGGAAATTCAAAAACAAAGGCCTAGTTTCTCAGTGTCCTCAACACCCGAATCAGTCCTGTAAAAATAGGAACACTACCACGTCTCGAGCCTTGTGCTGGCGTGATGCTTTCCCCACTTTTAGCGTACACCGGAAAGGCTTTAAATTGAATTGCAGGAACAACGGCTGTTTGAAGCAGATAGTTGGAGACATATTCCGAGCGAATTCAACCTTGCCGACTTCCCTTCGAGAGGAATAAGGCATTCTGCCTTAATTACAACCACCATTCCACTTTCCTACATGATTTGATTCCGAGGTAGTTTCCAAACTATCCCTCCATAGAACTAAAGTGTGTTGCAGTCGCATATGTAGCATGTATTAAGAATTTTTTATAATGTGTAAAAGTGAGCTAACATGGACTTACTATACAGTGTAATATCAAATGTATATGCGTCTCTTAGACGTTCAGCAAATATTTGTTGGGAGTATCAATGTAAAATTAAGTACTTGGCAAAGCACTCAAGGTACCTATCTCAACGTACGGTTATGAATTGTTTTCTAATAACTCCTCTCTGTAAAACACGCAAAAGAACGTCTTTGACCTTCGCAGACTTGATCTTGGCAGGGAACAACGACGCATTCTCCTCGGACGTGAACTAGCATTTTTAAAATACATAACATGCATCCTACTCTTTAAAATCATTCACATTTAAAACAAAATGTATGTATGTTTTATTTTTTATTATTAACGTGATGAGTTTGTTCAATGATATATTTTAAGCACTGTACTTGTAAGAATAGAGTAACCTTAATGTACAACGACAATATAAAAGCAATAAATGAAATGAAAATGAAATACAGTAAAGAAATGTGGCGAATTTAGTGTTACCAAGAGCGTCGATTCAGATCTTTGCATGAATCGAGTTTGTATACCATATTAAAATCACTAAAAAAAACACGAATATATTGAAACTATTTTTGAAACCAAGGCCTTATGTGACAATAACTCGAAACCACTTGCTGAGGAACACTGACAAAATCGCACGCACTCAAAAAAGAAAAAGCAAACTGTTGACTTTGGACTCAATTCATTGCTACACATGATGTGCGACAAAAAACAGATTAAAGATCCGCTATACCAAGTTTCACTTCTTGATTTTACTTTTTGGAGAATTTTGGTAAATTTTATTCAAGACTCAAACTGGAACCTTACGTGATTTGGGGTTTGGGTATCCAGATGGGAGTCTGCCCAAGTCATTGTACGCAAATGACTTAAGATTTCAAAAATAATTTGAACTACTTAAAATCTTGTCTAAACTGTTTCCCGTGAAGTAGTACTTATCCGTTGGTTTTCTGTTCTGTTTTCCGCTCCCCCTTCTCAGACCCGGCAGTTTCACTATTTCTCGACATCCTGGGTTAATATTTCCTTTTGTTTACTCTGAATAGAAGGCTTCCTTTCCGCCCACGTCTTCGTTGTTATTTTTTCCTCGTCTCTCTTTATTCATGCCTTGTTAATACATAAATGTTATGCAATAAGGTACAAAAATTGCGAAAATACAAACTCACCGAAACATTTCTCGCTTAGATCGCTAATGGATAAATTATCAAAAATATTCACAGGCCGTCGGGAAATTCGATCGCAAAACACTTCTTTCCCTTTGCCTGCAATAGAATTTCCCACTCACATGTAACTAACGCATTCAATGTCTCCCACGTACACACATACTTATACCTCTGTCTCTATCTCTCACACGACCGCCTTTCTGACCAACGGCTGCTTGCTCCCCTTAATCTTGTTACTATCGGAAACTTACTCACCAGAAGTGAACATTGGAGTCTTACTGATACGTATTCACACTTGCTCACCACACTGTTACTGAGAGCAGTATAAGATAACGTAGATTAAGCTTAGCAAATAGGTTATTGTATAAGAATTAAGAAATAAAAAGTTAGTCTTAAGACGAACAGTGAACGTGCTGTTTCTTTTCATCCTCTCGAGTGGTCAGACAAATCACTTAGAACACAAGTAATGTTGGTGGTGGGGTGGGGTTGGGGTGCTGAGGTGACTTACGAATTGACGCAAATACTCTGACGACTCCACACGAACCAGAGACGTTTTTCTGCAGATGTCATCAACGGAAAGATTACCAAACATCGCACCCAAATCGTTTCTTTTGTAGATACCAATGACTTCCTTATTGCCCGTGCCTCTTCACCATCGACTGGATAACCAATGCCTTGTATAAAGTTAACTTGATCCTTCGCCAGTTTCTTCTGTTAGCCAATTGCAGCAATAATGTATGCAAAGTCAGTGTCTTGTGAAATAGTCTACACCGTACAGCATAAAGTCTTCGTTAGGACCCGGATCCTAAGTAGGCCATAGACGCTAATATGAGTAGCCTCAGCTGGCATACGTTGTTGTGTTTCGTGAATCGATTGCAGAGAAATAGTTCTTAATAGGTTGTGGAATGTTGTCAGGCTCTGTCGTTAATTTTGGCATTGTGGGGGTGATTAAAAATAATACAAATGAGAAAAACATCTCCTTTGATCAGTTTCTATTTTGACCTGTAAGCGTTGGCAGGCTGGAATTGAAAGTTTCGGTGGTAAAGCACCCCAATTGCACTACGCTACAGTTGATGCCTGATGCAAATCATGTTGAGGTCTAGTTGTTGTCTAAGTTAGGACCAAACGGTCGGGTAACAATGATCGACAATGAATATCGTCATGCAGCTCTGAAAACCCACGATGATAAATGCGTATTTTCACCGACGGCCTGTATAGATAGACATACCCAACCCCCCTGAACCACAATAAATGATCACCCTTTCCAAGAATTTGATACCTAAATTTGCATAAGGGTATTCATACAAAACCCAATAGAAACTATAGATTCCAAGAATGGTAAAAAATTGTCTTCGAACGGCAATAAATGAAGCTTAAAAAAATTGTATCATGTCCCAAAATTATTAGTAAGCCCTGCAGCTGCAAAATTCGTTGGACAGCACTCAAGCATCTTCTTCGGTCATCGCTAATCAAACGAAATATCATGAATTTCAAAAACTAATATTGTACAATATTAGACAAGTCCTGCTAATCCAAAGAATTCCATCTCCATTCGGTCCACACTGTTAAAAAACTCAGCCAAAGATTTGAAGGCGTTAAACATGAATTTTGACAAAAGACTCAGAAAGGATTCATTGCGCATGGTCATAAATGCACGTCATAAAAGTGACATTCAGATCACGACGGCCTGTTGAGCAAATAAGGAGCTTTCGGAAGAAGTTCACAAGCGAAAAAATGCAAAAATGTCATTCTTCTGCTAATAAGTATCATGATGCGAAGCAATTCATTTCTTCCTGCACTGATGAAAAAAAATCCAATGGTTTCGAAAAGCTCATTCACATAGAAATGCCAAGAGCTTGAAGATTTAATCAAAAAATAGAATAAAACTGACCCTACCATGATCGTACTCTTTATCTTTCTGCAGAATGATCTTGTATCTCAAGAATCACTTCGAATAATTCGAATTAGTTTTCATACAATTGATGACCTTGGCGAACTTTGGTACTGTCAAAACGAAACATTTCAGCAATGTTGACCCGTTATGCGCTTGTGAAGCGAAGCCATCAGATTCTGGTCGATAACTCACCACTCCAGTTTTTTCAAATTTATAAATAAGTACACAAACTCAAATGAATGGTTCGCATCACGGTAAATGAAACAGCAACAAAATAGCGAAGGATTTGCCATAATCATCACACATAGCTTAAAACTGATGTCAGTTGAGAACTAGTTTCCAAGAGTGTAGAAAAGGTTTGTTTTTTATGTCGGACGCTTGGCGCACATTTCAAAAGGAGTCTCTTCATCTTTTAATTCGCTTCTAATTACTTCCGATATGGACAATGAGTTTACTTGGAGATGAAAGAGAAAATGGTAGAAGGCACGGACAGTGCAGATAATTTTGTTCATGTTGTATTACATGCAAATTGAAACATATTTGGCTATAGAATCAGAATTAGAAAGCGCTGCTACTTCCAGTTGTACAAACAAATTGCATCGAACTCTGTTGATTAAGTCCCTTAATCAGAGCAACGCCATCGTGTGTGCGAGGTACGAACGAGGGAGATGACATAATACAGCGCGAACATAGCCGGAATATATCCACCCACCTCAGCACCGTCGATTGCATGAATACCAACTCCGAGAAAGCGAGACCCCGATTGGTTATCCTATGCCACAGATGATGGAGGACACATTTCAGTTTCTAAGGAAATGTACCAGTTCGAAGAATATGATGATTTGCACACAATACATGATCATCGAGTCCATGTCACATACACATAAGCAAGTCAAGGTTATAAACAAAGGTACAAGCTTCTGTTTAAGGAGGATCCTTATGTTGAACAATAGATGTACTTGAAAACTTCATCACACGCAGTCTGCTCATAGAAAGAAAAGGCGCTGTCCGCAGATCACAGCCATCATAAATACCTGAATGGGTGGAAATTGGCTCACGCGCACACATTAAATGGCGTAACACCGCCTTCAAAATGGGATGGTTTTGTGCAGGGTACCTGCTGGTAGGTGATACGATAAGAGACCGGTCATCTCGTTATAAATAAAAGGATTCAAACTGCAACTATAAAAGACAAACCGTCAATCGAGCAAGACCCATGCTCCTAACTTTTAAAAACATTTAAACAAAAATTCGCATTGAAAAACTATTCAAAATGGCATCTAGCGGATATCAGTTGGCATATATAAACTCAAAGGTAAGTAACAAAACATATTTCTAATTACGTATATTTTATTTTAATGAATTTTATTTTCTTCTTGATTTTTAGCAACAGTTTTAGAATGTGGAAGAAATACCAACAAATGGTGGATCGGTGACAAGCGGCGAATTGACAAGAAGATCAGGGACTCAGCACACCAACAACATCAGACGCAACCGAACAGCCTTCGCCCCTTATCAGGAGGCTGAGTTAAAAGCTGCGTTCGCCGAGTCCAGCTCCCTCTATAGCGGCCGGCGCAAGGTGATTGCCGAGAAGCTTGGGCTGTGCGAACGCGTGGTGAAGGTCTGGTTCCAGAACCAGAGGCAGAAGATAAAAAGGGAGCGCAAGGAGTGTACTGTTGGGAAAATAGTGGCCGCAGCCACCAATGTGACCGCAGCGCACAACGTGACCACAGCTAACAGAGTTCCCCAGCTGCCTCCAGTTGCCAACGATGTCGAGATCCCAGTTCAAACTTCAGCAACAACCGACTTGAACGAAGAACCTCGATGGGATCATGCTCAACAATACCACCATGAATTTTACGGACACCAAGAGAAGGGACAGCATCCACAGGAGCCTTATCATCCGCAGCAGGATGTTTACTCACTGCAGCATGACCACATGGCACCTACCCAACAACAACAGGACAAGCCAGCGAATGCATTCCAGCCGGAAGTTCAGCAGCAAGGAAATTTTGTACAGCAAATGGACTGGAATCAGCAAATTTGGGGAAGCGGACAGGAGCAGGACGTGCAATCATACTGGCAAGCAGCTCAACCATGTCAGCACATGCACCAATATGATGTCTACGAACAAGACCAGGTAGCTTTCCAAGAGCAGCGGACTACGGAGCAACATTACCAGCAAGAAATGGGAGATCAGCAGGAGCAGACGCCATGTCCAACCTACCTACAGCAGCATGAAGTGGATGCTTTCAACCAGCAAGCTCTCTACGACCATTGGAATCTGCCAATCGCCCCACCACAAGTTGAATTCCCCCATTTCTCCGGTGAAAACTTTACGAACGAGTTTTCGCACCAACACTTTGCTGAGCCGCAGTTCAATTCACTGGAACTGAACACTTCTCTGACCCTGGAACAGGAGGAGCTTGACAAGTATCTGGGTCCGAGTGTTAAATTAAAAATGTTTTAATGGAGATCTTACATACTTACTTACTTATCTGGCCATTGAGGGTCCCTTCCACAGCAATTACTGCCTTCCGTCATTAACTGTCCTGGGCACGCTGCTGCAGTCACCAAGACCAACCTGTCTCCACGATGACTTGGACCTTATTCTGGGGCTCGGTCTTCCTCTCCTTCTCGAACTCAGATTCAAAGCACATCATTGCTGGATCGTTAGTGTCCATGCGCTCGATGGGGCCGAGCCAGTGCAGTCGACGGATGTTTGCCTTCCTGCCTACATCCACATTATGGTACCGGTCTGGTACAGGTCGTAGAGCTCTTCGCAGACGGGACCATATATATTTTTTCTTTCAAAAGTATCAACAACTAACTCCGCTTTAAGCAGAACTGGCAAAGTAAGTGCTCTTCAGAGCATTATAGTTATCCATCGAATCAGGAGTCGACAGAAGTAACACCCGTCACCAAGGGATCACCACTGTGCTGTGGTTTTTGGAGTACGTTTACCTCAAGGTGGAATAACGCCCAGTCCTACGTTTCTAAGAATTAAGACAATTTTCACGATTTCAAGATCACCAAGCCCGAGAATAATTTAAAATGGCATCAAGCGGGTATCAGTTGGCATACGTAATCTCAACGGTAAATACTAAAACATACTTCTTATTATATTCGGTAGATAATAAAAAAAATAATATTATCTTATTCCATTTTCTTAAGCAAGAGGCAATGTCATCAGCAAGCGAACCATGACTCACTGGAACCATACCAAGAAGTCGTCAACCAGCCAACAACGTCCGGCGTAACCGGACAGCCTTCACCCCTTATCAGCAGGGTCAACTGACAGCGTTTGCGGACAGCCGCAAGGAGATTGCCGATAAGCTTGAACTGTGCGAACGCGTGGTGAAGATCTGATTCCAGAACCAGAGACAGAAGTTGAAAAAGAAGCGAAAGGAACGTGTCCCTAAGAAAAAAAGAAGCCACTGCTACCAAAGCTAACACCCAAATTGCGACCACACCAGCGCGAGTTCTCACAATAGCCACCGAGGATACTGAGGTCACTGAGATGCCAGTTTTTAAGCCAAAGACGGCCGCAAGAGTAACTGATCTATTGGCAATTAGCAGGGACCCTTCAAAAGCATTCAACCCTTGTTAGTGCGATTCTCTGGAAGCCTACCAGCAACAAGTTTTGCGAAGACGACGCCGATTGTACCCGACAATCAATCTGAACCTGATGCCGCTACGCTGGAAATGGAAATGGGCGAGTTTCTAGTCGTACGTTCCAGAGAAGTTATCGCTAGAGAAGCTTCAGTAACATCGCACTCAAACAACGAGGAAGGCGAGTCAAAACCAGTAGTATAATTTTCCACAAGACCAGCTATCTTATCGACAACAACAAAACGACGCCTCACATCAACCAAAAGCATTCCATGTGTGCAGAGAGAATAAATATTGTAAAAATATTCGCATGTACATACTTATTTTCCATTATTTCCAAAATAAAAATTAAATTCAATTATTTGCTAATTTTTTTCTTCATACGCTCTCTGCCACCATTGGATGGGAAGGAATTCTGGTCACTTCTTTGTTTCTCTTGCTTCTGAAGAAAGCGTATTTCAGAAAATCCTAGTTGGGGTTAAAGAAATTTAGCGGGAGATTTGATTGCCTGAATTCAATTATTTTAATTTTTAGCAACAGGCTGCGGATCTTAACGAGGTACCCAGAATTACTCCACCGACCAGAGGCAAATCCACAGGCAAGCCGAACAACAGCATCAGACGTCACCGCACAGCTTTCTCCACTTACCGGGAGGCTGAGTTGAAGGCGGAGTTTACAGAATGCAGCTCACTTTACAGCTGACAGCGAAGGGACATTGCCAACAAGTAAGGGCTCTGCGAGCGGTTCGTCAAGGTCTGGTTCCAGAAGCAGCGGCAGAAGGTGAAGAGGGAGCGGAAGGCAAAAGTAACGCCAAGAAAAGTCTTCGCATCACAGACTACTGCGGCGAGTGCGACCTCTACCTCCAGTTTGAGTACAGCTCCTCGGGTCCCTCCGGTTAAGACCGAGATCACAGAGATCCCGGTCTTTAAGCCAAGGACGGCGACGAGGGTTACTGGTCTCGTTCAAAGAGACCCATCAAAAGTTTTCAAGCCACAGCTAATTGTGGCTTTATCTGGAAACTTGGCGCCAGCCACAACTGTTGATCAACAGCCACGGCCAGACGTTACTAATCTAAAAAATGAGATTAGAGAATTTTTGGTGATTACAGATACTCCAAATCTTCCACAAGAACACCACGACGACACAACTGTGGAAGAAGGAGTTTACCAGCAACTGCAGGACTCGCAACAGGAGCAGACATCTTGCACTGCGGAATTACTGATGCAAGAACTGGACGCATACACCGACCAATATCTGCGTGAACAACAGCCCAACGCCAAAATAAGTCCAACGACAAGTGTTCAGCAGCCACTCCACGAGGACTTTCCCCAAAACCCTCAGCTTTCGTTCGACGAGCAGTTATTGCACCGAATTAGTCCTCATCAGCTCATTTCGCAGCAGCCAGATACACTGCAGACGACCGGTCCCCCTGAGCTGGAAATCTCACTTAACCTGTATCTGGAGCAGGATATTGAAGAATGAGTTGCTAATCCGTGTGGAGCCGAGGAAGCGGTCAACATCAGCGACCTCATGGAGTTCATGGAATCTGAACCTGGAATGGATTCACCCAACGATAAGAGCATCCTAGACCTAGCAGTGGCATCAACAATTGATGTTAACTTTGATTTTTAAATGTATATATTTTTATTTAGTTTCGTAAAAAGTTTTACTGTATTTATTTATGTATATTATTTTTAAAAAACATATTCAGTTCTTTGCTTTTCTTCTATTTCTACTTCTTTGACAAGGCTGGAGGGGAAGTTATTTCGCTTTGTGGTTTCTCTTGTTTCTCGAAGAAATCACATTTCACATCATCCTAGTTTCAGTGGCAGTAATTTGGAATGGTGGCTCGTGAAATTTGGAATTTTTCGAGCTTGGTTCCGAAGCACACACTTCGAATTTGCACTTGCTTGGCTGAAAAGAGACTCAATCGTGACGAGTCTTGATGAACTTCGAAGATCTTCTGCACTGCAACGACGCGGTAAATATTTTTTTTATTTTTATATTTGTCAAAACAAAACGGTATTTTCGGTTCTGGAAAACGAAACGTTGTTCTCGACTGTCGATCGACACTCGTGTGTCCCAAGTGTGTTCAGCACGCGTAATGACATGAAGACATTCAACATACGAAAATCTCAATTTGAACTAGAATAAATAATAAAAAAAAATATATTTAATTTTAATTTTAATTTAATTTATGTGGAGACATACAATTTGCCATACAATAAACTAGGGTTTGCTAGGGTTGGGAACTATTCATCGACATTCTAAATGCAAGCCGCACCGGAAATTTTACCCGTTTAAAGTTCAATCAATGAAGAGGAAGAGTCCTTATCCTTCATGTCACGATCATTGACTCTCATTGAACTGTCTAGAAAAAGCTTCTCAACTTTGCCGTTCGGAGTCGGCATAAAATTGTAGATCCTTTTTCTTTCAGACCTTTCAGTCTGCACTTACATGCCATTTGTGATCCCCATAATTGCAACTGAGCTTTTCCAGAATTTGTTGTCTACCACTTCTCAAACAGAGGCGAAATTAACTCTTTTTGTTGAAGCTTGTCTGAGTCGGTCTTCAACCAGCAGCTAACCTCTTCAGCTAGCACGCTCTCTGGGTAGTTGCCTCCTGTATCGCACGATGCGCACATCCTCTGTTAAATTATTCCACCAAGTCTGAGTCGAAGACTCTTAGAGCTGGAAGATAGAATAGCTAACTTAATCTTTGAATCCGTAGACGCTTGCCTGGGCGCAAGCCGACAGCGCTTATAATTTATGGTTGCATCTTCTTCCCCAAAAACCATCAATGCAAACGGGATCAAAGATTGAACGCAGAACTTTTCTATTTAAAAGACCAAGGATTTCTTCACCTCCTCTTGAGGTGATCTATGCTTACGCGCCAAAGAGCAGGACATGAGCCAAAGTAAGCTAAAGACCCAAACCCATAGAATCCTTTGCCTTCTTTGCGTTTGTAATCCACAAGAATCGTAGTTGCCGGATTCCCAATCCAACTCTTGCATAAATCTAAGAAACTCGAAATTCTAAAGGTCCTTAATTACTAGGATTTATTAAATTTTTAATAAAACAAACAGTATTCTTACATTCATAAAATATCGTAAAAACAATCACATAAAGAGCACCCGAATGAATTTCCATGGAAACATCTGGCAAACGCACAGAAAGTTATAAATTGCACAATTCCATCCGTCGTGGTGGGCTGTATTGACTGTCTCTCTCCCTCTCATAAGGCTTTATGAGTTGTTCATTTTTTGACAGGGCACAACGCACGCAACATTTCCTATGGGTTTGGGCTTTAAGTCCTTAACTACCTTTTTGTGAGGTTGTCATTGTCACGCTCTGTCTAAGATGTCGACGGTCCTTTCTTGAGGACAGCATATATTTCGTTTTGCCCTCGTTCACCGATAAACCCATTTTAACCGCTTCCGCTATGTTCGACTAATCTCGTCAATGTCGCCCGCGTATGCTACCAACTATACGGACTTATTGAAGCATGACAAGACTGATGATGAAAAAGTCAGACGGCAGTGCGTACTCTTGTCCGGCGTTGAAGGTTTCGGTGAGTTTGTTTCCGACCTTGATGGAGCAGCGAGAGTTTTCCATCGCCATCCTGGTCAACTTGACAATTTGGCAGGATGGTCAAAACTACAAATGTTATATTGCACATTTTGTTAAAATCTTACCTTATGTCATTCTTTTCCGTTACATGCAGGTCAAGTTCGATCGTAAGGGTGTCCTAGTCCCAGTGTTCTTTAGTTCTTCTTTTCACGATGTATGGCATTGCCTCCAACAATTGCACCCTTTTCCAAAATTTAAAACGAATCATTAAAATAAATTCTTGCTATTGTTCTGCCACAACAATTCTATTTTTTTTACACTTGGCTTATCAGTCACCAAATATTTTGCATGAATCTGATATGAGAAGCACGAATTTCCATGAACATTCGCCAACCGCAAAACATGATTCAATTCACCTAGTTGCTGCCTTTTCAGGCGAATGCCATCTGCACGACTCGCGAATGGTAATACCAATTTTCACCATTCGAATTATTCTTTGATCGCCTATCAAAATAGCATATTAAATTTCTTCATTCCGCCATTCTCTCTGTAATACAATATATGTACATTATATATTAATAGGCACCCAAGTCGATGAAGTCAGCTTTATCAAAACCTTCAGACAAGGACAAACATTCGCCTTCTGAGGTGAATGAATGAATGAATTAAAATTTAATTTTGAATTTGAATAATTACTCTTAATTTTAAATTTTTTATTTTTTAATAATTTAAATTAAAATTCAATTTTCTTGATATTTTTCGGGTTTTTTATGCTCTTTGGCACCGCTGCTAGAGGGGAAGGAATTTCACTTTATTTGTTGATCTCTTGTTGTAAACAGATTTGCAGATTATCCTAGTTCCAGTCACAGAAATTCTTAGTGATTGAGCGGGGTTCGGGGTTGTGAGGGCCTAGTTCCAAATCCAATTATTCGAATGTCCACTTCACTTTACCTTAAAACTGACTCCATCATGAGTAAGTTGAAGTTTAATGAAGTTCTTCATTGCATGGACACTGTAAGTGAGTCAAACAAGTCTCCTGTCGGTCAGTGACCTTCCTTGAACAAGCTATTTGTTTGAAAAGACAATCATTCGAGTTCTGCAACGGTGGGTTGATATATTTTCAATGTGTGATGTGAATGAAAACCGAGAAAACACTCGGAGTAAGAACACATGAGTTGAGTATTTTAGTTAAAGGAAATACTCAATTTTGTGAATAAAAAATTGCCTCAAAGTAAGAACCCTCTCTTCAGTTGACGTTTGAAAACTAGAGTTATTGGTGTGTAAGGGTGATTATAAAGTCGGGTAAAGGTGGGTGCAAAGTGCAATAATGTTTAAAACATACAAACGCGAAAAATAAAGCATTAGAACTTGGGTCCTTTTGGGGACCCAGGGGATATTTTCAAGAACGTGTATAGATTGGAGTTTGATAACATGGAATGGTTAAGTACTCATTTCCTTTCCGACATGCTTGAAGAAATCGGCCCACAGTGGTCCCGTTGTATGGGAGAGTTGGAAATAAATCTGTAACTTTTGAACCCGTGAACCGATCTTAATGAAATTTTAAACATAGTGCAAGTACTACGATATCTTATTATGATTCAAAATGATTGATGTATCTCATAAGGTAACGGAGTAATCTTAAGTTAAAAGAATAAAAAAAAAAAACACTTTTTTTGTTTAAATGCATAAAATAATTATTTATTATTGTCGATGACTCGAAATTGGGACTTAAAGCAAATTTGTAATCACTATTTATATAGATAAATTCAATTTTACAAGTTTTGGTAACGTACTCTTTATTTGGAATTAAAGAAACTAAGCAATTCAGTATAATTAGGCTTGCGCTTCAGTACTAAGTGGCAGCGAATCTTTTGTTTTTGGTTCAGGCCTTAAATACGCAATCCAGGGATCAGATGATACCAACATTTGATGAATAACAGCTTCATTTGTTGCCGAACGAGAAAATTTTCTTCTATTATTAATGCGATTGTACCTATAGTCTTTATTCCGACTTTCCTGCGTCTCCTCTGACAATGATCCGACGGGCAAGGCTGCTGATGACATTTTTCTGCCCCGTGGAACAGAATTTGGCATATAATACCAGGGATATAAATTTGTAGCCATTGTAGCGGTTTTCTGGGCATAAGCTCTAAACTTGTCGGGGCCAATCCAAAAATTGCTGCATATTGTCTCCAGGATAACAATGAAATTTTTTATGAGTTCCACATCTATTTCCGTTATTTCTGCCGTTGATAATGGGTTTTCAAAAAATCTTCTAGATGTATTCCCATCGTTGGTTGTGCCAAATCCTTGCTTTATTATATCTACTTTAATACACTCCTGCCGAAGTTGGAAATATTACCATCAAAAAAGCACAAGAATCTATATTCAAATACAATACTTCCCATCGCGAAAAACTTCAAATTTGCACAAAAAATGCTGGAAAGCAACTGCAATTTTTAAAGTATTTTCGATATCTATATAAACCAAAACATCATCTTCCTAATTAAAATCTTCAATATTTTCGGAATCATAACCTAAGTCCCGATACCTCAAATTTTGAAATAGATATTCGCCAATAACGCACTAATTACCCCCTTTTTTGCCCCATTGCGACATGCATTTATGACACCGCAAACAAAAGAAGATAAAGCAATTAGTTTCATTATTATAACAATATTATGACCTCCTCGGCATCGGAACATCCTCGGCATTTTTTTTTTTTTTATTTCATTTTTATTTCATTTCCGGACAACTTACTACTAGACAAAAATGACATAAAAATCTATCTTAATATCTAACAATTCATGTTCTTAATTCTATTCTAAGGGTCAGTAAGCCCTTCGCGGGTACTCGAAAATATTCTAATCTAACTGACTATTTGCCTTTCGGCGTGTAAATTATTAAGTTATTTATTGTTTTTTTTTTGTCCTTAGGACAGACTTTATTGCTTAATACTTACTGGCCAAGAAAACTAAGAAAAAACTTGACGCTCTATACACTATTATTTTACCTAACCTAAATCTAAACCTAAACCCTATTACCTATTAAAAAGCCTAAGAGAACTTCATCTAACTTAATCTATGTCCGTAACACTACGGACGTGTACACAAGGGCTTGTATGTTATGTATATGCGGAACATATATAATCCACAAGCCCTTGTGCACCCTTTTTTTTCATATATACATATATATATATTTTTTGACTAAGCTACCTTATAACTAGATAAGTGGGCCGTTATACCAACTAAACGATTTGTATATAGGCAGGAGCCGGCGAAGGCGGAGACTGATTCTGGTGTAACCACCAAAAGAAGTGCCGCTTCTTATCAATCTCTCTCCTATCTCGAACAGGGATCGCTCTACTGAACCGGAGAAGATCTTCGTGTTCGCAGACGACATCCGGTTCATAGAGGAGTCGCCTGTCAACTGCTCGGCGCATCGCGTGGTAGATTACAGGACATCCTTCCGTGTCCTGTATCAAGCCGATCGAATCCAAATAGAGGAACGCTTCAGGTGGAACAAAGCCGTTGTGGCGCACCCTCTTATGGTACATATAATTGGGATAGTAAGCCCCGAAGATCAGACTGTTGGTAGAAGTCATACTTCATGCAATGTGACTTCTTATTAATTTGATGATAAAATTGTCTATCCTTTTCACGTTTGCCCTGTTGTACAGGACCTCGTTAGGATAGTACTTCTTGTACTCAGACTCGGGTGTTCGATACAACCGGAGACAAGTCCTAAGACACCGTCTCTCGAACACCCTCATCTTTTCCATCTGGGAAGGACTCACGTTGAACCACAGAGGACAACCATACACCATGACTGGCCTTATGAAGGCCATATAGCAGATTACCTTCACCTTGGTATCAAGTTGGCTGCTGTAAAACAGCTTACTTGCGACAGCAAAGGCTTTTCTAGCATTGGTCAAAGCTTTCTCTATATGTTTGTCAAAATACAGAAAATGATCCAACCAAATGCCAAGATATCTTACTACAGTTTTCACGGCTAACGGCTGACCCCGGGGGTCAACTATGCCGAACTTCTTCCAGTTTACGCGCGTATCCCTTGAGGCAATGGCCAGCGGGGTGCGGAAAAGAACAGTTTCACACTTCTGGAAGTTGATAAGCAGCTTCCAGTCATCGCAATATGTCAAAGTGTTGTCAAAGTCACCTTGCAACAAGGTATTAATAACTTCTACCTTAGGACCTGATCTGTACGCCACTAAGTCATCGGCGTACGCGATTAGGTGCGGCATATACCTTAGGAGATCTGCTATATTCACATATAGCAAACAATATTGGGGAGCCAACAGCACCCTGTTGTAGACCATTATTGATATTATAGACTGTAGTAGAAGTAACGCTGCCACTTTTTACGACGAACTTTCTACCTGTTATCATATCATATATTACGTATAGCAATGTTTTATGTAAGCCAAGTCTGACGAGCTTAAGGAAAAGGCCCTCTAACCAAACGGTGTCGAACGCCTTCTCTAAGTCGATCAGACAGGCACCCGTACAGTGTTTTTGTATTTTTATTCCATTGAATGTCGGATACCAGCTTTGACGCGGCATGTGTGGTGTCATGCCCCACCCTAAATCCAAACTGGTTATCTGGTATAGTATTGTTGTCCTCGACCCACGTTTTCAGGGCTCGTATAACAATCTTTTCGAAGAGTTTACTGATGCAAGGAAGAAGACTTATCGATCGGAGGTTTGCGGGATGCTTTTATCTTTGCCCCGTTTAGGGATTGGTTGCACCACAGCTGTCCTCCAACGTTCCGGGTAATATGCATTACTGAGCGCGTTGTTGAACAGTGTAGTGTAAATTTCGACTGCCGCCGGAGGGAGATGACTAAGCACGATGTTCGGGATACCATCTATCCCAGCTGATTTCTTGTTCTTCATAGATTTAAGGATCCCCTGGAGATCTTCTTGGGAAATCACTATCTGGTTTCCATCATTGGCGATAGCATTGTTTGCCATGTTTTCGTCACTGAATCTCGTAAAACCGTGATTCTCGGAACGCCATTGACTGATATCGTTACGAAGATTGAAGTGGTTTAACAAGACTCTGTTCTCCAGGTCGTGGTTCGGCCTACGAACCTCGTTGACCATATACACTCTCTGGAAAACAGCACCAATTGTTTTGACCTTCTCCTGGGGTTCTTCGACCACGAAAAAATCGTTGTCTAGCACAGCCTTATCAGTATCAACATTGATTGAGGTCAGTAGTTGTTCGTTGTCAGTTGTTCTTCTAGCCGCGCTGTACGCTCAGCTTGTTCAGTGAGGCTCTTTTGGATTTGGGCCATCTGTGCTTGTATGGCCAGCAAGATGGAGCTCATATCCGTGGTGGCCTCAGGTTGCCTGGCCACTAGGACTGGCCGCCGTCGGCATTGCCTGTTGTGTCGGTGGTCTGCCTGATGTCATTTGGGCATAGGAGACTCCCGGCGTAACAGCGGTAGCTGGAGCGCGAGGCATAGACATTGCTCCTACCGTTTTTAAGTTCCTTTTTTTCCTCGAACTTTTTCTTTAAAAGCTGGACTTTCGGACAGCCCCGATAATTGGCAGGGTGCCCATTGGTCCCGCAGATAACGCATTTAAGGATGCTCCTATCCTCGACCTTGTCGGTTCCTAACGGACATTCCCCTCTATTGTGGGTTCCTGCGCATTTCACGCAGCGCGACTCCATTTGGCAGTTCGCTGCGGCATGCCCAAACCTCTGGCATCGAGCACACTGCATCGTGTGCTTCGATTTCCTTAATGTCTCCCATTGGATAGCAATGGTCTCCAAGAGTTTAATTCTCTTGAGGCTTTCCATGTTGCTTTCGGGAGTCGCCTGAACTAAAAACATCGGGAGGCGCCTGTTCTCCCTGCGTGCCACCGCAGTGACAAATGGCTTAACGCCCACGATCTGGACATCATCGCTCTGCGCCTGGCGCAGTACACCGAGGATCTCCTCCGGATCCGTATTAGGATCCATGCTCTTGAGGAGTAGAGTTTGGAGTTTTTCTCCTTTTGGTGTGTAGGAGTAGAACTCCATCCCCGCCTCCGCCAGACCCTGCCTAACTGCCTTGTGCACTGCCATGTAATTGCAGTACACAGTGTGCCTTAGGAGCATTCTATATTTTATGGTGAATGGGGTTTCTAAGCCTTTCATTCCCTTAACGGCACTCTTACCTAGATTTTCCAGGTCTTTTGTCTCGGCCCCGAAGACGTTGATAGAGGGGCATCTCTCCCTCTTCTGCTTCTGCTGCTGTTGTCTCTGCTGTTGTTGGTTCTGCTGCTGCTGTCTCTTCTGCTGCTGTGGCTTTTGATTTTGCAGTGCCTGCTGTTGCGGCTTCTGCTGTTGTGGCTTTTGTTGTTGTTGTTGTTGCTTCTGCTACTGCTGCTGTTTTTTCGTCTTCACTGCTTGTTGTTGTTGCAGTCCAGTCGCTTGAACTGCTTTCCTAGCCGCTAACTTATCGCGCATGATTTTGCCGATTGCGGCTAGCTCTCTCGATTGCTCCTCCAGCAATCTCTGCCTCTCCTCTACGTCGGAGAGCTCCATGATAACTGGTGGCGGCGGAGTGATTTTCCCCGCTGCCCGTTTCACAATATTCGGCTTTGGCTGTAGCCTCTTCCTCCTCTTCCCTGTCTCCACCGAGTAGTGGGATTTGCCGCTGGCTTGGTGGCCTGATGTGCCGGCGTGGTGGCTTGATTCGCCATACACCGATATTTTACCCGTACCCTCGGGTCGCTCTCCAGGCTCCATCTTACTTTCACTGTTTCCACTATATTTAGTTATTATATTTGATTTATTTTTTTTTTTTATTAAAAAAAGTGTCTTATCACAAATTTCACCCTCGGGATCGAACCCGGGATGTTCCGCGTCGGAGTCCGGTACACTTTTTTTTTTAATGTAAATTTTGTTTTTATTTTAATGAAACAAACTTACTTGCTAGACAAAATATACTTAAAACTAGCTTAAATATCTTAAATAACTTATTGTATTTAATCCTAACTTACTGACCCCATGCGAGTACTCTAAGCTATTCTAATTTATAATTGTTTGTGCCTTTCGGCTTAAACAACGTTTTTTTAGTCTTTAGAGACAATATTTTATTAATTTTAATTACCAAGAAAACTTGAAAAACTTGGTTTAACCTAGCTAAACAATGAAAAAAAATAACTTAAAACTAACTTAATAATACCTTAACCTAACTTAACCTAACATAACCTTAAAATTACCTTAAATATGTCCGTAAGAGACAGACGTGTGCACCTAGGCGTATATGTTCTGTATATGCATAACATATACATCTATACGCCGTGGTGCACCTTTTTTTGATTTTTTATAATTTTTGTCTTAAAATAACTTAATTCTATGTAAGTTGGCCACCATGGTCAACTGTATCGCTGTTTGGAAGAGCCAACGCCGGCGGATACCGATTCTGGTGCAACCACCAATAAAAGTGCCGTTCTTTGGCACACTCTCTCCTGTCCCGAGTAGAGATCGCTCTACTGAATCGGAGGAGATCCTCGTGGCTGCGAGCGACATCCGGCTCGTATTTGAGTCGCCTGTCCACTGTTCGGCGTACGACATGGAAGATCAGAGGGCATCCATCCGTATCCTGTATTAGGCCAATTTGATCGAGATAGAGGAATGCTTCAGGTGGAATAAGGCCGTTGAGGCGCACTCTGTCATGGTACATAGCGTTTGGGTAGTAAGCCCCAAAGATCAGACTGTTCGAAGAAGTCATAGCGCGTGCAATGTGCCTTCTTATCAGCTTAATAATAAAATTATCTATCCTGTTCAAGTTTTCCTCGTTGTACAGGACCTCGTTAGGAAAGTACTTCTTGTACTCAGACTCGGGTGTGCGATACAGACGGAGACAGCTCCTAAGACACTGCCTCTCGAACACCCTCATCTTTTCCATCTGGGAAGGACTCAAGTTGATCCACAATGGACAACCGTACGCCATAATTGGCCGTATGAGGGCCATGTAGCAGATTACCTTCACTCTGGTATCAAGTTGGCTGCTGGAAAACAACCTCCTTGCCGCAGCAAAGGCTTTTCTGGCTTTCGTCAGAGCAATATCTATATGTAGTCTCGTACACTACGCACTAGGCTAGTTCTGTATTAGAAAACTCGATGTCAGATCTTTTTGTGTTCTCGCGTTCTACTTTTAGGAAGGAGAAAAAAAAAGAAGAAAAATGAAAACAGGTCGTTCCGCTTTGAAAGCCGGAGAACAACATCCTCGGCATCTCGCATAGCGTTTGCACAATACATGCATTGCAAGGGAAATCGTTTGAAAATGCCGAAAAATGCACGACATTGCTCCACTTAAATGCCTCGTACTCCCAAAATGATCAAAAGTGTTCTTTAGTTGTTTCAGCATCGATAGACAATACTTTTAGCTTTCAGAAAACCGTTGGAGACTCTTGGAGCATTTTTGTAATAGTCCATCAAACATTGAAATGCCCCTCTCAAAATGTGCCTTTACTTAAAAGCCTGGTTTAAAAAATTTGTAAGCAATAAGAAAAAACTGAAAACGCAGTTTGAAAGCAAGATGTATGACCTTTTTTAAAAAAAATTTACTTTAGGTTCCAATGTAAATAATTTTAAGAAATATGGCACATCAAATTTGCGTAAAAATACGTCAATTTTTGTAATTTGCAAAGTCCCAACTTTGAGCTAATTGTACAGCCTAATGGATGTTCCAAAGTCAACAAAATTTTGGCTTTCTAGGTTCTCATATTTGTAGAATCGACCATTTGGCCGGGAAAAATATGTCACTTCGGGTATTTATTTCCACTGCGGGACCACTGTGCCATACCTTTGATTGTTTTTGGTCTTTTAATGTAATGCAAAAATTGCCCGTCTTTTTATCGCCTTTTGATTTGCTGCGGGCCTTCATGTTATAAATTTTTTTCTTTATTTACGAGTTGTTCAAATTGAACCCATGGATTTTTTTTATTTCTTCTTCCATAGCTTTCAACTTAACGCTTGGTTTTTATTTTTCATGTCTGGAGTGTGGCTTTTTTCCAGCAATCATGGATTAAATTGATCAACTTGTACAAGCGATATTTGATCACATTCCATCTTTATTCACACCAAAACGGAGGTAAGACTCTGCTGTCAAAATATGTGAGCGGTGAGGATTCGTTAAACTAAACGAAATACATTGATGACACACACTCAGTTTTTATTCACACCGCCCAATATATGTATATACAGCGCCGCATGAAGAACCAGTAAAACCAAAAAATTATCCCACAAAGTGGTACTTATCCGTTTAGTGAAAGATTCTGTATTACTGTTGTCCATCGGTGTCTCCAATTTGTCCTTCGTCGTTGTCAAACTCGTGCCAATCTCCTTAGTCACGATTGGAACGTGGTGTCCCATACAGCAGTAAAATCACCCATTATTTGGTCCAGAGTTCTGTGGGTGATGGAAAAACGATCACAGCAAAATATCCGAATTACTTAACGTCGGACAAGTTCACACAATCAGATGATTGTACTTAAGCTGAAAAAATAAGCATTTTTAATTTAATGACGTCTACAACACGCTGCATGTACAGCAGTTTCAGTCGATGCTCAGTGTAAACAAGCGTTAATATAATCGAGAATTCATATAATCAAGAAATGGAGTTGGGAATGTCATTTTGTTGGGAGTCACTACTAATACCGATGCAGTAAGCACATCATTCCATAGTCAAAATGGGTATCAATTTTGTTTAGGTCAGGCGGGCACCTGCGTTGTTTGTCTCCAAATATGGACACACATCACTCTCGTTAGGAGACCGTTCATATTCAATCATAACCAAAGAGAATCAATTAGTTCTGAAGCTCAACATATGGTAAGAGCTTCTGTTCCAACGTCGGGCTTTACTGCCCCAATTCAAAATTCATTGATCTGGCAAGCGGATAAGCAAACCTTACGTCACGTATGATTTGGTATTTCCAAAAATTTGCTACCTAATTTTCCACAAAGGTACGAAATGATCCCCGACGAGCAATAAACAGAAGACAAGCTTAAAAAACTGTGTCCTTCGCAAATTAATGTACATGAAAATTCGATTCAGAGAACTTTATGATGTCGAACGAATGTCTGAAAGTAAGTAGCAGCTGCGCTTAGATCATTACATCGCTCCTCCCAACATAGACTTTGGCGAAGAGTGATTTCAATTCGAGTGTCGCAAGTTCAGCTACAGGGCGTTCCTCAGAAGTGCAACTTCCAAAGCGTGTCCTTTGGCAACATTCGATGAATGGTTCCTTTGCTAGTAGCGAAATAAGGACGACAATGAACGAATGGACTATATTACTATGAGCGCAATGAGTTATATTCTTTTTATTGTGTCTGACTTCGAAATCTTGCCATTTGTTTTCTTTCCAAAGTCGTCGGCAGCAAAAATAAATTTCTGGAAAGTAAAAAACTAATTTTGAACAGCATTCGACAAATCATAAAATCACAGGAATTCCATGTTTTAATCTTCATGCGGTTAATAATGATGGCGTTAATGTTGTCCTGAGTAGTGGCAAAATTCGAACAAAGGATTCATTGTGCCCGGTCATAAATGCACGTCATAAAACTGATATTGGAGAGTATCTTACTGCCTGCTGAACAAGTAGACAGCTTGGGAAATAGTTGCCAAGCGAAGAAAAACAACAATGTCTTCTGTGTGCTAATAAGTAGAGTCCGACCAAAGGCCAGTTTTTAGACCGAAGCGGAATATCATTGTATTATCGGCATCATTTGAAGTCATCAGTGAAAGTGCCTTAATTCGGATTTTTAGCAGCCAATTTGTATGTTCCTTCTACCTGAATCCAGCACAAACAAAAATTGCATGCAGATCAACTGGCAAGTGCAAAATGTCTTGATTGAACTTTCAAAATTCAAAATACTTGAAAATAACAAAAAAAAAAAAAAAAAAAACACACCTTTCCTTGCAACTTCACCTCTTCCACTAAACAAGAGATAATGGAGGATGGAGATGATCAACTTCTACTCTCTTTGGCTGTGGCTTTTACTTGACAGCGTTTTTTACACGAAGTTTCACTGCCTGTCTGGGAATACATGCGATCCGGGAATCATGTAAAAGTACATGAAATGCATGAGGGAACTCCACTCTACTCTTATTTTTTACTCATGGCTCAATCTCGTCATGGAATATAGTTGAAATTCGATATATCTACACTCTCTCTCCTCTCTCTGCTATATACACAAGACATTTTTTCTCGCCACCAGGAGAAAATGACA
Source organism: Eristalis intricaria (assembly GCA_964034865.1). Lineage (NCBI taxonomy): Eukaryota > Metazoa > Arthropoda > Insecta > Diptera > Syrphidae > Eristalis > Eristalis intricaria. The sequence continues at coordinate 127,225,147 of OZ035873.1, forward strand.
ACAATGCTGAGAAAGAGAGAGCCTGATTGGCTAGCCCATGCCACCCCAGATGATCGAAGGAATGTTTCAGATCCTAGAAGAAAAAGAAGCGAATCGTATTACAAAGAAGAGTATGATCGATTTGCACAAAAACACATGATCATCGACTCAATGGCACATACACACAATTAAGTCAAAGTTTCATGGATAAGTTAAAACTTACACATACTCATGATCTTCTGTATGCGTCATTCCATTTAAGGAAGATCCTTTCCACGCACTTCCATCTCGAATGAATCCTCACGAGCGGTCATGAGAGAGAGAAAGAGATGGTGCTATTGTGGACGATCACGAGTGATCATACCTCGTGCACATTATCCTTTCACGTCGTCCGCAGATCAAAGCCATACCTCAATGGGGTGGAAACTAACACCCACACACATAAACGTTAAACAGTTACACCGTAAACATAACACCGCCTTCAACAAGGTATGGCTTTAGTCAGGGTGCTTACAGGTAGGTGAAACGCTGAGAGTGGTTATAAATAGAAGGATTGCTGCAGAAATAGTATCTTTAAAGGACAAACCGCGCAGCGAGCAAGACCCGTACTCCAACGACGTTTAAAAAAACTAAAATAATCAAAAAATCACAATCAGCAAGCCCAAGAATAATTTAAAATGGCATCAAGTGGTTATCAGTTGGCATACATCATCTCAACCGTAAGTAATAATACATATTTCGTTTTATATTTGGTATTAATGAAATAATTTAATTATGTTTTATTTTTAGCAAGACACTCCATCATCAGCAAGCGAACCTGGAACCGCACCGAGAAGTCGTCAACCAGCCAACAACGTCAGGCGTAACAGGACAGCCTTCACTCCTTATCAGGAGACTGAGTTAAAGGCTGCGTTCGCCGAGTCCAGCTCCCTCTACAGCTGCAGGCGCAGGGAGATTGCCGCAAATCTTGGATTGTGCGAACGCGTGGTGAAAGTCTGGTTCCAGAACCAGAGGCAGAAGTTGAAAAGGGAGCGAAAGGAACGTGCCCCTGCGAAAAAAGAAGCCACTGCTGCCAAAGCGAACACCCAAAGGGCGACCACAACTTCCCGAGTTCCCACAATGGCCACCGAAGATTCTGAGGTGACTGAAATCCCAGTATTTAAGCCAAAGATGGCCACAAGGGTTCCTGATCTCATGCCGATTAGCAGAGACCCTTCAAAGGGATTCAACCCGCACTTGCTAGTGCGTTTCTCTGCAAGCATTCCACCAACGAGTACGCCGAAGGCGACGTCGATTGTACCTGACAGTGAATCCAAACCTGACGCAGGTACGCTGAAAAAGGAATTAAGCGAGTTCCTAGTTGTACGCTCCATAGAAGATATCGCCGCACAAGTTTCAGTAACATCGCATTTAAACAATGAGGAAAGTCAATGGCCAAACCACCAGGAACATCTTCAGCAAGACCAGCAATCTTTTGAACAACAACAGAACGACTGCTTATATCAACCAGAGGGTTTCCAAGATCAGAGAGAACATCCACAGTACCAGGAGTCTTATCCTCCGCAGTACATCGCGACTCCCCTACAACAACAGGACAGGCCAACGAATGCATTCCAGCCGGCAGTTCAACAACACACAACTCTACAGCAAATGGACTGGAATAAACAAATTTGGGGAAGCGGACAGGAACCAGAAATACAGTCAGAGTGGCAAGCAGCTCCTTTCATCCACCAGTATGATGTCTGCGAACATGGCCAGGTAGCTTTCGAGGAGCAGAGGACTACGGATCAGCATCACCAACAAGAGGTGACTCATCAACAAATGCCTTCGCGAATCTACTTGCTCGAGGATGAAGTGGAAGCTTTCAACCAGCAAGTCCTCTATGACCATCAGTTGAATCTGCCAATCGCCCCACCACAAGTTGTTCATCAGCCACTCCAAGAGGCCATTCCCGAATTCACCAATTTCTCCTTCGAAAAGGTTAATAACCAGTTTTCGTATCAACTCTTTGCTGAGGAGCAGTCCGGTTCACTCCAACTGGACACGTTTCTCAGCCTGGAGCAGGAGCTTGACAAGTGTCTGGGTCCGAGTGTGGATGAAGAGAACGTCGACATAAGCGAGCTGTTGGACTTCATTGGATTGGAACCGGAACTGGAACTTGATCCCCCAACCCATGGTGAAGAGAAAAACATTCCGGACCTGCCTCTGCCACCGCCAACTGATATCGGATTCCATTTTGATTTTTAATTTAACTTTTGTATAAAATATTCATCATTGTCTTTTAAATAAAAATTAAACCATATATTTGCTAATTATTTTCGCTTTTCTCTTTTCGCTTCATTTTGTTTCGATCGTAAGGAGTTGTTCGGGTTTTCTCTTGCAAGTCAGTCGAGTGGTTTTGTCAAATCTCCCGTTGATCTGATTTCTTCCTTGCATAAGCAATTTTATTTTTTGGATAGACGAGTTCGGAAACTTTGTATTGGGGGAAAAATATCATTCCGGCCGAGTTCCGTTTCAGGGCAAAGTATGATGACATGCCCTAGAGATGTGCAAAGAACTATGTGAATAGTGGTAGAAAAATCACAATCACAGTCCGTGACAGACTCTAATGAACGGTGAATAGCTAAGACGTGATTTATGTGTTGCACTTTTACATTTTGAACTCTCACTTAAGTTAGTCGAAATTGGCACATTTCCCGCTGTTTCTCTAGCCATTCATTTTACATCTGATGAATCTCTGAGGTTCTTAAAGCCTTTTTTTTTCCATTCCAGATACGTTTTTATGTAAACTCAATTATATTGTTTGTTGACAATCGTACTGGAACGATAAGATTCGGGCTGTAAGATCCAACAACCCGAGCAGTTTCCCTAAATAAATTCTTTAGAAGTAACAAACAAAGCGATCTTCCGTGTCTCAAGCTTCCCAGAACGACGGACATCGAACAAATACTGATAACAGCAGTTATTGATCCAGATAACGCCGTACTCGACGATAACTTCATTATGGTCGAAGACCCGCAAGAAAAAGTGGAGGTACTTGGCGCAGTCCTTAAGGAAGTGTATAAGATGAATGAGAGTGTTCGCCCAAACCACGACTTGGAGAACAGCGTACTGCCTAACAATACTCTTCTTCGTGAAGATCTGCAACAATGGCGATCTGAGAACCCTGGCTTTATCGTGTTCAATTATGATAACATGGCAGATAATGGCATCTCCGTCGAAGGGGATCATCCCCATATCTTCATATCGAAGACATAACTCCAAGCGGTCTTCGAATAATTAATGAAGAAAAAGTCAGTTGGAATCAAGGTGATCTCCAACATTGTGCCAAGACACGTCTCAGAGCCTGGAGCAGGAGATTGAGAAATACCTGGCCAATCCGAGTGTGGACGAAGAGAACATCAACATCAGCGAGTTCTTGGACTACATTGGAATGGAACCGGAACTTGGACTTGATCTTCCCCCCCCCCCCCCCCCCCCCCTCCCCCCCCCCACCCAAGGTGGAGAGACACACATGCCGAACCTGGCTCTGGAACCGCCAATTGATTTTTAATTAAAATTTTGTAAAAATATTCAATTGTACCTATATTTAATTATTTCCAAAATAAAAGTTCAAGTTAAATCCAATTATTTGCTCATTATTTTCTTTAAATGCTATCTCACGCCGTTGGAGGGGAAGGAAACATTATCATAGAACTACATTATCACAGTGAACTAAAGTAAACTTACTGTAACTAAAATAAAACCAGATGGATTACTTAATTTTAAAGATCAACCTGTAAATGGAACTCTTTTCAAAGCATCCATTGTGAGCAGTTGAATCCAATATTCTATCCACATTCCTATAGATGTATGTCCATATATTGGTGAACAAAGGAAATTCAAAGAACAAAGACCTCGTTTGTTCTCCTCATATTTATATGAATGTTGTGTGTGTTATCCAATGCCCAAGTCGCTCCTGTAAAAACACAAACGCTACCACGTCTCGATCTTTGTGCTGCCTTGATACTTGCTTCATTTTTAGCGTACACCGGAAAAGCTTGCTATTGGTAAGGAGTAAAACAATATGTGTGACGGTTTCAACAATCACGCTGTCCCGGATCGTTGCGCTTCCGACAAGATCGGTCGCGGAAGAACAACGGCTGGTTGATGCAGATAGTTGGAGATGTATTCCGAACGAATTGAACTCTACCGACTTCCCTTTGAGAGGAATAAAGCATTCGGTCTTAAGTACAAACACCATGCCCCTTTGCTACATGACTCGTGGGAATTTCGAGGTTCTTTCCAAAGTTTTCATCCATAGAACTAAACTCTGTTGCAGTCGAATAAGTTACCTGTGTTCAAAATATTTGAATAATGTGTAAAAGTGAGGTAATATGGACTTACCATATAAAAAGTGTAATATCAAAGGTACGTGCGTCTCTTAGAGGTTTGACAATTAGCAAATATTTATTGGGAGTATCAATGTAATATTAAATATTTGGCAAAGCACTCAAGGTCCCTATCTCAACGTACGGCTATGAATTGTTTTCTGATAACTTCTCTCTGTAAAACACGCAAAAGAACGTCTTTGACCTTCGCAGATTTGATCTTGTCAGGGACCAACGTCGCATTCTCCTTGGACGTGAACTAGAGCAATTTTAAACTACAAACAAAATGCATCCTACTCTTTAAAATCATTCACATTAAAAACAAAATGTATGTATGTTTAATTTTTTATTATTGACGTGATAGTGAGTATCCTGTCCATATTAAATAGAGTAACCATAAAGTACAACGAAAAATAAATGAAATGAAAATGAAATAAAAATGAAATACAGAAATAAAATGTGGCGAATTTAGTGTTGCCAAGAGCAGATCGTTGCATGAATCAAGGTTGTGAACCTTATTAAAATCACTAAAAAAAAAAACATATTGAAATTATTATATATATATTAGACATAACATTGTCAAAAATATATTCAAAATGTCAATACATATCTGCAAGTGAATTTTCCAGTAAAAAATAGAAGGCTTTATGTGACAATAACTCAATACCACTTGCTGAGGAGCACTGACAAAATCGCACGCACTCAAAAAAGAAAAAGGAAACTGTTGACCTTGGACTCAATTCATTGCTACACATGATGTGCGACAAAAAACTGCAGCATATTATTGCAGATTAGGGATCCGTTATACCAATTTTCACTTCTTGACTTTACTTTTTGGAGAATTTTGGTGAATTTTGTTCAAGACTCAAACTGGAACCTTACGTGATTTGGGGTTTGGGTATCCTGATGGGAGTCTGCCCAAGTCATTGTATACAAATGACTTAAATTTTCAAAAATAATTTTACCTACTTAAAATCTTATCTACACTTTTCCCCGTGAAGAAGTTCCTATCCGTTGATTTTCTGTTCTGTTTTGTGTGTGAGAAGGGGGAGCAGGGCCCTTCTCAACTTCTTCCCCTTTGCTTGCAATAGAATTCCCCACTCATATGTTTTTTCCAGAGCGTGCATATCACGCATTCTCCATCGAACTGAAATAGCTCTCTCTCACACGACCGCCTTTCTGACCAACGGCTGCTTGTTCCCCTTAATCTTGTTACAATTGGTTACTTCCAGAAGTGAAAATTTGTGTCAGTACTTACAACACAAGTAAGGTTGGGGTGGGGTTGGGGCTTAGGTGCTGTGATGAATTACGAATTGAAATACTCTGACGACTCCACACGAACCAGAGACGTTTTTCTGCAGATGTCATCAACGCAAAAATGACCAAACATCACACCCAGAACGTTTCTTTTGAAAATACTAAGAACTTCCTTATCATTGCCCGTGCCTCTTCACCATCGACTGGATCACCAATGTGTTGATCCTTCGCCAGTGGCTTCTGTTACTCAATTGCAGCGGCTAGCTAAATAATATACTCAAATTCGGTGTCTTGTGAAATGGTCTACACGGTACAGCATTTCATTAGGGTCCGGATCCTGAGTAGGCCACAGAGGCATATGAATAGCCTGCTTATTCCGAAGACAAGATTCTCAGCTGTCGTACGTAGTTGTGATTCGTGAATCGATTGCGGAGAAATAGTTCTTAATAGGTGGCGGAATGTTGTCAGGCCCTGTCGTTATTTTTGGCATTGTGGGGGTGATTAAAATAAGACAAATGAGAAAAACATCTCCTTTGAGCAGTTTCGATTTTGACTGGCAGGCTACCATTGAAATGTTTGGACACCCTGCACTACCCGACCGTTGTGATGAGACATTTGTCTGGGTTAGGAGTTCCCAAACACTCGGATACGTAATCAGTTGCCTTTTGACTTATTATATATGATAATCGACATGCAGCTCTGAAACCCCAAGATGATAAAGGGGTATTTTCCACCGTCGGCCATTATTACCCCAAATCAGAAGTACTTCCTGTCATGTCAATTGCCTTCCTTAACCACAATAAATGATTGACATTTTCCAAGAATTTGCTACCTAGAAATAGTATCATGTCCCAAAGTTATCAGTAAATCATAAAAGTACACATGGGCCGCGACCTGTAGCTGCAAAATTCGTTGGACAGCACTCACACATCTCCTTCGGTCATCGCTAATAAAACGAAATTTCATGAATTTGAAAAACTAATGTTGTACAATATTCGACAAGTACTACTAATCCCAAAAATTCCATCTTCCGGCGGTCCATAATAATAATAATATGGGTGGCGCGACAGTCCGAGGTGAACCTAGGCCTAGCTTCTCATCAACCACGTGTGTTGTGCGTGCTATTGTTCCTTTCACGAGTGGAAGGGACCTACAGTTTAATGCCGATTCCGAACGGCGAATTTGAGAAGCTTTCTCTAGACAGGAATACTCTTTGAGCATTGTCAGTGACTCGAAAGAGGTGGAGCCGTGAATTATGATAGGTGGTAAATTCGGGTATCGAACCTGGCACCCTCTGCGTAGGAGTCGACGCACTTACCCACTACGCCACGACAACCACGCGCAGTCCATATCGTTATAAAATTCAGACAAAGATTTGAAGGAGTTAAACTTCAATTTTGACAAAAGACGAAGAAAGGATTCATTGTGCATGGTCATAATTGCGCATGGCCCGTCATAAAATTGGCATTCAGATCACGTGAAGGGTACGTGGATGTGACGGCCTGTTGAGCAAATAAGCAACTTTCGGAGTGCAGTTCAGATAATTTTGTTCATGTTGTATCACATGCAAATTAAAACATATTTGGATATGAAATCAGATTTAGAAGGCGCTGCCACTTTTAGTTGCACAAACAAATTGCATCGAACTCTGTTGATTAAGTCCCTTAATCAGAGTAACGCCATCGTGTCTGCGATGTAGGAAGGACATTGACCTGCGTGGACATAGCCGAAATATATCCATCCACTGTGCATGCTCAGCAACGTCGATTGCATGAATACCAATTTCTAGAAAGCGAGACCCCGATTGATAATCATATGGCACTCCAGATAATGGAGGAGACATTTCAGTTCCCAAGGAAATGTACCAGTTCGAAGAGTACGATGCATTTGCACACAATACATGATCATCGACTCGATGTCACATACACTTAAATAAGTCAAGGTTGTAAGCAAAGATCCAGGCTTCTGCTTAAGGAGGATCTTTATGTTGAACAATAGATGTACTTGAAAACTTCATCACACGCAGTCTGCTCATAGAAAGAGACGGCGCTGTCCGCAGATCACAGCCATCATAAATACCTGAATGGGTGGAAATTGGCTCACGCGCACACATTAAACGGCGTAACACCGCATTCAAAAGGGGATGGTTTTGTTGTGCGGGGTACCTGCAGGTAGGTGATACGATAAGAGATCGGTCATCTCATTATAAATAAAAGGATTGCTATACAAACAGCATCTTTAAAAGACAGACCGTCAATCGAGCAAGACCCGTGCTCCTAAGTTTTAAAAACATTTAAACAAAAATTCTCAACGAAATTCAAACCGAAAACTATCTAAAATGACATCTAGCGGATACCAGTTGGCATACTCAACGGTAAGTAACAAAGCATTTTCCTAATTATGTATATTTTATTTTAATGAATTTCATTTCTTTCTTTTTTTAGCAACAGACTCAAGATCTAGAAGAAATAACAACAAATGGTAGATCGATGACAAGTGGCGAATGGACAAGAAGATCAAGGACTCAGCACATCAACAACATCAGACGCAACCGAACAGCCTTCACCCCTTATCAGGAGGCTGAGTTAAAAGCTGCGTTCGCCGAGTCCAGCTCCCTCTATAGCGGCCGGCGCAAGGTGATTGCCGAGAAGCTTGGGCTGTGCGAACGCGTGGTGAAGGTCTGGTTCCAGAACCAGAGGCAGAAGATAAAGAGGGAGCGCAAGGAGTGTAATGTTGGGAAAATGGTGGTCGCAACCACCAATGTGACCGCAGCGCACAACGTGACCACAGCTACCAGAGTTCCCCAGTTGCCTCCAGTTGCCAACGATGCTGAGATCCCAGTTCAATCTTCAGCAACAACCGGCTTGAACGAAGAACCTCGACAACAAGAGAAGGAACAGCATTCACAGGAGCCTTATCATCCGCAGCAGGATGTTTACTCACTGCAGCATGACCACATGGCACCTACCCAACAACAACAGGACAAGCCAGCGAATGCATTCCAGCCGAAAGTTCAGCAGCAAGAACATTTTGCAAACCAAATGGACTGGAATCAGCAAATTTGGGGAAGCGGACAGGAGCAGGACGTGCAGTCACACTGGCAAGCAGCTCAACCATGTCAGCACATCCACCAATATGATGTCTACGAACAAGACCAGGTAGCTTTCCAAGAGCAGCGGACTACGAAGCAACATTACCAGCAAGAGATGGGAGGTCAGCAGGAGCAGACGCCATGTCCAACCTACCTACAGCAGCATGAAGTGGATGCTTTCAACCAGCAAGCTCTCTACGACCATTGGAATCTGCCAATCGCCCCACCACAAGTTGTTCATCGGCCACTCCACGAGGACATTCCCGAATTCACCGATTTCTCCGTCGAAAACTTTAGCAACCAGTTTTCGCACCAACACTTTGCTGAGACGCAGTTCAATTCACTCGAACTGAACACTTCTCTGAGCCTGGAGCAGGAGGAGCTTGACAAGTATCTGGGCCCGAGTGTGAATGAAGAGAGCGTCAACATCAGCGAGCTCTTGGACTACATTGGACTGGAACCGGAACTTGAACTTGATCCCCCTGCCAAAAGTGAAGAGAAACCCTTTTCGAACCCGGCTCTGGCACCGCCAATTGATTTTTTATTCGATTTTGATTTTTAATTTAAGTCTTGTAAAAAAATGTATGTTTATATGTATTCCTTTATTTCCAAAATAAATATTAAAAAATTATTTGCCCAATTTATTATTTTTCTTTTTTTCGAATTTTGCTTCATTTCGCTTCGATCGTGAGGACTTGTTCAAATTTTCTCATGCAAGTCAGTCAAATGGATTCTGTCAAATCTCCTGTTGATCAGACTTCTGCCTTGCATAAGTTTATTTTTTGGAAAGACCTCGTTCTGCGCGAGTTCAGTTTCAGGGCAGGGTATGATGACATGCCTTAGAGATGTGCAAAGAACTGTGACTTGTGAACAGTGGTGGAAAAATCACAATCTTAGATTGAGATGGTTTTTCTTCACCGCCACAGCAAGCGGCGATATAAACAGTGCTAGCAGAATCATTTTTCTCATCCCCAATCAGTAAATATTGAATAATTGTCATACAATTTACTTAAATGTGACGCAGGAACTGAGTGAAACTTTCAGCGAAGAATTTCAAGCTATTTCTTCTCCAATTTTTTGCAAAGACGTGCTTCAATCATGAAAGAAAGTGGACGATGGAAATCGAAGCGACGAATAAGAAGATTTTGCTTGCTGAAGTTTTTTTTTAGAAATCAAAAAGAAAATAACAAAGAATAAAGAACCAAATCTCTTAGACATATAAAAAAATAATAAGACAAATAATATCTGTTGCAGTAATTCAAACAATGTTCGATGCCGACCTGTCTGCATCAAGCACACTCTCTAGACTGGGGTAATCAATTGTGCCCAAATCAGTTTTTTCTTACGTACTCCATAGTTGGTCGTTGAAACCTCATATGTAACTTGGAGTCATCATCGCTGTACTCATCAATTGTTCCAACGAAATTGTTGCATTTAATATCCTGTTTCTGTTCCAGATTAGATTCTTCGAATTTCGAACTAGAAGAAACGGCAGATATACACGATGTTAGGTCTTCCAATGTTGTTCTATCATTTTGAAAGCGATCGCTGGCATTTGTTCCCTCCAGCAGCATGTTTAGTACCTGAAAGAAGTTTATCGCATCCATTTTCAACTACATACGTATAATTCAGATAAGATTGCTTACCTCTGTTTCGATGTTTTCCATTTCTTGTTTATAATTTTCACAAAAATCAACTGTTTTCTCAGCTTGGCAGTTAAAATGTCATAAAAATGTATGTGCTGCCAGGTCACAAAACCGATAAGTGAGGTTGGCCGTTTTTGTGCGCACGCAACTATTGATGATTTTGAAACTTCATACTTCTGCGATAGACCTTACCCGAGTAGCTTCCAATTTTATCAAAATCTCGGCTTTTGTCTTGGTTATAAGGAATCGAAGAAGCCATAGCTTTATAGTTTTCTGGAAGCGATGGACAGCAAAATGTACGAAAGGTGCACCATATTTACCTTTTGGTGCCGTCTCTTCCCCTAAGCAAGCAGGAAAAGGAACAAAGTCGCGATAAAAAATCCACATTTTCGAGTTCACGAATTCACATTTAAGAGTTGTAATGCACCATTTTTCCAGTTCACATTATCGGGGTTCACATTATCGAGATTCTACTGTACATATTTGCACTACACTGCACTGTCATGTGATTTTTCTAACATCATCCGGGAGAAGATCGTGCAAGACTCACACGCCAACACTAGAAGCACTATATTCCAGAAGTCCGTACAACTGCTAGCATACGCGGATGACATTGACGTGATTGGCAGAACAGAGCGAGCCGTCAATGAGGCGTTTGCTGGTACTGAAGCGGAGGCGGCCAAAATGGGTTTAGCGGTGAATGAGGGCAAAACGAAGTATATGCTGTCATCAAGAAAGGACACACAACATCAACGTCGTGGACAGAGCGTCACAATGGGTAGCTATAACTTCGAGGTAGTCAAGGACTTCATCTACCCCGGCTCCGCAGTAAACAGTACAAACAACATCAGTATCGAGATTAAACGCAGAATTACTCTTGCCAATCGCTGTTTCTTTGGGCTCAAGAGGCAATTGAGTAGTAGAGTCCTTTCTCGAAGGACCAAGCTAACATTATATAACACCTTGATCATCCCTGTCCTGCTGTACGGTGCGGAGACATGAACAATCTCAAAAGCGGTTGAGGAAGTCCTTCGTATCTTCGAGAGAAAAGTTCTGCGTTCAATCTTTGGTCCTGTCTGCGTTGATGGTTATTGGAGAAGAAGATTCAACCACGAACTGTACGGGTTGTATAGCGGCATGAGTCTAGCCAGGCGTCTACGGATTCAACGTCTAAGATGGCTGTGCCATGTAGAACGCATGGCTAACGCTGCTCCAACCCGAAGAGTTTTCGACTCCGAACCAGTGGGACAACGCAATAGAGGACGCCCACGGAACCGACGACGCACCCAGGTGGAGAAGGACCTCAATCAACTTGGTGTGCACAGTTGGAGACACCTGGCTAAAGACCGTGCCAGCTGGAGGAGAGGCTTACTGGTTGAGGCCCTGGTCCACCCCGGACTGTAGCGCCACCAGAAGAAGAACACCTCCCTTCAAATAAAATATATTTCCACTTCAACTAAGTTTTACACTTATCCAGCAGTTTTACTTTCTGGGTTTAGACGCATTTTGCAAGAGATTCTCTCGCTAACACCGCAGCTAGGCGCGGGCTGAATTCACCGCTTTAAGTCAAGGGGTTTAGTCCTTTGAAGACGACGAAAAGAGTTTCTTTCGTTGAGAATTGGAAGGACAGCAGAGTTTATGTGCTCTTCCATGCGACGCTTATGCTTACGAGCATCAGTCATCTTGGACTTATGAAATTCCAAGATCTCTGTGGATATCGTTGTTAAATAATGAATATACTAGGGTGCGTTGCCGATGGCCCTTCTTAGCACCTTGTTTTGGGAAGTTTGTAGTATGTTTCTATTACTTTCACTGGTACAACACCAAAGTTGTATACCATACGTCCAGGCGGGTTCTAGCACTTGCTTGAATAAAAGCAGTTGTCAGTACTGAGCTTGGAATATTTTCCAATAAGCCAGTACATGTTTTTGTGTCTTAATTGGAGCTCCTCACGTTTCTTTTTGACGTGCTCCTTCTATATAAGATTTTACATCGAGTGTCATTCCGAGGTATTTCGCTTCATTGCCAAAAGGTACTTGAACATTATTTATAAAACCGGGCAAGTTATTCACGTTTTTATACGTAAAATTTATCGCTGAGTTTTCGTTCATTCGTGTATCCGGTATAAAGCACATTGCAATTTTCTAGTTGATTCTTCCCCCGTTTTAGCAGTTACCAAAATGGCGGTGTCGTCAGCAAGTGTGCCTACGTCCTGCGGTATATCGCTGCTATACAATAAGTAAAGGAGGGGACCAAGAACACTTCCTTGTGGTACTCCAGCTTGTATAGATTTAAATAGGGAGTATTCTTTCCCATATTTCACATAAAAGATTCTATCCGATAGATAGCTCGATAAAATGGTGCAAAGCTTTCTCGGGAGGAATATTTGAAGCTTGTGTTTCAAGCCTTCGGGCCAAACCTTGTCAAAGGCTTGAGAAACATCCAGGAAAACAGCTGAGCAGAGTTGCTTTCGTTCAAGCGATTTTTCTATAACATCAGTTATGCGATGGACTTGGTCAATAGTTTAATGCTTGCTTCTGAAACCGAACTGGTGGTTAGGAATAAGTCGTCTTTCTTCTACAACCGGGCTTAAGTAATATTCTTTCGAACATTTTAGACATTATCGGAAGAAGTGAAACCAGTCGGATAAGACTGGGGTTGACACGGTTTCAGTACCATTATTATTTGCACTACTTTCCACTGACTAGGGACATGTTCTAATCTAAAGGCGGCGTTAATAATGTAGAGAAGAATAGGAAATGCTCTTTGAGTTAATTCTTTCAGAACTTCTCCTGTGATTAAATCATAACCAGGAGCTTTCTTGGGTTTGAGTTTTTCCAATTCTTCCTTAAGTTCTGTCAAAGTGGCATTTCTTATAGAAAAATTGTCATTATTTGAGTCCGAACCGTAGGAGTATACAGGAGGTGTTTGTACATCGCGCGATTTAAACGTTGCTTCCAAATGATCTGCGAAGAGAAATATTAATCTAATCGCGTAGGTCCTTCCATGATATTTAATCCGTACTTACATTGTATCTGACGATATATAACATTTTCATCTTCCCATTCTCCTTCTGGTGGCGCTACAGTCCGCGGTAGATCTGGGCCTCAACCAACAAGCTTCTCCACCCGGCAAGATCTTGCTATCTCCAACTACGCACACCAAGTTGGATGAGGTACTTCTCCACCTGAGTGTGCCATCGGTTCCGTGGGCGTCCCACTGGTTCAGAGGCGAATACTTTTCGGGCTGGAGCAGTGTTGTCCATGCGCTCTACATGGCCCAGCCGTCTTAGGCGTTGAAACATTTTCTTACCAAATTAAAAATGTTTTAATAGAGATCTTACATACTTACTTACTTATCTGGCCGGCGAGCCATGGAGGGGCCGATCTAGAGTAATTGCTGCCTTCCGTCGTTGACTGTCACGCTGTGTGGCACGCTGCTTTCAGTAATTTTTATGAGTGGAGGCACGCTGTCTCCATGATGACTTGGTCTTTACCTGGGGTTTGGTCTTCCTCTCCTTTTCGAACTCTGATTCGAGGCCCTTCTTGGCTAGAGCGTTGGTGTCCATGCGCTCGATGTGGCCGAGCCAGTGCATTCGACGGATGTTTGCATTCATGACTACATCCACATTATGGTGTAGGTCTGGTACAGGTCGTAGAGTTCTGCAGACGGGAGCATATTATAATTGTCTTTCAAAGGCACTAACAATCAACTCCGCTGTTTTGCTTATCGTCCAGCTTTCTGCTCAATAAAGTAGGACTGGCAGAGTAAGTGCTCTGCAGAGCATGATCTTGGTCAATAGAGTCAGGAGTTTTGAGTTCAGTTGTTTCAACAGACTGAAGTAACACAGGGCGATCTTACGTCGGACCACCACTGTGGTGTCGTTTTTGGAGTACGTTTGCCCACAGGTAGAAAACTCAACTGCAACTGTCAAACCTCACTGCCTAAAAATTGTAACTGATGGGAATACTATACCAATAGGTGTGTGACAGAACGTTTCTTGGTCGACAGCATGAATTTTGTTTTGTCTAAAGATACCTCGTTTTAAGACCATCTAGTTTGGCTTCATCTTCAATCAGCGTTAAAGCCTCCATTAAGAAGCAATGATGTCTATGTCATCTGAGTGTCCAGACTTGTTCTTCTGTAGATGTTCAGTGATTGTGCCGACTTAATTTAAGGTGGGTGGGAGGACTACTTCCTTTAGTGGAGATGGGATTTCTTGATAACCACTCTCCCACTTAAGTCGTAACGACCTTAGGCATGCCTCGCCGATTGAACCTTTCTTCTACTTAAACTCACCACATACCATGACGTTTGTGATGTCTGACCCAAAACATAATCAACTTAGCCTATCTTAGGCAAGCCCATGTCTACCAGCTATTTATTTATTGTCGCACTGGCGTGTTTAGAGCCGTTTGATGATAATCAGCTTCGGAAACGCACACGTGATAAAAGCATATGTTCCACCATTGGGCAAGATTGCCCCATATCAAATGTGCTTCCTGGCATACTGCATGCAGGCCGATAGGCCAACCCGACCATCCTTTGCCTCAATAAATGAATTCGCCTTTCCATGAAAGCATGAATGCTTGCATACAAAACATGTATAACTAAATACAACCGAAAACAATAGATTCCAAGAATGGTAAAGTATGATCATCGAGAGGCTATAAAACAAATTTTAAAAAATGTTGCCATGTCCCTGTTCCCGTTTTAATGGTCCGACTCCATATTAAACTGTAAAAGTACGCACGAGTCGCTGCGAATTTCGGAAACTGAAATTCGTTGAACAGGACTCTACGCTGTGCACTGCAGGCTTCATTCGTCGATAATAAAACGAAATTTCTGGAATTTAAAAAGCTAATATTGTACAATATTAGACAAGTCCTACTAATCCCAAAAATTCCACGTTTATGCGGTCCGCATCGTCATAAAACTCAAACAAATTTGGCGGCGTTGATGTTGTCTTTAATTGTGACAAAGGACGAAGAAAGGATGCATTGTGCGAGGTCATAAACGTCATAAATGAAAATCGTAAAAGTGAAATTCTGATCACTTGGGTGTATTGATCTTAGACAAGCGTTGATAGGTAGTTCTTGGAATCGTCAGTTGAGCATGAAGTCAGATTGAGGAAATAGTTACCAAGTGAAGAAATACAAATGCAGTAAATGTGCTTTAATTAGGAGTTCTTCGATTCGGGAAGATTATTTCGGAAAAAAGATGAGAGTCGGTATTAAATAACGAAACGATTGTATCCAAAGAGGTAGCAAACAGATCTCAAATATGTAGAAGTCCGAAAAAATAATCAAAATGTCGATTGAGGGGGTCTCGGCAATACAAATTTAGAATTTGAGAAAAAATCATAAAAAAATTGTTTTGCGGAATCCGCAATTTATTTATTTTTTATTACTTGCAATCTTTTTTGTTAATAAAATAAGTTATTTTCTTTCGATTTAAGTTCTTGCATTTTTTCATCAATAGCAACTCGTTTTAGCTCATAAAAAATCTCTCGC
This sequence comes from Eristalis intricaria, assembly GCA_964034865.1. NCBI lineage: Eukaryota > Metazoa > Arthropoda > Insecta > Diptera > Syrphidae > Eristalis > Eristalis intricaria. Next base: position 127,241,003 of record OZ035873.1, read on the forward strand.
GAACATGTTTAACGCATGGGAGTACATAGCTCCACGGACATTTCTCCGGGAACTAGTTACGACTGCGAAAAGTATCGTTCCATGTCTGTTCCGTCATCGCAACTGTTGAGCACAACTCTAGGTTTCACGGTTTTCCCGGTTCGAAGGCAATGGTTTCTCAAAATGTTGAATGTCAGTGGTCATTACACAATGAAAGGAAAATGCTCCGTTGATGCCTTTGTCCCAAAACACCCACCAAGCAGTGGCAGTTGGAGGATACACTAGTTTCTAGAAAACCACTCATACAAGGTCGACGACACTCTTGAAGGCCAGAGTTTTAAAATTACGTAGAACTGCAGATTTTACCAATCTACGAACGAATATAGACATTGGGAAGCTGTAGCGCAAGGTAAAGTAAAGACTTATACTCATAGTGAATGATTTGACATGATCATTGCATACGACTTAAATCAGAGACGTTAATAGGGACTAAGACTACGAGGCTATCGGTTGTTAGCCATGAGAAATTGATTGAATTCTGTATTTGAAGCAGGCGTTTATTTTTATATACATTGACAGATCTGACCATGGCCCGAATACATTGAATTGTGTTTGCTTGGAGATCGCTACCAGGAGAAAATGACGACAATGGTGAAAAAGAGAGAACCCGATTGGCTATCCCATGCCACCCCAGATGATCGAAGACATATTCAAGATCCTAGAAAGAAGAAATACGCACATTTGAGCAGTGAGAAGAGTATGACCGATTTGCACACAATACATGATCATTGACTCAATGGCACACAAGTAAGATAAAGTTTCATTGATAGTTTCAAACCTACACATGCACATAATCTTCTGTATGCATCCTTCCACTTAAGGAAGATCCTTTCCACGCACTTTCATCTCGACTAAATCACGACCGTTGAGATCAGAGAAAGAGATGGCGCTATGTATAACCCACGCACATTCTCCCTTCATACAATCCGCAGTTCATTGCCATCATAAATCCCTCAAATGGGTGGAAACTGAGTCACGCATACACATTCAATGTACCGCAGCTTGGACAAGGGATGGCTTTGTGCAAAGTACTACCAGGTAGCTGATATGACGGTAGCTGAAACCATCTCGTTATAAATAAAAGGACTGCTGCAAAAACAGCATCTTTAGAATACAATCCGTCCATCGGGAAGGAATCGTGCCCCTGAGCCCAAATAAGTTAAAATTCAGATCCACAACCACAAAGATATAGTAGAGAAAAATGAACTCAAACGGTTGGCAGTTGGAATATGTCTCCGCAATGGTAAGTTTTAATACAAATTTTTAATTCAATATGTTTTTAATGAATTAAATTATTTCCATTTTTAGCAACAAGCCGGGGTTGTAAGTGAGGTACCCAGAGTTGCTCCACCGACCAGAGGCGAATCCACAGGCCAGCCGAATAACAGCAGCAGACGTCACCGCACAGCCTTCTCCCCTTACCAGGAGGCTGAGCTGAAAGCGGAGTTTGCAGAATGCAGCTCCCTTTACAGCTGCCGGCGAAGGGATATTGCCAACAAGCTCGGGCTGTGTGAGAGGGTCGTCAAAGTCTGGTTCCAGAACCAGAGGCAGAAAGTAAAGAAGGAGCGGCAGGCAAAAGAGCCGAAAAAAATCATCAGTGTCATAAGGAATATTACTGCGACGTCTGAGACCAACAGCACTAGTTTGGCTACAGCTCCTCGGGTCCTCCCGGTTGAGACCGAGATCGCGGAGATCCCGGTCTTTAAAACAAACACAGCGACGAGGGTTGCCGGTGTCTTTAAAAGGGACCCTTCAAAAGGTTTCAAGCCACAGCTAATTGTGGCTTTACCAGAAAACTTGGCACCAGCACCAGCGACATCGGTTGATCAGCATCCTCGGCCAGACATTATTAATCTCAAAAATGAGATTAGCGAGTTTCTGGTGATTCCTGGTACTGAAATTCGTCAAATTGCAGTACCAAAACCGCAAAACAACGGGACCGCACAACAGCAGCAGGAGCAGACACTGTCTGCAACTGAATTACTGCTGAAGGAACTCGAGGCCTACACTGATCAGTTCCTGCTGGAACATCAGAGCCAAATTACCGCACCGCCAAACGTTCACCGGCCACTTCAGGAGGACATTCGCTATGCTCAAGCTCATCAACATATTCCGGAGCATCCAGATACCCAGCAGCTGACCGGTCCACCTGAGCTCGACATCTCGCTTGACCTGGAACAGGAGATTGAAGCATTTCTTGCAGTTCCGAGTGCATCCGAGGAAGCGGTCAATATCAGCGACCTCATGGAGTTCATGGAATCTGATCCTGGAACTGATCTACACGACGAGAAGAACATCCCAGACCTAGCAGCGGCACCACCAATTGACTTCTATGTCAATTTTGATTTTTAAATGAACATATTATATATTTATATTTATTTTTATTTTTATTAAATTGTGTAAAAAGTTTTACTGTATGTATATTAAGGAAACACAAAAATAAAAATCAGAAAATAAATTCAGTTCTTTGGTTTTCTTCTATTTGTACTACTTTGACAACGCTGGAGGGGAAGTAATTTCGGTTTGTTGTTTCTCTTGTTTCTCGAAAAAATCACATTTCACATCATCTTAGTTTCAGTGGCAGAAATTTTGAATTGTAGCGCGGGCTTTCGCATTTGCACTTGTTTGGTTGAAACAAACTCAATCGTGACGAGTATTGATGAACCTCGAAGATCTTCTGCATTGCAACGACATGGTAAGTATTTTATTTATTATTAGTTTTACAGTATATACGATTGCACATTTAAGAGAGATTTATTAGTCAAAACAAAACGGTATTTTGTTTTGTTAAACGAAACATAGTTCAACTGTCGATCGACACTCGTGTTTTCCAAGTGTGTTCAGTACGCGTAATGACATGAACAAGGTACTCTAATCTGATTGATTTTGTTGGACGAACAATGAATCTATTTGAACTTAAGAGCCTGCCGAGAGCCAGTAAGTTAAAATAGATTCATTTTTCGCCCAACTAGTTTAACCATTTTTGTCTAGTGTGTAAGCATATATGTAATGAAATGAGGGATTTATGAGGTTGCCCTGGTCAGTTGTAAATATTCAATTCGAACTAGAATAAATAATAGTAGAAAAATATTAGTTAGTTTTCTCTTCTGGCGAGTAAATAATGTTGATAGTTTTCATTCACAGGAACGGACATATTGGCCATGTAAAAAACAGGGATTTTCAAGATTGATGCTAGGTCGGTCGGTCAAGGTGTCAAGGTGTTATATATTGTAAGCTTCGAGTGAGGGCTACGACGCAATCGCCTCTTGAGCCCAAAGAAACTGCGATTGCCAAGAGTTATTCTGCTGCTAATATCGGTGTTGATGTTGTTCGTAGTGTTTTCTGGGGAGCCGAGACAGACGGAATCCCTTACTACCTCGAAGTGATAGCTGCCTACAGTGGCGCTCTGTCCGGGATCTCGATGTTGTGCGTCCTTCCTCGATGACAGCACATATCTCGTTCTGCCGCTTCCGTATCAATGCCAGCAAACGTCTCATTGACGGCTCGCTGTGTTCGACCAACCACGTCAACGACATTCTCGTGTGCTACGTACCTTTGAAAGATTATGCCTTGTACGATCTTCTCAAAGATGCTAATGAAGAAGTCACATGACATTGCGTAGCCAGTCTAATTCCGTTTTGGACATTCAAAGACTCGGTGAATTCATTACGGATGATGGAGCCGCAAGAATTTTCCATCGTCATACATAGAAACTTGAAGAATTTGGCAGGAATGTCAAAACTAGATATGGCATTGTACAACTCGTCTCTATGTTTATACGCTGTCATATGTGGCCTTGAAATCAAAGAACAACTCGTGGTTGTCCGTTCATCCAGAATCATCCAAGTGTTCAGATTGTTTACTAACGGCGTCAAGCGGGCATACAATACGGTGGAGAAATCCTATATACGACTTTCAGGAGACATATAACTCGGCTGTTAGCACAGTCAAAGGGTTATCCTTTTCTATGGATCCAATTCTAAGCCGGAAAAATATAAAAACAAAAAATTTCATTATTTATTGTGTGATATTGTTCAACTGTCAAATATGTCGACTAATATAATAAATGTTAATAAGGCAAAAAAAAAAACATGTTCAACAAAAAATTAGTAATTCCAAAACATAACAAATTTATAGCTTATGCATGAACTAAGTTTACCCACGTAAAGACATCGTGGGACAATTACAAGGATTCAAGAAATAGATATAAAAAGGAAATAAACGAAACCAAGGATAATTACATACGAAAGAGGGTGGAGTTGAGAGTTTACTTGGAGAAAATGTCGACAAGAACTGACGTAATTTTTATCATGTTGTCAAATTCAAAAAGACTTCGACGTAGAATCAGCCTTAGACAGCGATGTTACTTCCAGTTGTGCAAAGAATTTGCCAGATGATCAGGTAGTTAACCTTAACTTAGTGTGGACGAAAAAATCCATCCACCAAATATGAAATGCCGTTTGCATAAATACCAATCCCGAGAAAGAGAGAACCCGATTGTTGATTCTATACCACTCCAGATGATGGAAAACACATTTCAGTTCCTAGTTCGAACAGCATAATAAAATTGCACACGACAATGAAATATGTCTGGGCAGCGGTGAGTTTTAACACATATTTATAATTCAATGCGCATGTTAACTAAGTACCGACCAATAGCCCATCGACAAGAGGCTAGTCCACAGACCACCGCAACAACAACCTTAGACGACACCGAACAGCATTCACCCTTTATCGGGAGGATGAGTTGAAGGCGGAGTTTGCAGAATGCTGCTCCCTTTACAGCTTCCGGCGAAGGGAGATTGCCAACAAGCTCCGGGTGTGCGAGCGGGTCGTCAACGTTTGGTTCCAGAACCAGAGGCAGAAAGTGAAGAGAGAACGGCAGTGCCTTAAATAAGGCTACTGTGGCGTGTGAGACCACTGCTAGTTGTGTGGCCACTACCACCAGTTTGGCACCAGTCCTCGGGTCCCTCCGGTTGTGAAAGAGTTCACAGTGATAGCTGTCCTTAAGCAAAGGACAGTGACGAGAGTTTGTCGTGTCATTAAAAGCGATCCTTCAAAGGTCTTTAAGCAACATCTTATTATGGCTTTATCTGCGACAACGGACTCTCAAAAATGAGATAATCTAATTTTTATTGATAACTTGTATTTCAAATCGTTAAATCGCAACTTTCCAAAAACAACACGACGGGACATCAATGGGGAATGAAGATTAACCGCAGCAAGGACAATGTCAGCAACAACGGGACTCACAGCAGAAGCAGCCACCTTGCCCTGCGGAATTACTGATGCAAGAACTATGATAATTTACCGACCAATATCTGCGCGAACAACCTCAAATTATTCCAACGAAAAGTGTTCACCAGCCACTCCAAGAGGACATTCCTTAATACCCTCAGCTGTCCTTCAATGTGAAGTTCTTGAAGTAAATTAATGCTCATCAGCTCATTCCGTAGCGACAGATACCCTGCAGCCGACCGTTCCCCCAACCTGGGCATCTCGCTTAACCGGCATCTGGAGCAGGAGACTTCATGAATCTGAACCTGGAGTTGATCTGCCCGACCAACTAGCGGAGTACATTCCGGCAATGGCACCATCTGTTGATTTAAGTATGCTTTGATTTTTTAATTCATTTTTAATATATTTTTTAGGATTAAATTGTATATTAATCCAAGGAAAATTAAAAATAAAAAATAAATAAAAGGAACTAAATTCAGTTGCTTTCCTACTTTTTGACAACGTTGGATGGGAATATATTTCTCTTTCCTTGTAGTTTCTCTTCTTCTTCTTCCTCTTTATTTGGCGCTACAGTCCTGGACCTAGGCCTCAACCAACAAGCCTCTCCAACTAGCACGGTCTCCGGCTAGCTGCCTCCAGTGTCGCACGACAAGTTGGTTGAGGTCCTTCTCCACCCGGGTGCGCCACCTTAAGCGCGGGCGTCCTCTGTTGCGTTGTGCCACGGGTTCGGGGTGGAAGACTCTTCGCGCTGGAGCTGAGTTGTCCATACGCTCCACATGGCCTAGCCATCTTAGGCATTGGATCCGAAGACGCCTGACTAGACTCATGTCGCTGTACAGCCCGTACAGTTCGTGGTTGAATCTTCTCCTCCAGAAACCGTCAACGCAAACAGGACCAACGAACGCTTTTGAGATTGTCCATGCCTCCGCGCCGTACAGCAGGATTGGGATGATCAAGGTCTCGTATGAAGTTAGCTTGCTCCTTCGAGATATGGCTCTACTACCCAATTGCCTCTTGAGCCCATAGAAACAGAAGTTCGTATGTTGTTCGTACTATTTACTGCGGAGCCGAGGTAGATGAAGTTCTTGACTACCTCGAAGTTATAGCTGCCCATTGGGACGCTCTGTCCAAGACGTCGATGTTGTGTGTCCTTTCTTGATGACAGCATATACTTCGTTTTACCCTCATTCACCGCTATTCCCATTTTAGCGGCTTCTGCCTCAATGACAGCAAACGCCTCATTCACGGCTCGCTGTGTTCTGCCAATCACGTCAATGTCATCCGGGTATGCTAGCAGTTGTAAGGACTTCTGGAAGATCGTGCCTCAAGTGTTGGCGTGTGAGTCTTGCACGATCTTCTCCAGGATGATGTTAAAGAAGTCACATGACAGCGCGTCGCCTTGTCTAGGACCTTTTTTGACGTTGAAGGTCTCGATAAATTCGTTACCGACCTTGATGGAGCAGCGATAATTCTCCATCGTCATCCTGCACAACCTGACGAGTTTGGCAGGAATGTCAGAACTAGACATGGCGTTGTATTGCTCGTCCCGTCAAAAAAGTGGTGGGTGTCGATCTGCAACAAAATCTACCGTAGTGTGAAAATCTGATCGATGGTGGACCACCCTGGCCTGAAACCACACTGATATGGACCTTTGAGGGTGTTTATAAGCGGCTTCAGGCGAGTACACAAAACGGGAGAGAAGATCTTGTTGGCGATGTTCAGAAGACTCATCCCTCCATGGTTGGCGCAGTCAAAGAGGTCTCCTTTCTTGTGGATCGGGCAACGATACTGAGATTCCATTTATCGGGCATGCTTTCCTCCGACCATATCTTACAGATGAGCTGGTGCATGCGCCCAACCGGATCATCTCCAGCTGCCTTAAAGATTTCTGCGGACTGTCCGCACCGGCAGCTTTGTTAGGCTTCGTCTAAGTCGGGGGGACAGAATTCTCGTCGATCATCGTCCATATTGAGTGGAACATTCTGCCTGACGGCGGTATTGGTGTCATCATCGCCGTTTAGAAGTCTGCAGAAATGGTTTCTCCAAATTCTCAGTATCGACTGCGACTCTACTACTAGTTGTCCATTCTCGTTCCGGCTGGCTTATGTCCGAACCTTATATCCACTGGATAACTGTTTCACCCTCTGGTAAAGCTTTCGGACATCGTCCCTGCCGTAGCACCCCTCTCCTCGATCGCGCGTTTCTCGTGCTCCCTCTCCTTTCTCCTGAGAAGCCGGGTCTCGTTCCTTCGTCTATATTCGTAGAGCTCACGAACAGCTCACGTTGTTCGTTGCAGCGTTGTTTTGCAGACTTCCAGCTTCGTTGCATGCGCTAGCTTACACTCGTTGTCAAACCTTGGGTTTTTTTCTAGGTGGTGCCGTACAACCCAGCACATCAGTTGCAGCTTCTCTGATGGCTTCTTGACAACGTCTCCAATCGTCTTCGATCGGCAAAGATTCTAGCAGTCTGTTGCGATTGCAGCTCTGATGTCAAACCGTGGTGTCCTTTCTCGACTCCGTTGATCTCTTGATATCCGAGTTCTTACCTTGGCTACAACAAGGAAAGGGTCCGAGTCGATGTTGGCTCCTCGCAACGTTCGGACATCAAGAATGCTGGAGGAGTGTCTAACATCGATCGCAACATGATCAATCTGGTTGACGGTTGATTGATCAGGGGACCGCCAGGTCCCTTTATGGATGTTGAGGTGTGGGAACCGCGTGCTAGCTACAGAGAGCTTTCGTCCCGTGACAATGTCCACCAGCCTGAGTGCGTTATCGAATGTGTTTCCCGATGACTTTGACAAAGATGTCTTAATCTTACCCAGCTTTGCATTGGAATCTCCTAGAACAGTCTGGGGCACTGATCGTAAGTCATTTCTAGGAGATCATAGAAGTCATCCTTGCTGTTGTCATCTTTATCCTCTGTCGGGGCGTGGGCGCAATCAGGCTGATGTTCCCGAATTTAGCCTTGATGTGGATTGTTATGCTTTTGCAGACAAAGCTTAAGACTTTTTGCCTAAGTCTGCCTCGAACAACAAATCCACATCCAAATAAGCGCCTCTCCCTGTTGCAATCACCGTGTTAGATGTCGCAGTTTCTCATCCTCTTCTTGCCCGGCCCATTCCACCGCACTTCGTGGACTGCGGTAATGTCTGCTTTGTAGCAGTCCAGGGCCTCCGCGAGTTCTTCGTTAAGGGGCCTAACATTCCACGTGCAGAACCGAAAATCGTTGTCTTTGTATCGTTTGCTGGGGTCGTTAACATTAATTCTGTCCGTATACGAGGCAGTTGGTTGTCTCTGAACCATAATATTTTTAAGTGGTAAGGTACTTAACATCACGCACAACCCCCAACTGGGAAGCCAGGCCTTATTCTTTAACCCTCGGGCGGAGGGTCCGGATTTATCCGGTGTCGGTGACCTCGCTAAGGCTGTGAGCGCCGCCGTTGTCTCTAAAACTATAGGGATCTTCCGCCGCCATCTCAATTCCAAGGCCCCGACCTGGCCTTGAAAGACCCTTCTAGACCTGTGCTTCGAAAATGTCGAAATAGGTCTAGAAGGACTGCGCACCAGGTGGCTCCGTCTGACTGGAGTTTCGGATGCCGCCGTTGGCCAGACAGTGTTTCTGCTCCTCCGCCGCCATCTATAAAGAGAGATTAGCCCTGGTACAGACACACTCTCCCCCTCTCTCGTTTGCAGCCGCAAACGACGTTCCATGGGGGTTGGTTACTCCATATTCGATCGAAGGTGCTCGGCTCCCAGATTTCACCACGTGGAGGTGAGAGTAGGAGTTCGCTGATAGAGGCTAAGTGCAGACGCTTGTGCCTGCATGAGATGCCATATCAACGCTTTGAAAAGTCATATTTCAGACCACCCGCATTCACTCACAGGAATTTGGATACGCTGAGTGGTGGTTTGGGTTTTTTGCGCGTGGTTGTGAAGCGTACCCATCGAATTTCCACTTCTTCCGATGAAAACAGACTCATTCCTGACGAATTTTGTTGAATGTCGACGATCTTCTGCATTGCAAATATATAATATAATAATAATATGGGTGGCGCGACAGTCCGAGGTGGACCTGGGCCAAGCTTCTCAGCAACCACTCGTGTTGTGCGTGATATTGTTCTTTCACGAGTGGAAGGGACCTACAGTTTAAAACCGATTCCGAACGGCGAATTTGAGAAGCTTTCTCTAGACAGGCATACTCTTTGAGCATTGTCAGTGACTCGAAAGAGGTGGAGCCGTGAATTATGGTTGTAAATCCGGGTATCGAACCTGGCACCCTCTGCGTAGGACGCACTTATCCACTACGCCACGGCGACCCACATATATGGTGCAAATATATGGTAAGCACAAAATGCAAATTTTAAATTATATACACAGAGTCTTATTTGTGAAAACAAAACGGTATTTTGTTGCATGAAAGGAAACGGCAAGCCGCTCGAGTGTCGAATAATACAAGCGATGGACACTCGCGTTTTCCGAGTTTGTTCATTACGAGCAATGAAAAAGGCACATTCAACGAAGGAAATGTACGAACGAAGGTAAAAATGTGTGTGTTTTGTGGAATTGGCAGGGAATCAATTTACTATGAGCTGAACTCCATTGGCAAAGCTGTTAATGTAAATTTGTATTGACAACAATTGAAGCGTCTGAAGGAAGCAATCGCTCAGGAGTGGCCAGTTTTGGTACATATGAGAGGAATTGTGTTCAGGACAACGTCAGGCCACACATCGATAGTAAACCGCCAGAACCTCTGCGGGATTGGTTGGGAGGTCCGGTTATAGTCCGGACGTAACACCAACTGATTACAAACTGGTCTTATCCATAGCGAACGAATCTGTTGAAAAGTTCGCCAAGCGAGGCTTGTGAAAGAATATTTTTTCCATTCCCAGGGAAAGTAGCCTATTCTTAAGCAGCTGCTTCCTAAGATTGTTTATCGCACATTGTATTTCTTTGCTCTATCCCATGCATGCTAGGAGTTTCCAGTTCTAGCTTTGGTTCCTAAAACTCAGAATCTGTCATTTTATTCTTCTTGTTGCGGCTTTAACTAAGACTAAGAGTTGAGTTTATCATCTCTAAAAAAATTGGCACAGAGTATCAGAATCAACACTAGGAAAATCTGGAAGCGACAGTTTAAGAGACTTTTCCACCACTTTGGCGATCGCGCGTGCTGCCAATGCCTGGAACTCTCTTCGCGCATAACCTGTCTGAACCGAATTTTAAAAGACAAAGTAAGTGTATTGACCTCAGCTATCAAGTCGGGCTCAGTCGCCTGAAGTCCCCTTTCAACCTATTCAATGTCATTGATAAAATCCAATGTCGCAATCAGAATCTCTCCCGCAGTGCAAGTGTACAAAAAATCTGCAGGCTAGATAATATCCCTCATAGACTTCTTCTGAACTCATATGTCGACTCATATTTCGACGGTGCTATATGACATTCGAAAAAATATATATATTTCTCTCCAAATTTTCCAAAATGTGCCGGGGTCCGCGGGTGGTGACACAAGGATTAAAAAAAACAACAATAGTGGCTTTCAACATCTGATTATTTCCGACTTCATCGCAAAAAAGCTTAACTGGTCCCTGACTCGATCCCAGTGTCGGTGCCACGCCGTGACGGAGTGTTTTCTTACATAATCTCTTAACTCAATCTTCCACACCTCCCGGCAATATTTATAAGAATAATTCAGAGTTTCCTCGCATGCCGCTGCCTCTCCGTTTGCTATGAACTCAACCTTCATCCCCATCTTCTCGGGAGTCCCCCCAGGGCTCTATTCTAGGTCTTTTCCTCTTAAATTGTATCTTGCTTGCCTTCCCTATTCACCACCTGGAAGCATACTGTATGCAGATGACATCATAATGTTCAGCTCACACGCAATACCATACGAGGCCTTCAATGCAGTTGAATCCTATTCCTAGTCATCCCCTAATTCCTATATCCCCATAATTTCTGTATGCTATAAGGTTATTGATCTCAATTTCTGTAGGTGCAGGATAACTTGCTTTAGAAATGCATGCGGAAAGGCCATTATCTACGTAGGAGCAGCAAATGTAAAGAAAATCCCCAATTCAAAAATGCATTAAATACTATCAAATCAAACAAATGTCATGATATTTATCCAACTGCCTCCAATTTCGAAAGTCAAATTAGTTGTCGCCCTTCTACATCTGGGTGTGCTATAGTAGTAGTAAGTACTATAAGTAAATAAGTAAGAAAGCAGGGTTTCTTCATCTGCTCTCTTGAGATTCTCAATGCTTATGCGTCAAAGAGCAGGATATGATGCAAGGTAAACTAACTCCTTAACTACCTCGAAGTTATAACTGTCCATTGCGACGCTCTGTCTAAGATATCGATGTTGTATGTCCTTTCTTTAGGACAGCATATATTTCGTTTTGCCGTCGTTCACGGATAAACCCATTTTAACCGCTTCCGTCTATACTATCAAACGCCTCATTGACAGTCCCATGAGTTCGACCACTCTCGTCAATATCACAAGGTACATGACCTTCATGACCAGCGCGTGGTCTTGTCGGGAATTGAAAGTTTCGGTGAGTTTGTTTCCGACCTTGATGACACAGCGACAGTTCTCCATCGTCATTCTGCATAACTCGAAGAGCTTGGCAGGATGGTCAAAACTAGACATAGCGTTGTGTAGCTCGTCTTTATCCATGCTGTCATATGTGGCCTTGAAATCGACGAATAGGTGGTAAATATGGACTCGGATTTCTTACGTGTTTTCCCAGGATCTGGTAAAGATTTGGTCGATGGCGGACATCCCCGGCCTCAAATAGCAATGGTAAGGACCTGGGTCATTTACGAATGACTTCAAGCTCTCACACAAAACGCCAAGATGATCTTGCATGCGATGTTTAGAAAAATTATCTCTCGGTATTTGGCGAAGATACTGAGATTCCACTTGTCAGGCATACATCCCTTCGACTATGTCACACAGGTGAGTTAGTGCATATACCCTAACAGCTCATCTCGAGCTGCCTTAAAGAGTTGAGCAGAGTTTGGGGGACGGAATAGTCTTCCCTCATCGTCCATTGTTTTGGTGTCTAGGCGAGTTTATGAACTTGGTACAACTATCTCATCCTGGGTTTACCAAGCGGTCGCTTACCTGATCATTTTCCATTCATGCCACGCCTCAGAAGTCTCCGTCGTGTGGACATTCGTGCCGCGTGCCAAACTATCGAAGCAAAGCCATTTCGGTACGAAGAAGCACCAGCTCAAAATTCAATTCCTCGCGCACTGCCGTGTTTGTCACCCTATCCTGGCGAGTAATTCCCACAACAGAACGAAGAAATCTAATCTCAACAGCTTGTATTCGCGATCGTATTCTTTCGGTGATTACACAAATTTCGTCATTAAATTATTCACAAAACTAATGTGTTTGATGGTGGTCACAGATCGACTGACGCACAACATTTATACACTTCATGTGGCAGGAACTGCACAGAACATGAAAACGACGACGCCATCACAAAGAAGTAAACAAAAGAGGGATAAAATAGATTATGAACATGAGTTCAGAAACAATGTTGCAAGATTAATGCTCCAGGACGTAACTGGTGCATCTCATGATCATTCTTGTTCCCATTGAGAATACAGTGCTTTTCGTCCTTTTAAGTTCGTAGAGCTCAGCTCCTTCTGTGCAGCTTCGGTGAAGGGGGGGTTTTTCTGGATGGCGTTTTGATAATATTTGTTCGCTTGGGTTGAGACTCAATCGGCAAAGTTGCGAGTTCGAGTAAAAAAAACAAAAATTAACATTTTAATTTTGGGTGTTGTAAGATGTTGTCAAGCATTATCGGCACCGTCTCATATACATGCATACATGTGTTATATTTCTTCTTAATATCTACGTCCTTAGGTTAACCACAGGTTTAAATTTTTTTAATGAAAACGTGATTAATCTGCTACTACTAATAAGTGCTTCCTGCCATATGTAGAGGAGACATACAACCCGATAGACAAACTCAATCTTCCTTAACAACAATAAATGATTCGCCATTTCCAAGAATTTGCCACCTAAATTTGCATAAGGGTTTTCGTACAAAACATGCATGATTAAAATGTAACCGAAAACAAGAGAGCCGAAGAATAGTAAAAAATTGTCCTCGAAGGGTAATAAATGAAACTTGTAAGAAATGTGCATGTTAAGTCATAAAAGTACACATGAGCCGCGACCTGCAGCTGCGAAATTCGTTGCTCAGGACTCAAACATTTTCTTCACTCATCGATAATAAAACGAAATGTCTGGAATTTCAAAAACTAATATTGTACAATATTCGACAAGCACTGCTAATCCCAGAACTTCCATCTCGATGCGGTCCATCGTCATAAAACTCAAAAAAATTTGACAGCGCGGATCATGCGGCATGATCACATGAGTGTATAAAGCCGTCATAAAGTGATATTCAGGTCACGTGGAGATATTGCATGCAGGGTGCAATATCTTAGAGAAGTGTTGGTAGTTCTTGGAACGGCCTGTTGAGCAAATAGGCAGCTTGTGGCAATAGTTGACAACTGAAAAAATACAAAAATGTCATCTCTGTACTAATAAGTATGATGACGCTACACAGTTCATTTCGTTCAGCTCTATATCCTGCCTTGGTAAAGATATCCAATGGGTTAGAAAGCCCCATTCACCCAGAAACGCCACGAACTTTAAGGATAAATCATGTACTATACACGTACTATGAATGATGTTCACGGACTTGCTGGTGCGAAGGCAGGGTCTGTACACACAGGGCTAAGCTGTTGATGCTCCCAACTTGGCGGGAGGCCAGCAACGATCTTTGGCGATGCACAGATGAAGTTGCCATACAGCCTCCCCGCAGCGCCCCCTGGATAGCCTTCACAACACCCGTTGTGAGGTGAACCAATGTGCAGCGATCCCCTTGTGCTTGAAAGGAGGGCTAACAACCTGCCCACATAAAAAAACAACCGTTATGAGAGAGCAAGCTCAGATAGACGGACGGACCTACAACGACGACCCGGCGCGAAAAAGGGCAATGATTTGCGAGTGTGCTCCTGGAATGTAAGAACACCCTGCACCCTAGGAGCCGCTCATAAGCTGGAAAATATCCTCACCCAGTAGAAGGCGGATATTACTGCGTTCTAGGAAATACGCTGGATAGTACAAGGTTGCACATATTTGGATGCGGATTCGTTGTGGGAAAACGGTTAAGGTCGAAGGTCCTCGACTATAAACCAATAAGTGATCGCCTGGCTGTGATCCGCATCCTACCGACGAGGCTGAAGACCTTGTCAATGAGGACTATTATGACCTCTTGGACGGTGCCAACGGAGCCTGTCCGGAGTACGATGTAAAGATCGTGCTCGGAGACTTCAATGACAAATCGGTAAGGGAAACATCTTGGGCGGAGTGATCAGAAAGCACAGCCTCCACGATACGACAATAGATAACGGCTTCCGACTCACAGGCTTTGCGGCAGCACGTAATATGGTCATAACCAGCACTAGGTTCTCTCGCAAAAAAAGACACATAGCAACCTGGCGATCTCCGGACGGTCGAACCGCCAACCAAATCGACCATGTACTCATTGACGCAAGACGACGGTCAAATATCCTGGATGTGCGAACATTCAATAGGGCAAACGTCGACTCTGACCATTTTCTCATAGCAGCAAGATTCAGAGCTCGGCTGTCCAATGTCAGAAAGCTGCAGAAGCCAATAAAGAGGAGTTTTGACATTGGACGCCTGAGCACACCCGAGGTTGCCAGAGCCTACGAAGAGCAACTGAGAGAAAGGCTCACTAGTATACCCACGTCATACACCAACGCCAACGAGATGTGGTTGCATTGCCGCTCGGCCATAAAAAGAGGTAGCCGAAACCACCTTACCACCACCACACCACCTCCGACGAGGAACCCGTGGTATGATGACGAGTGTGAGCAGAAGAAACATGCAACTGACGAGGCATACAAAAAGGCGCTGCAACGAAAAACTAGGGCAGCGTAGGAGGAGTACCGGGCTAGAAGAAGGGAGCAAAAAAAGCTTCAACGCCTGAAGAAAAGGTATCTCGCAATCTCATAGGTCAAGGATATCGAAGAGTCTAGGGACAAGCACAAAATACGGGCCTTCTACAAAAAATCCAAAAGCTTTGCCGCTGGCTTTAGGAAAGGCACCCATGCTCTTCGAAACTGTGAGGGTAACCTGGTCAATGACCCGTAGGGAATAGTGAATGTGTGTAAGCAGCACTTCCAACAGCTGCTTCACGGGCCTGACCTGGAGAGAGTGATAGCGCATCAAGAAATCCCAACTCCAGTTGATGAAGTAGTCCTCCCACCTAGCTTTGAAAAAGTCGGCACAGCCATCAAAAAGCTGAAGAACAATAAAGCCGCAGGCTCAGATGGTCTACCATCAGAGCTCTTCAAGGCCGGTGGCGATGTTTTGGTAAGGAGCATGCACCAGATCATTTGGTAGAATTTGGGAGGACGAAAGCATGCCCGACGACTGGAATATCAGCTCCATATGTCCCTTCCACAAAAAAGGCCTACCTCTTACAACAGCTATAGAGGTATATCCCTGCTCAACGTCGCCTACAAGACCCTGTCCAGCGTAGTGTGTGAACGTCTAAAGCCGGTTTGCACCACATTAATCGGCACGTACCAGTGCGGCTTCCGTCGCGGCAAATCGGCAATAGACCAAATCTTGACACTAAGGTAAATCTTGGAGAAGACCAGCGAGTTTCAAATCGATACGCACCACCCCTTTATCGATTTTAAAGCCGCATACGACAGCATTCATCGCAAGGAGTTATTTGGTGCGATGGCCGAATTCGGGATCCCGGGAAAACTGATCCGGTTGTGTCGCACAACGCTAACAATCACGCGATGCACCGTGCAGTTCGGGTCGAGCACTTCCGAGCCGTTTGAAACCTGCACCGGATTTCGGCAAGGAGATGGTAGGATTGGTACTGGAGAAGGCGGGCAGCTGGAAACACGGAAGGTATTATCTTCTACAAGTCAGTCCAACTGCTGGGATATGCAGACGACATCGACATCGCGCATTCCCAACGTGCCGTAGTGGAAGCATTTACTGCACTTGAAGAAGAGGCGAAGCGAGCTGGTCTTAAGGTCAATGAGGATAAAACGAAGTATATGCTGTCGACCAAAAAACGATCCGTCACACACCACCTAGAACCAAATATTACAATCGACAGCTACAATTCTGAGGTAGTTAGGGAGTTTGTCTACCTCGGGGCAAACGTAAGCTCCACAAACGACATCACGGTGGAGATCCAATGTAGAACCGCCTTTGGCAACCGGTGTTACTTCGATTTGTCAAAACAACTGGCGTCTAAACTCCTGACTCGAAGGACTAAGATCATGCTCTACAAAACCCTTATTTTGCTAAGCTGGACGGTGAGCAAAACTGCGGAGTTGATGCTTGGTGCTTTCGAAAGAAAATATATGGTCCCGTCTGCGAGGAAGGCGAATGGAGGAGAAGACACAACCGCGAATTCTACGGGCTGTACCAGGATGTGGATGTAGTCCGGAAGGCAAAGATCCGTCGACTGCACTTGCACGGCAACATCGAGCGCATGGACAACAATGCTCCAGCTTCGAATCCGAGCCTCGTGGTTTGGGTAGAGAGGAAGACCGAATCACCGGTATAAGGACCAAGTAATCGCGGATGCAAGACAGCTTGGTTTTGATGACTGGAGGCAGCGTGCCTAGGACCGTCAGGAATGGAAAGCAGCTATGGCTTAGGCTCGGACCCTGTATTTCCTTGCAACTTCACCACTACCTATAAACAAGAGATAATGGAGGACAACTACTATTCTCTTTGCCCCTTGATTTTATTTGACAGCGTTTTTTACATGATGCTTCATCACGTGTCTGTGTATACATGTGAACCGGCAATCTTGTAAGCGCGTGTGAAATACATGAGGAAGTTCCACTACACCACTTTTTTTATTCTTTTTTATTCTTGTCTCAACATAGCCATGGACTAGGCTATGTCGCGACTATACTACCAAAATCTTCGATCTCATTTGGCCGAAGCCGAATGTTTTGCCGAAGGTTATATTTTAAGCCGAAGCCGAATGTTTGTTCGAACTCTACTAATAACTTATGACGGCGCAAGGCAATTCATTTCTGCCGGCGGTATTTCCTGCCCTCGTCTCTTAAACTCAAAAACGCCACGAACTTGAACTAGTAACTTGTTTGTGTAATCTGTAGGTTCTTGACGGCGTTGCTGGTGCGAAGTTAATCGTTTATTAAAATGTTGAATTTTAAAGATCGATGTATTCAGTGATGATCACCAAAACACATTGAAAGGAAAATGCTCCGTTGATGCTTTTGTTTCAAAGTATCCACAAAGCAGTAACAGTTGGAGGATGCATTTGGTTCTAGAAAATCACTCATAAATGTTCGATGATGCACATGACGGCTAGAATCATAAATTAAGAAGAACTACCCAGATTTGACTAGACTTACCAATTTATGAACGAATATATGTGTTGGGTATGGGAGCTGTAGTTCATGGTAAGGTAGAGCCTAATACTCACAAGTGAAGGCTTTGGCACAATCGTTGCATATTACTAAAACCAAACAGACGTTAATGGGGAAAGAGATTGCGAGGCTATCGATCTTTACCCTTGAGAAATTGACTGAATTGTGTATTTTTGTAGTAGGCCTTCATCTTTACATACATTGACAGATCTGACCATTACCCGAATTCATTGAATTTAGTTTGCTTGGACCAAGAGAACATGACAACAATGCTGAAAAAGAGAGAATCTGATTGACTATCCTAAGCCACTCCAGATGATCAAAAACATTTTTCAGATACATACGTTTGAGAAGTGTGAAGAGTTTGTTCGATTTGTACACAATACATGATCATTGACTCCATGGCCCATATACACAAGTAAGTTCAAATTTCATTGATACTTAAACCTACACTTGCACATGATCCTTTCCACGCACTTTCATCCCGGATACATCCTCAAAACGATCACGAGTGATCACGCACATTGTCCTTTCATACAATCCGCAGATCATAGCCATAAAAAGTATCTCAGTTGGGTCACGCACACACTCAGTTCCCACACACAATCAACGTTAGTAACACCGCCTTCAACAAGGGATTATTTTGTGTTGGGTACTTCCAGGTAGGTGATACGATGAGAGATCGGCCATCTCGTTATAAATAAAAGGACTGCTGCAAAAACCGCATCCTTAAAAGAAAAAACGCCAAGCGAGTAAGACCCGTACTCCTACGTTTTAAAAATTAAAACTAAAATTCACAATTAAGATTAGCAAGCCCGAGATCAATTTAAAATGGCATTAAGCGGATATCAGTTGGCATACGTAATCTCAACTGTAAGTACTAATAAAAACTTCGTATTATATGTGGTATTAATGAAATAATTTCATTTTATTCTATTTTTAGCAAGAGACTCCATCTGCAGCAGGAGAATCTTCAACCACTGGAACCGCAGCAAGAAGTCGTCAACCACCCAACAACGCCAGGCGTAACCGGACAGCCTTCACCTCTTATCAGGAGGGTGAACTGAAGGCAGCGTTTGCCGAGTGCAGCTCCCTCTACAGCTGCCGCCGCAAGGAGATTGCCCAAAAGCTTGGGCTGTGCGAACGCGTGGTGAAGGTGTGGTTTCAAAACCAGCGACAGAAGATTAAACGGGAGCGGAAGGAACGTGCCTGTGCGAAAAAAGATGCCAACACCACCAATGTGACCACACCTACTCCAGTTCCCACAATGGCCACCGAAGATACTGAGGTCACTGAGATCCCAGTTTTTAAGCCAAAGACGGCTACAAGAGTAATTGATCTCTTGCCCATTAGCAGGAACCCTTCAAAAGGATTCAACCCCCACTTGCTAGTGCGATTCTCTGGAAGTATGCTAGAAACTAGCACCAAGAAGACGACGACGACAATTGAATCGGATATACACAAGGAAATAAGTGAGTTTTTGGTTGTGCATACCAGAGAAGATATCGCCGCCCAGGCTGCAGCAACATCACGCTCAGTCAACGAGGAAGGTCAATGGCACCAGCAGGATCATCTCCTCCACTCACAGTACGAGTTGCCTCTGCAGCATGAAGCTTACTCGCTGCAGCAAAATCAGCACATTGCACCTCTCCAACAACAGCAGGACAAGCCAGCATCTGCATTCCACCCGGCAGTTCAGCACCAAGTATCTCTTTCAGTTCAGAACCAAGAACATTTTCTACAGCACCTGGACTGGAATCAGGAAGTGCACTCAAACTTGCAAACAGAGCTAGAATTCCAGCAGCAAGCGGGAACTGATCAACATCACCAGCAAGAGGTGACAAAACAACACGTGGCTTCGCCAACCTACCTTCTTCAGGATGAAGTCGATGCTTTTAACCAGCAAGCTCTCTACGACCATCAGTGGAATCTGCCAATCGCCCCACCACAAACCGTCCATCAGCCACTCCACGAGGACATTCCGGAATTCCCCCCATTTTCCGTCGAAAACTGTACGCACGAGTTTTCGCATCAACACATTGCTGAGCCGCAACCCAGTTCACTCCAACTGGACACTTCACAAAGCCTGGACCAGGAGATTGAAAAATATCTGGCCAATCCGAGTGTAGATGAAGTGAACATCAACATTAGCGAGCTCTTGGACTACATCGGAATGGATTCGGAACTTGGCCTTGATCTACCCGCCGAAAGTGCAGAGAAACACATTCCGGACACGGCTCTAGCGCCGTCAATTGATTGTGGATACAATTTCTATTTTTAATTTAAATTTTGTAAAAATATTCAAATGTGCCTATATAAAATTATTTCCAAAATAAAAATTAAATCTAATTAAGAACAGAACAGGATCGTGGCCACTAGTTTGACTATCCTAACTCTTGAACTGATATTCCACGTTACATGAAGTCTTGTTGAATCTTGAGCAACTTTATCACGACATGTCAAATGGACAGTTAAATGGACTGTGATTCTTGACAGTTCCCATTGGCATGGAATTTGAACTAACAAACAGATGACAAACAAATTCTAAGGTCAACCTATTGTCCCTCACCAGCATCTAGGCATCACAGTCAAACGACAGCGTAAAAGAGGTAAACAAAATTACTTATTTATTTGATCAATATAAAATTAGAAACTCGGCAATGTACTCAAGGTCTGTGAATTCTTTTCTGACTGTGATAACTCCTCTCTGTAAAAATTTTTAAGAGCAATCTACGCAACTGCACGATATGTCTTCAACCTTCGAAGATTTGATCATATGTCTGGACAACGTCGCATTCGCCTTGGGCGTGACCTAGAGGCACTTCTAAGCTATATGACATGCATACTACTCTTTAAAATCATTCACAGTAAGAACAAAATGTATGTATGTTTTATTTATTATTATTAACGTGATAGTGAGTCCAACCAATGATATATTTTAAGCCTTGTACTATGTACGATAAAAGAGTAGTGTAACCTTAAAGTACAACAACAATATACATAGAAGCAATAAATGAATTGAAAATCAAATACAGTAAATAATGTGGCGAGTGTTGTCAAATTCGATCGTTATGCGAATAGAATTTATACTGTGACAGAGTATACCATATTAAAATCCTAAACCTTAAAAAAAGACAAGAAATGCTGGAATATTTCCAGTTTTTACACACGTTTTGGAGCTGAATTGGAAAAAAAACCCCCATCACGTTGCTAAAACCGTATTCGAAGTGCTGCAAATGAATGTTCCAGTAAAAAAAAATACAAAGCTTTATGTAATAATAACTCGACATCACTTGTTGAGGTACACTGATAAAATCACAAGCACTCAAAGAAAAAATGCAAACTGTTGACTTTGAACTCAATTCATTGCAATTCATTGAACACATGATGTGTGAAAAAAGACTGTAGCATAAGGATCAGCTATTCCAAGTTTCACTTCTTGATTTTACTTTTTGGATAATGTTGGCCTTGTTATCAATGGACCCTTGAACCACATTGGGCGTAATGTCCGAGTGCCTCTAAATGCAAAAAAGAAAGGAACCACAGTCAAGCCGATTGCGAAGACGTAATTATGTGCTTAAAATAAAGTATATACACTTTATTTCGTGAAGGAGTACTTCTCCGTTGATTTTCTTTTGTTTCCTTGCTCCCCCTTCTCGACTTCCTGCGTTGATCTTCCCTTTTATTTTCCCTGGATAGCAGTTAAGCTTATGAAATAAAACACCGTATAATCTTATAAAGTTTATTCCGTACTTACTTTTTGGAGTCCCTCTTAAGATTGACTTAACTCTACTTAAAATATGTACATCGATCGAAGTGATCCATGTGTGGCATGCAAGAGAACTCAGTTGAACCCGCTATCATCATTGTCAATTAGAGAAGTTTTCTGAGAGGTTTTTATAAGGGACAAAAATCGCGCTAAGATGGCTAGTGAAGAAATTACCAAAAAATGTAAACACTTGCTGTCGAGAAATTCGCTCGCAAAACAGCGGAATTTCTCTCCCTTTGCTTGCAATAGAATTCCCCACTCACATGTGCTTTCCATAGCGTGCATACCACGCATTCTCCATCTAACGCATTCAATATCTCCTACGCAGAGACTGCATCTGTCTCTGTTTGGAATAATTACATTTCTTGCGCCTGCTACTCATTGTGGTAGATAATAGAGTATATTTCAGGAAATACAATAGACGTAGAAAAAATGTCACATTGTAGTTGACAGTCAATTCAACATCAGTTCAATTGCGCTATATGAAAGCTGTGAAAACATTTTGCAAAAAACTACAAAATCCACACTTAACAAATGTAGACAATCAATGAAACAAATCGGGCTTGTAGTTTATTCGAATAACTACACGTAATTAATGGAGTGGATTTCTTCATGTAGTCTACTCTACTATCTCTGCTCAGACGTACACCACGTATCTTTCTCTTACCAACACGAATCATTATCGACCATTCTCCTCTTTTTTTACATTTTGATCCCCTCAGTCTTGTTGCTATTGGGAACTTGCTATCCATAAATGGACATTGGTGTCAGTACTTACAACACAAGTAACCTCTTCCTTCCGTTAATTTTTTAGTTTTTTGAAGAACTCCCATGCAGATTTTAGGAATAGGAAAGTGGATCTTTGGTGTGATGTTCGTCGTTTTCTCTTAACTCGATTGCAAATTGAGGTGCTGATGTGAATTTAGAATTGACTCATATACGTGGACGTCTCTACACGATGCAGAGACGTTTTTCCGCAGATGCCATTAACGCAGAGGTGACCAAACATAGCAGCCGAAACGTTCTTCTGATACCAAGGACTCTTTACCATTGTCAGTGCCTTTTTGCCATTAACACCTGGCAAAAGGGTGACCTATGTTTTGTATAAAGTCAACTTGATCCTTCGCCAGTTGCTTCGATTACTCAATGCAGCGGCTATATACAAATTATATACGAAATGTCAGTGTCCCGTACAAGTGTCTTCACCGCACAGCATACAGTCATCTTGGTAGAGTGCCTGTCCGTGGTTAACGGGGTCTCCGGTTCGAATCCCAGTGAAAGCAAAGTTAATATGCTTTTATCTGGTTTTCAAATTTGATCCTGTCACCATTTGCAGCTGGGATTAAATTAACGGCACTATTACTGCAGTATTCAATTAGTTGTAGTTATCTGACTATGGATATCAAAACGGACCAATATAGTCTAAGTGTGCTGCCTAGTAGCCCGCCTTCCTAACTTAACCTAGTAGGATATAGGATAATAGGAATGGCTTGCTTAGATTCTCAGCTGTCATACGTAGTTGTGATTCGTGAATCGATTGCAGAGAAATAATTCCAATTTGGCCGTGGAATGTTGTCAGGCTCCGCCGTTAATTGTAGGATTGTGCGGTTGAGTAAAAATAGTAGAAGTGAAAAAACATCTCCTGTGAGCAGTTTCGATTTTTACTAGCCTTGTTGGCAGGCTACCATTGAACGTTTCGATGGTGAATCACACCAATTGCACTACGCTACAGTTGATGCCTGATGCAAATCATGTTGAGTCAAGTTAGAATCAGTTAGGAGCTACCAAACGGTCGGATATGTAATAAGTTGCCCGTTGACTTATTATATATGACAGTCGACAATGAATATAATCATCCAGCTCTGAAACCCCACGATGATAAATGCGTATTTCCACCGACGGCATGTATTACCCCAAATCGTAAGTACTTCCTGCCATAAGTTGACGGACAAGCAGAACGACAGACCCAACCTCCCTGAACCACAATAAATGACCACCCTTTCCAAAAATTTGCTACCTAAATTCGCATAAGGGTTTTCATACAAAACATGCATAATTAAAATGCAACCGAAACTATAGACTCCAGGAATGGTAAACAATTGCCTTCGAAGGGCAATAAATGAAACTTCAAAAAATTGTATCATGTCCCAAAATTATCAGTAAATCATAAAAGTGTACATGAGCTACGACCTGTGTCTGCGAAATGCATTGGAGTCCCTTCTTGAGTCATCGATAACAAAAAACTAATAGTGTACAATATTCGACAAGTAGTACTAATCACAAAAATTCCATCTGAATGTGGTCCACATAATCATAAAATTCGAACAAAGATTTGACGGCGTTAAGCTTCAATTGTGACAGCAGACGAAAAAAGGATTTATTGTGCACGGTCATAAATGTGCATACATGCGTCATAAAAGTCATGCAGGGTACAATTTTTAGAGAAGCGTTGGAAGTTCTTGGAACGGCCTGTTGAGCAAATAAGCAGCTTGTGGAAGTAGTTCACAAGTGAAGAAATGCAAAAATGTGTTTTTAATAGGTAATAGGGTTTAGGTTTAGATTTAGGGTAGGTAAAATAATAGTGTATAGAGCGCCAAGTTTTTTCTTAGTTTTCTTGGCCAGTAAGTATTAAACAATAAAGTCTGTCCTAAGGACAAAAAAAAACAATAAATAACTTAATAATTTAGACGCCGAAAGGCAAATAGTCAGATTAGAATATTTTAGAGTACCCGCGAAGGGTCAGTAAGATAGAATTAAGAACATGAATTGTTAGATATTAAGATAGATTTTTATGTCATTTTAGTCTAGTAGTACGTTGTCCGGAAAAGAAATAAAAATGAAATAAAAAAAAAAAAAAACAAAAATGTCTTCTCTGTGCTCATAAGTATCATGACGTGAGCCCAAAATCCATTAGTTTAGAAAAGCTCATTCACATAGAAATGCCACGAAATTGAAAATTTAATCAAAAAATAGAATAAAACTTCACCTACCACGATCGTACTCTGTAGGCCTTACACGGTATTTCCGTCGCCAAGTACACAACAAAAAGTGACGGGTGGAGAATGCACTTGTATCTCAAGAATCACTTCGAATATTTCGAGTAAGTTATTTTACATTTGACGAGGCAATCTTTGGTATTGTCAAAATGAAACATTTCAGCAATGTCGACGTTATTAGCTTGTGAAGCGAAGACGTCAGATTGTGGTCGATGACTCACCACCCAAGTTTTTTCTAATTTATGAATGAGTTCAGAATCTCAAATGAAAGTTTCGGAACATGGCAAATGAAGCATCAACAATCAAATCGAAGGATTTGTCATAATCACCACACATTGCTTGAAACTTTGCTTTTGATTAATAACGAGTTTCCAACATTATCTATCCTGCAGTTTCGAAAAGGTTGGTTTTTATGTTTTACGACTGAGACACATTTCACAAGGATTCTCTTGATCACTTGAATAAAACTATTTATTCGAATTCTTATTATAGCCATCGAATTCTAGCCGACATCGGCAATGAGTTTACTTGGAGATGGAATAGAAAATGCTAAGAAGTACAGACATAATTTTGACCATATTGTATTACATACAAATTCCAACAGATTTGGATATAGATTCAGACTGAGAAAGAGCGCTACTACATCCAGCTGAACAAACTAATTGCATCGGACTCTGTAGATCAAGTCCCTCAACCAGAGCAACGCCATCTTATCAGCGAGATAAGGAGGAGGGACGTGAAACTAGAACTCGATTGGTTATTCTATGCCACTTCAGATGATGGAAGACACATTTCACTTCCTATGAAAATGTACCAGTTCGAAGAGTATGATGGATTTACACACAAGAATATCGATTCAATGTCACTTATACATAAATAAGTCAAGTCACACGTCAAGATACAATCTAGAGGAGGATCCTTAAGAAGAATAATAGAATGTAGTCGAAAAAGTCATTCCACGCGGTCTGTTTATAGAAAGAGACGGCGCTATAAAAACGACTTCGAGTGAACATGCCTCGCCTACATTGCCTTTCAAAAAGTCCGCAGATCATAGCCATCATAAATACCTCAATGGGGTGGAAACTCACACACACACACATAAACTTTAAGCGGCGTAACACCGCCTTCAAAAAGAGATGGTTTTGGTCAGGGTACTTGCAGGTAGGTGATATGATGAGAGATCGGTCATCGCGTTATAAATAAAAGGATTGCTGCAAAAATAGCATCTTTGAAAGACAAACCGTCAAGCGTGTAAGAACCCTATTCCTGCGTTTAAAACATAAAAAAAGAACAATTGAAAATGGCATCAAACGGATACCAGTTGGAATACATCATCTCAAAGGTTAGTACTAATAAATACTTCGTATTATATTTAATATTAATAAAATCATATTATTTTATTCCAATTTTCTAGCAAGACACTCCATCATCAGCAAGAGCACCATCACCCACTGGAACGGGACCAAGAAGTCGTCAACACACCAACAACGTCAGGCGTAACAGGACAGCCTTCACTCCTTATCAGGAGACTGAGTTAAAGGCTGCGTTCGCCGAGTGCAGTACCCTCTACAGCGGCCGGCGCAAGGAGATTGCCGCAAATCTTGGATTGGCCGAACGCGTGGTGAAGGTCTGGTTCCAGAACCAGAGGCAGAAAATAAAACGGGAGCGGAAGGAACGTGCCGTTGGAAAAATAGTCGCCACAGCCACCAATGTGACCGTGGCGCAAAGTGCGACAACAGCTGCCAGAGTTCCCCAGTTGGTCCCCGTTGCCAGCGATGTTCCTGATGTCGCCGAGATCCCAGTTATCGAACTAAAAACGGCCACAAGAATTACTGGTATCACAGGCATTCGAAGAGACCCCTCAAAATACTTCAGCCCGCAATTGATAGTGCGTTTCTCTGGAGGTCAACCAGAACCCGGCATCAAGAAGACGACGCCGATTGTAACCGATGGTCCATCTCAGCCTGACAGAGCTACGCTAGAAAAGGAAATTAGCGAATTCTTAGTCGTAAGAAGAGCGGATTCCGATGCACAATCTTTAGAAACGCCACGCCTGAACGAAAATCCTCAGTTGGATTATCCTCAAGAAGACCACGAGAAATTTTGCGGACACCAAGTGAAGGGACAACATCCACAGTACCAGGAGCCTTGTCCTTCACTGAAGGATGCTTTCACACTGCAGCAGGACCACATCGCACCTCCCCAACAACAACAGGACAAGGCGGACTTTGCATTCCATCCAGAAGATCAGCAGCAAGGATATCTTGTACAGCAAATGGAATGGAATCAGCAACAGGGGACGGAAGTGCAATCACACTGGCAAGCAGCTCAACCATATCAGCAGGAGCATTTCTTCCTCCAGGATGATGTCTGCGAACAAGGCCAGGTAACTGTCCAGGAGCAGCGGACTACGTCTCACCAGCAAGAGGTGAGAGTTCAACAGGAGCAGACACCATACCCAACCTTCTTACTCCAGGATGAAGCGGAACTTTTTAACCAGCAAGCACTCCTTGGACATCAGTGGCATCAGCCAATCGCCCCACCACAAGTCCTTGATCAGCCACTCCACGAAGAAACTCCTGAATTCCTCCATTGCTCCGGCGACGGCTTTACGAACGAGTTTCCGCACCAACACTTTGCTGAGCCGCAGTTCAGTTCACTCGATCTGAACACGTCTTTGAGCCTGGAGCAGGAGGAGCTTGAGAAGTATCTGGGTCCGAGTGCGGATGAAGAGAACGTCGACATCAGCGATTTATTGGACTTCATTGGAATGGATCCCGAACTTGGAGTCGATCCCCCCGCGCAAGGTGAAGAGAAAAATAATCCGGATCTGGCTCCGGCAGCGCCTACTGATTTTGGTTTCACATTTTGATTTTTAAGTAGTTTTTTAAGTTTTGTAACACCATTCATGTACATATTATGTATTCTATTATTTTCAAAATAAAAATTAAATCAAATTATTTGCTCATTTTTCTTTTTTTTTTTCTAATTTCGTTTCGAACGTGAGGACTTGTTCGATTTTTCTCTTGTAAGTCCTCAAGTGGATTCTGTCAAGTCTCCTGTTGATCAGTCTTATTTTCTAAACAGTGAATTGAGGCAAATAATATCATTCCGGACGAGTTCAGTTTCAGGGCAAGGTATGATGACGTACCTAAGAGATGGGCAAAAAACTGCGATTTGTGAACAGTGATTGGAAAATCACAATCACAGTCCGTGACGGACTTCCATAAACTGTGAATAGCTAAGGCGTGACTTATATGTTACACCCTTACGGTTTGAACTCACACTGCGAATGACAAACTTTATTTACATAATGTCTGAGTAAGTTAGTCCAAATTGGTACATTAAACCATTCAAATAGTGCAGGTTCCATTTGAGGCATCTCTGAGGCTCTTAAGCAACCAGACTCCGTTGAGCAACCAGCTTCTAATTTTATCAAAAATCTCAGCTATTTTCTCGGTTGTAAGGAATCAGTGTTGCTTTTGTTTCGAAGGAGCCATAGCTTTATTGTTCTATGGGAGCACACAAAGAAAGAAACAAAATTAAATTAACACTCGCACGAGTAATGAGTCTGCTCTGTAATGGACTTTTTGGTGCCGCCTTTTCCCTTTTAATACCTTTAGCCCTTGCAAGCAAACAGGAAAAGGAACAAAAAATAAGGTAAGAGATTTCATATTTTCAAATAGCAAAAAATATTCACGAGTTAACATTTTAGATTGGGTAATGCACCATTTTCTAAGACTCTACTGTAGATATTGGCATTACACTGGTCAACACAGGAAATATTTATTTTTTACTCGCAGATAAAATGATGTGATTCATAATCATTGGATATTACAGGAACATGAAAAGGAACAAAAAAAGATAAGAAATTTCATATTCTCAAATAACAAAAAAATGCTCACTAGTTAACATTTTAGATTAGGTAATGCACCATTTTCCATTTTCTACGACTCTACTGTACATATTGGCATTACACTGGTCAACACAGGAAATATTTATTTTTTACTCGCAGATAAAATGATGTGATTCATAATCATTGGATATTACAGAATGAAGATAAAGTAGCCAGGTCACATTGGGATTGTGTGAGAAAAAGTTTTTTTTGTATCTAAGAATTGAAACTCTATTTTACCAAACAAATACTATTTATTGTAAAATTTAGTTTTTCTTGGAACTATCTATCATTCACATGGTCATTTACAGCTTCTACCACATAATCTTCCATATCGGAGAAATCACACGTCAGCGCATCTCTGCTGAAACCTGGTGCAGATTTCCAATGGCAACAGATTCATGCATCGATTCCCTTTCCAAAAGGAACAAGGAACAATTTTGCCCGATATGCACACATCCAGAATTCGCATGTTCATTCTGTAGTCGATTTACCGTCGGTCGTGAAAATTTTCTAACAATTAACAGGCATGGAGTTGTCAATTAGAAGTGTGAATCCAATCGAATGAGTCCTTTATTGATATTTTTATCCGTACTCACAATGTATCTGACGAAATATAGCATTTTCATCTAGCAAATGTTGTTTTAATGGAGATCTTACATACCTACTTACTTATGTGGTCAGTGACCCATGGAGGGTCCGAGGCAGGCTGTATTCCATCGTTGACAGTCCTTGGCACGTTGCCTCCAGTCATTAAGACCAAGCTCCCTTTGGTCCACGACGACTGGATCTGTAGTCAGATTGTGGAAATAGTTATCAAGTGAAGAAATGCAAGAACACTAAAAGCCCAATAATTCGGAAAAGATTTTCAGATTTCAGTCGAAAAAAATTATCAAAATGCCAGTTGGGGGAGTCTCGGCAATACAAATTTAGAATTCGAGAAATTCGAAAATCGCAAAACAAAAACATTGCGGGTTCCCCAATTTAATTATAATTTATTAATATTAATATAATATGGGTGGCGCTACAGTCCGAGGCGGACCTGGGCCTAGCTTCTCAGCAATTACTCGTGTTGTTCTTGCAAGAGTGGAAGGGACCTACAGTTTAATGCCGACTCCGAACGGCAAATTTGAGAAGCTTTTATTTCTAGACAGGAATACTCTTTGAGCATTGTCAGTGACTCGAAAGAGGTGGAGCCGTGAAATATGAAAGGTGGTAAATTCGGGTATCGAACCTAGCACCCTCTGCGTAGGAGTCGACGCACTTACCCACTACGCCACGGCGACCCACAATTATAATTTATTACTTACAATATTTTGTGTTAATAAAATAATTTTTCGATTTAAGTTCTTGTATTTGTCATCAATTGCAATTGTCATTTCTCCGAGACTGCGAAAGGTCTGACTTAAGACTGCGAAAGGTCTGACTTCAGACTGCGAAAGGTCTGTCGCAGCTGTTTAGAACAATCTAGGCTAGGAAGATCGAGGTATTCAGTGATTACCGAAACACAATGAAAGTAATATGACGACCAAAAAGCGACAGTTGGAGCATGCTTTTGTTTCTTAACAATCACTCTTAGATGGTCGACGACGAATTTGAATGGTAGAATTTCAAAATTACGTAGAACTGCAGAATGAAAGCCGTAGTGCATGCTAAGGCAAAGACTAATGCTCGTAGTGAAGAGTTTGGCACAACCATTGCATATAAGTCAGAGATGTTAATAGGACCAGTCGGACCATTAAAATGAGAAGAGTGTGATCGATTTGCACATAATACAAGATCATCGACACAATGACACATATAAACGAGTAAATTAAAGTTTCGTGGATATTTCCAAGCCAACACATGTACATGATCTGATGTGTGCATCCTTCCATTTAAGGAAGATCTTTTTCACGAGCGGGAGTCCGGAGAAAGAGATGGCGCTATGCCCCTTCCTACAATCCGCAGATCACAGCCATAAAACGTATCTCAGTTGGGTGGAAACTGAGTCACACATATTATACTTGAGTAACACGCCTTCACAAGGGATTATTTTGTGAAAGGTACATTTAGGTAGGTGATACCATGAGATAGGCCATCTCGTAATAAATACAAGGAGTGCTGGAAAAACAGAATCTGTAGAAGACAAACCGCCAAGCGAGTAAGACCCATACTCCTACGCTCAATAAATTAAGAAAAAATTCACAATCGAGATCACCAATCCCGAGAACAGTTAAAAATGGCATCAAGCGGGTATCAGTTGGAATACGTAATCTCAACGGTAGATAATACTACATATTTCGTATTATATTTGGTATTAATGAAATAATTTCATGTTATTCTATTTTTTAGCAAGACACTCTATCATCAGCAAGCGAACCTTCATCCACTGGAACCGCACCAAGAAGTCGTCAACCAGCCAACAACGTCAGGCGTTACAGGACAGCCTTCACTCCTTATCAAGAGACTGAGTTAAAGGCTGCGTTCGCCGAGTGCAGCTCCCTGTACAGCGGCCGGCGCAAGGAGATTTCCGCAAATCTTGGATTGTGCGAACGCGTGGTGAAGGTCTGATTCCAGAACCAGAGGCAGAAAATAAAACGGGAGCGGAAGGAACGTGCTGTTGGAAAAATTGTTACCGTAGCGAAAAGTGCGACAACAGCTGCCAGAGTGCCCCAGTTGGTCCCCGTTGCCAGCGATGTTCCGGATGTCGCTGAGATCCCAGTTATCGAAGTAAAAACGGCCACAAGAGTTACTGGTATCACAGGCATTAGAAGAGACCCCTCAAAAGACTTCTGCCCGCAATTGATAGTGCGTTTCTCTGGAAGTCAACCAGCACCCGGCATCAAGAAGACGACGCCGATTGTAACCGATGGTCCATCTCAGCCTGACAGAGCCACGCTAGAAAAGGAGATTAGCGAATTCTTAGTCGTAAATTCCAGAGCGGATTCCGATGCACAATTTTTAGCAACACCGGGCTTAAACGAAGAACCTCAGTCGGATCATCCTCAACAAGACCACGAGGAATTTTGCGGACACCAAGTGAAGGGACAACATCCACCGTACCAGGAGGCTTATCCTCCGCAGTACATCGCGGCTCCCCAACAACTACAGGACAGGTCAACGAATGCATTCCAGCCGGCAGTTCAACAACGGGGGCATTCTTTACAGCAAATGGACTGGAATAAACAAATTTGGGGAAGCGGACAGGAGCAACAAATACAGTCCGACTGTCAAGCAGCTCCTTTCATCCACCAATATGATGTCTGCGAACATGGCCAGGTAGCTTTCCAGGAGCAGAGGACTACGGATCAGCATCACCAACAAGAGGTGACTCATCAACAAATGCATTCGCGAATCTACTTGCTCGAGGATGAAGTGGAAGCTTTCAACCAGCAAGTCCTCTATGACCATCAGTTGAATCTGCCAATCGCCCCACCACAAGTTGTTCATCAGCCACTCCAAGAGGCCATTCCCGAATTCACCGATTTCTCCGTCGAAAAGGTTAATAACCAGTTTTCGTATCAACTCTTTGCTGAGGAGCAGTCCGGTTCACTCCAACTGGACACGTTTCTCAGCCTGGAGCAGGAGCTTGACAAGTGTCTGGGTCCGAGTGTGGATGAAGAGAACGTCGACATAAGTGAGCTGTTAGACTTCATTGGATTGGAACCGGAACTAGGACTTGATCCCCCAACCCATGGTGAAGAGAAAAACATTCCGGACCTGTCTCTGCCACCGCCAACTGATTTCGGATTCCATTTTGATTTTTAATTTAACTTTTGCATAAAATATTCATGTAAATATATATTCCATTGTCTCTAAAATAAAAATTAAACCAAATATTCGCTCATTTATTTCTCTTTTCAAATTTCGCTTAATTCTGTTTCGATCGTGAGGAGTTGTTGGATTTTTCTCTTGCAAGTCAGTCGAGTGGATTCTGTCAAATATATTGTTGATCAGTCTTCTTCCTTGAATAAGCAACGTGTATTTTCTGAAAAGATGAGTTTGGAAACTGTGAATTGGGGAAAATAATATCCTTCCGGCTTTCCGTTCAGTTTCAGGGCAAAGTATGATGACATGCCCTAGAGATGTGCAAATAACTATGTGAATAGTGTTTGAAAAATCACAATCACAGTCCGTGACAGACTCTTATAAACGGTGAATAGCTAAGACGTGATTTATGTGTTGCACTTTTACATTTTGAACTCTCACTTAAGTTAGTCGAAATTGGCACATTTCCCGCTGTTTCTCAAGCCATTCATTTTCCATCTGATGAATCTCTGAGGTTCTTAAGGCCTATTTTTTCAACTCCAGATCCGTTTTTATGTAAACTCAAATATATTGTTTGTTGACAATCGTACTGGAACGATAAGATTCGGGCTGTAAGATCCAACAACCCGAGCAGTTTCCCTAAAATAAACAAATTCTTTAGAAGTAACAAACAAAGCGATCTTCCGTGTCTCAAGCTTCCCAGAACCGCGGACATCGAACAAATACTGATAACTGCAGTTATTGATCCAGATAACGCCGTACTCGACGATAACTTCATTATGGTCGAAGACCCGCAAGAAAAAGTGGAGGTACTTGGCGCAGTCCTTAAGGAAGTGTATAAGATGAATGAGAGTGTTCGCCCGAACCACGACTACAGCGTACTGCCTAACAATATTCTTCTTCGTGAAGATCTGCAACAATGACGATCTGAGAACACTGGCTTTATCGTGTTCAATTATGATAACATGACAGATAATGTCATCGCCGTCGAAGGGGATCATCCCCCGTTCATATCGAAGACAAAACTCTAAGCGGACTTGATCTTCCCCCTAAGAGAAACACATGACGAACCTGTCTCTGGAACCGCCAATTGATTTTTAATTTAAATTTTGTAAAAATATTCAATTGTACCTATATTTAATTATTTCCAAAATAAAAGTTCAAGTTAAATCCAATTATTTGCTCATTCTTTTCTTCAAATGCTATCTCGCGCCGTTGGAGGGGAAGGAATTCTGGTCACTTCTTTGTTCCTCTTGCTACTGAAGAAATCGTGTTTCAGAAAATCCTAGTTGCGGTCAAAGGAATTTAGCGGGTGTTTTGATTACTTGGGCTTGGTTCCAAATATACAACTCCTTGGCTGACCGAGAACAGAACAGGATCGAGGCGACTGATATTTTAAGTTACATGAATATTGATCAACTTGATCTGGACATGGTAAGTGAGTCAAATGGACTGTGATTTTTGACAGCTCCCATTGGCATGAAATTTCATCTAACAAACAGATTGTATTGTCGATCTGAATAATCCAGCAATAGGCATAGTGTACTTCGGCTCCCAAGTAACCAGTACGAACAACATCAGTACCGAAGTTAAGCGCAGAATAACTCTTTCCAATCGCTGTTTCTTTGGACTCAAGAGGCAATTGAGTAGTAAAGCCCTCTCTCGGATGACCAACCTAGCAATACATATCATCTTGACCATCCCTTTCCTGCGCTATGGCGCGGAGTCATGGACAAACTCAAGACACGTGACAATGTAAAATGGATTGGCCATGTTGAGCTCATGGAAAACATAACTCCAACCCGAAGAGCCTTCGACTCCGATTCAATGGGGCGACGATATGCAGGACGCCTACGGAACTGATAATGCAGTAAAAACACGATTTTCAGAACTTATAGAAATTAAAGCCGTTGCAATAACCGATGTTGGTGCACTTACAAGGTCAAATTTTTTAAACAAGAAATGATGGACAGAATTGCTGTTTCTATAGAGATAAATTTGCTGTTCAAAAAACTGTTCTTAGGGAACACATTTTTTTCAAAATCAGAGGAAAGTGGTTAGTTTTATATTCGAACCATTTCAAAACACTGTTGAACACTGAATTAAATCGTTATGAATTCATGTTGAATACTGAATAAATTAAATTGGTTTATGGAATTAAAATAAATAATTTGGTCTACATTATCATAGAACTACATTATCACAGTGAACTAAAGTAAACTTACTGTAACTAAACTAAAACCAGATGGTTTACTTAATTTTAAAGATCAACCTGTAAATGGAACTCTTTTCAAAGCATCCATTGTAAGCAGTTGAATCCAATATTCTATCCACATTCCTATAGAAGACCCCGTTTGTTCTCCTCATATTTATATGAATGTTGTGTGTATTATCCAAGACCCGAGTCGCTCCTGTAAAAACACAAATGCTACCACGTCTCGATCTTTGTGCTGCCTTGATACTTGCTTCATTTTTAGCGTACACCGGAAAAGCTTAAAATTGGTAAGGAGTAAAACAATATGTGTGACGGTTTCAACAATCACGCTGTCCCGGATCGCTGCGCTTCCGACAAGATTGGTCGCGGTAGAACAACGGCTGGTGGAAGCAGATAGTTGGAGATGTATTCCGAGCGAATTGAACCCTACCGACTTCCCTCTGAGAGGGATAAAGCATTCGGTCTTAAGTACAAACACCATGCCCCTTTGCTACATGATTCGTGGGAATTTCGAGGTCTATTCCAAAGTGTTTATTCATAGAACTAAACTCTGTTGCGGTCGAAAATGTAACTTGTGCTTAAAATCTTTGTATAATGTGTAAAAGTTAGCTAACATGGACTTTCCATACAAAAAGTGTAAAATCAAAGGTATGTGCGTCTCTTAGAAGTTTGACAATTAGCAAATATTTATTGGGAGTATCAATGTAATATTAAATACTTGGCAAAGCACTCAAGGTCCCTATCTCAATGCACGGCTATGAACTGTTTTTTGATAACTCCTCTCTGTAAAACACGCAAAAGAACGTATTTGACCTTCGCAAATTTGATCTTGGCAGGGAACAACGACGCATTCTCCTCGGACGTGAACTAGCATTTTTAAAATACATAACATGCATCCTATTCTTTAAAATCATTCACATTTAAAACAAAATGTATGTATGTTTTATTTTTTATTATTAACGTGATAGTGAGTTTGTTCAATGATATATTTCAAGCCCTGTACTTGTAAGAATAGAGTAACCTTACGTACAATGACAATATAAAAGCAATAATGAAATGAAAATGAGGTACAGTAAAGAAATGTGGCGAATTTAGTGTTACCAAGAGCATCGATTCAGATCGTTGCATGAATCGAGTTTGTATACCATATTAAAATCACTAAAAAAAAACACGAATATATTGAAATTATTTTCTATACACGTTTTGGAGCCGAATTGAAAATTAAAACCAAACAAAATTTCAAAATGTCAATACAAACTTTCAAGTGAATTTTCCAGTAAAAAAATACAAGGCTTTATGTGACAATAACTCAATACTACTTGCTGAGGAACACTGACAAAATCGCACGCACTCAAAGAAGAAAGAAGAAAATGTTGACCTTGGACTCAATTCATTGCTACACATGATGTGCGACAAAAAACTGCAGCATATTATTGCAGATTAAAGATCCGCTATACCAAGTTTCACTTCTTGATTTTACTTTTTGGAGAATTTTGGTGAATTTTGTCCAAGACTCAAACTGGAACCTTACATGATTTGGGGTAAGGGTATCCAGATGGGAGTCTGCCCAAGTCATTGTACACAAATGACTTAAGATTTCAAAGATAATTTGAACTGAGGATAATTTGAACTGAAATTTTGTCTAAACTTTTCCCCGTGAAGAAGTTCTTATCCGTTGATTTTCTGTTCTGTTTTGTGTGTGAGAAGGGGGAGCAGGGCCCTTCTCAACTTCTTTCCCTTTGCTTGCAATAGAATTCCCCACTCATATGTTTTTTCCAGAGCGTGCATATCACGCATTCTCCATCGAACTGAAATAGCTCTCTCTCACACGACCGCCTTTCTGACCAACGGCTGCTTGTTCCCCTTGATCTTGTGAGAAGTGAGAATTTGTGTCAGTACTTACAACACAAGTAAGGTTGGGGTGGGGTTGGGACTTAGGTGCTGAGGTGAATTACGAATTGACGCAAATACACTGATGACTCCACACGAACCAGAGACGTTTTTCTGCAGATGTCATCAACGCAAAAATGACCAAACATCGCACCCAGAACGTTTCTTTTGAAAATAATAAGAACTTCCTTATCATTGCCCGTGCCTCTTCATCATCGACTGGATCACCAATGTGTTGTATAAAGTTAACTTGATCCTTCGCCAGTAGCTTCTGTTACTCTATTGCAGCGGCTAGCTAAATAATGTATGCAAAGTCAGTTTCTTGTGAAATGGTCTACACCGTACAGCATAAAGTCTTCGTTAGGACCCGGATCCTAAGTAGGCCATAGACGCTAATATGAATAGCCTCAGCAGTCATACGTAGTTGTGATTCGTGAATCGATTGCAGAGAAAAAGTTCTTAATAGGCGGTGGAATGTTGTCAGGCTCTGTCGTTATTTTTGGCATTGTGGGGGTGATTAAAAATAATACAAATGAGAAAAACATCTCCTTTGATCAGTTTCGATTTCTTTGAGTTTCGATATAATTGAAAGTTTCGGTGGTAAAGCACCCCAATTGCACTACGCTACAGTTGATGCATGATGCAAATCATGTTGAGGTCTAGTTGTTGTCTATGTTAGGACCAAACGGTCGGGTAACAATGATCGACAATGAATATCGTCATGCAGCTCTGAAACCCCACGATGATAAATGCGTATTTTCACCGACGGCCTGTATAGAAAGACATACCCAACCTCCCTGAACCGCAATAAGTGATCACCCCTTCCAAGAATTTGATACCTAAATTTGCATAAGGGTATTCATACAAAACCCAATAGAAACTACAGATTCCAAGAATGGTAAAAAATTGACTTCGAACGGCAATAAAAGAAACTTCAAAAAAATGTAACATGTCCCAAAATTATTAGTAAGTCATAAAAGTACACATGAGCCAGGCCCTGCAGCTGCAAAATTCGTTGGACAGCACTCAAGCACTCGGTCATCGCTAATAAAACGAAATTTCATGAATTTCAAAAACTAATATTGTACAATATTCGACAAGTCCTGCTAATCCCAAAAATTCCATCTTCCTGCGGTCCACATCGTTATAAAACTTAGACAAAAATTTACGGCGTTAAATTTCAATTTTGACAAAAGACGAAGAAAGGATTCATTGTGCATGTTCATAAATGCGCGTCATAAAAATGACATTCAGATCACGTGAAGGGTACGTAGATGTGACGGCCTGTTGAGCAAATAAGCAGGTTGTAAAAATACAAAAATGTCTTCTGTAAATAAGTATAATGATGAACCAATTCATATCTCATTGCTTGATGAAAAAATCCAATGCAGCTTGAAGATTTAATCAAAAAATAATAAAAATGTGCCTACCACGAACGTACTCTGTAGGCCTTTCATGGTCTTTCTGGTTGCTTTCCCGTTAGTCGATTCGTCGCCAAATACACACCAAACAGTGACGGGTGGAGAAATGCACTTGTATCTCCAGAATCACATCGAATAATTCGAATTAGTTTTCTTACATTTGACGAGCTTTGGCGAACTTTGGTATTCAAAACGAAACATTTCAGCAATGTTGACACGTTATTCGCTTGTGAAACGAAGATATCAGATTCTGGTCGATAACTCACCACTTCAGTTATTTTCAAATTTATGAATAAGTACATAAACTCCAAGGAAAGGTTAAAATGGTAAAAAGCACTGACAAGTACAGCTAATTGTGTTCATGTTGTATTACATGCAATTTCAAACTTAATTGGATATAGAATCAGACTTAGAGCGCTGCTACTTCCAGTTGTACAAACAAATTGCATCGAACTCTGTAGACTAATTCCCTTAATCAGAGCAACGCCATCGTGTCTGCGAGATAGGAAGGAGGGAGATGATATAATCCTGCATGGACATAGCCGGAATATATCCATCCACTATGCTCGATTGCATGAATACCAATCCCGAGAAAGAGAGACCCCGATTGGTTTTCCCATGCAACTCCAGATGATGGAGGACACATTTCAGTTTCTTTGATTTGCATACAATACATGATCATCGAGTCCATGTCACATACACACAAGTCAAGGTTATAAACAAAAATACAAACTTCTGTTTTCAGGAGGATCCTTATGTTGAACAATAGATGTACTTGAAAACATCATCACACGCAGTCAGCTCATAGAAAGAGACGGCGCTATGTAGGCGATCTCGAGTGTTCATGCATCCCGCATATTATCCCTTCACGCCGTCCGCAGATCACAGCCATCATAAATACCTAAATGGGTGGTAACTGACTCACACACACATATACACGTTAAGCGGCGTCACACCGCCTTCAACAAAGGATGGCTTTGGTTAGGGTACTTACAGGTAGGTGATACGATAAGAGATCGGTCATCTCGTTATAAATAAAAGGATTGCTATACAAACAGCATCTTTAATAGACAAACCGTCAATCGAGCAAGACCCGAGCTCCTAATTTTTAAAACCGTTTAAACAAAAATTCACAACGGAATTGTAACCAAAATCTATTCAAAATGGCATCTACCAGATTCCAGTTGGCATATATAAACTCAGCGGTAAGTAATAAAACATATTTCTAATTACGTATATTTGATTTTAATAAATTTCATTTTCTTTTTGTTTTTCAGCAACAGACTGAGGAGGTACCAAGAATTAATAGATCGGAGGCAAGAGTCGAACCCACAACTCGTCAACCGTCCAACAATGGAAGACGTAACCGGACAGCCTTTACCCCTTATCAAGAGGGTGAGCTGAAGGCAGCGTTTGCCGAATGCAGCTCCCTCTACAGCTGCCGGCGCAAGGGGATTGCCGAAAAGCTTGGGCTATGCGAACGCGTGGTAAAGGTCTGGTTCCAGAACCAGAGGCAAAAGATAAAACGGCAGCGAAAGGAACGTACCGTTAGGAAAATAGTGGCCACAGCCACCAATGCGACCACAGCTGCCCGAGTTACCCAGTTGCCCCCAGATGCTAACGATCTTACGGAAGTCGCTGAGATGTCAGTACAACTGCCAGCAACGTCACTCTTGAATGAACAACATCAGTCGGATCATCCTCAACAAGACAATCAAGCATTGTACGGACACCATCATCCACAGTACCAGGAGCCTTATTCTCTGCAGCAGGCTGCTTACCCACTGCAGCATGACCACATGGCACCTCCTCAACAACAGGAAAAGCCAACCAATGGATTCCAGCCAAAATTTCAGCAGCAAGGACAATTTGTACAGCAAATGGACTGGAATCAACAGCTTTGGGGAAGCGGACAGAAACAGGAAGTGCCGTCACACTGGGAAGCACCTCAACCATACCAGCAGGAGCCTTTCATATATGAATATGATGTCTGCGAACAAGGCCAGGTAGTTTTCCAGGAGCAGCGGACTACGGACCAACATCCACAGAAAGAGGGGAGAGTTCAACTGGGGCAGACATCTTGTCCAACATACTTACTCCAGCACGAAGTGGAAGCATTTAACGAGCAAGCCCTCTTTGACTATCAGTGGCATCTGCCAATCGCCCCACCACAAGTCGTTCATCAGCCACTGTACGAAGACATGGCCGAATTCCCCCGTTTCTCCGGCGAAAACTTTACCAACCAGTTTTCGCATCAACATTTTGCTGAGCCGCAGTCCAGTTCACTAGAACTGAACACTTCACTAAGCCTGGAGCAGGAGGAGCTTAACAAGTATCTGGGCCCGAGTGTGGATGAAGAAAGCGTCAACATCAGCGAGCTCTTGGACTACATTGGACTGGAACCGGAACTTGGACTTGATCCCCCCGCCCAAGGTGAATTGAAACACTTTTCGGACCCGGCTCTGGCACCGCCAATTGATTTTTTATTCAATTTCTGATTTTTAAGTCTTGTAAAAAAAATGTATGTATTCCATTATTTCCAAAATAAAAATTAAAACAAATTATTTCCCCAATTTATTATTTTTCTTTTTTTCGAATTTCGCTTCGATCGTGAGGAGTTGTTCGTTTTTTCTCTGCAAGTCAGTCAAGTGGATTCTGTCATATCTCCCGTTGATCTGTTTTCTTCATTGCATAAGCAATGTTTATTTTTTGGAAAGACGAGTTCGGAAACTTAGTATTGGGGAAAAAATATCAGTCCGGATGAGTTCAGTTTGAGGGCAACGTATGATGAAATGCCTTAGAGATGTGCAAAGAACTGTGATTTGTAAATAGTGGTTGAAAAATCACAATCACAGTCCGTGACGGACTTTAATGAACGGTGTATAGCTAAGACGTGATTTATGTATGTGTCACACCTTTCCATTTTGTACTCTCACTGAGAATGAGATGTTCTTTCTTCGCAACCAACTTCATTTAATTTCTAGATTTCTGAGTAAGTTATTCGAAATTTGCACACTTACCGACTGTAAGATCCAACAACCCGAGCATGTTCCCTAAAATAAACAAATTCTTTAGAAGTAACAAACAAACACCCGTATTGCGAGTGTCAAGAAATAAACGATAAACAATGCTTATCAACGAAATTGACTCGTTGGTTTAGCGGTTGTCAACTATCAATGAACGATTGATAGTTACCAAGTGTGCATTGTGAATGGAGCCAAATTGGTATTGTGAGTGTCAATTGAGATAAATTTTTTTGATAAATGTCTATTTTTTAGTCCATTGCATTTTTGTGGACTACGAAAGCAGAGCATGCGAAAAAAAATGCAAATTCTAGACTTATAAAGTACTTATAACAATACAATGGTATATATTTTTAGGTAAAAAATCGTGAGCAACAAGAGGCAATTGGAGCGATAGGTTCAGTTAATGAACGAGAACCAACAGATTGCAAAAGGAATTTGCAACATAAGTGGGGACAGTTTTCAATTGCGCTGAACAGCCTAGGACCTCCAACACGTGATTAGCAGAAATGGCAAAGGGTATGCAATTTACGGAATATGTACATACATTTTTTTCCTGACACTATTAGCAATTATCTTGAGGTGTGGACTGGTATGGAGGTGGCCGGAATTGCTTGCATCAATTCAGCGATCTAGGAAGCTGTTATTCAACTAATGGAACTGAACACTTTTATAGATCCCCCTGGACCAGAATATGGCTGTGATGATGTCGATCACAATGTCAGCTTGGACGATAAGAACAACAACGTCTCAGGGGAAGCAGAAGAGGAGCAACCAAAAAAAAAAGAAAATACCAGTATCATAGTATTATTTAAAAGAACGAAGAAATCTTTTGGAAGAACAAACTGCTGCACAGAAAGATTTTTATGCAGACGAGCATCATGGGTAGTATGGAGAAAACAATGAGAAACATAGAACACTACAGTAGGAAAAGTTCGCAACTCATTGAAATAAAAAAAGAAAAGTTAAAGGCATACAAAGAAAACCAACAAAACAAAAGACTGGGTAGAAAAGCCAAACTTGAACTGAAAATACAGATGCTGGAGCTTCAAAGGCAAACTCAACGCATGTGAATTATGTGAACTTAATTTTAGTTTCTTTTGTACCTGAAATGAAATGAAGTGATTTTTTTTTAAATTATTCATTAATATAATTTATTTTATTAATACACCTAAATGCAATAACTGAATGAAATGAAAGTTAAGCTATTTTTTATATTATTTTATATATACATTTATTAGACTTAAGTTATTTATTATTACTTAAATACATAAATGCGATAAATGAAAGAAAGAGAAATTTATTTTCGTTACAGAGTCGTAAGGATTATATGTATAAGTTCCACTCCAAGTGCGTTTATGTCGTTCTCGTCATCAGCCTCATCCGTGTCGGCAATCTCATCCTCTTCCTCAATATTTTCTTCAAGCTTAGGG
This sequence comes from Eristalis intricaria, assembly GCA_964034865.1. Taxonomy (NCBI): domain Eukaryota; kingdom Metazoa; phylum Arthropoda; class Insecta; order Diptera; family Syrphidae; genus Eristalis; species Eristalis intricaria. The sequence continues at coordinate 127,283,157 of OZ035873.1, forward strand.
ATATTATAGGCAATGCTTATATTATGCAGAGCAGCACAAACATTAGCAATTTGAGTGGCCTTTTTTGGGTCTGTAGTCTAACTCCCGTGCTCTTAGTAGGCACCTCAACCTGTTTTTAGAACGCCTATTGCCCGTTCAACTATATGCCTGGCTTCAGCATGTTTTTTGTTAAATATACTTTGAAGTGAACCAGGTCAGGATCACGGAAAGGTGTTATTAAGTACGGCTTCAAAGCGTAGCCACCATCACCTAGAATATAGTATGAGTAAATAAGTAGTAAGCATTAAAGTAATAACATTATTTTGTACCTAATAACCAGGTACGTCTTTCCCCACTTTGGTACTCTCGCTCCAGCTTTAATTTTAAGGACGACATGTTAAAAACATTAGCATCATGCGTCGAACCGGGATATTTTGCATTGCAGAATCGTATTTTCATCGCATCATCACAAACCTGAAAACGATAGTTAATATTAAATAACTCAAGATTTGGTTTTTAGATATATCTTACTATCATAGCATTTATACTGAAAAATCCCTTTCTGTTGTAGTACGCTTGTTGCAGTTATTTGACTGGGGAGACAATTTTTATATGTATCCCATCCACACAGCCTATTACACCCGGTATTCCACTCCTTTCGTAAAAATATGCTTTTGCTCGTAGTATCTCAACATTGGAGTAGTTAAGCTTATCCACTTAGGGCAAATATGTTTATGGAGTACTTTAAAGGGTCTTACAGAACCAGAGACGCAGTTGACTGCGCAAAGCCAATGGAATGTTCATTCCCAAGGCTGAACTGGTACGATCCATGTGCACATAATCGCAATGGAGTTGCTAGTTAGATATCTTTTGGGAATGATGTAGATTTAGTTAGCCAGTTTTAATTTCCCTTCCAATTCAGTCAACCGATAAGAAAATGCTGACGTCGATAAACGGACGTTTTTACAAAACTGAAAAGGAACAGCTATAAAATCATTTCTTTTATTAAGGAATTATCATTTTAATTCATTTTTATTGTAGAATTCATAACAACTTATATGCTAGACAAAAATGCTTAAAACTAGTTGTACGTACATTGTTACTACTTCTAACTTACTGGCCCTAGGCGGGCACTCTACGCTAAACTTAACATTATTCTATGTCTTTCGACCTAATCTTACGGAGTGAAATATAAATGAGAATTTAAAAATAACAACTTACTATTAAGAAAAAATTTGAAAACTTAATGACTGAATGGTTTATATTAAAACTTACAAGCTAACTTACAATCTACCTTAAAATAAAACTTACAAACTAACTTAAGCTAACCTACGTATATATGCATATACACCTGTCTATACCCCAATACACATGTGTATACGCATATATTCTTAATATACACAATGTATACATGTATCGTCATGTATACACATATACATTCTTGCTACTTTTTTTTTTTTTGTCACATATATACAACTTAAAAAACTACCTTAAAACTACCCTAAGATATATAAGTCGGCCATAGGTTGCGGCTGATAGATTTCCATCTAATCCGCTGCAAGACAGAGACCGACTGCGCCCCTTAAGGGGGAACGCACTACCCTTTCTACCCCGGGTCTAAAGGGTTCGACGCTGGAGTTCCTCGCTCCCCAGCCACCAGAAATTTTGGTGCTGCCTAGCAACATCCCGAATGTCTCGGCTGGATACCGCCGTACTGAACCGGAGGAGACCCTCCTCAGCTCGTTGTGCGACAGAACGGTCGTGGTTGAGTCGCCCATCCACAATTGATCTGGCGATGTGGTAGATGAGCGGTACCGCATTTATATCTTGTAACAGGCCGTGCTTATCTAAATGGAGAAAAGCTTCTGGGGGAACGAAGCCACTGTGGCGTACCTTTTCGTGGTATTCTGAATTGGGGTAGTAAGCCCCTGAGATCAAGTTATTGGCTCATCGCTCTAGCAGTATGACCTCGAATCAACTTCAACAGGAAATTGTCCACTCTTATCAGGTTTGCCCTGTTGTATAAGACCTCATTGGAATAGAATTTTATGTACTGGGACTCTGGAGTTCAATAAAGGCGAAGGCAAGCCCTAAGACAAGCCCTCTCAAACAACCGAATCTTTTCCATCAAGCTTGCACTCACGTTGAACCACACGGGACAGCCATATGTGAGCATTGGCCGGATGAGGGCCATGTAGCAGATAGCCTTTACCCTCGCATCGAGTTGGCTGTTGTAAAACAGTCTCTTTGTAAGGGCAAAAGCTCCTCGGGATGGTTTCCGACTTCCGGAAGTTGATACTCAACTTCCAGTCATCGCAACTTCTCATGAATGAATCGAAGTCACCCTGCGTGAGGGTAGTGATTTCCTCGATCTTTTTGCCTGATCTGTACACGATTAAGTCATCGGCATACGCAATTGCATGAGGAAGAGAACTTAACAGATCGCTCAAGTAAATGTTGAACAGGATCGGCGAATTAACGGCACCCTGTTGGAGACCATTTTTTACCTCAAATATACCTGTGGAGGTCACGTTGCCATTCTTGACTACGAACCGTCTACCGGTAAGCATGTTACACAGTAGGTACAGCAGTGGTTTGCTAGTGCCTAGCCGATTGAGCTTGTAGAAAAGACCTTCTAACCATACGGTGTCAAAGGCTTTCTCCAGATCAATCAAGCAGGCACCCGTACATTGTTTCTGGCTCTTGTTCCATTGGATATCCGACACCAGTTTCGACGCGGCATGAATAGTGTCATGCCCCGCTTTGAAACCGAATTGGTTATCCGGAATTATATTTTTGTCCTTAGTCCAGTTGATCAGAGTTGTATTGATCACCTTCTCGAATACCTTGCTGATGTTCGGAAGGAGACTAATTGACCGGAGGTTGCAAGGATTCGAAGAATCTTTTCCTCTCTTGGATATGGGTTGCACAATCGCAGTTTTCCAATGCTCCGGATAATGTGCATTATTCAGAGCATTGTTAAACAGGATTGTGTACATATTAACCACTTCCAGGGGGAGGTGTCTTAGCACAATGTTGGAGATCCCGTCGATTCCAACAGACTTTTTCTTCTTTAATGATTCGAAGACCGCTTGGAGTTCTGTCTTCGATATGAACGGGGGATGCACCCCTTCGTCGGCGATGGCATTATCTGCCATGTTATCATCATTGAACACGACAAAGCCAGTGTTCTCAGATCGCCATTGTTGCATGTCTTCTCGAAGTTGAGAGTTGCTAGCCAGTACGCGGTTATCCAAGTCGTGGTTCGGGCGAACGTTCTCATTCACCCAAGACCGCGCCTAGTACCTCCATTTTTTCTTGCGGATCTTCGACCACAAAGAAGTTATCATCCAGTACGGCATTATCTGGAGTGATACCTGCTGTAGTCAGTATACGTTCGTTGTCCGTCGTTCTGGGAAGCTTAAGACACGGAATATCGCTATTTTTGCTACGGAAGAATTTGTTTATTTGCGGGAACATGCTCGGGTTGTTAGATCTAACAGCCCGAATCTTATCATTCCAGTAAGAATTAACAGAAAGTCTGTAATTCTGGGCAATTAATGTCTGAATGTTCTTAATTAGCGATTTCAGTGTCCTAACTTCCTCACTACGTCCGTCAGTAAACCGCCTGCACAAGTTTTTTAATCTTGTTAGGAGTCTACTTTTTTGTTGGTGTAGTGCGTCAATTGTCGCATTGCGGTACAAATTTTCGTTGTTTGTGTGTGTATACCGAGGTATAGTAATGTCCATGGTTCGTTTAATTGTCTCGTCCAATTTAATTAGATACATGTCAATCTCTTCGTTTGACAAGTTTCTATTGGACGGTATGTGGAGCGCGTTCGAAGAGAGTGCTCGTGTCATTTGTCTGGAGAAGCGTGTCCATCGTGCCCTACTGTAGTTGTAGGTGTACGTTTGAACATACTCTCCTAATTCCGCAATGTCGTTGGGGATCTTGAATTCGGCACTGAGTCCGCAATGGTCACTGAGGTACACGAATGTGTTCAAACAGTTTACCGTTTGCGCGTTTGTGTCTGTCAGCTGCAGTCTTGCGTCTAACAACAGTAGATCCAGATAGGAGCCGCTCCTGGGATAGGACGAGATCTCAGTTGCTTTCAAATCGAGTCTATACTCGACATTGTGCAAGCAAAACCAGCTATATAGCTGGTCCCCCCTGTGATTGGAAACCATGTTCCCCCAATATCCATGCCGGGCATTTAAGTCCCCGGCCAAAATTAAATAGTTCTCCTCCGAGTCCAGCCTCAGACATCGAAAGAGTGAATCGAGCTCTGATATAGTTGTTCTGGAACTAGGGTTGCCAGAGGAGTAGACCGACATCGCATACAACCTCCTTCCACTGCGGAGCGAAATGCACACGATGCAGGCCTCCAACTCATGAAACCTTCGTACTTCTCTACTATACACTACTTTATGTTTAATATTATTTTTTATGAAGATCGCAACACCGCCTCCACCACTGGAATTGGACCGGTCTCTTCTAATAACACTATAATTGCTGTGCTCCAGTATGCCTCTCCGAGTTAGCTTGGTTTCGCTAATCAGCATCAGCTCTGGGCTTTGGTCATCCAAAAGTTTATAGAGCTCGGTTTTTCGAGGGATCCCTATCAATGAATTTGCATTCACTCCAAGGATCTTGTAAGTTAACTCGTTCGTCTGCGCAGCCATTAAAATGGTTGACGTGGCTGGCTCTGCAGGAGCGCCAAGATTTGCTCTACCCGCTCCTCTAACCGATCCATACGCCTTTCAATGGAGGATTTCCAATCCGGCGTTGGATCGTGTGCTCTTGGCACTGAAGGTTGCGGCACTACCTTCGGTAGTTGCTGCTTTTCCGTGATCCTCTGGACAGACGCCATTTGGGCGTAGGTCATTTGAGGGGTGACGGGTATGGCTGCCCCGAGTGGATTTTTCACTGGGGGCTGCTTCTGCAGAACCGCTTTTGCATTGCGCTCCTGGAACTTATGGCAACCCCGATAGTTTGCGGTGTGCCCCGCGTTCCCACAGAGTACGCACTTGAGCTGACTCTTGTCAGCTGCTCCCTCTTGCCCCAAAGAACAATTTTCCGCATTGTGGTCCTCACCGCACTTAACACATCGAGGCTGCATGTGGCAGTTCGACGCGGCGTGCCCGAACCTTTGGCAGCGAAAGCATTGTGCAATACCATCGCGCCTTCGTATACTGTCCCATTTGCTTTCCCAGCCACCTAAAAGAATTTTTCTCTTTAGATTGTCTAGTTTGCTACTGAACTTTATACAGGGGTAATTTCCGCCCCTCTCTCCTTGCCTTTACTGTGGAGAAGGGCTTGACCCCGACGATCTCAACTCCGTCGCACACTTGCTCTCTGAGCATTTGTAAGATCTTCTCCGCTTCGAGCGGAAAGGCGGTCCTCAACAGGCGGGACTGGCGCTTTTTTCCTTTTGGGGTAAAAGAGAAGAACTCCAACTTCGAGATCTTTAAATATTCTATTAATTCATTATAGTCATTGTCTTGCAGTGGATTGCATATTTATCAGCACCTCTGTTCTTACTAATATAATATTTACCTTCACCTATGGCCTCCTTACACACGTTAGCGGTTCGTTGAATGTGTGCCGTGTACACTTTTATTGGGGGCACATTTTCTTTCTTCTGATTCTGCTGCTGTTGATTTGTTGTCTGCTGTCGCTGTTGTGTGGCTGGACGCTGTTGAATTGCTGGTCCCTGTTGTTGTTTTGTTGCTGGCAGCTGTTTTGGCTGTACTGCTGGCATTTTCTGGGTAGCTGGCTGCTGTTGCTGTTGCGTAGCTGGCCGATGCCGTGGTTGAGCAGCTGCTAGTCGCTCTTGTTGCTCCTCTGCAGGTTGTTTTTGCTGTTGCTTGCTTAACTGAAGCTTCTTTTTGTGCTGCTGCTTCTTTGGCACTTGTTGATGTTGCTATGTTTGTTGTTGTTGGACCTTTGCTTGTTGGTCCAACCTTCTCTTCTCGAGGGTACACGCTTTCAACTCTCTGATTTCGATGAGGAGCCGCTGGATTTTCTCCTGCATGTCATCGATTTGCGTTTCTTTGAGACGAAACACACGCTCAACTTCGTCTTCAGTATCGGTGTCCAGCGAATCGAAGCTGTTGCTGCTCACAGCGAACAGCCCTTCCCCTGCATCGGTCACATATTGCACAGCTTCCTCCTCCTCGGACTCGGCTGCTGTTGTGCAAGGCGATGCTGCTTCGTTGCGTTCTCCCCCCTCCGTCATTTCGGGTGACGCATTTGTATTGCGGCGTTTACCGCTTTTGGGAGACGTCTTCTTTCTTCTCCTCTTGGTTGTGCCTTCCTGGGGCAACTGTATGCTGGTGGCGTGACTCTGCCACCGGTGGTTCCAGTTCATTGTCCGCTTGTGAGAGCGCGGACCGCTCGTTTGAATCCATTTCCCTGCACTCAATTTCTTGCGTCTGCTACTCATTGTGGTAGATAATAGGGTATAATTCAGGAAATATAACAGACGTAGATAAAATTTTAAACTGTAGTTGAAATATCAATTCAACGTCAGCGACATAGCAATTGTGCTATGTGAAAAATGTGAAAACATTTTGCAAAAAACTACAAAATGCACACATAACAAATGTAGACAATCAATGAAAGAAATCGATCGTGTAGTTGATTCGAATAACTACGCGTAATTAATGGAGTGGATTTCCTCATGTAGTCTACTCTGCTATCGCTGCTCAGACGTACACCACGAATCATTAACGACCATTCTCCTCTTTTTTTAAAATTTTGATCCCCTCAGTCTTGTTGCTATTGGGAACTTGCCATCCATAAGTGAACATTGGTATCAGTACTTACAACACAAGTAACCTCTTTCTTCCGCTAATTTTTCAGATTTTTGGAGAACTTCCATCCAGATTTTAGCAATAGGAAAGTGGATCTTCGGCGTGATGTTCGTCGTTTTCTCTTAACTCGATTGCAAATTGAGGTGCTGATGTGAATTTTATTGACTCATATACGTGGACGTCTCTATACGATGCAGAGACGTTTTTCCGCAGATGCCATTAACGCAGAAGTGACCAAACATCGCAGCCAAATCGTTTTTCTGATACCAAGGACTTCTTTTATATAAAGTCAACTTGATCCTTCGCCAGTTGCTTCGATTACTCAATGCAGCGGCTATATACAAATCATATACGAAATGTCAGTGTCCTGTAAAAGTGTCTTCACCGCACAGCATACAGTCATCTTGGTAGAGTGCCTGCCCGTGGTTAGTTGGGTCCCCGGTTCGAATCCCAATAAAAGCAAAGTTAATATGCTTTTATCTGGTTTTCAAATTTGATCCTGTCACCATTTGCAGTTGGGATTAAATTAACGGCGCTATTAATGCAGTAGTCAATCAGTTGTAGTCGTCTGACTATGGATATCAAAACGGACCAATATAGTCTAAGTGTGCTGCCTAGTAGCCCGCCTTCCTAACTTAACCTAGTAGGATATAGGATAATAGGAATAGCTTGCTTAAATTCTCAGCTGTCATACGTAGTTGTGATTCGTGAATCGATTGCAGACAAAAAGTTCCTATTTGGTCGTGGAATGTTGTCAGGCTCCGCCGTTAATTGTAAGATTGTGGGGGTGAGTAAAAATAGTAGAAGTGAAAAAACATCTCCTACGAGAAGTTTCAATTTTTACTTGTAAGCGTTGGCAGGCTACCATTGAACGTTTCGGTAGTGAATCACACCAATTGCACTACGCTACAGTTGATGCCTGGTGCAAATCATGTTGAGGGCTAGTTGTTGTCTAAGTTAGGAGCCACCAAACGGCCGGATATGTAATAAGCTGCCCTTTGACTTATTATATAAGACAATCGACAAAGGATATCGTCATCCAGCTCTGAAACCCCACGATGATAACTGCGTATTTTCACCGACGGCCTGTATTACCCCAAATCGTAAGTACTTCCTGCCATAAGGATACAGACAAGCTGAACGACAGACCCAACCTCCCTGATCCACAATAAATGACCACCCTTTCCAAAAATTTGCTACCTGAATTCGCATAAGGGTTTTCATACAAAACAAGCATAATTAAAATGCAACCGAAGTTATAGACTCCAGGAATGGTAAAAAATTGCCTTCAAAGGGCAATAAATGAAACTTCAAAAAATTGTATCATGTCCCAAAATTATCAGTAAATCATAAAAGTGTACTTGAGCTACGACCTGTGTCTGCGAAATTCATTTAAGTCCCTTCTTGAGTCATCGATAATAAAAAAAACTAATATTGTACAATATTCGACAAGTAGTACTAATCCCAAAAATTCCATCTGAATGTGGTCCACATAATCATAAAATTCGAACAAAGATTTGACGGCGTTTTTTTTTTTTTTTTTTTTTTTTGTTTTTTTTGAATTCATTTTTATTTTTAATTCATTGCATACTTAGGTACTAGACAAAAATGCTTAAAACTAGTTAGACGAACATTATGCTAAATATAACTTAATGGCCCTCGGCGGGCACTCTAAGCTAAGCTTAACCTTATACAATGTCTTTCGACCTAGACTAAAAACCTTTCTATTTACGCTAAACATAGATATTGACTGACACTTTCAGTTGAAAATTAAGAAAATTTACCAAAAACTTAATGAAATAACTGTTTTCCTTAAAACTTATGTACTACCTTACATACTACCTTAAAATAACTTAAACTACCTTATGCTAAAATTAAATACATATACATATGGATATATGATAACATATACACGTATATATAATGCACTTAATTAATATATATATACATATGCATACACATAAGTACATACAAGTGTACACATGTGTATACCAAAAATGTTTTTTTTTTTTTTTTCCTTTTTTTTTTTCATTTTTTTTTTTTTTTTTTTTTTTTTTTTTTTTTTTGTACAACTTATGGCTACCTTAAAACTACCCTAATATGTGTAAGTCGGCCAAGGGATGCAGCAGATAGACCTACTTCGAATCCACTGCAAGACGGAGACCGACTATTCCCCCATTCGGGGATCCGCACTACCCTTTTTACCCCGGGTCTAAAGGGTTCGACGCTGGAGTTCTTTCGCTCCCCAGCCACCAGAACTTTCGATGTTGCATAGCAACATCCCATTTATCCCGTCTTGAGACCACCGTACTGAAACGGAGGAGATCCTCCTCAGCTCGTTGTGCGACGGAGCGGTCGTGGTTGAGTCGCCCATCCACAGTTGATCTGGCGATGTGGTAGATGAGCGGTACCGCATTAATATCTTGTATCAGTCCATTTTTGTCGAGGTGCAGAAAAGCTTCTGGGGGGATGAAGCCACTAGAACGTACCCTTTCGTGGTATTCTGGATTGGGGTAGTAAGCCCCCGAGATCAAGTTATTGACCGAGTTCATCGCTCTAGCAGTGTGACCTCGAATCAACTTCACCAGGAAATTGTCCACTCTTATCAGGTTTGCCCTGTTGTATAAGACCTCATTGGAATAGTATTTTATGTACTGGGACTCTGGAGTTCGATAAAGACGAAGGCAAGCCCTAAGACAAGCCCTCTCGAACAACCGAATCTTTTCCATCAAGCTTGCACTCACGTTGAACCACACGGGACACCCATAGGTCAGCATTGGCCGGATGAGGGCCATGTAGCAGATAACTTTCACCCTCGCATCGAGTTGGCTGTTGTAAAACAGTCTCTTTGTAAGGGCAAAAGCGCCTCGGGCTCTGGCCAGAGCAGCATCTACATGTTTAGATTTGACGGCGTTAAACTTCAATTGTGACAGTAGACGAAAAAAGGATTTATTATGCACGGTCATAAATGTGCATACATGCGTCATAAAAGTGATGCAGGGTACAATTTTTAGAGAAGCATTGGAAGTTCTTGGAACGGCCTGTTGAGCAAATAAGCAGCTTGTGGAAGTAGTTCACAAGTGAAGAAATACAAAAATTTCTGTTTTTTATAGGTAATAGGGTTTCGGTTTAGATTTAGGTTAGGTAAAATAATAGTGTATAGAGCGCCAAGTTTTTTCTTAGTTTTCTTGGCCAGTAAGTATTAAACAATACAGTCTGTCCTAAGGACAAAAAAAAACAATAAATAACTTAATAATTTAGACTCCGAAAGGCAAATAGTCAGTTAGATTAGAATATTTTAGAGTACCCGCGAAGGGTCAGTAAGATAGAATTAAGAACATGAATTGTTAGATATTAAGATAGATTTTTATGTCATTTTTGTCTAGTAGTAAGTTGTCCGGAAATGAAATAAAAATGAAATAAAAAAAAAAAACAAAAATGTCTTCTCTGTGCTCATAAGTATCATGACGTGAGCCCAAAATCCATTGGTTTAGAAAAGCTCATTCACATAGAAATGCCACGAAATTGAAGATTTAATCAAGAAATAGTATAAAACTTCACCTACCACCATCGTACCCTGTAGGCCTTACACGGTATTGGGTGACGGGTGGAGAATGCACTTGTATCTCAAGAATCACTTCGAATATTTCGAGTTAGTTATTTTACATTTGACGAGGCAATCTTTGGTATTGTCAAAACGAAACATTTCAGCAATGTCGACACGTTATTAGCTTGTGAAGCGAAGACGTCAGATTCTGGTCGATGACTCACCACCCAAGTTTTTTCTAATTTATGAATGAGTTCAGAATCTCAAATGAAAGTTTCGGAACATGGCAAATGAAGCATCAACAATCAAATCGAAGGATTTGTCATAATCATCACACATTGCTTGAAACTTTGCTTTTGATTAATAACGAGTTTCCAACATTATCTATCCTGCAGTTTCGAAAAGGTTTTATGTTGGACGACTGAGACACATTTCAAAAGGATTCTCTTGATCACTTGAATAAAACTATTTATTCGAATTCTTATTACAGCCATAGAATTCTAGCCGACATCGACAATGAGTTTATTTGGAGATGGAAGAAAAAAGGGAAGGAGTACAAACATAACTTTGATCATATTGTATTAATACAAATTCAAACAGATTTGGATAGAGAATCAGACTGAGAAAGCTATATCTAGTTGTACAAGCAAATTGCATCGGACTCTGTAGATCAAGTCCCTCAACCAGAGCAACGCCATCTTATATGCCTCTCCAGATGATATTCGAAGAGTATGATGGATTTACATACAAGTCCATTGATTCAATGTCACTAATACATAAATAAGTCAAGTCACACGTCAAGATACAATCTAGAGGAGGATCCTTTAGAAGAACAATAGAATGTAGTCGAAAAAGTCATTCCACGCGGTCTGTTCATAGAAAGAGACGGCGCTATAAAAACGACTTCGAGTGAACATGCCTCGCCTACATTGCCTTTCAAAAAGTCCGCAGATCATAGCCATCATAAATACCTCAATGGGGTGGAAACTCACACACACACACATAAACTTTAAGCGGCGTAACACCGCCTTCAAAAAGAGATGGCTTTGGTCAGGGTACTTGCAGGTAGGTGATATGATGAGAGATCGGTCATCGCGTTATAAATAAAAGGATTGCTACAAAAATAGCATCTTTGAAAGACCAACCGTCAAGAGCGTAAGAACCCTATTCCTACGTATAAAACTTAAAAAAAATCACAACCAAGATCACAAAGAACAATTCAAAATGGCATCAAACGGATACCAGTTGGCATACATCATCTCAACGGTAAGTACTAATAAATACTTCGTATTATATTTAATATTAATAAAATCATATTATTTTATTCTAATTTTCTAGCAAGACACTGCATCATCAGCAAGAGCACCATCACCCACTGGAACCGGACCAAGAAGTCGTCAACACACCAACAACGTCAGGCGTAACAGGACAGCCTTCACTCCTTATCAGGAGACTGAGTTAAAGGCTGCGTTCGCAGAGTGCAGCTCTCTCTACAGCTGCAGGCGCAAGGAGATTGCCGCAAATCTTGGATTGGCCGAACGCGTGGTGAAGGTCTGGTTCCAGAACCAGAGGCAGAAAATCAAACGGGAACGGAAGGAACGTGCCTTTGGAAAAATTGTCGCCACAGCCACCAATGTGACCGTAGCGCAAAATGCGACAGCAACTGCCAGAGTTCCCCAGTTGTTCCCCGTAGCCAGCGATGTTCCTGATGTCGCCGAGATCCCAGTTATCGAACTAAAAACGGCCACAAGAGTCACTGGTATCACAGGCATTAGAAGAGACCCCGCAAAAGACTTCAGTCCGCAATTGATAGTGCGTTTCTCTGGAGGTCAACCAGAAACCGGCATCAATAAGACGACGCCGATTGTAACCGATGGTCCATCTCAGCCTGACAGAGCTACACTGGAAAAGGAAATTAGCGAATTCTTAGTCGTAAGAAGAGCGGATACCGATGCACAATCTTTAGAAACGCCATGCCTGAACGAAAAACCTCAGTTGGATTATCCTCAACAAGACCACGAGGATTTTTGCGGACACCAAGAAAAGGGACAACATCCACAGTACCAGGAGCCTTATCCTTCGCTGAAGGATGCTTACTCACTGCAGCAGGACCACATCGCACCTCCCCAACAACAACAGGACAAGGCAGACCTTGCATTCCATACAGAAGTTCAGCAGCAAGGATATTCTGTTCACCAGGGAGACTGGAATCAACAAATTTGGGGAAGCGGACAGGAGCCGAAAGTGCAGTCACACTGGCAAGCAGCTCAACCAAATCAACAGGAGCATTTCTTCCACCAGTATGATGTCTGCGAACAAGGCCAGGTAATTGTTCAGGAGCAGCGGACTGAGTCTCACCAGCAAGAGGTGAGAGTTCAACAGGAGCAGACACCATACCCAACCTTCTTACTCCAGGATGAAGCGGAACTTTTTAACCAGCAAGCCCTCCTTGAACATCAGTGGCATCTGCCAATCGCCCCACCACAAGTCGTTGATCAGCTACTCCACGAAGAAACTCCTGAATTCCTCCATTTCTCCGGCGACGGCTTTACAAACGAGTTTCCGCACCAACACTTTGCTGAGCCGCAGTTCAGTTCACTCGATCTGAACACGTCTTTGAGCCTGGAGCAGGAGGAGCTTGAAAAGTATCTGGGTCCGAGTGTAGATGAAGAGAACGTCGACATCAGCGATTTATTGGACTTCATTGGAATGGATCCCGAACTTGGAGTTGTTCCCCCCGCGAAAGGTGAAGAGAAAAATAATCCGGCTCCTGCACTGCCTACTGATTTTGGTTTCCATTTTAATTTTTAAGTAGATTTTTAAGTCTTGTAACACTATTCATGTACATATTATGTATTCTATTATTTCCAAAATAAAAATTAAATCAAATTATTTGCTCATTTTTCTTTTTTTTTCTAATTTCGTTTTGAACGTGAGGACTTTCTTTTGTAAGTCCTCAAGTGGATTCTGTCAAGTCTCCTGTTGAAATGAAATAATGGAAAATAAGACTTTCCAAAACAGTGAATTGAGGGTAATAATATCGTTCCCGACGAGTTCAGTTCCAGGGCAAGGTATGTTGACGTACCTAAGAGATGGGCAAAAAACTGCGATTTGTGAACAGTGATTGAAAAATCACAATCACAGTCCGTGACGGACTTCCATAAACTGTGAATAGCTAAGGCGTGACTTTTGTTACAACTTTACGGTTTGAACTCACACTGAGAATGACCAACTTTATTTACATAATTTCTGAGTAAGTTAGTCGAAATTGGTACATTAATCCATTCAAATAGTGCAGGTTCTATTTGAGGCATCTCTGAGGCTCTTAAGCAACCAGACTCCGTTGAGCAACCAGCTTCCAATATTATCAAAAATTTCAGCTATTTTCTTGGTTGTAAGGAATCAGTGTTGCTTTTGTTTCGAAGGAGCCATAGCTTTATTGTTCTATGGGAGCGATAAACGAACTGCACACAGCAAAATGCACAAAGAAAGAAAAAATTACATTAACACTCGCACGAGTAATGAGTCTGCTCTGTAATGGACTTTTTGGTGCTACCTTTTCCCTTTTGATACCGTTATATATATATATATATTTTTTGCATATTTTCAAATAGCAAAAAATGCTCACTAATTAACATTTTAGATTAGGTAATGCACCATTTTCTAAGACTCTACTGTACATATTGGCATTACACTGGTCAACACAGGAAATATTTATTTTTTACTCGCAGATAAAATGATGTGATTCCTAATCATTGGATATTACAGAATGATGATAAAGTAGCCAGGTCACATTGGGATTGTGTGAGAAAATATTATTTTTTTTATCTAAGAATTGAAACTCTATTTTACCAAACAAATACTATTTATTGTAAAATTTAGTTTTTTTGGAACTATATACATAACGCTTACCGGATCTGGCCATTTACAGCTTCTACCACATAATCTTCCGGATCGGAGAAATCACACGTCAGCGCATCTCTGCTGAAACCTGGTGCAGATTTCCAATGGCAAACAGATTCATGCATCGATTCCCTTTCCAAAAGGAAGAAGGAACAATTTTGCCCGATATGCACACATCCAGAATTCGCATGTTCATTCTGAAGTCGATTTACCGTCGGTCGTGAAAATTTTCGAACAATTAACAGGCATGAAGTTGTCGACTAGAAGTGTGAATCCAATCGAATGAGTCCTTTATTGATATTTTTATCCGTACTCACAATGTAACTAAGCACCCTTTCATCTAGCAAATTAAATGTTTTAATGAAGATCTTACATACATACTTACTTATCTGGTCGGTGACCCATGGAGGGTCCGAGTCAGGCTGTATTCCATTGTTGACAGTCCTTGGCACGTTGCCTCCAGTCATTAAGACCAAGCTCCCTTGGGTCCACGACGACTGGATCTGTTTACCGGAGGATCGGTCTTCCGCTCCTTCTCGAACTCGGAATCAAAGCCTTCTTTGCCATGCGCTCTACTTGGCCGAACCAATTTACTCGACGGATGTTTACTTTCTTGACTTCATCCACATTCTGCTACAGATCTCGTCAAGGTCGTAGAGTTCGTAGCAGACGGGACCATATAACATTTTTCTTTTGAAGGCGACAACAATCAACTCAGCTGTTTTGCATACCGTTCAGATTTCCGTAAAGCAGGACTGGCAAAGTAAGTGTTCTACAGAGCACGATCTTGGTCCATCGAGTGAGGGGTTTTGAGTCCTGTTTTGTGAGATGTTACTGCCTTAAAATTGTGTCTGTCGATCGTGATAATAATCCCAGTTGGTGTGTGACGCAATGTTTCTTTGTCGACCGCATGGATTTCGTTTTTTCTTTTAATGATCTTAAGACCAGCTCATTTGGCTTCATCGCCAATCACCGTTAAAGCTTTCATTAAGGCGCGACGGTGTCTATGTCATCTCCGTGACACACCAGTTAGACGGACTTGTAGAAGATAGTTCTTCTGTATTTACTGCCGATTTGCCTGGCTGTAAGTAGCACATTTGTGGTTGGGGTATATGGAGCTGATATTCCAGTCATGGGCATTTTTCACATGGTATGTGCATGCTCAATAGCGGAGCATCGCCACCTGCCTTGCAAAGCTCTGTGTTTAACCCGTCTGAGGGGACTTGTTGTTCTTCAACTTTTTAATGATTGTGCCGACTTATTTTAGGGTGGGTGGGAGGCCTACTTCCTTGAGTGCAGTTGGGATTTCTTTATCCCCACTCGCCCACTTAAGTCGTAACGACCTTAGGTATGCCTCGACGATTGAACCTGTCTTCTAATTACACTCACCACATACCATGTCGTTTGTGATGTCTGACCCAACACAGCCTAGGTTAGCCAAGCCCATGTCTACCAGCTATATATGAGTTGTCACTCTGGTTTGGAGCTGTTTGATGATAATCAGCTTCGAAGACGCACACATGATAAAAGCATATGTTCCACCATCGGGCAAGATTGCCCCAAATGAAATGTGCTCACTGGCATAGAGCAGGCAGTCCGATAGGCAAACCCGACCTTCCTTAGTCCCAATAAATGTCTCGGCAATACAAATTTAGAATTCGAGAAATTCGAAAATCGCAAAACGAAAATATTGCGGGATCCCCAATTTAATTATAATTTATTACTTACAATATTTTGTGTTAATAATCAATTGCAATTGCAATTGTCATTTCGCCGAGACCTAGTTCAGACTGCGAAAGGTCTGTCGCAGCTGTTTAGCACAACTCTAGGCTAGGAAGATCGAGGCATTCAGTGATTACCGAAACACAAAGAAAGTAATATGACGACCAAAGTTGGAGCATGCTTTTGTTTCTTAAAAATCACTCTTAGATGGTCGACGACGAATTTTAAGGGTAGAATTTAAAAATTACGTAGAACTGCATAATGAAAGCCGTAGTGCATGGTAAGGTAAAGACTAATGCTCATAGTGAAGAATTTGGCACAACCATTGCATATAACTCAGAGACGTTAATAGGGAACGAGATTGCAAGGCCATATTAATGAGAAATTAATTGAATTGTGTGTTTGTAGTAGGCGTTTATCTTTACATATATTGACGGATTTTTTTTTTTTTTTTTTTGTTTTAATTCATTTTTATTTTCGGAATTCATGAAGACTTACATACTAGACAAAAATGCTTAAAACTAGTTGGACGAACATTTTTACTATTTCTAACTTACTGGCCCTCGGCAGGCACTCTAAGCTAAACTTAATCTTATTCTATGTCTTTCGACTTAAACTAAGGATCTATGCATTTAAAGAAAGCTTGCTTTAACTGTACAACTTAATATTAAGAAAAATTTGGAAAAAACTTAATAACAGAACTGGATATACTTAAAACTTATATACTAACTTACACGCTACCTTAAAAATAACTTAAACTAACTTAAGCTAAACTACATGCATATACATATGTATATATGAATATATAGACATATGCATATGTATATGTATTGATATATACAATGTATACACATAGGTACACAGTGGTGGATCTTTTCCACGAGCGGTGAGTCCGGTGAAAGAGATGGCGCTATGTGGATGATCACGAGTAATCATTACTCACGCACATTGTCCCTTCCTATAATCCGCAGACCACAGCCATAAGACGTATCTCAGTTGGGTGGAAACTGAGTCACACACATTGAACTTGAGTAACACGCCTTTACAAGGGATTATTTTGTGAAGGGTACTTCTAGGTAGCGAGTAAGACCCATACTCCTACGCATAATAAATTAAAAAAAATCACAATCGAGACCGCCAAGCCCGAGAACAATTAAAAATGGCATCAAGCGGGTATCAGTTGGCATACTTAATCTCAACGGTAAGTACTAAAACATACATCGTATTATATTTGGTACTAAGCAAATAATTTCATCTTATTCCATTTTTTTTAGCAAGAGGCATTGACATCAGCAAGCGAACCATCACCCACTGTCACCTTACCAAGAAGTCCTCAAAAAGCCAACAACGTCCGGCGTAACCGGACAGCCTTCACCCCTTATCAGGAGGGTGAACTGAAGGCGGCGTTTGCCGAGTGCAGCTCCCTCTACAGCTGCCGGCGCAAGGAGATTGCCGAAAAGCTTGGACTGCGCGAACGCGTGGTGAAAGTCTGGTTCCAGAACCAGAGACAGAAGTTGAAAAGGGAGCGAAAGGAACGTGCCGCATGGAAAAAAGAAGCCACCGCCACTAATATGACCACAGCACAGACGCCGACCACAGCTGCCCGAGATCCCCTAATCGACAACGCAGATACTGAGGTCACTGAGATCCCAGTTTTTAAGCCAAAGACGGTCACAAGGGCAACTGGTTTCTTGTCCATTATCAGAGACCCTTCAAAAAGATTCAACCCGCACTTGCTAGTGCGTTTATCTGGAAGTCTTCCAGCGAGTACGCCGAAGACGAGGCCGCTTGTACCCGGCGATCAATCTAAACCTGACGCAGCTACACTAGAAACGGAATTAAGCGAGTTTTTAGTCGTACGCTCCAGTGAAGATATCGCCGCACAAACTTCAGCAACATCACGCTTAAACGAAGAAGCTCCATGGGACCATTCTCAACAAGACTATCAAATATGGTACGGACACCCAGAGAAGGGACAACAACCACAGCCTTATCCTTGCAGTACATCGAAGCTCCCCAACAACAAGAGGATAACAAGAACTATTCATTCCAGCCGGCACTTCAGCAACAGGGGTATTCTCTACAGATGGACTGGAATCAACGAAATTGGGGTAGCGGACAGATCCCGGAAGTGCAGGCAGAGCAACAATTTTCGCAACAACCTATCGCCCAGCACTATGCTTTCTGCGAACAGGAGCATATATGTTTCCAACAACAGCAGGGAACTGAACAACACTACCCGCAAGAGATGATTAATCGACAGATGCCTTCGCGAACTTACTTGCTCGAGCATGAAGTGGAAGCTTTCAACCAGCAAGCCCTCTACGACCATCAGTTGAATCTGCCAATGGCCCCACCGCAAACCGTTCATCAGCCACTCCAAGAGGAGTTATCGGATAAATTTTTTGCTGATCCGCAATCCAGTTTGCTCGAATGGAACACGTCTTTGAGCCTGGAGCAGAAGATTGAGAAATATCTGGCCAATCCGAGTGTGGACGAAGAGAACATAAACATCAGCGAGTTCTTAGCCTACATTGGAATGGAACCGGAACTTGGACTTGGGTACGCGGATGTGACGGCTTATTGGGCAAATAGGCAGCTAGTGGAAGCAGTTCACAAGCGAAAAAATGCAAAAATGTCATTCTTCTGCTAATAAGTATCATGATTCGAGTCAATTCATTTCTTCCTGCATTGATGAAAAAAATCCAATGGTTTCGAAAAGCTCATTCACATAGAAATGCCAAGAGCTTGAAGATGTAATCAAAAAATAGAATAAAACTGACCCTACCATGATCGTACTCTGTATCTTTCTGCATAATGCACTTGTATCTCAAGAATCAGTTCGAATAATTCGAATTAGTTTTCATACAATTGATGACCTTGGCAAACTTTGGTATTGTCAAAATGAAACATTTCAGCAATGTCGACGCGTTATTCGCTTGTGAAGCGAAGATATCGGATTCTGGTCGTTGACTCACCACTCCAGTTTTTTCGAATTTATGAATGAGTACACAAACTCCAAGGAAAGTTTTGGATCATGGTAAATGAAACAGCAACAATAATAGCGAAGGATTTGCCATAATCATCACACATAGCTTAAAACTGATGTCATTTGAGAACTAGTTTCCAAGAGTGTAGAAAAGGTTTGCTTTTATGTCGGAGAATCATCATACAAAATGGTAAAAAGCACGGACAGTGCAGATAATTTTGATCATGTTGTATCACATGCAAATTCAAACATATTTGGATATGAAATCAGATTTAGAGGGCGCTGCCACTTTTAGTTGCACAAACAAATTCCATCGAACTCTGTTGATTAAGTCCCTTAATCAGAGTAACGCCATCGTGTCTGCGAGGTAGGAAGGACATTGACCTGCGTGGACATATCCGGAATATATCCATCCACTGTGCATGCTCAGCAACGTCGATTGCATAAATACCAATTTCTAGAAAGCGAGACCCCAATTGATTATCCTATGCCACTCCAGATAATAGAGGACACATTTCAGTTCCTAAGGAAATGTACCAGTTCGAAGAGTACGATGCATTTGCACACAATACATGATCATAGACTCGATGTCACATACACTTAAATAAGTCAAGGTTATGAACAAAGACACATATTTCTGTTTAAGGAGCATCCTTATGTTGAACAATAGATGTACTTGAAAACTTCATCACACGCAGTCTGCTCATAGAAAGAGAAGGCGCTGTCCGCAGATCACAGCCATCATAAATACCTGAATGGGTGGAAATTGACTCACGCGCAAACATTAAACAGCGTAACACCGCCTTCAAAAAGGAATGGTTTTGTGCGGAATACCTGCAGGTAGGTGATACGATAAGAGATCGGTCATCTCGTTATAATTAAAAGGATTGCTATACAAACAGCATATTTAAAAGACAGACCGCCAATCGAGCAAGACACGTGCTCCTAAGTTTTAAAAACATTTAAACAAAAATCCACAAAGCAAAACTAGTCAAAATGGCATATACCGGATTCCATTTGGCATATATAAACTCAACGGTAAGTAATAAAACATATTTCTAAGTATTTATATTTTATTTTAATGAATTTAATTTTCTTCTTGTTTTTAAGCAACAGTTTCAGAATGTGGAAGAAATACCAACAAATGGTGGATCGGTGACAAGCGGCGAATTGACAAGAAGATCAGGGACTCAGCACACCAACAACATCAGACGCAACCGAACAGCCTTCACCCCTTATCAGGAGGCTGAGTTAAAAGCTGCGTTCGCCGAGTCCAGCTCCCTCTATAGCGGCCGGCGTAAGGTGGTTGCCGAGAAGCTTGGGCTGTGCGAACGCGTGGTGAAGGTCTGGTTCCAGAACCAGAGGCAGAAGATAAAGAGGGAGCGCAAGGAGTGTACTGTTGAGAAAATAGTGGCCGCAGCCACCAGTGTGACCAGAGTTGCCAGAGTTCCCCTGCTGCCTCCAGTTGTCAACGATATTACGGAGGTCGCTGAGATCCCAGTTCAACCTTCAACAACACCCGACTTGAACGAAGAACCTCGATGGGATCATGCTCAACAAGACCACCATGAATTTTACGCACAGCAAGAGAGGGGACAGCATTCACAGGAGTCTTATCATCCGCAGCAGGATGTTTACGCATTGCAGCATGACCACATGGCACCTACCCAACAACAACAGGACAAGCCAGCGAATGCATTCCAGCCGGAAGTTCAGCAGCAAGGAAATTTTGTACAGCAAATGGACTGGAATCAGCAAATTTGGGGAAGCGGACAGGAGCAGGACGTGCAGTCATACTGGCAAGCAGCTCAACCATGCCAGCAGAAGCCTTTCATCCACCAATATGATGTCTACGAACAAGGCCAGGCAGCTTTCCAGGAGCGGACTACAGAGCAACATCACCAGCAAGAGGTGAGCGTTCAACAGGAGCAGACACCTTGCCCAACGTACTTACTCCAGCATGAAGCGGAAGCTTTTAACCAGCAGACCATCTTTGGACATCAGTGGCATTTGCCAATCGCCCCACCACAAGTTGAATTCCTCCATTTCTCCGGCGAAAACTTTACGAACGAGTTTTCGCACCAACACTTTGCTGAGCCGCAGTTCAATTCACTCGAACTGAAGACTTCTCTGAGCCTGGAACAGGAGGAGCTTAACAAGTATCTGAGTCCGAGTGTGAATGAAGAGAGCGTCAACATCAGCGAGCTCTTGGACTACATAGGATTGGAACTGGATCTTGGACTTGGTCCACCCGCCTAAAGTGAAGAGAAAAGCATTCCGGACCTGGCTCTGGCACCGCCAATCGAATATGGATTCCATTTTGACAGTTAATTTAACTTTTGTAAAACAATTCATGTACATATTATGCATTCTATTATTTCCAAAATAAAAATTAAATCCCATTATGTGCTCTTTTTTTTCGCTTTCAATTTCGCTTCATTTCGTTTCGATCGTGAGGACTTGTTCGATTTTTCTCTTGTAAGTCAGTAGAGTGGATTCTGTCTGGAAACTGTGGAGTGAAGAAAATAACATGGTTCCGGATGACCTTAAGATACATTTTAAACTCACACTGAGAATGAGATGTTCTTTCTTCACAATCAACTTCTTTAATATCACATTAAATTAGCACATTTTCCCTCCGTTTCTCAAGCCATTAGAATAGAGCAGTGTCCATTTGATGCATCTCTGAGGTTCTTAAGGTATTTCTTATCTACACCAGATTCCGTTTTTTTTTATAAACTCAAATATTTTGTTTATTGTCTTTTCATAGCTTTTGTTGTTGATTTTGTAACTTCATACTTCTGCAATAGGCCTTGTCCTGAGAAGTTAGCTTCTAATTTTATCAAAATTTCGGCTTTTTCTTTGGTTGTAAGGAGTCTCCGTTGCTCACTGCTCACGAGTTCACATTTTAGAATAGGTAGTGCACCATTTCTCCAGCTCACATTAGTGGATAGTACATATTATCGACATTCTACTGTATACATCCATTACACTGGTAATTACAAAAAATATTTATTTTTTACTCGAAGATAAAATTATGTGATTCTTAATTGTTGGAGTTAACAGAATGATGATAAAGTAGCCTGGTCACATCGGAATCTTGTGAGAATTTGTTTGTTTTTGTATATAAGAATAGAACCCCTAATTTACTGAACAAATATTATTTTTTGTAAAATTTAGTAGTTTTTTGGAGGTATCTACATTGCGATTATAGGAAGCATTTGCATGTCTGCCATGGGCAAGCAGCAGCAGTCTGCCAACATCGAAGGTTTTCATGTTCCTTTTCGTTTCTCACTCGCAGCTGCATGTATCTTGGCAGAACCCCTCTGCGAGTGCTATGAGAAACACTGTCAGTGTCATCATAATAATAATATAATAATAATAAGGGTGGCGCTGCAGCCCATAGGGGGCCAGGGCCTAGCTTCTCAGGAGCCACTCGTGTTGCGCGTGCTATTGTTTCCCCACGAGGGGAAGGGACCCCTGTTTTATGCCGACTCCGAACGGCAAAGTTTTGAGAAGCTTTTTCTAGACAGTTATTACTCTTTGAGCTACTGACAATGCTCAAAACTCAAACTCGAAAGGCCGTGAAAATTATTTTGTTGTCGTACCGAGCGGGAATCGAAAACAGGCAGCGAAGTTGAGTTGCGTAGGGCTTGCCTTCGCACATACCCACCACGATACTGTCACCACCAGTGTTATCAATTACAATCTTCACTTAGACATCTTAAAGAAGAACGAAAATATAAGTTCACAAAAATAATGTCCTTGGACTTCCATAGACTTACTCATAGTCGCTCAGAATCTAAGCATATAATACAACCAGTAAGAAGCGAAGTAGATGTAAACAAACAGCTGTAGAGGCTCAGTCCAAGTCCACCTTGTACTATGGCGTTGCTGGATCCTTGCATTTACAACTTCCTGCCACACCCTCTTTACCAGTAGATTGGAGAAGTCACATACCAGCTTAAACTTGGTGCAGATTTCCAACGGTAAATAGGTTCGAGTATCGATTTTGTACTAACAGCGCCTTCCAAAATTCGTCTGAGACTATATGCTGACTTGATCGGAGGAATTGGAAAAGGATTGCACAATTTAAAAGATGATATCTTGTCATTGTAAGCAATACTTTTTACAAATAAATGCCTAGTTGGCATGCCGTCATATTGGGAACAAGAAACCATTTTGCATTATATCCATAAATAATGAGTCCGGAATTCGCAAGTTGATTCTGATGTCAATTTTTTCTCCCAAATAACAGTCAAGGAGTTGTCGACTAAAAATGATTCTAATCGCATAACTCCTTCCTTGATATTTTCATCCGTACTCACATTGTATCTGACGAAATATAATATTTCCATCTTCCTCTTCTTCTTCTGGCGGCGCTACAGTCCGGGGTGGACCTGGGCCTCAATCAACAAGCTTATCCAGCCGGCACAATTTTGCTGTCTCCAACTGCTCACACACAGTTGGTTGAGGTACTTCTCCACCTGGGTGCGCCATCGGTTCCGTGCGTTGTCCCACTGGTTCGGAGGCGAAGACTTTTCAGGCTGGAGCAGTGTCGTCCATGCGCTCTACATGGCCTAGCCGTCTTAGGCTTTGAAACATTTTAATCTACCAAATTAAAAATGTTTTAATGGAGATCTTACATACTTACTTACTTATCTGGCCATTGAGGGTCCCTTCCACAGCAATTACTGCCTTCCGTCATTAACTGTCCTGGGCACGCTGCTTGCAGTCACCAAGACCAGCCTGTCTCCACGAAGACATGGACTTTATACTGGGGTTCGGTCTCCCTCTCCTTCTCGAACTCAGATTCGAAGCACCTCTTTGCTGAAGCGTTAGTGTCCATGCGCTCTATGGGGCCGAGCCAGTGCAGTCGACGGATGTTTGCATTCCTGACTACATCCACATTATGGTACAGGTTTGGCACAGGTCGTAGAGCTCTTCGCAGACGGGACCATATATATTTTTTCTTTCAAAAGTACCAACAACTAACTCCGCTTTAAGCAGGACTGGCAAAGTAAGTGCTCTTCAGAGCATGATAGTTGTCAATCGAACCAGGAGTCGTGAGCCCAGTTGTTTCGACTGAAGTAACACCCGTCGCCAAGGGATCACCACTGTGCTGTGGTTTTGGAGTACGTTTGCCTCAAGGTGGAATAACGCCCTTACTGAAACAGCATCTTCAAAGGATAAAACGCCAAGCGAGTAAGACCCGTAGTCCTACGTTTCTAAGAATTAAGACAATTTTCACGATTTCAAGATCACCAAGCCCGAGAATAATTTAAAATGGCATCAAGCGGGTATCAGTTGGCATACGTAATCTCAACGGTAAGTACTAAAACATACTTCCTATTATATTCGGTATTAATAAAATATTATAATCTTATTCCATTTTCTTAAGCAAGAGGCAATGTCATCAGCAAGTGAACCATGACTCACTGGAACCATACCAAGAATTCGTCAACCAGCCAACAACGTCCGGCGTAACCGGACAGCCTTCACCCCTTATCAGGAGGGTGAACTGAAGGCAGCGTTTGCCGACAGCTGCCACCACAAGGAGATTGCCGATAAGCTTGAACTGTGCAAACGCGTGGTGAAGGTCTGGTTCCAGAACCAGAGACAGAAGTTGAAAAAGAAGCGAAAGGAACGTGTCCCTGAGAAAAAGCAGGGACCCTTCAAAAGGATTCAACCCTTGTTAGTGCGATTCTCTGGAAGCCTACCAGCAAAAAGTTTTGCGAAGACGACGCCGATTGTACCCGACAATCAATCTGAACCTGATGCCGCTACGCTGGAAATGGAAATAAGCGTGTTTCTAGTCGTACGTTCCAGAGAAGTTATCGCCAGAGAAGCTTCAGTAACATCGCACTCAAACAACGAGGAAGGCGAGTCAAAGCCAGTAGTATAATTTTCCACAAGACCAGCTATCTTATAGACAACAACAAAACGACGCCTCACATTAACCAAAAGCATTCCATGTGTGCAGAGAGAATAAATATTGTAAAAATATTCACATGTACATACATATTTTCCATTATTTCCAAAATAAAAATTAAATTCAATTATTTGCTAATTTTTTTCTTCATACGCTCTCTGGCACCATTGGATGGGAAGGAATTCTGGTCACTTCTTTGTTTCTCT
The DNA here is from genome assembly GCA_964034865.1 of Eristalis intricaria. Classification (NCBI taxonomy): domain Eukaryota; kingdom Metazoa; phylum Arthropoda; class Insecta; order Diptera; family Syrphidae; genus Eristalis; species Eristalis intricaria. Next base: position 127,308,251 of record OZ035873.1, read on the forward strand.
TGCTTCTGAAGAAATCGTATTTCAGAAAATCCTAGTTGGGGTTAAAGGAACTTAGCGGGTGTTTTGTTTGCCTGATATGCAACATCTGCCAAATATGCAACTCCTTGGCTGACAGAGAACAGAACAGGATCGAGGCGACTTGTTCGACTATCTAAACTCCTGGACTGATATTGTATGTTACATGAAGTCTATGTAAGTTAATATCAGGTAAGTTTTAATAACTATTTATAATTCAATGTGTTTTTATTGAATTCAATTGTTTTCATTTTTAGCAACAGGCTGCAGATCTTAACGAGGTACCCAGAATTACTCCACCGACCAGAAGCAAACCCACAGGCCAGAACAACAGCATAGCATCATTACCAGGAGGCTGAGTTGAAGGCGGAGTTTGCAGAATGCAGCTCCCTTTACAACTGCCAGCGAAGGGACATTGCCAACAAGCTCGGGCTGTGCGAGAGGGTTGTCAAGGTCTGGTTCCAGAACCAGAGGCAGAAAGTGCAGAGGGAGCGGAGGGCAAAAGTAACGCCAAGAAAAGTCTTCGCATCACAGACTACTGCGACGAGTGCGACCTCTACCTCCAGTTTGAGTACAGCTCCTCGTGTCCCTCCAGTTGAGACCGAGATGACGGAGATCCCGGTCTTTAAGCCAAAGACGGCGACGAGGGTTACTGGTCTCGTTCAAAGAGACCCATCAAAAGTTTTCAAGCCACAGCTAATTGTGGCTTTATCTGGAAATTTGGCACCAGGGACAACTGTAGATCAACATCCTCGGCCAGAAGTTACTAATCTCAAAAATGAGGTTAGTGAGTTTTTGGTGATTCCAGATGCTCCAAATCTTCTACAAGAGCAACAGGACGACACAACTGTGGAAGAAGAAGTTTACCAGCAACATTAGGACCCGCAACAGGAGCAGACATCTTGCACTGCGGAATTACTGATGCTAGAACTGGACGCATGCACCGACCAATATCTGCGTGAACAACAGCCCAACACCAAAATAAGTCCAACGACAAGTGTTCACCAGCCACTCCACGAGGACATTCCCCAACACCCTCAGCTGTAGTTCGATGAGGAGTTTTTGTACCGAATTAGTCCTCATCAGCTCATTCCGCAGCAGCCAGATACCCTGCAGCCGACAGGTCCCCCTGAGCTGGACATCTCACTTAACCTGTATCTGGAGCAGGATATTGAACAATGAGTTGCTAATCCGTGTGGAGCCGAGGAAGCGGTCAACATCAGCGACCTCATGGAGTTCATGGAGTCCGAACCTGGAATGGATCTACCCGATGAGAAGAACATTCCACAGCTATTAGTGGCACCAACAATTACCATTTCTTTTTAATATTTATTTTCTTTTCTTTATTAATTTCTTTTTAAATATATTTTTTTTATTTTTTATTTTAAAAGAAAGCACACATCTCTAATTTTACAGTATATGCTACTGCATAGTTTTATTTGTCAAACAAAACGGTATTTTTTTCTGGAAAACGAAACGTTGTTCGACTGTCGATCGACACTCGTGTGTCCCAAGTGTGTTCAGCAAGCGTAATGACATGAACAGATTCAACGTAAGAAAATCTTATTGATTAATAATTTTTACATTTTTATTCAAAACTAGCTGACTCGACAGACGTTGTCCTGGTCAGCTCTGAATATTCAATTCGAACAGGAATAAATAATTAAATAAAAATATTTTAAGAACATATTGTAGAACATAAGTCCTCTTGATACAAAACATTGTTTACTTCTGGCGAATAAATAATGTTATAGACCTACATAGCCATGTAAAAGACGTGGATTTTCAAGATTGATTCCAAAGACACTGAGCGACTGCCCTTGTGATTTATTTATTAACATTGCAAATGTAAGCCGCATTATAATCGTTTAAATTGCATTTGCTTGTCGTTCGGAATCACAGGCACTGCCTTCGACTCTGTACTTCCCTTTCATAATTGCGGCTTCGATGACGTTTTTTGCAAATTTCTTCACCGCCAACTGGGTGCCTTTCTGAGACGTGGCTGATAAATGGTTTCCACTCAACGAACGTAATTAATAGAGTCTGCCAGGCCTTACTGGTGCCAAGCAATCGTTTCAAATGTTGAATCAATCAAAAAGTGAAGAGGGAGCGGCAGGCAAAAGAAACACCGAGAAAAGTCTTCACATCAGGGTCTACTCCGGTGAGTGCGACCTCTACCTCCAGTTTGGCTACAGCTTCTCGGATCCCTCCGAATGTGATGGATTTCACAGAGATCCCGGTCTTTAAACCAAAGACAGTGACAAAGGTTTGGGTCACATTGACAGAGACCCTCCGAAGGGCTTCAAGTCCCAGCTGTTTGTCTGGGAATTCAGCGATCATGGATGATCAGTAGCCTCAGCCAGATGTTGCTTAAGTAAAAAATTAGATAAGCGGATTTTTGTTGATTCCTGATACTCCAAATCGTCAAATCGACGGGACAGCACAGAAAAGTGAAGCTTACAAGCAGCAAAGACATTCACAACAGAAGCGGGACCTGCAGCAGGAGCAGACAATGTCGTCAACTGAATTACTAGTGCAAGAAGTGGAAGCATTTACCGACAAATATCTGCTCGAACAAAAGTCTAACCTCCAAATGAGTTCAACCCCAAGTGTTCACCGGCCACTCCACGAGGAAATTCCCCAATACCGTCCCCTGTTCTTCTATGAGTAGTCCCCCTGAGCTGCATATCTCTCTCAACCTGGAGCTGGACCAGGATATTGGACATTCTGGGTAATCCGAGGGGAACCCAGGCAAACTCATGAAGATCTGGAATTCTGCACCTGGAATTGATCTCACCGACCAACTAAAGAAGCGCATTCCGGAATTAGCACTGGCACCCTCTGTTGATTTAAATTTATTAGCTTTGATTTTTAAAATTAATTTTAATATATTTTGCAGAAATAAATTGTATATAAATATTACCAAAGAAAATAAAAATTAAAAATAAAAATAAAAAAATAAAAATAAATTTCAGAGCTTGTTTTTCTCCTCTTTGCCAACGTTGGAGGGGAAGGTATTTCACTTGTTTGTTGTTTCTCTTGGTAAATGAAAAAAAAATCATATTTCAGATCATCCCAGATTCTGTCACAAGAATTTGGATAGGCTGCGTGGGGACTGGGATTGTTTGTGCGGGGTTGCGAAGCGCAACCAAAAACTGTCAATTTTACATTATATACGCAGTTTACAGATTTCTATTTGTCAAAACAAAGCGGTATTTTGCTGCGTAAAAAGAAACGGCGCGCCACTCCAGTGTCGAATAATAATTAGTATTCGACACTCGTGTTTCCTTAGTGTGTTCAGCACGAGCAATTAAAAAAGCACATTCAAAGAATGAGAAAGGTAAAAATGTCTGTGTTTGGTGCAATTGACAGGGAATCATTAACTATGAGCTGATCTCCTATGACAAAAGTCGTAATGCTGATTTGTATTGTCCACAATTGGACCTCTGAAAGGAGCAATCGCTAAGGAGGAGCCAGCTTTGCCACATTGGAGAGGAATTGTGTTCAGAACAGCGTCAGGCCCGACACATCGATAGTAAACCGCCAGAAGATCCGGGAGTTTTGATTATAGTCCAGACCTACCACCAAGTGATTTCAACCTGTTCTTATCAAGTTCTTATCATCCAACCTATTCAACGCCATTGATCAAATCCAAGGTCGCAAACAGAATCCGAATAACTCTCCAGCAGTGCAAGTGCATAGGCCGTTATCTGCAGGCTAGATAGCACCCCTAATAGTATTCTTCTTAACCCTTATGTGGACATCCAATATCGGTCCTTATGACATTCGACGAAATAAAAATATTTCGCTCCAAATTTTGCAAGATATGCTCTGGTGCGCGAAAAAGATACTCAGTTGGCAACAGTTCAAATACCATGCTTAGATCAAATCATATCAATCATATTTGCGAGATTAACAAATATTAACAATGTGTAAAAACAAAACAAGAACAAATCTGAGTTTGATGCATCTGCATAACTCAGCTTTTTCAAATAAGTACATTTGAGGTGGAACCACGAAAGACACGAATCACACCCTATATTTTTTAAATCATCATCCTTAACATCTCTTATGAGTTCATCAATAGAATTCTTGCAAATTTGTTTATCTTTCGAGCTTGCTCTTGAAGTTTGTCAGGGTACGTTCCTCCTTACGCTGTAATATGGCTTCATGTTCCATTTGCTTTTTCCGCTCTTTATTTAAAAAAAGTGATATGACGAATGATCGGTCATCTCGGTATAAATAAAAGGATTGCTGCAAAAACAGTATCTTCAGAAGACAATCCGTCCATCTAGTAGAACCAACCTATTTTAAAATTAATACAAACCACAATCAATTGGCTGAAAATTAACTCGAACAGTTGGCAGTTGGAATTTGTCTCAGCAACGGTAAGTTTTAATACAAATTTATAATTCAATGTGTTTTTAATGAGTTAATTTATTTTCATTTTTAGCAACGGGCTGCAGATGTTATCGAGGTACGCAGAATTGCTCCACCGACCAGAGGCGAACCCACAGGATAGCCGAACAACAGCAGCAGGGACGTCTGCTGAACAGCCTTCTCCCCTTAACAGGAGGCTGAGTTGATGGCGGAGTTTGCAGAATGCAGCTCACTTTACAGCTGACGGCGAAGTGACATTAGCAACAAGCTCGGGCTCTGCGAGCGGGTCGTCAAGGTATGTTTCCAGAACGGGGAGCGGCAGGTATAAGAAACGCCGAGAAAAGTCATCATATCACAGACTACTGCGGCGAGTGCGACCTGAACCTCCAGTTTGGCTACAGCTCCTCGGGTCCCCCGGTTGCGACAGAGAGAGATCACGTCTTTAAGCCAAGGAGGGCGACGAGGGTTGCTGGTCTCATTAAAAGAGATCCATCGAAGGGATTCAAGCCACAGCTAATCGTGGCTTTATCTGGAAACTTGGCGCCAGCGACAACTGTTGACCAACAGCCACGGCCAGACATTACTAATCTCAAAAATGAGATTAGTGATATTTTGTTGATTCCTGGATGCCTGGATACAAATCGTCAAAGCGCAGTGGTACAACAACAAAACGACGAGACTGCACTGGAAAATGGAGCTTACCAGCAGCAAGGACATTTTCAACAGCAGCAGGAGCAGACACTGGATCCAACTGAATTAGTGCTGAAGGAAATCGAGGCCTATACTGATCAATTCCTGCTGGAACATCAGAGCCAAATTACCGCACCGCCAAACGTTCACCAGCCACTTCAGGAGGACATTCGCTACACTCAACCTCATCAACATATTCCGGAGCATCCAGATACCCAGCAATCGACCGGTCCACCTGAGCTCGACATCTCGCTTGATCTGGAGCAGGAGATTGAAGCATTTCTTGCTATTCCGAGTGCATCCGAGGAAGCGGTCAATATCAGCGACCTCATGGAGTTCATGGAATCTGTACCTGGAATGGATTTACCCAACGATAAGAGCATCCTAGACCTAGCAGTGGCACCAACAATTGATGTTAACTTTGATTTTTAAATGTATATATTTTTATTTAGTTTCGTAAAAAGTTTTATTGTATTTATTTATGTATATTATTTTATAAAACAAATTTAGTTCTTTGCTTTTCTTCTATTTCTACTACTTTGGCAACCATGGAGGGGAAGTTATTTCGCTTTGTGGTTTCTCTTGTTTCTCGAAGAAATCACATTTCACATCATCCTAGTTTCAGTGGCAGAAATTTGGAATGGTGGCTCGTGAAATTTGGATTTTTTTGAGCTTGGTTCCGAAGCACACACTTCGAATTTCACTTGCTTGGCTGAAAAGAGACTCAATCGTGACGAGTCTTGATGAACCTCGAAGATCTTCTGCACTGCAACGACACGGTAAATATTTTTTTATTTTTATATTTGTCAAAACAAAACGGTATTTTCGGTTCTGGAAAACGAAACGTTCTTCTCGGCTGTCGATCGACACTCGTGTGTCCCAAGTGTGTTCAGCACGCGTAATGACATGAAGACATTGGATATACGAAAATCTCAATTTGAACTAAAATAAATAATAAAAAAAAATATATTTAATTTGAATTTTAATTTAATTTATGTGGAGACATACAATTTGCCATGCAAGAAACTAGAGTTTGCAAGATTGATGCGACAGACACTAAACGACTGCCTTTGCGAACTATTCATCGACATTTTAAATGCAAGCCGCACTGGAAATGTTGCCCCTTTAAAGTTAAATCAATAAAGAGAAAGCATCCTTATCCTTCATGTCAGGATCGTTGACTCTCATTGATTTTCTTATGCTAAGACTGACGAAATTGTGATTAGCCGTAGCATAGTAGTTTAGTGCGTCGGCTCCTACGCAGAGGGTTCCAGGTTCGAGTCCCCAATCTACCAACTTTCATAATTCACGGCCTCGACCTCTTTCGAGTCATCGATAATGCATAAAGAGAATTCCAGTCTAGAAAAAGCTTCTCAACTTTGCCGTACGGAGTCGGCATAAAACTGTAGGTCCCTTGTGAAAGGACAATAGCACGCACAACACAAGTAGTTGCTGAGAAGGACTGCCGCTCCACCAATATTATTATATAATATTATTAAGACCGACGAAAATACTTCTTTAATCTTTACCTCACTTTGCAAAGGCAATTCTGTTTTAAAAATCTAACAACTAGGACCGTCCTTGGGGAGTGCTGTTATAAACTAGTTTTTCGATCCAAATTTGTGTGAGAAAAATGATTTCAGTCTGATTTCAGTTTCATGCCTCTATCCCATTCACAGAGAAAACAGCCACTACCTTTCAATCTGCACTTACATGCCATTCGTGATCCCCATAATTGCAATTGATCTTTTCCAGAATTTGCTGTCTACCACTTCTCAAACAGAGGCGAAATTAACTCTTTTTGTTGAAGCTTGTCTGAGTCGGTCTTCAACCAGCAGCTAGCCTCTTCAGCTTGCACGCTCTCTGGGTAGTTGCCTCCAGTATCGCACGATGCGCACATCCTCTGTTAAATTGTTCCACCAAGTCGGAGTCGAAGACTGTTAGAGCTGGAAGATAGAATAGCTATCTTAATCTTTGAATCCGTAGACGCTTGCCTGGGCGCAAGCCGACAGCGCTTATAATTTATGGTTGAATCTTCTTCCCCAAAAACCAGCAATGCAAACGGGACCAAAGATTGAACGCAGAACGTTTCTATTTAAAAGACCAAGGATTTCTTCATCTCCTCTTGAGATGCTCTATGCTTACGCGCCAAAGAGCAGAAGATGAGCCAAAGTAAACTAAAGCCCCAAACCCATAGAATCCTTTGCCTTCGTTGCGTTTGTAATCCACAAGAATCGTAGTTACCGGATTCCCAATCCAACTCTTGCATAAATCTAAGAAACTCGAAATTCTAAAGGTCCTTAATGACTAGTATTTATTAAATTTTTAATAAAACAAACAGTATTCTTACATTCATAAAATATCGTAAAAACAATCTCATAAAGAGCACCCGAATGAAATCCATGGACACAGAAAGTTATAAGTTGCCCAATTCCATCCGTCGTGGTGAATTTCCCTGGTGGGCTGTATTGACTGTCTCTCTCCCCCTCATAAGGCTTTATGAGTTGTTCATTTTTTGACAGGACACAACGCACGCAACATTTCCTATGGGTTTGGGCTTTAAGTCCTTAACTACCTTTTTGTGAGGTTGTCATTGTCACGCTCTGTCTAAGATGTCCACGGTCCTTTCTTGAGGACAGCATATATTTCGTTTTGCCCTCGTTCACCGATGAACCCATTTTAACCGCTTCCGCTGTGTTCGACTAATCTCGTCAATGTCGCCCGCGTATGCTACCAACTATACGGACTTATTGAAGCATGACAAGACTGATGATGAAAAAGTCAGACGGCAGTGCGTAGTCTTGTCGGGCGTTGAAGGTTTCGGTGAGTTTGTTTCCGACCTTGATGGAGCAGCGAGAGTTTTCCATCGCCATCCTGGTCAACTTGACAATGTCCCAGGATGGTCAAAACTACAAATGTTATAAACATATTGCACATTTTGTTAAAATCTTACCTTATGTCATTCTTTTCCGTCACATGCAGGTCAAGTTCGATCGTAAGGGTGTCCTAGTCCCAGGGTTATTTAGTTCTTCTTTTCACGATGTCTGGCATTGTCTCCAACAATTGCACCCGTTTCCAAAATCTAAAACGAATCATTAAAATAAATTCTTGCTATTGTTCTGCCACAACAATTCTAGTTTTTTACACTTGACTTATCAGTCACTTAATATTTTACATGAATCTGATATGAGCAGCACGAATTTCCATGATAATTCGCCAACCGCAAAACATGATTCAATTCACCTAGTTGATGACTTTTCAGGCGAATGCCATCTGCACGACTCGCGAATGGTAATACCAATTTTCACCATTCGAATTATTCTTTGATAGACTCGCCTATCAAAATATTCAAACATATTTCTTGCCTATATAAAACAGCATATTAAATTTTTTAATTCCGCCATTCTCTCTGTAATACAATATATGTACATAATATATTAATAGGCACCCAAGTCGGTGAAGACAGCCTTATCAGAATCTTCAGACAAGGACAAACATTCCCCTTCTGCGGTGAAAAATGTAATTTTACAAATTGAAATTATATTTTGAATTAAAATTTTATTTTGAATTTGAATAATTATTCTTAATTTTTTATTTTTTAAATAATTTAAATTAAAATTCAATTTTCTTGACTTTTTTCAGGTGTTCTATGCTCTTTGGCACCGCTGCTAGAGGGGAAGCAATTTCACTTTATTTGTTGATCTCTTGTTGTAAACAGATTTGCAGATTATCCTTGTTCCAGTCACAGAAATTCTTAGTGATTGAGCGGGGTACGCGATTATGAGGGCCTGGTTCCAAATCCAACTATTCGAATGTCCACTTCACTTTAGCTTAAAACTGACTCCATCATGGGTAAGTTGAAGTTTAAAGAACTTCTTCATTGCATGGACATTGTAAGTGAGTCAAACAAGTCTCCTGTCGGTTCTATTTGTTTGAAAAGACAATCATTCGCGTTCTGAAACGGTGGATTGGGGTTAATTGAGGTCGGGCACGATTCACTTTCAATTGTAACTGCGATCGACAGTAATAACAAATAATCTATGAATTGCTAAGGGGTGAAAACCAAGTAATAAACCCTAGTCTGTACTGTGATTTGATGTAGTGCAGTGTGGCTTAGAGCCTCCGCGAGTTACGAAATGTCCCAAGTCAAGAGTAAAATTAATTAAATTTCACATATTTTTCCAAATAAGAATCCATAATCACCCATATTAAGAAACGAATAGGTACAACGAGAATAAAAATTTGTAAAAATAATATGCCGACTATGTCACTAGACTTTCATAGACTAACTCATTGTCGCTCAGCATCTATGCGCTCAATAAAACAGTTAACAAATGAATTTGACATAAGCAAATAGGGGGAGAGAAAATGGGTGAAAGACGCTCTTACAAACAAGTAAACAAATGGGAGAATGAGAAAATTGCAAGAGGAGCTATCAGGCAAAATAAACGGAATATTATTCAAAGAGGCAATTTGTTGGGTAATGAGTAGGGTTACCAGTCTCTTACATCCAGAATTAAACTTTAAATATTTTTATCATCCTTGCGAAAAGTTTTCCATATACGCGTTACTAACGTAGTGTCTCAAAAACCTTGTCTGTCAACCATAACCTACTTCCAGCAAACAGCTTAAGCCAATTGTAGGATGTGAATAAAGAAAAGTAGAAACCTGGAGCTACTTCAAGTTGTTTTTATTTTTGATGTTGGTGCAAATAAAACACAATGCAATTAAAAAATTATGATCATGTAAGTTCATATAGAACACATAAATACATTATAGCTGTCACAGAGGGCCTCTGATTTGTGAGTCCATTCAAAAGTGTGTTTATGGCAATTATGGCAAAGCAAATCTACTAAATTCTGAGCACTGTTTCCACCGAGGTTGAAGTGGTTTCGCTCTCAATATTCGAGCGCATAGATGCTGAGCGACAATGAGTTAGTCTATGAAAGTCTAGTGACATAGTCGGCATATTATTTTTACAAATTTTTATTCTCGTTGTACCTATTCGTTTCTTAATATGGGTGATTATGGATTCTTATTTGGAAAAATATGTGAAATTTAATTATTTTTACTCTTGACTTGGGACATTTCGTAACTCGCGCAGGCTCTAAGCCACACTGCACTACATCAAATCACAGTACAGACTAGGGTTTATTACTTGGTTTTCACCCCTTAGCAATTCATAGATTATTTGTTATTACTGTCGATCGCAGTTACAATTGAAAGTGAATCGTGCCCGACCTCAATTAACCCCAATCCACCGTTTCAGAACGCGAATGATTGTCTTTTCAAACAAATAGAACCGACAGGAGACTTGTTTGACTCACTTACAATGTCCATGCAATGAAGAAGTTCTTTAAACTTCAATTCGCTCTCAATGTATAACTGCCCGCCAAACCAAATGTCACTCGCTCTAAATTTTTAAATGGCCGCCAGAACAGCTGTTTGTTGACAGGAAGTGTGAGTGTGAGAGCACCAGCAGACAGAATCATCACCAAAATAAACTGAAGTCCACTCTGTAGGCTTGTGCTGTTTGACAACCTCTCATGGACTGATAAATTCAGTTTCGTTCGTTGAAAACGTGGTATAATAATAACTGATAAAGCTGTGTTAAGGAGTCACTGCTTGCTTACTTGTCAAGCTCGCGGCTCACGAAGTGTCTGCATGTCTGCAATAGGTGTCTTTAATTGTTGACGATCCTGTGCAATGTGCCTTCAGTCATCAAGACCAAGTTCTCCAAAGTTTGCGATGGCTGGACTTTTAAAGTGGAGATTTAGTGTTTCTGTTCTTCTCTAACCAGGAGGCTCGAGTTTTCAAAGATGTGTAAGCGTTGTTCGGGCTCTTTCTAACTTAGAATGTTTGACTTTGACTCATGTCACGGATCATGCCCGACCTGTCAATTACCCAAACAGCAATAGGTCAGGTTAAACTGGCTGACTGCTGTAAGGAAAAATAGCAACCACACTTTGCCCGGCCGATTGTGTTACATCGCGGATCTAAGTGTACTTATTCCGCATACAAATTAGTGCTTTTAATTAAGCGAATCGAAGAAGACCGCTGGCCTTTATGTTGCTAAGTTCAGGCAGGTTGTAAAAGTAGTAGGCTTCCAGGAGCTTGAATATGCTGAATGAGAGAACATTGGAGTTGCTGCAATGGTGTGCTCCTCATCCTCGTCTCTGCAGCTTCTGAAGAAGCCGTTGTAGGGAAGGCCTAATCAAGAGGCGTGAGTTCCGATAGTGCAATGCCCCGCTATAACCTCAACAAGAGTTCTAAGATTCGGTCCATTCAGTGTACTCAGACTAAGCGACCTCTTAGGGTCGAGCGTAGGTCAGAATTGTTTGCGTTGAAGCATTCAGTGCAAGTTGGCCATCTACGATTCAATTGAGCAAGTATGTCTAGCTTTAGTTGATGTTTTATGGTAACGATAGGCATGGAGGGCGGACCACCACCCGCGAAGAGCACAGAGCTTGTACACTTTCTAGCTAGTTCATCCGCTTTGCAATTCTTCGGACTGTCAGAGTGTCCCGGCACCCACATGAGTTATAAGTTACAGTACTTGGCCATGTGAGTTGCCGTGGCGTAGTGGGTTAGTGCGTCGACTCCTACGGAGAGGGTGCCAGGTTCGAATCCCCAATCTACCAACTTTCATAATTCACGGCTTCCACCTCTTTCGAGTCACTGACAATGCTCAAAGTCTGTCTGCCTGTCTAGAAAAAGCTTTCGATTTCGCCGTTCGGAATCGGCATTAAACTGTAGGTCCCTTCCACTCGTGAAAGAACAATAGCACGCACAACACGAGTGGTTGCTGAGAAGCTAGGCTCCGGTCCGCCTTGGACTGTCGCGCCACCAATATTATTACTATATACTTGGCCATGTCGTCAAGAGATAGGCTGCAGTTAAGGGAAGTCTTGGACTTGAAAGGGGCTGAATTCAGAGATCTGTAAATACGGGCAAGAGGTGGTGCCAGAAGACATCCCAGCCCGATCGACTCAGCTGAACAACGCAAAAAAACTTCCCGCAGAATAAGTATAACTGGGCGCCTCGTCGTCTTTCGACGGGAACGTCTAAGTCCTCTGTATACATAGGTATGGATATATATATATATATACGAAAACAAACATATATATACGAAACCACGAACCAATTTCCCAATTTCTTGGGGAGTGCCAGAGGCCGCACGTCGGCAAACCCGATCTAATTCACGCGGGAACCCGCTCTTCACCCCCACACACAACAATGACGGGACGACACCACAAAGAACGAAACGAACACAAAGGAGTAATATATACCTCGCCAACCAATTTCGCAGGGTACCGAATAGCCATAATTATGGGCCAAAGTACCGCGATGCGACCGTTCTGTCGCCAACCGTAAAGGGTTTCGGATATATTTTTCAATGTGTGAAGTGAATGAAAACTGAGAAAACACTCGAATTAAGAACACATGAGTCGAGTATTTTCGTTAAAGGAAATACTCAATTTTGTGAATAAAAATTGCTCAAAGTAGGAACCATCCCTTCAGTTGACGATTGAAATCTAGAGTTCTTGGTGTGTAAGGGTGATTGTAAAGTCGGGTAACGGTGGGTGCAAAGTATATGAATTATAACTCATGTCCTTTCGGGGACCCAGGGGATAATTTCAAGAACGTGTATTGATTCGTTTGATAACATGGAATGGTTAAGTACTCATTTCCTTTCCGACATGCCTGAAGAAACCGGCGGTGGTGCCATACCTTTGACTGATTTTGATCTTTTAATGTAATGCAAAAATTGCACGTCTTTTTATCGCCTTTTGATTTGCTGCGGGCCTTCATGTTATCAATTTTTTTCTTTATTTCCGAGATGTTCAAATTGAACCCATGGATTTTTTTTATTTCTTCTTCCATAGCTTTCAACTCAGATTGGTTTTTATTTTTTATGTCTGGAGTGTGGCTTTTTCCAGCAATCATGGATTAAATTGATCAACTCGTACAAGTGATATCTGAATACATTCCATCTTTATTCACACCAAAACGGAGGTAAGACTCTGCTGTCAAAATATTTGAGCGGAGAGGATTCGTTAAGCTTAACAAAATGCTAAGAAAATGCTCACACTCAATATATGTTTATACTGCGCCGCATTAAGCACCAGTAAAACCAAAAAATTACCCCACAAAGTGGTACTTATCCGTTTAGTGAAAGATTCTGTATTACCGTTGTCCATCGGTGTGTCTCAAATTTCTCCTTCGTCGTCGTCAAACTCGTTTCAATCTATTTAGTCACGATTGGAACGTGGTGCCCCTTACAGCAGTAAAATCACCCATTATTTGATCCAGAGTTATTTCGGAAATATTATGCTCCAAAGAGGGTGATGGAAAAACGATCACAGCAAACTATCCGAAGTACTAAAGCTGAAAAATACGCATTTTTAATTTAATGACGTCTACAACACGCTGCATGTACTGCAGTTTCAGTCGATGCTCAGTGTAAACAAGCGTTAATATAATCGAGAATTCATATAATCAAGAAATGGAGTTGGGAATGTCATTTTGTTGGGAGTCACTACTAATACTGATGTAGTGTCATAAAGAACATCATTCCATAGTCAAAATGGGCATCAATTTTGTCTAGGTCAGGCGGGCACCTGCGTTGGTTGTCTCCAAATATGGACACACATCACTCTCGTTAGAAGACCGTTCATACTTAATCATAACCAAAGAGAATCAATTAGCTCTGAAGCCCAACATATGATAAGAGCTTGTGTTCCAACGTCGGGCTTTATTGCCTCAATTCAAAATTCATTGTTCTGGCAAGCGGATAAGCAAACCTAACTTCACGTATGATTTGGTATTTCCAAAAATTTGCTACCTAAATTTCCACAAGAGTAAGAAATGATCCCCGACGAGCAATAAACAAAAGTTAAGCTTAAAAAACTGTGTCCTTCGCAAATTAATGTATATGAAAATTCGATTCAGAGAACTTTATGATGTCGAACGAATGTCTGAAAGTAGGTAGCAGCTGCGCTTAGATCATTGCATCGCTCCTCCCAACATAGACTTTGGCGATGAATGATGTTCAATTCGATTGTAGCAAGTTCAGCTTCATGGCGTTCCTCAGAAGTGCAACTTCCAAAGCGTGACCCTTAGTAACATTCGATGCAAGTTAAAGTGAGCATTTACTACACTTATCTTCTCTCGTTTTATAGTCCAAATATTAATAGCCTTCGGTATTATATTTCGATCCTTCGTAGAGACGAAATATGAATACGAATTTTAATGTTCATCCATGACCTACGTCATTCTATTTTAAGATATGTCTTTTGATCCCTTTCAAGTGGTCACCAACATTCCTAGTAGATAAGATAATGACGATCGATGACATGTGTTGCATCGACGCCTCATCCTTAGGTTAAGTGTTAAGAAATAATTTTGTACTTTAGGAGTTCGAAAATAAAGTTGAACGAGAGCGGACGTGTTCCGTTACTCACAACCCAGCGAACTCAACTGTGTTTTAATTTGCATACTTATTTTGCTAATGGCGAAATAAGGACGACAATGAACGAATGTACTATATTACTATGAGCGCAATGAGTGATATTTTTTTTATTGTGTCTGACTTCGAAATCTTGCAATTAGTTTTCTTTCCCAAGTCGTCGGCAGCAAAAATAAATTTCTGGAAAGTAAAAAACTAATATTGAACAGCATTCGACAAATCATAAAATCACAGGAATTCCATGTTTTAATCTTCATGCGGTTAATAATGACGGCGTTAATGTGTCCTGGGTAGTGGCAAAAGTCGAACAAAGGATTCATTGTGCCCGGTCATAAATGCACGTCATACAACTGATATTGGAGAGTATCTTACTGCCTGCTGAACAAGTAGACAGCTTGGGGAATAGTTGCTAAGCGAAGAAAAACAATAACGTCTTCTGTGTGATAATAAGTAGAGTCCGACCAAAGGCCAGTTTTTAGACCGAAGCCGAATATCATTGTATTATCGGCATCATTTTTACTGAAAGTGCCCCAATTCGGATTTTTAGCAGCCAATTTGAATGTTCCTTCTACCTGAATCCAGTACAAACAAAAATTGCATGCTTTTATGCAGATCAACTGGCAAGTGCAAAATGTCTTGATTGAACTTTCAAAATTCAAAATACTTGAAAATAACAAAACAAAAAACACACCTTTCCTTGCAACTTCACCTCTTCCACTAAAAAAGAGATAATGGAGGATGGAGATAATCAACTTCTACTCTCTTTGGCTCTGGCTTTTACTTGACAGCGTTTTTTACACGATGTTTCACTGCCTGTCTGGGAATACATGCGATCCGGGAATCATGTAAAAGTACATGAAATGCATGGGGGAACTCCACTCTACTCTTATTTTTTACTCATGGCTCAATCTCGTCATGGAATATAGTTGAAATTCGATATATCTACACTCTCTCCTCTCTCTGATATATACACTAAACATTTTTTCTCGCCACCAGGAGAAAATGGCAACAATGCTGAGAAAGAGAGAGCCTGATTGGTTAGCCCATGCCACCCCAGATGATCGAAGGAATGTTTCAGATCCTAGAAGAAAAAGAAGCGAATCGTATTACAAAGAAGATTTGCACAAAAACACATGATCATCGACTCAATGGCACATACACACTAGTAAGTCAAAGTTTAGGATATTTTCAAACTAACACATACTCATGATCTTCTGTATGCGTCCTTCCATTTAAGGAAGATCCTTTCCACGCACTTTCATCTCGAATGCATCCTCACGAGCGGTCATGAGAGAGAGAAAGAGATGGTGCTATTGTGGACGATCACGAGTGATCATACCTCGTGCACATTATCCTTTCACGTCGCCCGCAGATCATAGCCATCATAAATACCTCAATGGGGTGGAAACTAACACCCACACATAAACGTTAAACGGCGTAACACCGCCTTCAACGAGGTATGGCTTTAGTCAGGGCGCTTACAGGTAGGTGAAACGATGAGACATCGGTCGTCTGGTTATAAATAAAAGAATTGCTGCAGAAATAGTATCTTTAAAGGATAAACCGCCAAGCGAGCAAGACCCGTACTGCGACGTTTAAAAAATTAAAACTAGAATTCATAATCAATCACAATCAGCAAGCCCAAGAACAATTTAAAATGGCATCAAGTGGTTATCAGTTGGCATACATCATCTCAACGGTAAGTAATAATACATATTTCGTTTTATATTTGGTATTAATGAAATAATTTAATTATATTCTATTCTTAGCAAGACACTCCATCATCAGCAAGCGAACCTTCAAACACTGGAACCGCACCAAGAAGTCGTCAACCAGCCAACAAGGTCAGGCGTAACAGGACAGCCTTCACTCCTTATCAGGAGACTGAGTTAAAGGCTGCGTTCGCCGAGTGCAGCTCCCTCTACAGCTGCAGGCGCAAGGAGATTGCCGCAAATCTTGGATTGTGCGAACGCGTGGTGAAAGTCTGGTTCCAGAACCAGAGGCAGAAGTTGAAAAGGGAGCGAAAGGAACGTGCCCCTGCGAAAAAAGAAGCCACTGCTGCCAAAGCGAACACCCAAAGGGCGACCACAACTTCCCGAGTTCCCACAATGGCCACCGAAGATACTGAGGTGACTGAAATCCCAGTATTTAAGCCAAAGACGGCCACAAGGGTTAGTGATCTCATGCCGATTAGCAGAGACCCTTCAAAGGGATTCAACCCACATTTGCTAGTGCGTTTCTCTGCAAGCATTCCACCAACGAGTACGCCGAAGACGACGTCGATTGTACCTGACAGTGAATCCAAACCCGATGCAGGTACGCTGAAAAAGGAATTAAGCGAGTTCCTAGTTGTACGCTCCATAGAAGATATCGCCGCACAAGTTTCAGCAACATCGCATTTAAACAATGAGGAAAGTCAATGGCCAAACCACAAGGAACATCTTCAGCAAGTCCAGCAATCTTTTGAACAACAACAGAACGACTGCTTATATCAACCAGAGGGTTTCCAAGATCAGAGAGAACATCCACAGTACCAGGAGTCTTATCCTCCGCAGAACATCGTGGCTCCCCAACAACTACAGGACAGGCCAACGAATGCATTCCAGCCGGCAGTTCAACAACGGGGGCATTCTTTACAGCAAATGGACTGGAATAAACAAATTTGGGGAAGCGGACAGAAGCAACAAATACAGTCCGACTGTCAAGCAGCTCCTTTCATCCACCAATATGATGTCTGCGAACATGGCCAGGTAGCTTTCGAGGAGCAGAGGACTATGGATCAGCATCACCAACAAGAGGTGACTCATCAACAAATGCCTTCGCGAATCTACTTGCTCGAAGATGAAGTGGAAGCTTTCAACCAGCAAGTCCTCTATGACCATCAGTTGAATCTGCCAATCGCCCCACCACAAGTTGTTCATCAGCCACTCCACGAGGACATTCCCGAATTCACCGATTTCTCCGTCGAAAAAGTTACCAACCAGTTTTCGTATCAACTCTTTGCTGAGGAGCAGTCCGGTTCACTCCAACTGGACACGTTTCTGAGCCTGGAGCAGGAGCTTGACAAGTGTCTGGGTCCGAGTGTGGATGAAGAGAACGTCGACATAAGCGAGCTGTTGGACTTCATTGGATTGGAACCGGAACTGGAATTTGATCCCCAAACCCATGGTGAAGAGAAAAACATTCCGGACTTGTCTCTGCCACCGCCAACTGATTTCGGATTCCATTTTGATTTTTAATTTAACTTTTGTATAAACCATTCATGTAAATATATATTCCATTGTCTCTAAAATAAAAATTAAACCAAATATTTGCTAATTTCGAATTTCGCTTAATTTTGTTTCGATCGTGGGGTTGAGTTGTTCGATTTTTCTCTTGCAAGTGATTAGAGTGGATTCTGTCAAATATCTTGTTGATAAGTCTTCTTCCTTGAATAAGCAACGTGTATTTTCTGAAAAGATGAGTTCGGAAACTGTGAATTGGGGAAAATAATATCATTCGCCGAGTTCAGTTTCAGGGCAAAGTATGATGACATGCCATAGAGATGTGCAAAGAACTATGTGAAGAGTGGTTGAAAAGTCACAATCACAGTCCGTGACAGACTCTAATGAACGGTGAATAGCTAAGACGTGATTTATGTGTTGCATTTTTACATTTTGAACTCTCACTTAAGTTAGTCGAAATTGGCACATTTCCCGCTGTTTCTCTAGCCATTCATTTTCCATCTGATGAATCTCTGAGGTTCTTAAGGCCTTTTTTTTTCAACTCCAGATCCGTTTTTATGTAAACTCAAATATATTGTTTGTTGACAATCGTACTGGAACGATAAGATTCGGGCTGTAAGATCCAACAACCCGAGCAGTTTCCCTAAATAAATTCTTTAGAAGTAACAAACAAAGCGATCTTCCGTGTCTCAAGCTTCCCAGAACCGCGGACATCGAACAAATACTGATAACAGCAGTTATTGATCCAGATAACGCCGTACTCGACGATAACTTCATTATGGTCGAAGATCCACAAGAAAAAGTGGAGGTACTTGGCGCAGTCCTTAAGGAAGTGTATAAGATGAATGAGAGTGTTCGCCCGAACCACGACTTGGAGAACAGCGTACTGCCTAACAATATTCTTCTTCGTGAAGATCTGCAACAATGACGATCTGAGAACCCTGGCTTTATCGTGTTCAATTATGATAACATGGCAGATAATGGCATCTCCGTCGAAGGGGATCATCCCCATATCTTCATATCGAAGACATAACTCCAAGCGATCTTCGAATCATTAATGAAGAAAAAGTCAGTTGGAATCAAGGTGATCTCCAACATTGTGCCAAAACACGTCTCTGAGCCTGAAGCAGGAGATTGAGATATACCTGGCCACTCCGAGTGTGGACGAAGAGAACATCAACATCAGCGAGTCCCCCCCCCCCCTCACCCCTCCCCCAAGGTGGAGAGACACACATGCCGAACCTGGCTCTGGAACCGCCAATTGATTTTTAATTAAAATTTTGTAAAAATATTCAATTGTACCTATATTTAATTATTTCCAAAATAAAAGTTCAAGTTAAATCCAATTATTTGCTTATTTGCTATGTATGTTTTATTTTTTATTATTAACGTGATGAGTTTGTTCAATGATATATTTTAAGCACTGTACTTGTAAGAATAGAGTTACCTTACGTACAACGACAATATAAAAGCAATAAATGAAATGAAAATGAAATACAGTAAAGAAATGTGGCGAATTTAGTGTTGCCAAGAGCAGATCATTGCATGAATCAAGTTTGTGAACCATATTAAAATCACTAAAAAAACACGAATATATTGAGATTATTTTCTAACACGTTTTTGAGCCTAATTGAAACCACAATAACTCAATACCACTCAATACCACATGCTGAGGAACACTGACAAAATCGCACGCACTCAAAAAAAATGCAAACTGTGGACTTTGGACTCAATTCATTGCTACACATGATGTGCGACAAAAAACTGCAGCATATTATTGCTGATTAAAGATCCGCTATACCAAGTTTCACTTCTTGATCTTACTTTTTGGAGAATTTTGGCGGATTTTGTCCAAGGCACAAACTGGAATCATACGTGATTTGGCCCTGTATTTGGCGTTTGGGAATCCAGATGGGCGTCTGCACGTCTGAACTACTTAAAATGTTATCTAGACTTTGCCCCGTGAAGAAGGAGGGGGGGCTCGTTGAGGTGCTGAGATGAATTAAAAATTGACGAATATACTCTGACGACTCAATATGATCCAGAAAACATCGCAACCAGAAAGTTTCTGTTGAAAATACTAAGGACTTCCTTATCATTGCCTCTTTATCATCGATTGGATGATCAAGGTCTTGTATAAAGTTAACTTGATCCTTCACCAGTGGCTTCTGTTACTCAATTGCAGCGGCTAGCTGAACAATATATACACATTCAGTGTCTTGTGAAATGGTCTACACCGTACAGAATAAAGTCTTCATTAGGGCCCGGATCCTGAGTAGGCCATAGAGGCATATGAATAGCTTGCTTCTTCCGCAGCTAAGCTGTTATACGTAGTTGTGATTCGTGAATCGATTGCAGAGAAATAGTTCTTAATAGGTGGCGGAATGTTGTCAGGCCCTGTCGTTATTTTTGGCATTGTGGGGGTGATCAAAATAAGACAAATGAGAAAAACATCTCCTTTGAGCAGTTTCGATTTTGACTGGCAGGCTACCATTGAAATGTTTGGACACCCTGCACTACCCGACCGTTGTGATGAGACATTTGTCTGGGTTAGGAGTTCCCAAACATCCGGATACGTAATCAGTTGCCTTTTGACTTATTATATATGATAATCGACATGCAGCTCTGAAACCCCAAGATGATAAAGAGGTATTTTCCACCGTCGGCCATTATTACCCCAAATCAGAAGTACTTCCTGTCATTTGCCTTCCTTAATCACAATAAATGATTCACATTTTCCAAGAATTTGCTACCTAGAAATAGTATCATGTCCAAAAGTTATCAGTAAATCATAAAAGTACACATGAGCCGCGACCTGTAGCTGCAAAATTCGTTGGACAGCACTCACACATCTCCTTCGGTCATCGCTAGTAAAACGAAATTTCATGAATTTGAAAAACTAATATTGTACAATATTCGACAAGTCCTACTAATCCCAAAAATTCCATCTTCCTGCGGTCCATAATAATAATAATATGGGTGGCGCGACAGTCCGAGGTGGACCTAGGCCTAGCTTCTCAACAACCACGTGTGTTGTGCGTGCTATTGTTCTTTCACGCGTGGAGGGGACCTACAGTTTAATGCCGACTCCGAACGGCGAATTTGAGAAGCTTTTTCTAGACAGGAATACTCTTTGAGCATTGTCAGTGACTCGAAAGAGGTGGAGCTGTGAATTATGATAGGTGGTAAATTCGGGTATCGAACCTGGCACCCTCTGCGTAGGAGTCGACGCACGTACCCACTACGCCACGACAACCACGCGCGGTCCATATCGTTATAAAATTCAGACAAAGATTTGAAGGCGTTAAACTTCAATTTTGACAAAAGACGAAGAAAGGATTCATTGTGCATGGTCATAATTGCGCATGGCCCGTCATAAAAATGGCATTCAGATCACGTGAAGGGTACGTGGATGTGACGGCCTGTTGAGCTAATAAGCAACTTTTGGAGTGCAGTGCAGATAATTTTGTTCATGTTGTATCACATGCAAATTCAAACATATTTGGATATGAAAACAGATTTAGAAGGCGCTGCCACTTTAAGTTGCACAAACAAATTGCATCGAAATCTGTAGATTAAGTCCCTTAATCAGAGTAACGCCATTGTGTCTGCGAGGTAGGAAGGACATTGACCTGCGTGGACATAGCCGGAATATATCCATCCACTGTGCATGCTCAGCAGCGTCGATTGCATAAATACCAATTTCTAGAAAGCGAGACCCCGATTGATAATCCTATGCCACTCCAGATAATGGAGGAGACATTTCAGTTCCTAAGGAAATGTACCAGTTCGAAGAGTACGATGCATTTGCACACAATACATGATCATCGACTCGATGTCACATACACTTAAATAAGTCAAGGTTGTAAGCAAAGATCCAGGCTTCTGTTTAAGGAGGATCCATGGGTTGAGCAATATATGTACTTAAAAACATCATCGCACAGTTTGCTCATAGAAAGAGACGGCGCTATGTAGTCGATCTCGAGTGATCATGCATCCCGCATATTATCCCTTCACGCCGTCCGCAGATCACAGCCATCATAAATACCTAAATGGGTGGAAGCTGACTCACACACACATATACACGTTAAGCGGCGTAACACCGCCTTCACCAAGGGATGCCTCTGTGCTGGGTTCTTGCAGGTAGGTAATACGATAAGAGATCGGTGATCTCGTTATAAATAAAAGGATTGTTATACAAACAGAATCTTTAATAGACAAACCGCCAATCGAGCAACACCCGTGCTCCTTCAGTTTTAAACAAATTTAAACAAGATTATAATATATTATTATAATTTAAACAAAGAATTCAATCCAAAACTATTCAAAATGGCATCTAGCGGATATCAGTTGGCATATATAAACTCAAGGGTAAGTAACAAAGCATTTTCCTAATTATGTATATTTTATTTTAATGAATTTCATTTCCTTCTTTTTTTATCAACAGACTCAGAATCTGGACGAAATACCAACAAATGGTGGATCGGTGACAAGCGGCGAATTGACAAGAAGATCAGGGACTCAGCACACCAACAACATCAGACGCAACCGAACAGCCTTCACCCCTTATCAGGAGGCTGAGTTAAAAGCTGCGTTCGCCGAGTCCAGCTCCCTCTATAGCGGCCGGCGCAAGGTGATTGCCGAGAAGCTTGGGCTGTGCGAACGCGTGGTGAAGGTCTGGTTCCAGAACCAGAGGCAGAAGATAAAGAGGGAGCGCAAGGAGTGTACTGTTGGGAAAATAGTGGCCGCAGCCACCAATGTGACCGCAGCGCACAACGTGACCACAGCTACCAGAGTTCCCCAGCTGCCTCCAGTTGCCAACGATGTCGAGATCCCAGTTCAAACTTCAGCAACAACCGACTTGAACGAAGAACCTCGATGGGATCATGCTCAACAATACCACCATGAATTTTACGGACACCAAGAGAAGGGACAGCATCCACAGGAGCCTTATCATCCGCAGCAGGATGTTTACTCACTGCAGCATGACCACATGGCACCTACCCAACAACAACAGGACAAGCCAGCGAATGCATTCCAGCCGGAAGTTCAGCAGCAAGCAAATTTTGTACAGCAAATGGACTGGAATCAGCAAATTTGGGGAAGCGGACAGGAGCAGGACGTGCAGTCATACTGGCAAGCAGCTCAACCATGTCAGTACATCCACCAATATGATGTCTACGAACAAGACCAGGTAGCTTTCCAAGAGCAGCGGACTACGGAGCAACATTACCAGCAAGAGGTGGGAGATCAGCATGAAGTGGATGCTTTCAACCAGCAAGCTCTCTACGACCATTGGAATCTGCCAATCGCCCCACCACAAGTTGAATTCCCCCATTTCTCCGGCGAAAACTTTACGAACGAGTTTTCGCACCAACACTTTGCTGAGCCGCAGTTCAATTCACTCGAACTGAACACTTCTCTGAGCCTGGAACAGGAGGAGCTTGACAAATATCTGGGCCCGAGTGTGAATGAAGAGAGCGTCAACATCAGCGAGCTCTTGGACTACATTGGACTGGAACCGGAACTTGAACTTGATCCCCCTGCCAAAAGTGAAGAGAAACCCTTTTCGAACCCGGCTCTGGCACCGCCAATTGATTTTTTATTCGATTTTGATTTTTAATTTAAGTCTTGTAAAAAAAATGTATGTTTATATGCATTCCTTTATTTCCAAAATAAATATTAAAAAATTATTTGCCCAATTTATTATTTTTCTTTTTTTCGAATTTTGCTTCATTTCGCTTCGATCGTGAGGACTTGTTCGAATTTTCTCATGCAAGTCAGTCAAATGGATTCTGTCAAATCTCCTGTTGATCAGACTTCTGCCTTGCATAAGTTTATTTTTTGGAAAGACCTCGTTCTGCGCGAGTTCAGTTTCAGGGCAGGGTATGATGACATGCCTTAGAGATGTGCAAAGAACTGTGACTTGTGAACAGTGGTGGAAAAATCACAATCTTAGATTGAGATGGTTTTTCTTCACCGCCACAGCAAGCGGCGATATAAACAGTGCTAGCAGAATCATTTTTCTCATCCCCAATCGGTAAATATTGAATAATTTGACAAATGTATGACATTTTACTTAAATGTGACGCAGGAACTGAGTGAAACTTCCACCGAAGAAGTTCAAGCTATTTCTTGTCCAATTTTTTGCAAGGACGTGCTTCAATCATGAGAGAAAGTTGGCGATGGAAATCGAAGCTGCGAATAAGAAGATTTTGCTTGCTGAAGTTTTTTAAATAGAAATCAAAAAGAAAATAACAAAGAATAAGGAACCAAATCTCTTAGACAAAATTGCAATTTTTATTTCAAAAAATACCTGTTGCAGTAATTCAAACACTGTTCGATGCCGACCTGTCTGCATCAAGCACACTCTCTCGACTTGGGTAATCAATTGTGCCCAAATCAGTTTTTTCTTACGTACTCCATAGTTGGTCGTTGAAACCTCATATGTAACTTGGAGTCATCATCGCTGTACTCATCAATTGTTCCAACGAAATTGTTGCATTTAATATCCTGTTTCTGTTCCAGATTAGATTCTTCGAATTTCGAACTAGAAGAAACGGCATATATGCACGATGTTAGGTTTTCCAATGCTGTCCTATCATTTTGAAAGCGAGCGTTTCCATTTGTTCCCTCAAGCAGCATGTTTAGTACCTGAAAGAAGTTTATCGCATCCATTTTCAACTACATACATATAATTCAGATTTGATTGCTTACCTCTGTTTCGATGTTTTCCATTTCTTCATTTGTTTATAATTTTCACAAAAATCAACGGTTTTCTGAGTTTGGCAGTCATAAAAATGTATGTGCTGCCAGGTCACAAAACCGATAAGTGAGGTTGGCCGTTTTTGTGCGCACGCACCTATTGATGATTTTGAAACTTCATACTTCTGCGATAGACCTTACCCGAGTAGCTTCCAATTTTATCAAAATCTCAGCTTTTGTCTTGGTTGTAAGGAATCCGAGAAGCCATAGCTGTATAGGTTTCTGGAAGGGATGGACAACGAAATGTACGAAAGGTGCACCATATTTACCTTTTGGTGCCGTCTCTTACCCTAAGCAAGCGGGAAAAGGAACAAAGTCGCGATAAAAAATGCACATTTTCGAGTTCACGAATTCACGTTTAAGAGTTGTAATGCATCATTCTTCCAGTTCACATTATCGGGGTTCACATTATCGAGATTCCACTGTACATATTTGCACTAAACTGGTCAACACATAAACTATTTAGTTTTTACTCGTAGATAAAATTATTTCATTCGTAATCGTAATCGAGCTTTCAGAATGTGGAAAGGTATATGGCCTCGGCCCAATGCTTTTTTTTTGATACTAACAATTGAACCTCTATATTACCGAAAAATATTATTTGTAAATCTTAGTTCATTTTTAGAAGCACCTACATTACGCTTGTAGGAAGACGTTGGCGTCTCTCTCATAAACGAACAGCAGTAGTCTCCCATTATTGTTGGTTTCAATTCTTGCGGTATCGTTTCTTTATCGCAGCAGGATATTAGTGTAACTTCTCGCTGTGTTGACCGTGATGCTGTATATCTACAAGTCGAGTTCTATGAAAAACAGGATTCAATATTGCGGAGCATTCTTCATAGTTGACCAGTGTTATCAACAGAAATCTTTATTTAGCCATATTCAAGAAGAAGTACAACAAAAATATAAGTTTACAAAAATAACCTCCCTGGACTTGCAAAGACGTACTCATAGCCACTCAGCATCTATGCACTTGGTAAAAAGTTAACAAATGAATTTGGCATAAGCAAATAACTGAAGAGAGCGTCGCCGTATCTTCGCATATATAGCTTCTTGCCGCAGAATCTTCACCGTTACCAGATTGGAGAAATCACACGCCAGCTGAAACATGGTGCAGATTTCCAACGGTAAATAGGTTCGTGTATCGATTTTAAGCTAACTATGGTTTCTAAAATTCGTATGAGGCTCCATGCCGACTTCATCGGAGGAATTGGATAGGGCTTGCACAATTTAAAAGATGGTTGTTATCTTATAAGCAATACTTTTTACTAATAAAGGCCTTAAAATAATGCCTAATTGCCATTCCATCAGATTGGGAACAGCTGTCAGGCAGAATGTCCCACTCAATGCAATTGACGATGATCGACGAGAATTCCTCTCCTCCGACCTAGACCAAGCCAAGACAGCGATAACGAGGCTAAAGTCGAATATAGCTGCTGGTGAAGAGCGCCTGAAACCATTCATCAAAAACCTGATAGGTCCTTATCAGTGCGGTTTCAGGCCGGGGAAGTCCACCATCGACCAAATCTTCACATTACGCCAGATCCTGGAAACAACCCAAGAAATGCAGATCGACACCCACCACGTGCATAGGGACGAGCTATACACCGCCATGTCTAGTTTTGACATTCCTGCCAAACTCGTCAGGTTGTGCAGGATGACGATGGAGAACTCGCTGCTCCATCAAGGGCGGTAAGCAACTCACAGAGACCTTCAATGTCAAAAAAGGTTTTAGACAAGGCGACGCGCTGTCATGTGATTTCTTTAACATCATCCTGGAGAAGATCGTGCAAGACTCACACGCCAACACTAGAAGCACTATATTCCAGAAGTCCGTACAACTGCTAGCATACGCGGATGACATTGATGTGATTAGCAGAACACAGCGAGCCGTCAATGAGGCGTTTGCTGGTACTGAAGCGGAGGCGGCCAAAATGGGTTTAGCGGTGAACGAGGGCAAAACGAAGTATATGCTGCATCGAGAAAGCGCGCACAACATCGACGACTTGGCCAAAACGTCATCATAGGCAGATATAACTTCGTGGACTTCGTGTACCTCGGCTCGCAAGTCAACAGTACTAACACCAGTGCCGAGATTAAACTCAGAATTACTCTTGCCAGTCGCTGTTTCTTTGGGCTCAAGAGGCAATTGAGTAGTAGAGTCCTCTCTCGAAGGACCAAGCTAACATAAAATAATACCTTGATCTTCCCTGTCCTGCTCTATGGTGCGGAGGCATGGACAATCACAAAAGCGGATGAAGAAGCACTTGGTCTTTTCGAGAAAAAAGTTCTGCGTTCAATCTTTGGTCCTGTCTGCGTTGATGCAGCTGGCTAAAGAGGCTGTAGGAGAGGCTTACTGGTTGAAGCCCAGGTGCACCCCGGACTGTAGTGCCATCAGAAGAAGAAGAAGAACAAGAAGAAAAACACCTCCCTTCAAATAAAATGTATTTCCACTTCAACTAAGTTTTACACTTATCCAGCAGTTTAACTTTCTTGGTTTAGACGGATTTGGTACGAGATTCTCCATTGAGAGTTCTTGCTAACACCGCAGCTAAGCGCGGGCTGAATTCACCGCTCTAAGTCAAGGGGTTTAGTCCTTTGAAGACGACGAAAAGAGTTTCTTTCGTCGAGAATTGGAAGGACAGCAGAGTTTATGTGCTCTTCCAGGCGACGCTTATGCTTACGAGCAAATTTCGTAACTTCGTCTTGGACTGATTATATTCCAAGATCTCTGTGGATATCGTTGTGTCGAATATACCAGGGTGCGTTACCGATGACCCTTCTTAGCACCTTGTTTTGGGAAGTTTGTAGTATGTTTCTATTAGTTTCACTGGTACAACCCCATAGTTGTATACCATACATCCAGGCGGGTTTTAGTACTTGCTTGAATAAAAGCAATTTGTTGTCAGTACTTAGCATGGATTTTCCAATAAGCCAGTACATGTCTTTGTGTCTTAATTGGAGCTCCTCACGTTTCTTTTTGACGTGCTCCTTCCATTTAAGCTTTACATAGAGTGTCATTCCGAGGTATTTCGCTTCATTGCCGAAGGGTATTGGAACATTTTTTAAAAAACGGGCAAATTATTCACGTTCCTATACGTAAAATTTATATGAACGCATTTAGCTTCGTTAAGCTGAATTCGCTGAGTGTTCGTCCAATCGTGTATCCGGTCTAAAGCACATTGCAATTTTCTAATTGATTATTCCACCGTTTTGGCAGTTACCAAAATGGCGGTGTCGTCAGCAAGTGTGCCTACGTTCTACGGTATATAGCTGCTATACAATAAGTAAAGGAGGGACCAAGAACACTTCCTTGTGGTACTCCAGCTTGTATAGATTTAAATAGGGAGTATTCTTTCCCATATTTCACATACAAGATTCTATCCGATAGATTGTTCGATAAAATGGTGCAAAGTTTTCTCGGGAGGAATTTTTGAAGCTTGTGTTTCAAGCCTTCGTGCCAAACCTTGTCAAAGGCTTGAGAAACATCGAGAAATACAGCTGAGCAGAGTTGCTTTCGTTCAAGCGATTTTTCTATAACATCAGTTACGAACTGGTGGTTAGGAATAAGTCGCCTTTCTTCTGCAACCGGGCTTAAAAGTCTAAGTAATATTCTTTCGAACAGTGAAGAAGTGAAATTAGTCGGATAAGAATCTGATCGGATAAGACTTTTTGCCTATTTGGGGTTGACACGGTTTCAGTACCATTTTTATTTGCACTACTTTCCACTGACTAGGGACATGTTCTAATCTTAAGGCTGCGTTAATAATGTAGAGAAGAATAAGAAACGCTTTTTGAGGTAAGTCTTTCAGAACTTCTCCTGTGATTAAATCAATACCAGGAGCTTTCTTGGGTTTGAGTTTTTTCAATTCTTCCTTAAGTTCTGTCAAAGTAGCATTTCTTATAGAAAAATTGTCATTATTTGAGTCTGAACCGTAGGAGTATACAGGAGGTGTTTGTTCACGATTTAAACGTTGTTTCCAAATAATCTGCGAAGAGAAATATGAATCTAATCGCGTAGGTCCTTCCGTGATATTTTCTCCGTACTCCATTGTATCTGATGATATATAACATTTTCATCTTCCTATTCTCCTTCTGGTGGCGCTACAGTCCGCGGTAGACCTGGGCCTCAACCAACAAGCTTCTCCACCCGGCACGATCTTGCTATCTCCAACTACGTACAACAAGTTGGTTAAGGTACTTCTCCACCTGCGTGCGCCATCGGTTCTGTGGGCGTCCTCTATTGAGTTGTCCTACTGGTTCGGAGTCGAAGACTTTTCGGGCTGGAGCAGTGTTGTCCATGCGCTCCACATGGCCTAGCCGTCTTATGCATTGAAACATTTTCTTACCAAATTAAAAATGTTTTAATAGAGATCTTACATACTTACTTACTTATCTGGCCGGCGACCCATGGAGGGTCCGATCCAGAGTAATTGCTGCCTTCCGTCGTTGACTGTCCTGGGCACGCTGCTTTCAGTAATTTTTATGAGTGGAGGCACGCTGTCTCCACGATGACTTGGTCTTTTTACCTGGGGTTTGGTCTTCCTCTCCTTTTCGAACTCGGATTCGAGGCCCTTCTTTGCTAGAGCGTTGGTGTCCATGCGCTCGATGTGGCCGAGCCAGTGCATTCGACGGATGTTTGCATTCCAGACTACATCCACATTATGGTGTAGGTCTGGTACAGGTCGTAGAGTTCTGCAGACGGGACCATATTATAATTGTCTTTCAAAGGCACTAACAATCAACTCCGCTGGACTGACAAAGTAAGTACTCTGCAGAGCGTGATCTTGGTCAATAGAGTCAGGAGTTTTGAGCTCAGTTGTTTCAACAGGCTGAAGTAACACCCGTCACCCAGATCTTACGTCGGACCTCCACTGTGGTGTCGTTTTTGGCGTACGTTACCCTTCAGGTAGAAAACTCAACTGCAACTGTCAAACCTCACTGCCTAAAAATTGTAACTGATGGGAATACTATACCAATAGGTGTGTGACAGAACGTTTCTTGGTCGACAGCATGAATTTTGTTTTGTCTAAAGATACCTCGTTTCAAGGCCATCTACTTTGGCTTCATCTTCAATCAGCGTTAAAGCCTCCATTAAGAAGCAATGATGTCTACATCATCTGAGTGCCCAGACTTGTTCTTCTGTAGATGTTCAGTGATTGTGCCGACTTATTTTAGGGTGGGTGGGAGGACTTCTTCCTTGAGTGGAGTTGGGATTTCTTGATCCCCACTCTCCCACTTAAGTCGTAACGAGGCATGCCTCGACGATTGAACCGTTCTCCTACTTACACTCACCACATACCATGACGTTTGTGATGTCTGACCCAAAACATAATCAACTTAGCCTAGCTTAACCAAGCCCATGTCTACCAGCTATTTATTTATTGTCGCACTGGCGGGTTTAGAGCCGTTTGATGATAATCAGCTTCGGAAACGCACACGTGATAAAAGCATATGTTCCACCATTGGGCAAGATTGCCCCATATCAAATGTGCTTCCTGGCATACTGCATGCAGGCCGATAGGCAACCCCGACCATCCTTTGCCTCAATAAATGATTTCGCCTTTCCAATATTTTGCTGCCTACATTTGCATGAATGCTTTCATACAAAACATGTATAACTAAATACAACCGAAAACAATAGATTCCAAGAATGGTAAAATATGATCATCGAGAGGCTATGAAACAAATTTTAAAAAATGTTGCCATGTCCCTGTTCCCGTTTTAATGGTCCGACTCCATATTAAACCGTAAAAGTACGCACGAGTCGCGACCTGCGGCTGCGAATTTCGGAAACTGAAATCCGTTGGACAGGACTCTACGCTGTGCACTGCAGGCTTCATTCGTCGATAATAAAACGAAATTTCTGGAATTTAAAAAACTAATATTGTACAATATTATACAAGTCATACTAATCCCAAAAATTCCACGTCTATGCGGTCCACACCGTCATAAAACTCAAACAAATTTGACGGCGTTGATGTTGTCTTCAATTGTGGCAAAGGACGAAGAAAGGATGCATTGTGCGAGGTCATAAACGTCATAAATGAAAATCGTAAAAGTGAAATTCTGATCACTTGGGTGTATTGATCTTAGACAAGCGTTGATAGGTAGTTCTTGGAATCGTCAGTTGAGCATGTAGTCAGATTGTGGAAATAGTTATCAAGTGAAGAAATACAAATGCAGTAAATGCGCTTTAATTAGGAATTGTTCGATTCGGGAAGCTAGTTATTTCGGAAAAAAGATGAGAATCGGTATTTAATAACGAAACGATTGTATCCAAAGAGGTAGCAAACAGATCTCAAATATGTAGAAGTCGGAAAAAATAATCAAAATGTCGATTGAGGGGGTCTCGGCAATACAAATTTAGAATTTGAGAAAAAATCATAAAAAAATTGTTTTGCGGAATCCCCAATTTACTTATTTTTTATTACTTGCAATCTTTTTTGTTAATAAAACAAGTTCTTTTCTTTCGATTTAAGTTCTTGCATTTTTTCATCAATAGGAACTCGTTATAGTGCATAAAAAAATCTCTCGCGAACATGTTTAACGCATGGGAGTACATAGCTCCACGGACATTTCTCCGGGAACTAGTTACGACTGCGAAAAGTATCGTTCCATGTCTGTTCCGTCATCGCAACTGTTGAGCACAACTCTAGGTTTCACGGTTTTGCTGGTTCGAAGGCAATCGTTTCTCAAAATGTTGAATGTCAGTGCTCATTACGCAATGAAAGGCAAATGCTCCGTTGATGCCTTTGTCCCAAAACACCCACCAAGCAGTGGCAGTTGGAGGATACACTAGTTTCTAGAAAACCACTCATACATGGTCGACGACACTCTTGAAGGCCAGAGTTTTAAAATTACGTAGAACTGCAGATTATACCAATCTATGAACGAATATAGACATTAGGAAGCTGTAGCGCAAGGTAAAGTAAAGACTTATACTCATAGTGAATGATTTGACATGATCATTGCATACGACTTAAATCAGAGACGTTAATAGGGACTAAGACTACGAGGCTATCGGTTGTTATCCATGAGAAATTGATTGAATTCTGTGCTTGAAGCAGGCGTTTATCTTTATATACATTGACAGATCTGACCATGGCTCGAATACATTGAATTGTGTTTGCTTGGAGATCGTCACCAGGCGAAAATGACAACAATGCTAAAAAAGAGAGAACCCGATTGGCTATCCCAAGCCACCCCAGATGATCGAAGACATATTCAAGATCCTAGAAAGAAAAAATACATACATTTGAGCAGTGAGAAGAGTATGATCGATTTGCAGACAATACATGATCATTGACTCAATGGCACACAAGTAAGTTAAAGTTTCACTGATAGTTTCAAACCTACACATGCACGTAATCTTCTGTGTGCATCCTTCCACTTAAGGAAGATCCTTTCCACGCACTTTCATCGCGACTACATCACGACCGTTGAGTTCAGAGAAAGAGATGGCGCTATGTAGACGATCACTAGTGATCATACCCCACGCACTTTCTCCCTTCATACAATCCGCAGTTCATTGCCATCATAAATCCCTCAAATGGGTGGAAACTGAGTCACGCATACACATTCAATGTACCGGAGCTTGGACAAGGGATGGTTTTGTGCAAAGTACTACCAGGTAGCTGATATGACGGTAGCTAATATCATCTCGTTATAAATAAAAGGACTGCTGCAAAAACAGCATCTTTAGAAGACAATCCGTCCATCGAGAAGGAATCGTGCCTCTGAGCCCAAATAATTTAAAATTCAGATCCACAACCACAAAGATATAAGAGAGAAAAATGAACTCAAACGGTTGGCAGTTGGAATATGTCTCCGCAATGGTAAGTTTTAATACAAATTATTAATTCAATGTATTTTTAATGAATTAAATTATTTCCATTTTTAGCAACAAGCCGGGGTTGTAAGTGAGGTATCCAGAGTTGCTCCACCGACCAGAGGCGAATCCACAGGCCAGCCGAACAACAACAGCAGACGTCACCGAACAGCCTTCTCGCCTTACCAGGAGGCTGAGCTGAAGGCGGAGTTTGCAGAATGCAGCTCCCTTTACAGCTGCCGGCGAAGGGATATTGCCAACAAGCTCGGGCTCTGTGAGAGGGTCGTCAAAGTCTGGTTCCAGAACCAGAGGCAGAAAGTAAAGAAGGAGCGGCAGGCAAAAGAGCCGAAAAAAATCATCAGTGCCATAAGGAATATTACTGCGACGTCTGAGACCAACAGCACTAGTTTGGCTACAGCTCCTCCGGTCCTCCCGGTCGAGACCGAGATCACGGAGATTCCGGTCTTTAAACCAAATACAGCGACGAGGGTTGCCGGTCTCATTAAAAGGGACCCTTCAAAAGGTTTCAAGCCACAGCTAATTGTGGCTTTATCAGAAAACTTGGAACCAGCACCAGCGACATCGGTTGATCAACATCCACGGCCAGACGTTATTAATCTCAAAAATGAGATTAGCGAGTTTTTGGTGGTTCCTGGTACTGAAATTCGTCAAATCGCAGTACCAAAACCACAAAACAACGGGACCGCACAACAGCAGCAGGAGCAGACACTGTCTGCAGCTGAATTACTGCTGAAGGAACTCGAGGCCTATACTGATGAATTCCTGCTGGAACATCAGAGCCAAGTTACCGCACCGCCAAACGTTCACCGGCCACTTCAGGAGGACATTCGCTACACTCAACCTCATCAACATATTCCGGAGCATCCAGATACCCAGCAACTGACCGGTCCACCTGAGCTCGACATCTCGCTTGACCTGGAGCAGGAGATTGAAGAATTTCTTGCTATTCCGAGTGCATCCGAGGAAGCGGTCAATATCAGCGACCTCATGGAGTTCATGGAATCTGATCCTGGAACTGATCTACACGACGAGAAGAACATCCCAGACCTAGCAGCGGCACCACCAATTGACTTCTATTTCAATTTTGATTTTTAAATGAACATATTATATATTTATATTTATTATTATTTTTATTAAATTTTGTAAAAAGTTTTACTGTATGTATATTAAAGAAACACAAAAATAAAAATCAGAAAATAAATTCAGTTCTTTGCTTTTTCTTCTATTTCTACTACTTTGACAACGCTGGAGGGGAAGTAATTTCGGTTTGTTGTTTCTCTTGTTTCTCGAAAAAATCACATTTCACATCATCCTAGTTTCAGTGGCAGAAATTTTGAATTGTGGCGCGTGCTTTGGGATTGTCTGGGCTTGGTTCCGAAGCACACGCTTCGAATTTGCACTTGTTTGGCTGAAACAAACTCAATCGTGACGAGTATTGATGAACCTCGAAGACCTTCTGCATTGCAACGACATGGTAAGTATTTTATTTATTATTAGTTTTACAGTATATACGATTGCACATTTAAGAGAGATTTATTAGTCAAAACAAAACGGTATTTTGTTTTGTAAAACGAAACATAGTTCAACTGTCGATCGACAATCGTGTTTTCCAAGTGTGTTCAGTACGCGTAATGACATGAAACCATTTTTGTCTAGTGTGTAAGCATATATGTAATGAAATGAGGGATTTATGAGGTTGCCCTGGTCAGTCGTAAATATTCAATCCGAACTAGAATAAATAATTGTAGAAAAAATATTAGTTAGTTTTCTCTTCTGGCGAGTAAATAATGTTGATAGTTTTCCTTCACAGGAACGGACATATTGGCCATGTAAAAAACATGGATTTTCAAGATTGATGCTAGGTCGGTCGGTCAAGGTGTCAAGGTGTTATATATTGTAAGCTTCGAGTGAGGGCTACGACGCAATCGCCTCTTGAGCCCAAAGAAACTGCGATTGCCAAGAGTTATTCTGCTGCTAATATCGGTGCTGATGTTGTTCGTAGTCTTTTCTGGGGAGCCGAGGCTGACGACATCCTTTACTACCTCGAAGTTATAGCTGCTTACAGTGGCGCTCTGTCAGGGATCTCGATGTTGTGCGTCCTTTCTCGATGACAGCACATATCTCGTTCTGCCGCTTCCGTATCAATGCCAGCAAACGTCTCATTGACGGCTCGCTGTGTTCGACCAACCACGTCAACGACATTCTCGTGTGCTACGTACCTTTGAAAGATTATGCCTTGTACGATCTTCTCAAAGATGCTAATGAAGAAGTCACATGACATTGCGTAGCCAGTCTAATTCCGTTTTGGACATTCAAAGACTCGGTGAATTCATTACGGATGATGGAGCAGCAAGAATTTTCCATCGTCATACATAGAAACTTGAAGAATTTGGCAGGAATGTCAAAACTAGATATGGCATTGTACAACTCGTCTCTATGTTTATACGCTGTCATATGTGGCCTTGAAATCAAAGAACAACTCGTGGGTGTCCAGAATTTTCGTAGTGTATCGATGGTGTTCAGATTGTTTACTAACGGCGTCAAGCGGACATACAATACGGTGGAGAAATCCTATAAACGACTTTCAGGACACATATAACTCGTCTGTTAGCACAGTCAAAGGCTTATCCTACTTTATGGAATCAATTCTAAGCCGGCAAATTATAAAAACAAAAAAATTTCATTATTTATTGTGTGATATTGTTCAACTGTGAAATATGTCGACTAATAGAATAAATGTTAATAAGGCAAAAAAAAAAAACATGTTCAACAAAAAATTAGTAATTCCAAAACATAACAAATTTATAGCTTATGCACGAACTAAGTTTACCCACGTAAAGACATCGTGGGACAATTACAAGGATTTAAGAAATAGATCTAAAAAGGAATTAAACGAAACCAAGAATAATTACATACGAAAGAGGGTGGAGTTGAGAGTTTACTTGGAGAAAATGTCGACAAGAACGGACGTAATTTTAATCATGTTGTCAAATTCAAAAAGACTTCGACGTAGAATCAGCCTTAGACAGCGATGTTACTTCCAGTTGTCCAAAGAATTTGCCAGATGATTAGGTAGTTAACCTTAACTTGGTGTGGACGAAAAAATCCATCCACCAAATATGAAATGCCGTTTGCATAAATACCAATCCCGAGAAAGAGAGAACCCGATTGGTGATTCTATACCACTCCAGATGATGGAAAACACATTTCAGTTCCTAGTTCGAACAGCATAATAAAACTACACACGACAATGAAATATGTCTCCGCAGCGGTGAGTTTTAACACAAATTTATAATTCAATTCTAAGTACCAACCAATAGTCCATCGACAAGAGGCTAGTCCACAGACCACCGCAACAACAACCTTAGACGACACCGAACAGCATTCACCCTTTATCGGGAGGATGAGTTGAAGGCGGAGCTTGCAGAATGCTGCAGGACAGTGACGAGAGTTTGTCGTGTCATTAAAAGCGATCCTTCAGAGGTCTTTAAGCAACATCTTATTGTGGCCTTATCTGCGACAACGAAGTCTCAAAAATGAGATAATCTAATTTTTATTGATAACTTGTATTTCAAATCGTTAAATCGCAACTCTCCCAAAAACAACACGACGGGACATCAATGGGAAATGAAGATTACCAGCAGCAAGGACAATGTCAGCAACAACAGGACTCACAGCAGAAGCAGCCACCTTGCCCTGCGGAATTACTGATGCAAGAACTATGATAATTTACCGACCAATACCTGCGCGAACAACAGTCTAACCTCCAAATTATTCCAACGAAAAGTGTTCACCAGCCACTCCAAGAGGACATTCCTTAATACCCTCAGCTGTCCTTCAATGTGAAGTTTTTGAAGCAAATTAATGCTCATCAGCTCATTCCGTAGCGACAGATACCCTGCAGCCGACCGTTTCCCCGACCTGGACATCTCACTTAACCTGCATCTGGAGCAGGACACTTCATGAATCTGAACCTGGAGTTGATCTGCCCGACCACTAGAGGAGTACATTTCGGCACTGGCATCATCTGTTGATTTAAGTATGCTTTGATTTTTTAATTTATTTTTAATACATTTTTTAGGATTAAATTGTATATTAATCCAAGCAAAATTAAAAATAAAAAATAAATAAAAGGGACTAAATTCAGTAGCTTTCCTACTTTTTTGACAACGTTGGATGGGAATATATTTCTCTTTGTTTGTAGTTTCTCTTCTTCTTCTTCCTCTTTATTTGGCGCTACAGTCCTGGACCTAGGCCTCAACCAACGAGCCTCTCCAACTAGCACGGTCTCTGGCTAGCTGCCTCCAGTGTCGCACGACAAGTTGGTTGAGGTCCTTCTCCACCCGGGTGCGCCACTTTAAGCGCGGGCGTCCTCTGTTGCGTTGTGCCACGGGTTCGGAGTCGAAGACTCTTCGGGCTGGAGCTGAGTTGCCCATACGCTCTACATGGCCTAGCCATCTTAGGCGTTGGATCCGAAGATGCCTGACTAGACTCATGTCGCTGTACAGCCCGTACAGTTCGAGGTTGAATCTTCTTCTCTAGAAACCGTCAACGTAAACAATACCAAAGATCGCACGCGAAGCTTTTCTCTCGAAGATACCAAGGACTTCCTCATCCGCTTTTGAGATTGTCCATGCCTCCGCGCCGTACAGTAGGACAGGGATGATCAAGGTGTTATATAATGTTAGCTTGGTCCTTCGATAGACTCAATTGCCTCTTGAGCCCATAGAAACAGATGTTCGTATGTTGTTCGTACTATTTATTGCGGAGCCGAGGTAGATGAAGTCCTTGGCTACCTCGAAGTTATAGCTGCCCATTGTGACGCTCTGTCCAAGACGTCGATGTTGTGTGTCCTTTCTTGATGACAGCATATACTTAATTTTACCCTCATTCACCGCTAGACCCATTTTAGCCGCTTCCGCCTCAATGACAGCAAACGCCTCATTGACGGCTCGCTGTGTTCTGCTAATAACATCAATGTCATCAGCATATGCTAGCAGTTGTACGGACTTCTGGAAGATCGTGCCTCTAGTGTTGGCGTGTGAGTCTTGCATGATCTTCTCCAGGATGATGTTAAAGAAGTCACATGACAGCGCGTCGCCTTGTCTAGGACCTTTTTTGACGTTGAAGGTCTCGATAGATTAGTTACCGACCTTGATGGAG
This sequence comes from Eristalis intricaria, assembly GCA_964034865.1. Lineage (NCBI taxonomy): Eukaryota > Metazoa > Arthropoda > Insecta > Diptera > Syrphidae > Eristalis > Eristalis intricaria. The sequence continues at coordinate 127,345,809 of OZ035873.1, forward strand.
CAGCGATAATTCTCCATCGTCATCCTGCACAACCTGACGAGTTTGGCAGGAATGTCAGAACTAGACATGGCGTTGTATTGCTCGTCCCGTCAAAAAAGTGGTGGGTGTCGATCTGCAACAAAATCTACCGTAGTGTGAAAACCTGATCGATGGTGGACCACCCTGGCCTGAAACCACACTGATATGGACCTTTGAGGGTGTTTATAAGCGGCTTCAGGCGAGTACACAAAACGGGAGAGAAGATCTTGTTGGCGATGTTCAGAAGACTCATCCCTCCATGGTTGGCGCAGTCAAAGAGGTCTCCTTTCTTGTGGATCGGGCAACGATACTGAGATTCCATTTATCAGGCATGCTTTCCTCCGACCATATCTTACAGATGAGCTGGTGCATGCGCCCAACCGGATCATCTACAGCTGCCTTAAAGATTTCAGCGGACTGTCCGCACCGGCAGCTTTGTTAGACTTCAGTCTTGATATTGCTATCTTGACCCCGTCTAAGTCGGGGGACGGAATTCTCGTCCATTCTGTCTGACAGCGGTATTGGTGTCATCATCGTCGCTTAGAAGTCTGCAGAAATGGTTCTTCCAAAGTCTCAGTATCGATTGCGAGTCTACTACTATTTGTCCATTCCCTTCCCGGCTGGCTTCTGTCCGAACCTTATATCCACTGGATAACTGTTTCACCCTCAGGTAAAACTTTCGGACATCGTTCTCCTCGATCGCGCGCTTCTCGTACTCTTTCTTCCTTCTCCTGAGAAGCCGGGTCTCGTCCCTTCGTCTCTGTTCGTAGAGCTCACGAACAGCTCTCGTCGTTCGTTGCAGCGTTGCTTTGTAGGCTTCCAGCTTCGCTGCATGTGCCAGCCTACACTCATTGTCAAACCATTAGTTTTTTCTAGGAGGTGCCGTACAACCCAACACATCAGTTGCAGCGTCTTTGATGGCTTCTTGACAACGCCTCCAATCTTCTTCGATCGGCAAAGATCCTAGCAGTCCGTTGCGATTGTAGCTTTCCGACGTCAAACCGTGATGTCCTTTCTCGACTCCGTTGATCTCTTGATATCCGAGTTCTTACCTTGGCTACAACAAGGAAAGGGTCCGAGTCGATGTTGGCTCCTCGCAACGTTCGGACATCAAGAATGCTGGAGGAGTGTCTAACGTCGATCGCAACATGATCAATCTGGTTGACGGTTGATTGATCAGGGGCCTGCCAGGTCCCTTTATGGATGTTGAGGTGTGGGAACCGCGTGCTAGCTACAGAGAGATTACGTCCCGTGATAAAGTTCACCAGCCTGAGTGCGTTATCGGATGTGTTTCCCGATGACTTTGACAAAGATGTCTTAATCTTACCCAGCTTTGCATTGAAATCTCCTAGAACAGTTTTGGTATCAAAACTGATCGTAAGATCATAGAAGTCATCCTTGCTGTTGTCATCTTTGTCCTCTGTCGGGGCGTGGGTGCAAATCTTCTGAACTCATATGTCGACGCATATTTCGACGGTGCTATATGGCATTCGAAAAAATATATATATTCCTCTCAAAATTTTCCAAAATATGCCGGGGTCCGCGGGTGGTGACACAAGGATTAAACAAACCAACGATAGTGGCTTTCAACATCTGATTTTTTCCGACTGCATCGCAAAAAAGCTTAACGATCCCAGTGTCGGTGTCACGCCGTGACGGAGTGTTTTCTTACATAATCTCTTAACTCAATCTTCCACACCTTCCGGCAATATTTATGCCGCTGCCTCTCCGTTTGCTATGAACTCAACCTTCATCCCCATCTTCTCGGGAGTCACTCCAGGGCTCTATTCTAGGTCCTTTCCTCTTAAATGCAATCCTCCTCTTAAATTTCCAGCAAATGCAAAGAAAATCCCCAATTCAAGAATACATTAAATACTATCAAATCAAAATACAAACAAATGTCATGATATTTATCCAACTGCCTCCAATCTCGAAAGACAAATTGGTTGTCGCCCTTCTACATCTGGGTGTTCTATAGTAGTAGTAAGTACTATAAGTAAATAAGTAAGAAAGCAGGAACGAATATTGAAAGCAGAACTAATCTCTCGAAAATACCAAGGGTTTCTTCATATGCTCTCTTGATATTCTCAATGCTTATGCGTCAAAGAGCAGGATATGATGCAAGGTAAACTAAGTCCTTAACTACCTCGAAGTTATAACTGCCCATTGCGACGCTCTGTCTAAGATATCGATGTTGTATGTCCTTTCTTTAGGACAGCATATATTTCGTTTTGCCGTCGTTCACGGATATACCCATTTTAACCGCTTTCGTCTATACTATCAAACGCCTCATTGATAGTGCCATGAGTTCGACCAATCTCGTCAATATCACAAGGTGCATGACCTTCATGACCAGCGCGTGGTCTTGTCGGGCATTGAAAGTTTCGGTGAATTTGATGACACAGCGAGAGTTCTCCATCGATATTCTGCATAACTCGAAGAGTTTGGCAGGATGGTCAAAACTAGACATAGCGTTGTGTAGCCCGTCTTTATCCATGCTGTCATATGTGGCCTTGAAATCGACGAATAGGTGGTAAATATGGATTCGAATTTCGTATGAGTTTTCCCAGGATCTGGTAAAGATTTGGTCGATGGCGGACATCCCCGGCCTCAAATTGCAATGGTAAGGACCTGGGTCATTTACGAATGACTTCAAGCTCTGCGATAGATAGAAAAATTATCTCTCGGTATTTGGCTTAATTAAGAGGTTATCGTTCTTGTGGATCGGACAAAAGATACTGAGATTCCACTTGTCAGGCATACATCCCTTCGACTATGTCACACAGGTGAGTTAGTGCATACACCCTAACAGCTCATCTCTAGCTGCCTTAAAGAGTTGTGCAGAGGTTGCTGGAAGGAATAGTCTTCTACCATCGTCCATTGTTTTGGTGTCTTCTTTAGCAGTCTACCGAGGTGGTCTTCGCAGATTCTCTCGCGTCTTTACTAGGAGTTGTTTGTTCTGTCTCTTTGTTTTTCTTCTGTCCGAAGTTTATAATTATTGAACATTTTTTTGTCCTTTTTAGAACTTTCGAAACTTTCATTTACTCCATCGCGGGAGTTATGTTCCAGGACGACGATGAACAGATTTGAAATACGAAAAAAAAAAACTTTTAAATCACCATCTTCTGGCTCGCATGATCCACTAAATGGGTCGCGGGGGTAATGCGCGCACCAGAGACCTACAGGCAACTCGATCTTCCGCCAACCACTCACCAACTCATTAGGAGCTATGCTCAACGTACAACTATCTCATCCTGGGTCTACCAAGTGGTCGCTTACCTGATCATTTTCCATTCATGACACGCATCAGAAGTCGTGGTGGTGTGGACATTCGTGCCGCGTGACAATCTATCAAAGCAAAGCCCTTTCGGTACGAAGAAGCGTCAGCTCAAAATTCAGTTCCTCGCGCACTGCCGTGTTTTTCACCCTATCCTGGTGAGTAATTCCCACGACAGAACGAAGAAATCTAATCTCAGCAGCTTGTATTCGCGATCGTATTCTTTCGGTCATTACCCAAATTTCGTTATTAAATTATTCACAAAACTAACGTTTAATGGTGGTCACAGATCGACTGACGCTCAACATTTATACACTTCATGTGGCAGCAACTGCACAGAACATGAAAACGACGACGCCATCACAAAGAAGTAAACAAAAGAGGGATAAAATAGATTATGAACATGAGTTCAGAAACAATGTTGCTAGAGTAATGTTAAAGGAAGTAACTGGCGCATTTCATGATCTTTCTTGTTCCCTTGTCCTTTTAAGTTCGTAGAGCTCAGCTCCTTCTGTGCAACGTTGCTTGATATGCTGCTTGCTTCGGTGAAGGGGGGGTTTTTCTGGATGGCGTTTTGATAATATTTGTTCGCTTGGGTTGGACTTTCTCTAAGATTCAGGGAGACTCGATCGGCAAAGTTCCGAGTTCGAGTAAAAAAAAAAACAAAAATTAACATTTTAATTTTGGGTGTTGTTAGATGTTGTCAACCATTATCGGCACCGTCTCATATACATGCATACATGTATTATATTTCTTCTTAATATCTACGTCCTTAGGTTAACCATAGGTTTAAATTTTTTAAATGAAAACGCTGGTGATTAATCTTCTACTACTAATAAGTGCTTCCTGCCATATGTAGAGGAGACACACAACCCGATGGACAAACTCAATCTTCCTTAACAACAATAAATAATTCGCCCTTTCCAAGAATTTGTTACCTAAATTTGCATAAGGGTTTTCGTACAAAACATGCATGATTAAAATGTAACCGAAAACAAGAGAGCCGAAGAATGGTAAAAAATTGTCCTCGAAGGGTAATAAATGAAACTTGTAAGAATTGTGCATGTTAAGTCATAAAAGTACACATGAGCCGCGACCTGCAGCTGCGGAATTCGTTGCTCAGGACTCAAACATTTTCTTCACTCATCGATAATAAAACGAAATTTCTGGAATTTCAGAAACTAATATTGTACAATATTCGATAAGCACTGCTAATCCCAGAACTTCCATCTCCATGCGGTCCATCGTCATAAAAATCAAAAAAATTTGACGGCGCGGATCATGCGGCATGATCACATGAGTGTATAAAGCCGTCATAAAGTGATATTCAGGGCACGTGGAGGTAATGCATGCAGGGTGCAATCTATTAGAGAAGTGTAGAAGGTAGTTCTTGGAACGGCCTGTTGAGCAAATAGGCAGCTTGTGGCAATAGTTGACAATTGAAAAAATACAAAAATGTCATCTCTGTACTAATAAGTATGATAACGCTACACAGTTCATTTCGTTCAGCTCTATATCCTGCCTTGGTAAAGATATCCAATGGGTTAGAAGGCCCCATTCACTCAGAAACGCCACGAACTTTAAGGATAAATCATGTACTATACACGCACTATGAATGATGTTCACGGACTTGCTGGTGCGAAGGCAGGGTCTGTACACACAGGGCAAAGTTGTTGATGCTCCCAACTTGGCGGGATGCCAGCAACGATCCTTGGCGATGCACAGATGAAGTTGCCATACAGCCTCCCCGCAGCGCCCCCTGGATAGCCTTCACAACACCCGTTGTGAGGTGAACCAATGTATGCAGCGATCCCCTTGTGGTTGTGCGGATGGCTAACAACCCGCCCACATAAAAAAAACCGTTGTGAGAAAGCCTCGCATAGACGGACGGCTCCTGGAATGTAAGAACACTCTACACTCCAGGAGCCGCTCATAAACTGGAAAATATCCTCACCCAGTAGAAGGCGGATATTACTTCGTTCCAGAAAATACGCTGGATAGGACAAGGGACTATCAAAAAGAAAGAGTGCGACATATATTACAGCTGCCACAAAAGGTTGCACATATTTGGATGCGGATTCGGTGTGGGAAAACGGTTAAGATCGAAGGTCCTCGACTTTAAACCAATAAGTGATCGCCAGGCTGTGATTCGCATCCTACCGACGAGGCGGAAGACCAGCACAGCCTCCACGATACGACAATAGATAACGGCTTCCGACTCACAGGCTTTGCGGCAGCACGTAATATGGTCATAACCAGCACTAGGTTCTCTCGCAAAAAAAGACACATAGCAACCTGGCGATCTCCGGACGGTCGAACCGCCAACCAAATCGACCATGTACTCATTGACGCAAGACGACCGTCAAATATCCTGGATGTGCGAACATTCAGAAGGGCAAACGTCGACTCTGACCATTTCCTCATAGCAGCAATATTCAGAGCTCGACTGTCCAATGTCAGAAAGCTGCAGAAGCCAATAAAGAGGAGTTTTGACATTGGACGCCTGAGCACACCCGAGATTGCCAGAGCCTACGAAGAGCAACTGAGTGAGAGGCTCTCTGGTATGCCCACGTCATACACCAACGCCAACGAGATGTGGTTGCATTGCCGCTCGGTTATAAAAAGAGGTTGTCGAAATCACCTTAGGCTACCTACCACCTCCAACGAGGAACCTCCGGCTACAAAGCGGTAGCCGAAATCACCTTAGGCTACTTACCACTTCCGACGAGGAACCCGTGGTATGATGACGAGTGTGAGCAGAAGAAACATGCAACTGACGAGGCATACAAAAAGGCGCTGCAACGAAAAACTAGGGCAGCGTAGGAGGAGTACCGGGCTAGAAGAAGGGAGCAAAAAAAGCTTCAACGCCTGAAGAAAAGGTATCTCGCAATCTCATAGGTCAAGGATATCGAAGAGTCTAGGGACAAGCACAAAATACGGGCCTTCTACAAAAAATCCAAAAGCCTTGCCGCTGGCTTTAGGAAAGGCACCCAGGCTCTTCGAAACTGTGAGGGTAACCTGGTCAATGACCCGTAGGGAATAGTGGATGTGTGTAAGCAGCACTTCCAACAGCTGCTTCACGGGCCTGACCTGGAGAGAGTGATAGGGCATCAAGAAATACCAACTTCAGTTGATGAAGTAGTCCTCCCACCTAGCTTTGAAAAAGTCGGCACAGCCATCAAAAAGCTGAAGAACAATAAAGCCGCAGGCTCAGATGGTCTACCATCAGAGCTCTTCAAGGCCGGTGGCGATGTTTTGGTAAGGAGCATGCACCAGATCATTTGGTAGAATTTGGGAGGACGAAAGCATGCCCGACGACTGGAATATCAGCTCCATATGCCCCATCCACAAAAAAGGCGATCCTACCTCTTGCAACAACTATAGCGGTATATCCCGGCTCAACGTCGCCTACAAGATCCTGTCCAGCATACTGTGCGAACGTCTAAAGCCGTTTTGCACCACATTAATCGGCACGTACCAGTGCGGCTTCCGGCCCGGCAAATCGACAATATACCAAATCTTGACACTAAGGCAAATCTTAGAAAAGAGCAGCGAGTTTCAAATCGATACGCACCACCTCTTTATCGTTTTAAAGCCGCATACGACAGCATTCATCGCAAGGAGTTTTTTGGTGCGATGGCCGAATTCGGGATCCCGGGAAAACTGATCCGGTTGTGTCGCACTACGCTAACACACACGCGATGCACCGTGCAGTTCGGCTCGAGCACTTCCGAGCCGTTTGAAACCTGCACCGGATTTCGGCAAGGAGATGGTAGGATTGGTACTGGAGAAGATAGTGCGGCGGGCAGCTGTAAACACGGAAGGTATTATCTTCTACAAGTCAGTCCAACTGCTGGGAGACGACATCGACATCGCGCATTCCGAACGTGCCGTAGTGGAAGCATTTACTGCAATTGAAGAAGAGGCGAAGCGAGCTGGTCTTAAGGTCAATGAGGATAAAACGATCCGTCACACACCACCTAGAACCAAATATTACAATCGACAGCTACAATTCCGAGGTAGTAAGGGAGTTTGTCTCCACAAACGACATCACTGTGGATATCTAATGTAGAACCGCCTTTGGCAATCGGTGTTACTTCGGTTTGTCAAAACAACTGGCGTCTAAACTCCTGACTCGAAGGACTAAGATCATGCTCTACTAAACCCTTATTTTGCCAAGCTGGACGATGAGCAAAACTGCGGAGTTGATACTTGGTGCTTTCGAAAGAAAAATTCTACATCGGATATATGGTCCCGTCTGCGAGGAAGGCGAATGGAGGAGAAGACACAACCGCGAACTCTACGAGCTGTACCAGGATGTGGATGTAGTCCGGAAGGCAAAGATCCGTCGACTGCACTGGCACGGCCACATCGAGAGCATGGACAACAATGCTCCAGCTTCGAATCCGAGCCTCCTGGTTCGAGAAGGAGAGGAAGACCGAATCTCCGGTATAATGACCAAGTAATCGCGGATGCAAAACACCTTGGTATTGATGACTGGAGGCAGCGTGCCTAGGACCATCAGGAATGGAAAGCAGCTATGGCTTAGGCTTGGACCCAGTATTTCCTTGCAACTTCACCACTACCTATGAACACGAGATAATGGAGGACAACTACTATTCTCTTTGCCCCTTGCTTTTATTTGAAAGCGTTTTTTACACGATGCTTCATCACGTGTCTGTGAATACATGTGAACCGGCAATCTTGTAAGCGCGTGTGAAATACATGAGGAAGTTCCACTACACCACTTTTTTTATTCTTTTTTATTCTTGTCTCAATGTCGCCATGGACTAGGCTATGTCGCGACTATACTACCAAAATCTTCGATCTCATTTGGCCGAAGCCGAATGTTTTGCCGAATGTGATATTTTAAGCCGAAGCCGAATGTTTGTTCGAACTCTACTAATAACTTATGATGGCGCAAGGCAATTTATTTCTGCCGGCGGTATATCCTGCCCTCGTAAGGTAGACCCTAATACTCACAAGTGAAGGCTTTGGCACAATCGTTGCATATTACTAACACCAAACAGACGTTAATGGGGAACGATATTGCGAGGCTATCGATCTTTACCCTTGAGAAATTGACTGAAGTTTGTATTTTTGTAGGAGGCTTTCATCTTTACATACATTGACAAATCTGACCATTACCCGAATTCATTGAATTTAGTTTGCTTGGACCAAGAGAAAATGATAACAATGCTGAAAAAGAGAGAATCTGATTGACTATCCTATGCCACTTCAGATGATCAAAAACATTTTTCAGATACATACGTTTGAGAAGTGTGAAGAGTTTGTTCGATTTGTACACAATACATGATCATTGACTCCATGGCCCATATACACAAGTAAGTTCAAATTTCATTGATACTTTTAAACCTACACTTGCACATGACCTTTTCCACGCACTTTCATCCCCGATACATCCTCAAAACGATCACGAGTGATCACGCACATTGTCCTTTCATACAATTCGCAGATCATAGCCATAAAAAGTATCTCAGTTGGGTCACACACACACTCAGTTTCCACACACATTCAACGTTAGTAACACCGCCTTCAACAAGGGATTATTTTGTGCAGGGTACTTCCAGCTAGGTGACACGATGAGAGATCGGTAATCTCGTTATAAATAAAAGGACTGCTGCAAAAACCGCATCTTTAAAAGAAAAAACGCCAAGCGATTAAGACCCGTACTCCTACGTTTTAAAAATTAAATCTAAAATTCACAATCAAGATTAGCAAGCCCGAGAACAATTTAAAATGGCATTAAGCGGATATCAGTTGGCATACGTAATCTCAACTGTAAGTACTAATACAAACTTCGTATTATATGTGGTATTAATGAAATAATTTCATTTTATTCTATTTTTAGCAAGAGACTCCATCTGCAGCAGGAGAACCTTCACCCACTGGAACCGCAGCAAGAAGTCGTCAACCACCCAACAACGCCAGGCGTAACCGGACAGCCTTCACCCCTTATCAGGAGGGTGAACTGAAGGCAGCGTTTGCCGAGTGCAGCTCCCTCTACAGCTGCCGCCGCAAGGAGATTGCCCAAAAGCTTGGGCTGTGCGAACGCGTGGTGAAGGTGTGGTTTCAAAACCAGCGACAGAAGATTAAACGGGAGCGGAAGGAACGTGCCAGTGCGAAAAAAGAAGCAAACACCACCAATGTGACCACACCTACTCCAGTTCCCACAATGGCTACCGAAGATACTGAGGTCACTGAGATCCCAGTTTTTATGCCAAAAACGGATACAAGAGTAATTGATCTCTTGCCCATGAGCAGAAACCCTTCAAAAGGATTCAACCCCCACTTGCTAGTGCGATTCTCTGGAAGTATGCTAGAAACTAGCACCAAGAAAACGACGACGACAATTGAATCGGATATACACAAGGAAATAAGTGAGTTTTTGGTTGTGCATAGCAGAGAAGATATCGCCGCCCAAGTCAGTCGTTCACCGATCTTTGAACAGTGCGCATGTGTTTCGGCTTAGTTATTCAAAGTGAAAAAATAAAAATAAAAAGTGCAGTCAAGTAGTGTAAACAACTTGGGGATCCGCAACAAGGTCGTGGCCGAGAGCCTAAGGTGCACAGCCGGGAACCAATAGGGCTGGGTTCGAAACCCAGCGGGAGCAATCTCCTTTTTTAATTTTTTCTTCTCCCACTATACAAATTTGCACTGGATAAGTGAGTCAGTGCAAATCATGGTGGAGAACGGGCAGTCCGCTCGCCCAGAAGAGGTCGGCGGGAACCAGCAACCGGTGACAGAAGAGTCACGCCACCAAGCAACGGTTGCCAACGATGGAGGTACGAAGAAGAGGAGGAAAAAGCAGACCTCCTCCAGTTCGAAACGACGCAACACAAACGCGTCACCCAAAAAAGCCCAAGAGGAAGCGTGTGCAGCGTCTACGTCATCGGACGAGACTTCCCACGAGGGCGATGCAGAAGATGACGCATATTCATATGTGTCTGATGGGAGAGAGGGGCGATTTGCCGTAAGCAGCATAAGCTTCGAATCGGTGCCCTCCGACACCGAAGAAGAAGTAGAGGCGATCATTCGCTCCAAGGAAACGAAAGTCTCGAATCTGAGGGAGGAGACTGACAAACTCCTTCAAGAGATTAGAGAGCTACGCCGAAGAACTCTCGAAAGGAGAAGGAAGGAGGAAGAAATCCTACAACGCGGGCAACAACAACAAAAAACGTTGCCCGAATCAAGTCAGCGGGCGAATCAGGCGCAGCAACAACAACAGCAAGCAGCGCCTAAACAGAAGAAGCAGCTTCAACAGCCATCAGTGCAGCAACAAAAGCAAAAGCAGCAACAACAGCAAAAGCAGCAACAACAGCAAAAGCAGCAACAACAGCAAAATCAGCAACAAAAGAAAGCAACATCGCAACAAGACAAGCAGCAGCAACATGCAGTACACCTGCAACAACCACAGCAAAAGAAGGAAAAAGTGCCACCGATCAACCTGTACAAGCCGGATGTCATTTACACTGCACAGGTATGTAGGACGGCCATAGGTAGTGGTAACTTTCTAATTAAAAAAAATAAAGGGTTCGAAAAATACTCAATCTGCTGCAAGACAGTAGACCAATATAACAAAATTAAGAAGGTACTAAAGCGGTCGACGATGGAGTTCTTCTCCTTTACGCCAAAAGGAGAAAAACTCCAGTCAAAATTATTAAAGATCTCCGGACCGCTCGAAGCGGAGGAGATCTTCCAACTGCTCAAGGAGCATGTGTGTGACGGTGTCGAGATCGTCGGAGTCAAGCCCTTCACCACAGCTAAGGCAAAAAGGGAGGGGCGGAAATTACCGTTCTTCATTGTGCAGGCTACACCCAATAGCAAAATAGATAAGCTAAACGATATAGATCGTCTGGCTGACTACTATTGCGTCTGGGACAGCATTAGAAGGCGCGATGGCACTCTTCAATGTGCTCGCTGCCAAAGGTTCGGACACGCCGCGTCGAACTGCCACATGCAGCCTCGATGCGTCAAGTGCAGTGAGAACCACAGTGCGGAGAATTGTCCTCTGGGGCAAAAGGGAGCAGCTGACAAGAGTCAGCTCAAGTGCGTACTCTGCGGAAACGCGGGGCACACCGCTAACTATCGGGGTTGCCCTAAGTTTCAAGAGCGGAAAGCAAAAACGGTTCTGCAGAAGCAGCCCCCTATGAAAAAGCTGCTCGGGGCAGCCATTCCCGTAACTCCTCAATTGACCTACGCCCAAATGGCGTCCGGCCAGACGAGCACGGAAAAGCAGCAACTACCAAAGGTAGTGCCGCAACCTTCAGTGCCAAAAGCACTCGAACCAGCGCCTGAATGGAAAGCTTCCATTGAAGGGCGTATGGCTCGGTTAGAGGAGCAGGTCGGCCAAATTCTGGCGCTCCTGCAGAACCAACCACGTCAAAAGTCTTAATGGCTGCGCAGACGGAGAGTATTTTTAAGATCCTTGCAGTGAATGCAAATTCATTGATAGGGGTCCCACGAAAAAACGAGCTCTATAGATTGTTGGACGATCAAAGCCCAGAGCTGATGCTGATTAGCGAAACCAAGCTAACTCGGAGAGGCATACTGGAGCACAGTAATTATAATGTTGTTAGAAGAGACCGGCCCAATTCCAGTGGTGGAGGCGGTGTTGCAATCTTCATAAAAAATAACATTAAACATAAAGTAGTGTATAGTAGTGAAGTACGAAGGTTTCAGGAGTTGGAGGCCTGCATCGTGTGCATTTCGCTCCGCAGTGGAAGGAGGTTGTATGCGGTGTCGGTCTACTCCTCCGGCAACCCTAGTTCCAGAACGACTATATCAGAGCTCGATTCACTCTTCCGATGCCTAAGGCTGGACTCGGAGGAGAACTATTTTATTTTGGCCGGGGACTTAAATGCCCGACATGGATATTGGGGAAACACAATTTCCAACAATAGAGGGGACCAGCTTTACAGCTGGTTTTGCTTGCACAGTGTCGAGTATAGACTCGATTTGAAGGCAACAGAGATCTCGTCCTATCCCAGGAGCGGCTCTTATCTGGATCTCCTGTTGTTAGACGCAAGACTGCAGCTGACAGACACAGACGCACAAACGGTAAACTGTTTGAACACATTCGTGTATCTCAGTGACCATTGCGGACTCAGTGCCGAAATCAAGATCCCCAACGACATTGCGGACTTAGGAGAGTTTGTTCAAACGTACCCCTACAATTACAGTAGGGCTCGATGGACACGCTTCTCCAGACAAATGACGCGAGCACTCTCTTCGAACGAGCTCCACATACCGTCCAATAGAAACTTGTCAAACGAAGAGATTGACATGTATCTAATTCAATTGGACGAGACAATCAAACGAACGATGGACAGCACGATACCACGGTATATACGTACAAACAACCAAGACATTTACCGCAATGCGACAATTGACGCACTACACCAACAAAAAAGTAGACTCCTAACAAGATTAAAAAACTTGTACAGGCGGTTTACTGACAGACGTAGTGAGGAAGTTAGGACACTGAAATCGCTAATTAAGAACATTCAGACATTAATTGCCCAGAATTACAGACTTTCTGTTAATTCTTACTGGAATGATAAGATTCGGGCTGTTAGATCTAACAACCCGAGCATGTTCCCGCAAATAAACAAATTCTTCCGTAGCAAAAATAGCGATCTTCCGTGTCTTAAACTTCCCAGAACGACGGACAACGAACGTATACTGACTACAGCAGGTATCACTCCAGATAATGCCGTACTCGACGATAACTTCTTTGTGGTCGAAGATCCGCAAGAAAAAATGGAGGTACTAGGCGCGGTCTTCCAAGAAGTGTACAAAGTGAATGAGAGCGTTCGCCCGAACCACGACTTGGATAACCGCGTACTGGCTAGCAACTCTCAACTTCGAGAAGACATGCAACAATGGCGATCTGAGAACACTGGCTTTGTCGTGTTCAATGATGATAACATGGCAGATAATGCCATCGCCGACGAAGGGGTTCAACCCCCGTTCATATCGAAGACAGAACTCCAAGCGGTCTTCGAATCATTAAAGAAGAAAAAGTCTGTTGGAATCGACGGGATCTCCAACATTGTGCTAAGACACCTCCCCCTGGAAGTGGTTAATATGTACACAATCCTGTTTAACAATGCTTTGAATAATGCACATTATCCAGAGCATTGGAAAACTGCGATTGTGCAACCCATATCCAAGAGAGGAAAAGATTCTTCGAATCCTTGCAACCTCCGGTCAATAAGTCTCCTTCCGAATATTAGCAAGGTATTCGAGAAGGTGATCAATAGAACTCTGATCAACTGGACTAAGGACAAAAATATAATTCCGGATAACCAATTCGGTTTCAAAGCGGGGCATGACACTATTCATGCTGCGTCGAAACTGGTGTCGGATATCCAATGGAACAAGAGCCAGAAACAATGTACGGGTGCCTGCTTGATTGACCTGGAGAAGGCCTTTGACACCGTATGGTTAGAAGGTCTTTTTTACAAGCTCAATCGGCTAGGCATAAGCAAACCACTGCTGTACCTACTGTGTAACATGCTTACCGGTAGACGGTTCGTAGTCAAGAATGGCAACGTGACCTCCACAGGTATATTTGAGGTAAAAAATGGTCTCCAACAGGGTGCCGTTAATTCGCCGATCCTGTTCAACATTTACTTGAGCGATCTGTTAAGTTCTCTTCCTCATGCAATTGCGTATGCCGATGACTTAATCGTGTACAGATCAGGCAAAAAGATCGAGGAAATCACTACCCTCACGCAGGGTGACTTCGATTCATTCATGAGAAGTTGCGATGACTGGAAGTTGAGTATCAACTTCCAGAAGTCGGAAACCATTCTGTTCAGGACGCCGTTGTATAAGGCCTCGGCGGACACGAAAAAGAATTGGCGAAAGTTCTCAATCGTTGGACGACACGGGGAACCACTGGCGCAAAGGACTGTAGTCAGATACCTCGGGATCTGGCTAGACCAGTATCTGTATTTTAATAAACATGTAGATGCTGCTCTGGCCAGGGCCCGAGGCGCTTTTGCCCTTGCAAAGAGACTGTTTTACAACAGCCAACTCGATGCAAGGGTGAAGGTCATCTGCTACATGGCGCTCATCCGGCCAATGCTCACCTATGGCTGTCCCGTGTGGTTCAACGTGAGTGCAAGCTTAATGGAAAAGATTCGGTTGTTCGAGAGGGCTTGTCTTAGGGCTTGCCTTCGCCTTTATCGAACTCCAGAGTCCCAGTACATAAAATACTATTCCAATGAGGTCTTATACAACAGGGCAAACCTGATAAGAGTGGACAATTTCCTGTTGAAGTTGGTTCGAGGTCACACTGCTAGAGCGATGAACTCGTCCAATAACTTGATCTCAGGGGCTTACTACCCCAATCCCCAATACCACGAAAGGGTACGTCACAACGGCTTCGTCCCCCCAGAAGCCTTTCTCCATTTAGACAAAAACGGGCTGTTACAAAATATAAATGCGGTACCGCTCATCTTCCACATAGCCCGTTCAACTGTGGATGGGCGACTCAACCACGACCGCTCCGTCGCACAACGAGCTGAGGAGGGTCTCCTCCGCTTCAGTACGGCGGTATCAAGGAAAGATGTTCTGGATGTTGCATCGCAACATCGAAAATTCTGGTGGCTGGGGAGAGAGGGAACTCCCTCATCGAACCCTTTAGACCCGGGGTAGAAAGGGTAGCGCGTTCCCCCTTATGGGGAGCAGTCGGTCTCTGTCTTGCAGCGGAATAGATGAAAATCTATAAGCTGCAACCTATGGCCGACCTACATAGCCTAAGGTAGTTTTTAAGGTAGTTGTAAGATGTAAATATATATATATATAAAAAAAAAAAAAAAAAAAAAAAAAACATAAAAAAAATATTAGTATTCCCATGGGTACACCACTGTGTATCTATGTGTATACATTGTATATATTAAGTACATATATATACATATGTCTATGCATTCATATATACATATGTATATGTATGTAGTTTAGCTTAAGTTAGTTTAAGTTAATTTTAAGGTAGTGTGTAAGTTAGGTTATAAGTTTTAAGTAAATCCTGTTCAGTCATTAAGTTTTTTTTTCTCAATTTTTCTTAATAATAAGTCGTACAGATCATGAAATTATTCTTTAAATGCATGGAGTTTTAGTTTAAGTCGAAAGACATAGGATAAGATTAAGTTTAGCTTAGAGTGCCCGCCTAGGGCCAGTAAGTTATATATATCGTAATTCTGTTCGTTCAACTAGTTTTAAGCATTTTTGTCTAGTATATAAGTTTTTATGAATTCCAAAATAAAAATGAATTAAAAAAAAAAAAAAAAAAAAAAAAAAAAAAAAAAAATCGCCGCCCAAGCTGCAGTAACATCACGCGCAATCAACGAGGAAGGTCAATCGCACCAGAAGGATCATCTCCAACAAAGGAATTTACAAGAGCACATAGTATCACAGTACGAGGAGCCTCTGCAGCATGAAGCTTACTCGCTGCAGCACAATCAGCACATTGCACCTCTCCAACAACAGCAGGACAAGCCAGCATCTGCATTCCAGCCGGCAGTTCAGCAGAACATTTTCTACAGCAGCTGGACTGGAATCAGAAAGTGCACTCAAACTTGCAAACAAAGCTGGAATTCCAGCAGCAAGCGGGAACTGATCAACATCACCAGCAAGAGGTGACAAAACAACACGTGGCTTCGCCAACCTACCTTCTTCAGGATGAAGTCGATGCTTTTAACCAGCAAGCTCTCTACGACCATCAGTGGAATCTGCCAATGGCCCCACCACAAACCGTCCATCAGCCACTACACGAGGACATTCCGGAATTCCCCCAATTTTCCGTCGAAAACTCTACGCACGAGTTTTCGCATCAACACATTGCTGAGCCACAACCCAGTTCACTCCAACTGGAAACTTCACAAAGCCTGGACCAGGAGATTGAAAAATATCTGGCCAATCCGAGTGTAGATGAAGTGAACATCAACATTAGCGAGCTCTTGGACTACATCGGATTGGATTCGGAACTTGGCCTTGATCTACCCGCCGAAAGTGCAGAGAAACACATTCCGGACACGGCTCTAGCGCCGTCAATTGATTGTGGATACAATTTCCATTTTTAATTTAAATTTTGTAAAAATATTCAAATGTGTCTATATAAAATTATTTCCAAAATAAAAATTAACTCTAATTAATTGTTAATTTTTTTCTTTATATGTTATTTGGCACCGATGGCGCGGAAGAATTCTGGTCACTTCTTTGTTCTTCTTGCTACTGAAGTAATCGCATTTCAGATAATCCTAGTTGCGGACAAAGAAATTTGGCGCGTGTTTTGATTGTCTGGACTTGGTTTAGAATTCGCAACTCCTTGAATCTTGAGCAACTTTATCAGTACATGTGTACAATGGACGGTCAAATGGACTGTCATTCTTGACAGTTCCCATTGGCATGGAATTTGAACTAACAAACAGATGACAAACAAATTCTAAGGTCAACCTAATGCCCCTCACCAGCATCTAGGCATCATAGTCAAACGACAGCGTAAAAGTGGTAAACAAAATTACTTATTTATTTGATCAATATAAAATTAGAAACTCGGCAATGTACTCAAAGTCTGTGAATTCTTTTCTGACTGTGATAACTCCTCTCTGTAAAAATTGTTAAGAGCAATCTACGCAACTGCACGATATTTCTTCAACCTTCGAAGATTTGATCATATGTCTGGACAACGTCGCATTCGCCTTGGACGTGAACTAGAGGCACGTCTAAGGTATATGACATGTATCCTACTCCTTAAAATCATTCACAGTAAGAACAAAATGTATGTATGTTTTATTTATTATTATTAACGTGATAGTGAGTCCAACGAATGATATATTTTAAGTATTGTACTTATAAAACAGTAGAGTAACCTTAATGTACAATGACAATATAGAGGCAATAAATGAAATGAAAATAAGATACAGTAAAGAAATATGGCGAATTAAGTGTTGTCAAAATCGAGGAGTTCCGCGATCGTTGTGCGAATAGAGTTTATACTGTCACAGGGTATACCATATTAAAATCCTGAACCTTAAAAAAAAAGATAAGAAATGCTTGAATATTTCCAGTTTTTACACACGTTTTGGAGCTGAATTGGAAAAAAACCCTCATCACGTTGCTAAAACCGTATTCGAAGTGCTGCAAATGAATGTTCCAGTAAAAAAATACAAAGCTTTATGTAACAATAACTCGAAATCACTTGTTGAGGTGCACTGATAAGATCACAGGCACTCAAAGAAAAAATGCAAACTGTTGACTTTGAACTCAATTCATTGCAATTCATTGAACACATGATGTGCGAAAGAAAACTGTAGCATAAGGATCAGCTATTCCAAGTTTCACTTCTTGATTTTACTTTTTGGATAATCTTGGCCTTGTTATCCAAGGACCCTTGAACCACCTTGGGCGCAATGTCCGAATGCCTCTACATGCGAAAAAGGAAGAAACCACAGTCAAGCCGATGGCGGAGACGTAATTATGTACTTAAAATCGTATATACACTTTATTTCGTGAAGGAGTACTTCTCCGTTGATTTTCTTTTGTTTCCTTGCTCCCCCTTCTCCTGCGGATCTTCCCTTTTATTTGCCCTGGATAGCAGTTAAGTTTTTGAAATAAAACACTGTATAGTCTTATAAAGTTTATTCCGTACTTACTTTTTGGAGTCCCTCTTAAGATTGACTTAATTCTACTTAAAATATGTACATCGATCGAAGTGATCGATTTGTGTCATGCAAGAGAACTCAGTTGAACCCGCTATCATCATTGTCAATTAGACAAGTTTTCTGAGAGTTTTTTATAAGGGACAAAAATCGCGCTAAGATGGCTGGTGAAGAAATTACCAAAATATGTAAACACTTGCTGTCGAGAAATTCGCTCGCAAAACAGCGGAATTTCTCTCCCTATGGTTGCAATAGAATTCCCCACTCACATGTGCTTTCCATAGCGTGCATACCACGCAATCTCCATCTAAGGCATTCAATATCTCCTACGCAGAGACTGCAGAAATGTTTTTGTCTCTTTTTTGGAATAACTATATTTCTTGCGTGTGCTACTCATTGTGGTAGATAATAGAGTATATTTCAGGAAATACAATAGACGTTGACAATATGTCAAACTGTAGTTGACATGTCAATTTAACATCAGTTCAATTGTGCTATGTGAAAAATGTGAAAACATTTTGCAAAAAACTGTAAGATCCACACGTAACAAATGTAGACAATCAATGAAACAAATCGGGCTTGTAGTTTATTCGAATAACTACACGTAAGTAATTGAGTGGATTTCCTCATGTAGTCTACTCTGCTATCGCTGCTCAGACGTACACCACGTATCTTTCTCTTACCAACACGAATCATTATCGACCATTCCCCTCTTTTTTTTACATTTTGATCCCCTCAGACTTGTTGCTATTGGGAACTTGCTATCCATAAGTGAACATTGGTGTCAGTACTTACAACACAAGTAACCTCTTTCTTCCGTTATTTTTTTAGTTTTTTGGAGAACCCCCATGCAGATTTTAGCAATAGGAAAGTGGATCTTTGGCGTGATGCTCGGCGTTTTCTCTTAACTCGATTGCAAATTGAGGTGCTGATGTGAATTTAGAATTGACTCATATACGTGGACGTCTCTAGACGATGCAGAGAAGTTTTTCCGCAGATGCCATTAACGTAGAGGTGACCAAACATAGCAGCCGAAACGTTTTTCTGATTCCAAGGACTTCTTTACCATTATCAGTGCCTTTTTGCCATTAACAGGATGACCGATGTTTTATATAAAGTCAACTTGATCCTTCGCCAGTGGCTTCGATTACTGAATGCAGCGGCTATATACAAATTATATACGAAATGTCAGTGTCCTGTAAAAGTGTCTTCACCGCACAGCATACAGTCATCTTGGTAGAGTACCTGGCCGTGGTTAGCGGGGTCTCCGGTTCGAATCCCAGTGAAAGCAAAGTTAATATGCTTTTATCTGGTTTTCATCTGTTCAATCTGGTCCTGTCACCATTTGCCGTTGGGATTAAATTAACGGCACTATTACTGCAGTAGTCAATCAGTTGTAGTCGTCTGACTATGGATATCACAACAGACCAATGTGGTCTAAGTGTGCTGGTGAATGCCTAGCAGCCCGCCTACCTAACCTAACCTAGTAGGCTATAGGATAATAGGAATGGCTTGCTTAGATTCTCAGCTGTCATACGTAATTGTGATTCGTGAATCGATTGCAGAGAAATAATTCCTATTTGGCCGTGGAATGTTGTCAGGCTCCGCCGTTAATTGTAGGATTGTGGGGTTGAGTAAAAATAGTAGAAGTGAAAAAACATCTCCTGTGAGCAGTTTCGATTTTTACTAGCCTTGTTGCAGGCTACCATTGAACGTTTCGATGGTGAATCACACCAATTGCACTACGCTACAGTTGATGCCTGATGCAAATCATGTTGAGTCAAGTTAGAATCAGTTAGGAGCTACCAACCGTCGGATATGTAATAAGTTGCCCTTTGACTTATTATATATGACAGTCGACAATGAATATCGTCATCCAGCTCTGAAACCCCACGATAATAAATGCGTATTTTCACCGACGGCCTGTATTACCCCAAATTGTAAGTACTTCCTGCCATAAGGATACAGACAAGCTGAACGTCAGACCCTTTCCAAAAATTTGCTACCTAAATTCGCATAAGGGTTTTCATACAAAACAAATAATAAAATGCAATCGAAACTATAGACTCCAGGAATGGTAAAAAATTGCCTTCAAAGGGCAATAAATGAAACTTCAAAAAATTGTATCATGTCCCAAAATTATCAGTAAATCTTAAAAGTGTACATGAGCTACGACCTGTGTCTGCGAAATGTGTTGGAGTCCCTTCTTGAGTCATCGATAACAAAAAACTGATATTGTACAATATTCGACAAGTAGTACTAATCCCAAAAATTCCATCTGAATGCGGTCCACATAATCATAAAATTCGAACAAAGATTTGACGGCGTTAAACTTCAATTGTGACAGTAGACGAAAAAAGGATTTATTATGCACGGTCATAAATGTGCATACATGCGTCATAAAAGTGATGCAGGGTACAATTTTTAGAGAAGCATTGGAAGTTCTTGGAACGGCCTGTTGAGCAAATAAGCAGCTTGTGGAAGTAGTTCACAAGTGAAGAAATACAAAAATTTCGCTTTTAATAGGTAATAGGGTTTCGGTTTAGATTTAGGTTAGGTAAAATAATAGTGTATAGAGCGTCGAGTTTTTTCTTAGTTTTCTTGGCCAGTAAGTATTAAACAATAAAGTCTGTCCTAAGGACAAAAAAAACAATAAATAACTTAATAATTTAGACTCCGAAAGGCAAATAGTCAGTTAGATTAGAATATTTTAGAGTACCCGCGAAGGGTCAGTAAGATAGAATTAAGAACATGAATTGTTAGATATTAAGATAGATTTTTATGTCATTTTTGTCTAGTAGTAAGTTGTCCGGAAATGAAATAAAAATGAAATAAAAAAAAAAAACAAAAATGTCTTCTCTGTGCTCATAAGTATCATGACGTGAGCCCAAAATCCATTGGTTTAGAAAAGCTCATTCACATAGAAATGCCACGAAATTGAAGATTTAATTAAGAAATAGTATAAAACTTCACCTACCACCATCGTACCCTGTAGGCCTTACACGGTATTGGGTGACGGGTGGAGAATGCACTTGTATCTCAAGAATCACTTCGAATATTTCGAGTTAGTTATTTTACATTTGACGAGGCAATCTTTGGTATTGTCAAAACGAAACATTTCAGCAATGTCGACACGTTATTAGCTTGTGAAGCGAAGACGTCAGATTCTGGTCGATGACTCACCACCCAAGTTTTTTCTAATTTATGAATGAGTTCAGAATCTCAAATGAAAGTTTCGGAACATGGCAAATGAAGCATCAACAATCAAATCGAAGGATTTGTCATAATCATCACACATTGCTTGAAACTTTGCTTTTGATTAATAACGAGTTTCCAACATTATCTATCCTGCAGTTTCGAAAAGGTTTTATGTTGGACGACTGAGACACATTTCAAAAGGATTCTCTTGATCACTTGAATAAAACTATTTATTCGAATTCTTATTACAGCCATAGAATTCTAGCCGACATCGACAATGAGTTTATTTGGAGATGGAAGAAAAAAGGGAAGGAGTACAAACATAATTTTGATCATATTGTATTAATACAAATTCAAACAGATTTGGATAGAGAATCAGACTGAGAAAGCTATATCTCGTTGTACAAGCAAATTGCATCGGACTCTGTAGATCAAGTCCCTCAACCAGAGCAACGCCATCTTATCTGCGAGATAGGGAGGAGGGACGTGAGATTAGAACTCGATTGGTTATTCTATGCCTCTCCAGATGATGTTCGAAGAGTATGATGGATTTACATACAAGTCCATCGATTCAATGTCACTAATACATAAATAAGTCAAGTCACACGTCAAGATACAATCTAGAGGAGGATCCTTTAGAAGAACAATAGAATGTAGTCGAAAAAGTCATTCCACGCGGTCTGGACATAGAAAGAGACGGCGCTATAAAAACGACTTCGAGAGAACATGTCTCACCTACATTGCCTTTTAAAAAGTCCGCAGATCAGAGCCATCATAAATACCTAACTGGGGTGTACACTTACACACATATACGTTAAGCGGCGTAACACCGCCTTCAAAAAGAGATGGCTTTGGTCAGGGTACTTGCAGGTAGGTGATATGATGAGAGATCGGTCATCGCGTTATAAATAAAAGGATTGCTACAAAAATAGCATCTTTGAAAGACCAACCGTCAAGAGCGTAAGAACCCTATTCCTACGTATAAAACTTAAAAAAAATCACAACCAAGATCACAAAGAACAATTCAAAATGGCATCAAACGGATACCAGTTGGCATACATCATCTCAACGGTAAGTACTAATAAATACTTCGTATTATATTTAATATTAATAAAATCATATTATTTTATTCTAATTTTCTAGCAAGGCACTCGATCATCAGTAAGAACACCATCACCCACTGGAACGGAACCAAGAAGTCGTCAACACACCAACAACGTCAGGCGTAACAGGACAGCCTTCACTCCTTATCAGGAGACTGAGTTAAAGGCTGCGTTCGCCGAGTGCAGTTCCCTCTACAGCGACCGGCGCAAGGAGATTGCCGCAAATCTTGGATTGGCCGAACGCGTGGTGAAGGTCTGGTTCCAGAACCAGAGGCAGAAAATCAAACGGGAACGGAAGGAACGTGCCTTTGGAAAAATAGTCGCCACAGCCACCAATGTGACCGTAG
The DNA here is from genome assembly GCA_964034865.1 of Eristalis intricaria. Taxonomy (NCBI): domain Eukaryota; kingdom Metazoa; phylum Arthropoda; class Insecta; order Diptera; family Syrphidae; genus Eristalis; species Eristalis intricaria. The sequence continues at coordinate 127,368,442 of OZ035873.1, forward strand.
CGCAAAGTGCGACAACAACTGCCAGAGTTCCCCAGTTGGTCCCCGTTGCCAGCGATGTTCCTGATGTCGCCGAGATCCCAGTTAGCGAACTTAAAACGGCCACAAGAGTTACTGGTATCACAGGCATTAGAAGAGACCCCTCAAAAGACTTCAGCCCGCAATTAATAGTGCGTTTCTCTGGAGGTCAACCAGAACCCGGCATCAAGAAGACGACGCCGATTGTAACCGACGGTCCATCTCAGCCTAACAGAGCTACGCTAGAAAAGGAGATTAGCGAATTCTTGGTCGTAAATTCCAGAGCGGACTCCGATGCACAATTTTTAGCAACACCCGTCTTAAACGAAGAACCTCAGTTGGATTATCCTCAACAAGCCCACGAGGAATTTTGCGGACACCAAGAAAAGGGACAACATCCACAGTACCAGGAGCCTTGTCCTTCGCTGAAGGATGCTTCCTCACTGCAGCAGGACCACATCGCACCACCCCAACAACAACAGGACAAGGCAGACTTTGCATTCCATACAGAAGTTCAGCAGCAAGGATATTCTGTTCACCAGGGAGACTGGAATCAACAAATTTGGGGAAGCGGACAGGAGCCGAAAGTGCAGTCACACTGGCAAGCAGCTCAACCAAATCAGCAGGAGCATTTCTTCCACCAGTATGATGTCTGCGAACAAGGCCAGGTAACTGTCCAGGAGCAGCGGACTACGTCTCACCAGCAAGAGGTGAGAGTTCAACAGGAGCAGACACCATACCCAACCTTCTTACTCCAGGATGAAGCGGAACTTTTTAACCAGCAAGCCCTCCTTGGACATCAGTGGCATCTGCCAATCGCCCCACCACAAGTCGTTTATCAGCCACTCCACGAAGAAACTCCTGAATTCCTCCATTACTCCGGCGACGGCTGTACGAACGAGTTTCCGCACCAACACTTTGCTGAGCCGCAGTTCAGTTCACTCGATCTGAACATGTCTTTGAGCTTGGAGCAGGAGGAGCTTGAGAAGTATCTGGGTCCGAGTGTAGATGAAGAGAACGTCAATATCAGCGATTTATTGGACTTCATTGGAATGGATCCCGAACTTGGAGTTGATCCCCCCGCGCAAGGTGAAGAGAAAAATAATCCGGATCCGGCTCCTGCACTGCCTACTGATTTTGGTTTCCATTTTTATTTTTAAGTAGATTTTTAAGTTTTGTAACACGATTCATGTACATATTATGGATTCTATTATTTCCAAAATAAAAATTAAATCAAATTATTTGCTCATTTTTCTTTTTTTTCTAATTTCGTTTCGAACGTGAGGCCTTGTTCGATTTTTCTCTTGTAAGTCCTCAAGTGGATTCTGTCAAGTCTCCTGTTGATCAGTCTTATTTTCTAAAACAGTGAATTGAGGCAAATAATATCGTTCCGAACGAGTTCTGTTTCAGGGCAGGGTCTGATGACGTACCTAAGAGATGGCCAAAAAACTGCGATTTGTGAACAGTGATTGAAAAATCACAATCACAGCCCGTGACGGACTTTTATAAACTGTGAATAGCTAAGGCGTGACTTATATGTTACACCCTTACGGTTTGAACTCACACTGCGAATGACAAACTTTATTTACATAATGTCTGAGTAAGTTAGTCCAAATTGGTACATTAAACCATTCAAATAGTGCAGGTTCCATTTGAGGCATCTCTGAGGCTCTTAAGCAACCAGACTCCGTTGAGCAACCAGCTTCCAATTTTATCAAAAATCTCAGCTATTTTCTCGGTTGTAAGGAATCAGTGTTGCTTTTGTTTCGAAGGAGCCATAGCTTTATTGTTCTATGGGAGCGATAAACGAACTGCACACAGCAAAATGCACAAAGAAAGAAAAAATTAAATTAACACTCGCACGAGTAATGAGTCTGCTCTGTAATGGACTTTTTGGTGCTACCTTTTCCCTTTTAATACCGTTGGCCCTTGCAAGCAAACAGGAAAAGGAAAAAAAAATAAGGGAAGAAATTTCATATTTTCAAATAGCAAAAAATGCTCACGAGTTAACATTTTAGATTAGGTAATGCACCATTTTCTACGACTCTACTGTACATATTGGCGCTACACTGGTCAACACAACACAGGAAATATTTATTTTTTTACTCGCAGATAAAATGATGTGATTCCTAATCATTGGATATTACAGAATGATGATAAAGTAGCCAGGTCACATTGGGATTGTGTGAGAAAATGTTTTTTTGGTATCTAAGAATTGAAACTCTATTTTACCAAACAAATACTATTTACTGTAAAATTTAGTTTTTTTGGAACTATATACATAACGCTTACCGGATCTGGCCATTTACAGCTTCTACCACATAATCTTCCGGATCGGAGAAATCACACGTCAGCGCATCTCTCTGCTGAAACCTGTTGCAGATTTCCAATGGCAAACAGATTCATGCATCGATTCCCTTTCCAAAAGGAAGAAGGAACAATTTTGCCCGATATGCACACATCCAGAATTCGCATGTTCATTCTGAAGTCGATTTACCGTCGGTCATGAACATTTTCTCACAATTAACAGGCATTGAGTTGTCAACTAGAAGTGTGAATCCAATCGAATGAGTCCTTTATTGATATTTTTTTATCCGTACTCACAATGTATCTAAGCATCCTTTCATCTAGCAAATTAAATGTTTTAATGGAGATGTAAGATACCTACTTACTTATGTGGTCAACGACCCATGGAGGGTCCGAGGCAGGCTGTATTCCATTGTTGACAGTCCTTGGCACGTTGCTTCCAGTCATTAAGCCCAAGCTCCCTTGGGTCCACGACGACTGGATCTGTTTACCGGAGGTTCGGTCATCCTCTCCTTCTCGAACTCGGAATCAAAGCACCTCTTTGCCATGCGTTCTACCTTTCCGAGCCAGTTTACTCGACGGATGTTTACTTTCTTGACTTCATCCACATTCTGCTATAGATCTCGTCCAGGTAGTAGAGTTCGTAGCTGACGGGACCATATTACATTTTTCTTTCGAAGGCGACAACAATCAACTCAGCTGTTTTGCATACCGCTCAGATTTCTGCTCCATAAAGCAGGACTGGCAATGTAAGTGTTCTACAGAGCACGATCTTGGCCCATCGAGTCAGGGGTTTTGAGCCCAGTTTTGTGAGATGTGCCTTAAAATTGTGTCTGTCGATCGTGATAGTAATCCCAGGTGGTGTGTGACGCATTGTGTCTTTGTCGACCGCATGAATTTCGTTTTGTATTTTAATGATCTTAAGACCAGCTCATTTGGCTTCATCTTCAATCACCGTTAAAGCTTTCATTAAGGAGCGCCGATGTCTATGTCATCTCCGTGACACTCCAGTTAGACAGACTTGAAGAAGATAGTCCTTCTGTATTTACTGCCGATTTGCCTGGCTGTAAGTAGCACATTTGTAGTTGGGGTATATGGAGTTGATATTCCAGTCATGGGCATTTTTCACATGGTGTGTGCATGCTCAATAGCGGAACATTGCCACCTGCCTTGCAAAGCTCTGTGTCTAACCCGTCTGAGGGGACTTGTTGTTGTTCAACTTTTTAATGATTGTGCCGACTTATTTTAGGGTGGGTGGGAGGACTACTTCCTTGAGTGCAGCTGGGATTTCTTTATCCCCACTTGCCCACTTAAGTCGTAACGACCTTAGGTATGCCTCGACGATTGAACCTTTCTTCTGCTTACACTCACCACATATCATGACATTTGTGATGTCTGACCCAACACAGCCTAGGTTAGCCAAGCCCATGTCTACCAGATATATATGAGTTGTCACTCTGGTTTGGAGCTGTTTGATGATAATCAGCTTCGAAGACGCACACATGATAAAAGCATATGTTCCACCATCGGGCAAGATTGCCCCAAATGAAATGTGCTTCCTGGCATAGAGCAGGCAGGCCGATAGGCAAACCTGACCTTCCTTAGTCCCAATAAATGTCTCGGCAATACAAATTTAGAATTCGAGAAATTCGAAAATCGCAAAACAAAAATATTGCGGGATCCCCATTTTAATTATAATTTATTACTTACAATATTTGTGTTAATAAAATAATTTTTCGATTTAAGTTCTTGCATTTGTCATCAATTGCAATTGCAATTGTCATTTCTCCGGGAACTAGTTTAGACTGCGAAAGGTCTGTCGCAGCTGTTCAGCACAACTCTAGGCTAGGAAGATCGAGGCATTCAGTGATTACCAAAACACAATGAAAGTAATATGACGACCATAAAGCGATAGTTGGAGCATGCTTTTGTTTCTTAAAAATCACTCTTAGATGGTCGACGACGAATCTTAAGGGTAGAATTTAAAAATTACGTAGAACTGCATAATGAAAGCCGTAGTGCATGCTAAGGTAAATACTAATGCTCATAGTGAAGAGCTTGGCACAACCATTGCATATAAAGCAGAGACTTTAGTAGGACCAGTCGGACCATTAAAACGAGAAGAGTATGATCGATTTGCACAGAATACATGATCATCGACTCAATGACATATATAAACAAGTCAGTTAAAGTTTCGTGGATATTTCCAAAGCAACACTTGTACATGATCTGCTGAGTGCGTCCTTCCATTTAAGGAAGATCTTTTTCACGAGCGGTGAGCCCGGAGAAAGAGATGGCGCTATGTGGATGATCGCGAGTGATCATTACTCACGCACATTGTCCCTTCCTACAATCCGCAGATCACAGAAATAAAACGTATCTCAGTTGGGTGGAAACTGCGTCACACACATTGAACTTGAGTAACACGCCTTTACAAGGGATTATTTTGTGAAAGGTACTTCTAGGTAGGTGATACCATGAGAGATAGGCCATCTCGAACTGCTGAAAAAAACAGAATCCTTAGAAGACAAACCGCCAAGCGAGTAAGACCCATACTCCTACGCTTAATAAATTAAAAAAAAAATCACTATCGAGACCGCCAAGCCCGAGAACAATTAAAAATGGCATCAAGCGGGTATCAGTTGGCATACGTAATCTCAACGGTAAGTACTAAAACATACATCGTATTATATTTGGTACTAAGAAAATAATTTCATCTTATTCCATTTTTTTAGCAAGAGGCATTGACATCAGCAAGCGAACCATCACCCACTGTAACCTTACCAAGAAGTCCTCAACCAATCAACAACGTCCGGCGTAACCGGACAGCCTTCACCCCTTATCAGGAGGGTGAACTGAAGGCGGCGTTTGCCGAGTGCAGCTCCCTTTACAGCTGCCGGCGCAAGGAGATTGCCGAAAAGCTTGGACTGCGCGAACGCGTGGTGAAAGTCTGGTTCCAGAACCAGAGACAGAAGTTGAAAAGGGAGCGAATGGAACGTGCCGCATGGAAAAAAGAAGCCACCGCCACTAATATGACCACAGCACAAAGACCGACAACAGCTGCCCGAGTTCCCCTAATCGACAACGCAACGCATACTGAGGTCACTGAGATCCCAGTTTTTAAGCCAAAGACGGCCACAAGGGCAACTGGTTCCTTGTCCATTATCAGAGACCCATCAAAAAGATTCAACCCGCACTTGCTAGTACGTTTATCTGGAAGCCTTCCAGCGAGTACGCCAAAGACGAGGCCGATTGCACCCGACGATAAATCTAAACCTGACGCAGCTACACTAGAAACGGAACTAAGCGAGTTTTTGGTCGTACGTCCCAGTGAAGATATCGCCGCACAAACTTCAGCAACATCACGCTTAAACGAAGAGGCTCCATGGGATCATCCTCAACAAGATCATCAAAAATGGTACGGACACCAAGAGAAGGGACAACAACCACAGCCTTATCCTCTGCAGTACAACGAAGCTCTCCAACAACAAGAGGATAACAAGAACTATTCATTCCAGCCGGCACTTCAGCAACAGGGGTATTCTCTACAGATGGACTGGAATCAACGAATTTTGGGTAGCGGACAGATCCCGGAAGTGCAGGCAGAGCAACAAGTTTCGCAACAACCTATCGCCCAGCACTATGCTTTCTGCGAACAGGAGCAGATATGTTTCCAACAACAGCAGGGAACTGAACAACATTACCGGCAAGAGGTGATTAATCAACAGATGCCTTCGCGAACTTACTTGCTCGAGAATGAAGTGGAAGCTGTCAACCAGCAAGCCCTCTACGACCATCAGTTGAATCTGCCAATGGCCCCACCACAAACCGTTCATCAGCCACTCCAAGAGGAGTTGTCGGATCAATTTTTTGCTGATCCGCAATCCAGTTTGCTCGAATTGAACACGTCTCTGAGCCTGGAGCAGGAGATTGAGAAATATCTGGCCAATCCGAGTGTGGACGAAGAGAACATAAACATCAGCGAGTTCTTGGACTACATTGGAATGGAACCGGAGCTTGGACTTGATCTTCCCGCCCAAGGTGCAGAGAAACACATGCCGGACCTGGCTCTGGAACCGCCAGTTGATTTTTAATTTAAATTTTGTAAGAATATTCAATTGTACCTATATTTAATTATTTCCAAAATAAAAGTCCAAGTTAAATCCAATTATTTGCTAATTTTGTTCTTCAAATGCTATCTGGCACCATTGGAGGGGAAGGAATTCTGGTATAGTATTCAGAAAATCCTAGTTGCGCTAAAAAAAAATTATATGCAACTCCTTGGCTGACCTAGAACAGAACAGCATCATAGCGACTTGTTCGTCAATCTCAACTCCTGAACTGATTCCTGTGTTACCAGAAGTCTTGTTGAATACTGAACAACTTAGTCTGGACAGTGAGTCAAATGGACTGTGATTCTTGACAGTTCCCATTGACATGGAATTTGAACAAACAAACAGCTTCTATTGTGAACCTCAGCCAGCATCTAGGCATCATAATCAAACGACAGCTCAAAACTGGGAAATAAAAATGAATAAGAAACCGCCCAAAAAGAAAAGTAAGGAACCAGGAAATATTTTTTGCATTTTCCAGGACAATGTTTTATGACAGGTGGCTTAAAATGATGATAAAACCTATTGAGTAGGACGACAAAATAATGCCGCCATAGGCTTCGGCTCCCAAGTAACCAGTACGAACAACATCAGTACCGAAGTTAAGGGCAGAATAACTCTTTCCAATCGCTGTTTCTTTGGACTCAAGAGGCAATTGAGTAGTAGAGCCCTCTCTCGACAGACCAAGCTAACAATACATATCCCTGTCCTGCTCTATGGCGCGGAGTCATGGACAAACTCAAGAGCCGAGACAATCTAAGATGGCTTGGCCATGTGGAGCTCATGGAAGACATAGCTCCAACCCGAAGAGCCTGCTCCGAATCAATGGGGCGATGAAATGCAGGACGCCCACGAAACTGATAGTTCAGTCAAACCACGATTTATACAACTTATAGAAATTAAAGCCGTTGCAGTAACCGACGTTGGTGCACTTACAAGATCAAATTTTTAAAAAAGAAATGATGGACAGAATTGCTGTTTCTATAGAGATATATTTGTTGTCCAAAAAACTGTTCTTAGGGAACACATTTTTTTCAAAATCAGAGAAAAGTGGTTGGTATTATATTCGAACCATTTCAAAACACTGTTGAACACTGAATTAAATCGTTATGAATTTATGTTGAATACTAAATAAATTAAATTGGTTTATGGAATTCAAATAATTAATTTGGTCTACATTATCATAGAACTACATTATCACAGTTTACTAAAGTAAGCTTACTGTAACTGAACTAAAACTAGACGGATTACTAAATTTCAAAGATCAACCTGTAAATGGAACTCTTTTCAAAGCATCCATTGTGAGCAGTTGAATCCAATATTCTATCCACATTCCTATAGATGTATGCCATATATTGCTGAACAAAGGAAGTTCTAAAACAAAGACCTCGTTTGTTGTCCTCATATTTATATGAATGTTGTGTGTGTTATCCAATGCCCAAGTCGCTCCTGTAAAAACACAAACGCTACCACGTCTCGATCTTTGTGCTGCCTTGATACTTGCTTCATTTTTAGCGTACACCGGAAAAGCTTGCTATTGGTAAGGAGTAAAACAATATGTGTGACGGTTTCAACAATCACGCTGTCCCGGATCGTTGCGCTTCCGACAAGATTGGTCGCGGAAGAACAACGGCTGGTTGATGCAGATAGTTGGAGATGTATTCCGGACGAATTGAACCCTACCGACTTCCCTTTGAGAGGAATAAAGCATTCGGCCTTAAGTAAAAACACCACTCGCCTTTGCTACATGATTCGTGGGAATTTCGAGGTTTTTTCCAAAGCGTTCATTCATAGAACTAAACTCTGTTGCAGTCGAATATGTAACCTGTATTCAAAATCTTTGTATAATGTGTAAAAGTTAGCTAATATGGACTTACCATATAAAAAGTGTAATATCAAAGGTACGTGCGTCTCTTAGAGGTTTGACAATTAGCAAATATTTATTGGGAGTATCAATGTAATATTAAATACTTGGCAAAGCACTCAAGGTCCTCATCTCTCTCAACGTACGGCTATGAATTGTTTTCTGATAACTTCTCTCTGTAAAACACGCAAAAGAACGTCTTTGACCTTCGCAGATTTGATCTTGGCAGGGAACAACGACGCATTCTCCTCGGACGTGAACTAGCATTTTTAAAATACATAACATGGATCCTACTTTTTAAAATCATTCACATTAAAAACAAAATGTACGTATGTTTAATTTTTTTATTATTAACGTGATGAGTTTGTTTAATGATATATTTTAAGCACTGTACTTGTAAGAATAGAGTAACCTTAATGTACAACGACAATATAAAAGCAATAAATGAAATTAAAATGAAATACAGTAAAGAAATGTGGCGAATTTAGTGTTACCAAGAGCAGATCGTTGTATGAATCAAGTTTGTGAACCATATTAAAATCACTAAAAAAACACGAATATATAGAAATTATTTTCTATACACGTTTTGGAGCCAAATTGAAACCAAGCTGAATTTCAAAATGTTAATACAAACTTACAAGTGAATTTACCAGTAAAAAAATACAAGGCTTTATGTGACAATATCTCGAAACCACTTGCTGAGGAACACTGACAAAATCGCACGCACTCAAAAAAGAAAAAGCAAACTGTTGACTTTGTACTCAGTTCATTGCTACACATGATGTGCGACAAAAAACTGCAGCATATTATTGCAGATTAGGGATCCGTTATACCAATTTTCACTTCTTGATTTTACTTTTGGGTGAATTTTGTCCAAGACTCAAACTGGAACCTTACGTGATTTGGGGTTTGGGTATCCAGATGGGAGTCTGCCCAAGTCATTGTATACAAATGACTTAAATTTTCAAAAATAATTTTACCTACTTAAAATCTTGTCTAAACTTTTTTCCCTTGAAGAAGTGCTTATCCGTTGGTTTTCTGTTCTGTTTTCCGCTCCCCCTTCTCAGACCCGGCAGTTTCACAATTTCTCGACATCCTGGGTTAATATTTCGTTTTGTTTACTCTGAATAGGAGGCTTCCTTTCCGCCCACGTCTTCGTTGTTATTTTTTCCTCGTCTCTCTTTATTCATGCCTTGTTAATACATAAATGTTATGCAATAAGGTACAAAAATTGCGAAAATACAAACTCACCGGAAACATTTCTCGCTTAGATCGCTAATGGATAAATTATCAAAAATATTCACAGGCCGTCGTGAAATTCGATCGCAAAACACTTCTTTCCCTTTGCCTGCAATAGAATTTCCCACTCACATGTAACTAACGCATTCAATATCTCCCACGTACACACATACTTATACCTCTGTCTCTATCTCTCACACGACCGCCTTTCTGACCAACGGCTGCTTGCTCCCCTTAATCTTGTTACTATCGGAAACTTACTCACCAGAAGTGAACATTGGAGTTTTACTGATACGTATTCACACTTGCTCACCACACTGTTACTGAGAGCAGTATAAGATAACGTAGATTAAGCTTAGCAAATAGGTTGCTGTATAAGAATTAAGAAATAAAAATTTAGTCTTAAGCCGAACAGTGAACGTGCTATTTCTTTTCATCCTCTCGAGTGGTCAGACAAATCACTTAGAACACAAGTAATGTTGGTGGTGGGGTGGGGTTGGGGTGCTGAGGTGACTTACGAATTGACGCAAATACTCTGACGACTCCACACGAACCAGAGACGTTTTTCTGCAGATGTCATCAACGGAAAGATTACCAAACATCGCACCCAAATCGTTTCTTTTGTAGATACGAATGACTTCCTTATTGCCCGTGCCTCTTCACCATCGACTAGTTAACTTGATCCTTCGCCAGTTGCTTCTGTTAGCCAATTGCAGCAATAATGTATGCAAAGTCAGTGTCTTGTGAAATAGTCTACACCGTACAGCATAAAGTCTTCGTTAGGACCCGGATCCTAAGTAGGCCATAGACGATAATATGAGTAGCCTCAGCTGGCATACGTTGTTGTGTTTCGTGAATCGATCGCAGAGAAATAGTTCTTAATAGGTTGTGGAATGTTGTCAGGCTCTGTCGTTAATTGTGGGGGTGATTTAAAATAATACAAATGAGAAAAACATCTCCTTTGATCAGTTTCTATTTTGACCTGTAAGCGTTGGCAGGCTGGAATTGAAAGTTTCGGTGGTAAAGCACCGGTGGTTGAGGTCTAGTTGTTGTCTAAGTTAGGACCAAACGGTCGGGTAACAATGATCGACAATGAATATCGTCATGCAGCTCTGAAAACCCACGATGATAAATGCGTATTTTCACCGACGGCCTGTATAGATAGACATACCCAACCCCCCTGAACCACAATAAATGATCACCCTTTCCAAGAATTTGATACCTAAATTTGCATAAGGGTATTCATACAAAACCCAATAGAAACTATAGATTCCAAGAATGGTAAAAAATTGTCTTCGAACGGCAATAAATGAAGCTTAAAAAAATTGTATCATGTCCCAAAATTATTAGTAAGCCCTGCAGCTGCAAAATTCGTTGGACAGCACTCAAGCATCTTCTTCGGTCATCGCTAATCAAACGAAATATCATGAATTTCAAAAACTAATATTGTACAATATTCGACAAGTCCTGCTAATCCAAAGAATTCCATCTCCATTCGGTCCACTCTGTTAAAAAACTCAGCCAAAGATTTGAAGGCGTTAAACATGAATTTTGACAAAAGACTCAGAAAGGATTCATTGCGCATGGTCATAAATGCACGTCATAAAAGTGACATTCAGATCACGACGGCCTGTTGAGCAAATAAGGAGCTTTCGGAAGAAGTTCACAAGCGAAAAAATGCAAAAATGTCATTCTTCTGCTAATAAGTATCATGATGCGAAGCAATTCATTTCTTCCTGCACTGATGAAAAAAAATCCAATGGTTTCGAAAAGCTCATTCACATAGAAATGCCAAGAGCTTGAAGATTTAATCAAAAAATAGAATAAAACTGACCCTACCATGATCGTACTCTTTATCTTTCTGCAGAATGATCTTGTATCTCAAGAATCACTTCGAATACTTCGAATTAGTTTTCATACAATTGATGACCTTGGCGAAATTTGGTATTGTCAAAACGAAACATTTCAGCAATGTGTCTGGTCGATGACTCAGCACTCCAGCTATTTTCAAATTTATGAATGAGTACACAATCTCCAAGGGAAGGTTTGGATCATGGTAACTGAAACAGCGACAATATTAGCGAAGGATTTGCCATAATCATCACACATAGCTTAAAACTGATGTCAGTTGAGAACTAGTTTCCAAGAGTGTAGAAAAGGTTTGTTTTTTATGTCGGACGCTTGGCGCACATTTCAAAAGGAGTCTCTTCATCTTTTAATTCGCTTCTAATTACTTCCGATATGGACAATGAGTTTACTTGGAGATGAAAGAGAAAATGGTAGAAGGCACGGACAGTGGAGATAATTTTGTTCATGTTGTATTACATGCAAATTGAAACATATTTGGCTATAGAATCAGAATTAGAAAGCGCTGCTACTTCCAGTTGTACAAACAAATTGCATCGAACTCTGTAGATTAAGTCCCTTAATCAGAGCAACGCCATCGTGTGTGCGAGCTACGAACGAGGGAGATGACATAATACAGCGCGAACATAGCCGGAATATATCCACCCACCTCAGCACCGTCGATTGCATGAATACCAACTCCGAGAAAGCGAGACCCCGGTTGGTTATCCTATGCCACTCCAGATGATGGAGGACACATTTCAGTTTCTAAGGAAATGGACCAGTTCGAAGAATATGATGATTTGCACACAATACATGATCATCGAGTCCATGTCACATACACATAAGCAAGTCAAGGTTATAAACAAAGGTACAAGCTTCTGTTTAAGGAGGATCCTTATAGTGAACAATAGATGTACTTGAAAACTTCATCACACGCAGTCTGCTCATAGAAAGAAAAGGCGCTGTCCGCAGATCACAGCCATCATAAATACCTGAATGGGTGGAAATTGGCTCACGCGCACACATTAAATGGCGTAACACCGCCTTCAAAAGGGGATGGTTTTGTGCAGGGTACCTGCTGGTAGGTGATACGATAAGAGACCGGTCATCTCGTTATAAATAAAAGGATTCAAACTGCAACTATAAAAGACAAACCGTCAATCGAGCAAGACCCATGCTCCTAACTTTTAAAAACATTTAAACAAAAATTCGCATTGAAAAACTATTCAAAATGGTATCTAGCGGATATCAGTTGGCATATATAAACTCAAAGGTAAGTAACAAAACATATTTCTAATTACGTATATTTTATTTTAATGAATTTTATTTTCTTCTTGATTTTTAGCAACAGTTTCAGAATGTGGAAGAAATACCAACAAATGGTGGATCGGTGACAAGCGGCGAATTGACAAGAAGATCAGGGACTCAGCACACCAACAACATCAGACGCAACCGAACAGCCTTCGCCCCTTATCAGGAGGCTGAGTTAAAAGCTGCGTTCGCCGAGTCCAGCTCCCTCTATAGCGGCCGGCGCAAGGTGATTGCCGAGAAGCTTGGGCTGTGCGAACGCGTGGTGAAGGTCTGGTTCCAGAACCAGAGGCAGAAGATAAAGAGGGAGCGCAAGGAGTGTACTGTTGGGAAAATAGTGGCCGCAGCCACCAATGTGACCGCAGCGCACAACGTGACCACAGCTAACAGAGTTCCCCAGCTGCCTCCAGTTGCCAACGATGTCGAGATTCCAGTTCAAACTTCAGCAACAACCGACTTGAACGAAGAACCTCGATGGGATCATGCTCAACAATACCACCATGAATTTTACGGACACCAAGAGAAGGGACAGCATCCACAGGAGCCTTATCATCCGCAGCAGGATGTTTACTCACTGCAGCATGACCACATGGCACCTACCCAACAACAACAGGACAAGCCAGCGAATGCATTCCAGCCGGTAGTTCAGCAGCAAGGAAATTTTGTACAGCAAATGGACTGGAATCAGCAAATTTGGGGAAGCGGACAGGAGCAGGACGTGCAATCATACTGGCAAGCAGCTCAACCATGTCAGCACATGCACCAATATGATGTCTACGAACAAGACCAGGTAGCTTTCCAAGAGCAGCGGACTACGGAGCAACATTACCAGCAAGAAATGGGAGATCAGCAGGAGCAGACGCCATGTCCAACCTACCTACAGCAGCATGAAGTGGATGCTTTCAACCAGCAAGCTCTCTACGACCATTGGAATCTGCCAATTGCCCCACCACAAGTTGAATTCCCCCATTTCTCCGGCGAAAACTTTACGAACGAGTTTTCGCACCAACACTTTGCTGAGCCGCAGTTCAATTCACTCGAACTGAAGACTTCTCTGAGCCTGGAACAGGAGGAGCTTGACAAGTATCTGAGTCCGAGTGTGAATGAAGAGAGCGTCAACATCAGCGAGCTCTTGGACTACATAGGATTGGAACTGGATCTTGGACGTGGTCCACCCGCCCAAAGTGAAGAGAAAAGCTTTCCGGACCTGGCGCTGGCACCGCCAATCGAATATAGATTCCATTTTGACAGTTAATTTAACTTTTGTAAAACAATTCATGTACATATGCATTCTATTATTTCCAAAATAAAAATTAAATATTATATAATATTTTCAGCTTCCTCTTTTTCTTCTGGTGGCGCTACAGTCCGGGGTGGACCTGGGCCTCAACCAACAAGTTTCTCACGCCGGCACGATCTTTCTGTCTCCAACTGCGCACAGCAAGTCGATTGAGCTCCTTCTCCATGGGTGCGCCATCTACATTGAAACATTTTCTTACCAAATTAAAAATGTTTTAATGGAGATCTTACATACTTACTTACTTATCTGGCCGGCGACACATGGAGGAACCCTTCCACAGCAATTGCTGCCTTCCGTCATTAACTGTTCAGGGCACGCTGCTTGCAGTCACCAAGACCAACCTGTCTCCACGATGACTTGGACTTTATACTGGGCTCGGTCTTCCTCTCCTTCTCGAACTCGGATTCGAAGCACCTCTTTGCTTTAGCGTTAGCAGTCGACGGATGTTTGCCTTCCTGCCTACATCCACATTATGGTACAGGTCGTAGAGCTCTTCGCAGACGGGACCATATATATTTTTTCTTTCAAAGGTACCAACAAGTAACTCCGCTTTTGCTTATCGTACAGTTTTATGCTCCATTAAGCAGGACTGGAAAAGTAAGTGCTCTTCAGACCATGTTAGTTGTCCATCGAATCAGGAGTCGTGAGCCCAGTTGTTTCGACTGAAGTAACACCCGTCACCAAGGGATCACCACTGTGCTGTGGTTTTGGAGTACGTTTGCCTCAAGGTGGAATAACGCCCTTACTGAAACAGCATCTTCAAAGGATAAAACGCCAAGCGAGTAAGACCCGTAGTCCTACGTTTCTAAGAATTAAGACAATTTTCACGATTTCAAGATCACCAAGCCCGAGAATAATTTAAAATGGCATCAAGCGGGTATCAGTTGGCATACGTAATCTCAACGGTAAGTACTAAAACATACTTCCTATTATATTCGGTATTAATAAAATAATATAATCTTATTCCATTTTCTTAACCAAGAGGCAATGTCATCAGCAAGCGAACCATGACTCGCTGGAACCATCCCAAGAAGTCGTCAACCAGCCAACAAAGTCCGGGGTAACCGGACAGCCTTCACCCCTTATCAGGAGGGTGAACTGAAGGCAGCGTTTGCCGACAGCTGCCACCACAAGGAGATTGCCGATAAGCTTGAACTGTGCGAACGCGTGGTGAAAGTCTGGTTCCAGAAACAGAGACAGAAGTTGAAAAGGGAGCGAAAGGAACGTGTCCCTTCGAAAAAAAGAAGCCACTGTTACCAAAGCGAACACCCAAATTGCGACCACCAACGCGAGTTCTCACAATAGCCGGCGAAGATACTGAGGTCACTGAGATCCCAGTTTTTAAGCCAAAGACGGCTACAAGAGTAGCTGATCTATTGACAATTAGCAGGGACTCTTCAAAAGGATTCAAGCCCCGCTTGTTAGTGCGATTCTCTGGAAGCCTACCAGCAAAAAGTTTTACGAAGACGACGCCGATTGTACCCGGCAATCAATCTGAACCTGATGCCGCTACGCTGGAAATGGAAATAAGCGAGTTTCTAGTCGTACGTTCCAGAGAAGTTATCGCCAGAGAAGCTTCAGTAACATCGCACTCAAACAACGAGGAAGGCGAGTCAAAACCAGTAGTATAATTTTCCACAAGAACACCTATCTTATCGACAACAACAAAACGACGCCTCATCATCAACCAAAAGCATTCCATGTGTGCAGAGAGAATAAATATTGTAAAAATATTCGCATGTACATACATATTTTCCATTATTTCCAAAATAAAAATTAAATTCAATTATTTGCTGATTTTTTCTCTTCATACGCTTTCTGGCACCATTGGATGGGAAGGAATTCTGGTCACTTCTTTGTTCCTCTTGCTTCTGAAGAAATCGTATTTCAGAAAATCCTAGTTGGGGTTAAAGAAATTTAGCGGGAGATTTGATTGCCTGATATGCAACTTCTACCGAATGTGCAACTCCTTGGCTGACAGAGAACATCTAAACTCCTGGACTGATATTGTATGTTACTATGTAAGTTAATATAAGGTAAGTTTTATTAACAATTTATAATTCAATGTGCTTTTATTGAATTCCATTATTTTAATTTTTAGTAACAGGCTGCGGATCTTAACGAGGTACCCAGAATTACTCCACCGACCAGAGGCAAATCCACAGGCCAGCCGAACAACAGCATCAGACGTCACCGCACAGCTTTCTCCACTTACCAGGAGGCTGAGTTGAAGGCGGAGTTTGCAGAATACAGCTCCCTCTACAGCTGCCCGCGAAGGGACATTGCCAACAAGCTCGGGCTGTGCGAGAGGGTTGTCAAGGTCTGGTTCCAGAACCAGAGGCAGAAAGTGCAGAGGGAGCGGAGGGCAAAAGTAACGCCAAGAAAAGTCTTCGCATCACAGACTACTGCGACGAGTGCGACCTCTACCTCCAGTTTGAGTACAGCTCCTCGTGTCCCTCCAGTTGAGACCGAGATCACAGAGATCCCGGTCTTTAAGCCAAGGACGGCGACGAGGGTTACTGGTCTCGTTCAAAGAGACCCATCAAAAGTTTTCAAGCCACAGCTAATTGTGGCTTTATCTGGAAATTTGACACCAGGGACAACTGTTGATCAACAGCCACGGCCAGACGTTACTAATCTCAAAAATGAGATTAGAGAATTTTTGGTGATTCCAGATGCTCCAAATCTTCTACAAGAGCAACAGGACGACACAACTGTGGAAGAAGAAGTTTACCAGCAACATTAGGACCCGCAACAGGAGCAGACATCTTGCACTGCGGAATTACTGATGCTAGAACTGGACGCATGCACCGACCAATATCTGCGTGAACAGCCGAACGATAAAATAAGTCCAACGACAAGTGCTCACCAGCCACTCCACGAGGACATTCCCCAACACCCTCAGCTGTAGTTCGATGAGGAGTTTTTGCACCGAATTAGTCCTCATCAGCTCATTCCGCAGCAGCCAGATACCCTGCAGCCGACAGGTCCCCCTGAGCTGGACATCTCACTTAACCTGTATCTGGAGCAGGATATTGAACAATGAGTTGCTAATCCGTGTGGAGCCGAGGAAGCGGTCAACATCAGCGACCTCATGGAGTTCATGGAGTCCGAACCTGGAATGGATCTACCCGATGAGAAGAACATCCCACAGCTATTAGTGGCACCAACAATTACCATTTCTTTTTAAATATGTTTTTATATATATATAGTACAGTTATATATATATATATATATATAGTTTTAAATATATTTTTTTTATTTTTTATTTTAGAAGAAAGCACACATCTCTAATTTTACAGTATATGCTACTGCATAGTTTTATTTGTCAAACAAAACGGTATTTTTTTCTGGAAAACGAAACGTTGTTCGACTGTCGATCGACACTCGTGTGTCCCAAGTGTGTTCAGCAAGCGTAATGACATGAACAGATTCAACGTAAGAAAATCTTATTGATTAATAATTTTTACATTTTTATTCAAAACTAGCTGACTCGACAGACGTTGTCCTGGTCAGCTCTGAATATTCAATTCGAACAGGAATAAATAATTAAATAAAAATATTTTAAGAACATATTGTTGAACATAAGTCCTCTTGATACAAAATATTGTTTAACATTGTTTACTTCTGGCGAATAAATAATGTTATAGACCTACATAGCCATGTAAAAGACGTGGATTTTCAAGATTGATTCCAAAGACACTGAGCGACTGCCCTTGTGATTTATTTATTAACATTGCAAATGTAAGCCGCATTGTAACCGTTTAAATTGCATTTGCTTGTCGTTCGGAATCACAGGCACTGCCTTCGACTCTGTACTTCCCTTTCATAATTGCGGCTTCGATGACGTTTTTTGCAAATTTCTTCACCGCCAACTGATAAATGGTTTCCACTCCACGAACGTAATTAATAGAGTCTGCCAGGCCTTACTGGTGCCAAGCAATCGTTTCAAATGTTGAATCAATCAAAAAGTGAAGAGGGAGCGGCAGGCAAAAGAAACACCGAGAAAAGTCTTCACATCAGGGTCTACTCCGGTGAGTGCGACCTCTACCTCCAGTTTGGCTACAGCTTCTCGGATCCCTCCGAATGTGATGGATTTCACAGAGATCCCGGTCTTTAAACCAAAGACAGTGACAAAGGTTTGGGTCACATTGACAGAGACCCTCCGAAGGGCTTCAAGTCCCAGCTGTTTGTCTGGGAATTCAGCGATCATGGATGATCAGTAGCCTCAGCCAGATGTTGCTTAAGTAAAAAATTAGATAAGCGGATTTTTGTTGATTCCTGATACTCCAAATCGTCAAATCGACGGGACAGCACAGAAAAGTGAAGCTTACAAGCAGCAAAGACATTCACAACAGAAGCGGGACCTGCAGCAGGAGCAGACAATGTCGTCAACTGAATTACTGGTGCAAGAAGTGGAAGCATTTACCGACAAATATCTGCTCGAACAAAAGTCTAACCTCCAAATGAGTTCAACCCCAAGTGTTCACCGGCCACTCCACGAGGAAATTCCCCAATACCGTCCCCTGTTCTTCTATGAGTAGTCCCCCTGAGCTGCATATCTCTCTCAACCTGGAGCTGGACCAGGATATTGGACATTCTGGGTAATCCGAGGGGAACCCAGGCAAACTCATGAAGATCTGGAATTCTGCACCTGGAATTGATCTCACCGACCAACTAAAGAAGCGCATTCCGGAATTAGCAATGGCACCCTCTGTTGATTTAAATTTATTAGCTTTGATTTTTAAAATTAATTTTAATATATTTTGCAGAAATAAATTGTATATAAATATTACCAAAGAAAATAAAAATTAAAAATAAAAATATAAAAATTAAAATAAATTTCAGAGCTTGTTTTTCTCCTCTTTGCCAACGTTGGAGGGGAAGGTATTTCACTTGTTTGTTGTTTCTCTTGGTAAATGAAAAAAAAATCATATTTCAGATCATCCCAGATTCTGTCACAAGAATTTGGATAGGCTGCGTGGGGACTGGGATTGTTTGTGCGGGGTTGCGAAGCGCAACCAAAAACTGTCAATTTCACATTTTATACGCAGCTTACAGATTTCTATTTGTCAAAACAAAGCGGTATTTTGCTGCGTAAAAAGAAACGGCGCGCCACTCGAGTGTCGAATAATAATTAGTAATCGACACTCGTGTTTCCTTAGTGTGTTCAGCACGAGCAATTAAAAAAGCACATTCAAAGAATGAGAAAGGTACAAATTTTGCAATTGGTGCAATTGACAGGGAATCATTAACTATGAGCTGATCTCCTATGAGAAAAGTCGTAATGCGGATTTGTATTGTCAACAATTGGACCGTCTGAAAGAAGCAATCGCTCAGGAGGAGCCAGCTTTGCCACATTGGAGAGGAATTGTGTTCAGAACAACGTCAGGCCATACACACTGCCAGAAGATTCGGGAGTTTTGATTATAGTCCAGACCTACCACCAAGTGATTTCAACCTGTTCTTATCAAGTTCTTATCATCCAACCTATTCAACGCCATTGATCAAATCCAAGGTCGCAAACAGAATCCGAATAACTCTCCCGCAGTGCAAGTGCATAAGCCGTTATCTGCAGGCTTGATAGCACCCCTAATAGTATTCTTCTTAACCCTTATGTGGACATCCGATATCGGCCCTTATGACATTCGACGAAATAAGAATATTTCGCTCCAAATTTTGCAAGATATGCTCTGGTGCGCGAAAAAGATACTCAGTTGGCAACAGTTCAAATACCATGCTTAGATCAAATCATATCAATCATATTTGCAAGATTAACAAATATTAACAATGTGTAAAAACAAAACAAGAACAAATCTGAGTTTGATGCATCTGCATAACTCAGCTTTTTCAAATAAGTACATTTGAGGTGGAACCATGAAAGACACGAATCACACCCTATATTTTTTAAATCATCATCCTTAACATCTCTTATGAGTTCATCAATAGAATTCTTGCAAATTTGTTTATCTTTCGAGCTTGCTCTTGAAGTTTGTCAGGGTACGTTCCTCCTTACGCTGTAATATGGCTTCATGTTCCATTTCCTTTTTCCGCTCTTTATTTAAAAAAAGTGATATGACGAGTGATCGGTCATCTCGGTATAAATAAAAGGATTGCTGCAAAAACAGTATCTTCAGAAGACAATCCGTCCCTTGAGAAGGAACCGTGCCCCTGAGCCCAAACTTATTTAATTAATATCCTCAACTTGGAACAAAAAAAAAATCTTGAGAAAAATGAACTCAAACGGTTGGCAATTGGAATACGTCTCTGCAACGGTAAGTTTTAATACAAATTTATAATTCAATGTGTTTTTAATGAGTTAATTTATTTTCATTTTTAGCAACGAGCTGCAGATTTTATCGAGGTACGCAGAATTGCTCCACCGACCAGAGGCGAACCCACAGGCCAGCCGAACAACAGCATCAGACGTCACCGCACAGCTTTCTCCCCTTACCAGGAGGCTGAGTTGAAGGCGGAGTTTACAGAATGCAGCTCACTTTACAGCTGACGGCGAAGGGACATTGCCAACAAGCTCGGGCTCTGCGAGCGGGTCGTGAAGGTCTGTTTCCAGAACAGGGAGCGGCAGGTATAAGAAACGCCGAGAGAAGTCATCATATCACAGACTACTGCGGCGAGTGCGACCTCAACCTCCAGTTTGGCTACAGCTCGTCGGGTCCCCCGGTTGCTACCGAGTTCACGGAGATCCCGGTCTTTAAGCCAAAGACAGCGACGAGGGTTACTGGTCTCATTTAAATAGATCCATCGAAGGGATTCAAGCCACAACTAATCGTGGCTTTATCTGGAAACTTGGCGCCAGTGACAACTGTTGATCAACAGCCACGGCCAGACGTTACTAATCTCAAAAATGAGATTAGTGAGCTTTTGTTGATTCCTGGATGCCTGGATACAAATCGTCAAAGCGCAGTGGTACAAGAACAAAACGACGAGACTGCACTGGAAAATGGAGCTTACCAGCAGCAAGGACATTTTCAACAGCAGCAGGAGCAGACACTGGATCCAACTGAATTAGTGCTGAAGGAACTCGAGGCCTATACTGATCAATTCCTGCTGGAACATCAGAGCCAAATTACCGCACCGCCAAACGTTCACCAGCCACTTCAGGAGGACATTCGCTACACTCAACCTCATCAACATATTCCGGAGCATCCAGATACCCAGCAATCGACCGGTCCACCTGAGCTCGACATCTCGCTTGATCTGGAGCAGGAGATTGAAGCATTTCTTGCTATTCCCAGTGCATCCGAGGAAGCGGTCAATATCAGCGACCTCATGGAGTTCGTGGAATCTGAACCTGGAATAGATTTACCCAACGATAAGAGCATCCTAGACCTAGCAGTGGCACCAACAATTGATGTTTACTTTGATTTTTAAATGTATATATTTTTATTTAGTTACGTAAAAGTTTTACTTTATTTATTTATGTATATTATTTTTAAAAAACAAATTCAGTTCTTTGCTTTTCTTCTATTTCTACTACTTTGGCAAAATTGAAGGGGAAGTTATTCGCTTTGTGGTTTTTCTTGTTTGTCAAAGAAATTCAATTTCACGTCATCCTGGTTTCAGTGGCAGAAATTTGGAATGGTGGCTCGTGAAATTTGGAATTTTTTGAGCTTGGTTCCGAAGCACACACTTCGAATTTGCACTTGCTTGGCTGAAAAGAGACTCAATCGTGACGAGTCTTGATGAACTTCGAAGATCTTCTGCACTGCAACGACACGGTAAATATTTTTTTATTTTTATATTTGTCAGAACAAAACGGTATTTTCGGTTCGGGAAAACAAAACGTTGTTCTCGACTGTCGATCGACACTCGTGTGTCCCAAGTGTGTTCAGCACGCATATTGACATGAAGACATTCAACATACGAAAATCTCAATTTGAACTAGAATAAATAATAAAAAAAAATATATTTAATTTGAATTTTAATTTAATTTATTTGGAGACATACAATAAACTAGGATTTGCAAGATTGATGCGACATACACTAAACGACTGCCCTTGCGAACTATTCATCGACATTCTAAATGCAAGCCGCACTGGAAATGTTGCCCGTTTAAAGTTAAATCAATAAAGAGAAAGCATCCTTATCCTTCATGTCAGGATCATTGACTCTCATTGATTTTCTTATGCTAAGACTGACGAAATTGTGATTAGCCGTAGCATAGTAGTTTAGTGCGTCGGCTCCTACGCAGAGGGTTCCAGGTTCGAGTCCCCAATCTACCAACTTTCATAATTCACGGCTTCGACCTCTTTCGAGTCATCGATAATGCTCAAAGAGAATTCCAGTCTAGAAAAAGCTTCTCAACTTTGCCGTTCGGAGTCGGCATAAAACTGTAGGTCCCTTGTGAAAGAACAATAGCACGCACAACACAAGTAGTTGCTGAGAAGGACTGCCGCTCCTCCAATATTATTATATAATATTATTAAGACCGACGAAAATACTTTCTTTAATCTTTGCCTCACTTTACAAAGGAAATTTTGTTTTAAAAGGCTAACAACTAGGACCGTCCTTGGGGAGTTCTCTTATAAACTAGTTTTTCGATCCAAGTTTGTGTGAGCAAAATGATTTCAGTCTGATTTCAGTTTCATGCCTCTATCCCATTCACAGAGAAAACAGCCACTTCCTTTCAATCTGCACTTACATGCCATTCGTGATCCCCATAATTGCAATTGATCTTTTCCAGAATTTGCTGTCTACCATTTCTCAAACAGAGGCGAAATTAACTTTTTTTGTTCAAGCTTGTCTGAGTCAGTCCTCAATCAACAGCTAGCTTCTTCAGCTAGCACGCTCTCTGGCTAGTTGCCTCCAGTATCGCACGACGCGCACATCCTCTGTTAAATTGTTCCACCAGGTCGGAGTTGAAGACTCTTAGAGCTGGAAGATAGCCTAGCTATCTTAATCTTTGAATCCGTAGACGCTTGCCTGGGCGCAAGCCGACAGCGCTTATAATTTATGGTTGAATCTTCTTCCCCAAAAACCATCAATGCAAACGGGACCAAAGATCGAACGCAGAACTTTTCTATTTAAAAGACCAAGGATTTCTTCATCTCCTCTTGAGGTGATCTATGCTTACGCGCCAAAGACCAGGACATGAGCCAAAGTAAGCTAAAGACCCAAACCCATAGAATCCTTTGCCTTCGTTGCGTTTGTAATCCACAAGAATCGTAGTTACCGGATTCCCAATCCAACTCTTGCATAAATCTAAGAAACTCGAAATTCTAAAGGTCCTTAATGACTAGTATTTATTAAATTTTTAATAAAACAAACAGTATTTTTTCATTCATAAAATATCGTAAAAACAATCAAATAAAGAGCACCCGAATGAATTTCCATGGAAACATCTGGCAAACGCACAGAAAGTTATAAGTTGCACAATTCCATCCGTCGTGGTGGGCTGTATTGACTGTCTCTCTCCCTCTCATAAGGCTTTATGAGTTGTTCATTTTTTGACAGGACACAACGCACGCAACATTTCCTATGGGTTTGGGCTTTAAATCCTTGACTACCTTTTTGTGAGGTTGTCATTGTCACGATCTGGCTAAGATGTCGACGGTCCTTTCTTGAGGACAGTATATATTTCGTTTTGCCCTCGTTCACCGATAAACCCATTTTAACCGCTTCCGCTATGTTCGACTAATCTCGTCAATGTCGCCCGCGTATGCTTCCAACTATACGGACTTATTGAAGCATGACAAGACTGATGATGAAAAAGTCAGACGGCAGTGCGTAGTCTTGTCGGGCGTTGAAGGTTTCGGTGAGTTTGTTTCCGACCTTGATGGAGCAGCGAGAGTTTTCCATCGCCATCCTGGTCAACTTGACAATTTGGCAGGATGGTCAAAACTACAAATGTTATAAACATATTGCACATTTTGTTAAAATCTTACCTTATGTCATTCTTTTCCGTTACATGCAGGTCAAGTTCGATCGTAAGGGTGTCCTAGTGCCAGTGTTCTTTAGTTCTTCTTTTCACGATGTATGGCATTGCCTCCAACAATTGCACCCGTTTCCAAAATTTAAAACGAATCATTAAAATAAATTCTTGCTATTGTTCTGCCACAACAATTCTATTTTTTTTACACTTGGCTTATCAGTCACCAAATATTTTGCATGAATCTGATATGAGAAGCACGAATTTCCATGAACATTCGCCAACCGCAAAACATGATTCAATTCACCTAGTTGCTGCCTTTTCAGGCGAATGCCATCTGCACGACTCGCGAATGGTAATACCAATTTTCACCATTCGAATTATTCTTTGATCGCCTATCAAAATAGCATATTAAATTTCTTCATTCCGCCATTCTTTCTGTAATACAATATATGTACATTATATATTAATAGGCACCCAAGTCGATGAAGTCAGCTTTATCAAAACCTTCAGACAAGGACAAACATTCCCCTTCTGAGGTGAATGAATGAATGAATTAAAATTTAATTTTGAATTTGAATAATTACTCTTAATTTTAAATTTTTTATTTTTTAATAATTTAAATTAAAATTCAATTTTCTTGATATTTTTCGGGTTTTTTATGCTCTTTGGCACCGCTGCTAGAGGGGAAGGAATTTCACTTTATTTGTTGATCTCTTGTTGTAAACAGATTTGCAGATTATCCTAGCTATGAGATCTTATTATGTTTCAAAAAGGGTTGATTTATCTCATAAGCTAACGGAGTAATCTTAAGTTAAAAAAATAAACTTTTTTTGTTTAAATGCATAAAATAATTATTTATTACTGTCGATGACTCGAAATTGGGACTTAAAGCAAATTTGTAATCACTATTTATATAGATAAATTCAATTTTACAAGTTTTGGTAACATACACTTTATTTGGAATTAAAGAAACTAAGCAATTCAGTATAATTAGGCTTGCGCTTCAGTACTAAGTGGCGGCGAATCTTTTGTTTTTGGTTCAGGCCTTAAATACGCAATCCAAAAATCAGATGGTACCAACATTTGATGAATAACAGCTTCATTTGTTGCCGAACGAGAAAATTTTCTTCTATTATTAATGCGATTGTACCTATAGTCTTTATTCCGACTTTCCTGCGCCACCTCGGACAATGATCCGACGTGCAAGGCTGCTGATGAAATTATTTCTGCTCCGTGGAACAGAATATTATGCACTGTTGCTGGCATATAATACCAGGGATATAAATTTGTAGCCATTGTAGCGGTTTTCTGGGAATAAGCTCTAAACTTGTCGGGGTCAATCCAAAAATTGCTGCACACATCTATTTCCGTTATTTCTGCCGTTGATAATGGGTTTTCAAAAAATCTTCTAGATGTATTCCCATCGTTGGTTGTGCCAAATCCTTGCTTTATTATATCTACTTTAATACACTCCTGCCGAAGTTGGAAATATTACCATCAAAAAAGCACAAGAATCTATATTCAAATACAATACTTCCCATCGCGAAAAACTTCAAATTTGCACAAAAAATGCTGGAAAGCAACTGCAATTTTTAAAGTATTTTCGATATCTATATAAACCAAAACATCATCTTCCTAATTAAAATCTTCGATATTTTCGGAATCATAACCTAATTCCCGATACCTCAAATTTTGAAATAGATACTCACCAATAACGCTCTAATTACCCCCTTTTTTGCCCCATTGCGACATGCATTTATGACACCGCAAACAAAAGAAGATAAAAGCAATTAGTTTCATTATTATAACAATATTATGACCTCCTCGGCATCGGAACATCCTCGGCATTTTATTTCATTTTTATTTCATTTCCGGACAACTTACTACTAGACAAAAATGACATAAAAATCTATCTTAATATCTAACAATTCATGTTCTTAATTCTATTCTAAGGGTCAGTAAGCCCTTCGCGGGTACTCGAAAATATTCTAATCTAACTGACTATTTGCCTTTCGGCGTCTAAATTATTAAGTTATTTATTGTTTTTTTTTTTGTCCTTAGGACAGAATTTATTGCTTAATACTTACTGGCCAAGAAAACTAAGAAAAAACTTGGCGCTCTATACACTATTATTTTACCTAACCTAAATCTAAACCTAAACCCTATTACCTATTAAAAAGCCTAAGAGAACTTAATCTAACTTAATCTATGTCCGTAACACTACGGACGTGTACACAAGGGCTTGTATGTTATGTATATGCGGAACATATATAATCCACAAGCCCTTGTGCACCCTTTTTTTTTTTTCATATATACATATATATATATTTTTTGACTAAGCTACCTTATAACTAGATAAGTGGGCCGTTATACCAACTGATTCTGGTGTAACCACCAAAAGAAGTGCCGCTTCTTATCACTCTCTCTCCTATCTCGAACAGGTATCGCTCTACTGAACCGGAGAAGATCTTCGTGTTCGCAGACGACATCCGGTTCATAGAGGAGTCGCCTGTCAACTGTTCGGCGCATCGCGTGGTAGATTACAGGACATCCTTCCGTGTCCTGGATCAAGCCGATCGAATCCAAATAGACTAACGCTTCAGGTGGAACAAAGCCGTTGTGGCGCACCCTCTCATGGTACATATAATTGGGATAGTAAGCCCCGAAGATCAGACTGTTGGTAGAAGTCATACTTCTTGCAATGTGACTTCTTATTAATTTGATGATAAAATTGTCTATCCTTTTCACGTTTGCCCTGTTGTACAGGACCTCGTTAGGATAGTACTTCTTGTACTCAGACTCGGGTGTTCGATACAACCGGAGACAAGTCCTAAGACACCGTCTCTCGAACACCCTCATCTTTTCCATCTGGGAAGGACTCACGTTGAACCACAGAGGACAACCATACCTTATGAGGGCCATATAGCAGATTACCTTCACCTTGGTATCAAGTTGGCTGCTGTAAAACAGCTTACTTGCGACAGCAAAGGCTTTTCTAGCATTGGTCAAAGCTTTCTCTATATGTTTGTCAAAATACAGAAAATGATCCAACCAAATGCCAAGATATCTTACTACAGTTTTCACGGCTAACGGCTGACCCCGGGGGTCAACTATGCCGAACTTCTTCCAGTTTACGCGCGTATCCCTTGAGGCCATGGCCAGCGGGGTGCAGAAAAGAACAGTTTCACACTTCTGGAAGTTGATAAGCAGCTTCCAGTCATCGCAATATGTCAAAGTGTTGTCAAAGTCTCCTTGCTCCTTGTATTAATAACTTCTACCTTAGGAACTGATCTGTACGCCACTAAGTCATCGGCGTACGCGATTAGGTGCGGCATATACCTTAGGAGATCTGCAGTGAATATAGCAAACAATATTGGGGAGCCAACAGCCCCCTGTTGTAGACCATTACTGATATTAAAGACTGTAGTAGAAGTAACGCTGCCACTTTTTACGACGAACTTTCTACCTGTTATCATATCATATATTACGTATAGCAATGTTTTATGTAAGCCAAGTCTGACGAGCTTAAGGAAAAGGCCCTCTAACCAAACGGTGTCGAACGCCTTCTCTAAGTCGATCAGACAGGCACCCGTACAGTGTTTTTGTATTTTTATTCCCTTGAATGTCGGATACCAGCTTTGACGCGGCATGTGCGGTGTCATGCCCCGCCCTAAATCCAAACTGGTTATCTGGTATAGTATTGTTGTCCTCGACCCACGTTTTCAGGGCTCGTATAACAATCTTTTCGAAGACTTTACTGATGCAAGGAAGAAGACTTATCGATCGGAGGTTTGCGGGATGCTTGTATCTTTGCCCCGTTTAGGGATTGGTTGCACCACAGCTGTCCTCCAACGTTCCGGGTAATATGCATTACTGAGCGCGTTGTTGAACAGTGTAGTGTAAATTTCGACTGCCGCCGGAGGGAGATGACTAAGCACGATGTTCGGGATACCATCTATCCCAGCTGATTTCTTGTTCTTCATAGATTTAAGGATCCCCTGGAGATCTTCTTGGGAAATCACTATCTGGTTTCCATCATTGGCGATGGCATTGTTTGCCATGTTTTCGTCACTGAATCTCGTAAAACCGTGATTCTCGGAATGCCATTGACTGATCTCGTTACGAAGATTGAAGTGGTTTAACAAGACTCTGTTCTCCAGGTCGTGGTTCGGCCTACGAACCTCGTTGACCATATACACTCTCTGGAAAACAGCACCAATTGTTTTGACCTTCTCCTGGGGTTCTTCGACCACGAAAAAATCGTTGTCTAGCACAGCCTTATCAGTATCAACATTGATTGAGGTCAGTAGTTGTTCGTTGTCAGTTGTTCTTCTAGCCGCGCTGTACGCTCAGCTTGTTCAGAGAGGCTCTTTTGGATTTGGGCCATCTGTGCTTGTATGGCCAGCAAGATGGAGCTCATATCCGTGGTGGCCTCAGGTTGCCTGGCCACTAGGACTGGCCGCCGTCGGCATTGCCTGTTGTGTCGGTGGTCTGCCTGATGTCATTTGGGCATAGGAGACTCCCGGCGTAACAGCGGTAGCTGGAGCGCGAGGCATAGACATTGCTCCTACCGTTTTTAAGTTCCTTTTTTTCCTCGAACTTTTTCTTTAAAAGCTGGACTTTCGGACAGCCCCGATAATTGGCAGGGTGCCCATTGGTCCCGCAGATAACGCATTTAAGGATGCTCCTATCCTCGACCTTGTTGGTTCCTAAAGGACATTCCCCTCTATTGTGGGTTCCTGCGCATTTCACGCAGCGCGACTCCATTTGGCAGTTCGCTGCGGCATGCCCAAACCTCTGGCATCGAGCACACTGCATCGTGTGCTTCGATTTCCTTAATGTCTCCCATTGGATAGCAATGGTCTCCAAGAGTTTAATTCTCTTGAGGCTTTCCATGTTGCTTTCGGGAGTCGCCTGAACTAAAAACATCGGGAGGCGCCTGTTCTCCCTGCGTGCCACCGCAGTGACAAATGGCTTAACGCCCACGATCTGGACATCATCGCTCTGCGCCTGGCGCAGTACACCGAGGATCTCCTCCGGATCCGTATTAGGATCCATGCTCTTGAGGAGTAGAGTTTGGAGTTTTTCTCCTTTTGGGGTGTAGGAGTAGAACTCCATCCCCGCCTCCGCCAAACCCTGCCTAACTGCCTTGTGCACTGCCATGTAATTGCAGTACACAGTGTGCCTTAGGGGCATTCTATATTTTATGGTGAATGGGGTTTCTAAGCCTTTCATTCCCTTAACGGCACTCTTACCTAGATTTTCCAGGTCTTTTGTCTCGGCCCCGAAGACGTTGATAGGGGGGCATCTCTCCCTTTTCTGCTTCTGGTTCTGCTGCTGTTGTCTCTGCTGTTGTTGGTTCTGCTGCTGCTGTCTCTTCTGCTGCTGTGGCTTTTGATTTTGCAGTGCCTGCTGTTGCGGCTTCTGCTGTTGTGGCTTTTGTTGTTGTTGTTGTTGCTTCTGCTACTGCTGCTGTTTTTTCGTCTCCACTGCTTGTTGTTGTTGTTGCAGTCTAGTCGCTTGAACTGCTTTCCTAGCCGCTAACTTATCGCGCATGATTTTGGCGATTGCGGCTAGCTCTCTCGATTGCTCCTCCAGCAATCTCTGCCTCTCCTCTACGTCGGAGAGCTCCCTTATATCTCCCTCCTCGTCATCCGCCTCGGTAGACGAGAGGCCTCTGTACCTGTTGCCAGCGCCCAGGTACCGTCCTTCTCATCCAGCCGACTCATACATAATTGTGTCATATGATTCGACTGGAGCTGTGTTTTTTATTGTGCTGGTGATAGCTGCCGACGTGCAGGCTACCAGTTCAGCTGTTGATGTTGTTTTTGTGGCTGCGGGGTTATTAGCCGCTGCTCTCGTCTCTGTTGTTGTAGCTGCTGATGGTGCTACTGCTGGTGCTACTGCTGGTGCTGTAGTTGTTGTTGTTGGGGCTGCGGTGTGCTTGGCCGCTGCCGTGGTCGTAGCTGTTGTAGCTGCTGATGACATGATAACTGGTGGCGGCGGAGTGATTTTCACCGCTGCCCGTTTCACAATATTCGGATGCGGTTGTAGCCTCTTCCTCCTCTTCCCTGTCTCCACCGGGTGGTGGGATTTGCCGCTGGCTTGGTGGCCTGATGTGCCGGCGTGGTGGCTTGATTCGCCATACACCGGTATTTTATCCGTACCCTCGGGTCGCTCTCCAGGCTCCATCTCACTTTCACTGTTTCCACTATAATTAGTTATTATATTTGATTTATTTTTATTTTTTATAAAGTGTCTTATCACAAATTTCACCCTTGGGATCGAACCCGGGATGTTCCGCGTCGGAGCTTCGTACACTTTTTTTTTTTATTTTTTTTTAATGTAATTTTATTTAATTCATTTTATATTTCTTACTTGCTAGACAAAATTACTTAAAACTAGCTTAACTAACTTAAGAATTACAATTGTTCTTAATACTAACCTACTGACCCTATGCAGGTACTCTAAGCTAAGCTAATCTATGTTATAAATGTGCCTTTCGGGTTAATCTACGTTTTTTTTTTTAGTCTTTAGTGACAATCTTTTATTTATTTATTCCTTTGACAAGAAAACTTAAAAAAACTGGGAGTCTAGGCTATTTCTGTATTAGAAAACTCGATGTCAGAACTTTTTGTGTTCTCGCGAAGGAGGAAAAAAAGAAGAAAAATTAAAACACGTCGTTCCGCTTTGAAAGCCGAAGAACAACATCCTCGGCATCTCGCATAGCGTTTGCACAATACATGCATTGCAAGGGAAATCGTTTGAAAATGCCGAAAAATGCACGACATTGCTCCACTTAAATGCCTCGTACTCCCAAAGTAATCGAAAGTGATCTCTAGCTTTTTCAGCATCGATAGAGAATACTTTTAGCTTTCAGAAAAAGTTGGTCTCCCACTTGAGACTTTTGGAGCATTTTTGTAATAGTCCATCAAACATTAAAATGCCCCTCTCAAAATGTGCCTTTACTTAAAAGCCTGGTTTAAGAAATTTGTAAGCAATAAGAAAAAACTGAAAACGTAGTTTGAAAGCAAGATGTATGACCTTTTTAAAAAACATTTACTTTAGGTTCCAATGTACATAATTTTAAGAAATATGGCACATCAAATTTGCTTAAAAATACGTCAATTTTTGTAATTTTCAAAGTCCCAACTTTGAGCTAATTGTACAGCCTAATGGATGTTCCAAAGTCAACAAAATTTTGGCTTTCTGGGTTCTCATATTTGTAGAATATAAAAACATAAGCCACTTGGCCGGGAAAAATATGTCACTTCGGGTATTTATTTCCACTGCGGGACCACTGTGCGGCGGTGATGCCATACCTTTGATTGTTTTTGGTCTTTTAATGTAATGCAAAAATTGCCCGTCTTTTTATCGCCTTTTGATTTGCTGCGGGCCTTCATGTTATAAATTTTTTTCTTTATTTACAAGTTGTTCAAATTGAACCCATGGATTTTTTTTATTTCTTCTTCCATAGCTTTCAACTTAACGCTTGGTTTTTATTTTTCATGTCTGGAGTGTGGCTTTTTTCCAGCAATCATGGATTAAATTGATCAACTTGTACAAGCGATATTTGAACACATTCCATCTTTATTCACACCAAAACGGAGGTAAGACTCTGCTGTCAAAATATGTGAGCGGTGAGGATTCGTTAAACTAAACGAAATGCATTGATGACACACACTCAGTTTTTATTCACACCGCCCAATATATGTATATACAGCGCCGCATGAAGAACCAGTAAAACCAAAAAATTATCCCACAAAGTGGTACTTATCCGTTTAGTGAAAGATTCTGTATTACTGTTGTCCATCGGTGTCTCCAATTTGTCCTTCGTCGTTGTCAAACTCGTGCCAATCTCCTTAGTCACGATTGGAACGTGGTGTCCCATACAGCAGTAAAATCACCCATTATTTGGTCCAGAGTTATTTAGGAAATATTATGCTCCAAAGAGGGTGTTGAAAAACGATCACAGCAAACTATCCGAAGTACTAAAGCTGAAAAATAAGCATTTTTAATTTAATGACGTCTACAACACGCTGCATGTACTGCAGTTTCAGTCGATGCTCAGTGTAAACAAGCGTTAATATAATCCAGAATTCATATAATCAAGAAATGGAGTTGGGAATGTCATTTTGTTGGGAGTCACTACTAATATCCATGCAGTGTCATAAAGAACATCATTCCATAGTCAGTTGTCTAGGTCAGGCGGGCACCTGCGTTGTTTGTCTCCAAATATGGACACACATCACTCTCGTTAGGAGACCGTTCATATTCAATCATAACCAAAGAGAATCAATTAGTTCTGAAGCTCAACATATGGTAAGAGCTTCTGTTCCAACGTCGGGCTTTACTGCCCCAATTCAAAATTCATTGATCTGGCAAGCGGATAAGCAAACCTTACGTCACGTATGATTTGGTATTTCCAAAAACTTGCTACCTAATTTTCCACAAAGGTAAGAAATGATCCCCGACGAGCAATAAACAGAGGACAAGCTTAAAAAACTGTGTCCTTCGCAAATTAATGTACATGAAAATTCGATTCAGAGAACTTTATGATGTCGAACGAATGTCTGAAAGTAGGTAGCAGCTGCGCTTAGATCATTGCATCGCTCCTCCCAACATAGGCTTTGGCGAAGAGTGATTTCAATGCAAGTGTCGCAAGTTCAGCTACAGGGCGTTCCTCAGAAGTGCAACTTCCAAAGCGTGTCCTTTGGCAACATTCGATGAATGGTTCCTTTGCTAGTAGCGAAATAAGGACGACAATGAACGAATGGACTATATTACTATGAGCGCAATGAGTTATATTCTTTTTATTGTGTCTGACTTCGAAATCTTGCCATTTGTTTTCTTTCCAAAGTCGTCGGCAGCAAAAATAAATTTCTGGAAAGTAAAAAACTAATTTTGAACAGCATTCGACAAATCATAAAATCACAGGAATTCCATGTTTTAATCTTCATGCGGTTAATAATGATGGCGTGAATGTGTCCTGGGTAGTGGCAAAAGTCGAACAAAGGATTCATTGTGCCCGGTCATAAATGCACGTCATCAAACTGATATTGGAGAGTATCTTACTGCCTGCTGAACAAGTAGACAGCTTGGGGAATAGTTGCTAAGCGAAGAAAAACAATAACGTCTTCTGTGTGATAATAAGTAGAGTCCGACCAAAGGCCAGTTTTTAGACCGAAGCCGAATATCATTGTATTATCGGCATCATTTGAAGTCATCAGTGAAAGTGCCTTAATTCGGATTTTTAGCAGCCAATTTGTATGTTCCTTCTACCTGAATCCAGCACAAACAAAAATTGCATGCTTTTATGCAGATCAACTGGCAAGTGCAAAATGTCTTGATTGAACTTTAAAAATTCAAAATACTTGAAAATAACAAAACAAAAAACACACATTTCCTTGCAACTTCGCCTCTTCCACTAAACAAGAGATAATGGAGGATGGAGATAATCGACAGCGTTTTTTACACGAAGTTTCACTGCCTGTCTGGGAATACATGCGATCCGGGAATCATGTAAAAGTACATGAAATGCATGAGGGAACTCCACTCTACTCTTATTTTTTACTCATGGCTCAATCTCGTCATGGAATATAGTTGAAATTCGATATATCTACACTCTCTCTCCTCTCTCTGCTATATACACAAGACATTTTTTCTCGCCACCAGGAGAAAACGACAACAATGCTGAGAAAGAGAGAGCCTGATTGGCTAGCCCATGCCACCCCAGATGATCGAAGGAATGTTTCAGATCCTAGAAGAAAAAGAAGCGAATCGTATTACAAAGAAGAGTATGATCGATTTGCACAAAAACACATGATCATCGACTCAATGGCACATACACACAAGTAAGTCAAAGTTTAGGATATTTTCAAACTTACACATACTCATGATCTTCTGTATGCGTCATTCCATTTAAGGAAGATCCTTTCCACGTACTTTCACCTCGA
This sequence comes from Eristalis intricaria, assembly GCA_964034865.1. Lineage (NCBI taxonomy): Eukaryota > Metazoa > Arthropoda > Insecta > Diptera > Syrphidae > Eristalis > Eristalis intricaria. The sequence goes on from OZ035873.1 coordinate 127,402,283, forward strand.
ATGCATCCTCACAAGCGGTCATGAGAGAGAAAAAGAGATGGTGCTATTGTGGACGATCACGAGTGATCATACCTCGTGCACATTATCCTTTCACGTCGCCCGCAGATCATAGCCATCATAAATACCTCAATGGGGTGGAAACTAACACCCACACATAAACGTTAAACGGCGTAACACCGCCTTCAATAAGAGATGGCTTTAGTCAGGGTGCTTACAGGTAGGTGAAACGATGAGACATCGGTCGTCTGGTTCTAAATAAAAGAATTGCCGCAGAAATAGTATCTTTAAGGGACAAACCGCGAAGCGAGCCAGACCCGTACTCCGACGTTTAAAAAAACTAAAATACTCAAAAAATTACAATCAGCAAGCCCAAGAATAATTTAAAATGGCATCAAGTGGTTATCAGTTGGCATACATCATCTCAACGGTAAGTAATAATACATATTTCGTTTTATATTTGGTATTAATGAAATAATTTAATTATGTTTTATTTTTAGCAAGACACTCCATCATCAGCAAGCGAACCTGGAACCGCACCGAGAAGTCGTCAACCAGCCAACAACGTCAGGCGTAACAGGACAGCCTTCACTCCTTATCAGGAGACTGAGTTAAAGGCTGCGTTCGCCGAGTGCAGTTCCCTCTACAGCGGCCGGCGCAAGGAGATTGCCGCACATCTTGGATTGGCCGAACGCGTGGTGAAGGTCTGGTTCCAGAACCAGAGGCAGAAAATAAAACGGGAGCGGAAGGAACGTGCTGTTGGAAAAATAGTGACCGTAGCGCAAAGTGCGACAACAGCTGCCAGAGTTCCCCAGTTGGTCCCCGTTGCCAGCGATGCTCGGGATGTCGCCGAAATCCCAGTTATCGAACTTAAAACGGCCACAAGAGTTACTGGTATCACAGGCATTAGAAGAGACCCTTCAAAAGACTTCAGTCCGCAATTGATAGTGCGTTTCTCTGGAAGCCAACCAGCACCTGGCATCAAGAAGACGACGCCGATTGTAACCGACGGTCCATCTCAGCCTGACAGAGCTACGCTAGAAAAGGAAATTAGCGAATTCTTGGTCGTAAATTCCAGAGCGGACTCCGATGCACAATTTTCAGCAACACCCGGCTTAAACGAAGAACCTCAGTCGGATTATCCTCAAGAAGACCACGAGAAATTTTGCGGACACCAAGTGAAGGGACAACATCCACAGTACCAGGAGCCTTGTCCTTCGCTGAAGGATGCTTCCACACTGCAGCATGACCACATCGCACCTCCCCAACAACAACAGGACAAGGTAGCCTTTGCATTCCATCCAGAAGTTCAGCAGCAAGGATATTCTGTTCACCAGGGAGACTGGAATCAACAAATTTGGGGAAGCGGACAGGAGCCGAAAGTGCAGTCACACTGGCAAGCAGCTCAACCATATCGGCAGGAGCATTTCTTCCACCAGCAGCGGACTACGGATCAACATCACCAGCAAGAGGTGAGAGTTCAACAGGGCCAGACACCTTGTCCAGCCTACTTACTCCAGCACGAAGTAGATGCTTTTAACCATCAAGCCCTCTTTGGACAGCAGTGGGATCAGCCAATCGCCCCACAAGTTGTGCATCAGCCACTCCACCAGGACCTTCCCGAATTCACCGATTTCTCCGTCGAAAACTTTACCAACCAGTTTTCGCATCAACTCTTTGCTGAGGAGCAGTCCGGTTCACTCCAACTGGAAACGTTTCTCAGCCTGGAGCAGGAGCTTGACAAGTGTCTGGGTCCGAGTGTGGATGAAGAGAACGTCGACATAAGTGAGCTGTTAGACTTCATTGGATTGGAACCGGAACTAGGACTTGATCCCCCAACCCATGGTGAAGAGAAAAACATTCCGGACCTGTCTCTGCCACCACCAACTTATTTCGGATTCCATTTTGATTTTTAATTTAACTTTTGTATAAAATATTTATGTAAATATATATTCCATTGTCATCACATCAACACATCAACTATTTAGTTTTTACTCGGAGATAAAATTATTTCATTCGTAATCGTAATCGAGCTTTCAGAATGTGAAAAGGTATATGGCCTTTGTAGATCTTAGTTCTTGGAATTTTTTGGAAGCATCTACATTACGCTTATATGAAGACGTTGGAGTCTCTCTCATAAACGAACAGCAGTAGTGGTTTCAATTCTTGCGGTATCGTTTCTTTATCGCAGCAGGATATTAGTGTAACTTCTCGCTGTGCTGAACGTGATGCTGTATATCTACAGGTCGAGTTCTATGAGAAACAGGATTCAATATTGCGGAGCATTCTTCATAGTTGACCAGTGTTATCAATAAAAATCTTTATATTCAAGAAGAAGTACAACAAAAATATAAGTTTACAAAAATAACCTCCCTGGACTTGCAAAGACGTACTCATAGCCATTCAGCATCTATGGTAAAAGAGTTAACAAATGAATTTGGCATAAGCAAATAACTGAAGAGAGCGTCACCGTATCTTCGCATTTATAGCTTCCTGCAGCATAATCTTCACCAGTACCAGATTGTCGAAATCACACGCCAGCTGAAACATGGTGCAGATTTCCAACGGTAAATAGGTTCGTGTATCGATTTTAAGCTAACTATGGTTTCTAAAATTCGTGCATTGCCGACTTCATCGGGATTTAAAAAGGCTTGCATAATTTAAAAGATGATTACTAATAAAGGCCTTAAAATAATGCCTAGTTGCCATTCCATCAGATTGGGAACAGCTGTCAGGCAGAATGTCCCACTCAACGCAATTGACGATGTTCGACGAGAATTCCGCCCGTCCGACCTAGACCAAGTCAAGATAGCGATATCGAGACTAAAGTCGAATAAAGCTGCTGGTGCAGACGCACTGGCTGCGGAACTGCTTAAGGCAGCTGGGGATGAGCTGGTAAGCTACATGCACCAACTCATCTGTAAGATATGGGCGGAGGAAAGCATGCCCGACGAGTGGAACCTCAGTATCGTTTGCCCGATCCACAAGAAAGAGGACCCCTTTGACTGCACCAACTATAGAGGGATAAGTCTCCTTATCAGTCCTTATCAGTGCGGTTTTAGACCGGGGAAGTCCACCATCGACCAAATCTTCACATTACGCCAGATCCTGGAAACAACCCAAGAAATGCAGATCGACACCCACCACGTGCATAGGGACGAGCTATACACCGCCATGTCTAGTTTTGACATTCCTGCCAAACTCGCCAGGTTGTGCAGGATGATGATGGAGAACTCGCTGCTCCATCAAGGTCGGTCACGAACTCACAGAGACCTTCAATGTCAAAAAAGGTTTTAGACAAGGCGACGCGCTGTCATGTGACTTCTTTAACATCATCCTGGAGATGATCGTGCAAGACTCACACGCCAACACTAGATGCACGATCTTTCAGAAGTCCGTGCAACTGTTAGCATACGCGGATGACATTGACGTGATTGGCACAACACAGCCAGCCGTCAATGCGGCGTTTGCTGGCATTGAGGCGGAAGCGGCTAAAATGGGTCTGGCGTTGAATGGGGCAAAACGAACTATATCCTGTCATCAAGAAAAGACACACAACATCGACGACTTGGCCAAAACGTCACCATAGGCAGCTATAACTTCGAGTTAGTGAAGGACTTCATCTACCTCGGCTCGCAAGTCAACAGTACGAACAACACCAGTTCCGAGATCAAACGCAGAATTACTCTTGCCAGTCGCTGTTTCTTTGGACTCAAGAGGCAATTGAGTAGTAGAGTCCTCTCTCGAAGGACCAAGCTAACATTAAATAATACCTTGATCTTCCCTGTCCTGCTCTATGGTGCGGAGGCATGGACAATCACAAAAGCGGATGAAGAAGTCCTTCGTATCTTCGAGAGAAAAGTTCTGCGTTCAATCTTTGGTCCTGTCTGCGTTGATGGTTATTGGAGAAGAAGATTCAACCATGAACTGTACGGGTTGTATAGCGGCATGAGTCTAGCCAATCGTCTACGGATTCAACGTCTAAGATGGCTGTGCTAAGTAGAACGCATGGATAACACTGCTCCAACCCGAAGAGTCTTCGACTCCGAACCAGTGGGACAACGCAATAGAGGACGCCCACGGAACCGACGACGCACCCAGGTGGAGAAGGACCTCAATCATCTTGGTGAGCGCAGTTGGAGACAGCTGGCTAAAGACCGTGCCGGCTGGAGGAGAGGCTCACTGGTTGAGGCCCAGGTCCACCCCGGACTGTAGCGCCACCACAAGAAGAACACCTCCCTTCAAATAACATATATTTCCACTTCAACTAAGTTTTACACTTACTTATCCAGCACTTTCTGGGTTTAGACGCATTTGGCAAGAGGTTCTCTCGCTAACACCGCAGCTAGGCGCGGGCTGAATTCACCGCTCTAAGTCAAGGGGTTTAGTCCTTTGAAGACGACGAAAAGAGTTTCAAGAACTTCATCTTGGACTGATGAAGTTCCAAGATCTCTGTGGATATCGTTGTTAAATAATGAATATACCAGGGTGCGTTGCCGATGGCCCTTCTTAGCACCTTGTTTTGGGAAGTTCGTAGTATGTTTCTATTACTTTCACTGGTACAACCCCAAAGTTGTATACCATACGTCCAGGCGGGTCTTAGCACTTGCTTGAATAAAAGCAATTTGTTGTCAGTACTTAGCTTGGAATATTTTCCAATAAAGCAGGACATGTCTTTGTGTCTTAATTGGAGCTCCTCACGTTTCTTTTTGACGTGCTCCTTCCATTTAAGCTTTACATCGAGTGTCATTCCAAAGCATTTCGCTTCATTGCCGAAGGGTATTGGAACATTATTTAAAAAGCGGGCAATTTATTCACGTTCCTATACGTAAAATTTATATGAACGCATTTAGCTTCGTTAAGCTTAATTCGCTGAGAGTTCGTCCAATCGTGTATCCGGTCTAAAGCATATTGCAAGTTTCTAGTTGATTCTCCCCCCGTTTTGGCAGTTACCAAAATGGCGGTGTCGTCAGCAAGTGGTCCTACGTCCTGCGGTATATCGCTGGTATACAATAAGTAAAGGAGGGGACCAAGAACACTTCCTTGTGGTACCCCAGCTTGTATGGATTTAAATAAGGAGTATTCTTTCCCATATTTCACATAAAAGATTCTATCCGATAGATAGCTCGATAAAATGGTGCAAAGCTTTCTCGGGAGGAATATTTGAAGCTTGTGTTTCAAGCCTTCGGGCCAAACCTTGTCAAAGGCTTGAGAAACATCCAGGAATACAGCTGAGCAGACTTGCTTTCGTTCAAGCGATTTTTCTATAACATCAGTTATGCGATGGACTTGGTCAATAGTTTAATGCTTGCTTCTGAAACCGAACTGGTGGTTAGGAATAAGTCGTCTTTCTTCTACAACCGGGCTTAAGTAATATTCTTTCGAACATTTTAGACATTATCGGAAGAAGTGAAACCAATCGGATAAGACTGGGGTTGATACGGTTTCAGTACCATTATTATTTGCACTACCTTCACCTGACTAGGGACATGTTCTTATCTAAAGGCGGCGTTAATTATGTAGAGAAGAATAAGAAATGCTTTTTGAGGTAATTCTTTCAGAACTTCTCCTGTGATTTAATCATAACCAGGAGCTTTCTTGGGTTTGAGTTTTTTCAATTCTTCCTTAAGTTCTGTCAAAGTAGCATTTCTTATAGAAAAATTGTCATTATTTGAGTCCGAACCGTAGGAGTATACAGGAGGTGTTTGTACATAGCGCGATTTAAACGTTGCTTCCAAATGATCTGCGACGAGAAATATGAATCGAATCGCGTAAGTCCTTCCTTGATATTTAATCCGTACTCTCATTGTATCTGACGATATATAACATTTTCATCTTCCTATTCTCCTTCTGGTGGCGCTACAGTCCGCGGTAGACCTGGGCCCCAACCAACAAGCTTCTCCACCCGGCACGATCTTGCTATCTCCAACTACGCACACCAAGTTGGTTAAGGTACTTCTCCACCTGCGTGCGCCATCGGTTCTGTGGGCGTCCTCTATTGAGTTGTCCCACTGGTTCGGAGTCGAAGACTTTTCGGGCTGGAGCAGTGTTGTCCATGCGCTCCACATGGCCTAGCCGTCTTATGCATTGAAACATTTTCTTACCAAATTAAAAATGTTTTAATAGAGATCTTACATACTTACTTACTTATCTGGCCGGCGACCCATGGAGGGTCCGATCCAGAGTAATTGCTGCCTTCCGTCGTTGACTGTCCTGGGCACGCTGCTTTCAGTCGTCTTTATGAGTGGAGGCACTCTGTCTCCAATATGACTTGGTCTTTTTACCTGGGGCTTGGTCTTCCTCTCCTTTTCGAACTCGGATTCGAGGCCCTTCTTTCCTAGAGCGTTGGTGTCCATGCGCTCGATGTGGCCGAGCCAGTGCATTCGACGGATGTTTGCATTTCTGACTACATCCACATTATGGTGCAGGTCTGGTACAGGTCGTAGACGGGACCATATTATAATTGTCTTTCAAATGCACTAACAATCAACTCCGCTGTTTTGCTTATCGTCCAGTTTTCTGCTCCATAAAGCAGGACTGACAAAGTAAGTGGTCTGCAGAGCGTGATCTTGGTCCATCCAGTCAGGAGTTTTGAGCTCAGTCGTTTCGACAGACTGAAGTAACACCCGTCAACAAGGGCGGACCTCCACTGTGGTGTCGTTTTTGGCGTACGTTACCCCTCAGGTATAAAACTCAACTGCAACTGTCATACCTCACTGCCTTAAAATTGTAACTGATGGGAATACCATACCAATAGGTGTGTGTGACAGAGACAGAGAGTTTCTTGGTCGACAGCATGAATTTTGTTTTGTCTAAAGATGCCTCGTTTTAAGACCATCTCGTTTGGCTTCATCTTCAATTAGCGTTAAAGCCTCCATTAAGAAGCGATGATGTCTACGTCATCTGAGTGCCCAGACTTGTTCTTCTGTAGATTTTCAGTAATTGTGCCGACTTATTTTAGGGTGGGTGGGAGTACTTCTTCCTTGAGTGGAGATGGGATTTCTTGATAACCACTCTCCCACTTAAGTCTTAACGACCTTAGGCATACCTCGCCGATTGAACCTTTCTTCTACTTACACTCACCACATACCATACCGTTTGTGATGTCTGACCCAAAACATAATCAACTTAGCCTATCTTAGGCAAGGCCATGTCTACCAGCTATTTATTTATTGTCGCACTGGCGGGTTTAGAGCCGTTTGATGATAATCAGCTTCGGAAACGCACACGTGATAAAAGCATATGTTCCACCATTGGGCAAGATTGCCCCATATCAAATGTGTTTCCTGGCATACTGCATGCAGGCCGATAGAATGAATCGGCCTGCATGCAGTGAATGCTTTCATACAAAACATGTATAACTAAATACAACCGAAAACAATAGATTCCATGAATGGTAAAATATGATTATCGAGAGGCTATAAAACAAATTTTTAAAAATGTTGCCATGTCCCTGTTCCCGTTTTAATGGTCCGACTCCATATTAAACCGTAAAAGTACGCACGAGTCGCGACCTGCGGCTGCGAATTTCGGAAACTGAAATCCGTTGGACAGGACTCTACGCTATGCACTGCAGGCTTCATTCGTCGATAATAAAACGAAATTTCTGGAATTTAAAAAACTAATATTGTACAATGTTAGACAAGTCCTACTAATCCCAAAAATTCCACGTTTATGCGGTCCGCATCGTCATAAAACTCAAACAAATTTGGCGGCGTTGATGTTGTCTTTAATTGTGACAAAGGACGAAGAAAGGATGCATTGTGCGCGGTCATAATCGTCATAAATGCAAATCGTAAAAGTGAAATTCTGATCACTTGGGTGTATTGATCTTAGACAAGCGTTGATAGGTAGTTCCTGGAATCGTCAGTTGAGCATGTAGTCAGATTGTGGAAATAGGTATCAAGTGAAGAAATACAAATACTGTAAATGTGCTTTAATTAGGAGTTCTTCGATTCGGGAAGCTAGTTATTTCGGAAAAAAAGATGAGAATCGGTATTAAATAACGAAACGATTTTATCCAAAGAGGCAGCAAACAGATCTCAAATATGTAGAAGTCGCAAAAAATAATCAAAACGTCGATTGAGGGGGTCTCGGCAATACAAATTTAGAATTTGAGAAAAAATCATAAAAAAATTGTTTTGCGGAATCCGCAATTTATTTATTTTTTTATTACTTGCAATTTTTTTGTTAATGAAATAAGTTCTTTTCTTTCGATTTAAGTTCTTGCATTTTTTCATCAATAGGAACTCGTTTTAGTGCATAAAAAATCTCTCGCGAACATGTTTGACGCATGGGAGTACATAGCTCCACGGACATTTCTCCGGGAACTACTTACGACTGCGAAAAGTATCGTTCCATGTCTGTTCCGTCATCGCAACTGTTGAGCACAACTCTAGGTTTCACGGTTTTCCCGGTTCGAAGGCAATGGTTTCTCAAAATGTTGAATGTCAGTGGTCATTACACAATGAAAGGAAAATGCTCCGTTGATGCCTTTGTCCCAAAACACCCACCAAGCATTGGCAGTTGGAGGATACACTAGTTTCTAGAAAATCACTCATACATGGTCGACGACACTCTTGAAGGCCAGAGTTTTAAAATTACCTAGAACTGCAGATTTTACCAATCTATGAACGAATATAGACATTAGGAAGCTGTAACGCAAGGTAAAGTAAAGACTTATACTCATAGTGAATGATTTGACATGATCATTGCATACGACTTAAATCAGAGACGTTAATAGGACCTAAGACTACGAGGCTATCGGTTGTTATCCATGAGAAATTGATTGAATTCTGTGCTGGAAGCAGGCGTTTACCTTTATATACATTGACAGATCTGTCCATGGCCCGAATACATTGAATTGTGTTTGCTTGGAGATCGCTACCAGGAGAAAATGACAACAATGGTGAAAAAGAGAGAACCCGATTGGCTATCCCATGCCACGCCAGATGATCGAAGACATATTCAAGATCCTAGAAAGAAAAAATACATACATTTGAGCAGTGAGAAGAGTATGATCGATTTGCAGACAATACATGATCATTGACTCAATGGCACACAAGTAAGTTAAAGTATCATTGATAGCTTCAAACCTACACGTGCACATAATCTTCTGTATGCATCCTTCCACTTAAGGAAAATCCTTTCCACGCACTTTCATCTCGACTACATCACGACCGTTGAGATCAGAGAAAGAGATGGCGCTATGTATAACCCACGCACATTCTCCCTTCATACAATCCGCAGTTCATTGCCATCATAAATCCCTCAAATGGGTGGAAACTGAGTCACGCATACACATTCAATGTACCGCAGCTTGGACAAGGGATGGCTTTGTGCAAAGTACTACCAGGTAGCTGATATGACGGTAGCTGAAACCATCTCGTTATAAATAAAAGGACTGCTGCAAAAACAGCATCTTTAGAATACAATCCGTCCATCGGGAAGGAATCGTGCCCCTGAGCCCAAATAAGTTAAAATTCAGATCCACAACCACAAAGATATAATAGAGAAAAATGAACTCAAACGGTTGGCAGTTGGAATATGTCTCCGCAATGGTAAGTTTTAATACAAATTTTTAATTCAATATGTTTTTAATGAATTAAATTATTTCCATTTTTAGCAACAAGCCGGGGTTGTAAGTGAGGTACCCAGAGTTGCTCCACCGACCAGAGGCGAATCCACAGGCCAGCCGAATAACAGCAGCAGACGTCACCGCACAGCCTTCTCCCCTTACCAGGAGGCTGAGCTGAAAGCGGAGTTTGCAGAATGCAGCTCCCTTTACAGCTGCCGGCGAAGGGATATTGCCAACAAGCTCGGGCTGTGTGAGAGGGTCGTCAAAGTCTGGTTCCAGAACCAGAGGCAGAAAGTAAAGAAGGAGCGGCAGGCAAAAGAGCCGAAAAAAATCATCAGTGTCATAAGGAATATTACTGCGACGTCTGAGACCAACAGCACTAGTTTGGCTACAGCTCCTCGGGTCCTCCCGGTTGAGACCGAGATCACGGAGATCCCGGTCTTTAAACCAAAGACAGGTCTCATTAAAAGGGACCCTTCAAAAGGTTTCAAGCCACAGCTAATTGTGGCTTTACCAGAAAACTTGGCACCAGCACCAGCGACATCGGTTGATCAGCATCCTCGGCCAGACATTATTAATCTCAAAAATGAGATTAGCGAGTTTCTGGTGATTCCTGGTACTGAAATTCGTCAAATTGCAGTACCAAAACCGCAAAACAACGGGACCGCACAACAGCAGCAGGAGCAGACACTGTCTGCAACTGAATTACTGCTGAAGGAACTCGAGGCCTACACTGATCAGTTCCTGCTGGAACATCAGAGCCAAATTACCGCACCGCCAAACGTTCACCGGCCACTTCAGGAGGACATTCGCTATGCTCAAGCTCATCAACATATTCCGGAGCATCCAGATACCCAGCAGCTGACCGGTCCACCTGAGCTCGACATCTCGCTTGACCTGGAACAGGAGATTGAAGCATTTCTTGCAGTTCCGAGTGCATCCGAGGAAGCGGTCAATATCAGCGACCTCATGGAGTTCATGGAATCTGATCCTGGAACTGATCTACCCGACGAGAAGAACATCCCAGACCTAGCAGCGGCACCACCAATTGACTTCTATGTCAATTTTGATTTTTAAATGAACATATTATATATTTATATTTATTTTTATTTTTATTAAATTGTGTAAAAAGTTTTACTGTATGTATATTAAGGAAACACAAAAATAAAAATCAGAAAATAAATTCAGTTCTTTGGTTTTCTTCTATTTGTACTACTTTGACAACGCTGGAGGGGAAGTAATTTCGGTTTGTTGTTTCTCTTGTTTCTCGAAAAAATCACATTTCACATCATCTTAGTTTCAGTGGCAGAAATTTTGAATTGTAGCGCGGGCTTTCGCATTTGCACTTGTTTGGTTGAAACAAACTCAATCGTGACGAGTATTGATGAACCTCGAAGATCTTCTGCATTGCAACGACATGGTAAGTATTTTATTTATTATTAGTTTTACAGTATATACGATTGCACATTTAAGAGAGATTTATTAGTCAAAACAAAACGGTATTTTGTTTTGTTAAACGAAACATAGTTCAACTGTCGATCGACACTCGTGTTTTCCAAGTGTGTTCAGTACGCGTAATGACATGAACAAGGTACTCTAATCTGATTGATTTTGTTGGACGAACAATGAATCTATTTGAACTTAAGAGCCTGCCGAGAGCCAGTAAGTTAAAATAGATTCATTTTTCGCCCAACTAGTTTAACCATTTTTGTCTAGTGTGTAAGCATATATGTAATGAAATGAGGGATTTATGAGGTTGCCCTGGTCAGTTGTAAATATTCAATTCGAACTAGAATAAATAATAGTAGAAAAATATTAGTTAGTTTTCTCTTCTGGCGAGTAAATAATGTTGATAGTTTTCATTCACAGGAACGGACATATTGGCCATGTAAAAAACAGGGATTTTCAAGATTGATGCTAGGTCGGTCGGTCAAGGTGTCAAGGTGTTATATATTGTAAGCTTCGAGTGAGGGCTACGACGCAATCGCCTCTTGAGCCCAAAGAAACTGCGATTGCCAAGAGTTATTCTGCTGCTAATATCGGTGTTGATGTTGTTCGTAGTGTTTTCTGGGGAGCCGAGACAGACGGAATCCCTTACTACCTCGAAGTGATAGCTGCCTACAGTGGCGCTCTGTCCGGGATCTCGATGTTGTGCGTCCTTCCTCGATGACAGCACATATCTCGTTCTTTTTTTTTTTTTTTTTTTTTTTTTTTTTAATTCATTTTTATTATTTAATTCATAATAACTTACATACTAGACAAAAATGCTTAAAACTAGTTAGACGAACAATGTTTTTATTTCTAACTTACTGGCCCTAGGCGGGCACTCTAAGCTAAACTTAATCTTAATCTATGTCTTTCGACCTAACCTAACGAATAAAATATAAATGGAAATTTAAAAGGAACACATTACTGTTAAGAAAAAATAGAAAACTTAACTACAGGACGGTTTTTATAAAAACTTACAAGCTAACTTACATTCTACCTTAAAATAAAACTTAATAACTAACTTAAGCTAACCTACGTATATATGCATATACACATGTATATACCCATATGCACATGTTTATACGCATATATCCTAATTATACACAATGTATGCGTGTATCGTCATGTATACACATATACATTATTATTATTATTATTTTTTTTTTTTTTTTTTTTTTTTTTTTTTTTTTTTTTGTTTTTTTAATTTACACCTTACTCTACCTTAAAATATACTACCCTATTCTAAGTACGTCGGCCATAGGTTGCAGCTAATAAATATGAATATCTATATTCAATACACTGCAAGACATGAAACCGACTGCTCCCTTTTCCTTTCTAACCGGGGTCTAAAGGATTCGAGGAGGGAGTTCCCTCGCTTCCCAGCCACCAGAACTTTTGGTGCTGCATTGCAACTTCTCGAATGTCCCGCCTGGATACCGCCGTACTGAACCGGAGGAGACCCTCCTCAGCTCGTTGTGCGACGGAACGGTCGTGGTTGAGTCGCCCATCCACGATCGATCTGGCGACGTGGTAGATGAGCGGCACCGCATTTACGTCTTGTATCAGACTGTGCTTATCTAGATGGAGAAATGCTTCTGGGGGGACGAAGCCGTTGTGACGTACCCTTTCGTGGTATAATGGATTGGGGTAGTAAGCCCCCGAGATCAAGTTATTGACCGAGTTCATCGCTCTAGCAGTGTGACCTCGAATCAACTTCACCAGGAAATTGTCCACTCTTATCAGGTTTGCCCTGTTGTATAAGACCTCAATGGAATAGTATTTTATGTACTGGGACTCTGGAGTTCGATAAAGGCGAAGGCAAGCCCTAAGACAAGCCCTCTCGAACAACCGAATCCTTTCCATTAAGCTTGCACTCACGTTGAACCACACGGGACAGCCATAGGTGAGCATTGGCCGGATGAGCGCCATGTAGCAGATGACCTTCACCCTTGCATCGAGTTGGCTGTTGTAAAACAGTCTCTTTGTAAGGGCAAAAGCGCCTCGGGCTCTGGCCAGAGCAGCATCTACATGTTTATTAAAATATAGATACTGATCTAGCCAGATCCCCAGGTATCTGACTACAGTTCTTTGCGCCAGAGGTTCCCCGTGTCTTCCAACGATTGAGAACTTTCGCCAATTCTTTTTCGTATCCGCCGAGGCCTTATACAACGGCGTCCTGAACAGAATGGTTTCCGACTTCCGGAAGTTGATACTCAACTTCCAGTCATCGCAACTTCTCATGAATGAATCGAAGTCACCCTGCGTGAGGGTAGTGATTTCCTCGATCTTTTTGCCTGATCTGTACACGATCAAGTCATCGGCATACGCAATTGCATGAGGAAGAGAACTTAACAGATCGCTCAAGTAAATGTTGAACAGGATCGGCGAATTAACGGCACCCTGTTGGAGACCATTTTTAACTTGGAATATACCTGTCGAGGTCACGTTGCCATTCTTGACTACGAACCGTCTACCGGTAAGCATGTTACACAGTAGGTACAGCAGTGGTTTGCTTATGCCTAGCCGATTGAGCTTGTAGAAAAGACCTTCTAACCATACGGTGTCAAAGGCCCTCTCCAGGTCAATCAAGCAGGCACCCGTACATTGTTTCTGGCTTTTGTTCCATTGGATATCCGACACCAGTTTCGACGCAGCATGAATAGTGTCATGCCCCGCTTTGAAACCGAATTGGTTATCCGGAATTATATTTTTGTCCTTAATCCAGTTGATCAAGGCTCTATTGATCACCTTCTCGAATACCTTGCTGATGTTCGGAAGGAGACTAATTGACCGGAGGTTGCAAGGATTCGAAGAATCTTTTCCTCTCTTGGATATGGGTTGCACAATAGCCGTTTTCCAATGCTCCGGATAATGTGCATTATTCAGAGCATTGTTAAACAGGATTGTGTACATATTAACGACTTCCAGGGGGAGGTGTCTTAGCACAATGTTGGAGATCCCGTCGATTCCAACAGACTTTTTCTTCTTTAATGATTCGAAGACCGCTTGGAGTTCTGTCTTCGATATGAACGGGGGATGCACCCCTTCGTCGGCGATGGCATTATCTGCCATGTTATCATCATTGAACACGACAAAGCCAGTGTTCTCAGATCGCCATTGTTGCATGTCTTCTCGAAGTTGAGAGTTGCTAGCCAGTACGCGGTTATTCAAGTCGTGGTTCGGGCGAACGCTCTCATTCACCTTGTACACTTCTTGGAAGACCGCGCCTAGTACCTCCATTTTTTCTTGCGGATCTTCGACCGCAAAGAAGTTATCGTCGAGTACAGCGTTATCTGGATCAATACCTGCTGTAGTCAGTATTTGTTCGTTGTCCGTCGTTCTGGGGAGCTTAAGACACGGAAGATCGCTAGATTTCCTTCGAAAGAATTTGTTTATTTGCGGGAACATGCTCGGGTTGTTAGATCTTACAGCCCGAATCTTATCATTCCAGTAAGAATTAACAGAAAGTCTGTAATTCTGGGCAATTAATGTCTGAATGTTCTTAATTAGCGATTTCAGTGTCCTAACTTCCTCACTACGTCTGTCAGTAAACCGCCTGTACAAGTTTTTTAATCTTGTTAGGAGTCTACTTTTTTGTTGGTGTAGTGCGTCAATTGTCGCATTGCGGTAAATGTCTTGGTTGTTTGTACGTATATACCATGGTATCGTGCTGTCCATCGTTCGTTTGATTGTCTCGTCCAATTGAATTAGATACATGTCAATCTCTTCGTTTGACAAGTTTCTATTGGACGGTATGTGGAGCTCGTTCGAAGAGAGTGCTCGCGTCATTTGTCTGGAGAAGCGTGTCCATCGAGCCCTACTGTAATTGTACGGGTACGTTTGAACAAACTCTCCTAATTCCGCAATATCGTTAGGGATCTTGATTTCGGCACTGAGTCCGCAATGGTCACTGAGATACACGAATGTGTTCAAACAGTTTACCGTTTGTGCGTCTGTGTCTGTCAGCTGCAGTCTTGCGTCTAACAGCAGTAGATCCAGATAAGAGCCGCTCCTGGGGAACGACGAGATCTCTGTTGCCTTCAAATCCAGTCTATACTCGACACTGTGCAAGCAAAACCAGCTGTAAAGCTGGTCCCCTCTGTTATTGGAAACCATGTTCCCCCAATATCCATGTCGGGCATTTAAGTCCCCGGCCAAAATGAAATAGTTCTCCTCCGAGTCCAGCCTCAGACATCGAAAGAGTGAATCGAGCTCTGATATAGTTGTTCTGGAACTAGGGTTGCCAGAGGAGTAGACCGACACCGCATACAACCTCCTTCCACTGCGGAGCGAAATGCACACGATGCAGGCCTCCAACTCTTGAAACCTTCGTACTTCACTACTATACACTACTTTATGTTTAATATTATTTTTAATGAAGATCGCAACACCGCCTCCACCACTGGAATTGGGCCGGTCTCTTCTAATAACATTATAATTACTGTGCTCCAGTATGCCTGTCCGAGTTAGCTTGGTTTCGCTAATCAGCATCAGCTCTGGGCTTTGGTCATCCAAAAGTTTATAGAGCTCGTTTTTTCGAGGGACCCCTATCAATGAATTTGCATTCACTGCAAGGATCTTGTACGTGAACTCGTTCGTCTGCGCAGCCATTAAAACGGTTGACGTGGTTGGCTCTGCAGGAGCGCCAAGATTTGGTCTACCCGCTCCTCTAACCGATCCATACGCCTTTCAATGGAGGATTTCCAATCCGGCGTTGGATCGTGTGCTCTTGGCACTGAAGGTTGCGGCACTACCTTCGGTAGTTGCTGCTTTTCCGTATTCCTCTGACCGGACACCATTTGGGCGAAGGTCATTTGAGGAGTTACGGGTATGGCTGCCCCGAGTGGATTTTTCACTGGGGGCTGCTTCTGCAGAGCCGCTTTTGCTTTGCGTTCCTGGAACTTAGGGCAACCCCGATAGTTAGCGGTGTGCCCCGCGTTCCCGCAGAGTACGCACTTGAGCTGACTCTTGTCAGCTGCTCCTTTTTGCCCCAGAGAACAGTTCTCCGCATTGTGGTCCTCGCCGCACTTTACGCATCGAGGCTGCATTTGGCAGTTCGACGCGGCGTGCCCGAACCTTTGGCAGCGGTAGCATTGCACAATGCCATCGCGCCTAGTTATACTTTCCCATTTGCATGGACAGAAATCTAACTTGGTGATTTTCTTTAGATTGTCTGTTTTACTTGTGGGAGACAGCTGAACTATGTAAAAGGGCAATTTCCGCCCCTCTTTCCGTGCCTTAACAGTGGAGAAGGGCTTGACCCCGACGAACTCGACACCGTCGCACACTTGCTCTTTGAGCAGTTGGAAGACCTTCTCCGCTTCTAGCGGCCAGGAAAGCTTTAATAGTTGGGACTGAAGTTTTTCGCCTTTTGGGGTGAAGGAGAAAAACTCCATCTCCGAAACCTTTAGACACCCCTTAACCTTAATATATTGTTCCACTGTATTGCAGTGGATTGAATATTTTTCATAACCTTTGTCTTTACTTATAATAAAATTACCTGCACCTATGGCCCGCTTGCATACTATTGCTGTCTGCTCTACGTCCGGTTTATATAATTTTATTGGCGGCACTTTTTCCTTTCTTTGCTGCTGCTGTTGCTGATGTGCTGCTGGCTGCTGTTGTTGTTGCGCTGGTGTCTTCTGCTGCTTCTTTTTCTTTTGTGCTATTGGCGCTTGTACATGATTGGTTGTACTGCTTTTTGGTGGTTTTGCTGCTGGCGTTTTATGTTGCTGAGCAGCTGCCTGCCTTTGTTGCTGCTCTGCTGGCCGCTGATGTTGCTGCTCTGCTGTCTGCTGTTGCTGTTGCGCTGTGGGCCTTTGTTGCTGTTTCTGCCCATCTTTGTTTTTCGTCATCTGCTGTTGGGACATTTTCTCCTTGTCTAGCTTCCTTCTTGCTAAAGTCCGCGCTCTCAGCTCTCTTACTTCATGGAGAAGTTGCTGCATCCTCTCCTTCATGTTTTCAATTTCGTTTTCTTTGAACTGCATGATTCTCTCCAGTTCATCCTCAGTATCGGAGGGCAGAGAATCAAAGCTGTTGCTGCTGATGGCAAACAGCCCTTCTCCTCCGTCGGAGACGTATTGTACCGTCTCTTCTCCTTCTTCTCCAGATTCCGCTGCTGATGTGCTCGACGCCGCCTCACTCTCCTCTTCCCCCTGCAGCTCTTCGGGTGAGGCATTAGTGTTACGGCGTTTCGAAATTTTGGGAGACGTTTTCTTCCTCCTCCTTTTTACTGCGCCTTCTGTAGACACAGTTGTCTGGTGGCCTGACACTGCCACCGGTTTTTGCTGGTCATTGCCCGCTTCCGAGAGCGCGGACCGCTCTTGGTTATCCATTTTCCGCACTCACTGACTTGAATAAATGTTTATGCGAATGGAAAGAAATTAAAAAAAATCACGATTTTGGGTCGTTCCCAGCGGGGATTGAACCTGGGTCTCACGCGTCAAGAGCACTGACCCTACTCTATCGGCTGACGGCTGCTTTGACAAAACCGTTGCACTTGCTTGACTTTACTTATTTGTTTGCTATTTTTCTTAATAAAAGCCGAATCACACGCGAGCTGTTGCTGCACTTTTCAGTTCGATGGACTGTGAACGACTCGTTCTGCCGCTTCCGTATCAATGCCAGCAAACGTCTCATTGACGGCTCGCTGTGTTCGACCAACCACGTCAACGACATTCTCGTGTGCTACGTACCTTTGAAAGATTATGCCTTGTACGATCTTCTCAAAGATGCTAATGAAGAAGTCACATGACATTGCGTAGCCTGTCTAATTCCGTTTTGGACATTCAAGGACTCGGTGAATTCATTACGGATGATGGAGCAGCAAGAATTTCCCATCGTCATACATAGAAACTTGAAGAATTTGGCAGGAATGCCAAACTAGATATGGCATTGTACAACTCGTCTCTATGTTTATACGCTGTCATATGTGGCCTTGAAATCAAAGAACAACTCGTGGGTGTCCGTTCATCCAGAATTTTCGTAGTGTGTCGATGGTGTTCAGATTGTTTACTAACGGCGTCAAGCGGGCATACAATACGGTGGAGAAATCTTATATACGACTTTCAGGAGACATATAACCCGGCTGTTAGCACAGTCAAAGGGTTATCCTTTTCTATGGATCCAATTCTAAGCCGGCAAATTATAAAAACAAAAAAAATGTCATTGTTTATAGTGTGATATTGTTCAATTGTGAAATATATCGACTAATAGAAGAAATATAAATAAAGCAAAAATAACATGTTCCACAAAAAATTAGTAATTCCAAAAAATAACAAATTCATAGCTTATGCAAGAACTAAGTTAACCCACGTAAAGACATCATGGGACAATAACAAGGATTCAAGAAATAGATATAAAAAGGAATTAAACGAAACCAAGGATAATTACATGCGAAAGAGGGTGGAGTTGAGAGTTTACTTGGAGAAAATGTCGACAAGAACGGACGTAATTTTAATCATGTTGTCAAATTCAAAAAGACTTCGACGTAGAATCAGCCTTAGACAGCGATGATACTTCCAGTTGTGCAAAGAATTTGCCAGATGATCAGGTAGTTAACCTTAGCTTAGTGTGGACGAAAAAATCCATCCACCAAATATGAAATGCCGTTTGCATAAATACCAATCCCGAGAAAGAGAGAACCCGATTGGTGATTCTATACCACTCCAGATGATGGAAAACACATTTCAGTTTCTAGTTCGAACAGCATAATAAAATTACACACGACAATGAAATATGTCTGCGCAGCGGTGAGTTTTAACACAAATTTATAATTCAATGCGCATGTTAACCAAGTACCGACCAATAGCCCATCGACAAGAGGCTAGTCCACAGACCACCGCAACAACAACCTTAGACGACCCCGAACAGCATTCACCCTTTATCGGGAGGATGAGTTGAAGGCGGAGTTTGCAGAATGCTGCAGGACAGTGACGAGTGTTTGTCGTGTCATTAAAAGCGATCCTTCAAAGGTCTTTAAGCAACATCTTATTGTGGCCTTATCTGCGACAACGGAGTCTCAAAAATGAGATAATCTAATTTTTATTGATAACTTGTATTTCAAATCGTTAAATCGCAACTTTCAAAAAACAACACGACGGGACATCAATGGGGAATGAAGATTAACCGCAGCAAGGACAATGTCAGCAACAACGGGACTCACAGCAGAAGCAGCCACCTTGCCCTGCGGAATTACTGATGCAAGAACTATGATAATTTTCCGACCAATATCTGCGCGAACAACAGTCCAACCTCCAAATTATTCCAACGAAGAGTGTTCACCAGCCACTCCAAGAGGACATTCCTTAATACCCTCAGCTGTCCTTCAATGTGAAGTTTTTGAAGCAAATGAATGCTCATCAGCTCATGCCGTAGCGACAGATACCCTGCAGCCGACCGTTCATCTTGGACATCTCGCTTAATCTCATGAATCTGAACTTGGAGTTGATCTGCCCGACCAACTAGCGAAGAAAATTCCGGCACTTTGATTTTAAAAAATTATTTTTAATACATTTTTTAGGATTTAATTTTATATTAATATTACCAAGGAAAATTAAAAATAAAAAATAAATAAGAAGAACTAAATTCATTTGCTTTTCTACTTTTTGACAACGTTGGATGGGAATATATTTCTCTTTCCTTGTAGTTTCTCCTCTTCTTCTTCCTCTTTATTTGGCGCTCCAGTCCGGGGTGGACCTGGGCCTCAACCAGTAAGCCTCTCCTTCAGCCGGCACGGTCTTTAGCCACCTGTCTTCAACTGTGCACGCCAAGTTGATTGAGGTCCTTCTCCACCTGGGTGCGTCGTCGGTTCCGTGGGCGTCCTCTATTGCGTTGCCTTACTGGTTCGGAGTCGAAGACTCTTCGGGCTGGAACAGTGTTATCCATGCGTTCTACATGGCACAGCCATCTTAGACGTTGAATCCGTAGACGCCTGGCTAGACTCATGCCGCTATACAACCCGTACAGTTCGTGGTTGAATCTTCTTCTCCAATAACCATCAACGCAGACAGGACCAAAGATTGAACGCAAAACTTTTTTCTCGAAAAGACCAAGTGCTTCTTCATCCGCTTTTGTGATTGTCCATGCATCCGCAACATAGAGCAGGACAGGGAAGATCAAGGTATTATTTTATGTTAGCTTGGTCCTTCGACAGAGGACTCTACTACTCAATTGCCTCTTGAGTCCAAAGAAACAGCGACTGGCAAGAGTAATTCTGCGTTTAATCTCGGAACTGGTGTTGTTCGTACTGTTGACTTGCGAGCCGAGGTAGATGAAGTCCTTCACTACCTCGAAGTTATAGCTGCCTATGGTGACGTTTTGGCCAAGTCGTCGATGTTGTGCGTCTTTTCTTGATGACAGGATATACTTCGTTTTGCCCCATGCCCACCGCCAGACCCATTTTAGCCGCTTCCGCCTCAATGCCAGCAGACGCCGCATTGACGCCTCGCTGTGTTCTGCCAATCACGTCAATGTCATCCGCGTATGCTAGCAGTTGTACGGACTTCTGGAAGATCGTGCTTCTAGTGTTGGCGTATGAGTCTTGCACGATCATCTCACGGATGGTGTTAAAGAAGTCACATGACAGCGCGTCGCCTTGTCTAAAACCTTTTTTGACATTGAAGGTCTCGGTGAGTTCGTTACCGACCTTGATGGAGCAGCGATAATACTCCATCGTCATCCTGCACAACCTGACGAGTTTGACAGGAATGTCAGAACTAGACATGGCGTTGTATTGCTCGTCCCGTCAAAAAGGTGGTGGGTGTCGATCTGCAACAAAATCTACCGTAGTGTGAAAATCTGATCGATGGTGGACTTCCCCGGCCTGAAACCGCACTGATATGGACCTTTGAGGGTGTTTATAAGCGGCTTCAGGCGAGTACACAAAACGGGAGAGAAGATCTTGTTGGCGATGTTCAGAAGACTCATCCCTCCATGGTTGGCGCAGTCAAAGAGGTCTCCTTTCTTGTGGATCGGGCAACGATACTGAGATTCCATTCATCGGGCATGCTTTCCTTCGACCATATCTTACAGATGATCTGGTGCATGCGCCCAGCCAGATCATCTCCAGCTGCCTGAAAGATGTCAGCGGACAGTCCATCCGCACCGGCAGCTTTGTTAGACTTCAGTCTTGATATTGCTATCTTGACTCCGTCTAAGTCGTCGGGACAGAATTCTCGACGGTCATCGTTCACATTTAGTGGACCATTCTGAATGACAGCGGTATTTGTATCATCGTCGCCGTTTAGAAGTCTGCAGAAATGGTTCTTCCAAATTCTCAGTATCGACTGCGAGTCTACTACTATTTGTCCATTCTCGTCCCGGCTGGCTTCTGTCCGAACCTTATATCCACTGGATAACTGTTTCACCCTCAGGTAAAACTTTCGGACATCGTTCTTGCCGTAGCACCTCTCCATCTCCTCGATCGCGCGCTTCTCGTGCTCTTTCTTCTTTCTGCTGAGAAGCCGGGTTTCGTCCCTTCGTCTCTCTTCGTAGAGCTCACGAACAGCTCCCGTTGCTCGTTGCAGAGTTGCTTGGTAGGCTTCCAGCTTCGTTGCATGTGCCAGCCTACACTCGTTGTCAAACCATGGAATTTTATAGGTGGTGCCGTACAACCCAACACATCAGTTGCAGTGTCTTTGATGGCTTCTTGACAACGCCTCCAATCTTCTTCGATCGGCAAAGATCCTAGCAGTCCGTTGCGATTGTAGCTTTCCGACGTCAAACCGTGATGTCCTTTCTCGACTCCGTTGATCTCTTGATATCCGAGTTCTTACCTTGGCTACAACAAGGAAATGGTCCGGTCGATGTTGACTCCTCGGAACGTTCGGACATCAAGGATGCTGGAGGAGTGCCTGACGTCGATCGCAACATGATCAATCTGGTTGACGGTTAATTGATCAGGGGACCGCCAGGTCCCTTTATGGCTGTTGAGGTGTGGGAACCGCGTGCTAGCTACAGAGAGATTTCGTCCCGTGACAAAGTCCACCAGCCTTGGTGAGTTATCGGATGTGTTTCCCGATGACTTTGACAAAGATGTCTTAATCTTACCCAGCTTTGCATTGAAATCTCCTAGAACAGTTTTGGTATCAAACCTGGGGCACTGATCGTAAGATAATAGAAGTCATCCTAGCTGTTGTCATCTTTGTCCTCTGTCGGGTCGTGGGCGCAAATCAGACTGATGTTCCCGAATTTAGCCTTGATGTGGATTGTTATGCTTTTGCAGACAAAGCTTAAGACTTTTTGCCTAAGTCTGCCTCGAACAACAAATCCACATCCAAATAAGCGCCTCTCCCTGTTGCAATCACCGTGTTAGAGGTTGCAGTTTCTCATCCTCTTCTTGCCCGGCCCATTCCACCGCACTTCGTGGACTGCGGTAATGTCTGCTTTGTAGCAGTCCAGGGCCTCCGCGAGTTCTTCGTTAAGGGCCTAACATTCTACGTGCAGAACCGAAAATCGTTGTCTTTGTATCGTTTGCTGCGGTCGTCAACATTAATTCTGTCCGTATACGAGGCAGTTGGTTGTCTCTGAACCATAATATTTTTAAGTGGTGATGTAGTTAACATCACGCACAACCCCCAACTGGGAAGCCAGGCCTTATTCTTTAACCCTCGGGCGGAGGGTCCGGATTTATCCGGTGTCGGTGACCTCGCTAAGGCTGTGAGCGCCGCCGTTGTCTCTAAAACTATAGGGATCTTCCGCCGCCATCTCAATTCCAAGGCCCCGACCTGGCCTTGAAGGACCCTTCTAAACCTGTGCTTCGAAAATGTCGAAGTAGGTCTAGAAGGACTGCGCACCAGGTGGCTCCTTCTGACTGGAGTTTCGGATGCCGCCGTTGGCCAGACAGTGTTTCAGCTCCTCCGCCGCCATCTATAAAGAGAGATTAGCCCTGGTACAGGCACACTCTCCCCCTCTCTCGTTTGCAGCCGCAAACGACGTTCCATGTGGGTTGGTTACTCCATATTCGATCGAAGGTGCTCGGCTCCCAGATTTCACCACGTGGAGGTGAGAGTAGGAGTTCGCTGATAGAGGCTAAGTGCAGACGCTTGTGCCTGCATGAGATGTCATATCAACGCTTTGAAAAGTTTCTCTTCTTACATAAAAAGATCATATTTCAGACCACTCGCATTCACTCACAGGAATTTGGATACGCTGAGTGGTGGCTTAGGTTGTTTGCGCGTGGTTGTGAAGCGTACCCATCGAATTTGCACTTCTTCCGATGAAAACAGACTCATTCCTGACGAATTTTGTTGAATCTCGACGATCTTCTGCATTGCAAATATATAATATAATAATAATATGGGTGGCGCGACAGTCCGAGGTGGAGCTGGGCCTAGCTTCTCAGCAACCACTCGTGTTGTGCGTGCTATTGTTCTTTCACGAGAGGGAGGGACCTACAGTTTTATGCCGACTCCGAACGGCGAATTTGAGAAGCTTCCTCTAGACAGGCATACTCTTTGAGCATTGTCAGTGACTCGAAAGAGGCGGAGCCGTGAATTATCAAAGGTGGTAAATTCGGGTATCGAACCTGGCACCCTCTGCGTAGGACGCACTTATCCACTACGCCACGGCGACCCACATATATGGTGCAAATATATGGTAAGCACAAAATGCAAATTTTAAATTATATACACAGAGTTTTATTTGTGAAAACAAAACGGTATTTTGTTGCATGAAAGGAAACGGCACGCCGCTCGAGTGTCGAATAATACATGCGATCGACACTCGCGTTTTCCGGGTTTATTCATTACGAGCAATGAAAAAGGCACATTCAACGAAGGAAATGTACGAACGAAGGTAAAAATGTGTGTGTCTTCTGGAATTGGCAGGGAATCAATTTACTATGAGCAGAACTCCATTGGCAAAGCTCTTAATGCAAATTTGTATTGACAACAATTGAAGCGTCTGAAGGAAGCAATCGCTCAGGAGTGGCCAGTTTTGGTACATATGAGAGGAATTGTGTTCAGGACAACGTCAGGCCACACATCGATAGTAAACCGCCAGAACCTCTGCGGGATTGGTTGGGAGGTCCGGTTATAGTCCGGACGTAACACCAACTGATTACCAACTGGTCTTATCCATAGCGAACGAATCTGTTGAAAAGTTCGCCAAGCGAGGCTTGTGAAAGAAGATGTTTTCCATTACCAGGGAAAGTAGCCTATTCTTAAGCAGCTGCTTCCTAAGATTGTTTATCGCACATTGTATTTCTTTGCTCCATCCCATGCGTGCTAGGAGTTTCCAGTTCTAGCTTTGGTTCCTAAAACTCAGAATCTGTCATTTTATTCTTCTTGTTGCGGCTTTAACTAAGATCTTGAGTGTATTATCTCTCTAACTAAGAGTTGAGTTTATTATTGATATTAAAAATATCAAGCTAGTACGAACGATGTAGCAACCACAAAATTGGCACAGAGTATCAGAATCAACACTAGGAAAATCTGGAAGCGACAGTTTAAGAGACTTTTCCACCACTGTGGCGATCGCGCGTGCTGAAAATACCTGGAACTCTCTTCGCGCATAACCTGTCTGAACCGAATTTTAAAAGACAATGTAAGTGTATTGACCTCAGCTATCAAGTCGGGCTCAGTCGCCTCAATCTCTTAACTCAATCTTCCACACCTCCCGGCAATATTTATAAGAATAATTCAGAGATTCCTCGCATGCCGCTGCCTCTCCGTTTGCTATGAACTCAACCTTCATTCCCATCTTCTCGGGAGTCCCCCC
Source organism: Eristalis intricaria (assembly GCA_964034865.1). Lineage (NCBI taxonomy): Eukaryota > Metazoa > Arthropoda > Insecta > Diptera > Syrphidae > Eristalis > Eristalis intricaria. The sequence goes on from OZ035873.1 coordinate 127,427,064, forward strand.
AGGGCTCTATTCTAGGTCCTTTCCTCTTAAATTGTATCTAGCTTGCCTTCCCTACTCACCACAACCCCTCTGGTAGCATGCTGTATGCAGATGACATCATAATGTTCAGCTCACACGCAATACCATACGAGGCTCTCAATGCAGTTGAATCCTATTCCTAGTCATCCCCTAATTCCTATATCCCCATAATTTCTGTATGCTATAAGGTTATTGATCTCAATATCAGTAAGTGCAGGATAACTTGCTTTAGAAATGCATGCGGAAAGGTCATTATCTACGTAGGAGCAGCAAATGCAATGAAAATCCCCAATTCAAAAATGCATTAAATACTATCAAATCATAATACAAACAAATGTCATGATATTTATCCAACTGCCTCCAATTTCGAAAGCCAATTTGGTTGTCGCCCTTCTACATCTGGGTGTTCTATAGTAGTAGTAAGTACTATAAGTAAATAAGTAAGAAAGCAGGGTTTCTTCATCTGCTCTCTTGAGATTCTCAATGCTTATGCGTCAAAGAGCAGGATATGATGCAAGGTAAACTTAGTCCTTTACTACCTCGAAGTTATAACTACCCATTGCGACGCTCTGTCTAAGATATCGATGTTGTATGTCCTTTCTTTAGGACAGCATATATTTCGTTTTGCCGTCGTTCACGGATAAACCCATTTTAACCGCTTCCGTCTATACTATCAAACGTCTCATTGACAGTCCCATGAGTTCGACCAATCTCGTCAATATCACAAGGTACATGACCTTCATGACCAGCGCGTGGTCTTGTCGGGCATTGAAAGTTTCGGTGAGTTTGATGACACAGCGAGAGTTCCCCATCGAAGAGTTGGGTAGGATGGTCAAAACTAGACATAGCGTCTTTATCCATGCTGTCATATGTGGCCTTGAAATCGACGAATAGGTGGTAAATATGGATTCGGATTTCTTATGTGTTTTCCCAGGATCTGGTAAAGATTTGGTCGATGGCGGACATCCCCGGCCTCAAATTGCAATGGTAAGGACCTGGGTCATTTACGAATGACTTCAAGCTCTCACACAAAACGCCAAGATGATCTTGTATGCGATGTTTAGAAAAATTATCTCTCGGTATTTGGCGAAGATACTGAGATTCCACTTGTCAGGCATACATCCCTTCGACTATGTCACGCAGGTGAGTTAGTGCATATACCCTAACAGCTCATCTCTAGCTGCCTTAAAGAGTTGTGCAGAGGTTGGTGGAAGGAATAGTCTTCTACCATCGTCCATTGTTTTGGTGTCTGCTTTAGCAGTCTACCGAGGTGGTCTTCCCAGATTCTCTCGCGTCTTTACTAGGAGTTGTCTGTTCTGTTTCTTGTTTTTCTTCTGTCCGAAGTTTATAATTATTGAACATTTTTTTGTCATTTTTAGAACTTTCGAAACTTTCATTTACTCCATCGCGGGAGTTATGTTCCAGGACGACGATGAACAAATTTGAAATACGAAAAAAAATTTTAAATCACCACTTCTGGCTCGCATGATCCACTAAATGGGTCGCGGGGGTAATGCGCGCACCAGAGACCTACAGGCAACTCGATCTTCCGCCAACCACTCACCAACTCATCAGGAGCTATGCTCAACGTACAACTATCTCATCCTGGGTCTACCAAGTGGTCGCTTACCTGATCATTTTCCATTCATGACACGCATCAGAAGTCGTGTTGGTGTGGACATTCGTGCCGCGTGACAAACTATCGAAGCAAAGCCCTTTCGGTACGAAGAAGCATCAGCTCAAAATTCAGTTCCTCGCGCACTGCCGTGTTTGTCACCCTATCCTGGTGAGTAATTCCCACAACAGAACGAAGAAATCTAATCTCAGCAGCTTGTTTTTTTTTTTTTTTTTTTTTTTTCATTTTTATTATTTAATTCATAATAAACTTACATACTAGACAAAAATGCTTAAAACTAGTTTTTGTTTTTTTTAAAACTAGTTAGACGAACAATGTTTTTATTTCTAACTTACTGGCACTAGGCGGGCAATCTGAGCTAAACTTAACCTTAATCTATGTCTTTCGACCTAACCTAAAAGAGTGAAATGCAAATGGATATTTAAAAAGAACAACTTACTATTAAGAAAAAATTGGAAAACTTAATGACTGGACGGTTCTTATAAAAACTTACAAACTACCTTACATTCTACCTTAAATAAACTTACTAACTAACTTACGCTAACCTACGTATATATGCATATACACATGTATATACCCATATGCACATGTTTATACGCATATATCCTTATTATACACAATGTATACATGTATCGTCATGTATACACATATACATTTTTTTGTTTTTTTTTTACACCTTACTCTACCTTAAAATATACTACCCTATTCTAAGTACGTCGGCCATAGGTTGCAGCTAATAATATGAATATTTATATTCAATACACTGCAAGACATGAAACCGACTGCTCCCCATGCGGGGCTCTGAACTAAAACCTTTCTAACCGGGGTCTAAAGGATTCGAGGAGGGAGTTCCCTCGCTTCCCAGCCACCAGAACTTTTGGTGCTGCATTGCAACTTCTCGAATGTCCCGCCTGGATACCGCCGTACTGAACCGGAGGAGACCCTCCTCAGCTCCTTGTGCGACGGAACGGTCGTGGTTGAGTCGCCCATCCACGTTTGATCTGGCGACGTGGTAGATGAGCGGCACCGCATTTACATCTTGTATCAGACTGTGCTTATCTAGATGGAGAAATGCTTCTGGGGGGACAAAGCCGTTGTGACGTACCCTTTCGTGGTATAATGGATTGGGGTAGTAAGCCCCCGAGATCAAGTTATTGACCGAGTTCATCGCTCTAGCAGTGTGACCTCGAATCAACTTCACCAGGAAATTGTCCACTCTTATCAGGTTTGCCCTGTTGTATAAGACCTCAATGGAATAGTATTTTATGTACTGGGACTCTGGAGTTCGATAAAGGCGAAGGCAAGCCCTAAGACAAGCCCTCTCGAACAACCGAATCCTTTCCATTAAGCTTGCACTCACGTTGAACCACACGGGACAGCCATAGGTGAGCATTGGCCGGATGAGCGCCATGTAGCAGATGACCTTCACCCTTGCATCGAGTTGGCTGTTGTAAAACAGTCTCTTTGTAAGGGCAAAAGCGCCTCGGGCTCTGGCCAGAGCAGCATCTACATGTTTATTAAAATATAGATACTGATCTAGCCAGATCCCCAGGTATCTGACTACAGTTCTTTGCGCCAGAGGTTCCCCGTGTCTTCCAACGATTGAGAACTTTCGCCAATTCTTTTTCGTATCCGCCGAGGCCTTATACAACGGCGTCCTGAACAGAATGGTTTCCGACTTCCGGAAGTTGATACTCAACTTCCAGTCATCGCAACTTCTCATGAATGAATCGAAGTCACCCTGCGTGAGAGTAGTGATTTCCTCGATCTTTTTGCCTGATCTGTACACGATCAAGTCATCGGCGTACGCAATTGCATGAGGAAGAGAACTTAACAGATCGCTCAAGTAAATGTTGAACAGGATTGGCGAATTAACGGCACCCTGTTGGAGACCATTTTTAACTTGGTTTGCTAATGCCTAGCCGATTGAGCTTGTAGAAAAGACCTTCTAACCATACGGTATTCTCTCGCGTCTTTACTAGGAGTTGTCTGTTCTGTCTCTTTGTTTTTCTTCTGTCCGAAGCTTATAATTATTGACATTTTTTTGTCCGTTTTAGAACTTTCGAAACATTCTTTTACTCCATCGCGGGAGTTATGTTCCAGGACGACGATGAACAAATTTGAAATACGAAAAAAATTTTAAATCACCATCTTCTGGCGCGCATGAGCCACTAAATGGGTCGCGGGGGTAATGCGCGCACCAGAGACCTACAGGCAACTCGATCTTCCGCCAACCACTCACCAACTCATAAGGAGCTATGCTCAAGCGTAACCATGCGAGTTTATGAACAACTATCTCATCCTGGGTCTACCAAGCGGTCGCTTACCTGATCATTTTCCATTCTTGGCACGCCTCAGAAGTCGTGGTAGTGTGGACATTCATGCCGCGTGCCAAACTATCGAAGCAAAGCCCTTTCGGTACGACGAAGCATCAGCTCAAAATTCAGTACCTCGCGCACTGCCGTTTCGTTTGTCACCCTATCCTGGCGAGTAATTCCCACAACAGAAGGAAGAAATCTAATCTCAGCAGCTTGTATTCGCGATCGTATTCTTTCGGTCATTACCCAAATTTCTTTATTAAATTATTCACAAAACTAATGTGTTTGATGGTGGTCACAGATCGACTGAACATGAGTTCAGAAACAATGATGCAAGAGTAATGTTCCAGGACGTAACTGGCGCATCTCATGATCTTTCTTGTTCCCATTGAGAATCCAGTGCTTTTCGTCCTTTTAAGTTCGTAGAGCTCAGCTCCTTCTGTGCAACGTTGCTTGATATGCTGCTTGCTTCGGTGAAGGGGAGGTTTTTCTGGATGGCGTTTTGATAATATTTGTTCGCTTGGGTTGGACTTTCTCTAAGATTCAGGGAGACTCGATCGGCAAAGTTCCGAGTTCGAGTAAAAAAAAATAAAAATTAACATTTTAATTTTGAGTGTTGTTAGATGTTGTCAACCATTATCGACACCGTCTCATATACATGCATACATGTATTATATTTCTTCTTAATATCTACGTCCTTAGGTTAACCATAGGTTTAAATTTTTTAAATGAAAACGCTGGTGATTAATCTTCTACTACTAATAAGTGCTTCCTGCCATATGTAGAGGAGACACACAACCCGATGGACAAACTCAATCTTCCTTAACAACAATAAATAATTCGCCCTTTCCAAGAATTTGTTACCTAAATTTGCATAAGGGTTTTCGTACAAAACATGCATGATTAAAATGTAACCGAAAACAAGAGAGCCGAAGAATGGTAAAAAATTGTCCTCCAAGGGTAATAAATGAAACTTGTAAGAATTGTGCATCTTAAGTCATAAAAGTACACATGAGCCGCGACCTGCAGCTGCGAAATTCGTTATTCAGGACTCAAACATTTTCTTCACTCATCGATAATAAAACGAAATTTCTGGAATTTCAAAAAACTAATATTGTACAATATTCGACAAGCACTGCTAATCCCAGAACTTCCATCTCGATGCGGTTCATCGTCATAAAAATCAAAAAAATTTGACGGCGCGGATCATGCGGCATGATCACATGAGTGTATAAAGCCGTCATAAAGTGATATTCAGGTCACGTGGAGATATTGCATGCAGGGTGCAATCACTTGGAGAAGTGTTGGTAGTTCTTGGAACGGTCTGTTGAGCAAATAGGCAGCCTGTGGCAATAGTTGACAATTGAAAAAATACAAAAATGTCATATCTGTACTAATAAGTATGATGACGCTACACGGTTCATTTCGTTCAGCTCTATATCCTGCCTTGGTAAAGATATCGAATGGGTTAGAAGGCCCCATTCACTCAGAAACGCCACGAACTTTAAGGATAAATCATGTACTATACACGTACTATGAATGATGTTCACGGACTTGCTGGTGCGAAGGCAGGGTCTGTACACACAGGTCTAAGCTGTTGATGCTCCCAACTTGGCGGGAGGCCAGCAACGATCTTTGGCGATGCACAGATGAAGTTGCCATACAGCCTCCCCGCAGCGCCCCCTGGATAGCCTTCACAACACCCGTTGTGAGGTGAACCAATGTATGCAGCGATCCCCTTGTGGTTGTGCAACCCGCCCACATAAAAAAAAACCGTTGTGAGAAAGCCTCGCATAGACGGACGGCTCCTGGAATGTGAGAAAACTCTACACTCCAGGAGCCTCTCATAAACTGGAAAATATCCTCACCCAGTAGAAGGCGGATATTACTTCGTTCCAGAAAATACGCTGGATAGGACAAGGGACTATCAAAAAAAAAGAGTCCGACATATTTTACAGCTGCCACAAAAGGTTGCACATATTTGGATGCGGATTCGTTGTGGGAAAACGGTTAAGGTCGAAGGTCCTCGACTTTAAACCAATAAGTGATCGCCAGGCTGTGATTCGCATCCTACCGACGAGGCGGAAGACCAGCACAGCCTCCACGATACGACAATAGATAACGGCTTCCGACTCACAGGCTTTGCGGCAGCACGTAATATGGTCATAAGCAGCACTAGGTTCTCTCGCAAAAGAAGCCACATAGAAACCTGGCGATCTCCGGACAGTCGAACCGCCAACCAAATCGACCATGTACTCATTGACGCAAGACGACGGTCAAATATCCTGGATATGGGAACATTCAATAGAGCAAACGTCGACTCTGACCATTTCCTCATAGCAGCAAGATTCAGAGAGAGATTGCCAGAGCCTACGAAGTGCAACTGAGTGAGAGGCTCTCTGGTATGCCCACGTCATACACCAACGCCAACGAGATGTGGTTGCATTGCCGCTCGGTTATAAAAAGAGGTTGTCGAAATCACCTTAGGCTACCTACCACCTCCAACGAGGAACCTCCGGCTACAAAGCGGTAGCCGAAATCACCTTAGGCTACTTACCACTTCCGACGAGGAACCCGTGGTATGATGACGAGTGTGAGCAGAAGAAACATGCAACTGACGAGGCATACAAAAAGGCGCTGCAACGACAAACTAGGGCAGCGTAGGAGGAGTACCGGGCTAGAAGAAGGGAGGAGAAAAAGCTTCTACGCCTGAAGAAAAGGTATCTCGCCTCCCAGCTCAAGGATATCGAAGAATCTAGGGACAAGCACAAAATACGGGCCTTCTACAAAAAAGCCAAAAGCCTTGCCGCTGGCTTTAGGAAAGGCACCCAGGCTCTTCGAAACTGTGAGGGTAACCTGGTTACTGACCCGTAGGGAATAGTGGATGTGTGTAAGCAGCAATTCCAACAGCTGCTTCACGGGCCAGACCTGGAGAGAGTGATAGCGCATCAAGAAATCCCAACTCCAGTTGATGAAGTAGTCCCCCCACCTAGCTTTGAAAAAGTCGGCACAGCCATCAAAAGGCTGAAGAACAACAAAGCCGCATGCTCAGATGGTCTACCATCAGAGCTCTTCAAGGCCGGTGGCGATGTTCTGGTAAGGAGCATGCACCAGATCATTTGGTAGAATTTGGGAAAACGAAAGCATGCCCGACGACTGGAATATCAGCTCCATAGGCCCCATCCACAAAAAAGGGGATCCTACCTCTTACAACAACTATAGAGGTATATCCCGGCTCAACGTCGCCTACAAGATCCTGTCCAGCGTACTGTGCGAACGTCTAAAACCGTTTTGCACCACATCTTGGAAAAGACCAGCGAGTTTAAAATCGATACGCACCACCTCTTTATCGATTTTAAAGCCGCATACGACTGCATTCATCGCAAGTAGTTATTTGGTGCGATGGCCGAATTCGGGATACCGGGAAAACTGATCTGGTTGTGTCGCACTACGCTAACACACACGCGATGCACCGTGCAGTTCGGCTCGAGCACTTCCGAGCCGTTTGAAACCTGCACCGGATTTCGGCAAGGGGATGCGTTGTCGTGATTCTTCAATTTGGTACTGGAGAAGATAGTGCGGCGGGCAGCTGTAAACACGGAAGGCATTATCTTCTACAAGTCAGTCCAACTGCTGGGATATACAGACGACATCGACATCGCGCGTTCCCAACGTGCGGTAGTGGAAGCATTGAAGAAGAGGCGAAGCGAGCTGGTCTTAAGGTCAATGAGGATAAAACGAGGTATATGCTGGCCACCAAAAAACGATCCGTCACACACCACCTAGGATAAAATATTACAATCGACAGCTACAATTCCGAGGTAGTAAAGGAGTTTAACGTAAACTCCACAAACGGTGTTACTTCGGTTTGTCAAAACAACTGGCGTCTAAACTCCTGACTCGAAGGACTAAGATTATGCTCTACAAAACCCTTATTTTGCCAAGCTGGACGATGAGCAAAACTGCGGAGTTGATACTTGGTGCTTTCGAAAGAAAAATTCTACGTCGGATATATGGTCCCGTCTGCCAGGAAGGCGAATGGAGGAGAAGACACGACCGCGAACTCTACGAGCTGTACCAGGATGTGGATGTAGTCCGGAAGGCAAAGATCCGTCGACTGCACTGGCACGGCCACATCGAGAGCATGGACAACAATGCTCCAGCTTCGAATCCGAGCCTCCTGGTTCGAGAAGGAGAGGAAGACCGAATCTCCGGTATAATGACCAAGTAATCGCGGATGCAAAACACCTTGGTATTGATGACTGGAGGCAGCGTGCCTAGGACCATCAGGAATGGAAAGCAGCTATGGCTTAGGCTTGGACCCAGTATTTCCTTGCAACTTCACCACTACCTATGAACACGAGATAATGGAGGACAACTACTATTCTCTTTGCCCCTTGCTTTTATTTGAAAGCGTTTTTTACACGATGCATCATCATCACGTGTCTGTGAATACATGTGAACCGGCAATCTTGTAAGCGCGTGTGAAATACATGAGGAAGTTCCACTACACCACTTTTTTTATTCTTTTTTATTCTTGTCTCAATGTCGCCATGGACTAGGCTATGTCGCGACTATACTACCAAAATCTTCGATCTCATTTGGCCGAAGCCGAATGTTTTGCCGAAGGTGATATTTCAAGCCGAAGCCGAATCTTTGTTCCAATTCTACTAATAACTTATGATGGCGCAAGGCAATTCATTTCTGCCGGTGGTATTTCCTGTCCTCGTCTCTTAAACTCAAAAACGCCACGAACTTGAACAAGTAATTTGTTTGTGTAATATGTAGGTTCTTGACGGCGTTGCTGGTGCGAAGGGAATCGTTTATTAAAATGTTGAATTTTAAAGATCGATGTATTCAGTGATGATCACCAAAACACATTGAAAGGAAAATGCTCCGTTGATGCTTTTGTTTCAAAGTATCCACAAAGCAGTAACAGTTGGAGGATGCATTTGGTTCTAGAAAATCACTCATAAATGTTCGATGATGCACTTGACGGCTAGAATCATAAATTAAGAAGAACTACCCAGATTTGACTAGATTTACCGATTTATGAACGAATATATTTATTGGGTATGGGAGCTGTAGTTCATGGTAAGGTAGAGCCTAATACTCACAATTGCTAAAACCAAACAGACGTTAATGGGGAACGAGATTGCGAGGCTATCGAACTTTACCCTTGAGAAATTGACTGAGGTGTGTATTTTTGTAGTAGGCCTTCATCTTTACATACATTGACAGATCTGACCATTAACCAAATTCATTGAATTTAGTTAGCTTGGACCAAGAGAAAATGACAACAATGCAGAAAAAGAGAGAACCTGATTGACTATCCTATGCCACTTCAGATGATCAAAAACATTTTTCAGATACATACGTTTGAGAAGTGAGAAGAGTTTGTTCGATTTGTACACAATACATGATCATTGACTCCATGGCCCATATACACAAGTAAGTTCAAATTTCATTGATACTTTTAAACCTACACTTGCACATGATCCTTTCCACGCACTTTCATCCCCGATACATCCTCAAAACGATCACGAGTGATCACGCACATTGTCCTTTCATACAATCCGCAGATCGTAGCCATAAAAAGTATCTCAGTTGGGTCACACACACTCAGTACCCACACACATTCAACGTTAGTAACACCGCCTTCAAGAAGGGATTATTTTGTGCAGGGTACTTCCAGGTAGGTGATACGATGAGAGATCGGTCATCTCGTTATAAATAAAAGGACTGCTGCAAAAACCGCATCTTTAAAAGAAAAAACGCCAAGCGAGTAAGACCCGTACTCCTACGTTTTAAAAAGTAAAACTAAGATTCACAATCTAGATTAGCAAGCCCGAGAACAATTTAAAATGGCATTAAGCGGATATCAGTTGGCATACGTAATCTCAACTGTAAGTACTAATACAAACTTCGTATTATATGTGGCATTAATGAAATAATTTCATTTTAATCTATTTTTAGCAAGAGACTCCATCTGCAGCAGGAGAACCTTCACCCACTGGAACGGCAGCAAGAAGTCGTCAACCACCCAACAACGCCAGGCGTAACCGGACAGCCTTCACCTCTTATCAGGAGGGTGAACTGAAGGCAGCGTTTGCCGAGTGCAGCTCCCTCTACAGCTGCCGCCGCAAGGAGATTGCCCAGAAGCTTGGGCTGTGCGAACGCGTGGTGAAGGTGTGGTTTCAAAACCAGCGACAGAAGATTAAACGGGAGCGGAAGGAACGTGCCTGTGCGAAAAAAGAAGCCAACACCACCAATGTGACCACACCTACTCCAGTTCCCACAATGGCCACCGAAGATACTGAGGTCACTGAGATCCCAGTTTTTAAGCCAAAAACGGCTACAAGAGTAACTGATCTCTTGCCGATAAGCAGGGACCCTTCAAAAGGATTCAACCCCCACTTGCTAGTGCGATTCTCTGGAAGTATGCTAGAAACTAGCACCAAGAAGACGACGACGACAATTGAATCGGATATACACAAGGAAATAAGTGAGTTTTTGGTTGTGCATACCAGAGAAGATATCGCCGCCCAAGCTGCAGTAACATCACGCTCAGTCAACGAGGAAGGTCAATCGCACCAGCAGGATCATCTCCAACAAAGGAATTTACAAGAGCACATAGTATCACAGTTCGAGGAGCCTCTGCAGCATGAAGCTTACTCGCTGCAGCACAATCAGCACATTGCACCTCTCCAACAACAGCAGGACAAGCCAGCATCTGCATTCCAGCCGGCAGTTCAGCACCAAGTATCACTTTCAGTTCAGAACCAAGAACATTTTCTACAGCAGCTGGACTGGAATCAGAAAGTGCACTCGAACTTGCAAACAGAGCTAGAATTCCAGCAGCAAGCGGGAACTGATCAACATCACCAGCAAGAGGTGACAAAACAACACGTGGCTTCGCCAACCTACCTTCTTTAGGATGAAGTCGATGCTTTTAACCAGCAAGCTCTCTACGACCATCAGTGGAATCTGCCAATGGCCCCACCACAAACCGTCCATCAGCCACTCCACGAGGACATTCCGGAATTCCCCCAATTTTCCGTCGAAAACTGTACGCACGAGTTTTCGCATCAACACATTGCTGAGCCACAACCCAGTTCACTCCAACTGGAAACTTCACAAAGCCTGGACCAGGAGATTGAAAAATATCTGGCCAATCCGAGTGTAGATGAAGTGAACATCAACATTAGCGAGCTCTTGGACTACATCGGAATGGATTCGGAACTTGGCCTTGATCTACCCGCCGAAAGTGCAGAGAAACACATTCCGGACACGGCTCTAGCGCCGTCAATTGATTGTGGATACAATTTCTATTTTTAATTTAAATTTTCTAAGAAAATTCAAATGTGCCTGTATAAAATTATTTCCAAAATAAAAATTAAATCTAATTAATTGTTAATTTTTTTTCTTTATATGCTATTTGGCACCGATGGCGCGAAGGAATTCGGGTCACTTCTTTGTTCCTCTTGCTACTGAAGTAATCGCATTTCAGATAATCCTAGTTGCGGACAAAGAAATTTGGCGGGTGTTTTGATTGCCTGGACTTGGTTTCGAATTCGCAACTCCTTGGCTGGCCGAGAACAGAACATGATCGTGGCCACTAGTTTGACTATCCTAACTCTTGAACTGATATTCCATGTTACATGAAGTCTTGTTGAATCTTGAGCAACTTTATCAGGACATGTCAAATGGACAGTTAAATGGACTGTGATTCTTGACAGTTCCCATTGGCATATAATTTGAACTAACAAACAGATGACAAACAAATTCTAAGGTCAACCTAATATCCCTCACCAGCATCTAGGCATCATAGTCAAACGACAGCGTAAAAGAGGTAAACAAATTTACTTATTTATTTGATCAATATAAAATTAGAAACTCGGCAATGTACTCAAAGTCTGTGAATTCTTTTCTGACTGTGATAACTCCTCTCTGTAAAAATTGCTAAGAGCAATCTACGCAACTGCACGATATGTCTTTAACGTTCGAAGATTTGATCATATGTCTGGACAACGTCGCATTCGCCTTGGACGTGAACTAGAGGCACATCTAAGCTATATGACATGCATCTTACTCTTTAAAATCATTCACAGTAAGAGCAAAATGTATATATGTTTTATTTATTATTATTAACGTGATAGTGAGTCCAACCAATGATATATTTTTAGCCTTATACTATGTACGATAAAAGAGTAGAGTAACCTTAATGTACAACAACAATATACATAGAAGCAATAAATGAATTGAAAATCAAATACAGTAAATACATGTGGCGAGTGTTGTCAAATTCGATCGTTATGCGAATAGAATTTATACTGTCACAGGGTATACCATATTAAAATCCTAAACATTAAAAAAAGACAAAAAATGTTGGAATATTTCCAGTTTTTACACACGTTTTGGAGCTGAATTGGAAAAAAACCCCATCACGTTGCTAAAACCGTATTCGAAGTGCTGCAAATGAATGTTCCAGTAAAAAAAAATACAAAGCTTTATGTAATAATAACTCGACATCACTTGTTGAGGTACACTGATAAAATCACAAGCACTCAAAGAAAAAATGCAAACTGTTGACTTTGAACTCAATTCATTGCAATCCATTGAACACATGATGTGCGAAAGAAAACTGTAGCATAAGGATCAGCTATTCCAAGTTTCACTTCTTGATTTTACTTTTTGGATAATGTTGGCCTTGTTATCAATGGACCCTTGAACCACATTGGGCGTAATGTCCGAGTGCCTCTAAATGCAAAAAAGAAAGGAACCACAGTCAAGCCGATTGCGAAGACGTAATTATGTGCTTAAAATAAAGTATATACACTTTATTTCGTGAAGGAGTACTTCTCCGTTGATTTTCTTTTGTTTCCTTGCTCCCCCTTCTCGACTTCCTGCGTTGATCTTCCCTTTTATTTTCCCTGGATAGCAGTTAAGCTTATGAAATAAAACACCGTATAATCTTATAAAGTTTATTCCGTACTTACTTTTTGGAGTCCCTCTTAAGATTGACTTAACTCTACTTAAAATATGTACATCGATCGAAGTGATCCATGTGTGGCATGCAAGAGAACTCAGTTGAACCCGCTATCATCATTGTCAATTAGAGAAGTTTTCTGAGAGGTTTTTATAAGGGACAAAAATCGCGCTAAGATGGCTAGTGAAGAAATTACCAAAAAATGTAAACACTTGCTGTCGAGAAATTCGCTCGCAAAACAGCGGAATTTCTCTCCCTTTGCTTGCAATAGAATTCCCCACTCACATGTGCTTTCCATAGCGTGCATACCACGCATTCTCCATCTAACGCATTCAATATCTCCTACGCAGAGACTGCATCTGTCTCTGTTTGGAATAATTACATTTCTTGCGCCTGCTACTCATTGTGGTAGATAATAGAGTATATTTCAGGAAATACAATAGACGTAGAAAAAATGTCACATTGTAGTTGACAGTCAATTCAACATCAGTTCAATTGCGCTATATGAAAGCTGTGAAAACATTTTGCAAAAAACTACAAAATCCACACTTAACAAATGTAGACAATCAATGAAACAAATCGGGCTTGTAGTTTATTCGAATAACTACACGTAATTAATGGAGTGGATTTCTTCATGTAGTCTACTCTACTATCTCTGCTCAGACGTACACCACGTATCTTTCTCTTACCAACACGAATCATTATCGACCATTCTCCTCTTTTTTTACATTTTGATCCCCTCAGTCTTGTTGCTATTGGGAACTTGCTATCCATAAATGGACATTGGTGTCAGTACTTACAACACAAGTGACCTCTTCCTTCCGTTAATTTTTTAGTTTTTTGAAGAACTCCCATGCAGATTTTAGGAATAGGAAAGTGGATCTTTGGTGTGATGTTCGGCGTTTTCTCTTAATTGAGGGGCTGAGGTGAATTTAGAATTGACTCATATACGTGGACGTCTCTACACGATGCAGAGACGTTTTTCCGCAGATGCCATTAACGCAGAGGTGACCAAACATAGCAGCCGAAACGTTCTTCTGATACCAAGGACTCTTTACCATTGTCAGTGCCTTTTTGCCATTAACACCTGGCAAAAGGGTGACCTATGTTTTGTATAAAGTCAACTTGATCCTTCGCCAGTTGCTTCGATTACTCAATGCAGCGGCTATATACAAATTATATACGAAATGTCAGTGTCCCGTACAAGTGTCTTCACCGCACAGCATACAGTCATCTTGGTAGAGTGCCTGTCCGTGGTTAACGGGGTCTCCGGTTCGAATCCCAGTGAAAGCAAAGTTAATATGCTTTTATCTGGTTTTCAAATTTGATCCTGTCACCATTTGCAGCTGGGATTAAATTAACGGCACTATTACTGCAGTATTCAATTAGTTGTAGTTGTCTGACTATGGATATCAAAACGGACCAATATAGTCTAAGTGTGCTGCCTAGTAGCCCACCTTCCTAACTTAACCTAGTAGGATATAGGATAATAGGAATGGCTTGCTTAGATTCTCAGCTGTCATACGTAGTTGTGATTCGTGAATCGATTGCAGAGAAATAATTCCAATTTGGCCGTGGAATGTTGTCAGGCTCCGCCGTTAATTGTAGGATTGTGCGGTTGAGTAAAAATAGTAGAAGTGAAAAAACATCTCCTGTGAGCAGTTTCGATTTTTACTAGCCTTGTTGGCAGGCTACCATTGAACGTTTCGATGGTGAATCACACCAATTGCACTACGCTACAGTTGATGCCTGATGCAAATCATGTTGAGTCAAGTTAGAATCAGTTAGGAGCTACCAAACGGTCGGATATGTAATAAGTTGCCCGTTGACTTATTATATATGACAGTCGACAATGAATATAATCATCCAGCTCTGAAACCCCACGATGATAAATGCGTATTTCCACCGACGGCATGTATTACCCCAAATCGTAAGTACTTCCTGCCATAAGTTGACGGACAAGCAGAACGACAGACCCAACCTCCCTGAACCACAATAAATGACCACCCTTTCCAAAAATTTGCTACCTAAATTCGCATAAGGGTTTTCATACAAAACATGCATAATTAAAATGCAACCGAAACTATAGACTCCAGGAATGGTAAACAATTGCCTTCGAAGGGCAATAAATGAAACTTCAAAAAATTGTATCATGTCCCAAAATTATCAGTAAATCATAAAAGTGTACATGAGCTACGACCTGTGTCTGCGAAATGCATTGGAGTCCCTTCTTGAGTCATCGATAACAAAAAACTGATATTGTACAATATTCGACAAGTAGTACTAATCCCAAAAATTCCATCTGAATGTGGTCCACATAATCATAAAATTAGAACAAATATTTGACGGCGTTCAATTGTGACAGCAGACGAAAAACGGATTTATTGTGAACGGTCATAAATGTGCATACATGCGTCATAAAAGTGATGCAGGGTACAATCTTTAGAGAAGCGTTGGAAGTTCTTGGAACGGCCTGTTGAGCAAATAAGCAGCTTGTGGAAGTAGTTCACAAGTGAAGAAATACAAAAATTTCTATTTTTAATAGGTAATAGGGTTTCGGTTTAGATTTAGGTTAGGTAAAATAATAGTGTATAGAGCGCCAAGTTTTTTCTTAGTTTTCTTGGCCAGTAAGTATTAAACAATAAAGTCTGTCCTAAGGACAAAAAAAACAATAAATAACTTAATAATTTAGACACCGAAAGGCAAATAGTCAGTTAGATTAGAATATTTTAGAGTACCCGCGAAGAATCAGTAAGATAGAATTAAGAACATGAATTTATATTAAGATAGATTTTTATGTCATTTTTGTCTAGTAGTTGTCCGGAAATGAAATAAAAATGAAATAAAAATGAAATAAAAAAAAAAACAAAAATGTCTTCTCTGTGCTCATAAGTATCATGACGTGAGCCCAAAATCCATTAGTTTAGAAAAGCTCATTCACATAGAAATGCCACGAAATTGAAAATTTAATCAAAAAATAGAATAAAACTTCACCTACCACGATCGTACTCTGTAGCCCTTACCCGCTATTTCCGTCGCCAAATACACACCAAAAAGTGACGGGTGGAGAATGCACTTGTATCTCAAGAATCACTTCGAATATTTCGAGTTAGTTATTTTACATTTGACGAGGCAATCTTTGGTATTGTCAAAACGAAACATTTCAGCAATGTCGACACGTTATTAGCTTGTGAAGCGAAGACGTCAGATTCTGGTCGATGACTCACCACCCAAGATTTTTCAAATTTATGAATGAGTACAGAATCTCAAATGAAAGTTTCGGATCATGGCAAATGAAGCATCAACAATCAAATCGAAGGATCTGTCATAATCACCACACATTGCTTGAAACTTTGCTTCTGATTAATAACGAGTTTCCAACATTATCTATCCTGCAGTTTCGAAAAGGTTGGTTTTTATGTTTTACGACTGAGACACATTTCAAAAGGATTCTCTTGTTCACTCGAATAAAACTATTAATTCCATCGAAGCCATCGAATTCTAGCCGACATCGGCAATGAGTTTACTAAGTTTACTAAGTACAGACATAATTTTGATCATATTGTATTACATACAAATTCAAACAGATTTGGATATGGAATCAGACTGAGAAAGCGCTACGAATTCCAGCTGTACAAACAAATTGCATCGGACTCTGTAGATCAAGTCCCTCAACCAGAGCAACGCCATCTTATCTGCGAGATAGGGAGGAGGGACGTGAGAATAGAACTCGATTGGTTATCCTATTCCACTCCAGATGATGGAAGACACATTTCACTTCCTATGAAAATGTACCAGTTCGAAGAGTATGATGGATTTACACACAAGAATATCGATTCAATGTCACTTATACATAAATAAGTCAAGTCCAACGTCAAGATACAATCTAGAGGAGGATCCTTTAGAAGAACAATAGAATGTAGTCGAAAAAGTCATTCCGCGCGGTCTGTTCATAGAAAGAGACGGCGCTATAAAAACGACTTCCAGTGAACATGCCTCGCCTATATCCATCATAAATACCTCAATGGGGTGGAAACTCACACACACACATAAACGTTAAACGGCGTAACACCGCCTTCAAAAAGAGATGGCTTTGGTCAGGGTACTTGCAGGTACGTGATATGATGAGAGATCGGTCATCGCGTTATAAATAAAAGGATTGCTGCAAAAATATCATCTTTGAAAGACCGTCAAGCGTGTAAGAACCCTATTTGTGCGTTTAAAACATAAAAAAAGAACAATTGAAAATGGCATCAAACGGATACCAGTTGGAATACATCATCTCAAAGGTTAGTACTAATAAATACTTCGTATTATATTTAATATTAATAAAATCATATTATTTTATTCCAATTTTCTAGCAAGACACTCCATCATCAGCAAGAACACCATCACCCACTGGAACGGGACCAAGAAGTCGTCAACACACCAACAACGTCAGGCGTAACAGGACAGCCTTCACTCCTTATCAGGAGACTGAGTTAAAGGCTGCGTTCGCCGAGTGCAGTTCCCTCTACAGCGGACGGCGCAAGGAGATTGCCGCAAATCTTGGATTGGCCGAACGCGTGGTGAAGGTCTTCCCCACTCACATGTGCTTTCCATAGCGTGCATACCACGCATTCTCCATCTAACGCATTCAATATCTCCTACGCAGAGACTGCATCTGTCTCTGTTTGGAATAATTACATTTCTTGCGCCTGCTACTCATTGTGGTAGATAATAGAGTATATTTCAGGAAATACAATAGACGTAGAAAAAATGTCACATTGTAGTTGACAGTCAATTCAACATCAGTTCAATTGCGCTATATGAAAGCTGTGAAAACATTTTGCAAAAAACTACAAAATCCACACTTAACAAATGTAGACAATCAATGAAACAAATCGGGCTTGTAGTTTATTCGAATAACTACACGTAATTAATGGAGTGGATTTCTTCATGTAGTCTACTCTACTATCTCTGCTCAGACGTACACCACGTATCTTTCTCTTACCAACACGAATCATTATCGACCATTCTCCTCTTTTTTTACATTTTGATCCCCTCAGTCTTGTTGCTATTGGGAACTTGCTATCCATAAATGGACATTGGTGTCAGTACTTACAACACAAGTGACCTCTTCCTTCCGTTAATTTTTTAGTTTTTTGAAGAACTCCCATGCAGATTTTAGGAATAGGAAAGTGGATCTTTGGTGTGATGTTCGGCGTTTTCTCTTAATTGAGGGGCTGAGGTGAATTTAGAATTGACTCATATACGTGGACGTCTCTACACGATGCAGAGACGTTTTTCCGCAGATGCCATTAACGCAGAGGTGACCAAACATAGCAGCCGAAACGTTCTTCTGATACCAAGGACTCTTTACCATTGTCAGTGCCTTTTTGCCATTAACACCTGGCAAAAGGGTGACCTATGTTTTGTATAAAGTCAACTTGATCCTTCGCCAGTTGCTTCGATTACTCAATGCAGCGGCTATATACAAATTATATACGAAATGTCAGTGTCCCGTACAAGTGTCTTCACCGCACAGCATACAGTCATCTTGGTAGAGTGCCTGTCCGTGGTTAACGGGGTCTCCGGTTCGAATCCCAGTGAAAGCAAAGTTAATATGCTTTTATCTGGTTTTCAAATTTGATCCTGTCACCATTTGCAGCTGGGATTAAATTAACGGCACTATTACTGCAGTATTCAATTAGTTGTAGTTGTCTGACTATGGATATCAAAACGGACCAATATAGTCTAAGTGTGCTGCCTAGTAGCCCGCCTTCCTAACTTAACCTAGTAGGATATAGGATAATAGGAATGGCTTGCTTAGATTCTCAGCTGTCATACGTAGTTGTGATTCGTGAATCGATTGCAGAGAAATAATTCCAATTTGGCCGTGGAATGTTGTCAGGCTCCGCCGTTAATTGTAGGATTGTGCGGTTGAGTAAAAATAGTAGAAGTGAAAAAACATCTCCTGTGAGCAGTTTCGATTTTTACTAGCCTTGTTGGCAGGCTACCATTGAACGTTTCGATGGTGAATCACACCAATTGCACTACGCTACAGTTGATGCCTGATGCAAATCATGTTGAGTCAAGTTAGAATCAGTTAGGAGCTACCAAACGGTCGGATATGTAATAAGTTGCCCGTTGACTTATTATATATGACAGTCGACAATGAATATAATCATCCAGCTCTGAAACCCCACGATGATAAATGCGTATTTCCACCGACGGCATGTATTACCCCAAATCGTAAGTACTTCCTGCCATAAGTTGACGGACAAGCAGAACGACAGACCCAACCTCCCTGAACCACAATAAATGACCACCCTTTCCAAAAATTTGCTACCTAAATTCGCATAAGGGTTTTCATACAAAACATGCATAATTAAAATGCAACCGAAACTATAGACTCCAGGAATGGTAAACAATTGCCTTCGAAGGGCAATAAATGAAACTTCAAAAAATTGTATCATGTCCCAAAATTATCAGTAAATCATAAAAGTGTACATGAGCTACGACCTGTGTCTGCGAAATGCATTGGAGTCCCTTCTTGAGTCATCGATAACAAAAAACTGATATTGTACAATATTCGACAAGTAGTACTAATCCCAAAAATTCCATCTGAATGTGGTCCACATAATCATAAAATTAGAACAAATATTTGACGGCGTTCAATTGTGACAGCAGACGAAAAACGGATTTATTGTGAACGGTCATAAATGTGCATACATGCGTCATAAAAGTGATGCAGGGTACAATCTTTAGAGAAGCGTTGGAAGTTCTTGGAACGGCCTGTTGAGCAAATAAGCAGCTTGTGGAAGTAGTTCACAAGTGAAGAAATACAAAAATTTCTATTTTTAATAGGTAATAGGGTTTCGGTTTAGATTTAGGTTAGGTAAAATAATAGTGTATAGAGCGCCAAGTTTTTTCTTAGTTTTCTTGGCCAGTAAGTATTAAACAATAAAGTCTGTCCTAAGGACAAAAAAAACAATAAATAACTTAATAATTTAGACACCGAAAGGCAAATAGTCAGTTAGATTAGAATATTTTAGAGTACCCGCGAAGAATCAGTAAGATAGAATTAAGAACATGAATTTATATTAAGATAGATTTTTATGTCATTTTTGTCTAGTAGTTGTCCGGAAATGAAATAAAAATGAAATAAAAATGAAATAAAAAAAAAAACAAAAATGTCTTCTCTGTGCTCATAAGTATCATGACGTGAGCCCAAAATCCATTAGTTTAGAAAAGCTCATTCACATAGAAATGCCACGAAATTGAAAATTTAATCAAAAAATAGAATAAAACTTCACCTACCACGATCGTACTCTGTAGCCCTTACCCGCTATTTCCGTCGCCAAATACACACCAAAAAGTGACGGGTGGAGAATGCACTTGTATCTCAAGAATCACTTCGAATATTTCGAGTTAGTTATTTTACATTTGACGAGGCAATCTTTGGTATTGTCAAAACGAAACATTTCAGCAATGTCGACACGTTATTAGCTTGTGAAGCGAAGACGTCAGATTCTGGTCGATGACTCACCACCCAAGATTTTTCAAATTTATGAATGAGTACAGAATCTCAAATGAAAGTTTCGGATCATGGCAAATGAAGCATCAACAATCAAATCGAAGGATCTGTCATAATCACCACACATTGCTTGAAACTTTGCTTCTGATTAATAACGAGTTTCCAACATTATCTATCCTGCAGTTTCGAAAAGGTTGGTTTTTATGTTTTACGACTGAGACACATTTCAAAAGGATTCTCTTGTTCACTCGAATAAAACTATTAATTCCATCGAAGCCATCGAATTCTAGCCGACATCGGCAATGAGTTTACTAAGTTTACTAAGTACAGACATAATTTTGATCATATTGTATTACATACAAATTCAAACAGATTTGGATATGGAATCAGACTGAGAAAGCGCTACGACATCCAGCTGTACAAACAAATTGCATCGGACTCTGTAGATCAAGTCCCTCAACCAGAGCAACGCCATCTTATCTGCGAGATAGGGAGGAGGGACGTGAGAATAGAACTCGATTGGTTATCCTATTCCACTCCAGATGATGGAAGACACATTTCACTTCCTATGAAAATGTACCAGTTCGAAGAGTATGATGGATTTACACACAAGAATATCGATTCAATGTCACTTATACATAAATAAGTCAAGTCCAACGTCAAGATACAATCTAGAGGAGGATCCTTTAGAAGAACAATAGAATGTAGTCGAAAAAGTCATTCCGCGCGGTCTGTTCATAGAAAGAGACGGCGCTATAAAAACGACTTCCAGTGAACATGCCTCGCCTATATCCATCATAAATACCTCAATGGGGTGGAAACTCACACACACACATAAACGTTAAACGGCGTAACACCGCCTTCAAAAAGAGATGGCTTTGGTCAGGGTACTTGCAGGTAGGTGATATGATGAGAGATCGGTCATCGCGTTATAAATAAAAGGATTGCTGCAAAAATATCATCTTTGAAAGACAAACCGTCAAGCGTGTAAGAACCCTATTTGTGCGTTTAAAACATAAAAAAAGAACAATTGAAAATGGCATCAAACGGATACCAGTTGGAATACATCATCTCAACGGTTAGTACTAATAAATACTTCGTATTATATTTAATATTAATAAAATCATATTATTTTATTCTAATTTTCTAGCAAGACACTCCATCATCAGCAAGAACACCATCACCCACTGGAACGGGACCAAGAACTCGTCAACACACCAACAACGTCAGGCGTAACAGGACAGTCTTCACTCCTTATCAGGAGACTGAGTTAAAGGCTGCGTTCGCCGAGTGCAGTTCCCTCTACAGCGGCCGGCGCAAGGAGATTGCCGCAAATCTTGGATTGGCCGAACGCGTGGTGAAGGTCTGGTTCCAGAACCAGAGGCAGAAAATAAAACGGGAGCGGAAGGAACGTGCTGTTGGAAAAATTGTTACCGTAGCGCAAAGTGCGACAACAGCTGCCAGAGTTCCCCAGTTGGACCCCGTTGCCAGCGATGTTCCGGATGTCGCTGAGATCCCAGTTATCGAACTTAAAACGGCCACAAGAGTTACTGGTATCACAGGCATTAGAAGAGACCCCTCAAAATACTTCAGCCCGCAATTGATAGTGCGTTTCTCTGGAGGTCAACCAGAACCCGGCATCAAGAAGACGACGCCGATTGTAACCGATGGTCCATCTCAGCCTGACAGAGCTACGCTAGAAAAGGAGATTAGCGAATTCTTGGTCGTAAATTCCAGAGCGGACGCCGATGCACAATTTTCAGCAACACCCAGCTTGAACGAAGAACCTCAGTCGGATTATCCTCAAGAAGACCACGAGGAATTTTGCGGACACCAAGAAAAGGGACAACATCCACAGTACCAGGAGCCTTATCCTTCGCTGCAGGATGCTTACTCACTGCAGCATAACCACATCGCACCTCCCCAACAACAACAGGACAAGGCAGACTTTGCATTCCATCCAGAAGATCAACAGCCAGGATATTTTGAACAGCAAATGGACTGGAATCAGCAACAGGAGAGGGAAGTGCAATCACACTGGCAAGCAGCTCAACCAAATCAGCAGGAGCATTTCTTCCACCAGTTTGATGTCTGCGACCAAGGCCAGGTAATTGTCGAGGAGCAGCGGACTACGTTTCACCAGCAAGAGGTGAGAGTTCAACAGGAGCAGACACCATACCCAACCTTCTTACTCCAGGATGAAGCGGAACTTTTTAACCAGCAAGCCCTCCTTGGACATCAGTGGCATCAGCCAATCGCCCCACCACAAGTCGTTGGTCAGCCACTCCACGAAGAAACTCCTGAATTCCTCCATTTCTCCGGCGACGGCTTTACGAACGAGTTTGCGCACCAGCACTTTGCTGAGCCGCAGTTCAGTTCACTCGATCTGAACACGTCTTTGAGCCTGGAGCAGGAGGAGCTTGAGAAGTATCTGGGTCCGAATGTGGATGAAGAGAACGTCAATATCAGCGATTTATTGGACTTCATTGGAATGGATCCCGAACTTGGAGTTGATCCCTCCGCGCAAGGTGATGAGAAAAACAATCCGGATCTGGCTCCGGCAGCGCCTTATTGATTTTGGTTTCACATTTTGATTTTTAAGTAGTTTTTTAAGTCTTGTAACACTATTCATGTACATATTATGTATTCTATATTAATATAATAATTCTATATTAAATAATAAATAAAAATTAAATCAAATTATTTGCTCATTTTTCTTTTCTTCCTGATTTCGTTTCTATCGTGAGGCCTTGTTCGATTTTTCTCTTGTAAGTCCTCAAGTGGATTCTGTCAAGTCTCCTGTTGATCAGTCTTCTTTTCTAAAACAGTGAATTGAGGCAAATAATATCATTCCGGACGAGTTCAGTTTCAGGGCAAGGTATGATGACGTACCTAAGAGATGGCCAAAAAACTGCGATTTGTGAACAGTGATTGAAAAATCACAATCACAGTCCGTGACGGACTTCCATAAACTGTGAATAGCTAAGGCGTGACTTATATGTTACACCCTTACGGTTTGAACTCACACTGCGAATGACAAACTTTATTTACATAATTTCTGAGTAAGTTAGTCGAAATTGGTACATTAATCCATTCAAATAGTGCAGGTTACATTTGAGGCATCACTAAGGCTCTTAAGCAACCAGACTCCGTTGAGCAACCAGCTTCTAATTTTATCAAAAATCTCAGCTATTTTCTTGGTTGTAAGGAATCAGTGTTGCTTTTGTTTCGAAGGAGCCATAGCTTTATTGTTCTATGGGAGCGATAAACGAACTGCACACAGCAAAATGCACAAAGAAAGAAACAAAATTAAATTAACACTCACACGAGTAATGAGTCTGCTCTGTAATGGACTTTTTGGTGCCGCCTTTTCCCTTTTAATACCTTTGGCCCTTGCAAGCAAACAGGAAAAGGAACAAAAAATAAGGTAAGAGATTTCATATTTTCAAATAGCAAAAAATGCTCACTAATTAACATTTTAGATTGGGTAATGCACCATTTTCTAAGACTCTACTGTAGATATTGGCATTACACTGGTCAACACAGGAAATATTTATTTTTTACTCGCAGATAAAATGATGTGATTCCTAATCATTGGTTATTACAGAATGATGATAAAGTAGCCAGGTCACATTGGGATTGTGTGAGAAAATGTTTTTTTTGTATCTAAGAATTGAAACTCTATTTTACCAAACAAATACTATTTATTGTAAAATTTTGTTTTTCTTGGAACTATCTATCATTCACTTGGTCATTTACAGCTTCTACTTTTTACTTTTTTTGATTGTGCCGATTTTTCGTCGGCACAATCATTAAAAAGTCGGCACTTTTTAATGATTGTGCCGACTTATTTAAATGTGGGTGGGACGACTACTTCCTTGAGTGCAGTTGGGATTTCTTTATCCCCACTCGCCCACTTAAGTCGTAACGACCTTAGGTATGCCTCGACGATTGAACCTTTCTTCTGCTTACACTCACCACATACCATGACATTTGTGATGTCTGACCCAACACAGCCTAGGTTAGCCAAGCCCATGTCTACCAGATATATATGAGTTGTCACTCTGGTTTGGAGCTGTTTGATGATAATCAGCTTCGAAGACGCACACATGATAAAAGCATATGTTCCACCATCGGGCAAGATTGCCCCAAATGAAATGTGCTTCCTGGCATAGAGCAGGCAGGCCGATAGGCAAACCTGACCTTCCTTAGTCCCAATAAATGTCTCGGCAATACAAATTTAGAATTCGAGAAATTCGAAAATCGCAAAACAAAAATATTGCGGGATCCCCATTTTAATTATAATTTATTACTTACAATATTTGTGTTAATAAAATAATTTTTCGATTTAAGTTGTTGCATTTGTCATCAATTGCAATTGCGATTGTCATTTCTCCGAGACCTAGTTCAGACTATGAAAGGTCTGTCGCAGCTGGTTAGCACCACTCTAGGCTAGGAAGATCGAGGCATTCAGTGATTACCAAAACACAATGAAAGTAATATGACGACCAAAAAGCGACAGTTGGAGCATGCTTTTGTTTCTTAAAAATCACTCTTAGATGGTCGACGACGAATTTTAAGGGTAGAATTTAAAAATTACGTAGAACTGCATAATGAAAGCCGTAGTGCATGGTAAGGTAAAGACTAATGCTCATAGTGAAGAATTTGGCACAACCATTGCATATAAGTCAGAGACGTTAATAGGGAACGAGATTGCAAGGCCATATTAATGAGAAATTAATTGAATTGTGTGTTTGTAGTAGGCGTTTATCTTTACATATATTGACGGATCGGACCTTGACATACATTCAATAAAGTTTACTTGGAGAGCGGTAACAGGAGAAAACGGCAACAATGCTGAGAAAGAGGCTAGCCCTTGCCACCCCGAATGATCGAAGACATGTTTGAAGATTGTTATGTGTGTGTTTGAAAATTGAGAAGAGTATGATCGATTTGTGAACTTAAAGTTTCGTGGATATTTCCCAACTAACACATGTGCACGATCTTCTGTGTACGTCGTTCCATTTAAGGAAGATCTTTTCCACGAGCGGTGAGTCCGGTGAAAGAGATGGCGCTATGTGGATGATCACGAGTGATCATAACTCACGCACATTGTCCCTTCCTACAATCCGCAGATCACAGAAATAAAACGTATCTCAGTTGGGTGGAAACTGAGTCACACACATTGAACTTGAGTAACACGCCTTCACAAGGGATTATTTTGTGAAAGGTACTTCTAGGTAGGTGATACCATGAGAGATAGGCCATCTCGTAATAAATACAAGGACTACTGGAAAAACAGAATCTTTAGAAGACAAACCGCCAAGCGAGTAAGACGCATACTCCCACGCTTGATAAATTAAGAAAAAAATTCACAATCGAAATCACCAAGCCCGAGAACAATTAAAAATGGCATCAAGCGGGTATCAGTTGGCATATGTAATCTCAACGGTAAGTACTAAAACATACTTCGTATTATATTTGGTACTAAGAAAATAATTTCATCCTATTCCATTTTTTTTTGCAAGAGGCATTGTCATCAGCAAGGGAACCATCACCCACTGTGACCTTACCAAGAAGGCCTCAACCAATCAACAACGTCCGGCGTAACCGGACATCCTTCACCCCTTATCAGGAGGGTGAACTGAAGGCGGCGTTTGCCGAGTGCAGCTCCCTTTACAGCTGCCGGCGCAAGGAGATTGCCGCAAATCTTGGATTGGCCGAACGCGTGGTGAAAGTCTGGTTCCAGAACCAGAGACAGAAGTTGAAAAGGGAGCGAAAGGAACGTGCCGCATGGAAAAAAGAAGCCACCGCCACTAATATGACCACAGCACAAAGGCCGACCACAGCTGCCCGAGATCCCCTAATCGACAACGCAACGCATACTGAGGTCACTGAGATCCCAGTTTTTAAGCCAAAGACGGCCACAAGGGCACCTGGTTCCTTGTCCATTATCAGAGACCCATCAAAAAGATTCAACCCGCACTTGCTAGTGCGTTTATCTGAAATCCTTCCAGCGAGTACGCCGAAGACGGACCGATTCTACCCGGCGATCAATCTAAACCTGACGCAGCTACACTAGAAACGGAATTAAGCGAGTTCTTAGTCGTACGTTCCAGTGAAGATATCGACGCAAAAATTTCAGCAACATCACGCTTAAACGAAGAAGCTCCATGGGATCATCCTCAACAAGATCATCAAAAAGGGTACGGACACCAAGAGAAGGGACAACAACCACATCCTTATCCTCTGCAGTACATCGAAGCTCCCCAACAACAAGAGGACAACAAAAACTATTCATTCCAGCCGGCAGTTCAGCAACAGGGGTATTCTCTGCAGATAGACTGGAATCAACGAATTTTGAGTAGCGGACAGATCCCGGAAGTGCAGGCAGAGCAACAATTTTCGCAACAACCTATCGTCCAGCACTATGCTTTCTGCGAACAGGAGCAGATATGTTTCCAACAAAAGCAGGGAACTGAACAACACTACCCGCAAGAGATGATTAATCGACAGATGCCTTCTCGAACTTACTTGCTCGAGCATGAAGTGGATGCTTTCAACCAGCAAGCCCTCTACGACCATCAGTTGAATCTGCCAATGGCCCCACCGCAAACCGTTCATCAGCCTCTCCAAGAGGAGTTGTCGGATCAATTTTTTGCTGATCCGCAATCCAGTTTGCTCGAATTGAACACGTCTCTGAGCCTGGAGTAGGAGATTGAGAAATATCTGGCCAATCCGAGTGTGGACGAAGAGAACATAAACATCAGCGAGTTCTTGGACTACATTGGAATGGAACCGGAACTGGGACTTGATACTCCCGCCCAATGTGCAGAGAAACACATGCCGGACCTGGCTCTGGAACCGTCAGTTGATTTGTAATTTAAATTTTGTAAAAATATTCAATTGTACCTATATTTAATTATTTCCAAAATAAAAGTTCAAGTTAAATCCAATTATTTGCTCATTCTTTTCTGCAAATGCTATCTCGCGCCGTTGGAGGGGAAGGAATTCTGGGCACTTCTTTTTTCCTCTTGCTACTGAAGAATTCGTGTTTCAGAAAATCCTAGTTGCGGTCAAAGGAATTTAGCGGGTGGTTTGATTGCCTGGACTTGGTTAGAAAGATACAACTCCTTGGCTGACCGAGAACAGAACAGGATCGAGGCGACTTGTTCGTCCATCCCAACTCCTGAACTGATTCCTATATTACATGAAGTCTTGTTGAATATTCAGCCACTTAGTCTGGACATGGTAAGTGAGTCAAATGGACTGTGATTCTTGACAGTTCCCATTGGCATGGAATTTGAACAAACAAACAGATTCTATTGTGAACCTCAGCCAGCATCTAGGCATCATAGTCAAACGACAGCTTAAAACTGGGAAATAAAAATGAATAAGAAACCGCCCAAAAAGAAAAGTAAGGAACCAGGAAATATTTTTTGCATTTTCCAGGACAATGTTTTATGACAGGTGGCTTAAAATGATGATAAAACCTATTGAGTAGGACGACAAAATAATGCCGCCATAGGCTTCGGCTCCCAAGTAACCAGTACGAACAACATCAGTACCTAAGTTAAGCGCAGAATAACTCTTTCCAATCGCTGTTTGGACTCAAGAGGCAATTGAGTAGTAGAGCCCTGTCCTGCTCTATGGCGCAGAGTCATGGACAAACTCAAGAGGCGTGACAATCTAAGATGGCTTGGCCATGTGGAGCTCATGGAAAATATAGCTCCAGCCCGAAGAGCCTACTCCGAATCAATGGGGCGATGAAATGCAGGACGCCCACGAAACTGATAATGCAGTCAAACCACGATTTATACAACTTATAGAAATCAAAGCCGTTGCAATAACCGACGTTGCTGCACTTACAAGATCAAATTTTTAAAAAAGAAATGATGGACAGAATTTCTGTTTCTATAGAGATAAATTTGTTGCCCAAAAAACTGTTCTTAGGGAACACATTTTTTTTTCAAAATCAGAGTAAAGTGGTTGGTATTACATTCGAACCATTTCAAAACACTGTTGAACACTGAATTAAATCGTTATGAATTTATGTTGAATACTGAATAAATTAAATTGGTTTATGGAATTAAAATAAATATTTTGGTCTACATTATCATAGAACTACATTATCACAGTGAACTAAAGTAAACTTACTGTAACTAAACTAAAACTAGATGGATTACTAAATTTTAAAGATCAACCTGTAAATGGAACTCTTTTCAAAGCATCCATTGCAAGCAGTTGAACTCAATATTCTATCCACATTCCTATAGATGTATGTCCATATATTGCTGAACAAAGGAAGTTCTAAAACAAAGACCTCGTTTGTTGTCCTCATATTTATATGAATGTTGTGTGTGTTATCCAATGCCCGAGTCGCTCCTGTAAAAACACAAACGCTACCACGTCTCGATCTTTGTGCTGCCTTGATGCTTGCTTCATTTTTAGCGTACACCGGAAAAGCTTGAAATTGGTAAGGGGTAAAACAATATGTGTGACGGTTTCAACAATCACGCTGTCCCGGATCGCTGCGCTTCCGACAAGATTGGTCGCGGAAGAACAACGGCTGGTTGAAGCAGATAGTTGGAGATGTATTCCGAACGAATTGAACTCTACCGACTTCCCTTTGAGAGGAATAAAGCATTCGGTCCTAAGTACAAACACCATTCCCCTTTGCTACATGATTCGTGGGAATTTCGAGGTTCTTTCCAAAGTTTTCATCCATAGAACTAAACTCTGTTGCAGTCGAATATGTAACCAGTGTTCAAAATCTTTGTATAATGTGTAAAAGTTAGCTAATATGGACTTACCATATAAAAAGTGTAAAATCAAAGGTACGTGCGTCTCTTAGAGGTTTGACAATTAGCAAATATTTATTAAGAGCATCAATGTAATATTAAATACTTGGCAAAGCACTCAAGATAGGATAGATGGGGGCTATCTTAACGTACGGCTATGAATTGGTTTTTGTAAAACACGCAAAAGAACGTCTTTGACCTTTGCAGATTTGATCTTGGCAGGGAACAACGACGCATTCTCCTCTGACGTGAACTAGCATTTTTAAAAGACATAACATGGATTCTACTCTTTAAAACCATTCACATTAAAAACAAAATGTACGTATGTTTAATTTTTTTATTATTAACGTGATGAGTTTGTTCAATGATATATTTTAAGCACTGTACTTTTAAGGATAGAGTAACCTTAATGTACAACGACAATATAAAAGCAATAAATGAAATGAAAATGAAATAAAAATGAAATACAGTAAAGAAATGTGGCGAATTTAGTGTTGCCAAGAGCAGATCATTGCATGAATCAAGTTTGTGAACCATATTAAGATCACTAAAAAAAAACACGAATATATTGAAATTATTTTCTAACACGTTTTTGAGCCTAATTGAAACCACAATAACTCAATACCACTTGCTGAGGAACACTGACAAAATCGCACGCACTCAAAAAAGAAAAAGCTAACTGTTGACTTTGGACTCAATTCATTGCTACACATGATGTGCGACAAAAAACTGCAGCATATTATTGCAGATTAGGGATCCGTTATACCAATTTTCACTTCTTGATTTTGCTTTTTGGAGAATTTTGGTGAATTTTGTTCAAGACTCAAACTGGAACCTTACGTGATTTGGGGTAAGCGTATCCAGATGGTAGTCTGCCCAAGTCATTGTACACAAATGACTTAAGATTTCAAAGATAATTTGAACTGAAATTTTGTCTAAACTTTTCCCCGTGAAGAAGTTCTTATCCGTTGATTTTCTGTTCTGTTTTGTGTGTGAGAAGGGGGAGCAGGGCCCTTCTCAACTTCTTTCCCTTTGCTTGCAATAGAATTCCCCACTCATATGTTTTTTCCAGAGCGTGCATTCCATATCACGCATTCTCCATCGAACTGAAATAGCTCTCTCTCACACGACCGCCTTTCTGACCATCGGCTGCTTGTTCCCTTTAATCTTGTTACAATTGGTTACTTCCAGAAGTGAAAATTTGTGTCAGTACTTACAACACAAGTAAGGTTGGGGTGGGGTTGGGGCTTAGGTGCTGAGGTGAATTACGAATTGACGAAAATACTCTGAAAACTCCACACGAACCAGAGACGTTTTTCTGCAGATGTCATCAACGCAAAAATGACCAAACATCGCACCCAGAACGTTTCTTTTGAAAATACTAAGAACTTCCTTATCATTGCCCGTGCCTCTTCACCATCGACTGGATCACCACTGTGTTGCATAAAGTTAACTTGATCCTTCGCCAGTGGCTTCTGTTACTCAATTGCAGCGGCTAGCTAAATAATATACGCAAATTCGGTGTCTTGTGAAATGGTCTACACGGTACAGCATTTCTTTACGGCCCGGATCCTGAGTAGGCCACAGAGGCATATGAATAGCCTGCTTATTCCGAAGATAAAATTCTCAGCTGTCGTACGTAGTTGTGATTCGTGAATCGATTGCAGAGAAATAGTTCTTAATAGGTGGCGGAATGTTGTCAGGCCCTGTCGTTACTTTTGGCATTGTGGGGGTGATTAAAATAAGACAAATGAGAAAAACATCTCCTTTGAGCAGTTTCGATTTTGACTGGCAGGCTACCATTGAAATGTTTGGACACCCTGCACTACCCGACCGTTGTGATGAGACATTTGTCTAGGTTAGGAGTTCCCAAACATACGGATACGTAAACAGTTGCCTTTTGACTTATTATATATGATAATCGACAAGCAAGTCTGAAACCCCAAGATGATAAAGGGGTATTTTCCACCGTCGGCCATTATGACCCCAAATCAGAAGTACTTCCTGTCATGTCATTTGCATTCCTTAACCACAATAAATGATCACATTTTCCAAGAATTTGCTACCTAGAAATAGTATCATGTCCCAAAGTTATCAGTAAATCATAAAAGTACACATGAGCCGCGACCTGTAGCTGCAAAATTCTTTGGACAGCACTCACACATCTCCTTCGGTCATCGCTTATAAAACGAAATTTCATGAATTTGAATAACTAATGTTGTACAATATTCGACAAGTCCTACTAATCCCAAAAATTCCATCTTCCTGCGGTCCATAATAATAATAATATGGGTGGCGCGACAGTCCGAGGTGGACCTAGGCCTAGCTTCTCAGCAACCACGTGTGTTGTGCGTGCTATTGTTCTTTCACGCGTGGAAGGGACCTACAGTTTAATGCCGACTCCGAACGGCGAATTTGAGAAGCTTTTTCTAGACAGGAATACTCTTTGAGCATTGTCAGTGACTCGAAAGAGGTGGAGCTGTGAATTATGATAGGTGGTAAATTCGGGTATCGAACCTGGCACCCTCTGCGTAGGAGTCGACGCACGTACCCACTACGCCACGACAACCACGCGCGGTCCATATCGTTATAAAATTCAGACAAAAGATTTGAAGGCGTTAAACTTCAATTTTGACAAAAGACGAAGAAAGGATTCATTGTGCATGGTCATAATTGCGCATGGCCCGTCATAAAAATGGCATTCAGATCACGTGAAGGGTACGTGGATGTGACGGCCTGTTGAGCTAATAAGCAACTTTTGGAGTGCAGTGCAGATAATTTTGTTCATGTTGTATCACATGCAAATTCAAACATATTTGGATATGAAAACAGATTTAGAAGGCGCTGCCACTTTAAGTTGCACAAACAAATTGCATCGAACTCTGTTGATTAAGTCCCTTAATCAGAGTAACGCCATCGTGTCTGCGATGTAGGAAGGACATTGACCTGCGTGGACATAGCCGGAATATATCCATCCACTGTGCATGCTCAGCAACGTCGATTGCATGAATACCAATTTCTAGAAAGCGAGACCCCGATTGATAATCCTATGCCACTCCAGATAATGGAGGAGACATTTCAGTTCCTAAGGAAATGTACCAGTTCGAAGAGAACGATGCATTTGCACACAATACATGATCATCGACTCGATGTCACATACACTTAAATAAGTCAAGGTTGTAAGCAAAGATCCAGGCTTCTGTTTAAGGAGGATCCATGGGTTGAGCAATATATGTACTTAAAAACATCATCGCACAGTTTGCTCATAGAAAGAGACGGCGCTATGTAGTCGATCTCGAGTGATCATGCATCCCGCATATTATCCCTTCACGCCGTCCGCAGATCACAGCCATCATAAATACCTAAATGGGTGGAAGCTGACTCACACACACATATACACGTTAAGCGGCGTAACACCGCCTTCACCAAGGGATGCCTCTGTGCTGGGTTCTTGCAGGTAGGTAATACGATAAGAGATCGGTCATCTCATTATAAATAAAAGGATTGTTATACAAACAGAATCTTTAATAGACAAACCGCCAATCGAGCAACACCCGTGCTCCTTCAGTTTTAAACAAATTTAAACAAGATTATAATATATTATAATAATTTAAACAAAGAATTCAATCCAAAACTATTCAAAATGGCATCTAGCGGATATCAGTTGGCATATATAAACTCAACGGTAAGTAACAAAGCATTTTCCTAATTATGTATATTTTATTTAAATGAATTTCATTTCCTTCTTTTTTTAGCAACAGACTCAGAACCTGGAACAAATACCAACAAATGGTGGATCGATGACAAGTGGCGAATTGACAAGAAGATCAAGGACTCAGCACACCAACAACATCAGACGCAACCGAACAGCCTTCACCCCTTATCAGGAGGCTGACTTAAAAGCTGCGTTCGCCGAGTCCAGCTCCCTCTATAGCGGCCGGCGCAAGGTGATTGTCGAGAAGATTGGGCTGTGCGAACGCGTGGTGAAGGTCTGGTTCAGAACCAGAGGCAGAAGATAAAGAGGGAGCGCAAGGAGTCTACTGTTGGGAAAATAGCGGCCGCAGCCACCAATGTGACCGCAGCTACGAGAGCTCCCCACCTGCCTCCAGTTGCCAACGATGTCGAGATCCCAGTTCAACCTTCAGCAACAACCGGTTTGACCGAAGAACCTCGATGGGATCATGCTCAACAAGAATTTTACGGACACGAAGAGAAGGGACAGCATTCACAGGAGCCTTATCATCCGCAGCAGGATGTTTACTCACTGCAGCATGACCACATGGCACCTACCCAACAACAACAGGACAAGCCAGCGAATGCATTCCAGCCGGAAGATCTGCAGCAAGCTAATTTTGTACAGCAAATGGATTGGAATCAGAAAATTTGGGGAAGCGGACAGGAGCGGGACGTGCAGTCATACTGGCAAGCAGCCCAACCATGGCAGCACATCCACCAATATGATGTCTACGAACAAGACCAGGTAGCTTTCCAAGGGCAGCGGACTACGGAGCAACATTACCAGCAAGAGATGGGAGATCAGCAGGAGCAGACGCCATGTCCAACCTACCTACAGCAGCATGAAGTGGATGCTTTCAACCAGCAAGCTCTCTACGACCATTGGAATCTGCCAATCGCCCCACCACAAGTTGAATTCCCCCATTTCTCCGGCGAAAACTTTACGAACGAGTTTTCGCACCAACACTTTGCTGAGACGCAGTTCAATTTACTCGAACTGAACACTTCTCTGAGCCTGGAGCAGGAGGAGCTTGACAAGTATCTGGGCCCGAGTGTGAACGAAGAGAGCGTCAACATCAGCGAGCTCTTGGACTACATTGGACTGGAACCGGAACTTGGACTTGATCCTCCCGCCCAAGGTGAAGAGAAACACTTTGCGGACCCGGCCCTTGCACCGCCAATTGATTTTTTATTTGATTTTGATTTTTAATTTTAGTCTTGTAAAAAAAATGTATGTTTATATGTATTCCATTATTTCCAGAATAAAAATCAAAAAATTATTTGCCCAATTTATTATTTTTCTTTTTTTCGAATTTTGCTTCATTTCACTTCGATCGTGAGGACTTGTTCGAATTTTCTCATGCAAGTCTGTTAACTTGATGCTGTCAAATTTCCTGTTGATCATCCTTGCATATGTTTATTTATTGGAAAGACGAGTTCGGATAATTATATCGTTCTGCACGAGTTCAGTTTCAGGGCAGGGTATGATGGCATGCCTTAGAGATGTGCAAAGAACTGTGACTTGTGAACAGTGGTGGAAAAATCACAATCTTAGATTGAGATGGTTTTTCTTCACCGCCACAGCAAGCGGCGATATAAACAGTGCTAGCAGAATCATTTTTCTCATCCCCAATCGGTAAATATTGAATAATTTGACAAATGTATGACATTTTACTTAAATGTGACGCAGGAACTGAGTGAAACTTCCAGCGAAGAATTTCAAGCTATTTCTTGTCCAATTTTTTGCAAGGACGTGCTTCAATCATGAGAGAAAGTTGGCGATGGAAATCGAAGCTGCGAATAAGAAAATTTTGCTTGCTGAAGTTTTTTAAATAGAAATCAAAAAGAAAATAACAAAGAATAAAGAACCAAATCTCTTAGACAAAATTGCAATTTTTATTTCAAACAATATCAGTTGCAGTAATTCAAACAATGTTCGATGCCGACCTGTCTGCATCAAGCACACTCTCTAGACTTTGGTAATCAATTGTGCCCAAAGCAGTTTTTTCTTACGTACTCCATAGTTGGTCGTTGAAACCTCATATGTAACTTGTAGTCATCATCGCTGTACTCATCAATTGTTCCAACGAAATTGTTGCATTTAATATCCTGTTTCTGTTCCAGATTAGATTCTTCGAATTTCGAACTAGAAGAAACGGCATATATGCACGATGTTAGGTTTTCCAATGCTGTTCTATCATTTTGAAAGCGAGCGTTTCCATTTGTTCCCTCAAGCAGCATGTTTAGTACCTGAAAGAAGTTTATCGCATCCATTTTCAACTACATACGTATAATTCAGATAAGATTGCTTACCTCTGTTTCGATTCGAATTCGAATTTTCACAAGAAAAATCAACTGCTTTCTCAGCTTGGCGGTTAAAATGTCATAAAAATGTATGTGCTGCAAGGTCACAAAACCGATAAGTGAGGTTGGCCGTTTTTGTGCGCACGCACCTATTGATGATTTTGAAACTTCATACTTCTGCGATAGACCTTACCCGAGTAGCCAGCTTCCAATTTTATCAAAATCTCGGCTTTTGTCTTGGTTGTAAGGAATCGAAGAAGCCATAGCTTTATAGGTTTCTGGAAGCGTTGGACAGCAAAATGTACGAAAGGTGCACCATATTTACCTTTTGGGGCCGTCTCTTCCCCTAAGCAAGCAGGAAAAGGAACAAAGTTGCGATAAAAAAATCCACATTTTCGAGTTCACGAACTCACATTTAAGAGCTGTAATGCACCATTTTTCCAGTTCACATTATCGGGGTTCACATTATCGAGATTCTACTGTACATATTTGCTCTAACATCATCCTGGAGAAGATCGTGCAAGACTCACACGCCAACACTAGAAGCACTATATTCCAGAAGTCCGTACAACTGCTAGCATACGCGGATGACATTGACGTGATTGGCAGAACACAGCGAGCCGTCAATGAGGCGTTTGCTGTCATTGAGGCGGAAGCGGCTAAAATGGGTCTAGCGGTGAATGAGGGCAAAACGAAGTATATGCTGTCATCAAGAAAGGACACACAACATCAACGTCGTGGACAGAGCGTCACTATGGGTAGCTATAACTTCGAGGTAGTCATGAACTTCGTCTACCCCGGCTCCGCAGTAAACAGTACAAACAACATCATTGAGGCAATTGAGTAGTATAGTTCTCTCTCGAAGGACCAAGCTAACATTATATAACACCTTGATCATCCCTGTCCTGCTCTAGGGTGCGGAGGCATGGATAATCATAAAAGCGGATGAAGAAGCACTTGGTCTTTTCTGCGTTCAATCTTTGGTCCTGTCTGCGTTGATGCAGCTGGCTAAAGAGGCTGTAGGAGAGGCTTACTGGTTGAGGCCCAGGTGCACCCCGAACTGTAGTGCCATCAGAAGAAGAAGAACAAGAAGAAAAACACCTCCCTTCAAATAAAATGTATTTCCACTTCAACTAAGTTATACACTTATCCAGCAGTTTTACTTTCTGGGTTTAGACGCATTTATCAAGAGATTCTCCATTGAGAGTTCTTGCTAACACCGCAGCTAAGCGCGGGCTGAATTCACCGCTCTAAGTCAAGGGGTTTAGTCCTTTGAAGACGACGAAAAGAGTTTCTTTCGTCGAGAATTGGAAGGACAGCAGAGTTTATGTGCTCTTCCAGGCGACGCTTATGCTTACGAGCAAATTTCGTAACTTCGTCTTGGACTGATTATATTCCAAGATCTCTGTGGATATCGTTGTGTCGAATATACCAGGGTGCGTTACCGATGACCCTTCTTAGCACCTTGTTTTGGGAAGTTTGTAGTATGTTTCTATTAGTTTCACTGGTACAACCCCATAGTTGTATACCATACATCCAGGCGGGTTTTAGCACTTGCTTGAATAAAAGCAATTTGTTGTCAGTACTTAGCATGGAATATTGTCCAATAAGCCAGTACATGTCTTTGTGTCTTAATTGGAGCTCCTCACGTTTCTTTTTGACGTGCTCCTTCCATTTAAGCTTTACATAGAGTGTCATTCCGAGGTATTTCGCTTCATTGCCGAAGGGTATTGGAACATTATTTGAAAAAACGGGCAAGTTATTCACGTTCCTATACGTAAAATTTATATGAACGCATTTAGCTTCGTTAAGCTCAATTCGCTGAGTTTTCGTTCATTCGTGTATCCGGTATAAAGCACATTGCAATTTTCTAGTTGATTCTTCCCCCGTTTTAGCAGTTACCAAAATGGCGGTGTCGTCAGCAAGTGTGCCTACGTCCTGCGGTATATCGCTGCTATACAATAAGTAAAGGAGGGGACCAAGAACACTTCCTTGTGGTACTCCAGCTTGTATAGATTTAAATAGGGAGTATTCTTTCCCATATTTCACATAAAAGATTCTATCCGATAGATAGCTCGATAAAATGGTGCAAAGCTTTCTCGGGAGGAATATTTGAAGCTTGTGTTTCAAGCCTTCGGGCCAAACCTTGTCAAAGGCTTGAGAAACATCGAGAAATACAGCTGAGCAGAGTTGCTTTCGTTCAAGCGATTTTTCTATAACATCAGTTATGCGATGGACTTGGTCAATAGTTTAATGCTTGCTTCTGAAACCGAACTGGTGGTTAGGAATAAGTCGTCTTTCTTCTACAACCGGGCTTAAGTAATATTCTTTCGAACATTTTAGACATTATCGGAAGAAGTGAAACCAGTCGGATAAGACTGGGGTTGACACGGTTTCAGTACCATTATTATTTGCACTACTTTCCACTGACTAGGGACATGTTCTAATCTAAAGGCGGCGTTAATAATGTAGAGAAGAATAGGAAATGCTCTTTGAGTTAATTCTTTCAGAACTTCTCCTGTGATTAAATCATAACCAGGAGCTTTCTTGGGTTTGAGTTTTTCCAATTCTTCCTTAAGTTCTGTCAAAGTGGCATTTCTTATAGAAAAATTGTCATTATTTGAGTCCGAACCGTAGGAGTATACAGGAGGTGTTTGTACATCGCGCGATTTAAACGTTGCTTCCAAATGATCTGCGAAGAGAAATATTAATCTAATCGCGTAGGTCCTTCCATGATATTTAATCCGTACTTACATTGTATCTGACGATATATAACATTTTCATCTTCCCATTCTCCTTCTGGTGGCGCTACAGTCCGCGGTAGATCTGGGCCTCAACCAACAAGCTTCTCCACCCGGCAAGATCTTGCTATCTCCAACTACGCACACCAAGTTGGATGAGGTACTTCTCCACCTGAGTGTGCCATCGGTTCCGTGGGCGTCCCACTGGTTCAGAGGCGAATACTTTTCGGGCTGGAGCAGTGTTGTCCATGCGCTCTACATGGCCCAGCCGTCTTAGGCGTTGAAACATTTTCTTACCAAATTAAAAATGTTTTAATAGAGATCTTACATACTTACTTACTTATCTGGCCGGCGAGCCATGGAGGGGCCGATCTAGAGTAATTGCTGCCTTCCGTCGTTGACTGTCACGCTGTGTGGCACGCTGCTTTCAGTAATTTTTATGAGTGGAGGCACGCTGTCTCCATGATGACTTGGTCTTTACCTGGGGTTTGGTCTTCCTCTCCTTTTCGAACTCTGATTCGAGGCCCTTCTTGGCTAGAGCGTTGGTGTCCATGCGCTCGATGTGGCCGAGCCAGTGCATTCGACGGATGTTTGCATTCATGACTACATCCACATTATGGTGTAGGTCTGGTACAGGTCGTAGAGTTCTGCAGACGGGAGCATATTATAATTGTCTTTCAAAGGCACTAACAATCAACTCCGCTGTTTTGCTTATCGTCCAGCTTTCTGCTCAATAAAGTAGGACTGACAGAGTAAGTGCTCTGCAGAGCATGATCTTGGTCAATAGAGTCAGGAGTTTTGAGTTCAGTTGTTTCAACAGACTGAAGTAACACAGGGCGATCTTACGTCGGACCACCACTGTGGTGTCGTTTTTGGAGTACGTTTGCCCACAGGTAGAAAACTCAACTGCAACTGTCAAACCTCACTGCCTAAAAATTGTAACTGATGGGAATACTATACCAATAGGTGTGTGACAGAACGTTTCTTGGTCGACAGCATGAATTTTGTTTTGTCTAAAGATACCTCGTTTTAAGACCATCTAGTTTGGCTTCATCTTCAATCAGCGTTAAAGCCTCCATTAAGAAGCAATGATGTCTATGTCATCTGAGTGTCCAGACTTGTTCTTCTGTAGATGTTCAGTGATTGTGCCGACTTAATTTAAGGTGGGTGGGAGGACTACTTCCTTTAGTGGAGATGGGATTTCTTGATAACCACTCTCCCACTTAAGTCGTAACGACCTTAGGCATGCCTCGCCGATTGAACCTTTCTTCTACTTAAACTCACCACATACCATGACGTTTGTGATGTCTGACCCAAAACATAATCAACTTAGCCTATCTTAGGCAAGCCCATGTCTACCAGCTATTTATTTATTGTCGCACTGGCGTGTTTAGAGCCGTTTGATGATAATCAGCTTCGGAAACGCACACGTGATAAAAGCATATGTTCCACCATTGGGCAAGATTGCCCCATATCAAATGTGCTTCCTGGCATACTGCATGCAGGCCGATAGGCCAACCCGACCATCCTTTGCCTCAATAAATGAATTCGCCTTTCCATGAAAGCATGAATGCTTGCATACAAAACATGTATAACTAAATACAACCGAAAACAATAGATTCCAAGAATGGTAAAATATGATCGTCGAGAGGCTATAAAACAAATTTTAAAAAATGTTGCCATGTCCCTGTTCCCGTTTTAATGGTCCGACTCCATATTAAACCGTAAAAGTACGCACGAGTCGCGACCTGCGACTGCGAATTTCGGAAACTGAAATTCGTTGGACGGGACTCTACGCTATGCAATGTAGGCTTCATTCGTCGATGATTTTCTGGAATTTAAAAAACTAATATTGTACAATATTAGACAAGTCCTACTAATCCCAAAAATTCCACGTTTATGCGGTCCGCATCGGCATAAATCTCAAACAAATTTGGCGGCGTTGATGTTGTCTTTAATTGTGACAAAGGACGAAGAAAGGATGCATTGTGCGCGGTCATAAGCGTCATAAATGCAAATCGTAAAAGTGAAATTCTGATCACTTGGGTGTATTGATCTTAGACAAGCGTTGATAGGTAGTTCCTGGAATCGTCAGTTGAGCATGTAGTCAGATTGTGGAAATAGTTATCAAGTGAAGAAATACAAATACAGTAAATGTGCTTTAATTAGGAGTTCTTCGATTCGGGAAGATTATTTCGGAAAAAAGATGAGAATCGGTATTAAATAACGAAACGATTGTATCGAAAGAGGTAGCAAACAGATCTCAAATATGTAGAAGTCGGAAAAAATAATCAAAACGTCAATTGAGGGGGCAATACAAATTTAGAATTTGAGAAAAAATCATAAAAAAATTGTTTTGCGCAATCCGCAATTTATTTATTTTTTATTACTTGCAATCTTTTTTGTTAATAAAATAAGTTATTTTCTTTCGATTTAAGTTCTTGCATTTTTTTCATCAATAGCAACTCGTTTTAGCTCATAAAAAATCTCTCGCGAACATGTTTAACGCATGGGAGTACATAGCTCCACGGACATTTCTCCGGGAACTAGTTACGACTGCGAAAAGTATCGTTCCATGTCTGTTCCGTCATCGCAACTGTTGAGCACAACTCTAGGTTTCACGGTTTTGCTGGTTCGAAGGCAATCGTTTCTCAAAATGTTGAATGTCAGTGCTCATTACGCAATGAAAGGCAAATGCTCCGTTGATGCCTTTGTCCCAAAACACCCACCAAGCAGTGGCAGTTGGAGGATACACTAGTTTCTAGAAAACCACTCATACATGGTCGACGACACTCTTGAAGGCCAGAGTTTTAAAATTACGTAGAACTGCAGATTATACCAATCTATGAACGAATATAGACATTAGGAAACTGTAGCGCAAGGTAAAGTAAAGACTAATACTCATAGTGATTGATTTGACATGATCATTGCATACGACTTAAATCAGAGACGTTAATAGGAACTAAGACTACGAGGCTATCGGTTGTTATCCAAGAGAAATTGATTGAATTCTGTGCTTGAAGCAGAAGTTTATCTTTATATACATTGACAGATCTGACCATGGCTCGAATAGATTGAATTGTGTTTGCTTGGAGATCGCCACCAGGAGAAAATGACAACAATGCTGAAAAAGAGAGAACCCGATTGGCTATCCCAAGCCACCCCAGATGATCGAAGACGTATTCAAGATCCTAGAAAGAAAAAATACATACATTTGAGCAGCGAGAAGAGTATGATCGATTTGCACACAATACATGATCATTGACTCAATGGCACACAAGTAAGTTAAAGTTTCACTGATAGTTTCAAACCTACACATGCACATAATCTTCTGTATGCATCCTTCCACTTAAGGAAAATCCTTCCCACGCACTTTCATCTCGACTACATCACGACCGTTGAGATCAGAGAAAGAGATGGCGCTATGTGGACGGTTCTCCCTTCATACAATCCGCAGTTCATTGCCATCATAAATCCCTCAAATGGGTGGAAACTGAGTCACGCATACACATTCAATGTACCGGAGCTTGGACAAGGGATGGCTTTGTGCAAAGTACTACCAGGTAGCTGATATGACGGTAGCTGATACCATCTCGTTATAAATAAAAGGACTGCTGCAAAAAAGGATCTTTAGAAGACAATCCGTCCATCGAGAAGGAATTGTGCCCCTGAGCCCAAATAATTTAAAATTCAGATCCATAAAGATATAAGAGAAAAATGAACTCAAACGGT
Organism: Eristalis intricaria; assembly: GCA_964034865.1. Classification (NCBI taxonomy): domain Eukaryota; kingdom Metazoa; phylum Arthropoda; class Insecta; order Diptera; family Syrphidae; genus Eristalis; species Eristalis intricaria. The sequence continues at coordinate 127,468,857 of OZ035873.1, forward strand.
TGGCAGTTGGAATATGTCTCCGCAATGGTAAGTTTTAATACAAATTTTTAATTCAATATGTTTTTAATGAATTAAATTATTTCCATTTTTAGCAACAAGCCGGGGTTGTAAGTGAAGTACCCAGAGTTGCTCCACCGACCAGAGGCGAATCCACAGGCCAGCCGAACAACAGCAGCAGACGTCACCGCACAGCCTTCTCCCCTTACCAGGAGGCTGAGCTGAAGGCGGAGTTTGCAGAATGCAGCTCCCTCTACAGCTGCCGGCGAAGGGAGATTGCCCACAAGCTCGGGCTGTGTGAGAGGGTCGTCAAAGTCTGGTTCCAGAACCAGAGACAGAAAGTAAAGAAGGAGCGGCTGGCAAAAGAGACGCCGAGAAAAATCATCAGCGCCGTAAGGAATATTACTGCGACGTCTGAGACCAACAGCACTAGTCTGGCTACAGCTCCTCGGGTCCTCCCGGTTGAGACCGAGATCACGGAGATCCCGGTCTTTAAACCAAAGACAGCGACGATTGTTGCCGGTCTCATTAAAAGGGACCCTTCAAAAGGTTTCAAGCCACAGCTAATTGTGGCTTTATCAGAAAACTTGGCATCAGCACCAGCGACATCGGTTGATCAACATCCACGACCAGACGTTATTAATCTCAAAAATGAGATTAGCGAGTTTTTGGTTATTCCTGGTACTGAAATTCGTCAAATTGCAGTACCAAAACCGCAAAACAACGGGACCGCACAACAGCAGCAGGAGCAGACACTGTCTGCAGCTGAATTACTGCTGAAGGAACTCGAGGCCTATACTGATCAATTCCTGCTGGAACATCAGAGCCAAGTAACCGCACAGCCAAACGTTCACCAGCCACTTCAGGAGGACATTCGCTACACTCAACCTCATCAACATATTCCGGAGCATCCAGATACCCAGCAACTGACCGGTCCACCTGATCTCGACATCTCGCTTGACCTGGAGCAGGAGATTGAAGAATTTCTTGCTATTCCGAGTGCATCCGAGGAAGCGGTCAATATCAGCGACCTCATGGAGTTCATGGAATCTGATCCTGGAACTGATCTACCCGACGAGAAGAACATCCCAGACCTAGCAGCGGCACCACCAATGGACTTCTATGTCAATTTTGATTTTTAAATGAACATATTATATTTATTATTATTTTTATTAAATTTTGTAAAAAGTTTTACTGTATGTATATTAAAGAAACATAAAAATAAAAATTAGAAAATAAATTCAGTTCTTTGCTTTTTCTTCTATTTCTACTACTTTGACAACGCTGGAGGCGAAGTAATTTCGGTTTGTTGTTTCTCTTGTTTCTCGAAAAAATCACATTTCACATCATCTTAGTTTCAGTGGCAGAAATTTTGAATTGTGGCGCGTGCTTTGGGATGGTTTGGGCTTGGTTCCGAAGCACACGCTTCGAATTTCCACTTGTTTGGCTGAAAACAATTGATGAACCTCGAAGACATCGAGACATGGTAAGTATTTTATTTATTATTAGTTTTACAGTATATACGATTGCACATTTAAGAGAGATTTATTAGTCAAAACAAAACAGTATTTTGTTTTATAAGACGAAACATAGTTCAACTGTCGATCCACACTCGTGTTTTCCAAGTGTGTTCAGTACGCGTAATGACATGAACAAGGTACTCTAATCTGATTGATTTTGTTGGACGAACAATGAATCTATTTGAACTTATGAGCCTGCCGAGAGCCAGTAAGTTAAAATAGATTCATTGTTCGCCCAACTAGTTTAACCATTTTTGTCTAGTGTGTAAGCATATATGTAATGAAATGAGGGATTTATGAGGTTGCCCTGGTCAGTTGTAAATATTCAATTCGAACTAGAATAAATAATAGTAGAAAAAATATTAGTTAGTTTTCTCTTCTGGCGAGTAAATAATGTTGATAGTTTTCCTTCACAGGAACGGACATATTGGCCATGTAAAAAACAGAGATTTTCAAGATTGATGCTACAGTCGGTCAAGCTGTCAAGGTGTTATATATTGTAAGCTTCGAGTGAGGGCTACGACGCAATCGCCTCTTGAGCCCAAAGAAACTGCTATTGCCAAGAGTTATTCTGCTGCTAATATCGGTGCTGCTGTTGTTCGTAGTCTTTTCTGGGGAGCCGAGGCAGGCGAAATCCTTTACTACCTCGAAGTTATAGCTCCCTACAGTAGCGCTCTGTCCGGGATCTCGATGTTGTGCATCCTTTCCCGATGACAGCATATATCTCGTTCAGCCGCTTCCGTATCAATGCCAGAAAACGTCTCATTGACGGCTCGCTGTGTTCGACCAACCACGTCAACGACATTCTCGTGTGCTACGTACCTTTGAAAGATTATGCCTTGTACGATCTTCTCAAAGATGCTAATGAAGAAGTCACATGACATTGCGTAGCCAGTCTAATTCCGTTTTGGACATTTAAGGACTCGGTGAATTCATTACGGATGTCATACATAGAAACTTGAACAATTTGGCAGGAATGTCAAAACTAGATATGGCATTGTACAACTCGTCTCTATGTTTATACGCAGTCATATGTGGCCTTGAAATCAAAGAACAACTCGTGGGTGTCCGTTCATCCAGAATTTTCGTAGTGTGTCGATGGTGTTCAGATTGTTTACTAACGGCGTCAAGCGGGCATAGAATACGGTGGAGAAATCTTATATACGACTTTCAGGACACATTTAACTCGGCTGTTAGCACAATCAAAGGGTTATCCTTTTTTATGGATCCAATTCTAAGCCGGCAAATTATAAAACAAAAAATTCCATTATTTATTGTGTGATATTGTTCAACTGTGAAATATGTCGACTAATATAATAAATGTTAATAAAGCAAAAAAAACATGTTCAACAAAAAATTAATAATTCAAAAAATAACAAATTTATAGCTTATGCATGAACTAAGTTTAACCACGTAAAGACATCGTGGGACAATTACAAGGATTCAAGAAATAGATATAAAAAGGAAATAAACGAAACCAAGGATAATTACATACGAAAGAGGGTGGAGTTGAGAGTTTACTTGGAGAAAATGTCGACAAGAACTGACGTAATTTTTATCATGTTGTCAAATTCAAAAAGACTTCGACGTAGAATCAGCCTTAGACAGCGATGTTACTTCCAGTTGTGCAAAGAATTTGCCAGATGATCAGGTAGTTAACCTTAACTTAGTGTGGACGAAAAAATCCATCCACCAAATATGAAATGCCGTTTGCATAAATACCAATCCCGAGAAAGAGAGAACCCGATTGTTGATTCTATACCACTCCAGATGATGGAAAACACATTTCAGTTCCTAGTTCGAACAGCATAATAAAATTGCACACGGCAATGAAATATGTCTGGGCAGCGGTGAGTTTTAACACATATTTATAATTCAATGCGCATGTTAACTAAGTACCGACCAATAGCCCATCGACAAGAGGCTAGTCCACAGACCACCGCAACAACAACCTTAGACGACACCGAACAGCATTCACCCTTTATCGGGAGGATGAGTTGAAGGCGGAGCTTGCAGAATGCTGCTCCCTTTACAGCTGCCGGCGAAGGGAGATTGCCAACAAGCTCCGGGTGTGCGAGCGGGTCGTCAACGTTTGGTTCCAGAACCAGAGGCAGAAAGTGAAGACAGAACGGCAGTGCCTTAAATAAGGCTACTGTGGCGTGTGAGGCCACAGCTAGTTGTGTGGCCACTACCACCAGTTTGGCTATAGCTCCTCGGGTCCCTCCGGTTGTGAAAGAGTTCACAGTGATCGCTGTCTTTAAGCAAAGGACAGTGACGAGAGTTTGTCGTGTTATTAAAAGCGATCCTTCAAAGGTCTTGAAGCAACATCTTATTGTGGCTTTATCTGCGACAACGGAGTCTCAAAAATGAGATAATCTAATTTTTATTGATAACTTGTATTTCAAATCGTTAAATCGCAACTCCCCTCGCAGCAAGGACAATGTCAGCAACAACAGGACTCACAGCAGAAGCAGCCACCTTGCCCTGCGGAATTACTGATGCAGGAACTATGATAATTTACCGACCAATATCTGCGCGAACAACAGTCCAACCTCCAAATTATTCCAACGAAGAGTGTTCACCAGCCACTCCAAGAGGGCATTCCTTTTACCCTCAGCTCTCCTTCAATGTGAAGTTTTTGAAGCAAATTAATGCTCATCAGTTCATTCCGTAGCGACAGATACCCTGCAGCCGACCGTTCCCCCAACCTGGGCATCTCGCTTAACCTGGATCTGGAGCAGGACACTTCATGAATCTGAACCTGGAGTTGATCTGCCCGACCACTAGAGGAGTACATTTCGGCACTGGCATCATCTGTTGATTTAAGTATGCTTTGATTTTTTAATTTATTTTTAATATATTTTTTAGGATCAAATTGTATATTAATCCAAGGAAAATTAAAAATAAAAAATAAATAAGAAGAACTAAATTCAGTTGCTTTCCTACTTTTTGACAACGTTGGGTGGGAATATATTTCTCTTTCCTTGTAGTTTCTCCTCTTCTTCTTCCTCTTTATTTGGCGCTACAGTCCGGGGCGGACATGGGCCTCAACCAACAAGCCTCTCCAGCTAGCACGGTCTCTGGCTAGCTGTCTCCAGTGTCGCACGACAAGTTGGTTGAGGTCCTTCTCCACCCGGGTGCGCCACTTTAAGCGCGGGCGTCCTCTGTTGCGTTGTGCCACGGGTTCGGGGTGGAAGACTCTTCGGTCTGGAGCTGAGTTGTCCATACGCTCTACATGGCCTAGCCATCTTAGGCGTTGGATCCGAAGATGCCTGACTAGACTCATGTCGCTGTACAGCCCGTACAGTTCGAGGTTGAATCTTCTTCTCTAGAAACCGTCAACGTAAACAAGACCAAAGATCGCACGCGAAGCTTTTCTCTCGAAGATACCAAGGACTTCCTCATCCGCTTTTGAGATTGTCCATGCCTCCGCGCCGTACAGTAGGACAGGGATGATCAAGGTGTAATATAATGTTAGCTTGGTCCTTCGGTAGACTCAATTGCCTCTTGAGCCCATAGAAACAGATGTTCGTATGTTGTTCGTACTATTTACTGCGGAGCCGAGGTAGATGAAGTCCTTGGCTACCTCGAAGTTATAGCTGCCCATTGTGACGCTCTGTCCAAGACGTCGATGTTGTGTGTCCTTTCTTGATGACAGCATATACTTCCTTTTACCCTCATTCACCGCTAGACCCATTTTAGCCGCTTCCGCCTCAATGACAGCAAACGCCTCATTGACGGCTCGCTGTGTTCTGCTAATAACATCAATATCATCAGCATATGCTAGCAGTTGTACGGACTTCTGGAAGATCGTGCCTCAAGTGTTGGCGTGTGAGTCTTGCACGATCTTCTCCAGGATGATGTTAAAGAAGTCACATGACAGCGCGTCGCCTTGTCTAGGACCTTTTTTGACTTTGAAGGTCTCGATAAATTTGTTACCGTCCTTGATGGAGCAGCGATAATTCTCCATCGTCATCCTGCACAACCTGACGAGTTTGGCAGGAATGTCAGAACTAGACATGGCGTTGTATTGCTCGTCCCGTCAAAAAAGTGGTGGGTGTCGATCTGCAACAAAATCTACCGTAGTGTGAAAACCTGATCGATGGTGGACCACCCTGGCCTGAAACCACACTGATATGGACCTTTGAGGGTGTTTATAAGCGGCTTCAGGCGAGTACACAAAACGGGAGAGAAGATCTTGTTGGCGATGTTCAGAAGACTCATCCCTCCATGGTTGGCGCAGTCAAAGATGTCTCCTTTCTTGTGGATCGGGCAACGATACTGAGATTCCATTTATCAGGCATGCTTTCCTCCGACCATATCTTACAGATGAGCTGGTGCATGCGCCCAACCGGATCATCTCCAGCTGCCTTAAAGATTTCAGCGGACTGTCCGCACCGGCAGCTTTGTTAGACTTCAGTCTTGATATTGCTATCTTGACCCCGTCTAAGTCGGGGGACGGAATTCTCGTCCATTCTGAATGACACCGTTATTGGTGTCATCATCGCCGTTTAGAAGTCCGCAGAATTGGTTCTTCCAAATTCTCAGTATCGACTGCGACTCTACTAGTACTCTACTAGTTGTCCATTCTCGTCCCGGCAGGCTTCTGTCCGAACCTTATATCCACTGGATAACTGTTTCAGCCTCTGGTAAAACTTTCGGACATCGTCCCTGCCGTAGCACCCCTCTCCTCGATCGCGCGTTTCTCGTGCTCCCTCTCCTTTCTAATGAGAAGCCGGGTCTCGTCCCTTCGTCTCTGTTCGTAGAGCTCACGAACAGCTCTCTTTGTTCGTTGCAGCGTTGCTTTGTAGGCTTCGAGCTTCGCTGCATGTGCCAGCCTCCACTCGTTGTCAAACTATGGGTTTTTTCTAGGTGGTGCCGTAAAACCCAGCACATCAGTGGCAGCTTCTCTGATGGCTTCTTGACTACGCCTCCAATCTTCTTCGATCGGCAAAGATCCTAGCAGTCTGTTGCGATTGTAGCCTTCCGACGTCAAACCGTGGTGTCCTTTCTCGACTCCATTGATCTCTTGATATCCGGTTTCTTCCCTTGGCTACAACAAGGAAATACTTGCACATCAAGAATGCTGGAGAAGTGCCTGACGTCGATCGCAACATGATCAATCTGGTTGACGGTTGATTAATCAGGGGCCTGCCAGGTCCCTTTATGGATGTTGAGGTGTGGGAACTGCGTGCTAGCTACAGAGAGATTTCGTCCAGTGACAAAGTCCACCAGCCTGAGTCCGTTATCGGATGTGGTGTCGTGTAGGCTGTGTTTCCCGATGACTTTGGCAAAGGTGTCTCCCTTACCCAACTTTGCATTGAAATCTCCTAGAACGATCTTGGTATCAAATCTGGGGCACTGATCGTAGGTCGTTTCTAGGAGATCATAAAAGTCATCCATGCTGTTGTCATCTTCGTCCTCTGTCGGGGCGTGGGCGCAAATCAGGCTGATGTCCGAATTTAGCCTTGATGTGGATTGTTATGCTTTTGCAGACAAACCTTAAGACTTTTTGCAGACAAACCTTAAGACTAAGTCTGCGTCGAACAACAAATCCACATCCAAATAGGCGCCTCTCTCTGTTTCAATCACCGCAGTAGATGTCGCAGATTCCCATCCTCTTTTTACTCGGCCCATTCCACCACACTTCCTGGATTGCGGTAATGTCTGCTTTATAGCAGTCCAGGGCCTCAGCGAGTTCTTCGGCTGCGCGTGGTCTGTTAAGGGACCTAACATTCGACGTGCAGAACCGAAAATCGTTATCCCTGTATAGTTTGCTGCGGTCGTAAGCATTAATTCTGTCCGTGTCCGAGGCAGTTGGTTGTCTCTGAACCATGAAATCTTTTACATGGTGAGGGAGTTAACCTCACGCACAACCCCCAACTGGACTGGTAAGGCCCCGACCTGGCCTTGAAAGAACCTTCCAGACTTGTGCTCCGAGAAATTTCGAAGTAGCCCCAGGTAGCTCCTTCTGACTGCCGCCTTCTTTCCCCGCCGTTGGCCAGAGAGAGATGACCTCTGGTACAGTCTCACTCTCCCAATTTCGATCGAAGGTGCTCGGCTCCCAGATTTCACCACGTGGAAGTGAGAGCAGGAGTTCGTTGATAGAGGCTAAGTGCAGACACTTGTGCCTGCATGAAATCCAAATTTGGTCTTAATATGATTATATTTGTATGCGGCTGAATATTCGTGCGTTAGAACAAAATGTTCATATGTGTTTGCGACCATGATTGCTGATATTTGGTGGTGGATGGTCGGTCGGTTCGTCCTATTATCTGCGCCGCTTTTCACTTCCTCTTTTTAGTACGGCAATCTTGCACAAGAACAGTTTTCACTATTCCAACGGCGGGCTTACAGGTTTTGCTGGGTCTTCTTCTACTTGGCCACTACATGCAGAGAACTGCTGCAAAGAGTGCTATTAGGATCATCCAATTCAGTGCCTGGTTTTCAAATTCCACTCGCTATGCAACCGTACTGGATTCACTAAAAATTGTCCAAGTCAAGCATGATCCACTAAAGGGGTCGCGGTGGTAAAGAAAGCACGAGAGATCTGTAGGCACCTCGATCCTCCGCCATCGACTCTAACTCATCAGGAGTTATGCCCAAGCGTAACCAATCGAGTTAATAGACCTGATGGAATCGCAATCCTTTCGAAGAAGCAGCTGGTAAAGTTTCCTCCATAGATCCTCCGGCTGATATTACCATCCTAAGTGAGTGTCAAGCGGCCATTAAAGCAATTTCGGCGACAGAAATTAAGTCCAAGCTGCAGCGAAGAGCTTAAGGTCTTAGTACGCTGCACTCAATTACTCTATGTTGGGTGCCAAGTCAAAGGCATTGAGGCAGCGGTCTTGCCAAAAAACAGACTGTAACTGAACCATTCCAGACAAATCTATGTATTAAACCAACTCCTCCAGATGTCAAGAAGAAAGTGGATGACGTATGGATGAGCTGGAGCTCTCCAACCACCTCTGAGAAGACTCAGATGTTTTGGCACAAGTTCAATGGTGCAATAACCAACATACTTCTACAATCCTCAAAATTACAAAAAAGCGTCAATGGCAATGAAATACATTTTCAGATTCAAAATGTGATGGCTGGGGAAATGTTGCCGAACATAAACCAGCCACGTCTTTGAAAGGCACCCGGTTGGCGGTGAAGAAATTAGTGAAAACGTCATCGAAGCCGCAATTATGAAAGGGAAGTACAGAGGCGAAGGCAATGGCTGTGATTCCGAACGGCAAGCAAATGCAATTTAAACTAATTTAAATTTAAATTAAGTTATAATTTAGTTATAAATAATCCACGTTTTTTACATGGCCAATATGTCGCCGTTCCTGTGTAGGAAAACTATCAACAATATTTACTCGCCAGAAGAGAAAACGAACAATGTTATGTTTCAGAAGGACTTTCATTAAACAACATATTTTTCTTTCATTATTTATTCCAGTTCGAATTGAATATTCAGAGCTGACAGGGACAACCTTAATCTTATTTAGTGCGTTGAATGTGTTCACGTCACTCACGCGTGCTGAACACACTGGGACACACGGGTGGCGATCGACAGTCGAACAACGTTTCGTTTTACAGAACAAAATACCGTTTTGTTTTTACAAATAATGTGCAGTAGCATATTCTTCTAAAATAAAAAATACGAAAATATTTACTATGTCCTAGCAATGCAGATTATCTTTGAGATTCATCAAGACTCGTCTAGATTGAGTCTCTTTTTCAGCAAAGCAAGTGCAAATTCGAGGCGTGTGCTTCGGAACCAAGCCCACACAATCCCAAAGCACGGTTCATCACTCCAAACTTCTTCCACTGAAACTAGGATGATTTGAAATATCATTTCTCCGAGAAACAAGGGAGAACAACAAAGCGAAATAACTTTCCTCCCTCGTCGTGCAAAAGTAGATATAGAAGAAAATCAAGGAACTGAATTTATTTTTTTGATTTTTATTTTCGTGTTTCTTTGAATATAAATACAGTACAACATTTTACAAAACTTAATAAAAATATGTTCATTTAAAAATCAAAGTTGAAATCAATTGGTGGTGCCGCTTCTAGGTCTGGGATGGTTTTCACGTCGGGTAGATCTATTCCAAGTTCGGAATCAATGAACTCCATGAGGTCGCTGATATTGACCGCTTCCTCGGCTCCACACGGATTAGCAAGACATTCTTCAATATCCTGCTCCAGATCCGGGTTTAGTGAGATGTCCAGCTCAGGGGGACCGGTCGGCTGTAGGGTATCTGGCTGCTGCGGAATGATCTGATGAGGACTAATTCGGTGCAAAAACTGCTCGTCGAACCTCAGCTGAGGGTATTGGGGAATGTCCTCGTGGAGTGGCTGGTGAACACTTGTCGTTGGTCTTATTTTGACGTTGGGCTGTTGTTCACGCAGATATTGGTCGGTGCATGCGTCCAGTTCTTGCATCAGTAATTCCGCAGTGTAAGATGTCTGTGTCGTCGTGGTGTTCTTGTAGAAGATTTGGAGTATCTATAATCACCAAAAATTCTCTAATCTCATTTTTGAGATTAGTTACGTCTGGCCGAGGCTGTTGATGACCAGTTGTGGCTGGTGCCAGGTTTCCAGATATAGCCACAATTAGCTGTGGCTTGAAAACTTTTGATGGGTCTCTTTGAACAAGACCAGTAACCCTCGTCGCCGTCCTTGGCTTAAAGACCGGGATCTCCGTGATCTCGGTCGCCACGAGGGGGACCCGAGGAGCTGTAGCCAAACTGGAGGTTGTGGTCGTACTCGCCTCTGTAGTCTGTGAAATGATGATTTTGCTCGGCGTTTCTCTTGCCTGCCGCTCCCTCTTCACCTTTTGCCTCTGGTTCTGGAACCAGACCTTGACGACCCTCTCGCACAGCCCGAGCTTGTTGGCAATCTCCCTTCGCCGGCAGCTAGAGAAATGTTTCACCAAAGGCAGGATGAAGAAATGAAATCATGATAGCTTATTAGAAGAAGAGGGATGACGTTTTTGATTTCAGTGCTTGTTAACTATTTCCACAAGCTGCCTTCTTGCCCGAAAGACCGTTCCAAGAACTAGTGACGCTTCCCTTAGAGATTGCACCCTGCACACATTTTGTGACGCATGTATGCACATTTATGATCTTGCACAGTGAATCCTTTCTTCGTCCTTTGTCACAATTGAAGTTCAGCGCTTGAGTTTTATAACGATGTGGACGACATGGAGATGGAATTTCTGGGATTAGCAGGACTTCAAATATTGTACAACATTAGGTTTTGAAATTCCAGAAATTTGGTCTGATTATCGATGAGTGAAGAAAATGTTTGCGCCTTGTCCACCGAATTTCGCAGCTGCGGGTCGCGGCTCATGTGTACTTTTATGGTTTAACATACACACGCCGGTTAGGACCTTATCTTTTGGTACATGACACAATTTTTTAAAGTTTCATTTATTGCCCTTCGAGGATAGTTTTATAACCATTCTTCGGATCTATTGTTTTCAGTCGCATTTTAATAATGCTTGTTTTGTATGAAAACCCGTGTGCAAATTTAGGTAGCAAAATTCTTTGCAAACATCTTTTATTGTGGTGAGCCTGGTGGTGGACGCCTTTATCCTATATGGGTTTTAAGAGCTGGCCTAACCGGAGTGACGTTTTATTTGCACTCAATGACTACCATCACAAGCATAAAATTTCCCGTAGTGTGTCTCATTTGTGTTATTCTTATGACCCGCAATTGGTATAGAATCCAAAAGGATTACCACACTGGCTTCGTCACGAATAGTGAGAACACATGCATCTTTTCATTGGCCACTTTTGAACGGCACTGTTTTGTCGAATCATACGTACACACACAATCATACACATGACATTTAAGTCGCTGCGATATAAAATTTGTTGCCACAGCGAGATGTGGGAGTAACGCTTTTAAAAGCAACATTATGCTAAATTTGTACCAATTGTGTATAATCTCTTTTGGCACATTGTAACATCACCAAATTTGGTCTCCTTCTTCTTATTTATTTGGTGCTACAGTCCGAGGTGGACCAATCAAGAAGCCTCTCCAACTCGTTGCCCCACGTGTTCGGAGTCGAAGACTCTACGGGCCGGAGCTGAGTTGTCCATACGCTCTACATGGCCCAGCCATCTTCGAAGACGCCTGACTAGACTCATGTCGCTGTACAGCCCGTACAGTTCATGGTTGAATCATCTTCTCCAGAAACCGTCAACGCAAACAAGACCAAAGAACGCACGCAGAGCTTTTCTCTCGAAGAGACCAAGTACTTCCGCATCCGCTTTTGAGATTGTCCATGATTCCGTGCCGTACAGCAGGACTGGGATGATCAAGGTCTTATATAAAGTCAGCTTGGTCCTTCGAGAGATAGCTCTACTGCTCAATTGCCTCTTGAGCCCATACAAACAGCGGTTGGCAAGTGTTACTCTGCGTTTGATCTCGGTGCTGATGTTGTTCGTACAATTTACTGCGGAGCCGAGGTCGACGATGTCCAAGTTATACGATGTCGAAGTTATAGCTGCCCATTGTTACGCTCTGTCCAAGACGTCGCTATTTTGTGTCCTTTCTTGATGACACCCCTCATTCTCCGCTAGACCCATTTTAGCCGCTTCCGCCTCAATGCCAGCAGACGCCGCATTGACGCCTCGCTGTGTTCTGCCAATCACGTCAATGTCATCCGCGTATGCTAGCAGTTGTACGGACTTCTGGAAGATCGTGCTTCTAGTGTTGGCGTATGAGTCTTGCACGATCATCTCACGGATGGTGTTAAAGAAGTCACATGACAGCGCGTCGCCTTGTCTAAAACCTTTTTTGACATTGAAGGTCTCGGTGAGTTCGTTACCGACCTTGATGGAGCAGCGAGCATTCTCCATCGTCATCGTGCACAACCTGACGAGTTTGGCAGGAATGTCAAAACTAGACATGGCGTTGTATAGCTCGTCCCTATGCACGCTGTCACATGCTGCCTTGAACACGACAAAAAGGTGGTGGGTGTCGATCCGCATCTCTTGGGTATTCTCCAGAATCTGACGTAGTGTGAAAATCTGGTTGTTGGTCGACTTCCCTGGCGCGAAGCCACACTGATATGGACCCATCAGGTTATTTACAAACGGCTTCAGGCGAGTACACAAACCGGCAGAGAAGATCTTGTCAGCGATGTTCAGGAGACTTATCCCTCTATAGTTGCCGCAGTCAAAGGGGTCTCCTTTCTTGTGGATCGGGCAAACGATACTGAGATTCCACTCGTCGGGCATGCTTCCTTCGACCATATCTTCCAGATGAACTGGTGCATGCGCCCAACCAGATCGTCTCCAGCTGCCTTAAAGATTTCAGCGGACAGTTCGTCCGCACCGGCAGCTTTGTTAGACTTCAGTATTGATATTGCTATCTTGACCCCGTCTAAGTCGTGGAGACAGAATTCTCGACGGTCATCGTTCATATTTCGTGGAACATTCTGAATGACACCGCTATTGGTGTCATCATCGTTTTGCAGTCTGCAGAAATGGTTCTTCCAAAGTCTCAGTATCGACTGCGAGTCTCCTACTATTTGTCCATTCTGGTCCCGGCTGGCTTTTGTCCGAACCTTATATCCACTGGATAACTGTTTCACCCGCAGGCAAAACTTTCGGACATCGTTCCTGCCGCCCCTTCGTCACTGTTCGTAGAGCTCACGAACAGCTCTCGTTGTTCATTGCAGCGTTGCTTTTTAGGCTTTCAGCATCGTTACATGTGCTAGCCTACACTCAAACCATGGGTTTTTTTCTAGGTGGTGCCGTAAAACCCAGCACATCAGTTGCAGCATCTTTGATGGCTTCTTGACAACGCCTCCAATCTTCTTCGATTGTTTGCGCAGGTGGCAACGAACTTAGAGAGAGATTCCGGGAGACTCGATCGGCAAAGATCCTAGCAGCCCGTTGCGCTTATAGCTTTCCGAAGTCAAACCTTGGTGTCCTTTCTCGACTCCGTTGATCTCTTGATATCCGAGTTCTTACCTTGGCTACAGTCGATGTTGGCTCCTCGCAACGTTCGGACATCAAGAATGCTGGAGCAGTGTCTAACGTCGATCGCAACATGATCAATCTGGTTGACGGTTGATTGATCAGGGGACCGCCAGGTCCCTTTGTGGATGTTGAGGTGTGGGAACCGCGTGCTAGCTACAGAGAGATTACGTCCCGTGATAAAGTCCACCAGCCTGAGTGCGTTATCGGATGTGTTTCCCGATGACTTTGACAAAGACCAGCATTGCATTGAAATCTCCTAGAACAGTTTTGGTATCAAAGCTGGGCACTGATCGTAAGATCATAGAAGTCATCCTTGCTGTTGTCATCTTTGTTCTCTGTCGGGGCGTGGGTGCAAATCTTCTGAACTCATATGTCGACGCATATTTCGACGGTGCTATATGATATTCAAAAAAATATATATATTTCTCTCAAAATTTTCCACAATGTGCCGGGGTCCGCGGGTGGTGACACAAGGATTAAAAAAACAACAATAGTGGCTTTCAACATCTGAAGTTTTCCGACTGCATCGCAAAAAAGCTTAACTGGTCCCTGACTCGATCCCAGTGTCGGTGTCACGCCGTGACGGAGTGTTTTCTTACATAATCTTTTAACTCAATCTTCCACACCTCCCGGCAATATTTATAAGAATAATTCAGAGTTTCCTCTCATGCCGCTGCCTCTCCGTTTGCTATGAACTCAACCTTCATCCCCATCTTCTCGGGAGTCCCCCCAGGGCTCTATTCTATGTCCTTTCCTCTTAAATTGTATCTTGCTTGCCTTCCCTATTCACCACAATACCTCTGGGAGCATACTGTATGCAGATGACATCATAATGTTCAGCTCACACGCAATACCATACGAGGCCTTCAATGCAGTTGAATCCCTGCTCACCTATGGCTGTCCCGTGTGGTTCAACGTGAGTGCAAACTTGATGGAAAAGATTCGGTTGTTTGAGAGGGTTTGTCTTAGGGCTTGCCTTCGCCTTTATCGAACTCCAGAGTCCCAGTACATAAAATTCTATTCCAATGAGGTCTTATACAATAGGGCAAACCTGATAAGAGTGGACAATTTCCTGGTGAAGTTGATTCGAGGTCACACTGCTAGAGCGATGAACTCGGTCAATAACTTGATCTCGGGGGCTTACTACCCCAATCCATTATACCACGAAAGGGTACGTCACAACGGCTTCGTCCCCCCAGAAGCATTTCTCCATCTAGATAAGCACAGTCTGATACAAGACGTAAATGCGGTGCCGCTCATCTACCACGTCGCTAGATCGACCGTGGATGGGCGACTCAACCACGACCGTTCCGTCGCACAACGAGCTGAGGAGGGTCTCCTCCGGTTCAGTACGGCGGTATCCAGGCGGGACATTCGAGAAGTTGCAATGCAGCACCAAAAGTTCTGGTGGCTGGGAAGCGAGGGAACTCCCTCCTCGAATCCTTTAGACCCCGGTTAAAAAAGTTTTAGTTCAGAGCCCCGCATGGGGAGCAGTCGGTTTCATGTCTTGCAGTGTATTGAATGTAAATATTCATATTTATTAGCTGCAACCTATGGCCGACGTACTTAGAATAGGGTAGTATATTTTAAGGTAGAGTAAGGTGTAAATTTAAAAAAAAAAAAATGCAGTTGAATCCTATTCCTAGTCATCCCCTAATTCCTGTATCCCCATAATTTCTGTATGCTGTAAGGTTATTGATCTCAATTTCAGTAAGTGCAGGATAACTTGCTTTAGAAATGCATGCGGAAAGGCCATTATCTACGTAGGAGCAGCAAATGCAAAGAAAATCCCCAATTAAAAAATACATTAAATACTATCAAATCATAATACAAACAAATGTCATGATATTTATCCAACTGCCTCCAATTTCGAAAGCCAAATTGGTTGTCGCCCTTCTACATCTGGGTGTTCTATAGTAGTAGTAAGTACTATAAGTAAATAAGTAAGAAAGCAGGAACGAATATTGAAAGCAGAACTAATCTCTCGAAAATACCAAGGGTTTCTTCATATGCTCTCTTGATATTCTCAATGCTTATGCGTCAAAGAGCAGGATATGATGCAAGGTAAACTAAGTCCTTAACTACCTCGAAGTTATAACTGCCCATTGCGACGCTCTGTCTAAGATATCGATGTTGTATGTCCTTTCTTTAGGACAGCATATATTTCGTTTTGCCGTCGTTCACGGATATACCCATTTTAACCGCTTTCGTCTATACTATCAAACGCCTCATTGATAGTGCCATGAGTTCGACCAATCTCGTCAATATCACAAGGTACATGACCTTCATGACCAGCGCGTGGTCTTGTCGGGCATTGAAAGTTTCGGTGAGTTTGATGACACAGCGAGATTTCCCCATCCCCATCCATTCTGCATAACTCGAAGAGTTTGGTAGGATGGTCAAAACTAGACATAGCGTTGTGTAGCTCGTCTTTATCCATGCTGTCATATGTGGCCTTGAAATCGACGAATAGGTGGTAAACAGGGGTTCGGATTTCTTATGTGTTTTCCCAGGATCTGGTAAAGATTTGGTCGATGGCTGACATCCCCGGCCTCAAATTGCAATGGTAAGGACCTGGGTCATTCACGAATGACTTCAAGCTCTCACACAAAACGCCAAGATGATCTTGTATGCGATGTTTAGAAAAATTATCTCTCGGTATTTGGCGAAGATACTGAGATTCCACTTGTCAGGCATACATCCCTTCGACTATGTCACACAGGTGAGTTAGTGCATATACCCTAACAGCTCATCTCTAGCTGCCTTAAAGAGTTGTGCAGAGGTTGGTGGAAGGAATAGTCTTCTACCATCGTCCATTGTTTTGGTGTCTGCTTTAGCAGTCTACCGAGGTGGTCTTCCCAGATTCTCTCGCGTCTTTACTAGGAGTTGTCTGTTCTGTTTCTTGTTTTTCTTCTGTCCGAAGTTTATAATTATTGAACATTTTTTTGTCCTTTTTAGAACTTTCGAAACTTTCATTTACTCCATCGCGGGAGTTATGTTCCAGGACGACGATGAACAAATTTGAAATACGAAAAAAAATTTTAAATCACCATCTTCTGGCTCGCATGATCCACTAAATGGGTCGCGGGGGTAATGCGCGCACCAGAGACCTACAGGCAACTCGATCTTCCGCCAACCACTCACCAACTCATCAGGAGCTATGCTCAACGTACAACTATCTCATCCTGGGTCTACCAAGTGGTCGCTTACCTGATCATTTCATTCATACATACATTCGTGCCGCGTGACAAACTATCGAAGCAAAGTCCTTTCGGTACGAAGAAGCATCAGCTCAAAATTCAGTTCCTCGCGCACTGTCGTGTTGTCACCCTATCCTGGTGAGTAATTCCCACAACAGAACGAAGAAATCTAATCTCAGCAGCTTGTTTTTTTTTTTTTTTTTTTTTTTCATTTTTATTATTTAATTCATAATAAACTTACATACTAGACAAAAATGCTTAAAACTAGTTAGACGAACAATGTTTTTATTTCTAACTTACTGGCCCTAGGCGGGCACTCTAAGCTAAACTAAACCTTAATCTATGTCTTTCGACCTAACCTAAAAGAGTGAAATGCAAATGGATATTTAAAAAGAACAACTTACTATTAAGAAAAAATTGGAAAACTTAATGACTGGACGGTTCTTATAAAAACTTACAAACTACCTTACATTCTACCTTAAATAAACTTACTAACTAACTTACGCTAACCTACGTATATATGCATATACACATGTATATACCCATATGCACATGTTTATACGCATATATCCTTATTATACACAATGTATACATGTATCGTCATGTATACACATATACATTTTTTTTTTTTTTTTTTTTACACCTTACTCTACCTTAAAATATACTACCCTATTCTAAGTACGTCGGCCATAGGTTGCAGCTAATAATATGAATATTTATATTCAATACACTGCAAGACATGAAACCGACTGCTCCCCATGCGGGGCTCTGAACTAAAACCTTTCTAACCGGGGTCTAAAGGATTCGAGGAGGGAGTTCCCTCGCTTCCCAGCCACCAGAACTTTTGGTGCTGCATTGCAACTTCTCGAATGTCCCGCCTGGATACCGCCGTACTGAACCGGAGGAGACCCTCCTCAGCTCGTTGTGCGACGGAACGGTCGTGGTTGAGTCGCCCATCCACGGTTGATCTGGCGACGTGGTAGATGAGCGGCACCGCATTTACATCTTGTATCAGACTGTGCTTATCTAGATGGAGAAATGCTTCTGGGGGGACGAAGCCATTGTGACGTACCCTTTCGTGGTATAATGGATTGGGGTAGTAAGCCCCCGAGATCAAGTTATTGACCGAGTTCATCGCTCTAGCAGTGTGACCTCGAATCAACTTCACCAGGAAATTGTCCACTCTTATCAGGTTTGCCCTGTTGTATAAGACCTCATTGGAATAGTATTTTATGTACTGGGACTCTGGAGTTCGATAAAGGCGAAGGCAAGCCCTAAGACAAGCCCTCTCGAACAACCGAATCCTTTCCATTAAGCTTGCACTCACGTTGAACCACACGGGACAGCCATAGGTGAGCATTGGCCGGATAAGCGCCATGTAGCAGATGACCTTCACCCTTGCATCGAGTTGGCTGTTGTAAAACAGTCTCTTTGTAAGGGCAAAAGCGCCTCGGGCTCTGGCCAGAGCAGCATCTACATGTTTGTTAAAATATAGATACTGATCTAGCCAGATCCCCAGGTATCTGACTACAGTCTTTTGCGCCAGTGGTTCCCCGTGTCTTCCAACGATTGAGAACTTACGCCAATTCTTTTTCGTATCCGCCGAGGCCTTATACAACGGCGTCCTGAACAGAATGGTTTCCGACTTCTGGAAGTTGATACTCAACTTCCAGTCATCGCAACTTCTCATGAATGAATCGAAGTCACCCTGTGTGAGAGTAGTGATTTCCTCGATCTTTTTGCCTGATCTGTACACGATCAAGTCATCGGCGTACGCAATTGCATGAGGAAGAGAACTTAACAGATCGCTCAAGTAAATGTTGAACAGGATTGGCGAATTAACGGCACCCTGTTGGAGACCATTTTTAACTTGGTTTGCTAATGCCTAGCCGATTGAGCTTGTAGAAAAGACCTTCTAACCATACGGTATTCTCTCGCGTCTTTACTAGGAGTTGTCTGTTCTGTCTCTTTGTTTTTCTTCTGTCCGAAGTTTATAATTATTGACATTTTTTTGTCCGTTTTAGAACTTTCGAAACATTCTTTTACTCCATCGCGGGAGTTATGTTCCAGGACGACGATGAACAAATTTGAAATACGAAAAAAAATTTTAAATCACCATCTTCTGGCTCGCATGAGCCACTAAATGGGTCGCGGGGGTAATGCGCGCACCAGAGACCTACAGGCAACTCGATCTTCCGCCAACCACTCACCAACTCATAAGGAGCTATGCTCAAGCGTAACCATGCGAGTTTATGAACAACTATCTCATCCTGGGTCTACCAAGCGGTCGCTTACCTGATCATTTTCCATTCTTGGCACGCCTCAGAAGTCGTGGTAGTGTGGACATTCATGCCGCGTGCCAAACTATCGAAGCAAAGCCCTTTCGGTACGACGAAGCATCAGCTCAAAATTCAGTACCTCGCGCACTGCCGTTTCGTTTGTCACCCTATCCTGGCGAGTAATTCCCACAACAGAAGGAAGAAATCTAATCTCAGCAGCTTGTATTCGCGATCGTATTCTTTCGGTCATTACCCAAATTTCTTTATTAAATTATTCACAAAACTAATGTGTTTGATGGTGGTCACAGATCGACTGAACATGAGTTCAGAAACAATGATGCAAGAGTAATGTTCCAGGACGTAACTGGCGCATCTCATGATCTTTCTTGTTCCCATTGAGAATCCAGTGCTTTTCGTCCTTTTAAGTTCGTAGAGCTCAGCTCCTTCTGTGCAGCTTCGGTGAAGGGGGGGTTTTTCTGGATGGCGTTTTGATAATATTTGTTCGCTTGGTTGGACTTTCTCTAAGATTCAGGGAGACTCGATCGGCAAAGTTCCGAGTTCGAGTAAAAAAAAATAAAAATTAACATTTTAATTTTGAGTGTTGTTAGATGTTGTCAACCATTATCGGCACCGTCTCATATACATGCATACATGTATTATAATTCTTCTTAATATCTACGTCCTTAGGTTAACCACAGGTTTAAATTTTTTTAATGAAAACGTGATTAATCTGCTACTACTAATAAATGCTTCTTGCCATATGTAGAGGAGACAAACAACCCGATAGACAAACTCAATCTTCCTTAACAACAATAAATGATTCGCCCTTTCCAAGAATTTGCTACCTAAATTTGCATAAGGGTTTTCGTACAGAACATGTATGATTAAAATGTAACCGAAAACAAGAGAGCCGAAGAATGGTAAAAAATTGTCCTCGAAGGGTAATAAATGAAACTTGTAAGAATTGTGCATGTTAAGTCATAAAAGTACAAATGAGCCGCGACCTGCGGAATTCGTTGCTCAGGACTCCAACATTTTCTTCACTCATCGATAATAAAACGAAATTTCTGGAATTTCAAAAACTAATATTGTACAATATTCGACAAGTACTGCTAATCCCAGAACTTCCATCTCGATGCGGTCCATCGTCATAAAAATCAAAAAAATTTGACAGCGCGGATCATGCGGCATGATCACATGAGTGTATAAAGCCGTCATAAAGTGATATTCAGGTCACGTGGAGATATTGCATGCAGGGTGCAATATCTTAGAGAAGTGTTGGTAGTTCTTGGAACGGCCTGTTGAGCAAATAGGCAGCTTGTGGCAATAGTTGACAACTGAAAAAATACAAAAATGTCATCTCTGTACTAATAAGTATGATGACGCTACACAGTTAATTTCGTTTTGCTCTATATCCTGCCTTGGTAAAGATATCCAATGGGATAGAAGGCCCCATTCACCCAGAAACGCCACGAACTTTAAGGATAAATCATGTACTATACACGTACTATGAATGATGTTCACGGACTTGCTGGTGCGAAGGCAGGGTCTGTACCCACAGGGCAAAGTTGTTGATGCTTCCAACTTGGCGGGATGCCAGAAACGATCCTTGGCGATGCACAGATGAAGTTGCCATACAGCCTCCCCGCAGCGCCCCTTGGATAGCCTTCACAACACCCGTTCTGAGGTGAACCAATGTATGCAGCGATCCCCTTGTGCTTGTGAGGAGGGCTAACAACCTGCCCACATAAAAAAACAACCGTTATGAGAGAGCAAGCTCAGATAGACGGACGGCCCTACAACGACGACCCGGCGCGAAAAAGGGCAATGATTTGCGAGTGTGCTCCTGGAATGTAAGAACACTCTGCACTCTAGGAGCCGCTCATAAGCTGGCAAATATCCTCACCCAGTAGAAGGCGAATATTACTGCATTCTAGGAAATACGCTGGATAGGACAAGGTTACACATATTTGTCCTCGACTTTAAACCAATAAGTGTTCGCCAGGCTGTGATTCGCATTATACCGACGAGGCTGAAGACCAGCACAGCCTCCACGATACGACAATAGATAACAGAGTCGTTCACCGATCTTTGAACAGTGCGCATGTGTTTCGGCTTAGTTATTCAAAGTGAAAAAATAAAAATAAAAAGTGCAGTCAAGTAGTTTAAACAACTTGGGGATCCGCAACAAGGTCGTGGCCGAGAGCTTAAGGTCCACAGCCGGGAACCAATAGGGCTGGGTTCGAAACCCAGCGGGAGCAATCTCCTTTTTTTAATTTTTTCTGCTCCCACTATAAAAATTTGCACTGGATAAGTGAGTCAGTGCAAATCATGGTGGAGAACGGGCAGTCCGCTCGCCCTGAAGAGGTCGGCGGGAACCAGCAACCGGTGGCAGAAGAGTCACGCCACCAAGCAACGGTTGCCAACGATGGAGGTACGAAGAGGAGGAGGAAAAAGCAGACCTCCTCCAGTTCGAAAAGACGCAACACAAACGCGTCACCCAAAAAAGCCCAAGAGGAAGCGTGTGCAGCGTCTACGTCATCGGACGAGACTTCCCACGAGGGCGATGCGGAAGATGACGCATATTCATATGTGTCTGATGGGAGAGAGGGGCGATTTGCAGTAAGCAGCATAAGCTTCGAATCGGTGCCCTCCGACACCGAAGAAGAAGTAGAGGCGATCATTCGCTCCAAGGAAACGAAAGTTTCGAATCTGAGGGAGGAGACTGACAAACTCCTTCAAGAGATTAGAGAGCTACGCCGAAGAACTCTCGAAAGGAGAAGGAAGGAGGAAGAAACCCTACAACGCGGGCAACAACAACAAAAAACGTGGCCCGAATCAAGTCAGTCGGCGAATCAGGCGCAGCAACAACAACAGCAAGCAGCGCCTAAACAGAAGAAGCAGCTTCAACAGCCATCAGTGCAGCAACAACAGCAAAAGCAGCAACAACAGCAAAAGCAGCAACAACAGCAAAAGCAGCAACAACAGCAAAAGCAGCAACAACAGCAAAATCAGCTACAAAAGAAAGCAGCCCAGCAACAACATCAAGCAACATCGCAACAAGACAAGCAGCAGCAACATGCAGTACACCAGCAACAACCACAGCAAAAGAAGGAAAAAGTGCCACCGATCAACCTGTACAAGCCGGATGTCATTTACACTGCACAGGTATGTAGGACGGCCGTAGGTAGTGGTAACTTCCTAATTAAAAAAAATAAAGGGTTCGAGAAATACTCAATCTGCTGCAAGACAGTAGACCAATATAATAAAATTAAGAAGGTACTAAAGCGTTCGACGATGGAGTTCTTCTCCTTTACGCCAAAAGGAGAAAAACTCCAGTCAAAATTGTTAAAGATCTCCGCACCGCTCGAAGCGGAGGAAATTCTCCAACTGCTCAAAGAGCAAGTGTGTGACGGTCTCGAGATCGTCGGAGTCAAGCCCTTCTCCACAGCTAAGGCAAAAAGGGAGGGGCGGAAATTACCGTATTTCATCGTACAGGTGTCACCCAACAGCATAGTAGATAAGCTAAACGATATTGATCGTTTGGCTGACTATCATTGCGCATGGGATAGCATAAGAAGGCGCGATGGCATTCTCCAATGCGCTCGCTGCCAAAGGTTTGGGCACGCCGCGTCGAACTGCCAAATGCAGCCTCGATGCGTGAAGTGCAGTCAAAACCACAAGGCGGAGGATTGCCCGCTGGGGAAAGAGGGAGCAGCTGACAAAAGTCAGCTCAAGTGCGTACTCTGCGGGAACGCGGGGCACACCGCCAACTATCGGGGTTGCCCTAAATTCCAAGAGCGGAAAGCAAAAATGGTTCTGCAGAAGCAGCCCCCAGTGAAAAATCCACTTGGGGCAGCCATACCCGTCACCCCTCAAGTGACCTACGCCCAAATGGCGTCTAGTCAGAGGAGCACGGAAAAGCAGCAACTACCAAAGGTAGTGCCGCAAGTCTCAGTGCCAAAAGCACACGAGCCAGCGCCTGAATGGAAAACATCCATTGAAGGGCGTATGGCTCGGTTAGAGGAGCAGGTCGGCCAAATTCTGGCGCTCCTGCAGAACCAACCACGTCAAAAGTCTTAATGGCTGCGCAGACGGAGAGTATTTTTAAGATCCTTGCAGTGAATGCAAATTCATTGATAGGGGTCCCACGAAAAAACGAGCTCTATAGATTGTTGGACGATCAAAGCCCAGAGCTGATGCTGATTAGCGAAACCAAGCTAACTCAGAGAGGCATACTGGAGCACAGCAATTATAATGTTGTTAGAAGAGACCGGCCCAATTCCAGTGGTGGAGGCGGTGTTGCGATCTTCATAAAAAATAACATTAAACACAAGGTAGTGTATAGTAGTGAAGTACGAAGGTTTCAAGAGTTGGAGGCCTGCATCGTGTGCATTTCGCTCCGCAGTGGAAGGAGGTTGTATGCTGTGTCGGTCTACTCTTCTGGCAACCCTAGTTCCAGTACAACCATATCAGAGCTCGATTCACTCTTCCGATGCCTAAGGCTGGACTCGGAGGAGAACTATTTTATTTTGGCCGGGGACTTAAATGCCCGACATGGATATTGGGGAAACACAATTTCCAACAATAGAGGGGACCAGCTTTACAGCTGGTTTTGCTTACACAGTGTCGAGTATAGACTCGATCTGAAAGCAACAGAGATCTCGTCGTTCCCCAGAACCGGGTCGTATCTGGATCTCCTACTGCTAGACGCAAGACTGCAGCTAACAGACACAAACGCACAGACGGTAAACTGTTTGAACACTTTCGTGTATCTCAGTGACCATTGCGGACTCAGTGCCGAAATCAAGATCCCCAACGACATTGCGGAATTAGGAGAGTATGTTCAAACGTACACCTACAACTACAGTAGGGCACGATGGACACGCTTCTCCAGACAAATGACGCGAGCACTCTCTTCGAATGCGCTTCACATACCGTCCAATAGAAACTTGTCAAACGAAGAGATTGACAAGTATCTAATTCAATTGGACGAGACAATTAAACGAACTATGGACATTACTATACCTCGGTATACACGGACAAACAACGAAAACTTGTACCGCAATGCGACTATCGACGCACTCCACCAACGTAAAAGTAGACTCCTGTCAAGATTAAAAACCTTGTACAGGCGGTTTACTGACAGGCGAGACGAGGAAGTTAGGACACTGAAATCGCTAATAAAAAATATTCAAACGTTAATTGTCCAGAATTACAGGCTTTCTGTTAATTCGTACTGGAATGATAAGATTCGGGCTGTAAGATCTAACAATCCGAGTATGTTCCCGCAAATTAATAAATTCTTTCGTAGTAAATATAGCGATCTTCCGTGTCTTAAGCTTTCCAGAACGACGAACAACGAACAAGTACTGACTACAGCAGGAATTGATCCAGATAACGCCGTACTCGACAATAACTTCTTTGTGGTCGAAGATCCGCAAGAAAAAATGGAGGTACTAGGCGCGGTCTTCCAAGAAGTGTACAAGGTGAATGAGAGCGTTCGCCCGAACCACGAGTTGGATAACCGCGTACTGGCTAGCAACTCTCAACTTCGAGAAGAAATGCAACAATGGCGATCTGAGAACACTGGCTTTGTCGTGTTCAATGATGATAACATGGCAGATAATGCCATCGCCGACGAAGGGGTTCATCCCCCGTTCATATCGAAGACAGAACTCCAAGCGGTCTTCGAATCATTAAAAAAGAAAAAGTCTGTTGGAATCGACGGGATCTCCAACATTGTGCTAAGACACCTCCCCCTGGAAGTGGTTAATATGTACACAATCCTGTTTAACAATGCTCTGAATAACGCACATTATCCGGAGCATTGGAAAACGGCTATTGTGCAACCCATATCCAAGAGAGGAAAAGATTCTTCGAATCCTTGCAACCTCCGGTCAATAAGTCTCCTTCCGAATATCAGCAAGGTATTCGAGAAGGTGATCAATAGAACTCTGATCAACTGGACTAAGGACAAAAATATAATTCCGGATAACCAATTCGGTTTCAAAGCGGGGCATGACACTATTCATGCTGCGTCGAAACTGGTGTCGGATATCCAATGGAACAAGAGCCAGAAACAATGTACGGGTGCCTGCTTGATTGACCTGGAGAAGGCCTTTGACACCGTATGGTTAGAAGGTCTTTTCTACAAGCTCAATCAGCTAGGCATAAGCAAACCACTGCTGTACCTACTGTGTAACATGCTTACTGGTAGACGGTTCGTAGTCAAGAATGGCAACGTGACCTCCACAGGTATATTCCAAGTTAAAAATGGTCTCCAACAGGGTGCCGTTAATTCGCCGATCCTGTTCAACATTTACTTGAGCGATCTGTTAAGTTCTCTTCCTCATGCAATTGCGTATGCCGATGACTTAATCGTGTACAGATCAGGCAAAAAGATCGAGGAAATCACTACCCTCACGCAGGGTGACCTCGATTCATTCATGAGAAGTTGCGATGACTGGAAGTTGAATATCAACTTCCGGAAGTCGGAAATCATTCTGTTCAGGACGCCGTTGTATAAGGCCTCGGCGGATACGAAAAAGAATTGGCGAAAGTTCTCAATCGTTGGAAGACACGGGGAACCACTGGCGCAAAAGACTGTAGTCAGATACCTGGGGATCTGGCTAGATCAGTATCTATATTTTAACAAACATGTAGATGCTGCTCTGGCCAGAGCCCGAGGCGCTTTTGCCCTTACAAAGAGACTGTTTTACAACAGCCAACTCGATGCAAGGGTGAAGGTCATCTGCTACATGGCGCTCATCCGGCCAATGCTCACCTATGGCTGTCCCGTGTGGTTCAACGTGAGTGCAAGCTTGATGGAAAAGATTCGGTTGTTTGAGAGGGCTTGTCTTAGGGCTTGCCTTCGCCTTTATCGAACTCCAGAGTCCCAGTACATAAAATACTATTCCAATGAGGTCTTATACAACAGGGCAAACCTGATAAGAGTAGACAATTTCATGTTGAAGTTGATTCGAGGTCATACTGCTAGAGCGATGAACTCGGTCAATAACTTGATCTCGGGGGCTTACTACCCCAATGCACAATACCACGAAAGGGTACGTCACAACGGCTTCGTCCCCCCAGAAGCCTTTCTCCATTTAGACAAAAACGGGCTGTTACAAAATATAAATGCGGTACCGCTCATCTTCCACATAGCCCGTTCAACTGTGGATGGGCGACTCAACCACGACCGTTCCGTCGCACAACGAGCTGAGGAGGGTCTCCTCCGGTTCAGTACGGCGGTATCAAGGAGAGATGTTCGGGATATTGCATTGCAACATCGAAAATTCTGGTGGCTGGGGAGAGAGGGAACTCCCTCGTCGAACCCTTTAGACCCGGGGTAGAAAGGGTAGTACGTATCCCCGAATGGGGGACCAGTCGGTCAATGTCTTGCAGCAATTAGATGCAACCTATGGCCGGCCTACATAGCCTAGAGTAGTTTTAAGGTAGATGTAAGCTGTAAAAAAAAAAAAAAAAAAAAAAAAAAAAAAAAAAAAAAAAAGTGAGTATTCACATACGTACACCACTGTGTACATATGTGTATACATTGTATATATCAATACATATACATATGCATATGTCTATATATCCATATATACATATGTATATGCATGTAGTTTAGCTTAAGTTAGTTTAAGTTATTTTTAAGGTAGCGTGTAAGTTAGTATATAAGTTTTAAGTATATCCAGTTCTGTTATTAAGTTTTTTCCAAATTTTTCTTAATATTAAGTTGTACAGTTAAAGAAAGTTTTCTTTAAATGCATAGATCCTTAGTTTAAGTCGAAAGACATAGAATAAGATTAAGTTTAGCTTAGAGTGCCTGCCGAGGGCCAGTAAGTTAGAAATAGTAAAAATGTTCGTCCAACTAGTTTTAAGCATTTTTGTCTAGTATGTAAGTCTTCATGAATTCCGAAAATAAAAATGAATTAAAAAAAAAAAAAAAAAAAACGACAATAGATAACGGCTTCCGACTCACAGGCTTTGCGGGAGCACGTAATATGGTCATAAGCAGCACTAGGTTCTCTCGCAAAAGAAGCCACATAGAAACCTGGCGATCTCCGGACAGTCGAACCGCCAACCAAATCGACCATGTACTCATTGACGCAAGACGACGGTCAAATATCCTGGATGTGCGAACATTCAATAGGGCAAACGTCGACTCTGACCATTTTCTCATAGCAGCAAGATTCAGAGCTCGACTGTCCAATGTCAAAGCTGCAGAAGCCAATAAAGAGGAGTTTTGACATTGGACGCCTGAGCACACCCGAGGTTGCCAGAGCCTACGAAGAGCAACTGAGTGAGAGGCTCACTGGTATACCCATGTCATATACCAACGCCAACGAGATGTGGTTGCATTGCCGCTCGGCCATAAAAAGAGGTAACCGAAACCACCTTACCACCACCACACCACCTCCGACGAGGAACCCGTGGTATGATGACGAGTGTGAGCAGAAGAAACATGCAACTGACGAGGCATACAAAAAGGCGCTGCAACGAAAAACTAGGGCAGCGTAGGAGGAGTACCGGGCTAGAAGAAGGGAGCAAAAAAAGCTTCAACGCCTGATGAAAAGGTATCTCGCAATCTCATAGCTCAAGGATATCGAAGAGTCTAGGGACAAGCACAAAATACGGCCTTCTACAAAAAATCCAAAAGCTTTGCCGCTGGCTTTAGGAAAGGCACCCATGCTCTTCGAAACTGTGAGGGTAACCT
Organism: Eristalis intricaria; assembly: GCA_964034865.1. Taxonomy (NCBI): domain Eukaryota; kingdom Metazoa; phylum Arthropoda; class Insecta; order Diptera; family Syrphidae; genus Eristalis; species Eristalis intricaria. The sequence continues at coordinate 127,496,562 of OZ035873.1, forward strand.
GGTCAATGACCCGTAGGGAATAGTGAATGTGTGTAAGCAGCACTTCCAACAGCTGCTTCACGGGCCTGACCTGGAGAGAGTGATAGGGCATCAAGAAATACCAACTCCAGTTGATGAAGTAGTCCTCCCACCTAGCTTTGAAAAAGTCGGCACAGCCATCAAAAAGCTGAAGAACAATAAAGCCGCAGGCTCAGATGGTCTACCATCAGAGCTCTTCAAGGCCGGTAGCGATGTTCTGGTAAGGAGCATGCACCAAACGAAAGCATGCCCGACGACTGGAATAGCAGCTCCATATGCCCCATCCACAAAAAAGGCGATCCTACCTCTTACAACAACTATAGAGGTATATCCCTCATCAACGTCGCCTACAAGACCCTGTCCGGCGTATTGCGCGAACGTCTAAAGCCGTTTTCCACCACATTATTCGGCATGTACCAGTGCGGCTTCCGTCCCGGCAAATCGGCAATAGACCAAATCATGACACTAAGGCAAATCTTGGAAAAGACCAGCGAGTTTCAAATCGAAGCATTTTACTGCAATTGAAGAAGAGGCGAAGCGAGCTGGTCTTAAGGTGAATGAGGATAAAACGAAGTATATGCTGGCCACCAAAAAATGATCCGTCACACACCATTTAGAACCAAATATTACAATCGACAGCTACAATTCCGAGGTAGTAAAGGAGTTTAACGTAAACTCCACAAACGACATCACTGTGGAGATCCAATGTAGAACTGCCTTTGGCAACCGGTGTTACTTCGGTTTGTCAAAACAACTGGCGTCAAACCTCCTGACTCGAAGGACTAAGATCATGCTCTACAAAACACTTATTTGGCCAAGCTGGACGATGAGCAAAACTGCGGAGTTGATACTTGGTGCTTTCAAAAGAAAAATTCTACGCCGGATATATGGTCCCGTCTGCGAGGAAGGCGAATGGAGGAGAAGACACAACCGCGAATTCTACGAGCTGTACCAGGATGTGGATGTAGTCCGGAAGGCAAAGATCCGTCGACTGCACTGGCACGGCCACATCGAGCGCATGGAGAACAATGCTCCAGCTTCGAACCGAGCCTCCTGGTTTGAGAGGGAGAGGAAGACCGAATCTCCGGTATAATGACCAAGTAATCGCGGATGCAAAACACCTTGGTATTGATGACTGGAGGCAGCGTGCCTAGGACCGTCAGGAATGGAAAGCAGCTATGGCTTAGGCTCGGACCCAGTATTTCCTTGCAACTTCACCACTACCTATGAACACGAGATAATAGAGGACAACTACTATTCTCTTTGGCCCTTGCTTTTATTTGACAGCGTTTTTTACACCATGCTTCATCACGTGTCTGTGTATACATGTGAACCGGCAATCTTGTAAGCGCGTGTGAAATACATGAGGAAGTTCCACTACACCACTTTTTTTATTCTTTTTTATTCTTGTCTCAATGTCGCCATGGACTAGGCTATGTCGCGACTATACTACCAAAATCTTCGATCTCATTTGGCCGAAGCCGAATGTTTTGCCGAATGTGATATTTTAAGCCGAAGCCGAATGTTTGTTCGAACTCTACTAATAACTTATGATGGCGCAAGGCAATTTATTTCTGCCGGCGGTATATCCTGCCCTCGTGTCTTAAACTCAAAAACGCCACGAACTTGAACAAGTAATTTGTTTGTGTAATCTGTAGGGTCTTGACGGCGTTGCTGGAGCGAAGGGAATCGTTTATTAAAATGTTGAGATCGATGTATTAAGTGATGATCACCAAAACACATTGAAAGGGAAATGCTCCGTTGATGCTTTTGTTTCAAAGTATCCACAAAGCAGTAACAGTTGGAGAATGCATTTGGTTCTAGAAAATCACTCATAAATGTTCGATGATGCACATGACGGCTAGAATCAGAAATTAAGAAGAACTACCCAGATTTGACTAGATTTACCAATTTATGAACGAATATATTTATTGGGTATGGGAGCTGTAGTTCATGGTAAGGTAGAGCCTAACACTCACAAGTGAAGGCTTTGGCACAATCGTTGCATATTACTAAAACCAAACAGACGTTAATGGGGAACGAGATTGCGAGGCTATCGATCTTTACCCTTGAGAAATTGACTGAATTGTGTATTTTTGTAGTAGGCCTTCATCTTTACATACATTGACAAATCTGACCATTACCCGAATTCATTGAATTTAGTTTGCTTGGACCAAGAGAAAATGACAACAATGCTGAAAAAGAGAGAATCTGATTGACTATCCTATGCCACTCCAGATGATCAAAAACATTTTTCAGATACATACGTTTGAGAAGTGTGAAGAGTTTGTTCGATTTGTACACAATACATGATCATTGACTCCATGGCCCATATACACAAGTAAGATCAAATTTCATTGATACTTTTAAACCTACACTTTCACATGATCCTTTCCACGCACTTTCATCCCCGATACATCCTCAAAACGATCACGAGTGATCACGCACATTGTCCTTTCATACAATCCGCAGATCATAGCCATAAAAAGTATCTCAGTTGGGTCACACACACACTCAGTTCCCACACACATTCAATGTTAGTAACACCGCCTTCAAAAAGGGATTATTTTGTGCAGGGTACTTCCAGGTAGGTGATACGATGAGAGAACGGTTATCTCGTTATAAATAAAAGGACTGCTGCAAAAACCGCATCTTTAAAAGAAAAAACGCCAAGCGAGTAAGACCCGTACTCCTACGTTTTAAAAATTAAAACTAAAACAATCTAGATTAGCAAGCCCGAGATCAATTTAAAATGGCATTAAGCGGATATCAGTTGGCATACGTAATCTCAACTGTAAGTACTAATACATATTTCGTATTATATGTGGTATTAATGAAATAATTTCATTTTGTTCTATTTTTAGCAAGAGACTCCATCTGCAGCAGTAGAACCTTCACCCACTAGAACCGCAGCAAGAAGTCGTCAACCACCCAACAACGCAAGGCGTAACCGGACAGCCTTCACCTCTTATCAGGAGGGTGAACTGAAGGCAGCGTTTGCCGAGTGCAGCTCCCTCTACAGCTGCCGCCGCAAGGAGATTGCCCAAAAGCTTGGGCTGTGCGAACGCGTGGTGAAGGTGTGGTTTCAAAACCAGCGACAGAAGATTAAACGGGAGCGGAAGGAACGTGCCTGTGCGAAAAAAGAAGCCAACACCACCAATGTGAGCACACCTACTCCAGTTCCCACAATGGCTACCGAAGATACGGAGGTCACTGAGATCCCAGTTTTTAAGCCAAAAACGGCTACAAGAGTAACTGATCTCTTGCCCATTAGCAGGAACCCTTCAAAAGGATTCAACCCCCACTTGCTAGTGCGATTCTCTGGAAGTATGCTAGAAACTAGCACCAAGAAGACGACGACGACAATTGAATCGGATATACACAAGGAAATAAGTGAGTTTTTGGTTGTGCATACCAGAGAAGATATCGCCGCCCAAGCTGCAGCAACATCACGCTCAGTCAACGAGGAAGGTCAATCGCACCAGCAGGATCATCTCCAACAAAGGAATTTACAAGAGCACATAGTATCACAGTTCGAGGAGCCTCTGCAGCATGAAGCTTACTCGCTGCAGCAAAATCAGCACATTGGACCTCTCCAACAACAGCAGGACAAGCCAGCATCTGCATTCCAGCCGGCAATTGAGCACGAAGTATCACCTTCAGTTCAGAACCAAGAACATTTTCTACAGCAGCTGGACTGGAATCAGGAAGTGCACTCCAACTTGCAAACAGAGCTAGAATTCCAGCAGCAAGCGGGAACAGATCAACATCACCAGCAAGAGGTGACAAAACAACACGTGGCTTCGCCAACCTACCTTCTTCAGGATGAAGTCGATGCTTTTAACCAGCAAGCTCTCTACGACCATCAGTGGAATCTGCCAATGGCCCCACCACAAACCGTCCATCAGCCACTCCACGAGGACATTCCGGAATTCCCCCAATTTTCCGTCGAAAACTGTACGCACGAGTTTTCGCATCAACACATTGCTGAGCCACAACCCAGTTCACTCCAACTGGAAACTTCACAAAGCCTGGACCAGGAGATTGAAAAATATCTGGCCAATCCGAGTGTAGATGAAGTGAACATCAACATTAGCGAGCTCTTGGAGTACATCGGAATGGATTCGGAACTTGGCCTTGATCTACCCGCCGAAAGTGCAGAGAAACACATTCCGGACACGGCTCTAGCGCCGTCAATTGATTGTGGATACAATTTCTATTTTTAATTTAAATTTTATAAAAACATTCAAATGTGCAGATATAAAATTATTTCCAAAATAAAAATTAAATCTAATTAATTGTTAATTTTTTTTCTTTATATGCTATTTGGCACCGATGGCGCGAAGGAATTCTGGTCACTTTGTTCTTCTTGCTACTGAAGTAATCGCATTTCAGATAATCCTAGTTGCGGACAAAGAAATTTGGCGGGTGTTTTGATTGCCTGGACTTGGTTTCGAATTCGCAACTCCTTGGCTGGCCGAGAACAGAACAGGATCGTGGCCACTAGTTTGACTATCCTAACTCTTGAACTGATATTCCCTGTTACATGAAGTCTTGTTGAATCTTGAGCAACTTTATCAGTACATGTGTACAATGGACGGTCAAATGGACTGTCATTCTTGACAGTTCCCATTGGCATGAAATTTGAACTAACAAATAGATGACAAACAAATTCTAAGGTCAACCTAATGTCCCTCACCAGCATCTAGGCATCACAGTCAAACGACAGAGTAAAAGATGTAAACAAATTTACTTATTTATTTGATCAATATAAAATTAGAAACTCGGCAATGTACTCAAAGTCTGTGAATTGTTTTCTGACTGTGATAACTCCTCTCTGTAAAAATTGTTAAGAGTAATCTACGCAACTGCACGATATTTCTTCAACCTTCGAAGATTCGATCATATGTCTGGACAACGTCGCATTCGCCTTGAATGTGAACTAGAGGCACATCTAAGCTATACGACATGCATCCTACTCTTTAAAATCATTCACAGTAAGAACAAAATGTATGTATGTTTTATTTATTATTATTAGCGTGATAGTGAGTCCAACCAATGGTATATTTTAAGCCTTGTACTATGTACGATAAAAGAGTAAAGTAACCTTGATGAGGAACACTGACAAAATCACAAGCACTCAAAGAAAAACTGCAAACTGTTGACTTTGAACTCAATTCATTGCAATTCATTGAACACATGATGTGCGAAAGAAAACTGTAGCATAAGGATCAGCTATTCCAAGTTTCACTTCTTGATTTTACTTTTTGGATAATGTTGGCCTTGTTATCCAAGGACCCTTGAGCCACCTTGGGCGTAATGTCCGAGTGCCTCTACATGCAAAAAGAAAGAAACCACAGTCAAGCCGATGGCGGAGACGTAATTATGTGCTTAAAATCGTATATACACTTTATTTCGTGAAGGAGTACTTCTCCGTTGATTTTCTTTTGTTTCCTTGCTCCCCCTTCTCCTGCGTTGATCTTCCCTTTTATTTTCCCTGGATAGCAGTTAAGTTTTTGAAATAAAACACTGTATAGTCTTATAAAGTTTATTCCGTACTTACTTTTTGGAGTCCCTCTTAAGATTGACTTAATTCTACTTAAAATATGTACATCGATCGAAGTGATCAATGTGTGTCATGCAAGAGAACTCAGTTGAACCCGCTATCATCATTGTCAATTAGGCAAGTTTTCTGACAGTTTTTTATAAGGGACAAAAATCGCGCTAAGATGGCTGATGAAGAAATTACCAAAATATGTAAACACTTGCCGTTGAGAAATTCGATCGCAAAACAGCGGAATATCTCTCCCTATGGTTGCAATAGAATTCCCCACTCACATGTGCTTTCCATAGCGTGCATACCACGCATTCTCCATCTAACGCATGCAATATGTCCTACGCGGAGACTGCAGAAATGTCCTTGTCTCTTTTTTGGAATAACTATATTTCTTGCGTCTGCTACTCATTGTGGTAGAATAAGACGTAGAAAAAATGTCACATTGTAGTTGACAGTCAATTTAACATCAGTTCAATTGTGCTATGTGAAAAATGTGAAAACATTTTGCAAAAAACTGTAAGATCCACACGTAACAAATGTAGACAATCAATGAAAGAAATCGGGCGTGTAGTTGATTCGAATAACTACGCGTAATTAATGGAGTGGATTTCCTCATGTAGTCTACTCTACTATCTCTGCTCAGACGTACACCACGAATCATTATCTTACCAACACGAATCATTAACGACCATTCTCCTCTTTTCTTAAAATTTTGATCCCCTCAGTCTTGTTGCTATTGGGAACTTGTCATCCATAAGTGAACATTGGTGTCAGTACTTACAACACAAGTAACCTCTTTCTTCCGCTAATTTTTCAGATTTTTGGAGAACTCCCATGCAGATTTTAGCAATAGGAAAGTGGATCTTCGGCGTGATGTTTGTCGTTTTCTCTTAACTCGATTGCAAATTGAGGTGCTGATGTGAATTTAGAATTGACTCATATACGTGGACGTCTCTACACGATGCAGAGACGTTTTTCCGCAGATGCCATTAACGCAGAGGTGACCAAACATAGCAGCCGAAACGTTTTTCTGATATCAAGGAATCTTTACCATTGTAAGTGCCTTTTTGCCATTAACACCTGGCAAAAGGGTGACCTATGTTTTGTATAAAGTCAACTTGATCCTTCGCCAGTGACTTCGATTACTCAATGCAGCGGCTATATACAAATTATATACGAAATGTCAGTGTCCTGTAAAAGTGTCTTCACCGCACAGCATACAGTCATCTTGGTAGAGTGGCTGCCCGTTGTTAGCGGAGTCCCCGGTTCGAATCCCAATAAAAGCAAAGTTAATATGCTTTTATCTGGTTTTCATCTGTTCAATCTGGTCCTGTCACCATTTGCCGTTGGGATTAAATTAACGGCACTATTACTGCAGTAGTCAATCAGTTGTAGTCGTCTGACTATGGATATCACAACGGACCAATGTGGTCTAAGTGTGCTGGTGAATGCCTAGCAGCCCGCCTACCTAACCTAACCTAGTAGGCTATAGGATAATAGGAATGGCTTGCTTAGATTCTCAGCTGTCATACGTAGTTGTGATTCGTGAATCGATTGCAGAGAAATAATTCCTCTTTGGCCGTGGAATGTTGTCAGGCTCCGCCGTTAATTGTAGGATTGTGGGGGAGAGTAAAAATAGTAGAAGTGAAAAAACATCTCCTGTGAGCAGTTTCGATTCTTACTAGCCTTGTTGGCAGGCTACCATTGAACGTTTCGATGGTGAATCACACCAATTGCACTACGCTACAGTTGATGCCTGATGCAAATCATGTTGAGTCAAGTTAGAATCAGTTAGGAGATACCAAACGGATATGTCGGATATGTAATAAGTTGCCCTTTGATTTATTATATATGACAGTCGACAATGAATATAATCATCCAGCTCTGAAACCTCACGATGATAAATGCGTATTTCCACCGACGGCATGTATTACCCCAAATCGTAAGTACTTCCTGCCATAAGTTGACGGACAAGCAGAACGACAGACCCAACCTCCCTGAACCACAATAAATGACCACCCTTTCCAAAAATTTGCTACCTAAAGTCGCATAAGGGTTTTCATACAAAACATGCATAATCAAAATGCAACCGAAACTATAGACTCCAGGAATGGTAAAAAATTGCCTTCGAAGGGCAATAAATGAAACTTCAAAAAATTGTATCATGTCCCAAAATTATCAGTAAATCATAAAAGTGTACATGAGCTACGACCTGTGTCTGCGAAATGCATTGGAGTCCCTTCTTGAGTCATCGATAAAAAAAACTGATATTGTACAATATTCGACAAGTAGTACTAATCCCAAAAATTCCATCTGAATGTGGTCCACATAATCATAAAATTAGAACAAATATTTGACGGCGTTCAATTGTGACAGCAGACGAAAAACGGATTTATTGTGAACGGTCATAAATGTGCATACATGCGTCATAAAAGTGATGCAGAGTACAATCTTTAGAGAAGCGTTGGAAGTTCTTGGAACGGCCTGTTGAGCAAATAAGCAGCTTGTGGAAGTAGTTCACAAGTGAAGAAATACAAAAATTTCTGTTTTTAATAGGTAATAGGGTTTAGGTTTAGATTTACGTTAGGTAAAATAATAGTGTATAGAGCGCCAAGTTTTTTCTTAGTTTTCTTGGCCAGTAAGTATTAAACAATAAAGTCTGTCCTAAGGACAAAAAAAACAATAAATAACTTAATAATTTAGACACCGAAAGGCAAATAGTCAGTTAGATTAGAATATTTTAGAGTACCCGCGAAGAATCAGTAAGATAGAATTAAGAACATGAATTTATATTAAGATAGATTTTTATGTCATTTTTGTCTAGTAGTTGTCCGGAAATGAAATAAAAATGAAATAAAAATGAAATAAAAAAAAAAAACAAAAATGTCTTCTCTGTGCTCATAAGTATCATGACGTGAGCCCAAAATCCATTAGTTTAGAAAAGCTCATTCACATAGAAATGCCACGAAATTGAAAATTTAATCAAAAAATAGAATAAAACTTCACCTACCACGATCGTACTCTGTAGCCCTTACCCGCTATTTCCGTCGCCAAATACACACCAAAAAGTGACGGGTGGAGAATGCACTTGTATCTCAAGAATCACTTCGAATATTTCGAGTTAGTTATTTTACATTTGACGAGGCAATCTTTGGTATTGTCAAAACGAAACATTTCAGCAATGTCGACACGTTATTAGCTTGTGAAGCGAAGACGTCAGATTCTGGTCGATGACTCACCACCCAAGATTTTTCAAATTTATGAATGAGTACAGAATCTCAAATGAAAGTTTCGGATCATGGCAAATGAAGCATCAACAATCAAATCGAAGGATCTGTCATAATCACCACACATTGCTTGAAACTTTGCTTCTGATTAATAACGAGTTTCCAACATTATCTATCCTGCAGTTTCGAAAAGGTTGGTTTTTATGTTTTACGACTGAGACACATTTCAAAAGGATTCTCTTGTTCACTCGAATAAAACTATTAATTCCATCGAAGCCATCGAATTCTAGCCGACATCGGCAATGAGTTTACTAAGTTTACTAAGTTTACTAAGTACAGACATAATTTTGATCATATTGTATTACATACAAATTCAAACAGATTTGGATATGGAATCAGACTGAGAAAGCGCTACGACATCCAGCTGTACAAACAAATTGCATCGGACTCTGTAGATCAAGTCCCTCAACCAGAGCAACGCCATCTTATCTGCGAGATAGGGAGGAGGGACGTGAGAATAGAACTCGATTGGTTATCCTATTCCACTCCAGATGATGGAAGACACATTTCACTTCCTATGAAAATGTACCAGTTCGAAGAGTATGATGGATTTACACACAAGAATATCGATTCAATGTCACTTATACATAAATAAGTCAAGTCCAACGTCAAGATACAATCTAGAGGAGGATCCTTTAGAAGAACAATAGAATGTAGTCGAAAAAGTCATTCCGCGCGGTCTGTTCATAGAAAGAGACGGCGCTATAAAAACGACTTCCAGTGAACATGCCTCGCCTATATCCATCATAAATACCTCAATGGGGTGGAAACTCACACACACACATAAACGTTAAACGGCGTAACACCGCCTTCAAAAAGAGATGGCTTTGGTCAGGGTACTTGCAGGTAGGTGATATGATGAGAGATCGGTCATCGCGTTATAAATAAAAGGATTGCTGCAAAAATATCATCTTTGAAAGACAAACCGTCAAGCGTGTAAGAACCCTATTTGTGCGTTTAAAACATAAAAAAAGAACAATTGAAAATGGCATCAAACGGATACCAGTTGGAATACATCATCTCAAAGGTTAGTACTAATAAATACTTCGTATTATATTTAATATTAATAAAATCATATTATTTTATTCCAATTTTCTAGCAAGACACTCCATCATCAGCAAGAACACCATCACCCACTGGAACGGGACCAAGAAGTCGTCAACACACCAACAACGTCAGGCGTAACAGGACAGCCTTCACTCCTTATCAGGAGACTGAGTTAAAGGCTGCGTTCGCCGAGTGCAGTTCCCTCTACAGCGGACGGCGCAAGGAGATTGCCGCAAATCTTGGATTGGCCGAACGCGTGGTGAAGGTCTGGTTCCAGAACCAGAGGCAGAAAATAAAACGGGAGCGGAAGGAACGTGCCGTTGGAAAAATAGTCGCCACAGCCACCAATGTGACCGTAGCGCAAAATGCGACAACAGCTGCCAGAGTTCCCCAGTTGGTCCCCGTTGCCAGCGATGTTCGGGATGTCGCCGAAATCCCAGTTATCGAACTTAAAACGGCCACAAGAGTTACTGGTATCACAGGCATTAGAAGAGACCCCTCAAAAGACTTCAGCCCGCAACTGATAGTGCGTTTATCTGGAGGTCAACCAGAACCCGGCATAAAGAAGACGACGCCGATTGTAACCGACGGTCCATCTCAGCCTGACAGAGCTACGCTAGAAAAGGAGATTAGCGAATTCTTGGTCGTAAATTCCAGAGCGGACGCCGATGCACAATTTTCAGCAACACCCGGCTTAAACGAAGAACCTCAGTCGGATCATCCTCAAGAAGACCACGAGAAATTTTGGGGACACCAAGTGAATGGACAACATCCACAGTACCAGGAGCCTTATCCTTCGCTGCAGGATGCTTACTCACTGCAGCATGACCACTTCGCACCTCCCCAACAACAACAGGACAAGGCAGACTTTGCATTCCATCCAGAAGATCAGCAGCCAGGATATTTTGAACAGCAAATGGACTGGAATCAGCAACAGGGGACGGAAGTGCAATCACACTGGCAAGCAGCTCAACCATATCAGCAGGAGCATTTCTTCCACCAGTATGATGTCTGTGAACGAGGCCAGGTAATTGTTCAGGAGCAGCGGACTACGTCTCACCAGCAAGAGGTGAGAGTTCAACAGGAGCAGACACCATACCCAACATTCTTACTCCAGGATGAAGCGGAACTTTTTAACCAGCAAGCCCTCCTTGGACATCAGTGGCATCTGCCAATCGCCCCACCACAAGTCGTTGATCAGCCACTCCACGAAGAAACTCCTGAATTCCTCCATTTCTCCGGCGACGGCGTTGCGAACGAGTTTCCGCACCAACACTTTGCTGAGCCGCAGTTCAGTTCACTCGATCTGAACACGTCTTTGAGCCTGGAGCAGGAGGAGCTTGACAAGTATCTGGGTCCGAGTGTGGAGGAAGAGAACGTCAATATCAGCGATTTATTGGACTTCATTGGAATGGATCCCGAACTTGGAGTTGATCCCCCCGCGCAAGGTAATGAGAAAAACAATCCGGATCTGGCTCCGGCAGCGCCTATTGATTTTGGTTTCCAATTTGATTTTTAAGTCTTGTAACACTATTCATGTACATATTATGTATTCTATTATTTCCAAAATAAAAATTAAATCAAATTATTTGCTCATTTTTCTTTTTTTGTTCTTGTTCGATTTTTCTCTTGTAAGTCCTCAAGTGGATTCTGTCAAGTCCCCTGTTGATCAGTCTTATGAGACAGAGTGAATTGAAGCAAATAATATCATTCCGGACGAGTTCAGTTTCAGGGCAAGGTATGATGACGTACCTAAGAGATGGCCAAAAAACTGCGATTTGTGAACAGTGATTGAAAAATCGCAATCACAGTCCGTGACGGACTTCCATAAACTGTGAATAGCTAAGGCGTGACTTATGTTACAACTTTACGGTTTGAACTTTATTAAAAAGTCGCAGTGGTGAGGAATAAAGGTACAGATAACATGTTACAGAAGTTTCCCCGTAAATTATAATTTGAATTAAGACGACAGTTACGGTTACCAGATTTCATGAAAAACGTTTTTAACACTTTAAAACAATACAAGTGACGAACTGGAAGGATTTTTTGGTTGCAGAACAGAGTAAAGCTTGGAAATCTACCAGGTTTATGACAATTTTTCCTTAAAACATATTTCTGCAATATCAGCAGCGGTTGTATTTTATTTAGGTAGATACCTCCCCAACCAGTAATTCCGTATTTCAGCTTAGAATGGAAAATTCCATAATAAATTGTCTTTAACAGCTTTGTTGAGCATACATTACGTAAAAAATAAAAATGTATAAGCGTGTATCGAAAATACTTTTTCAGTGAGTCTGCGTGATTCGAAAAACTCATTCTTGAATCAAGGGTGAGCCCCAAGTACATAAAATCATCAACTATTTCTATTAGAAAACATTTATCACTAGAATTTAGACTGCTACAAAAAGTGGGAGAGGGAGACGTACAATTACAGTTACACAGTTTGTATTTTTCACACTCAGGTGCGTGGACAGGTTAAAAAAACATTATTTTACTTTTGGAGCTTATAACTTAATTATGCGTTGCAAACCAGTGTCCCAATTGATGTCAGACACCAGGTCCAAGGGACTGTTAAGGCCATATGAGAAACCGATGTCATCCGCAAATGCAGTAGGTGAACCTTTAAATTTGAGATCAAATACCGAATTAATATAGATTAAGAATAGGATTGGACCCAAAACAGAGCCTTGTTTTAGTTAAGAAACTCACTATCCTATTTTTCATTAGTTTTTCAAAAACTTTGCTAAGCGCATTTGAGGTCATCAGGAAAGACACCTTCAAAGACGCAACGACTAAAAATATATGCCAAGACATCCACTATGAAGCATCCAATTTGTTTAAGGACAGAGTTACAAATACCATCAACACCACAGGAATTCGATTTATTTAAGGTACCAATTACTTTTAAGACTTCAAGAGGAGTTATAGGCTGAAAAACAAAACTAGTACATTGCAATGGTTCAGAACAAGCGGATGGACAGAGAGAACAAGATGATTGGACTGAGCAAGGTTGTAAACTGCAGCCTATATTAGAGAAATAACAATTATAAGCATCAGCAACAGCACGCTTATCAGACAAGTCACAGTCATCGACACGTAGAATAATGGTTTTTTTTTTTTGAAAATTTGGGTTTATTTAGTATGCTGTTTACTATCTTCCATTCATCTTTAATTTTTCCTAGTCCTTCCGGCTGTAAGTAGCACTTTTGTGGATGGAGTATATGGAGCTGATTTTCCAGCCGTGGGCATGCTTTTGTCTTCTTGAATTTAAAAAACTAATATTGTACAATATTAGGCAAGTCCAGCTAATTCCAAATATTCCACGTTTATGCGGTCCACACCGTCATAAAACTCAAACAAATTTGACGGCGTTGGTGTTGTCTTTAATTGTGACAAAGGATGAAGAAAGGATGCATTGTGCGCGGACATAAACGTCATAAGTGCCAGTCATAAAAGTGGCATTCAGATCACGAGGGTATATTGATCTTAGAGAAGAATTGGTAGGTAGTTCTTGGAATCGTCAGTTGAGCATGTAGTCAGATTGTGGAAATAGTTATCAAGTGAAGAAATGCAAGAACACTAAAAGCCCAATAATTCGGAAAAGATTTTCAGATTTCAGTCGAAAAAAATTATCAAAATGCCAGTTGGGGGAGTCTCGGCAATACAAATTTAGAATTCGAGAAATTCGAAAATCGCAAAACAAAAACATTGCGGGTTCCCCAATTTAATTATAATTTATTAATATTAATATAATATGGGTGACTGCGAAAGGTCTGTCGCAGCTGTTTAGCACCACTCTAGGCTAGGAAGATCGAGGCATTCAGTGATTACCAAAACACAATGAAAGTAATATGACGACCAAAAAGCGACAGTTGGAGCATGCTTTTGTTTCTTAAAAATCACTCTGAGATGATCGACGACGAATTCGAAGGGTAGAATTTCAAAATTACGTAGAACTGCAGAATGAAAGCCGTAGTGCATGATAAGGTAAAGACTAATGCTCGTACAGCTGCCAGAGTTCCCCAGTTGGACCCCGTTGCCAGCGATGTTCCGGATGTCGCTGAGATCCCAGCTATTGAAGTAAGAACGGCCACAAGAGTTACTGGTATCACAGGCATTAGAAGAGACCCCCCCCAAAAGACTTCTGCCGCAATTGATAGTGCGTTTCTCTGGAAGTCAACCAGCACCCGGCATCAAGAAGACGACGCCGATTGTAACCGATGGTCCATCTCAGCCTGACAGAGCCACGCTAGAAAAGGAGATTAGCGAATTCTTAGTCGTAAATTCCAGAGCGGATTCCGATGCACGATTTTCAGCAACACCCGGCTTAAACGAAGAACCTCAGTCGGATCATCCACAACAAGACCACGAGGAATTTTGCGGACACCAAGTGAAGGGACAACATCCACAGTACGAGGAGGCTTATCCTCCGCAGTACATCGCGGCTCCCCAACAACTACAGGACAGGTCAACGAATGCATTCCAGCCGGCAGTTCAACAACGGGGGCATTCTTTACAGCAAATGGACTGGAATAAACAAATTTGGGGAAGCGGACAGGAGCAACAAATACAGTCCGACTGTCAAGCAGCTCCTTTCATCCACCAATATGATGTCTGCGAACATGGCCAGGTAGCTTTCCAGGAGCAGAGGACTACGGATCAGCATCACCAACAAGAGGTGACTCATCAACAAATGCCTTCGCGAATCTACTTGCTCGAGGATGAAGTGGAAGCTTTCAACCAGCAAGTCCTCTATGATCATCAGTTGAATCTGCCAATCACTCCACCACAAGTTGTTCATCAGCCACTCCACGAGGACATTCCCGAATTCACCGATTTGTCCGTCGAAAACTTTGCTAACCAGTTTTCGCATCAACTGTTTGCTGAGGAGCAGTCCGGTTCACTCCAACTGGACACGTTTCTCAGCCTGGAGCAGGAGCTTGACAAGTGTCTGGGTCCGAGTGTGGATGAAGATAACGTCGACATAAGCGAGCTGTTAGAGTTCATTGCATTCGAACCGGAACTGGAACTTGATCCCCCAACACATGGTGAAGAGAAAAACATCCCGGACCTGGCTCTGCCACCGCCAACTGATTTCGGATTCCATTTTGATTTTTAATTTAACTTTTGTATAAAATATTCATCATTGTCTTTTAAATAAAAATTAAACCAAATATTTGCTAATTTTTTTCGCTTTTCTCTTTTCGCTTCATTTTGTTTCGATCGTGAGGAGTTGTTCGGGTTTTCTCTTGCAAGTCAGTCGAGTGGATTTTGTCAAATCTCCCGTTGATCTGATTTCTTCCTTGCATAAGCAATTTTTATTTTTTTTTAACAGACGAGTTCGGCAACTTTGTATTGGGGGAAAAATATCATTCCGGCCGAGTTCAGTTTCAGGGCAAAGTATGATGACATGCCCTAGAGATGTGCAAAGAACTATGTGAATAGTGGTTGAAAAATCACAATCACAGTCCGTGACAGACTCTAATGAACGGTGAATAGCTAAGACGTGATTTATGTGTTGCACTTTTACATTTTGAACTCTCACTTAAGTTAGTCGAAATTGGCACATTTCCCGCTGTTTCTCAAGCCATTCATTTTCCATCTGATGAATCTCTGAGAAGACCCGCAAGAAAAAGTGGAGGTACTTGGCGCAGTCCTTAAGGAAGTGTATAAGATGAATGAGAGTGTTCGCCCGAACCACGACTACAGCGTACTGCCTAACAATATTCTTCTTCGTGAAGATCTGCAACAATGACGATCTGAGAACACTGGCTTTATCGTGTTCAATTATGATAACATGGCAGATCATGTCATCGCCGTCGAAGGGGATCATCCCCCGTTCATATCGAAGACAGAACTCTAAGCGGACTTGATCTTCCCCCCTAAGAGAAACACATGCCGAACCTGTCTCTGGAACCGCCAATTGATTTTTAATTTAAATTTTGTAAAAATATTCAATTGTACCTATATTTAATTATTTCCAAAATAAAAGTTCAAGTTAAATCCAATTATTTGCTCATTCTTTTCTTCAAATGCTATCTCGCGCCGTTGGAGGGGAAGGAATTCTGGTCACTTCTTTGTTCCTCTTGCTACTGAAGAAATCGTGTTTCAGAAAATCCTAGTTGCGGTCAAAGGAATTTAGCGGGTGGTTTGATTGCCTGGACTTGGTTCCAAAGATACAACTCCTTAACTGACCGAGAACATAACAGGATCGAGGCGACTTGTTCGTCTATCCCAACTCCTGAACTGATTCCTATGTTACATGAAGTCTTGTTGAATATTGAGCCACTTAGTCTGGTCGTGGTAAGTGAGTCAAATGGACTGTGATTCTTGACAGTTCCCATTGGCATGGAATTAGAACAAACAAACAGCTTCTATTGTGAACCTCAGCCAGCATCTAGGCATCATAGTCAAACGACAGCTTAAAACTGGTAAATAAAAATGAATAAGAAACCGTCCAAAAATAAAAGTGAGGAACTAGGAAATATTTTTTGCATTTTACAGGACAATGTTTTATGACAGAGGGCTTAAAATGATGATAAAACCTATTGAGTAGGACGACAAAATAATGCCGCCATAGGCTTCGGCTCCCAAGTAACCAGTACGAACAACATCAGTACCGAAGTTAAGGGCAGAATAACTCTTTCCAATCGCTGTTTCTTTGGACTCAAGAGGCAATTGAGTAGTAGAGCCCTCTCTCGACAGACCAAGCTAACAATACATATCCCTGTCCTGCTCTATGGCGCGGAGTCATGGACAAACTCAAGAGCCGAGACAATCTAAGATGGCTTGGCCATGTGGAGCTCATGGAAGACATAGCTCCAACCCGAAGAGCCTGCTCCGAATCAATGGGGCGATGAAATGCAGGACGCCCACGAAACTGATAGTTCAGTCAAACCACGATTTATACAACTTATAGAAATTAAAGCCGTTGCAGTAACCGACGTTGGTGCACTTACAAGATCAAATTTTTAAAAAAGAAATGATGGACAGAATTGCTGTTTCTATAGAGATATATTTGTTGTCCAAAAAACTGTTCTTAGGGAACACATTTTTTTCAAAATCAGAGAAAAGTGGTTGGTATTATATTCGAACCATTTCAAAACACTGTTGAACACTGAATTAAATCGTTATGAATTTATGTTGAATACTAAATAAATTAAATTGGTTTATGGAATTCAAATAATTAATTTGGTCTTCATTATCATAGAACTACATTATCACAGTTTACTAAAGTAAGCTTACTGTAACTGAACTAAAACTAGACGGATTACTAAATTTCAAAGATCAACCTGTAAATGGAACTCTTTTCAAAGCATCCATTGTGAGCAGTTGAATCCAATATTCTATCCACATTCCTATAGATGTATGTCCATATATTGCTGAACAAAGGAAGTTCTATAACAAAGACCTAGTTTGTTCTAATCATATTTATATGAATGTTGTGTCGCTCCTGTAAAAACACAAACGCTACCACGTCTCGATCTTTGTGCTGCCTTGATACTTGCTTCATTCTTAGCGTACACCGGAAAAGCTTTAAATTGGTAAGGAGTAAAACAATATGTGTGACGGTTTCAACAATCACGCTGTTTCGGATCGCTGCGCTTCCGACAAGATTGGTCGCGGAAGAACAACGGCTGGTTGAAGCAGATAGTTGGAGATGTATTCCGAGCGAATTGAACCCTACCGACTTCCATTTGAGAGGAATAAAGCATTCGGTCTTAAGTACAAACACCACTCGCCTTTGCTACATGATTCGTGGGAATTTCGAGGTCCATTCCAAAGCGTTCATTCATAGAACTAAACTCTGTTGCGGTCGAATAGGTAACTTGTATTCAAAATCTTTGTATAATGTTTAATAGTGAGCTAACATGGACTTACCATATAAAAAGTGTAATATCAAAGGTACGTGCGTCTCTTAGAGGTTTGACAATTAGCAAATATTTATTGTGAGTATGAATGTAAAATTAAATACTTGGCAAAGCACTGAAGGTCCTCTTCTCTCTCAACGTACGTGATAGTGAGTATCCTGTCCATATTAAATAGAGTAACCATAAAGTACAACGAACAATAAATGAAATGAAAATGAAATACAGAAATGAAATGTGGCGAATTTAGTGTTGCCAAGAGCAGATCGTTGCATGAATCAAGTTTGTGAACCATATTAAAATCACTCAAAAAAACAAAAACATATTGAAATTGTTTTCTATACACGTTTTGGAGCCAAATTAAAACCAAGCTGAATTTCAAAATGTTAATACAAACTTACAAGTGAATTTAATACAATTTAATAAAATATTTAGTAAAAAAAATACAAGGCTTTATGTGACAATAACTCGAAACCACTTGCTGAGGAACACTGACAAAATCGCACGCACTCAAAAAAAATGCAAACTGTTGACCTTGGACTCAATTCATTGCTTCACATGATGTGCGACAAAAAACTGCAGCATATTATTGCAGATTAGTGATCCGTTATACCAATTTTCACTTCTTGATTTTACTTTTTGGAGAATGTTGGTGAATTTTATTCAAGACTCAAACTGGAACCTTACGTGATTTGGGGTTTGGGTATCCAGATGGGAGTCTGCCCAAGTCATTGTACACAAATGACTTAAGATTTAAAAAATAATCTGCCCTTCTTAAAATCTTAACTACACTTTTCCCCGAAAAGAAGTTCTTATCCGTTGATTTTCTGTTCTGTTTTGTGTGTGAGAAGGGGGAGCAGGGCCCTTCTCAGACCCGGCAGTTTCACAATTTCTCGACATCCTGGGTTAGTCATTCCTTTTGTTTTCTCTGAATGGGTGGCTTCCTTTCTACCCACGTCTTCGTTGTTATTTCTTTCCTCGTCTCTCATTCTTCATGCCTTGTTAATACATAAATGTTATGTAATAAGGGGCAAAAATTGCGAAAAAACAAACTCACCGAAAAGATTTCTCGCTTAAATCGGTAATGGATAAATTATCAAAAATATTCACAGGCCGTCGAGAAATTCGATCGCAAAACAGTGGAACTTCTTTCCCTTTGCTTGCAATAGAATTCCCCACTCACATGTTTTTTCCATAGCGTGCATATCACGAATTCTCCAACTAACGCATTCAATGTCTCCCACGTACACACATACTTATAGCTCTCTCTCACACACGACCGCCTTTCTGCCCATCGGCTTCTTGTTCTCCTTACTCTTGTTACTATCGGAATGGTGTCAGTACTTACAGCACAAGTACCCACTTTCTACCGCTAATTTTTTAGTTTTTTAGAGAACTCCCATGACGATTTCAGCAACAAGGACCTTTGGCGTGATGTTTGGGGTTTTCTTTTACACTCATTGCGATTGGAGATGCTGAGGTTAATTAAGAATTGACGCAAATACACTGATGACTCCACACGAACCAGAGACGTTTTTCTGCAGATGTCATCAACGTAAAATGACCAAACATCGCACCCAGAACGTTTCTTTTGAAAATAATAAGAACTTCCTTATCATTGCCCGTGCCTCTTCATCATCGACTGGATCACCAATGTGTTGTATAAAGTTAACTTGATCCTTCACCAGTTGCTTCTGTTACTATATTGCAGCGGCTAGCTTAATAATATATGCAAAGTCAGTGTCTTGTGAAATGGTCTACACCGTACAGCTAAAAGTCTTCGTTAGGACCCGGATCCTTAGTAGGCCATAGAGGCTAATATGAATAGCCTCAGCTGGCATACGTTGTTGTGTTTCGTGAATCGATTGCAGAGAAATAGTTCTTAATAGGTTGTGGAATGTTGTCAGGCTCTGTCGTTATTTTTGGCATTGTGGGGGTGTTTAAAAATAATACAAATGAGAAAAACATCTCCTTTGATCAGTTTCTATTTTGACCTGTAAGCGTTGGCGGGCTAGAATTGAAAGTTTCGGTGGTAAAGCACCCCAATTGCACTACGCTACAGTTGATGCATGATGCAAATCATGTTGAGGTCTAGTTGTTGTCTAAGTTAGGACTAAACGGTCGGATAACAATGATCGACAATGAATATCGTCATGCGGCTCAGAAACCCCACGATGATAAATGCGTATTTTCACCGACGGCCTGTATAGATAGACATACCCAACCTCCCTGAACCATAATAAATGATCACCCTTTCCAAGAATTTGCTACCTAAATTTGCATAAGGGTATTCATACAAAACCCAATAGAAACTATAGACTCCAGGAATGGTAAAAAATTGTCTTCGAACGGCAATAAAAGAAACTTCAAAAAAATGTATCATGTCCCAAAATTATTAGTAAGTCATAAAAGTACACATGAGCCAGGCCCTGCAGCTGCAAAATTCGTTGGACAGCACTCAAGCACTCGGTCATCGCTAATAAAACGAAATTTCATGAATTTCAAAAACTAATATTGTACAATATTCGACAAGTCCTGCTAATCCCAAAAATTCCATCTTCCTGCGGTCCACATCGTTATAAAACTCAGACAAAAATTTACGGCGTTAAACCACAATTTTGACAAAAGACGAAGAAAGGATTCATTGTGCATGTTCATAAATGCGCGTCACAAAAATGGCATTCAGATCACGTGAAGGGTACGTAGATGTGACGGCCTGTTGAGCAAATAAGCAGGTTGTAAAAATACAAAAATGTCTTCTGTAAATAAGTATAATGATGAACCAATTCATATCTCATTGCTTGATGAAAAAATCCAATGCAGCTTGAAGATTTAATCAAAAAATAATAAAAATACTCTGTAGGCCTTTCATGGTCTTTCTGGTTGCTTTCCCGTTAGTCGATTCGTCGCCAAATACACACCAAACAGTGACGGGTGGAGAAATGCACTTGTATCTCCAGAATCACATCGAATAATTCGAATTAGTTTTCTTACATTTGACGAGCTTTGGCGAACTTTGGTATTCAAAACGAAACATTTCAGCAATGTTGACACGTTATTCGCTTGTGAAACGAAGATATCAGATTCTGGTCGATAACTCACCACTTCAGTTATTTTCAAATTTATGAATAAGTACATAAACTCCAAGGAAAGGTTAAAATGGTAAAAAGCACTGACAAGTACAGCTAATTGTGTTCATGTTGTATTACATGCAATTTCAAACTTAATTGGATATAGAATCAGACTTAGAGCGCTGCTACTTCCAGTTGTACAAACAAATTGCATCGAACTCTGTAGACTAATTCCCTTAATCAGAGCAACGCCATCGTGTCTGCGAGATAGGAAGGAGGGAGATGACATAATCCTGCATGGACATAGCCGGAATATATCCATCCACTATGCTCGATTGCATGAATACCAATCCCGAGAAAGAGAGACCCCGATTGGTTTTCCCATGCAACTCCATATGATGGAGGACACATTTCAGTTTCTAAGGAAATGTACCAGTTCGAAGAATATGATGATTTGCATACAATACATGATCATCGAGTCCATGTCACATACACACAAGTCAAGGTTATAAACAAAAATACAATCTTCTGTTTTCAGGAGGATCCTTATGTTGAACTATAGATGTACTTGAAAACATCATCGCACGCAGTCAGCTCATAGAAAGAGACGGCGCTATGTAGGCGATCTCGAGTGATCATGCATCCCGCACATTATCCCTTCACGCCGTACGCAGATCACAGCCATCATAAATACCTAAATGGGTGGTAACTGACTCACACACACATATACACGTTAAGCGGCGTCACACCGCCTTCAACAAAGGATGGCTTTGGTTAGGGTACTTACAGGTAGGTGATACGATAAGAGATCGGTCATCTCGTTATAAATAAAAGGATTGCTATACAAACAGCATCTTTAATAGACAAACCGTCAATCGAGCAAGACCCGAGCTCCTAATTTTTAAAACCGTTTAAACAAAAATTCACAACGGAATTGTAACCAAAATCTATTCAAAATGGCATCTACCAGATTCCAGTTGGCATATATAAACTCAGCGGTAAGTAATAAAACATATTTCTAATTACGTATATTTGATTTTAATAAATTTCATTTTCTTTTTGTTTTTCAGCAACAGACTGAGGAGGTACCAAGAATTAATAGATCGGAGGCAAGAGTCGAACCCACAACTCGTCAACCGTCCAACAATGGAAGACGTAACCGGACAGCCTTTACCCCTTATCAAGAGGGTGAGCTGAAGGCAGCGTTTGCCGAATGCAGCTCCCTCTACAGCTGCCGGCGCAAGGGGATTGCCGAAAAGCTTGGGCTATGCGAACGCGTGGTAAAGGTCTGGTTCCAGAACCAGAGGCAAAAGATAAAACGGCAGCGAAAGGAACGTACCGTTAGGAAAATAGTGGCCACAGCCACCAATGCGACCACAGCTGCCCGAGTTACCCAGTTGCCCCCAGATGCTAACGATCTTACGGAAGTCGCTGAGATGTCAGTACAACTGCCAGCAACGTCACTCTTGAATGAACAACATCAGTCGGATCATCCTCAACAAGACAATCAAGCATTGTACGGACACCATCATCCACAGTACCAGGAGCCTTATTCTCTGCAGCAGGCTGCTTACCCACTGCAGCATGACCACATGGCACCTCCTCAACAACAGGAAAAGCCAACCAATGGATTCCAGCCAAAATTTCAGCAGCAAGGACAATTTGTACAGCAAATGGACTGGAATCAACAGCTTTGGGGAAGCGGACAGAAACAGGAAGTGCCGTCACACTGGGAAGCACCTCAACCATACCAGCAGGAGCCTTTCATATATGAATATGATGTCTGCGAACAAGGCCAGGTAGTTTTCCAGGAGCAGCGGACTACGGACCAACATCCACAGAAAGAGGGGAGAGTTCAACTGGGGCAGACATCTTGTCCAACATACTTACTCCAGCACGAAGTGGAAGCATTTAACGAGCAAGCCCTCTTTGACTATCAGTGGCATCTGCCAATCGCCCCACCACAAGTCGTTCATCAGCCACTGTACGAAGACATGGCCGAATTCCCCCGTTTCTCCGGCGAAAACTTTACCAACCAGTTTTCGCATCAACATTTTGCTGAGCCGCAGTCCAGTTCACTAGAACTGAACACTTCACTAAGCCTGGAGCAGGAGGAGCTTAACAAGTATCTGGGCCCGAGTGTGGATGAAGAAAGCGTCAACATCAGCGAGCTCTTGGACTACATTGGACTGGAACCGGAACTTGGACTTGATCCCCCCGCCCAAGGTGAATTGAAACACTTTTCGGACCCGGCTCTGGCACCGCCAATTGATTTTTTATTCAATTTCTGATTTTTAAGTCTTGTAAAAAAAATGTATGTATTCCATTATTTCCAAAATAAAAATTAAAACAAATTATTTCCCCAATTTATTATTTTTCTTTTTTTCGAATTTCGCTTCGATCGTGAGGAGTTGTTCGTTTTTTCTCTGCAAGTCAGTCAAGTGGATTCTGTCATATCTCCCGTTGATCTGTTTTCTTCATTGCATAAGCAATGTTTATTTTTTGGAAAGACGAGTTCGGAAACTTAGTATTGGGGAAAAAATATCAGTCCGGATGAGTTCAGTTTGAGGGCAACGTATGATGAAATGCCTTAGAGATGTGCAAAGAACTGTGATTTGTAAATAGTGGTTGAAAAATCACAATCACAGTCCGTGACGGACTTTAATGAACGGTGTATAGCTAAGACGTGATTTATGTATGTGTCACACCTTTCCATTTTGTACTCTCACTGAGAATGAGATGTTCTTTCTTCGCAACCAACTTCATTTAATTTCTAGATTTCTGAGTAAGTTATTCGAAATTTGCACACTTACCGACTGTAAGATCCAACAACCCGAGCATGTTCCCTAAAATAAACAAATTCTTTAGAAGTAACAAACAAACACCCGTATTGCGAGTGTCAAGAAATAAACGATAAACAATGCTTATCAACAAAATTGACTCTTTGGTATAGCGGTTGTCAACTATCAATGAACGATTGATAGTTACCAAGTGTGCATTGTGAATGGAGCCAAAGTGGTATTGTGAGTGTCAATTGAGATAAATTTTTTTGATAAATGTCTATTTTTTAGTCCATTGCATTTTTGTGGACTACGAAAGCAGAGCATGCGAAAAAAAATGCAAATTCTAGACTTATAAAGTACTTATAACAATACAATGGTATATATTTTTAGGTAAAAAATCGTGAGCAACAAGAGGCAATTGGAGCGATAGGTTCAGTTAATGAACGAGAACCAACAGATTGCAAAAGGAATTTGCAACATAAGTGGGGACAGTTTTCAATTGCGCTGAACAGCCTAGGACCTCCAACACGTGATTAGCAGAAATGGCAAAGGGTATGCAATTTACGGAATATGTACATACATTTTTTTCCTGACACTATTAGCAATTATCTTGAGGTGTGGACTGGTATGGAGGTGGCCGGAATTGCTTGCATCAATTCAGCGATCTAGGAAGCTGTTATTCAACTAATGGAACTGAACACTTTTATAGATCCCCCTGGACCAGAATATGGCTGTGATGATGTCGATCACAATGTCAGCTTGGACGATAAGAACAACAACGTCTCAGGGGAAGCAGAAGAGGAGCAACCAAAAAAAAAAGAAAATACCAGTATCATAGTATTATTTAAAAGAACGAAGAAATCTTTTGGAAGAACAAACTGCTGCACAGAAAGATTTTTATGCAGACGAGCATCATGGGTAGTATGGAGAAAACAATGAGAAACATAGAACACTACAGTAGGAAAAGTTCGCAACTCATTGAAATAAAAAAAGAAAAGTTAAAGGCATACAAAGAAAACCAACAAAACAAAAGACTGGGTAGAAAAACCAAACTTGAACTGAAAATACAGATGCTGGAGCTTCAAAGGCAAACTCAACGCATGTGAATTATGTGAACTTAATTTTAGTTTCTTTTGTACCTGAAATGAAATGAAGTGATTTTTTATTTTAAGTTATTCATTAATATAATTTATTTTATTAATACACCTAAATGCAATAATTGAATGAAATGAAAGTTAAGCTATTTTTTATATTATTTTATATATACATTTATTAGACTTAAGTTATTTATTATTACTTAAATACATAAATGCGATAAATGAAAGAAAGAGAAATTTATTTTCGTTACAGAGTCGTAAGGATTATATGTATAAGTTCCACTCCAAGTGCGTTTATGTCGTTCTCGTCATCAGCCTCATCCGTGTCGGCAATCTCATCCTCTTCCTCAATATTTTCTCCAAGCTTAGGGATATTATAGGCAATTCTTATATTATGCAGAGCAGCACAAACATTAGCAATTTGAGTGGCCTTTTTTGGGTCTGTAGTCTAACTCCCGTGCTCTTAGTAGGCACCTCAACCTGTTTTTAGAACGCCTATTGCCCGTTCAACTATATGCCTGGCTTCAGCATGTTTTTTGTTAAATATACTTTGAAGTGAACCAGGTCAGGATCACGGAAAGGTGTTATTAAGTACGGCTTCAAAGCGTAGCCACCATCACCTAGAATATAACATTATTTTGTACCTAATAACCAGGTACGTCTTTCCCCACTTTGGTACTCTCGCTCCAGCTTTAATTTTAAGGACGACAAGCTAAACAAATTAGCATCATGCGTCGAACCGGGATATTTTGCAGAATCGAATTTTCATCGCATCATCACAAACCTGAAAACGATAATAATAATAATAATATAATAATATGGGTGGCGCTACAGCCCGTAGTGGGCCAGGGCCTAGCATCTCAGCAACCACTCGTGTTGTGCGTGCTATTGTTCTCTCACGCGTGGAAGGGACCTACAGTTTAATGCCGACTCCGAACGGCGATGTTGAGAAGCTTTTTCTAGACAAAATTACTCTTTGAGCATTGTCATTGACTCGAAAGAGGTGGAGCCGTGAAATATGAAAGGTGTTAAATTCGGGTTTCGAACCTGGCACCCTCTGCGTAGGAGTCGACGCACTAACCCACTACGCCACGGCGACCCACCCTGAAAACGATAGTTAATATTAAATAACTCAAGATTTGGGGTTGTAGACTCTTTGTGTTGTAGTACGTTTATTGCAGTTATTTTACTGGGGAAACAATTTTTATATGTGTCCCATCCACACACCTTATTACACCCGGTATTCCACTCCTTTCGTAAAAATATGCTTTTGCTCGTAGTATCTCAACATTGGAGTAGTTAAACTTATCCACTTCGGGCAAATATGTTCTTCGAGTACTTTAAAGGGTCTTACAGAACCAGAGACACAGTTGACGGCGCAAAGCCAAAGGAATGTTCATTCGCAACGCTTAACTGGTACGATCCATGAGCACATAATCGCAATGCAGTTGCTAGTTAGATATCTTTTGGAATTGATGTAGATTTTAGTGCCAGTTTTATTTCCCTTCCAATTCAGTCAACTGATAAGAAAATACTGACGTCGATAAACGGACGTTTTTACAAAACTGAAAAGGAACAGCTATAAAATCATTTGTTTTATTAAGGAATTATGCACCTACAAGGTATTCTCCAATTATAGAGGGTTGGAAGCATTGCTTAGTTGCCTTCTCCTGCTCAAAATTTCCAAAAATCTTGAATCCTGATCGTCCTCATCGAACCACAACTCCACTGAACTCATTTCTACAATTAGATTTGCTTTCTTTATTTTATCTAAGATTACTTAAACAATCTCCGACGAAAACACTACTCAAACAAACAAATGCAAATGTCTACTGTTTTTAGCTGTCAAATAAATGTCTCAGCCGAGTTACACAATACCGAAATCTGTTCTGATTGACAAATTTATCAATCACCAATTGATTGGTATTTGATACTCGCAATAGGGGTGTAGGGGATATAGGGTGACAGAACGACGGACATCGAACAACTCAAACCCCCGATGTTAAAGGCGTATTTTCCACTGTCGGTCTCTATTACCCCAAAACATAAGTACTTCCTGCCATAAGGAGATATACAGACCCTCCTCAACCATAATAAATGATTCACCCTTTACAAGAATTTGCTGCCGATATTTGCGTAAGGGTTTTCATACAAAGCATGCATAATACAATATAACCGAAAGAATAAATTCCAAGAATAGGAAAAAAATTGTCCTCGAAGGGCAATAAAAAGTCTAAGAATTGTATCATGTCCCAAAATGATCTGTAAATCATAAAAGTACACATGGGCCGCGACCTGTAGCTGCGAAATTCATTGGATAGCACTCAAGAATTTTCTTCACTCATCGATAAAAAAACGAATTTTCTGGAATTTGAAAAACTGATATTGTACAATATTTGACAAATCCTACTAATCCCAAAAATTCCATTTGAATGCGGTCCACATCATCATAAAATTCGAACAAAGATTTGGCAGAAGACGAAAAATGCGTGATAAAAGTGATTCAGTGTACAATATTTAGAGAAGCGTTGGTTGTTCTTGGAACTGCGAGTTGAGCAAATAGGCATCTTGTGGAAGTTGTTGACAAGTGAAGAAATACAAAAATGTCATCTTTGTGCTAATAAGTATCATGATGGGAGTCAATTCATTTCTTCTAGCGCTGTATCCTGCTGTGATGATACAAGGGTTTAGAAATACTCATTCACATAGAAACGCCACGAACTTGATGATTTAATCACAAATTAGTATGAAACTGTACTTACAACGAAGGTTTTCTTTTTTTTAGTTCATTTTTATTTTAAATTCATATTCATAACAGACTTACGTACTAGACAAAAATGCTTAAAACTAGTTGGACGATATACGAGTGTATACACTTATATATATATGTATGTACTTACTATGTACAGTGTGTATACACGGGTACACCCTTTGTGTACGTTTGTGTATACAATTTTTTTTTTTTATTATTTATATGTACAACTTAAAATTACCTTAATACTACCCTAAGCTATGTAAGTCGGCCGTAGGTTACAGCTCATGGGTATGCACCAATCCACTGCAAGACAGGGCCGACTACTCCCCATAAGGGGATCTGTACTACCCTTTTTACCCCGGGTCTAAAGGGTTCGACGAGGGAGTTCCCTCGCTCCCCAGCCACCAGAATTTTCGATGTTGCATTGCAACATCCCGAACATCTCTCCTTGATACCGCCGTACTGAACCGGAGGAGACCCTCCTCAGCTCGTTGTGCGACGGAACGGTCGTGGTTGAGTCGCCCATCCACAGTTGATCTGGCGATGTGGAATATGAGCGGTACCGCATTTATATTTTGTAACAGTCCGTTCTTGTCTAAATGGAGAAAGGCTTCTGGGGGAATGAAGCCACTGTGGCGTACCTTTTCGTGGTATTCTGGATTGGGGTAGTAAGCCCCCGAGATCAAGTTATTGACCGAGTTCATCGCTCTGGCAGTATGACCTCGAATCAACTTCAACAGGAAATTGTCCACTCTTATCAGGTTTGCCCTGTTGTATAAGACCTCATTGGAATAGTATTTTATGTACTGGGACTCTGGAGTTCGATAAAGACGAAGGCAAGCCCTAAGACAAGCCCTCTCGAACAACCGAATCTTTTCCATTAAGCTTGCACTCACGTTGAACCACACGGGACAGCCATAGGTGAGCATTGGCCGGATGAGGGCCATGTAGCAGATAACCTTCACCCTCGCATCGAGTTGGCTGTTGTAAAACAGTCTCTTTGTAAGGGCAAAAGCGCCTCGGGCCCTGGCCAGAGCAGCATCTACATGTTTATTAAAATATAGATACTGATCTAGCCAGATCCCGAGGTATCTGACTACAGTCCTTTGCGCCAGTGGTTCCCCGTGTCGTCCGACGATTGAGAACTTTCGCCAATTCTTTTTCGTGTCCGCCGAGGCCTTATACAACGGTGTCCTGAACAGAATGGTTTCCGACTTCCGGAAGTTGATACTCAACTTCCAGTCATCGCAACTTCTCATGAATGAATCGAAGTCACCCTGAGTGAGGGTAGTGATTTCCTCGATCTTTTTGCCTGATCTGTACACGATCAAGTCATCGGCATACGCAATTGCATGAGGAAGAGAACTTAAAAGATCGCTCAAGAAAATGTTGAACAGGATCGGCGAATTAACGGCACCCTGTTGGAGACCATTTTTTACCTCAAATATACCTTTGGAGGTCACGTTACCATTCTTGACTACGAACCGTCTACCGGTAAGCATGTTGCACAGTAGGTACATCAGTGGTTTGCTAATGCCTAGCCGATTGAGCTTGTAGAAAAGTCCTTCTAACCATACGGTGTCAAAGGCCTTTTCCAGGTCAATCAAGCAGGCACCCGTACATTGTTTCTGGCTCTTGTTCCATTGGATATCCGACACCAGTTTCGACGCAGCATGAATAGTGTCATGCCCCGCTTTGAAACCGAATTGGTTATCCGGAATTATATTTTTGTCCTTAGTCCAGCTGATCAGAGTTCTATTGATCACCTTCTCGAATACCTTGCTGATGTTCGGAAGGAGACTTATTGACCGGAGGTTGCAAGGATTCGAAGAATCTTTTCCTCTCTTGGATATGGGTTGCACAATCGCAGTTTTCCAATGCTCTGGATAATGTGCATTATTCAAAGCATTGTTAAACAGGATTGTGTACATGTTAACCACTTCCAGGGGGAGGTGTCTTAGCACAATGTTGGAGATCCCGTCGATTCCAACAGACTTTTTCTTTTTTAATGATTCGAAGACCGCTTGGAGTTCTGTCTTCGATATGAACGGGGGATGAACCCCTTCGTCGGCGATGGCATTATCTGCCATGTTATCATCATTGAACACGACAAAGCCAGTGTTCTCAGATCGCCATTGTTGCATTTCTTCTCGAAGTTGAGAGTTGCTAGCCAGTACGCGGTTATCCAACTCGTGGTTCGGGCGAACGCTCTCATTCACCTTGTACACTTCTTGGAAGACCGCGCCTAGTACCTCCATTTTTTCTTGCGGATCTTCGACCACAAAGAAGTTATCATCGAGTACGGCATTATCTGGAGTGATACCTGCTGTAGTCAGTATACGTTCGTTGTCCGTCGTTCTGGGAAGCTTAAGACACGGAAGATCGCTATTTTTGCTACGGAAGAATTTGTTTATTTGCGGGAAAATGCTCGGGTTGTTGGATCTAACAGCCCGAATCTTATCATTCCAGTAAGAATTAACAGAAAGTCTGTAATTCTGGGCAATTAATGTCTGAATTTTCTTAATTAGCGATTTCAGTGTTCTAACTTCCTCACTACGTCTGTCAGTAAACCGCCTGTACAAGTTTTTTTAATCTTGTTAGGAGTCTACTTTTTTGTTGGTGTAGTGCGTCAATTGTCGCATTGCGGTAAATGTCTTGGTTGTTTGTACGTATATACCGTGGTATCGTGCTGTCCATCGTTCGTTTGATTGTCTCGTCCAATTGAATTAGATACATGTCAATCTCTTCGTTTGACAAGTTTCTATTGGACGGTATGTGGAGCTCGTTCGAAGAGAGTGCTCGCGTCATTTGTCTGGAGAAGCGTGTCCATCGAGCCCTACTGTAATTGTAGGGGTACGTTTGAACAAACTCTCCTAATTCCGCAATATCGTTAGGGATCTTGATTTCGGCACTGAGTCCGCAATGGTCACTGAGATACACGAATGTGTTCAAACAGTTTACCGTTTGTGCGTCTGTGTCTGTCAGCTGCAGTCTTGCGTCTAACAACAGGAGATCCAGATAAGAGCCGCTCCTGGGATAGGACGAGATCTCTGTTGCCTTCAAATCGAGTCTATACTCGACACTGTGCAAGCAAAACCAGCTGTAAAGCTGGTCCCCTCTATTATTGGAAATTGTGTTTCCCCAATATCCATGTCGGGCATTTAATTCCCCGGCCAAAATAAAATAGTTCTCCTCCGAGTCCAGCCTTAGGCATCGAAAGAGTGAATCGAGCTCTGTTATAGTCGTTCTGGAACTAGGGTTGCCGGAGGAGTAGACCGATACCGCATACAACCTCCTTCCACTGCGGAGCGAAATGCACACGATGCAGGCCTCCAACTCCTGAAACCTTCGTACTTCACCACTATACACTACTTTATGTTTTATGTTATTTTTAATGAAGATCGCAACACCGCCTCCACCACTGGAATTGGGCCGGTCTCTTCTAATAACACTATAATTGCTGTGCTCCAGTATGCCTCTCCGAGTTAGCTTGGTTTCGCTAATCAGCATCAGCTCTGGGCTTTGGTCATCCAAAAGTTTATAGAGCTCGTTTTTTCGAGGGACCCCTATCAATGAATTTGCATTCACTGCAAGGATCTTGTAAGTAGACTCGTTCGTCTGCGCAGCCATTAAAATGGTTGTCGTGGTTGGCTCTGCAGGAGCGCCAAGATTTGGTCTACCCGCTCCTCTAACCGATCCATACGCCTTTCAATGGAGGATTTCCAATCCGGCGTTGGATCGTGTGCTCTTGGCACTGAAGGTTGCGGCACTACCTTCGGTAGTTGCTGCTTTTCCGTATTCCCCTGACCGGACACCATTTGGGCGAACGTCATTTGAGGCGTTACGGGTATGGCTGCCCCGAGTGGATTTTTCACTGGGGGCTGCTTCTGCAGAACCATTTTTGCTTTCCGCTCTTGGAATTTAGGGCAACCCCGATAGTTGGCGGTGTGCCCCGCGTTCCCGCAGAGTACGCATTTGAGCTGACTCTTGTCAGCTGCTCCCTTTTGCCCCAGAGGACAATTCTCCGCACTGTGGTTCTCACTGCACTTGACGCATCGAGGCTGCATTTGGCAGTTCGACGCGGCGTGCCCGAACCTTTGGCAGCGAAAGCATTGTGCACTGCCCTCCCGCCTTCTTATGCTGTCCCACTCGCATTTATGGTAATCTAATAACTTGATTTTCTTTAGATTATCCACTTTGCTTGTGGGTGTAACCTGAACAATATAGAAGGGTAATTTCCGCCCCTCTCTCTTTGCCTTAACTGTGTTGAAAGGCTTGACCCCGACGTACTCAATTCCCTCGCACACTTGCTCTTTGAGCAGTTGGAGGACCTTCTCCGCTTCGATCGGGGAAGTAAGCTTTAACAGCCGAGACTGACACTTTTCGCCTTTTGGAGTGAACGAAAAGAACTCCAACGTCGACCTCTTTAAAAACCTTTTTAATATATTATAGTCATCCACTGTCTTGCAGTGGATTGCGTACTTTTCAAAGCCTTTACTTCTACTAATATAAAAATTACCTGAACCTACGGCCTCCTTGCACATCTTGGCAGTTTGTTCAATATCCGCCTTGTAGATATTGATTGGCGGCACTTTTTCTTTCTTCTGCTGCTGTTGCGTAAGTGGTTGCTGCTGTTCAGTTGCTGGTTGCTGCTGTTCGGTTGTTTGTTTCTGCTGTTGTGTTTCTTCTTGACGTCGCTGTTTCTTTGCCGAGCGCTCTTTTGTTGCTGGTCGCTGGTGTTGCTCCACCGCTGGCGGCTGTTGTGCTGCTGGCAGTTTTGCAGTTTTTGTCCGCTGTTGTTGCTGAGTTTGTTTCAGCTGTTGTTGTTGTTCAGCTGTTGGTTGTTGTTGCTGGACTGCAGCCCTTGGTTGCTGCTGCTTCTTTTTTTGTTGTGGCTTATTTGCCACTTGTTGTTGCTTCTTTTGCTGATCCAGCATTCTTCTCGCAACAGTCTTCGCTTTCAGCTCTCT
Organism: Eristalis intricaria; assembly: GCA_964034865.1. NCBI lineage: Eukaryota > Metazoa > Arthropoda > Insecta > Diptera > Syrphidae > Eristalis > Eristalis intricaria. The sequence continues at coordinate 127,529,015 of OZ035873.1, forward strand.
GATTTCATGCAGGAGTCGCTGAATTCTCTCCTGCATGTCGTCGACTAGCGTCTCCTTCATGCGAAGTACCCGCTCGACTTCGTCTTCTGTGTCGGAGGAGAGGGAATCAAAGCTGTTGCTGCTCACAGCGAACAAGCCTTCCCCTCCATCGGACACATACTGCACCGTGTCTTCCACCTCCGACTCGCCTTCAGTTGTGCAAGCCGATGCCGCTTCACTTAGCTCTCCCCCTTGCCGCTCTTCGGGTGACTCATTTATATTACGGCGTTTTACGCTTTTCGGCGACGCCTTCTTCCTCCTCCTCTTACCAGTGCCTTCGATGGACACTGCTTCTGGATGGCCTGATAAATCCATCATACTCTTCGAACATCATCTGGAGAGGCATAGAATAACCAATCGAGTTCTAATCTCACGTCCCTCCTCCCTATCTCGCAGATAAGATGGCGTTGCTCTGGTTGAGGGACTTGATCTACAGAGTCCGCTGTAATTTGCTTGTACAACGAGATATAGCTTTCTCAGTCTGATTCTCTATCCAAATCTGTTTGAATTTGTATTAATACAATATGATCAAAATTATGTTTGTACTCCTTCCCTTTTTTCTTCCATCTCCAAATAAACTCATTGTCGATGTCGGCTAGAATTCTATGGCTGTAATAAGAATTCGAATAAATAGTTTTATTCAAGTGAACAAGAAAATCCTTTTGAAATGTGTCTCAGTCGTCCAACATAAAAACCAACCTTTTCGAAACTGCAGGATAGATAATGTTGGAAACTCGTTATTAATCAAAAGCAAAGTTTCAAGCAATGTGTGATGATTATATTATTTGTCGATGTTTCATTTGCCATGATCCCAAACTTTCATTTGAGATTCTGAACTCATTCATAAATTAGAAAAAACTTGGGTGGTGAGTCATCGACCAGAATCTGAAGTCTTCGCTTCACAAGCTAATAACGTGTCGACATTGCTGAAATGTTTCGTTTTGACAATACCAAAGATTGCCTTGTCAAATGTAAAATAACTAACTCGAAATATTCGAAGTGATTCTTGAGATACAAGTGCATTCTCCACCCGTCACTTTTTGTTGTGTATTTGGCGACGGAAATACCGTGTATACCTACAGAGTACCATCGTGGTAGGTGAAGTTTTATTCTATTTTTTGATTAAATTTTCAATTTCGTGTCATTTCTATGTCAATGAGCTTTTCTAAACCAATGGATTTTGGGCTCACGTCATGATACTTATAAGCACAGAGAAGACATTTTTGTATTTCTTCACTTGTGAACTACTTCCACAAGCTGCTTATTTGCTCAACAGGCCGTTCCAAGAACTTCCAACGCTTCTCTAAAGATTGTACCTTGCATCACTTTTATGACGCATGTATGCACATTTATGACCGTTCACAATAAATCCTTTTTTCGTCTGCTGTCACAATTGAACGCCGTCAAATATTTGTTCTAATTTTATGATTATGTGGACCACATTCAGATGGAATTTTTGGGATTAGTACTACTTGTCGAATATTGTACAATATTAGTTTTTTTTATTATCGATGACTCAAGAAGGGACTCCAATGAATTTCGCAGACACAGGTCGGAGCTCATGTACACTTTTATGATCTACTGATAATTTTGGGCCATGATACAATTTTTTGAAGTTTCATTTATTGCCGTGCGAAGACAATTTTGTACCATTCCTGGAATCTATAGTTTCGGTTGCATTTTAATTATGCTTGTTTTGTATGAAAACCCATATGCGAATTTAGGTAGCAAATTTTTGGAAAGGGTGGTCATTTATTGTGGATCAGGGAGGTTGGGTCTGTCGTTCAGCTTGTCTGTATCCTTATGGCAGGAAGTACTTACGATTTGGGGTAATACAGGCCGTCGGTGGAAATACGCATTTATCATCGTGGGGTTTCACAGCTGGATGATTATATTCATTGTCGACTGTCATATATAATAAATCAAAGGGCAACTTATTACGTATCCAACCGTTTGGTAGCTCCTAACTTAGACAACAACTAGATCTCAGCATGATTTGCATCAGGCATCAACTGTAGCGTAGTGCAATTGGTGTGATTCACCACCGAAACGTTCAACGGTAGCCTGCTAACGCTTACATAAAATATCCTGGATGTTCGAACATTCAGAAGGGCAAACGTCGACTCTGACCATTTTCTCATAGCAGCAACATTCAGAGAGAGATTGCCAGAGCCTACGAAGTGCAACTGAGTGAGAGGCTCTCTGGTATGCCCACGTCATACACCAACGCCAACGAGATGTGGTTGCATTGCCGCTCGGCCATAAAAAGAGGTAGCCGAAACCACCTTACTTTACCTACCACCCCCGACGAGGAACCTCCGGCTACAAAGAGGTAGCCGAAACCACCTTACCACCACCACACCACCTCCGACGAGGAACCCGTGGTATGATGACGAGTGTGAGCAGAAGAAACATGCAACTGAGGAGGCATACAAAAAGGCACTGCAACGAAAAACTAGGGCAGCGTAGGAGGAGTACCGGGCTAGAAGAAGGGAGCAGAAAAGGCTTCAACGCCTGAAGAAAAGGTATCTCGCAACCTCACAGCTCAAGGATATCGAAGAGTCTAGGGACAAGCACAAAATACGGGCCTTCTACAAAAAAGCCAAAAGCCTTGCCTTGCCTTGAAGAACAATAAAGCCGCAGGCTCAGATGGTCTACCATCAGAGCTATTCAAGGCCGGTGGCGATGTTCTGGTAAGGAGCATGCACCAAACGAAAGCATGCCCGACGACTGGAATAGCAGCTCCATATGCCCCATCCACAAAAAAGGCGATCCTACCTCTTACAACAACTATAGAGGTATATCCCTGATCAACGTCGCCTACAAGACCCTGTCCATTGTAGTGTGCTAACGTCTAAAGCCGTTTTGCACCACATTAATCGGCACGTAGCAGTGCGGTTTCCGGCCCGGCAAATCGACAATAGACCAAATCTTGAAACTAAGGCAAGTCTTGGAAAAGACCAGCGAGTTTCAAATCGATACGCACCACCTCTTTATCGATTTTAAAGCCGCATACGACAGTATTCATCGCAAGGAGTTATTTGGTGCGATGGCCGAATTCGGGATCCCGGGAAAAACTGATCCGGTTGTGTCGCACTACGCGCGATGCACCGTGCAGTTCGCCTCGAGGACTTCGGAGCCATTTGAAACCTGCACCGGATTTCGGCAAGGAGGTGGTAGGATTGGTACTGGAGAAGATAGTGCGGCGGGCAGCTGTAAACACGAAAGGCATTATCTTCTACAAGTCAGTCCAACTGCTGGGATATACAGACGACATCGACATCGCGCATTCCGAACGTGCCGTAGTGGAAGCATTTACTGCAATTGAAGAAGAGGCGAAGCGAGCTGGTCTTAAGGCCAATGAGGATAAAACGAAGTATATGCTGTCGACCAAAAAACGATCCGTCACACACCACTTAGGACAAAATATTACAATCGACAGCTACAATTCCGAGGTAGTAAGAGAGTTTGTCTGCCTCGGGGCAAACGTAAACTCCACAAACGACATCACTGTGGAGATCCAATGTAGAACCGCCTTTGGCAACCGGTGTTACTTCGGTTTGTCAAAATAACTGGCGTCTAAACTCCTGACTCGAAGGACTAAGATCATGCTCTACTAAACCCTTATTTTGCCATGCTGGACGATGAGCAAAACTGCGGAGTTGATACTTGGTGCTTTCGAAAGAAAAATTCTACATCGGATATATGGTCCCGTCTGCGAGGAAGGCGAATGGAGGAGAAGACACAACCGCGAATTCTACGGGCTGTACCAAGATGTGGATGTAGTCCGGAAGGCAAAGATCCGTCGACTGCACTGGCACGGCCACATCGAGCGCATGGACAACAATGCTCCATCTTCGAATCCAAGCCTCCTGGTTCGAGAAGGAGAGGAAGACCGAATCTGCGGTATAAGGACCAAGTAATAGCGGATGCAAGACAGCTTGGTCTTGATGACTGGAGGCAGCGTGCCTAGGACCGTCAGGAATGGAAAGCAGCTATGGCTTAGGCTCGGACCCTGTATTTCCTTGCAACTTCACCACTACCTATGAACAAGAGATAATGGAGGACAACTACTATTCTCTTTGCCCCTTGATTTTATTTGACAGCATTTTTTACATGATGCTTCATCACGTGTCTGTGAATACATGTGAACCGGCAATCGTGTAAGCGCGTGTGAAATACATGAGGAAGTTCCACTACACCACTTTTTTTTATTCTTTTTTATTCTTGTCTCAATGTCGCCATGGACTAGGCTATGTCGCGACTATACTAGCAAAATCTTCGATCTCAATTGGCCTAAGCCGAATGTTTTGCCGAAGGTGATATTTTAAGCCGAAGCCGAATGTTTGTTCGAACTTGTTTGTGTAATCTGTAGGTTCTTGACGGCGTTGCTGGTGCGAAGGGAATCGTTTATTAAAATGTTGAGATCGATGTATTCAGTGATGATCACCAAAACACATTGAAAGGAAAATGCTCCGTTGACGCTTTTGTTTCAAAGTATCTACAAAGCAGTAACAGTTGGAGAATGCATTTGGTTCTAGAAAATCACTCATAAATGTTCGATGATGCACATGACGGCTAGAATCATAAATTAAGAAGAACTACCCAGATTTGACTAGATTTACCAATTTATGAACGAATATATTTATTGGGTATGGGAGCTGTAGTTCATGGTAAGGTAGAGCCTAATACTCACAATTGCTAAAACCAAACAGACGTTAATGGGGAACGAGATTGCGAGGCTATCGATCTTTACCCTTGAGAAATTGACTGAATTGCGTATTTTTGTAGTAGGCCTTCATCTTTACATACATTGACAGATCTGACCATTCACCAAATTCATTGAATTTAGTTTGCTGGGACCAAGAGAAAATGACAACAATGCTGAAATAGAGAGAACCTGATTGACTATCCTATGCCACTTCAGATGATCAAAAACATTTTTCAGATACATACGTTTGAGAAGTGTGAAGAGTTTGTTCGATTTGTACAAAACACATGATCATCGACTCAATGGCACACAAGTAAGTTCAAATTTCATTGATACTTTTCAACCTACACTTGCACATGATCCTTTCCACGCACTTTCATCCCCGATACATCCTCAAAACGATCACGAGTGATCACGCACATTGTCCTTTCATACAATCCGCAGATCATAGCCATAAAAAGTATCTCAGTTGGGTCACACACACACTCAGTTCCCACACACATTCAACGTTAGCAACACCGCCTTCAAGAAGGGATTATTTTGTGCAGGGTACTTCCAGGTAGGTGATACGATGAGAGATCGGTCATCTCGTTATAAATAAAAGGACTGCTGCAAAAACCGCATCCTTAAAAGAAAAAACGCCAAGCGAGTAAGACCCGTACTCCTACGTTTTAAAAAGTAAAACTAAAATTCACAATTAAGATTAGCAAGCCCGAGATCAATTTAAAATGGCATTAAGCGGATATCAGTTGGCATACGTAATCTCAACTGTAAGTACTAATACATACTTCTCATTATATGTGGTATTAATGAAATAATTTCATTTTAATCTATTTTTAGCAAGAGACTCCATCTGCAACAGGAGAACCTTCACCCACTGGAACCGCAGCAAGAAGTCGTCAACCACCCAACAACGCCAGGCGTAACCGGACAGCCTTCACCTCTTATCAGGAGGGTGAACTGAAGGCAGCGTTTGCCGAGTGCAGCTCCCTCTACAGCTGCCGCCGCAAGGAGATTGCCCAAAAGCTTGGGCTGTGCGAACGCGTGGTGAAGGTGTGGTTTCAAAACCAGCGACAGAAGATTAAACGGGAGCGGAAGGAACGTGCCTGTGCGAAAAAAGAAGCCAACACCACCAATGTGAGCACACCTACTCCAGTTCCCACAATGGCCACCAAAGATACTGAGGTCACTGAGATCAAAGTTTTTAAGCCAAGGACGGCTACAAGAGTAATTGATCTCTTGCCCATTAGCAGGAACCCTTCAAAAGGATTCAACCCCCACTTGCTAGTGCGATTCTCTGGAAGTATGCTAGAAACTAGCACCAAGAAGACGACGACGACAATTGAATCGGATATACACAAGGAAATAAGTGAGTTTTTGGTTGTGCATACCAGAGAAGATATCGCCGCCCAGGCTGCAGCAACATCACGCTCAGTCAACGAGGAAGGTCAATGGCACCAGCAGGATCATCTCCTCCACTCACAGTACGAGTTGCCTCTGCAGCATGAAGCTTACTCGCTGCAGCAAAATCAGCACATTGCACCTCTCCAACAACAGCAGGACAAGCCAGCATCTGCATTCCAGCCGGAAGTTGAGCACCAAGTATCACTTTCAGTTCAGAACCAAGAACATTTTCTACAGCAGCTGGACTGGAATCAGGAAGTGCACTCGAACTTGCAAACAGAGCTAGAATTCCAGCAGCAAGCGGGAACAGATCAACATCACCAGCAAGAGGTGACAAAACAACACGTGGCTTCGCCAACCTACCTTCTTCAGGATGAAGTCGATGCTTTTAACCAGCAAGCTCTCTACGACCATCAGTGGAATCTGCCAATGGCCCCACCACAAACCGTGCATCAGCCACTACACGAGGACATTCCGGAATTCCCCCAATTTTCCGTCGAAAACTCTACGCACGAGTTTTCGCATCAACACATTGCTGAGCCACAACCCAGTTCACTCCAACTGGAAACTTCACAAAGCCTGGACCAGGAGATTGAAAAATATCTGGCCAATCCGAGTGTAGATGAAGTGAACATCAACATTAGCGAGCTCTTGGACTACATCGGAATGGATTCGGAACTTGGCCTTGATCTACCCGCCGAAAGTGCAGAGAAACACATTCCGGACACGGCTCTAGCGCCGTCAATTGATTGTGGATACAATTTCCATTTTTAATTTAAATTTTGTAAAAATTTTCAAATGTGCCTATATAAAACTATTTCGAAAATAAAAATTAAATCTAATTAATTGTTAATTTTTTTTCTTTATATGCTATTTGGCACCGATGGCGCGAAGGAATTGTGGTCACTTCTTTGTTACTCTTCCTACTGAAGTAATCGCATTTCAGATAATCCTAGTTGCGAACAAAGAAATTTTGGCGGGTGTTTTGATTGCCTGGACTTGGTTTCGCATTCGCAACTCCTTGGCTGGCCGAGAACAGAACAGGATCGTGGCCACTAGTTTGACTATCCTAACTCTTGAACTGATATTCCATGTTACATGAAGTCTTGTTGAATCTTGAGCAACTTTATCAGTACATGTGTACAATGGACGGTCAAATGGACTGTCATTCTTGACAGTTCCCATTGGCATGGAATTTGAACTAACAAACAGATGACAAACAAATTCTAAGGTCAACCTAATGTCCCTCACCAGCATCTAGGCATCACAGTCAAACGACAGCGTAAAAGATGTAGACAAAATTACTTATTTATTTGATCAATATAAAATTAGAAACTCGGCAATGTACTCAAAGTCTGTGAATTCTTTTCTGACTGTGATAACTCCTCTCTGTAAAAATTGTTAAGAGCAATCTACGCATCTGCACGATATGTCTTCAACCTTCGAAGATTTGATCATATGTCTGGAAAACGTCGCATTCGCCTTGGGCGTGACCTAGAGGCACTTCTAAGCTATATGACATGCATCCTACTCTTTAAAATCATTCACAGTAAGAACAAAATGTGTGTATGTTTTATTTATTATTATTAACGTGATAGTGAGTCCAACCAATGATATATTTTAAGCATTGTACTTATAAAACAGTAGAGTAACCTTAATGAACAATGACAATATAGAGGCAATAAATGAAATGAAAATAAAATACAGTAAAGAAATATGGCGAATTAAGTGTTGTCAAAATCGAGGAGTTCCGCGATCGTTGTGCGAATAGAGTTTATACTGTCACAGGGTATACCATATTAAAATCCTGAACCTTAAAAAAAAAGATAAGAAATGCTTGAATATTTCCAGTTTTTACACACGTTTTGGAGCTGAATTGGAAAAAAACCCTCATCACGTTGCTAAAACCGTATTCGAAGTGCTGCAAATGAATGTTCCAGTAAAGAAATACAAAGCTTTATGTAACAATAACTCGAAATCACTTGTTGAGGTGCACTGATAAGATCACAGGCACTCAAAGAAAAAATGCAAACTGTTGACTTTGAACTCAATTCATTGCAATTCATTGAACACATGATGTGTGAAAAAAGACTGTAGCATAAGGATCAGCTATTCCTTGTTTCACTTCTTGATTTTACTTTTTGGATAATGTTTGGCCTCAGAGTGCCTCTACATGCGAAAAAGGAAGAAGCCACAGTCAAGCCGATGGCGGAGACGTAATTATGTGCTTAAAATCGTATATACACTTTATTTCGTGAAGGAGTACTTCTCCGTTGATTTTCTTTTGTTTCCTTGCTCCCCCTTCTCGACTTCCTGCGTTGATCTTCCCTTTTATTTTCCCTGGATAGCAGTTAAGCTTATGAAATAAAACACCGTATAAACTTATAAAGTTTATTCCGTACTTACTTTTTGGAGTCCCTCTTAAGATTGACTTAATTCTACTTAAAATATGTACATCGATCGAAGTGATCCATGTGTGGCATGCAAGAGAACTCAGTTGAACCCGCTATCATCATTGTCAATTAGAGAAGTTTTCTGAGAGGTTTTTATAAGGGACAAAAATCGTGCTAAGATGGCTGGAAAGAAATTACCAAAATATGTAAACACTTGCCGTTGCAAAATTCGATCGCAAAATTTGTCTCTCCCTTTGGTTGCAATAGAATTCCCCACTCACATGTTCTTTCCATAGCGTGCATTCCACGCATTCTCCATCTAACGCATGCTATATGTCCTACGCAGAGACTGCAGAAATGTCTTTGTCTCTTTTTTGGAATAACTATATTTCTTGCGTCTGCTACTCATTGTGGTAGATAATAGAGTATATTTCAGGAAATATAACAGACGTTGACAATATGTCAAACTGTAGTTGACATGTCAATTTAACATCAGTTCAATTGTGCTATGTGAAAAATGTGAAAACATTTTGCAAAAAACTGTAAGATCCACACGTAACAAATGTAGACAATCAATGAAACAAATCGGGCTTGTAGTTTATTCGAATAACTACACGTAAGTAATGGAGTGGATTTCCTCATGTAGTCTACTCTGCTATCGCTGCTCAGACGTACACCACGTATCTTTCTATTCCCCTCTTTTTTTTACATTTTGATCCCCTCAGACTTGTTTCTATTGGGAACTTGCTATCCATAAATGGACATTGGTGTCAGTACTTACAACACAAGTAACCTCTTTCTTCCGTTAATTTCTTAGTTTTTTGGAGAACTCCCATGCAGATTTTAGCAATAGGAAAGTGGATCTTTGGCGCGATGTTCGGCGTTTTCTCTAAATTGAGGTGTTGAGGTGAATTTAGAATTGGCTCACATACGTGGACGTCTCTACACGATGCAGAGACGTTTTTCCGCAGATGCCATTAACGCAGAGGTGACCAAACATCGCAGCCAAATCGTTTTTCTTATACCAAGGACTTCTTTAGAGGATGGCCGATGATTTATATAAAGTCAACTTGATCCTTCGCCAGTGGCTTCGATTACTCATTGCAGCGGCTATATACAAATTCTACACGAAATGTCAGTGTCCTGTAAAAGTGTCTTCACCGCAAAGCATACAGTCATCTTGGTAGAGTGCCTGCCCGTGGTTAGCGGGGTCCCCGGTTCGAATCCCAAAAAAAGAAAGTTAATATGCTTTTATCTGGTTTTCAAATCTGGTCCTGTCACCATTTGCCGTTGGGATTAAACTAACGGCACTATTACTGCAGTATTCAATTAGTTGTAGTTGTCTGACTATGGATATCACAACGGACCAATATGGTCTAAGTGTGCTGGTGAATGCCTAGCAGCCCGACTACCTAACCAAACCTAGTAGACTATAGGATAATAGGAATGGCTTGCTAAGATTCTCAGCTGTCATACGTAGTTGTGATTCGTGAATCGATTGCAGACAAAAAGTTCCTATTTGGTCGTGGAATGTTGTCAGGCTCCGCCGTTAATTGTAGGATTGTGGGGCTGAGTAAAAATAGTAGAAGTGAAAAAACATCTCCTGTGAGCAGTTTCGATTTTTACTTGTAAGCGTTAGCAGGCTACCGATGAACGTTTCGGTGGTGAATCACACCAATTGCACTACGCTAGAGTTGATGCCTGATGCAAATCATGTTGAGTCAAGTTAGAATCAGTTAGGAGCTACCAAACGGTCGGATATGTAATATGTTCCCCTTTGCCTTATTATATATGACAGTCGACAATGAATATCGTCATCCAGCTCTGAAACCCCACGATGATAAATGCGTATTTTCACCGACGGCCTGTATTACCCCAAATTGTAAGTACTTCCTGCCATAAGTTGACGGACAAGCAGAACGACAGACCCAACCTCCCTGAACCACAATAAATGACCACCCTTTCCAAAAATTTGCTACCTAAATTCGCATAAGGGTTTTCATACAAAACATGCATAATCAAAATGCAACCGAAACTATAGACTCCAGGAATGGTAAAAAATTGCCTTCGAAGGGCAATAAATGAAACTTCAAAAAATTGTATCATGTCCCAAAATTATCAGTAAATCATAAAAGTGTACATGAGCTACGACCTGTGTCTGCGAAATGCATTGGAGTCCCTTCTTGAGTCATCGATAAAAAAAACTGATATTGTACAATATTCGACAAGTAGTACTAATCCCAAAAATTCCATCTGAATGTGGTCCACATAATCATAAAATTAGAACAAATATTTGACGGCGTTCAATTGTGACAGCAGACGAAAAACGGATTTATTGTGAACGGTCATAAATGTGCATACATGCGTCATAAAAGTGATGCAGAGTACAATCTTTAGAGAAGCGTTGGAAGTTCTTGGAACGGCCTGTTGAGCAAATAAGCAGCTTGTGGAAGTAGTTCACAAGTGAAGAAATACAAAAATTTCTGTTTTTAATAGGTAATAGGGTTTAGGTTTAGATTTACGTTAGGTAAAATAATAGTGTATAGAGCGCCAAGTTTTTTCTTAGTTTTCTTGGCCAGTAAGTATTAAACAATAAAGTCTGTCCTAAGGACAAAAAAAACAATAAATAACTTAATAATTTAGACACCGAAAGGCAAATAGTCAGTTAGATTAGAATATTTTAGAGTACCCGCGAAGAATCAGTAAGATAGAATTAAGAACATGAATTTATATTAAGATAGATTTTTATGTCATTTTTGTCTAGTAGTTGTCCGGAAATGAAATAAAAATGAAATAAAAATGAAATAAAAAAAAAAAACAAAAATGTCTTCTCTGTGCTCATAAGTATCATGACGTGAGCCCAAAATCCATTAGTTTAGAAAAGCTCATTCACATAGAAATGCCACGAAATTGAAAATTTAATCAAAAAATAGAATAAAACTTCACCTACCACGATCGTACTCTGTAGCCCTTACCCGCTATTTCCGTCGCCAAATACACACCAAAAAGTGACGGGTGGAGAATGCACTTGTATCTCAAGAATCACTTCGAATATTTCGAGTTAGTTATTTTACATTTGACGAGGCAATCTTTGGTATTGTCAAAACGAAACATTTCAGCAATGTCGACGTTATTAGCTTGTGAAGCGAAGACGTCAGATTGTGGTCGATGACTCACCACCCAAGTTTTTTCTAATTTATGAATGAGCACAGAATCTCAAATGAAAGTTTCGGATCATGGCAAATGAAGCATCAACTATCAAATCGAAGGATGTGTCATAATCATCACACATTGCTTGAAACTTTGTTTTTGATTAATAACGAGTTTCCAACATTATCTATCCTGCAGTTTCGAAAAGGTTGGTTTTTATGTTGGACGACTGAGACACATTTCAAAAGGATTCTCTTGTTCACTTGAATAAAACTATTAATTCCATCGAATTCTAGCCGACATCGGCAATGAGTTTACTATGAAGTACAGACATAATTTTGATCATATTGTATTACATACAAATTCAAACAGATTTGGATATGGAATCAGACTGAGAAAGCGCTACGACATCCAGCTGTACAAACAAATTGCATCGGACTCTGTAGATCAAGTCCCTCAACCAGAGCAACGCCATCTTATCTGCGAGATAGGGAGGAGGGACGTGAGAATAGAACTCGATTGGTTATTCTATGCCACTCCAGATGATGGAAGACACATTTCACTTCCTATGAAAATGTACCAGTTCGAAGAGTATGATGGATTTACACACAAGAATATCGATTCAATGTCACTTATACATAAATAAGTCAAGTCCAACGTCAAGATACAATCTAGAGGAGGATCCTTTAGAAGAACAATAGAATGTAGTCGAAAAAGTCATTCCGCGCGGTCTGTTCATAGAAAGAGACGGCGCTATAAAAACGACTTCCAGTGAACATGCCTCGCCTATATCCATCATAAATACCTCAATGGGGTGGAAACTCACACACACACATAAACGTTAAACGGCGTAACACCGCCTTCAAAAAGAGATGGCTTTGGTCAGGGTACTTGCAGGTAGGTGATATGATGAGAGATCGGTCATCGCGTTATAAATAAAAGGATTGCTGCAAAAATATCATCTTTGAAAGACAAACCGTCAAGCGTGTAAGAACCCTATTTGTGCGTTTAAAACATAAAAAAAGAACAATTGAAAATGGCATCAAACGGATACCAGTTGGAATACATCATCTCAAAGGTTAGTACTAATAAATACTTCGTATTATATTTAATATTAATAAAATCATATTATTTTATTCCAATTTTCTAGCAAGACACTCCATCATCAGCAAGAGCACCATCACCCACTGGAACGGGACCAAGAAGTCGTCAACACACCAACAACGTCAGGCGTAACAGGACAGCCTTCACTCCTTATCAGGAGACTGAGTTAAAGGCTGCGTTCGCCGAGTGCAGTTCCCTCTACAGCGGACGGCGCAAGGAGATTGCCGCAAATCTTGGATTGGCCGAACGCGTGGTGAAGGTCTGGTTCCAGAACCAGAGGCAGAAAATAAAACGGGAGCGGAAGGAACGTGCCGTTGGAAAAATAGTCGCCACAGCCACCAATGTGACCGTAGCGCAAAATGCGACAACAGCTGCCAGAGTTCCCCAGTTGGTCCCCGTTGCCAGCGATGTTCGGGATGTCGCCGAAATCCCAGTTATCGAACTTAAAACGGCCACAAGAGTTACTGGTATCACAGGCATTAGAAGAGACCCCTCAAAAGACTTCAGCCCGCAACTGATAGTGCGTTTATCTGGAGGTCAACCAGAACCCGGCATAAAGAAGACGACGCCGATTGTAACCGACGGTCCATCTCAGCCTGACAGAGCTACGCTAGAAAAGGAGATTAGCGAATTCTTGGTCGTAAATTCCAGAGCGGACGCCGATGCACAATTTTCAGCAACACCCGGCTTAAACGAAGAACCTCAGTCGGATCATCCTCAAGAAGACCACGAGAAATTTTGGGGACACCAAGTGAATGGACAACATCCACAGTACCAGGAGCCTTATCCTTCGCTGCAGGATGCTTACTCACTGCAGCATGACCACTTCGCACCTCCCCAACAACAACAGGACAAGGCAGACTTTGCATTCCATCCAGAAGATCAGCAGCCAGGATATTTTGAACAGCAAATGGACTGGAATCAGCAACAGGGGACGGAAGTGCAATCCCACTGGCAAGCAGCTCAACCATATCAGCAGGAGCATTTCTTCCACCAGTATGATGTCTGTGAACGAGGCCAGGTAATTGTTCAGGAGCAGCGGACTACGTCTCACCAGCAAGAGGTGAGAGTTCAACAGGAGCAGACACCATACCCAACCTTCTTACTCCAGGATGAAGCGGAACTTTTTAACCGGCAAGCCCTCCTTGGACATCAGTGGCATCTGCCAATCGCCCCACCACAAGTCGTTGATCAGCCACTCCACGAAGAAACTCCTGAATTCCTCCATTTCTCCGGCGACGGCGTTGCGAACGAGTTTCCGCACCAACACTTTGCTGAGCCGCAGTTCAGTTCACTCGATCTGAACACGTCTTTGAGCCTGGAGCAGGAGGAGCTTGACAAGTATCTGGGTCCGAGTGTGGAGGAAGAGAACGTCAATATCAGCGATTTATTGGACTTCATTGGAATGGATCCCGAACTTGGAGTTGATCCCCCCCGCGCAAGGTAATGAGAAAAACAATCCGGATCTGGCTCCGGCAGCGCCTATTGATTTTGGTTTCCAATTTGATTTTTAAGTCTTGTAACACTATTCATGTACATATTATGTATTCTATTATTTCCAAAATAAAAATTAAATCAAATTATTTGCTCATTTTTCTTTTTTTGTTCTTGTTCGATTTTTCTCTTGTAAGTCCTCAAGTGGATTCTGTCAAGTCCCCTGTTGATCAGTCTTATGAGACAGAGTGAATTGAGGCAAATAATATCATTCCGGACGAGTTCAGTTTCAGGGCAAGGTATGATGACGTACCTAAGAGATGGCCAAAAAACTGCGATTTGTGAACAGTGATTGAAAAATCGCAATCACAGTCCGTGACGGACTTCCATAAACTGTGAATAGCTAAGGCGTGACTTATGTTACAACTTTACGGTTTGAACTTTATTAAAAAGTCGCAGTGGTGAGGAATAAAGGTACAGATAACATGTTACAGAAGTTTCCCCGTAAATTATAATTTGAATTAAGACGACAGTTACGGTTACCAGATTTCATGAAAAACGTTTTTAACACTTTAAAACAATACAAGTGACGAACTGGAAGGATTTTTTGGTTGCAGAACAGAGTAAAGCTTGGAAATCTACCAGGCTTATGACAATTTTTCCTTAAAACATATTTCTGCAATATCAGCAGCGGTTGTATTTTATTTAGGTAGATACCTCCCCAACCAGTAATTCCGTATTTCAGCTTAGAATGGAAAATTCCATAATAAATTGTCTTTAACAGCTTTGTTGAGCATACATTACGTAAAAAATAAAAATGTATAAGCGTGTATCGAAAATACTTTTTCAGTGAGTCTGCGTGATTCGAAAAACTCATTCTTGAATCAAGGGTGCGCCCCAAGTACATAAAGTCATCAACTATTTCTATTAGAAAACATTTATCACTACAATATAGACTACTACAAAAAGTGGGAGAGGGAGACGTACAATTACAGTTACACAGTTTGTATTTTTCACACTCAGGTGCGTGGACAGGTTAAAAAAACATTATTTTACTTTTGGAGCTTATAACTAAATTATGCGTTGCAAACCAGTGTCTCAATTGATGTCAGACACCAGGTCCAAGGGACTGTTAAGGCCATATGAGAAACCGATGTCATCCGCAAATGCAGTAGGTGAACCTTTAAATTTGAGATCAAATACCGAATTAATATAGATTAAGAATAGGATTGGACCCAAAACAGAGCCTTGTGTTAGTTAAGAAACTCACTATCCTATTTTTCATTAGTTTTTCAAAAACTTTGCTAAGCGCATTTGAGGTCATCAGGAAAGACACCTTCAAAGACGCAACGACTAAAAATATATGCCAAGACATCCACTATGAAACATCCAATTTGTTTAAGGACAGAGTTACACATACCATCAGCACCACACGAATTCGATTTATTTAAGGTACCAATTACTTTTAAGACTTCAAGAGGAGTTATAGGCTGAAAAACAAAACTAGTACATTGCAATGGTTCAGAACAAGCGGATGGACAGAGAGAACAAGATGATTTGACTGAGCAAGATTGTAAACTGCAGCCTATATTAGAGAAATAACAATTATAAGCATCAGCAACAGCACGCTTATCAGACAAGTCACAGTCATCGACACGTAGAATAATGGGTTTTTTTTTTTTTGAAAATTTGGGTTTATTTAGTATGCTGTTTACTATCTTCCATTCATCTTTAATTTTTCCTAGTCCTTCCGGCTGTAAGTAGCACTTTTGTGGATGGAGTATATGGAGCTGATTTTCCAGCCGTGGGCATGCTTTTGTCTTCTTGAATTTAAAAAACTAATATTGTACAATATTAGGCAAGTCCAGCTAATTCCAAATATTCCACGTTTATGCGGTCCACACCGTCATAAAACTCAAACAAATTTGACGGCGTTGGTGTGGTCTTTAATTGTGACAAAGGATGAAGAAAGGATGCATTGTGCGCGGTCATAAACGTTATAAGTGCCAGTCATAAAAGTGGCATTCAGATCACGAGGGTATATTGATCTTAGAGAAGAATTGGTAGGTAGTTCTTGGAATCGTCAGTTGAGCATGTAGTCAGATTGTGGAAATAGTTATCAAGTGAAGAAATGCAAGAACACTAAAAGCCCAATAATTCGGAAAAGATTTTCAGATTTCAGTCGAAAAAAATTATCAAAATGCCAGTTGGGGGAGTCTCGGCAATACAAATTTAGAATTCGAGAAATTCGAAAATCGCAAAACAAAAACATTGCGGGGTCCCCAATGGCGCTACAGTCCGAGGCGGACCTGAGCCTAGCTTCTCAGCAACCCCTCGTTTTGTTCTTGCAAGAGTGGAAGGGACCTACAGTTTAATGCCGACTCCGAACGGCGAATTTGAGAAGCTTTTTCTAGACAGGAATACTCTTTGAGCATTGTCAGTGACTCGAAAGAGGTGGAGCCGTGAAATATGAAAAGTGGTATGTTCGGGTAACGAACCTAGCACCCTCTGCGTAGGAGTCGACGCACTTACCCACTACGCCACGGCGACCCACAATTATAATTTATTACTTACAATATTTTGTGTTAATAAAATAATTTTTCGATTTAAGTTCTTGCATTTGTCATCAATTGCAATTGCAATTGTCATTTCTTCGAGACCTAGTTCAGACTGCGAAAGGTCTGTCGCAGGTGTTTAGCACAACTCTAGACTAGGAAGATCGAGGCATTCAGTGATTACCAAAACACAATGAAAGTAATATGACGACCAAAAAGCGACAGTTGGAGCATGCTTTTGTTTCTTAAAAATCACTCTTAGATGGTCGACGACGAATTTTAAGGGTAGAATTTAAAAATTACGTAGAACTGCAGAATGAAAGCCGTAGTGCATGGTAAGGTAAAGACTAATGGTCATAGTGAAGAGTTTGGCACAACCATTGCATATAAGTCAGAAATGTTAATAGGGAACGAGATTGCAAGGCCATATTAATGAGAAATTAATTGAATTGTGTGTTTGTAGTAGGCGTTTATCTTTACATATATTGACGGATCGGACCTTGACATACATTCAATTAAGTTTACTTGGAGAGCGGTAACAGGAGAAAACGGCAACAATGCTGAGAAAGAGGCTAGCCCTTGCCACCCCGAATGATCGAAGATATGTTTGAAGATTGTAATGTGTGTGTTTAAAAATTGAGAAGAGTATGATCGATTTGTGAACTTAAAGTCGCGTGGATATTTCCCAACTAACACATGTGCACGATTCTGTGTGCGTCGTTCCATTTAAGGAAGATCTTTTCCACGAGCGGTGAGTCCGGTGAAAGAGATGGCGCTATGTGGATGATCACGAGTGATCATAACTCACGCACATTGTCCCTTCCTACAATCCGCAGATCACAGAAATAAAACGTATCTCAGTTGGGTGGAAACTGAGTCACACACATTGAACTTGAGTAACACGCCTTCACAAGGGATTATTTTGTGAAAGGTACTTCTAGGTAGGTGATACCATGAGAGATATGCCATCTCGAAATAAATACAAGGACTGCTGGAAAAACAGAATCTTTAGAAGGCAATCCGCCAAGCGAGAGAAGACCCATACTTCTACGCTTAATAAATTAAGAAAAAAATTCACAATCGAAATCACCAAATGGCATCAAGCGGATTTCAGTTGGCATATGTATGTATTAATGAAATAATTTCATTTTATTCTATTTTTTAGCAAGACACTCCATCATCAGCAAGCGAACCTTCATCCACTGGAACCGCACCAAGAAGTCGTCAACCAGCCAACAACGTCAGGCGTTACAGGACAGCCTTCACTCCTTATCAGAAGACTGAGTTAAGGGCTGCGTTCGCCGAGTGCAGCTCCCTGTACAGCTGCAGGCGCAAGGAGATTGCCGCAAATCTTGGATTGTGCGAACGCGTGGTGAAGGTCTGGTTCCAGAACCACAGGCAGAAAATAAAACGGGAGCGGAAGGAACGTGCCGTTGGGAAAATAGTCCCCACGGCCACCAATGTGACTATAGCGAAAAGTGCGACAACAGCTGCCAGAGTTCCCCAGTTGGACCCCGTTGCCAGCGATGTTCCGGATGTCGCTGAGATCCCAGCTATTGAAGTAAGAACGGCCACAAGAGTTACTGGTATCACAGGCATTAGAAGAGACCCCTCAAAAGACTTCTGCCCGCAATTGATAGTGCGTTTCTCTGGAAGTCAACCAGCACCCGGCATCAAGAAGACGACGCCGATTGTAACCGGCGGTCCATCTCAGCCTGACAGAGCCACGCTTGAAAAGGAGATTAGCGAATTCTTAGTCGTGAATTCCAGAGCGGATTCCGATGCACAATTTTTAGCAACACCGGGCTTAAACGAAGAACCTCAGTCGGATCATCCACAACAAGACCACGAGGAATTTTGCGGACACCAAGTGAAGGGACAACATCCACAGTACGAGGAGGCTTATCCTCCGCAGTACATCGCGGCTCCCCAACAACTACAGGACAGGTCAACGAATGCATTCCAGCCGGCAGTTCAACAACGGGGGCATTCTTTACAGCAAATGGACTGGAATAAACAAATTTGGGGAAGCGGACAGGAGCAACAAATACAGTCCGACTGTCAAGCAGCTCCTTTCATCCACCAATATGATGTCTGCGAACATGGCCAGGTAGCTTTCCAGGAGCAGAGGACTACGGATCAGCATCACCAACAAGAGGTGACTCATCAACACATGCCTTCGCGAATCTACTTGCTCGAGGATGAAGTGGAAGCTTTCAACCAACAAGTCCTCTATGACCATCAGTTGAATCTGCCAACCGCCCCACCACAAGTTGTTCATCAGCCACTCCACGAGGACATTCCCGAATTCACCGATTTCTCCGTCGAAAACTTTACTAACCAGTTTTCGCATCAACTCTTTGCTGAGGAGCAGTCCGGTTCACTCCAACTGGACACGTTTTTCAGCCTGGAGGAGGAGCTTGACAAGTGTCTGGGTCCGAGTGTGGATGAAGAGAACGTTGACATAAGCGAGCTGTTGGACTTCATTGGATTGGAACCGGAACTGGAACTTGATCCCCAAACCCATGGTGAAGAGAAAAACATTCCGGACCTGGCTCTACCACCGCCAACTGATTTTGGATTCCATTTTGATTTTTAATTTAACTTTTGTATAAAATATTCATGTAAATATATATTCCATTGTCTCTAAAATAAAAATTAAACCAAATAATTGCTAATTTCGAACTTCGCTTAATTTTGTTTCGATCGTGGGGTTGAGTTGTTCGATTTTTCTCTTGCAAGTGATTAGAGTGGATTCTGTCAAATATCTTGTTGATAAGTCTTCTTCCTTGAATAAACAACGTGTATTTTCTGAAAAGATGAGTTCGGAAACTGTGAATTGGGGAAAATAATATCATTCGCCGAGTTCAGTTTCAGGGCAAAGTATGATGACATGCCCTAGAGATGTGCAAAGAACTATGTGAATAGTGGTTGAAAAATCACAATCACAGTCCGTGACAGACTCTAATGAACGGTGAATAGCTAAGACGTGATTTATGTGTTGCACTTTTACATTTTGAACTCTCACTTAAGTTTGTCGAAATTGGCACATTTCCCGCTGTTTGTCAAGCCATTCATTTTCCATCTGATGAATCTCTGAGGTTCTTAAAGCCTTTTTTTCCATTCCAGATCCGTTTTTATGTAAACTCAATTATATTGTTTGTTGACAATCGTACTGGAACGATAAGATTCGGGCTGTAAGATCCAACAACCCGAGCAGTTTCCCTAAATAAATTCTTTAGAAGTAACAAACAAAGCGATCTTCTGTGTCTCAAGCTTCCCAGAACCGTGGACATCGAACAAATACTGATAACTGCAGTTATTGATCCAGATAACGCCGTACTCGACGATAACTTCATTATGGTCGAAGACCCGCAAGAAAAAGTGGAGGTACTTGGCGCAGTCCTTAAGGAAGTGTATAAGATGAATGAGAGTGTTCGCCCGAACCACGACTTGGAGAACAGCGTACTGCCTAACAATACTCTTCTTCGTGAAGATCTGCAACAATGGCTATCTGAGAACACTGGCTTTATTGTGTTCAATTATGATAACATGGCAGATAATGGCCTCTTCGTCGAAGGGGATCATCCCCATATCTTCATATCGAAGACATAACTCCAAGCGATCTTCGAATCATTAATGAAGAAAAAGTCAGTTGGAATCAAGGTGATCTCCAACATTGTGCCAAGACACGTCTCAGAGCCTGGAGCAGGAGATTGAGAAATACCTGGCCAATCCGAGTGTGGACGAAGAGAACATCAACATCAGCGAGTTCTTGGACTACATTGGAATGGAACCGGAACTTGGACTTGATCTCCCCCCCACCCTAAGGTGGAGAGACACACATGCCGAACCTGGCTCTGGAACCGCCAATTGATTTTTAATTTAAATTTTGTAAAAATATTCAATTGTACCTATATTTAATTATTTCCAAAATAAAAGTTCAAGTTAAATCCAATTATTTGCTCATTCTTTTCTTCAAATGCTATCTCGCGCCGTTGGAGGGGAAGGAAACATTATCATAGAAATACATTATCACAGTGAACTAAAGTAAACTTACTGTAACTAAACTAAAACTAAATGGATTACTAAATTTTAAAGATCAACCTGTAAATGGAACTCTTTTCAAAGCATCCATTGTGAGCAGTTGAATCCAATATTCTATCCACATTCCTATAGATGTATGTCCATATATTGCTGAACAAAGGAAATTCAAAAAACAAAGACCTCGTTTGTTCTCCTCATATTTATATGAATGTTGTGTGTGTTATCCAATGCCCGAGTCGCTCCTGTAAAACACACAAACGCTACCACTTCTCGAGCTTTGTGCTGCCTTGATACTTGCTTCATTCTTAGCGTACACCGGAAAAGCTTTAAATTTGTAAGGAGTAAAACAATATGTGTGACGGTTTCAACAATCACGCTGTGCTGGATCGCTGAGCTTCCGACAAAATTGGTCGCGGAAGAACAACGGCTGGTTGAAGCAGATAGTTGGAGATGTATTCCGAGCGAATTGAACCCTACCGACTTCCCTTTGAGAGGAATAAAGCATTCGGCCTTAAGTACAAGCACCATTCGCCTTTGCTACATGATTCGTGGGAATTTCGAGGTCCTTTCCAAAGCGTTCATTCATAGAACTAAACTCTGTTGCAGTCGAATATGTAACCTGTATTCAAAATCTTTGTATAATGTTCAATAGTGAGCTAACATGGACTTATCATATAAAAAGTGTAATATCAAAGGTACGTGCGTCTCTTAGAGGTTTGACAATTAGCAAATATTTATTGGGAGTATCAATGTAAAATTAAATACTTGGCAAAGCACTCAAGGTCCTCATCTCTCTCAACGTACGGCTGTGAATTGTTTTCTGATAACTCCTCTCTGCAAAAAACGCAAAAAAAAGGGTATTTAATCTTCGCAGATTTGATCTTGTCAGGGAACAACGACGCATTCTCCTCGGACGTGAACTAGCATTTTTAAAATACATAACATGGATCCTACTCTTTAAAATCATTCACATTAAAAACAAAATGTATATATGTTTAATTTTTTTATTATTAACGTGATGAGTTTGTTCAATGATATATTTTAAGCACTGTACTTTTAAGAATAGAGTAACCTTAATGTACAACGACAATATAAAAGCAATAAATGAAATGAAAATGAAATACAGTAAAGAAATGTGGCGAATTTAGTGTTGCCAAAAGCAGATCATTGCATGAATCAAGTTTGTGAACCATATTAAAATCACTAAAACACTAAAACACGAATATATTGAAATTATTTTCTATACACGTTTTGGAGCCAAATTGAAACCAAGCTGAATTTCAAAATGTTAATACAAACTTACAAGTGAATTTAACAGTAAAAAAATCCAAGGCTTTATGTGACAATGTCTCGAAACCACTTGCTGAGGAACACTGACAAAATCGCACGCACTCAAAAAAGAAAGAAGAAACTGTTGACCTTGGACTCAATTCATTGCTACACATGATGTGCGACAAAAAACTGCAGCATATTATTGCAGATTAGGGATCCGTTATACCAATTTTCACTTCTTGACTTTACTTTTTGGAGAATTTTGGTGAATTTTATTCAAGACTCAAACTGGAACCTTACGTGATTTGGGGTTTGGGTATCCAGATGGGAGTCTGCCCAAGTCATTGTACACAAATGACTTAAGATTTAAAAATAATCTGCCCTTCTTAAAATCTTAACTACACTTTTCCCCGAAAAGAAGTTCTTATCCGTTGATTTTCTGTTCTGTTTTGTGTGTGAGAAGGGGGAGCAGGGCCCTTCTCAGACCCGGCAGTTTCACAATTTCTCGACATCCTGGGTTAGTCATTCCTTTTGTTTTCTCTGAATGGGTGGCCACGTGGTCCTTTCTTCCCACGTCTTCGTTGTTATTTCTTTCCTCGTCTCTCATTCTTCATGCTTTGTTAATACATAAATGTTATGTAATAAGGGGCAAAAATTGCGAAAAAACAAACTCACCGAAAAGATTTCTCGCTTAAATCGGTAATGGATAAATTATCAAAAATATTCACAGGCCGTCGAGAAATTCGATCGCAAAACAGTGGAACTTCTTTCCCTTTGCTTGCAATAGAATTCCCCACTCACATGTTTTTTCCATAGCGTGCATATCACGCATTCTCCAACTAACGCATTCAATGTCTCCCACGTACACACATACTTATAGCTCTCTCTCACACACGACCGCCTTTCTGCCCATCGGCTTCTTGTTCTCCTTAATCTTGTTACTATCGGAATGGTGTCAGTACTTACAGCACAAGTACCCACTTTCTACCGCTAATTTTTTAGTTTTTTAGAGAACTCCCATGACGATTTCAGCAACAAGGACCTTTGGCGTGATGTTTGGGGTTTTCTTTTACACTCATTGCGATTGGAGATGCTGAGGTTAATTAAGAATTGACGCAAATACACTGATGACTCCACACGAACCAGAGACGTTTTTCTGCAGATGTCATCAACGTAAAATGACCAAACATCGCACCCAGAACGTTTCTTTTGAAAATAATAAGAACTTCCTTATCATTGCCCGTGCCTCTTCATCATCGACTGGATCACCAATGTGTTGTATAAAGTTAACTTGATCCTTCACCAGTTGCTTCTGTTACTATATTGCAGCGGCTAGCTTAATAATATATGCAAAGTCAGTGTCTTGTGAAATGGTCTACACAGTACAGCTAAAAGTCTTCGTTAGGACCCGGATCCTTAGTAGGCCATAGAGGCTAATATGAATAGCCTCAGCTGGCATACGTTGTTGTGTTTCGTGAATCGATTGCAGAGAAATAGTTCTTAATAGGTTGTGGAATGTTGTCAGGCTCTGTCGTTATTTTTGGCATTGTGGGAGTGATTAAAAATAATACAAATGAGAAAAACATCTCCTTTGGTCAGTTTCTATTTTGACCTGTAAGCGTTGGCAGGCTAGAATTGAAAGTTTCGGTGGTAAAGCACCCCAATTGCACTACGCTACAGTTGATGCATGATGCAAATCATGTTGAGGTCTAGTTGTTGTCTAAGTTAGGACCAAACGGTCGGATAACAATGATCGACAATGAATATCGTCATGCGGCTCAGAAACCCCACGATGATAAATGCGTATTTTCACCGACGGCCTGTATAGATAGACATACCCAACCTCCCTGAACCATAATAAATGATCACCCTTTCCAAGAATTTGCTACCTAAATTTGCATAAGGGTATTCATACAAAACCCAATAGAAACTATAGACTCCAGGAATGGTAAAAAATTATCTTCGAACGGCAATAAATGAAGCGTCAAAAAATTGTAACATGTCCCAAAATTATTAGTAAGTCATAAAAGTACACATGAGCCAGGCCCTGCAGCTGCAAAATTCGTTGGACAGCACTCAAGCACTCGGTCATCGTTAGTAAAACGAAATTTCATGAATTTCAAAAACTAATATTGTACAATATTCGACAAGTCCTGCTAATCCCAAAAATTCCATCTTCATGCGGTCCACATCGTTATAAAACTCAGACAAAAATTTATGGCGTTACACTTAAATTTTGACAAAAGACGAAGAAAGGATTCATTGTGCATGTTCAGAAATGCGCGTCATAAAAATGGCATTCAGATCACGTGAAGGGTACGTAGATGTGACGGCCTGTTGAGCAAATAAGCAGGTTGTAAAAATACAAAAATGTCATTCTTCTGTTAATAAGTATAATGATGCGAGCCAATTCATATCTCATTGCTTGATGAAAAAATCCAATGCAGCTTGAAGATTTAATCAAAAAATAATAAAACTGTACCTACCACGAACGTACTCTGTAGGCCTTTCATGGTCTTTCTGGTTGCTTTCCCGTTAGTCGATTCGTCGCCAAATACACACCAAACAGTGACGGGTGGAGAAATGCACTTGTATCTCCAGAATCACATCGAATTATTCGAATTCTTTGACGAGCTTGGCGAACTTTGGTATTCAAAACGAAACATTTCAGCAATGTGGACACGTTATTCGCTTGAAACGAAGTTATCAGATTCTGGTCGATAACTTACCACTTCAGTTATTTTAAAATTTATGTTGTATTACATGCAAGTTCAAACATATTTGGATATAGAATCAGACTAAGAGCGCTGCTACTTCCAGTTGTATAAACAAATTGCATCGAACTCTGTAGATTAATTCCCTTAATCAGAGCAACGCCATCGTGATTGCGAGATAGGAAGGAGGGAGATGACATAATTCAGCGTGGACATAGCCAGAATATATCCATCGACTATGCTCGATTGCATGAATACCGATCCCGAGAAAGAGAGACCCCGATTGGTTTTCCCATGCAACTCCAGATGATGGAGGACACATTTCAGTTTCTAAGGAAATGTACCAGTTCGAAGAATATGATGATTTGCATACAATACATGATCATCGAGTCCATGTCACATACACACAAGTCAAGGTTATAAACAAAAATACAATCTTCTGTTTTCAGGAGGATCCTTATGTTGAACTATAGATGTACTTGAAAACATCATCGCACGCAGTCAGCTCATAGAAAGAGACGGCGCTATGTAGGCGATCTCGAGTGATCATGCATCCCGCACATTATCCCTTCACGCCGTCCGCAGATCACAGCCATCACAAATACCTAAATGGGTGCTAACTGACTCACACACACATATATACGTTAAGCGGCGTCACACTGCCTTCAACAAGCGATAGTTATGTGCAGGGTACCTGTAGGTAGGTGATACGATAAGAGATCGGTCATCTCGTTATAAATAAAAGGATTGCTATACAAACAGCATCTTTAATAGACAAACCGTCAATCGAGCAAGACCCGAGCTCCTAATTTTTAAAACCATTTAAACAAAAATTCACAACGGAATTGTAACCACAATCTATTCAAAATGGCATCTACCAGATTCCAGTTGGCATATATAAACTCAACAGTAAGTAACAAAACATATTTCTAATTACGTATATTTGATTTTAATAAATTTCATTTTCTTTTTGTTTTTCAGCAACAGACTGAGGAGGTGCAAAGATTTAGTGCATCGGAGGCAAGAGTCGAACCCACAACTCGTCAATCGTCCAACAATGTAAGACGTAACCGGACAGCCTTCACCCCTTATCAGGAGGGTGAACTGAAGGCAGCGTTTGCCGAATGCAGCTCCCTCTACAGCTGCCGGCGCAAGGGGATTGCCGAAAAGCTTGGGCTATGCGAACGCGTGGTGAAGGTCTGGTTCCAGAACCAGAGGCAGAAGATAAAACGGCAGCGGAAGGAACGTGCCGTTAGGAAAATAGCTGCCCGAGTTCCCCAGTTGCCCCCAGATGCTAACGATCTTACGGAAGTCGCTGCGATGTCAGTACAACTGCCAGCAACGCCACGCTTGAATGAAGAACATCGGTCGGATCATCCTCAACAAGACAATCAAGCATTGTACGGACACCATCATCCACAGTACC
This sequence comes from Eristalis intricaria, assembly GCA_964034865.1. Lineage (NCBI taxonomy): Eukaryota > Metazoa > Arthropoda > Insecta > Diptera > Syrphidae > Eristalis > Eristalis intricaria. The sequence continues at coordinate 127,555,264 of OZ035873.1, forward strand.
AGGAGCCTTATCCTCCGCAGCAGGCTGCTTACCCACTGCAGCATGACCACATGGCACCTCCTCAACAACAGGAAAAGCCAACCAATGGATTACAGCCAAAATTTCAGCAGCAAGGACAATTTGTACAGCAAATGGACTGGAATCAACAGCTTTGGGGAAGCGAACAGAAACAGGAAGTGCCGTCACACTGGGAAGCACCTCAATCATACCAGCAGGAGCCTTTCATATATGAATATGATGTCTGCGAACAAGGCCAGGTAGTTTTCCAGGAGCAACATCCACAGAAAGAGGAGAGAGTTCAACTGGGGCAGACATCTTGTCCAACATACTTACTCCAGCACGAAGTGGAAGCATTTAACGAGCAAGCCCTCTTTGACTATCAGTGGCATCTGCCAATCGCCCCACCACAAGTCGTTCATCAGCCACTGTACGAAGACATGGCCGAATTCCCCCGTTTCTCCGGCGAAAACTTTACCAACCAGTTTTCGCATCAACATTTTGCTGAGCCGCAGTCCAGTTCACTAGAACTGAACACTTCACTAAGCCTGGAGCAGGAGGAGCTTAACAAGTATCTGGGCCCGAGTGTGGATGAAGAGAGCGTCAACATCAGCGAGCTCTTGGACTACATTGGACTGGAACCGGAACTTGGACTTGATCCCCCCGCCCAAGGTGAATTGAAACACTTTTCGGACCCGGCTCTGGCACCGCCAATTGATTTTTTATTCAATTTCTGATTTTTAAGTCTTGTAAAAAAAATGTATGTATTCCATAATTTCCAAAATAAAAATTAAAACAAATTATTTTCCCAATTTATTATATTTCTTTTTTTCGAATTTCGCTTCATTTCGCTTCGATCGTGAGGAGTTGTTCGTTTTTTCTCTGTAAGTCAGTCAAGTGGATTCTGTCAAATCTCCCGTTGATCTGTTTTCTTCATTGCATAAGCAATGTGGACTTTAATGAACGGTGTATAGCTAAGACGATTATGTATGTGTCACACCTTTGCATTTTGAACTCTCACTGATCCTTCTTCGCAACCAACTTCATTTAATTTCTAGATTTCTGAGTAAGTTAGTCGAAATTGGCACATTTCCCAGGCCATTCAGTTTCCATCTGAGAAATTTTTGAGGTTCTTAAGGCCTTTTTTCTTTTCAACTCCAGATCCGTTTTTATGTAAACTCAAATATATTGTTTGTTGACAATCGTACTGGAACAATAATATTCGGACTGTAAGATCCAACAACCCGAGCATGTTCCCTAAAATAAACAAATTCTTTAGAAGTAACAAACAAACACCCCTATTGCGAGTGTCAAGAAAAAAACGATAAGCAATAGTTATCAACAAAATTGACTCTTTGGTATAGCGGTTGTCAACTATCAATGAACGGTTGATACTTACCAAATGTGCATTGTGAATGGAGCCAAGGTGGTATTGTGAGTGTCAATTGAGATACATTTTTTTGATAAATGTCAATTGCATTTTTGTGGACTACGAAAGCAGAGCATGCGAAAAAAATGCAAATTCTAGACTTATAAAGTATTTATAACAATACAATGGTATATATTTTTAGGTCAAAAATTGTGAGCAACAAGAGGCAATTGGAGCGATTGGTTCAGTTAATGAACGAGATCCAAAAGATTGCAAAAGGAATTTGCAACATAAGTGGGGATAGTTTTCAATTGAGCTGAACAGCCTAGGACCTCCAACACGTGACTAGCAGATATGGCAAAGGGTATGCAATTTACGGAATATGTACATACATTTTTTTCCTGACACTAATAGCAATTATCTTGAGGTGTGGACTGGTATGGAGGTGGCCGGAATTGCTTGCATCAATTCAGCGATGTAGAAAGCTGTTATTCAACTAATGGAACTGAACACTTTTATAGATCCCCCTGGACAAGAATATGGCTGTGATGATGTAGATCACAATGTCAGCTTGGACGATAAGATCAACAACGCCTCAAGCAGAGGAGGAGCAATCCAGAAAAAGAAAATACCAGCATAAGAGTACTGTGTTAAAAGAACGAACAAATCTTTTGCAAGAACAAACTGCTGCACAGAAAGATTTTTATGCACAAATGACGAGCGTAATGGGTAGTATGGAGAAAACAATGAGAAACATAGAACACTACAGTAGGAAAAGTTCGCAACTCATTGAAATAAAAAAAGAAAAGTTAAAGGCATACAAAGAAAACCAACAAAACAAAAGACTGGGTAGAAAAGCCAAACTTGAACTGAAAATACAGATGCTGGAGCTTCAAAGGCAAACTCAACACATGTGAATTATGTGAACTTAATTTTAGTTTCTTTTGTACCTGAAATGAAATGAAGTGATTTTTTATTTTAAGTTATTCATTAATTTAATTTATTTTATTAATACACCTAAATGCAATAACTGAATGAAATGAAAGTTAAGCTATTTTTTATATTATTTTATATATACATTTATTAGACTTAAGTTATTTATTATTACTTAAATACATAAATGCGATAAATGAAAGAAAGAGAAATTTATTTTCGTTACAGAGTAAGGTTTATATGTATAAGTTCCACTCCAAGTGCGTTTATGTCGTTCTCGTCATCAGCCTCATCCGTGTCGGCAATCTCATCCTCTTCCTCAATATTCTCTTCAAGCTTAGGGATAGTGAGCTTAGGATAAGGGAGATATTATGCAGAGCAGCACAAACATTAGCAAATTGAGTGGCCTTTTTTGGGTCTGTAGTCTAACTCACGTGCTCTTAGTAGGCACCTAAACCTGTTTTTTAGAAAGCCTATTGCCCGTTCAACTATATGCCTGGCTTCAGCATGTTTTTTGTTAAATATACTTTGAAGTGAACCAGGGTCAGGATTACGGAAAAGTGTTATTTATTACGGCTTCAAAGCGTAGCCACCATCACCTAGAATGTAGTATGAGTAAATAAGTAAGCATTAAGGTAATAACATTATTTTGTACCTAATAACCAGGTACGTCTTTCCCCACTTTGGTACTCTCGCTCCAGCTTTAATTTTAAGGACGACAAGCTAAACAAATTAGCATCATGCGTCGAACCGGGATATTTTGCATTGCAGAATCGAATTTTCATCGCATCATCACAAAACTGAAAACGATAATAATAATAATAATATATTAATATGGGTGGCGCTACAGCCCGTAGTGGGCCAGGGCCTAGCATCTCAGCAACCACTCGTGTTGTGCGTGCTATTGTTCTCTCACGCGTGGAATGGACCTACAGTTTAATGCCGACACCGAACGGCGATGTTGAGAAGCTTTTTCTAGACAAAATTACTCTTTGAGCATTGTCAGTGACTCGAAAGAGGTGGAGCCGTGAAATATGAAAGGTGTTAAATTCGGGTTTCGAACCTGGCACCCTCTGCGTAGGAGTCGATGCACTAACCCACTACGCCACGGCGACCCACCCTGAAAACGATAGTTAATATTAAATAACTCAAGATTTGGGGTTGTAGACTCTTTGTGTTGTAGTACGCTTATTGCAGTTATTTTACTGGGGAAACAATTTTTATATGTGTCCCATCCACACACCTTATTACACCCGGTATTCCACTCCTTTCGTAAAAATATGCTTTTGCTCGTAGTATCTCAACATTGGAGTAGTTAAACTTATCCACTTCGGGCAAATATGTTCTTCGAGTACTTTAAAGGGTCTTACAGAACCAGAAACACAGTTGACTGCGCAAAGCCAAAGGAATGTTCATTCGCAACGCTTAACTGGTACGATCCATGTGCACATAATCGCAATGGAGTTGCTAGTTAGATAACGCTTGGGATTGATGTAGATCTTCCCGCCAGTTTTAATTTCCCTTCCAATTCAGTCAACCGATAAGAAAATGCTGACGTCGATAAACGGACGTTTTTACAAAACTGAAAAGGAACAGCTATAAAATCATTTGTTTTATTAAGGAATTATGCACCTACAAAGTATTCTCCAATTATAGAGGGTTGGAAGCATTGCTTAGTTGCCTTCTCCTGCTCAAAATTTCCAAAAATCTTGAATCCTGATCGTCCTCATCGAACCACAACTCCACTGAACTCATTTCTACAATTAGATTTCCTTTCTTTATTTTATCTAAGATTACTTAAACAATCTCCGACGAAAACACTACTCAAACAAACAAATGCAAATGTCTACTGTTTTTAGCTGTCAAATAAATGTCTCAGTCAAAACAGACAACTTATTCACAATAGCCAGAAATATTATCAGCCGAGTTACACAATACCGAAATCTGTTCTGATTGACAAATTTACAATCATCAATTGATTGGTATTTGATACTCGCAATAGGGGTGTAGGGGATATAGGGTGACAGAACGACGGACATCGAACAACTCAAACCCCCGATGTTAAAGGCGTATTTTCCACTGTCGGTCTCTATTACCCCAAAACTTAAGTACTTCCTGCCATAAGGAGATGGACAGACCCTGCTCAACCATAATAAATGATTCGCCCTTTACAAGAATTTGCTGCCGATATTTGCGTAAGGGTTTTCATACAAAGCATGCATAATACAATATAACCGAAAGAATAAATTCCAAGAATAGGAAAAAAATTGTCCTCGAAGGGCAATAAAAAGTCTAAAAATTGTATCATGTCCCAAAATGATCTGTAAATCATAAAAGTACACATGGGCCGCGACCTTTAGCTGCGAAATTCATTGGATAGCACTCAAGAATTTTCTTCACTCATCGATAAAAAAACGAATTTTCTGGAATTTGAAAAACTGGTATTGTACTGATATTGAAAAACTGAATATTGTACAAAAATTCCATTTGAATGCGGTCCACATCATCATAAAATTCGAACAAAGATTTGGCAGAAGACGAAGAAAGGATTTATTGTGCACGGTCATAAATGTGCATACATGCGTCATAAAAGTGATGCAGGGTCCAATATTTAGAGAAGCGTAGGTTGTTCTTGGAACTGCGAGTTGAGCAAATAGGCATCTTGTGGAAGCTGTTGACAAGTGAAGAAATACAAAAATGTCATCTTTGTGCTAATAAGTATCATGATGGGAGTCAATTCATTTCTTCTAGCGCTGTATCCTGCTGTGATGATACAAGGGTTTAGAAATACTCATTCACATAGAAACGCCACGAACTTGATGATTTAATCACATATTAGTATGAAACTGTACTTACAACGAAGGTACTCTAAAGGCCATTCTCGGTCTTGCTGGTTGTTTGCCGGTTATTGTATCTGTCCCCAAATACACACCAAACAGTGACGGGTTGAGGATGCACTTGTATCTCAAGAATCACTCATGGAAGTCCATTCAGTGATTTGTAGTATTATCTTTACAGTTGAAAACTTGACGAACTTTGACATTTTCAAAAGGAAACATTATTATTCGTCATTCGCTTGTGAGGCGAAGATATCAGATTCTGGTCGATGACTCACCACTCCATTTTGTTCAAATGTATGAATGAGTGCGGAAACTCAAATGAATCTTCGGATCATGGTAAGTGAAACAGCAAAAATCACAGCGAAGGATTTGTATAATCATCACACATTGCTCAAGCTGAAGTTTTGAGTATATCGACAATGAGTTTACTTAGAGAATGAAGAGAAAAGGGTAACAAGTAGAGACATAATTTTGATTATGTTCTATTACATTCAAATTCAATCAGATTTCGATATAGAATCAGACATAGAAAGTGATGCTACTTCCAGTTGTACAAACAAATTGCATCGAACTCTGTAGACTAATTCCCTTAATCAGAGCAACGCCATCGTGTCTGCGAGATAGGAAGGAGGGAGATGACATAATCCTGCATGGACATAGCCGGAATATATCCATCCACTATGCTCGATTGCATGAATACCAATCCCGAGAAAGAGAGACCCCGATTGGTTTTCCCATGCAACTCCATATGATGGAGGACACATTTCAGTTTCTAAGGAAATGTACCAGTTCGAAGAATATGATGTTTTGCATACAATACATGATCATCGAGTCCATGTCACATACGCATAAACAAGTCAAGGTTATAAACAAAAATACAAACTTCTGTTTTCAGGAGGATCCTTATGTTGAACTATAGATGTACTTGAAAACATCATCACACGCAGTCAGCTCATACAAAGAGACGGCGCTATGTAGGCGATCTCGAGTGATCATGCATCCCGCATATTATCCCTTCACGCCGTCCGCAGATCACAGCCATCATAAATACCTAAATGGGTGGTAACTGACTCACACACACATACACACGTTAAGCGGCGTCACACTGCCTTCAACAAGGGATGGTTATGTGCAGGGTACCTGTAGGTAGGTGATACGGTAAGAGATCGGTCACCTCGTTATAAATAAAAGGATTGCTATACAAACATCATCTTTAACAGACAAACCGCCAATCGAGGAACACCCGTGCTCGTAAGTTTTAAAAACATTCAAACAAAAATTCGCAAAGGAAAACTATTCAAAATGGCATATACCGGATTCCAGTTAGCTTATATAACCTCAACGGTAAGTAATAAAACTATATCTAATTATGTATATTTGATTTTCATAAATCTCATTTTCTTCTTGTTTTCTAGCAACAGACTGAGGAGGTAGAAGAAGTACAAAGAATTAGTCGATCGGAGACAAGAGTCGAACCCACAAATCGCCAACCGTCCACCAATGTCAGACGCAACCGGACAGCCTTCACCCCTTATCAGGAGGGTGAACTGAAGGCAGCGTTTGCCGAATGCAGCTCCCTCTACAGCTGCCGGCGGAAGGAGATAGCCGAAAAGCTTGGTCTGGGTGAACGAGTGGTTAAGGTCTGGTTCCAGAATCAGAGGCAGAAGATAAAACGGCAGCGAAAGGAGCGTGCCGTTAAGAAAATAGTTACCACAGCCACCAATGCGACCACAGCTGCCCGAGTTACCCAGTTGCCCCCAGCTGCCAACGATGGTACGGAAGTCGCTGAGATGCCAGTACTACCTCCAGCAATGCCACGCTTGAATGAAGAACATCGGTCGGATCATCCTCAACAAGACAATCAAGCATTGTACGGACACCATCATCCACAGTACCAGGAGCCTTATTCTCCGCAGCAGGCTGCTTACCCAATGCAGCATGACCACATGGCACCTCCTCAACAACAGGCGCCAACCAATGGATTCCAGCCAAAATTTCAGCAGCAAGGACAATTTGTACAGCAAATGGACTGGAATCAACAGCTTTGGGGAAGCGGGCAGAAACAGGAAGTGCCGTCACACTGGGAAGCACCTCAACCATACCAGCAGGAGCCATTCATATATGAATATGATGTCTGCGAACAAGGCCAGGTAGTTTTCCAGGAGCAGCGGACTACGGACCAACATCCACAGAAAGAGGGGAGAGTTCAACTGGGGCAGACATCTTGTCCAACATACTTACTCCAGCACGAAGTGGAAGCATTTAACGAGCAAGCCCTCTTTGACTATCAGTGGCATCTGCCAATCGCCCCGCCGCAAGTCGTTCATCAGCCACTGTACGAAGACATGGCCGAATTCCCCCGTTTCTCCGGCGAAAACTTTACCAACCAGTTTTCGCATCAACATTTTGTTGAGCCGCAGTCCAGTTCACTCGAACTGAACACTTCACTAAGCCTGGAGCAGGAGGAGCTTGACAAGTATCTGGGCCCGAGTGTGGATGAAGAGAGCGCCAACATCAGCGAGCTCTTGGACTACATTGGACTGGAACCGGAACTTGGACTTGATCCCCCCGCCCAAGGTGAAGAGAAACACTTTTCGGACCCGGCTCTGGCACCGCCAATAGATTTCTTATTCCATTGTGATTTTTAATTTAAGTCTTGTAAAAAAATGTCTGTATATATGTATGTATTCCATAACTTCCAAAATAAAAATTAAAACAAATTATTTGCCCAATTTATAATTTTTCTTTTTTTTCAAATTTCGTTTCATTTCGTATTGATCATGAGGACTTGTTCGATTTTTCCCATGCAAGACAGTCAAGATTCTGTCAAATCGCCTTTTGATCAGACTTCAGAAGATGAGTTCGGAATCTGTGGATTGGGATTGGATTAATATCATTCCGGACAAGTTCAGCTCCAGGACAGGATATGATGACATGTCTTGGAGATGGGCAAAAAATAACGATTTGTGAAAAGTGATTGCAAAATCAAAATCACAATCTGGGGCGGACTTTGATAAACTGTGAATAGCTGAGGTTTGATTTGTATGTTACATCTTTACGTTTTAAGCGCACACTGATACTGAGATGTTTATTCTCCACAACCACAACCAAGGAATAACCCGTATTCTATAACTTGGTATTTGTATTTGTGTTTGGATTAAATTTACATAGATACTACAAGATAGGATATCTTTTAAAAGTATACTTTTCCAGACGTTGCAGATCGTGTGTAGAAATTAACAATTATCATACAATTATTATTATTCATAGCAATTCAGATAGCACAAGTTTTAGCAAGAGAAAGCAAAAAGAAAAGAGGAATAAATATCCCATCCTCATATCAATCCTTATAATCTAAGCAATATATTTATAATATTATATAATATACATCAGCCTAAGGCTACAAAAGCTACTCTACAATCTTAATTTTATTGTAGCTATCTAATAAATAAATAAAAATATATAAGAAATGAACTTGAGTTTATTAATATGAAATGAAATGAAAATAAATAAATACATACTTTAAATATTAAATTAAGTAAGAAAAATAAGGACGCAGTCCGTTTTTTAATCCTATCCTTACAATCAGAATCGAGACAAGGAAACACGGAACAATTAAACAAAATGTAAGGCATTACGAGAGTTTTAACTAACCTTATTTTCTCGAGACGAACTACTTCGTCGAGGAACGCCATCTACGAGGTCCACAATAAACTTTATTCAGCATGTCTCTCATCGCATCACAACAGGTGAGTAAGTGTTAGTATGAAAACCAAGGTATTTAACGGAATTTACAATAGCAAAGGGATTGCCATCTAGAACGACAGATGAAAAATCATTCGAACAAACCTCATTATTGTCGGGTTTTAGATCTTCATTTACCCTGGCAACACAGTCTTCTATAAGACCAATAGGACGCCAGAAATATATAATAATATCATCAGCGTACATGTGAATTTTGTAATTCTTAACAATACCTGGGATTTCATTGTTAAAGAGGGAGAACAGGAGTGGGCCCAGGACAGAGCCTTGTGGAACACCAGAATTACTTTAGGGTTAGACTAGGAAGCTCTGTGGCGACCGACTGAACTCTATCTCTTAATTAACAGCTTAGTGGCTTGACGGAAGAATGCGAAAAATTTATGCTGTTTTTAACCCTTGTAAGTAACAAAGAGTCATTAATATAGTCGGTTTTGGAAAAGTTAAGAAGAACTGCTTGGCAAATATCATTGCGATCTAAAGCAGATCGTAGATCAGCACTCACTTTTAAAACAGCACTATGTATATTTCATTTTAATAAATTTCTTTTTCTTCTTGTTTTTTTAGCAACAAACTCAAGATTTAGAAGAAGTACTAAACAGTCGATCGGAGACAAGAGACGAACAGACAAGTCGTCAACCAACCAACAATGTCCGACGTAACCGGACAGCATTCACCCCATACCAGGAAGCTGAGCTGAAGGCAGCCTTTACAGATAGCCGAAAAGCTCGGGCTGTGCGAACGCGTGGTGAAGGTCTGGTTCCAGAACCAAAAGCAGAAGATAAAACGGCAGCGGAAGGATCGCGCAGTTGGGAAAATAGTGGCCACAGCCACTAATGTGGCCACACCTGCCCCAGTTCCCACAATGGCCACCGAAGATACCAAGGTCACTGAGATCCCAGTTTTTAAGCCAAAGACGGCCACAAGAGTAACTGATCTATTGACAATCAGCAGGGACCCTTCCAAAGGATTCAACCTCCACTTGCTAGTGCGATTCTCTGGAAGTCTGCTAGAAACTAGCGCCAAGAAGACGACGAAGCCAATTGAATCGGATAATCAACCTCAACTAGACGCTGCCACTATACACAAGGAAATAAGCGAGTTTTTGGTCATACATACCAGAGAAGATATCGCCGCCCAAGCTGCAGCAACATCATTCTCAGTCAACGAGGAAGGGCAATGGCTAAACCAGCAGGATCATCTTCAACAAGACCAGCCGGAATCTTATGGACAGCAGCAGAATTTCTTACAGAAACAAGGGACTTTTCAAGAGCTCAGAGTATCACAGTACCAGGAGCCTTATCCTCTGCAGTACGAAGCTTACTTACTGCAGCACAATCGGCATATTGCACTCTTCCAACAACAGCAGGACAAGCCAACGTATGCATTCCAGCCGCCAGTTCAGAAACAAGAACATTGTATACCGCAGCTGGACTTTAGTCAACAAATTTGGGGAATTGGACAGAAGCTAGAATTCCAGCAGCAACCATTCACCCAGCATTATGATGTCTGCGAACAGCGACAGATAGGTTTCCAGCAGCAAGAGGGAACTGAACCGCATCACCAGCAAGAGGTGACGAAACAACACATGTCTTCGGCAACCTACCTACTCCAGGAAGAAGTGGAAGCTTTTAATCGGCAAGCTCTCTACGACCATCAGTGGCACCTGCCAATCGCCCCACCTTTTCATCAGCCACTCGACAAGGACATTCCCGAATTGCCCCAATTCTGTACGAACGAGTTTTTGGATCAACATTTTGCTGAGTTGTCCAGTTCACTCGAACTGAACACTTCACTAAGCCTGGAGCAGGAGCTTGAAAAGTATCTGGGTCCGAGTGTTGATGAAGAGAGCGTCAACATCAGCGAGCTGTTAGACCACATAGGACTGGAACCGGAACTTAAACTTGATACACCCGCCCAAAGTGCAGAGAACAACTTTCCGGACATGGCTCTGGTACAGCCAATTAATTTTGATATCTAATTAACCTTTTGTAAAAAAAATTCATGTATATATTCCACTATTTCCGAAATAAAAATTAAACCAAATATTTGCTCATTTTCTCTTTCTCTCTTTCGCCTGGCTACAGTGCCAACACATTTCCGTACTTATAAGACCCATTCAATGGAGGTGATAATTGCATGCTCCGTGACCTGTTAGTGCTCCACACAACGTCCTTAGGTCAGCTTTTTTTAGTTCGAGAGCTTCATTGGCTCGCTTGCAATTGTAGTTTTGTGGCATGAACTTCCTAGAGTGCTTGTTACCCTCCTGGGTGTTACATAACTGGATCATTTGTGCAGTGATCCATTTTTGTATGTGAAGATTTGTGTTCGTTTTGTTGAATCCATAAAGAAGGGAGGGCCCAACGAAGGGTATCTGTGCACCAGCCATGGCTTGTATGTCAGCCTTTTCATTGTCTTCATGGTCATCATATCGTAGCACCCATTCAGTCTATTATTTTCTAACAGTATGTTTAGCTTATTGTGACGTTCCCAGATAGCCTTAGAGTTGAACGTGTAACTCATTAGTGCCTTAAGGACTGCCTGGCTACCTGCGAATATATATTTTAATAACACTCCGTAACCTGGGCGTGGACATCAGACGCAATTTGGTAAATTCATTTGGCTGCTTTTTGCATGGTATGCGAACGATAAAGACAAAAAACCCGACGTTACAAGCAAAACAAGTAAATAGCAACAGCACAGTGGATGTTTGGTGCACGTGCTTTCAAATCATTCTCTTTACTCAAATGGATAACGGATTTTATTGCTGGGACTATGTTCTATTGTTTTGTTGTTTCTTCTGTCTTCATCGTCATTTTAGTTTACTTGTTAATTTGTTTTCTTTGAAGAGCCTCCGAGATCTGGTGAAGTAAAACCACAACTTTTGAATTTATGCACATTTCGAAAGGATTCTCTTTATCACTTAAATAAAACTAATAATTCGAATTCCAATTATAGCCATCGAATTATACTATAGCCGACATCAACAATGAGTTTACTTGGAGATGGAAGAGAAAATGGGAACAAGTACAGGCATACGACTTAGAAAACGCTGCTGCTTCCAGTTTTACAAACAAATTGCATCGGACTTTGTATATCAAGTCTCTTAACCAAAGCAACCCCATCGTATCTGGCAGGAGGAAGGTGAGAATAGAACTCGATTAGTTATCCTATGCCACTGTAGATGATGGAAGACACATTTCAGTTCCTATGGAAATGTACCAGTTCGAAGAATATGATGGATTTGCACACAATACATGGCTATGAACTCAATGGTACATAAATGTAAATAAGTCAATGTTATACACAAAGAAATTAACTTCTGATTAAGGAGAATCCTTTAGATGAGCAATAGATGCACTCGAAAACATCATCACCCGGGGATTGCTGCAAAAGCAGCGACTTTAAAAGACAAACCGCGAAGCGAGGAAGACCCGCACTCCTAATTAAAATTAAAAAAAATATTCACAACCAAATTCAAACCGAATGAATTCAAAATGACATCAAGTGGATATCAGTTGGCATATATAATCGCAACGGTAAGTTAAAATACATATTTCTAATTATGTATATTTGATTTAAATAAATTTTCAGAATTTCAGACTCAGAATGTGGAAGAAGGAAACAAGAGGCGAGCCGACAAGTCGTCAACACACCAACAATGTCAGACGTAACCGGACAGTCTTCACCCCTTATCAGGAGGGTGAGCAGCAGGCAGCGTTTGCTGAATGCAGCACCCTCTACAGCTTCCGGCACAAGCTGATTGCCGAAAAGCTTGGGCTGTGCGAACGCATTGTTAAGGTGTGTTTTCAAAACAAGAGGCAGAAGATAAGATGGGAGCGGAAGGAACATGCCGTTGGGAAAATAGTGGCCACAGACACCAATATGACCGGGTGACCACCGCTATCCGAGTTCCCCCAATCAATAACGCATATACTGAGGTCAGTGAGATCCCAGCCCTTAAGCCAAAGACGGCCACAAGGGCTCTTGCCCAGCAGAGGTCCTTCAATCAGATTCAACCCGCACTTGGTAGTGCGTTTCCCTGGAAGCCTAAAAGCAACGAGTTACACGAAGACGACGACGACTGTACCCGACGATCAATCTCAACCTGCTGCTACACCAAAATCGGAAATAATCGAGTTTTTAGTCGTACGTTCCAGATAAAATATCACCGCACAAGCTTCAGCAATACTCAACCGATGAGGGTCAATGGCAAAACCAGCAGAAACATCTTCAACAAGACCAGCAATTTTATAAACAACAACAGAACGACTGCTTACAACAACGAAGAGCTTTCCAAGAGAAGAGAGAACATCCACTGTACCAGAAGCATTATCCTCCGCAGTACATCGCAGCTCCTCAACAACAACAGGACAACTCAACCTGTTTATTCCAGCCGGCAGTTCAGCAACAGGGACATTCACCACAGCAGATGGACTGGAATCAACAAATTTGGGTAGCGGACCGAACCCGGAATTACAGAAAAACTTACAGGCAGAGGCCGAATTTTCTAAGCAACCTATCGTCCAGCATTATGATTTCTGCGAACAGGGGCAGATAGGTTCCCAACAGCATCAGAGAACTGAACATCAACAGCAAGAGGTGTCTAAATAACAGATGCCTTAGCGAACATACTTGCTCTAGGATGAAGTGGAAGCTTTTAATGGGCAAGCCCTCTGCGATCATCATAGGAATCTGCCAATGGCTCCACCAGAAACAGTTCATCAGGCACTCCACGAGGACATTCCTGAATTCCCCCATTTCTCCGGCGAAAACTCTACGTACCAGCTTTCTGATGAACATTTTGCTGAGCCGCAATCCAGTTCGCTCAGCGAGAAATGTGTGGCCCATCCGAGTGGAGATGAAGAGAACATCAACATCAGCGAGTTCTTGGACTACTTTGGAATCGATCCGGAACTTGGACATGATCTACCCGTCCGAGGTGCAGAGAAAAACATTCCCGACCTGGCTCTGGCAATGCCAATTGATTTTGGATTTAATTCTGAATTTTTAATTAATTTTAATTTAATTTTAATTAATTTTATTTAATTTATAAATTTTGTAATTTCTCAAATAAAAATTAAATCCAATTACTTACTAATTTTTGTCTTTATCTCTTTTATATTGATAAATAAACATTAACAATAACAACAACAATTTTGTGTTTTTTTTGCAACTAACTGCGGAGATAAAGGAAGTATCGACAAATGGCTTATAACCCACAGGAATCGAACCAAGACCAACCGGACAAACTTTACCCCTTACTAGGAGGCAGAGCTGGAGGCTGCGTTCTCCGAATGCTGGTCCCTCTAAAGCTGAGGGCGCAAGGAGATTACCGAAAAGCTTGAGCTGTGCGAACGCGTAGCGAAGGTATGGTTTCAGAACCATAGGCAAAAGTTGAAAAGGGAGAGGATAGAATGTGCCATCGATAGAATGGGGGCTTTAAAGGAAAATGTATTCAAACGGTTGGCAGTTGGAATATATCTCTGCAACCGTAAGTTTGAATACACATTTATAATTAGATGTATTTTTAATAACTCAAATTATTTTCATTTTTAGCACCAGGCTGCGGATGCTAACAAAGTTAGTCCACCCACAAGAGGTGAACCGACAGGTCAGCCCAACAACATCAGACGCCGCCGCACAGGGGTGAACCCTTATCAGAAGGCTGAGGTGAAGGCGGAGTTTGCAGAATGCTGCTCCCTTTAGAGCTGGCGGCAAAGGGAGATTGATATCAAACTCGGGCTGTGCGATAGGGTCGTAAAGGTCTGGTTCCAGAACCAGAGGCAGAAAGGGAAGAGGGAGCGGCAAGCAAAAGAAACGCGGAGAATAGTCATCGCTGTCACCAATGAGACTACTACGGCATCTAAGATCACTGCTAGTAGTGTGGCCACTACCACCTTTCGCTCCTCGGGTCCCTCCGATTGTGACCGAGTTCACAGAGATCCCGGTCTTTAAGCCAAAGACAGCGACGAGGGTCACTGGTCTCTCATTAAAAGAGACCCTTCAAAAGTCTTCAAGCAACTAATTTATTTAACAAATTGGCACCAGCCACAACGGATGCAGCAAAAGAGAAGCCACATACAGAAATCGCTTATCTCAAAAATGAGATAAACGAATTTTTGGTGATTCCTGGTACTCCAAATCTTCCATTGGCAGCTCTCCAACAGCAGAACGACGGGACAATATTGGAAAATGAGGATTTTCACCAGCAAGGACATTTTCAGCAATAGCAGGACTTGCAACAGGAGGGGCCACCTTGCCCAACGGAATAACTGCTGAAAGAACTCGAGGCCTATTTCGAACAATTTCTGCTCGAACATCGGTGCCTCATGCAAATGACTGCACCACAAAAGCGTTAATCAGCAACCCCACAAGGATATTCCCAACCCTCAGCTCGCCTTGAGTCCTCAAATTAATCCTATCCTAATTAATCCGGTCCACCTCAGCTCGACATTTCGCTCAAGTTGTATCTGGAGCAGAAGATTCAACAATTTCTGGCTAATCCGAGTGGAAGCGAAGAAGCGGTCAGCATCAGCGAGTTCATGGACCTGGACTTGATCTTCCCGACAGACTGGAGAAGAATATTCCGAACCTCTCACTGGCACCGCCAATTAACTTCAATATAAACTTTGGGTTCTAAAAACATGTTTAATAAATATAAAAAAACGACTGTTTACCAGCGAAATTAAAATTAAAAAAAAAAACTACAAGGGTATAACCATTTGGCACTGGAGAGGGATCAATTTCACATTTTGAATGCCAAACAGAAAACCGATTAGATTATGCTGTCGCCATTCGAGTTTACTAGCTCTTGAATTGATTTTCTTTGTTACATGAAGTCTTATTTAATTTTATAGGGTTAGCAGTACCTGACCTTTCCCATTGGCATCGAATTTGAAGGAACAATAACTTACAACTGAAGTAACAATAATTGCCAATGTTAAGTCCCTACCCAGCATCTAGCCTATGCATATAGGCTTTATGTTTTGCGAATTCCAAGTGCAAGTTGTTTTCCTTAAGAACAATGAGTCATACAAAAGTCAACAATGAGTTCTTTTCATCGCTATCGAGAGCGAAGTGAAGTAAGATTCAGAAAAACGATTCCCAGTGGCTTTGATTTTTATCTGACAAGATATATGAAAAATAAATTTATTTGTTCGAAATTGATGTCAAAATGTATGAAAAAATAAATCGAAGTCGAATTTTTATCGGCAGCCAATTTTCACTGCCGATATTATAGGCAGTTATAGGTGGTAGGTTGTTGTATGTGCTTTACGTGCAAAATCCTACGTCACTATTTACAGTTTTTTTTTTGGGTGAGTGTGTGTCCAGAAAGAAGAAGACTTTAAATTCCAAAAATAATTCTGCTTACTCAAAATCGACTCAACACTTTATCCCCTGAAGAGGAAGTACTTATCCATTTATTTTCTGTTCAGTTCTTGCTTATGCGCCCCGCTTCTCTCGTGTAGATTTTCACTATTACCTGACGCTCTCCATCGATCTTTAATTTTCTTTTATTTTTATTTGTAGTTTTTCCTTGGCATCCTATGCCCACTTTTGTTTATTCTTTGTTGTGTAATAAAAAATGCTATTATTTTTTAAGCCGCATTAAAATGTTTAAATTTATTGCCTACAACCAATTTTCTGCATAACCACCCGTCTGGGTTATAAACACAGTCCCGAAGCACCGTCTGACTATTCTGCTGACCCCTTAATTTAATAATGAGTTAAAATCTGTGTGCAAATGGAAAACTCCCAGTTGTAGAGTAACCTTTAAATGATGCCAGTTCTTAGTTCATGCCACTAGCCTATGGAACTCCCCCTGAGATGAATAGGTTCGGTTTGATAGAGGGGCTGCTAGTGAATACACAAGTACACTTAGACCATGTTGGTCCATTGTGATACCCACAGTCAGACTACTGCTACTGAATGACCACTCCAGTGACAGTTCCGTTGATTTGATCTCAACGGCAAATGGTGACTGGACCAGATTTGAAAACCAGATAAAAGCGTATTAACTTTGGATTCGAACCGGGGACCCCGCTAACTAGGGGCAGGCATTCAACCAACTGCGCCATCTAGGCGTTTTTAATGAGAAAGATAAGGAGCACAATTCTCTTTAAAACAACAGCTTCTAACGCAATTGGCCACTAATCAAAAGTAATTTTTCTTAAATTTTCATAATCGATACTATTCTATAGGACTCACGGTTCTAGAGATGAAGTTGTGTTGACCATGTCCAGTGATTATGCCTCACGTTCATCGTTTCACCGATCTTAGACATTCTGTATACTTCCTTTGTGTCAATAGCACCCACATGTACATTCATGCATCATAAAGGAATGATTTTGTACAGGGTACTTGTTCGTATATGATACGATGACGCGATGAGATCGTTGATCTCGTTGTAAATAAAGGCGGTGCTGCAAGAACGGTATCCTTAATAGGCAGACCGTACTCAGTCTCCTTCTCAACCTTCAAATTCAAAGTTTTTCAGTTCATCAGTTGACATCCATCATCTCAACGGTAAGATGCAAATAATTTTGTTCTTGTTTTTTAACAAAAAGTATCGACGAATTAATCGTCAACCACAAGATCCGAAGCAAGAAGTCGTCAACCAACGTTCGCGATCAGCAGCAATAACTTCGAACCGCTGCACTCCTACACGAAAGTTGAAGTTGTTATTGAAAAAATTATATATAATTATTAAAAATAATTAAATAATAAATGGCATTGAAAGCCAGAGGCCCAACAACAGCTTAGTGTAGCAAATTACCCACAGCAAGCAGTAAACTGAGCAGCTCAACAGAAACAGCAGACACACATGAAGGAAAATATTTACGTTCAGCACAGCGAATGCAAAGAGGGTGATGTCGTGATATAGAAGAACCCTTACTGACGCCTGATCTACGTGACTACGAAACGGAGTCCAGACGACTGATACAACGAAAAATATTTTATTAATAGAAGCCAGCCCCTTATTGATGTTCCACGGCCATTCATGTTCCTGTGGGTTTCGGTCTATAGAAGGTAGATACTGATGGGCCAACAATGTAGCTCAGATCGGGATCTGGCTTCCGTATCGCTCTATATAAATGGGATATGAATGCCGAGAGGAGTTAATCAGAGTTTTGCAGTCAGCAACATAACCGTAAAAAGCATACAAATTTTAAACGTACACTTTTGTATTCATGTCGGGCATTTAAGTCCACGGCTAAAATGAAATAGTTCTCCTCCGAGTCCAGCCTCAGACATCGAAAGAGGGAATCGAGCTGTGATATAGTCGTTCTGGAACTAGGGTTGCCAGAGGAGTAGACCGACACCGCTTAGAACCTCCTTCCACTGCGGAGCGAAATGCACACGATGCAGGCCTCCAACTCCTGAAACCGTTTTATGTTGTTCTTAATGAAGATCATAGCAACGCCTCCACCACTGGAATTGGGTCGGTTTCTTCTAATAAAATTGTAATTACTGTGCTCCAGTATGCCTCTCCGAGTTATCTTGGTTTCGCTTATCAGCATCAGCTCTTGGACTTTTGTTATCCAAAAGTTTATAGAGCTCGTTTTTTCGAGGGACCCCTATCAATGAAGGATCTTGTAAGTAGACTCGTTCGTCTGCGCAGCCATTAAAACGGTTGACGTGGTTGGCTCTGCAGGAGCGCCAAGATTTGGTCTACCCGCTGCTCTAACCGATCCATACGCCTCTCAATGGAGGATTTCCATTCGGGCGCTAATTCATGTACTTTAAGCACTTGGGCTTGTGGCACTACCTTTGGTAGTTGCTGCTTTTCCGTGCTCCTCTGAACAGACGCCATTTAGGCACAGGGCACTTGAGGGGTGACGGGTATGGCTGCTCCGAGTGGATTTTTCACTGGGGGCTGCTTCTGCAGAACCATTTTTGTTTTCCGCTCTTGGAATTCAGGGCAACCCCTATAGTTAGCGGTATGCCCCGCGTTCCCGCAGAGTACGCATTTCACGACAATTCTCCGCACTGTGGTTCTCACTTGACGCTTCGAGGCTGCATTTGGCAGTTCGACGCGGCGTGCCCGAACCTTTGGCAACGAAAGCATTGGGGAATGCCATCTCGCCTTCTTATATAGTCCCAATCGCACTTGTGGTAAACTAAGAGTTTAATTTTCTTTAGATTATCCACTTTGCTTGTGTTTGTAACCTGTACAATATAGAAGGGTAATATCCGCCCTTAACTGTGGTGAAAGGCTTGATCCCAAAGTACGCAATTCCCTCGCACACTTGCTCTTTGAGCAGTTGGAGGACCTTCTCTGCTTCGAGCGGGCAGATAAGCTTTAACAGCCGAGACTGACACTTTTCGCCTTTTGGAGTGAACGAAAAGAATTCAGCGTCGATCTCTTTAAGAATATTTTTACTGCATTGTAGTCTTCCACTGTCTTGCAGTGGATTACATACTTGTCAGCAACTCTATTTTTACTAATAAAGAAATTACCTGAACCTACGGCGCGGCCTCCTTACCCATCTTGGCAGTTTGTTCAATATCCGCCTTGTAGATATTGATTGGCGCCCCCTTTTCTTTCTTCTGCTGCTGTTTCTTTGCTAGTTGCTGCTGTTGGGTTGCTTCTTGTCGTCGCTGCTTAGTTGCCGAGC
This sequence comes from Eristalis intricaria, assembly GCA_964034865.1. NCBI lineage: Eukaryota > Metazoa > Arthropoda > Insecta > Diptera > Syrphidae > Eristalis > Eristalis intricaria. The sequence continues at coordinate 127,574,784 of OZ035873.1, forward strand.
GTTCCTTTGTTGCTGGTCGCTGATGTTGATCAAGCGCTGGCAGCTGTTGTGTTGCTGGCAGTTGTGCAGTTTTTGTCCGATTTTCTTGCTGAGTTTCTTGCATGTTTTGATGTTGTTTAGCTGCTGGTTGTTGTTGCTGCACTGCAGCCCTTGGTTGCTGCTGCTTCTTTTTTTGTTGCGGCTTATTTGTCACTTGTTGTTGCTTGCTTTGCTGATCTAACATTCTGAGTTCATGCAGGAGTCGCTGAATTCTCCCCTACATGTCGTCGACTAGCGTTTCCTTAATGCGAAATACACGCTCGACTTCGTCTTCTGTGTTGGGCGAGAGGGAATCAAAGCTCACAGCGAACAAGGCTTCCCTTCCATCGGACACATACTGCACCGCCACTTCCTCCTCCGACTCACCTGCAGTTGTGCAAGCTGATACCGCTTCACTGAGCTCTCGCCCTTGCCGCTCTTCGGGTGACGCATTTGTATTACGGCGTTTTACGCTTTTCGACGACGCCTTCTTCCTCCTCTTACCAGTGCCTTCGATGGACACTGTTTCTAGATGGCCTCATGCTGCCACCGGTTGTTGTTGGTCGTTGTCCGCTTCGAAGAACGCGGACCGCTCGTCAGATTCCAGTTCTCAGAACTCACTTATACAGGTGTTCTGTAGTGTAACCAGGAAATAAGAAAGCGTTTTTTTTTTTGGTTCTGCCCCAAGTCGGCCTTGAACCGGGCACCTGTAGATCCAGCAGCCCTGATCCTACCTATTAGGCCGCTTGTCTGTTAAATAAACTCGCGGCAACTTCCGCACTTGTTAACTGCCGATCTTATTTTTTATTAATCTAAACTCTAATCACTCGCGAACTGCACCACTCGAAGGTCTGTGAGTGACTGTTTTTGTAGATATCTGGCCTTTTATTTATTCTTGAACTGTTTTAGAATAGCTTCAATCGGTGGAAGTAGTGTTGCGACTTAACATTTTCAAAGAGCGGGAGATAACAAATAAAAAAAAGTGATCGATTGACTTATTCAATTTGTAACTCATGATTATGATTTCAAGAGTTGTTGCATTTCAACATTAGCGAAGTCATTCGGTTAATATATCAAATCATATTAGTCCGGAGCAGCTTCTGCTACTCAGATTGCTGGATATGCCTTGCAACTCCAACCAGCTTGATTGCTTGAGCATATAGAAACCCCCCACCCCTGATTATGAACCCAAGGGGAATGTGCTAGAACCCACAGTTACCGCTCACTATTCCATTACTCTGCATCGCGATCCACAAACACATAATTTTTGGAAATCATTCTTTATCGAAGTTGTTGACACATTACTCTTTGTGAAGAAATGGTGTTTAATACATGTGAACATTATTTTTATTCAAGTTAAGCACTGGGAGCATGGCATCGACTTTTTCAAAATAATATTTTATTTTAATTATTTTAATTTGATTCAAAAATATAAAAAAATTAAATTTAAAAAATTTCAAATAAAAATAAATTCCGCATTTGTCGTTTGGATTTCATAAGGCACGGAGGTAAATTATTTTCAGTCTCCTCTAAATTTGAGATTAGAAATTATTTTTCTAAAAAATAAATTTAGTTAGATTAAAAAAAATTCCATTATTAATTTCACTCAAGCAAATAGAGCTATTCGATGGATCCACGTCTGACTTCTTATCTTATCTTATTTAAAAGTGACTAAGGGCACTACGGTTATGCTTAGGACGGGGTCAAAAGATGGATCTCTGGTCCGTCATAATAATGTTGGAATCGTGGGAAGGATAAGCATGAAAGGTTAGCTTACAACGGCTGGCTGCTGATAGCAGTCACACTTAGCCATTTGCGGTTGATTGATCCAATTCTGTGAATGCTGTTAGTCGAACTGTCCCGCACCCAGTGCCGCACCTACCATATGTGCAAATGTGTACTCAGCGCTGTCTTAAGAGCGCATTGCGCAGACTAAATAAGTCTATCCCTATTATTTTCTAATAACACAAATTGCTTACATGATGTCATCTATTCACACAAAAGACCATTCACGCAGGAATCTAGTCCGATGAAAGCCAGAATAAAAAAAATTATGCCAAGACGTTTCACAGTATTTCGTCTAGTGCATATGTGAGCTGGACAAAAGTCAAAAAGTCAATACCATGATTCTAGCTGATATTGATTGGAATTTGTTAACAACACCATATGTAGCAAGATTACAGTAAATAAAATGTTTACCAAGACTCTGTTATTTCAAGATAAAACATATTCAAATTTATGCAACGGAGGAATTTCATATGCACACATTTGTGAGTTTCACTTGAGTATTTCTTAATTCTTACTGTGAAGAAAAATCCCTTCGGATTTTTTTAAATTCATTTTGGAGAAGTATAGAGGTCGGTAGAAAGTTCGAAAATGTACGCAGCTGTTTAAAGCCTAAATTTTACATATGTGCGTTTTTTTATCGACTTCCGAAGCATCATACTAGAAAGAGGTCACATTGTGACACGTGTCCTGATTTGTTGAATATGCTTCCTCAAACTGGAAGAATGTTTGAGTGAGTTGAGTTTGAAAAATTTCCTCAAGTTACTAATGCCACCAGATAGTTCATCAAGTACTCGTATAATACACGTAGACGGGGCTGATTATGATTCAACAGAATATGGATCATATTGAATTCAGGTACCTAATTAGAGTTTAGAAAGTTTAAAGATTGTTATGAAGTTTTTAAATTTTGAAATTCACTTTTTACTATTTTGTACTTGTTTCGAATGAAAATTAACGTTTAAGGTTTAAGTTATGAAGTTATTATTATCATGCTTCTGACATAAATGCTAATACTCCTGACTTCAATAATTAAAACCACCAAATTAAAAATTTTAAATTTAATTATGTAAAAGTCAGAAATTTTAATAAGCATGTTACTTATTACATATGTAACATTAAAATATAATCTTGTCCATTTAGCATGTGCTAGACGAAACACTTGCGTCGAGTTAAACGTGCAGGAATGAAATCTGCACATGTCAAATTTTCTCATTTGCCACATAAATACACAAAACCCACCAGGTTCTGTAGGACACGCGGAGATCCACAAACAGAGTTTATTATTTTGTGACAATTTCCTATGGACATTTTTGAGTGTCTAAATAAGCGTAGTGGGTTAGTGCGTCGACTCCTACGCTGAGGATACCAGGTTCTATATCCGAATTTACCCACATTTATAATTTACGGCTCCACCTCTTTCGAGTCACTGACAATGCTCAAATATTACTCCTGTCTAGAAAAAGCTTCTCCACTGCCTGTCCGCAGTCGGCATTAAACTGTAGGCCTCACCGCACAACACGAGTGGTTGCTGTAGAAGCTAGGGCCAGGTCCGTCTCAGACTATCGCGCCAACCATATTATTACATTATTAATAAACTCAGTTTTCCGTGCCTATGAAATCATTTTTGAGCAAAACAGACAGATTGCACGCTCCTTATATTTCTAATAGCTAATAAGTGATTTCAGTTTAGCATTTAGCGTAGTCCACTATCCAAATATGCAGATGTGCAAATGTTCGCAGTGGTAGCATTAGTCAAAAACTTGTTTGTAGTAGGACTGCCGTTGTAACGCAACTGCCTGATTTCTTGAAAACACCGTATTTTAAGCAATTATTTATTTATTTTTAAGCTTTATAGACACAGGTAAGGAAACACTCATTTACTTAGCAATGGAAACATAAGGCTGACACGTTTTGGCTTAAACAATTACAATTATGTCGCTCACATGTCTTGAACTCCTGTAAGTGGCGCGATTTGACAAAAAAGTCTCGTAAACTTGTTCCCACACGTAAAACGAACCAGAGATCGGCATGCGATCATATTTTTGTGACTTGCGATATACTCACAAAAAAAAAGCGGTGCGAGTGTATACCGCCACCGCAATTGCTGCGATAGTTTTGCATATGTATTTATGCATACGTTTTTGAGTCGATGCATCCTACACTACCGCACGTTCATATTTACATAGCCGAAGCATTGGTATGTGCAGCCGCTTATGAATGAAAAACACCGGCTACACCGCATTTGTTCATGACTTAAAGCCCCATCGCTATGATCTGAGGAAAAATGATCAAACATCGCACTGTGCTTGGATTGGTATGACTACATGAACGCAACACCACATGTGTTTTCGATCAATGCGACGGCGATGAATATTTTATGAAGGATCAATGAGTTAGAGTGGTAGAAAAACACAAGGTAATTGCGTTGACCGAATAAGTGCGGTGTACCTCTGCAGATGTACCGCTCTGATGCGAACTCACGGCTTATAAATATTCTGCCATCCAATATTTAAGTGATTATTATGTGCCATACCATCGACTTGAGCAAACTTAAGGTCTGGTCAAATTGATCAAGAAAAAGGACTTGTTGAAGTTAAAACAATAACCAACGCACACCGCAAACTGATCAGTAAGACAACGCGACAGATTACGGTTGTATTACACGATAAGCGACCGACGAATTATTTGTGAAATATGAAAAAAACCATATTTGAAAAATATGTAAAATTTATATGACAACACCAAAGTCACAATGAAGAAATTATTACAAGAGAGGCAGTAGTGGGCATTCGAATAAGGACACACTTGGACACACAACGTGGATAAACTTCACAAAATCAAGCGAGATTAAATGATTATCCGCAACAAAAGTTCACCCGGTAAGTCAAGCCAATTTACAGCGATAACGATCAATTTAATATCAATGACTGAAGCCAACTAAACAACAGGAATGAAGTATAACAGAGACGCCCGACTTCTACCTCTCTTAATATATAATATAATATTATATATTAATTTATATATATTAAATATATATTAAATTTAATATATAATATAATAACCGTCAAGAATTCGTGATTAGCACTCAAGTTCGTCGATGGACTAGGGGGCAATCAGCTGTGAAGTCGGCTATCTCTGTAATACTTCATTTCTGCTAAACAAGACTATGTTCTCATCTGTTTTCATGAAATCCCTTATATAAACAAACAGCTGTCATTAGGAGAATAGATATGGAGGGAGACACTGTTAGCGGAGGCACTAACCAAGATGTTGATTTCGAATTCGAAAATAACATATGGTATGTAGGGACAATGGACCATGGCGGATGGAATTTTATTGGATTCAGCGCTTCTTTATTTTGTCACTCATAAGGTGAACTGCGTACAATCGATAGCGTGGATAAATTCTGACCAATGTGGAGAACAGCATATGCATGTACCTGTACGTGGCCTTAAAGTAATGATAGGATGGCTAGAATTAAATTTTTGGAGTCCCGCAACCGGTCATTCAACTCGCGTTCAGGCTTGTACTGAAATCTACATAGATTCAATTTCGAACTCAACAAGAACAGATTTCATATTTCACGGTGCCACCTCTTTCAACTCACTGACACAGCTCAGAGATTATTCTCCTTATTCTACTAGTGTTACAGTCCGCGGTAAAGCTTAGCCAACAAGCCTCTCCAGCTGTCGCGAACCCTAGGCCGCTGCCTCCAAGTTTACACGCCAAATTGGTTGAGCTTCTTCTCCTCTTATGTGTGCCATCGGTTCCGTGGTGGTCCTCTATTGCCTTGTCCCACTGGCTTGGAGTTGAAGCTTCTTAGGACTAGAGCAGTGTTATCCGTGAAGTCTACATGCACTGCATGTGCCTGTACAGTTCGTGGCTGAATCTTCTTCTCAAAATACAATCAACCCACACAGGACCAAAGATTGAATGTGTCTTATACTTGTATATAAAGAAAGGCTCTCAAACTTCCCTGTTCGAAGTCGTGATAGAACAATACAAGTGGTTTCTGTAGAAGCTAGACCCAGGTTCACCTCAGAATGTCACGCCACCTATTTTATTGAAACTCCTTACATTGCCGCAGTGCTTCAAAACCATAAATAAGACTTATTTACCAGGTCTTCACATCTTGTTTATTAAATCAAATATTTAACTAATATTTACATTCGCATACAAATATTTCGAAGCTAAATAATTTACAATTTATTTGTTAATTTCTAAATAAAATAGTTAGTCTTTGGGAATACGTGTAGCCACTTTGTCAGGATCACCAGAAGAATAATTCATCGTTAAAATTTCATCCAGATACACCAAGCAAAAGCGATTTTTTTTTCTATCAAATTACAAGATAACAGAGGTATACGTCAAGTTCATCTTAGTCTTTCTTTGTGAAGGAAGTTATCAATTCAGGCAACAAGGCGGATGCATGTGCTTCAAGACTCCTTGAATAATCTGCTTCTTCCATGAAATTCTGAACTTATAACGGAAATCCTCAAATACACACTCCAGGTCACAGGACGAGCAGGTGCCCCACCCTCGTAAAGTTTTCAACATATCCCATATGGAAATATATCAATTCTAAGAATTGATGCATGATAATATTATTGTTGCCCATATAAATAAAACGACTTCGGTTGCTTCTATGGCTGTCGCAACCAAACCGTCGGACGAACAAGATCGGATTTCGAAATCATTCTCCAATCATATTTTACGAAATTCAAAAGGAAACACATTAAAATCCCGTGTAAAGAATTTAAATTGGTAACTAGACTTTTTTTATTTAATTTATTAACATTTTTTTAAGCAAAATTAAAATTATTTTTATCAAGAAAAATAAAACCCCGTCATGCCCGGCAAAGGGAGACTAAGCAAGCACAAGCGTTACCGCACTACGTTCACAGACATTCAACTCAGTGAGCTACAGGCTGAGTTTGCAAATTGCAATACCCTAACGACTAACCGCCGCAAAAGAATTAGTGAAGAACTATGTTTAGACGAATACACGGTCAAGGTCTGGTTCCAGAACCAAAGACAGAAGAACAGGAGAAAAGGAACAAAATCAAGTGCTGGAAGTTTTCCAACAGACAGCTATTGGGCACCAGAGTCCCCTCAACCGACAGATGATGAATACATTCAATCAGAAGTCGATGAAGAGGATTTAAACGAATGTATAATGTCACCCAAGAAATTGCCTCTGGAACAACCACAATTGGATCGAGGCATAGAAACTCAATGCCAGACGTCAGAGCCGAGTAAAGGGGTAGAGAAACGCTTGACTGAAGAAGCAACGTGCAGCCAACCAGTCCAATCGCGAGGAGATTGTCTAAGCCAGCCAGCGGAGCAGGTAGATCCGCCATTCCAACCTGTAAGTTACCCAGTCGGAATGTTTTCATGGGGGCAAAACATTTATACACATCCACAGTTGGTTTACACGCATGGTCTGCAACAACCATGGTACCAGCAACATGGAATGTATCAGTACCAAGTCCCAGCACACAACTTTCAGCATCAGTTTTATGGTCATCATATGCCCGATTTTCTGTACCAGTACAATCCCTATGGACACTATCAACATCAACATAGTGACATCTCCCAGCAACAGATTCCCTGGCAATGCATTCAACACCAACGTGTTCCACAGCAGACTACCCGACAGCAATACGATCAAAGTGTGGATGATGAGAAACTGGATATCGCTCAGATTATCCAAAACACAATTCACTATCTGTCCTAACAGCGGATACTTCTCTACTCGAGTCCCTGACGAAATGGTGGCACATCGTATATTTGCTAATCCATTGATTTACAGGTTGTTATCCAGCACCTAGTGCCCTTATACATATATGTATGTACAAATAATCAATTTAAGTGTATAACCGCTTTGCTATGCAAATTAAAATCAGACATGTCAATAAGTTACAACTTTTTTGTTTTTGAGGAATTAGAGAAATTTGGGTGATTAGAAGTTGTGTGAACAACTAAGGGAAAAATGAAAAAACGCACGCACACGCACACACACAGAAAGCATATCTTTCTCAGCTTCTCGGTAAATACCGTTAGGAGCAAAAGAGGACGGAAAGTCGGAATCATGCTCAATCGCTGCTCTTTTGAACGTTAAGTAGTAGAATCCTCCTGGACAATACTAAAATCGACGGTTCCAAGAGAAAATTCTGTTTACGATGTCTGGTTCAAGACCTGTTCTGTTTGTCAATGTATTTTTTGTTTTTGTAAAATATGCGAGATCCTCCCGTACTTTTCACATCTCTTGCCGGCAAAAACTCGCGCATTTGATGCGACGAACTTTTAAAGAAACCTAAATAGGCCGTTCCCACCGGATTTGAAGTGTTTTCAAATGTCACAAGCTTTCAATATTGAAGTGGCTGGAAAACAGCTGTTTCAACTGGCTTTCACCAAAAGCGGAATGTTTCAAAACCTCGAAAATGTATAGTGACACCTGGGAGGTTTTCAGAAATTTCACTGTTAAGTTTCGTCGCATCAAATGACAGATTTTATAGGCAAAGGAAGTGAAAAATGTGGGAGGCTTTTTCTAGACAGTTGTATTATACTCTTTGAACATTGTCAGAGACTCGAAGAAGTGGAGTCGTGAAAATTATTTTGGTCCTACCGGGAATCGAACCTAGGCAACCTAGGTTCAGGCGCTTAAATTGTTTTAGAGGAATCCGAGGAATTAACACATCTTCTCCAGTAGGTACACCACATCCGCTGAGTATTGTGCACTCCAATGAGTCTTAAGTGAATTTATCAGCAAGCCCGTGCCTTTACATAATTTAGGCGGATTCAGGTTCTTAAAATAACAGGGCGGCCTACTTTCAAAACCATTTTATGTAGAGAGTGTCCAGATGTCCACATGGGTTCAAGAATTAAGAAATTCAATGCCTGCAAAGGAACAGCCGCTTCAAGATCAAGTTCAGTGGGTCGAAAGAAGGAAGTTATTCACCTTGTCTACTTGTTCGTTAGTACGTGTCGGAGTCGCTCTTTCATTGAACCAAGATATAGTCATACAACTAACGTCATCAATGTGGGGATAGACATTGTTGACCAACTCTTGAATGTTATCTATCAAAGGATGTGACTGTTTCGGTTAATCCTTCCATCAATTGTATTAGCTCTCTATTGCCAACTTTGAGCCACATCTCTGAAAAGGTCTGTTTTCACGAAATTCTTATGATTGTTTTAAAGCTGCAATTTATGGACGTGTGGCCAAATGTAATCTATTTTTAATAAAGCACAGATCGTCAGGACTTATAACTCTTGCCACAGTTGATAGGATTTGATGGAAGTCAAGTGAAAATAAACTGGTATCCATTGGTGCTCATATAGCTCATTCGTCCATCTAATGGTTCCATGGACGTCTTGCTGTGTTAGATTACAAAAAAAAATCATTTTCGGTGAGAGCTCTACTTCAGCCTGATTTCTTCCGACATCCTGAACATGCAGATATTCGTGTGGAAGTATTTGCTGGATGGGTTAACCTTCCATCGGGTATTGCATGCCCTGAGTATAGTTACCAATCGTAGATAGTTGTGTACACAGTAATTGTAAACACAGCGTAAATTAAATTCCGGTTCGGAACAGTGGACGTGTTGTGGTTGATGTTGGTATGCTTCTTTACCACGGACGTAACTGCCGAGACTGTGATGTAACAAAAGCGCACTCAGTTAATTCCCGTCAGGTTCAAATCTCGGTATTCATTTCCACTGTTTCACTTAGCCCGACACTGCTGGTCTATAGCGGTGTAAATAAACTGGCAAGAGATTCACTCTAAGCCCAAGAACATAACTCACATCCACTCTAAGATTCCCATTGTAAACGGAACGCAGAGACCAAGTAGCTAACTTTGACGTAAAATGTTGAGAAGTGTACATTTGAGAATAGCTTCACAACAAGGAATCGAAGAGTAGTGTTATGCCCAGGCAGCGATAAGAGTTGGTCCACCACCAAATTCGCACTTCTAAATCTTCAACAGTGGCAGCTGTGCACACCGTCATTGGCCTAGCCCGCCTGCTAAAATGAAACGGGAGTTGCGACCGAGAATGCGCAACAATGACTTCTGAAGCGAGAGGAAGCGGATCGGATGCACTTGACAGCGAAGCAATTCACTTCACATTCTTGCTTTGTTGATTGTCACGCTCGCAGGTGTGTAGGAAGAAGGTTTCTTGTGCAAGTCGTAGGATGACTCAAAACACAGAATTAAATATTCTGCTTGTAATAAACATCACGTTCGACTTGTAACTGCGTTGGTTCATGCAAACCAAATGTCATTACAAATTGTGTAGATGTTGTGGACTGTTGTGGATTGTGATGTTGTTTTTTTTTGTAATTTTGCGGATTCCTCACATCTCCGTATCACCTGCCATCGTTTGTCCCTTGACAAAAATTGCAACATTCATTCATCACCCATCTAGTGAATGCAGTGTTTTCACACATTCCATAAACAGAATAGAGATGATACAATTGGGAATAAGAAACACAACCGTCAACTGTATGAGCTGTACAAAAATGTGGCTGCAGTCTCTATAAATAGTCAATCAATAATGCAACATGGACAAATAAACAGCAATGCTCCAGATAGGAGGGTCTTTGAATTCCTCATGGCTCGAGAAGGAGAGCAGGACCGAAGCTCCGGTATAGAATTCAATTTAACTTTGCTTGCGATTAACTTAACTAATTTAAAACAATTTTGTTATTTCAATCGGTAAAGCTAATTTGGATGACACGTATTTACACAGCGCATCTACTGTTGTGTACCTCAGTTAACGGGACAAAGCGACAAAGATTAGGAGCCGATTAACCGTGGGCTATTATGGGTATTCTTTTCCTCGCCCGTTTTTATGCGGAACCTTATTCCAATTTTCGCTTTCCCCTGTGGTGCGGCCCGCTTCAGCCGACGCATTAAAAAAAATTCAAGTTAATACATTTTAGAATTATTTAAAAAAAAATGTATTAAAACGTTACATAAACAGTTAGCAAACTGTAGGTACGTACCGAACTTTGGACGACTTGTCTTAAACTCTAATGATGAAACCGATTTGGTGTGGTCACTGCTAGTTCCTGATTTTGCTCCAGAGGTTTCATTGGTTCGCAGGGGCGCGTTACTTAAGACACAGTTGATTGATTTCCATTAGAGCGTCCACTTTGGTTCGTTTGCATATGCTCAGCTTATCGAGTGAGTTTATCTTACCAAGTTAAGATGGACTTACCGGTTGGCACGATTCGAAAAGTAGATCCTTAAGTTGGCTAAGCATAACTTAAGCTAAGTGGAAAAAATTGTGGATCATAAGCCTTTAAGTTGTACTTTTACATAGACAGTGACATAGAGTCGTGGAGAAATTCGTGAACACAAAAGAGGAATGCTCAATTTCAATATTATAGTATCGAGAACTAATTATTTGAAGAAATGTGAAAATGATAGATATTTTTACAAAATTCAAATTTTCATGTTTTTGATGAACTTTTATTTTACAAACGTTTTCGGCTATCCAAAGCCATAACCATGATTGTCTTACAGCGGATTTTTAAATCGAGAATGTCCTATGGAGAGAAAGTCTAATGGATACGGTTTTCCTTATTAATGTCCTAATGCAAATTATGGCCTTGTTTCCGTTAGTGAAAAGTCAATGGAACCCACAACAGAATTCTATTTTGCATATTCATTTACTTACAAAAATATCCAAGTGAAGTTGGTTGCATTTAAAGAAAACTTTATCTTAGCTAAGCCCAACGAAAATATTTACGAGCAACGCAGAATAGGTAAAGTTGAACTTAAGGTTGACCTGTAACTTGGCTATGAAGCGGATTCAAGTGTCGCCTAAGTATAACTTAACCTAAGTTGAAGAAATAGTAGATCTTAAAAATACATAAAAAGTAAAAAAAGCAATGATTGATTGCAAAAGCATTGATTTTCAACATTATACTGCAGAGTTCGAATTATATGATGATGATGTGGAAGTAATCGAAATTTCTGAAGTTGGAGTTCCTCATCATGTCTGCAACCGAAATGAATATTTGTATAGCTTTGACAAGCTTACGATTTATAATTGTTTTCAGTAAAGGAGAAATTTAGAATATCTTTCCAACAAGTACGGTTTCCCTAATTCATTTGCTTAAGCAAATTTTTATGAACATTAACTTTCAAGATATAATTCGATTGCACTAATCAATCAATTACTAGTGTGTCACAGAATCAAAAACAATTCCACTTCTTTTAGTTTTGAATATTAAGAAAATGTGGGTCGCCGTGGCGTAGCGGGTAAGTGCGTCGACCCCTACGCAGAGGGTGCCAAATTCGATACTCGAATTCACCACCTTTGAGAATTCACGGCTCCGCCTCTTAGAGTCACTGACAATGCCCAAAGAGTATTCCTGTCTAGGAAAAGCTTCTCAACTTCGCCGTTCGGAGTCGGCATAAAACTGTAGGTCCCTTCCGCTCCTCATAGAACAATAGCACGCACAACACAAGTGGTTGCTGAGAAGCTAGGCTCAGGTCCGCCTCGGACTGTTGCGCCACCCATATTATATATTGTATTAAGAAAATCATTTTTAGAGACGATTGAATAATACAAGAAGCCAAAGGAATACGTTGCTTCTGATTCTAGGAGAAGCACTTGTTTCATTAAGATTTTAGGTGCTGGAACTTATTTTCAGAGCATTGCTGATTTCGGAGGAATGAACGTTTCAAGTGTATCCAAGATTTTTTTGAGAGTCAGAGGCGATAACTTCCCTTTTAAAGGAATACATTTACAAAATTACCGAAGACATCTGTCGCAATTGCAAATGGCAAAGAAATATGTTATTACTATCGAATAGCTTCGTTTCCAACTGCGCCATCTATGGAACTCACATAAATGCATTAATAATAAGGAATCTGGCTTTTGAAATCGAAGTGAACTTGGTTGGATTTTATAAAAACCCTATCATAGTTAAGTCCAATCTAAATATTTACGAGCAACGAAAAATGGGCAAAGATCAACATAAGGCTTATGGGTAAAGATCAACTTGGCTATGAAGTAAATTTAAGAGTAGTACCAGATGGATGCTATTTATTTACTTCGATATGGATGCGGCTTATCGGTGATGTATGTATTCGTTTGATGACTTTTGGCTTCGTCATATTTTTACTTACACTCTACCGGTACTAAGGTCGTTTGATGTTGGCAAAACATCGATGTTGAAGTCGATGTCATATGAATGTCCTCAATGAATTTATATAATTCCGCCTAATAAAGTAAAAAACTACATACATGCCTAGTTCGTTATTGCACACTTCACATCAAAAACCAAGAATGAAAAAATACATAAAATAGAGAGAAGAAACTCAAGGCATTTTGTATACACAGAAAATAAAATTTTGCTATCAGACTCAAGTCGAGACATTCTGAACTGAGACGACTGTCTTTCTAAGAAATGCCTACGTCATTATAATGAAATTAAAGAAAATTATTCAAAATCTACAATTAATAGTAGGTTTTCTTTTGCTAACATCGAAGGCCGATATTTTGTGCTTAACATCGATTATGCGATATTTTAAAAACTTGAACATCGATGTCAAAAACATCGATATTTGATCACTCAACATCGATGTCAAAAACATCGATATTTGATCACTCAACATCGATGTTTTGCGAACATCGATGAATATAGATCATCCCTAACCGGTACTGCCGTGCGACTAACAGTTTTCACATGCATGTCATCCATTATAATAAATGCATAATAATTCAGTTTTTTTTGTGAAAGTTATATAAAGAATAATAACTAAGTTTGGCTTATGGTCCCGATAGTGGCATTCCATTGCAAACTTACACTTGCAGCATATGCTTTCAGATTTTCAGACTTCACATAATGCGATTGAAATTTCCTGCACATCCCTTCGCAACGTACAAAATTACTTGACATTCTTTCCTGCCTGAATTGAGTTCCAAGTATCACAATATTTACTTGATTATCCCGCCGACGACCATGGCACAGTCTGAGCCTGAGCTATAGCTGCATTCATCATTGACGGTCCTGGGCTGTTACCAGTCATCAAGACCAAGCTGTATTGCGTCCGCGATAACTTGGTATTTACACCTCATCTCTTTCTCGAACCGAAGTTTTGGGATCGAAGACCTAAGCTGGAGCATTGATATCCATGCGATCGATGCGACCAAGCCAGTGCAGTCGGCGGATTTTTGCCTTCCGGACTTTATCCCCATCTTGGTACAGCAGCTCGTCGAGTTCACGAGTATGTCTCCTCCTCCATTAACCTTCATCCCTGGCGGACCATACATTGCACGTATCACAATAAACAGCCGTAATCAGTTTTTAGATTTTAGGATTAATGTATAAATTTAAATTTATTATAGAATTAGCGAGCTATCACGACCACGATGTTACCGCAAAAAAGGTGAACGCAATTTGAAGAAACCAACGTCAACATCCTCTTCCTTAACTAAATGAACGGGTAAGCTGTCCACCCCTCATATAAGTAAATGTAATTCCCCATCTATCCTTCCAGCTTTAGACTTAGAAAGATCAGCAGTCAAAAAGTGGTAAAATGGAAAATCAAAAATTAATTAAAAAGCTGTTAGAAAAATAAAAATAAATTTAATTAAATTCTCTTTTCATTCACATTTTGTTTTTAGATTCGACAAGACAATTCAGAGACGCCTGAAATACTGGCATGCATTCGAGCAAAAAAGTATCCAAGTGTAGACGTTTCCGGACTGTGTTCACAGATTTTCAACTCAGCGAGTTAAGGGCTGAGTTCGCAATTAGCCAATCCCTGTACAGTGGTCGTCGTAGGAGAATCTCTGAAAGATTGTGTTTAGATGAGTTGACAGTTAAAATATGGTTCCAGAACCAGAGACAAAAATGTCGGAAGGAGGAAAAGGAACTCGAAAGTGTTGCAGAGTTCATACAATCCGTGAAGAAGGTTCAGTCTCGACGTAAGGTTGAAAAAGATTTAAGCGAATTTTTAATTTTGTCAAATTTAGACTTGAATGGTCTAAAACCTGACCCAGCCACTTCTAGTGTTTCCCAGGGAACCGAATCGAGGGAACTGAGCGTGCCGGAATGTAGTCAACGGCAACCCCCATGTATTGGACCAGGAAATCCCCAGGATCAGGAAATGGGAGTTAACCCATCGCAGCTGCAGGAGGATCTGATAACAATGAAGTATGAAAGTTGCGTCAATCAGAACATAGGCTATCCACAACAGCTGGACGATTTCTCACTGCAAACCCAGCCTGAATGTAGACTACAGCAAACCACTTGCCTTCTACCAGGAGACCCGCAGCAAGAGGAAACTTACCATCCACAGGAGGGAGTTTATCCACCACAGCTGCAGGAGTATCTTAAAAAACTTGAGTATGAAAGTTGCTTTGAGCAGGGCGTAGGATATCCACAGCCGCAAGAAGTAATTCCCGAGGCAACTTATCTACCCGAGGAGGAACCACACTTGCAGCTCCAAGAAAGCTATCCACAGCAACAAGGACATTATCCAGAAGAAAATGTGGGTTTCCCAGAACTGAACATCAACTACTTTCACCAACATGATTCTTGTTTCTATCCGCCACAGATTTACCCCTATTCACAGGAGGACCCACTACACAGGGACCAGAATGATCTCGAAATGATTCCAAGCGAAAGTTGTCACCAGCAACTCCAAAAAGAATTTCCTCAATACTACCAGCAGACCTTTGAGGATTGCAGTTCGGAGCATTTCCCGCCAATAAATTCGCGAAATTTTTCTGAGCAGCAATATCCACAACAACCATTTATCTCAGAACAAAACCATCCCCATGGGCACGTTTTCCAACACCCGCAGCTGCATGACGAAGATCTACCGTTATTTCCATTCGATCTCGACTCGTACCAGAAGTCAATTGTGAAAACGGAACCGGATGATATCCCACTTGAATTGAATGCTCCGCTAACAGAACCAGACTACTCTTTCGGGGAGTATCTGGCTAATCCCGGTGAAGATGAGGAGAAAGTCGATATCAGCAAGTATCTCTTGGACTTGGGTGCCGAAGTTTGAGTTCAGGTTATCGATGTAGTGGTACCAATGCCGATGCAATTTATATGACTCACTGCAGTCGCAAGTCGAAAATGAAAATTATGTTACGTGTTATTATTTGTTTAATGTTTCGCCTTTTCGAGAGAGAAAATGTATGTGTACAATCGTTGGTCCTGTTTGCGTTGGCGGCTATCGGACGAGCAGATTAAGTCACGATTTGTAAACCGGGCTCGAAATTTACCACGAAGTGGGAGCACTGGTTGTACGCAACTGCCTACCGAGAGCCGCTGTACGCTAGAGCGTCAGCGCGATCTGAAATTGTATTTGAACAGAAATTTATTTATTTTTTTTTCACCATTGAGCTAACTAGACAAAGGCTCAGGGTGTTGGCTCAACAATAGAGGTTCCACTGGCATTGCCTAATTTAACATTTGGAATTAGTATCGGTTTAGTGTTTATTTTTTGTGTCCCACAATGTCCAGTGCTTACATCGAGTTGTTCAAATCCGTGTTGGTCCTTTTGAGATGGAGTGATGGTGTGGTAGCCGATTTAGCCTCAATGATGATTGTTAACGCTGCTCTGGTAAAAGCCATAGAGCTCGTTGTGTGTTGGGAAGTTCTGCTAGCTTAGCAGATTTAGCGCGTAGTGAGGTTCCGTGTTACTGGTGGTATGTGTATGTTCTCCAGTATGTCTTCTTGTAGCTTAGCTACATCCAACTGATGTAGGTTGACGAAGTCCTCTTCTGTTCGGCTGTTGGTAAATATCAGTTTTCTTAGTTGACTACCAGTTTGACCGCCTCGTGATCGAAACGTTCCAGATGTCTGGTAGGATGCTTACCAGATTTAAAGTAGCCAGAAATGAATCTATTATCGATGGATATCTTGTGCTGGGCAATCACGGCCAGGGAGTGACTGTCCGCCTTTTCCTATACTTCTCCATACGATGGCATTTCAACTTTGAATTTTCGGTGTGTGCTGTTCGTGTGCGCTATGAGAGCGAACGTTATTAGCAGAGACAATGGTTGGGTATCTCTATCCCACGCTACATCCTCTAATGAAGATTCTCCACGATGTTGTAGCTGGACTGAACAATAACGAGGTCACCGTCGCCTACTTCATGGACGTGGAAAAGGCCATCGAAAAGTTCTGGATAGGACACTCACCTAGCTGATCCAGATGGGGTTCCCCTCCAACCTCATCAGAATAATTTATAGCTTTCTGCTTTCCAGAAGATTCTACGTTCAAATTGAAGACAGCAATTCAACAGAGCGGAGCACCAAGGCGGGAGTTGCTCAAGGATCGCAGCTGGGACCGTGGCTTTTCAACATCCACACAGCAGATCAATCACATTCACCCGCTGACTTATGTCAGCTCGACGTCACCGCTCGAAGTGTCGAAATCCAGACAGCGAACAAGTTTGACTACTATACCAAATGGGATATTCATATCAATGCTGGAAAATCGGTACTCATGTCCTTTAGGAGACCATCTCGAGGTGCATCATCAGCAGTCGGCGCATAAAGATAGTGCTCCCTAACGGTACTGGGATATCAACGGATCAAAAGGTCAAGGCGTTAACTTCACGGAAAGGTTGAAGTTTAAGAGCCATTCGAAACTAGCCCTTAAGAAAGCCAACCTAGGCTTCCATCGCATCTAAACCTTGATACGGAAGCAAAATGTATTAAGCCAGCATACTAAGCTGCTGCTCTACAAGTAATTAATATGGCCGTACTATCCTAACGGAGGCATACCATCTCGAAGACTAGTGTGATGAAGCTCGCAATTTTCGAAAGGAAAATACTGCGAATATGTACCGGACTCACCTTGGACAGGGACTGTCAAAGGCACCACAGCAACAATAAGCTTCACGACCAAGCATCATCCCCCTGCAACAGTACAGTATGGTGGTACTGTTCAGAAATCAGCTCCGAGCCATCAACAAACATCCTAATGAAGAAATCAGGAACTTGAGAAACACAATCCCCGGGCAACGCAACCTCAACGCGCTAAATCTGGTAAACGAGCAGAAGTTTCCAACGACGTCGAACAACGAGCTGCATGGATTCCGCCATAGCGGCGATAGCAATCACCATCGAGGCTAAATCGGCTACAGCACCATCACCCCATCCCAAAAGGACCACCATGGACACACGGATTTGAACAAGCCGATGGAAGCACCAGCCATTGTAGGACAGAAGAAATAAACAACAAACCGACAATAATACCAAAAGTTAAGTTGAATAATGTACATCAGTTTTCACCCTAACATTCTGTTCAAATTTAAATCGCTTTTAAATCTATTCTAGGACACAGCGCTTGTGTGCGCGATTAGTCTACATGCAAAGACGTGACTTCAACCGACTTTCTAGGTTGAAATCACGTCTTTTCATGTAGACTAATCGATGTCCGATGAGCATCCACTTTTGCGGGTAGGAGTACCCGCTATTTCTACAGCCATGATGGTTGAATGTGGTTCTCGTATGCACTATCCACAGTTGGTTTGCCCTGCTGTGGAATCGGATTTTGTGGAATTCTTCCTTGTGGAATCTGTAAGTGGCTTCAACCAACTTTATAGGTTGAAGTCACGTCTTTTCATGTAGACTAATCGATGTACGATGAGCATCCACTTTTGCGGGTAGGAATATCTGCTATTTCTACAGCCATGATGGTTTAATGTGGTTCTCGTATGCACTATCCACACTTGGTTTGCCTGTTGTGGAATCGGATTCTGTGGAATTTGTGAGTGTGGAAACTGTTACCGATGGATATTGTAACTCTTTTTTTAAATTGGAATCTGGTGTTGTAGAATGAGTCCGTGTGTGGATTGTGGAATATTCTAAACTGAAACTTGGCTAAGTTGGTGTGGTGTGTGCTTGCTTGAAATATGACTTTGGTGTTGATTGTTGAATCAGTGGCTGTGGAATGTGTCGATGTATACTATGTTGCTGTAGAATATGCTGCAGTGTCTGCATATGTTGCTATCTTGCCATTTGGTTGCCGAAATAGGCCCATTTATGAAATTTGTAATTTTTGATAATTAATATATAGTTGATTTAGAGTGTTTAACATAATCATATCATGTGTAGGTTAAACGTTGTTTTAATGGTTGCTGCATTCACTCCAGATAATTAAGTAATTAGACTATACACTTGCAAGGAATATATATATATATACATATAAATATATATCATTTTTTGAAAGGTTTTATATTTATAATTATATAGAATTGAGCAATTCACATTTAATTTCATTTTAATTCAACTTTTTAGAATAGAATGGATTACACTGAACTTAAAACTAGTATAGAATGTATTTCTTAAATCTAAGTAGAGGAATAGCTGAGCTTTCACCGCGATTAAAGAACATGCAAGCTGGTCTTAAGTTCAATGAGGATAAGATGAAACATATCCTGTAAAAAATAAACGTTCCGTAGCAGACCTCCTGGGAAAAAACATCACAATCCATAGCTAAAATGCTGTGGTGGTGTAGGAGTTTGTCTACCTGAGGTTATCATCTTAGTGCACATCCGACCCATTACCGCCTTTGGCAACCGATACTGCTTGGGTTTGTCGATACAACTGGGGTCGTAATTCCTGAGACAAAGAACCAAAATCCTGATCATATGTGGAGCCGAAGCTTGGATTCTTGATGCCTTCGAAAGAAACATTTTACGTTGGATATATGGTCCCGCCTGCGAGGAAGGTGAAAGAACAACTCTGTTAGATGTCCTAAGATGTGAATGTGTAAGGAAAACATCCGTCAACTGCACTGGCATGGCCATATCGAGCGCCAACCAGTGTTCCACCAAAGGGAGTAAGCCTTCTAGTTCCAGAAGATGAATAAGACCGAATCTGCGGTATAAAGACTAAGTCATCGCGGACAGAAGACAGCCTGATTTTGACGACTATAAGGTAGCTGATGGCTCAGGCCTGAGAAGTAATTACGGGAATGGCTGACAGGTTGACTAAATAGCACTAATTTTTAGTAGTTGAAACGTAAAGGTCTGTGATAAACTTAGTAGTCGATTAATGTTTGATCAAGAGCAGATACATTTCAGACTATCGCAAGTTCATCCACATTTTTGGAATTATGTAATTGAACACAATCCACATGTACAGAAATGAGCTGAGAGAAGGTTGTTAACAAATACAACTGGTCCTTATATGGAACCTTGTGGAACGCTATAGGATGTACCAGAGAAAAAACTACTCAATAGAGAAACCGCTCTTTTAGTGAGACTGAATTTGGACATTGTGCCGGAAACACAAGCACTTCCAACAGCTTCTTAACGGACATGACCCGGAGAGACTGGTAGGGTAACAAAAAATCCCAACTCTAGTCGATGATAAAGCCGATATCCCTGCTCAACGCAGTAAGCCAAATCCTGGAGAAAGTCAGCAAGTTTTGAACGGAATTCATTGCAACAAACTATTTCAAGCGATGGATAAAATTGAGATCCCGGGAAAATGTATCCGGCTGTGCCACACCACTCTAACACATACACGATGCAGAAAGTGTAGTAAGGCTCAAGGACTTTCGAGCTGTTTGAAATCTACATCGGATATCGATACCAAGGAGATTCTCTGTCGTCTGAATACTTCAATCTGATACTGGCGAAGAAAGTGCGGCAGTCAGCTGTAAACACGTCAGTCTAAATGTTTTTTTGTTTGTTTATTCCTCTTGAACAACACATGCCGTGTAGGCAACGACCACCGTGATATATTGTATCGAAGGGTTGGATTCAAGACAAAAGCCATACCCCTTCCCCCATGAAAGAAAGTAAATATTTTGTAGTGGAATTTTTTTAAACTGTTAATCCCTTGGACTGCCTAATCCCATGACCATGTGTCCACTGGTCTAGGCGAGCTGTAGCTGCTGTCCAGTTGACATTGCAGAACGGTTCTGGACCGATGAATACTGATTCAAAGCCAGCTCTCGCGAGCTCATCTGCAGATTCGTTGCCTGCAATCCCTCTATGTCCAGGGACCCAGCCAAGTTTCACTTTGTTGTGTATGGCAAGGCATTGCTGCCATAGTTGTCTTGGATTCCATTACATTGGACAAAAGTGTCTTTAGTGCTGCTTGGCTGTCGGAGAATATCTGTATTATTGCGCCCTTGATACCTTTGTGGAGGTTATGTGTGGCGCAGATATCGATGGCATGGATTTCGGCCTGGAACACTGTAGGACTCGACTCCATTGGTACGGAAATTTATATGTTGGGTCCAAAGACTCCTGGCCGCACCCCAGAAATCTCTGTACCAAGCTGTTGTGTTACGCAGGTGACTTCGACATCGTCGCTCGTTCCCAACGAACAGTAGTGGACGCTTTCGTGGCGATTGAGCAACAAGCAGTATTTTTAAAAATAAAGTAAGAATATAACAATTTTAAGGTTAGTCATCTCTTGCAAAAAAAAATTCTCACTCGATATTCTAAACGTTCGTCAGATCCTGGAAAATGATTCGTCATTGTGTCTTTGTTTTTGAGTGTTCATCCTGCAGAAAATTTAAACGTAGCTTGCTCGATAAGAGGAGCTTCTATTCAAGTTTGTCGCAGAATGCAATTTCTTACCACATGCATCATTATGATAATGTAAGTTCAAATCATCAAGCAATAATCTGTCAAAACACTTCCCCAGACAGTGGCTTGAAAGCATTTTATCCCTACGAAGGTGATTATACAGATTACTCAGGTTTAACATAAGTTTGTGATTGTTCAAAGAACGTGATTCAAAAAGCAGAAGAATGAACCAAATACAAAATAACAATGAAGGACATTATGCACGTGTGCATACAGTTCCTATTTAACATATTAATTATGACCTCCACAACGCTCAAAGTGTAATTACCTAGCCATTGTACAAATGTACTCTTCTTCACCCGCGAACAATTCTATAATGACTTCTAACACCACGTTAGATCAGCTTCACGTGACACACTCCAGTCATTGGCGGAACTCTGCCAGGTACCAATTCTAGAATCAACCTCAATTGAGCGGATAATCATATCATAAAAGGCTTAATCAGTCCACGTACAAAAATCAACGCCGCTTGTTGCATAAACATCCAGGATGCGCTGGGCAAAAGTGTCAGGCTGTTTGTCGGCGTGGCGACACCATGTGCCATTGTTTCCATTGTTCCTTCGCCGCACAGACGGCTGCGATGCTATTGTAAAAACAAAAACCCGATTCACAAGAGCAAAGTACGGCCACAAGATCTGAGCAGGAATCGTCGCCCGCCTCCGGCTTTGTAGCTGTATGTTTTTCCTTGTCATAAACTGCGCGTAATACTGCTCATTGTCATGAGAATCGCAATAATCGGAGTCACTCGACCTTCACTTGCCGACTTGTTTCCGTGCAAAATTCCTTAGTCGACGGTGTGTGTCGCTTGTACCTGTATCGTGGCGACCGGTAACGGCTAGCCACCATAAAGCCTTTCTCGAAATGTGCCGAGGTGCTCGATTCGAACTTGGGATTGTAAAAATAGTCCGGCACCAAGTTGGTGCAGCGGGATGCTGCGTGTTACGGGAAAGGCGGTACCAGGATTTGCAAGGGAGAACTGAGAGTTTATTGCCAGTCGGACAGACGGTTGCAGAGTATTCCTTTCTTGAGAAATGCTGACGGACGGAGCCAAGGATGCTGTACTCACTGGGATTTATTTGAGTTTCGTGATACTGCATATCTCTAAGTCGGTTGGAAAATGAAAAACTATTTGTTGTCGATAGCTGAGGTGCGACTGACTTAAAGTGAACATGGAATTTGTTGTAAGCAGAATCATTCGATTCTGAGTTGTCTCACGAGCGTGTCAAGCACATGACAGTTAATTTTAATTTTAATAAACTATAAACCTCTCCACAGGATATGGAGCAGTCGTTGCTCTTTTTTTTCCGTGGGCAAATTATGTCTTATCGTTTTATTTTAACATTATTTACTTAAGGTGGCGCTACAGCCCGGAGTGGATCTGGGCCTCAACCAGCTGTTCCGCCGCCAGCTCGATTTTAAGCTAGCTCCCTTCAGTTTCGCACGCATAGCTGGTTGAGGTCCCTTTCCACTTGCGCGCACCATAACAATCGCGGCCTTCCACTACCGCACTGTCCCTCTGGGTTGGATTCGAAGACTTCCCAGGCCGGACCATTCGTTTCCATCCGCTCTACATGACGTAGTCATCTCAATCGTTGGATGTTCACTTTTCTGGTAAAGTTGATGTCGCTGGTATAGATCAGCTACATCCTCCTCCACTCACCATCTTTGCAGACGGACCGTAAATCACCCGAAGAATTTTCCTATCAAAGCAACCAAAAGCACCTTCGTCTGCTTTTGATAAAGTTCATACCTCTGCGCTACATACTAAAACTGGGAAAATCAAGGTCTTATAGAGAGTTACTTGCGTTGTTCGTCAGAGGGCTTTGTTTATCAATTGCTTTCTTAGCCAAAAGAAGCAGCGATAGGCAAGAGTTATTCATCATCCGATTTCAGTGCTGGTCGTTGTCTGAATTTCTAGCGGTTCCTATGTAGACAAAGTCTTGGAATAACTCAAAGCTATATCTGTCTATATCTGTCCGAGACGTCGGTGTTAGCAGTCCCTACTGGTTGACAGCATATAGTTCATTTTAACGTTGGCTGCCAAACATTAAGAAACATTAAGAAGTGGCATAAATCAAAAGTAGATACCAAAAAATTGCATTCACTAACACCTCTACTCTTATTCTCATCATTTGCAACTACATTCAAATAAGATCTTGCACGATAGTTAGTCAAAGAGATCCATCTCCAACATCTGTACAGAGATCACGTCAAGTTGAAAAACCCAGATTCTCTGCGATATTTTTAAGTATTTTTAGGCATAGTTAATGACCAGTGGAGACCATTGGAGATAAGGGATGATAGAGATATCCAACTTCTACCTCCCTTGTCCCTTGGTTTCATCTGACAACGTTTTTTATACGAATTTTGTCCCGTGTCTGCTGCAGCTGATACCCTTCGCCAATCTTAGGAGTGGGGTGAATTAGAGTTCTTATTTGAAAATTCGCTCGTTATTTTAACGTTTTTTTTTTTCAAATTTCGGTGTTAAATTTTCAACACAGTATGGAAGGGTAAACGAACGAACAAAGTTTATGTTCATAAAGTCGATTCATTAAGCTCCCATTTGAGCAAGTTACAATCTGAGACTAGGGCATAATAAATGAATGCACAACATAGTGTATGTATTTTTGAATGTGAATAATACCTATGAAATGCATTCACGCGTTCAGGTAACTAATAATAAACATATTGTTAAAGCGTTTGCATGAATCACTTAAAGTAATAAGTTCCTTTGTTCATTTTACATTTTACAAAAATAGCGACAGAAATTAATTGCAAATTTTGACAACCATTCTTATGAATTAGTTATAGTAGCGATATCTTGCCATTGCTCTTATCAAATTATTTTCACGATTTTTCAGAACTCATGAATTAAGCGTATACAGCTGACCACATTTTTTGTGTTATTTATTTGTTAGGCATGGTTTATGAATAGGCTGTATATATACTCAAGAATAAAATTGAGGTCAAATAGTTCCAGTTAAGGGGCCATTGCATCACATTTTTACTCACAAAAGTCCATATTACAATATAAGTATAAGCTCTTAAAAACACAAGTCAACTTTTGAACACCCTCCGAACAACATACATGGATCGTGGGAAAATTCAGCAATCTGCCGCCATTTTTTCCCACTAAATTCACGAATCTTAGGTCATTTCCCACTGCCGCCATTGCGTGGTGGATCCATGGTTTGTGTAAAAGTATTTGTGAAATGCAAGTGAATACCACTACTTTTCCATTTTTCTCTGTCGTGGACTAGGGGAAAAATGGCCGAAGTTGGATATCTCTATTCTATCAGACCAGTGGTTCAAGAGCGGTAGCATTCGGAGCTAATACTAACTTCCATTCTTTATGATTCCTGACGGAAGTACAGCCTTCAGTCATCAAGATCAAGTTCTCTCGCATCTTGGTTTCGGCGATAGAATTTTAAAACTGAAATTTCCGTGAACATGACTGTTATCACTTTATGTACTTAAGGGATCGTCAGGTTTCCTCTTTGTCTTAAACTATGATGCTCCGTTCAAAAAAACTTCATTCGTTTAATTCAGCCAAGCCAATTTGTACTTGCCTTCCGGACTACATCAACGCCTCTGTACAGCTTGTGCAGTTGGCGTTACAATCTTACTCGCCTTACGTAGACATGGTCAACTGTTCGGTGCATAGATTTTCTTCAAAGCCATCCTCTGTTTTCCTGCGTTTCGTGCAGTCTAAAAAAATGCTGGTAAAATAGGGTTTTTCTGACTTGAAGAACCTAAACGTTGGTGTTCATCGCAAGTAATTGTTTCATGAACTGGCCGAACCAAGTAGTCTCTGAACTGCCGCTTATAGTGGACTCTTCCTAAGTCGAATTTTCACGGGATACCATAATTCTTTCGAGTTAGAGAGAGTTTGACTTAGAGAGAGGTTTTTGTATGGAAAGTTGAGGGAAATGTAAGTAAATTAAGTTCGAGTTGGAGAGAGTTTCGACTTAGGGAGAGCCCACTGTATTTATTTTTTTATATTTATTTATTCATTATTTCATCTATAATAATAATATTAATATGGGTGGCGCTACAGTCCGAGGCGGACCTGGGCCTAGCTTCTCAGCAACCATTCGTGTTGTGCGCGCTATTGTTCTTTCACGAGTGGAAGGGACCTACAGGTTAATGCCGACTCCGAACGGCGATGTTGAGAAGCTTTTTCTAGACAAAATTACTCTTTGAGCATTGTCAGTGACCCGAAAGAGGTGGAGCCGTGAAATATGAAAGGTGGTAAATTCGGGTATCGAACCTGGCACCCTCTGCGTAGGAGTCGACGCACTAACCCACACTTCGCCACGGCGACCCACTCCCACTCTTTATTTCATCTATTAGACATTTATTGCACTTTATATGATAACTTATTAAATCTCTTATAAACATAACACAAAGTATTTCCGCCTCATTGCAAGTGATTGTAAGCCAATTAATTGGCATCTGGTTTCATAAGCAGGCATCTGTATTTTCCAGTTAAGTTTAACTGGGCGTACCCCGTAAATCTTCTTTGAATTCTTTCAGAAGAGTTTAAGTAATGTGGGCTCCAAGCTGTATCAAAAGTAGTTCTTACTAACGAGCTATACAAAAACTTTAGAGAGATCTGAAAAAGCCTTACTGTTCCGTTTTATACATCCACACGTTAGCATTGGCTTTATTGACAGTATGGGACGCAAACGTAGTTTAGGTTAGGGTGATTGCCACCACTTAGATCCTGGTTGGATCCTTTGTGATATCACTACCCAGCGCCTTCCACCGTCTCCTCATAAAGGGACTACACTTAAAAACATGAAATAAACCTAGAGACTACCTTATGGTATTCTAGTGGCCTATTTTGATAAATCCACTCCTGTGCTGATTTATTAGTTTTCATGATAAACTTAGTTATGTCTTGTATCTTTAAGTGTGACATTTCCCTTGGGTTACTGAAAAAGTTGTTGCCTAGTATATCTGGACAGGGCTGGACAAGTGTGGAGAAAATGAAGCGTATTTTCTTCCTCCTCCTCGTCTCTACAGCTTCTGCAGTAGTTATTGTGGAGGTCTCCCATTATTCTGGCATAGATACCCAGAAGGCAGTGGCCGGTGATAATGCCCACTACGTTCCTTATTACAATCCTGTCCAGTTTATGGAAAGCTGTTGTTATTGAAAGCAAAAGTAATTGGATTGCTAATTCTATAGCAAGAAAATGCTTGGCACTTAAAAGAATTCAAATGCAAAGAATTAGTTCCACACCATGGAACAAGTGTAATAAGATCTAATTGTGTTCAAATGTGATCATCTTGTAGCAGCCAACAGTCGCATCGTCATCGGAAAACATCAAGCAACGAGAACTCTGAAATAAAGAAGGAATTTCGTTAAAAAATAGAAGGAAAAGCAAAGGTCCCAAATGGCTACCCTGTGGGGCACCAGGTGGGACTTCGATTCTAGCCGAAATATAATTGGCTATCTTCTCTTCTATGTGCCCAATTAAATATTAATTTTAAACAAGATAAATGGAATCCTCGAAATGAGAGTTTCTGTAATAAAATATTATGATTTACCCTGTCAAAGGCCTTGAAGAAGTCTGGAAAAATAACATCGGTTTGGGATTTATTAGAAAAATGCTTTTTCATATGATTAGTTAATACCGTTATGTTGGTTGTCGTAGACCTCCCTGAAACAAATTCACGTTGAAAACCAGATATTTTCTAATTCACAAACAAAAGGAGTTTGTTATACACTCAAATAGTTTACGGATCGCATTATGAAGTCTTATTCTAAGTTTTGGCAACGAGAGCAAATCACAGAGCTGGTGTCTTCGAAAGAAACATTTGGCGTCGGCCTAGATGATTAGAAGCAGCGTACTTGGAACAATTAAGGATGTGAGGCAGTTTCAGCTCAGACACTGTCACACCAAGGGTATTTTTACCAGAGAACGGAATTAATGAGTATGAGGCCAACTTTTGAGTTTGGAGCGAGAAAAAAAACGCTGGCTCAGAGTATTTAGGCGATTAACCCTCAAAGCCTTAATTCGAAAAAAGCTTGTACGGCAACCCTGACGATTTCTAAGATCGCTTTTACTTAGTCAAATTCCGTCGCATCAAATGCTTCTATTTATCGAAAGTAATATTACCATGCTTTCACGCAGTCAAATTATCAAATTTCGATAGCATATGATTTTTGCTATTTCTCTCTCTCTCTCTCTTTCCCACACACATAATACATTTCATGCAGAATAAGAATACTCAAAAGAGAGGAGAAGAGAGGCGAAAACTCACTCGAAGCGAGAGCCTCCCGCACTGATCGCCAGCCGCGCTTACAAGGCCCGTAGTTGATGCGACAGAATCGGAAGAAATTTGGCCGTGCAAATCCATCGCAAGAAAACAAAATTAATGGGAATGAGTGCCAAGGTGCAATCATTGTCAAAACTATCTCGCTCTCCAACTTTGTCTGTTTCTTCTTTAAGTAGCGCTGCAATCGTACGTGGATTGAGTTCTCGAGTTTTCTGAAATGGAGTAAGATAATCTCCTATCGCGTGCCTATTGTAGCGTGCTTCAAGCAAAAGTCATGTCCATACGTGAAACACTGTCAGGACCAAATAGAGCATCGTATTCCTCTCGTATTTTTATGGCCACGCTTCAAACCATTATTACAAAATAGGTAATAGAATGTCACCCGTTCCTTGATGAAACGCATGAGCGGAAAAAGACGCGCTCTGTATCACCCCATAGAGACATTGCAAGAAAATGGTTAAGCAAAAGCCATGTCTAAGGCCCTACTTAAAGACTTGACAATGCGAGCATGCTATGTGCAGACCTCGCAGCGACTTAAGAGATAAGATTTAGATTGATTATCGGACCCGCATTTCAATCTTCTGTATTGATCTGACTCAAATTGACGGAGGAAAATACTTAAGCAACTGTTTTTATTATAATAATAATATAATATGGGTGGGGCGACAGTCCGAGGTGGACCTGGGCCTAGCTTCTCAGCAACCACTCGTGTTGTGCGTGCTATCGTTCTTTCACGCGTGGAAGACACCTACAGTTTTAATGCAGACTCGGAACGGCGAATTTGAGAAGCTTTTTCTAGACTGGTATACTCTTTGTTGTCAGTGACTCGAAAGAGGTTGCCGTGACGTGGTGGTCGGACCAAGTCCAAGAACTCGCCCGATTCCACTGGGGTCTAACTCTTGATGAGTTAAATTTAATGGCAGAGGAGTGGCTTAGAGACATCTCATGCGTGCTTTGCCACCCTTTGAGTCGATCCTGCGGATCCCTGAAGGTGATGAAAACGATGTTCGAAAGATGTTAGAAATTGTGATAGTAAAACTTGAATTAATACTGAGTAAGTAATAATGAGTAAAATTAAAGAAAAGAGCAGAATGAAAATAAGAAAACCTAACACCCTCATAGGCCTAAACCAACAACTGCCTAAAGTTCGTGCCAGCTGAAGAAGCTTGTTGAGGCCTAGGTTCACCACGGATTGTAGCGCCACCAGAAGAAGTAGAATAAGAAGAACATATAAGATATATATATATATATACAGATATTTCTAAAGAGGTTATGAATTATGAAAACAGGTGACTCGAGAAAGGCAAGTTAGTATAAATGGCTTAAGAATGTACTCAAATAATGCCAGATAGATTATAACATTATTTATTTATCTACAAGTTACTTACTTACTAACAGATTTTGAACTCTTGTACATGAGAAAGTAGTATTAATCATATTTTAATGAACAAGAACTTAAAAAGTAAATTGGCTTAATAATTCATTTTTAGAATGCAGTCTGCTATCATATATAACCAGACTTTGTGAATATTCGTTGAAAACTCTAACTACCCTTGTAAGTGGTTCATGCCTTCCGTATAACGTATTATGAAACTTTTCAAATAATAACTGTCGAGTACGGATTGGCCTAATGGGCAAATAAAATTGAAGTAATGACGAAAGATATGTACATTTTATATGATAAGGTAAAACATCGCTAACAAACATTACGTCATAAACAATACGTCTAGTTTTTGGAAATTTTAAGCCAAGCAATAGACACCTTTCCATATAGTTCGGGTGAAAATTCCATTGTATTTTAGAAAACATGAATTTTGTAAATCTTTCTTGAACTTTTCAATGCGCTCAGAGTATGTGACAAAATTAGGATTTCATACAACCATCGCATATTGAAGGATAGGCCTGACTATGGAGACGTACAGTTAAAACAGGGCGAATTGATCAGTGAATTCCTTTTTTTTTGTTACGCTTTATGAATCCGACTGCTGAGCTGGTTTAGATATCGTATAATTTATATGTGTGTTAGGTGAGAAAGAAGAGTTAAGCATTACTCACAGGTCTTTAACACTTTTTACTTCAAAAAAAAAATAGCCGATCCAATGGAGTAGTTCAATTTAATGGGAAGGGTTGAAGGGTTTAGAGAGATTTTCTGAAAATTTAGAGTTAGAGTGTTATTATTACATCATTCCTCTATATTACCCATATCAGATTGAAGTAATAAGCAGTCATTTAGATCTTTAAATCTTTTATATTTTTTCATGTCACACTGACTCAGAGAGAGGAGCGTTCCTCTGATGACTTGGCCTCCCTTCCAATGACTTTTGCAAAAGCAGCTTGGATGAGAAAAATAATGAGAAAAATGCCGGCGACCATTCGTCTTTTCTGGTGCTGTGAAAAGTTCATAAGCACTGATTTTCCTTTTGATTTGAATAGGGGACGGAATTGCTGTCTATCATCGCCTATCTTGTCTGCTTGGGGATTATAAATTTAGTTGACTACAGCTCGGCCATTTTCCGCTTGTTTATTAGCTGCTATCTGTAGTTCTAGTACCCTGAGTATCGAGATGCGTATAAAACAGTACATTTGGCCAACAGTAATTGAGAGACTTGATATATGTAACTAACTATTCTCACAACTTACTTGTTGCACAAACAACAATACAAACTCTTTCACTTTACACAAAAGGTGCCTTAACTTCACTTCCTTTTCCTTTCATTTCTCAACTTCCACCAGAGGCACTTAATTGACGACATAATCAAATCACCAGTCACCTAGCCAGTGAGTGCATTTTACCAAAATCACCAATTCGTTTGTAATCACTTTTAAATACGCAAGTCATAGCCAGCCATTGTGAACACTTTGACCGGCACTCATTCCGGAAACCTTCCGTCCGGAAGCAGTTCGTCATTACGCCGATATTAGAATCGACTCAGAGTTCAATTAATTTTCGTCGCGAATTCGCAAATGCACTTCGGTCGCATTTTCAAATTCAGGTCACCCCTCGCATTGCCAAAGTGACTTTCCATTCAAAAATGTCAAACTCCCTTCGGCTATTAACTGGTATTTAATGACGGCCGCATTGTTGCGTCGGCTGTCGCTCGTTGATTGGCCCGTGATGAGTGTCTAATAAGAACGTATTTTTTAATCGTGATTTAGTTGGACATCGACTTCTAACTAAATTACGTCTAGGCTCCTATGACTTCGGCGCAGAAGAGGTAGCAGATGTGCGTGACATGCGCAGAATCAACTAATTACCTTGTGCAATAAAATTATTTATGGTAGCACTGGTGAATGCTTTTATTTTGAATTATTGCTTTAATTATTTTTGTTTGCTCTTTCTATGACTTCTGGCATTGTCTTAGGCGAGCATTCAGTACACACTCGATTGACTTCGGGTAGACTCATTTCCGTTCTCTAATTATGGATTCCTTTGTCACCGTTATGATATTATTACTGTCTTGCACAGTTATAGAATGTTGCAAACAGATCAGGATTTGGTGTACATAATCTGTCTTAACACGAACGTTTCATTTTAAAGGAATTAAAGCATTCATTGTTTGGTTTGCTTCTGAATGAATTCAACGTATGAAGTTAACTCTTCGGTTTGAATTCGCAGTACATTTCTGCAGCGATTTGCTGGATATCAGAAATTAAATTTGTAAGCTGCAGCGATGGGTTATATTTTTCCACTTGTGTGGTATTGATTATGCACCTGTTCTTTCTGTAGAGCGTGTGGGTAAACGGGGTCGAATTAACGAAATTATAATTTCGAACATTGACTTAATAGCGCTCTACGGATTAAAGTTCTCGTTTTTACAACTGCCCCTGAAGCGAAGAAGAGTTTTGTGGGTTGTTAGGTAAAAGATGAGTCAGAACGTTAGGTACAAAAACACGTGTCATCCACCGTAGTAGAGCAGTGTGCGTGGTCAAATCACTGTCAGTTTTACAATCGCTGTTTTACTAAATCTTTACCAATTTTATAGCCTATAACAACATTTTACAATTTCTTAACCGTGACTTAAAATCACTCTTCTTCTGCAAACCTTTCATTGTCCGCCTACTTTGTCTTAATCTTTTTTTGAATTGCCTGCAAATAAACTACAATTTGCTTATTCTGGTATAATGCTCTTGTTTTTTGTGAAATTCTCGGAAACCTGACTATACCCATCCTGGTTTATAGCCTACTGTCATAATGGCAAAGAAGGCAAGTAGTAAACAGTATTAATAGCAAGTGGCGAAATAAGAAAAGAAACTAGCAAGCGTTCAGGAAAGGACCTAAATCAGACGAGGGACTTGTAGGTAAAGGTGGATAAGTGGGCGGTTCCACCAGATGAAAGCTACGTTCCGAAAATCGTAATGTTTCCAGTGCATGTCATGATGTAGTTATGTAGGGCTTGGACGAAATATCTTACAATGTCCTAGCATCATAAAGAGATTAGAAGAAATATCTTGTACGGAGACTGAGTTAGAGAGCACTGTCGTAAAGTGTCATTCATATGAGCCGCGAACTGCGAACGCGAACTTCCAGAAACAACCAATTTCTATCAATTATAAACAAAAACTTCTTGATATTCAAGAAGATTGAATTATCGAGTTTTTCTATCGACTATAATCTCAAAAATAATCAGTTTAAGTAGTAATTTTCTCTCGACGAATTAATCATTCTCTTTGTGAACTGTCAACGTAAGTTCGCTTCTCAGCAACCACTCGTGTTGTTCGTGCTATTGTTCTTTCACGAGTGCAAGGGACCTACAGTTTAATGCCGACTCTGAACGGCGAAGTTGATAAGCTTTTTCTAGACATAAATACTCTTTGAGCATTGTCAGTGACTCGAAAGATGTAGAGCCGTGAATTATCAAAAGGTGGTAAGTAAATGCTGGTATCGAACCTGGCACCCTCTGCGTAGGAGTCCACGCACTTACCCACTACGCTACGGCGACCCACAGTTGCTGAGAAGCTAGGCCCAGGTCCTCCTGGGACTGTCGCGCCACCAATATTATTATTATAACTTAAGTTCGCAATACAGTACATAGCCATCTCTCGAAGGTCCAAGCTGACTTTTTACAAGACCTTGATTATCCCAGTCCTGCTGTACGGCGCGGAGGCATGGACAATCTCAAAAGCGGATGAGGAAGCCCTTGTTCTCTTCGAGAGAAAAGCTCTGCGTGCGATCTTGGAGGAGAACATTCAACCACGAACTGTACAGGCTGTACAGCGACATGAATCTAGTCAGGCGTGTTCGGATCCAACGCCTAAGATGGCTAGGGCATGTAGAGCGTATGGACAACTCAGCTCCAGCCCGAAGAGTCTTCCACTCCGACCCCGTGGCACAACGCAACAGAGGACGCCCGCGTTTAAGGTGGCGCACCCAGGTAGAGAAGGACCTCAACCAACTTAGCGTGCGACACTGGAGACAGCTAGTCAGAGACCGTGCTAGCTGGAGAGGCTTGTTGGTTGAGGCTCAGGTCCACCCCGGGCTGTAGCGCCAAATAAAGAAGAAGAAGAAGTTCGCAATACACGAGGGAGGCAAGCGCAATCCACAAATGCACGGCCAAGAAATTCGCGATGATGTGTGTGTTTGCTCAAATTGTACCCATTGCTCTCTGGGAATGAGAAAACTCTATATGAACGAAGTGTCAGAGTTTGCGAAGTTTGCAATTCATAGTGAGGTCATATGAATGGTCCTTAAGGGATCTTGTAGAATATATCAAAAGCATTCTCTGAAAATGTAACCCATATCCGACTATTATTTATGGAGATAAATAACATTAAGTGGAACCATCTCTACCCGCACGCTAAACGTACTTAGAA
Organism: Eristalis intricaria; assembly: GCA_964034865.1. Taxonomy (NCBI): domain Eukaryota; kingdom Metazoa; phylum Arthropoda; class Insecta; order Diptera; family Syrphidae; genus Eristalis; species Eristalis intricaria. Next base: position 127,608,286 of record OZ035873.1, read on the forward strand.
CACCATGTCTTCGAGGTCGGCGATCACTCTAACTTGAGAACGGCTTTACCGATCAGTTTGAAATTTGTATCACTTATTCTGTATTGAATTGTGCTCTGTGTGGACGAAGGACATTTTTCTGGATGGATATAATATAAAATGTGACAGAAATTTGGATTAAAACCATAGATTTGAGTTTCAACTTCCGTCATTTTTATCCGCAAACCCATTTTTTATAGAACTTCGTTCAAATTGACTGCTATCCACGTATTTTTTTATACTTTGTTATAAACAAATTCTATTATTTTTCTCACAAATTATACTTCATATTGAAAAACATCAACTATTTTAATGTGGCACCACGAAAAAATTACAAAAAACAGCACATTTTTGACGCCCAACTGAATCTTGTCCATTAAGCGTTTCTCCATATTGACACACCCTGTAGTGATGTGTCCTGATTTCATTGGGTGATTCTTAAGACAATTGATGCTGCAACAATGTTTGCCAGCACCTTGTCCATATTATACGTCGCCAGCTACTTTGATGAGTTGAGTTAATTCTCGGCGCCTTCTGAATGTGTCCCTGTGACCGGCCCCTTTGAGTCCTTGACAACATAAGGACGGCTTGGAACGAGCATCGCAGATTATCCCTTCAAGGTGGGGTGACTTTCAGTTACATGGGTCTTAAACGATGGGACATGCCTTGACGCTTGTTTGATTGCTATGATCCCTGTAGAAGATACCCGCGCTTGTCACCAAGTTTGACACGTCATCACACACAGAGTGATTAATACAGTTGGTATATTATTTTGTTTTCCAAGTGGTGGAGAAAAAAGTTCTTTAAAATGCTTGCTTCATTACTGAAGCTTATGGTCCATCCCCTTCATTGACTGGACAGACGTTTCAGCTTATAGGAAAATCTTGGGTTACATTGGAGGAGTAGTGATGACCGCAGCATTGCGTGTGAAGTGCGTTCATACGCCATCAACGATTAATTCTCATTGACTCTGCATACGATTACATTAGCTAAACGGGCCAATGGCCAAACCTGGTATTCTCTATTGGTTGGGTTCATCATATAACTTGATATGATTAAGAAGAGCATGCGAAAATGCAACTTGTCATAGTGCACTATTTATTCTAGCCATAGTGAAGGTCAAATGCCCGTGATAAGTAATGCACACTTCACTCCTTCTGAATTAAAACCATAAGTACTTCTATAGAGATACTGTTTTGAGTTAATCCTGACACTGTTACTGTTTTGAGTCAATCCATTTTTCACCATTCAGTTCAAGTCTAGCCATTCAGTTCTTCAGTCTTATCACGATTTCCATCGTAATCGAAAATATGCTACGAACTCCGAAAAATCTGTCACAGAATTCAATCGTAGTAAAAAGGCTAGGAATTTCGAAGTTCGTGAAAATTGGTATCACAGAATACGAATCGAATGGAAATTTTTTATCTTCGTCTAAGGCATTTTTGCTTCCGAGTCTAAGAGAACGAGTGTATTTTGGAAAAAAGTAAGTATTTCAAGTATATATAGTATTTAAGTTGTTAATACATATTTTAGCTTTAAAAGGACAAAAAACAACTAAAGCACAATTTGAAAGGCTTTTGGAATTTTTAAATGAAAATCCTGATCTGGCAACAAGCATCAAAAGAAGGTGTGGGGGTTTTTTGTAAAAATGTGAATACTGATTTGAACGCTCTTCGGCCACCTTCAAAAGAAGGTATGGAGAAAGTTAAGTATACGATTTTGTTAATTGATTGTGTTAATGAATTTTAAATTTTGGTTAATACTCTTGGTTTGGTTGATTTAAATTTTCAGAATGGACTTTCGCCTGAAGGATTCCTCTTGAGCAGCAATAATTGCGAAGCCAATGGATTCCATTTTTTATGATTATATTACATTAATTTAAGATTTTAAATACATTTAAATTTCTGAATAAAATCGAGTTATTTCCAATTTAGCGCAGAATGTATTTCAATAATTAATTATAATATAAAAAAGTACACATTTGACAAAGTTGACACTAAACAGAATTGTTGATTTCGAAAATGAGCGTGCGAGAGCTCTGTGTGGCAATGCTTTTTGCGATTCCGTTCGGATTGTGTGATACAATTTTTTCGTAGTTCGTACCGTAACTTCGGTTCCATTCGTAGTTGGTACGAATGGATTCCGTGATAGGACTCATTACTCCAAAAAAGTCCACTTGAAAAACATATGTAAATACGGTTGCAGCTGAAGAGCGACGCGTCATCTCAAGCCGTTATGACGGCGGGCTAATCTAAATAAAAAAAGATAACATTTTAATAACTTCAAAAAAATAATGAAAGGACCAGAAATCAAGTGCAACGAGATGCTTAACTTCTCAGCTGACGAATTTGACAGCTGGCATTGTCAAAAAATACGCAATTTTTGACAGTTAATGGCGAACTTACGCTAGCGCATGTAGTTAAAATTCGTCATTGCACAACGCAAATCATATTTTTTGAATGGTTTAAGGAAAAGTAAAAATCTTCACGTGACAAGAGCAAGAGAAGTTGAAGTTTTACACATATTCAACGTCTATCATTTAAGCAATGCTTCTCATGATACTCCAACGTATAGTGTGAACCCCAATGGCTTTAATTGTTCAGTACTAACTCAACTTGGATAGAGGCTTTTGAATTTTTGAATTCGGGATACACAGAATTGTTGAATGGAGCATTCCCTTGATTCGGATTTCCTACGAAAATCTCATCAATTTTGATTACGCATCGCATGTGCATTTACAACTACCACGCATTAAGGTGAAGTCGTTGCCATGTTTCCTCATGCTTTGCACACATGCGTCTTTTGGATATCTGTTGAGTCATGGAGAATTCACTCCACTCCATCGATGACCATCAACCAGCATTGACCGCCCTCCACTGCCATTCAGTGGGAATTTCCTTGAATCAGAAACTATTCAAAGTGCTTGGGGCATCAGATCAAAATCACGTTATACCGGAAAGCACTCACCTAGGCCTCTGTTCGAGAAGCGCCCTCGGGTCATCCAAATCACTGAGCGCCGTGCTTTCAATCGATCAAAGCACGCCACCAACATGCATTGTTTTCGAGAATTCAACACACAGTGCTTGTGAGGTGGGGTGGGGGCTGTGCTGCATAAGCACCTTTCCCCTCCATCCCCCAACACGACACCCTCAATGCACTTGTGGACCCTGTCCTCCGAGATTCTCATTAGTTCCGAACTACGTTGCGAAGCGTGTGAACGATTGTTCCGAGAAAAACGGATGCGAACGCAAATCTGAAAAACAAACACCCAAGGATTAAGGACGTTAATTGAAAATTAATCCAATTACTGATTGTTGTGGCCGCACGCCTCTCAGTGGCCCTTCGTAAGTCCCGTGATTATCGGTTTTGTTTTGCTTGACGCAACCACAAAAACTCATTAGTGGCGGTGCGGCGCACACTCTCCGGCCTCGGGACGTCTTGGAAACGATCTCTGCGTCGACCGCATAGGATCTCATTACACTCGCCGTCTGGTTTTTGTTAAATTTCGCCAACCGACTGAGAAGCAGCAGAGAGCAGAGAGCAGAGAGCGTAGCGTGTGTCTTCGAAGGAAGCGCCAGCCACCATTTATGGTTATGTTGTAATCACCTTTTGTCCACTTTGGCAAAGTGTCCCATCCAGAGGATCCGGAGCGTCACACTGGTGCATAGGTGAGTACATTCATATCCTTGGCCAGTCAAGTGTCTTTAGCAATTAGGTTGTGCGAACGCTTGCGAATATCTGTGTCGCTTACCTGACGCGCCGTATTCGATGCGCTATATTGAGAGGATTAATGGCAAATAGCCCGACTGACTGCAAAATCAATGTAATCTAGCTTTGGTTGGTAGTGACAGAGACTAGCGGCGAGTCGATATGGGTGCCAATCAGAAAGTTCCATGTCGCGGGGCTATCGATGCGTGTCTGTATGAATTCCGTCCCGACTGATAGAATAGACGTCTGGCGAGACGACTCGCGAATCTGATTGAGACTTGGCCATTGCCCTGGTGACAGTTCGGATACGCCAGACGGTAGTGGAACGGCGAAAGTTAATGAGAATTGTGGGTTTTGAAGTCGTAAACCAAAGAAAGGATTTCGAAAGGGTGTGATTGACTTTTTAACTTTTTGTAGCAATAAAACTAATTGGCATCCTTCGTAAAAACGCCTAGGCACTAGACATGCGTCGCGTGTTTCCGATTGTGGTTTGGACCTTTTAGGACATCTTTCATTATATGGTTTCGAAAAATGTCCTAATGGCATGTACTTAGAAATATGTATGTGTTCATCTCGTGGATAATCAGTCTTAAGCGAAATTTCACTTCGACGGATTACTGCTGGATGATGAAGGACATTTTCGCCGGTTTACATTCTATATTGAATGTTGCATTTTTATTGTCGTCACAATACCAGACTTTCACTGGTCTGATGCTGTTTAGTAGAGGGTTAGGGGATCTTTACTGCTAGTTGGTCTCTCTTGGACCTCAGCCAGAAAGAACGATCTCTGTCTAGCTTACTCCAGTTGCATACACCAAGTTGTTACAGCTCCTTAAGCCATAGTTCGCGCCACATTAGATGCAGTCATCTTCTGCTTGGTCGCACAGGCTTAGAACCGAAGGTGCTCCCCCTGGCCCAGTGTAGAAACACTAGATGCCTGTCTTTGTGTTATAAAACGCTGACAGTCAAACATGACGGCTAGAATTAAGAAAGGAGTTTTCGAAATTTGATGTTTGATGAAGCTGAAACTTTTGAAACGAAATCCTGAGATGTTGCTGATGAGAAACAAGCCTAGTTGGCTTTTAAATTGCCTCCGCAATGTTGATGTAGTAGGAAAACTTCGTTCACCAAAAGAAATAACGAATCCGGTAGTAGTACCCCTCTCTAAGATACATACATATGGTGTTTCTGCGTGGGTACTTAGTTTAGTTAGATTACATCAAAACTTACTGGCATGCAGGGTTAGCACAGTTAGGGGCCATCCACATGAGCTCACTACGAATCAAGAACGCAACTCTGACACTTCATCCATTTGGAGCAGAAATGAAGTATTACGGAGATGACCGACTTCACAGCTCATTGCTCCCTAGTCCATCGACGAATTCGAGGGCCTTTTTGACAGATATTCATGATTTTTTGACGATTTTTTCGCAGTTCTCTGTTTGGTCAATGTGGCTTGTAAGTTTGTTAAACATTTTAGTAAGCAAGGGATTCTTCATTTCTTTCTGAAGTTTTCTCATTCGCAGAGAGCAATGGATACAATTTGTGGAAGCACACACATCATCGCGAATTTTGTGGCAGTGAATGTGTGGATCGCGTTTGCCTATCTTGTATATTGCGTACTCCGATTGGAAGTTCGCAAAGAGAATGGTTGATTCGTGGAGAAAAAATTGAAAATCCTTATTTAACTCATTATTTTTGAGATTGTATTCGATAGAAAAAGTCCACATCTTCTTGCATACCAAGAAGTATAACATTTTGTTCATATTTTCCTGGGAATTGGTTGTTTCTAGAATCGCAGTTCGCAGTTCGCTGCTATATGAATGGCACTTTACTCTTCGTCGAACATTTTCTGTGATTTAACTTATCCCCCCATCCCCATGGCATTTTTCGTACACCAGCAGAAATACCTCAAAAAAGATTGTATTCTCTTAAATATATATATATAATTTCGAAATCTTAAGTTCAAGATTACCTTAGTTTAAAGAGAAGGTGAGTTTAAAAATTGACTTCGTCGATTTGACAAATTTAATCGTAGTGTGTGTGAAATATCACTGAAATATCAGTGACATCTCTCCCCGCAGAGACTGATTTGAAGACGAAATGGAATAACATTCAAATATAATCGAATTTATTCATAGATTGTCGTATGATGATTGATTGGGATCTGATCTCATATTTAGAACTCATGCAGATGTCCTGGGAGTTTGATAAATGTGTATCTGTTTTTGAGCTCTAACTCTCACTTGTGACTCATGTGGGCCTGATCCTAAGCAAAGCTTACATGTTAACTTTAGAAAAGCTAAATCTGTTGTCTCTAAAGAATTTTCTACCAGGGCGGTAAAAAATAAAAGCCCCGCTAGGTCTAATGATAAGGTGCGTCGACTCCTTCGCTGAGTGCCTAAATCCATTTCCCGATCTGAAAAGTTTTCAAAATTCATTCAATTTCGAGTCATTGAAAATACTGAGAGAGAATATATGTAACTCTCTTGAGAAAGCATCTCAAAGTTCGCTATTTAGAGTCGACATATAAATACAGGCCCTTCTACTCGTAATAGAACGTAGCACATCCAACACGAGTAGAACCCAGCTCCATCGTGGACGGTACGGCAGATATTATCACCTACCTACCAACAATAAACCTGAAAATCAACATTCTCCTTCAATGAATTCCTTCTCGATAAAATTTGGTTTATTCGGCTGCTTAGATCACAAATTACGTTAATTTTATATTTTTTATTTTACTGCTACATACATATTATGTTTCAGTGGAAATCGTCGAGCCTGTACCACATCATGTACCACGGACCACTATTTCGATAGCCCTGGAGCTTCACATTGCACTACAAACCATTTCTGACCACTTTAACAAGGCTGTATACAAAAGTAAGCTTGATGTATGGGTCAACACAAGTTAACGCCAAAGAGCATCATGTACCAAATTTCTACTTGCAAATCCCTGCTGAATCGCAACAACATAGACACATTTGTGACATTTGATGGGTGTTCACTGGTGAAGAAAAGTGGATCACTAAGGCCAACGTCAAGCAATCTGATAACCTCTTAATTCGGACCTGTATTCTCAACACTTAGACAACCTGAGGGAAGCAATCGCTCAGAAACGGTCAGCTTTGGACCTTTGCAGAGGAATTGTGGTCTATCAGGACAACGGCAGGAGTAGGTAGCGTGGTTGGAAGATCCTTATGCAGTCCTTATAGTCCGCACCTAGCACCAAGTGGTGATTACCACCTGTTCTTGTCTATGAAGAACGATTTTGTTGGTGAAAAGTTCGTTTTAAGAGAGGCTTATGAAGCAAGATTCTCTCAATTTTACGGCAATAGGGCTCAAATAATCCAGCCAAACAGCGCATATTTAACCTAAATCGAACCAATTTTAATATGGTAAATTTAGCCTTAAATGTCGTGCAAAAATAATGGTTTTTTGAAAAAGACTTTTTTTCATTATCACTCAACATATGCATCCCTGCACATGGCATCTTTTTTCCTTACACACGGATCAAATAAATTTTTCAAACGCGTTTCTATAGTGATCGAATAAACGTTGGTATGTGAGATTTGTGTAAAATTCCATTTCGGAAAGTGAGTGCCTTCCCACTCTTTGCACCGTTTAACCATAAAGAGACCGAACACGACGAGTGAGCGGTTGAGTGATTGTGAGCACGAGTGATTTCACTGAATTTCGTTGCGGCCGAATGTGAACGAAAGATGATGTATGCCCAGGGCTCTGGGCTCAGGTCCAAATAACATCACAAGGGAATAAATGATCATCAAAATTTATGATGTTGTCTGGAAATATGTAGATCATCCATCGAATATACAATATGAGTGCCGTCCTTGCTGCCGGTAGACTCAAAACGGAGGCGGTAAATATTTCAAAATAGACTTCGATGCAGCGACCTTCTGCTAAGTCCAAAAATGGCAAAATTTGGGAAATCATATTTCTTCGAAGGCTTAACAAATTTGAAATATCCTTGGGAAAAGATTATCGTCCTGGAAGGAGTCTAAAGGAACGCACTTTAAAATAAAGAAAACATAGATTTCATTTCAAAATCACTAAAGTTATCGAACAGTTCTCCTATGTTCTTCTTTTTCTTCCAATCAAAAGCGCTACAGTCGGGGTGGATTTGGGCCTCAACCTACGTGAATCCTCCTGAGTTAGACTACCTTAAAAATAGAGTTCCGCATTAAATACTTCTCCAAATATGTTCACAACGTAAAATACAAATACATCTTTTTTACTAGGATATAAAAAAGAATACACGACTTAAGCACCTTTCCAATTTTCGGGCACTTGACTTTTGCAGAACGATTATTGAACTCTGGTTGATTTAAAATAACACCGTTCGGGAAATTGTAAGCTTTATACTTTATGCTATTGCCCATCTTGATGCGCTACAGGTTCACTTGTAATATTTTATAATTAGACGTACATAAATGAAATGAGTCTTCTTCCTAAGCAAAGATTTATATTAACGTGTTGGAAAGCTAAGCTATCTGCATTAAACTAAAATTCGTTGCCCATCTTGAGTATGATCGTAACACATGATTATAAAGATCCACTTCTGCATATGTACATCGAACAAATTTTCAACAACTTTATCACCAAAAGCAAACTCTATTAATGATGTCTCTTCTACTACCATTGCACATTCAAATTAGCATTAGATTAAGTTTTAATGATTTAAGATATTTATATTTCGATTACAAATCAATTTGCACCTCAGTTATAATCGCTGCCCGAATGTGAGATTACTTCGGTTCGATTATTCAGTTTAGTTTAACGTCTTGTGTCAAGCTCTTCGGGACGATGGAACAGTTTTGTGTCGTATTAAAATCGCAGTGTTAACATTAAGTTTATTGACATGGTATCACAAGGATGTGTTGTGAGCATGCACCCGCAAGGTAAAATGTGTCTCGGTGTACTACTTAAAGTTGCCTTTGTCACGATCAATACATTTTTTTGCTGTAATGATCTCTTTCTTTAGTTTTACAAACCAATTTATTGCAACATTTTGTCGGATCTCAAGGGCTATAAAAGTCTCATGCATTGAATTTGTATTGGGCACCAATTATAACTTTTCAAATCCGATCAGTGATCACCTTTAATGAGCAAATACGTGCACTCACACGGATCACTCACACAGCTGTAGCAATTTGTAGCTGGAGATATTTTTTAAATGTTGTAAAATCTAATGGTATGCTAAAAATTATCAAGCAAACTGGACAGTGGCTACATATTTTTTTTATGTGAACCTAGTATTTTCATTCGTGTGGGGATTTCATTCCAAAGACTTGAGACGCGTCGAAGCCTGCTGACTACAGATGAACAGATTAGGATCAAACGACTCTTCACATTGATGTAACTCAATCATCACCATCAAAAATATGTGTATCGACAACTATAACTTTGAAGTAACCCATAAATGGATTAATCTACTCCAGACAATGTAACCGATGGATAGAAATCATTTGGCAGACGCTGCTACATGATTTCCTCTTGACAAGCAAGATCAATGCTCAACCTTTGTCTTTTTGTGGCGCTTCAATGCAGGGATAATTTAGAGCTGTAGCAACCACATATTTTGTGTCGGCTGTGGTCACCTCGCAAATGTGCATGAATCTCCGAAGAGCCAAGTTCGGCAAGCTTTTCTGGGCAAATTGGCATTCATTGGGCTTTGTCAGTCACTCGTCGGAAGTGATGGAGTGAAGGTGAACATTCCTGATATCCGAAGACGACTGTAGGACCTTCAGCTTAGGAGCCGAGGCTAGGAGCACCATTAAAAAAAACAAACGATTAAAATATGCTGATCTGGCTGGGTTGTAGCATATGGTGCTTAGGGAACCACAAAATCATACGACAATTACAGAAACTTAAACTTAGTACGTTGGCTAAATACATGGTACGGCCTGGATTCAGTAGGAAGTAGAAGTCAAAACCACCATTATTCAGAAGAAGTCACGGCGGAGACCAGAGGAGATTTTCTTCTTCTTCTGTTAGCCTAACAGTCGGGAACAAAGCTCATCAGCTGGCACGATCTTTGGCCAACTGCCTGTAGTTTCACTCGCCAACTGCAGAACCGAAAATCGTTGTTCTTTGCTCGTTGTCCATAGTCGTCAGCAGTATCCGTATACTAAGCATGAAGTTTTCTCTGAACTGGTGAAGTTTAACACAGCGGACCTGGAGCCGTGTCTTCATTTGAATCCCTGGACAGAGACACCGCCGCAAACATTAGCTCTATAGTTATCCATTGGGCGCCATGTGCATTTACAAGGATCATTACTAGCATCTCGCCGAGATGAGAGCAATCAACAACTTTGCACTGGACACACAGCCCCGTGGTCTCAAGGAAGACGATTGGGAGGAGCTGTATATCCATAACTGTCAATAACGACATTAGCCGATGTAAATAAGAGGAGATATCTGTATGATTACACTGGACACACAGCCCTGTCAATAACGACATTAGCCGATGAAAATAAGAGGAGATAGCTGTATGATTACACTGGACACCCAGTCCTGTCAATAACGACATTAGCCGATGGAAATAAGAGGAGATAGCTGTATGATTATACCATGGTTACACAATAAACCTCTCTTACATCTCCCGTAATGGGCTGAGAGCTAATTAAAAATACTCTATATCCGGAGTAATTGTTTATATCTTCGGCACTTGCTGCTGACAAATTTAACAAGAACGGTTCTCTGATGTGAATGTGAATAAACCACACATGTGGTTTTTATTAATGGTGTCCAGATACTGTTTTATGTCGACTCCGAAAAGAAATCTTGGATGTTTTCAGTCACTCGGAAGAGGTGGAACCCTGAATTATGAATGACATAACGCCACAACAAAATATGCAAAGAAAATGTCTTCAAAACCTTAAACAACTGAATTCGATTTTCCCTTAAAGTTCCACGTTCAATCATCAAACAAATTTATGAAAACTTCACATCAAACTCTACACTCCCAGCCAGTTCAGAATTTTCCATCGATTTCATAGTTTTGCGAAACAAATTCCACACCAGACGCCATGTTATTGAAAAATTTAACATGTCGACAGATCATCCCAACGACAACAAAAATTCGCGCAAATGGTGGGAGAACTCAAGAATCGACCAATGATCGACGGGCATGGACTACCTGTCGGCTGGCATACCGTCGCCACCCGGTGAGCGAAACAGAGGCGAGCTACCTGTTCCGGCGCAACTGAGACACGGTTTCGAAAAAGGTCGCAAACGGCACCTTCTCGAAAACGAGTATAAATACTTTCGCAATGAAAGAAGTCAGCACACTCCAGCAACACTCCTTGCAAGGATAACAACTACTTCAGTTCAGTGACTTCTTGTATAAATCGTTGTCTTCGTAAAAATCACCAAAGATCGCACAATCTCTCTCTACGGTTAGCAACCGATCAGTACGCGAATACAAAATCACTTATTTTACAACTTCGTATTTCTTTCTACCGAAAATCAATTCAAAACAATCAATCATGATGTCAATCAATTCCGAGTTTTTAAACTACCCCAGGAGTTCACCCCCACCATACGGTGCTCATATGGAAATTGTAAGTTCAAATCAATATTCGAACACGATCAATATTCTCACGCAGACAGCTCTTTGGTTGAACAGATTTTCTAAACATAATTTCCTCTTTCTTCTTTCTAGATGAATTCCAATTTCAACACAGCCATGGACGTCACAGCCATTGATGTCACCGCCATGGATGCCGGCTCTTCTGGTTCGTCGGCGGCACTGGCAAAGGCCAAGCGTGCCCGCACTGCATTCACAAGCACCCAGCTGATCGAGCTCGAGCGGGAGTTCCATTCCAACAAATACCTCTGCAGGCCACGAAGAATCGAGATATCCCAGCGCCTGGACCTCTCCGAGAGACAAGTGAAGATTTGGTTCCAAAATCGCCGCATGAAGAGCAAGAAGGATGCCGCCCGTGGCATTAAGGGTTACCTTGGACCGCGGCCAAGGTCGGAGAGTTCCAACTCAAGCAAAAACACATCGCCCTCTGTATCGCCTCCGCACCAGAGCTTTGTTCCCACCCAGACTGCAGCAGTTCCACAGCAGCAGAACAACGCCCAAAATGACCACGATTACATCGTTCAAAGACTCCTGCAGTACAGCCCCAACCACGACCAGCAACCTCAAGTTGAACAATTCGTTCCAGTGAACTACCACGAACAACCCATTCAGAATGCGTACTTGCCCGTGAATAACTTCCAGCAGGAGGCGTCCCACTTCATCAATCCGTATGAAATACACACCACCCACAGAAACACAAACACCACCACCAGCAACGTGAACGTAGCCAAAGCGGTTGAGGCCTGCCCAAAAGTGGAACGGCCGGACTTTGGCTTCGATGAGTACATTCCCAACTTCGTGGATCTGGGTGTCCCCGCACACGAACCATCACAGGAATACGATCTCAGCAGTGGCTTTAACTTCACGTCGACCTCCCCCACAACCACCAGTGAAGCTAGCTGGTCGTCATCAGCCTACTCCCTCATTCCCTCCGAGCTTGATATGTCGCACCACCTTTTAGAGTTGTAAATGTTTCCCTATTGATGATTGTAAATACTTAATGCCTATGCCATGTTAGTTAAGAAAAACCCTTATTTAAAGCCAACTTTAAGCCACTGCGCTTGTTTAGACGATTATTTTCAAAAATATAATACAAAACATTTCTAAAAGCATGCGTTTGAATGTCTGCTAAGTCAGTTGAAAGATATTTCCTGAGAGTTGGTTTTCTGCAGCGCGACTGCATCTTCAAGGGGAAGATGATGCCCACCGTGCCGGTGCGGCGCCAAGCACACGCCATGAAGTTCATCCCAAGCGAAGCACAGGTACCTACATCCGGGAACTTCCTAGTAACGGCGAAGAATAACCGGCGTGGTTTTATGACGCCCTTTGTAAGCTGTGAATAGGGAAAATAGAATTTATATGGACAGAGTGCGGCGTCGGCGTCAGGATTATCGAAACACGTGTCTTCGTATTATTTTGGCAAGGTTCTCTTCTCTCCTTTCCTCAATAACAATCGCTATGGCTTTTGCTTAAGACTTAAGCCAGACTGTTATACACGGAGTATGCAGCATCTCTTTTATTTTCTTTCAGTTCCGTCAATTGCTGCAGAACGAAACCGAGAAGCAGCAGAAATCCGCCGGGCGACTTCCATTTATGACTCTGTTTCTGCTTGGTGCACTGAAATGATCTGCATCATAAATCCCAAATCCTTTCGATGAATCGAAGTGTCTATATGTCGGTTGTGACTCATACAATAACATTTGGCACCTGTTTGTCGGGCATGGCGAATGTTTGTGCGAAGATTCTTGCGAATTTGAAAATATGCCTTGAGTGCAGTTTCCTTGATTCGATCATGACAAGTAACGGAGACGTAACAGCAGTTATTTCCAATGCGGATTAGGTTTGAATGCCAGTCTTGCAGAAAAAGGAACTACGTGGCGCAGAGATAATGTTATTTTGCCCCTTTATTCATTCAGCGATTTTTTGGATGTTATTTCAGCAGATTTCAAAAGCTTCAAGCAATCTAGCTAACAGTGGCGTGGCGTGGCGTGGCGTGGCGTGGAAAATTTGAAAAGGTAGGTCGGTAAAAATATTCACATGCAAGCGCTTTCTGAATCTGTATTGTGTGGACAGAGAACCAATTTGTTCTAACCAGCTAGATATTGCATAACCGGAGATTTTTCGGGTTACTATGATTTTTCACTCTTTATTTTGCTGTCGCTATGCGGTTATTCTCCATGGAGTATGTGCAGTGTTACCAGATTTAGCAGTTTCAGGATTTGACCATAAAACAAAGTTGCAACAGATTCTTTAACATTTTTAAAATTTCTGCAGTTTTAGCAGGTTTAAAAAAATTTGACTTTAGTTGAAATATATTTAGGTATTAATATGGCGAGTCAAATTACAAGTGTTCATGCGTCGAATAAATATGGTATACAAACTTTTTTTTTAATGTTTCCATCCATTTTAATTGAACTTTGGTATATAATTCAAGTCCGATCACTCATTGACAATTAACTAATTCGAGACCTTTTATTTTTAAGTCCATAAACCGTTATAAATGATGAATTTAAGTCCTTAGGAAATATTGAAAAATGTCCTCACATTTGGCGATGCTCAAAAAATTGAAACGATACTCAAAAATGTATGAGATATTTTGACTAATATGCAAAATAAATTGCAATAGTAATGCTAAAAATATTTTCACATTTAGTTTTGTTAGAAAGAAAAAACTGTAACCGTCTACTTCAGTAACGAAAATGTTGAATCAATTTTTCAAGTAAATCAGGGGACTTCTGAAAGTAAAAGCTGTTACACTTAGAAATGATCATCCTTTATAAATTAACATCTTCTATGGCAATAATTATTTATCACTAATAACCAATGCATAATAATAATAATATGGGTGGTCCTACAGCCTAGAGGGCCAGGACTTAACTTCTACAGAACTACTGGATGGCACAGTTGATAGAGTGCCTGCCCCTGGTTAGCGGGGTCCCCTGTTCGAATCCCAGTGAAAGCTAAATTAATACGCTACGCTATCTGCTTTTTAATCAGACCCAGTCACCATTTGCCGTTGGGATGAAATTAACGGCACGATCACTGGAGTAGTCAATTAGTGGTAGTAGTCTGACTAGAGGTATCACAATGGACCAATATGGACTAAGTGTGCTAGTGAATGCACTAGCAGCCCCCCTACCTACCCTAACCTAGCTTCTACAGCCAGCACTCGTATTGTGCGTGCTACTGTTCTCTCACGAGTGGAAGGAACCTACAGCATTATGCCAACTCCGAATGGCCAACTTTCTGAAGCTTTTCCTCGACAGTTATTATTCTTTGAGCATTGTCGGTAGTCGTGATTTTTTTCAAAAATCTATAAATAGTGATGTAAGATTTCGCACGTAAAACACATACAACAACTCGACTTCGAACTTCTTATGTATGGGTATTTCGACATCGATATCGATATTTTTTCATATATTTTGATAGATAAAATAAAAGTCACTCCAAATACTTTTTTTTAAATCTTACTTCATTTTACTATCGATAGCGATAAAAAAAAACACGGCTAGTGACTTGAAAGAGGTGGATTCGTCGAACATTTTTGCTTTGGTCGTTCTGGGAATCGAACCCAGGTAGCAAGGTTTATTTGGGTAGAAGTCGACACACTGACCAACAATGCTACAGCCGCCGCAATGTATACTTAATATATGTGTACATACATAATTCCCTCAAATTAAACTTAAAAAAATAAAAATAAACGTATTTCTCGAGAGAAAATTGATCGCAGCTTCTTTTTTAGCATTTTTTTACGTTTTTGTCTAACAGATTTAGCAGTTTTCGTCCTAGCTTTAGCAGGTTTGGACAAAATAATCTGGTAAGGCTGAGTATATGTCATGCGATGTTGGAGAAAAAGCATGCAATGATGTGCATAGTGTATATTTACGTAGAGTAGTAGAATTGAATAAGCATTATAAGCACGCTGTGGCCTTGTGTGTTCGTAGAATTTATCTCTTGCATGGGCAGGTGGAAGGAAACAGGCAAATATTATGTTTATTTGCAAATATTAAGATGCATGTTGCTTGTTGTATTGATACTTTGTTGAAGAGTGGAATTTTTAAAACAAATTTTATAGGGACGCCACGGCACTGCCATGGATTAATCTCATCATTTCTCTGAGAGTCAGTGCCATTCAGATCGAAGTGGCTCATGGTTTGTTCAATTTCATCAGTCGCCAACGAGTCCCGATAGAAAGTTAAAGTCGAGAACAAGAATCGTTTCCGAGAAGTCGTCGATTATCACCAAGCTCAGGACGACCTTGCTTTGAAAGTTATCGAAATAGGTGGATGGCACTAGCTTGGCTTTATCGAGCACATGGACACCAAAGCTCCAGCTAAGAGGATCTTCGAATTCTTGTCTCCTGATTCGAGAAAGACGAATCATCGCGGACTCAAGACAGCTTGGTACTGATGACTAGAAGCATCGCGCCCAGGACCGTTAATGATGGAAGCCAGGTCTGACAAGTAAGTAAATAAGAATCGCCTCTCAACATCAGACCCCATTTCTGCCTAGTCGGGTGTTTCGCAAGGCTGATTCCTTGGTCCTCTGATGTTTGATTTATACATCAATAATTGTTGTGTTTTTTTTGCAAGCGTATATACGCTTAAATTGCAATTTGTATGTAAAATACACTAACAACAAATCCTATATCCGCTTTTATCCGAAATAAGCGCTGATAAAAACAATGCTTCCAATAATTATTTTCTGTGTGTTCATTTCAGAATTTATTCATTCATTGTTTAGGTTACCATATGTGGCTATACGAAATTAGCCCCTGATCGGTTTTGTTCACGCATTTGTAGGTGTGGTTGATGTATTAGATAATTTTTAAATGTTTTTGAATCCATAAGTATGCAACTTTCGGTATACCCAGAGTGTCTCTGCTATGCATTTTAGTTTAGGTTTCGTAATCGATTATTTTCATTTGATGAAAATTGTTTTTATTTTATAATTATTAAGTGTTTTTGCTTTTCAAGTGATTGTAACGCACACCATCGCAATCCGAAGATTGTGCCCATTAACGATCAACTATCACCTTACACGTTTCAACCGCCTGACTGTCACAATTGTTGGTTTAGTCGGTACGGCCAAGATTTTATGATGAATTATTATGCGCCGAAGGTCGTTTTTTTGTGCACTTATAATTTAAACGTATATACGCTTGCAAAAAAACAAAGCTGATGTCGCCTACATCTTTGGTTGCCATAGTTCCGCGTCATTTAAATAACTGTGTCCGCAAATGCTACAAACTTATTTTTTCCTTCCTTATAATATAATAAAAACCGGCTAATGTCAACATGTTCTGATGAATTTATTTGTTACTTCAACTTCTCCACCTGCATCAATGGGACTCCACTACCATTCATCTATATGTTTGTGGAATCCCCGGTATTTTTCACAATTGACGGGAGGAGTAATGATGAGCTTTTCTCTAGGATTACTCAAACTGGGTCAATAATGAAAGAGCTTATAATATCTGTAATCAGAAAGGCCGAGCCAGTTAGCGGTAGAGAGCCAATTCTTCTCAGGGCTTCAAAAAACGCTCATACACAGAATTTTTCGTATTAATATTTAACCAAATCCCTCTGCATTACTTACTTCAGACCTTTCCTAGAATATGCCGGTTAGATTTGGACCCCATACACGAACACCACGAAGCACCAGACATCATCTTCAACCCCTGTCGTCTTAGGTCTGTACCTTTGTTCGACCTCCCATTCATCGTACCATCTCTAACCAATTCGAGCCCATATGCAAGTATGACTTTCCCTTGACTTCCACTGTCCATTAACAATTATTTGCAGACGTCCTCATAACAAAACTGCAGCCTTCAAGGCATAGTTAAGTTAATATAAATTAGTTTGTAGTTCGAAAGATAGCTGTAAGATCATGCTTGTATTAGTTAAAAGAGAATACAAAAAAATAAATAAACAATCCATCCGCAGGAGGTTGTGTAGGTGTGAAGCATGTTCTACAACACACGAAGATGTTCAGCCGCTAAACCACACTATTCCCGCGTTGATAATCGAGACTGAAAATATCATAGACTCCCTCTAACTTTGCCGCCTAAAAAATTTTACCAAGACGATCCGTCTAACGTTATATCACCCAATACAACAAAAATCCAAATATCATACGAGTATATATGCCTAAAATAAGTAATGTATTTGCAAATTCCTAGTCGATCGCCAAGTTTTTACAGTTTTCCTTGACAAATATGTATGTCCACAAGACACACATTAGCTGCGTTTTTTTGCAAGCGAATATACGCTTAATTTTGAAGTGCACAAAAAAACGATCATCGGCGCTTAATGATTCATCATAAAATCTTGGCAGCACCGACATTTATGACATTTGCTAAGCATTCAGGGGTGTAGTCGTGGAAGGTGATTTCTGATCTTTGATGGTCACAATCTTCGTTTTGTGACTGTGTACTTTAAACCACGTACTTGACCATCACTTTAAAAGCAAAAACACTTAATAATCATAAAATAAGAAAAAATTTCATCAAATGAAAAGAATCGATTACGACATATAAACGCAATGTATAGCAGAGACTCTGGATATACCGAAAATTGCATACTTATGGATGCCAAAAAATTGAAAAATGATCTAATACATCAACCAAACCTGCAGGTGTAAGCCACATACAGCAACCTAAACAATGAAAGAATGAATTCAGGAATGAACACACAGAAAATAATTATTGGAAACATTGTTTTTATCCGCGCTTATTCATTAAGCGGCGATAGATATGATGAGTAAGTTATGCGGATATAGGATTCGTTGTTAGTGTATTTTACATGTAAATCGAAATTTAAGCGTATAAACGCTTGCAAAAAAACGCAGCTATTAAATCAAAACAGTGTATTCCGAAAGGCAGAATTTAATTAAGATTATAATGACTTAGAGTACCGGAATAAAGTCAGTAGGTTAAATGTAAGAACATTTATTAAAATAGTAAAGCTAGTTGTTGGTATTTTTGTCTGGTATGTATTTGAGGCAAATGAATTTAAATAAAACAGAAATGAATTAAAAAACATCTATGAAAGCGTGACAGGCAGAACCATGACAGAATCTTAAAAATGATGAAAACAAAACGATTTACGTATAAGCAGGTCCATTAATATTTAAATTGAGCAAAAGCAATTAATGTCTAAAAAACACAATAGTGCGTTGGCGCTTTCGTCTTTCGAAGCACTCAATGTAATGGCCATGCACAAAATACTGTGCCCGCCTGCGTTGTGTCAAATGAGAGAAATGAAAGGATCGTAATAAAATTTAAGCATGAGACGAACGTACGTCATTATCGAACATATCGAATAGTAGCTGTACCCCACGACTACGTCCTCCTGAATATCAGTTATCGCGGTTTGATAAATAATATTACTTTTGAACAAATAAAAAAATCATAATGAGTTGTTCTTCAAAGATGTACATTTGCTGTCAGGGACATTTTTTATAGAAATTTTAAAGAGGAACAATTCCATTATACATGATCGCAACTTAATCTGTTTAGTAAAAGGAAAAATATTTTTTTCATGTTTTTACAACATTTTTCATTCATGCTTCGCTCCTATTAGCGTGACATTGTGATATTATAAAGCCAAAATCCTTCTTCGATAGATTAACTATCCAACACAAGATGAAGTTTTCAATTCAAGCCAGTAGTTCCTGAGATTAGCTCAACCAAACAAACTCTTCAGCTTTATAATATTAGTACAGATTTTTGACAGAGAGCTGTGTTCATCTTATTTTCTTTCACAAATTGAGATTTCTTCAAAATTGGTAGTTGATTGATCAGAATTAATTTTACGACATCAGTCATTTGAATCATGTGGAGTTTTGAGAGAGGAAACAGCTGATAAACAGAGTTGTCATTTCAACGGATTGTGTCAACGCAATCTACGGAACACGATGTCTTCTGTAACAACGTACGTGTTTCAGGCACAAGTGTCAAGATGTAATACTGCGTGGTCTCCAAAAAATGTTTAACGAACGACATGCAATAGTTCGATGAAGAACTGTTCGTAAAGACGCGTTGTGAACAAGAAACGTAAGCAAAAAAACAACGATATTTACTGCCGATAAGGTAGTGCAAAATGTTGTTATTTATTTCATACCTTACAAATTCACTATCCACAGGTAAAAGACTGCGTTGATGAGACTTACTGCGAATATAACGCCTATTTGCAGGCATCACAGTAAGTTTTCTTAAGTTAACTGAAATATATGATTGCCGCATAATTTTACTTTGTTGATTTCCATGAGTAACAATACAAATAAGGACCTTCCTAGACAATTCAGAATTTCTTTTTGACTTCATGACTTTTTTCTAGTGAATATTTAATAGTAGCTTCACCACCGTTGTGCTTGGCGGTTTTGTTTTTTTTATTTTGGTACTAAGCTCCATATACAGAATTTCATTTCATGCATTGCATTCAGAACATGCAGCATTTTTATTATTATTGCCCTTGTTCATCAACAGTTTAGTTTGGGTATATTTATGGGACACAAGCAATACCTACAAAAAATATTTATTCTGCAGTATTTATGCATACAATTTTTCTATAAAACGCTTGCATCAATCGCACACAATCGGTCATACCCAGGCCAACAATCGACCTCGCAACCGGTACGCAATATCCACGCAAGGAACGTGTATGTTGTACATTTCGTGGAGCGAGAAGGGAATGGTTTACGATTAATGGGGGATCGTTACGTACATTTTGTGCAGTTATAAATGCCGCAGAATAAATTTTGGTTTGTGTTATTTGTATCTCTTTTTTTATCAGACACTGGTGTCGCATATTGTTCCCGTTTTAAGGTACGAGATGGACGTAGGTTTCAACCAAAAAGCCACTTCAACTAGGTAGCGTTCTCTGGCTAGTTGCCAAGCTGTTTGGATTCCTCTATAGACGTGCGCATTTTCTCCGATTTGGTCAACATGCACTTCTTCTTCTTCTTTATTTGGCGCTACAGTCCGGGGTGGACCTGGGCCTCAACCAACAAGCCTCTCCAGCTAGCACGGTCTCTGGCTAGCTGTCTCCAGTGTCGCACGCCAAGTTGGTTGAGGTCCTTCTCCACCTGGGTGCGCCACCTTAAACACGGGCGTCCTCTGTTGCCTTGTGCCACGGGTTCGGAGTGGAAGACTCTTCGGGCTGGAGCTGAGTTGTCCATACGCTCTACATGGCCTAACCATCTTAGGCGTTGGATCCGAAGATGCCTGACTAGACTCATGTCGCTGTGCACCCCGTACAATTCGTGGTTGAATCTTCTCCTCCAGAAACCGTCAGCGCAAAAAGGACCAAAGATCGCACGCAGAGCTTTTCTTTCGAAGATACCAAGGACTTCCTCATTCGCTTTTGAGATTGTCCATGCCTCCGCGCCGTACAGCAGGACTGGGATGATCAAGGTCTTGTATAAAGTCAGCTTGGTCCTTCGAGAGATGGCTCTACTACTCAATTGCCTCTTGAGCCCATAGAAACAGCGGTTGGCAAGAGTTACTCTGCGTTTGATCTCGGTACTGATGTTGTTTGTACTGTTGACTGCGGAGCCGAGGTAGACGATGTCCTTGACTACCTCGAAATTATAGCTGCCCATTGTGACGCTCTGTCCAAGACGTCAATGTTGTGTGTCTTTTCGTGATGACAGGATATACTTCGTTTTGCCCACATTCACCGCCAGACCCATTTTAGCTGCCTCCGCCTCAATGCCAACAAACGCCTCATTGACGGCTCGCTGTGTTCTGCTAATCACGTCAATGTCGTCCGCGTATGCTAACAGTTGTACGGACTTCTGGAAGATCGTGCCTCTAGTGCTGGCATGTGAGTCTTGCACGATCTTTTCCAGGATGATGTTAAAGAAGTCACATGACAGCGCGACGCCTTGTCTAAAACCTTTTTTGACATTGAAGGTCTCGGTGAGTTCGTTACCGACCTTGATGGAGCAGCGAGAATTCTCCTGACCTGACGAGTTTGGCAGGAATGTCAAAACTAGACATGGCGTTGTATAGCTCGTCCCTATGCACGCTGTCATATGCGGCCTTGAAATCGACAAAAAGGTGGTGGGTGTCGATTTGCATTTCTTGGGTATTTTCCAGGATCTGCCGTAGTCTGGGCGATGGTGGACTTCCCTGGCCTGAAGCCACATTGATATGGACCTATCAGGTTATTTATAAACGGCTTCAGGCGAGTACACAAAACGGCAGAGAAGATCTTGTAAGCGATGTTCAGGAGACTTATCCCTCTATAGCTGGCGCAGTCAAAGTGGGACGTCGTTGGCGGCTGCAGACGAGAGAGGGGGGAGAGTGTGCCTGTACCAGGGCTATTCTCTCTTTATGGATGGCGGCGGAGGAGCTGGAAACTGTCTGGCCAACGGCGGCATCCGAAACTCCAGTCAGAAGGAGTTACCTGGTGCGCAGTCCTTCTAGAGCTACTTCGACATTTTCGAAGCACAGGTCTGGAAGGTTCTTTCAAGCCCAGATCGGGGTCTTGGAAATGAGATGGCGGCGGAAGATCCCTATAGTTTTAGGGAAAACGGCGGAGCTCACAGCCTCAGCGAGGATACCGACACCGGATAAACCCAGACCCTCCGCCCTAGGGTTAAAGAATAGGGCCTGGCCTCCCAGTTGGGGGTTGTACGTGAGGTTAACTCAATCACCACGTAAAAATATAATGGTTCAGAGACAACAAACTGCCTCGAATACGGACGGTCAACATGCACTGCTCCATCAAAATCCCTAATTTCAGCAGTCTTTTTTAAAGCAAGGTAGGGGCAGTAAGGGAGTCTAACAAAATTATCTAATGTTAATATACCAGCGACTGATATTACCAGCCTAATTCACAATCAATCGTCCATTAAAGGAATTCGTGGAACAGAAGTCAAGTCGATACTGGCCGCATGCTGCCGCGAAGAGCTTAAGGTTCTTAGCACCGAGCATTCGATTACTCTATGCTGATTCTCGGGTCATAGGGACATAGTCGGCAATTAGGCAGCCTATGTATCACACCTCAGATGTCAAGATGTCAAGAAAAAGTGTACGCAAGTAGTTAAAAAAAAGATGTGTTTTTTCCCGTTCACGTCTTTCCGAATAACTTTCAGGTAGCCATCCATGCATCACCACAAGAACGCTAGGTCTCGACAATCTGTATAATATAATACTATAATGGCATTTTTAATTTGTTTTCCGAAACTTGCCGAAACATACAAATTATTAAAATTCATATCAGTCTAGGAAAACAAAAAAGGAATTTTTCTGTTGATATGGGTTCAAATATTAATATTCCTAATACATTGAAAAATAAAGAAAGGTATACAAACGGGCTTTTTTCCTTTTAAAAAAAGTATCGTGATGATGACGTCGCAACACAATTCACAACAAATCGCAACCGAACGGTTACATACACTACCGCGAGAGTAACAATATCAGTAGATCACTCTCACTCCAAGTAATGCAATGTTGCCAGACAGCATCGTCGGCAACACAGACGACAACAGCATGCCAGAATATGATCTGCTTCCTTTTGCGACGACTGGAAGTTGACCAACTTCCAGAAGTGCGAAACTAGTCTTTTCTGGACCCCGTTGGATTATGGTGTACGGTTGTCCATTGTTGTCCAACGTGATTTCTTCCCAGATGGAAAAGATGAGAGTGCTCGAGAGGCAGTGTCTTAGGAGCTGTCTCCGTCTGTATCGCACACCCGAGTCTGAATACAAGAAGTACTATCCTAACGAGGTCCTGTACAACTAGGCAAACGTAAATAGGGTAGATAATTTTATTATTAAACTGATCAGAAGGCACACTGCACGAGCTATGTCCTCTTCCAACAGTCTGATCTTTGGGGCTTACTACCCCAATAGTATATACCATGAAAGGGTGCGCCTTAACGGCTTTATTCCCCCCGAAGCATTCCTTTATTTAGACACAAGTGGCCTTAAACAGAATCCACAAGGATGTCCCATCATCTTCCATGTCGTACGCCGGACAGTGGATAGGCGACTCCAGTACGAAGCCTCCACCACCGCTAGCTTTACAAGAGGATCAGATAGTTGACCATAGTGGCCAGCTTACATAGTTTCTAAGGTAGAAAAAAAATATATATATGCAACAAAAACAAAAAAAGGTGCACCACGGCGTATACATTATATATGTTAGGCATATACACAACATATACGCCCTGGTGCACGTGTCCGTACTGTTACGGACATAGTTAAGATAGTATTAAGTTTTATGTTAGGTTAAGTTAGAATAAGGTGGTTTAAATAGTTAGGTTTAACCAAGTTTTTTTATAAGTTTTCTTGGCAAATGAATAAAGAAATAAAAGATTGTTTTAATGACTAAAAAAAAAACGTAGATTAAGCCGAAAGGCACATTTAGAAAGTAAATTAGATTAGCTTAGAACGAATTCTTAAGTTAGTGAAGCTAGTTTTAAGTACTTTTGTCTAGCAAATAAGTAAAAATAGAATGAATTAAATAAAATTACGTTTAAAAAAAAATATGATCTGCTTAAGCGGAAATATGATGCAGGTGCATGCCGGTCTGCCCGACATTGGGCTAGAGTGGGTGTCTGGTGTGTTGAACTGCATCCATCATTTATTTTTTAAGATCATTTTTCTATATACATTCCTAAATAAAGATCAGTCTGAAGCCATACTCTCAAGAGTACACATGTGTTTTCATTTTTTCTGTTTAAAAAACGTAACTCGCGCTTAGAAGCAATGAGAAATTTCGTTGGCTCAGCCAACCCTTTTATTGACTCAACGGACACTTTCGTTGTCTCAACATACGATTTGGTTGGGAAATGCTTACAGAGAGTCTTAAATTTTAATGAACGCTAGTTCGTTGAGTCAACGAATGGTACATTAAACTACGTTCATCAATTTGTAAATTTATTCGTAAAATTAACGAACAGTTTGTTGAGCCAATGAAAGTGGCAACGAAAATGAATTTAACGCTGTTCATTACTATTACGAACCTTTTTTGGTTCAGTACTTACACTAACTGGCCATAATCATCTGAAGTATCATGAAGTGGAATCATGATCATCAATCATGATACACAACACTGGGAAAACACTTCTTCTCAAGACATCCAGGACTTGACAAAAATCCCTCTAACATAAATTTTCAGGGGTCTCATCGCGTAAGACGACGATCGTCTGACGAAGTCGTTTGGACGATTGTATTACTTATGTAACGCTAAAATTATTAAATGGTCTAGTCGACGTCGTTTTTAATGAATCACTATTGCTTCGTATAACTCATTGAACTGTCAACATCCGACGATTAAACGATTGTGATTGAACGATTGCTATTTTACAATCGCTTCAAAACAATTCATTGTTGTTTAGTTTCGTTTTAGAATTTTTTAATAAAAATAAAAAAATAAAATACATGGGCATTACAATGTGTTGTTTTTCGATGACGAAGAAAGTGAAAATTCGGTTGGACCGAAGCGAAGAACGCTTAGAGATGCATCGGATCCTCTTTCACTTTCCACGAAAAGGTAAGAATATTATTATTTTAAAATAATAAACTTGCTAAATTGGGTTTTGCATTTTAGTTTTATTCAACGTGATCGCTTATCAAAAGAGGCGATTGTACTAGTGCTGGAAACGGTAAGCCCAAGGAGCGGCTCGCGGTCAACATATATTCCTTGGACTTAGAGCTACATACATTGGAGGTCCTAGCTGGAGGTGGCTACCAATGGTTGGTTCGCATCTTCATCCGTCGCACAGACGCACCATAGTAATTCGAACTGCTACCTGTCACAGCACTACGAAGGGAAGCTATGTGAATTGCTTTTTCCTCCAGCTCGGATATTGGAATCTGATTAGATGTTTTCTGTTTTTTTTTAATAAAATAAAATTTTGGCTGCATTTCCTTTTTGCTCAATATTTGAAATCTATCCATACCTAAAACAAATTAATTGAACTTTTAACTTGAACTTGTGATACTCATATTATGCAGTTACTTTCCTCCAAGCAGGTACATACTTATTGGGTAGCCCAATGGCATTAAGTTTTTGAGCCGAATCTGCCCACAGCTTGTTAAGAGACTGCCTGCCTTGTATAGTTCTTGGCAAGTAATTTTTTCCCATTTCAGGATGCTCGTCCATGTAATGAATGAGAACTTCCACTTGCCTTTTTGTTGCTGACATAATGTGTTAATTAATAAATCAATTATTGCCAACAATTTATTTATTACTTACATGTTTTCGAATTTGTATTTCAAATGAATCATCAACGAATTTCAAAAGTGACAGCATAAATTCCGTTTTCTATATGAAATTTAATGTGTTTAGTAGTTCTCAAACTGCCTACTATTTGAAGGACTGACGACACGATTAGATTGTAGAGTTACACGAAGCAAACTTTTGACGACGTCGTTGAATACAATCGTTTCAACGACGATAAAAGTTACGCGATGAGAGCCCAGGTTGAGTAGGTTTCAGGATCGCTGTGCAACAGACTGACAAGACAAGTGTTAAGTCCCAAGCCCATAGAACCCATTGCGTGAGTAGTGTCTTGTCAAAAAGTGTACAACTCTTAGGCCTTATTGAGTGTGACAGAGACAGCAAGTGCAGCCCACAAGTGGAAACCATCATGACAGATCGAATTGGTCAAATTTAAACTTTTTGTGTGGTTGACAGATGTTACCATGGAAATTCTTTTTCTTCATGAAATGCAGTGGGAGTCCACAAAAGTGGACGAGTTGTCCCTAAGTCGAATTGTCACGGGGTACCATAATTTGTTTGAGTTACAGAGAGTTTGACCTAGAGAGTGGTTTTTGTATGGAAATTTAAGGGAAATGTGTGTAAAATGTGGAGAAAAAGTTCGAGTTAGAGAGAGTTTCGACTTATGAGAGCCCACTGTTATACGTTTTGTTATGTTTGCAATTGTTCTTGAGTAATTCCTAATTATTCAGGAACCTTAAAATGTCGAATTTCTTAGCTTTATAAAGGGTTTTCCAATAAGGACTTAACAACTTTTTTTTTAAATAAAATGCAAGCCATTTGAAACATTTCCAAAACTTTATTATCGGCTTGAAGTACAATCGAAACATTTAAGAATGGAACTCGACTTCGTTCATATGGCCATCCCGTGCACGTTTGCAGCGGTCGATTCGTTGGACCCAATTTTCAACGACTCGGCCACACATTTCGCCCGAAACGGCCGCTATTCCGCGTTCAATGTTGGCTCTGAGTTCTTCCAAGGTTGTCGGCTTATTGGTATAAACCAATGACTTAACGTTTTTTTATTTATTTATTTATTATTTCGAGACTGCTTAGTAACTGCAAGACACAATATCTTATAAGCTAGTCATAAGCTAATTTCTACAAAAGCAGAGAAAGTTTAAAACGTAGCCCCATAGAAAATAGTCAACCGGCGTTAAATCGCACGAACGAGGCGTCCAATGGACGGGCCAGTTCTTGAGATAACACACTCACCATACTTTCTCTTCAATAAATGAATTGTAACGTGTGCTGTGTGGCTTTTTGCACCATCCTGTTGACACCACATGACGTCCAAGTCCATAGCTTCCAAAAATAATCGGTATTCTTGGCGCGATAATGCTGACCATTCATAGTTACGTGACGCTCGTTATCGTCGACGAAAAAATTGATTTGGATCGTTTTGCTACGACGCCTGAACGGCAGCGATATTTTCGACACTTCTACCAACCGGCTGTCTCACTGACACGGCTACATCACACGACGAATATGTATACTCGAATTTTTGCACTATACTTGTTATTGCCTGTCTACTAGAGCGAGAATTACGAACCAAAAATGGAGTTAACGCTCCTCTTACAGTTGCAGTCACCGACTCCGAATTTCGGTAAAAATTTATTATTAGCAGACCTTGTTTTTTTGTGTGTACATGATGAAATAGAGTTTACTGAATAAATTGACAGTGACAGTTTGGTGATTAGTGAAAGAGTGCGTTCACAAATTAAATTCAAAGCTATCAAGTCCCTATTTGAGAACCATTTACAAGAGTTGATTGCGCACGCGACGTTCGTCATTGGAGACTGCTTAGCAATCCTGCTGCAACTACGATTTTTGTTTTTTAAGACGAGAAATCCCCCTTACAGGAATTATATTGGGTCCCATCAAGACCTGAGTGAGAGTTGGCATACGCGTCCACCCACTTACCTAATCTAATCCAACTTAACTATCGGAGAACAAAGATAAGGTTGCAAACAGTACAGTACGAGTGCTTTATAAGCACTTCATTCGAGAGCCTTGTTAAACAGTGATTCTAATCCTATCATTCATAAGTGCCAACTGAAATAAGGCTATTTCGTGTTAATCGACATGGAATACAGTGCGGGTACTTATGCACGCGTACCAACTGAAACATCCAGCTCCATCACATTAAAGTGGGAGTAATCAGTCGAAATTGTTGTATTCCAAACCAAGTTGGCACATGTTGAGCCAGTAGCCACTACACCAGTGCTATATTTCCCCATCAAACCTTAACTTTCACTCAAACCGAAGGAGACAGACATGCGTATTAGCTCCCCCCATCACCGAGAGTTCATCAACTTAACGAATCTCCCCTCGCATTCATTTGCACAAATCGACATGAACTCAGTCCCTCAGTTATACCAGTTCACTTGGAAACTGTCGTATTCAAACATTCATCATGTTGACTGATTCGTGTGCTCCTGCATCGACTGTGGGCAAATTTATCACGTATCCACCGGCATTTTCCAATGTATGAAGACTTAAATCGTCTGTCGGCTGGGTGTTAAAGACCGAAATAGAAGCAAAAGCGCGGGACGATGTCTGCCCTCATCACCACCGTCAGATATAAGCCCACAGTGCTGCCGATGATGACGCACAGTTTATTGGTCAGTACGTGGTTTTAAGAATGGAAAATCCATGATGAATGAGACTGTTGAATGAATTTAATGGGGAAAACAAGGTGCATTGACATTGTGGTTAGTGAAAAAGTTTATTTTTATGAACGTTGACGAGGCGCTTCAAAACAAAACGAAGGCTAGGTTAAGGTTATATACTAGTGCCCGTCTTCTTCAAGCGACACGTGGCAATTTTTGCGCTTGATTCTCTGAATCGTTGTAACTCTGCACGCTTTGATGTGCCAAAGCCCTTCCAATGTATCTGGCTATTCAATTTCTTGACATAAGATTTGTATCCAGGATCGTGTGGAATCAATAAGGACAAAAGTACAAGCCGCTTAAGTGCCCAAGTAGTCCGCTTAGCAGAAAACCATCCCACAGTATAGTTTTATCTCGAGACGGGCATGTATTATTCATGAATTTCTTGGGAAAGTACAAGGTAACCGAGCGATAACACCATTTTGATGAAATGTCCTTGAAGTTTGACTGTGAGTGAATGGAGCGGTTTCACCTTTTCAGAATAACACAAAAGAACGATTTTTGGCTCACATGCGGATTTTATCTTTTCACAGAGGAGGCGCTTTAAAATGAGACGTGCTAGCCTACAAAATAAATAAAACGACGTGGTGAAAGAAGAATGAAATTCAATTGTATGTCAAATCTTGTTTTCGTAAGTAACGTGTACTTTGAGCAGCGGGACTATGTTGCAAGAATAGAATTTATTGCAGTTCGAGTTAGACGCGCTAGATGCGTGGAGCACAGTAACTCTTCGTGGCTTTTAAGAATAGCGAAGTTTAAAAAGCTTTTCTAAACAAGATTGCATTTCATTCCGAGACGTCACGCTTCGTAATGCAATTTCCCATTAACTAAATTTTAACTCCCTATAAAAGCATGTGAAGCATCGAAGGCCAATGGGGATATTATCTGTCAATTAAATGACTAGAAATTTTCAACCCTGAATTTAAAATTATCTTCAAGTTTTCACCACCTAACGAAGTTATTCAATTCCGACTACAAGCAGACGTCGTACCCCTCTGAAATTAAACTCCTCTGACAAGTCATGCCAGCATCGTTTTCATGGAATCATAAACCCATATTCATCGCCTTCCTGGAAAAAAAAGTATGTGTCCACGACGCGTCGCCACAAAAAGTAGGCCACCATGACACAACATATTAGAGCACTTCGTGTTTGGTTGGCATGTCTCCGGGGCCACATGGATAATTTTCGTAATTAATACTTTGAGGGAATCATCCGTAAGAGATTGCGTGAAAAGCAACGCTTGCAGGACTCCCGTTCGTGTAGTAATTTGAGTCCGAGGATGGAGGACAATGTATCTATGTATATGCAAATGTTTAAAAATATTGTTATGCCAGACGCAATATCCTGACTGAATGATTAATCCTTCCAACTGTTGGTATCCCTTTAAAATGAATAATTTTTTGTAACATCCTAATCGCGACAGTGTGATAAATGACGCTCAAAGGAGAAGGAAAGGATGATGGGAATTATGGAAAGATGGTCCCTTTTCTTTCGTTCCTCAAAAAATTTACTAATTTCCTTAAGAATCCTTTGCTATGACAACCCTTAAAAGGACGGATTTAATTTAAATGTTTTTGTGATGAAATTAGGTAACGAACCATGTCCTGGATGACTTTTGATCATGAAATCAAATTGCTTCAATTCGGCGATAGAACACAAAACAGAGAAGATTATGATTCATCAGATAGGTATAGCACACCTCCCTGGTATGATCTCCGTACGGATAGACTACTACATAATTAATAACTAAACATTTTGAAACACATTTACTTTACCTTGGCTCTAGCATAGAAGCAGAAGAAGAATCAAGTAATAAAAATGCAAAACAAGTACTGTTGCTTATTAAATGGCGAATGTAATAACCAATTTAAGAACTGACAATCCACCTGTCTTGCTTTAAAAGATAATAAGACTTTATTTCTCGGCGGCCCGATCCGTTGCCTGAAGCGAAATGTGTCCTGGTATGTATAGTTTCTTCTGTCAAACTTCAGCTGAGAGCGTTCTTTTTTTTTTTAAATTCATTTTTATTTCTCAATTCATAACGTATATTCTTACATACTAGACAAAAATTCTTAAACTAGTTGGACTAACAAAGAATCTATTTTAACTTACTGGCCCTCGGCGGGCTCTCTAAGCTAAACTTAATATTATACTATGTCTTTCGACTTAACCTAACTGCTTGTTTAACGAAATGAAAATCAATTTAAATGTACAACTTTATTTTAAGAAAAAATGGCAAAAAAACTTAATAAATGAACAGTTTTATTAAAAAATGTATATACTAACTTACATACTACCTTAAAAATAACTTACACTAACTTAAGCTAAACTACATACATATGCATATGTATATATATGAAGATATATACAAATGCATACCCATATACTAAAATATATACATTGTATACACATGGGTACGTTTTTTTTTTTTTTATCTTAAAATCTACCTTACACTACACTAGACTATGTAGGTCGGCCGTAGGTTGCTGCTACTAGATCTGCATCTAATTCGCTGCAAGACAGTGACCGACTGCTCCCACACGGAGATCCGCAATACCCTTTCTACCCAGGGTCTAAAGGGTTCGACGAGGGAGTTCCTTCGCTCCCCAGCCACCAGAATTTTCGATGCTGCGTTGCAACATCCCGTATAACCCGCCTTGAGACCGCCATACTGAACCGGAGGAGGCTTTCCTCCGCTCGTTGTGTGACGGAGCGGTCGTGGTTGAGTCGCCCATCCACAGTTGAACGGGCGGTATGAAAGAGGAGCGGTACCGCATTTATGTCTTGTATCAGACCGTTCATGTCAAAATAGAGGAATGCTTCTGGGGGGACAAAGCCATTGTGCCGTACCCTTTCGTGGTATTGGGGATTGGGGTAGTAAGCCCCTGAGATCAAGTTATTGGACGAGTTCATCGCTCTAGCAGTATGACCTCGAATCAACTTCACCAGGAAATTATCCACTCTTATCAGGTTTGCCCTATTGTATAAGACCTCATTGGAATAGAATTTTATGTACTGGGACTCTGGAGTTCGATAAAGGCGAAGGCAAGCCCTAAGACAAGCCCTCTCGAACAACCGAATCCTTTCCATTAAGCTTGCACTCACGTTGAACCACACGGGACAGCCATAGGTGAGCATTGGCCGGATGAGCGCCATGTAGCAGATGACCTTCACCCTCGCATCGAGTTGGCTGTTGTAAACAGTAAGGGTGAAAGCGCCTCGGGCTCTGGCCAGAGCAGCATCTACATGTTTGTTAAAATATAGATACTGGTCTAGCCAGATCCCCAGGTATCTGAATACAGTCTTTTTCGCCAGTGGTTCCCCGTGTCTTCCAACGATTGAGAACTGTCGCCAATTCTTTTTCGTGTCCGCCGAGGCCTTATACAACGGCGTCCTGAACAGAATGGTTTCCGACTTTCGGAAGTTGATACTCAACTTCCAGTCATCGCAACTACTCATGAATGAATCGAAGTCACCCTGCGTGAGAGTAGTGATTTCCTCGATCTTTTTGCCTGATCTGTACACGATCAAATCATCGGCGTACGCAATTACGTGAGGAAGAGAACTTATCAGATCGCTCAAGTAAATGTTGAACAGGATCGGCGAATTAACGGCACCCTGTTGGAGACTATTTTTTACCTCAAAAATACCTGTGGAGGTCACGTTACCATTCTTACCGACGAACCGTCTACCGGTAAGCATGTTACACAGCAGGTACAGCAGTGGTTTGCTTATGCCTAGCCGATCGAGCTTGTAGAAAAGCCCTTCTAACCATACGGTGTCAAAGGCCTTCTCCAGGTCAATCAAGCAGGCACCCGGACATTGTTTCTGGCTCTTGTTCCATTGGATATCCGACACCAGTTTCTTCTTTAATGATTCGAAGACCGCTTGGAGTTCTGTCTTCGATATGAACGGGGATTGAACCCCTTCGTCGGCGATGGCATTATCTGCCCTGTTATCAGCTGAGAGCGTTCGTAAATGCAATACAGTATTTTGATCCGTACTCTTAGGTTACATGGTTCGACACTTGACGTAGCAGGTTTAGATTTTAATGTACAGATGGAATAAGTCACAAATGTTTCCAAACTTCAAACTTCGGGGAAGGTGCAACACTGTAGGAGGCGTCTACAAAAGTCTGGGGGTTCCGCACAAAGCATTGAAGTCACTCGTTAACGCTCCGACACATAGAATCGGTAGTGCGCCGCACAGTGGTTCGCGTGGAAACGCGGAAGTAAATATGTCACTTTTGAACCCGATCTTAATGAGAATTCAAACATAGTACATGTGGTGTGTCGAGATATTTTCGTGGTTCAAGAATGGTTGATGTAGTTCAACAGGAATATTCATTAACTGAGTAAAATTAAGCAAAAAAGAATCACTTTTTTAACCACGAAAAGATTTCGTGTCACTTGCCGTCATCATATCACAAGAAATGGCAATTGGTTTGTAATTACCAAGCTCTGACGAATACTAGTTGTGCTAGTAGTATGTTTCAAAAGTTACTTTCAGTCGTTATTTATTACTTTGCACAACTAGTATTCGTCAGAGCTTGGTAATTACAACCCAATTGCCATTTCTTGTGATATGATGACATGAATAGAGCATGATTCTAGCTTTCAGATAAACAAGGTCTCCGGTTGGAGTCTCTTAGAGCTTTTTGTGTACAGTACAACAAACGATAAAACACTCCCCCCGCAAATTTGTGCTAAATTAAGATTATACTATAAGAAATTGAATATATCTGAGCACCGTTCATGTATCCATTTAATTTTATTTTTCAAAGAAAGCTTTATATTTCTTCTAAAAATAAAGTCATAGTTGCATTCCAACCATTATTAGCCATGAAATTGTGACTTTTGTAACATGACAAAGTCAAAACCCTGTTTTTTTAAATCCGATACAGCGAAACAAATATGAACATAACTCCGAAGGTTACACGAAGTTGCAGCTAATTTGTTCCGTGCTGCAACTTCAAAGTATGAAACACACGTTGATATAAGTCGCTACTCGTAGCTTGGCGTAGATTTTTTTGAAACTCAAAGAGTTTTCATCAAATGTTTTTTCTTAGCATCTACAGTCAATCAAACTCATATTCGTACCGCAGATAAGAAGTAAATCTTTTTCGATTTATGCAAGAACCACAAGAACCTTTACTGTTATTCAGTTGCATTATCAAACATCTATTGACAAAAAAAAGCCAGCCTTCAACAAATCAAAAAACAATTAACCGACAATCATTTCATATTCATTCACTGTTAATAAACAAGAAATTTAACAAATATCAATATTTATGACGTAAAATATCCCTTATCATTAATCACATGCTTAAACCTATTTGACATGGATTGGACAAGTTTTTTTTTTTTTTTTTTTTGTTTCAGCCAAAAATTTTCCCATTTTCACATTTTGTCTTACATATCTGTTGCATTTGTAATTGTAATTTTTCTTAGCTGTTGGTTTAAATGGGGTTAATATCCGGTGACTGGGGTAGAGTTTCCATCACTTAAGGGCAATTGTAAAGGAGACACATCAGAGTATTATAAGCTTTATGCTTTGAGTCATTGTCCTGGTAAGAAGTGAATTGCTTGTGCAGACCCAATTTTTGTGCACTTTCAATTTTTTGGTATAATTTTGGTTGAAAATCTCGATGTTTTTCTTGTGGTTCATTGTCCACACAGTAATATGAAGCTTTCCTGACCCAACTGCCGAAAAACAATATCAAATCATCACTGATCCGCCACTACAGGTCCGACCGTATTTTCAGGAAAGAGGTCAGTATTTCGTTTCCGTCATACCACTTGCCGTCTATCCGACTCAGAGATATTACATTTTTATTAACCTGTAGAAGATCACAATTTTCCAAAAACCGAAATCTTTTGATTGATGCTCATTCGCAGATTTATTTTATTATTTCGAATCTACTGTACGAATATGAACTTGATTGACTGTACATGTGTTTGAAGCTACTTATCGAAGGTATATTTGAAGATTTTTTTAATATTATTAAATTTTTTTATTTTAAATAGACAAGAACAGAACAATAGAATGATGTATAAAGATACATTTTTTTTATGAAGCCGTGCGTCCTGTCAAAAAGTTAAAAACTCATATGCCCTAATGAGAGGGATAGCATGACGGATGAAGTCGCCCAACTTTCAACTTTCTGTGCCATTACTTCAAATGTCATTTGACTTCTGAATCCGAATCTCATGTTCCATCATTGGTCTCTTTTTACACAGCAAAGAGAAGTGTTGAATGAGCGCGCAAAACATTGATTGGGTCGGAATTGGGACCTTATCTCCACGCACTCGCTCGATGTAATTTATGGCAGTCTAGTAATATTAGGCAGTCTAACTTTCGGCGCCGTGGCTTAGTGGGTTAGTGCGTCGACTCCTACGCAGAGGGTGTCAGGTTCGAATCCCCAATCTACCAATTCTTTATTATTCGTTATTATTCATAATTCACGGCTTCCACCTCTTTCGAGTCACCGACAATGCTCAAAGAGTATTCCTGTCTAGAAAAAGCTTCTCAAATTTGCCGGTCGGAGTCGGCATAAAACTGTAGGTCCCTTCCACTTGTGAAAGAACAATAGCACGTACAACACGAGTGGTTGCTGAGAAGCTAGGCCCAGGTCCGCCTCGGACTATCGCGCCACCAAACTAAACTAAGCTAACTAACTTTCGGCCTAATATTTTCAATGCAAAGTGAAATAGAGCTCAAAACATGAAGAACAGCTACTGGGTTCAATGAAGACGTGTTCATCTTTACGGATAAAGCACAATTTCATTCCGGCCACTGGAATTAGGGACTAAGAGGACTCACAAGGGATTGTTAAGGATCTAACCACAACGTACCGATGCAAGTATGCGGCAGTATTTAGTTGCAGATATTTGGTTGAAGAAGAAGTTGGTACATGCGGCAGGTCAGGCAGTAATAGCTGATACTGCAGTGCAAGTTAAGAGAAATCTAAGTAAACGTCATTTCACATTTCTAGACCTGAATCAATGGATCATGGAAGGTATAGCTTAATCTGTCTTCCATTATTGACGGCCATGCGCTAATGGACGCTCGAAGGGAGATGACTTGGATATATCGTATAGCGCCATCTTGCTTGAGTATGTATGTCGAGCTCTGGCCCCAGGAAGTCATTTAACATCACTCTTTATCAGAGACCACTGACGGCAATAATGCAAATGGGGCTGCTCCGAGAATATGACTTTTGGCCAAAATCTGAAACAGCGGCCAACA
This sequence comes from Eristalis intricaria, assembly GCA_964034865.1. Classification (NCBI taxonomy): domain Eukaryota; kingdom Metazoa; phylum Arthropoda; class Insecta; order Diptera; family Syrphidae; genus Eristalis; species Eristalis intricaria. The sequence goes on from OZ035873.1 coordinate 127,643,781, forward strand.
TTTTCAGCGCCCAATTAGCGAACTCATCATCTTTAACGTATATAAACTCAAAATTGAACATCAAAAAAAGCCGGGTTGGCATTTCGGTTATACCCACTTCAGAAACTGGGTGCAGAATCGACATTCTTCTTCGATACTGACCCACGGCAGCTAGATTTTCTTCATTTCGCATTCTGCTTAGATGGTTAGGGTCCAAAATAGCGTGATCACACTCAAACTTTTCACGGTGGGACGAATTGGCTGCACACTGACGTCATGATGCCAATCGACCTCACGACGAAACTGACGTTGCGTATTCAAATAAACTGGGCCGGAATTTGGATAATTTATTTTAACAATTTCCGCACGACAAGCAAGTATGGAATGAATCATGGTGGGAAACCATACTAACTATTTTTACAGTTAAGTAGATGTCATTGGTAACTTTAACAGCTGCTGAAACATAATAATTGGAAAAACTAACACTGGAGTCTGGTCACCCTACTTACGATGTTAACACACCCATCTGCTGATGACAGCAGAAATAATCAACCAGATGATGCTGGTATAAGTTAACACCGCATAAGTTGTCAAGTAAACAACATTCCTCTCCCACGATATTTCGACATGCGCGGACACCCTACACCTGCAATGATGAACAACAATTCCATCACGTACGCTGGCGGCTCCCGTAGGTAATCTTCATTTTGTAATTAGATTGTTGGTTTAGTTTAAGTTGAACTTTCAAACCGAATAAAGAGCCTCAGAAAAATTATAATACATTTTTTTTAATAAATTTCAAATAATAAAAATTTAACTTATATCCTTTTAATCTTGGTACATCGTCCACAGGCGAAAACGGCTCCTCCACCAACTGACATGTGGGAGCAAACGTATCGAAGGCCATTGTCTTCATCGCAAATATTGGCTTTAAGATCTGCATTGTGGGTACTTAGGAACATTAGAACACAATCTTGAATTTGTCAATGAATATTTATTTAATCATATTTAACCATAAATAAATGTACTAAGCAACAAACAGCAGAGTCAAATCCTGCAGCCAGCCTTATCAAGGTTCAGAAATACTAACAACACTTTATAATTAAGAGCTATTTTCGTGCACATTCCATAGGGTGTAACCTGCGTCCCTCTTAAAAATAGTTCTGAAAGAAAAATTGTGAAATTCACAAGAAGAATGTACAGTGGACTCTTCCTAAGTCGAACTCTCCTTAAGTCGAAACTCTCTCTAACTCGAACATTTTCGCCATATTTGACATACATTTCCCTCAACTTTCCATACAAAAACCTCTCTCTAAGTCAAACTCTCTCTAACTCGTACAAATTTTGGTATCCCGTGACAATTCGACTTAGAGGGAGTCCACGGTACTTATTAAAAATGTATATAATTTCTTAAAAGCTGTTTATCATGCTCCTTATTGGCTTGAACAATAAATAACAGAATTAGGGGTCTACAATGGTCGAGAGTTTAGAGTCTGTCATTACTCTAACCATACTTTGTCTTTTATTTTCTGCTATGATCCATAAGATCATAAAACCTTCGTACACAATAGCGGAGCCCCCAAACCGACACACAAAGCCACAAAAATTACTTTCTCGAAAGGAAAGTCACATTGTTTGCAGCAAGCTCTGTGAAATTTGCAGAGGATTCCAAATGAGCAACAGAAATGATGATGATGGACCAATCCATCAATTATTTTTATTCATAATGTCCATAAGTGATGACCACGCAGAGTGCCCAGAGGCTGTCGTTCACGCGATGTACCTCATGTTCAAAAAAAATTGAAACAAAAGCAATAAAATATGCTCTTAAAAATGTTTAAGGTGTAATATTTCCGAGGCACGTGTGAAGTTGGTGGAAACCGACGATTTGGAATGCCCCACGCAGCAGTTGTCACTCACGATGTTAAAGTATTTTCATTTAGGCGCGATAGACGCTGCACGTGTACACAAGCAAGATGCGGAAGGAAAAACTCATTACCTTTTTTTAAATTCAGCAGATCAAGGTCAATTTGTTTAAAATTTCATCGAAAAGTGTCTCCTTCCGTAAGGAGGAATGTTTACAAATCAGAATTGCTTACTGCCGGCGAAGTGACTTTACGCGATGCTTGGTTGGGGTGCTCGTCACCCATCAATATCAACGTGTCCACGCAATGTTGCAAAACAAATCTCAATGATGACTTAAGAGAATCAATTTGCTGGTTTCCAAAAGGAGCCAAAAGAAAATCTCATGTACGGTCTTAAAGCCATCATCCATTAACATTAATTCGTGTAACTTGAGTGGATTCCTCCTCTCCGCATTTCAGGTGTACAGGAAAACGAAAAGGTTTCTAGAAATACAAGTTTTTCCAATGGTACAAGTATTTTATTTCTGTTGAAAACATTAAGGACTTGCAAACAAGTTTTGCTGAAAGAAGAATTTTTCGAAATGAGCAAAGAGAAAGAAAAAGTTACGAAATGTATTTCCTGGTTGTTGCAGGACCAACAGAGTTGCACGACCAAGTGCGGTGACGACCGGGTCACAAGTGTTTACCACTTAGTTTCTATCACTTCTTGGAAGAAAGTATATTGCGAAAAGGGTTATGCCACTGGAGTTTGTTTTTAGGATGGTATATGTGAGGCATACACGTTTAGTTCTGACTTGCTGTGCTTCCAATAAACTTTTTCTTTATTTCCGGTGTGCTGATTTTTTTGATGCCAAAGTTTATCCTGTTCAGTTTAGTGGGATAGAAAGAAATGGATTTAATGGAGGTACTTTCCTTAATTATTATCCTTCATCCAATCCGAGTCTTCAGTGGACACCAGTGGACACCATGTCTGCCATTCTTTCGTGACCATTGACAACCACTGAGGCCTACTGATTGTAGTGCCCTGATCGGGATTGAGCATCTCCGCGCTCGCTCCATCTGCGCAAGATGTCCACCTCATGGGAAAGCAACATACCATGTTTGGACTTGACTCCTTGGACGATATTGATTATATCCTTCCTCTGAGTCGGCGAATGGTTTGCTAGAACGCATTCTTCGCAAATCTATGTTCGCTTTCCAAGTTCTCTCCTTCCGAGACTGCTCGTTAGCTTCTAGCATAATTTCCAAGTTCTTCCCGCCTCGGAGTACCGGTCACCAGTAGCAGAGTCCCTCAAAAGAATCCACTCTCCGTAGGTCTTCTTCTTTTCTCTGACAGCTTCTTGAACTCAAGGTGTCCATCCGCCACTCCATGTCGCTTCACTCCACAAACTTCCCGTAGAGAGACAATGACAGCAGTTGAAAACAGTCACCATTCTTCCTCTACAAGCGATGGAACACTTCAAAGCTTTAATTTAATTTTTAATTGTTACTAATCAATAGTGAACTGCTAATTGCATTACAGTTACGTTTCACACGTGCTAGTTCTTGATATTCTATAAAATTCATCGTGCCACATAGACACGGCTATTGTATGAGAATTTGACTTTTCGTAAAAAGTAAAAAAGTATGTTTTCTTCCATGGGGAAAAAATTCTTGACAAGGATAGCAAAGCGCAGCATCTTTTTGGACAGAATACTGAAACCATTGAACGCTGAAACGAGTTCGCCAAAAAGGCCCTATAATTTTCTTTTAGATAAGTGTTTAAAATGACGTGCTTCGTCGGTTTTTGCCAATTTGAAGGCGGAATATGAAAAGGAATAACATTGCCATTTCGTGTTCAGATACGGCCCCTGTATTCAATGTAATAAAACAATTTGTAAAGGTTAGCTACGGTATTCCTGAGTGAAGTGAAATGTGACTTATCTATCATGTTATTGCAATAATCCCTTCAATTAAGGCATTAAACAGTGGTATCTAGCCGCCACACTGACACAATAATCTTCTTTCTTTATTTGGCGCTACAGTCCGGGGTGGACCTGGGCCTCAACCAACAAGCCTCTCCAGCTAGCACGATCTCTGGCTAGCTGTCTCTAGTGTCGCACGCCAAGTTGGTTGAAGTCCTTCTCCACCTGGGTGCGCCACCTTAAACGCGGGCGTCCTCTGTTGCGTTGTCCCACGGTTTCGGAGTCGGAACCAGAAACCGACAATAATACCAAATGTTAAATTAAACTATTGTAGAGCCAACACACTAACATTTAATTTGTAAGCCTAGTTGTAATCTTAATTGTAAACATTATTTGTCTGTTCAATAGAATTTTTTTAAGTCGCTTGTGATTGAACAGAAACAGCACCCTGCCGAAGAAATGAAAAGAGAACTCAACAAGCGAATGTTCATGCATGTAAGGATATTATTATAATTAACTAGCTGTATCCGGCGTGCGTTGTTAAGCGTATTCAAAAATCAAATTATATAAAATTAAGCAGATATGGATGTTTTTTGGTTGGATATACAAAATTTTTTGGTTTTCCGTCTGATGCATAGACGAATAATTCAGAAGGTTTTCCGACGCGTGAACAGGCCACATATAGTTGTTAAATCCATGAGAGAAACACGGACTTTCTAAACTCAGGCCACACACTTGCAAAGATTGTCTTTGTTCCTTGTTGATGGTCATTGCATAGGCAAAAGTACCACCCTCTCCCCTAATATAGACTTCTGATAAGTATTTGTATACAAATTACAGATTACATTTTGTATTCATTATGAAAAGCAATAAAATTACTGTTTCTGAATACGAGAGAGAAAAGCAATAAAATTACTGTTCCTGAATACGAGAGAGATATCGCAAATGTTCGAAAACACGAGACACGAGACAAATTTTCAATATCTGTGTGTAACAATGTTTATTAAACGAGGGAAACGAAAAAAGTGGATAATATCAAATATAAGTGAATAGGATTTGAATTCGAATAAATACAACGACGATGTTCAGTTCAGTCCATCTGCCAGTGCCCCTTACAGAGATAATGGATGATAGAGATATCCAACTTCGGCCATTTTTTCCCCTAGCCCACAACGAAGATGTAGTGGTAATCCCTTGTATTTCACTTATACATTTACAACGCTCGTCAATTCACCACAATATGGCGGCCGATTCGTGAATTTTGTGGGAAAAAAGCCGCAGATTCATGAATTTAGTGGGAATCCATGTACTTTCCATGTAACGTACATGGGTATGTTGTTGGGAGAGTGTTCAAAAGTTGACTAGTATTTTTAAGGGAATTTTCTTACATTGTTATATGGACTTTTGTGAATAACAATGTATTGCAATGTCCATTTAACTGGAACTATTTGACCTTAAATTAATTCTTAAGTGTATATATAGCCTATTCATAAGCCATACCTGACAAATTAACCCAAAAAATGAAGCCCGCTTTATACTCTAAAACTACTAAACTCATGAATTCAATTTAAACAATTTGATAAGAACAATGGCAATATATTGCAACTTTTACTAATGCTAAAAAATGGTTGTCAAAACATCTTATTTGTGATTCACGTTTCAATAATTTTTTTATTATTGGTTAACTGATGTATTATTAAATGTATTATTAATTTTTTATTCATATGAAATAATTCACACTATGTTGTGCATTCATTAATTATGTCCAAGTATATCAGATTGTAAATTGCTCAAAGTTTTAATGAATCGACTTCATGAACATAAGCTTTGTTCGTTCGTTTACCCCTCCATACTGTGTTGAAAATTGAACAACAAAATTTGAAAAAACGTTCAAATAACGAGCGAATTTTCAAATAAGAACTCTAATTCACCCCAATACTAAGGTGGGGAAGGGTATCAGCTGTTCCACAGCTGTTCTCAAGAGCTCATACGTATTCACAGACAGGGGACAAAAAGCGTATAAAAAACGCTGTCAGATGAAATCAAGAGGCAAGGGAGGTAGAAGTTGGATATCTCTATTATAGGTTATCTCTGTTTCGGAGCCTTTGTCGGTCAGACACACAAACTTTCTGCATTATAGTTAAGATAAAAATACAGAAGATATGCGTGCACATATAAATGTATGTGCTTTCTGTTCTCTTCGGCGCATCTGTTTTCCGAAGTATTCTATTTACAATGGATATGAAAATTATACTTAAAAGTAAATATTATGTACAGTGGACATCCAATATAACGAATGATATAATGCACAGCCTTTTCTTAAATCGAAAAAATTCGTTAAGTCGATTGTTTTTGCTTATATCTAATAATACAAGAAAATGAAAGAATAAAAGACTTATAATGAAATAAATGTACATTTGTATGTATTTATAGAAAATAAAAAAAGGCATCAGAAAAAAAGGAATAAATCTAAATCTTATAAAAAAGTCTTTGATATTTGTTTTGCTTTTTTGTTCCTTCCAAGCTCTTCTGAACAGCCTCCTCCAGCAATTCTCTTAAGCAAAGAGACTTTGAGTAGCCATTATTGTTCTGTACCGACTACTCAATGCATTTATTGAAGCATTTTATTGCTTCCTCAGACAACTGATGCTCCCTTACAACGGTCGCCACTTGTGAAGACAGTTTCTCACCTGATTCCTTAAGAAGCCGAATACAAAATCTTTTTCAAAATTTTGTTAGCCAATCGTCACTGGCAGCAAATAGATCCGTTATACAATTTCTTATGAAATTCTTTTGCCTTAGATTTGAAAATTAACGCGCTCATTGGGATGTTGTTTCGGGGTTTTATAAGGAACCAGTTAAAAACCTCTTCTTCCCTGTTGGGGAATTCACCCTTCTTCATAGAAAGTCTGGATTAAGAACCATTTGAAGAGGTATCAAATGTCTTTAAGATTCTTTTCTTACGCTTTTTTATAGTACAAATCGAAGACTTCGATAGTCCATTGAATTTCAAAGAAATTTCACTCAGGGACAATCCATTTTTACACTCCTCTAAAATACTTACTTTTTCCCCAAAGAAAGAGGTTTCTGTTAAGAGACATTTTAAATTATTTTCTTAACAAATCACGACCGATCACTGGACAAACTTCGAGAAATAAAATCCAAGACAATAGACGTGCACAAAAATAAACCTTTTTTTCAGATAAAACCGGGTGTGTAGTTCGGTGTCGCCTACCGCTACACACGTTACTCTTACCCTTGTGTGCCCAAAACTGTGACGTATGTGACTTCTATAAGGCAACAGAAAAAGACAGATGTGTATCACCTACATACAGATGTAGGGTTTTTGTGATGAATGCAAAAAAATGACAAAGAGCAACAAAAATAAGCTTGCGCTCGCATATGTGTTTGTACATAAGTACATCGCATAAGTTTGTTGCAGATATTTTGTAGGAACTTACAAGGCATTGGTTAAATCGAGCGGAAAACTGTTGCATCATTCGTAATATAGAACCATGAATGGAAAAGAAATGCTCATTCGTTATATTGGAAATTCGTATAACCGAGTATTCATTAAACTGGATGTCCACTGTAATATAATTGAATAATAATTGATTACATAAATACTTATGACATTGCTCCTGTCGTACGACAGGTTTTTCTACTAGTTAATCAATAATCGCTGGAAGATTTCTGAACACTAATACGACAATTTCAGTCGTGGCGTAGTGGGTTAGTGCGTCGACTCGTACCCTGAGGGTGCCAGGTTCGAATCCCCAATCTACCAACTCTCATAACTAATGGCTTTCACCTTATTCGAGTCATCGACAATGCTCACAGAGTATTGCTGTCTAGAAAAAGCTTCTCAACATCGCCGTTCGGAGTCGGCATTAAACTGTAGGTCCCTTCCACTCGTGAAAGAACAATAGCACGCACAACACGACTGGTTGCTGTGAAGCTAGGCCCAGGTCCGTCTCGGACTGTCGCGCGACCAATATTATTATTATTATTATAATACGACACTTTAGTCGACAAAGCCGTAAAAATTAAAGGTAATCCTATCGCTTAAAAATGATTTTGTTTGAAATAGCAGTATATTAACTGGTTTTCATTCGTTTTCATTCGGTTAAAAGTTATACCAAAGCTAAACCTGGTGCACTTCGAATCCATGAAGATTCTGCGGAGTTGAAACTATCTCCTTCGTGAGCTATTTTCATTTTGTTTCCACCTACTCCCAACTGGGTCAACAAAATTCAAAGCATCAACAAACATTCCACATAAACAATCCTCAACAAAGGTTCCCGAGACAGAAATTTAAATTTTTAACATGGGTCCTTTGCCAGCTACGAAACACAAAGTCGTTCCTTGAAGTTTTGTCGCTCCAGCCATGTGAGCCATGTGACACAGAAGCCATGTGAGCACAATCTACGTGGTATGAAAAATGCAACAGCACCAAATTCGAGTGAAATATACTCTGACACAAGGGCTCATTCCGCATGTTGCATGTCCACGATGAAAGTCAGAAAATAAAGAAAAGAACTCTGAGCAAATTTCGTGATCTACCAAACACGTGGGTGATTACCTCGTTCCGCAGTAAGTTTGCCACCCCAATTTCATTTCTGTTAAAACACTGCACTTACGCCACCGTGGCTTTTCCAGTTGACGGGAGGAGTAAGCTTAAGTCGTTTGCAATTTAATAGAGACGAGACCTCTTTGCTCCTGTTGAACATTAATTGAATGTGTTTAGACAGGGTTTTGCAAATTGCAAATGTTGGTCGGTTCATGTGCAAACTTTATCCAATAATTTTATAATGAATGCAAGAAATTTTAGAAGGCGAAATAACGGACATATGAACGTAGGGCAGTGAATGCATGTTTGAACGAGTGCTCAGACATTAACTGAAATTCACTTTCGCCGAATGGACAACGTGTTGAGTTGATTTGACAGCGTATTCTTTAAATTTTGTTTAATTATTCGAGCGCCAGCTAAGTCATGTTTGGCGTTTGCTATAATTGTGCAGTTTCTTACTTTTGGAGGTCGATCTGTAGTTCCTTCACTTTACATGAAGGTCAACTGGACCAACATTTTCATATTGATGCTGTGACAACCCTTCACTTATTATATCAAAAAATGATATTGTATGTATATACTTCAACGGATATTGCTTCGTCTACCCGATTCACCCATGAACAGTCTACAGTCCAAATAACCACCAAAATCATCTATACCTGACCGTCGCAGTGTCATGTACTCGTATTGTGCAGAGAACGTTTTCAATTCGAGGGAAAAATAAGTGAAGGATTGTGCAGGTGGAAAGAACAAGAGCACTTAGACCACATGTGCAACAGTCCATCTGAAAGACACTCCATTTCTCTTTCTCAACATCCCACACGAGGACACATCCTCTTTTTCAAATTACTGCACGAATGAACGGAAGCTCGAGCAGAGAGTGCTTACTTAAGTGGAACATCTTTCAGAAAATACAACTTTGGTGACACAGTAAGTAATAGCAATTGAGTTTGCTTCGAATGAAGGGATGACCAGTACAAATTGGCCAATTTCCCTGCTTCCTCATGTGGTGCTTGACATTTCACATGTGTGGTATTTTCACGCCGACTTGGTAACAGGATTGATCATCGATATAAAACGAATCCGATGTCATTATTTATGTCATGGATCGAATTGAAAATGAAATAGTGTTCCGGAATTTGTCATGTATCATCTACCAAATCTATTAATGTGAATGTTTTTGAAGTGTGGGAATAATTTCAAGTCTTAACCTAACACTCACAAGTCGATAAGGAAGTGTTCATGTAAATAGAAATTCATTTGCATACCCTTAGGCGTTATCACACATATGCACTGAGGTCATAGCTTGAAAAACGAATTTCGATTGGAACCTACCTCGATTTTGAGACTATCTACTCATTTTAATAATGACATTAGTTACTTTTGCATGATTATTTATGAATGATATTAAAGGTGAAATTGTTAATACTACATTTTTTGGGTATTTTAGATGCTTTAAGTGTCATATTTGCAGAAAAGAAAAAGCAAGTCCTTTTTAGAGAGATACAGCATTATTTTTTTGTGTTTTAACTGTACAGTCTGTATGGATTTGGTTTTCAAATAGGAAAAACCTGGAGAAAGCGGAAGAAATGTCAAAAAACAAGTTCCCAATGACTGAGAAATGTAGGTTGGGTTATATTTTCAATCAATTGATGACTTCATTTAATGACGATTTCTGTAGTGACTTTTCGGACTGCTCTATTTTCTTTTCCCAATAAAGAAACCGTAGTGTCATACGAGCTTAACTGATCGAATGTCCTTTGATGTACGGACCGTTAAGGCTGGAAGATACCCCAAATGCAAGCGCAAAATTGTTAGTAGATGGTTAGTTAAAAATGTTTGGTACGAAGAAGAGAAGGAAGTTATTGACTTTAACTAATCTAATTGAAAGTAAGAGAAATTCGAGTCCAATTTTATTTATTATTAAACTTATTACATTAATGTTATAAATTATTAGTTTCACTCTGAATATGTAAATATGTATGTATATGTATAGATATGTATGACTATAAAAAGTAAAGGGCGTTCAGCATTCCCTGTCTGCGCTGCCAGTACATTTTTATAAGAAAAGTGGTCTGCAGTCCATCATCGCTTTGGCGCAGAAATGCGGGAACTGTATTCCTTGGAGTAATAGATCAGTGATCTTCTGCAAAGAAAATTCAAATTCAAAGGTCAGATTTTGGGCAAGTAGAAAAGGAAAAAGTATTATTTTCTTATTCTTGTTTTTGAATATAACCATAGTCAATCATTTTCTGTTTCGGAATATTTTCGATTCGGTAAAAGAAACTCCATTATCAGGTGATTTTTTTAATCGATGACTTTTTAAATTGTTTTTAAAATCTTGTTTCACCTGGATCTACCACCCATTGAAAACTTTAAGCCACAACACTGGTTGTGTCACAGCTTGTTGTGGATTTTGGCTTGAAGAATCGTTGGATACCCGTATCATAAAACTTCCTCCTCATACACTTCTTCTTTGGTTTTTACTTTTTTCTAATTAGAATTTAAGTCCCTCGCTTGAAACGTTGAGAACTTACTAAGAAATTGCTTGGCAATTACACAAAATTGTTGCCATTTATTATCAAAGGAGGAAGTGGCCTTCGGCTTTAAGGACTTAAAACCAATATTAACGAAGACACTTCTAGATCACTGAATTATTTTTCAAGCGGGGAATGGAGCGAAATAACACCAAGGGTTAATTGGTATTTATAATATATCTAAAGCAAATTTACTTACGACAAGAATTTTCTTATTGACAAACAAACAATCTGTATACCGGTTTATACTCACCGACAGATCCGGTATCCACACCACCACCACATACACCGGCACATAGACGGATGCAGAGAAGTAAGCCACCACGAATGAGACAAACCAAAAGATTATGAGCCAGAAGACAAACCATATTGGATTCCCCATTCTGTAAACAGAAAACACGAAAAACAACTGAAAATAAATTCAAACCTCTCCACATGCATTTCACCCGTTCACCACACAGCATAAATTTGTATAGCGCGGGCGGTGAAAGGCAATTCGTCAGCATTTCAATATTTAAAATACGTACAGCACTCCAGATACAAGTGTATTAGTTAATATTTTGTTATATTATATGTACGTCCCGTCGGACCAACATAAATGCTGTTAAAAAAATAAGATTTCACACTAAAAAAAAACTTTACGCACAGAGATGGACACCAGCGAGAGAAAAGAAATTAATATATTTTCTACTGTTTTCTTCGATAAAGACGCAAACGCAAACCAGTGGTCTATTTCACTAAACTACAAGCTGCAACCACAAATTTGTACTTGTGATTCACAATTACATATTTGTAAACTCGTGTTGACATAATTAAGAAATATGTAATCGATAAATTTGTGGTAAGAATGCAAAGAATTTGTTGATTGACCCGAGCAAAACTATTCAAAAAAGAAATATACTTACATACTGTCATTAAAGCAATTTTTTTATGTGAATTTCCTAATTTTACTTTTGTGCTACAAAAGACTTATATTTTACTTGTACACCGAATAAACTGAATTGAATTTAATTTAATTGAAAAAAACTTGTAAGCAAGTGTTAAAAAATCTGGCCCACCGGATTTGTGTTGGACATATAATTTACAATAGTTTTCTGCCAAGTTTATTGAAAGTTGAGACGATAAGTGCAAACAAATTAACAATCAAACATAATGTTTTTTGGATCTCTAGTTCGCTGCAATGATGACTCATTCTTCGGAAATTACCCATAATTTGAATATGTCCATGAAGAAATATTTTGAGAATATATTTCATTTTCACATCTTAGATAATTTTGTACAAGGGACTGGAAATACATTTGAGACGTTGAGGGGTTAAATGTTAGACGTGAAAACTGTGGTAAATATATACATTTTGCCACACACATGCATGTAGTAAAATTTAAATGTTACGTGAAGATAATTCGCGGAATTTGGTTGGGATATATGCAAATTTGTTATACCGTGATAAATTTCTTGTTGCATATAACTGAAAGTTTAAGCGGATCGCTTCTTTTGTATGCAATCGTTAGTGCATTCCAATTGAAAATTTCTCTTTAAGGAGTCCAATAGTGTTTTCTACTACTTTTATAGATAATTTGTGTGTTCTATTGTAGCGATTGCAGATGAGAAACGGTGAGTGAAACCAATCTAATAATGGATATAAGAAGTAGGATGAGGATTGAGCCTATTTTTATAATTTCAAAATGCCTTCTTCGCAACCCCCTCTAGACGTCTATACATCCAGGCCAATTTGCGTATGAATTGTAGAGGGTATAGTCGCGTCCACATACCATCATTCAATTTATAGAGTGCTTTCCGCGAACACAATGGGTCGCCGTGGCGTACCATCGTGCGTCGACTCCTACGCAGAGGGTGCCAGGTTCGATACCCGAATTTACCACATATTCATAATTCACGGCTCCACCTCTTTCGAGTCACTGACAATGCTCACAGAGTATTCCTGTCTAGAAAAAGCTTCTCAAATTCGCCGTTCGGAGTCGGCATTAAACTGTAGGTCCTTCCGCTCGTCATAGAACAATAGCACGCACAACACGAGTGGTTGCTGAGAAGCTAGGGCCAGGTCCGCCTCGGATTGTCGCGCAAGCAATATTATTATTATATTAAATGCGAACAAAAACTTTTAGAAGAAATAATACGTCAAATTTTTCTTGTCGATTATTCTCACACACTAAAACAGTAATATAGTTTTTGTTCTTGGTGAAACGCAAACTTACAAATAAGTTACCTGTAAAGTGCGACCACAAATCACTTTTGTTGAAATGAAAAAAGAAGATTTCCTAAAAATATATATATCTGCAAATCACTACTGAATGGCTACAATATCGACCCATTTTTGGTGCGAATGTTGGCTGGTGACAAAAAGTGGATCACTTACGACAAAGTCAAGCGCAAGCAGTAAGGGTCGAAACGCGGTGAGTCGGCGCAAGCGGTGCCCCACCTAGGATTGACGGCCAGGAAGGATTTACTGTGTGTTTGGTGGGATTGGCAGGGAATCATCTATGAGCTGATATCCTACGGCAAAACTTTTATTTCGGATATATGTACATTATCATCAATTGAACCGTCTGAAGAGAGCAATATTTCGGAAGCTGCTAACATTGACCCATAGGAGAGAAATTCTGTTCCAATAGTACCACGCCAGGTGACACACATCCATAGCGACTCGCCATAAGAAGCCCGGCAGATTTTTTACGTGGTCCTTATGTATCCACCTTATAGTCCCGACCTAGCACCTAGAATTTTATTCTTGTGAAACACTTTCTCAGCTTTTGCCAGTAGGGACTAAGGACGGATGACAGTATTACCATCAAAATTGAAACAAATAATCAGACAAATGTAGTATATTTCGTGCAAAAATATTAGACTTCAGAATATCAACTGATGCTTGCAAATGCAATGTTCTCTTTTCGCGCCTTGTTTGTTTCGTCTATTCCCTTCCCCCCAGGTTTTTATTGAATTTGCTTAAAAAATTTGTTTGCTTCAAAGAAGCTAAACAATTAAATTTTATGCGTTTCGAAGGAATGAAAAACTGACAAAGAAGAGCTAAGCAACTAGATAAAATTTATTTTACCAGCAAACACAAAGTTTTACTTAACGTACTTGCATTCGATTCACCCGACCGACGAATGACTATAAACAGAACGTATCTGAGAGATGATGATCAACCACTTGCTTGGTCTTAAAGCACTGTGCACGGAGTGTGGAGCGAGTGCGCAATATCGCGGACCGGTGACTGAACGAGACTGATGGGTGACAGTTCAAAAATAACTTGCAACAGCAGTGTAGTCGCATGATAGACATCCATAGCAATCTCAGTCCGACCCATCTGATGGTATTGTATAAAGATCTTGAATCGAGAAGTATTGGTAGTGAAATTGATTGAATTTGTGGTTCTAAAAAAAAAGAAAAAATGGGGAAAAGAGTTGCCGATTGGACGCAACACGTGAAAAATTGCGCAATTTCTTAGACTTCGTTTAGACTGAACTTTCGCTTAGAACTTCGAATTGAGAGCTTTTGAAGGGGAGGTGCCAAAACAATGTTCGGTCTGAAAAATAACAGACACGAAAATAGTCACCTAAAGCTGCAACCATATTGATCATACTTAAACTTAGGCTTGTGTCAAAATCGAACGATATGTTTTCAGAATAACTGTCGAAGTTCAAAGTGGCCAAACACTTACTACTAGGAACTTGTGCTTCACCTCTCCTTTTCATAAGAACTGGATGTTGCAGCGCATCTGAGGCGAGATATGTTTCACATGGGAAGAGTTAAGGGTAAGTCATCCTACGTTACTCCAGCGTGCATTCGTTAGGTTTGTGGCCGTAAGTGCTGATGATGAGAGGAAGATTAAGATGGCCAAATCCGTGATTATGGCCACTTCGTGAATGCCTGTTCAATGCACTCTTAAAGCAGGTGAAGAAGTGAAAGTATCTCGGGGTCTTTTTTGCGAGTGATAGGAGAAGTAATGATAAGCTTTCTATAGGATTTGCCAAGGTGGGTCAATCTTGAAACAGCTTGGAAGATCTACATATAATCAGGATGACCGAGTTTGGTGTCAAGGTCAAGACTATGGTTTTCATTTCTGTTCTTATTCCAACACGGCAGTCATCTGTTGTCACTTATGCTCAAGACTTTTTGGGCCGGGGCTGAGTTGTACGCTCTACATGACCCACAAGGTGGGGTCCGTAGAAGCCTGGCTTGGCTCATGTCGTTGTACATCCAGTACAGTTCGTGGTTTAATCTTCTCCTCCAAATATCGTCAACGTAAAAATGACCGAAGAACATGACGAAGGTGTTAAATCGCATGTCTGTTTTGACAATTTGTTAACCATTTGGTTGCTTTTAGGTGCTAAAACAAAGCTTATTTTGATGTATAATGTATAATTGTTTATTAACTTAAACAATGATAAAATAGGATTATTCTTTACACAATTTGAATTTAATTTCTGGGTTACGTTCCTGATGTTGCTCCGCTGCTGCTGCCAGCGATAGCGTCTCCAATCGAAAAGAAAGCTTTGAGAAAAGACGGAAGCCGTTACGGTACGAATGTGGCGGTCGGACAGCTTTCCCCATGACTTCCATCGAATGGAGTGCCCGCTGTTGTAGCGCTTTATTTTGTACGACTCCGCATATACTTGATACATGCGTTTTTCAAATTCTCGAGTTCTTTAAAACAATATTTACCTAGTCATCTTAGTCTTCTGTTTCTGTATAGGCGGGACAAGTACCGAGGTAATACAGTGCTATTTCCTCTTGCTCATCATCCCTGCAGTTTCTTCAGAAGTCATTGCAGGACGCTCCGGGTTTCTGGTTTGCTTATCTATTATACCTGTTTGCTTATTCGCCTACCTGTTTGCATATTCGTTTCCTGTCTGACTCTTTGAGAGCTTTAGTTTTGGTTAGGTTTAGTGGCCTACACTAAACTACGGTTGGTATCGTTTATGGCATTTATCAGTGCCAAAACCATAAGAAAATCACTGATAAGGAAATTATTTTTCTGTAAAATCGACATTTACTGGTTGGTGTGCATACATTCAACGTGCTGTCATGCCACTTTTCATTAAGGATTGTTTGTGAATAATACTTGTGCCTTAATTCATGAACCTGATGAACTTTGTATCCCTGAAGATTCTGTGGAGTTGTAACACATTTTTTTTTTAATTGAGTAATCACTTCTCACCTAAATTACATCAATTCACATAGTCCTTAACACACATCGCCAGGTGTTCGACTTAAAAACTCTTCCTTTTGTATCCACCTCCCAACTGGGTCAACAAAATTCAAAGCATCAACAAACATTCCACGAAGACAATCCTCAACAAATGCGCTCATCTGTTGAAAAAAAAAACAGCATTCTTTGCAAGAGAATAGAAATTTTAATTTTTAACAAGGATCCTTTTCCACCTACGAACCACAAAGTCGTAGTTTTTGAAGTGTCGTCGCTCCACACAGAAGCTATGTGAGCACTATCTACGTGGTATGAAAAATGCAACAGCACCAAATTCGAGTGAAATATACTCCGACACAAGGGCTCATTCCGCATGTTGCATGTCCACGATGAAAGGCATAAAATAAAGAAAGGACCTCTGAGCAAACTTCGTGATCTGCCAAAAACGTGGGTTTTTGCTTTTAAGGCGATTACCTCGTTCCGCAGTGAGTTTGCCACCCCAATTTAATTTCTGCTAAAACACTGCACTTACACTACAGTGGCTGTTCCAGTTGACGTGAAGAGTGAGCTTAAATCGTTTGCAGTTTATTAGAGAGAGAGAGACCTCTTTGCTCGTGGTAAACAATAATTGAATGTGTGTAGACAGGGTTTTGTAAATTTGCTAATGTCGGTCGTTTCGTGTGCATACTTTATGCTAAAATTGTATAACGACGGCAAGGAAGTTACAGCAGAAGAAACATGACATGTGAACGTAGGTCAAAGAATGGATGTTTGAACGAGAGCGCAGCCATTAACTGAAGGGAAATTTACTTTGACAGACTTGACAACGTGTTGAGAGCTGACTTTGACGGCGTATTCTTCATTATTTTCGAATTATTTGAGCGCAAGCTAAATTATAGTTGGCTTTACTCTTCAAAGTACTTCCGTTGTTAGGTCGAGCTGTTGTTCTGAACTTTGTCTTCACCTCCTCTTCCTTTTAAGGTCAACTGGACCACTGACTTACACAGATGCACTGCACTGTACCCATTTCAGGAAATACTTCCACGGGTATTGATTCGTCTACCCAATTGTGATGCAAACAGTCTACAATTTTCTGTAAAGGACATGTGATGTATTTCCACTAGCTCATTTTAATCTGTAGAATTTCCCTGACCGTCGCCGCAAATTCATAAATGTACTCGTGTAGTGTAGAGAACTGTCATGTATAAAATCAATTGTCAGAACAAACACACCTAATTCAAAAATATATTTGTCTCATTCTATATTGTACTTTGTATCTTGAACACGTTGTCAGTCAGTTAGTTATCCGTTAGATTTCAATTCGGAAGTACTCTCTTTGTTCTATTGGTATCCTAAGTAGTATATAATAAAAGAGGAAATCTTCTATTTATTTTTCGATCATCGAAATTTCTCAAACACAACAAGATGGAAAAATAAGTGAATGAATGTGCAGATGGAAAGAACAAGAGCACTCAGACCACATGTGCAACAGTACATTCCACTTTCTCAACATTCCACACACAACTCAATGAACACATACTCTTTTTTCAAATTACTACACGGATGAACGGAAGCTCGAGCAGAGAGTGCTTACTTAAGTGGAACACCTTCTTTCAGAAAATACAACTGTGGTGACACATTAAGTAATAGCAATTGAGTCCGCTTCGAATGAAGGGGTGACCGGTACAAATTGGCCAATTTTTCTGCTTCCTCATGTGGTGCTTGACATTTCACATGTTGTGTGGTATTTTTACCACGACTTGATGTCAGGATTGATCATCGAAATAAATCGAATCCGATTTCATTGTTCATGTCATGAAGCGAATTGAATTTTTAACGTATCACCTACCAAATATATTTATGTGATCGTTTTCAAATGTGGCAATAACTTCATATGCGAACGGCCCACTATCAAGTCGATAAGGGAGTGCGAATATAAGGAGATTTATTTGCATACCCTTAGGCGTTGACACACGCTTACAGTGGGACCATAGTTTGTGAAACGAATTTCAAGTGAAAACGACGTGGATTTTAAGGGAACTCGATCTTCATATCTTTTATCCGCCCTTTGCTCTTTTACGAGTTCCCCTTTCCCCTCTTGTTGTGCAGAGGTGGACAATTTATTTTAGGCTCTACTCTCCAAACCAGTTTCCCTTAGGAATCTTAGGATGAGAGATTGTTCTAGTGCCTTAGTTTCTTGGTGCGATTGTGGGTACTTTGCTTGCCCAGGTTAGCCTGTTGGTGGACTAGAGTTTCACAAAGTCCCAGTACGTGTTCCGCTGTTTCATTAGATTGTCCACAGAATCTGAAGAACTATTTTGCAGAAACTCTTGAATAAAATGAAAAAAAATACCCTAAGAAAATTGTTTAAAGCATAATCTGTATACAGTCGACTTCGCTTATTTGCAACACAAAAAATGCAAAAAATTTGTTGCAACTAAGTGGAGTTTTCATATAAACGATGTTCGGATAGGGGCAACTTTGCTGCACCGTGATTAAATTACTTGTTGCATATAACCGAAAGTTTCGTTTAAACGGAGTGCATATAAGCGGAGGCGACTGTATTTTCAATTTGATTGATTCGAGCTTGATTTTTCGGAATTTCTCTTCTTTGAATTTTCAGTATCATTGTTCATACGCCTTGAAGACTTTTTTCTTGTGTCTACTTGTTTATAAACGTATTTCGGATTATTATTCTGAATTAAAAATGTTCCTAAAATAACTTCCACATTGACAAAAATCTTAAGATTTTAAAATCAACATCGCATCAGCATCGCAAAAAAAGCAGTGAATCAGACTAATTCACCTCAAATGAACGCAGCACATTATCCGGTATCGATAAGGCTGGAGGATAGCCCAAATTTAAGCTCAAAATTCTTAGTAGATCGTTGCCAAAAATGTTCATTACTGGCAGCTATTGATACTATCAAATACAAAAATGTTTAAATAATTGAAAAATATATTTTTGATTGAGAAAAAGACAAATGTTGGTTTAACTTTTATTTATTATTAAACTTATTACATTAATGTTATAAATTATTTGTTTGACTCTAAATTTGTGAAATTATATACAAGTAAAGTGTGTTAAGTATTCCCTAAAAAAAATCAAGAACATGAACATTATTTGTCTATTCACTTTTGAAACACATTATTCTGCACTAACTGTACATCTTTGTTAGCAAAGTGGCTTGCAGTCCATCATCGCTCGGGCGCAGAAGTGCGGAAACTGTATTCCTTGGAGTAATATATCCGTGACTTTCTGCAAAGAAAATTAAAATTCAAATGTCATTTAAGAAAAGTAGAAAAGGACGAAAGGGGTGGTTTCATATTTTTGAAAGTCTTGGACAAAAACAACGAACATCAATACACACCGTTTCTTCTGGAACGTAACTAACGTGTAAAAATAGAATTAAGTGATGATTAACTGATGACATTGTTTTTATTGTAAACTGGGTGTTGAATGTTATTTGCGTGCGTGTTTGGAGATCTTTTTAAAATTGCGAATATTCTTTATCCACCTTGTTCTTGATATACGATTCTTCTCGAAAACATTGAACTTAATCTTCCCACTTCAAAGATCTACAAGCCAGTCAATAAGATTATGTCAACAATTGTAATCATGTTTTATTTATACAGTCGACCCCAAAAACATCAGCACGCCAGTGGCTTCATTATTCAGTGCTTGTCCATATTAACGAAAATTTATTGTTCGGAGTTGTGAGTAATCAATATAGTCTTCGAGCAAAAAAATTACATGTTTTTCTACTTTTTGCCCAAACTGGAAAGACATGTAATCCCATTGGATCACTTTGCCATTCAAATGCCTGGGTGCACCAGCATTTCATCCACAGTGCCGACCATCAATGGTACACATTAATTTATGAACAATCCAACTAAATTTACAAATATGCAATCAAACGAATTTATAAGTAAAAACAGCAACGGTTGCCAATAGTCTTTGTGAACACTTAGTGCGCATTAGCTAACAAATAAAAAACAGAAATATTTTTTCATTTCCATTCCATACAGAGCTGGTTTTCGGTTGCAATTATTCGTGAGTTGAATGAATTAACTGACCGTGAGATTTATGACAATTCAATATGACGGAGTTGGAATCTAAAGTGACGTATCACGTTATATTGAGCAATATTTAGTACAATCGTCTTTGTGTGTCTTTTTCAAGAATCGCAAACATACCATTTATATTTCCACCTCATTGACAGTTGGACGACCTTGCCATTTTTAGTCCCCAACAATAATAGATTGGAGAAATCTCAGAGGGCCAGGCCAACGGCCAAGTTTGAGAAACTTTTCCTAGACTCTTTCAGCATTGACCGTGTAAGTATATTTTTGGTCGTACCAGCCGGGAAATAGAAATCTCATGCTGATGTCAAAAAAGTTTCCAACAAAACACGATAATTCTTGCTCTCAGCAAGAGTGAACGAAGCTTAACGAAATTAAGCAAAGTGTATCATTCTTGTGTATTCGGTCAAGAGCATTGAAGTTGGTACGTCCATAATGCCTCGGGATTTACTCTTCGATGGCAGAAAGAAATTATAGTCTAAACGACACGATGTGCGATTAATACCCGATAAGTGCGTATTTCTTTTCCATCAGTAAAGGTAATCAACGCGTTCGCTAGCCATTCCATAAGCATTCAAAAGCTATTAGTAAACATCATCAAGCCAACTCATAAAATTCCATTCGTACCTTTATTATCGAACTTAACCATCGAAAACATTCAGAGACTTGCTTTGATATTCTCCATAAGTGAACAGAGATTAGGCTTGAATGTTACCCCTTGTGAATCTTGAAGAGCATCATCGTCTGCTTGGTGTTTGTTAACTACGGTACGAGACAAATTGAGTTCGAAACAGAATAACACTTTCAAATTCAAATTCTAGTTTGAACACGAAACCACGTGACTTGTACAAAGTTTAACAAACAACCGTTAGAAAAGAATTTCGATTTTTAATCACAAAAATATGTGGAATGTCAATTTAAGGGCAAATTACAAGATTAAGAAGAAAATAATAAATATTTCACTTGGTCTTGAAATGTGTGTTTACATCGGGGATCGGAAATTGATCATACTTTCGGCACAATAATGTGGAAATTGTATTCCTTTTAGCAGCAAGTCCGTGAAACTCTAAACATCGAGGAAACAAACATTAAATATTAAATAGTATGATCACACGAAGGTGATGAACTTTTTTTTAAACTACCAAGGCCGGCATTAAACTAGAAGCAATAACAAGCTATTGTGCAAAAATAGTTTTACTTCGATTATTGGATCTACAACCTTATTTCGTTTTCCATTCTGAAAAGAAAGGTCCTGAATTAAAAAAGTGCAAAGCTGAAACACGTAAACTTTTGTTTTTCTCAGGTCGCCCACAATGTTTTCCTGTCTTACCGCAAAAAGTAATGGAATCGAACGTAAGCTCCGCGTCTTCTTTATTTGCGATCAATTGCCAATGGAGCAAAACATAAATCTGTGTTTTGTACACAAACCACAACAGGACTAGTGAAGTAACTGGCACTACTACCACTAATCAACAACTCCAGTGATGGTGCCGTTAATTTGATCCCAACGGCAAGTGGTGACTGGACCAGATTTGAAAACCAAATAAAACGTATTAACTTTGCTGTCAGTGGGATTCGAACCGGGCAGGCACTTAACCAACTGCGCCATCCAGTCTTATTAAGTATTGTAAGACCTAGTAGAAGGTTTTGAGTAGAGCTACTCTCTCATATGAGCATAGGATTCAAGTGTAACCTATCTATGAAGCAGATTTAAGAGTAGTATTAGCAAACGGCCCTAAATTGTATAAGTTACGTTATTCAAACTCGTTCAGTTTACAATCACTACCTCACTGGACTTATTGTCGGAAAGCGGAAGTAAATTACAATTAGTTGATCAATTCAATTCAAAATCAATTGTAGGCATTTTCTCTTAACGATATGGGTGATCATTTTAATTAACACCTTATGTGGGTGCCTTGACATTCGCTAGATGTGGTACAACCCGCTTTCCATGCCAACCGCCACAGCCCACCATTTACTCTAGATACACAGAATAAAAACTGTCAATCGCTAGAAGGCACCAATATCAGTGAATCTCAGACAATCACTCAGTTAATCTTAGACTTAGCAGACCTTCAGGGTGATCATCGGCGACATCGCCGGACACTGTGCAATTGGCATTCGTGCCCCTAGGGTGTCCATTATAATGACTTTTGCAACAGCAGCGTGTATGAAGAGGAGGTGAAAACCACAAATCACCTATTCGGCTTGTATGTACTTACACCTACTTCAATAATCTCAATGATCTAAATGTCTTCAGTATTAGCTAGTTAAACCGCTTCGTCACAAGTACCAACAGAAATCATTACGCCTAGTATCACAAAGGGCCTACTCTGCTTGTGACTGTCTTCTGGAGTCATCCACTCTTACCTAACCTAATTTAAGGTATCACTCATTATTTTATTTACTCTCCACCGATAAATCGATTCCACCGCGGTTAGCCGAGACCACACTTTCTTAATAAAGAAAGCTGTTATCTTTCTCGGATTCCTGAGAAATGTAAAGGCTTGTCGCAGCTTCTAGGTTGTGGTACATCAAAGCATGTTCTCACATACCACCGCTGCGGCTATGTCAATATGAACATGAGCTAGTGTAGGATCCGATCCATCGACTCAAAAACGTATGCATAAACATATGCAAAACTATCGCAGTAATTGCGGTGGCGGTTTACACTCGCACCGCTTTTTCTCACTCATCGCTATGATCTAAGGAAAAATTATCAAACATCGCATTCTGCTTGGATTGGTATCACTACATGTGTTGTGTTTGAGGAATAAAAAATGAATCAACTCTTTTCTTTTGCGATCCCTCGTAGACTCCAATCGTACTACCCGCCCGAGGTCAACATCGTTTTCGAGTTGCCTCGATTAATCGTATTCGGTATATCGTATTCGTATTCTTGCCTTTGCTCAGTGGGCAAGAATACGTAACCTGTGCAATTGTCATTTGACGACCTGTATTATTGCATTCTTTTGTGAGTCATGTTCTTGTAAGAATACGTAACACATTCGAGAATAGTAACACTTGATTTGGCACTAGTGGCATACTTATCTGTTATGTCAAATGTTTGGTCTCATGTTGGTGCAGTGTTGTGCACAACACATGACCGCAAACCATCAATGCGTTAGTGATAGGAAAACCCGATGTACGTGCGTTGAATAAGTGCGGTGTATCGCTGCAGATCTCTGATATACACCAATGACGATCTCCACTTTGGACCTCAAACTCCTATGTTAACCATTGTGTAACCGAGGTATTGGGCAAATAATTATTCTTTTTTCACCATCTCAAATTGGCTTCCTCTTATTGGTCAGATTGTTTCAACTTCAAGGCGCAAGAGCAGAAGGAATTTGCTTAGAATATGTCTATACGAAAAATTTCCGAATTAAACTCTGCATAAAAGTCACTATGATCATATTTGTAAATATCAGTGCTTGGACAAAAAAAGAATATGTTTACTTCCGATAATCTCAAACTATCACTTTGCGATTCCATCGGAATGCTTTTAAACTAAACCGTTCTCTCAACCATTTGTACTCTAAAGTCTAAATAACATGTCTGTTTACAATTCCATTTGCCGACAAAAATTAAAAAAAAAATCGTAATCTCTTTGAAGGGTAAACTTATAAATTTCAGAGATAGTTAAGTAAGCAAACATAAAGAATTGGCGAAAATATTTTCTAAAATGACATAATGCACAAAAGATAAGACCCAAAATGTCTAAATAATTATCTTCAACATTAGATAAAAGGTAAATGATAATACGCTCCGTAATTCCTAGCGGAATATGAAAGATAAAGAAGGTACTCTTTATAAGAATACACATGCCAAGTTGTGGCCACAAGATGAATGGTTGATTGAGTGGTCTACATACGACGGAACATTACCATTCAATTTAGAGTTTCATATATAAAAGAAAACTTTATCGCCCCTTGAAAGAGGATATCATTGAAGAATTACAAAAATATTGTGACGAGGAATCAGAACTTAAAATTATCGCTTAAGTCAGTATTCCACATCCCAAGAGGCTAAAGTGTGACGACACGTCCAATGTGAACGTATTTGTATTGAGAACTTATCTTATCTAATGGCATATGAGCAAATCGAACCAATCTGTTTGCTGAAGTCAAGGAACTGGGCTTAGCGCAAGGTTTGTGTAAAGCACACTGTTTGACTGAGTCACCAGCTGTTTATAGATTGAAATGGGGTGATAAGATAAAGATCGCGCCAGTAAGCCTTTTAGTCATTGTTCACATCCACATGACCTTTGCTTTTAAGTTTTGAAAAATATTGGTCATATCATTTCCGATATGATTCCAGCCGTAACTAGCAACAAACTTCGAAATAATCTTGAAATTTTAAATTGCGGTACAACGTACGTAGCAGAAGACCGCATCAAGTATGGTTCCATTCAAGGAAGTCTTATGTCCAAGTAGAAGATAGCGAGACAACGGAGAGGAACAGCAAAGCAGAAGTTGCTAAAGAATCAAAACTGGGACCGAAAAATATATCCTATAGAAGCAGTCCTACCACCTCTAGCCGCCATATTCGCAGACGACACATTGACATACGCCACTTTAATGTCACCATAAATATCGAATCGAAATCCAGACAGACTTCAAAGAAGTACAATCACCGAATTGCAGAGATATCGGTATTCATGTGCTTCAAAAGACCACGACTGGATGGCGCAGTTGGTTAGGTGCTTGCCCTTGGTTAGCGGAGTTCCCGGTTCGTATCCCAGCGAAACCAAAGTTAGTATGCTTTTATCTATATACCATTTGCCGCTGGGATCAAACGGCACTATCACTGGAGTGGTCACACAGTGGTAGTAGGTTGACTGTGGGTATCACAATGCACCAACATGGTCTAAGTCTGCTGGTGAATGCACTAGCAGCCCCTCTACCTAACCTAGGAGCCACATGCCGAGGCATCGATATAAACCTCCCCAATGGTTCTGAAATAACAACAAAGGAAAAGGTGAAGTATCTCCACGTTAACATCACCGAGAAACTAGATTTTAGCAATCATTCGAAGCCAAAAGTTCATACTCTATAAGCAACTCATTCGGCCAATTATTGCCGGATATGTAATCCGAACATGCACTGATCTCACCTATTACAAAGTTAGTCAGAAGACCCTAGCAACAACGGCCTAAATGAAGAAGGCCCCATCATCCTCTCGAAAAATACTTGGTGATAGCGTTCCAGAAGCAATTGCGAGAGAGAAGTACGACTCTCTGATAAACGACGATAATTTTTCACGAACAGCAACCATCAACCATATCACTTCTACCAAAGTAATGATAGCAGTCAACAACACGGCTAAAAAGGCTGCCACATCACCACACATCCCGAGAGGACAAACATGGACACATGGATCTGAACAACCCGAGTTTAAATAATAAAAACAACATTCCAAAGCATGCAGTTATTGTACATGCGTTGGGCCCCTATTGTTGAGCCACCAGTTTTTCTGCAAGTTTAAGCTTTTATCAGGTAGACCAGTTGTAAGGATTTTTGTTCGAATAAATCTGAATTGAATGAGATGGCATTTTAACGATGATTATGTAACTGATCACCCATGACCTGTTCTATGCTGGAACGTGGACAATATTCAGATCATATGAGGAAGCCGTTTTCGTTGAAGACATTTGAAAATGAAGATTCAACCATTCACTATATCGTCTATACAGCGACATGAGTCAATGTGGACGGAAACACTGCATTTGACCGAAGAGCGTAATCCACACCAGCGGGACAACGTTATAAAGGAGGTTCACGAAACCGATCGAGCCCGCAAGTGGAGGAAAGTCTCTCAACCAACTTGGAGTGCGTTAGTAGAAGCTGGCTAAAGATCGTACCTGGTGTAGATGCTTATTGGTTGAGGTCTTATCCTATCTTTGGTCTAAAATGTCTCCATCTTGAGGTGTAAAACTTCTCCCTTGGTCACCAGGGCAATGAAATGCCCCATAAAATTCTGAAGCCGATTTATTTGCCTCAGTAATACCCCTTTTGATCTCCACTGCATGGAATAGTACCTCGTATAATCAGCACAAGATCGTTGTAAGGTATCAACTGGCCAGAACTCAGTTCCAACCGCTCCATAGGGCTCAAGATAAAACAGATCAAGTGGCCTAATGAATGACTTCTGAAGAATTTTCGTGTGTAAAGAAGAAATTTAAATCACCACACATCGGGGCGTGACAGCACAATGAAGGATTAGTTCGAAGTGAATATGTAAGCCAGAACTAACGTAGAAAATGGCTGATCTTATTACTATTCTTTTTCTTCTTGTTGTTTATTTGGCGCTACAGTCTGTGATGGACTCGGGCCTCAACCAACAAGCCTCTAAAACTAGCATGATCTCTAGCTAGCTGCGTCCAGTGTTGCTCGCCAATTTGGTTGAGGTCCTTCTCCACCTGGGTGCGCCACCTTAAACGCGAGCGCCCTCTGTTGCGATGTCTCACGGGTTCAGAGTCCAAGACTCTTCGGACCGGAGCTGAATTGTCTATATGCTCTACATGTCCTAGCCATCTTAGGCGTTGGATCCGTGATGCCTGACTAGGCTCATGTTGTTGTGCAGCCCGTACAGTTCGTGGTTGATACTTCTCCACCAAAAACCGTCAACGCAAACAGGACCAAAGAACGCATCCAGAACATTTCTCTCGAAGAGACCAAGGACTTCCTCATCCGCTTTTGTGATTGTCCATGAATACAGCAGGACTGGGATGATCAAGGTCTTATACAAAATCCAATTGCCTTTTGAGCCCATAGAAACAGCGGTTGGCAAGAGATACTCTGCGTTCGATCGCCAAGGTGCGGAGCCGAGGTAGACGAAGTCTTTGAATACCTCGAAGTTACAGCTGCCCATTGTGAAGCTCTGTCCAAGACGTCGATGTTGTATGTCCTTCTCCGTTTTGCCCTCATCTTTTTTCTCACACTTCTAATATTATATTATACAAGATTTGTATTGCAAGATATTAATCCCGACAAGATCTCGTTTAAAAACTACAAAGCAAGTCTACAATTAAAATATAACAATTAAACTACTGCATAAGGAAGTATTATTAGTCGTACGGCTTGAAATTTTTGTGATTAGCTTACTCGGCACTACGGCCAGAGTGGTGGATCAGGTTTATTGTGGCCACAAGTGGGACAGGACAGTTTTAAGTGCCCCATGCACAGCGCATCAATGTGCACAAACGGTTCGCCTCCTGTTAGACACTTTCCGCCACTGAGACAAATCTGAAAACATTACTTCTTCATTGGGATTTAGCAACAACGGAACAGTGGGGGTAATAGTTATACTACACTATGCGCATCAATAATGATCTGTTAGTCTCTCCAGTTACAAAGTTATATTCCAAAATCATGTTAATCGATGAGATAGCAAGAAAAATTCAAATGTCTCTATTGCCGCTTTACATTATAAGAGCTCTTCACTTTCCAACGATCGGAAAGCGACTGATATTTTGTAAGAAAGTAAGCGGACTAACTAGCCCAAAAACATCACATCGACACAGAAAATGAGACATTAATTTTGCACACACAGTTTGGTGCACCAAGGAATCTGTTCGCGGACCACACACAAGACACATTTTATCGGAAAGACACAAGTGTGCTGTGTTTGGGTTACTTTACAGTTTTATGCCGACTAGGAAAGCGGAACTTAGAGACGCTATGAATGTTTCTAAATTCAGAGATGGATTTTGGAGGTGCCTGACCAACATAGTATTTAACGCAACAACTAACAACGCCACGGAAATTTCTTGCATGTCTGCATTGGTGGTCGCTGAATCAACGAAATTCAGAAATATGTTCAACATGTTCAAAAATAATGTTCATGGGAACTTTATACATGAAAGCGAGAGGAAAAAAAGTTTGAATGACTGACTGACTTTAACAGAACCTGATATTTTATTTATCAGCACAAATTTGGTTACAATATTAACCTGTTTCAACAGCTTGTCCAAATTACACTGAACATGTAACTGAAGTATATTATCACACCGCCAATCAAAAACAATTTTATATAATAATTTGTCGCTTGTGCTAATTTCGGACTTTGGTCAAGAATTTAGATTCAGGATTGTCAACAATTACGAAAAGCTCGCTAACAGTATCTAAATAGCCTACAGCTTCTTCAGCAAATTACAAGGTCAATTTCAAAATCACTCGATTCTACAGTCTATGCACATTGCTGCGTCATTAACACATCGAAATGAATATTCAAAAGCACATTAATGACTTCTTACAACAAGTGATTGAGTTTTTTTCCCTGAGTTCATGGTCTAACTAGAATGACTGATTACGATGGTTTAATGACCCTAGAAAAAGCGAACCAAAACAAAATGCAACACAAGCTCGGCAAGCATATGCTTATTGACGAACAAACAATTTGAAAACCGGTTTATACTCACCGAAAGATCGGGTATGCACACCACCAGAATGTATATCGGCACATACAAGAATGCAGAGAAGTACGCCACCACGAATGAGACGAACCAAAAGACTATGAGCCAGAAGACAAACCATATTGGATTCCCCATCCTGTAAATAGAAAACACGATAAAAAAAACAACTGAAAACAAGATAAAACTTTCTCAAATAAACCAAAATGCATTTCACACGTTCACCGCCACGCCCAAAATTGGTTCGGCTGGGCGGTGAAAAGCATTCCGTCACTGTTTAAATATTTAAAATACATGCAACACTCCAGATACAAGTGTATCGTTCAATCAATTGACATATGTACATACTTTCTCGAAACGCGACCAAAATATAAACTGCTGCTTGCAATGCAATGTTCGTTTTAGCGCCTTGTTTGATTCGCTTATTCTCTTCACGCCAGGTGTTTGTTAAGTTTGTTTAAATAATTTATTTGCTTCAAAAAGAAGCTAAACAATTAAATTTTATGCGTTTCGAAGGAATTAAAAACTGACAAACAAGAGCTAAACAACTAGATACAATTTATTTTACCAACAAACACAAAGTTTTACTTAACGTACTTGCAACTGATTCAGCCGACTGACGAATGACTATATGAACAGAACGTATCTGAGAGATGATGATCAACCACTTGCTTGGTCTTTTGAGCACTGTGGACGGAGTGTGAAGCGAATGCGCAATGTCGCTGTCCGATGACTGAACGAGACTGATCGGTGACAAATCAAAAATAACTGCGAGTAAACGTAAACATCAACAGCAGTGTAGGCGCATGATAGACATCCATAGCAATCTCAGCCCGACCCAGTCTGATAGTGTTGTATAACAACCTTGAATCGCGTCCAGTATTGGTAATGAAATTGATGACGAAACCTGGCTGTGGTTCTAAAAAAAAAGTCCGTCAGTACGGAGATTATTTTATGCTATCAGTGTTGTCGATTGGGGGCAATACGTGAACAATTGCGTACTTTTTTATACTTCGTTTAGACTGGCAAACAATTGTTTTACGAATACCAACTGACATTTACGTACGTAGAGAGCGTTTCATTTCTGGTCCCACTTAAGTAAACAAACGTGAAAGGCAATTATAGTAGCAATTATAGTCTATTAAATCTTTCCGTCTTATTGAGACAAGAAAGGTAGCAAGAAATTGTATTTTTTGTATATTTAACATGAAATCGTACTAATAATATAAATTGGAAAGCTCGGATAGTCGGGGGTTTTTGTATATCTAACTCCTAATCGGCTGTTCGGTTTGAAGATAACTTAATAGATGTACGTGTATGTGAGCCTATAGGCCGTTGCCTTGCGCTGGCAAGCGGTGGACAAGAGCACATGTCGTGAGTAAAGGATTGTGTGTCTGCCGTATTATTACAACCTCGGCAGTGTGTCTTGAGGAATTCTTAATCTAACTGCATGATCCCCTATTCGCCAGTTCCCGTAACTTGTCATTGTAATTTTAGCAATATCAGTGCGAGATCTGCTTAGAAAATCCTTGTAATCCGGCCATGTCTTTCTAGTCGAACCCGTCTAATGTTTGATATTTTCTAGAAAAGTGATCTCATTTTTCCTTTTACTAGCCCAAGTGGAGAGTGAACTACCCACCTTAGGCCTTGGATCCGTTGATGCCTGGATCTCCTCCAAAAACAGTCAACACAAACATGACCAATATTTGTCATCGCATAACTTTCCTCTCGAAGAGACCAAGATTGTCCCTGCTTCCGCTTCGTACACTAGGACTGCCTTGATCAGTATATTATATAAAATCAGCTTGGTCCTTCAAGAAATGGCTCTATTACCATAGGAACAGCGGTTGGCAAGAGTTACTCTGCCACTCTGCCTTTGATCTCGGTACTGATGTTCTTCCTTCTATTTTCTGCGCAGCCGAGGTAGACAAAGTCTTCAACCACCTCGAAGGTATGACTTCCCATTGTGACGCCCTCTCTGTTGAATGTACTTTATTGATTACAGTATATACCTTTTATGCCCTCATTTACCGCTACACCCATTTTAGCATATTGCGTCTCAATGCCAGAAATCGGCTGAGTCTTGAAAGATCTTCTCCAAGTTGATGTTGAAGATGTCACACGACAGGGCGTGGCCCTTTCTAAATTCTTATTGGACAATAAAGGTATCGGTGAGATAGTTACCGGCGCAGCTGGAGCACCTTGAAATCGACGAAGAAGTGTATGTCGATTTGAACTTCTTCGCTCTTGTACAGAGCATAATTTAAGCATGGCGTGAAAAACGGCCGTTATGAGTGGAACTGCTTGTTATTGCTGTGAACTGCGTAAAGTCTTTTATAGGAGATTTTCTTGCGCAAATTTCGGTACTTCACGACGTCCAGGTTCCTTGTAAATTTTGGGTTAATTTTGTGTTTTCGAAAAGTTATAATTATCAATATTAACAGATGTTTGAAGGAGGTAGGTGCCTTTTCAAAACTGTGCAGTAAACAGTTCTCGAAAACCTTATTAGAACCTTGACGGGTCCCCATAAAAAGATCTATGAAGATTTTGCAAATAGGGCTGCTTTTACATGATGAAAGAGAATCTAGTCTCAGATCAACGGATGAACATTCAACAACGACAACGCGGAACGAAAATGGACTACGACATGGTTGCCGCTGAAAAATTTGAAAAGGCAAAAAATTGTGTCACGAAGCAAAAAAGTCGGAATAAAAACAACTAACAAAGAAATAATGTCATTTTCAATGCCTTAGTCTTGCATGGTTGACTAAAGTAGAAAAAAAAACGTCCGACTAGATCTTCTCAAACTCACATTGTTAATGAAGAGTTATAGAAATTTAACCCCATCAACTAATTAGATAGATTATTTTATATATTATTTATATATATATTATATATAGTATTTATCTTTTTTTGCACAGTGTAACAATGTTTTTACAATGATTGAGTAATTTGCTCTAGCTTGCACAGAGGTACGTTTATGTTGAAAACCTTATTGCAGGAAATAAAATTGTTTAGGTGTAGTATAATAGATTAAGAAGAAGAAAACTGGAAAAACTATGAAAAAAACCTCCATTTAAGAGAAAAAAAGGATAAATTAAAATATTTATCATCTCTCTTCACTTCAGAGAAATGTTTGAAGAATAAATCAAACATACGAACAGGTTGACCAATTTTTGAGTTTTGGATGGTTGCATGTGGCTGCGCGAGCTTCGACTTCCAATTAAAGAATTGGTTTTTACAGAGCATACAAACACCAGTTTGACTTCTGTATTCGTTTCATCATGCATTGGAGTAGTGCAGTCCTACAGACCAAATTTTCAAACTAAGGCAAATCCTGGAGAAGACCAGCGAGTTTCAAATCGATACATACCACCTTTTCATTTATTTTAAATTTGCATTCGAATCCTGTCGAATCGCAAGGAAGTATTCAAAGTGACGACCGAATCTGGCATCCCGGGAAAATTGAGCAGGTCGCCTCGGGAAGTTCCGAGCTGTTTGAAACTTGATCCGGGTTGTGACAAGAAGATGCGCTGATGTGTGATTTCTTGGACAAAACATTACGATCACCATCTAACATTTTAAGGAAGTAAAGGAGTTTGTCTGCCTCGGGGTACATAAGCTCAACAAACAACATTACAGTGGAGCCCTCGGAAACCTGCTATATGGACCCGAAAGCTGGACTCTAAGCAAAATTGCAGATCTAATCCTTGCCTTCGAAAGAAAAACTCTACGTCGGATATGTATGTGGGAAGAGAAGACATAACAGGGAACTCTAGGAACTGTACCAGGATATGGACGTCAAAAATCCGTCGACTGCACTGTCTCCGCCACATCGAGCGCATGAACACCAATGTCCCGCTAAGAAGGTCTTCGACTCCGAGCTTCCTGATTCGAGAAGGACAGGCCGAATCTCCGGTATGACAGCTTTTTCTTGACTACTGGGAGCACCATTCCCACTGCCATCAGCGCTAGAAGGAAACGATTTCTCAGGCTCGGACACTCCATGGGTCGTAGGTCTTCTAAGTACGTAAGTAAGTTTTACTTGATTCGAGTGAAACACATAATAAAACACAGCAACTTTCAAATTCTTTTAGAAAACATTTATTTGAGGACATATCCAACTGAAAATAGCTTTCAAAAGCATGGAGTCATCCAAGCAGAAGAAGGTTTTATCAGTGGAAGAATGCATAGATCTGATTGATAGAGACTTCACATCATTTCGAGAATGTTTCGATGGCGAAATTCGCAAATTGGAAGAAGAACTGGGCAATTTTCGTTTGGATATATTGGATACAGCCTTTCTTCCTAAATCAAATTGCTCCCAGTCGAAACAAATCTCTGGTATACCGAAACAGGGCACATCGGTTATCCAACCATTGTTAATTCAAAGAAAAGAGGTAGGTGAACAACGACTTGGTTAATGCAGACTGGGACCATTTTTCGATCTGCGTGAGAGAAAAACAAAGGAACGCCAATGAAAGAATCTCCGAAGAAATCAGTCGAAATTTTGGTCTGCGAAAAAAATGTGCCCAAGTTAAATTCGCTCCAGTGTCAACAAGAAGGGTGTGATGACTTCAATGCAGAACTTTAAAATTTTTATTTGACATTATTTGTGTATCTACGTTTGTATATATATCGCCCTTACATCGAATTAAATTGTTACTAACACGGATCTTATTCATATTACATATATTGACACAAGTTTGTAGTTCGCACAAGGAAGCAAACCACATTGTCTGCGTTAGTTAGACACACTGCATCAATTCGTCGACTTTGAAGATCACATATGACAACGTACATAAACCGGAGCAAACAAACGGACATGACAAGTTCTCACATTTAAAACTCGTCAGATTACAAAGAGTTCTCGATCCATGAAGTTCGCTAACGAACTCACCTTCAATTGGAAAACATGCTTTATGCAAGGCACCGTGCTGGCATGTAACTCCAACAACATTGTTCTTAATAAGATCTATCGATCAGATGACAATGACATGCTTGGCAGACCGTGGACAGCTATCAATACGCCGTTTACTGCCATTGGGACGATGTAGTCGAGTTTTCGTATACCAACATCAGTACCGAAATCAAATGCAGAATAGCCCCTGTTAGCAGGTACTTCGTTCGCCTCAGGGGAGAATTGATTCCGTGCTCGAACGATTGCTGATTAAATGTGTCATTATTAGTCTTAGCTCTGATCTACAGCAGAGTCATGGACGATTTCAAAATCAGATGATGTTGTTAGTGCCGTCGCGAGAAAAGTTCTGCGTGCCACCTATGGTCCTCTTTGCGTTGGAGGCAATTGGAATATGAAGAATATGAGAAATACAATGACGCGAGTCTATTCGGAGCCTATGCACAATTTAGTTTCGACCTCGATGAGTGTAAGATTCTGACGCTGTGACAGCAGCAGAACTTAGACCTCATCATTACCTTCTTTCCTGTCAATTACAGACTAAGAGCCATCTCTGAGGTAAGGACAAGCAATGGGTTCGTTGACAGTCAAGTTCTTGATCTACCATTATGAAACATCGCTTTATGTGGATACAAAACACAAGCCATCATCTCTAAGCAAAAAACGTTTTGGCTAAAATTAATTTTATTTAAACGAAACACACACACACTTCACATGCAGAATATTAATAATTAAAATCTGCTATTCATGCTCAACAAAGAAGAGATGGTTCCACTCATTTGCATAGCCACTGCTTCGATAGCAATTTTCCCAAAGAGCAGTTTGTGCTCCGGCTTCCGTCATGTTTGCGAGATCAGCTTCAAAAGGTATCACTCTTAACTGTTGTTCATTGGCTGAAAATCCTCGTATCACATGTGGAAATCTCTTATCATCGATGTAAGTTCTAGTGCATTCCTTTAACAACATCATGCTAAGTAATCTGAGAACAAAACATACATTGTAAATGGCTGAAAACACACAATTAATGAACATTCATACTGCATTTGTTTTTGTTTTTTGGTTTCGCATTCTTCAGATTCGTTGTTTCGGATGGATGCTATTTTTTCCTGAAGTGCTCTTATGTCCTTTCGTACTTCATCCTGTATTTGAAAAGATTCAGTAAACAAATGTATCCAACAAAGTATGATAATGCTTACCAACTCGTCTTGCCTTTCTTTATCCAACTGCTTCAGTGCTTCGACTGTTTGTCTTTTCTTTTGTAGCACGAGATTCACAGAATTAAGGTTTTTAGTATTCTCATTGATTGTGTCCTTGATTATTGCTAGAAAATAAAAATGTTTTACAATTTTGATTTATCCTGTGTGTGTTTGTTGAGTGTTACAGTAATTAGTCCACAATTTCGAGAACATCTTGGCAGTGCGGATTTCTTCTTTGGTTGTGGCCACAGTTCTGTCGCAGATCTTCTTGAATTTTTTTGAACATTCTGATTTATTTAACATTTTTACGAGTAATTCTGTTTTCGAAAACAAATATATTTAAATCACAGATATTCAAACAAAAGCAAACTGAAAAAATACGCGGCTGTCAAAGTCAAATCCAACTGGTATAAACTGTCAGTTGGGTTATTTTAAGACAACGATGTGTGCATTCAGCACTAACAAAAATATTCATTGTATGTGATTTTATGGTTCTTTGCAAGGTTTTTTTTTTTTCAAAATTGGAATCATAACTCAGAAAATTGATGCAAATGTATAATTTCAGTGAAAATAACTTACTTATTAATAACTGATATGAATTTAGCTACAATTAAGATAGTTAGAGAAAGAAGAATTCTTGCAACTGACGCTATCCCGTTCTCCTTCAATTTTGACGTTTGTCTGCGGCTAGTTCACTTTTTTGCTGTCTTCACTGACACGGCGGATCGCGTGTAGTGCAATTGCCGAGCTCATTGCTCGCAAGTTTTCTTTCTTGTTTGATTGGATAAATCCATTGAATTAGTATTGAATTAGAATTATTCCTAAATTAAATAAGAATTGCAGTAAGTAACCAAAAGAAGAAATAACCTTCCTCATAGCTTGTCATGTTTTGTATCCCCACAGGCGTGCACAAAGTCCGACCATTTTTGTAAAGCAAAAATGGGTGGCGATGCCAAACTCCTAGATACAAACCAGCTGATAAATGGCCTGGCAGTGCTACTCTCCTTTTACGTTGGTTACAAGTACGCCATCAAGAAGCACATAACAGAAGTGGGTGACGAAAAGGAAACATGTACCGGTACTTCCGAAGAAATCGTACGACACTACGAATGACCCTCACAGTGATTCATACTCAGTTTATTTTCTGGTAGTCCTTTTCAGATAATGCCGCATACAAAATGGTACTTGTCGTCCGCAACGACTTAAAAATGGGCAAAGGAAAGATTGCCTCACAATGTGGTCACGGTGCTGTTGCCGCTTACCAAAAGAGCGTTCGTTCAAAACCACGTCTTGTTCGCGCCTGGGAACAAACTGGATGTGCTAAAATTGCCTTAAAGGTATCATCCCTTACATTCACGCCAACCAATTCGTGCTGACACATGCGATTCAATATTTTCAGGTTGAGAGTGAGAAAGAGCTAATGGCTATCCGCCGGGCAGCCGAAGCAAATGGTTTAGTCCATACCTTGATCCGTGATGCTGGTAGGACACAAATTGAACCAAACTCAAAGACTGTTTTGGCAATTGGACCAGCAGCTGTTAGTGATATCGATAAGGTAACTGGGCACTTGAAACTGCTGTAAGTCGGTGTCTGTGGCGTATTTCATTGAGGTGTATCTTACGATTTCAAATCTCTACATAGTAAGTTTCTTATTAGATCTTGTTTTTGTAAAACTGCCTAAAAGGCGAGTGAGGACTGCAAGGCCTCGTCTAATAAATGTACTTTGATTATAAAATTGAAATGGATGTGATTTCGTTTTTCCAAGCACCAGTGGGTGCAAGGTATCCACAATTAGGTCATTACTCCCCCAAAGAAAAATCCATACTGACGGCGCCATGTGATGACAAACCATGAGGAAATAGTCTAATAGGGGTGAGACTTACCTCTGTAGAAACACAAGTAAGTTCGCAGAAAACGTGCACGCGATTGTTATTTTTAATGTGTTGTGTTGAAGATGCAATTGGTTTTGCCGAGGAAACAAAGAATCATGAGAATCATTATCAGGCTTAGTTTCTAATCAATAGAAAATATATTAAATTGTTGTTTGATGGCTTACCATCGATATGGTAGCTACTTGGTTGACCTTCACTTATTGATTTGTAGGTACTTGTTCCTAGCATTTACTACAAAATAGGACCTATATGTAGGGCGCGATTGAAAGAAACAAAACGGCAGTCACAGTGCTTGGCATAGTACCGATGTGATGCGTAAACGGTGTTCGTGGCGTTTTGTAACCTAGTTGTGTGGACTGTGCTGGCGGCTCGGGCTGCGATTCAGCGTCGGTTCTGGTGTCTTAAGGTCAGCTTGTAGGCACGCACGACACAGAACTTCCTGTTCGCATCGCTGCTCACATCAGACATATTTCATGAAAAATTGAGATAGAAAGGGAGTTATGTTGTGTAAGTTTTTTTTGCCTAATATATTCACGCTTAGTGTTAAAATAACAACGAATCAGCAATTTGAGTGCCTGGTCTCCTTAATGGAGGATAATTTAGGTATTGCATTTAGAGCATTTAGAATCCAATTATTTGAAGAAAACGAATCGTTTGCATTACAATTTGTCTTTGGCTGTCATTGAAATCTAGTCCATCCGGGACAAATTTGTGTTTCACACTTTGGTTAAAATTATAAAACTTAAAACAGCTACTAACTTTAAATCTGTAAAATAGAAGATGATCGCCGTATTGGACTTGTACTACATACTTTCATAGAACAAATAGCAGAATGCCATCTTCAATAACCTGAAACAGCTTTTAAAAAGCCTGGGATGAAGTTCTCTAAAATAATCAGCGATGGTTGATAATCAAAATCTTGGTTTTCCTATTGTTTAAATAATGTAGGTACATATGTATAAGCATTTTCCATTGAATACGAACCAATGAAGAACAAAAAAATATATAACCAAACACTCTTGAATATTCCTTAGTTCTACAACATTCTCAAATTACAAAAATTAGCAATTGCCTATAACCACCGAATGAAAATTGTTCCTACCTGAAAGAGAATTTGAATGGTTTTTGTCACCTCACTTTAATTGAAGAAAACATATTTTGATTTGAGGTGACAGAAAAATATGGGACAGCAATTTGTCACTTCGTTTAAGTGAATAGGATCACGGTTTTTGTTTAATGTTGATGTCGCCTGCATGTCCCAAAAGTTGGACTGACTTGTAGAAGATAGTCCCTTTCGTGTTTTCAGTTGCCCGCGCCACTATATTCTCCAGTACCACATGGAAGAAGTCACACGGCAGCGTATCTTCTTGCCAAAGTACGGTGTAGGTTTCAAATGGCAGGATCAAATTTTCCGGGATCCCGAATTCGGCCATCGCTTCAAATAGTTCCGTGCGATGAGTGCTAGTAAGCATACTTATCAGACCAACAAACCTTGGAGGCTCAGAGTCCAAATCTAAAAAAGCTTAATCCACCTTCCATCGTTGATGGTCCTGGGCACGCTGTTTCTAGTCACCAAGACCGAGCTACATTGCGTCCGCGATGACTTGGTCTTAAAAACTGAGGTTCGGTCTTTCCATCCTTCTCGAACTAGAAGGCTCAAATTCGAAGACCCTCTTAGCTGGAGCGTTAGTGTCCATGCGTTCTATGTGGCCGAGCCAGTGCAGTCGACGGCTTTTTGCCTTCGGGACTACATCCACATCCAGGTCGTAGAGTTCCCGGTTATGTCTTCTCTTCTATTAACCTTCCTGTCAGAGGCGACCATATATCGCTTTCGAAGGCACCAAAAATCAGGTCCGCAGTTTTGCTTATGGTCCATATAGCAGAACTGGCAAAATGAGAGTTTTGTCAGGATTTTTGATCTTAGTTGTTTTGATAAACCGAAGTAACAGCGGTTGCCAGGGGCGATCCTACGTCGGATCTCCACCGTACTGTCTAATGCAGCTTTCAAATCGATGAAAAGGTGGTAAGAATTGATTTGAGACTGGCTGACTGGTCTTCTCCAAGATTTGCCTTGGGGTACAAATTTTGTCTATTGGACAAATCGACTGCTGGGCCGGAAGCCAGTCTGGTACTGGGTTAGTGCGGCGTAAAACGGTTTTACACGTTCACACAGTATGCTGACCAGGATCTTGTTGGCGACGTTGGGCAGGAATAGTTTTCTCTCCTCTATAGTTGTCGCAAGAGGAAGGATCAGCCTTTTTTGTGGAGGCTTATGCGTGCTTTCGTCTTCCCAAATTCTACAGATTACCTGGTGCATGCTCAGCCATTAGAGCCCTCGTCTTTGTTGACCTTTGAAGGGCTGTGCCGACTTCTTTAAAGTTAGGTGAGATGACTACGTCATCGACAAGAGTTGGGACTTCCTGATTCCCTATCACGCTCTCCTGGTCAGGCCTGTTAAGCAGCTGTTGGAAGTGCTGCTTAAACACATCCACTATCCCCTGCGGGTCAGTAACTGAATTACTCTCACAACTTTGAAGATCCTGGGTGCCTTTCCTAAAGCCTGAGGCCAGGCTTTTGGCTTTTCTATAACAGGCTCGTATTTTTGCTGGTTCCTAGACTCTTCGATCTTGCGAGCGACATTTTCTTCGCACGTAGAAGCTTCTCACGTCTTCTAGCCAGATACTCATTTTGGGCGGATGTTTTTTCCGGTCTAGTGCCCTTTTCTGCACTCACTCGCCATCATACCACGGGTTTATTGTCGGCAGGGCTAGGGTGCGTAAGGTAGTTTCCGCTACCTCTTTAATGGCCTAGCAGTAATGCAACCCCATCTTGTTGCCTTTGGAGTTCGGCGTAAGCATACCGGGACCCTGGCAGTCTCTAGTGTGCTCAGGCATAAAATGTCAAAACTCCTCTTTGTTGGCTGGTGCAGATTTCTGAGATGGGACAGTCGAGCTCTGAATCTTGCTGTCATGTCAGTCAATTTTAGTTGTACTCTTTGTTAGAGTGTGCACATGTGAGGCTTATGTTTTGGAATCAACCTTGGATGCGGATCACATCCAAGAGATTCTTATCGGTTTAAGTTCGATAACCTTCAACTTTAACAGTTTTCCCACAATGAATCCGCATCTAAATATGTGCAACTTTTTGTGACAGCTGTAATATGTGTCGCACTCTTTTCTATCGAGATCGCAGTGTCCGCTTTGTACTGCGTGAGGATCGTTTCTCGTTGGAGAGCGGCCCGACTCGCAGATCGTAGTCCTCTATCGTTCCGTGTTGTCGTTGTTGAATGTACGTCCGCTGATCCGATGCATGATTCTCTTCCATAACGATATATATTTTTTATGTGGGTTGTTAGCCCTCTGCACTACCGTCGAACTGGTCAGGTTGGAGATGCTCGCTGCATACATTTGTTCATTTCAGAACGGGTGTTGTGAAGGCTACCGTATTTTGTAAACTAAATTGCAGCGGCGAGAATGCGTAGAGTTGATTGGGAGATTTCCCGTGGTTATACATTTGCACGAGCTTATTACAGTCAGTCGCAAGAGTGTGGATACTGCATAGGTATTTATGTAGGTGTTTTACGTAAAATATTAATTCTGTAGTTTTTAAGATATCCTCATATTTATTTTAAGTACAGAATCAATTGCTTTAGAAAACTGCATCTAAAATCTTTTCTTGAAGTTTCGTTTGAAACTATTTTTTGTTGAAAACTTTCGGGACTGAGTGTATATTCAAGTAGTTATACTAAAGCATTTCAAGGTTAACAGAGTTACTGCTCATTTGGCGCAGTTGCATTGTAACGGAATGAAGAAAATATTAATTTAAAAAAAAATCAATTTTATGCTACATGCTAGCCATTTTATATATAATTATACAAGACTTGTTTTTAAAACGAATAAAAAAATATCTAACGAATGATTTCGAGTAGAAAGTTATAAATACGTATAATTAAACACCAACTGCATTTATTTGTTCGCAACAACTTCGAATTTAAGGCCACGCTCAAACTTCTCCAGCTCAGCAATCATGTTGGTCTTTCGAAATGCAGCTCCTGGTGTCAAAACACCGCCACTAAAAATGTTACAAAAAAAAAATGGTATCAAGCCATCGAATGTGTGAAAAGTAGTAAAACATACTTTCCAGGTATCCTTTCGCTTTCTCGAAGAATGGTCACAGCCGACATCAATAGGCAAACACTTGTTGCGCCATAGCCTAGATTCGATCCGCTAACCTTGGCAATCATATTCTTTGTTGGTGGGGTAGTGTATTGATCTGTGGCTTCTGCTAGACTGTCCTGTTTGGACCAACCATTGCCCTTAATTGTGATACTAAAGCGGGCAGCTTTCATATGCTCATCCGTAGGGCCTTCATGTGAGACGAAGCCAAACGAAAATAATCTCGGATAACCAAGAAGAAGCCTACGCCCGAATGCGATTTTCGTCAATAATATGAAAATGAGTCCAATAAATGCGAGTATTAAAGCAACCAACATAGAACTAAAAAGAAGGGCGTCTGTTCGATTGAGGTGTCGCAAATAGAATTCGTTGATCTTACCGGAATCCAACATAAGCTTGAACTTGTGCTGGACGTTTCTTCTCGGTCTCAAATAAGAATCGTTGAGTTCTTTGGATGACAGGTTTGTCCGAGCCTAGGAATGGTAGGCAAAACCCATCAATAACGTCTGATCTGTGGATAATTGGCCTGTTGGGATATGTATAAGTAAAGCGTCCTTCATAAAAACGTAGGAGGTATACCTTGCTTTCAATTTGGGTAGGAATTTGGGAAGTGGTTCCTTGTACAGTTGTTGCCTTATACCACGTAATTCGCTAGAATGTGCAAGACCATAAATGACTGACTCCCAGGTCCCGTAATGGATGGAAGCACCGCATATCGTTCTACCCGCCAACTTGGTTTCGAGGTATGTCTCAACCGAATTTACAACTCCTGAAATACAATTTTTGGTTACAATCCCCTTCAATGTTTGGCTGTCTGTACATACCTTCGAAGTTCTTTTCCAAGAAGACCACTCCCAAATCAGCTGGAATACTGTCATATCCACAAGCTGATATAACGTAGACACCCTTCTCCTTGGCCAAATCATTGTATTTCAATTGCATTAATTCCATATATTGCAATTCGACACTGACATCAACGTGATGGGCTCCAGCTTCAATGCATGCTTTGACAACAGGTTCGCCGTAAAAACGATATGGCCCACAACAGTTGACG
Organism: Eristalis intricaria; assembly: GCA_964034865.1. Taxonomy (NCBI): domain Eukaryota; kingdom Metazoa; phylum Arthropoda; class Insecta; order Diptera; family Syrphidae; genus Eristalis; species Eristalis intricaria. Next base: position 127,685,537 of record OZ035873.1, read on the forward strand.
ACGACCTAAGTCATACACAGCAGAAATGAATTAGTTTTATCTAGATGACTATAGGTACAAAATAAATATGAATAAATTAAAAAACGAATTATTACTGAACGGGTAGAATCTCTGGACGGCAAAAAGGAAATTACTGACCTTTGCTTTGGATTTCTCATCATTCACGTCAGCGACAATAATTGGGATCTTTGACAAATCCTTTTTTGCCTTGTCGCCCATTTCATTAAGAATTCCCTCCAGTTTTTCCTACCGAAGAAAGACAAACAAAAAACAATTCAGTTCAAGTTGCGTTCTAAAATGTGACATATAATTGCAAACCCACCTGATTTCTGCCAGCAACACCCCATTTCAGATTTTGCAGAACAGTCACCGCTTCGAAGACGCAATATTTTCCAGTGAAACCAGATGCACCAAATATAATCACATCAAGTTTCTCAGCCATTTTAACAGAATGATCCAAATGAACCTTTAGAATTTATACAACACAATCGTTCAATGTATGCAACAAATGTAATGCAACTGATGACTATTAGTTCCAACAGATGGTAATAAACTAAAAGGAAATTCAATAGCCGTTCATGTATACAGCGTATGGAGCCGGGTGCATTTATCGTCGCTAGAGTCAAAGTTTAATCATTCAAACGTGTCTACGTGTAAGTTAAAATAAAAGTTGAAATTCAAGAAAATAATTAGCCACTTTATTCATCAGCGATTGAAACAAGTCTCCACAATGCAATTTATACAATCTAACTTATGACCTACCTTAACATTATGATAATTCGACGAAAGTATGAACACATGTGAATGACTACCGCGCAGTGGTCCCGTTGTATGGGAGAGTTGGAAATGAAGTTGTTCGCGTTGAACCCGAAGACCGATCTTAATGAAGTTTATACATACTACAAGTCTCGCGAGTTCTTTTGATGTGGCTCAAACGGATTACTCTTTAAGACAAAACTTAAGTTAAAAAATATAAAAGACGATTTACTTTTTTTTTTAAATCCATAACATAATTATTTATTATTGTCAATTACTCTAAGGTGTTGCTTAAACAAATCTAACATGTATAGCCGACATATATTTGTTAACAAATAAAAAACTACAAAAAAGGCTTGCGCTTCATTACTACAACTACTGGAAGCAAGTCTTTTGTTTTCGGTTCGGGCCTGAAATACGCAATCCAGGGATCGGGTGATATAGCGATGGGCGATTACGAATAAATGTCGCAATCGAATAAATCGACAATTGTTAAACATGTAATTCGATCGTCCATTTATTCGATTTTGTTAATAAACAATCGAACAACAATCGAATCGAATTCAGGAGAATTTATCTCATTACAAATTACAATCGAGAGAATAGTTAGAGGGGTGGTTACTAATGTTCGAATGTAGAATTTGCTCGATTTATCTGTAGGCATCTGTATACTTGTTGAATTCTTTGGATAAAACTCTTGATATATAAAGTTCCTTTAATTTTGATTCCATAGCGAAAATAAACGAGCCTCCAATACAAAAAAGTATATTTTCAATTCAAAACAATATACGATAAAAATGAAAATCTATAGATGTGATTGCACAATTTTCATTTAGTTTTTTTCTCGGCGAAAAAGTTCCTGACAATTGACACCTTAATTATTTTCACAAATATTTTGAAAAGCGTATCTAACGATTTCAATTTCAAAAACAAATAACCGCCAGAATACCAATAACATTACAGAGCAAACAATTGAATAGAGCTAGGAAAAACGACGGACTCAAATCCCTGCAGTATCCACTATACGACTAATAATCCCAATATGTAGGAAGCAAAAGCAAAGGTGAACAATCGCTCTCTCTCTCATCAACAATTAATTGCGCGTATTCGCAATCGTAGTCGATTGTATTATATGCTTATAATTTGTATTGGTTCACAATCGACGAGCAACAATTGACTCCGCTCGATTTTAATTCGAATAATCGATGTATTGAAAGCACAATAGAAATATTCGATTGTTTTTATTCGCAATTGCCCATCGCTAAGGGGATACCAACATTTAATGAATATCATCTTCGTTTGTTACTCTACGAGAAAACTGTCCACTATTATTAATTCGTTAATACCTGTAATATTGATTCCGACTTTCCTGACCCTCCTCTGACAATGATCTGATCGGCTGATAATAATATTAAGCTGATAATATTATTTCATCTCCGTGGAATAGTATTTTACAGTTACTGGCATGTAATATCAGGGATATAACTTTGTAGCCAATGTAGCGGTTGCTTGGGCATAAGCTCTAAATTTGTCTCGGTCAATCCAAAAGTTGCTAGATATTGTTTCCAGGATAACACTGAAACTTTTTATTATTTAAACATCGATTTCTGGGGATGTTTTACCAGCTGCAGGGACATAAGTCCACAAGTCAGTAGTCCATAATAGACTTATGTCTCACATAAGTTGTCCCCCTAAATGGGTAATAATTCCACACAGTTTTTGTGAACTACTGGTCCATCCATTATGGACTTATGACTGACTTTGGTGAGTCCAAAAAAATGAATTATGGCAGGGCTTTATTTCATACACGTTTTTGGATTTGTTTTTTTATATTTTAAAGTTAATTTTGTCTTTTTTTATTGATTGGAAACATTATACTATTAAATACCCGAGAGTAAATATAATTAACTAACTTACAGTTATTGAAATAGCCTTAGTGGAGCGACGGAGTCATGTGAGCGGGTTAAAGCCTGCAGAAAAGATGGTTAAAATCCTGTTAACGAGAAAAGTGAGCCACCCGACCCATACCTTAAATGCACCAGACTATCTTACAGGCAAAACTTCAAATTTGGCTTTGTTTCGCTTTGAAAATGGAAATAAATTTGTGGATTTATGACCCACCTAAGTGGGATATAAGTTCATAAAATTCGGTTATGGACGTATGACTTGTGGACTTATGTCCTGCACCGTGTTACCATCGTTGATTGTATCACACCCTTTTTTTTCCAGCATCTACCTTTATACCCATTTTGGTATAAATTTCTGCTCCATTTGTCTTTTTTTTCCTTGGTGTATGGGCAGAGTCGTTTTTGTTGTTCTCCAAGCTTTAAATTACAGATTGTTGGCTATGTGTAGCAAGTATTACATAAAACGAATGCGAGTGTGTAAGGGTGATATTCCTAATTTTAGAGCATCTTGATTTCTTGTCTTTGTGTTAGTTTGAATTCATTTTCGAATGTAGCGCATTCTCCGGTAACATATTGCCACGGTCTTTAACAAAATTCACTGGAAAATTTCCTTTAAGCCATTCTGTATATTTACCTAAAAACTTCTGTTTCATCCGATGCACTACTATATACCGTTCATTTAAATGTGGCAAAAACCTTTGTTTCACTTCTAAAACTATTTGATTGCTTTGGGACGGTGTTAGGTCTCCGTTACTATTTGATAATCTTCCGAAGTTGAAAATATTTCCATCAAAAAAGTAGTTACACAGGAATGTATATCAAGTACAAGTACAAGCAATATACATATAAAGTATTTTTGTTATCTACATAAAGCATAATTGAAATCTTCAATGTTTTAGTAATCATAAACTAATTCCAAATCCTCCAAAGTCAGAAATCAATTTGTTTCAGCAACAACATGTGAAGACATGTGAAGTGGATGTACATTTTATAACACCGCAAACAAAAGAAGATCAAAATAATTAGTTTCATAATCATAACAATTTTATGACTTCAAGTATTCTAATTCACAAAAATAAAACCTTCATCGGCCTCTCGCATATTATTTACAAATACGTGCATTGCAAGGGATATCGTTTGAAAATGCCGAAAAATGCACTTAAGCGCTTCGTTCTCTCAAAGTGCAAAATAGTGCACTTTTGTTTTTGCACCAGCGATAGAGAATAGTTTTAGCTTTCAGACAAAGTTGGTTTCCCGCTAAAGCCTCTTGGAGCGGCCATTAAACAATGAAATGCTCCCTCAAAAAGTAGCTTTGATTAGAAGCCATATAATACAAATTGGTAAGGGGTATGAAAAAACGGTTGAAGCAGTTTGACATTAAAAAATATAACTTTAGGTTCCAAAGTGCGTAATTTTAGGAATGCAACGGTACAGCCAAACGGATCATCAAAAGTCAATAAAATCTTGGCTTTCTAGATTCTCGTATCTGTAGAATCGAAAAACTTATACGATTTGGCCGAGAAAATTTATCACATCGGGTATTTATTTCCACTGCGAGACCACTGTGCGACAATGCGATGAATGTTGCTGAAAACCTAAACATACAGATTTGTATGGTCTTTGTATTCATCGGATTTGCTTTTCTTCGCTGCGCTGATGTTGTGAGAACACCCAAATCCACGCATTCTTGTTTCGATTGAGAATAAATTCTGCTGCCATTCGAAAGAAGCAAAGAAGGCCCTTTGAATGTGCGCTTAATAAAGGCGAAGAGCAAGTGCTCTAGTGTTTATCAGATAGGGTAACGGCACTAGTGGTCGTCCACTTTCACCCTTTTCGTTTGAACGAAAAGTAACGTTAATAAACGTTAGATATTTTTTTTTTCAAATGTGACGGCGTCGATACAAACAGGAACATGTTATACACATTTGCCATTTTTGATAATATTACGTAATCACTTCAGCTGGTAGATACACATTAGTCAGGGTACATTTGCGAAAGTGCAAGAAAGTGGCGATTTCCTATTTTTTGCTTAGTGGTGCGTTAACACTTTAATGATTGCACATAGTTATTAACAGCACAAGCTATATCTATTAAGAGGTGCAAAGGTGAAAAAATGTTATTATCAGTGGAAATAATGGGTGACCGACTAATAGCACTCAAATTAATGCAAATTTCAGTCGTCGGTCGTTAATGGCCGAGCATTCTTTTGGTGAACTTATACAGCCGTTGACAACTAATTGGAAACAACATTTTTGATTATTTAAAAAAAAAATAATCATTGGAACTTAAAAAGATAAAAAAAAAAACACAATTCATACATTTTCTTTTTTGGAAATATATGTATTCTTAGAGGTGTTTTTGCTCTCAAACTCAATTTTGAGTGACAACTAACTAGAAACGCTGGAGAAATAATAGCAAAAAATGTAAGATAATCCTTGCAAATCATATAAAGATCATGAAAAATGATGTTTCTAATTAGGCTGTTTGTGATGGTGTCCTAAAAAATATGATGTCCTAATATATATCTTGTCCTCCGTGTTTCCACCTCAAATACACTCTCCTAAAAGACCATTATGTAATTGCATCTAACTCAGGTTTTTCTGTCAATTTTGTGCAATTTAAATTATTTTACATTGCAATATTTTACATTATGCAATTTAGAAATTTAGATGTTAATAGCTTTTTTTAAATAGGTATGAATTTGTCGTTGTTTTGTTTTTATACATTATTTATCTCTTAAGCTACTAGTATTAAACATTTGCCAACTTAGTGTGTTTTTCATTATTTTTTTAAAATAGCTCATGAATTACCTACCGATTTTTTTAAGAGCTGAACTTCATAACGTGGCTTGAACCTACTCAGCCAACCATAACTTATAATATAATATAAATGTCCCTTCTTTTTCCTTTAGTTGAGTATGCAATAGTTTCACTTTTTCTTTCAGCATTTCGCAACCAATTGGTGGATTTTTACCACGCTGCTTCAAAAACCATTTATATAAAACTCGTTCCATACGAAGAGAGAGAACGTTTTTCTTTTCAAAGAACTGATTTGGCTGGTAGTTTCTTGCTGAAAATGTGGATTTGACTACACCGAGCTGCCGAGGCACTTTCCAACTTCTCTTTTTTCTTTCAATGATAAGATGCTCGGTTTTTTAAAAGACATTTTTGCAAAGAATCACTTATCTACATTGCACTGTTCTAATTGTATGCCAAAACTTAGGAGCCAGTTAACGAGCGAATGAACATGTTCAATCGTGTGCATACATTTTTGGTTCAAGCTATCGAGGTTTAAATTGTTCACGCTATAGAGAACTTTATAAAAAAAAATGGTTGTTCACACTAGCGGAGTGGTCACGCAATCAAGGGTTTCCGCTACCTAGACACTACTGTATTGATTATTTAATGTGTTGCTTATAAATAGACTCTTAGGTTGTATCATTGAATGTGTTTTATTTATTGATTGATTGGACCTGGCCGACCACTAGAGCTTTTGATGCCGACCACTAAAATTTTGTGGCCGATCACTAGAGCAATATGACTTTTTCCATTTTGGTAGTTTCCAAAAACCAGTGCGTGCTAAATTGAAAATTCTATTTTGTTATTTTTTAATTTTGTTCCCGCATCCAATAACATTTTTAAAATTTTTTTCATTTTCAACTGGACAAGAGCAAAGTGAAAACAAAGTTAAGTGGCCGACCACTAGTGCCTTTACCCTATATTTTCTATGTATGAAGTTGTACATCGAGCACACATTGTTCTTTCTCGATCAAATGCATGTGTGTTTTAATTTTTGTTGCGCATTAAAATTAAATGAACCGACAAACTTCTACCTATCTTAAAGTGAAATGATGATTAAACAACTGATGATGAAAACAATCCGCTGACCACACCTTTACCGGCAAACCTGTTGTTTTGCTAACACCCCACTAATTTCATTGCACACAAAATAAATCGTTAATGCAGTAAATAGGCAGAGAATGATTATATATTTATAACTGATTCTCTTATCTGAACAAACAGTTTTTGTGAATTCTATGCACGTACCGCCGCGCCGAGAGATTGTATGACCACAGATTTAGAATTTGTGCCGTCCGTTCGTTCTGAAGCAGAATTGTGAACTAAAGTAAGTTTATAATAAATGCATGTTGGAAGCTATTTCGTATCGTCTCGCCTGTACATTAATCGAATCGGAGCCGTTGCCCAATGCGTTTATAGAACATCAAACAGGTTCTTGAACGGTTTCAGTACAATTTTCTATGAGAAGACTTTTATGAATGCTACTTTTGTTTCTGGACTGCCACTGAAATGAAAAGTCATCGAGCAGTTGACCATTTATTTGTTTACGCTGTAAAGGCAAACAACATGTAGGTAATTATTTCATTTCCGATTTTGTGCCATACCAATGAATGAAGAAGTTGAAAATATTCCCTCCATACATTGGAGCTGGTGAGGACATTGCGATTCATAGTTCCACAGTTTGACAAGCGTTGTGTTGTGGATATATGTATTTTTTTTCAAAGGCTTCCAACGCAACGCCTGAATTTTGGGTTTTTTTCCAGTTAGTTGAGCAAATGCATATCGTAAACATTTTATGAAATCATCTTCTCCCATTTCAGATTTCCTTCTTTGAGAGATTTTTCACTTAATCCCTCTACCGAAACAGAATTTTCCTTTTTTCTATTTTTCTCGTTTGAAGATACCGCTAATGCACACTCAACTTCTTCAAGTGTTCACTCTACGTTCCATCTTTATTTACACCAAAATGGAGGGAACAGTCATGTGTCAAAATATGTAAGCAAAGGATTTTCGTTGAACTTAACGAACTTTACTTTTATTCACACACAATGGAGTGCTCCCTCCAAATTTCTGAGAAAACACTCTCACTCAATATTATTCCCATCACCCATAGGTTAGGTTATGTTGAATTGGCTGACTGCTGTGCGGAAAGACAGCAGTCACACTTAGGCCAGCATAGGCCCATTGAGCTACCACGGAGATCTATGAATACCTATTCGGCAAACCAATTATGTAGTGCGTTTAATAAAACGAATAAGATGGCTGACACTTATTCTGCTTAGTTCAGCCAGTTTATCAAAGTAGTAGGCCTTCAGAAGCTTAAATCACTGCAACTTCATAGCTAGTGGTCAATGGTTTCTTCCTCATCATCGTTCCTGCAGCTTCAGCAGAAGGAAGGTTGCAAGGAAGTGAAGTGACCAGCACACTTAGACCATATTGGTACATTGATACCCACAGTCATACAACTACCACTGATTGACCACTCCAGTGATAGTGCCGTTAATTTGATCCCAACGGGAAATGGTGACTGGACCAGATTTGAAAACCAGATAAAATCGTATTAACTTTGCTCTCACTGGGATTCGAACTGGGGTCCCCACTAACCAGGGGCAGGCACTTAACCAACTGCGCCATCCCGTCGGCCTAGTCAAGAGGCGTGAGTGCCGATGGCCCAATGCCCTGTTTCAATGCCAATGAGAGTTCTAAGATCCGGCATGTTCAATCGGGTTGATAGTAGGCCAGAGTTGTTTGGTAATGAAGCATCGTGTGCAAGTTTCCCATCTGTGATGCGCTTGAGCAAGTTTTTCTAGCTTTAGCAGTTGTTTTATAGTAGCGATAGGCATGAAGGGTGGATCGCCATCCAGAAAGAGTACAGAGCTTGTACCCTTTCCAGCAAGTTCGTCCGCTTCGTAATTCATTGAAATGTCACAGAAATGTCCACATAAATTGTAAGTCTTGAAGTTGAAAGTGACTGAGGTCAGAGATTTGATCGCTGCCATGACAATATTTGTATAGAGTTTCCTTAATCGCTATAGTTTCAGCCTGAAGAAAGCTATAGTGATTCGGGAATTGGAAAGATGGCCGGATGTTTTGATCCTTGCAATAGACCCCAGCAACCACACCTATATCTATCTTCGATCCATCATCTAAAGATTCGCCGTGGACCATCCAACGTCTGGTGTTCCGACACCCAGTAAGATCTGGGGGCGATGATGGTTGAGAAGTTCTTTTCGAACAGGAGTTGAGCCATCGTGTTTCCATGAACTATACCTGCTGAGGATCGTTGAGTGTCCAGACCAGCTGAGCCGCGATCTCAGTCTCATCGCCATATTAGCTGCAGTCTGTCAACCAAATAGTTCCATCGGTGGAAGGTTAAGGACTTTGCTTAGCGCTTCGGAGAAGGTTGACTTTAGTGCTCCGCTGATACCATCCTTTGCACTCTGTCGAGTGGTATGATGTTGATTTTGTTTTCGAGTGCAGTGTAACAAATTGCGATACCATACAGCAGTATGGGTCTGACTACTGATACAAATAGCCACTAAACCATGAGGTGTTGTAGTCTCCATTTGCTCCCTATGGCACTTTTACAGCAGCCGTAAAGGCGTTCTTGACACGTTCTTGGACAGCTTTCAGTGTGTTTTCAAGTACGGACTTAACAACTTTGAGTTTAATTTGTGGACGCAATCTTTCACTCATCAAACTGTCACTGTCAATTTATACAGTAAGCTCAACATTTTCATCACAGTAGAGTATACGAACGAGCACCGTCTGCAAATTTTAAAAATGTTCTACCGAAATTCGGAGTCGGTAACCGCAACTTTAAGAGCGTTGTTTTTGGCTCAATGGTTTCGTCAATAAGCAAAACATGCGGGTGAAAATCCAGATGTGCTTCATGAATTGCCCCTTTATCCACACAAAAAAAAACTGTTTGGTGCGGTTTGCATGCCGGCGGCTTTATTGGGCCATATTTTTTCGTCGACAATAACGATCGTCACGTTACTGTGAATGATCAGCGTTATCACGCCACGAATACCGATTATTTTTGGCCTGAATTGGAAGCTATAGATTTGGACGACATGTGGTTTCAATAGGATGGTGCAACAAGCCACACAGCACACGTTACAATCGATTTATTGAAGAGTAAGTATGTTGAGCGTGTTATCTCCAGTAATGGGCCAGTCGATTGGCCGCCTCGTTCGTGCAATTTAATGCCACTTGACTATTTTCTGTGAGGCTACGTTAAGCCATTGGCTTATGTCCACAAACCGAAGACGTTGGAAGAACTCAGATCCAACATTGAACGCGAAACAGCGGCCGCTTGGGCCGGAATGTGTAGCCCAGTTGTTGAAAATTGGGTTCAAAGAATCGACCGCTGCAAACGCGCCCGCGGGGGCCATATGAACGAAGTCGAGTTCCATTCATAAATGTTTTGATTGTACTTCAAGCCGATAATAAAGTTTTTGAAATATCTCAAACGGTTTGCGTTTTATGTTGAAAAAAAGTTGTCCTTATTGAAAAACCAGTTCAATTCCTTATTGGAAGATCAGCTGGTGCCTACGAATCATTGATTGAATACAGAACAGAACATCAACTAGTTCCTCAATTGGGACGGCGGAAAAATGGCAATTCAGAAGAGAAGGATTGCAAGATGGAAAGTGATAACAAAACGAACCCAGACTGAGGTGGTGCGTCCAAAGCAGCAGCCTCTGCTTTCCATCATAGGGACTCCTGCTTATCACACCATTGTTCTCGCAGCGAACATTCGATTCCTCCCCAATCACTGGCGATGAAATTAAGCCACTACAACTTTAAAATATACTTTTAAACGTATTTTATTCATATTTTAACGGTATTATATATTTATAAATAAATTGTATCGTATTGTTATATTTGTTTGTATACATATAAATAATCATTTCTTTTTTTTTGTTTATTATAATAAATAAGAATATGTGCGGTAATACTTGTAATATTTTTTGTTGTTCTGTTAAAATGTTAATTCCTTCACCTTTTATACACTTACGTTTCGTCAATTCAACTACATAAATATCAATTTACACAAAAAATATTGTTTCGTATTGAACAATAGCGATACAAAAACACTGTCATAAAAATCTAATTTACTTCTTTTAGCAATAATATATTAGGGGTTGTAAGTTTGTTCCTGGAAAACATTGTTAAAATAAAATACCAATTTCTTAGACTTAATCGTTAAGCATTCGATAAAATTAAAATTACGTATTTTCAAAATGCAGAAAACATTCGATTTTGTGGAAGAGGAAGAGAAAATAGAATATGTCAACATTTCTATACGCGTTCCATGAGTGTAGTGTTATATGTATGTTTGTATATATGCTAGAGCAGTGTTTATGGATTTTTTTTCTTTGCTGTTACTTAACATGGGAGTTTATTGATCATATTTATTACATTCATTTATTTTGAGGAAGAGGGGTCTCAGAACTGCTCATCAGTTTGAAAGATTGGGTGGTCGTCAAGTTGTTTATGACTGAGAGAGAGAGTGAAGTGAAGAAAGGAATGAAGTGGTAAATTGCAGGCACTTCCAAGTGCTTTAAACGATTTGGGGAAATCAGTCTGATGAATTCAACTTTCATTGAAGAGGAACAAATTGATATCACAACAATTTGATATTGAAGAATCGTGGCTATTTTTTGTTAATGTTACTTGATTGTAAAAAAATACAAAGTTATGTTTCTGCATTTTCGGGTCAATACTTTTAGAGAACATTTAAGAAGTGGAGAATTAACAGTTATTCAACATTAAGTCCTGGTAAAACGCAGCAAGTCTGGTTTACTAGACGCATAAAATCATATCTTGCACAATATATCCTTCCTCTTTCCAACAAGGATTTGCTGTCTTTTCTACAAATTTGCTATTTAATATATTAAAAGTGTCATATAACCATACCATATGTAATGGTATGTACACTTCATGGAACCCAGTTCTCATTACATTTTCCGAACGCATTGGAAAAGTTCAAAAGCTAACTCCTTAAAACCTCTATCAACTAGACGCACAATTTATGAAGTTATGTTTGCTAGGCATATACTTTGCAGTCATATAACATGTTCTTCTCTTTTCTATAGGATTCAACTTCATATACCAACTAGGTCACTCACTCCGTATTTGGGATATTTTATTTGAAATTTGTCTCACGCGAGACCGCTTTTAAAAATAATTTATAATGACTTCTTATCTTTTAATAATTTATTAAGGTATAAAACTAAATAAAGTGGATTTGAAATTTTCAGAGGAAACCATCACTTATTCCAGTATGTTGTTTGAGAGAAATTCGATTTAGGGCAGTGTATGATATAATCTACATTTATATTCAGACTTCAATTGAAATGAAATAAAACATTCTTCAACATGGCAGAATGCGCACTTAAGTATCATTAACAAAAAACGTATCTTCTCTAAATTATGAAAAAATGAAGGTATACGTTGAGGTTTTACCTAGGGACTATATCACTTATCTGCTTCAATATAAGCACAATGTTCATTTAATTACCGAAATGACAATTGTAAGAGAACTTGTCGCTATTGCAGTACTCAATTAATAATTGTATTAAATGGTCAAATTAATAGATACAATTTACGCACAAATGAATTAATAATATTATCTTTCTCTTGAAAATTAAACGATTTCCATTTTTATCCTCAGCTCTTTAATAAATAGCTGCTATTTAGATGAAAGATGCTGGAGGGATCAGCCTCTATAAATGGATAGCTATGTAAAGATAAAAATACTCATATTATTTTCCTCTCGGAACAGTTCTTCCTAATATTTCGGATTCATATTCATTCAGAATAGTTACAGTCGGTTGTAATCATTTTTAATTTAGCTAAAAAGCCCAACTCAAACACATTTTTAAATAATTTCATAAGTACAGGACGTTATAGAAACGAAAACAAATGATGCAACAGTCTCATTGTCGAAATAACCGATCACCTTTCATACATGGGACATTTGGCAATATCGTAGATTTCAAAAGTCAAAAAGGCGAAAGATTTATTCGACACTGAAGAGAAGCCAGAGTAATTTTTTAGCTAAAATAAAGAATCAATCTATCAATCTAAAAGTTAAAAAGGTTTGAACTATTACCACCTTACCACTGGTGGGGGGATGGCAATAGAAACACGTCTTTATTTCTTGAGTTAGTTGTTCGAACTCGCCCATATTTTATTTGCTTCGTCTTTTTATACGATTTTTGATCTTGACAAATTAATGCTGAACCGACGCCTGAAGTCAATATTGCAACTATGGAAATGATGCCTTGGCGCATGGTGTCAGCAAGAAATTGAAGCGAAGGCAATTATGGCAAAATACTGTGGATACTGCAGAATGGTTGCATGTACAATTCGTTTCGTACAGGGGTTCTTTAAAATTTAAGATCTACTTTAAGACCTCGTAAGAATTCAATTTAATTTTTATTTTATTTCAAAGGATAAAATATAAATTAATCTATATCGCCCGAGATATAACGCCAGGCAGCCACACTCATATAAAGTTGTTAGAAGAGTTACTTACTACATTTTATTTGTAAGTAAATCTCTAAATTCTTAAATGATTGTAAATTATGTTACAAACAAATTTAATTAAGTTAAACTTAAACTTAAGAACCTTAACTTAAACCTACATACATCAACTAAGGCAAAACGATCAAGTGACTCACAGAATATATGGTAAAGGGATACAATACCTTCCTCACTTCGGAAGAATCTCAAAAAATAAACCCAACTAAGTTGGACCTTAAGGCCCCTACCAAACTAAGTTGGACCTTAAGGCGCCCTACACACGATCCATGTTACTCGACAATATTACTTGAATGAGTCATCCTTCAAGTTACATTGATTGTTTGTAGGCTCGTCAATATTCTTGTCAAGTAACATTGACACATGTTGACACATGATGTCTTCAAAGCTCCTGTCAGTAGCTGAAAAACGTAGAGCTAATGACAATCGCGCAGATGGTTTAATACACACTCTCATCGCAGTATTTTTCTTTTCGATCAGGGGTGTTTTTTCATTTACTACTACTGCAGCACAGAACATTGACCATTTTACTTTGATACGTGTGGTGGTAATTTTTCATCAATGTTACTTGACAAAAAAAAAATATCAATAATACTTATCAAGTAAAATTTATCGTGTGTAGGGCTGATGATCGTTTCCGGTTATGATTACAACCAGCCTAATTTAATTTTCAATTTCAGTATTTTCTCCAGTTTAGTACAATAAAATCGTACAGCTCGTCATACCATCAGTAGTAGTAGTGTCTTTGATCTACTTTTCATTCGACATGGATACCTGGCGAAGAAATATACGTTCCTTGTCACTGTAACTTCTTCAGTTGTAGTCTCGGTCACAGTGATCAACACCTAGACGCAAAACGAATCACAGTACAACTAAGATTGATCATTAACAACTATCACCCAAAACCCAATCAATACAAACCGATGCGGAGCTCATCTTATAAGAGACACAGAAAGTTCTAATATATTCCTTACTTTATATTCAATTAATTTAGCTAAAACAATTTCAACAATTCATCAATATTTCCTGCAATATCATTACACCTTCCTCCTTTTTCCATGTCATAGATTTATTTATGTATACATAGACATAAGTACTATTAAGCTAACTAATATGTTTGTTAGGTCTAATTGTGTTTTATGTTGATTCCTTCACGCATTGTTGTGTTTATTTAAGAAAACAACACTTGTTTTATATAGATATATCTATATAGATTTATATAGATATATGTTGAGATAGATTTGATTTGTTTAGATTTGTTAAGCCTTTAGTTGAAATATTTTTAAATTGATTGTTTTTCTCTCAAGGTTGTTCTTGAAGACAGCATTAGTGTTATGATGATTTATTCTTACATGTGTTTATGTATTATTCGCACATAGTTTATGTACGCCTTAACCTACGCAACAAACTGAAATACAGTGTCAACCAAAATTTCGTTAAGTTTGTCTTTTTCCTATATTGGATTCGTTTTATTAAAGCTATGATCTTTGGTAAACTGTTATGGATTTTTTTAAGAGTTTTACAGGATGGGAAAGCATGTAGCTTTGGCTATGTCTAAGGTTTGCGTTAGTATGTCAGTGTATTATAGTAGAGAATATCATTGGAAATTTCTACAGAATTTCAATGTCAGCATATTAACCGTCTGTTGGGCAAATCTGGATAAGCGTGAATCAAAGAGACGAAGGAGAACAATGTTCTTCCCTACAATTAGGTATGGGTGAGCTTGTTCAAATTCAATATATTGCGTGAATCAACACCTTTTGACGGATCTATTGTTCAGTCATTGAAATGATTTAAATTCAAAGATCATCCGTAATGATTGTGTGGTGTTACATAAATTCTGGTCAACACTGTACATCGAAAGTATCAAAATTGTTCGTATTATCCGATTAAATTAATTCAAGTAAAAATACAATTGAAACAGTCTTTACAATTATCAATACGTTATAATTAATTTAATATTTATCGCTATCATCTCTTAATCTTTTGTTATTGTTAATTTATTGTTTATGTTAAAAATAGGATTTGGATTGTATATGTGTGTTTATATCAGGCCTGTTTATTTTACATGGGATTTAGCTATTTTATATATTTGTGAGTTCAGTTTATGTACGTAAGTATATATATATATATATATATATATATATATATTGGCAGTTATTTGAAAAACACGATGATGAAATAAATAAAAGAACGCAAGTAATAGAAATTAATGGTTTAATTTAATTGTTGTAAGTCGCACCATAACAAGATGTGAGCATGGAGTCATTCTTCAACCACCGCTTTGTCATAAATTAGTCGTAAAATGACGCAGACTTGAGATTATTCACATTAAAACAACTTCAATTGGACTGGATTGGATATCTGTACAGTCATGACAAGTTACTTCCGCAATATTTCCCTTATTCCGTAACTAGTATTTTGTACTCGAAGGCGACCTCGACTTATTCATTCCACAAGTCCTACTGTGCCAACATACTTGTATTCTTCTGTTAAATCTTGAATGTGATGTACAAGCATGGCATTCGAACTTGACCGTTTGTCTTTGCTTCTGCGTCTTGGAAGTAGTAGCATTCAACTCGAATTTCACAAATGACCATACTACCATGAAAAGTAAAATCAATATCAATTAAGTAAAAAGTAACAGATTAGTGAGTACTTAACCTACAATAAATTCGTGATAATTTCCTACGAACAAATTGTGTTCGCCAGATAACTGTTGGGGTACGCAGATGACATCGAGTTCTCAACGTACAGCAGTGGAAGCTTTTTTCGCTATTGAAGAACAGGCGAAAAGATTTAGTCTCAAGGTCAATGAGGACAAAACGAAGTACATATATGTCGACCAAGAACTGTTCCGTCGCACAGCACCTTGCACAAAACATAACGATCGACTGTTCGACCGATCGACAATTTCTAGTTAGGAGTGTGGCTACCTTCCCCAAACAAGTGAGAAAGACAAATGCTACGTCGGATATAGGGTCCCGTCTGCGAGGAAGGTGTATGGAGGAGAAGACACAACCGCGTACGAGCTGGACCAGAATGTTGATCTAGTCGGGAAGGCAAATCTTCATCGACAGCATTGGCTCAAGTGTGGAGGGTCTTCGAATCCGAGCGTCGTGGTTCGAGAATGAGAGAAAGACCGAACCAGTAAAAAGGTCAAGGCAGTTATAGCTTAGGCTCATCCCCTCCACGGGTCGTTGGCCTGATAAGCCAATAATTAAATTGTGTTCAGCTGTTCACAAGAATTGATGTGTTCATCCATCTGGCAATACTACGATAAGTATACAGACTTCCAAAGATATTCATATTTTAAAAATTTGAAATCGTGTGTACTAGAGCTTGAAACCAGTTCACATCCAACTTACGAACTATTTCTACGAGGAGACGTGTCATCGCCCTAGATCGAAAATCTCATTAGATTTAATATCACGTTTTCCTAGAACGAAACCGCGAAGTTACATCAATTTTCTCCGAATCTACGAGGTTCCGCAATACATTTCCTGGATCTGCAAACCTCGCGGTTTCTGATAAACCTCGTTTCAGCCTCGTTGAAATTATCCGTCCATGAGGGGTTGCCAAATAGAACAAGCCTACAGAGTGAGCTTCAGTTTTTTTCGGTGATCTCTTTCTATCTACTGATGTTCTCACACTATTATTTTCTGGCAACAGACAGTTGTTCTGGCGTTGTTCCGAGCGAGTGACATTTGTTATGGGGACATTAGGAGCGAATGGCTCGAATATTCAGAGCGAAACCACTTCAACCTCGGTGAAAACGGCTTCTAGAGGTTTTAGTAAAAGTTGATCCGAACCTCGTGGTTTCAGTTTGGTGGAAACGTGGTATAGGACATCGAATATCATTACACAAGATTTCGGCTGTAAGCGCTGGACCAAAATCATCGACTCAAAGTTTCTAAAACCTTGCAACCTAGGCAACTTTTACATCGTCAAATTTTGTCGCATTTGTTAGCAGGGTTTGTTTGCGAGGTTTGTTAGCAAGAAAACCGTAAAGTACGGGAGGCCCACACGTCGCATGATTGCGGAAATCGTACCAGTGTTGAAGTGAGTTTTCGCTCTTCTCCTCTCTTTTAAGTATTCTTATTCTAAGCGTTGGGTATCAAATGAATTTTTCAAAGTGCAACCACTGCTTTCAAAAAGTATAATTTTAAGTCCTAGGGTGCCACAAATTGAAGTAGTATACCAAAAAAATATGTTTGTGGCGTTCCAAAACATTCATTTCGAAACCATGGTGCGTAACTCGGATGTCAACGTTAGATGCACGACCTCCCGCAAGTCTATGAAAGTGCTCGCAAATGTCGAGGACATTAACGTCATCAGAGGAGGGCAATGGGTTTCTGAAGGAACAAGCTTAGGTTTATGCCACAAAATCCACTTACCCATAATGACCAATGACGGCAAACCAACGTCTTGAGTTTTACTTCAGGTTCCAATTGAGTTCATGAATTATTGGACAATCCCTCTCATTCGATAAAGTTCGAAGCTGATCTAAATCGGCTTGCTGCTATTGGTGTCGCTCAGAATCGCACACGGTCATGACAGTATGGTCGTATCAAACTAGATTAGATGGAGTGTAAGCATTAATCTCAAGCTATTACCGCGATTTGGGTTTAATATGCAACTTCCAAGATGTTACCATAAGGGGAACACTACTTTGTCAGGCTGAAACCTGCTGTTGGTAGGTAAGGTAGGAGGTAGGTTAACCGAGGATTTAGAATACAACATCTGACGAAGCTTAGCACTCGAGTTGTATGTGGTATGCCTCGCTCAAGAAAAAGTGGGACTTCCACTCAATTAGCCATTAAAAAACTGCTCTACTCAGCGAACATACTTCCTCGGTCGTATGTCTCGAGAGAACACTACTCTACAATATATAATTGCTTGGATTCGAGGAAGTTAAGAAAAATGAATTGAAGAACATATGTATGAGCATTCATTAAAATATAGCGATGGCACAACTCTTCGGAGAGTAGTTGTCAACGATTGTAGAGATTACTTAATAGACGTTCATGTGTTAACTTGGACCAGAGTGCCAAATACGAAAAGTCACACAGATTCATTTTAATGAAAACATGCAATAATAGCACGATCGCGCCACGTCGGCAACGTTGCCTGTAGCTCATGGCTTAGTAAAAGATAAGGTGGATGAGAGAAATAGCAAAATTCATATGCTATCGACATTTGATTTGAATTTGACTGTGTGTAAGCATGGTACGATTACCTGCGATACATGCCGATATTTGATGCGACAAAATGTGACCGTTTGAAAGCAGCCATAGCAATCAAGTTATTTCATGAAATCTCAGTTTTCATCATCTCAAACTGCAGAAGTGGTCTTATTATTAATTCACCAAATAAAATAATCAAATTATTTTAAATGTAAAATATATTTAAAAAATAATAAAAATACACAAGATTACATTCGAACTTATAAATTAAACATAAACAAACAAAATCGATCGTTAGAAAATAACTAAAACAAACATAAACATAAATAAATACAAATTTATTCGAATTCTTATCGGCGTTTCACTCAAGGATTACAATACATGTTTAGTTTGATTCCAAAATAATTTAGTACATTTATACGTATCTATATTTCTCATTAAACTTTGATTTTCTTACCACTACTGTAATTTTACCTAGTTTTTGTTTTATCTTATATGTTCGCTTTTCTCCTATTTGCACAATCAGTCAACCTCATGGACTCAAACTAAAAACGATCGAATAACTACACAACTCTGTACAACCAATCCCTCAAAGAGCACGGCAAATCTTCGTCTCTGCATTCTTAATCCTGTCTACTGTAAACATTTGTAATAGTGTGAATTTGTAAGTGGAAACGCTCGGTGTTGTCTCTTAACTCCTACTCAAAACTTCTTTTTCAATCCCCACTTACTGAAAATGCTATATTAGCTAGGTTGTGGTGCAACTAATGCCGCATTTGGAGTTTTGATCACCGATGGTGGTCGCGAGGAGCTCTTTCGATGTTCGGCCACAACGAACGGTGTGTTGTTGGCTTTTAATGGAGCTGCATGCTCTGGTACTGGCGGTGGCGGAAGTTCGCCCTTATTCGCTGTTTCAGCTTTCGACTGAATAACCTGAGAGTACTCTCGTATGAGGTTAGCGATTTGGAAGGCCTGTAATATCCAAGGATTATATAAAATTTCTCAGTATGCGCAAATGAAGTGGAAAAGGTATACCTGTGAAGTTGTGAGGATGACTTTTGATTGTTTCTTGTCAGTGCCAGTGATAATCATCAAACAGTTCATATTGGGCGAGTATGACAAAATCGAAGCATATTCGTATGTACACAAGGTGTTTCTCGACCGGTGCTCCAGCAAATGAATGCCGTTCTGATCAACCGCCAACCACAGTACTCTGGGCCAGTTGGATGTGAAAGATTGCTAGAAAAAGAGGATGTCATACATTAAAATTTAATGGAACACTCGTTGAATGTGAACTTACCATAACATCGAATATCGTCGCCTTATGGAGTGGCCAACTTTGAATGAGATTAAGGAAGGACTTCTTTGCTTCAGCTGGAAGCATTCCGCGTAAACTTTGATGGTGCATAGCAACAGCTTCGTGCGGTATATTTGGAACGAACCTCGGCGGAAGACAGTGACTCGCTATGATGCGATAATCATGAAGGATCTCACTACAATCACCCAACTCCAGCTGACCCTGCAGTGCTGTTAGCATGATTGCCTCCATTTCTGTTATTGGGAATCGTTCGCTACGCAGACCATGTAAAACTTGATGATAAAGCAACTCTTTCTCCACAGGATCATCCAGATTCATGTAATGATCAAAGAAAAGATGTTTCTTGAACAGGAAGATGTGATGTTGACGCCGACATTGCGGTGCCGATGGACTAGACTGCTAAGGCGAAAAGAAAATAAAATGATGAACATGTCTCGAAGCAAGTCTTAGCAATCTCTAACAAACCTGATTTTGTTGTGCTGCTTGTGCTGCAGCGTTTCGATATTTCTCCCATTTGGACATAACATCGGAAACCTTTTCTTCTGGCAACAAACTTCTCTCTGAACTGCCCAGCACTTCGTATATAGCATAACCTTGTGCATTCTCTTGTAGACCAATTTTCTTCTTAACTAGTTCCATGACTTCGTTTGCTGTTGAGCTTGGGTGGAATTCAACAGAGTGATATTGACCGTCCATGAAATGGAAGCGAGCATAAATTGGACGACGGTTGATTGTGCAAACGATTTCTTCCCGACTTGGCGGCCATTGGCGACGGCGTGTTCCTTGAGTTTTGAAAAAGCACTGAAATAAAATTTTGTCGGCGTTAGTATGAACTGTTAGCATCGATAAATTCTAGACTTAAACCATCTAAATTCTAAAATGTTAAAGCAAACCCATTGCACCGAATCTCGTCAAATGATAGTATGAATGTCATTCGGCAGCAGGAAAGAAAGAGTGTGGTCAATCATATCAGACCAATACACTTTCTTACGTACGTCGAGGACGGAATCGTTAGCCAGAAAGCGACATAAGCATCATGTTTTATATCGAGTACAAGTCGTGTCAATTGAAATGGTCCTAAGGTGTAAGACTGTCGGTCTACGTTGGCCATGGGACGGCTGAAGCAGAGGAGAATGACTGCAGTGTTAGCAATATGAGAGAAAAGCAATATTTTTGATGCATATAGTGCTCCTCAACGACATGTGACACAAGTCTTTCCAGAACGACGAATGTTTAGCAAGGAATCCGATGATTAGCCGATGCTTGAAATGCCGATGAGATACACTCTTCCCTTTGTTAGAATAATGTTATTTTCATGTTGCCATGAGATTTTAGTTCCAGTTCACCATCCGCCCTCCGATATTAGTTCATTTTGCAATGAAGAACTTTCCGAGACCATGTTAACATCCCCCACAAAGCTTGATTCTTACCTAGTTCCTAGATCTTTGGTCAACAGAAATTTATATCACGTTTAAATAGTAGTCTTTGAGAAATCATTTGTAGGCTTATTTAGATTGCAATCGTGCCGAACATTCAACGATTGGGTAAGCTCCATTCTAGGAGAATTTCCTGCGATAAATGCTTAAGAAAATATTCCGGCACAGAGCGCTGCTGTGAACCTACCCTTTCAGCAAATCTTGCATATTTGCCCTCCTCAGTGATGGAGTCACTTGCACATCGCTTCAAATGTCCGATGAGGTATTTTCGTAGCACCTTCATGGGTGGAAGAATAACACTGCAAGCCAAAGACAACAGGGCCCAGTGCCTGAGATTAACTCGAGAATTGGGATCTGGATGATCTGTGGTTTGCTTTATGAGTTGAAGGTACAATTCATTTAGCAGCGATTCCTTTCGCATGCAACGATCCATTATTGATTGAATTAGTGTAATGTGTTCGTCCTCAGCTCGCTGCACGGCTTCACCTGTGAGAAGAATTTTGTCAATTCTAACGATTCAATGGACTTAAAAAGCGTCTCTTACCACTTGTTCCCAACCCGGCGTATGTAAGAATTGCCTGGAATATCTGCAGCATAGCGTTCTCCTCAGCATCGGCCAACTTACTCAAACTCTGCGGCAGTGGCTGTCGACTAAATGCCCAAAACGCATGCGGGAAGCCTTTGTAAGTCTCGCCGTGATCCTGCACCGCATTGCCATGCTCGGCTCTGAGTTTCTCCAATCGATGCTTGGACAGCCGCCTGAGAGTGTTTCGTAGAAAGCCACCGCTGGTGTCCTGCGGTTTCCGCATAATCTCCGCGTCAATCAACTGCCGTCGGCAGATCACAACATTTTGATACAGACGCACGCGATCCTCATTGGTGATACCCTTGGACTTCTTTGCTGGCACCTCGTTTTCGGTTATCCAATTCGACAACGGCGGATAGTAGGAGACAATCAGTGAGCCAATTTCGTTCTTCTGCGAAGTTTCAAAGACAAAGCAGCGCTGTTGCTCTGCCGTGGGACTAGTCGGGGTAGTCGATGTCTGGTGCTGTGTTGTGCGATTCAGAGTGATTGTAATGAAGCTATCGCTGGGATCTAACATGATCGATTCAATGTCGAAATATCTAAAATCGTAGAGCACGAATTTATCCTCAGATTGAATGAGCATGATGCCTTCACAATTCACGCCCAAGATCAAGTTGTTTCCGTAGCTCCAGTAGCCACGGTATGTCACCTGGAACATTGTTGTTCCGTACAGTGGATATTGCATCACACAACTTAAGTACAGCACTTTGGCAGTGAGTTCGGTGCGAGCGGCACCGTATTGTCGGTGGGCCTGTGCAAGAATTGGAACCCAAAATTGTTCTTCTCTCGTCTTTGAGATTCTTTCTGGTAAATAATTATTGACGTCCGTGTAGTATTCGGGTTTTGGTTGATTCGAAGGATCACCTAGTGCTACTTGAGCCTGCAGACCGGCTAGTTGTAGAGCAACCTTTTCACTAACTGGGAAATCGTCACACTGAAAGGGATAACAAGCAGGAGATCAATAAGTGTTTTCTCTCGAACATCAGGTGCAACTTACCTTCACAACACTGTAAACGGCTTGAGCATAGAGCATGTTAACCTCAACTGGATCCTGTGACAGCTCGCGGGTGGTCTTGAAGAGTCGCTTCTTAAAGACGAAACGATTCTCTCCCGAGCCTGATGTGGCCGCATTTCGACGCATAGTTGAGCTACCCGAAGACGCCTTTGTTTGCTTAATTTCCCAGGCAGCTATAATGTCGTACAGATAATCGTGCGACTTGA
Organism: Eristalis intricaria; assembly: GCA_964034865.1. Classification (NCBI taxonomy): domain Eukaryota; kingdom Metazoa; phylum Arthropoda; class Insecta; order Diptera; family Syrphidae; genus Eristalis; species Eristalis intricaria. The sequence goes on from OZ035873.1 coordinate 127,708,299, forward strand.
CGTGTTCCTCGCCGTCAGGACGTGACTGATAGATGGCCCAGCCGTCAGTGTTGCAAAGATTCAGTTTATCAGCGAGCTTCGCTACAGCATCGCTAGCGCTGTCCGTGGGATGCACATCGATAGCTTTTGTTCGTCCATCTAAGAAGAAGAAACGACAGACAATGGTTCCAAGACGTCGCATGGCCTATACAAAAATCACACAAAGGAGGGCATAGAGCATTTGAATTATTTGAGTGTATTCTTAACTTACTGCAACTTCAACACTGGATGGAGGATGCAAACGTGCCGAAACTTTGGTACACTTGCAATTGTCAAAGCACCACTGAGCATATTGGCGCAGCTTTCCATCGAGAGTCTCTAAATTCTTTTTGAGGAAACTCACAAAATACCTAAAACCCACGACAAAATATTAGTCAGTGACGTTCACTCACGTGGACTCGAGGAGTTCATACCTAAACAGGAGCTTACTGGGCTGGAATGCCACTATGGTCAAGCAAAGGAGCAACCACACACGATCAGTCCATTCAGAGTGAGGGTTGTTCGTTGACTGCCGCATACATTGGACAAAAATCTCGTCTCGCAACTCCTCCCTTTCAATTCCCTGGCCAATTATGTATTGTATCACTTGTAATTCTCGTTCGGCATTCAGCTCACCACGAATGTATTTGCAGAGTTCCTGCGGAGGCGAATCATTAGTTCAGGTCTAAAACAAAGTGAAGACGCACTTACCCGGAAGATGTTGCAAGCAACGACTATATTCTCCGGATCATACATGTGAATGTGTGACGACGGAATCTTATCACCACGATGATAGGTAACCATTTCATATTTGGGCACCAAATCAGAAGTTTTCTTTCCCTTTCTGGTCAACGTTGCCATGATTGTTCCTTCAGGCGTACGCTCGTGAATATTGAAGTAGTTCTCGGCGAACTCAAGGATGTCGTAGTACAGATCATCGCGCAATGGATCCTTAGCCTTCTCTGAGACATCGATTTGCTGCATTTCTTGGAGTTTTTTCTCAACCCGATGCTTACGGCGTTGTTCACGTTCAGCAAATTGATGGCCTCCACCGGTCGACGAAGTTCGTGAACTTGGTCGACTATGTTTCGGTGAGGAGGGACTAATCGGTCCACTAGGCGTTCTCTGTAATGCCGGACTGGCAGATCGTGCCACCATATTTGTGACAGCTGGACTCTTTGGTCGTAGCTTGTGCGCTGGTGCTTGTGTTTGTGTACTGGGAGCGTGGTTACCATTCATACCGTTAATTCCGTTGTGCTCTTGATGATTTACCGGCGGTGGTGGTGGTGGTGCCTCATTCACTTCCGGCAAAGGTGGTAACTCTTTGGGTATAACTGCTTCGTAAATGGGTTCAGTATCCTTTGGTATTGTTGATTTGGTTGTAGTTTGTGTTGGCTGAACTGGATGTGGAGGGTGTGAATGGGTGTGCTGATGAGCTGTGCCATTAATCGCAGTAGGCGGCGGTGGTGGTGGCATTGTTGGCTCTGGCAGGGTTGGAACACCCTTATTTGGTGGTGTTTTTGGTGGACGCTCCATAGCCAAGCCTTCCATTTCTTGCTGAAGGACGCTTTCCAGCTAGAAAGATAACCAAACTTTTATTTAGAGGGAAACAAGAATCGTTTGAATTTGTGAAATACCTCGGCGTCTAAATCATTAACCAAACTGTCCATTTTGTCGCTGATTTCTTCAAGAAGTGGATTGGCCGATGTGTTTGGTGTCACTTCGCTTAGGAACGCGAACAAATTGTCCAAGTCCACCGAATCGTTGCTCTGCTGATGGGTTTCACCCACAGATGGGGTACCATGGCCATTGGTCAACGCTTCCTTGTTGTTGCCATCGAATGGGGGCAGTGGTGGTGGTGGCGGTTGATTCAATTTTGAATTTATCTGCTCTGCCATTGCTGAAAGCGCTATCATTTCTTCTGCAACTAACCTGCAAAATAATGTATTGATGTTAACAAAACATATCGCGAGACATTCAGAATTAGTGTTAGAAGTGGAGAAGTATGAGAGAGTTTCGGATTTAACAGCAAGGGAAACACACCGTGCAAACAAACTCGGTTATAGGTTTCTACAAATTATAAATTACATAAGTCCTTGGACTAGTTAGCAATGCAAACGGATACAAGAAGTGTGTGCGAAGAAGTGCACTTCACTAATGATCAACATCAAGAAAATTTTTAACGCTAGAATAAAACATTCCGCAGTGCTTCCAAAATCAACGAAATATTCAAGGAATTAGATGAGAAGTGTTATCATTTCTTTTCGATGTCTGTTGTTTCTTTTCTTCCACTTGTCCCTTATTTTCACCCGAACGATAGAAGAAGTGGACATACACCCTATTTTGAACAAGAATGTATATCCACGATGATGCCATGTTTGGCGTTGATTTCTCGATGTCACAATTATGTCCTGTACTACTCATGGGAACTCCTGATGAATTGGGAAAACTACAATAAAGAATATCGAATCCGCTGGAAACAATCTGCAAAGACTTTCCCACAAAGTGGCAAGGTTCAGGAGGAAAGATAAACTAATTCTAAATCCAAAAGGAATGGTGCTATAATACTCATACACATTTCTAAGGTAATTCATCTTGTGCTCTGAACAATTCAACAAAATATGTGTGCAAACAATACTATGGAAGATGCATTCCAAAACAATGTCATTAATCATCAACAACTACCATTCGTTAATTGCAAGCCAGCAACAAAAAAAACACTCTAGTTCGTCACAGCACGGACATACAGTAGACAACTTACCCTCCACCATCCTCGTCAGCGCTTCCAATACTGTGCATGCTTCAAAATTTTATTTAAAAATTAAATAAAAACTTGTTACTTCACAAAACAAAAAAATTAATGTAAACAAATAAAAAAGAATACGGCGCAAAATGTTTGTTTCTTTCGAATTTTGTTCCCAAAACCATAAGTGTTCCAATTGTTTATCAATAAATTCGAAAAAGTAATAGCGGCTTATAAGCTTGTAATTGAAAACCAAAAACAAACAAAATAGCACGCTTACGCTAAGCGCAACGAAAAAAAAACACATGTAATTCAATGTGAAACAAAAAGAAAACAAAACAAAACGTTATGACAAATTAAACGGATAATCATCCCAGCGCACAAAATGTTAAAGCCACATATGATGCACAAGTTATGTATGATGTAAAAAACAAAGTAAAACCCTTAAAGGATACGAGTACGGTATGTAGCCAAAATGAAATAAACCAAACGTTGTTATTAAACCATAAACTCAAGAATTTTACGCACTAAAAACGGTGAGTGTTTGATTCGATGGTTTTTTTTGGTAATTTATTTGAAATTTCACTAAAATACGAATTTATTTCTGATTAATATGCGAGATATGTAATACCTTTCACACTCTTCGATTGCCTTGCGATCTTCCTCGGATGTCTTTTCCAAGCGTGCTTGTTCTTCGCGCTTCTTACGTTCCGCTTCAATGCGTTCGCGCTTGCGCATCTCCTCGTCGACCCGACGCATTTCTCGCAATGCTGTGGCAACCTAAATGAGAGACGGAATTACTCAATGATGATGAACATCTAAAATATCTTGGAAGTGTTTTCAGATCCGTCTCAAGGGGTTGCAGGCATAGTTTTCATTGAAGGTTGCCGTGATACCCGCTCAAGGCTAGACCTGATTGAAAATCATTTGCTCAAAGCAGCCGAGATTCCATCGGAAATCCCAACAACTCTTCAAATAATGGGCCAGCAATAAAGCAATAAACAGTCTGAATCTCACTGAATTCCAAATCAATTCACAAACCTCTCTAGCAAATACTCCACGCAAATGGCTCTGTATGACAATAGCAGCGCGTCTCTTTCGCAAGAACTCAATTCGTAGCTTCCAACCACGATACGCATGCTGTATCCTCAGTGCTGCACTTCGAATCTTTTCATACTTCTTCGATGCAACATAACGCTTCCATGAACGTTGTATCACCAATGCGTTCGCATTTATTATTTGCATGCGTACATCCTCTAATGGTTCGTGGGCACGACTCCGTAGGAATACTTTGGTTTTACCAACTTGCCACTCAACCGATGGCACGTTCAATTCCTTTATCACAGCCAAAACTTGATCGCGTGCCGTTGGCAAACGTTGTTTCTGCTTCGTAAGACATCTGTATTTCGTTACGAATTCATCGAACGTCATGTGTATGGGATAGCCTTCGCGACGAATCCGAATTATATCTAACATGCCTAAGTATCTAAGTTGGTCTAAGACTAGTCGATCATTATAATCATTTGGTACTTTCTCAGAGTTCGGCTTTATGCATCGCACATACCTGAAAATTTAATGTTGGTGTATTTCTTTTGAATTGATCCTTGTTTAGGTTATGCTCACCATGGTTTAGTACTCTGAAGAACATCCACGAGTGATTGCAATTGCACTCTGAATGTATCGCTTACAGTCAATTTCCCCTTAGAGGTGCCCCTTTGCACAGTCGCCGAAGAGATCTGATTCTGTGACTGGATGGACAGGAGATCCTGAAAAAAAATGCACAATGTGAATTGCTGAATGAATCGAAGAAATTTGTGTGACTCCTACCTGATACGAGGAGAGTTCCTGTACAAAAACGTTGTCACTACGACTCATGAAATCGAATAGAACATCCTGTTGCACATCTCGATTCTTATCGACGAATCCTTTCACAGCATAAAGCACACATCCAGCATAATGCTTGATACCGAATTCCGATTCCCAGTGCCGTCGATCTGCTCCTTTAACATATCTAGGATTCGCCTCGAATTCACCATGCAAATTGGTTAAGTAAGCCAAATCCGACCCCTTTGGCATGTGACACTGCTCGGTGAGTAGTTTGAGAATGCATCTGGGTGGCTTTTCTATTAGCTCCAGGCAGAGTGTATTGTCGGTGAACTCAATGTGAGAGTATTTGATTTCCTCTTGTTTGTACTGTGAAAATGAGATAGAGGTGTCAACTCAAGGGAATGCAAACTGTGTGGAGGAAAACTTACAATTTCCTGTTCCAGTGCGAACACATAGTGGTTAAAAAATTTGTGCAGTTTTTCGTTGGTATAGTTGATGCAGAGTTGTTCAAATGAATTCACAGCAAAGTTCTCGAATCCAAAGATATCCAATACTCCAAGGAATCGTGTAGAATCCTTCCCGGGATTGATGCAAATATTTATTTGACTAATGAGCCATGCAAAAGTTCGAGAATACAATGCCTTCGCCATGGCGTGACGATTTTCCCTTGCCTGAAATTGAATGGACAAAATGTGAGGTGAGGTAACGAAAAAGTGAGGAGAAAAGAATATTTATCTTGTATTTCCCGCAAATTACGTGATTTGCGGTTATTCCAAATTCTATGTCATCGGTTACAACAAATGTGAGAGTGGATGAACTCCGAACCGTGTTGAGGAGACAAATGTCTTGCATGCAGATTTTCCTTAAGTCTTGGAAGTCGATAAAACTCCAGAAAATACCGCAAAGCATATGACGTCGTTAAACCGTACATGTGTATGTGGTATTGGGTGCTGAGAACACGACACGCAGATCGTAAAAAGGGAATTGCACTTGAAATTAAGTTGAAGTACTCTTCATCTGGAACACAAAAGGGTGCAAAGACCGCCGTCGATAAAAGGGAACTTTTCAGCTGTATTTTAAGGGCTCATATTTTGCTTTATCCAACAAGTGATGTTCGACAGAGAATGCCTTGAATTGGAGTGAATTGAAATTTAATTGACAATCATTTTGGTGTTGCTCCTTTTATTTGTTTTTTTTTTGTTTCTACCTTCCCCGGTAGACCAGGGCTTACCTTACACAGTAATCATTGTTTCCTCATCAGTGGAGGGACACATAATAATAATAATATTGGTGGCGCGACAGTCCGAGACGGACCTGGGCCTAGCTTCTCAGCAACTCTCTGGAGGGACAAATACATCAGCATTTTATCCCGACTCGGAACGGCCAAGATTAAGAAGCTTTCTCTAGACGTACATTCTGTAAGAGGTGTCAGTCGATTCGAGAGAGAAGTGGAGTCGATTGAAAATTCTTCGTCGTATCAGAAACTTTACTTTGACACTCAACGCAACAGGTTTTTACGCATTAAGTTTTGTTTTGAGAATTGGAAAAAAAGATATTGTTATACTATTGCCGAGTTATGATTTCGAGAGTAGCAAAAGAGAGTAGGGAATGAGCTCGCAAGGAGAAGGAAGCCCCTTAACACTGGCGAAGATAGTCTGTCTTTTACATTCCATAAGTCGATCCGAACTTTGCGACAGGTTTATTCGTGTAACTGCTTGCAGAAAATTCCCTCCATATCTCATACTTCAACCCCCATTCAAACATTAAAAAAGAGAAAAAAAAGAACGAATACTTCAACGTAAGTTGGTTACAAATAAATTGACGTAACTTTGTGTAGTGTAGTTAAACACAAAACATATCTTAATGCTTGGAACAGAATATTTACTCCTGTGACTATTCTACTTATGGAGGTTCGACTGTATATCCAATCGATGAAGCTCCCATCGAAGGCCTCTACATGATCCTCGAAGATCGGTTTCTGTAGTCATGGGCTACTAGCCACATGGCCTTCGTAGACATCCATATTATGTCGTAAGTGCAAGGAATCTGAAGAGGGAAATATTAACCAATGTTTGCATAGTTACCCATTCCTGGCAAGAGTCAAGTGACTAAGAGAAGTCAGAAGACTGAGGCACATATATTACGATTACTTTAAAGTACTAGCTTTATTAATATAATAATATGGGTGGCGCGCCTAGCTTCTCAGCAACCACTCGTGTTGTGCGTACTATTGTTCTCTCACGCGTGGAAGGGACCTACAGTTTAATGCTGACTCTGAACGGCGAATTTGAGAAGCTTTTACAGGAATACTCTTTGAGGATTGTCAGTGACTCGAAAGAGGTGGAGCCGTGAATAATGATAGGTGGTAAATTCGGGTATCGAACCTGGCACCCTCTGCGTAGTAGTGAACGCACTTACCCACTACGCCATATATTAGCTTTATTGCCTCTCCTAAAATTTAAAAACAAAAACTTTGGTGTCTCCTAGAGCACTCACGAATTTGACAGATAAGTCACAATTGTTTTGAGGTGGTTTTAGGAATTTCTTGACACTTCTTTGAAATATACATATGTATATGTATTAATTGACTTGTAGAGTGTTTCAAGTTCGATCTCTGAATATACCAACTTTCATAATTCACAAGACCACCCATTCGTAGGCCCTAGCCAGTCGTGAAAGAACAAATGTATGCACAACGTGGTTGCTGTAAAAGCTAGCTCCACCTCGGACTGTCGCGAGTTATGTACCACGCATCACTTGACATAGCATTTAAGGATCAAAACAACGCTGAGCACTTGTTTACTATCAAATTTGTCAAGTAGTAGCAACTCTACTCTCAGTTCCAAAGAATAGGGAACTAAAACAAGAAGTATAAATTAAATAATTAAAAGTTTGAAATAAAAGTAAAAATATAAAATTGTGAAATAATATTTTTTTCCTCTTGTACAATCCACGCCGTGTAGGCAACGACTATGCGACAAAGGCCCTAATCGCGTAAGGCGACAATCGTCTCGTGCTAGCATTTGACCATAGTTTCGCTTCATGTAAGCATAAAAAAATGTTAGAGACGATAGTGATGGTCTTACATGAAGCAAATCATCGACGATATCATCGAAGTGAATCAAAAGGACGATAGTCGTCTGAAAAGCTACGCGATGAGAGCCCGGGTTAGATCTATTGTATCGAAGTGTTGAAGTTAAGACAAAAGACATACCACTTCCCTCATGATAATTTAATTCCACTGAGGATATCCCTATGGAAGGTACGTTTCCTTAACCAGATTATTGTCGGACATTCACACATGATGTGCTCGGAAGTTTCATCCTCTTCGAGGCAAACCGTGTCTTGACACTGGTTTAGTTTGTTAAGGTTATATTTCAAGCCGCAGTGGCCGGTAAGAAAGCGTGTTAAAAATCTTAAGCTATCCTTATTAAGGAGTATTTCCTTACATGAATAAGTCCTGATTAATCTCTTGGACTGTCTAGGACCATTACCACGTGTCTACTGATCTAGGCGAAGTTTGTTTTCCCATTCGTTAATCGGAGTTGTAGCTGCTGTCCTATTGACATCGGTTTTGATCCGATGAACGCTGATTCAGAGCCAGCTCTCGCGAGCTCATCTGCGAATTCGTTGCATGCAATCCTCTATGTCCAGGGACCCAGCCAAGTTTCACTTTGTTGTGTATGGCAAAGAGTTGCAAAGCATCATAGCAGCACTTGACTATTTTGGAGTCCATTAGATTGGATGAAAGTGCCTTTAGTGCTGATTGACTGTCTGAGAATATTTGTATTATTGCGCCCTTGAATCCTTTGTGGAGGTTATGTCTGCGCAGATCTCGATAGCGTGGATTTCGGTTTGGAACACTGTAGGACTCGGCCCCATTGGTACGGCAGTCCTTGTGTTGGGTCCAACCTCACCCCGGAATCCATCTTTGATCCGCCCGAAGTGAAATAATAATTAAAACTTGAAATTAAAAGAGAAGTTGTTTTATTTTAAGAAAAACCTATAACTCGCGCTTTTCTGGTATTCCTTGCTTGTTATGTGACCAGGTTATGAACAAAATAATGATGCCAAAAGATGTCGGCTTTCTCTATTCCAGATGGTTACAAGGACAGTGCGAATTGGCTATTTTTAAAACAGGTATTTCTTTGGGAGTAACAATCCACTACCTATTTACCTGGGGCATTAAGTAAAAGTTTGATAAGGTGCTGGTAGGGTCAATGACGCAATTCACTTAAGCCCTGTAGGTGTCACTGTCATATTTCTTTTTCCCTATATGTTATATGTTTAGTATCTGATGAGAAATATATTTCAATTCAGTTTTGTCATTTGTCCTTTTCCTTAATGATGCAAAGGGTGTTTCCTGGTTGGAAACCATGCACATGCCCCTTCCTATTCTATCGAATGCCCTTTTGCCCTGAGACCAAACTGATTGTAAAGGAAGCACCTGATCGCTAGTGCCTTCAGAGATAGAGGGCAACGTTGTTACTTTATAAACGTCTGTCGGACTCAATAGACATTAAGCGAGAAGCATCTTGAATAGATTATATTTCTTACATTTCAAATATTGCTACACAATGTATTATCAAACTTTAAAAACGGCCGTGGCGTTGAAGGTCGTCTACGCAATTAAACCTCGTTGTCCTACCCCTCACTGACTGTCGAGTCACTGAAAATGCTCAAAGAATAATAACTGTCTAGACAAAGCTTCTTAAACTTCGCCGTTCGGAGTCGGCATAAAACTGTAACTCCTTTCTATACTCGTGAGAGAACAATAGCACGGACAACACGAGTGTTTGCTGTAGACCTCGGTCTCTACGGGCTGTAGCGTCACCCATATTATTACCCCATATTATTATTATTAAACAAAATTTGAGTGAGTTTAAATGCAGGGAACCATACAATTTGTTTATGATGATCCGCACTTTGTCTGACAATAAGCCTATACAGGTAATCAGTTCTGTAACATCTTCTAAAGAAGTCTGCTCGTGAGGTGTACCTAACACCTAAACAGTGATTATGAGTTGCGCAGAAATAAAGAGAAATTAATGCAGCGCCATCAACATATTCAAGGAAATCAATATTTATTTATTTTTTTCAGTCTCGCCGCCGTCGCTCTATTTGTTGAGATATGATGTGGATAAGATGCATTTAACAGGCACTTGCTAAGTAGTAAAATCCATTACATTTACAAAGGGTCTTCCAAGGTGCTAAATTTGTTCATTAGGCCCTTCACAAAACGCATCTACCACGCAAAACAACGCAACAAATCGAAGGAAACTAATTAAAAACCACACGAATGGATATTAAATGATAGCACTTTGCCAATTAACAGGCACTTCTGTGAAATATATATATGTATATGTATTAATTGACTTGTAGAGTGTTTCAAGTTCGATCCCCGAATATACCAACTTTCATAATTCACAAGACCACCCATTCGTAGGCCCTAGCCAGTCGTGAAAGAACAAATGCATACACAACGTGGTTGCTGTAAAAAACCTGCCATGCACTCGAAATTAGCTCTGCGTGACGCAAGCACCTAATAAAATCCCCAACGAAATGTAGCGAATACAATAAATTATCGCATATCGATTGGAATAAATAAATAAGCAGATATGGATTTGATGCACGCGACTGTACAAAATTCACAACCAGATACATAGATCAAATTTCGAGATCATTTCCGAGGCGAGCGAGGGCAGAGGTCTGCGACGCTACGTTATGTGTGTGACAACGGATTAATTGAGCTTTAAAAAAACAAACATCGATTAATCAACTTTCGGACACACTCGTGAAAAAATAAGGTCCGTGATGGTGGTGACCGATAATAGACTCCGTGGGTAGACAGAAATGTGACAGATATCTTGTATTTACATCCTAATTTGTGGTTGCAACGGTTGATATAAGTGCGGTGAGTAACAGAGTGTGATATGTTTTGTTTTTGTCAACATTAGATTTCCTTTCACTTTATCTCTAGCTGCAGTCAACTGAGTCATGTGTTTGACGATGTAACTGGACGGGAATTCTGTTTCCGAATGGGCTGAACTATGATGTAATAGTCACAATGGAAACTTTGGCGCAATATCAATCTACTGAGGAGATGTCATTTCCTTGCTAGAAACTGTGGAATAATCCTCTGACTCACTTGTTGCAATTCGTTGCGCACAAGATATGTGTACGTTCTCAAACATGGCAACAACAATCTATAGTGAACTTAATATCAAATCTTACCTCTTGAAACTTCAGTGGAATCTCAGTTATGTTTCCCCTGACATTGATTTGTCGCTTCAGGCAGACCTGCTGCACATCCTCGCCCTTCAGTCCCAACAAATCGGCAACAGTGGCAACGATCTCCTTATCACCAACGGCCAACTCACAGCGTTCCCCATCAATGTCTTGAAAGTCCAAATTACCCAGCCACAGAATAGCACTCAACACCCTGATAATGCCATCGATTGTGGGCTGTGGGATCTGCAGGACAGTGAAGGCCATCCTTAGTGCTTCGAATTTCTTCGCTTCCGTTGTGATGTCCATCTGTACATTGCCCGAAGCATTCAAATAGCGATAAAATGATGGCTCCTTGAGGTGAAATGAATTGGCCATTTCCTTATTGTTTTGGCCCTCTGCCACCAGCTGATACAGGACGTGGTAGTTCCGTTCGCCAGGGCTCTGAAACGTGATGCGGGACTGCTCGAGGAGGTAATCCTGAATGATACATCCTCGAATACACCATTTTGAGTCGAAGCACACTTGCATGAATTTACCGAACCTAGAACTGTTGTCATTGCGGATGGTTTTTGCATTGCCTGAAAGTAAGTGACGTTATAATGAAGTAATCGAAATAAAATTATGACACTGCTGACGTCTTGCAAGTAGGTCAAATGAGTTTCACTCTTGTGTTACAGTGCGTCATGCCTGCTCTTACCGAATGCTTCCAGTATGGTGTTCGCCTCGAGAATTTGCTGCTGCACCCATGTGGAGACGTCGCACGTCACTGTGCACAAGTACTGTAGTATGAATTTGGTGGTTTCCGTTTTTCCAGCGCCCGACTCGCCGGATATAACACACGACTGAAAAATTAATGAATTAATGAGAATTCCTTTTTGTTTTGTTGTTTTCAATTAAATTCTAGGGGACGACAGCCACCACATTACATGCGTATGCTTTGTCAGCGTTTCTTTGTCTGCGGTGGATCTGGTGTTGCACGGGCTATGAGGTCATAAACCGTGAACGGGCCAAGAAGGGAGAGTGAAAATGTGGGAACAAAAGGGATAAAATTGATTTTCATTTACCCGCTGAACATTTGTTTTTTTCCTTTTCTCTTGTATTGCAAGGGGTTGGTGTGATGGATTAGGGAAATGCGTGCAACACGTCGCCTGTAGACGATGGGGTATATTCAATTAAGCGACATGGGAAGGCAGTTCAATGTGGGATACGTCGATTGATTATTGACGAAACGGAAAGGTTTAATTTGACTGTTAACGCGTCAATTGGTTCCAAGAGCGTTTGATCCCACTTTAATGGGGGTTTAATAGAAAGGAATCGGCATTGGAACAAGAAAGTAAAGATCACGAATTGTGCTGTTTCAAACAAAATAGCAAGCAATTAATGTATAAGGCTTTGGAACATGAAAACAAAGATAATGAATTCTGCTGTTCCAAACAAAATTGCAAGCAATTAATGTTATGTTGCATCTGGAATTTTGGGACGAATAAGTCGACAAACTTGAATAACTTTGAACGAAATCGCGAGATTTCATCAAATTTCTGCATATATTACCAGGATTTCGAAATCTCTCGATTTCGTTGAAATCCCCTCGAGTTCGTCCGCCCGTGAGAGGCTGTCAAACCGAACAAACTTACAGAGTGGACTTTTTTCGTCATTTTGGTGTTCATTTTCTCATTTTATCTCTCTCTATTTTCTAGTGTTCTCACACTATTATTTCCTACGAACAGACATAAGTTTTGACGTCCATTTAAAAAACGACCGCTAGTGACATTTGTTTTGGAATCGACTTATAAATTGAGACCTAATGATATTTGAAATGACTTCAATTCTGTAGGAACGGACTATTGAGGCTTCAGTAAGAATTCATCGAAATCACGCGATTTCTGTGTGGACATACAACCAAATCCAATCGAATTTAAGTTTTCGTTCTCCCTCCAAAATTACTGGCAGTTGCTTCGCCTTACCAAAGTTCACTGGATCATGCACGGAGTGTGAATATTTTTTTAAAACAAAACATTTCATACAATCGTCTACGAACAATTGCCGGGTAAATACTCTGTTTAATATATAGTCAATCACAAAAGTAATTACAAAGTATAAAGTTGACTGGGATCACAAAGAAAACATTTTTAAAAACACAGACAATTTTATGCTGCGTACTTACTTTTGTGATTGACTGAATGGGTGGCGCTACAGTCTTACAGAGGACCAGGGCATAGCTTCTACAGCAACTGGTGTTGTGCGTGCTATTGATCTCAAGAGTGGAAGGGACCTAGAGTTGATAGGGCGACTCCAAACGGCCAAGTTCGAGAAGATTTTTTTTCTAGACGGTTATTATTCTTTGAGCTCTGTCAGTGACTCCTAAGAGGTAAGACCGTGAATACTATGTTCGGTCGTACCGGACGGGTATCGAACCCAGGCAGCGACGTTAAGTTGCGTAGGGTTTGACGCACATTCCCAGAAGGTCACGGTCATCACATTAATTTACTTAGGCCACCTTAGACTCATTTGTACCGCGTTAGCTACCCGTCTTCTCCATCAGTAGTAGGTTATTAGGTGACAGCCATAGATGTCAGGTACAAAAACCGAGTGGATAGTACTCTTCCTTGAGGCGTATCCCATCTGGAAAGCGTTTCCTAGAGTAGCATTAATTACTCTACTCGTGAATAGTTCTTCTATTAATGCTCAAAAACCCGCTTAAGTGACACTTAAGCTCGTTTGGTTCTCGCACGGTCTTAGATTTCCCAGTTAAGGAACCTTGACGACTATGCTACCCAGTCTTTCTCAATAAGTAGAAGCCGTAGTTGCACCGAAATGGTTGCTGTCCTTCAATTCTGGTAGTCTATTCAAAACTGGGAGCGTGGGGTGTATTCAATTAATATGTTACATTGGACAAGAATAGCTTAAGACCTCTTGCATCTTTTGGGCATTGAGTCTCAGCCGAACTAAGTAAAGAACCATCCTGGCATCAGTGAGAGCTAAACCTACCACCGTTTCACTGATTCTGTAGACTGTTGTTCTCTTGTTGCAACTTAATGAACTCTTACTTTAATAAGACTTGGAGAATCGTTGGTCGTAAGGATTCACATGGCTTCGGAACACTCTTCTCTAGACCACCGACCACTCTACAATGCCTGCCTTCTAAGCAGAAATTTAAGAAAAGAAATTCACAATTTCCATAGGAGGTGAACAGTTGCTGCTTACTCTCTTCTTATTTTCCTCGGATAAGCTCGGATAAGCAAACGAACGTCGTTGTACAAACCAAATGTCAATAAAACGGCGTAACAATAAGACCATCCACCTTGGGAGTGGCACGACTCTCGTCACCCATTAGCCGTATTTGCACAGCCATAAAAAACAATTACGCGTATAGACATGCCAACACCTTCTGGTGTCCAACCCCGGTAGCTCGTAAAATATAACTCGAGCCACCTATTTAATTGCATTCTCCCACACCCCCATTAGGCGTTGAAGCGAATCAAAGTAATTACAACCCAGTCCCCGGAGTGGTCTTATAGACACACTTTTAGCCCCAACATCCATCAATGCTGACTGCAGTGCGTCGAATGGTGCCCCAGGCTAAAACGCTCTTCAAGAGCAAGCCTGCTTGTGTCTGTCTGTCGCCATGCTAACACAGAATGATGCGCGTCGCACTTCCCATATTTACCTGATTTGTGTTTGTGTCCTTAATGTTCTTGTATGCGGCCTCGGCAAGGGCGAACACATGAGGCTCCAGTGTACCCAACTTCTGGCCGTGGTACTTGAATACGTACTCCTGCAAAGAAAAGGAAAAAAAAAACAGAGAATGAGTTCTGAGTTCTATAAATGCATTCGTTCGGGATTGTGATTTGAAGTCAACGGAACACACAATTATTTGGTTTAATCGCGTGGCATTATGTTGCAACATTTACACGCTACACATCTGCTACTGGTACATGGGGAGCGCAAAGTCTGAAGTCTGCAATGGAGTGGATGTGTGCACTCTTGTGTTTCTTGTTGCATAACAACGTGGAATGACGATGTTGAAGATGATGACTATCCTTATGTATACATTGTGACTTAACCTTTCGATAACCTAACATAAAGGACGACTTTATGACCCTTAAACGTACATTCTTTTGGATTCTCTTTCTGTTGCGGATATACGCGCTGCATAATTGTTTAGATTATACTCTCAAGTTCATTTGTCTCTTCCTTTCGTGAGGTCTTTTGTTTTGTTGCGGTTCCAGGAACGCACGTTCTGTTTTGCGATTTAACTTGCGATGATCTTATATTTGATTGCGGACTTCGGGAATGAATTTTGCACGAATAACGTTATCAATACCCACTCCAAACAAATGTAAAACTTCAAGCCCAGAGCATAAAACGAGTATGTGGTTGACCAGTTTCGGGCGAGATTTAAGCAAAGTACCGAATGTTTATTTAATTGTTTAACCCTATCGTAACATGGACTGGATAGCCCATGGCAATGATCTAAACCACACAATAGCAATGAAAGTACACAATCAAACAAACAATAATCAGTCAACAATGAAGAACTTGATTCAAATAGCTTGTGAATGAATATATCCATAACTCACATAAGTGACATGTAGGTACACAGGTAATTGTGTGCCCTGTCGTGTCGACCCCATAGCCATAGTTACTTAGACCACCTTGTTGGGACCGCTATGCCTTTCCAAGGGTTTTGCTGTACTCCCGAGCGACCTGCTTTAGTCCTAAAACTAACCAGATCAGATAAATACTTCAAAACTACAAGTCCTCCAGCTCTCTGAAGAAGTGCCTTCCTACGGACTGCCTTCTTTTCCTTGCTAGGACTGGGCAATCATGGGCAAACCACATGTTGGATAGATTCTGTTTCTTTCTGATCTCTGCCAGCTTCTGCAACAGTCGTTATGGGGTATGTTCAAAGGCATTACATGTTTACCTATGGCACAGCGCCTGGCAAGGACTCCATGCGTGCATCCTTGCGACTAAAACCGATCAATAAAATGGATATCTTTCTGCTAAGCGTCAGCCATTAAGCCCTTGCTGTTGCTCCGATACTCCGACCAAGCCAACGAGTTCTGGGTATATCCGAGTTTTCGTCTTCTTTTTTCTCCATCTTGTGCTCTCTCTATACAGGGCCAGTGTTTAAGCAAACACACAACGTCGGAATGTTCAAAGATAATAAACAAAATTGTCAATGTAAAAGTTCAGTTTTATGTAACTTCCCTGAGATCAGAAACTGCCCATGCTGATTAGAGAACACAAAAAAAGGTAGCTTGCTTGCACAATTCTCTCTCTTGACCCGTAGAACAAGTCATAACAATGATTTATTTGTCAGTTGTGATTTACACACCAAGCCCAAACAACACACAAGATTAGGGTCAGTTCTTCAAATATTTAAAGTTACCCATGAAGAAAAAAAGGCTAAACCACGACTGCGCAACAAACATATAACAGTCTGGTCAGGGTGACACAAATTGATCTGATTTGCATGGAAATGTCATCAAGTGGCCAAGCCCCCTAGACCACTTAGGCTACGGAAGAGAATACGTACGATGGTCACAAAAATTCGAGAAATCAAACTCGATAACCTATGGTTCCAAGGCAGATGTGAAGAAAAAGAGGAAAGTTGCATAAATTCATGAGAATATATTCCCAATGGCTGTCAAGTCTTTCCACAGTCCAAAAAGATTCGTGGGATGCTATCGCCTTACGTTATTGAGATAGGCGGATGAAGCAAATGTAATACAATGCCAACCTAGCATCGAGCCTTACCAATAGTTCCATGGTAAAATGAGGAGCTGATCCACAAGTTTGAGGGAAGTGTCACTTGCCTATTAATCACTTCTTCCTTGCAATTAATTAACAAACGAGTGCTTTAAAGTTGAAAACTAACAACACACCTGTTATTAAAATCTTCAATGTCATTTATTTATCCTATTTTGAAAACAGGTGGCTATGCCATCTGTTGAGATATTCAATCATCAGACGTACAGTAAGATTTGGAAGAAATGAATTTATTGAAACTCCTCTTGTACTATCTGCATTGTGCTTATCTTCCGAATTTGCGGATTTCGTGGCGTAATGTTGGTTTATTTCGTGAAGCTGAAGGTACTATTCTTAAAACCCCGCTAAAACAGGGTGATCCAATCAAGGTCACCAATTTTAAACACAAATAACATTTTTATTTTGCAATATAAATTGAATTTTTAAGGTTATATTGTCTTCTTTAAAACCTCTAATAGAACAACAGTACATAACAACGCGTTAAAAATACGATCAATCATTATTACGGAGCGAAAATTTCGCCAATATTTTAATTTAAGAGCTCCTAAAGTCTTAATGATTTGAATCGGCCACTTCGTCCACCAGACCACCCGCCTTGTTTATGGAGATATTTATTTATTTATATAAGACCGTTAGAGCCGTTTGGAACCTGCTCTGGATTTCGGCAAGCAGATGCGGGCAGCTGTAAACATCAAAGGCACTATCTTCTCTACCAATCTCTCCAACTGTTTGGGTACGCAAATGACATCGACATTTGTCGCGCGTTCCAAACGTGCCGTAGTTGAAGCTCTTAGGGCGATTGAAGAACAGGAAAAATTAGCTGGTCTCAAGGTCAATGAGGACAAAACGAAGTATATGCTGTCGACCAAGAAACGTTCCGTTGCACACCACCTTGGAGAAAACATCACGATCGACTGCTAAAATTTCGAGGTAGTAAAGGAGTTTGTCTACCTCGGGGCAAACGTGAACTCCACAAATGACAACACAGTGGAGGTCCGACGTAGAATCATCCTTGGCAACGGTTGTTACTTCGTCAAAACATCGACTCAAAACTCCTGACTCGAAGGACCAAGATCATTCTCTACAAAACTCTTATTAAGAAAACTTTCACTGCCTACTTATCGAATGACGTTTCGATTAGTTCCATACGTCCACTTGCACGATAAAGTGTTGTATATGATCCCAAATTATGTTCACGTGTGCTGTACTCCCAAATACACGATTTTCGACAGCGATTCACTAGTTCCGGATGCCGTGATTCGACCCTTTTTAATCTCGAGTTTGTTAAACACAAAAATGGTTGGTTTACGTAGTAGTCTACAGAAGAAGCTAATCTGCTTCGAGTTCGGGGGATTTTTTAACTAAGTGTAGTTAAAAATAAATCAGTGAAATTGATGACCTATGATTGTATACATGAACGTTGGATAGTCAACCTTGAGCAACCCTGTTTTCTAGCAGTCCTCCGATCTTCGAGGATGTAGGTAGAGTAGGGAGAAAGCTGCTAGTAAATTTAGCAGCACATTTACCAATGATCGACTACTCCAGTGATAGTCCCGTTAATTTGATTCCAACGGCAAATGGCAAATGGACCAGATTTGAAAATCGTTTGCTTTCGACACGGGGATCCCTCACCAAGAGCAGGCACTTAACCAACTGCGCCATCCAGTCGTCAGTAGTATCTACGTCAGTACAAATACCTCACAAGCATAACACTTATCCAGCGAAGTAGAACTGACTAATAGACTTGTCAAATCTGCATTTCTGTCAAAAAGAAAACGTCATTAGTGCAGACATAACCTGCTCATTAAAAATCAATGTCAAGTGCCCATACTGCTTTAAAATCGAAAAATCATTTGCTTCACCAACAGTGTTCAACACCAATCAAAAGCAAATGACAAACAATTATGTTTTTTCTCACAAATGTCATTCGGTGTGTGCATAGAGAATTTCCCAACAGGGTGTCAATTGATAAATCACCTACAAAATTAAATAATACGTCCGCAGCAAAACAATACGTCTTCATCAAAGCGCCATCGAGAAAAGATTAGTAAAAAGATAAATAAATATGATGCTGTGCATTAAGTTCGATAGCGTCCAAATAAATACTTTCCCCATCTCGGACAGATACCTGCTTAACAGAGGCCTCTAATTCACTTCTACTATAAACGTCAAATGATAAATCAGAGGAAAAATGCATAAATTCACCACTCGTCAAGTGTGATAAAACATTAGTTATTCATAAATTCCAACAGGCCCATGCGATGAGCGGTGATTGCTACCAAATTCGTGCCACCGGAACAATAGAACCTTACGCATCCCGCCACATCAGTAGCTGACTGTGGAGTTCGCCAAATTAATTATTTATGACTAATTCAACACCAAAAACTGCTCCGCGGGAAATGTTACGAAGCGTGAATCTTTCTTTAATGCGCTCCCAACTGCGAGGGGCGGTCTCCTATTAAGGCCAAATTGCTTGGGAGGGTACATTTTTTTTGTTTTCGTTTTAGTTTGTTTTTTTTTTTTTAATTTTGCTTTCTTCACGCACTTCTCGGAGTTATTAGCTTGAGCTGAATGCTAATGGAGTTGCTGCCAAATTAGTGCGACAATACTTGACTCGCATGTATGTCTGGAGTTAATTGTACAAAAAAAAGGTAACTATGGCCTGTTGGAGGGACAAAGTGAAGCCCTTTTCGGTAACGGGGTGCGCCTGCCATTTGCTTGAAAGGAACGCGGTAAAGCGTACATAATTGGAAGACGGACTATTAGTTTGCAATTAAAAATGTAATTGCCTCGTACGAGAATGTTAACCGAAGCATAGACCATTTAGCTGATGGATTACATGCAAATCCGGGCGTATGTTTATGTTTAGCCCAGATAGCAGGTAATTATGCACAAGTCATGAGGTTCATACTCCAATAATTTGTAATGTGGAATGTGGACCAAAATATTCCAATTAAGATCAACGTTAATGGAGAAATGTTTAGTTAAACAATGATGCTGGGCAATTTGCAAGTGGGCTTTGAATGTGCAGCTCGAAATTAAAATTGTTTACGTTTGGCGGTTTGCTGAAAATCTGTTATTAATTCGAGTACATTTGTTTCGGAAATATGTATGAAAGTTCGGTTGTGAACCTTGTGAAATTTACAAATATAATTTTCTGTATCAAAATACAATAGGGGAAGTAAGGGTGTTTTCATAAATGTTGGAAATCGGTTCACATTTATTTTCTCATGCGTTGTTGAGCACACACGTGCTGCAGAATGTCTGTATAACGTTTCTCAACTAAAAATGTTTTCTTCCAAACGCGATTTTTTGGCAGTCAAAAGATAATGACTGCAAGATTTTCCCGACATCGATGACATATTGACGGATACAGCACCTAAGGCGCAGCAACACAATAGATAATGACCGCCTTTAAACAAAAGAATTGAACGACCTCAACTTACTTTGTCTGCGCAACTGGAGGCAATAAGGTAAAGATCGCGATGGCTGGAGACGATTGCCGGTCCATAACGTCACACAAAATTTTAACGTGTAATACATTATCCTTCCAGTTCTCGTTCACCCGCAGCCTTGATTCCAACTTCTGTTTATTCGGGCCAAGCAACTTTTACCCCCAATCCCTATTCAGTCCCGATAACAATGTCTTCCCCATCTGGAAGCAGCATTTCGTGTTAACCATCTCAAATCTTTGGCCAAGTTTCATCCTCGAAATCTTTTCACAGCTACACAAATCCACTTGAGTAAGTCAAATGGATTTGCGAAATTAATTGATATTGCCATCTTCTTTTGCTATTTATCTCACTGGAGGAATCTACATACGTCTCAACTCAAGCAAAGCCTTCTGCACACAGACAGGACCGTTCAAGATACACGGTACACGCCCAGTTGTCTGCACAAACCACGATTTCAGACGTATAGTGTATACAGGGAGGACGGTAGGCAAATAAAACTAGACGTTTAATGCCCTATAAATATACCCTTCCCGGTTTACTCGGGATGAGGGCAAAGCGCGATTAATGTATTTTTACGTCGATTTCAGTTTACGGTGCGGGCCATTCCGAGGACTGACCAAACAAGCCAGCCGCTCCCGTTTATCTGTCTACTAAATGGTTCCAGCTTATTGATTGTGTGTACTCCAGCCATTGGGGATTTCTGGAAATATCTAGGTCACGAGGGTGTTTTTTTGTACGGTTCGTAGGATGTACGTCAAGCTGGCTGGGGTGTTTTATGACATTTTATCACTTGTACCATTTATTGTACCGTGAATTTTATAAATGGCCCGAGTGCCTTCCTTTCGTGTTAAGCTCGGCGGCGGTCTCGTGGGTGAGTGAATGACCATCAGCGAAATGAGAACTATTGTCGTCGATATGACAAAAACTTTGTCAGCATGGGTTTTATTTCTGTTTATGAGAACGAGGATATAACCGTTGCGCAAATTATATTTTTTACTGAGGCTATGGAACAGTTACGTCGTTACTATCCTCTTTTTGTTATCCTCTTCTGGACCAGCCAGTTAAATAATCTAACGTTATATTGCTCTAGCCATGTAAAAGAAGTAAGTAAGTCAGTTAAATGTTTATTATTTAACTAATTTTTTCTTAGAAAGTTTATAGAATTTAAGTTAACATTGGCATTTGCCGTCAGCCAGAAGAGAGTTTTGATTTCTTTCATATTTATTCCTCTATTTATTAATACCATTAAAAGTAAACATATAATCAAAAAGATTAATTTAAAATTTGTTGCATATACTTTAAGGCTAATCTCAGATAAAGATACAGTTGTTTCCATTAAGTGCAGCAAGAGTTTCGGTAAACGACAGCGTGTTCTTTCCCCAAATTGTTCTCCGTAATTCTTTTAGAATGGGACACACAATTGTCCTAAGATTTCACAAAGCACACTCATCATTCCCTTCTGCTCTATGAGGCATGGCATTTAAATATAACAGCTCTCCCCGAGCCTTGAAGATTAGGGAAGTTGTATCTGCACTGTGTTGGTCTTTAAAATAGTTTACGTCTCCTAGCTCATAGGTAAGAGTGCGATACATGCATCTATTCAGGCTTTGTCGTGCCTTCTGCTCAAAGAGAGATCTGCAGGCGGTATCTAAATTGCTTTTAGGATGTACATAAAGTCCATTTTCACGGTGAATAAGTACAAAGGCGATAAACCGGTTTCTAGGTGAAGCTTAGTTCGATGTGTTCTCTGGTAGTCTAAATACTTTATGAAATATCTCTTCTCATACATAATAGATCTAACTACCGCTCCGAAAACTTTATACTTCGTACACAATGCAATATCCTTTTTAAGTAGTCCTTTCCACCTGCATTTTATGGCCTTTTTTGCTTCTCTTAATTCTTCGCAAGATGCTTCTTAAAGGAAAGTATTGGTGTTACATGTAAGAGAATTCCGCTTTGACTTGGCTTTTCGGTAATTGAATTTAATGATTCGGTCCCCCTTTGATTTAGACTCCAAGTTGGATCATAATTTCAAGCCCATTTAAACGCCAATGAATACCACCGCAAGTAGTTGAGTGATAGACTTTATGTTGTCGTTTTATTTATTTCCAACTCTCCTCAAGATTTTGCTGAAACCCTTTCACCAGAGTAAAACCTCCGATCGAACTTCTTGAATGACTACTAGTGGGTGGCCCAACGAATTATTTGATCTAGACATGATGTACATCCCTGACAAGACACCATCGACAATTATTATTACTGAAGTTGACAATCATTTCCATTAGAGGTGACGACTACACTTGTACACTGGAATAGTGGCCGAACTTAAGAAAAAAAAATAAAACAATGCAAAACTCAACTAGGTACAGAGAGAGTAGCTTAAATTGGCACCAAAGGCGGTCTATTCCGTCGGACGCTCAGACGATAATGCTACATCTTATACATTTGGTCTTAGATATTAAGAACACTACAGCACACAGCGCCATCAGGCTCAGGGAGTCTGGGGAAGAGAGAGATCTCCTCACATCCTCCACAGACTATACGATCCACAAACTAACTCTATCAAATGGCTTTGACACTCTTATGCACGAAAGAGCGGAGTGGCAATCTATACTGATTGCCGAATGCTGAACGATAAGCAAATCTGCAGAGTTGATTCTTGGTGCCTTTGAAAGAAGAATTCTACGTCACATATATGGTCCCGTCTGCGAGGAAGATAACCTCTACGATCTATACCAGGATGTGGCTGTTGTCCAGAGGCCAAAAAATCCGTCGCCTACACTTAAAGAAAGACCGAACCTCCAGAATAAAGTCCAAGTCACTGCGGACGCAAGGCACCTTGTTCTTGATGACTGGAAGCAGAGTGCCCAGGACTATACTGATGGCCCATACGAGGATGCTCCGATTGGTACTTAGCCTCTAGGAGAAACACGAACACGGCCCTTGGGCGAGCCTCATTAAAACCAGTGTGCCACCAAGTTGAAACTCGTTATACCAAATTTTAACGGTGGCCATCGAAGGAGAAGAGCATCCAAGCGCTCTTTGATTTTGATGCGCGATTTCACTTCCAAGAACAAAAATTGAGCTAGCGACCGATATTGCTCTTTTTCCATTTTTCAAAAATCCGCGGACACGCCCGCTTCTCGCTGTCAAAACAAAACTATGAGTCTATGATGACAGCATCCGTCTACGAAAATGTACTACAAAATAGTAAATTTCTCTTGCGTTAGTGGCGCCATCATGCGGTGAGTCACAGTACTTATCGAACCGCTCTCGCAAGTATTGATAACCAAGCAGCCATTAAATCTATTACTACTATAAGCTAGTACAGGAATGCCGCGATGAGCTAGCGTCACTACAACACCAACTTAAAATCGCCCTCGTCTTGGTTCCAGGTCAGTGACACCCCAGGAAATGAGAAGACCGATGAACTGGATAGGCTGGGATCTGTCCTTCGGCGTCCGCTTGCGGAGGAGGTGCACATTCCAGTATCTCTACGCACTTCCTCGGAATAGCCAACAACAGATGGACCAGACTGATAAACTGTGCCACATCACTTAAAATACAGCCTGAACACAACCGATCCAAAGCAAAAGATCTCCTTCAGCGAACTCGACATGCAATCGATCTGTTCGGGACAATGGCCGATAGGAGATCATGCCGGGAAACCTTGGTATCCCACACAACACACATTAGCGCAGGTTTAGTAGACCCTTCTTCGAATTAGGTTAACAAAAAATAATCAAGTTCTAGTAACGAGCCCGGCCGATTTTCAACCGAAAATTAAAATACGGCATTTTATATAGATAGACTTTTTTACTTATTGCATTTCTTATTATTTTTATGCAATATGTGATAAGTATTTAGGTATATTAATTCCAAGCTTTGCCATAAAAGTTGTTGCATATAAAAAGAATGCCCTTTGAACTATAAAAGTCTTTTTAGGTATGTATTCACAACCGAGATAATGCAATTTTTGTCTGACCGTACTATATAGATCGTTTTAGATTCAAGATCAAATTATATATAAAAACCCGTCAATGGACTCACAAGCTGTTAATGTTTACATATGAAAACCTTTATGTTTCCGAATTTTAATTGTCCTTTTTGATGTTATTTCATACAGCATCGCATAGGAAACATTAGCAAGATGGATAAGGTGTTTTAATTCCTTAAGGGAGTATCACATCAGTTCTCTTTCTAATGATGTAGAATTTTTCAGTGGCAAAACATGCTAAATTCATTAAATAGTTAAAAATTCAGTTAAATACCTAAGCTAATATATATTGTTTCTTTTCAGGTTTTAACTTATTTTGTTTATTTAATGTAATGAATTTGTTCTTGTTTTTTTATGAAATTAATGTTTTTCTTAATTTTTCTGATGAATTGATGTAACTATATCCTTTTTTTCTTAACTTTTAAATAAATTATCTATAAAATACCGATGATTTTATACTATGATTTATATGGAGGGATCGTAACTGGAAAGCTAAGGGCTCGGCACTGGCCTATGTCTCATTTTCTACTTTATTAAGATTTATTAAATTTGAGTCCAATACATACAAAATGTTATTATTTATATCAAACAGTAATACTTTAAGCTTTCATTAAATGATAAAATTGTTTTCATATATCTAAGTAATTAATTTTAAGAGAGCAACGGATTCACAACATTCCTTAAGGGGGCTCGCTACTGGGTAGTTTAACGTATTTAATAACGAAGGACTTCTTAAATTTAGGCACTTTGCATATAAGGTGGGTCGCCGTGGCGTAGTGGGTAAGTGCGTCGACTCCTACGCAGAGGGTGCCAGGTTCGATACCCGAATTGACCACCTTTGATAATAATTAATGGTTCCACCTCTTACGAGTCACTGACAATGCTCAAAGAGTATTCCTGTCTAGAAAAACCTTCTCAACTTCGCCGTTTGCAGTCGGCATTAAACTGTTGGTTGCTGAGAAGCTAGGCCTAGGTCCGCCTCTGACTGTCGCGCCACCCATCTTATTATTATTATTGCATACAAGGTACCAAGACTGTAGAAGTCATACGGCGCATAGTGCTTTTTGTTTTTTGTTATGTTTAAGCTATCATGCATGGCTGTGTTCAATATTTTTATTGATTTACAAATTAAAATGTAGTTATTTTCCATTTGATTGTGCTTGGACGTTAAGGTCTACAGTACTGTTTATGATTAAACAAATCAAGTTTAACAAATTTCTATTCAACTATGATTTCCTTGATTCATCTCAATGGGTACAATGTCATTGCTACTATCCAATTCCGTTTGTGAATTTTCATCAATCGATTTTAATCCATGGGTAATCATTCTCCACAAAACTACATCCCCTGTCATTATCACCCGTCCAGTGCAGCATAGAAAGCCATTGCAGCATACATTGTTCGGGGCAAAGATTAAATGATTGAAGACAATAGGCAGTAGTCAAGTATCTTATGCTTAACAATTCTGCTTATGACACGATTATTGGGTTGTAGGGGCAGCGACGACGGAGAGAACGACAACAACGACGACGACGACATCAATGTTGATGATAGAGTTCCTGATGCACTTTGTCGCATTAAATTAATTAACCTTACCCACCACGCTTCACTGAACACAACCGACGTTTATTAAACCGCCAAGTGAAGCGGAACAGAAATCAAAAAATGTCAAGTGATGCAGCAGCACTTGGCATCAAGAGATCTCAATTTCTCATGCTCACTTGTAGAGCGAAAACTCAAGCCGACTGAGGATTGGAAATGCTACACACTCGTGGAAGTGATTATCTTGGCACAGCAGTGGTGTATCATCTGAAGAACGGGCGCATACAGTCAGAAGTGTCATCGGTGTTGTTGTCGTCGTTGGGATGCTATTTTATTGGACGAGTGGGGAATTTTATTACCGACATGATCGTCAATTAAAATACAAGCAGCCCATCGACAGATGATGATGCAAGTGCTGGGCGCGAGTAAATTGCTTCATACAGAGCCACCGAGGATGACTTTGACAGTCAATTGTTGACATTGACCATAATTAAGTCTAAACATCTGATATGTCAGCAGTGATATTGTGTTTCAAGCTTCCTTGTGTCACACATGCTGAGTGATCGTATTTTGTTGCTCCCCTTGGAGGAGTGGGCGAGTGTAGTGAATACCAGACGCAAATGCACGTCAAAGAGACACGATTGCGGAATGTACTTTTGACAGATGCTTGACATTTTTGATTGCTTCAACCCCCTCAACCTGGTTCCGTAAATTTATGGAATACTTTCAACTTTCCCACAAACAAGGTGAAGTCTTTAATTTTATTTCCGCAGCTCCCTCAATTTTTTTTCAGATCAGGACGAGATGACTCACAGGCGTTCACTCTGTCATTATTCACATAAAACTACCTACACACAGAAGGTAGAGTGAAGAGGGTACACTGAGCCAGGCAAACAACAAGGACCACTGCCTTGGGTACATATTTACATTTGAAGCACGGAACAAGCACTGCCTCCGGGTTGGATGTGAAGAGAGCGAGAGAAAAAAAGAGGACAGTCGAGTCGGTCTAAGCTTGCGAAGGGGTCGCAGGAGGGAAAGGATTTTGTTCCCTTAATAGGACACGTCTGAATAAAAGCGTTAGCGTGTGTGGGTTGCAAGTGCGGTTCTTTCGAATATATTATTAGACTCACACACAGATGCTTGTATGGCGGTGAGAGGGAGAGCATTGCGACACGGACGCAGAGAGATGGTTCGCTGGCCGATAAAATTGGGTCAATTAGGAAGGGTGCTACATGAGGCTGTTTCCATTTCTTTTAAAACGCTTCATGGCGCTTCAGGGTGGTTACGAGTGAAAATAGGAGCGGTGTCGAGAAGGCTTTGGAGTGAATAGGTCTACTTAACTTGGTCACTCGATTGTTCATTCTTATTCGAAGAACGCAACTTTAAGAATGGAGATGTAAACTTTATAGCAGAAAAACGTCAGACTTCAACCTCTCTGGCGAACGGACCAATCAGCGAATGCCATTTACATTTACATAATTCCGCGAAGAACTTTCAAAATATCTTGAATAACTGTCAGAGAGTCCCTCGCATTCATCGGTGGACAAGAAAATCTCTTTACTTCGTGATGTCTGTTTTGTAGTTTTGTAAAATTTCATGAGTTTCGCAAATACTGAACAAAATGAGCGTCTGAATGTCGCCGAGTAGTGGTGGCAAATGAGCTACTAACTGGTGAGTCATTGTATTGGGGCAGATGAATCATGAGATATTTAGTGGAAGATGCGGTAAGCAACTGAATGAACACAAAAAGGAAAGCTTCCCCTTGTTTATTTATTTTTCTAGAAGGGCTGGTGTTGTGAAGCATTTTTGTTTGCGTTGATGGTTGTCTAATCGATTTCTACTCGGAAGTGATCAACCAATTGCATGGATGAATTCGCTTCCGGATTACAGAGAAGATCTGTCTTAGATAACTATGGCTGTTTATAAATGATATAAGATTCAGTGCAATTTCTTGCAATCATTAACCCGATATTTGCTAAGAACGCAAAGCATATTTGAAGCGCCTTTATTTTTATGTGTATGATACTGGAGACGGGGGATTTTTATTCACAAACACCCCGAATAAGATCCCACCCGTTAAGCGTCCTTTCCTCTGATGGGCACGAGTAGATCATCTCCAGCCGCATACAAAACCGCCAGAAGCTCTTCAATTCCGTATTGCTGTTTTAACTTTGCCAAAGTCGGAAGGAAGGAATTCTCTTCTATCATCTCTAGATTGAGTGGAACATCTTACCTCATCGGTGTTATAAAAGGTGGTCCAATCATAATACACGATGTTAATTCTGAGTCACACCTTAACGACAAGTTTACTTGCCCAACTCAATTTGACATTTCTTTGTTCTAGTGTTTGACAAATTCAACCATGGAGAGGTACACAGCCTTTTTACGAAAATGGGGACTCGTCGTCGTGCCCAATAGTTGAACAATACAAGACCATAACTGATGCGAATATTCAACAAAGATTTGAATTTACACGCTTACAAGGTTCGATTGACTCAAGAGCTGGAGCCTACATATCATTTGAAGAGTCGTCAATACGCCGAATGGTTGATTGAACAGACAGAAGTGACTGGTGACTTTACAAAGAAAATCATCTTCAGCGACGAGGCACCCGTTCACCTCAGTGGAGGTGTCAGCTGACACCTCACCAGCAGAATTGCCGCATTTGTGCAAATGAGAAAAATTGTACGTCAATAAGCCAAGAACACTTTAAGAGCTAAAGGATGAGATAATTCGCCACATTAACGACATTGCAACTCAATTATGTAACAGTGTCATTGAAAATATGGACCATCGGATAGAGGTATGCCACCGAAGCCTTGACGAGTATTTAACCTATATTTTGTTTCACACATAATTCTCATAGATCTTTCTATCATAATAAAAAATATTAAGATAATTGTCTGAAAACTTTTTGGTTTATTGATAATTATCAACGTGCGTTTTCGTTGGACCACCCTTTATGTGCCCTTAGCACGTTTTATCAGTCAGAAGTGACTGCTCCCAATCAACCTCTAGCTCAAACATCATTGTTACCACGGCCCCTTTCCAGCTCCTCGATCGCCCACATCCAATAATCTCTCTTTTTTCTTCAAGACGCCAGGCCTCGTGCATTCATTTCTGTTCGTAGGTTTCTGGTAGTTCACAATTACGTCATCAGCGCCCGGTTGACTCCCAGCTTCGCTGCATGTGTCTGTTTGAACCACTCGTTAGCAAACCAGGGGTTTTTTGTTTGTGGCGTCAAAAGACCCGGGAGAGCCATCTCAACCGACAATGCTTCTAATCTCCTCCGATTGTTTGATAAGGCCGCGGAGTCTAAACATAACTAATTACTAAAATCATAATTCGATGAAGCAAACGTATACTCCGTTCAAGCAATAATCGCCTCTATAGATCTGATGTACAAAGTTTCATTGCAATTCAAGCAGAAGTGTCTTCCTCGCAATCGTTGTCTCTCATTCATAGCTCGATAAAAGCGAGACCTCGCCCAAAATATTTTTTCTGGATCCGGTGTCATTTCCCTTACCCCAAGCGTTCATCATTTGCCTCCGGTTTGCAGGACGTGCGTGGAACTACTATAAAGATCCACTAATGATTATAATTCCAATCGAGCCTACGCGAGCTGACGCACAATAATGTCTTTATGTCAGTCACTTGATTACTTTGGAGTTTCCTGCAGTTTTTCCATACGATACGCACGCTCAGTGACAGTTGAAGTGACAGCGGCGCCCCCTCCCAACCATTCCAAAAAGGAGGCAAGAGTTCATTCCCTCATCCAATGCATGCATTGTTTTGTGTATTCATTGAACGGAAGTTCGTAAAAAATGAAACAAATTATTAGTGTCATTGTTGTTGCTGTTGAATTGTGAAGTTGTCTAGAATGACAATACGGTGGGAACGACGAAGAAGTGCTTTGCGTTCAAGTATCACGTAACGCAATAAGAAATGCAAAGTTGCCACAATTTGTTGCATGTCGCAGCCGCCGATGAAATTTATTGCACTTGAGTGTTGAGTTTATTGAGGCGTCCGCGTCGTCGCGTAATTTGATGATGGGAATTGTTAATAGACAGTTGTACTGTGTAGGGTATATTATGGTTAGTAAGTGATCAGCCGCTGAGATAATTTAAATCGAGGATTGTGGAAAATTGGGGTCGACTGGCCTTTGAGCAGGGTTTCTTGATGAACATCACGGATGTATCCATTAGTTTGATTTTAGTTGCATTTTACACATCTGTGAAGCAGGTGAATGGAAGTTCAAAAATAATTGTACATTATTCTATGAATTAAATCAGTTAAGACAACGTAGGCTTAGAATTAAGTTCACGTGCTTAGCACAGTTCACAAAACATAGCCCCTCGCGGATAACTCTGCAGTTTTGGTGCAGTGGAAGTCGCCCGCATCGCCACATGTTAATTCCCATTCCAACCACCTAAGTGCGCTCGTAAACATAATCCGATAGAATCAGCGCCATTAACTGAGCGTGGCTAAGCGTCACACCTTGTCTTGACATTGACTGATCATCTTCAACTTGAACTTCGTTCTTTATGTCATGCTTCTTTAAATCCCAGCCATACGTATGGAATTTCTTCGAAGAACTAAAGAACATAAAAAAAAACTCTTATCTTGTGTACACCCGGCCTGTCCTTGTGTATTTAACGACAGATACACCGCTATTTGTGCATGTCTCACAATCGACTCCCATTCAAATGTAACTCGTTTAATCGCTGCCACCGAGCTCACCACACACCTCTCCCTTTTGTCGCGGACTAAGCATTGTTTAATCATAACACCCTAGAGCACACACATGCCACAGTCGAGGGGTCGAGTTACACGCTACTCTGCGGCGGCGAACACGTGCACTGAGAGACTTCCCGCCCCGGGAAACAACACGGTGGAATGCACTGTGCCAAGGTTTTGTAATCTGTCACCAGCCCGGCTTGTGCGGCCCTGTTCCCTCTGAGGTTCATCCAATTCAATCGGATGGATAAATAAAATCCCTGCCAGCACCGGACAACAAAGAACGAGCCAAACCCTGGCATTTGCAGCAAGCGATAGGTAGAGCTGGCATGGCCGCAAAAAGGCCAGAAATTAAATTCATTTAACCCCTTCGCTGCCTTTGTCGCATCGGGGTATCAGGATATCACATTACACTGCCCAGGAACTGACTGCTGATGGAAGGACGGAGCGGGCGATGACACATTCTTCCGCGTGCGTCTACTAACCGACAGATGTAAGTACTCACGTCGTTTTTTTGCTCTTTTTTGTCCGATGCCGCTGATGAGCAAATCCAATTTGCCCCTGCTCCTATCGAAGTACGCTCGTAAAGGGGAACCTGTCCTGTGAGTTCAAGATTCAAGAATCGTACCCCCTTCCGTGCCACTCACCGCCACGCTCCTCTGCTTGACAGCTATCTACATTATGCATCACAAAGTGTGATGCTTCAAAAGACCACCTCTTTGCAACTTTCTTCGTTTACAAACAGATGCTTGGATTCTGTCTACGAGGAGGAGGAGGACACCGGCGCAGACCGAACCTCGAGAGATTCCATTCAACGTCGTCGGAGATGAAAACAAAAATCGAGAGCAAGCACCCTCCCGAGAAGATGATGAATAGTTCAGGAATGAACATCATCACGCTCAACAAGTGAGTGCAGAGGCTGTGTTCGTCAGGCAAAGACTTCTGCCCATGATAACAGCACACTCTTGCCTCATTTACTTGTGCTGCTGGATGGGTGTTGTAATTTACTTTTCGGGCGTAATATGCTTAGGAGTGAGTGACTTTCCGTTAATGGCAGATTCTTTACGAGATAAGCCTGAAATAGTTCTCCTACCAGCGCGCAGAGTGGTCGGGAAGATTGTTTTGCTGGGAGGCAACACGAGGAGTTGCTTTCGAAAGAGCAGTGTGAAAGGAAATGGGGTCAGAGTGTTGGGCGACAAAGGAAGGTAAACATGACTTTGTTTGGGACGGCATAATTTGTGAAGGAAGTGCGTCAGTCGTAGAGTAAACTCGTACCCGTTGAGTGTTTGAAAATGGCGAATATTTACAGCTAAGTAAGGGGCGGGACGCTTGACGATGAATGACAGGTGCCAATGCGGGAGATTACATTCAACATTTTCCTCATCAAAATGTGCGTCTAATGAGAAAATCAAGAGGCTTACCTGAAAGGCATTTCGGGAACGAGGTGAATTATGAAAAGGAGAAGAGGGATATACTGTTTGAAATGTGAAAAGCAGACGAGGTTTAAGCAATTTAAAATCACTTTTCTATGGTTGTGTTTATGTGAGATACATTATACTCTTAGACAGACTTTAGACGGATTTATGTTGCTTTTTTAGGTGCAGTCAGGAGAAACGGATAATGATTGCGAAGTGTATCCCACCTGTTCGTCGATTTGCTGCTTGCACATGGGAGCATCCATCACTGCTTTTGATGTTTCTGCCAAACTCGTCAGAGAGCATCCATCTCTGTCTACTTTTGAAATTTCTGCCAAACACGTCAGCTTATGCGGGATGGCGATGGAGAATTCTCACAAATATGTCAAGATGGGTGTTTTTACCAGGGCCTCCAACATGTGAATTCTGTAACAATTATTGAGGCGATCGTGCTAAGCTCACGGAACAAAATCAGGGGCGTGATTGTCCAAAAGCGCCGAGTGGATGACATTGACGTGATTGTTTGAGTGCAGTGACACGTCAATCAACTTTTAATTATCGTTCAGTTGGCGTGGCTTAATCCCAACCAGACACAAGCTAAGTAAAGGTTCTTCTAATAGGGACTTGACAGCTTTGAATCCAATTTGTGAACGCAATCTTTCACTCATCATCAGACTGTCACTGTCAATTTATTCAGTAAACAACAACAAAATTTTCATCATGGTAAAGTACACGAACGAGCAACGTCTGCTAATTATAAAAATTTTATACCGAAATTCGGAGTAGGTGACCGCAACTTTAAGAGCGTTAAATCCAATTTTCGACGAAAATCATTTTTGGCTCAATGGGTTCGCAAAATATGCGTTATTGGTCGGGTGAAAATCCACATGTGCTTCATGAATTACCGCTTCATCCACAAAAAATAACTGTTTTGTGCGGTTTGCATGCCGGCGGCATTACTAGGCCATATTTTTTCGTCGACAATAATGATCGTCACGTTACTGTGAATGGTCAGCGTTATCGCGCCACGATTACTGATTATATTTGGCCCGAATTGGAAGATATGGACTTGGACGACATGTAGTTTCAACAGGATGGTGCCACACAGCACACGTTTCAATCGACTTATTGAAGTTTGATAATAAGTACGATGGGCGTGTCGATTGGCCACCTCGTTCGAGCGATTTAACGCCGCTTGACTTTTTTTCTGTAGGACCACGTTAAGTCATTGCTTTATGCCAACAAGCAGACGACGTTGGAAGAACTCAGAGCCAACACTGAACGTGAAATAGCGGCCGTGTCGGCCGAAATATGTGGCCGAGTAGTTGAAAATTGGGTCCAACGAACCGACTGCTGCAAACGTGCACGCGGTGGCCATATGAACGAAGTCGAGTTCCATTCATAAATGTTTTGATTGTACTTCAAGCCGATAGTAAAGTTTTTGAAATATCTCAAATGGTTTGCGTTTTGTCAAGTCCCTAGTGCTGTCGCGCGTCCTGTTTGCGTTAACACTATTTGGAGGAGAAGACTAAACCAGAAGCTGTGTGAGTCGATGGATAGAGAGTTCCCGATGGCTGGAGAGGTTTTTTGGTTGTTACTACGGACTGTAGCACCACCCTATGCAGAACGCCATTCAATACTACACTTCACCATTTGGCACAAGTGACCACTTAAATTTTTATTAAGACACAACATCCCTATCGGATACAATCAATTCACGTAATAAAATCTTCAAACGATTTCGAAACTTCGAATAACGCAAATTTTCGACTAACCTCACAGTAATGCAGTCGTAATTTGTACATCGTGATGTGTGATGTATGAGCCATTGCTAGGTAAATCATTAATTCAAAGTTGAAAAGAAACATAGAAGTCATTTGTCCACCATTCGAATCCACTAAAAACAAAACGTACATCGCTGGACAGCTGTCAGATAACTATTAACCCTCATCTTATTCGAAATCGTGCGTAAATTTCTACGCATGTGGTATTTTAGTGTGTTTTCCATGATTTTTATTTTTTTTTTAAAACCTTTTTTAGAGAGAGGAAGAGAGAGAAGGCGTGAAATAAGGATTGTAATAAAGTCAGACAATTTCGGAAGTTTCCAATATGTGGCATTTGAAAAAGAAAATAAGACACGAAGTAGCTCTTGCGTAGTTTACTACGTAAGGATGAGATGAGGGTTAAGGGCGCGCCGTGAACACACAGCTTTGAATTATGTTTAACTGATTTATCCTGAGTTAAATTACTAATGCCCGATTAAGCCCGAGTGAGCTTAAGGGTCGATCCATCGCTAAACTCAGAATCAATAGAAATTTAATTTTCACAGTGGAAGTTAAGTGATAGATACCACTTAAATAGTGGTTTAACTTAAGCCATTGATTGCTATGGCAGAAGTGTCAATCCAGAGAGTACACATGTAATTGCCGTAAGTGTATTAAAATAATTTCAACCAATTTCACAATATTTTGTCTGGCATGGCTTCTGAAAATAACAGAAAGCACACAAATTTATTGATGCACGCATATTACGACAATATCCTTAGATGCATGAACATTCGCCTGTTGAGTTGGCGTGTTCTCCTTTTTTCCAGCAGGGTGCTGTTCGGGTTCAATCACAATCACTATTTTGTTTTGGTGGATTCAATAGTTCACAATGCCTGTCAATCCATTGCTTACCAAAGCCACCCTTAAATATTGAGTGTGAAAACGAATTATTCTTGTGTGAAGTTTAAGCCCGTTCCTAAACTTAGCTAAACCAACGGATAAGGTTGCAATGTGAAATCAGACATAAGAGATGTCAGATCTTGCGTCGTTATCTAGAGTGTTTCCTCTGAAAGGTCGTTGGATTTCTTCTAGACAAGAACCAATTTAGAAAGTTGGTCTGGAGATGGTTTAATTTGCAACAATATTAACAGGGTCACCACTTTTACCACACATATCGGACAATAAACGAATAATCGTTGTCCAAGCATCAAGCGTTGACGGATGCGAAGTCTTGCCTTGCCCCACAAAAAGAAATCATAACGTGCAGTAAGACAAGTCCGTATACTGTAGACGCCGTGAAATTACGAAAGTGAGTCTTCTTTAACACTTTAACAAACGAATATCATGTTCACTGTGTGTTAAGTGTGAATTTAGATGACGGGTAGAACTTCTGTAAACCTTTGTAAAGAGTAAGTCTCTTCGAATTAGTTTTAATGGTTCCGCTAAGATGAACAATTACGTCAAACAAATTAGAATCACTACTAAGTCTGTAATAAGTTTTCGCAATTTGAAGATTTCTACCTTTTATTTGACGATCCATACTGTAACATGGCAACTTTAAATAGTCTCCTCTCTCAACAGTCTCGGATGACAGTTCGGTTTGACGTACGTGGTTAATGAAGGGATGTTAGTTCAGAACCAAGAATTGGGTGGCCCTATCTCAACAGCGCGTTCGGTTTTTGACAGGCCTTGGAATGAGTTTTATCGATTTTTCGAGATTGTATTTTAAAAACGTGTAGCCCTCGGTTTTTCAAATTGACCAATCAGAGAACGGCATTCACATTATTTCGTGAATAACCGTCAAAAATTCATCAATATCTGTCAAAAAAGCACTCAAATTCGTCGATGGATTAGGGACCAATCAGCTGTGAAGTCGGCTATCTCTGTAATACTTCATTTCTGTTTAGAACTTAGTGCTCGGGCATACAATAGTAGTGCGGTCTGTAAAATTTCAACACCCGACCGTCCATTCTTCCTTAAAGACCGACCGCGCCAATGCGCTGTTGCGATATGGGCATATACTAACGGGCTAACGTTGTGAGATAAAATATGTATAAGATTTGTCATGAGTGCATTCAAAACAAGGAGAACGCGACCAGAGAGTTAATAACTTCACAAATCAAATATGTTTAGCCACTCACAGACCAATTGACGTTTAATAATTGTCACAATACACTAATCACTATATTTTTGATTTATGTGCGTATGGCGCCAAGTCATCTTATCTTCAATAGACGATGGAATATTTATTTCTTCGACCTTTGATAGGATGAGTAGTTCAACTGTAAGCTATGCAGCTGCTTCAAGAACTTCCGCCGATTTGCCCCGATGTCTTCCAACAAAAGGAAATACGAGTAGCATCCAAATAAATAAAACATCATTCAAAGAGATAACAGATTCGACATGGGCACACTGAATGTCAAAGTAAATAACTGAATTGGTTTCATTCACAGGGACACTTCGTACCAATTAAAATCGACATTCGCATTCATCTCAGTGACTTACATCCGACGTTCTCAAGAGCCCTTGTTTCGCGTTTGTCACAAAAATACTGAGAGCGACATGTTAACATGACCTTCGATATCTGCATTTTGAAGGACAACGAATTACAAAAATTTTACAAGGTCTGTAAAACTGTACATTCGAAGTGTGGGAATACCATTAGCAGCAGACTGGCTCCAATGCAAAGAACTCCAGTCCGGCATTGATAACCAGAGTCCAATAAGCGGACTTATTTTTAGATCATTCACAATCTCTTCGCCACAAATGGTTGAGTTGTGTGTGCGCATTCATCAGGGAATTACATTTGCGTGATGGCTGTATCCATGATGATAATTCACAAAGCACTCTCAGCCATCACCCCCCATTCTCGGCAGCCGATCAAAGGTTCCGCTCTACGAATGATTGCTCGAAACCCTGCCCACCCGATGGCGCACGAAACCACTGATGGATTATTAAGTATCTATATTCATCTTGTCGTTTTATTTTTGCTGCAAAGGAAAGACATGCCCGTGTGTGGTGCGCGCCAGCACTTCGGAGTGCAATGAATCTAAGAATAAATATAATGATTGATCTTGAGTGTACTTACCGTTGTGAAGACATCTAGCTCCTTGTATGGATTTACTGCAACTAGAATCGAGCCAGTGTATGTCTGCCGTTGTCGATGAGGAGGTTTTGAGTTAAGGAAAATTAATTACTTTTTCATTAAAAATATAAATGGATATGCATGCGGCTGGAAAAAAATAGGTCAACTGAGAAAAAAAAAACGAAGAGAGATGAGTTTGAACGGGGATGAAGAGCTCGCAGCCCACAGCCCACATGCATCGCAATTACGGCGGGTAACAAACTGGAAAAGGGAAAGTCATGGACTAGTCGAGAGGGGGTTTACATGCGGGGAATTTGTAACCTTTTACATGCCTAGGAATTTGTATATAACCCACGCTTGAGAGCAACGCGATGTTGCATCATCGCACTCTTGTTTCCTTCAGGGATCCGAGCGCCTCCAGGGTCAAAGCACATGTAAGTCTTGTAGAACAAGTTTTTCCAGTTCTTTAGGTTCTCGCATCTCAGAAAAAAGGACGAGACACGCGTTGAAGTGAAGCGGAGAAACGTGTTCAAATACTGAAAGTGGATCTTAGGGTATTGCTTAGTTAGTCAATGAATTTCAATCGTTGTCAGTGAGCACCAGTGATGTGAGTACATAGCTATTCAGATTTGACCTCAAGCTTCGAGAGAAGGTTATGGTTGTTAATTGTTTCCTGGTGTTTTCTATGATTCCACAACAAAGAACTTGTTGGGGAAAAGCAGAAGGCGATAAGGATAAAAAATTAAAACAACATTCTTGAAATTTCTTTCTTATAAAGCTTATCTAAAGAATTTCAGTGCCGGCTGTGGACATGATCCATTGAAATGTGTACTTTTTGGTATGACTCAAGTAACCTTTTTTTATAGAATGAAATTTCTAAGATGCCGTTCATATGAGCCACGAATTGCGAACGTGAACTTTCAGATTTTCCACCAAACACCAAGCTATGCTTCTTAGTATGCAAACATATTGATTGTCATTGAAAAGTCATTAAAAAAATCAATTATTTTATTAGCCACCTCCTCTCAGTACACAAAGAGGAAATGTGATCTACAAATTCACGATGAGAAAATACGCGGTGACGTGTCAGTTTTCCCAAATTCATATGAGAAAAATCCATATCAGAAATGAAGTACTACAGAGATGCCCGACTTCTACCTCCCTTAAGATTTTTGACAACTGTTTTTTATAACGTGTTCATAAATCAAATTGACCAATCGGAGGACGGCATTTACGTTATTTCGTGAATAACCGTCAAAAATTCATGAATATCTGTCAAAAAACCACTCAAATTCATCGATGGTTTAGAGGGCAATCAGCTGTTAACTCGGCTATCTCTGTATTACTTCATTTCTGCTCCATATGAATGAAGTGTCAGAATTTACGTTGTTCACGATTAGAAGCACTTAAAGCCCAAACCCATAGAATCCGTTGCGTACGTTGCGCTTAAAATCCACAAGAATCGTAGTTGTCGAATTGCAAAGATGTGCCCAAGACGTACGTTGCGTGTACAATCCACTCTTGTATAAATCTAACCAATTCGAAGTTTTGAATTTCCTGAATTATTAGAAATTATTCATATACAATTGTAAACAAAACAAAACGTATTCATAAATTATCGTCAATACGAATACAGTTTACGAATGAATTTCTATGGACACGTCTGCCAACCGCACAAAAGGTTAAAGCTGAAGTCACAACGTTGCGATCGGGCGTTAATAGGATTCCGTACACGTTTAATGGATTTTTCGAGATTTTTATGTCAAAGCGCAGCTCCCTAACTTTTCCAAATCACAATAGAACGTGCGCGTTTTACATGCAGAATGTTCTGGAATACGTGTGAAATGCAGTTACTACATATAAAATATCCACATACAATATATAAAAATGTGTGCTCCCGCTTACGATATTACGGTCTATGAACTATCAAAGCACGACATTGTACTTCCTGAATGGATTGACATGTATCCTACATAAAATGTCAGAGTCCGACCGCGCGAACGCGACTGTGGGTATAATAGTTGAACAATACTATCCGACTGCATGCATTTCACTTGTGGGCCGCATTTGCTACCTTCCTCTCTCGCATAATGGCTTATAAGTTGTACATTTTTTGACAAGCAACGCGCACAACGGATTCTATGGCCTTATTTAAATTTAAAATTCGAACGTCATTTTCGCGGCTTGTCAAACTGAAATCAGAATCAACAAAGTAGAGCGATTTTTTTCACGATTACTATAATGGCTGTACAAATTGGCCCCGTCTTGCTAAACTGTTGTACACATATGCCGCGTCTCTCTAACAGCGAACTTCGCAGTAATCAGACACTTCGTTCACATGAAATTTTTTCATTTGCCAATATTTTTGATTGAATTTGTGGATGGCATTTTCAGATAGTGACAAGTCGCCAAAGAAATGCGAAGAAAATGCCAAATTTGTCCCTTAACTAGAAGCACTTACATTTATGTGGTTATTTTTTAAAATTTGTGGTCGCAGTTGTCGGCTTTTGTGTGTGAAATAAATCGCGGTCGCAGTTTTCGGCTTTTGCGTGTGGAAGCATGCTAGTACCGAAAATTTCGTCACAAATTGCACGAGAACACGTCGTTCTTTAATTAAAATAATTGTGGATACCTCTGTGGATCCTCTCTGGACGATGCTCATCAACAAGGAAGGATCATATCTCAACGTTTGAAATATTTGCTCACCAAATTTTGTCAGTCAAATTCCCTTCATGAGTCAACGATATTTTCTCAACTGCTATAATCTTCTTAACATAACATACATATTTTGCTGCAAGCAGCGTTATTTTTTTAATTGCCCACAAATGCTGCTTCTCGTACAAGAAACTGATAAGACATGGTAGCATTCCTGCGTCGGCACACCGTCCATTCGGTATCCAAAACGCCAGGCATGACATTCCAACTGTACATACAATTTGGTTTTTTTTTCTTTTTCTTTTATCGTAACTCATGTCCGGCTTCTTGTTTATGTTAAGACTCTGATAACACCGAAGTATTTAAGTTTGTTTACTTAGATTGGAAATGTAAGAAAGAAAAACAGACAGAGATACAAGTGGTAAAGCAAAGTCGTTCAACGCATACAGTCGCGTATTTAAAGGTGAACTTAATTTATGTGATGCATTAAATAGAAACCAAATGTACGAGGGTAGACTGCATGAACTTTCTAATGAACATACGACAGATGGATGTGGTGTCTTTACATGGATTTATTCCTTCTTCAAATATTCAAATGTACATTCTTACAGATTACCAAAATAAACATCAGTATTGCTTATAAAGCTTTAGGCATCAAATTGCAGCCGCGGAAGCACTGACAATTCTTTGATTTCATATACTCAAGCTGTGTCCTAATGTTCTGGGATAAAAGTTTGAGGAAATCATTGCGTATTTTTTACGCATAATTTATGTAAAATTATACATGCTTAAACGCTTGGCTGTCAACTGTCAACATGTGACGTTGACATATCCTGTCAATTTTCGAAGTAGATATATCTCGGTTTCATTCACTGAGGAACAATTTCGGCAAACTATCGTGCTAATTAGCAGGTTTACATTATGAGATAAGTGGTTGGGTGAATCATGACTGTTCAACAAGACGAAATAGTCGCGTTTACATGCTCACATGTGTCGTCAGATTAACAATTTAACGATCATTTTAAAAACGAGTTGAAGACAAGGTTGTTGTGCCGGAATAGCGGCAGTTGTGGTAGCAACATAAAGCGAAAAAAAAAGAGGTATCGAGTAAAAGAGTGGATAAATTTGTTTCTCTTAATGTGATGGCAGTATTTCAGTTACAGTCTCCAAAAGATTACCAACATTTTTTGAAAGAGAATAATCGACTAATGCGTACGATGACTTTTTCACAACTGTTGTCATACACTCATCGGCAAAGTACGAACGTAAAACATTTTACTTCAACCAATAAACGATTACAACGCTACATTACGTGCCAACTTTGCTACACGCAGCCTTAACAATATTTTAATTGAAACATGCAGCGTATTTGAGAAATTTAACAATAAAACCTCACCAAAAGAACGTTTAATTTTCATTCATCTTGTTAATTTAAAAATTGAATGTCCGTCGTCTGACGTTACAACGTCATCTAACAAACTAAGCATCGCAGCTCCGATAAAATTCTTCTTTTATGATCTTCTAATGACAGCAAATTAGGCGTGGGGGTATTTATTCATGCCTTTCTGCCCGAATACAACATCGCCAAAACTAAACTAATAATCGCGATACAAAATGTTACCATGCTCATAGACTAGGACTGACTGATAGATGCCAGAACTGCAAAGAAACGGCGGTGGTCGAAAATCTGGAGCATCTTCATTGTTTCTGTTCGGCTTTAGCCAAAACTCGTTATTAGGCCATTTTTTAAATCCCTAAATAATATGGCTTTCGTGAAACCACAACTTCTCATATATTTCGCAAAAACCATTGGAACATTCTGCTTAAATAACGCTACAGTGGACTACAACATGGTTTACTCTGTTTAGTGGCAGCACTTTGGACCTACAAGTGAGGCTGAGCCACCAAGCGCTTACCTAATCTAATATGTCGAACGACTCGCGTTTACATCACCAGAGAACACCGCTAGCCTTTCACAATATCAAATATGTTTCAAAATCATTAGATAAGTCCTGTCCTCTCGACAAACCATTTTTTTTCTATTTGTGTTTACAGGGTCAGATTTGAGTTTATTTGAACAACTCCGTCGGACTATACTGGAATTGCTCTCTTACGAGTTAAGGGAAAACACATTGCCGACTTCAAACAGTGATGTTTGTAAACCTTTTCGTAAAAGCGACACACTCTCAATGTTTCGAGAGAGTGATTGTGACGTAAAAATCAAAGTTGATCAATTCGAGTACAAAGTATGTACTTTCTGATTAGAAATCAGTTGGCATAAAGGGGTCTTTCATTAATTTTGTCCCAAACTAGAATACATTGCGAGGTATGTAAGCTCGTTTAGCGGAAATGACATATATGATGAATGCTATCATTCATATAAATATATTCCCCATTAAAAATATATGCATGATAACAACAGCGCTTGACAGACACCAATTTGGTTTAAAGACAATTAACTCATTTGTTTCTCAAATATCTCCGCGGGTTTCTTTCATAAAAATGTCTCATATGCTTATTGTAGACAATCTGCCGTTTACGTTGCTCCATGCAACCCTGATCACAAAGCCCAATGTAATCAGGTTGTTAAGAATACGTAACAAAATCGCCCGAATGATGCAGAGAATGGAATAAATCTCCACCTTGTGAATTGTTTACGACCAAGTTTTTATCTGATTAATAAGAATAAGTTTTACTACAGAATTTATTAATTGTGAAAAAGAAAAAAAAATATAAATCACAGTCTGTTCCGTAGGAATCAACTTTTTCCTACGCAAAAATTAATGTTCAAATTGTCAATTTATGTTGGAGAAAACAAAAATGAAATCTCTCCAATTGCTCCATGTCATCGAATTCGCAATTATCGAAATTGAAACATTTCGGTAGTAGCAACTTCTGGTAACAACAATGTGTATCTTGATTAAGGTAGCTCTAAACGACGGACATGCTTGCCGAGCTTGTTCGTTTGCGTTCTCCCCTGCATTTGGCGAACATTAATTTCTTCACAGAGTAAACATGTGCGACAAAGATATGAACCCGGGGACGATCACAGCAAAAATTAGGTTTACTCGCGAAAGTGGCCCAACTTGGCGAACATAGAAGCCAACAGCGAACAGTTCGTGAACCAGCCTCTACAAGAGAAAAACATAGCGAATACGAACAAGTTCGGCGAGTATGTTCGTTGTTTAGGGTTACATTTCGCAAAATCTTTGACAAACAGACCCGAGAATATATCTGAAATGATCAGTCCTCTGTCAAAACGTTTGAAAGGATAACACATTTATCATTATGTCTGATTACTCAAACAGCGTAACGATTGCACAGTGTCCGCATGTATAGAACATATTTGTGGTGTGCCAGCCCGAAAGATTGACAAACCGAGTTAACCCGGGTTATAATAGAATCATACCGAGTTGTAACCCGGATTGACGAGCTCGGTTTGATGACCGAAAGCAAAAAATATGGATTATGAAATATAGATTGAAAAATGTCGAGTTGTATTTTCGAATTCTATTTTGTTTCGGGTTGGTTTCGGTGTTCTATGTGTATCCTAAGACGATTGTGTTGGCAAGAGAAGCGATAAGCGCACGGGGTAGCCAAGCCAATACCGGTTGAGTGTGTCCAAATTGTTTAAATTTTCTCTCTTCTCCAGACGTCGCATAGAAAAAGGGAGAATATTATGTATACATACCAAGCACACAATATGCGAAAAATTACCGAAATGCTGCAGTTTGTGGTGGTGGCTATGACCCGAACTAACATGGAATGAGGCAAATCGATTTGTATTGTCCAATTCGATTTGGGGTTGGTTTGGGTTCATATCATGTGGTTCATATGCTCACCCAGGTTATACCGTCTACAGTTTTTTTTATATATTCGGTTCGTTTCATCGGTTTGAAATAAATGTTACTCGGTTTGAGTCGATTTAGGTGTAACCGGGGTTAATTCGGTTTTTAACTCGGGTTGACACGAAACTAGTACATATGAACGTAGTTGATCACACGCTTTGCACTTCCATTGCATTTTGTCATTGCCCAGCCAACTATCGTTAAGTTTTTGTCTGTTCCA
Source organism: Eristalis intricaria (assembly GCA_964034865.1). Classification (NCBI taxonomy): domain Eukaryota; kingdom Metazoa; phylum Arthropoda; class Insecta; order Diptera; family Syrphidae; genus Eristalis; species Eristalis intricaria. The sequence goes on from OZ035873.1 coordinate 127,751,613, forward strand.
TCAGTACTTTATGAAAGCGTTTTTTTTTTGATAAGAAAGAGTCGTCTGAGAAACCAAATTGAAACCAATGAAACCAAATTGTACACATTAAAGTCGGGAAATAAAAGTGAAGCCTACATTGTCGGTAAATTCGCCCCTATTGTCCCCGTATCAACTTAGCTTTCCATAGCAACATCATTCGATTTGTTTAACTTCCAGGATTTTCCATCTTTCAGTACCGACAAGAAGCACACATTTTTTCAAGCCAAATGGTATAAGCACTGTCAATTAAAGTGATCCATTAATTACGAGCAACGATCGATTAAAATACTTCTGGTGCGCCATCTATTTTCGAAAACAAATAAATAACACCTCTCTACCACAATTCTCAGAAAAAATATCCCCACATTTGTGCGGTTCATTGACCAGAAGAACACCCAAGATGTCATGTCATCATTTAAATGTCAGCACCGACTTAACCATAGCCAGCTCAAAACAAGAGTGTGATGCATGGTCACACACAATGCCTCAATTTGTGACATCTTCTGTCACCTATGACTTATGTCTGCTATTTGATGTGTTCTGCAGTGCACCTGTCGTCGCTTATGCTGCCAATGCTGCAGGATGTGTTCCATTTCGAAACACACACCAACTGCATGTTGAAATTGGCACGAATTACGGTACCGCACGTAACTGATAAAACCTCAGACAAAAAGTCGGTACACATACCCCCAGCGCCCGTGCCCGTTCTTTGTGTGATTTGTGTTGGACTTCTTTCAAGGATGTCAGCACTGTGTATTTACTTGGGGTGTTTGCTCAATTTGGACATCTTCAGCATGAAGGGCACTCACACACAGCACTCGTCGCTCTCGTCTCTCTCACTCCTCGGCGGACAGGGTGTGAGGGCTCACACAAGAAGACATTTTTATTGACTGAAACTCCGTCCTCTTTGGAGCATCGTCGTTGTCAATGCTGTGACTTTCAGAAGGTCGACGAAGGGAGACGAACGGTGGTGGTTCCACTAATTTTAAACATCATGGTCGCGTGGGTACTCGAGGAATACCAAAATCGTCTTGAAATTCTTATGTGAAGACACACACTTGGCGAGTGCCGTCAGAGACAGAGGAAGTTCAATGGATGCATAAAAATGCTATGACACTTGGAATTGTTGGGAATGTACATCGTCTCCTGGAGCTGCTGATAAATTACGTCTTTTTTTGGAATTCTAAATCGATTTCGGGCGAAGCGCCTTTTCGAATGAGTTTGGACACGAGTTAGATGGGAATCATTTTCGGTTTGATGCCACTGGAGTGTGTGTTTGGAGAGTCCTAACGAACCAGATCAGCTTGTTTGATGTTTGTACAATGATGTTGGGAGGGGAAATGGCTGTATGTAAGAACACGATGATTAACCATGAAGAGTGCCAATCAATAAATTGTCGAGACGAGACGCAAATCACCACTCCCTTGTTTGTATTGTAATAGCTTCAATGGGCGATGGTGTCTTGGTATATATGTAAGCTCCTTTTCAAAAGAAGCAGATGGAAGAGAGCCAAGTGAAACATTTGACGGAAATACGGAATATAAATGTCCGTCGGAAACAGTTTAGGAACGAGTGACAAATCCAAGACAATAAACAGCTGTGCAGTTTCAGAAATAACAGAACATCTAAGACACAAAACTTGGCAAGAGAATAACATCTCCAGATCCACGTCAAGATCTTAAAAAAAGTCTACAATCCTAAACAAAACTCTCAAAGTTGCTACTTACAGCCCACTAAGGTATGTTATGAGCATAGTTTAAGTGATTCAGTATCCAACTTATTAAACTACTTCTATTTCACCAAGTGAGTATTATGCAAAACTTTAAAAAACCCACGGTCTCTATGATGCCGTAACCATTCTGCCGACATCATTCGCATTGCGGGTCACCAACAAAACAAGCACATAACCGAACCACAATCCTCTTCATTTAATCCCAACGTGAAACACTTCTTCGCTTTACACTCCAACCGTTATTGCGTTTCACCGCCTCACCATGGTCCCACACTCACGTGAAACAAACTCCACAGCCACCCGTCCATCACAGTGTACAAGCACAACGCTCATGATGACAGGCTTTTTCATGTGACCCACATTTGCCCGCACACCTCCGGGACATTGCTCCCACGTCCTTGCCCGCCCTCTTCAAGGGTTACATTCTCATTGAATTTTATTACGATTGCGAACCACTCGCCACTAGCAGGTATGCGGAAAAACAATGCGCAATGCCAGGTAACCGAAACAAAAATCGTAAAGTATCATGCTTTCATTTGGTTGAGCTGCTGGCTGGCCAAAGGCAGCAATAACAAAATTTACACTTTTTAACAATAAAGCGGGTCAGTTTTTGGGTCAGAAAGTGAATGAAAGTTAATGAACCATAATTCAAGCTGCATTTGACATCTCGTAACTGGGCCGCAGTTATGCACATTGGCCAAACCAAAAAGGGCTTTCATTCCTCTCTGTCCAACCGACTAGACTAACCCGTCAAACTCTTCTCCATTCGCTGACGCTGACCTACGGCTGGCTGAAAAAGTGGAAGTTATGAATATGAATTGAGCCGCCTTTGTTTGGTGGGCTTTTGTTTTGAAAAGGATACATATATTTGATCTCTTTGGTATCGAACTTTGAGATTCTGATTAATTCCGTTCTCGTCGATATCCGATATGGTCGTCATGTCTGGCACGCCTTTGTCGGACGTCGAGCCCAAGCGACCTGAAAGAAAAAAAAATGAAAAGCAAAGAATTAGTTTTAGCCTTAAATAATAAGTGATAGTGATAAATGTGGATTGATTTTTAAGTGTCAAAAAAGAAGCAAATCGCTAAATTGGATACAATTTTTATTTGAGTTGATAAATCGATGTTTGCAAATTGCGTATTTAAAGAATATCTCATGTTAATTTTGAACACGACTACACTTTCAGTGATCCATGCCTAGAGTCTGACTTTGATCCACTTTTTAAGAACATTGGTTGGGCAGAGATAGTTTGTTTGACGCAAAGCAACTTTAAGATACATGTTTGCGACCTAAACGAACAGAATTAACTGAAGTGGAAGAGTACTTAAAGCATGCACTGTCGCTATTGGAGGAGAGATGGAGAGACGGGCTAACGTAAGCCGGCTATAAGTCAGTAGGTGTCATCAAATAAAACGGAGACATATTTTTTCGTAAGCTTTGTCCAACCATTGTTAAGTGGTCTAACCTACATCATTGACCAAGTAAACGAGTTTCAATATCGGGGTTCATATGGTCAAACATCAAACAAAAGACAGACTTTGTCGGGTGGATGTCTTACAGACGGAGGTCGCTAGTGCTCACATTACCAAACATGTTTTCAGAATTCACTTTTTCAAATGGATTTCTATGATGGTGGACGTACTCCCAGCACATGTAATAGAGAACATTTTAGAAGGAGAAGAATTCGAAGAATTATTTTTGAAGCGAATTTTGTTAAAAGAAGAGAGAAGAAGAAGAGCGATCAAAATCTGCGATCTTTCTTCTGTTAATTTGCGAACAGAATTTTTTGAGGGTGGATGTGGTTATTTATAGTCAATTGTAACGAATTGCGAAATTATCCATGAGCACGGCTTTTCAAAAGTACACACCTATTTCAAAAAATTCTTTCCAGAATTGCACATTTTTCGCGAACAACCATTTTTAACACAATTCAGCTTGCAGAACTTTCGAAAATGAAATTTCCTTTAGGTCGGAGTGACACTCATTCACACTATCACATATGTCCGTCAAACGGGCAAAATATCAAACAATTTTCAAAACCATGCGACATGACCGACGGACCATCGTTTCTTACGTTCACACGATCAGATTTGAGACTGCCCGACCATGTCTGAGCGGTCTGTTTGCCCATGCATATCATATGCAATCTAATTTTTGAGGTTTACTGCACTAGAAGAAAGGAATTTTGCTGATTATTTCCTGGAAATAATAGACATCGGACAAACTAAGGGATTTGTTGTTGGAGAACCAGGTCCACACTGGACTGTAGCGCGACACAAAGAAAAAACATATTTCGAGGGTTTAAAACATACCGTGCAGCCGCCTTGATTGCTTTTGTCAATTCTGAGTGATGACTGAGTGTTTGCTGACTGTGAATATGGAGGAAGCAAAAGTCATGTCAAGTTTGACACTATGATTGGTCAAGCAGTTTTACATATATTGGCTGACTGAGAAACCTCTGAGGGATGTTTAAACTATGGATACGCTATGAATGTGGTCACCCTACGTCAGTTCCCTATTGCACATTATTCGATTCTCCCAATAGGCAAATACATCGCAAATCCTCGCTTATTTTAGCAACTCAATTTATAACCATGCCAAAAGGGAAAACTTATATAGTTTTCAACCATCATTGATAAACATTGAGAATAATAACGGACCGAGAATGGAAACTTGAGGAACACCACAGCGTCCATCACAAACTGATGACAGTTTTGAATTATAGAGAACAAACTGAAATCGGTTAGTTAGATACGAATGAATTTAGTGGGATTAGAGAAGTTGATTTGGGCGGACAGTATGAATATTGTTGGGCCGAGGCGTTCTGTGTATGTGCATCGACCCCAACGCAACTTAACCGCGCTGCCTGGTTTCGATTCCTGGCCGGTAAGGCCAAAAATAGTTTTAACGGCACCTCTTTCGAGTCACTGACAATGCTCAAAGATAAATATAAATAAACATAATGACTATCTAAGAAAAGCTTCCCAAGCTTGGTCGCTCCGCAAAAAACTGTAGGCCTCGTCCACTCGTGAGAGAACAATAGCACGCACAACACGAGAGGTTACTGAGAAACTACGCACTGGCCCTCTACGGGCTGTAGCGCCATCCATATTATAATATTAATATATTATTGTTGGGTGAAAGAAGTTGCATGCATTCGAGAAGTCAAGTAAGGCTAGTAAAAGAGGATTTAAAAGAGTGTGTCGCTAAATGTAAACTTTGAAGTATTTGCCCAATTGTTGTTTGAAAGTGTTGGAGACATTCTTTGGGAGGCTGCAGGGCCAGTGGTCAGGATTAATTGCATCACCGTTTAGCCTTTTTTCTCCTCAGTATCTAAAATCGGTAATCTGTTTCCTTAGAAACCTGAGAAATCGAGCGTTGTGAGGCTTTCCTTTTTTAATACCTGAGTTCAGCCGATTTGATCAACAATGTGACATCGTTTCTACAGACTTTATATTGATTGTACATTTCGGGGCAACGAAGTCTCCTCCATCGTCAGAAAAGAAAGTCCTTCTTTCTGATCGCGAGAAGATTTCTGTCGGTTGACCACGGGGTCTTTCGCTTCTAATGACTCGTGTCCAAAGTGGACCATGTTTTCCGAAGAAGTAGTCAAAATTACGCCGTGGCGTACGGTAGTGGGTAAGTGCGTCGACTCCTACGCAGAGGGTGCCAGGTTCGATACCTGAATTTACCACATATCCATAATTCACGGCTCCACCTCTTTCGAGTCACTGAAAATGCTCAAAGAGTATTCCTGCCTAGAAAAAGCTTCTCAAAATTCGCACAACACGAGTGGTTGCTGAGAAGCTAGGCCCAGGTCCACTTCGGACTGTCGCGCCACCCATATTATTTATTATTAGTTAAAATTAGCGTTGAACAACGCCATCCTTTCTGTCGATCAATTGCAGACCATACCATGCAACATAAAAACAATCCGAAAACAGGTTCACATTAATTCACGATACTAGGTGGATTGTGGACAACTTCTTTTCAATCAAATGTCAAATGTAGCAAATATAAGATCGTGATACCTGCATTACTACTTCCGATTATTATTATCTCTGCCTTATTCAATAGCCACTGGAATACATCATCTTAAGCGGCACTAGGCCTGCGTATGTAAGAACGATATTAAAAAGGAGGCAGCATTAGCAGGTAGACAGATTATCGAGCAGACGGATAATCACGCATGATGATTGAGTCATATCGAGGCCACCATTCTGCAACGCCAATAAAACCGATATTAAAAATGCACTAAAACAAGTGGGAATATATTAAGAGCCAAAAGATTGAAGATATTTTCTCCAACAAAAGCTTGATGACTTTCTCCCCAGACAGAGTTGCTTCATTGATTTCAAATCAGTCATCTCAACAGGAGGACGCATCGGGTGACTAAGCCCGAACAGTACATCCATTTGCGACAGCTATCAACAGTCACGCAATGTAAATTATTTTGACAATTACAAACGACGTCAAGGGTCACAAAAAATGAGCTTTATTCTATTCGGCTCATGTGGTCGTAGGGTTTTTTCTCTTTTTCCCTTAAACTGGTGCAAGCGAAGTAATCAGTCCACCATTAGCCCTGCGGGTGACCGCATCAAAAGGACACATGGCCTTTGTTGCGAGTTTGATTTCACAGCACCTTTCTGTCACACGAAGTAGAGTCTTTGTTTTCGACACATCAGGCATACACAGAAGGCTCGTGCTTGCCTAATGGTCAGGCCACGACGACATGGGGTGAGATACTAACCGACTGTGTCGACAGTGTTGTGTCCCTAGAATGGGCATTCATGTGGCATTTAGGGGATGAAAGCGAAAACTGTAAAAGAATTTGTCGTGGTCACACCGCGTTTTTTTTACAACAATGGCTGCACAAAAACAGCCTCATGGGGGTGTAGATCACTTCAAACGAATGTTTTAAAGTTTAAATATTTTGCTGTTTCATGTGGGGACAGCGGCGTTTGTCGTTTTTGATACCATGTCTGCGCACAAGGACCCAAGAACACTTTCCTACTCGTTAGAATGGACATAATCGGACGAATATTCATTGATTTAGTTCTTTAAGTCGCCGAACAGTCTCCCTTCATATCAGTCGGAGGCAATCGAAAAATAAGAAAAAAAATATAAGAAATCACTCGCGTTTATCGATGACAAACATTTAACGTTTGGCAAATAAAATAACATCGGCATGATGAAGCATCAGATTGCTATAGTCTGATTACATTTTCGATTCGATAAATTGAAAAAACGCTGACCACCACAAATCCAACTGGGTCACTCATGCGAAGGAAGCTTCCAAATGAATATGTTGAAACTTGATTACTTTGCTCAACTCAAATAAATGGAAATTGTTTCCGGAGTCCTTCCATTTAAACGTTCACAGATTCCAGCAGAATTTCGCAAGAACTAATCGTGCGACTTCAATAGGATTGAAAGAGTGTCACTTGATGACGAAGTGTTACGACACAAATATAAAAAAAAAGTAAACTCCCTGAATCAGACTTGAGATGGATCGGGTGACTTACATAAACATTTACAGAGCGTGGTTCGAAAAAGAAAAATCCCTTCGATACCACGAAATCAAATGCATGATTCATATTTATGCAACCATACGAAGAAGAAATAAATCATCACGTAACATATTTACATAAAATGCTTGACGTTTCACGTGTTTTTTTTTTTTTTTAAATACATTTTCACGTTTTATTAACATTTGCTGCTGTCTATGTAAAATACGGTTCTAGTGAATCGCATTGTTCCTTCAGTTCGTGACTGGCTTGTGACGGAGATCGTTATGTTCCCTTACCCGACTTAAGATCAATGACTTCATGCATTTAATAGCGATGTCGGTACTAGGACTTGTTGCTGAAACAACAACGCAAATAGTTGTTTTAATTAGATTACATCAGATCGGCTTCACTTCGTTTGCATAACTGCAATTCTTTTCAAGAAATTCAAATTAATTCGCAATAAAGTCCGACTTAACACAAAGGAATCAGTGGATTTCTGAACGAACAGGTTTGTCTGCCAACATCGTTAAATCTCAACCATTTATCTTTGGCTCAACAAGTTGATCTCATTCAACAGTTATAGTCAGCCACGAGGCGATGTCAATAAAATGCCATTCGTGGTAAGCTGGTAATCTAGGTGGGACCCTGTTCCCGGGAATATTGTTGACTGAAAAACTACATTTTGGCCTTAATAATGGATTTTTCGAATCCAGTCTTCTAGTCGCACACTTATCAGCGAATTGCGACGAAGTAAGATGCACTATTCTGAGCAGTCATCCTTGTAACTTATTTAATAATAATAAATATGGCTGGGGCTAGAGTCTGTAGACGCCCAGGTGTTATAATACTTTAATTTGTATTATGGTAAAGAAACACAATTGTAGTTTTTCGTTTTTTCAATTTTCTTTATTTACAATAATTCTTAGGAGTAGTGTCTCTGACAATCAGAACAGAAGTTTAAATCAAATTACTTGACAATGCAACCAAATGAAAATAACAGTAACAATTGATGACACGAGAATCGACAACAACAAACCTTCTTGGATATACGCATCTCCATAATGATGCAACTCCAACGCGACTTGAACGATTGGTTTCATATCGCGTGGTTTTAGCGTGGCTTGTAAGAAACGGTTTGTGTAACCGCTCATCTTAGGCTTTGATACAGTCATCGAGGAATTTGTTTTAGCATTCGTATGAACATGTATGTAACTCAGGGACCAGCTTCTACCGCAACCACTCGTGTGCTTTGTGCTATTATTCTCTCACGAGCGGAAGGCTCCTACAGTTTTATGCAGACACCGAACGGCCAAGTTTGACAAGATTTTGCTAGACAGGAATACTCTTTAAGTATCGTCAGTGACTCGAATAAGTTGGAGCCGTGAAAATGATTTTGTCGTGCCAGGAAACGAACCTAGACACTGTAGGGTCGATGCACAGAACCACAGCGACACAACCAACTTGTATTTCAGTACTGAACAATAGCAACGGCAAGGAAATCTACACAAATGGATCTAAGATCGGTAGTGGAGTGGGAGGTCGGTCTTTTAGACTTGCAGATTACTGTAGGGTTTTCCAGTAAGAAATAACGGCTATCCGTGAAGCCCCTGAATGGCTGTGGATGAGGACGATATCAAACGAGACCAGATTTGAAAACCAGATAAAAGCGTCTTAACTTTGCTTTCACTGGGATTCGACTCGGGGACCCCGCTTACTAGGAGCAGGTACTATACCAACTGCGCCATCCAGTCGTCACATTGCTGGGTTCCTAGACGTAGAGATATCCCAGGAAACTGTGAAGCAGACGAGCTAACCAGAAACTGAACAATAATTGTTGGACCTAAGGTTGAACACATCTGGGTACCAATAGACAAAAATCCCAGAGCCAGCGATCGGCAGTGCCCGTAAAAGATGGAATAATCTTAACACGTGCCTACATGCGAAGCAAGTATGGCCAAACCTGGACCTACAGAGAACCACGGCCATACTCAGTCTAGGCAGGAAAAATCTAAGTAACCTAGTTGGAATCCTCACAGGACACTGCGCAATCGGTAGATACGCCGCAACACTAGGATTACCATACATCGATGAAGAAGAAGCAAGAACCCCTCACAACTGCTCTGCAACTGCCCTGCACTGGTCTCCATTACTAAAGAAAAACTGGGAGAGTTCTATCTAAAAAAAATTAACGGATATATCCGAAAAGGATGTCAAATCAATCTGGTCATTCGTTCCAGGAGTAACGGACGGTTACCGGCTCAGTGGCAACACAATGGACCCCTGGGTCTAAGTGAATCCATCACTTTCGATGAAAGCCACATAACCTAATATAACTTGCATTTGTTATTTTCTTTGAGCAAACAGCCTTAAGGGTGGCCAGGTGGCAACGATAATTCTTTGAGCCATCATATATTCAGCAGCTGTCAAAGTTCCCATTTATGGTCACGGCCAACATTCGAAATATGTCATACAAGGGACGCAACGTTCGCGATTGGCCATGCCAATTAACACCACTCTTTTATTGTCGGAATAACGCCGCACATTTTGGACTGAATCATCAAATTGTACGAATTTATCTTCAAAATCAAGGTAGACTCAATATTGTACTACTTCACACCCCTGGTCCCTCTCCGATATTTAAAAGACAGAAAACATACAAAGATGAGTTGCTTGGAATATAAGTCCGAATTCAAGTTCTTCTTACTCTCTCTGCTGATATGATAGAAGACTAACATACACGATGAACTGCTTTAACGGCAAAGATGCTCTCTGCTCAAGTTCAAAAGAAATCCTTTCTGAATTTATGTTCATACGAGATATTCAACTGAACAGCTGATGGTCGCCCTGTCCACCGACTTGACAGATAATCACAATCTTTTTGACAGTTAATCACAGATCATAGCATTCCGTCTCATATTTACGCACATTTGATTGAAGACATCATTACACCAGGGAAATTGTATTCTCCATGTATTCTACATGACTTGTTTGAGAAGGAAAGGAGGAAAGTTTGGTGTTGTTGACAGCTTGAGCCAAGCGATGCGAGATCACATTGTTCGAACATTCATCAGAAATTATGTATTACCGAGAATCTACACTTCTTGCTCTCTTGCCCCTTAAAAAAAATATGTTTGTTTTTTATAACGTTTTCTTGAACCAAATTGACCAATGAGAGTACGGCATTTACGTTATTTCGTGAATAACCGTAAAAAATGCATGAATTACTGTCAAATTCGTCACTGGACTAGGGGGCAATCAGCTGTGAAGTCGGCCATCTCTGTAATACTTAATTTCTGAAATTCATGTTAAAGGAAATGTTATCGTGGAAACGTATGAGTATTTTTGAAACCATAAAAACAAAAGCCAAATTCGCAGGTTTTGCAACCTTTCACAGCACAGTGCGGTATTTACCTACATAATATAATTGCTTAATTGAATTCTATCATATTTCACCAGTTTACAATTCAATCCCTTTTTTTCATTTTTCACTTTTTGTATGCGAAATTTAAATGCGATGTAAGCATAAACACACACAACTTGTTTCAAAAAATGGACACACAATGAGGTCATACAAAACATGGCGGTTTTGACAACCTGCCTAACACCGTGCCAACATCCAAACACACATTTGATTCAAGATTCTGCTCCTCTCCATTTGCCATGGGCATTTGTGGTACAAAAATATCAAATGTCAAATATTTTCATAGAACGTTTTCCTAAATCACTTAGCTGTCGTTGGCCTAAAACCCTATCGATTGCCCCAACTTTCCAAGTATCGGTGTCATATCGCCTGACGAAAATTTGCTTCTTGTAATTCGATCTCGAAAATACGTCACACATTTTGCTGGCTTGCAACTATATTCAATGGAACACTCTCCTCAGTACTCTACTCCAGATCGCACAATCGAAATACAATCAGTTTCAATTACAGTCCCACAGCAAAAGTTATTCGCAAACAATACTGCAATCCAACAATGGAATGTCAAATGATGGGCGAGGTTTTTTGGATAGTGGAGGTGAGAATATGTATGAAGATGTTTCTATACCGCTACCAGAAATGAATTACTATAGAGATGGCCAACTTCAATTTTGTACGTTTATTCACGAAATAACGTGAATGCCGTCATCTGATTGGTCAATTTGGTTTCATTTCTGGTTTAAATTATTATTTGGTGTAGTTTTCATAAATTATGCCGGAATTAATATTCTAAAATTGTTGTATCGTTTTATACACATCCATAAAAATTGACAGGTGTAGTAATGACGATTGTGAAGAATTTCATAAAACGGAATTGATTCAAATAAGAAACATTAGATCGAAATGCAACTCATTCGATTAACCAAGTCCTAAGTATAAATAAATACATGCAGTTTGTTTTTTCATCGCTTACAGGTGGCATTATGCTAATCAAATGACATCTATCTCTTTACAACCAGTTTCGGTTGCATATATTCGAGGAACAGCTCTTTGAAACCCGTGTTTTCCTCCATCAGTCGCTTTATTTGTTTTGGGCTAGAAATTTTAGTCCTTAAGGTATGAATAATTAATACCAAAAACATTTTACACCATTCCAGTTAAAACAAAGACAAAACTCACGTTTTTACTTGTTTTTCCATTTGTGTTTGCTGTTTCTCCAATTGTGAACGCATCACAAAACCAACAACGACTTCTTTTGACGTTTTACTTGTCGTTTTTGTATAGTAAGCCGACTTTCAGAATATCGATATACGACAAGTGTCACAAAAAATGCGTTCCACATGAACTTATCGCCAGATGTTGTCTTATGACGCAGAACCACTACTATGACGACAATCATAGAGGCGTTTTGAGAAAAGGAGTTAAACGACATTCACAATCGAGCTTATTATCATTATTCCCTATAGTCTGGAATCCGCATATTTACTCACCGGTTTGAATTCCACTTGATCTTCCACAAACGAAGAACGCGTATCCAGGCATCTTTCACGAGCAACAAATCTTCTTCAAACAAATCAAGTCAGACGGAAGTGAAGAAGATCACACACAATAAACAAATAATTTCGAAACAAATTAGTGTTAATGAAATGTCTATCTCTAATTAAACCCGAAAGATATTGCTAAATAAACGCCAACGTATCCGAGTTTTTGTTTATTTCTTTTGTTCCCCTTTCTTTTCTGCAGATACTCACAGAATACGTATCTTCAATCATTATTGGTGTTCATCAAGTGGAGTATCCGCAACACGCAAAAACAAAAACTGGAAAGGAACCAGCTTTTCAAGCACCTTGCCAAAATTTTGTTGGGGATCAAAGAGATTACTCTCAGATCACCACCTGCCTCAGTAAATGGAGCGTTGCAGAGTGAAGCGTAAAACAAAAGAGGCAGCTGCCACAATCCACCTGCCCCTGAGAACGGCGACGAAATTCAACGATACGAATACAAGCCGACACGAACTGTTGCCTTCTGTTGTGGAACTATCCCATCCAGAGCAGCCATTGAAATTTTGCAATAGTCCACTGGCTTTTCCAGCGTCCGACAAGGCCGCTACCGGCATTGAGGAATGATTCACCTAATTGCGCTGCGCGCATTCTTAGCAAAATAAACCGTATCTCTCTCTAGGTTTACTGATTTTCAAAATGTTCTTTATTGCAACATTCCGCCCGATACGATTGAGTACACTGACTAGACACTGCGAACACTCCACGCGCGAGCGACTACGAAATCGTGTTCAATTGGGTTGGCAGGCTATTTACTTGGACGCAACGGGTAGAGTTCGTTCATAATTGACTTGCATTACATTGAAAGATACTCTGAAGCTATCGACAGCTACAATTAGCGTCTCGTTAAATTTCAATTATGAGTGCTGACATGGTAACATCCCCCTCACCGCCACGAAAGCAATTACTTGTGGTCAAGTGTACTCTGGGCAAAGGCCGATCATTTCAAGTTCCCCTTGCAACCGAACCCCCCGCCATTAGGTCAGCGTCCGTTTATATTCTGCCTTTGTCTCTTGGGTTCGCGTTGAAGCACACTCGAGACGCGCTAAGAGTAAACAAACAGAGCCGCCAAATCGTTGTGTATCTTTCATCATTTTGTAGCGGATATCGAACAGCAAGGCACACAAACACTCATCGACCTCCCCAGTGCCTAGGTGCGTTGCACAACACAATGGATCGGGCTGCGTCATGCCACTCACCTTGGTTTCGGTATTCCTTTTCCGCTGCATTTCTCAACCACCACCACTCGTTCGAACCGTCTTACAAGGGAATTCCACGAACCGCACATTCGCTAACCGGCAGAGGGAAGTCCAATCGTATGACTCAGAATTATAGTGGTTCAGCAGCGGCGCGGCGTCACTCGTAACGCGTGTTGTAGTCACGATGTCTTTGGCTTTGTCTTTGTCTTCGGCTGTGTAAATATCTATTGAAATCATTTTGCTACCTCACCGATAGATACGAATGTTGATGTGATAGTTCGTCGTCACCAAAATGCGTTTCACGGCTAATGATTCATTGAGTAAACCAGTTTCTGGCATAAAAGAAGGGCCTCAATCTTAGCCACGGCTCTATTTCGATGGAAATGAGTTATCGATTATTTGCATTTAAAATTCAAATAATTCGCGTAACACTGTGGTTTCGAAATTCAAGATCACGACAGCGTAGGTACACGTTTTCTTTGACAGTGGGCTGCGGCGTGAAGTAGGCCACTTGAAATTGAAAAAAACAGCGTTTCTTTTTCAATACTCTCACTCGGTCTCTGTTGGGATTGCAAATGAGCGCAAATTTGACGACATGTGTGGATTATTTGGATAGGCGTTTGTTTGCTTGATGTCAACATGCCCGGAAATGTCTCACTTACTCAGAAACTTGGTATAGACTCCAGTGGTTCATCAGATTGCCTCATATTTATTTCATAGAATTCCTGTCTTTGAGTCCGCCGATCGACCTAAATGATAAAAATCTCAAGGTCTAACCGGAAGCAATTGCAAAAGCGAAACGTACTGCTGACCCTCAAATACATGCACATGACCCACTAACAAAGCCACTTCTTATCACAGTTCTTCAGAACAACGCCGATGCTTATAACTCAGGGATTTCCTCAGTTCAAAGCAACTTCTTCTGGGCTCCAGAGTTAAATACTCCTCTTTGACACGACGCATGAATTAGAATTTTGTGCGTTTACTCTTCTAAAGGGCCACTATCTGCCACAGCGATAGGGAAAGAAATTTAAATAAAAGAACATCGGTATGCGATTTTGGCTTAATTTTAAAGCTACATTCATTCCATGCGTTGAAAGGCACCTCATTCAAATAAACATCTTGGTTTCACTGCCAGTGCTTTAAGTGGCGGGTCCAATTTTTGATAACTCGGTACAATATGTGCGACGTTATTCCAGAAGCACCGTCTCGAATGTTGACATCAAGCGCGTTTGAAGTGCTTGGCTTGCTAACCCTAGCCCTAAAGAAAATAATCTAGTCGTGTCAAGCCGTATGATCGCGGCGGCCAAAGGATGAACGTTCGCCGTGAGATGACCTAGTCGGCAAATTTCTCATTTACAACCTCGTGCATGTAGGACCGGCTTTGGTGGAACCACAGCACGGATATATCGTTGGTGTCGAACTCTGGCTACAGAAAACTAGTTAGCATCATGCCTGAGACCGTTGACGGTAGGAGGAAGGAGACACCTTTCCTCTTTTCGGAAGAAATTAGATTCGATAACGACGGATGCTTAGTCAAACACTTTTGGATTGTGGTCGCTGCAATAATGGCAATTTCGATTACTGACAACCGCTGACATACAGCTGAGACGTTGGGCCTCATCCGAGAAGGTCATTTTTAGGCCAAAATCCTGATATCCGTCTAACATTTCCAGAATCGATTCGTGCGAGGGCAGCCCTTTCTAAGACTGGTGCAGGACCAAGTGATGCCCAATTCATTCGGCTTTTCTCGACTTCTCTTCTTCGATACTGGCCGCTATGTTGGCTATATTTTCTTCATTTCACATCATTTTCGCCTCTGTCTTGTGTTGATCCAAAAGAGTATACCCACACTCAAACCCACACAAAAACTTACCACGGTACTATGAATTTCTGGATGTCATTGTTTACTTTCACAGTTGCGGTAACATATTAATTGAAAAAAAAGATCGTCATTGCTACCTTGTCGCCCATTAAGTCAGTCCTTAAATAAGATGCAGTGAACCAATTCCTAGTCTATATTTGATATCCCTGTATCAATAAGATACAGTGTACTAAGTCGAATTGTCACGGGATACCAAAATTTGTTCGAGTTAGAGAGTGTTTGACTTAGGGAGAATGCACTGTATGTCAAACCGAACAGTCAGTCGTGACAAGTGTTTAGTTTAAAGTTGAAAGTGTTCAAATTGTAATATCAAAGTAGTGGTTCTGTAACAAGTAAGTTTTGCTCATGAAGTGTCCCATACACTCACACTTATTTACACACTTCGGTGGGCACTCACAAGTGTCAATTTCTACCACACGACACACAAATTCATATACATTAGTTCTCCATTGGACTTTGACGACGTGCGATATATTTCACAATGCACAATATCAATAATGACATGTTTATGTATCCTGCATCTATGTTTCATGAACCAGTTACAAACTCACTGTCCAGAACCATGTAAAGACCCACATAGCAAGAAATTGTCCAAGTCCCTATTGCCGTTTCTCAATTTAAGAGCCGTTCATTCTCCAAAGATCAGAATGGGACTGATATTTTGTATGAAAGTGCACGGAATCGCCCTATACATTTTAGAATACCGACACAAGTATTAACACAAGTGTTGCGTGTATGGGACCCTTTACGCGTTACGAGGGTCATTCTTATGTGTCTACAAAACTGTAAGGACATTCGAAGAGAATTGCCGGGCTACAGATGTCTTCATAAAAATTAATACATCTGAAAAACACACGATCTTCGGAAAATATGGGTGCCGTCACGCAAATCTCTTCATTTCACGGCCAGCGCAGTCAGCTGACCACAGAATTTGTAGTAAACACGCTGAGTGGGTATTTGAATTTCGGCGTTTCAAATACCAATTCTCACACAAGATTTTCTTTTCATGCAAAGGATACGTTAATCTTCAAAATTGATCATATTTTTTTGTCGAGCTCAAAGCGAAGATTTGGATATGTGGACGGACACTTTTCGGCAAGACGGCACCACATTTCTCACAACACGATTTGTTTTGACTTGAATTTTCGTCAAGTTGGTAATTATTCCGCTATATGGCTCAAAATGTCATCGAAAAGTAGTCATCGGAATCGAGTCTTGCAAGAGTCTGGTAGAGGCTATTTGAATTGAGTTGTTATTCCATTCACAATGGTATAATCAAAACAATGTACATTGAAACTTCTCTTTACGGACCCTCTCTATAAGGGACACCTCTCTTTACGGACAATTCCTCAAGGTCTCGGCATGAAGATAGGGCTATTCGAGTTATTCGACTCCTTCACAACGGACACCCCCCTTTATAGCGGACACATACATAAATTTCAAACCCCATGAGCACTTGTACTTCTAATAACGGACACATGAAGCAAAAACGAACAGGGAAAAGACAAAGAAATATTGTATGTATACATTCGATTACTCTACAGGCATACTAATATTTAAACTTATAAGAACACGGACGCTTCTGTCTATACTATCGTGTTGTTTTTCTACATTATATAAGCCCTAATGTTTTGTAACCGAATTGAAATCAATTTGGTGGTCCGTCCATGAGAGGTTGTCAAATCGAACAGCCCACAGCGTGAATTTCTGTCACTTTGATGTTCATTTTCTCATTCTCTCTCTCTATTTTCTGGTATTCTCACTCTATTATTTCCTGTCAACAGACAGCTGTTCTGGCGGCCATTGAAAAATTGAAAGCGAGTGACATTTGTTTTGGCGGATATTGAAATCGAATGACTCGAAAATTGAGAGCGAAACAACTTCAACCTCGGTGGAAACGGCCTATTGAGATTTCACTAAAAGTTCATACGAACCTCGCGGTTTCCGTTCGGTGGAAACATATCATAACGCTATTCAGTGTATTCATAAAACTGAGACTGCTCGTTTTTATTCTACGGCAAATAAAAACGAAAAAAAGCAAAAACATATAAATAAATAATAACCTTTAAATAAATAAATTGGAAATAACATGAATGTCCGCTATAGAGAAGATTCACAGTACCTACATATTGCAATAAAATATGTTTAATTTAAAACATTTAGATTTACTCTCAGAGCCCAAAATAGTTGTATGAAACGTCCATGAACCAATCCTAATAGAGGCGATTGAAAAACTGCATCATCAATCCCGCTGAGAAATCTTCAAAATTATATTTCGTCTTGAGACGTCCTGAAGACTGCGCATAGTAGATGACGCGACTATGAAGTCATTGATCCCATCCATAAATGAAGAAAAATTCAATGACACAATATTCAATTGCAACTATCCTTTGAATGTCTTTCCAGTTCGTTAAAGTCAAGGATCTACAACTAATGAAGCTACGCCCACAGTGACAGCGACATTTGCAACGATTTCGCATTGATTCTGTGCTTTACCCTCTCGAGAGAGAAGTTCATTGACAACTGCCAATGTTTATAGCGATTAGATATGGAAATTAAAAGCCACATCCCCAGTTACACGGCCGACTACAGTTTTGCAACCATGTCCCCAAACTCATTATGCCAGCAACTTAACTGCTTAGCTCTTGTGTTAATGAATTCAGCTTGAAACCAGAATACATCTGGTCGAATGCAATCGTTAATAGATTTCAAACAAAAACTATCAGTCTTGTCAAAAGCTATCCAGCCTCCGTCTCGGAATTATGCGAGCCATTCATAACGAGTGACGGCTGACAGATGACCAAAGCTTGTTTAACTAGTTAGTAAAAGTAGACGGATTTGAATGTGAATTTAGCGCAGACATTTCCAGATAATCGTTTATCTTTTTTTTTATTTTATTGCTCCGAATTTGGAGAGGATGAATGTCACTTGCTTTGAACTCACTTCAAACGGCTGAACGGTCACACCCGTGTATGATTTTATTTGTTATTTAAGGCCAACACGGTAACAGTTTGCATATATTTTGCGGCAGCTATAGGAAGTGGGCAATCGCTAAGATGACGATGAGGAAACTTATCAAATCCATTGCCAGTTATGAGCAAAGACCAGACATGTCCTTGTACATACATCAGAGATGTCTGTTCAAAGAGAGGCATGTGACGGAAGAAGTGCTCAATCTGAGTCAGCAGAAGGAACAATCGTTGCGGGACACAACAGTGTCAGACTGAGTCATAAAAGGCAGGTAAACTGACAAACAACTAGTATTCTTTCGCATCTATTTTAAGTATGTGACGAGTACCTACTGGCTTACGTAGCAGGTGCCGACAGTCATTCATTCCGTTGAACTGAAACTACAAGCAATTAACGATACGCACTAAGAGGTATGAAATCCAATGTAGCTAGATACCTGTATTCGGATGAACTCACATTTTCACAGATGAAACAGGACAAAGATTGTGTGGTTTTCTCAGAAAATGGGGATGATTTGTTTATTCGGTACCTCGAATTGAAACTCAAAACCCAAACTAAGAGAATTTTAATCATCAACTTACTTCTCAGGTCAGCGACCCACAGATGGTGTCTGGGCTTGAGTAAAACCTGCCTTTCGGTTTTGAGGGTCATTGCCATTTCATGCCGGTTGTGCCCGAAAGATTGCTCAGCACCAACAACCACGATGAATTGATCTTCATACCGAAGATTCGGTTCTCCTTCTCGGAGCAAGAGGGTCTGATTCGAAAGGACCGACCGATCCGACTCAGAATTGTAGTCACGAAAGCAACAAGAATCTCATCTGTCCTCTTGTTTATCGTTGAGCTTATAGACACTATAGAACAGTTCTTCGAGTCAGGAGTTTTGATCCAAATCGCAACGGTTGCCAAGTCCGATTCTGCGCCGGATCTGAACTAGGATGACATTTATGGAGTGTAGCTGTCAATCTTGAGATTTGGCCTGTTTCTGCTGATGAATGGATGTATTACTGTTCAAAAGCATATATTTGATTTTTTACTCATTAACGTTAATAATAAAATAATTTCGTGGGAGATGTCGATGTCATCGGCGCAGCCCAACTGTTGGACTTATTTGTAAGATACAGTGCCTTCTGTGATTGAAATATCAAACAAATGGTTTGGAGGTTCTTCAACTTGTGCAGTTCAGTTGAAGAACACAACGGATTGAATTTGTAGAGATTCCGAATTTGGCCATCTCATCAAATCAAGTTCTACACAGTCAATGACATGTAAAGCATCTTTAAATTCAATAAAAATATCGAGTTAGAAGGGGGGGAGCTTTACTTTGTCAGACTTTAAGGATTTGTACTTCAATTGATTGCAGGACCGACGGCTGCCTTGGTGTATGTCAATTAGTGCGGTATAAAAATCAGAACTGAAGTATTACAGAGATAGCCGACTTCACAGCTGATTGCCACCTAGTCCATCGACGTATTCGACTGCCTTTTTGACGGATATTCATGAATTCTTGTCGGTTATTCACGAAATAACGTAATTGCCATCCTCTGATTGGTCAATTTGGTTTAAGAACACGTTATAAAAAACAGTTGTCAAACATTTTAAGGGGCAAGAGAGGTAGAAGTCTGGCCTCTCTGTAATACTTCATTTCTGATAAAAATACCGTAGACGTCACACAATCACGCACAGGACTATGTTAATTCAATTAATCACAACTTCGACAGATGTTTTCTATCGAGCATCGTTTCTTGGATATTCCCCATGAACTTCGCATCGTATCACCTTTCAGGCAGGTGACCATAGCCCTACATAGACCAGGTGGAGTCCATAATGTCCCAACAAACCTCAAATTGATGTCACATATAAGGTAAGATAATGTCCCCCTCCTCTCCTCCATGCAACTTCTACAAGAATTATTGAATGTTCACCCATCCTGCGGGCGTTTATGCCAATGTGTCTTACTTAAGAATATCATAGCTGTACCGATCGGTAAAGAAGGTGAATTTTCTCCTGATGTTAGACTAGAGGTTGCACTAAATCTAGTCAGTTTATCGGCTTTGCAACTGCCCGGTATATATCACAGTGTACCCACACAAAATTCTCAGCAATTAAGTTAAAATTAAGGATAGTTAAATTAAAAATTTAAGCGACACAACTTTTAAAAATTGCATTGTTATTCAGCGAGGACAGCGCCTCTTTTATCGACAAACGTTTCAGCCTGGAAAATGCTACAGTGGTCGGGGTGTTGCACAATGCTGTTTGGTGTAGCAGCGTACACCCACCCCTTCGTCAGTTTTCGATATGTCTGCGTATCAGGAGATCCCCCATCGTCTGATTTTTAGACATACGATTCGATTTAGAAGACAGAGTGCCTTCTTGAATATGGCTTGGGGTAGTAGGCCATCGTTTAAGTGCATCTAGAAATATAACAATAATCTGAGAGCCAGTAGTTCCAGTGCTGCCAGTCTTTCGAAGTGATATCCACCACACGATAGAACAAAACTTACCATATCGTTGAAAGTTTAAAAATAATAATAATACAAACGGCGCTGCAATCCGAGGTTGAACTTAGACTAGCTTCTACAGTACCCACAAATCCTCTGCATGCTATTATTATTGTCTCACGAGTGGGACGGGGGCATCAAGTTTCATGCCGACGACTCCGAACGGTCAAGTTTGAATTAAGGTGAATTATGAAAGTTTCTAATTGCGGGATGAACGACCAGATGGTGCAGTTGGCCAGCCCTTGGTTAGTGGGGTCCCCGGTTCAAATCCCAGCGATGGCAAAATCACTACGCTTTTCTCTGGTTTTCAAATCTGGTCCAGTCACCATTTGTCGTTGGGATGAAATTAAAGGCGCTATCACTGGAGTGGTAGTCATGGTCTAAGCGTGCTGGTAAATTCAGTAGCAGCCCCTCTACCTAACCTAACCTAAGTAGGGGGGACTGAACCTGGAAGCACCGTAAATCCTGGTGCTGCATCAAATCTATAAAATGTGCCTTGAGATTTTCTTGGAAAAAGTAAATGGCAGCACTGAATAAGACCGGTTTGAAGAAATCACACCACGTTTGACCTCCTTTCCCAAATTTAAAGGAAATATGAAAACCTTGTCTGGTTCAAATGAAAATCATCAATCAAAAATGGATAGAAGTAAAAGTGGACTTTATTCCCCAATTTTATGTGTCCATTAAAATCGTTTGGGATTTTCTGCACGTCACTTGGTATTGTTGCAAGGGACTTATTTTTCGGCAGTTTGTCTCTTCCAGTCCTTGTCACTGTTGAAGGTCACTCACCTCTCACATCACTGTGGAAGCCTTACCTTTAAGACTCCCAGTGTGAAGTTTCATTTGAATGATGAGTCGCACCTCATGAGCTGTTGAATATTCCGTGCCTGATACTGAAACCTTAAATAATCCCCTCGATATACAGCAGATTTTCTCACGTTAACGTGTGATTGGTCAAAATATGCATTAATTTCGATCTGGCAACGTCCTGCAAGGAATGAGTGGACTTGAAACGCTCTTTTCCGTTTGCTATGTTCTTCTCTTTGATTTATCAAAACACAACCACACACACGCATACACCTACAGCAGATCCTTGCCAAAAATGGTGTTTATTTTGAGAAAAACTTGGCATACATGCGTACAAAAGCCCATGCAGGGCTGATTGAGAGGAGGATATAAACAGGTTCATAGCACACATATGCACTGCTGAACAGCCCTACATACTTGACACAGTCGAGCTATTATTATTCTTGGTGTTGTTGTCTGTATCTTTAATTAGGATAGAGGTAGAGATAAGTGGAAGGGAGAGAGTGAGAGAGAGTAGGGAAAAGTGCAAAAGGGTGCGTGCAATGTGCCATAAAGTTGGACCGCTTGCTGCTGCTGCTGCATTGCAAAACCCATCAGACAAGGCACACATACACGCATGCAACGTACACGGCGAGGATGAAGTTGAAATTGAGCAAAATAACAACAACCACCACCATCGGTGATTATAATCGCCGTGTATATATGCCTGTTACCAACTCGACCGCACAGGCTTGGACTAGGCAACATTGACGATGGTGGCAGGCTACAGGGTTTGTTTATTATCCTTTTTAGGGCAAGCAACTTTGGGTTTCCCGTCTTCTGTTTCTTTTTTTTGTTTTTCATTTGTTCGTTTTTTTTGGAACTTTGTGTTTCTCTCCTGTGTTGCAGAATGCACCTCAAAGAGGAGCAGCTATAAATAAAGAAAGAGGAGGAGGTTGACGAGGTAGCCGTAGCACACTCTGACTCGCCGAGAGGGAGAGATATTTTTAGTCCTTTTGCCAGCCCTCTCTTGGTGAGATTAAATTAACTTTTTTTCTCCTTCATTCAGTCGGTTTGTTTATTTTGCTTCAAGCACGACGAGGTTTATTAGTATTCTCTGTGGGATATTGCCAGTGGAAGCCACTTTAAATGGTTTCTTGGATGTGGTCTCACCATATGTGTGGAGTCCAGACAATTGTATCCGACTGAAAGGAGGGGAACGGGTGGGGTGTGGGGTTTGTCTAAATAAAATGTTAAATTTTTTTATTCTTTCTGAAAATGTTAATTATTCACTGTAAATATTTGACTATTGAAACTGGACAAAGTGAAATTATTAAAGTCATCAGACAGAGGCAACAAGTAGGAATGTTCATCTCATCTTCAGTGACTCATATATCCACTAAATGGGTCGTGGAGGCATGCACGAGAGCTCTCCAGACCACCCGATCTTCTGGCAGCGAATCCAACGCATCCACATCTGATCTGATGAAGCCTTGTATCCACATTATGATTAAATCTTCTTTTGACCACAACTGAAGTGACCGAAAATACAAATAAGAGCCAGACGACAATCACATTTATGAAACACAAATGAGGGTGTTTGTAACCTGGTGAATTCAAGGAAGAATTCGACAGACTCCTCCTCGGAATGTAGATCAATCCACAATTCAGAGAAACAAGTCTTGAAGAACTCTCACAGCTTATTGATAGATTTCATGATGATGAAATCAAATGTAATACCAAACATTGTATGGTTCGTTTACGTTCAAGTTTGCAATATGTTCAGTATGAATTGTAGACAAATTAATGGCCTCCCATTGGGTACAGTGAAAACTCCCATAGACGGACAGCGACGATCGCAGCACCTTTGTCCGACTAAGAGAGAGAAAAAAGGATATGAATGGAAATGGAAATGGGAATTTTTTAGATAATCAGAAAGCTGCAAAGCAACAACAACACCTACAGCAACTTTTACTGGAAGATAATTCGGCATGCACCCTTCTCAATCTCAAGCATAGGTGACGTTCAAATACCACAACTGAATCACACATGGCAAAATTCTTGAAGATACAGCTTAATTTTTGACATTAGTGTTGTAAATCTCGGCGTAGGATACCGCATCCCAATTTGTAATCCATCCTTTGTTTAATGTGGAAATGCTTCCAGCGAATAAGACCATATTTGTACGAATATTGGTAATCAACTGCCAAATCTATTTGAATTGGTACGTCGTACGTCTAGTCAAACTGTCACGGAAATAAAGCAACGTCACGAAAAAAAGAAACCTGAGTAAAAGAGCGTTTTTTGAAATTTCACTTACTGTCCTGTTTCAGTATCTCAAAAAAACACGCCTATTATCACTCTGGAGTTTATCAGAAGGCTTTAAATTGGGGCGAGACGAAGTTCGCCGGGTCCATTAGTCTTCAAGTAAAATGAGATTGAATATCAGGAAACAAAACTATTTTAAGACGTCCAGGGGAGACATCCGTTTCGTTTCAAAATATATAGTTTCTCAGATATTATTAAAACAATGCAGATGCTCCATTTATTGCCAATTCACCTTTTTGACAATGTGACAATGCGTGCAGACAAGAACTCAACTGCGCTGCAACACCAACATACGTACAGACGAATGTTTGACGTTTGAAACCTGCCTGCGAATATTTGAAGGTAAACAAATAATATGCAGCCACATTAATTAATATTTTTATAGTTAGCTACAAAAAATGCAGTGGCCCGCAGCTAGACAAATTCTTGAAAGCACTGTTTGTCTGAAGTATGTATTAAGTTTCACTGATCATTTCGTTTTGTCACGCAAAGTTCTAAGAAGTTACAAACCATGTGATTTTTATGCGAATAGATCTTTGTTGCTGCAGTCCAGAGCTTCAAACCTTTGCAATGATTCTACTTTTGTGTAATAACACATGAAAAGTGAGCCTTTGAAGTCCTATTGCAAGTAACTTGGCGCAATATACCCCAACCCTTGAAAGGGCAACCGTGAAGGAATGGTTGAAATAAATAAAAAAAAAATCATTTGTCTCACAAATCAATCAAACCATAAAGAAATTGAATTGTTTTTTATTCCAAAAATCGACCTTCACGACCCGATTTTGTCATATCTGGCAACGCTGACTATCATCAGCAGGACATTGCGTACACGAAGTTACATACTTTCCATTTGAGAGAGCAAATAATTTCATGATGTCCTTAAATCATTGACACCGTCTCTCTGGCTCTGTGTGGGTAAGAAGTGGAAGAGAGAAGCACTGCCACTCGCAGGACAGGCAAGTTTCGGGAAAGGAGAGAAGCGAGAGAGAGAGACAGTTTAGCAAACATAAAGAAGGGTGTGTTTTTCCAAAAGGTTATACAATTTTTTTTCCATCCCAAGGAAGGATTTAGGATAGACTATGCAAAATTTAGAAAGGATCCAGATGGTATTTCCGCGTAAGAACCCAGCATATCAGGTCGATGTTGCCAAAAAAAAAAAACGAACCGAAATGCAGATGATAGGTGTTCCGAGAATACCCGAACGCGACTCACTTTGGCGATAGGAATAGGCATTAAATCGTATCGTATATGCAAATTTCTTGTCCACACACATGCACATGCATGGGCTGGACGACTTACCCTCGAGAAAATTCAGAACCATTTTCTGGCTGGAAAATGGGATTTTTCGCTTGCTGCAGATTTTCAAATATCCTTTCCTGTGTTCTTCTGTGCCCCCGTGCGTCTGTGCCTTTGTTTGAAGGTAGTTTTATAAATAGGGATTCTGGAACCCTGGTCTTGAGTTATCCTTTGCATTCACTAAATTACACAATACACACCACCATAGCTTTGAATTAATTTTCACTTCTCAGCACCTTCCTAACTTTCGAAGCAGGGATCCACTGTATTTCCTTGAACAAACACACACTCTACTCCCTTTCCGCAGCAGGAATTCACCCCGAACTGCATTCGATTTCGGATACGCGATCTATGCGATACAAAACGTTTTTTCTCATATTCATATTTTTTTTTTCTTCTTATTTCGGTTATTTTCAACTTTTTCGCAACAAAGAACTCGCGGACCAAATATTTATTATTTCCTTCAAGTAGGGAGAGGTACACTTCTTTTTGTCGGGCCCGTCGTAGTCGATGCTCTGATGCTTGGGCCTGATGGTGGTGTTTCCAAGGGATAGAAAGGAAAAAAACAAAAGCAACAAAAAATAACTTCAAAACACTTATTACATGAGAGTGAGCGAGAGACAGAGATGAATGTGAGTGTGATACACAAACAACAACAAACGCAACAACCGCGGAACTAAACCGAGAATCGCCGTCCGAATTCAACTGTCTATCTGCGAGAACTGATCCGATGGCGAATTGGTGGATAGAAGTTTTGCTTCAGTTTCTTCACGGTTCCTCCAGCAACACACTGTGCCTGCGAGATACATATGATAGCAGACTGAGTTGAGTTTGTGTTGGTTTTGTTTTTGGCAGAGAGGAAGAGAGAGAAACAGCAACACTCACACAGTGACAATCTACATTGTTTGTTATCTATCTGCTACTGCAAGAGAGCGAGTTTCTTTGTTTCATTCCATCTCGTTTCAGTCATCTTCGAAACATGTGATTGGACTCTGATGAGAATCCATAAGTACGGAGCAGGGCGATGACAAGCACACTTTACAGTTAAATGAATAAAGAAATGAGAGCAATAAAAGGCGTTATTATTTTTGAAACCATTCGCTTTCGGGTGAATTTGTCAATTTGGCGTTACTAAGAGAAAAGGATGGAAATCATCAAATATCTCTAGTAGTTGTTCATCTGAAGTCACACGATCTCTACGATCTTTTAGCTTAAAATAATCTTGATGAGTAGTTCTCTTGTGGAGCTTATTGCAACAAAGCCTGGATGCCCTCCTAATGGTCGATGATCACTGACGACACCTGCAGGACCACTTCTGAGAGGGTTTTTTTGGAATAAATGTCTCTTTGGCCTATGCTGTGTATTAAGGCTAAGGGTGTATGTTCAAATAATAATCTCACTATTAGAATCCACATTGTGTGATTAGTATCTACCTCATTATTTCCGCCTGGAAGGCACTGAGAGAAATTCTGTGAGACGGCTAGAGATTCGTATGTTTATGTCGCTGGGCCTCATTCCGACTGTGAATACTTACAGTTCTTCTCCTTCTAGTGTAGCTACAATCCGGAGTGGATCTGGGCCTCAGCTCACCTGGACGTTCTCCCGCTAAGTTGATTGATGTCCTTCTCCACTTGTTTGCCCCATCGGTTTCGTAGGCGTCCTCTTTTGCATTACTCCACTGGTTCGACCTGGGGCAGTGTTGTACAGCGATGCGTTAAACGATGCAAGTGGTAAACATTTTGGCTGATCTCTTTAGCTACTGTCAGTTTAGATTCTTCTGTCGCTTTGGTGCCGCAATAGTTAAATGTACACATGCTAGCTTTTCTCGTAGCACTCAATCTGCAGCTCGCGTATGCCGTGCAGCAACGCTGGATTATATTCTTTGGGTCTGATATAAACTTAAGGTTACTTAAATGAATTATGATTGGGGAATAAAGCAATCAAAATTACTGGCGCCCTTCAAGATGACACATATTTTTGCATTGCATCTCTTTACAAGTGCACGATCGACTCGTACGCCTAAGGTGACAAGTTCAATACATTTTTCAAATTTCAACATAACAACTTCATCATAATTCACGACCCCAACTCTTTCAAGTCACTGGCAATGCTCAAAGAGTATTCTTGTATAGAAAAAGCTTCTCAAATATTCGTAGTTCGGAACCGCCAATAGAACAATTGTACAAGCCACACGAGTGATTGGTGTAGAAGCTACGACAAAGACCACATCGGACTGTCACTCATATTATCATATTATTAAAGCAGTCAAAAATAATGGCGCCCTACAAGATCGCACACATCTTTATCCACCAATTTTCTTTTTTTTTTAATGTGGGTAATAGAGGTTTTTGCGACATCGGCACATCGTTCGAAATATCGTAACAAGATGGGACGCACCGAAAATCCTTCGAAAGCCAACTAATGTGAAATCATTCGCTCTTGCAA
Source organism: Eristalis intricaria (assembly GCA_964034865.1). NCBI lineage: Eukaryota > Metazoa > Arthropoda > Insecta > Diptera > Syrphidae > Eristalis > Eristalis intricaria. The sequence goes on from OZ035873.1 coordinate 127,779,262, forward strand.
AGAAACGTGCGTATGATCACAAACTAAGACCGATTATGAATTAAAGCTTATAGCAACTGATTTGTGTCGCCCATGCTATGACCTGTTATGAATCACAAATTAGCACAGGCATCGTTTGTATTGGTCCATTCAGTAAGACTGTGAGGTGTATTTATGTGTGATATATGTTTATTAGATGAATCAATTTAGTCCTTAGAATCCAGAGTTCCGACCAAAGTTGTTCGAACACACATGTGCGAGGAATGAACTGTTGCCGAGGACGATCTACATCGAATTTTCACTGTGGTGTCATTTGTAAAACTCATTTTTGTCCCGAGGTAGTGAAAACTCTTATCGTCAAGGTAAGACCTATCCATATATTACTTGGCAACACCTTCCCATAGTTTCCTTGATGAAGTTTCAATAGTCGATCTGGTCAATGTGCTGAACGGTTCCGAGGTCCAAGATATATTCCAGAATAAGTGTTTTATAATTTACAAGCTGTCCCGGCGTACTTCGTATCTCGAATTTTTATAACAATACGCGATCAATTCATATCAGTCAAAATTAACGGCAAATTAAAATACTCCATGTCACAGGATACTTACTTAATGGCAAAAAATTTGTATAATAATTTTTATAATACGACCATAAAATGAAACTGTGGGGCGCCGTGGCGTAGTGGGTAAGTACGTCAACTCATAAGCAGAGGGTGCCAGATTCGATACCCGAATTTACCACCTTTGATAATTCACGGCTCCTCCTCTTTCGAGTCACTGACAATGCTCAAAGAGTATTTCTGCTAGAAAATGCTTCTCAACTTCGCCATTCGGAGTCGGCTTAAACTGTAGCTCCCTTCCACTTGTGAACGAACAATAGCACACGAGTGGTTGCTGAGAAGCTAGGCCCAGGTCCGCCTAGGACTGTCGCGCCACCTATATTATTATAAAATGAAACTCGGATTGGGTGTGCGATTAACGCCAGACCTTGCCAGCGATTCCACGATCGACGCCAGCGACGAACTTAATGCATGCAAAAAGTCTTACATCTTATGGAAATACGTCAAACCACTTAAATTAAATATGAATATACGAGTCGAATTTCAGAACGACAGATCTGTAGAAGAAAATGTTCGTTAATGCATTGGTTAGAGCCCATTGCCCATGTCCCAACCAATTGCTGTCACTTTACAGAATCAAAGACCGAGCTCATATATGGTGTTTGCAAACATTGATCGAAATTACAAAAATTATATTTGGTTAAGCGAACGTATTATAAAAGTGCAACAAACGTTAAGTCAACGAAATATGTACATTTTCCGATTCAAAATTAGATCCATAAGTAGCGAATTGATGACATAAAAATCAGTTTTTTCTGTTACTAACCAAGATGATTTACTACTTCCCCACGGAATTTTTAAATTCACAAAATCAGACAACAAACCTCAAAACACATATGTACTTTAATAATTAATACTTACTTTTGAATAATTATATTCAATCTTGACAGTATCACGTTCTGTTTCAATTTTGAAATACATATATATGTACATACGTACATTTATATCAAGAACGAAATAATGAAATAATCGGCGGCATTTTAAAATGTTGTTTAATCTCATTTAGTCGAAACATGAATGGTATGCGATTTTTTTTTTAAGTTTTCTTCTATGCAAACCTTGCCATAATAATAGCGAACGCAAATGATGATATGTATCCAATTTAGTGCAGTCGTTCGGAAGTTATGGAGCTACATACATTTCATTCAGATTTCAGAAGTGGATCAAATAAGATCCACTATTTCTTCCACTTAGCTTAAGTTATACTACTATACTACTTTATGATCCACTTTTCGATTCATGCAAACCGATGGGTCCTTCTTAACATAACTGAAACTTAAATCGCAAGTTGAGTGATCAGCAAACAGCCCTAAGAACCGACTGAGTTTTTTGCGTATGTTACACACATAGATGCTTTGACGTAATTCAAAATACACCGTTTCTTATTTGTACACACTTTATTAAATTTACTTACTTACTTACCAGGCTGGCGACCCATGCAGAGTCCGAGCCTGAGCGATAGCTGCTGTGCATTGATGACGGTCCTGGTCACGCTGCTTCCAGTCGATTACTTGGTCTATGTACCGGAGATTCGGTCTTCCTCTCCTTCCCGAACCAGGAGGCTCGGATTCGAAGACCCTCCTAGCGGGAGCATTGTCGTCCATGCGCTCGATGTGGCCGAGCCAGTGCAGTCGACGGATCTTTGCCTTCTGGATTACATTAACATCCTGGTACAGCTCGTAGAGTTCGCTGGTGTGTGTTCTCCTCCATTCGCCTTCCTTGCAGACGGGACCATACGTAGAATTCGAAGGCATCAAGAATCAGCTCCGCAGTTTTGCTTTTTATTTTTGTATTTATTAACTTTATTAAACACGTTTGTTAATTTTATAATTTGATTCGCTGAAGAGGTAATTTATTTTACAAGGAATTTATTCAATAACAGTGTTGTGTCAACAACGTTCCGGGAGACTCACACGACCGGTGACTATGATAGTTTGAAATAAAACGGGTTACAATTAACAGTTCTGGCAAAAATAACAGTTTTTAATACAGCTTTGATATTGAGGTTGTTTTCTCTTTTACTTGGCTTACGCTTGTACCATACATTAAAGGATTTACAAATGTTCTATATTTTAAAGGGCTTTTAGCTAACCTCAAACACTTTATGGATGGAGGGAACTGCAAAGTTTTCAATTTGATAAATTTGATAATTTGACTCATTGACTTTTCAATTAAATAAAAACTTTTAAAATTTATATGGAACGCACTTATTCGATCTCAAAATTACAAATGTTTACAGTTTTCGTCTATGCTCGTTCTGTAGACCTGACATTGCAAATTCGCAGCCACACCCAATACCAGCATCACTGATTCCTGTGAAATGGGAACCAAGAAAGTGGAGGTTTTCCTTAACCATCCACGTACAAGCGTCTACAATGACATACTTTCCTGTTTCTGTTCAATCGAATGTTTAGAGTCGAGTTGCGACTACTGGGTTGGTGAAAGATGGGAAGAGCCCATCGATGCAATGCTACGAAACAGAAAAAATACTCTGCAGTCAGCGAATTTAAATGCTTAGTCTGGCACAATCATATACACGTATATTTTACCCATACAGCAAATATTTGTATTACGTCTATTCAAGCAGATAAAATTAATTCAAATCGCTACATGGATGATTTGCATTTTTGATCACTTGCCAAATCTAAAGAACAAAGGAATTGAACATTTCAAAAACTTCCATTAAAGGAAATGCGATTTAATTTATCGCATAACTGCTAAATAACAAATCAATTAACAACCTATCTAACCTATCAACAATATCGTTAAGTCGGGCCATAAACCACTTACCTCTTGTTAGAACTGAAGTGGTGGAAACAGCTACTTGTCACTTTGATATGGGACGAGCAGTGTTAAACTAATTACAATGATTAGTATTGTCGATAATCATATCAGAGTTAGACGGTTCCATCTAATGACTATTGTAAACAACGATATTGATTTTGGGTAGGTCAGTAGTTAAGGCAGTAACAGAGACAAGAACACACGGGGAAGTGAATGCATGAACAAAAAAAGAAGTCTACTCGTGATCTCTTTAGAACTTTTGTTTATTTTTCATTCTATACAACTCATTCTTACATTATGCCTTCGTTACAGAATAAATCAGAAATTTGGATTTATTCGTATTTGGGTGCTGGACTTTCAGTTTTGCTGTAATCCCTGATGGGGGAATAGAACTGAAATGGAAAATACGACGAATTAGTTCACATTGGCTCTGACACTTCTTTAACTTGCAATATTTACCTTGTATTGCTTGTTTCTATACTCCTGCCATGGTTCAGGGTTTGATGAGCGGTTCCATGTTACGTCTGGATTCCTGGTGGCCAATCGGAGGACGTAATACGCAGCTCCAAGTGCTCCAGCACCAACGCAAACGTAAAGTGGAATCAACTATAAATTATTTTAATAAGCTTAAAAGAATTTTATATAGACCAATGGTCCAAAAAAGTCACGGGGTTATGTAAGATTGGGGATGAAGGTGAAGAAGTAAAACAAACTCGAACGTGGGAAATATGCAAATAATTTCTGTGCAAACTTACCGCTGGATTCTTCTTAAGACTTGCCCAACCGAGTCCTTGCATTTTTGATGAGAATTTATTTCTTTTCCTGTAGCTTTACCACAAGACAAAACGATTGTTTTGTTATGTCAAAGAAATTTGTACAGAATTGAAAGTCTGTGGGAAAAATTGACGTGCTGTCTGATTTTTTTCCTTGGGCACTGCGACTGATTATTTCAGTGGTGGGTTATCGATTTAATTGCATTCACAATAGAGAATTATGAATACAGTAGGGGTCGACATGCCTATTGCAATGGGATGGTTTTATTTTTTTACTTAAGTGACTTTAATAATTCGATTTATTTAATAAACGATTCTCTGTATATAGAGAAAATGATGGAATGGAGTGATCTGAGTGTTTTGAATTTTTGTGCATGAGATAGTTTCTAAGCAGCAACGGTTTGTGATTTTCTTTCGGGGTCAAGTAAGGCCCCTGTAGATTACTATAATAAAGGCTTATTTTCTCTCATTCATATAGGACAGCAAACTCTTAAAATAAGAACATTTTAATGAATTTAAAAGATTTCACAAAAATCCTTCGACACAAATCCTTCGTTTCGAAACCCCCTTTGAACAACATTCGTCCGCGAGAGGTTGTCAAATCCAACAAGCCTACATCGTGAACTTAATTTTATATTGGTAATTTTGGTGTTCATGTTTACACTTTCCCTCTCTTTTATGGTGTTTATGGTTTTGTTGTAGTGTGAGTTAGATGGGAACATGGCATTAACCTATTTATTAGAATTCATAATACACAACACAATTGACAAAATGTTTCTCATGGGTAATTTTTAATAGAATTTGTTTTTTTCTTTTACAGTTAAAAACTATTCCATTATTCCACTTGGTGACAACGTCAAAAATTGTCACGACAGACAGAATTTTAAAGTCATTGAAAGGCGGCGTAAGAATTGTAAAAACTCGAGTTAAAAAATTGCATACTTCTGAATGTTATTGAAAGCACTGTCCAAATATCGCCGATATAGCTCTCCAGTTAAAGTAATCGAAATTATCGATGGTACATTTGATATGGACGATCTCCATTGTGAATTGACCTGAATTAACCTTACAACTGTCAAATAGCACTACTCCATTAAAAAAGTCCAAAGTGCGTAGGTTTGCCGCATCTTCACAGATTTAATTAGCATTTTCAAAATATTTACATGATATCCATAAGAAACAAATTAATTAAAAACATCCAGGTAAGTCAATTATGTCTCATGAGTAAAATTAGTTGCACTCCGCCCAGCCTGTTCATGTAATTCAGTGCTTCCATTTGACAATCATCTTAATGCTTGCACCTGCATTTAACTTATCATCGTAGATACGTGTATCGTCAAGAAAGATCAAAAATCCTCATTAAACGATTTAACTAAACAATTGTATTGACCACTTGTGCAGTTAAGAGCATGGAACAATTGAAGTTTTAATTAAAACAGCATGTATTAGTCATTCGTTTATGTGTGACATTGGCTTATGAGAAACAGTTATAGCTTTTAAGATAAGCTACAACGGTTCCTACCATAGTAACACATGTAATCTTACGTTACCCTGGATTACAAAACCTTTATCTTCGGTCGAGTTGCCTTGTGCATTTGAGGTGTTACTTTGCGGATTTCCCTCACTCTAGGTACAACGTGAACATTTTATTATCAGTCGAGGTCGTCATCCCTGGCGATAAGATTATGAGGAATGTATTCTTCAGAGACAGTAAATCAATGACAGAACGAAAATATCTCGATGACGATGGTGCACTGAAGGAATTTGTACTTGATCATCTCATTTTATATACCACCAGTTTGATCATCTGTTTACAAATTGTAATCGAAAGTGTTTTCTTCTAGTAGTAGCGTCCGTTGATTGTTGTTGGAAGTAGATGCGATATGACGAGATTAATTCGCATTGTAAAATCGATCTTTGATCTAGGAGTGCGTCATGCGATTCAAGCGGCCACTAAGCACAGATTAAAAATTCTTTTGTTTTATGAAGTCAATTAATTCGTCAATTTCCATGTATGTTTTGCAAATTTAGATATCTACAGTTGTGTATTTTTATGGTTTCCTTTTTTTGATATGCCGGCAGAGACTGATGCAAGATTTTAATTCGTTTGTCGCTAGTACGCCAATTAACTTTCCGTCAATAACATTTTTTAAATGACACAACAACAGGGGTGATGTATCAACCGAGAACATACCGCTTTCAAAAACAGCCTACCGCAGCGAATTTTTTAAAGCAAATGACCAGACATTAAATGAGAAATACTAAGAATGGGTGCGAGACAATCGGAGCGTTAATGGTGACCGTAAACATTTATATTACTGCAATACTAGGATAAAATGGCAATAGACCCATCACAAAACTCACCGCAGCGATAATTCGATAAATAGCCGTTTAACGTCATTTAATGACCAGAGTTGTTTCATCAAAGTTTGCAAGGTGATACATTTTCGGCATAATGTTAACAGCATGCGTATTTGACGTCTTTCGAGCAAGACACCTTGTCTTAAGTGATTTTTTTGATTGGATGCATAAATTTCTAATTAAACTCATTAGAATTTGCTGTGTCATATATAAGTTATGTATGCCAAAGTACACAAGATCCTAACCATATTCTAAAGTGGTTTAAAGTCAACTTGGTCACGCTAAATAACAGCAATTATCTCATTCAACGTCATTGAACTAAAACAAACAAATCCAATAAACTGCGTTGTACTTCGGAAACTGCAATCTCATAGCAAGTTGTTTAATAAAGGCATAATAATAATTGGGTGGCACTAAAGTCTCTCATGTTGTCCGCGCTATAGTTGTCATACGGCTATTAGTTTTACGCTTTCCCTGAATGGGGAGGTTTGAAAACCTTTCTGTTGACACATGCCTGGATGAAGAGTTCTACGCTTACTCCGAATGGGGAGTTTTGAGAACCTTTCTGTTAGCACATGCCTGGAGGAAGAGTTCTACGATGACTCTCCTCAGATTTTGCAAAAGATACTCGCATGTAGCTTTTCTGAAGTTCCTTTAAATAACCTCCTTTTGTCCGCTTTCGAATTGTATACTTATTATTATTTGGTTGAACAAAGTTGCTTACCGTTTATCAATGTTTTGGTTTTCTGCTTAAAGTGTTTTGTGCCGTATTTGTGTTACCGACCCGAACTGAAATCATCATCGTAAAGCAATTTCCTAAAATGGCATCATCATCAAATGAAAATGGAAACCTCATGGATGAGTTCGAAGAGGCCTTTCAGTCATGCCTTCACGCCCTAACCAAACAAGAGTCAAATACTGGCAACAACAAAGAAGAAATCGAGCTTGAAGTGCAGAAAACAACAAACAAATTCATAGATGTCGCCCGCCAAATGGAAGCGTTTTTCCTACAAAAACGATTTCTTGTATCCACACTCAAACCTGATATGCTCATCAAGGATGAGAACTCAGAACTAAAGAATGAAATCCAACGGAAGGACGTACTAATTAACAAACATTACAATCGTTTGGAGGAATGGAAGAACTGCTTGTCAGACATTCAACAGCAACAGGGTTACAATAAACCACCAATACCAGGACAGGGTGAAGTAAGGCCAGGCCAACAGATGGCCTACATGAATCAGTTGCCGTCCAATATGCCGGCGCAAATGGGAATGCCCGGTATGACACAGAATCAATTGCAACAGCAGCATATGCAGTCACAGCTACAGCAGCAGCAAAAGATGATGCAAGCTCAACAAATGCAGCAAATGCAACAGAACTATGGTAAGATGAACAAGTCCATGAAATGACAGCATGGCAAGCGGCGAAGGGATTAATCCGGCTAATTTAAGTAACAGTAATTTATGTTAACATATCCGTATTTGTAAAGTATTTAATAAAAATATGGCTAGTTTATGGAGAACATGTGTTGTTAATTGAGTGGACGCTCTTATCATTTTCACTTTATGAAGAAAATTGTTTTGTGCTTCCAGTCGAGAATTGAATGAACTTGAATCACAGGCGCTGATTTATATGCTAAAATTATATCTTGGTGGGGAACCGACGTCTTCCTCGTTAATTGCTGTAATTAATGTCTGACTCAAAGGACTAAATACTCCACAAGATGGTGATTTTGCCAGTCTTGCTGTATGAATCTGAAAGAAAAAAGAACTGCGCTGGTTTTATAGTCCTGCCTATGAGGAAGGTCATTGGAGGTGAAGACACGGTCCCGCAGTCTGAGATGTACGAAGATGTCGGTACAGTTCGGAAATAAAAACTTCGTCGACTACATTGGCTCAGCCACAAGGAGCACATGGAAACCAATGCTGCAGCCAAATGGGTCTTCGAATCAGAGCCTATGTGTGCGAGGAGGAGAGGAAGACTGAATTCGATCGCAAACGCAAGACTGCTTGGTCTTGATGACTTTCCTTCCCAGACCTGTCAACGATGGAATGGAACTATTCATCAGTTTCGATGGGTTGCAGGGCAGATAAGTAAGAAAAGTAAAAGCATAAGTTATATTCATGGTCAATGCAAATTAACAAATCGCATAAAACGAGATGTATTTCATTTTTGCCGATAAAAAGTTTGAAGCAAAAGCAAAGTTTGATAACGAAATGTTCCTCAAAGCTTTAATTATAAACCTGATCGATCTGAAAAACATCAACGGGTACGAAATATTCCAATGCATTACATCTAAAGTATGGGTTCAATCTGCGATTCCTTGTTTAAAACTCAATCATATACTTCCCTTGTCTGCAACAACTTCCAATTCTTTCACTAACAATTCCGTGTACAAGTTCATACCTTTTATGGTCTTCGCATTCTTCATGTTTCGCTCTTGCTGAATGAAAGAACCTCTATTTTATACATATTGGATTAAGAAAGTGTTTATGTTTATTCACCTTGCAGACAGCATCACGTAGTTTTTCACAGCATACAATGAGATTCCTTAATCAAACTGAAGCTACCAATATCGACTTAGAACTTTTCAATGAATACAAATTCAGTGTTGATCAACTTATGGAGCTGGCCGGCTTAAGTTGTGCGCACGCCATACAAAAAACTTTCCCAGCTGAGAGGTAAGCTTAACGCTTTCTCTTTCATAGACCGATTTGTTTATTCTTTTCCCTTTATTTATTTTTTAGTTACAAAAACGTGTTAGTCTGTTGTGGCCCAGGAAACAATGGTGGCGATGGACTTGTTTGTGCACGACATCTGTCGCTTATGAAATTCAAACCAACAATTTACTATCCGAAGCGAACAGCAAAAGAGTTGTATGAGAATCTCACTCATCAGTGCACAAAAATGGGTCTTGAGTTCGTTGATGAGTGTCCTAGTCTGGAGCAGGCTTTGGAGAAATATAATTTGATTGTTGATGCTCTGTTTGGGTTCAGTTTCAAGCCTCCAGTTAGGGAAAGCTTTGTGCCTATAATCAATTTGATGAGAACAAGCAAGATTCCAGTTGCAAGGTTTTAATTCACTTTCACGATAGGAACTCGGTACGGTCCTTAATTGTAATTGTTTATTCCATTAGCATTGATATACCAAGTGGTTGGGATGTTGAAAAGGGTAAACTTGATGAAAGCTCTATAAGTCCGCAATTGTTGATCTCTCTGACTGCTCCCAAATTGTGTGCGAATCATTTCAAGGGTGAACATCATTTTCTGGGTGGACGTTTTGTCCCGAAACCCCTGCAAGAAAAGTATCATCTCGATCTGCCCGAATATCCAGGAACGGAAAGTTGTGTTAAATTATAAACAACATTTATACTTATTTTTTTTTATTGCTGTACATGTCATTTAAAATGTATAAAACTGATTGCTATTTAAAATAAAGAAAATAAATTCTAATAAAATATGCACACATGTGGGTGTTTATATGAAGATGCGTGCAGCAAAATGCGCTCAATATGGGGTTGGTAGCAAAAGTGCATGATTTCTCATTACTACTTATGATTTCTCATTAATACGATACGGATACGCTGAAATACTATATCGTGCAATTTATGACGTACGTACAGCCATGACCAAAAAATAAAACTTCTCTGGAAAACATTCAAACTTTCATATCAATTCTGAACAGATGTGTACAGTAGAATCTTAGAAAGATGAACAGATCCAGAACATACTCCGTTTATCTTTTCAAATTGTTCATCTTTTCGAGAATTAAATTAGAACGTATGTATATCCACCAAAAAACATTTTATTTTATTAAAAAAAAAAAAAGATAGAAAAACAAACTTATTTAGAGGTTTTTCTTAAAAAACTGCTCTATGGTAGACTGTCGCCCGGAACAAAGCTGTCTTACAAATCTGTTTGTGTTTCCGAATTGTTCATCTTATGGAGCCCTTCATGTTTCCGAGATTCTACTGTATGGCAGACAATTAAATATTTAATCACCCCTATTCCAAATCCGCCGGAGGGAATGTTGTTTTTTTTTTCGATGTTCGATTCCGGAATCCTATCGAAGTGGATCGTCTGCATGTCGGTAATGTGAATTGAGATTCACTGCATTCTTAAATCCGATCGAATCGAATCACTCCATACAAACAAATCCGCATCAAAATCGTTGCGGATTCGTATAAGTTGAGTAGTTTACTAGTAAAGATGTATACAGGGAAAAACTCAAAGTACTGGTCCAGAAATTCCTTACAGCGAAAAACATATACGCTATGAAGCAGAAATGAAGTATCACAGAGATACCCGACTTCTACCCTTAAGATTTTTGGCAACTGTTTTTTATAACGTGTTCATAAACCAAATTGATCAATCAGAGGACGGCATTTACGTTAATTCGTGAATAACCGTCAAAAATTCATGAATATCTGTCAAAAAAGTACTTAAATTCGTCGATGTACTAGGGGGCAATCGGCTGTGAAATCGGCTATCTATGTAATACTTCATGCTATGAAGTGTGAGATTTTTTCGAAAATTTGCGAAAATGTTTAAACGAAAAAGAGTGAATCAGTCTTTCATTTTTCATTGAAATATGCATGTATATTTTGTAATTTTTATAAGTTGAATATATGCATTTTTTTTATTCGCTACTACATGCATACGAATGTATGTATATTTTGTAGATGTGTACATAACATGTGTATAAACTTCCCATTGTTTCGTGTTTATCAGACTTGCTTTATATGAGTCTGTTTGCCAGCCAAGAACTGGCCAGCAGTTCTCCTTAAACATGATCGCACTGTTATCTTGTTCACTTTTGTTTTTCGTCAACAAAAATGTGAGCAATACTATCCATTATATTTATTGAACAAACAACTTGGAACGAAAAATACAATTTCCAATGTTTGAACTTCAAATAAAATTTCTTCGATCAAACGTCAAATCGAGGAACAGCTGATTTCGAAAAATAGAGCGACGGATTCAATGATAGCACGAATCCGTTCGCGTGAATCGAACGAGTGAAGCGAATCTATGTTTCCACTGATTTCGTGTCCTGTTTAAATCAGTGGCTTTTTTCATTTGAAGGAACCTTTTAGGAGCTCGTCACCGTTTTTCGTGAACCAATATATAAGTTGGATAGTTTTAGAAGTCACTTCGACACCTACCTCAACTTGAAGCCCATTTGACCACAACATGTCTGTCCTTAGCTGCTCTCAGTACAACCCTCTTGTTTACAATACTCGTCACTTTTGGCTGTCATCCTTTTTGTCCAGTTTTTCTAAAGCAAATTATAAACAGTCGCTTCGTTCTAAGTACAATTCCCCTCTAAATCAAATTAGATTATAATTTGGATGTAGTGCTAGATTTAGACTAGTGGCGTTGCACCTCTAATAACGGTTACACGAAGCAAGTGTCTATATGTAGGCCAATATGAACACCTGTATGAAATTCAAAGTCTTCAGAAACCAACAAGCTCTGTTTATACAAACGTATTGTGTTTCTGCCATGAATGGAATGTATTTTTGAACATAATTGACACCATTTAAGTCAGAGATAATGGATGATAGAGATATCCAACTTCGGCCATTTTTACCCCTAGCCCACAACGAAGATGTAGTGGTTATCCCTTGTATTTCACCTATACATTTACAACGCTAGTCAATTCACCACAATATAGCGGCCGATTCGTGAATTTTGTGGGAAAAAAGCGGCAGATTCATGAATTTAGTGGGAATCCATGTACTTTCCATGTAACGTACATGGGTATGTTGTTCGGAGGGTGTTCAAAAGTTGACTAGTATTTCTAAGGGAATTTTCTTACAATGTTATATGGACTTTCGTGAATAAAATTGTATTGCAATGTCCATTTAACAGGAACTATTTGACCTAAAATTAATTCTTAAGTGTATATATAGCCTATGCATAAACCATACCTGACAAATTAACTCAAAAAATGAAGCCCGCTTTATACGCTTAAATCATGAATTCTGAAAAACTCATGAATTCAATTTAAACAATTTGATAAGAACAATGGCAAGATATTGCAACTTTTACTAATGCTAAAAAATGGTTGTCAAAACATCTTATTTGTGATTCACGCTTCAATAATATTTTTATTATTGGTTAACTGAACGTGTGAATGTATTATTAATTTTTATTCATAAAAAATTCACACTATGTTGTACATTCATTAATTATGTCCAAGTATTTCAGATTGTAAATTGCTCAAAGTTTTAATGAATCGACTTCATGAACATAAGCTTTGTTCGTTCGTTTACCCCACCATACTGTGTTGAAAATTGAACACCGAAATTTGAAAAAACGTTCAAATAACGACCGAATTTTCAAATAAGAACTCTAATTCACCCCATTACTAAGGTGGGGAAGGGTATCAGCTGTCTTCACAGCTGTTCTCAAGAGCTCACACGTATTCACAGACAGGGGACAAAAAGCGTATAAAAAACGCTGTCAGATGAAATCAAGAGGCAAGGGAGGTAGAAGTTGGATATCTCTATTATAGGTTATCTCTGATTTAAGTGTTACGCTGTTCAGTTTATTCATGAAATTGAGAGTGCACGCTTTTATTCGAATGACTAGTAAAAAAATCATTCACTTTAAAATCAAAAGTGGGAATGCATTTTTTTGCCAAATTTCAGAAATAATAAGTACGGCACCCCTCTTGAACGGACACATCTACACAACGAACATTTATGATGGTCCCGCGGGTGTCTGCTATATAGAAGAAATTAGCAGCTCTTTGACATCCGTCAGAATATCTGAACAGTTTTTTTGGGGACGACCGGAGAGCCTATTTTTTTTTTTCAATTCATTTTTATTTCAACATTCATGACATGCTAACGTACTAGACAAAAATGCTTAAAACTAGTTGGACGAACAGTATTACTATATATATAATCTCGGCGGGCACTCTAAGCTAAACTTAATCTTATCCTATGTCTTTCGACTTAAACTAAAAATCCGTGCATTTAAAGAATAATTACTTTATCTGTACAACCTTATATTAAGAAAAATTTAAACAAAAAACTTAATTACTGAACTGGATTTACTTAAAACTTATATATACAAAATTTACACACTACCTTAAAAATAACTTAAGCTAACTTATAGTATATACAGTGTATACACATAGGTACACAGTGGTGTACGCATGTGAATACTATTTTTTTTATTTATTTATTTTTTATTTTTATTTTTTTTAAAGAGCATATACAGGCTTTATTATTGCATATCCCAGAAACATTATTCGTGAATAATACGGATTGAAAGGAAAACAATTCAGAACGTTAGTTGGAAAAACCAGATGCAAATCGGCGGATTTCGGTGTTTTATTCGACAGAGAATCGTGCATGCCCACACCCGAGCTATTCTATTTATCTATCCGGTTTGTATCCTATCGCCGAAATGTCTATAAAAGAAAATTTCTGAAAAGTTTCCTATTCAAGCTAGTGATTCGAATGATAATTCGAGTGATAATCGATTAATACATCTCGAGAACATGTCGATTCTCAATCCGTCATTCGTATGACTACTAATTACTAACTCATTCGTATCTACCAACTGCTAACAGATCAGCGGGAATTCGATTTTTTTTATTTTTTATTAATGAATCGAAAGTGGAGTAATACTTGAGTTATTTTCCTTTGCGTTTTTCTTTCATTCTGGTTATCTTCCTGATTAGTATTTCTCCAAGAGAACTATTTGTTACTTGATCTCGCCCTGAAGAGAGACATTTGTCGAGTTCTTGTTTTTCTGGTAATGATGAATGATTTTGAGAATCAAGATGTAGTAATCGATTATCACTCGACTAATCATTCGAATGCGCCCTTCTCCAGTGATAATTCGATTGCTAAAATATCGATTACTAAACTCTTGGTTCTTAATATCATTCGATTATGCATATCACCAATTCAAACGGAGTAGCTATAGTTGAAATCCAAAATATGAATTGTCCGAATTGAAGACCTCATTGATTTTTATCACTTCTATGCCTTTGAACACTGCGCCATTGGGACGCATGTCCTAGGATGGGTTTCCCATACGAAGGAAAGACATAGAGAAGGAGAGAGTACATATCATCTCATCTGCTCGTGTAGTCCTCTTGCTACCCATAGATTAACACATATTTAGGGACATAATTTTTCAATGAATTCTGTCAACTGATCAGAGTAGGTCAGCTATTCCCGTCGTAGCCACCTGGTTCTAGGAATATGGATTATCCAGTTCGGGTTGGATGGAATGGTGACGACTATCTGCAGTTAGCTACAAGATCCCAACCGAACACATTCATGGTCATGATTTACGTACTCACATATGTATGTCCTACCTTTGTCCTTAAAAATACTGTCATAACAACATGTAACAACATCTTACTCAAATTCACCAAAGTCGCGTAATCTCAGTGGAAAGAGCATCCATTCCAAAATTTGAACACGCAAAGCGCGAGTGCTAAAACAAAAACCGTCGACCTTGGCATTGTGTTGACTGTTGATAATGATTATTATCTCAAAATTCATTATCAACATGAAATGTAGTGTCCTTGAGACACACCATATGTAGCGTTTATCAGTGTAAGTCAAATGAAGTAAAATACTACATTACTTTATAGTAGTTATATTAGATGTCATACCGCTGTCCCTTCTTT
The DNA here is from genome assembly GCA_964034865.1 of Eristalis intricaria. NCBI lineage: Eukaryota > Metazoa > Arthropoda > Insecta > Diptera > Syrphidae > Eristalis > Eristalis intricaria. The sequence continues at coordinate 127,794,442 of OZ035873.1, forward strand.
AAATATGTTTACCGTGAGAATTTTCTAGACGCTTTATGACCCAGTTCATTTTAGCTAGACGTCTATCCAATAATTAGTAAATCCGCATATGACTGACTAGACCTATGGCAATTCGAGGAGGGAGACTAATTTGCTTAACTCTCCAGATTTATCCGGCTATAAAATTGATTTGTCACTACTCTGAGAAAGACTCGAGAAATCGATACCAACAAATGCTTGTTCTATGTACACATGTTGTTTGCCTTCAATAAATTATCATCTGCTCGATGACTTGCCCTTTCTTTCAGTTGCTGTCCACAAACAAAAGTAACATTCATAAAAGTTTTCTCATAAAAAATAGACTGAGACCATCCAAGATACATGTCTGATGTTCTTTAAACTCATTGGGCAACGTGTCTGATTCAATTCATCTACAGGCGATACGAAACGAAATACTTCCCAACGTACATTTAGTATAAACTTACTTTAGTTCACCAATCTGCTTCAGAACGAACAGACGATACAAATTGAATATCCGTAGTCATAGAATCTCACTGGCGACGGCGGTACGTGCATAGAGTTCACACAAACTGTTTGGTCAGATAAGACGACAATCAATTATAAATATATAGTCATTCTCTGCCTAGTTACTGCATTTACAATTTATTTTGTGTACAACGAAAGAAGTGGGGTGTAAACAAAACAACAGATTTGCCGGTTAAGGTATGGTCAGCGGTTTGTTTTCATCATCAATGACATCATTTCACTTAAAAATAAGTAGAAATTTGTCGGTTCATTTAATTCCAATGCGCAGCAAAAATTAAAATACACTGCGTATACCACACATACATGCATGCATTCGATCGGGAATTCATCGACTTCGCAGTTAGTTCATTCTATTTTAATCACTTTAATTGATCCAACTCCAAACTTTGCCCTTTCGGCAGTTGCATTTACAATTTGATCTGATTGAGTAATTTATGGTTACATATTACGCGTCAATTGCGAACTTTAAACTTGACTTTTATTCTTGAAAAAACAATGTATGTACGATGTAAAAATTCATATAGTAGGTACATACTAATTACCTGATAAATACAATGGGCGACACGACGGTGTGAAGCAAGTTATCGCTCTCTAGGTATACGTACTAATCGCAATGAGTAAACTTTGACTCTACCGACGATAAAGACACCCGGCTCCATACGCTATATACATGAACGGCTATTGGATTTCATTTTAGTTAGATTTTATTACCATCTGTTGGAACTCATAGTCATTGGTTACATTACATTTGGGTGGTATTCTTGTTCTTTTTCTCTCATTTTTCTTCTAGTAATCGAACGAGTGTGTTGTGTAAATTTTAAAGGTTCATTTAGATAATTTTGTGAAAATGTCTGAGAAACTTGATGTGATTATATTTGGTGCGTCTGGTTTCACTGGAAAATATTGCGTCTTCGAAGCGGTGACTGTTCTGCAAAATCTGAAATGGGGTGTTGCCGGCAGAAATCAGGTGGGTTTATATTTAGAAGTCACACTTAAGAACGCAATTAAACTGTTTTTTGTTTGTCTTTCTTCGGTAGGAAAAACTGGAGGGTATTCTTAAGGAAATGGGCAACAAGGCCAAAAAGGATTTGTCAAAGATCCCAATTATTGTCGCTGACGTGAATGATGAAAAGTCCTTATTTGAAATGGCTTCCAAAGCAAAGGTCAGTAACTCCTTATTTTTTTTCCACCAGCCCGTTTTTTAATTTATTCATATTCGTACCGTATTCGTATTAAACTAATATATTTTGTGTTGTCTATGTCGTAGGTCGTCGTCAACTGTTGTGGGCCATATCGTTTTTACGGCGAACCTGTTGTGAAAGCATGCATTGAAGCTGGAGCCCATCACGTCGATGTCAGTGGCGAACCGCAGTATATGGAATCAATGCAATTGAAATACAATGACTTGGCCAAGGAGAAGGGAGTCTACGTTATATCAGCTTGTGGATTTGACAGTATTCCAGCTGATTTGGGAGTGGTCTTCTTGGAGAAGAACTTCGAAGGTATTTACAGAAATCCAGTCTTTGAAGGGCATTGTTAACAAAAATTTTATTTCAGGAGTTGTAAATTCAGTTGAGACATACCTCCAGAGCTATTCTGCGGGTGGAAGGGGAGGCGGTGCTTCCATTCATTACGGCACCTGGGAGTCAGCCGTTTATGGTCTTGCACATGCAAGCGAATTACGAGGCATTCGGCAACAACTCTATAAGGAACCACTTCCGAAATTCCAACCAAAATTGAAAGCAAGGTATTCCCCCTACGTTTTAATGAACGACACATTTTAACACGGTTTCCTTATATCCCACTAGGCCAATTATCCACAGATCAGACGTTATTGATGGCGTTTGCCTTCCATTCCCTGGCTCGGACAAACCTGTCATCCAAAGAACTCAACGATTCTTATTTGAGACTGAGAAGAAACGTCCAGCACAAGTTCAAGCTTATGTTGGATTCCGGTAAGATCAAAGAATTCTATTTGCGACACCTCAATCGGACAGACTTCCTTCTTTTTAGTTCCATGTTGGCTGCTTTAATAGTCACATTTATTGGAATCGTTTTCGGAATATTGACGAAATTCGCATTCGGTCGTAGGCTTCTTCTTGATTATCCGAGATTATTTTCGTTCGGCTTCATCTCACATGAAGGCCCTACAGAAGAGCATATGAATGCCGCTCGCTTTAGTATCACAATTAAGGGCAATGGTTGGTCCAAACAGGACAGTCTAGCAGAAGCCACAGATCAATACACTACCCCCCCAACAAAGAACATGATTGCCAAGGTTAGCGGATCGAATCCAGGCTATGGGGCCACATGTGTGTGCCTATTAATGTCGGCTGCGACCATTCTTCGAGAAAGCGAAAGGATGCCTGGAAAGTATGTTTCAGAAATGTTCACATATTCGATGTTCATATACCAATTATTATTTTTTTTGTAACATTTTCAGTGGCGGTGTCTTGACACCAGGAGCTGCATTTGGAAAGACCAACATGATTGCTGAGCTGGAGAAGTTTGACCATGGCCTTAAATTCGAAATTGTTGGGAACAAATAAATGCAGCTGGCATTTAAAATGCGTATTTATTACTTTCTACTCGAAATCATTCGTTAAATATTTTTTATACGTTTTAAAAACAACTCCTGTCTAATTATTGCATATTACTGAATTATAAATGGCTAGCATGTAGCATTAAAACGCATTTTTTATTTAAATTAATTTTTTTCTTCATTCCGTTACTTTGCAACTGCGCCAAATGTGCAGTAACTCCTTTAACCTTGAAATGTCTAAAAATAGGTGCACGTAGTGTAAAAACTCGAATATACATATGTACAGTCAGTCCCAAAAGTGAGCACTCAGCATCAGTATTTATGTATAGGTATACTTAAAATAAAAACAAAATATATGAGGATATCTTAAAAATTATAGTCGTCCCGTTTGTATCCACACTTTTGTGTCTGACTTTAAGCGCGTGCAAATGTAGAAGTTCTGGAACTTTTGCAATCAACTCTATGCATTCATGCCGCTGAAATCTTATTTACACAATATGGTAGCGTAGATTATACGTTATCACTTATCAATTGTTCCTATCCTGATAGATAAGTATATAAATGTTTCGATATGTACTGACGATTGCATATACAAGGTGGCGTAAAATTAATCACCTTACCGAAATGTGGAAAATGTGATAAAACAGGCACGAATGTGTATCAACACTGGCGGCAGTTACTTGACGGTTATCATAAAAACAACGTTGGATGATTAATTTTACACCACCACTTGCCGACATTTCTAGGAATATTTTTGATGGTGAAATAAGCAAAAATGCATATCAACGAGCTCGAAAGTATGTAAATTACAGTGAAACCCTTCTATATTTGTCATCTGCTCTGCAAACTTTTTTCCAAATTAGGCTGGTTGCCAACTTGTGAGGCTGTACGTTATTTTATGTAAAGAAAAATTCAACTAGTTGGCAATATATGCTGCAGACTGGGGCTTCAAGTATGATCATTTTCCATTCGGTGGTTGTATTTGCTAATTTTTGTAATTTAAGAATGCCTTTGCAGATCTCGGCAATATTGGGTTTATCTTTGCTGTATTAGTTCGTATTCGATGAAAGATTATTATGCTTTAGACAATTCCAACCCGAGTTTAAAAGCTATTTCGAGTCTTTCAATGAAATTTTGTAGTATAAATCCAACAGGACTTCTATGTTGCAAATTACAAAGTTAGTAGGTAACTGCTTTTATGTGTTTCTTGTAATATTAACCAAAGTGTTACAAATTCTGGAAAATTTGTGCCAGATGGAATAGATTTTAATGACAGCCAAAGAAAAAGCGGAAAATGGAATCATTTGTTTAAAATGGATTTCTGGGTGGTATTGATTGTCTAAATGCAATAGCTAAATTCTTTGACGTTAGGCAAAAGGGTCTTAAGTCAAGAAATTCAGTTTAGGTTTTTGATTGGTTTAAACTCAATTTTCTTAAACCCAATTTTGTGTCTCAAAAACCCTTCTTTTGATATTAACGACTTAATACAAACACAACTGCTTCCCATCGTAAAAATTTAGGCTTTAGGACAAATATTATCTAACATCAAATAATTATTCTCCATTAAAGGGACCAGCCACTCAAATTGTTGATTCATTGTAATAGGAACATTAAACATCAACACATTAAATGTATGCCTAAAAGGCAAAACATCTTAAGTAGACTTAAGTTATTTTAAACATATTCATTCTTCTTTACCTTTTAAGCCAATCCAGGTGAAAAAAAAAAATTGAAAATGGAGAAGTTGTAACAGGTTTTAACATAACTTTGGTGCACTTAAGACTTTGGTTACACCGAAAAATGTAACGAATTTGTTGTTCTTAGGTCGACTTGAGTTGATTTACCAAATTTATTTCTTAAATGATATTAGTTTGGAAAAATTGATTTGCTAGATACCTTAAGTCAAAAAAGTATTAATTTCTGTACCTAATTATTCAATCTATAAAAAAAATAGTTGTATTACATTACATTACATTCTAAAATAAATATGCTGTATAATCCCGAAAGAATTTTCCATTTCCGACCCCTACATTTAAAGCTTAATTTTGCTCTCCTGAAAAGTGTACAAAATTGAGACAAGATGTTTTACATTTGAGGCACAGAAATAAGGCCGGCCATTCACTACACAAAATAACTGCGCAAATTAACGTTTGCGAAGTGCATTTGCAATGTGAAATAGGGTCTTTGCACTGTTTGTGCAGTTATTTATTAACTGTGTAATAAAGAAAGGACTGTGTAATATAGAAAGGACTTTGATGCTTGCTCAAATTTTAAAATGTCAATTTGCTCAGCTATTTTTTGGAGTGAAAGGACGGCTTAACTTTTATTCCTATCAAACAAAATGGGTTGAGGTTCAAACCTACATATTTGTTCTACGTCGTTCGGCGTCACCTACAAAAATTCAAGTGGCAAAAACCCCCATTCTATCTCACTATTTAATGAAATGTGACTAAAGGAAGACCAACGATCGGCGTGAGCGTGACAAATGTATCATAAAGCGACTCAGATACTACAAAAGTGTCACTATAACATATATTTTTGGACCGTATTGTTTCAAATGATGAAATAAATGTTCGTTTTTTACGAACAAAAATAATTTCAACTGCAAACTGCCAGTTGGAATGAGATAAAAGAAACACAAAATGTGTATATAACTAATATTATAGTATATAACTTAACAACGCAACGATTTTCAATGTAACAACTGTTTATTTATATTAAAGTATCTTTTTTTAAGATCTGTCTCTATCGGAAGTCTATCAACGACTGACTGACATTTTATATTTTTCCTTCTATCTTGGTCTCCTTCTCGTTCTCGTCTCTTCTTTCTCTTTTGTCGTTACACGTTATTGTACCACTACTCTCAGGTGCAAATCTGCACCAATTCACCTTACCTTTCTCTTGGTCACACCGGCGTGGCCGTTATCACCAAATACAAAACGAACCGCCACCGACTTGCATTGAAAGAAAGTGTGTACTGTAAAACATCATTCATATTAAAAATGTGCTTTAGAAAAGATACAGTCATGTAAAATATGTAATTTGTACCCTAGTCTTGATACTTGGGACTACCTCTAATTGAGCTTATTTTAGATCTCATCTAATCCGTCCACACAATCTGTGCCATACCTAACAAGAGCGAGAACATTTGAATAAATCCTAATGAAGACAAACAACATTCAAACGAATTTTTATTTAATCGGTGTGTTAAACAAATTGGTATTAAGTAATTCAAAATGTGTTCGCATCAAGAATCATTTGGTATATTTAACGTTCCAGCCGGCAAATAGGTCCGTCTTCAACCATTTTCAAGTCGACCTTGGGTCCGACCAAATCACGAATGTTATTGATACCGTATTTGATCATAGTTGGACGCTCCAATGACAAGCCCCAAGCGATTACATTCACATTTGCAGGTAATCCCATAGGCAGCAGCATTTCTGGACGAAAAACTCCCGAATTACCGACCTAAAATGAATATATATGTTTATTTGGCCAATAACAGTGTTCATCAGTTCCTACCTCTATCCACTTGTTTAGACCGGGATGGAAGCAGAAAATCTCCATGCTGGGTTCGGTGTATGGGTTGTATGCTGGTTTGAATTCCAACTGTGTAATACCCAGCTTGCGGAAGAATTCATAGAGTGTTCCAATCAAGTCCCCTAGTGTCAGACCAACATCAGCGATCACTCCCTCCACCTGATGGAACTCAGCCAAATGCGTAGCGTCCAAGGTTTCATTTCGAAAAACCTTGTCAATGCTGAAGTATTTCGCTGGTTTGAAACCGCCTGGTTGATTCACTAGTTTATAAAGCATACGCGCGCTAACGGCCGTTGTGTGAGTTCGTAATAAATTCTTCTGGGCTTCCTCTAGCTTCCAGTCATAGCGGTAACCCTGTGATCCGTAACCACCTTCCGAGTGCACCTTTTTTACGCGTTGCAAGTACTCTTGGGGAAACTTATAACTTTTTGCCGGATAACTTATGAAGAAAGTGTCATGAGCATCACGAGCAGGATGCTGTTGTGGTTGGAAGAGCGCATCAAAATTCCAGAACGATGATTCAACATAATTATTTGTTGGCATCTCGGAGAAACCCATTTCCAAGAAAATTTGACGAAATTCCGTTCGCACCTTCAGCAAGGGGTGAAGATGTCCTCTAGTAGGTGGAGCGCCTAGTGCATCAAAATTGTATGATTTGAACTTGAGATCTTTCCAGAGCCCTGAGGCGAGCATATCCACAGTAAGATCTGTTTCCAGCTTTGTTAGAGTTGTAGAAAACTCGGGGCCTTTGCTGAGAATGAAACTCTTTATTGTAACCTCCTGCAGTAATTTCCTCTTTTTGTATTCCGTTAAAACGTTCACCGCTAAATCATTCTTTCCTGCCGCAATAGCTTGTAAATTAGTCATGACTAAGTCGTCTATTTTATCCACTTTCTTTTTAACTAGGGGAGGACTGACTGACTTGTCAACAAAGATCCAACCTTGTGACATAGCTTTGCTGAAGCCAACCTTAGCGTTTGGGGATGATTTCATAAGCTCTGCTTGAGCTATGCCTTCAGTGGGAACGGCATTGTATACTGCGGCTTCATGACTGCCATTAGCACCCACTTCTTTTCCTTCTCCAGTCAGTTCAATTGATTTATGAGATGTTGGTTCGACATTGAGCAGTTCACCATGAGCCTGAATACTCTTCAGAGCTCCAATAATTTTTTGATGTTCTTCACCAAATATAGGCACTAAGTCCAATGTGTCCACTTTGTCTACGCTCTCCAAATGCTGAAGAATCCTTTCGGTTAGGTCGGGATGCATTTTGTAAACAAATCAATTTAGAACAAACTACAATATAAGTTAAATTAAACCTGGCCGTGGATAGATGGTGATAAATCCTGGAGTCGTCGTGTCAGCGGTACCGTCAACATGCGCTAATTCTGACATTTCTTCAGATGTCAGAGCTTTGTTCGGTTAAACATTTTTATGATGTGAATTGTTTGCAATTCTGAAATGAAATAGATCACATGTCAAAGCACAAATGAGCCTTGACAGTGTCTCGTATAAGAATACAAAAAAAAACAGATTGAGCAGAAATGTAAGCCAATCTGCAAACAAGATAATTTTTAAAAAAACTGCTTTCAGAAAAACAGGTACCAATTATCCAGCGCCAAATAATTTTTCCGAAGTTTCACAAAATGTATAGATTATTTACAAACATTGCGTTTCCGCCTTTATGTGAATGAATTTATGCTTAAAGCAATCAGTACTAAACAATTTTTTTGTTAAATTCTGCTTGTGCTGCGAAATATAAATAAAATATTTGCTACATAACAACACATCGAAATTGATAAATATTTGATATCCTCATTAATGCTTGTAATCGAGTGCTAAGAAAGTAAGAAATCCAAAATATTAATTTGCCAACACGTCGCTTCACCTCCGCACCGTGTTCCTAAATCGAATTTGCAAACATCTGACTTTGGATGACTTAGAAATTTGTTTTTTCCTTTCCTTTTTTCTTCTCTCAATCTACATAATTTTTTCTCTGTTTGCATATGTAAATGATTCCAATAAAATTGGTAGGCCGTCATACATATTATCATCGATGTGTGTAAGACACGTAATTAGATTGTTTTCGAGTGACTTCCATTATCAGTCATAATTCTTCTGTGGTTTTTATTCGTTTTCCTTTTTCATTTTTTTCATTTGTAGCAGAAGACCCACGGTACAAAAGGTGAACTGACCTCTGAGGACACAGTAAATCATGAGACTTTTCTTTGAAGAGTTACTCATTGGATTTGAATTTAAGAATTTTCTTATCGCGCTAGCTGCCCTTCTGATTGTTTACCTCGCTTGGGAGTCGACGTATGTGCGAGACTATCGAGTGCAACCAAATGCTGTTTTGATAATTGATAATAATCGCCGGGTTTTGATTGATATTGCCAATCATCGTCAAGATTTAACTCCGCCTGGGGATGGTTGGACAATAGAATCAGTAGATCCAATTAATGGTCAACCTTCAGCAGGGAATACACCAGAGACCACTAGCAATAGTACAGAGGGTAATACGGTACAAATACCAGAACCACCGCCTTCTCTTGAAGTTGTGATCGAAGAAGTGCATGGTCTTGCTACTGTTCGACAACAGTTGAACGATAACGCTTTTCGTACACTAGAATCATTTGAAGAGGGAATAAGTGGTCTTCTAGACGATCGCGAAGGAGGTCCCGAGCAGGTTATCCGTGCAATGGATACAGCAGATGGAGTAAGAAGGCGACGTTTGGCGTACTACAACCAAGACCGTCGTTCGAGTGGATCAGAAGAAATAACATCAGAGCCCAGTACGAGTACATCCCAAGGTGGTAGGGATTCCCCAGAATCCTGTGTTGAAAATAGTTCGAATCGGAAGAATGAGAATGATAACAGCTCCAAAGTGGATAATGAAGCCAATAAAGATGGCTCCTCAGAGAAAAGCAATGCCGACAGTCAGGCAGATGATGAAGTGAGGAAAGAGGAAATAAGAATTAAATTAAAGTACTTAAACGACGATATGAAATTGGTGAAAGGAAGTCCCCGTGAAAATATTGGCGACTTTAAAAAGTGCGTTGATAAATTCGCAAATAAATTGTGGTTAATTTTTTATACGTTTTTTTTGTTTTAGGCGAAATTTCACTCTTGAGTTGGGTGCTCAAAAGTTTGTTCGTTTGGTGTTTAATGGGCATGTCCTGCAGCCGGACTCGAAAACCTTGGAAGCGTGTGGTCTTTTTGATAATTGTGTTGTGCACTGTTTGGTTCACAACAGAAACCCATCTGCAGCTAATCAAAATCAGCAGAGTGGCCAGGCTAATTCAGGTGAGTAGTCTTTTATCTGGCATTGCATAGGTTATTCTGGCAACAGGGAGAAATTCTGACTTCGAATCAGGATATTTTTTGACTCCTTTGATTGGATTCCTTTTGTTTTTGAGAAATAGAAAAACACAAGCAATAGTGGTCACCATGAAGTAGTGGAAATGTGCGTCGACTCATGCTCGGAGAATATAACTGGTCTGGAAAATGGTTCGAAGTCGCCATAATACTGTAGTTCCACACAACTCGTGAGTGAACAACAGCACACACAACATGAGTGGTTGTTGTAGAAGCTATGATCAGGTCATCCAATATAAACTGTAGCAGCGCATATATATGCATCTATAATCATATTATGTAGCACGAATGACCGTGGGTACATAAACGGTTGAAGCCTTGAATAATAATCACAAGTTGTTTTAAATGAAATTGTGATGTGACGTGTTGGTGTCTTGCAATCACCGTTAATTAATGCGTCTCCATCGCAACAAATCACAGGCCGCAAACAGGGATTAATTTTGCACTTTGAGGTTATTGAATTTATTTAAGTTATTCAGACGGTCCTTATGTCGTGGTATAGGGCTGCACTTTCATTAGATTAGACAAAACAGATTCACCAACGTATTAGAATGTCGGCATGATTGAACTGACCAATTATTCATTCGTGAAGGACACGTCATGTGGTCAGCCTATAACAAAAAATACTTCTAATCACCAAGGATTAGATATTGATACTCATTTTTTGTTATTTTTCTTAATGAGTGACGTGTTCATAAATTGCAATGTCCATGTGTATTTTTAACACAATCCGAAGCCAGCAGTATATTACTTTCCGTGTTTACAACTTTCAGTACGAAATAATTTTTTGATGTATCTTTAAGGTCAACGTCAAAACGCATTCAATCAGAACACGTCCACTGGCGACGCAACACCCTCCAATACAGATGGACCAACAGTGGGAAATTTTTCTAACCATGAATCCAATTCAGGTCATGTAATGGCCACGTATGCAGGAATTGCATTCATTTCTCTATCTCTGATTTTTTGCTGGTATTGCAGGTAAGTCAACACACGCTTATGTAGCATTTATGATGAATTATTAATCTCTGGTCTCTCAACAGAATACAGTATCATGTTTTTTTTTCCTGGTACTCCACACTCGTCCTCATCCTGGTGACGATTCTCTTTTCAATACTGGGGCCGTTGCTGGTGTTTATTGAAAACAACGAGGGCCAGCAGCAGACGACTTAAATGTGAATATGAATGGACTCATTCAATTTGAATTCAAATGAGTCAATGTCAGAAAAAAAAAAAAAAAACAGAAATTATTGTCAGTGGGAAGGAGGAGGATATAAACGATCTATTGATAAAGAACTGGATACATTTTTGTGTTTTTCTCTGATCAAAACTAAATCTGTGACGAATCCAATTCATGAACTTTTACAAATACATACCGTATATAGATATTTTTTTTTATTACTTTCTACACACATAAAGTTTGAAATGTTTTTTTTACATCATTTCCAATCACTGAAAAACATACACACCACACAACACACACACCTAAGCCAGAAGTAGGTTTGCTTTAGTTTTGGCTTTCAAGAATAAAGAAAGTTCATTAATGTATAGATGTGTAAATGTATATTATATAAATATTAAAAAAATAATACATACTATATATAAAAAGAGGAAAAATATCTTTATTCCGTGGAATTTACTAACATTTTTGAACTTAAAGGTACAACGATCCATCGGCTGGCCCGAGATAGCGCAGTGAAATGAGAAGAACGTCAATAATTGTCCACACGCCCAGACCACCAAAACTGAAGAGCTTTCCAATTCCTTCGGGCCAATGACCGAGATAGAATCTGTAGATAGATAAAAGTGCAGGTAATTAATTTGGGTTGAAGGAGAAGTTTGTATTTCATATTGAAAGCAGGTACCCTAAAAATCGAATTCCTTTAAGGAAAAGAAGCGTGCGTGGTTGGAGAAAAGATTAATCCACTTCAGGAGATCGTTTATTTCTGTAATTATCATAAAATGGAGATGGTCCTCGGCACATATTATATAGTGACCACTATTGTGAGCTATTGTTTTCTCACGAGTGGAACGAGTTTGAGAAGCATGAATTATGAAGTTGCTCGTCTCGGGAATTAAGCCCGAATGTCGACGCACATGCCCGCTTTGCGACATACGTTCTTAAAAGCTGAAAATGTTGGAAATCATTACAATAACTAGGATATTCTATGTGAACAACAAAAGCCATGCACAATTCTTACAAAGATGAAGAAGACAAAGCGGAAGTTTTCAGCAACTAGCCAAGCTGACAGGCTAACATGCAACATAATCTCTTACAGAAGATGAGTGGATAGATTGCATGTCTTTCGTCATTTTATAATTGAGTTTGAGGCACCTGTTGTAGGAACTGACTTGCAAATGTTTGATTATTCCTCATAAATATACTCGATAATAGCAGTTAACCATTTCTATCAAGAGAGATAAAAGCTCACGACGTCAGCAGTTATTATCAGCTTTATCAAGGCAGAAACAATATACATTTTAATAAGAGTGAATACATAAGAGTTTTGCTAAACGGCTCCGACGATGGAACCGACATGATACGTTTGTTTTCGGAGTCGGAACTAGTTTCCGGAGACATTAATAATTCTGCCCTGAAAATTTCCTCCAAACAATGTCAATGTGACATGTTGCAATTGACGGAATCATACATGTCCACAGAACTATGAATGACGAAAAGAGTAGTTATCCTTACCTGTCAACACCAAAACCACCCAAAGTCAAACTTATGATCAAAGCAGTACTCCACCGATATCCCTGTGTCCAGTTGCATTTCACATTTTTAGAGAATGTTCTGTTTCCCAAACAAAGGACATCACTGTGAACCGTGCAGTTAGTTCTATAATAATGGAAGAAAGCAATTTATTCAATTTTCTACGACATTTCTTAATCCTTACTTGAAATACTGATCGATGGAATTGCAGTTTCCCCGTTGCACACAGGAATATTGCCAAAGTTCAGTTTGAAAACAATAGCGGCAATTCATAGTCCGGGTAAATGACCTGTCTCCCTGCCAAAAAAAAAACGTTTAAAGAACTCTTACTTTTCTTAGGAATAATTTCACTCTTACTTGACATTGAACATTCGGTACGGGTTCACAGGTAATATTGGCATCTTTGCCATATAAACATGACTGATTATAATTGCATCTTATGCAGGGAAATGTTAGTGAATTGCACAACATATCTGTTGGACATGTTGAGGTTTCATTAAGCTGTTTTAAGTGAAAATCAAATTTAAGATTAATATGTTAACCCAAAAATGCGGATAGAGTTTTACTAACATTCTTTACAATCGTCACGGGTACATAATCGACGGTGTTGTTCTTGGTAATCTCTGTTTTTGCATCGTCATCCATTAAATTTGTTGCTATTAGGAGAAATCAATCGTTAAACCATCTTTGACGACTTCTGCAAATTTTAAGCTACACACCGGTCTGGCTTTGTTTTATTCCATTAACGATAATCACAAAGAGCAACACTATTGCTGAGCGCAGATTAATTACAACATATCTTCGAGAAAACATTGTGTTTTATGGTTTGATTGCTGCATTTTATTAAGTAAATCCAAATGCATATATTCGTTTGCTGCTAAACAAATTTCGATGCAGAATTCAATCAACTTAAGACAGATGTCAAATACAGCTGGTGACCAACTTCAAGTTGGTTCTGACATACACAAGCCCTTTTAACGGCGTTCAAGCAAATCGTATCGACAAATTGTTGAGTCTGAACGCCGTTTTAGCGAATCTTGTTTAGTGAACATTTGACAATAAGAAACTATTCGATTTAATTGCACAGGCGAGAAGCTTACCACTAGCCACGGAACGTTCTGGCTGTTCTGACTGAAAATACGGATCAAAGGGATCAAAAATGCGAAAATGGAATTAATTGTTTATTTTGAATTTTCAGGCAGTGTTTTTTTTTATATTTGCATGACATCCTCCCGAAATAAACGTTTTTCGTTCAGAACACCTTTGTCTACATTGTCAAACCGTGTATGTCCCCCAATGTTTCATATGGGCAATGAAACATTAGGTTGGGGTTACATTTTCGAATGTTTATGTTTTTAAATATGTATATCAATCTATGCTTCATTACATTTTTTAGAACACCTTGCTGGTTGGTATGTAGCAAATTATAAACTAATACTAGTACAATATTTTACTCCTTTTATTTGTCAACTCTAGAGCACCTTGTGCTGATACTCTCTAATTTTGTAATGGTCGAATTTGGAGCCCCACTCCTCTTCATCATTACCAATTTCCATTTCCTAGTTGGATTTGTTTATTGTTTGTTGCTTCTGTTTGGATGGTAATGATGTCACTGAGTGGGGAGTTGCCCTTTAAAAGAATAAGACATATTTCAGACAATGCTACCATTAAAAATGTAATCAATTATACATACTTCAATTGAGCAGTCTTATTTTTAGCTAGACGATGTCTTTTAGAAGCTTCCTCAAGGATACGAATTATTTTCCATTTTGCCTCATCGTATATCTCATCATTAACTTTGGAAAGCTCTGAGTCAATCATTAATCCCAAAAACGTCTGTGGTGACTGCTCACTGGATTCTTGGGCTTCTTTTTCTAGAATTAAGAAATCACACTTATTACAAAAAAAAACATAACTTCGACTGTATCTTACCCCTTTCTTCTTGGACTGCCCTAAAGGTGATTTCAAGATCATTGACCAATTGTAAGCATTTCGCCCTTAAATTATTTCGTGATGCAAACTTGCTAGGTGTATTCTTTTGCATTATATTTTCCAAATGAATCTCATCAAATGTATTATCTTCAATTTCAATGTCACTACCTTCTAGTTCGATGCAATCATCATTTTGATTTTGTGAAATCTCGATAGGGTTTTCAACATCTCTACACTTATTTTTAGTATCTATCTTTTTTTCGAAGAAGTTCATCAAGTCGTAGCACCAAAGTTTAGGTTTGTATGCTATATCAGTTCTTTTATGTTTCATTTGAAATTCTTCTTTTAGTTTTCTCTCGATAAAATATTGCTTTTTCAGTACCTTGAATTTGTTTCTAACCATGTCTGGGTTCACATCGCGTTTGAAGGCCTTCATTTCGTCAGATATGATTTTATATACTTTTGTTCGAAGAGCATGCAACCCATATGATGGATGGTCTTGGTCGTACAAAACGGGATGATTTCGTAGGATTTTTAAAAGCAAACAAGTCTCATCCTTCGACCAGCACAATGGCAACTTGAAATTACTGTGAGATAGAAAATTTGATAGATATTTTATTTTTATTTATAGAATGTTTGTAATTGGGAATCTTATTGGTTTTTGGGAATATTATATTAACTACGGCTAATGTCTTAAAAACAAACTGTGGCTATTCAGAATATCTTAGTTAAGTACCGCATACTTGAAGCGTAACCTAGAAAGAATGTGAAATATCTTTTATTCAACAAATATCCACATCCATGCTGAAAACTGTATACTCCAAGGTTTCGGATTTGTTGTTTATTTCAGCAATTGAAATAATTTCTTTCTGATCCTCCGACAAAATTTACGAATTTTCTACTACTTAAGAATACGTTTATTATCACCGCTAACTATCAAAATATGGGGTTTTCGGCCAGACATGATTGTTCACACTTGTAAAAATTCACATGTTATCTTTTGAGTATGGCATCACTGTTTGTTTATTTTGACAGCTGACAAACCAAAGACCACCACTTGTAAACACAATCTTACCCTTCATTCATGTTTACACATTAAATAAATGGACAGATCTGAAAATACGATCTACAAACATGTTAATGCTACCAGCAAATATAGAAGAGATTTATTTATTTGTTATTTAACACAATGTAATATTTTTTTGTATAAACTGCACGATAACCAGCTAATAAAAATCCGAACTGATGTTTACACTTGGGTGAATTGCGCGGCGTAACTACACACTGTCACAGGCTGTCAGAAGGAGTACGAGAAAGAGCATGCAATCCACACCATGTAGAAATTCTTTAGGTTCCAAAACTGACACTTTTCAGTTTACACTAGGAAATATTTTGTTTAAGGTTATTCGGGTGGACTATGTAATCTACACATGAGCGTACTTTATTCACATATCGTGGATATTTCTCTTGTCGCATTTCCCGCGGATACGCAATTTTTTTATTGGTAATATCTTTGCCTAAAAGGTAAAACATATTAGTCAACTTAAGTTGTTTTAGCTTTCAAATATATTCTCCCTGCTTTAAATTTTAAGCCAATTAAGGTGAGAAAAAATTGGAAATGGGAAAGTGGTAACAGTTTTCAAAAGAACTTGGTTGCACTTAAGACTCCTTACCCCGAAAAATGTAACGAGTTTGTTGTTCTTATATGGACTTAAGTTGATTTACCAAATTTATTTCTCTAAAATACATCTTAAGTCGACCTTAGGGTTGAAACAATTTATGTTAGTTTGGAAAAATTGATTTGCTAGGTTCACCATTTAGCTAACTGCTTCTTGTACAAATGTTTTATTTGTATTAGTCACAGAAGCAGTTTTTAGAGATGTAGTCAGTTTCCTGTTTCTTTATTTTAATATGATGGGCAACTATGAGAATTATTTTTCATTGCAATTAAAGCATTTGGGTTGAAGGCATTCTTGATTTTTTATTTTTTTTAATTGTACAATTCAATGTACGGTTCAGATGCATCTCCACAGACAACTCAGCGATCTTTGACAACGGTAGCATCTAATCACAATTTTACTTATTTTATCCCCAAGAAACTCTCTGATTTAGTTATTTATTATTTATCTCGGATACGTACTAAATCGTCGAATGTCGAAAGTCGAATATTCAATTCCTTAGATCTTGCTGTTGAAAACAGAGTTATTTAATTAATTTTTATGTTTGGTAAGGACTTTTTTAGAGCATTAGTAATTAGTTCGATAGGTGCATCACCGTCTATTACATTAAGTAACATAGAAGCCTTCTTTATCTCCTTCGGGGAGAAAGACTATGCACCTAGATCGATTTCACGAATCCATGCACATTCATATAGTTAACACACATTGAAAGGTGGAATAGCTCCCAAAATTGCAAACTACACAATACAAGTGTTTGCCAAACAGAGATCAAAAACCCTCCAAACAGAAATCAAATAGTAAAGAGATATTGAGAATTTCAGAATGCTGAATGAAGTTCTCATATCTTTATAGTTGGGCACGAGCACTTATTTCAGTGGTGTTCCAGTATAACGAATAAAGTCATATAATGTAACTAAGAGAATACAAATTTGTAAAGTGACATTATTTTCGGGTGACACGACTAAGTGAAATCCATGTGGATGCTGTCTTTAAAAAAATCTTGTTCTTTTGCTGCGATATGTACTTATTTAATAATTTTATAATTGAACAGTTAACTTTTCAGGAACATTTTATTTCAGAACTATGTACAATTGAACTAGAATGGTATTTAGCCCAAGTTAGAGGTGCTCTCATATCACCTCTCATACCTCCAAATTCGTTCGGAGTGCCCCATTTAAGAGGTTTCAATGTATGCTTGGCCCAGTATTAAACCATTTGCTTAAAAGTCCATGTTGATCGCAAGCTGTCGCGAAGAGCTTAAAGTTCTTGGTATACAGCAAACGATCACTCTTTGGCAATGCGCAATGCAATGACGTAGCTGATGAACTTGCCAGAAAAGGGACCGAAACCGACCCATCCCAGGCAATCCCATGTACATATATACCCACCACTTACGTCAGGGAGAAGGTGGATGATCTCTTTAACCACATGTGGGACCGTAAATTTTATGTGTGTGAACCGACGTACTCCTTCAATGTGGCACTGAAACTGCTGAGAATGGTTGTTGGTGCGCTAACCGGACACATCCACGTGAGATATTATGGAAACAAAATGGAACTTACCTAGGACACTAGGTATACAGGGGCTGCGTACGAAGAAATAGGGGACACTGCTTACTTCCTGTCTCTCTGCAGTGCGACACAGAACACTGGGAGAAGATCTTCATGAACTTGTAGAAATTCAGGATCACCGGATGGCTGGACCAACCTCATAATGCACCTAAAGAATGACGCGAGAAGGAATAGGAGGGCTCCCCCATATGGAAATCACAATGGTTCTAACCGGACCTCAGTGAGGCGTGGTTCTACTGCGCTTTTCCCCCAACATAACCTAATTGGCTTAAAAGCTATTTTAAATTGTCTCCTTATTGGGATTCATTCTTCAAACTACCAAATAATATCCTATAATTCTGCTATAAAACTATAATATTTTGACATTTAATTCATTGCACATCTCTAGACATTTTCATGGTCAAACGTCAAACAACTGTCAGTTGTAGTTAACGTAAGTCGCAAAACAAGTCTCAATATATTTTCCTGTTTAGCTTGGATGGGATTATAACTTATTCAACTTATTACCTTTCTACCTCGAACATATAATCTTGATATAAAACGAAAGACAATGGCTATGTCACTAGTCCTACGAAATGCTTGCAGACTAAATGGTAAATATATCAGCGTTCACAACATTAAAATGCTCATCCTTAACTTTATCCAAATTATTATATAATATCTCAAGTCTATACTATGTGTAGCAAAATAAAAAAAATGTCTGTTCTTTTGAATATCTAGGAGCCGATTTGTTGAAGACTGCCCGTTCAACACCATTGAAGACATTCTCATCGTCAGCCTTGGGTGCACCTAAGAACGATGTGAAATTAACGTTAATTAATCCAATCAAGGTAGTGAGGAATTAGAACTGAATATAAATTATAGTTAAAATTGTGAAATACTTATTTGCATTTTTAGAGGAACATCTCCTTGACAGCACCCAGACTATCTGCAGGAAATCATTCCACATTGTGGGTAGCTGAGAAGGCTGTGTCTGCAGCTTTCCTAGGAATCCTGCCAGCAGCATTCCTTTTCCCATCACAGGCACTTGATTTTGCATTGGCTACTTCAGTTGTTATGCACCAGCATTGGTAGGTTACGCTTTCAGCTCATCCAGCTATCCAGATGATTATAGTATGTTTCTTGTTACAGGGGTATTGCTGCTATTGCAACAGATTACGTCCGTCCTGTTATATTTGGACCGGTTGTACCAAAGGTTGCACAGGCTCTTATATTTGCTTTGTCTGCCATGACACTTGGTGGACTTTATTATTTTATCTACAATGATGTCGGAATCGCCAAGGGAATCAAACAATTGTGGGCTATTAAGCCAGCTAAGGCAGAGGCATAAACGAAATTATCTCTTGTAATATCATATTAATAAAAATGTAACAGGAAATTCAATATTGTGAAATTCAAAAGGATCTAATTGGCGTTAATGATTGCTTTTGTTATGGGCAATCAAATTATTTTTGCTTTCGATTGTTCGTGTATGGTCTGTCTTTTTTTTTTTTTGATGTATTTACGTTGGGCAATGTACTGATTTTGAATTAAAATGTTCAATGTTCTTCTGATTTCGTATTCGTATCTTAAATTCCGTATTCATTCCAGTATTTATGTATCTTCCTGTAGTATATTTTATCGTAGGTGAATTATATATTAGAGATGACTGACACGCAATCAACTGCACTTTGAGGGATTTTAAGGGAGAATGACGGTATGTGTTGACAAATTAAAGGCATACCTGCCACTAGAAATGAAAGTACAACAGTTAGTATTTTGGAACAAATTAACAGAACATGGCGATACGATGACTTTAATTAAACAGTCGCATGGTAGTTTGTTCCTGTTCTGCATTATGTTGATCTGTATTCATTTACTTTATTTTAGTTTCACTCTTTTCATTTCGTTTTGCCGGAACACGATTGTTTGTTGTTTATGGTTCAAACAATTCCAAAACATTCGGTTGGCAACAATCGACATTGACACTCAAAGATTTGATAAATTACAACGTTGGTTTATCAAAGTGTCTTGGACGACATTGTTCTGGGTTAAAAGACATGTCATTGGTTCCTTCGAGACTGCAAATAAGCAATGATACTCTGAAAGCTAGGCAGAAAGCAACCTGATAAAGTTAAATCAATTGGATAGATTTAGCATGGAGGCAGATTTATTGGTGAATGCATATTATGAACACAGTGGCTTTATACATTCGATTTTACATTATTTTGATAAAATATCCTAAGAGCTTCCCAATTCTTATCGTGTAACAGCAAATGTGGCCTACATTCACGCATGTAGTGTACGGCCTGATCGGGTGTCCAACGGTTTCTCTATGAAATGATATTCAGGAGCATTTATTACACATAATGATTAAACTATATAATTACCAGCATCAGATAGCAAGCTACAAGTGTTGCACTTCGTGTTCGTCCTGCTTTACAGTGTATATACACGGTTCCAAAATTATCTGGAGCTGTACTAGTACTAAGGCCCGGAATTCTATCCTTTACGGCTAGATATTTATTAATAAATTCAACACCTTTATACAGTTTATCTTGGCACGGAGATTCAAACATGTCAACTGTCGCAAGTTGAAGGAAATCGACGCCACATTGTTTCCATTTGTCTGCATCATTGGAAAACATTGTTAATTCGTAATCCTCATTCATTGAAACTACAGCTTTCATGTTCTCCTTTTCAATCAACTAAAAATAAGAGATACAAATAAAAGAGCACGCATTCAAATGTAGGACATCACCGACATCTGTTGCCATCGAACGAAAGGGCAGCGCTCCCAAAATAACATTTTCATCAATTCGATCGAACCAGTTTCTGGAAGTGACTTTTTCCATTAAGACATTGTAAAGTAGGGATGGGTAGAAGGATACACGTGCGAATATTTCCTTCATATGTAAAAAAAAAGTGTAATAAACATGATAAACAACTTGTTGCTTAGGCAATGCACTTACTGCCATCCTTATGAGATTATATCGTGTAGTTTCAAACTATTAGCTTTTGATTGTTTATAAAAAATACGAGCGTCGTTGTTCAGCATTTAACACATGAGATTAATAATTTTTGTTAAGGGATAATTATCCCTTATCTCTGACTTTGTTTTTTAAAGTTCACTTTCACTTATTTTTGACGCACCGGATATAGGGTGATTAATTAATTTTGTATTATTATTTGTCAACCATAAATAAATAATAATTTAATTTTCTTAACCAATAAAATCTTAATAATCTTAAATGTAGTTAAAAATATTGTGGTACGGCTACGGAAAATAATTTTTAATTTCTCTGCAAATTTTCATAGGAAAAAACCATTTTTAAACCTGGATTTCTCCTAAACTAAGCGATTAATCAATATTTTGATTCATCATATTTTGTTTTTATTTCGTCAAGATGTAACAAATGGAGTTTTCTAATCTTGGCCTCCCGGAATTCGTAGAATCCCTTAATATTGCTAAACAATGGTGATAGTGCTTGAGACGACATTTCAAATTTATTTTATTTTATAGATAATTCGCTGGAAATTGTTTAAGACGCCATTGTGGTTTCCTGCCTTGGTAATTGTTGTGAATATAAATCGGTACTGATACAATTAGGTACCTGTTCTTACTTCCTTATAACTTAATTTATGTGAATGCATGTATAATATATAATTTATACTTAAGAAAGTCTGTATGCACTGATATGTTAATTTTGATTTATTTTTCAGACTTAAGACTTGGCAGCACTCCCATTAAGTTGGAGTGAAAGAATGACAAATCTGTCGTCGAAAAGTGCCGAAAAATGACAAATCTGTCAGCCGGTTGATAAAATTAGTAGGTGGTGTAGAAAACAAAACGCTTTTAAATGTTTTGTTTTTAATTATAATTCCGTATTTTCCGTCAAAAACCCATCAATGGTGTAACGTTGGTGTTTGTTCAGCATTTTGCATAACATTTCCCGCGGTTCACTCTCGCTTATCTCAGTGAAATTACAGAAACACGCCCCAACATACCATAATTCCTGCAGCGTAAGAATTTCTGCTTGTTCCTACATAGCTTTAAAATAAATAATCCAATGCCCTTTGTTGTAAGGTATGAGTAGTAGCATAGATACATACAATTTACTAGGTTGAGTCAAACAAAAAACACATTTAGTTCTCATCCCTAATTTATCAAAATTGCGCTTGTGCCGAATTTATACAGCTTTTCTTTAAAGAAAATCTTAGTTTTTATTTAGTAATTTTTGCTAGACTTCCTTTGGCACGAACATTGATAACGATACTTGCACATATTTCAATTATCCTTATCTTTACCATAGGGAGATAAAAATGAATTTGCAATCATTGCCTTAGTGTTTTTCATTGGCCCGAACGTGCTGTTTATGCAGCTGTAGTTAATTTGTCGTAGGAGCAGTATTCTAGGAAATATATTTCCAACTGGAACTAAGCTAATATATGTATTATTTATTTCAGATGGCAACCAACGCAAAACGTGTGATAAAATGTTTTTGTGGCTGTTCTTATTTAACCGAAGAAAAAGTCAAACAATTCTACAGCCTGAACGCGCAAGGTACTCTCATAAATGAGGAATCCGCAAGAATTTTACGAAGTTACCTTGAAAGCCAACGAAAAGGTGACAAATCCATAGCCTTACAAATGCTCGATGTTTACGAAAAATGTGCTGAATATTTGAACAGTGCACATATCATCACAAATTCCCAATTAGAGGAGCTTCGCGATCTGGGTTTACCCTACGAGCTAGATGAAGATCTTCAGACAAAAATCAAAACAGGGGAAATACCAAACATTATACCGTGCCTTAACCGAATTCAAGGTGAATGTCGGAATGTCATAGAAAGCAGTGACGAATATGCTAAATATAAAGACGCGCTACTTAAAAAGCTTTAGATTTACATACATGTGTATCATATTTATTTAGTAGCCTTTGAAATACGATTCCTGCCTTTTTACCTTTTTTACATCCACTTCTCGCCATGCAAACGTGCTTAGTTTTACGTGTTGGAACAGAAGTTCCTCAACAAAGTCTATCTCCGTCACAAAACTGTACCTTAATTTTTCATCGGCTGTTAGGGAGAGAGAAACCAATTGTAACTGAAAGCCAGTTGAATGGTTGGACGGCAGTGAGATTTCATCAGTCGAGAGGAACGAGGCACAACACAATCAAGAAACAAAACCAAAATAAAGCAAAAGCAACGAATAAGATCTAATATATGTACAAATATTTCAAAAGTAGTTGTTTGTTAGTCGCCGTCAATTCCATCGGCATTATTTTAATTTGCAAAACTTAGTTCGCAATAAACAACACAAGAAAAAAACCAATCTGATGAGACTCTTTCTTATATGTTTTTATTATTGTTAAACCAGCTATTCATCTCGAAAACATACATATGGTAAGTAGAAGGAGTTTTTATTCTTGTGAAAATGCGTGTAAATACGCATTGATGGGGATGTCGTTTTATAATTTAAAGAGGCTTAGATATATCCTGATTTCTGATCTGTTTAAGGGTGTGCATCTCCATATCCTTTATGCGGCACTCTCCTATTGAGAGTGATTCCGAGGTCCCTAGGACTTTTTCCAGGTATAGTACATCTCCATTGGCTTGTTGACCTAAATATAGGATTACATTTATTATGATTTTCTTATTTGAAATAAAAGCATAATATGTATATGTATTTGATATTATGTGTACATGTATGAAAATTAATAATACTGATTATACTTTGAGACGCGTTTCGTTAATGAACGTCAACTTTTCGATTTATCCATACCTAAGTGATAATTGGATTACATCACGGATCGATGTTTATTGTTAATAAACAATTTAAAGCTTGTGACAAATGCTCAACGTTCGACTCTGACGAAAGAACAAGTTTGCAAATCTCACACTCAGAACTTAAAAAACAAATTGTTTACACATTAGTGATGTGAGAATGGACTGGTGATCGATCCAAAAACTTAATTTGACGGTCGAATAGGCCGTCGTCTCAAGAAATATGTCAGTTTTTTTTTTCAGTTATGATTGTACTCAAAATTTCTACGGTGTTAAACATGCTGCTCTTACTTCAAATCTTACCTTCCAAAATTTCTCGTTGACTTGGTGTAAGGTCTGACTCCCATTTAAGATCACCTGTTGTTGCGGCTGAGGGACAATGTATATGCAAAAATTGATCATGCGATAAGCCTCAGGCAGATCTGCTCCCAGATCTAAGGTCATTCTTGTGGCCAAGTATTTGCTCAAATGGTCCACTGAAATGAAACGAGTTCCTTTCTCATATCGCTCAATGACGTTTGTAAACATGCTTACCCGTGGCGTTGGCGGTTGTCTTTATGTACCGGACGCAATTTTCCTTAAGCGCCTTCATCAGGGGATTATCACCGGCCATTTCGGTAGGATGAGGCTTGAACACAAGCTCAATCTCATCGTTTATACCCAGCTCTGAGGAGCCTTCCCCCTCTGTATCAATATTTGAGTCACCTTCAGTCCGACAATCCATTTGACTGTCACTCTCTGATTCTTCAGAACGCTCCGAGGTAAGCGCCGACATCGAACGTTTCGGCTTGCTGCTGCTACTGTTCGATGGTACAGGTGAAGGTGTGCTACGAACCGATGGCGGGTTAGATGCATTTCGTCCTTCTGAAGCCTCATCGGTAACGCGATTGTTGCTCGATGCACTGGAACCAGCATTATTAGCATTGCTGCTATTACTGTTTGATGTGTGATGTGATGAAAGCTCTCTATGATCGCGATCACTTTCGTTACCCTTGCGATAGCGCTGTGGCCGATTCTGTGACTGCAACTTAATGCCCTCTTTGATCGAGTTAACCAAAGCCTGCTGCGACTGGGTTTGATTGAATTTAGCCATAACTTTCTCCTGTATTGCTTCGTATTCTTCACGACTTGGATATATTTTGGAGATGAGTAGATCAAAATTGGGGTCTGGCCGCAGAGAGCGTTTAGACACCAGTTTCTTTCGGCATGTTGGACATTCCTTATTGCCAGAGCGCAAGGCGGTTATGATGCAATCGGAGCAAAAGCGATGAAGACATTCTTTTGTTGTCATTGTTTTCTTTAGCATGTCCAAACAAATTGGACACATCAACTCACTGTGAAGACTCCGGGGAGAAACTGCGATCTCCGTGTTGTCTGTAATGATTTCTTGTGGCTTGCGTTGTAACTCGTAAAGCGAGAGATCCCATGTTTTATTTTGTGTTGGCTCCATGGTAGTCATAATAATACATTAACTGGATGAATACGCTTGGCCGAAACCGTGCTTATATTCTTTTTATTAGAATTTTTTCTTCAAATACGATTTATACAATTTTCACTGTTGATAGATGTCAGAATGAAAATAAAAGTCGCAATAAAGTGAAGTTAGGTGCGGTTTAAAAAAATGTTCCGAATTCGAGCGACTTAATCGGAGTTTGCATTTCTGTTTAAGGGTAGCGTTACATTTTGCTTCGGATAATCAAAAAAAAAAAACACATTTATTTTTATATCAACATTTATTTGAATATGATGGCCTACGGCTACAAGCCAATGAGAATAAATGTGCATGGATTTATCTCATAATGTTAACTCAAAGTGACTCTAATTTAGATGCTGTGAATGTGGGCCTTTGAATTCGTACATCTTAGTACAGAATCTTGCATTAAAAATACAATTAATTAATAATTAATACATTTATAAATACATTTTTTATTCATTTTCTCAAATCAAATATCGAACAGTTGGATATGCGTCTGCGGATTTTGAAAGTTGTATACATGGTAAAGTGCGTTCGTTAATTTAAATAAATTTTCTTTAAATGTAAATAAAACAAAGTGTGTGTGAGATCTTTGTACAATTTTTATTCGTTTGAAAGGGATACCGATGTCATTATACAAGAAATATAACAGCATTCAAATGTCCGCTCCGCCTTCTCTCTCTGGGTTGTTGCGCATGCGAAGTGTCAAATTTTCTAGCGCATAAAGTAGCCTGAATTTGACCGATGGAATGAGTTATGTTGACTTTGAGCTCGGCTGTGGTTTGTGTGTTATACGCATACATCTGCAACTTCAGAAAATCCCATAAGAAAAAATCTAAAGAGGTCCAATCTTGCTGCCCAGTACAAATCACATCGATGTGAGATGATCATGCCTTCGAATCGTGCATAATTCCCAATGTGGAGTAAGCTGTGGCACACGTATCGGCGCTCTAGTGAAAACGCATCTTGTTGGTGTCTATATTATCCAATTCAGATGATCGTAATGATCGACTTATAGCTCGCCGTCGATGGTGACGACCTGTTCAACGCCTTTCTCAAGGAAATATGGAATGATGAAACTTAGTGTCAGCCTTTAACTGCTCCAGAGCCAAATAAGCGAACACACGTCGTTAACAATGGCCGTTTACCATTAGCTCTTACATGGTTATTTTGGACTGACTGACAATATGACAGCCAATTTTATATATACCTTCAACAATATGGCCGCTATCAACTGTCAATATGCCGAAGTCTATATCGGAAGACCCTTTAGATATAGTAAATTACTTAGTAAACACTATACACACTTACTTACTTACTTATCAGGCATACGACCCATGGAGGGTCTGAGTCTGAGCAATTGCTGCTTTACATCGCTGACGGTCCTGGGCAAGCGAAGATGAATTGGTCTAACTCTCCTTCTCGTACTAGGAGGCTAAGATTCTAAGACCCTCATAGCTGGAGCATCGTTGACCATGCGTTCGATGCGGCCAAGCCAGTGCAGTCGACAGATTTTTGCCTTCCGGACTATATCTACATCCTGGTACAGCTCGTAGAGATGCTAACAAAATGTAAAATTACAACACTTCGTTAACTAACCCACCCAAATTGAAAATATGTACGTAGTAATACTTCAATACTTCTTCTTCTTTTAACTTAGGTTAGGTTAGGTAGGTTAAAGTGAAGTTAGGTTAAAATGGCTGACTGCTGTAAGGAAATACAGCAGCCACACTTGTGCTATCACGCGGATCTATAGATGCCTATTCCGCGAAGCAGTTAGTGCTTTTAATAAAGCGAATGAGATGGCTCACTCTTATGGTCTCTATGATCGCGATAACTTCGATGTCTGTTTCTACAGGATGAGCGAGCACGGCAATTGCATAGCAAGTGTACAATGGTTTCTTCCTTATTCTCGTATCTTCAGCTTCTGCAGAAGTCGGTGTAAGGAAGGCCTAGTTTAGAGACGCGAGTTCCAATGTTCGGTCTGCTCAATCTGATCAGTCTATGTGAGCGCTTAGGGTCGAGTTGTTTGGAAATGATGCAATTTGTCCCAGTTGACCATCTACAATTTACTTGATCAAATGTTTCGATCTTCAGTAGATGTTGTACAGTAGCGATAGGAACTGATGGTTCACCATCGGCAAAGAGTACGCAGCTTGTAGCCTTTCTAACGAGTTCGTCCGCTCCGCAATTCTTTGGATTGTCACAGTGTCCCGGCAGCCACATATGTTGGATGTTACAATTACTTGGGGAACTTGGGAGTTTGGCGGCAATTAAGGAGAGTCTAAAGGTGATAGAATTCATTGATTTTATAGTTGCCTGCGTATCAGAACAGATGACCATATCTGTGCTTGATATTACATTGTTTTTTTCAACCAGGACAGAGCTACCTTGATCGCTATAGTTTCGACCTGGATGACGCTTTATTTACTTAACTTAACGGACCTTCATGAAATCCGTCCAGCAGAAATTGATTCATGGTCAGATTATAGGCAGAGCATCGAAAACGGTATCCTAGTGAAGATCCGAGAACATTGCTTGACTTGTTAAAATACCTCCAAACTCCTGCTTTACTTGTATTAGCCATTGTCCCTGGAATATGAAAACACGAAATAGAGGATCTTGTCGCATTATGTATTAATCTACTTAAATTTGAAGTGGTGATAATGAATCCAGTTTTAAACCTTATTCTTCTTAGCATATATTGAATTGGCATAATGACGATATTTAATTAAAATCCTCCACATTTCGATCGCAACGGTATACAGGCATGCATAAAACTAATTAAACTCTTTTTTGCAATTTTCATTCATTCAAAATTGGCCAGGTTCAGAGTACAGTTGATGAACACTTCACTTACATTTGCACGCTACTCCGCTTACATTTGTGCCGGATGCGAAGGGGCTTCCTCAGGAGTCACGATCGTTGTGGCTTCACACTAGATCACAAATGAATTTAATGATATACGAACGAAGTGGAAAATTGATAGGCAAATTCCAGGCAAACGTCTTATAAGTAGACACTTGGATCCAAGGTATTTACTTGTTGGCTGCCGCCAATAACTCATGATTTTTACATGCATCACGACCCCAAGTCGAGACTAGCACAGCAGCTAACGTATATGTTCACATTGTATACCTTTACGAAAGTTATATGTCCTCCATGTTTATCTTTCTGTTTATAGACATTTACCGGGATGAACATACAATCCACGGGATTAAACTTATTGTATTTGAAAACAGCCGCTGGCAGTTAAGAGTTTACCAAATGCTTCCATATTTTCAGATCTGGTTTTGAGCTGTTCCCACTGAGAGCAATTTCTCCAACTAGGACATCCTGCACCATGATCCATCATCTCCATGATCAGAAACATTTGATGCCTTAAGCGACTCCATAAATAATTCAATTTTCTGGGCCGCCGTTCAAAGAGAAGCCCAACACGTTATGGTATGCTCCATCTACGGCTAATGTGTTCCATCTGTCAGCCGACATCATTATTTGTCAACGGCTAGACCCGGAAATGGATTATTCTAAGAGTAATCCAGGTGTCTGCGCTGCTTCAATGTACCATCCGAAGAGGTCTTTCCGACAATTCCAAAGTCGATGAAGTCAAATATGTTTCGCATAGCTACATTAGAACGGAGGAGACCAAGTAAATGGGAATACCTTTGTGAGTTCATACGAACAAGCAAATGACTATAGATGCACTTGTGTGTGTACATGCACACATAGTGTTTGCCTTTTCTCAACTCATATCAACGTCGGACTGATGTCGTGTCCAAGCAAGTCAAACGATAACCATGCCACTTGGAAATGGTGCGTTATTTACCGACATGATCACTGAGCAAACAATTACAGACCTGACGCACCCATGGTCCGTGGCCAAGCCGAAAGAAATATGGTTCTAATGGATTGTTCAAGTGAGAGATCGTTTTGCCTTTTTCGTAAAATCCTGGTATATCTTCGCTGGGATGATGCCTTTGATGATGTTTACCGTTTCGATAAAATTGGTATATCCGTTCAAGGTGTGCATCGTTAAAATGAAATTTGTGAGATCTGTTGACTGAATTCCTCAGCTAAAAACCTGTCCACTGCCAATTAGCATTGCACTTAAACATCTAACACATAGGAATCAATTCAAGTTCATATCCATGTTGCAGGCAGGTTGAGTTTCAACACTCAAGGAGATACACAGCGGCATTAAGGCGTGCATCTGTCGATGAACAATACGTTGGATTGCAAGACGGGGGGGGGGGAATTATACATAAATGGCGATTAGGAAAAGAAAATATTTTGTCTTGCTATGAGTGAACATTTCTGTAATGATAGGATCCGAAGCTGAAGCTGAAGTCTGTGTTCTTCTGGATTTGATAAAACCTTCACTTTTAATTTGAGATAACTTGCAACTATGAGCGACGGATTAGCAATATCTGCATGACCGCACATTATTGCGCAGCAATGAATTTCAAAGAAGCACACACGAGTGATATGACACGACTGGCTAACAGAGTCCACTTAGTTTTGAATAGTGAATAGTTTTTCCTTAAGTGAAAAGTTAACGAATTTTTTGTGGAATTATTGTTTGTGCTCAGCGTCATACTTTCTGCTTCCGTTCTGTTACCGCATCACGAAGATGGTAGATGATGTAAGAATGTACGAACATCATTGTTCTGCCATCGTCCAGTAGATTTCATAAAAAATACATTTTTCATGCAGTTATACATTGTTAGATGCTAAATCAAATCACTGAACCCAGAACATCGCATATGTGCATCTGGCTATTCACCCGCCCCAGCACAACTAACTGACAGTAGTCATGCAACAACATGTCCCGTGTTTATTGTACCATAGCGACTTTGGCGTTAGAACAACCATTTCCTCTTCGCTTCAAAATTCACGGAAGCATACCAATCACGCAGCGGCAGCGTCCACCACACATGACTAATCTTCATTTCGAATACACAATTTAAAACACACAGTTTCAAAAATAAATTAACAGTTTCCAGAGAAATCATCCACTCCCGCTAATTGCAGGCTTTCTTGGTCCTGTCCATCATTCCGAAAACTTCCAAAGTGGGCAGTAAAACCTTGCGCCACTTAAAATTTCACAAATGATGCTAATGCCCTTTAAGCTCTTATAAATTTTATGCTTGACATGATTTCTGGCATCGCATCATTCCACCACCGATACCCCGACAATGTTACTGGGCAGCTTTAGCGACAGCGTGAGTTATTTCGTGTTCATAAAACTCATCTGTAGCACACACATGGATCTCCTGTCGCTGGTTCTGCAAACTCATCCAGAAACCCTCTGACATACAGAGAATGAAAAAGAATGGAGTCGCATTGTTCTCCGCTGCTCCACACCACGGACTGATTCATTCGTCCCGCAAAAAGGAGAAGTACAAACAAAAAAAACAAGTCAGAACCACACACACGTGGTTGGTGACTCCCTGAAACAATGACTAATTGCAACGATAAACGAGACGTTTTTATCGGAATCGAGTGTATTTTTTTATGAAGTACCCAGCCATTGTCTTGCGGTTTGGGAACGGGTACTGAAGACTTGATAGACCATCAATTCGTTGGGGACCTCCGGAGGAGTGTGTGAAGAATTGTGTCAATTTGAGACGTCGAATGCGTTTCTGCGATTTATTTGCGTAACATTAAATTGTTATGTGAGTCCTGCAATAATACAAGTCATACAACTTTTAGAGACTGTATGATGTTTAATCGATTATTGGAAGCTTATCGAACCAGTCAGTTATGTTGTTCCTGAGACCTTTAGATCCATTGTGCCCCCTTTTCCTTTCTTAAGAGTTTCCCCAACCTTGAGGGTTGTGCAGTCCTGTTGCGCCAAGGTGGAAGAGATTTATTCTAGAGTATTCTCTCCAACGCAGTTTTCTTTAGGAATCTGAGAATGAGAGATGGTTCTTGTGACTTCAATTATTCCTCTGATATTAAGTGGTTGACAGTTTTTGTCTTTTGTGGGCCTCACAAAATCTCAGTGCATGTTCTGGAATTTCGTTAGATTCTCCACAGAATCCAAAGATACCTTCTTGTGATACTCCTAGTTTCCCTAGGTGTATCCTGAGTCGTAGTATAGTGCCCTGTTAGGAAGCCTGTGTGAATACGGAGGTTGTTCTTGCTCATTTTGGTACCCGTCTCAAGCATCTTTGGGTTGTAATGACCAACGAGTTTTTTGGCCTGCTTCATGTTATGAGCGTTTTGTGTTCGGTTCCTGCTTTCAATTTCTCTGAATTCTTCTCTGAGGACATGATCTCATACAGCGCAGAATGGTTCAGGGACTATTGAAGGTTCCGATGGTCCTTTTATAGTTTGGGAATTGGACATTTCATTGCCATCTTTTGCGCAGAGTTTTGCTCTGTTCCCCTTGCTCAACACTTTGAGTTTCTGGAGGCATTCACACACAAGCTTGGATTTGATTTCAAAATAGCGCCATTAGTGTCCAACATTGTTACATTTGGTATAGTTCAAGTCAAATTGATTTGAACGCATCTGTCTATGCCATAGACTTCTGCATGAAAGATACCGGTGCGTTTGTCCATAGGCTCGAAGTACTTTGGTAACTTTTTTAATAGGCCCTATCCCTTCTTTTGCCATCCCCATGATTGATTTGTTTGCGCATTATGCAACCACTTGCTTCAACGGAGTCAACTCTAATAGCACCTCCATGGCTGCAGTTGGGAAAGTTCTGTAAAACAGACGCATGCCAAACTGTTAACTTTATTGTCTAGTCCCTTTTGCAAATCAGTTCCTTTTCGCCCAACCACAATAGACGTAATTCAAATAATGCCAACGTGCGAATACAAAAAAATGATAGATGTGGGTTTAAACTCAAGTAAATAAAACTTAATGGAAAGTCAGCCTTAAGGTTTCGATATTCGGCAAGTATTTCAAAGTTCTTTTGATTTTAACGTTTGGTTATATAGTTACAACTCGACGAGTAATAAACAAACTTCAAGTCCAGACTAGTTGGATTTTCTCGTTACTCTTATTTTCTTGTTTTTTTTTTTAATAATATACTAATAATATACCCGAAAACTCTATGTACATATTGACCATAAAAACCACTTCAGTCACTTTCGTTAAACATCATTCCCTTTTGATAACCTTTTCTTTTGGGCCGCCCTCTATTCGGCCACTCATACGTAACTGACGCTTGTTGTTGAAACTTTGCCAAAAGCAATCACGGACACATTAAAATTTGACGAATCTTAGTGAACTATGCTTGGTCCTTTCGTTGTTTTCAGTCTGCGCTTATTTTATAGAATCAATGTTCAAAAGAATAGATAACTTTACGAATGTCATGCTATGTCCAGATTATGTGCTCCATATGTACTCCGACCCTGGCGCCGGAGATGAGGTATCATCAACGGTTTTTGTACCGGGAGAGACAATGCAGGGAAGGAGAGGTAATAGCAGTGGGGGAGACCGATATACACATCGACGACTCAAAGACGAGCGCTGTTACAGGGGCAGGGATCATTTGTGATCTCTTCGAAAAGTTCCTGGCACTTAGGGACAACTGCAGCGTTTTCCAAGCCGAGGTGGCTACAATACATGAGGCTGCATACGTGCTGAAAGACCAACACATTGCCGGCGAATCGATCACCATCTTTTCTGACAGTCAAGCCACAATAAAGGCCATAGCATCAGACATAGTGTTAACGGGATATCCTTGGTGAATTCGGTTACCTTCTTCTGGGCACCGGGACACAATAGAATCCAAGGCAATGAAAAGGCGGATAGTCTCGCGAAGAAGGTCTCGGTGCTGGGAGAATCTACGGCAAACCCGTACGCGAACACTTCACCCCTTTAAGAAAAAAATAGAAGACGAAGTCCTGAACAGAGAGTACTCGCCGGCTTTATCTGAATACAGCAGTCACATCAAGCGCCATATGGCCAATGCTGAGCAAGAAGAGATCAACATCATTGATCGGAATTAGTCGCAAAGACGTACGTGCATTTATAGGAGTCCTCACCGAGCACGACTTATGCAAAAGCTGTAGAAACGAGGAAGAAACAGAATCCAGCCAACATCTGCTCTGCGAATGCCCAGCCCTAGGAACGAAAAGTAGATATTTTTTAGGAAAGCACTGCTTCTAAGAGCTAGAGAACCTAAAAAACCCACCCACCCACCTACCATCCCAAATGAATCTGGCTGATTTTAGAACTACAGTAGGTATGGGCACAATGGACCAAATACATTGACCACGGCAAGAATGCCGCCAGGGCACGCAATTACTTACCCACCATGTCCAGAATGGTAACAGGCAATATGTCAATCTTGATACCAAATTTGAAGATCGTATCGTGTTTGATTCAAATCAATAAACCACATGTTTCCTTAAAGATGTATACTCTCGAGACAATAGTTCATCAAAACATGGGCACACACCGCAACACAACATACAGCATCGTCTCCATCCATTCCTATTCACACAAATTAATTCCTAACCAAATGTGCGGGAAAATCTTGGCATTATTTTCGATTATCACTTTCCACTCAAGCGCCATTGTGCTAAGCATCTTGGCAGAGTGCGAGACGAAGAAATGCGATCAGGGAATTAGGTTAATACCTGTCAGCATCAACATAAAACGGTGGTTTCACACAGTGTAAACAGCCTGACAAATGCGCTTGTCAATTTTGGAAGTGAAGGTCTAACGAGACCTTTTGATGCGATTCAATGGAGCTTGTTGCTGTCAAAACAGTGTACAATCATAAGCAACTGTCAATAAACTCCTCCACCACACCCATGGTCATTGTTCCGTACAACGGGCTAACTAGATATCTAGTCACTTCTTCACATCTCATTCATCAATGTCTTGCTCCTCTATTAAGCAGCCCAGTCAGCCTTCCACAAGAAACCGCAAACTTGATCGTTGGCAATTTATAGAGCTCAACACATGAATTAACCCGAGGAATGTGGCAAAGTACTTAACATCGTTTAGACCATATGTATGTGCGTGTACATATTCGCATGCTGACACTTAATCGCCTGAACTTACCATTGGCCGGGAGCTGTAATCCTTTGCTTTGGTACCGGTGGTTTTCTTGGAAGGGATTTGCGTGGATTGGCGATGGATTATGGGTGGTTGTGGAAGGAACGACTCGGGTATTATTGCTCCAATTTGTCGTCATCAAGTGCAGTTCCAATTTTACGTGAGACGATGTGCTGAACTGCGCCACACACATGTTGTACCATACGAATTCTACGATTCACATAATGATATGTCAGCCATTGTTCCGGGCTTAAGAGCCGATGCACACTGCCGCCAGTAGCAGCAACAACAACAACATGGAACCGAATTCTGTTCAATGAATCTGATAAAGTGGTTTGGCAACGACGACGACGACGGCGGCGGTAATAACGATGGTGTTGGTTCTTTTGTTTAGTAAGCAACGATGCCACACTATACCTAGTCACCACCCGCTATGCATTGTGCAAGTGACGTTGATGTAGTGGGGGAGAGTATAGTTTGTGAGACAAGAAATGATACAGACGAAATCAAACACTCAACTCATTTCTTGTTCAATGGATACAGTCGTAAATAAGATTACAGTAGTCACTGTCTACTGTTATAGGAATATGATAAAGTTTGCTTAGAGAAAATTAAGTGAATTCATACAGTGGTGGACACATAAATAGACACAATAGCATAAATTTAAAACCAAGAAAATATTTTTATTGTCTTTTGAAGATGCCACTTTCACATTCTGATTTTCAATTTTTTTTTTTTTTTTTAAATTTATAATTAAATTTCTTGGCGTCCTCCTAACTAACAACACAATTCCAAGTAAACGGTAACGAGGGTAGGAATGTGATTCAAGGAGTGTTCCACCAATATATTTTGATTTTTACGGTAGTTTGAATTAGTTTTTATTTTTTTTTATTTCATCCTATTAATCTGATCTTTCTGCAATTGAATAGTGTTTACCATTCTGCTAAATACAATAATGAGTAGTAAATGTTTGCGTTATTACAGGCTGTAAAGCTGTAAACTATAAATTCTGGCATCGCCAGGAGTTCTATTGTCAACTACAGACCAATAGCTAAATAATATTTGAGGCTGTTGTTAAGAAAAATATATGATCAACTTCGAACAACTTGATTATTTTACAAACTTTTGCCTACGTTCCATGGAAGCGAGACTTCAAATCGACTCGATGTACACTGAATTCTCGAAGGCATTTGACCGAGTTGAACATAATGTTAAAGATAGTTGAACATAAAAAAGATAGAGATGATTGGTTTTCATTCTAAAATCTTAAAATGGATAACTAGCTATCTTACGAAGAGTAGACAGTTCGTAAAAATAGG
Organism: Eristalis intricaria; assembly: GCA_964034865.1. Classification (NCBI taxonomy): domain Eukaryota; kingdom Metazoa; phylum Arthropoda; class Insecta; order Diptera; family Syrphidae; genus Eristalis; species Eristalis intricaria. The sequence continues at coordinate 127,829,904 of OZ035873.1, forward strand.
AAATGATCTGTCACGGGTTATTTTCAATTTCTCTGGGGTACCTCAAGGCAGTCACATTGGCCCTCTTCTGTTTCTTATTTTTATTAATGATTTGCCTGACTATGATGAGAATGAGAAATTCGAATTGCCTTTTATACGTTCACGATTTAAAAATATGGAATAATGGAACTACAAAACGATATCTCATCTGTACATATTTGGTGTGATTTGAATGGACTACAATTCAATATTAGTAAATGCGTAGTTATGACATTTTCTAGACTTTTATTTAATGTAGGACATTGTATGAATATATGATTGATACTACAATCTTAAGAAGAGTATCTTCGCATAAAGATCTAGGGGCTGTATTCGACATTAGACGAGATTCTTGTTTCGAAAAGATTTTCAAGATCCTGTCTGTGTATATTTCTATGTTGGTATCCTTTACGTAATAATAGCGCTATTCGTATTGAGAGAATACGAAAAAGATTTACTAGATTTGCTCTTCAAAAGATGTCGTGGAATTCAAATATTCCAGATTAAAATGCTAGATGCCAGCTTATTGATCTAAAGCAACTGCATGTACGAAGGACTTATTATTCAGTTATTTTCGCTCATGACGTCATTACTGCTCATATTGATTGTCCGGTGCTACTTTCTATGTTGAGTGTTTACACCCCATCTCGTTGTCTGAGGCCTAGAGATTTCCTTTATGTTTCGAAGCATAGTACAAACTGGGGACAAAATGATCTAGTAACTAAAGCTTACCTAAAATTACAATTAGTTGTCAATGTAATAGTTTTTAATATGAGTAGAAATATTTTTAAAAATAAAAGTTTTTGAGTAGCAATTTACTCTAAATTAAACAAGAACTGTATATTATTTATTGCTTCTATTATGCATATATAATGCCTAATAATTGAAATGAAATGATATTACTATTATCAGTAGTCTTAAAAAGCTTTGTTTTTCTACTTGAAAGACGGTAGAAATAAATAAATACATAATCAATTTGCGAGGGCACTCATTTGGTAGGAAAAGCGGTCATCAAATTAACTCAAGACATTTGTGAGAACAATGTCAGAAATTTGTGGCATAAGTTTATCCAGCAGTCATTCTTACCTTACGGTGTGTATTAAATAATTTCACTAACAAAACACTAGCATCGCAAATTCTTTGATGCGATCGAATTGAAAGTCACGTGTAAATGCATTTTCTTGATTTCCATAAATGTGCTTTTACATCAAAGGTATAATCAACCTTACATCACCGTATTCAAATCACGTAAGCTTTTTCCACGTGACTCCAGGTCAATCGCCTTTAACTGGTCGAGAGATGTGATTTTTCCTGTGTCTCAGACTGCACCCATTCGACGAAGTTGTCCACTAAAACAAAAACAAAAACAAAAAACACCACCGCGCAGCAAACAGTTGCTTCGTCGTCCCTCACATAAAACCAAAGCATAGTCACAGTCACACTACTTAATAGTACACATCATCATCGAATGAGACAAGTGTCCATATATTCCTCTTCGGGATTTCGTACTATTGGCCTTTTTCAACATTCATTCTGGTTCCACTGTTCGATAAAATGGAATAAAAGGCCTGCGCCCCTGCTATAGCGCAAGTTAGGGCCGCATCCATCTCCACACAGTGGTTTATGTGCAGAAGGAGTTCGTCATCATCATCGTCATTATCATCATCATCAGTGCCGTCATCGTGGTCGCCGCTGTTGCAGGTGAAGTCAAAAGACCAACTAAAATTCACAACGCAGCCAGTCTTCGGTGAGATTTTATCTAGAACGTACGTGTTGGAACACCGCTGCTTGTGATTCGGTCTCCAGTTGCATGATTCGCGTTGAGTGTAGCAGTTTGCTGTGAGAATACGGGTGAATCTATGAATTACGAATCGAATCGTATCTTCATAGTCCTAGTGATTGCCAAGAAGGCGTAGTCGATTCCTCAAGCTGAAACCCAAGTGAACCGTTCCGAACGACGATTATAGACATTCTTCTGCGGAATATCTCGTTATGTGTAGTGCCGTTGTAGGACGGGATAATATTCTGGGTTAACGTGACTCTTTGTTGGTGACACAGTCAATACGAGGAAGTGAATTGTGATTTAAGTGATACCGCGCTTACAGTATAATCGTTTCAAGAAGCAGCGTTCTTCGCGCTCCACCTCAGGTGGGAGGAAAGGATCTGAAACTGAAGAGAAAAAAAAATTATACGAACAACAAGCAAGGGTGCTCTGTTTGCCCCTTTGGGTAATTGTTTCAGCTTTTGTCTTGTCGACCACCGGTGCTCTGTGGGAACAGCACAATGCATTTCCTGAGGCTGTATCTTGTGAGGTTGGTTCTTGGTGAATTCAGCTAAATTATCCTTTGTGACATGTTCATAGATCTTTGAATACCGTTGTGTTGAGTGTTGTTGAATTATGAATGAATTTGCTGGGGACAAACTGAATTCTGGTGTGAGTACAAATCTCACGGGCCACGAACTCTGTTGTAATTGAAGATGTGATCCACTTGAAGTAGGTGTGCAGTGGAGCGATTATTATTTTTTGTTTGTTCTTGTTCTTCTTGTACGACTCAGTTAATGAGAGAGGAAGAAATTATTTCAACACAGAGTTGGACTTTGGTGCAAAGAAAAAACGGCGCCTAGTTTCGACGATTTGGGTTTCATCTGCGCTAGGAACAATAGATCTGAGCAAGATGTTCTTTGTTGACCATTACACATTAGATTGTGCTTAGATGTAATTTGTTGAAATCAAATTTTCAGTTTTAATTATTCTTGCATTGTGTGAAGTAAATATAAAAGCAAAATTATGACCGGGGCATCGGGTGTAATTGTTTACCAGAAATCGTTTGTCAATGCGAGCACACGTGATCAGTTCAAACAAGCTTTTCAATTTTAGCCTTTTAATTGATCCACTAGTCTTGAGTTTAGACCACGACTAGATTTTGAGAAATGAAGCTAATTTTGTTGACGCATTATCTTGGGAGGGTATGTAGATAAAACTATGCTACACTTAGATCTTTATGGTCCATTATATTCTTGCCCGAAAAAGTATTTAAAGTATTTTACAACCTGGCTCATTGTTGACCTTATTGCATTTCCCTGTTTTGGAAATACTGAATTGTTTTGGAAGAGATCAATATGTATATTTTGTCATTTGGTGGTTTTGAGGTGAACCTGGGTTTTGGAACAGATCAATATGTCTGTTTTGTCATTTGGAAGTTTTGAGGTGAAGCTGGGCCTCGCTTCCACTTCTGCTGTGCGTGCTCCGAAAGGCTTATTTGGACGAGCTTTTTCTGGACAGTTGTTAATCTTTGAGCATTCTATGACGTTAGGCAAAACGGCCTTAATTCAGGAAATTGTTTTTTGGTTTTCGATTGCTTCATACTCAATTTTCTCTCTCAAAAACCGTTTGCTTGGTATCACCGATTTAATGTGAAAACATTGTCAGTGAAAAATTATTTTGTTCGTACTGCAAATCGAACCTTGACACAGTAGGTTCCATGCCCGCCACTTTTATATTTGCGTTTGATGAATCTGAGGTCGTGACAGGAATAATTTCTGCTTCTGTTTCTAATTTCAGCCAGGGCAGAGCAAGTAGTGCAGGACTATTTTTTTTTGGTCTCCATCCCTGCAGCTTCTGCAAAAGTTATTGTAGGGCGCTCAGAGTCTTCCGTCTTGGTTACCTATGAGGCAGTCTCTAATTATTACGTTAACTAGTTTACTAATTTGCTTCCTGTTTAACTCTAGGTGAGCCCTAGTGTTTTACATTAAGTTCGTCATCGTTTTCGATGTAGGGTATCTATTGCTGATCTTACCTTTGGCTTCGTTTATGGCGTTTGTCATTTGCAATGATTTCATTCAGTGGGGGATCGGGTGTCTCTTGATTTTGTGCCAATTGTGGACCCGCCCCTTTCTTGCTAATTCTTCTGCTCTTGTCCGGAATAACCTTGTACATAGGGATCCAGTATAGGGCAAGGTTGCATAACCTTTAGAGATAAGCGTCAGAATTTTACTTGAAATTGATTGATGATGGCTTCAGAGCCTTTATCGCAGCCTGGCTATACACAAAAAGGTCAAAAATAAGCTCTCTAGTTAAAAGTAACTTACCATCTATAGCATATTATGCGATTAAATTTTATATTTGGTAAATTTTGCTCACAAGGTAATCATTCTTCGAAAAACACAACGGCATAGAGTTGATGTGGTTTCTATTTGTACTTGTACTGTCATTTATTTTCAGACTTTCGCTAAAAAATTACAGAAGAGAAGGTTGAAAACACATTTCTTTTTTTTTTTTTTGCTAACAACTTTTTGACGCGTTTGACTTTTTTGATGCGTTTGTCCCGCAAATAAATTTTGAAAATCTGGCATCCCTAGCTGTCAGGCATCTTACATTAAAGGGCTTTTCACATCCCATGATTGTAAGAGTTAAATATAAAACTATGCAAGATTTTTAAGTTAGGCATCATATTAGTATTTAAATGACATCTATCTCATCGTATGGTGATCCAATTCGGGGATCATTGCCTACTGCGTTGCCCTTCCAGAACAAATGTCAATCAAAAGTGACTGGTTGTTGTGAGATCTCTGCCTGTGACGTTCTGCTGTCATGCCTTATGTAGACATTCATACTGCGACAAAACAAATTAAGGAGCTTAGTTCCCTCAACACCGCAAGCAGAAGTTTCTTTTGTTGACACATAAAACTGCAACAATCAGGCTAATTGAATCTACTCAGCGAACACAGAACTGAGAACTACCTTAGGCGAGGATTTATAAAATTCCGCATGTACACAAAGGGACCCCAAAACTTTCATGCAAGTATTTCAAGTACTTAAATCAAGGAGTATATTTGTTTAAGAAAAAACATCAACTTAAACTGGCGCCCTCCGTGAACCTGTCCGTCTGTTAGCCCTGAATACAAGCTCATCAATTCACGACAAAAAAATATAAAAAATAAAAAATAAAACAAAAACAACGAAGCATAGTACTACGGCTGGTGAGTCTGTTGCACTACGACGCGGCGGTGGCAGCGGGCGTTGAGTCTTTTGTCCACGAACATCACAAAAACCAGGGGATTTCTTTCATTCCGCCCATGTGCCTCGGGGTTGTTTTGGCAATATTTTGTTTCGGCAAACAGACGGACAATCGCTCATTTTTATTCCGCTGTCCCGTAGCCGGATGCGGTAATGCGTGCAAGTCAATGCTTTGCAGAGATTTAATTTAGATATGGCAGAGCAGACAACACAGAATTCATCACGTGGACACGTGGACTTTGGTATTGATTTTGTCCGTTTGCCAAAATAATGTTCAGAGTTTAACCCTCGACAAGGGCCAGAGTTGAATTTTAAGTATTCCGACGGCAAATAAATGCACACGTATTGTATATATATTTGGCATTTTGGGGGTATGTCCATGAAATGAGTTGTCCTTTCCTTTGTACTTGAAGAGTACTTTCTGAGTGACTGGCGGTGGTGTTGGCTTCCGTGATTGGATCGATCCTTTGTATTGATTGAAACCCTTGGCAAAATTGCATGTGCTTACCTCTTGAGAGTCTTTGTTTTACGAAGGACTTGCTGGGAATGGGATTAAATTAATTCCTTGTTGTTTTGATTCGTTAACATATGGTGTGGTCATGATTGACGAACATGTGAGCTCATCAAGGGGTGGGAATTTAAGAATTTAGTGGGACTGCAGAAGAGGTGGAGGGTTTGTGGGATCAATTAAGGGCACAAGCGGCATGATGCAGATACGAGAAAGTAGACTCTAGAGCTTATAAATGATTCAAGTGTATATTGACATGAGCGGAGAAAGTAATTTTGTTCGGTAACTGCACGTGCAAAAGGAGACGACAGTGCTTCAGCAAAATGGGACGGTCTTCATGGCAGAGCTGGGCGGATATAGGATAATCGAAAGTCACATGTTGGATATCAGCTTTCACAAAAGACAATGGCTGTGTTCTCGGATATTCTTAACTCGTCCGTTGTCATTCGGGAAATTGCACCCCATTGATGTCGCTATCTTTGCAATTTAATATTTAATTCCGTTCAATGGCTATTAGGAACTTGTTGGCGTTTGATCTAGTTACATATCAAATCCACAAGCAACCATACTACATACATACGTATACAGATATACAGATTTCGTTTCTTATTGCAAGGACTTGGTGAAGTGGATTAATTGCATAGGGAGAAAACGGAAAGATTTTTTTCAAAGGAAAGGAAACTCCTTTTCCTTTCATCGACACCGACAATCTTTACAATCACATTGCTTATGAAGCCGGCAATGTTATGTTGCGTTTTAGGTCAATTAACTTTCGATTCCTTGGGAATACTATTGATCATTGAAGAATAAAACTATTGCAATGCGGAGTTGCTGTCCATTACAAGACTCTTTGGAAATAAGATCTTATAGTGAAGTCGATCAATTGAAGCTGTAGGCAGTTGGCATCAATCTGATTTTTTGTCTCCAGTCGTTTGTCATTTTTCTTATTGTTGCAGAAACCAAGATGCCAGGGATGGCTAACACAAATACGTAATAAAAGAACCGGAGGGTATTCATAATTCTGATCTCGTGTAGATTAGTCAATGTTTGTGAAGTGATTTACTGTCGAACTTCGATAAATCGAACCAGCACTTTTCACAAACAATACTCGAGTTATCAAGACTTCGATTTATCAAGTAAAATACTATAGATATAATTATTTATTTACCTGTGATATAACACCTGAAATAAAGGAGCATTATTATAATTTATCTGCTCATTACTGACGAGCGGATTTTTTTATTTTTTTTTTTTTTAATCTTCAATGGAATTTAAACCAAAGAATCATTTGTTGTTTCATGAGTCTTTTAATATAAACGCAAATTGAGTAATGAATTTGCAACCAACTTGTTTGACGGGGGTTGAATCAAATCATCGTTTATTATTGCCAAGTCCCTTTCTATTACATCACTGCCGTTGTCGTCGTTATTGTCAAGCTGATAATTTCATCTGTGTAGAACTCAAAAGTAACAGTATCGCCATCCACCTGCAGAAAATCATCATACGTAACACATTTTATATTTCTGGTAATTTTTCAAGCTTCAAATTACATCTGCAGTTGAATTTCTCCCTCATTTCGTTCGTTTGGGCGTTTAGTTCTGAAGAGCAAATGTAGTAATAAAACAAAATTATACAATATAATGAAACGATACGAAACTTTTCCAACCCACTGCATTCTGTCCAATTCCATACCAATTCGTTTTGAATCTCCCGTTAACTTTAACTCAGCTAGCATCACTCTCTTTTGTCAGCTAAAGAATTGTAACGGAAAGTAAAACGAACCAAAAGAAGAAATATACAGAACAAAGTGAACTTTGTAACGAAGTTGTCGTTTCGTTTTACTCTGGAAAATGTTACAAGTACACAAAGGAATTTTATCCTCTTCTCCACGCTCCGAACATTCACCAAAACCACGATTTTGTTTATAATAACTCAAAGATACAAACGCATACAAACAAACGCACGCAGTGTTCTGAAAGCGATTGTTTATGAAACGAACTTGTAGAATACGCAGAATTTGGGAATTTCTCTTTAGAATTCGACTTAACGAAGGTGACGCCAAATAATCTGTTCGAATTATCAAGACATTCGAGTAATCTAAGTTCGAGTTATCGAAGTCAAATTACATGTAAATTTAAGTCTTGGCATTCGAGTTATCAAATATTCGAGTCGATTCGAAGTTCGACTGTATTTCTAAGCAAACGTTTTATATTGTTCATCCTAAAAAGGTGCAGGTGCTGCTAAAAATCTTCTAATATGATCATATTCTTATAGAGATAGTTACTTACTTACCAGGCTAAGGATCATTAGAGGGTCTGAGCTTTATCAAAAGCGGAATTTCATCGTAAAATAGTCCTTATACCGAAAGTTCTGTCTTCCTTATTTTAGCTGGAGCACAGCTTTCATGTGTTCCATGTGACCAAGCAAGTACAGTACAGATAAATTTTTGCCTTGCTAGAGTTTTGCAGGTCCTAGAGTTCCCGGTTGTATCTTGCATTGTTGTGTTCTCATCCATTCACCTTAACCGCTGACTAAATCATACAATTATTCATCATATGTATGGAAGTGATCCTCTTGTCATGAATTGGTCTCTCAAGTCTCCTTAATGAAACTGTGATGAAGGATTCTAACGCAAATACTAATAAAATAAATTGGAACACTAATGATAACATTTCCCGAGGAGGACAAGCCACTATTGTGGACATACAAGTGACCTCCTCAACCGCCGGAAATGTCAAATATGTTTTTTTTTTAATTAAAAACCGAAAAATAAGCCCCAACTTTGGCAGCCTGTTCAGTCGGCATGGACATTTATACCTTCGTAGGTATGCCATTATATGACTAAAATCGTGATGAATAAGAGTCGAATGACAAAACATTAATCAGCAGCAACAAAACTATTCCAAACATTCATGTTTTCAAATGTACGTGAAATAATACAATTAATTGAAGTAAAATCGGCCTTTTTTTGACATTCTTAACCAAACGATTTTTAACTCCAGCTATAGCATGGAAACATACTTCGGGAATACATGGATTTGGTTCTTATAATTTCATAGAGGCCAGATTTTGAGTTACATGCTTTCTGTAGTTGAAATATAACTAATAGTCCCACAACTTCAAGTGTATTAATTTTGTTGTTCATGACTGTAAAAATCTATCCGACGAAGAGAATTTTTCTTTCAAAGCCACCAAGGATCAGCTCTGCTATTTTGCTTATTCTCCAGCTTTTGGCTTCATATAGCAGAAGTGTCAAAATAAGCAGCAGAGCATGATTTTGGTTCTTCGGATCAGGAGTTCTCAGTCCAGGCAAACAGAAGTAACAATGGTTGCTAAGAGCGATTTTACGTCGGATCTCCACTGCAATGTCGAGGTGGACAAACTTCTTTACCTATCGATTGTGACCTCCTATTGATTGTGATGTTTTGTCCAGGGTGATCAAATATATTTTGTTTTGTTCCCATTGACATGACCACCTTTTTTTTGCCTGTTCTTAAGTCGACGTGAAAGATTAGACCCCGGCACGTTTGGAATGCTGTACGTTGTCGATGTTGGTGCAGGGTCATACGTCCACTTAGGTGAGACGTTAGTCCATAATCTTTTGAGACATAATTCCACAAACAAATAAAAAAAACAAAGTGGGCCATAAGTCCGCAATTATACTTATAACTTTACAGATGGATTAAAAATAAAATTTATTAATTGATTCTTTATTGTAGTTAAAAAATACATGTTTCTTAAAAATACATTGCACAATTTACAGAGATACGGTATACACTACATTACTACTGAAAACTTATTAAAAAATGTATCAATAAATTATTTAGGACTTTAGAAAGAAAAGCTACCGAAAAACCTTCATAAAATTAAAATTAAAAGAAAATCGGAGGAGATTCAAAACATGCCGAAGTTTGTTACTCCTATTTATCAATTACGGATCGTTCGTATTTGTACAAGTCGTTACAAACCGTAAAAAAGTTTTTAGTTGTAAGTAAATCAGCTCCAGGCGCCTGCCAGACAGTTATTGACATGCACTTAGCGTAGTGCCAAAGTGGCGTGAGCGGGTTAAACCCTGTGGAAAAGAGGGTTAAGATACTATTAGCGAGCCACCCATCCCGTACTTTAAATACACCGTATAAACAATGTTTTACATTATTTCATTTCTAACAATTAAAATTACTAAAATTTTGTAAAATTTGGCAGACACTTCCGATTGAGTCATATTTCTCTTAGCCCTATTATGGCCTATCGAAACCGCAACTTTGTGGACCATTAGTCCACAGAAATAACCCACCCAAATGAGTCATGAGTCCATTTTGGACTTATGGCCTGTGGACTTATGACCCTGCACCATTGTGCGTTACCCAACAGTTGGACTGACTTGTAGAAGATAGTGCCTTCCGTGTTTATAGCTGGCCTCTCTATTATATGATATTTACGACCAGATTGAAGAAATCACTTGAGAGCCCATTTACTTGGTGAAATCCGCGCAGGTTCCAAATGCCTCGAAAGTCCTTGAGCCGGACTACATGGTGCATCGCGTATGTATTAGCGTGGTGCAAGACAACCGGATTAGTTCTCCGAGATCCCAAATTCCATCATCGCATCGAATAGCTCCTTGCATACCGCTATCGGAATGCGACTTTAAAATCGATGAAAAGTTAGTGTGTATCTATTTGAAACTCAATAGTCTTCTCCAGGATTTGCCTTAGAGTGCATATTTGGTGTACAGTCGACGTGAGGTGCAAAACGGCTTTAGATCTTCAGACATTTGTGGCATCTCTGTAACAACACTGTCACCAAAAATTCCCATCATTCCCTTCACCGAATTCCCCTTACCACCCTAGACAAGGTTTGTAAATGTCAACGATGTACCTTTCTTTATTCTTCACAATCACTGTAATGCTTTGTTTCGTCATCATCGATTCAATCGTTTCTCAGTCATTCGCAAGACTAAGGTTCAATGACTCAAGTAGACTTCCTCATCCTTCCCTGCTTCAAATTATAAAACCATCCACAATCTGCTGGTACATTCAATCACAGTTACCAAACGCATTCATTGGATTTGAATAGTCGTTGCTTTGTATTTGATGTGTTCGGCGCCACATTCTACCTTTCCCATTTTCCAAAGTAGAACAATCGTGCGCGAAATTAATTAAGTAACAATTCCGCATTGCGAAACTGAGAACAACAATACGTTCTGGCATTTACTTAGCAACTAATGAATTATTTATTAAAGTATTTTATGCAATGAGATTCTTAGGCATGAACGTTTAGCCATCTTCACGCTTCATGCCAATGGAGAATAGTTTAGAAATTCAAAATAAATCGCATTCTTCTTGAGGAAAACAATTGTGATATCTTTACTTTCTTCCCGTGATGTTCTGAGGTAAAGGAACTTGCAATTGCCCGCGGAGACATAATCAGCAGTTAACATCGGTTGTATCCGCTGTGAATTGAGCACATGTATTCTTAAACAGGTACGGGTACTACACTTCATGTTGCTAACATGAGATACATTACATACTTCTACTACATGGTAAGACATCGCATTTATGCGAGGGAAAGAACGCGGGAGAAACTCAAAATTGATACACACAGATTAATACCGAGCACGTGCCTTATCATCCGAAAGCGGTCTAAACGATTTTTAACAGTCTCTTCTACAAAAATTAAAACATCTTTTCTTATTACTCGTTTACGAATTGAATTTTTCGCTCATACCTCTGTAGCCCATCTCAAAGTAGACAAGCAAACCACAATATTTGAACATGCCCCAATCAAAGCAATGTTTTCTTTTTCTCCTTTCAGCATATGTTGCCTTGCGTGCATAAACGTAGTCGTTTACGGATTAGTCAGCGATAATGACAGTAAAACAAGTTCATCCTCCTCAGCATCCGACGGAGAGCATGAAATCGATCGAACAACAAACTTAAGGACAGGAGAGACATCAAGGAAACCAATAAAATCCGACAAGAGTCCACACATTCTCAATAAGAAACTCCTTAAGTAAGTTACTCAGCAGTGACTCTTTACAATTTGTTGCATTCCCAGCTTACATCTTATTTTGTTTCTGTCTGCTTCCACCTTCCGCTCTTCATTTTCTCCCGCACGCACAGTAAATTAGGACTTACAAAAGTTCGCGCGCCAAACAGTCATAACCGGAAACGTCTGGCCGTGGAGTCACGGCGTCATGCATCGCCCGATGATTCACACATGTTCATCATAAAATTGCCACCAAACCTATACTACTACACAAGTCCGAAGGCAAGCATCAACTCGGCCGGCAACACTAAGAACAACGCCTTGGATCATGGTAACGGGAAAAAGGTAAGCATTCACTTAATTCATAAAACATGCTGCGATCATTCAACTCAGGGCATGGCAAGCCAACAAGTACAAGGGTATATTCATTGCTGAGTGCAGCATTTTAGAGACGTTCCGTCGAATTCGTTTTCGTTATACAGCCACCTCAGTCGTTCACATTATGAGTACTTGACGCACTGGCCATTTATGTAGGGACGTCGTCGCATTTCCTGGAGATAGTCAGACTTGTCACCATTTGAGGTTTTACTTTCTGGCTGGGGACAGGAACATGTTTGCATTTCGGACGCAACAGGTGTTCATCATTAAAAAATTATGACAGTGGTGTTGTACATTTTATGAGCCCGGTTGTAGCTCCTGAATTGAGCTGATGTTCGAGCTACCTTGATGAGGTGCGATTTAATTGAGGTGGTAATAGTTCGGCAAGAGTGTTTAGTTATGTCTGGATGCCCAGTGCGAAAGGACCGTATGCACAGGAAAATCACAACATTACTGTTCTCGATCGATCGATAGGTTAGCTGCGTGCATTAGACTAATAAAAAACCAATAGCGGGATACACATAAGAATACCCAGCAATTTAAAAAAAATATATAAAATATAGGAAGGCAGGATTTAAACATATATCATATATAATAATATTATGATTATTTTTACAACGGTCTGCTTTTGGTGGCTGAGTAAACGTAGAAAGCCATCAGAATGTACAGTCACTCACAAGAGAACACTCACAGATTTTTTTGTAGTCTCCCTTGAATTTAATTTTTATTGAGAAAATATGTAGATATAACTTTTTTTTTAAAATGCTCTCTTATATGAGCTGACACTTAGGTCCACTCTCAGGCAGAAGCAGAAGCTACTAGTTGCTCAACTTTTAACATCCCTCTTCCTATAACGTTGACAGTCGTCCCATTGTGACGTTTCAATAAAAAGTGCTATATAGTATAGCCAAAATATAACTACTGTCAACAATCACCAGTTCGTTGAATTATTCATTGTGCCCTCTCCTGCGTCGAGTACTTCATCGGTAACGGATGCTTTATGATGGAACATAATAGTGTGACTTCGTATTACGGAGGTAGTGCGTTGAATTGATAACTCCATTCATCAACTATTTTCTCTCTCAAAAGCTAGATGAAAAATATTGCGCCTACACTGATTTCAAATGACTTGTGTAGTTAAATTAATTTAAGTCCGCTGTTGTGATTTCTCAAATGACAGTTGACACAAAAAACTCTCAATTTGTAAAAGAAGTCCCAGATGAACACAACTCGCTCTCAAAAATATCCTTCATGTTCGTCTTACGCTTGGCGTTTTATTGCGAAAATTTATCGCATTTTTAACAAACGCAGGCTCATGTGAAAAGATGTATTTTGAACATTGCATAGATTTGCCCACGTTGGAAGACGATGTCAGTAGCAACGCATCATTGTGTCTCACGCACTATAGCGATGCTCAACTTCACAGCTAATGGTCCCCTTGTCCACCGCCCAGTTTGAGAAACTTTCTGACAGTCGATTATGAGTCTTTGGAAATCAATAACGAAATCATGTCAACGACATTCTTCGATTGGTCCATGAAACGTAATAAAAAATGATTTTAGGAAATCGGAAGTGCCACGATATGTAGAAGTTGAAAGCGTACATACAGTCAATCGCAAAAGTGAAGATACAGCATAAAGCAACTATTCTCAACAAAAATTAAATTCAAACGGGACTTTTTTTATGTACTTAAAACAAACAACAAAATTTAGTTAGAAACCAAAAAAAACCCAATTAATCTTAAAGTAAGCATATCACATGTAGATCACGTAGAGATCTCTGCACTAATATGTGGATTTATGACAGCATCAAGCGGTTGTCAATAAAATCCACTGATAAAAAAATGTATGGGTTTGGTTACTTGAACAAGAGCAAGCATGCCTGAAAGTGATCATTTATCGGTGATCTAAATTTCGTTAGATTTTTGGTTTATGATCCGCTGTGCCTATAATTTTGGAGATATCTACATTCTTCAAGAAACTGCATTTAAGATTAATCTCTATGGATTCCTGTTTGAATTAAATTTTTGCTGAGAACGCCGAAACCTTTGCTGTCACTTGCTTTTGCGACTGAGTCTGTATCTTCACATCGATCAGTAACGTGGTAATAAGAAATCAATTTAATTCCTCCTTAGGTGACCAAATACCTATTTATTATCTCAATTGGGTCACGCTTTGTGTATAATCATTAAATACTATTTCAGCTTACGTCTGGGTCAATGCACACAGTCACCAAACTAAAAAGAAGATGTTCTTTAGTAAAACGAACAAGATTTGTAGAATAGCCATCAAAGTACATAAATACTTCTTATTTTCTTCTTTATTAGGCGCTAAATTCCAGAGTGCACATGGGCTGCAAGGAACAAGCCTCTGAAACTTGTTCGATCTCTGTCTCCAGTTTCGCACACCAAGTTTGTTGAGGTCCTTTTCCACCTGGGTGCGCCACTTTGGACGTGGTCGTGCTCTGTTGCGTTATCCCATTGGTTTGGAAGTCGAAGACTCTTCAGGCCAGTGCTGAATTGTCCATGCTCTCTACATAATGGTGGAATCTTCTCCTCCAAATGCCGTCAACGCAAACATGACCGGAGATCGCTCGCAGAACGTTTCTCTTAAGCGTTTTCTTCATCCGCTTAAATTACATAATTTCAATATAATAATAATAATGTCACGACAGCCCATAGTCCGGCATAGCTTCTACAGGCCATTGAAGAAGACGAAATGAAAAAAAAACAGGAAAGGGTGAATTCAATGAATTTATCATGAGTCCTCATAGGATAGTTACGTATCCGAAGGAATGACAGTAGGCATTTATTCACAAATGAGCTGAGCTTAGTAAGTCTACAATAATTAAAGGTCTGAACCATCAATCGTAGACCTATCGTACTTTGCATATGAGCAAAATTTTAAGCATTTAAAAACCCAATAAAAATATCAAAAATTCTCAGATATAACTACAATGGGGTGTCCCTAAGTCGAACTCTCCTTAAATCGAAACTCTCTCTAACTCGAATTTTTTCGCCATATTTTAAATACATTTCCCTCAGTTTTCCATACAAAAACCTCGCTCCAATTCAAACTGTCTCTAACTCGAACAAATTATGGTATCCCGTGACAATTCAACTTAGGGTGAGTCTACTGTATCTCCACACATAATCATAATTCACACCCAAGCCCACTAAACAGTAGCTACATAATGTACATATACGCATTCCTTCCTTTTGACAAGTTACACAAAATACCTCCTTTGTAATTCCCAGAACTGAACAAAAAACAAATGTAAATTTATACACATAAAAGTCTCCGTTGTAAAGTAGCCACCATCGAGTTTATTTATAGTTCTCATTATATCTTTACACCGTCTTGACCATTCCACAAACGTTCAAAGAAATATACGAACAAATTATTTCTTTCAAGGTTTCATTTAATTTCAACTCGAATGGAAAGCCAAGCCGTATCTACCATTGGAATCTGCCAGTTCTCAAGAAGATACTCTCCGATGATTCACGTTTCCCGACGTTACGCTCCAAGGACGAGTTGATCGACATAAAAAACATTCCGACATGGACCAAGCCCTGGGAGAATGAGACAATCGAAAAATCCTACGGCAAGTCAAACATCGAGAATAAAAAATCTCTGAAGAGGAAGTCGCCATCGTACTATGTACCATCGAATGCAGTCAACAAGAACAGTTTCAACAAATACTTCTCGGGCAATGGCAAACCTAAGGGCTTCTACATAATCAAGGGAAATCACAAAAAAGCAACCTACTACAGGAATATAACTCCTTGAAGGACAAAGGCCAACGAGCATTGACATCGTTACTTACTACATAACTATCATACGGCTCATGGTGCTCGTAGAAAAAACGGATTGGATGTTGGATGTATTCGATTTCGATAGATTCACACATTTTTTTTTATACTTTTATACGAGACATGTAGACATCTTATGGTAGAGAAGCAAGCTTTTAGACTTTAATGTGAACTAGTGGATTAAGTTATTAAATATATTTGTAGACGTTAGACTGTTCAGTTGGATTGAGAAGAACAATTACCTTCTCGTGACGATGAAGGTTTATTGAATTTCTTCGTGTAGATGGCATGGTAGTAGACGAAACGGATCAAGGAATAAGTTAAAGGTTTGTTTTATTTGTTAATTGTAATTGTATACATACATATTGATGTAAGCACACTGACTGATATATACTTTATATTAAATTCTTTGCAATAAGTAAATGGAAATTTGTTTTAATTAATTGAAGAAGACATTTAAAGGGCTAAGTGATATTCCTTCATGTCTGATGTTTTCTTTCGTTGATGATAGAATATTTGAGGCATTAAAGTGACACTTGTTTCGTTGTCGTTGGCTCCATCAATCGCCATGTGTCAGTCGGTAGTAACCGGTCTAAATTGAAATGGTTCTACGTGTTAGAGAATCTCTCTAGTCGCCTCTTAGTTAATTTGTGTTTTTTCAAAAAGTCACTAAATGGTTCTTAAGGTACTGACAACTTTTCAGCATAGAATATGGTAAGTTTTATTCCGTGGCGTAAATTTTCGACTTGTATCCATTTGAGGTAGATTACTACACTGGAAGAGCCCTAGCTAGTGGAAAATTTTGCAATTTGGAGGACTTTGCTCCTTCAGAGATTTTCTGCATGGAACTCATGTATCTATATTAGGCCTCCTTTACAATTACTTTTGCAGAATCTGCAGGGACGAGGAGGAGGAATACAAAATTATTGCGCATCTACTCTATAGCTGCAGTGCTTTCTCTTCCCTAAGAAGAAGTCACATAGAAGTCTTACTTACATAGTTACTTAAGGTGGAGCTACAATCAATCTTTAGCTTGCTGCCTCCAGTTTCATATGTAAGTTGGTTGAGGTCTCTTTTCACTTGCGTACGCCACTGAGTCTCGGTCTTCCTCTACTGCACCGACTCTGGGGTGTGGATTCGCAGAGTTCCATTATCTCACAGCAGCCAAGAGCAATTTTTCCATTTTTTTTTACAATGCCGGCAGGACTGGGACGATTAAGGTTTTATAAAGCTTCACTTTAGTTGTTCGAGAGAGTGCTTTGTTTATCAATTGTTTTCTTAGCCCAAAGTAGCAGCAAGAGGTATTCTAAGTAGTTGTTAAATGTCTCTATTAGGTCTTTACCGACCTTGATGGAGCAGCGTGTATTCTCTATGGTCATCCTACACAAACGGACGAGTTTGGTACGGATTCCAAAACTAAACATTGCTCTGTATAGCTCGTCTCTACAGATGCAGCCATACGCAGCCTTAAAATCGATGAAAATGTGGTGGGTATCGATCTGTTGGTCTATGGTGGATTTCCCTGACCTATAACCACACTGTTATGGACCGACTAGGTTGTTGACGGCTTTAGGCCTTCAAATAACACGGTGGATAAGATCTTGTACGCGGTGTTCAGAAGACTGAACTGAACTATAGTTGACGCAATTCAGAGGGTCACCTTTTTCGTGGATCGGGCAAACAATGCTAAGGTTTCATTTATCGGGCGTGCTTTCCACCAAACATAAAGGACTTGACAACTTTTTTTTAAGTAAAACGCAAACTATTTGAGATGTTTAAAAAAAACTTTACTATCGGTTTGAAGTATAATCAAAATATTTATGAATGGAACTTAACTACATTCATATGGCCACCGCGAGCACGTTGGCACTGGTCGATTCGTTGGACCCAATTATTGACTACTCGGTTACACATTTCAGCCGTAACGGCCGCTATTTCGCGTTCAATGTTGGCTCTGAGTTCCTCCAATGTCGTCGGCTTGTTGACTTAACGTAGCCCCAGGAACTAGTCAAGCGGCGTTAAATCGCCGCGGCCAATCGACTAGCCCATTTCTTGAGATAACACGCTCACCAAACTTCAATAAATCGACAGGTGTGCTGTGTGGCTTGTGGCACAATCCTGTTGAAACCACATGTCGTCCAAGTCCATATCTTCCATTTCGGGCTAAAAATAATCGGTAGTCATGGCGCGTTAATGCTGATCATTCACAGTAACGTGACGATCGTATTGTCGACGAAAAAATATAGCCCAATAACAGCGCCAGCATGCAAACCGCATCAAACAGTTATTTTTTGTGGATGAAGTGGTGATTTATGAAGTCGGATTTTCACCCCACCAATAACACATATTTGCCGAAAGCGAGCTTCGTCGAAGATTGGAGTTAACGCTAAACAATTTTTATAATTTGCAGACTTTGCTCGTTCGTGTACTTTACCATGATGAAAATTCTTGAGTTGACTGAATAAATTGACAGTGACAGTTTGGTGATTAGTGAAAGAGTGCGTTCACAAATTAAATTCGAAGTTGTCAAGTCCCTATTGGAAAACCATTTATTTTACGGATGAAATGGATAATCTTCGCTACGTCATCGACTGATACTTTGGAAATCTCGACCGCTAGCTTGTCAGCTTCAGTAGCCTTGTTGGGTTTCAGTTTAGATATATCCACTTCATCCGGGTTGAGTGGACGGAATTGTTGATCTACATCGTCCGGCAATGGTTCATTCTGCCTGACAACGAAATTCAGTTCTTTGTCGCTCCAGAAGTGGTCTCTCTATATCCATCCATCATATCAACATAGAAGCCTACTACTTTATCAACCTGGAATAACAAAATACCATTATACTCAGTAATCTCCCACGATTTATCAAAAGCACTGACTGGTTTGAGGAATAGCATAAAACACGCGTGATATAACAAAGGGTCTATGGTGCCCCAAGTGTGACTGCTGACTACCAGCATAACATAACCCAACTTTAATCAGAAAATGCTGCTTTGCATTGATCGTTGCTTAGACTTATATAGTTGCAATGTTTTTCTCTCTAGAAATATTTTCCGCAAGTTGCAAACAACCACACTGATCTCTACATATCAATAATCCATGTCATCTGTTCCCCTGCCCCTGTTTTTCGATTGCATCACACTGACCTTGTGCCTTTACCTTTAACCAACCAATACATATACAAAAATAACATATGCTCAATCCTGACGTAAATTAAAACAAAGTGTTAAAGTGCTATGAGCCCATAAATGGCTGACAATTCAGATGATAAAGTTCCACCACACATTGAAATGGATTGTCGCTTAACTCGGCAATGAAACCCACTAGCTAATTAGTCTTGCCAGTCGATATGCGAATAATGGCTTTAATTACACACCATCAAAGAGTGCACTCTTGTTAAATTGCAGCTCCCCGCGGTCTATAGGATATCAAGGTAATAAATTTCAGTAATGCTCACCATTATGCACGATGTACTACTGCACATCCATTACAGGTTCACAAACTAAGCCCTTTCCGCAGGCAGGATGTGCACGCTTTAAAGAGGAATGACCAAGTCATATGGGCGATTCCCTATGCTCACTCAGAGCCCCCACCTAAAATGCCCCGAAACAATAATATAATGACGCCCATTACCCATCCGCTGGTGAATTGTGTGAATTGTTGCACAATAAGGGCACAGCCGCAAACAATTTACACGTTCTCGTAGTTTCTGGCTGCTCTGGTCCGATGGGATGGGAACAGGAATGCATTTAATGTAGCCAAAGTCAAACAGTTGCGTAGACACAATGTCCGACTCCTACTCGTCCAGACGACGCACGTTTCTGTGGTCGTCGCGTCGGCTTCGTACGTTTCGTTGACCGCCGCTCTGCCACGATGGGAGAGAAGAGAACCCATTTGTTTAAGTTGAAGAATCACTTGGGCAAAATGATTGCTCTGTGGGTTTCCCTTTCAGTATTTAGCTCACGCATGCAAGCAAAGTAAAGACGCAAGAAAACTCTTTTATTATAATCAAGACTTACAGGCAGGCGATAAATTTTATGCATGAACGTTTAAATTATTTGACTCGAGCGAAACCAATGGCGCCTTGTGCCTGCAATGGAGGGACCATGAAAGAGGACGACTATCCATTTAAAAGCCTAATGGTTTTAATTAAACAGACAATGCCTTGACCTAATTGTCATTCAGGTGAGATGCAACCAAACAGCGTGTTTTGTAATCACGATGAGAGGTGGTTATTGTGAAGGAAATCCTCTTCACTCTTCATTCAAAGTGCGCGAAACCCGAATAAATTAAGATTCTGTGCGCTTTTATGACTACGACAGGACATAGATACTACGTGCCACTTATTTTTTCATATAAGCCACAAAACTTCAACTTCAGACTGTATTGGTTCTGTGTACAGAGATAGCTTTATAGGTCGATTGCAGGTGCAGTTAACTTTAATACCCACCCGTCTAATGTATACACTCTTGCATGTGAAGTCTATTCAACAAGAAGAACACTTATTTTTAATTAAATGGTTCTTTCAACTGCATTCGATGTCACGTTCTTAAGATTTATGACTCATTTTTCAATTAATCCTAAGTTAAGGGAAAATGTAAACCAACACCCAAGAACGTGTCGATGAGGTCTCCACGCCTTGTAATAATGTGGCGGAGTCTTGGCTTGTCCGAGGTGAACCTTCGTGCTTCAATATTTGAGACGCTCTCTGGGAGAACATTTCCATATGCAAGGTGACCATCAAGTGATTCAGAATTTAACTAAGCTTACAAAACTCCGTGCGTATTGAGGTCAATGATGCAAGGGAATGCATTCTCTAGTAGGAGACCCAAAGCTTAGTTGAAACCATCCCCTCACACCTTTCCTATCCGGTGTTTTACGACCTATGCCGATCATCAGTTTGGCTAGGGACCCACTCGAAAAAGTAGCTGAGTCGCGAACGGAGTATCCGGGATACTTGGCAGCCTCCTGGATTAATCTCTGCCTTAGCTTTGTAATGCGGACCTCTTGACAGCCGGTCATATCATTCTCCACTTCTCGTGGTACTCAAAACTAACTCTAAAAACAAAACAAATGCTCATTTAACGTGTGGAACATCTTCTTTTAGAATTACCTTAGTTCCTAAAGTGCTGACGGTAAGCGGGTTTCACGCCGCCCCCGAAACTGCGTAAAGCCGAGTGGAACACACGCCAAAAACCCAATCTTGCAGTTGAGAAATCCTGCATGGAACCTGCAACTTCAAGGCCTTCTTATAAAAGATGCAAGGAGAGGCATACCGGGCAATTGCAATGCCGACGAACTCGCTATGTGTGGTAAACCTCTTCTCAACCACTAGGGTCCCAAACAATGATTTCTTTAGAAGAAACCACAAATCACTTCTAGACCCCGTATCTAGGGGCCTACTAATTCAAAATCAAAATTTGCATTGAATTTTACATCAAGTAACAATTTTGAATTTACATCAAGTGATCAATAATTTAATCATCGCACTAAGGCTGTAAACACCGGATGATGCAAAACGTTTTTGATTCGATAGATAAAAAAGTGTTTTTGATTTGAACACACACGAAGCGAAAGAGAATGTAACAAAACAAAGCCTTTTGTTTTCTATGCTTCGTTTGGCGTGTAATAAAACAAAATAGATCTTTCTATTTGTTGTTAAACATGTGGTCGGACTCAGACGATGAAGATGTGCCAATCGTATACCCCGGAACCACTGTCCTAATCTTTTTCAGCCTGCGGCGCACCTACAAGTCTAGTATTTTGTCACGACGCCCTACTCTCGCTAAAAAGGAACAGTCGAATGAAATAATAGATTACACAAATATGATGTTGCAAACGGAATGAAAATTCTTAAAGCTGTTTTAGTTAAATTTGGATATTTATTTTGAATCGATAACCAAAACTCCACCAAACCGGACTGGTGAATCTAGTTTTAAGTCTGCTGTCGCAAATGAGTACTCCTTCTCTTGGGATGTGAATAATGGTGGAGCTTGTGCATGAAATGAATCTGGGCTCAGGCAAACTTTTCGACATCATCATCTGCAAAGTATTTTGAAAACTAAACGATGAGTTTCGAAAGGTGTTCCGTGTAAGGGGGCAAACAGGTCTTGTGAGACAACCAGTTTATTAGATGCCGCATATTACAAAAATTGCGGCACCTCAATTCAATTTCTTTCTTACCGCTTTTTCTTCTCCAATTGTTTCAGAATGTGCGTGCTGTTGCTTAGCAAATATCGATTCAATTTTTAAGTTTCTCAATTACATCGCACAAAAGTATTAGCTAAAACTGGAAAATACGCATTCTGCAAGTTTTCGTTCTCGATGGACTAAAGTTTTAAAAGAGAGGTTGTCACTTCAAAAAAAGTGCAAAGTTAAGTCGACTTGTGACAAAAAAGTTACTGCATTCAGTTCATTCAGTTTCAAATAAAATCTTTCGTTGGGTTAATGTACATATTCGTTGACTTAATGTACACGTTCGTTGGGTTAATGTACAGGTTCCTTGGATTGGTGTACTATATACATTGAATTAACAAACAGAGATTCGTTGGCTCAACGAACAAGTTAATCGGACAAGAATTAATGAACTTTTCGTTCTCAATGAAAATATCCGTTGTATTAACGTACCTTTTTCAGTGTAGTTTTTGGAAATGTATAAGTAGATGGACTGGAAAACCTTTGTAAGTGGACCGGTCCAACTAAAAAGGAACCTTTGTAATTAGACCACCACCTAATCGGACCTCTTTTCTCCGGTCCCAAGGGTGGTCCAATTAATCAGGTTTTGAATGTAGGTATCCATTGGACGCGAAATGCTGTGCGATTTGTATTTTATGACGCTTAACTCACGCAGCTTTACCCGTTAGAGAATGGGAAGAATTCCATTCATTGTATTTTTTTTCTGAATAAAATGAAGTCATATTTTTTTAAAGATGTGGTTTCCTTCTTCCTGTCGACAAGTCATCACAACCTCTCAACGTACATTCCCCACCACCGCTGTTTATTTCGTGACTCGTAAATTCTGCAACCCTCCTTATACAACTGCATGATGCAGTATCTATCCATCAACCATCAGCTCATAATAATGTACTTTGCTTTGTAAAACACATCCATAACTATAGACTGACCCAAAGACCATACGTTCGTTGACTCTCCACGTCTCTGCGGTCAGGAGTTAAGGGAACTAAGTTCAATGTGTTACGTTTATTATATTGCCTTGCATAACTCATTATGTGTATCGTATGGACGTGCTCGGTCTGATGATTCCAGAATTCAAAAGATGAATAAACTCACAGCGATATGGAGTACGAGTACGCGCGCGAGTGTACGGAGCACATACATTAAATGACCCCTAAGAACAAGAAAATAAGAAATACTTTGACTCCAAGCCAGCGAGAACCTTATGATCCCCAAGTTCATGGAATTCTTTACTGCGCACTTTTGAATTCATGTACATAAGAGACACTTGATAGTTCTGTTCTGATAGGGGCATTTAACGCGGCTTCGCATGCTGTAGAATGTGTGTTTCTTCGGTTACTTATGATGCGACCTAATTTCACTTTTGTTATTTTATGGTGAATACTCACGCTAAATGTGGCTTGTCACAGTAGCAACCGCATTAATTGTGACAATTGCCACGAAAGTTAAGCGATCTCCTTTTTGGTTTCCAGTATGTTATTCAGGTCTGTTAATCAGTTCATTACAAAGAAGGGCCTTTAAGGCAGTCTTGGAATGAACATTTAATTTGCAGAGAACAAGGTATTCGCTATCGATATTTTTTTCATTTTTATTTATTCCTTTTTCTTAACTCTTATGTGCTAGACCAAAATGACTAAGAACTAACTTAACTAACTTATTAGGTCTAGCTTACTGGCCCTCTGCAGGCACTCTTAGATAAACTTAATACTCAACTATGTCTTTCGACTTATCCTATTAAGTTACAATTATTGCTGATATGCATTTATGGACGGTTGAAACTAAGCAAAGTTTTGGAAGAAAACAAAAGCTTAGTATAAGAATTTTTTTTTTAACCTACATAAAACTTAAGCCAGTCTTAAAAATAAATTTGGTTAGGGGTTATGAGTACCATTTTGTTCAGCGTATCTACTTCCATTTACGCTGAAAATTCTTTATGTCCTTTTATACACAGAAGTTATTGCCGAAAAACCTAATAGGTTCAGTATGAAGTGTAGTCTTAATTTGAAACTTTGAACTCCTCTCCTGAAAAATCATAAAAACCGATTAGGCGGTTATGACTTGTTACCATAGATATGTACGATTCGATATATATATATATTTCCTTTTTTTTGTAAATATTCTTTACATACATGCATTGCATTATACCCTATGCATACTTATACAAAGATATTCGTATGTATGCATTTTTTTATTATAAATGCTTAATCCTACCTTAAAATATATTACCGATGTAAGTCGGCCATCGAAACTAGTATCTCGACCGACTTGTCGAAAGTGTGACCAGGGTCGAAAGGGATCGACGAGGGAGCTATTTCTTTCAACCACCAGTACTTCTGGCGGTGCTTGCCCACGTCTTTAACATCTCGGAAAATCTTCTCAGTTCTACTGACTGTAGTTGAGTCGCGTATTCGCAGTTGTCTGAGCGAAGTAAAGGATAAATGGTACCGCATGATTCTCCGGGATCAGATCTGTCTGGTCGAAGTAGAGAAATGTTTCTGGGGGGTAAAGCCATTAAGACCTACCCTTTCATGGTAACCGTAGTTAAGGTAGTAAGCCCCAGAGATCAGGTTGTTCGTAGATAACATAGATCATGCAACATGTCTACAAATCATCTTGATTAGGAAATTGTCCACTCTTATCAAGTTCGCCCTGTTATATAGGCCCTCGATACGATAAAATTTTTGTACTGGGACTCTGGTGTTCTATAAAGGCGAAGACATGCCCTGAGACAAACCCTCGCAAACGCAAATCTTTTTCATCAAGCTAACTCTCACATTGAACCGCACGTGACAACGTGACGATTAACGCGTGACACAAATCGTATTCCATACTCAGTCATTAACAGCAGCTTTGAATTAAATATCTCCAGATTAGAACCAGGCTTCAACAGCACTGATGCTTATACGGCTCTAACGTTATCTTAACGTAACTAAAGTATTTTATAAAAAAAAAGTTTGAAAAATGTTCTTGAACGCGGGAAGAAAATCTTAATAGATAAATATTAGAATTTGCAATTTAGCACGTACTGATTTTTAGAAACTACCAAAATAATGGGAAAAGTCATATTGCGCTAGTGGCCGGACACAACATTTGGGCCGGCCAGGTCGAATCAGTCAATAAATAAAACACTTTCAATGATAAAACTTAGGGGTATATTTATAAGCAAAACATTAAATTATCAATACTTATTTATTTTTGGTAACAAAGTTAAAAAAAATTAATGAAAAAGACACTAAATTGCCAACACCAAGCTGGTATCAAAGCAAAGGCAGAAGGTACCTTATTAATTCGATTTTTGCTTGCTGGGTAATAAGTAATAATAGTAAATAATTGTCAGTGACCTTAAACCAAATGAATACTAATAGCTTAAGAGATTAATAATGCTTAAAAACAAAACAACAAATTCATACCTACTAAAACAAAAACAAAAAGCTTCAAAGAAGTTATTGCACAAAATTGGCTGACAAAACTTGAATTTGACGCATGTGCATAGCAGTTATTTCAAGAAAGTGTATTTGAGGTGAAAACACCAAGGACAAGAATCACATCCTACATTTTTTAGGACATAATCAAATATAAGTTCATCAAACATCAACGGCCGAAATTCGCATTACTTTGAGTGCTAGTAGTCGGCCACCCATTACTTACCACTGATATTAAAATATGGTCAACTTTGCTCCACTTAATACATATATATTATGATTTTAATATCTATTTCCAATCATTAAAGTGTTATTTTTTAAACAAATTATATCAAAAACTTACATTTTTGTACACACGCACCAATAATCAAAAAATAGTAAATATATAGTAAATATAATAGCCACTTTCTTGCACTTTCGCAAATGTACCCTGACTGATGTGTATCAACCAGCTGAAGTAATTTCGTTATATTATTCAATTTTTTGGCAGATGTGTAGAACATGTTTAAAGCTTATGTCGGCGCCCTCACATTCGAAAAATTTACAGAACGAAAAGGGTAAAAGTGGACGACCAATAGAGAGGAGCCGACCACTAGTGCCGTTACCCTACCGAATAGTAATTTGGCCGGATACCGGATACCGAATATTCTACCCTATTCTGGCATACCTCTGTGATGTGTCACAAGTCACAACTACCCCGCAAAACATGGGGTGTCACAAATTATGAGGTTTTCATATTCTGAAAAGAACTTCACAGTTTGTGAGCACCACAAGCACTGTCAACGTTGTGATGTTCTCTTGAGCACATCCAAGGAAAGAAAGGTGAAAATAGAGGCAAAAGGCGTAGTGGGTTTCGTGCCTCCTACGCAGAGGGTGCCAAGTTCGATACCCTAATTTACCAGCTTTCATAAATCACGACTCTACTTCTTTCGAGTCACTGACAATCCTCAAAGGGAATTCCTGTCCTTGGCCGTTCGAAGTTGACATTGAACTGTAGGCGACCATGCTGTAGGGGGAGGCATGCATAACTCGGCTTCCTAATATGATCTTGAGATTATTCATGTTCCCGCGCAGGCTAGGAATGATATATATGGTTAGTTTCGTTCTTCGAAAAAGGGCTCTACTGATCAATTGCCTCTTGAGCCCAAGGAAATAGCTATTGACAAGAGATATTCTGCGATTAATCTCGGCAATGGTGCTATTCGTACTGCTTGCTTGGGAGCCAAGGTAGACGAAGTACTTCACTACCTCGAAGTTATAGCTGCCTACGGTAACGTTCTGCCCGAGTCGATGTTGTGCTTCCTTCCTCGATGACACATATAGTTTGTTTTGCTCTCGTTCACTACTTAACCCATTTTGGCCGCCTTCAATACTACCAAACGCTTTATTGACGCCTGTCTGTTTTCTGCCGATCACGCCAATGTCATCCGTTTATGCTAAAAGTTGTATGGTCTTCTGGAAGATCTTCTTCATCATCTTCTTCAGTTTGTCGGATACACAGTTTATGTCGATGGCGAATTTTGAGATACTTTTCTGCGACTCGAGAGAGGTGGCAGTGCCGGAAATGTAACCTACGCTGGGCGGTAGTAGTCAGCAGAGTTAATAGAGAGTAGCAAATAAATCATCAATAAATAGGGCTTGAAGTGGACATTCAATTTTCGACATCTTCCATCAGAGCCCCGTAAGTTACAAATTGTGTAAAAATGTCCGTGTGTCCTGTTTTTGAAATGTTTGACGTCGCTGTTTAATATTCAAAAACAGTTCCCTCGACTAGAAACCACCACGAAACCTTCGGAGAGCATTTAACCAACTTTTTTTTTTTGAAAGAATAGGAATAGTGATGGTACTGTTCCTAATACATAAAGAAACGTTGCTTAGAGTAACCACTGTGCGGGCGTAGCTTTTTTTATGACCATTCAAAATGAAGACGGAATGTCTGTGTCTGTTAGGTTAGGTTAGATGAGATTAGTTGGCAGACGGGCATGAGCCACGTCTTTATGTCCTGTTGGACCCATTGTGATTCCCGCTAGAGAATTTATTTTACCACTTTCTTCCTACCTTCCTCATTCTTGGAAAAAAATTCCCAGTGTGCTTTATATCTATTGGTGGAGACTGGGCCAGTTGATCCCCAGTAGTGAGGTGTGTCCTCTTTTTCCTCTGAGTCACTATAGCCTCTCCGTATAAAGTCGTTAGGTTAGTCAAATTATGGTCAATGTGTGCTCAACCCGAATAAATTTTTGTAGCACTGAATGTATTGTGTCCGTTTTTGCACGCTAAAACAGTTGGATAGAGAGTTCCAACTGTTGTTTGCTATCGCTATGATTGTGTGTACTCTGATGATCTCTCGGAACTTGACATGTTGTACCAACAATCACATGCTGTACAATAGTAGCATGGTCCAAAAGAACCAACCTGATCAGCGCAAGCAAGACACTCGTTTAAGTTCTGAGGTTGGCGTGCCTCTGTATTACAGGGCCATGAAATCTTGCCCAACTGCACCCATGGAGCTGCTTTTAGAGCTGACTCTATTACATCTAGTGGTTGCAGAATGTGCAAACAAAATTATCATGAGAATGGCAAAAGAAGAAGAATGGCAGAAGAAGACGTTTATGTGAACAGGGGCATGAGTATTTGGCCACCGGACAAAGCACTATGAACCCATGGGCAAACGCACCAGAATCAATTTCAAACCTTTGGCAGATGCGTTCAAATCAATCTAGACTTATACTATACCAAATGCGACATACCAATAATGTCGGAAAGTTGTGCCGCTATCTTGTCTTCAAAAATGTGTGGGAATGACTACAGCAGCTTAAAGTTTTGAGCAAGACGAACAGAGAGACTCTTCTGGATACCTGGCCATAAAGGCATAGATGGCAATGAAATGGCCAACTCCCAAGCTAGGAAAGGAGCATCGGAACCTTCCATAGGCCCAGATCCATTGTGAGCTGTAGATCATGTCCTCAGAGATAAATCAGGAAACTAGAAAGAAGGACCCGGACAGAAACTTTGATGGACCGTCATGTATCAAGATGAGCAAGAACAGCTATCATATCCTAATATAGTTAGGCAGACCCGGGAGCACCTAAGGAAACTGGGGTATCCGAAATTCCAGAACATGTACTGGAATTTTCAGGGGACCCAACCCACAAATGAAAACGATATCTGGCCAAGCACTTAATATCAGTGGAAGAATTGAAGTCTCTAGAACCATCTCTCATTCTCAGATTCCTAAAGGAAATTCGCTTATAGAGGATACTATAACACCCCTATAGCGAGCGTCAACAAATAAACGATAAACGATACTTATCAAAAAATTTGACTCGTTGGTATTGCGATTGTCAATTATCAATGAACGATTGATAGTTATAAATTTTCGATTGTGAATAGAGAATTGAGATTAATTCTTTTGGTAAATGTAAATTTTTTAGTCAATCGCATTTTTGAGGACGATAAAGACAGAGGCCTCGAAGAAAATGCAAATTGTAATATTTTAAAGTTTTCGTGACAATACAAGTATATATTTACGAATGAGTTACATATTTATTGATATATAATACTGTAAAATCCTTCTTTCGAAAAAATATGCCTTTGCCCGTAGTTTTTCAGACTGTTCTGAAGTAGTCTTTTTTATGTGCCTTTAACTTTCGCTCCAGTTCCCTCAATAAATAGCAAAACGCTGCCTTCGTTAATCGAACATTTTTCACAAAACTGAAAAGGATTACTTATAACAATAAATTTTGATTACGGACCTATGTATGTACATACCTACATACTTTCCTCTAGTTTTAGAGGATTAGAAGCATTAACTGCCTTCATCTCCTTAAAATCTCATCCATCAACATACCTACATACCTACATACTTTCCTCTAATTCTAGAGGATTAGAAGCATTCACTGCCTTCATCTCCTTAAAATCTCATCCATCAAAATCGTCATCATCATCTTTCAAATCTAATTCAACTGAGCCCATTATTATTTAAACAATTTTCGACACAACAGAAAACAAATGAAATTGTCTGCTGTTTTTAACTGTCTCGGTCACACGAGTTAATTAATTCACAATAGCCAACAATTTTATCAACCGAGTTAAAAATAATCGTCAATTGATTGATATTTGACACTCTCGATAGGGGGCTTCCACCTTCGAGCAACAGGAGACCATAACTCTCAATACAATGGTGATCCATAGGATTTCCTGGGATGGATCGATTTCAGCTCCTGGCAAATTCATCCACTGCCTCATGCCGGCTATGTCCCTATCAACTGTATCGAGTGTTGCGTGCTGAGAACCTTAAGCTCTTCGCGTTACCAGTTTGGATTTTATTTATTTAGCCGAAATTGCGTTGATGTCCGCATGACTGTCAATCAGGTCTCGTCGTCTTTTAGGACAGTTATTACTAAATTTGTTTCTCGGACATCAACTTTCAGTCGATTTAATCAAACACAGGACTGGCTGTCATGTTCTCTCAGACACTGTCGCATCCACTCTTCTAAGGTGTTTCTGAATGAATGACTCAACTTGCATCGCTCAGCCCTATCAAATGAACATAATAAACGGAACCACAGACGCAATCATATTCATAAAGCGCCACAAAATAGAAAATTCAAAACTCCTCAGCGATTACTTAATATAGTTTTATTGCTTTCCAGCACATTTGTTTCTAAACCTTTCAATGTTAACAGTGATATAAATATAGTCGCATGTTTCAGGATGCATATTTAGAAAGCGTGCGAATATATTGTTTTATTTTGCTTTTGTTCTTTTCACAATCATAGTTCCAATACTAAACTGAGGTTAAAAATGAATAATACGTAAGATACATAATGTAGAAAAACGATTCAACCACCACCGGCAGCAGCGCAGGACAATCACCAGCCTGGTGGTTTCTGATTAGGATAACCTCCCTGTTGATTGGCAAAACTTCCTGGGTACGTTCCATAATTACCAGGCTGAGGTCCTTGTGGGAAACCCGAATACTGGTATGGATCTGCAAAAAGAAATATGCGTTTAAAAATAGAATTCAAATATAGAGAGTTGCACTTACTCGTTGGATACGGAAGTGTAGCGTATGGGTTGAAACCTTGCGGCATTGGTGGCGGAACATATGTTGGATATGGAGCATTAGCCGATGCACCGTAGGGCACTGGCATCCCCTGCATCTGCGGGGGGTATGGTGTTGGAGCTGATCCAGCAGAGTCTAGAATAATTAAGGGGATTAAATGACTTTTTGGGAGTGGCGGGGATTTTGTAACATGTACCAGTAGTATTTGTTGACGCATAGTGTGATGGCATCTGAGGTGTTGGCGGTGGTGCTTGTCGACTGGACTCTGTTGTAAGATCTTTCATCAGCTCCTCCTTTTCAGTTTTGCGTGCAAAACAGAAGTCAGAGATTTTGTTCTGGAATACAACTAACAATTGAGTCAAATCATTGTAGAACTTTGTGCCTTCTTTTAGGTTGCCGAGCAATTGGATGAAGATATCATACGATGTAGCCAACTCGGTGTACAGAGCATCACGAGAACTACCAGTACTTCCGTTCTCAGACATGAAAGCAGTGTGTGCCTCCTGAATGTCGGAAATTAAGGTAGCTTGACGCTGGATGCTCTCCTGCACTTGGGACTGTAGTGGACCAAGAACCTGTCCAATGGTTGAAACTGAAAGTGCTGGCTCATCGATGGCACCGTCGTCGGCAAGTGCCCGTAAGAATTGATCTTTCATGTTAACAGTTGCCGACTTGAGTTCAGACTCAATGGTATCGCGTTCAGCTTTGATTGTCTCAACCTTGGGAGGAAATTTTTAACTTTAAAACAAATAATCGGATTTTGTTAACTTTACTTACAGCTTCCATTAGACCCTTGAGCTTCTGCACACTTGAGCAATCTTGGTCTATGCTGCAGCCCGATGAGGGTATCGACTGTTGCAACTGATCTGGCGACATCGACAGCAATTGAATCCCCTTGAGAAGAAGCAAGTTAATGAGTTCTGAGGGACGAACTTAATGAAAGTATGGTGGTTACCTTTGCATTCGATTCGAATTTCTCGCGAACAATCTTATCTGCTGAAACTGCATTGTTGATGACCTCACGATATTTTTTTGCGTTGGTTCTAAACATCTCGGTCAACTTGTCGGATGGTATCCTTGTCCACTTTTCCTTGAATTGGGCACGTAGTTGATTATCAGAATCACGTTCCTCATCCATCATGCCTTCGGTGGCATCAAGAATCTCGCGGTTTCTGGTCAGCAATTCCGGTAGTTCCCTCAAGAACGTGTTGATGCTTTCGATGCCGCCTTTCTCACGAACGTCATTACATTTTTCCAACAGCGACGGTGGTAAGCCCGAACCAGCATCAGCCGTCTCCACAGCTGCTGGGAGATTCAAACTGGAGAGAACGCCGTTCAGTAAAGTGGTTGCTTCTCGCAACTTCATGATTTCCATGTTGACGATTTCATTTTTGCGAGCCTCCGATGCAGATAAAGCACGATGCAACTCTACTGGGACCAATTCGCTGAAAATGTCTTTGAACTTCGAAGACATCGGCGCTGACAATGGAAGAACTTTCGCTAGCTGTGCCTTGCCTGGCGAAGGAATCGTCTTAACGTCGGGAATCATCTCATTGTAGATGAACTCATTGTCCTTAGTCGATTCAGCTAGATTTCGTTTTGCTCGGTTGGCATACTCATCGAAGAAGTTTGGATTTCCAGACCGGGTCTGAGCAGATTTAAATAACTCAACCGCATTGCGCAAAAGTGCGATCTCTTCGCCAATATGCTTCTTAGATCGGCACGCCAAGCTCTGATACAAATTCGTTAGAGCATGGAACCCGGCTTGCTTGCCGGCTATCATTTGTACCCATTCCTTATCCCAAAGACTTCGCAGAGACTCTTTTTGCATCAGACGCAATACATCAGCGTAGAACTCTTCGCATTGGCAGCACAACTTTGCAATGATCAGTTCCTTCATTTCATCTGGAATTTAGTCTTTATTGTGATTTAATTTATTCGATTGGGTGCCAAAACATACCTTTGATGGCTTTAGTCACGAATACTTCCTGTCCTTGAGCAAGCATCAAACTGGACAACACTGCTAAAGTGTCCTGACTTAGATCAGGAGTAGGCTCCGAAGGAATTGCTGCCGGAACAGCACCTTTCAAATATTGAAATATCCCAGCGCTCAATTGGAATAATTTCAGTGCCAATTTGAGACTGTCATCGTTATCAAGAGTCTGCGAAGCGGCAACGCTGCTTTGCAGGGCAGCGATGTTGAACAGCACGCATACCTTTTCATACAAAAGTGATGTGTGAGCTGAAAGTAAAGGACACTAATTACAAGGTTTCATATTTAATTTTATTTATTTTTACGTCATGGATTATTATGTATATGAAAACTATTACTAAGATTGAATGTTGTTCCTTTGACCTGAAGATAAACAGGATATGAACTGCTTGTTTAACTGTGAAACAATCCGTCTATGTGTGCATATGTTGGCAATTGTTTGGCTTTAAAAGTCAAAAAGGTGGTGAGGAAATCCCAAATGTAAAATAAATAGCCACTCCAGCATTTGAAATGGGAATCAAATCTCAAGCATCATAAGATTTGTGTATACAATGCAGAAGCGTTTACAGACATTCACAATTTGTAAACGTCGCTCATGTATAGTTGAGGTTTGAGCTTGTGTGTGTAGACCATAGATCATACAAAATTTAGCTGGTGTCCAAGCCCAATGAGTAGGAGCAGGCATTATGGGACCTAACCTAACTTACATGTGTCTCTCCCCAGAGAGTCCACTATCTTCCAAGCTGAACTCTCCGCCCTAAATAATGGTAGGCGCGACTAACTTTCAAGGCTAACGCGGTCACATGACACCTTACAATCGCAACGATTGTCCGATTTGCGTGGCGCCGCGATTGTCGCCAACTAAAATGAATCATACGTACTGGCAAGAGTATCCGCACACTTGCGATTTAAACCGCACTTGCGATCTGATGAAATCGGATCATAATTGATTCACAAAAAAGAGGAACATATTGTTTAACTAAATAATAGCGGCGATTAAAAAATGCAACAAGCCCCACTTTACAGACGATTTTTCTGTCGCAAATTAAAAGGGGGCACATGGATAAGCATGATCCATAGCCCATTTTTGACTATGATAGAAGTCTTGAAATGGATGGATTTCACGGGGAAGTCTTGAGTTGTGGCTCATTTGATGTGTTTAAAATCTAAAAAAAAGGCGTTAAAAATATTGTGTCCACTTTATAAGTGAATGATTACTTAAGGGACAGTTTCAGATAGCATTTGCGTGAGAATATAATTTTGCGACAAAACAAAAACAGAGTACAGTTCGTTAAGAGTTACGATTATTTAGTCGCATATGTGTATTGACATTAAAAGCTGTGTTTTAATTTTTGTGTCTGAATTATGGTGCGACAGAAAACCACAAGTGCGGGCATGGTCAAATTTTTTTGCGATTACCATTTTTCTATTGTTACGATGAAAAATCACATGTGCAATTCTAGCCTAAAGGAGTACATTAGCGATCAATAGAATTCTACTCTATTCAAAAATATCGACACTCAGATAGTTAGGCAGTAAGTAAAACCCTAAACAGTTTCACATACAACTCCGGGCTGTTGACGAATGCCACAAAACACTTAAAACTCCGTCAAAGAAAATGAATTAAAATTGATATGGGTGCAGGGCATTGAATATGCAGACGTCCAAGCAAAAAATTGGACGAGCACTCCTTTTATTGAACTTTTCCCTCTACAGAGATTAAGCATCGTTCGCATACTTGGACAAGTGGTCAAAGGATGCCTTGTCCAATTCTGGAACAGACAAGAGGAAATTATGCACTCAAATTCATGGTAGTCGATCCCAGGGGAACCATGAAGGAACTAAATCTTATCACGCCTGACCTAACCTAATTTTCATGCAATTATCACCTGCACATCCCGACTTCCCACGCGGGCCTTGAATGCGATTGCATCAGGTAGGCGCGACCGCTTGGCAGATCCAGGACGTGGTGTTTAGAGCAAATCCAAAAAATCGCCTGGTTGCGGTTGGGCATGACAACTGATGAGTTGCAGCCCATGGCGGAGCATCGAGTTGCCTAGAGTTTTCTCGTGCGTGCTTTATCCCCGTGACTCCTATAGGGGATCATGCGTGCCTGAAAATGTTGATGATGATGATCACCAACACAAAATGGACAACGAAAGGAAGCCATAGAACACCTATTCGTCGAGTGTCTAATCCTGAATCAGGGAAAGCCTAAAGTTCTAGGTCAAGAAAGGGGGCACAATAGATCGATATTGGTTGCAGTGCAATGTGACTGTTATGCTCACTCCACATTTTCTTCAATTCAATTCAATGTGTCGAGCAGAGAAAGCAAACAAAACAAAAACACAAAATTGCTCTAAGCTCTTCGTTCGTGCAGCATGGTAGAGCGGAGGTTGTCTTCAGATTACACAATATTTTTGTCGAAATATCACTCGACTTACTCAGGTTATCTAAGAAGCAACAAACAAGGTGAAAAATATTTACTCCTGACTTGATTGCATAACGACACTGTTTGTTTTAACTACTCTTCATTTTTATTTCTGAAGACTAGCCTAATAAAAATTCAAGCAGATAGTCAAAAGAAAGCTCTATTTCTCTTATTTAAAAACCGGTATTGTTTTATTTTCAATTGATTCTCATAGCGTAGATGTGTGAGGGGGGCTATTCGAGCAGAGGCGTTTATAAATACTGTGAGAATAGCATTTCCTATCACTTGTTCCAATTGTGTATCCCTTTCTATGTACGCATTCACATATTCACATATAAGTTTTAATTACTGTAAAAAGAAGATGTGTACGAGAAATCAAAGCGCCGCGGTACGGGTTTTACATCACAGCCGCATCGACAAGGGCCAACGAACTATTGAGGTATATCTAGGACGTAACTTTTATTATGTCACATTCATAGCTGTTTATGAAGCATTCTTCTTGAAGAAACTGATGTAGGGACAAGTAAAACTTGTAATTTGCGTTTAATGTTAACATCTATCATCAACTACTCGTCGGACAACATCTTTTATGTGTGGATACAGCTATCAGACAAAAATAAAATTATACAGCAAAGGATTCGTACTTAAGAAGTACTTAGTTAACGATGAACTCCATTCAACAAGTGAAGTCCGGCGGGCAAGACAAGATCAGTAGGTACATCACACAAATTAATGATCACCAACGACGCTCATAAACTAACTTCCTTTCAAATCTTGATCTTGATTTGATGCGGTGATTTATTTTCTTATCTATCACTGAGTTCCTGAGTAACGCTGTTATCGTGTGTTTATTTTCGATGTCCAAGACAATTGTGTGGACGCTGTAGATAACAAAAGAATGATGTGCGCACAAGAACGGAATACTCTTCCAGATCTCAAAACTTGAAGCTCTTTGACTCACACTACAATTAATCACTGAAAGAAAGAGACGGCCTACGGGACAATCTAAAGCGATTTTACTATTCACCTGCCAAATGGAAGCAAACAAAACTGGGAAGATAATGATAGGAATTGAACTTACTTAAACTTATTTTTCCACCAAAAATTGAGCCCTTGTCAAATGCATCCTTCCATTTGAATGGTACCTGAAGTTCATTAACCGGAATCTTTGTCTCTAATGCGCATATTTGATCATAGTACCTGCAAAGAAAGAAACCACAAAACTCTTTGTAGACCGAAAAGAAACTTCTAAACGTGCAGGAGAAGTTTAACCAATCCATCTTCATACATATACGGCTTACAATATTGTGAATAATTTTTTTATTCGATGAGTCATTTGTTGTCATGTCCCCACTCAGTTAATATACATTTTATGATGATGGCATTGCGGAAAATAAAGTGAAAAGAACTTACGCATAGACAATTTCCAATGAAGATTCGTATTTTTCAAAGAATTTCCATATCGCCGTGTTTCTTTGCTTAGCAAATTCATTAACAGCATCAGTATAGTTTAATTTGTCCGATGATGGACCACTGTAGGTGCTTTGAATAAGATGTGTTAGCGGTTTCACAATATCAACTTCGGATGGTTTCTTCGACGGTACGCTTAATAGCTTGGACATCGCGTATCTTTCTTTCTTGCAAAATTTTTCTTGCTCCACTTAATTGATTCAATTACTGAGATGCACAATGTGATTAATTAAGAAAGGCGATCCAACAAACAGATAATATCCGGATTAAGAACTCCAGACACACTTTTTCGCTCAATGCAGAAGAATTTTTGATCGCTTTGTGATGACGAACTTTTTCACCGCACATCAAAGTGTGAATGTGACAGCGAATTCTAGTTGTCAGCTGACAAGACAACCAATTTCATGGGCATGTTCAATAAGTGTCACAATCTTATTGAAAAACTGTTATACATATTTGTGTCTTATTATAATATGTAAACAAATTGTATGTTCCATTATTTTTATTACTTATTACAATATTTATAAATAAATTTACATTATAAGAAATGAGTCCACATTGCTAGCCAACAGGTTCTTTGGCTGGACCTTTATTAAATGGAATTACATTTTAGAATCAATGTTGAGTTAATACTTTAAAATATAATTTTTAGGGGTGGGGGATTTTTAAAAATATGTACATGTTCTCTGTTTTGTGAGCAATAAACAAATATAGACTTTTATTCATTCATTATATTGTAAGACTCATCTACCTGTCAGACGACAATTTAACACCAGGATACGAGATGACTGACTCATGTAGGATGTGAGCCTCACCCATAGCTGCTTTTCAAGCTTGATGTTCCCAAGTACAATTGTTAATACCAGTCTTGATGGGCGGTCACTTGATTGAAATGACATAATTCTAACTTATTTATTTTCTAACTTATATATTTACTTATACTTATGTTTTCTTTTCCATTCCTCTTTTCTTGCACACAGAGCTTCCTTTCATAAGAAGGGTTTTCCTTTCAAAGCAATCAAGAATCATTTCATTCATTTGATTATTTATCCTCAACCAAACTCGTTCTTCAACCCCTTCCAAATTGGCACTCTCGATGATGATGTCGTCGCCTAACATTTGAATTGAGTTGTTAGCGACCGTGCCTTCGTTTATAGTGCCTATCGACTCATAATTAATAAAGAATTTTGAATTCCGACAATTTACTTAATTAGCTCCCCTTTCGTCACTTAATTAAACAATTCATGCGGAAATTGTTCAACACCGACATTTCATACAGCGAGGAAACATATTGCGATACAAAATGACTCGAATCAACAGATGAATTCAACTTGATTATTCATAATTCACTGCACGATATGGCACTTTAGTTCAAGTTCATACACCCCCATTTGACATTAACACTCAGCTATGCTATTGCAGAAAAGGCATATCCAACCAAAGACCCATCAATTCCATTGTGTAATTCAAAAGTTCATAACAGTTCGGCACCTGCACACACATTTCATTAACACGCCAGCACCGAGGAGGAGAACTGCTGGAAGTAATCTTCCAGCTGATATTTACTTTTAATTACAATATTTATACACAGATATCACGTAGACTGTGAAGAGAGTGGGAGAGAGTCCTTGTTTAAGGTTCGCAACACCTGCGCACACTCTACGCCGAACACAAGAAGCTTTTCCATCAACTCCCCATTTCGGTGCAGATGGACTTTTTACCCATTCGAACAAGTGTGTAGCACGTAGTCTGAGACGCAAATCCATCGAAGATAGAACTCTCTTACGCGTAGTATCTTGTATCTCTATATCAAAGTGAAATTTTTCTCCCACAAAAAAGAAAATAAAATCAAATCTATTACGATTTGGGTAGTTTATCTTATTATCTAGGCATTTTTACGTAAATCCACTCAATCGCTTTCCTACATAGTCCTTTAACTAAAGTGCAAAACTAATTTGTATTCATATGTATGTGTATCTCCTGCCTTGACAACTTCTACAGACGGCAGCATTAAAGGTGAGTGAGACCGTCCTACCCTTAAAGTGACAAACTTTCTTCTTTTTTTTGCATCAAACTTGTATATGCCTGGCTTTGCCAAAAAAAATACACACCTCCTGCTCCTCAAGGATACGTGGACACCGAGAGCTGTGGTCAACTAATGGCAAACACATATATAATAGACATTCCTTAATGGCTGCCAGAATAATACTCGTATCGCCGTGAATGGGTTGTAAGGGGGCTGATGTGGTGGAAAAGTTTTTTTGTTTTGGATTTTTTTTGTCCTTGATCTTTGGGTCTATGCATATTTTAGAGACGACAAGACAAGCGCAACGGTATAATTTTAATTACCCCTCCATACGGCATGGATGAATGGACTTGTTTGTTTAAAAATATAAACATAAGCCTATCTGAGTTTGAAACTAGTGAAGCGTCCTCACAATTAGTTTTATCCGTCGTCGTTTGCGTCCCCTTCTCTCCAGCCTATCATTAGTTGGTGTAGGCCGCCTGCTGTGCTGAACAGCGGTGCTTAAGAAAGATGTTGTGGAAAATTGACACATATTTGATGAGAGTCAAATAGATGAGAACGAGATGTTTTGAGATTGTGGGTCAAGGAGAATGCATTATTATAGTGAATAGATAAGTCTTTTTTACGGATTCTCTTTGAGTTGTGCTTCAACAAAATTCTACTTGTAACAGGTGTCTTGGTGTGAAGTTCAATCAGCTCTATTGACAAGAGTTAAATTGAAAAATCAATGGAAAACTGATATACATCGTGCCTGTGCTTTTACTAATAATAGATCTCAATGACATTCGAAGTCTAACTATGAGCGAAACTTTAGACTTTTAAGAGATTTGATTTGCAGTTTTGGGCTGAGAACGTTAGGATTGGTTTGTTGTGGCTGAGCCTCACTGAGGCCTACTGCTCCATAGTGCTACCACTAAACAAATAAATCTTTGTTGTAGCTTTATTTAAGAGAGATGTTACAGATGCAAAACTTATCAGATGTGTATGACAGCCTCATAACTTAGGGCCGTTTGCTGATACTTAACTAAGCGAGTTAAGGTTCAGTTATTATATAAAGATGGACTTACCGGTTTGGACGCATGGTATGGTATGGTACGTAAGCAGGCGCGGTAAACTGCGCCACACTTAGGTCCGGTTGGACTCATTGTGATAACCAGTTTGGGGGTAGGAAGAATCCTCTCTTGTTCCAACTCGTCACCCTTCAGGTATTGTTGGTCATTCCAGCCATCCGGCACTCCTGATGAACCTGCAGATAGATATTAAATGAATTTCTGCAAGCTCATGTAACTCTTGGAAGAAGTATTCTCCCAGTGTTCTACGTGAGAGACTGGGGCAATGAGAAAGCAAGTGAGGAGTGTCCTCTATTTCTTCTTCGTCCCCGCAGCATCTGCATATTGTATCCGGGCTGATTCCCATTCTGTTACCATGAAATTACAACTGGTTGTGACCGGTCAGCGCACCCACTACCATTCGCAGCAGTTTTTTGTACCACATTGAAGGAGTACGTCGGTTCTTGCGCTGTTATAACCTGACCAAAGCATTCGGGAGATGTTACAGGTACAAAAGGAGGTCCGGTGCAGGGGCATAAGTCCACAAGTCATAAGTCCATAATTGAATTTTGTGGAAGTGCACCTTAAGTGTGACAAAAGTCCACAAATCGATTGTGGACTTATGATCCACTTAAGTGTCCATGGTCCATCAAATTTCGGCCCATAATTCCACAACATTAAGCCATGGCTGGGTCATAAGTTCACAATAGATTTGTGGACTTATGTCCCACCTGAATTATGGACTTATGACTTGTCGACTTTTGTCCCTGCACCAAGGTGGTCGACCTATCATCAGCTAGCTCCATGATCTTGTCGTCCATCTGACATCTGCCAGGGGTGGGTATATACATGGGATTGCATGGAACGGGTCGGTTTCATTCCCCTTCCTGGGAAATCAATCAGCTGCCTCATTGCCGGTAATATCCCTGTGACCCGGAACCCAGCAAAGAGTGATCGTGTGCTGTGAATTCTTCGCGACAGCTTGGACTCCGTAATAGCTTTGATGGCCGCTTGACTGTCAATTCAAAAGGTAATATCAGCTGATCATAAGGCTTTAAGTTGTACTTTAATCAACTGTCAGTGACATATAATCGCGGAGAAATTTCCGAATATATCGATCGTGCAGATACTGCTGAATTTCGAAATTGTAGAATGTTATAGAATGTAGTTAAGATAATTTGATTTACTTGAAGATGATGTGGAAGTGATAGAAATTGTGGAAGTAGAAGTTTCTCGACATGTCTGCAACAAGTGCAGTATATGCTCGATAAAGTGAACTAACAAAAACCGGGCTTGTTTCATTAGAGGGAGCTTGTTCACTGCAACGAGCGTGGACACATTGAAGCAATTTTTATGAAATCATCAAAAATAGAATACAATCGCATTTTTCTTGCAATTACTAAAATGCACCTACAATTTGTAATAAGCACCTAAAATTTTCAGAAGCTGCACATTTTTTCTATAAAAAAGCTTGGTCAGGCGGAAAACATTTTGATCCACGGACTGAATTAGTGGTGTACATGATTGAAATGCTGCTTTCTGCTTCAAGGATTTAGATCAGATAAGACAGGATTTTATTCTTTTTTCAAATTAATAATGAAATTGGTTGGCAATAGCGTCAAGACTGAAATTTACATGTAATTGGATTTCGATTTATCGAACAGATTATTTGGCGTCACCTTCGTTAAGTCGAATTCTAAAGAAATACTCAAATTCTGCGTATTCTACAAGTTCGTTTTCTAAGGAATCGCTTTCGGGGCACTGCGTTTGTATGCTACTTTAACCTAGTATAAACAAAATCCTGCTTTCGTGTTATATTCTGAGCGGGGGGAAGAAGAGGATGAAATTCCTTTGATTTTCAGAACTGAACGCCCAAACGAATGAAATGAGGGAGGAATTCAACTGCAGACGGAATTGGAAGCTTGAAAAAATACCAGAAACATAAAAGGTGTTACGTATGATGATTTTCTGCAGGTGGATGGCGATACTGTTACTTAAGACTTTCCCACAGATGAAGATATTGTCGAGGTATTTAGATGTGTTGATGAATCAGTGGTGTAATAGGGAACGACTTGGCGGTTATTCAGGATGATTTGATTATCCCACCTTCAAACGAATTGCTTGAACAATCCATTACTTAGTTTGCGTTTATATTAAAAGACTGACCGGTTATGCGGTCATGCTATGGTATGCTATGGTGCACAAGTATGGGGAGGAAAACATTTGGAGGATGTAGAAAAGCTCTTACGTTGCTTTTTAAAATGACTGTTTAGACTTCCTCAAACAATACCTAACTACTTGGATGTCACCCGTTTTCATGTAGACCCTTAAATTAAGTATGAAATACGGGAGTAAAATCTTAAACGAAGAAGGGAATAGATTGACCAAAGCTCTTGCCAAAAAAGCACTGAGAACGCGAACTCTTTCTTTTTTCAAAGATTGGAAGAATATCTCTATCAAATATAACATTGCGCTTGATCCAATCTAAGATAATATTCCAGTGTGGAGTACCATTATTTTGAATTTCGTACGGGATGTGGAACAGGCAACAATCAAAGTAAAGAGCTTTTTATAAGCGGAAAAATCCACAACACGTTTGATATACAAACAAATCAATCATCAAGCGATAGACTACTTCAATACTGATTTTAGTATTGCCCAAATTTCAATTTTAATTCGAAAAACTTTGTTCATTCTCGCACAGTACGATGAAAAGATCAATCCTTAAATTAAGACAATTGTGTGGTTACTACCGACTGCATAGCACTACTGAGTTTTAGACGTGTTTCTGAAAGCTGAAAGGTTAAAATAAAATAAAAAAACATGAGTTCACTGTAGCGAGCATTTTTTGTTCACTACAGTACATTACGCTTATAAGAAACTCCAAAATGCTCTAACTTGTTTTTTCTTTCAACCGAGTTTTTCTTATATCCGGAGAACGGATAAAAGAAAAAAGTTCCTTTTTCGAAAAAATGTAAAGAAAAATCGTTCGTACACGAAAAATTCAACGTAAAAAATATGTACACAATATTTTGCAATTTCCCCTAAAATTGCTAGTTTTGTTATTTCTTATTCCTGATGCAGACCTTTTTTTGTACAAGTCCAATTTCGAACTGAACGTTAACTGAAATCCACGTTATTCCGAGACTAACGTCATTTTCTCTATCAACTGTTTTCTTAAGTGCTCGTTTACAAATGGCATTTATTGAAACATTTTTATTTCAAATATTTTCTTATATCCATCCCATTTTATAGGGTTTTTTTTTATAATTTAAGGGTTTTCCAACAAGGACTTGACAACTTTTTTTATATAAACGCAAGCCATTTGAGATGCTTAAAAAAAGAAGTAGTATCAACAAATTTATGAATGGAACTCGACTTCGTTTATAAGGACACAGCGGGCGCATTTGCAACGGTCGATTCGTTGGACCCAATTTTCAACGACTTCGACCAAAAGAGACACTATTTCTTGTTCAATGTTGGCTATGAGTTCTTCCAAAGTCGTTGACTTGTTGGCATATACCAATGATTTAACGTAGCCCCACAGAAAATAGTTAAGCGGCACTAAATCGCACGAAATAGGCGGCCAATCGACTGTCCCATTTCTTGAGATAACACGCTCACCATACTTACTCAATAAAGCGATTGTAACGTGCTGTATGGCTTGTGGCACCATCCCTTTGAAACCACATGTCGTTCAAGTTCATAACTTCCAATTCGGGCCAAAAAAAATCGGTAATTATGGCGAGATAACGCTGACCATTCACAGTAACGTGACGATCGTTATCGTCGACGAAAAAATATGGCATCTTCAATGCGAAACGTGTAGATCTATCCACCCACATAATCCTCGCTGTACATTGGGCTGTATTTCTGCAATAATATGTCGAATGTTGGCTTCCAAGTGGTTTCAAGTGTTGGCCGAAATTTAACCGCTCACTTCGTTTTGACAATCATCCGATCCATAAAGCGCACCAAATGGTGAATTTATCCGGATGTAATAGTTTTTCGACAACGCCTTTAGTTTCCGACCATCATGGCGTGGCTGCCTAGAAATAACTTTGTCACGAGGTGAAACCTGTCGCTAACAAGCGCCCGGTTCTAACATCTCAACATCTATAAACTTAAGCAGGATCAAATTGTGACCGACCAGTAAGCCATCGCTTCTTATTTAAGCTCGCCTATTCTCATCTGTACAATAATAATTTGGTTAAAATAGTTCTGGTGTCAACTGTGTCAATTTATTCAATCTGTTTACCCACAAACATTTCGCATCAAAACCTAATCTACGCGAGATATGTATAAATAATTAAATAAATACAATATGCGTAAATCTTTTCCATGTAAAGGGTGCATGCTAGCCTCAATTTTCTAACTTAAGTGTTCCCAACTTCATTTAAAGTAAACAAAAAACTGGACTGTCTTCTCTCGCGATTAACTTGATAAATGAACTTGGATTCACTCCAATTAAACTTCTCTCTAGTGAACAGCTGGGTATTGAAATTCAACGACCCTTACCAGCAGGGCTGGAGTAATTGTTCTCGTGTA
Source organism: Eristalis intricaria (assembly GCA_964034865.1). Taxonomy (NCBI): domain Eukaryota; kingdom Metazoa; phylum Arthropoda; class Insecta; order Diptera; family Syrphidae; genus Eristalis; species Eristalis intricaria. The sequence continues at coordinate 127,873,820 of OZ035873.1, forward strand.
GCGTGATGACGATGTGAATTTGTACGCTTATGATTCTATCAATGTATACGCGGTCGATGTCTATTGAATACACCGTTAAAGTACTTCCCTTTTTTATTGCCACCCGCGTACCTATTTAATATTTAAAAGGTAATCATAAATAGATAAACAAATGGAAGCCGAATTGGATACTGCTTGTTATTCAGCAAAAATGTTTTGCAAATAATGCATGGTTTGCATAACGGAAAGGAATAACAATATTCGGAATAAAAGCCATTAACCTTTCAGGGTCTTTATGAGTCTAAAGAGTTTTGAAGCGGCATCATTGAAAAATCATAAGGTATACGAATTTAAACCGAATGGTCGTGGTGCGGCTTCATATATATATATATCCAAATATAAGTTCGATTTGTAATAAGACGCTAGGAAGTTGTATTACAGTACTACCTCGCTAATTCGAAAACTCGGTAATTCGAACGTTCCACACCTAGTTTCTTACATTACAGTCGACTGTCTATAATTCGAAACACACCGGACCTTCCAAGCAATCAGTTCGAATTATCGAGAATTTCGCATTATCGAGCTTCGAATCATCGAGAGTCGACTGCATTTATCTTGTAATTCGAAAATTTGTACTTTGTAATTCGTTCTCTCTTTACGTCGCTCCTACCATTTCAGTAGGTTGTGAGTTTTTTGAGACAATAGGTTTGAAGGTTGAAGGTTTGCGTGTAGTTACCATTTTTGTGTCAACTGGCTTTGTGAATGGTTTATTATTTTAATAAAGCGAAACAAAGTTTTTAAATAAAATTCTGAACATTTTTGTCAGACAAAATTCATTGCATTTTAGTATTTACAACTGCTGTTTCATCCGAAATATTGACTTCGAAAAAAGTATCCAGTAATTCGAAAACCTCAGCGGTACTAATAGTTCGAGCTAATTATCGAGTTAGTTACTATATTTATTATACTCTCGACCATTCTGAGCCATACAAACTCCCACTCTCCACACACTAAAGCGGACAAATTCCAATATGTGGAGGGTGGTGACATGTAAGGTTAGCCCCCGCCAGTAGTCAGCGACTCGTTATAAATTCCAGTAAAATAGTAAATACCTAAGTTTTTTTCTTAGAGGCTAACTTTTATACTGTGGATGAAAAATTCTGTGCCGATGCAGCTGTTTGTTATCTTGTTAAAAATTAAAGTTTGAATGCAGTTTTCGTAAGTAGTCACCCTTAATTAAGGCCTGTAACCAGAGACAAGGGTAATAGAGATATTCAACTTCGTCCATTTTTTCCCTTAGTCCACAACGGAGAAAAATGAAAGAGTAGTGGTATTCCCTTGAATTTCACAAATACTTTTACACAAACCATGGATCCACCACGCAATGGTGGCCGATTCGTGAACTTAGTGGGAAAAATGGCGGCAGATTGCTGAATTTGCCCACGATCTATGTATGTTGTTCGGAGGGTGTTCAATGCATTTTATAAGTGTTATTCACATACAAAAATGTTGTGCATTCATTAATTATGTTCTAATATCTCAGATTTTAACTTGCTCAAATGGGAGTTAATAGAATCGACTTTGTGAACAAAAGCTTTTTTCGTTCATTTACCCCTCCATACTGTGTTGAAAATTTAACACCGAAATTAAAAAAAAAACGTTCAAGTAACGCGAATTTTCACAAAAGAACTCTAATTCATCCCACTACTAAGGTTGGGGTTGGGTATGTTCGCTAGCTGTTCACACGTATTCCCAGACACGGGAAAAAAATCGTATAAAAAGCGCTGTCAGATGAAATCAAGGGGCAAGAGAGGTAGAAGTTGGATATCTCTATTATCCCTTATCTCTCCCTGTAACTGGCCTCTGAGGAACTAGTAAATAACGCCTTATAATTTGTAATCTACATATTTCAACTAATAAGATAATCTAAATTCAAAAGTTGAATATTGGATTTTTAAGGACCAAATGAACATAAAAATAGGTTAAGGGGCTGACTACAAGTGCCATCAACCTACATGAATACAGTAAAAGCAGAATAATTATAAATGTTTATGCCATCAACAATGGTATGGTTTGGTAGTTTAACAGTATGGCTTTTATAGTAATGCCTTTCGAAAAAGGTGTTGTTTTCCGTCAATGTTATTGCCCTAGCAGACAGTTGACATTAGATGGCAAACACGCAAAGCTTTAAGTAACAGGTGGTAACATTTACGATAACACCTCAAGCACGGCACACTAACCCTGTCGATTCCAATTAGATAATTTGGACTTCAAAGACATAAACTGACATGGCTGGCAACTAAATTGGAAAGAATAGAATTGGAAAGAAACAAGACTACAACAAACACTTGCTTAATGATACGCAGATATATTATTCTTCTTCTTTTACTGGCGCCACTGTCCGTGGTGGACCTGGGCATCAGCCAACAAACCTCTCCAGCTAGTATGATTTTTAGCCAACTGTCTTCAATTTCGTACGTCAAGTTGGTTGAGGTCTACGAAAACATATTTCAGGCCAATAAGCCGTCCACTGTCAGTTTGTAGGTATGATTTCACCCATATCTGTGTTAAATTTCATCGTTATGTCCTTTAACCCCTGTGGGGGGCATAGGACTTGAACCACTCCTGAGAACCATCTCGTTCTAAGTTCGGCAACGAATTTGAGCTCTCTCCTAATCATTCTTAAAGGACTCGATTCCTAATCACTTGTTTTTGCGCCACGATTTCCTAGGGTATCCTATTATTATGCAAGCATTTGGAAGCGAGTTCCATGCAAGGCATTGGGTTTGTCTTCGCGGTGTAGGGTCCACTGACACCTTCCCCTTCGTATAGTTGTTGGAGATACGGTTCGGTCTATATCGAAAGGCCATTTTATTTGAATTTTTTTAATGAAAGATTGCACCTTTCATGTGGTTGTGGTGTTCACTTTTCAGTTAATGCACCCATAATGCAACCACCGGTTCCAAGTTGGAACGGAACAATAGTTGTTTGCTTTGCTTCTCAAGCTGAATACATTGCTTTACCAAATCGTTTATTGCATTTTGAACTCAGATTTAGCCTTCCCGATTCTGTTGAACACATTCTGTATGTTGCCACCGTGATTAGCCGAGACCAGACTTCCTATCCTCCTATCCTCCTTTCTCTACTTCCTGCCTGGCAACGTTCAGTTAGGCGCGAATGTTAGAAATGCTTAGGCCTTCGGTTCTTGTTGTATACATTTTATAGTCTAAATACTTTAAAATAAGACCGAAAGCATATTCATTGTGTTCCACCGCCAACACAATCCTTTACGTCCACAAGAATCAATTAATTAGGAAATGTGGCACCATCAATTGTGTGAACAGCACTGATGTACTTCATGGATAGAGAACCCTTCACTGCTGCCAAATGTGCATGCAAATACCCAAAGCGATGATCAAGCACTAATGCAACGTAGTGCACACAGGATGACAGCATCTCCGTAATTAGTTTCCTCATAACAAAATCAATGAAATCGTCTGCGCTGTTCTTTCAGCTACACCGCAAACTTAATCTACTTTTGAACTTATGGCGTAGCACCTCTCTGCAAAGTGTCTTGCTGCATGAGACTCAAGTAGTGAGTGCTTCAGGTTTGGTGCCAAAAACTCTTCCTCTCGCTGCTCGCCTAGTTTCCAGTGTCAATCACAGAAATTATGATGGTTGGCTGCAGTTGCAGTTTCGTCTTCAAAAGAGGTTCACCGAACTCGTGAACACATCCTCACTAGTGGCGGTTGAATGGAAAGGGGGAAATTATCGCCCTTCCATCGGAGTTGATTTACCGTCTGCAGACTTGTGCCAAAGGTTGCATACAACAATCCTTTTGATTTAAATAATACATGGATTTCGCAAAGAGTCCGGTGTTGTATCGACCGACTGGTGGGCTGGCTCCTGCTTCAAATCGAATCAACCACCCTTGGGGGAGGATAATAAAATTCGTATCGATTACATGCATTCAGCGCAAGCAGGTGGCTTTCCCACACTAACTGGTAGTCACTCATTTGTCTGTGCTTGTCGTTGCATTGCTGGGGTAAAGAAAATTGCAGCTTGTTAAAGGTTGCTTTATCGGAGGGACCCATCATCAGCCTTCGAATGAATTTTATTTTCTTGTTTTAATTTCTCTCCTCGCTTGCTTTGCTGTAAAGTGGGCATGCCCTCAGAGGGTGGTTGAATGGTTTATTGCTGGCTAGACGGAATAGGAAGTGGCATTGTTTGCTGGGAGCGTCTTTCTTTATGCGGTTTGCTATGGCAACTTTTGTGTTATATCACACAAGCAGCGAGTGTTTGCCTTAAATGTCTTTAACCTTGACATGTAAATAATGCATCGTAAGTACCGGATAATAGCTGTTAGTCCTTTGTTCTCTTTTTCTAGTGCAATTTGTGTTGTTTCTTTCCAGACAATCTGCTTTACCCACACGAAACGGACGTAGCCGCGAACACTGATAGGCCTGATGTGAGTTATAGAAATAGACGAGTTGCAAAATGTCAAATGTAAGCATGACTGACGAAATGTACTTGTGATTGGTGTTGTCTTTGATTGTGATATGATTTATCGTTCCAGTCCCTATTTTTGGATGAATCCAATGGAAATGGGCTCTTTGCGGGGAAGACGCAGGGCACAAACTTGAATATAAGCAGCACGCTGCCGACATCGACATCGAACGAAGACCTGAGTCAAAGCCTTTCCGAGTACACAGACGCCGATGAAAGTATGTCGGCTCCAACAGAATTTCTGGCTGAGGTAAGTGGTTGTTAGTCTATTGCAATTAAGCGTGCTGATGGATACATGTGTCTATAGATACAAATCCTTATTTTTAACTTGCATGCGATATGTTTAGTATATTGATTTGCTTATTAAAGAATTGGTTGATCGACGTGGCGTAGGTGCGTCGACACCTACGCCGAGTGTGTCAGGTTCCACCCCCGAATACTAACATTCATAATTCACGGCTCCACCCCTTTTGAGTCACTGACATTGCTCAAAAAGAGCTTCTCAAACCTTGCCGTTCGGGGTCCATATAAAACTAAGTAGGTCCCATCCCATCCACTCGAGAAGGCACAACACGAGTGGTCACTGCAGAATTTAGGTAAAGATCCACATTGCACTGTCGCAGCACCCTTATAATTAGTACTAATAGAATTCGCGATTCCTGCCAAGGCATCCGAAAAATAGATGTTTTCTCAAACAACTTGAACTTTGACAGAGTTTTGGCATTTCTTTCCGAAAGCTTGCCACTTTGATTGAACCCACAGGTTACTTGGAAATGTAATTACAAGGAGCGAAATGATGGAAAATGTTACTACAAACATAAAGCTAACCTTTCCTGACCTTTAATCAGAAGTGTATGGAAATAGAAAAACTTTTTTCTGTGTGGGATCAGTTCAATCATGCATCAATTCTCACTTGGCCTTTCCTTTGAAACTGAGTGAAACTTGAGAAACTTGAAAATTGTTCTATTACTTTCTCCTATTGACGTGCGTGGGGGGAGTGTACCTCGTTTAAGTTTTTAGCACCAATATAATTTTTTATATTTTAAGGAATCACCTGATTATATTCTCCGGACTTTTATGCTTTCCCTCTAACTAAGCAGCTGTTTTGCAGCTGTGTCTCAATTCAACAAACACATTTGCGAGGTGACCGAACTTTTTTTGGAAACTGTGTGCATCGTCCCATGGCCCATACAACTAAATCGGCAATAAAAACTTGCCCTCATTGCCTTGATATGTTTACAGGCTTACACCTTTTTACCAAAGTAATACGCTTGCGCATTTGTAACATTAGCATTAATTGCATCAAAACCTTCAAACCTAATTAATGTGTAATGGTGGTCAACTTGACAGGTTTCATTGTACTACATTCTATTTGCTTTTTCTTTGTGAACTCCTACATTCTTACGTCAGCTGCTTACATTGCATCCGTGCATTAAAAGTATATAAGTCCAATTTTATGTGGATTGTAAGAGGGTTAACGTGTATCAATTAACTTTGAGAGATCTAGTATGTAGGTCAGAAATCAAGTACTTTAGAGATGTGGAATCAACAGTAGCGAGTGAAACTGGATACCTACATCTTATGAGATTGTTTGGTTTTTCATCAATAAATTTTGTCCCCTACGAGGGATCTGATTGAAATTTGCATTTTCCGTCGGACTTGAACATGTAGATTTTGACTCACGTATTGTCTTTTGCTGTCCAGTTTTTATGTTCCTTGGCATATTGTTGGGCTTATATTTTGTTCGAGATATGCGCGTCTACCCCTACGCAACTGAAACTCGCTGCCTGGGTTCGATTCCCGGTACGATTGTAATCAAAAAAAGGGAACAGTTCTGAAAATGTTATCGAATCCGTCATAAGGAAAACATTTTACTGATGAAAAGCCACAAAAGTTGAAGTGATGCATCCAGTATAGCTCACCACTGTAAGTCCCAGTAGATAACACTTAGAGTAAGCTCAGATATTTAAAAGTTCTTTTGAATTTAACGATTTTGGTATACTGTAGCAATTCGTCGAATGGAGGACACACTTGAAGTCCAGACCAGTTGGAAGTACGACTCGGTTTGCTCTTATTTTTTTGGTTTTTCTAATAAAATACCCGTTAATCGTACAGAGATAGCCGACCTACCTCTTTTACCCATTACATTTTAAGACAGCGTTTTTTTTACATCGTTTTCGCAAACCACGCGAACACATTTAGGGAATGTCATTCACATGATTTTGTGAATAACTTTCAAAAGCTTATAACTAACTGTCAAAATGTCTCTCAAATTTGTCGATTGACATGGGAACAATCAGTAGTGAAGACGGCTTCCTCTCTAGTTCCTAATTTCTGATGTAAATCATACATTCGTGTAGGTTCCGTTAGAAGGTCAAGAACGATTATCGGTTTGCCCCTCCTCCGTTCGTCTGTCTGTGACACTTTCATGCAGACTATGGTTATGTGAGGTTAATTCAATATACTAGATCAAGCGATTCAATCAATTACGGACCGTTTTGAGAAGCTTGAAGCAGTCCGTAAACTTTTGGTCTCGACTATATATTCCACTGGGTATTCTATTTACTTCATAAATCTTTCAGTACATGAAAAACGATTCCTATAATAATTGTCATTGGCCTACATGATCGAATAATCTATCCGCACTTCTTTTCCTGTCTACTCGCAACGTTTTCCTTATGAATGTAATAAAGAAATGTATGACGTATATGCAGTCAATAAAGAACCTTCGAAGCAACCGAGTGTTTTAATTGCCATCCCTCCCGAATTTACCTACATAAGCTTATGTTTAAGAAATGATATCGTGCCTCTATTAGCTAGGGGCTGAATTGTATCAAGTGATAACAGTATACCCTCTTGTTAAACCAGAAACCTCATGTTTAGAAGATCCCAATTTAGTTAGTATCCTTCAAAAATTAAACACAAAGCAATCCAAAGTAGCTTCCTTATAACAGGAGTTCCTAAAGATTAGGTCAGAGAAGTTAGCTTCCTAAAATTAACGACTAAAACTGAACAAAGGGGAGCTGAATGTAGGGCTTGGACATATCTTTTGCACAAACACTTACGCTGAGCAACGACACAATTGGCAAAAATTAAAAAATATGAATTGTACACATGGAATGATCTAAGAATTGATTGGCAAGTGTACATTACAACTTTTTATCATTTATATTATTTTTATAGAGGAAAATTGAAAATTGTGAGAGCCCAGTGGATTTTTGCTTTAGCTGTGAATTGTACTTCATGAAACAACTCTCACACTAAAAGGAAATTCACCATATATGTCTGAAGTGAAGAGGTAGTGCCACACCTAGCGAGTTCGTCAGCCAGTTGCACAGAATGTCACAGTGTCCACATGAGTTGTATATTAAAATGCTTAGACATCTCCTTAAGTGACAGATGCCAATTATGGGATGGTTTTGGGTACAAAATGATATTGTCTATGGACTTAATTGACGGACCTAACAAACAGTGATGTCCCTTTTGGGTATTACATTGTCCTTCACTCATGACAGCGTTATCCTTTCTACCCAAGAGCTGAAAGGAAAAGCGTTACTATTGTCCCGGTCTACCCTACACACCTTTTTATTCGTCATCGGGCCATTTGGTAGATTCGACGGGGATAGTCCAGCGTCTGATTGTCGAACATCCCGTCGGATCTGGATAGAATGCTGGCTGGATGACGATCGTCGCTGGGAAAAGATTTGACTTCGTTAAGAGCACATATTTGAGCGGCCGATGTTGAAACATAATCAAAGTGGCTTAAGTCATAGGATTGTGCTGGCTGCTGGTTGTTTGCCGAATGTGTCCAACGGACAACGAAGGGTATGGAAGAATTCTTCTTCTCTTATCAGAAGCAGACTCCTGTATTGCTCCGCTGATACACATGCAAGTCGGTCATTGCACCCCGTTGAGGACACTACAGTTGAGAGCTTTGTTTAGTGCTGCCCCCCAAACTGAGACTGTACATTAGAATCGGGCTGACTGTGGAAAACACCCAGTGAGCAATGCGTGGCTGTAGTCCACATTTGCATCCTATGGTTTTCTTACATCAGTATAGATGGGCAGATGGGGCCTTCCTCACCCTTTGGGCCGCCAGCTTTCTTTTTCTATTAATGATAAAACACGAGACGTGTGCATTGGTGCACCACAATATGAAGTGATCAAAGTGGGGGGAACTTGTATCTTCTGGTCAAGAGTACGTAAGTTTCGTTTTTTTGTGGGTCAACTGTAAGTCCGCGTGTTCTTGTTTATGCTTGCAATTTATCGAAGCATTATGTCCTTAGAGTGGTAATGATTTTACCAGACGCGCTGCTATTGCCACATCGTCCACAAAGGCAATGACCTTGCATCTGGGCGCTCTGAAAAATGTAGAATAGAATAGGTGAGAGTACACCTCCATTAACTCCTCTTTAGATAGCAGCATCGCCCAGCTTAGAGTCATGAATGTTTTAATTAAATTTAAGACGATCACCATAAAGAATCGGAAACAGAAACACATTCGGTATTTTGGCTACCAACGACCTACATTCAACACACTGTTCTACTTACGAATTCAAGTCACGTGTCATTAGTTTTGTCAAGCATTCGACATGAATGATTTCTTTTATATCAACTCTGGAGTGGCTTAGACGTCTAGGAAACTTCCTTCTTCGGCTTAGGATACCACAACATAGGCCAAAGTGGGTGTTGATTGAAAGACTTCCTTTTATTTCCATCAACAGTATTGATATTTTTGCATTTGGTTAGCACTGCGGGAGTCAAGCATATTGATTAAGGGGAATATAGAGAATCTTTAAAGACACACATTGAATTTTACATATTTTATTTATTCAATTTCTAGTTCCTTTCCGCCGTAATGCAGAAAGACTACAAGAAAGCTTTAAAATATTGCAAACTAAGTAAGTACGCCCTACGGTCACAGGATAAGTTCAAGGACATCTTCTTGATTTACATTTTCTTAGTTTTACAGTACGAACCAAATAACGCGACAGCCAAAGAGTTTCACCCTTTGATTGTGGATAAGCTTAAAGGTGATGCAAATGATAAATAAATAATCATAATCAAACTTCTCCTCCCTTTTCCCAGGTGAAGCGTTAAGTGACAGTGATGAAAACTATAATAAGTCGTCATCACCTGAAATCGTTCTAGAGCATTCCGAAGAGGAAGCATCTCATATTAGCGATGAATCGAGCGACTCGGGCCCAATTGATGAAGGTGACGTTGATTGTGACAATTCATCGGGTGAGAACGTCGATGGAAGTCGTCGCTCGAGCTCAAGAAGCAGTGGCCTTGCTGGGGAGAGTATTAGTGACTCAGAAGATGTGATCAGCAGCGATGACTTGGAGGACAATAATCTGTGCGTTCTGAATTCACGAAACTCCTCCAGTGCTGGGGGCAGTCGAAGTCGCAGCGACAACACAACACATTCTTACTCTAGTCTCTTGCTAGAGGAGGAAGATGACATTGTACCTAACAATTTGCATTTTACAAAAGAACTCTCTGCTCAAGATTTGGACATAAGCAATGGTAAGTTATTGGGAACGATTACGTTAGCTAAAGGTGCTTTCACACTGAGTGGAAAAAATACCCTGTTAGAGAAACAAAGCTGTTTGATAATGAATTTGGCTTTAAATGTGAGCACAGACATTGAATAATGCGAAAAAGCAGTTTTTTTTTTGTCTATTGCTACGTTCGCAATTAACGAAATCTCGAGAATTCATCAAATTTCATCTAGTACGTTTCGCTATACATTAACGGGGTTTCGAAACCTCCCGATATCATTCAAATATAGTTGAAACCCACTCGAGTTCATCCGTCCGGGAGAGGTTGCCAAACCGAACAAGCATACAGGGTGAACTTCAGTTTATTTTTGTCATTTTGCCGTTCATTTTCTCGTTGTATCTCTTTCTATTTTCTGGTGTTCTCAATGGAAATGTTTTTTATTGAGGCTTAAGTAAAAATTCATCCAAGCCTCGCGTCTTCGGTTCGGTTTGAACATAGAATTTCCGAGATAATGTAAACCCCGTATTCACCTTCTCAGTAATATTTGCTTTAGGTTTCGGTTACGTTACTATTTATATCCGAGGAACTACACTTATGTTGTTATTCAACTAAAATTTCCATCTTCGGAGAAATTTGTATTTGCAGAACTTTTCAATAATTTAATTTTCTTCTAGGTAACAAAGTGAACTCTACATCGTGCAGTGATTCGGAGTCTCCAACAGAACCACTAACTCAGCGTCTAGCAGCTATCTTACGCTCCAAATGCGGTGTCAACGATGACAACTAGACAGACCAAATTACCAGCCGAGAATCCCATTTAACTGTACAGGCAACAAAATAAGGGCGCCTACCTCAAGCACTAACACCCGACAAAATCGCATAGTTGCGATTTAAAACAACTTTTCTAAAACCAGAACAAAAAAAAAAGAAACAACGCACTGGCATTTGGGGATGAACTGCAATACTACTATTATCGTAGTCGATGTTATCAATGTTTCTAATTAAATTTAATCAAAACTATATATTTAAGAGAAACAAAAGGAAACAAAATAAGTAAATAAGACTTTGAAGGATTAATTATGTTAAACATATCGTACAAAGGTATATGAAACGAAAGGGGGCCTCTAAAAGGTCTGCACTGAAAGCTGAACAATGAATAAAACGGATGCGTGTCATACTTGGATGAATAGTATGTGTATGTTTGTATACATTGCACATATACCCTGTTGAAATTTAAAAAAAAAAAACAGAACAGACCCGTATATATATATATTTATACTTATAACATATAACAAAGTAAAAACAAAAAAAAAAACAATTCATATATATAAATGTAAGTTAATGTAATTTTTTGAAACATATACGAAACGTAGAGAGAGAGAAAAAAACAAACGCAAAACATATATGAGAATAGAACTTACTTAAGTCTTACCTAACTCCAAATATATATATGCATACATAATATATACATGTGTATACATACAGTCGGTCCAAAAATTAGTTTTCGTAATTTGTTCCTTTTTTTCCATTCTCCTCCTAATCATTGCATTTTTTTTAGTCCAGATATATAGAAGCAATATTTCGTTGCTACTTCCCACATTTTTAAACTTTGACATAAATACAAACCACAACCATATATGCAATAAAATAAAACAATAAGAAAAAAACAATATTGTATCAACTTTTAATTAAAAACACTTACGGTGTAATTTGAATAAACATTTATAAGAAAACGTACTAAGTGAATATAACGAAAGACTTATTATCAACTGATTTGTAATGAAACGAAATGTGTTTGAATTTTATTTTTATTATAACATTTAATAAAATGAATGCTAAGCTATAAGAGACGATGAAGAACAGGGAAACAATTGTTGTTGTTTTTTTTTTCTTACTTCACTCCTGATACTCACTACATAATTGTGGGCTTTAAATTGTGTCGATACATTCCAGCAATCAAATTATTCCCGTCACTGGGTTCGACATATCTTGTAATTGTCACCAGCTGAGCCATCGGTCATTTGTCGTTGAAGCGCCTGGCTTGGTATAAACCTTTGAAGGGCTCTGTTACCGATCTTAAGTTCTCCGTCGTCTGTAAGGAAAACAACAGTGTAAAAATAACGTTTATTGTCGATAGGTCGATCTGACAATCTTATGGCCGTGGAGAACTTTTTACCGTGAGAACTTCCCTTAAACATAAAACCTTTCCTAAAACCACACATATCTACATATGAACTCTATTTGAATCCTGCAGATCTATAGAGAAGTGATTTTTCGGAAACTTCTTTCATTTCGTTGGCCCCGATTGCGAGTGTCGACAATCGATTGAAATCTATTTTGGTATTGTGTAACTCAATCGACTGAGAATTGTGTTATTGTGAATTAAAATGTGCATATGAAAAATGTTAATACGTTTGACAGTTGAAGATGTCAAATTTATTAATTCCTGTTTACACAATATAAATTAAATTACATTTACATCGTGAAGACAATGTTTATTTTATAATTTTCTGTCGCACAAAAACCATAGACCAAAAATTTGTGAAAGTCAAAATTTGAAAGGAAATTCGATAAATATCAGTTATAGTCGACAGTCACAATAATAATACAAACAGTCGACAATCGACAATCGGTGTATATCGGTTATCGATTGATAATCGACACTCGCAATCGGGCCTTTGTTATTTGCAGGGCAGATGATGGACAGGTTTTATTTCATCCTGATCTCTGCAGCTTCTTCTGAAGTCGCTATGCGGTATGTTGAGACGCAATGCCTGTGTAACTACGGGTACAGTTTCAGATAGCATGACTTCTATTATCCTTGTGACTAAAACTGTCCATTGATGATGATCTCCTCCTGCTCAGCGTTGGTTTTATAGTCGTTACTGTTGCGATCGATGTCTTGCTCTATTCAAAGATTCATCTTCCAATTGTTTCTTTCTTGCTAGTTATTCCCTCAGTTTTTCATTACCGCAGATAACCAACAGAGCGTCACAATTTCGCCAAGAATGTCTCGGTTAGAGCGCTAAAAATGCGACATTAGTTTAGAGCCAGGGGCTTTTCGAAGCACCCACTTCCCCGTTCTCATACCGGATCGAAGTTATGACTTCCCCTCGCAGAGAGGTCCAAATATGCGAGGTTTTCCATTCCCATAGCTGGCAGGCTATACGTAATAATAATAATATGGTTGGCGCTACAGCCCATGGAGGGCAATTGCTAGTTTCTACAGCAACCAATCGGGTTGGGCGTGGGATCGGACATACAGTTTTATTCCGACTGTGAGAAACTTTTTCTAGACAATTATTACTCTTTGACTATGACTCGAAAGAGGTGCATTTTGGTCATACCGACTGGGAATCGAACCCAGGCAGCGAAGTTAACTTGCGTATGGGTCGACGGATATACCCGCAATGTCACGTCCACCCACGGCAAGCATTACATACCACACCTATAAATTGAACTGGCCCAGGCATCAATCATTCCAACGAGGCAAAAGCTAAAGCTGTCTTGAAGTTGCTTGGCCAACACCCTGAGGACAAGAGATCTTCTAACTTCGATTAAAAATGTGCATTAATTCACTTATTTCCGATCGCATTAAGGTAAAGTGAAGTAAGGTAAGCAGTAAGGTATTCTTTACAGAACGCGCCAAATGCCGATTTTTCATCTACCTATGTTATATTGAAAAAAGAAAACAGCGATTGGCAACAGTTGGGTTAGGTAGGGGGGCTGCTAGTGAATTCACCAGCACATTTAGACCATGTTGGTCCATTGTGATATCAACAGTTATTCAGCTTATAATCTCGGTACTGGTGATATTCGTACTGTTTACTTGGGAGTAGAGGTAGACGAAGTCCTTAACTACCTCAAAAGTATATATGCATATGGTGACGTTGTGACCAAGTCGTCGATGGTCTGTTTCATTCATTGGAAACTGCCTACATGTACTTCGTTTTGCGCTCATTCTTCGCGAAACGGATTTTGGTCCGATACCATACTAGCAAACGTTTCATTGACTGCACGCTGTTTTAGACCAATCACGTCAATGTCATCCGTTTGCTGGAACTTCTGGAAGATCGTGCGTCTAGCGTTGGCGTGTAATTCTTGCATGATCTTCTCCAGGGCTCTAATCGCGTAAGGCGATAATCGTCTCGCGCTAACGTTTCGACTATAGTTTCGCTTCATGTAAGCATAAAAAACGATAGCGTCTGAGAGATATCGTTTTTCATGATTCGCGTAAGCTAAAAGCCTTCAGTAACTATCGTCTCGACGGCTGATTTTTGGCGATACCTATTTCAGTATCGTCTCCTATTAAATGAGAACAAATTCTGTATACATAGCTAATTCTACACTTTCCAGATATTTTTTAGAGTGATAGGTCGCATTTGTATTAGTTTTGTTCTCTAACTGCAATGAGAATGTATTACTGAAATTAGAGGAATAAGAGCACAGATGTCATTTATAGGCGAGACGATAGTGATGGTCTTACATGAAGCAAATTATCGACGATATCATCGAAGTGAATCAAAAGGACGATAGTCGTCTGTAAAAGTTAGCCAGAATTCGCCAGTCATCCTTCACAATCTGAAAGGTTGGCCAGGAAAGTCGTTGCATAGCTCGCCTTTATACGTGCTGTCGTATGCGGCCTCGACAAATAGATAGTCAGTGCCGATCTTCATATCGGGATCTACCGCAGTGTGAAGAATTGGTCGATGGTGGATTTCCACGGTAGAGCTGTGTCAATCCTAATTGATTCGTTCGTTTTGACCCGTTCACTCAAAAGTATCGGTGATTGCAATCGCACGACTACATACCAATTAATCTTATTGTCAATTCTTTCACAATAAACAAACTTTCTTTCAATGAACAAACGAAACGATATGAGAGACCGAAATGTAATGAATGACCGAAACGATGTGAATAAACGAAACCATTCAATAATTTGGTTCCGTTCGTTATAAACGCTTTGGTCGATCATTTGATTCGATCGCTCTTATGAGCATATCGTTCTTATTTAATTGTTTCGTTCGTTCATATTGTTCCGAGCCATATGATATGCTTCCGACGTCCCTTCCTACGGTCGATGTATACTAGTAGTAGTAGTTTTGCAATTCCATTCTCTCTCAATTCATTTGTTTAAGAGAGGGCCATTACTACATTCTGTTCGAGTTATCATACAAACATATAAATATTATACTATGTTTAGTTCTTCTTATTTATGTAGGTAGTGAAAATTGTTCGTATGACGGAGAACTTTTTTGGAGTATGGGCAATCAAGCAATCTTGCAGCATATTAGTGCTTACGTATACCAACTGTTGTTCGAACAACGATCTATTGGTTGGAACCATGATTGAAATGAACGATCGATTGAAATGATCGAATTTTTTTACAAGAATTTGAATTGACGCATTTCTCAAATGGCCAAATGATATTAAGAAAAGGCGCTAAAATGGTGTATTCTCCCGCGCTAGAAATGTACATATATATATAACCTTGAATTATTGTACCCTCCCTTTTTTCCTTGAAATAAACCTTTTGTTTAAGTCGTGAAGACCAAAAAACTGCGAGTAACAATTCGTATCAATCCTACAGATGAGTTGGTGGGTGTGCCATACCATCCCATCTCCAGCTGCGTTAAGAAGTTTTGCCAATAGTGCGGCCACACGAGTAGCTGTATTCAACTGTAGTCTCGATATCGATATCTTGACTTCATTACAAATATTTTCTGTGTAAGTATGTGCTTGTGTAATAAATAGGTAATTAGAATAATCAAAAACAGTTCGAGATATTAGAATTAAAATGATTTGATTTCTTTTATTTAAATCTTTCACAAATGTATGCATGTATATGTATATATATATTTTACAAGTTAATACCATTATTGATTTCAAATACTTTATAAGTATTTACAATAACTTCGCTTACAGCTAAAAAATGTATTCAATTAAAGGTACAAAAATAATATTGATATTTAATTTGTAAATTATTTCTCAAATACAAATTCTTCAAACATAGATACATATGCCATATAGAAAACTAATTCAACATTAAACAGATAAATATAATACAGTCGAACGTCCATAACTCGATTTCTCTCGAGTTGAGATTCGTGAGATTTGGTCTACTCGTTCCGATCTACCGAATGAGCAGAGTTTAGAATCGAAACTGGGCCATAGTAGTTAACAGATGAGGCATCCTGTGTCAGGAGACCATCAACGATTAACCCGCTACGATTGGCCACAAAATATGGTTTAACTTGAGGTAAAATCTCAAAACAAGGAAGTTTTAAAAAATATTTTTTAATGTTTCAAATGAACAACATCTATGGAAGCCAGGGATTTAAATTTGCTGATTTCTGTATATGAGCACTGTGTATGGAAACAATAAGTGGTCTTCTTCTTACTGAGAACAACACGCCAGATCATTTTTTTAATGTAATTCACGGAATTGTGCAATTTATGTCTTCACTTCCTAAAGTCGATGTTTCTATAAGTCTATAAGTTCATTCTTGAATTTTCTGAGTTCGAGTTATGGAAGTTTCACTGTATACATGTTTCACTTTATTCATTCCCATCTCCTTTTGTCTTTCACTGTTACTTTTCAAATTTTTTCTTGAATTAAATATTTGAACAAATTAAAAAGTTTTCAACTGATATGTTAAAATGTGTTTCAGTGTATCTTAGTCAAAATCAAATTACTTCACAGTCAGCTATGAATACTAGCGCGAACTGTTATTTCAGGAAAATCAAACAGTTAATAGAAACAAAGTTACTACGTATCTTCACATAAAATTACATTTCATTTATTTTTTAGCACCATCTAATTACGTTAATGTTTTCTTGTTTGTGGTTATAACCACTTATTATATTTTTAAGAATAAAAGTAAGAAAATAGTAAAACTTCTGCAAAAACTTACTTGTATTATGATTACTTTAGTCGATACAATTTACAGACAATCCGCGAGAGCATAATACATATGAACATTGTTTCTTTGCCAAACAATTTAATTGTTCCTGAATTCAACTCTACCGATGTCGTGGCGACGCTTTAAATAATGGTGACTAAGGCGTTCCACGAACGAATGATCGTCATATTCAGAGGTAATAACTAGATTAGGGTTACTTTTAATCCGGATCTTTGAAGCGGATAGCGGGGAGAAGTCCCCAATCAAGTTTAAGCTGGTCAAACATTCGCAGAGCGATTTTCCTCTTTTTTTCAGCAAAAAAATAAGCCATATTTTCTTCGATAAAGGCGGAAACGCAAGCCATGCTGCTAAAAATGTGAATAATGTACAGTCGCCTAGGCTTATATGCACTCCGCTTAAACGAAACTTTCGGTTATATGCAACAAGAAATTTATCAGAGTAAAAAGTTGCCCATATCCGAACATCGTTTATATGAATTATGTTGTTGCAAATAAGCGGAGTCGACTGTATATGTTCCTGATACTGTAAGTCAATCAAATGTAATTTTGTTTCCTTCGAATCCGTTCCTGTAATTTTGTTAATAAAAATTGTCGATAAAATCGTAGATGTCGTCGAGTCTGACCGTAATGTAAGCATGTTCCGATGTTCCAGGACCCATCATGAACCGAATTCACAACAACATCGACGCATTTTTGAAGCGGATGGTGACAGATAGCGATAAATTGATCACTTACGACAACATCAAGCAAAAACGGTCTTGGTAGAATTCCGATGATTCGGCACAATCGGTGCAAATGCGAGTATTGACGGCCATGAACGTCAAGCTGTATGTTTGTCGGGATTCGCAGGGAGTCATCTATTATCAGGTTAATTCGGACCTGAAGGACTCAATCGCTCAGAAAACCCCCCATAGGAGAGGGGAGTAGATCCATGCGGACAACGCCAGGCCACACATATCGATAGCGACTCAGAATCTCCGGGAGCTTGGTTGGGAGCTCCTGCATCCACCTTATAGAACAGACATAGCACCAAGTGATTAGCACATATTAACCTCTGTCTGTACCGTAAATATTCAGTGCACACATGCGCGATTTTGCTTCTCGACCTTAATGTAATAGAAATTGTGATTTCTCGCCTTGATTGAAAAATCATCTTTTCAAGCTCGGTACGATACAGAAGATACCAGAAAAGACATACCATACAAAAGCTAGTTTTCCCATTAGGGTCAAATGCTTAAGTTTCTAATTCACATGGGGTCTTTTAGACATTTTCACATGGCATATATGTACATCCTGGAATGTCTCCTAGAATCATTGATTCTAACCCTCTTACTCAAATCAAAATATCTGTGGAATAAGTTTGGAAGCCTCAATTACAGTGAAAGAATGATTTGAAAAAATTAATTAAACTATACCATTATCACATTTTTATTCTAGGAGACGCATATGAGTTCGTGTTTTTGTTTGGCTTTTGCTTAGTGTAAGTTTTTGAAATCCAAGGTTATGTTTCTGTAGTTGTAAATTGTTTCAGTTAATTGCGTTTGTAGCCAGTTTCAACGAATGTAAGTAACGACATTTTTTTACCGAGTATTCGACTAAAAAAACATAAAATAACAAATTGCTTAGCATGCATCAACTTAACGGAAGTAAATAAATTGTATCTATCTCGAAGTACCATAAAATGAAGATTGTCTTTTTTGCCTACACTAATTTTGGAATCCATGTAGCAATTTGACATTGTGTCAGACATAATTTTAAGTCATAGCTTTTACAGATGAAATTTACAGATTGAATTCAAATTGTAAACATAAAACAAAAACATTCTTAAAATATAAAATATACAAGTCAGGTATACCATAACAATATCGACAATATTTATTACTATCTTTATAGAACCATACGTATTATCTTCACAGGATAGTGATTTCATTTGCTTACACAATAAATATAACTTATTCTCTCTTCTTTTCAGTAATTATAATACTTTAAAAATATTCAATAAACAAAACTATTTTGAAAACTGTCAGGTATATTGTACTTTTCAGAAAATATTCAAGCAATGTGATACTTTCTCGACGGAAAAATGTTACATAATTCATGAAGTCGACAAACGAAATGCGGTAAGGTTAATTGATTTGTTGTTGAGAGAGTATCCCACTGGCTGAAATGTTTTACCCTATAGATTTAAACAATTCTTCGTATATGAATGCTTCCATTCCATTCCCTTAACAGAAACTACTTAATCACGTTTTTATTTTAACTTAATTAACTCTTTTCAGTGAAATGAAAACAAAAAAATAAATTGTATACGATTTTTAATATTTATTTACGTACAGATAACATCGGGTGGACAAACGATTAGATACAACAAAAGCGATCAATTTTTATACCAAAGGGTAATAATATTGAAAAGTATAGACTAATGTTCTCTATTATGTTAGGCACTTTTTCGACAAGCCACACTTGTCGTATCCTAAGCTCGTTATAATCAATTCGAAATCAAAGGTAAGGTCATCATATTTTGGCACATGATAAATATTGTGTGACAATTAGTGGAAAATAGGACAAAGTGTTGGTACAAAATGTTCAATTCATTTTAGTTAGTCCTGGATGCAGGAACTTGAACATCAACAGAACTTCTGTATCTCACTTAATTTGCCTGACCTACTAAAAACTCACTGGGGTCTCAAAATTGTACAGAATAAATAGAAACTGGATACTTTATGATACATATATATTAATTACCATACATTTTCATTCGTTTCAATTGACAAAAATATTTTTTCGACTCAGTACAGCTGTTTTGATTTTTTTAATCCGGCAGCTCCAACCCGCCTCAAGGCGGTTTACCACTTTTATCATTATCATATGAAAAATGTCACGTAATCAAAAATCGGAGACGGTAGGTAATTCTTAATCTGAATTTCTGGACGAAATCAAAAATTGGGGAGTTAGAAGGTTAAATGCTTCTGATGCTCAATTAATTTTTTGGAAACGACCAGGTGGCATCAAGTTCAATGAAATAGTTTTAAAGCAAAATTTCTTATTTCACAAAACATGTCATCATGTTTTTTTGTATTTCAGTTTCTCAATTTATTAAGAAATTGACAGTAATCGGCATTTCCATTATTCACCCGTCAAGTGGCAACAAAAGTAAGTTCATAAGTTTGTACTGCACATTCTGTATTTGTTTCGTCTTGCTGATAATGACATTCCTTTTATTCATTTTGTGGTAGTTTTCTCCCAAAATTCGAATAATTATATCTAATCATTTGTTCACCCGGCTATTCAGTGAAACCCAAATGTTCAATACTCTTCTTTTGGCACATTGCGCTTAACTATTTTTTAAGAAAAATCCAGACCTACATTTAAAACATGCGCATCATATGTATACAATACTTACTAATATTTCCTTGCAAATATACTCTTAAAAGTCTTATTTAAATTTATTCAACTCTGACCACTCTACTCGAATACTAATTTAAACTACATACATGTTGCTATTTATTAATTTCAAATTTCTGCCCTTCCTCTATAACTATTAATTTGTAGAAAATTTTAAAGAATTTTCCAAAACATTTATTTTTTCTGCATTTCATTAATTAATTTGTCAGACATATTTTTTGATTCATTTAACTTTTGTATGTATGCATACCGTAATACTTAAAATAAAATTGTAAACAAAAAAATTAAATCGCATAGTTCACAGTATGATTGAAAAATTAGTTATTTTAAATGTGTTTTTGAGAACTTATTCGGTTATGCCATTTCGGGAATTGATTGGGACTAGTGATCAAATAGAACGGGCTAACAGTGGGTGTTTGTTAACATCGAGATGGAAGCTAAGATGAGACAGCATATTATGCTTTCTCCGGAAAAGGTTCATCCAACATCGACGTCTTGGACAAAACGTACTATAGGCAGTAATAAGACTTTGGGTGTTTTCAAAAACGTCAGACTTACAAAGGACTACTTTAGGCATTTTCATTGACGCAGATTAACGATCAGACTGACTTAGATGTACATATGCACGCTTATCAACGTCAATATGTCATCGATGTCGGGCAAATTGTGTAGTCATTATTTTTTGATTGTCAAAAAACCGCGAAGAAAGAATCCATTTTTACTTGAGACACATTTTGCAGCATGTGTGTTTCCGACGATTGTGAAAACACCCTTTGCCTGTCTAGGCTCCGATGTTAAAGCAAGAAAATAAATCAAAGAATAACTTTTGCCAATCGCTGTGTTTTAGGACTTGGAAAATAATGATCCTCTCTCGAAGAAACGAGATATCAGTATGGCGCAGAAGCATGGACACTTTTCAAAGCGGGTTGTGAGAGTTCGAATCAACCGTTTAAGATGGTCATGTAGAAAGAATGGACGTCCGTAGGTAAGGTTAGGTGCGTGGGTAGACGTGGTTGGGCCACGATTTAAATAGGTTTAGTTGGACCCATTGTGATGATAATGCGCGAAAAATTAACATCTTGCGTCCACCTTCTGGTGTTAATGCGTTGAATAGTCCAATGGACACTCATGGTCCGGCCCGGAAAGTCTTCATCTCAAACCCTGTGAACAACGAAGGCGTACTCAGCTTGAATTGGAATTAGTACAATACCGTACTAGATGGAAAAGCATATTGGCTGAGGCCCAGGTACACCCCGGACTGTAGCGCCCGCCCAAATAAGAAAAAGAACGATCAGATACTCTAAATCTTGTGGACGCTTTTGTAAAATGATAAGCTACGCATACAATGTACAGTAAGATAAAAAGAATAGAGCTTTTTTTTTGTCGTCAGATTGAACAAAATTGTAGACAGAATCAGAACAAGACGATGCACCACAGCCGTGGATCTGGTGGTTAATCCCTCATCTGTCATAAAGCGCATACAATCATCTGATCTGAGGATAAACTTATTTGAGGTTATGGTTGTTTCCAGGACGCTTGTACAATACACACTGGGTAATATTGGGTGTAGTGTGAAATTTTCAGTTTCCCCGGGGTTTTGTCACACATCTGATAAAAAGATTAATTCTTAGCTTCCTTCTAATGGAATTTGGATAAGCCGAATCAAATTTGTATCGGGACAGCTGAAAGTGGGGTCAAAACCCT
Organism: Eristalis intricaria; assembly: GCA_964034865.1. Taxonomy (NCBI): domain Eukaryota; kingdom Metazoa; phylum Arthropoda; class Insecta; order Diptera; family Syrphidae; genus Eristalis; species Eristalis intricaria. The sequence goes on from OZ035873.1 coordinate 127,895,841, forward strand.
CACAAAATGTGGGTAATAACGGAAGGAATTCTAAAGGTGCTTCGTGATGTGGGATTTGCTCCTTTTACACTAATTGTTCTTGATTTCGTTTCTCGTTCGTTAACGCTACAATCTTGGCCGACTAACTTCTCCAATAACCAATCGTGTTTTGCGCAATATTATTCTATCGTGAGTCGATGGTTTCTGTACTTGGAGCCGAAAGCTGGACGATAAGCAAAACAGCAGAGCTGAATCTTGGTGCCGGATTTCTACGTCGGATTTCACATACCTATGAGCCGTACTACGATGTGGATGTAGGCCGAACGCAAAATTATTTCGACTGACGAGGGTTTATCGAACACATGGTTCGAGAAGGAGAGAAAGCCCCGCCTCCGGTATAAAGACTAAGTAATTGCTGACACAATACAGCTTTGTCTTCATGACTGGAAGCAGCTTGTCGATGAAATGCACCTTTCGCTCAAGCTCAGACCCTCCATAGGTAGCAGGGCTAACAACTGTCTGTCAATTGTTGATACTGGCTAGGAAAGACAGTATCGGAATGTTATTATCATTATTGACAGTAATAAGTTCCTCGCATGGTCATTAACACAAATGAGATAGTGTCGTGAAAATGAAAGTTGGAGTGTCGGAAATCGAACCATAACATATTGTTCAAGAGTCGGTCCTGACCTTCGAAATGCTCGATTGTCTTGAAAACTGTATTTTAATGGAATTGAATACATTCATGAGATATTCACACATGTGCTTGGATTATTTTTGAAAAAAGAAAAATAAATTGAGAGCATGCGTGTCATGATAGATAGATGTAAATTGTTTCAAACATCGTGTGTACGATTGGGTAATTTTAAGGCCGCATATGACAGCGAAACTCGGAACGGTAGGGGCTAAAATGGATTTGGTAAACGAGGGCAAAACGAAGTATATGCTGCCGTCGAGAAAGAACATACAACATCGACGTTTTGGACAGATTTTCACAATGGGCAGCTATAACTTCGAGGTAGTTAAGGACTTTGGAGATCCCTCTCTCAACAACGAAATGTACGGGCTGTACAGCGTAATGAGCCTTGCTAAGGGTACAACGCCCAGGATGGCTAGGCCATGTAGAACGGACGAACAATACTGCTCCAGATCGAAAAGTCTTCAACTCCATATCTGTGGGACAACGAAAATAGAGGACTGCCATGGAACCGATGACGCACACAGGTCGAGAAGAACCTCAACCAACTTAGAGTGCGAAATCGGGGGAAGCTGGCTAAATATCACCTCAGCTGGAGTGGCTTGTTGGTTGAAGCCAGGTCCACCCCGGATTGTAGCTGCCGTTGAAGAAAAAGAAGTGAAAAGTTGCACTTTAACCAAGTGCTAAGCATGCAACCGAGTTTTAAATCTCACCACTGAAAGTTCGGAACAAACTGGAGTCGGGTAAAAAAACATATATGTGTGTTATTTAGACTTGAAGCTCTTGTTTTACAAAAAAGCAACGCAAATTGTTCTTTCAAAAATCAGAGGACCAGCGAATTCTCTAAAAGAATGTGCCCTGAAGAATCTTTACAGACATCATGAAATCGGTCAAGAGCACTTTCAAAAATTTAGTACTAAGTAGGTAAACATATTTCACTAATGATAAGCAGATGATCACTATTTTGCATTCTTATTCTAGATGTACCCGTTATGGATGGATGTGTGTGAAGAAGTTCCCAAAACGTGAATTCAATACGACCAAAAAACAGAAAATCTATAAAAAATCATAAAAACATAAAAAAACGTTCCATCATTATAATTAGATATGTTCCTTCTTTTATTTATGTTATTAAAAATTAAAATTAAATCAATTTCTTTTTTTTCATATAAACAAACCGAACAATTAAATTATAAAATATTGCTTAATGTTCTCTACCTAGTTCAGCTGCAATGCGCATGGTGGATGTCTCATCTTGAAATCAGATTTGAATTTGCTATTTAAATAAAACAGTAAAAGGGACACTGGGCGAAGGCAAATTCGGCTTAGATTAAATGGCTTAACGATTCGCAAAATTGTACAATGCAGTATTATATTCTTCAGTAAAGAATCAGTAATAGTTTGACACTTGATTCTTAAATGTTTCGATGATTTCGTGGGCGGTCTTGAGTGGTTTCTCAATTAGCCGAGCTAATTAAAGTACGCAGCGTTGATGAGAAACATGTATGTAAAACGAGAGCTTCTCTTAGACCATCCAAGTTGACACATTTTAAAATGTAAAACAGTCTTGTTTACGCAGAGCGCTCCAATTTAATCGAGAGATTTCAAAGGAATAAATATAAGCCCGCTGTCTGCTAAACTAGGCATTCACATCACACTTACTTAAATAAAAAAAAAGAACGATGTACACAATTAAAAATTAAAACATAATCAAAATAAAACAATACTAAGTCAGATTTAATTATTAAACTTAAACATAAACAAAAGATAAAGATAATAATTTCGCAACTATGTTGTTGTATTCACGGTTTCGTGAAATTCTCATTGCTTTCGAAAATAAAAACTGTAAAACTTTATATATATATGTATTGACTTCAAAACTTAATTCGAACAAGTTTTTCTTTCTTCTTCCCTACTAATTTGCATTTTGTTTCGTTATTTTCTTCTTCTTTTTTTGTATTTTTGCCTTTTGTTTTTATTTCGTCTGTTTGTGTATGTATATGGGTGTAAGTATGTTTGTGTTTTGAACATAAAAGCAAGGTTCATTCAGTCGTATGTTAATTAAATTAAAATTACACAATTCGATTGTCAACTCTTCTGTGTTAACAACTCTCTATTTATCCTAGATATTCATTCTTTATAGCTACCTAATATATATGCGCATCTTGTTTTGTTTTATTACACAAATAAATTGGGTGACAGCAAGTATCTTCGTATACCGCAAACGGATGTGTGCGAGATGTTCTAGGGGTATGGATCTACTTACATGAAACTATGCGCAGTGTTCATTTTCTTATGCATTTCTTTTTTGTTAGCTTTTGTATTTTGTTTTTCACTATAACTCTTCTAAAATAAATCTTAACTGGGGATTTATGTTGTTCTTTATAAACAATTCGGCGTGTCCTTTATCGTGTTGTCACTGTTTGTCTCTATTAGGAGTGGCGTTTGTGGGTATTTGGTGATCTGGGCAAAGCGTTCCATAACGCATGATGATGAAAGTCTAGCTTCCGCATCATGATCCCAGCATTCTTCCATTGTGTCGCAAATGACACTTAGTCCCTAGAATGAAGAAGAAAAATATACAATTTAGCGTAAAACAGACGAATGACTAGTCTATGTTCTGATCGAGAACTTGGAACACATAATAGTTTGCGTTTCTGCAAAGGGCTTTGGACAAAAAGTAGGCTAAGCTTTCTGACTTTTTTAGCTTAAATTTCGTTTTTCGATTTGTCCTTTTGTTCGTCCAATGGGTTCCCTTTTAAGAAACTACTAAGAAAAAGTTTCTTTTCGCCGTTTGGAACATGTCCCTATCGCAATAATATCCCCCGGCTTGGACGATAACGCGAGATCTGTTGTTCATTGCATTGTTATGGAAACTCCCTGAAAAATGAAAAGTCCGTTTCAATTACTCACTGAATGCAACCTCCAGGAATCCAAGATACGGGGACGTAGCTTCTTCCCAACCACTCTGTCTTGGACTTCTTCTAAAGACGGCCGCTGACCCAGCTAGAAGAACAAAACACACGATTCAGTAGAGTTTTATAAATCACATCTCACATTGCTTGTACTCACCTCAGCTTCAAATGGCAGAGCATATTCGGCGACCGGCCCAATGACATCACATCGAGATACCATTTCCCACAGAACAAGACCACATGCGTACACATCGATACGCAAGAAAGCGTCACGATTGAAATTGATTGCACCCTCAAGAACTTCTGGTGCCATGTAACGCCTGGTGCCGACCTGGCCGTGGGTATCTCCACAAGGTTTACCTGTCATAGACAAAGACATATATTACTTCTCAGGTCCTCTATGAAACTATAGACTATTTGTTTACCTGGTTGAAATATCATTGCTAAGCCGAAGTCGGCGACACAAGCAGTCAAATCGCTCTTAAGCAGGACATTCTTTGACTTAAAATCTCGATGGGCAATGGCCGGTTTAAGACCGTCAGTTTTCGTTGGTAATATCTCCTCATGCAAATGCATCAGACCTCTGGCCATTGATTCGGCGATCTTGCACAACTCATTCCAGCTAAGCGTGTGTGCCTTCAGGTAATCACAAAGCGAACCGTTTGTGTGATAAACTGTGATAAGCCACAGCTCGGATTTCATGCCTTCCATGTGTTTTTCACCGCCAATGAATTCAAGAATGTTGGGATGCTTCATGCGCGGCAGCTAAATTCGATTACAAATTCAATTAGTTTTCGACCCTGTTAATCGATTTCAAATCGCTTTCAAACCTTGTATATTTCTATTTCAGTATTCCATGAGTCTTTTTCTTGCATTGAGAATATCTTGACGGCTACATCGTCATTGCGAAGCTTTGCTAGCCACACGTCACCGAATCTTCCAGTCGCTTTGAGCTCAAGCAGTTCAATAGTCCCAAGTGCTAAGCAAGGAGATGAACTTGTCACTTCCGTTTCGATCTATAATGAAAATTGTTTTGAATATTTTTGATCATATTGCATGAGATATTACAACTTACGCTGGGAATTTCGTTGAACATCCCTTGCTTTCGTTTTCTGTAAAAGAATAGTCCACTGAAGAGGGCAGCGATCAGCGCTAGGAGAAGTAGCACTGCTATCATAATGTACAGAACATCTTCTTCGGGAGTTTTCTCCTTTGGCACTAAAAAAACGGAAAATGTAATTAATCTATGGTCATTTTTCTGGACTTGTAAGATATATGTATGTGGGTGGCTGGGGCGTTGTGGGTATGTGCGTCGTCGCCTACATAACTTAACCTCGTTGCCTGGGTTCGATTCTCGGCCGGTACGACCAAAAGTAATTTTCACGGTCCCACCTATTTCGAGTCACTGACAATGATGAAAAAGTAATAACTATCTAGAAAAAGCTTCTCAAACTTGGCCGTTCGGAGTCGGCATAAAACTGGTAACTGGCCCCTTCCACTCGTGGGAGAACAATAGCACGCATAACACGAGTGGTTGCTGAGATGCAGTAGCGCCACCCGTAATATTATTACATTATAAGATATATGTATGTTCCCTTTTATGAAAAATGTGCCTTATAAGTCGGAGACGGCAAATATCGTACTTGACACAACATAGGCAATTAAATACTGCACGTATTTTCAATTTTGGCTTAAGGGATGATATAGCAATAAACTAGGACAAATATTGGCCACAGTTCATTTACACTAAATTCGGAGATATGCGCGGCCTCAAGGGATTGCCAATATCCTCCTACAGAAGACACAGCACCGGTCGAAAGTACAGAGCGAGAGAAAGGGAGAGCGTTCACATTGGTCTTAAATATCAGCGGATTATAGCAGGAATGTGAGGCTGGGAAGAGCATTCCATATTCCAAAAGAGTCTCTAAATTTAAGCGTGAGTCCTGAAGCAGGCTTAAGGGTAAACTTATGGGCATTCCTGGTGTTGATGTCAAAGAGAGGAGGAATGCAAATGGCTAGCACAGGCTAGAGCACAGTTTGTTAAGGTATCAACACGGACAAGTATGACACTTGTTCGTAGGGGTTCAAGCAAGTCCAAAAACTGCGAAATTTATATCTAAACGCAGCTAATTAAGGCAACTGAAGTGTAACGCACATGATGCGATACACTCGTTTTTTTGTACAAGTGAACCTCTGGAAACTAGGCACTGCTCAATCATGAGGTCATGAGGCAACGATTTCGTTAAAATTACCCGAAAAAACAGCTCCAAATTGGCTCCAAAAAGCAAAAAGAGGTTGAACTTACAATTGTCAGAGCTGATTGTGTGGATGTCTACTTCTACGTATGTACATACATACTGTGATAAAAAAAAATAGAGGAGTCCCCCGGAATGTCGGAAATGCATCTACTTTCTTAAGTTTCTGTACCCTCTTGTGGGGCATAGGGCCTCAACTACGCCTACGCGCCATCGCGTTCTATTTAACGCAATGTGCCTCAACTCTCTCCAAATTTTCCCCAACTGCCGCGCTTCATTCTCCAGCGTTCTGTGACAAGTTTTCTCAGGACCGCCAGGTCTTCTGAGGTCCTCTGTAAAGAGGTTCTATTACATAGCTTGGTAAGCATGACAGCTGTCAGCCTTTCGTAGTATTGAAAGGCCATCGGTTGATACAGTACTACTTCCGTGGTACTGCAATTCGCTTCGCAAAAAAAATACTTGCTCTTGTTATTATTTTGCCATAAAGCGATAATTCATTGAAATTGAACAGTGTGCGCTTATTAAATAACTTATAATCGGCAGTTAGCACTCGAGGAACATTTTATTTTAGAACTATGTATACTTGGCTCAATTTAGAGGTCCTCTCATATATGGTTCGCATTTTCATAGTCATTTGGAGTGCTTTTGGATTCTATCTAGTAGGAGCAGGGTGACCTTTGCTGCCACAGACTAGACATGAACGTTGTACTTAAGCTTACGACGGATATACACTCATGCTCATACAATTAAGCCACATATGCGATAAGGAATTACTTGCCGTAGCAATTGCTACTGTTGCAATAAATGAAGCTGAAATATGTAAAAGCTGCTAAGGAGCAAGAAAATAGTTTATCGATATGTCGAACAGTGAACAGTATAAACTATATTAACACAAACAAAGAATATAAAGCGGAACGGCGGAAGTAGATGTGAGACAGCAGGTACTTCGTTATCGCATATGTGTGGCTTAATTGTATGAATGAGTAAGCCTTAAAAATTAAAGTCAGATCAGAAAATATTCTTGCTGGGTGAAATATTTCTATATCGATTAAGGAAAACCTAGACATGTCGCAGGATTTGTGATTATGAACTTGTTTCAACTAAGTGTCACTACATATACGAAGGATGGAAGTTTTTTTCCAGTTTAATAGACACATGGGCCATCCATAACTGCTGATAATTAGGGGTTCACTTAAGTGAGATAAGACAGCATTGAGGTTTAGATACATTGAATTCCAGTCTATTGTTCTATTGCCCCCTTAATTATTCTGTCTTGATCGGAATTCAGTGTGCTTAACATACGCTGACGTTTCAATTCCATCGCTGAAGGTCGGGATCGGTGATCGTTAATTGGATTAGAAGAAGTAAACAAGAGATCGTTTATAAGAATGAAATAGATTGTCGCAGATAGAACAGGACTTGGGGGAACACCACCATTTATTTGGTGGATATCAGATTCGAACTGAACGGCAAGAAAGTTGGTTTTTAATCCATAGCAAAAGAGAGTCACCGATACCATAGGCACGTATTTTCAACAAAAGGCTTTGATGCCAAACTCCCAAATGCAAATGAAATATCAAGCGCCACGATATTGCTTTCGCATGTATCATGCAAAGATTGGTTCCACTTTTCGGTGAGATATGCTATCAAATCACAATTGGACCTGTTGCTGCGAAAGCCATATTGTCGGTCATTAAGAAGCTTCCACGATTCAAGATGTTTCATAAGCTGTCGATACAATATTTGTATATTGAAATGAAGAGGTATAAATTCTCAACAGCATCTCCCCTTTGAACATTACAATTACATTACAATCATGGAGGTATCATATGACCGAAATCTTGGCAAAGAGAAGATCACAAAGTTATATTTCACATAGCGATGTAAAATAGACAAACATCATAATCGACAGCTACAATTTGGAGGTACTTTCTACCTCGGGGAAAATGTGAACTTCACGAATGAGAGCGGAGACTTAGAATCTGCTTTGTCAAGCAATATTTCTGATTCTGTGGATCAAAATCATGCTCTCTACAAAAATCTTATTCCGCCAGTCCTGCTAAATGAAGTCGAAAGATGAACGATAAGCAAAACTGCAGAGCTGATACCTTGAAGCTCTGCACGGGCTCGGCCACATCGAGCGCATGGACAACGACGGTCCAGGAAAAAAGGGTCTTCGAAGTCGAGAATAGGAAGACCGACATTCCGGTATAAAGACCAAGGCATCGATGTGCGTCTACACTTGATCATCATTCAAACTTTGGTTTAGCTACTAAATGTGAATTCTTAATTTTTAAATAACGATCTGCACTTAAAATAAGATTCGATCCGACCACTGCTAAAGCCTAGTTTTGCCATAATTTTGTTCCAAGTCGTTACGATGGATCCCTTTGATGACCATATTAGGAAATGAAAGGATTGTTAGTCTATATTTTTTCATTACGTTATTCTTAACCAAGATATCCTATGTAATCTTTTACTTTCCTGAACTCCTACTTGAAAAATTAATTTGAAGTTATTACAGAGGAGCCAACAATATTGGCCTACGATGGGCTATATTATTGTGTGCATACCTTGTGTGGTTGCCTCTGTTGTTGTTGGTATCCATTTGTGATCCCTATTACACAATGAACCTTTGCAGCAGCAAAAATTCATATTCTTCCTGGGTTCAGCTCTGGAAATGCACTCGGTTTGATTGCACTCATGGCTGTCAGTGAAACAGCCCTTCATTTGGATTTTCACTTCACCTACAAAATAAGACAAAGTAAGAATAATAACAAACCATACGAATGCATGACAATAAATATAAATTACAAAAGATGTTTTCCCACAGTTAACATACATTCCAAATGAGAGTGTTACTTTGATCTAAGAAGTACAAAACATCTATCCATGTCTACATGGAATTCCGTTGGCATATTTACAGAAAAGGATGCATTTGAAACGCTATAGCTTTGACCTTTGCTATCTTCTCATCAACAATAGTGAAATACTGCACATTGGTTGAGTTACAAACCTTCGTGCTTCCATTCGATTATGTTGGCGAAGCGAGCTAACAAGTTCCAGTACAGTAACTGGTGTCATAATTGCGTGTCAACAAAGCAAAGGAAAATGAGATTCATGTCATAAATTACACTTCACGTATCTCATTCGATACTTTCGAGGCATTGTTTCAATGCACTTCCAAACGAAATCTTCTCTACATGTGGATTCCTTACCTACGACAAAGTAAGGAATCCCCATCACGACTGCAACTTGCGCATGATTTGCATCATTTTATGCACGTACGCTAAGTATACAAAGTAACACTTCATTCAGCAATCTGTCCGGACGATGGCCTAACATCACACAAGTAGCACACATACCTGTGACAGGATCCGTCTGCCAGAGAGCATAGCAGCTCGGCGATTTGTCCGATTCAATTTTACATGTCTCGATAATCGGTGTACACTGCGATGGGGATTTACTGCAATTCTGTTCATTGTACTGTTCACATTCCACCTTAGGGATGTTTATTATTGATCCACACACCGTTTGAGCTGCAGTTGGAAGGAGAAAAGCAGCATGTGAAAACCAATTACTATCTAGCCACTCCATCCAATGGCGCAATTTCATGTAACACACTACTTACCCACAAACACCAACAGGATTACAACCAGGCAATCGATTTTTCCCATCTCTAGAATCGTTGCACTGTGCAGCGCAATACACACAATTTGAATGCAGGAAGTGGACGAAGTTATAACTTAAAACGGGCACCAGGTCAAAAGCGCGCACACAATAATTTTGATGAAGAATGAAAAAACTTCGATTTTCCTAAACACTACAATTGAAACCTTTACCAATTGTTTGCCTGCATTAAACGATCTAGCCTCAAAACAGAAAACCCACCAATTTGAAAAAAAAAAAAATATAAAGAAAAAAAACTAAAATAATTTCTATTTTTAAATTTTACGAGATACACTCATATGGAGTTGGCTTTTGGGACTCGCAGCACTCTAACATGTTGAATTTGAGGCCGGATTTGAAATTCTTTTAAATGCTGGAAACGAAGGGGAAATTTTTCAGCTTTTGAAAATATGATTTCTTCAAAAATGTTTTCTTTTGTCCTCACTGCCCACAATAAAAACAAAAACATTCCCTCATCGAGTGTTAGAGGGACAGAGAAATATGTTAGTTTTTCACGAATCACACTTAATTGCACTCATTGTTTTATTGCATATCTGCGATTGTCGAGTATTAACGCGTGTTTTCGTTACAAATTTCGATGTTTTATCCAAATTATTTACGAAAATTGTCCGCGATTATCGGAAAGTCACTTCTAAAATTAGAGGACATTTTGATTTCTTCTCTTTTTACAAGCGTTGGTCTGCGATACAGGTGCTGAGGACGGTTCGTTCGACGGCATTACAATGCGATGATAGTCGTTGATTCATCAATGACATTTCGTGATTGACTCAAGGGTGACTTCATACTCCGATTGAATTTAATTTTAATTTGATGATATGTTGAGTTATGCTTGGTTTTTGTTTGGTGCACTTTTAAGTCAGCCAATTATTGAAGATCCTTCACTAAAATACATTTCCCTTGGAAGTTGAAGTAGAGCATACTCACTAAAAGGCTAGACATAAAATTGGAACAAAATGTTTCGGTTTGCCCACCTTAAACGCATCTATCCCACAATAGGTGGCGCAAAGATCAGCTTTAATCACTCTGACTGTCTCTTTCCCACTTATTAACATTTTTTTGTATTTTCGGTTGTGTCTCGAATTCTTTGTGTTCCCATTTTTACTGCGTCGCCATTTTCCTAGAGCATCTTGGAGCACAAAGTACGTGAGTTCGGCTTTCTCTGGAAATTTGCAAGGATTAATAAGAAATTTCATCTTCCTTCAGCTATTGGCATTGCCATCAGCGTAAATCGTAAAATAAATCAACTAAGCTAAACAATGACCGGACGCGGCAAGGGTGGAAAAGGTTTAGGAAAGGGAGGCGCTAAGCGTCACAGGAAAGTTCTCCGTGATAACATCCAGGGCATCACAAAGCCCGCTATTCGTCGTCTAGCTCGTCGTGGCGGCGTAAAACGTATCTCGGGTCTTATCTATGAGGAGACTCGCGGTGTCCTTAAGGTAAAGATGATTCGTTTCACATAAATGTATGTATGCACAACTTCAATCTCGGTTACAGGTATTCCTTGAGAACGTTATTCGCGATGCAGTCACCTATACTGAGCATGCCAAGCGTAAAACCGTTACTGCTATGGATGTGGTCTACGCCTTGAAGCGTCAAGGCCGCACTCTGTACGGTTTTGGTGGTTAAAAACCAATCTCTTCCTTGTTTGACAATGTCCAGCTCTATGATGCGTATGTATGGCTATTTCTATCATCTACAGCATCGACTCAAATAGGAGATCCCTTCAAAGCTGGACGCCAATATATTCCATTTTATCATTATTGTACTCTACTAAAGCATTATATTGTTTGCCTATGTTCAATAAATCGTATTTCTGTGTAAATGTAGACATTTATTCTCGCAATATATAATTTGGAATTGAAGGTGAATAGCTAAACTCTAAAGCACTATTGGGTTCACAAGGAAAGGCCTAGAAAGAGTGATCTTGGCGAGGGACTTCGCTCCTTGAAACATTTCTGCGGTGTTGCGTTCTCCTCGCAATTCTGCTTCTTTCTCATAAATACTTTGATCTGGTCGGGAGAATCTTGGACTTCGTCAGTATCCGATAACTCTGATTGCAAATTTGACGTGTGAAGATTTTCATGATGCGGTTTGAGGTTACTCTCAACCCTTGCCGTCAATTGGTGCTGATTTACATTCGCGTTGTCTCCAATATTCGTCTCGAATATAATGTTGTTTGCAAGCAACTAAATTCGAATAAAACATAAATTCAGACACACATTCAGACATTCACCGTTAAGACACTTACTTTTTTACCAACTGGACCGCCAAACTCATAATCGGATTTAGATATTCTGTTAACAGTACATGGCTGCTTGTATTTAACATCGCTCTTAACTTTCCTAACTTTACTTATTTTCTTCAAATATCCTTTATTTTTGGAGAGCTTTGCTATTGAAACTGCTTTGTATAAGTCGTTTCTCCTGAAAATAAGAAAAATATCAATTAAGGTGTCAAGTGAACAAACGAATGCACGAGGTCATCTGTAAGATATGGTCGGAGGAAAGCGCGCCCGATGAGTGGAATCTCAATATCGTCCCAGATCCAGAAGATATTAGTCCTGTTCGACTAAGTTATGTACCGAGGGATACGTTTTCCCTAACATCGCAATCAAAATCTCCTTTTGTGTACTCGCCTGAAGCCCTATATCTGGACCGGTATTTTTCAGTGTGAACTTGAGGGCGATCTTCAATTGTATTTATCGTCACACCAAGACAGAATCTAGAAATTACCGATTCATACCAGCTTTAGAAACAAGCTATGAACCACCATGACTAGTGATGACATTTCTGCCAATTTCAAAAGGTGTAGGATGACAATGGAGAATTCCGCTGTTCCGTTGAGGTCGAATGAACTCATCGAGAGACAGACAAGAGTGAAGCTGCCAATTTCAAAAGGTGTAGGATGACAATGGAGAATTCCGCTGTTCCGTTGAGGTCGAATGAACTCATCGAGAGACAGACAAGAGTGAAACTTCGTCAACATTAGAGGCACGATCTGCGCGAAGTTTGCTCAGGATTTACCACACGCAAGTGGCATTGACGTGAGTGCCAGAACGCAGTGGGCGTTCATTGATGCTGGCATTGAGACGGAAGCTGGTAAAATGGGTCTGGTGGTGAACGAGGGTTAGTATATAATGTCCGCAAGAAATAACATGTACAACATCGAGGTAGACACAAAGGACAGTTATAACTGGGCGGTCAGAGAACGTCAACCTCGGTTCCGAAGTGAGTAGTACCAATAGCGTCAGAACCAAGGTCCAACACAGAAAATCTCTGGTCTACCGCAGTTTCTTTGTGCTCAAGAGGGAATAGAGTCCCCTCTTGAAGAATAAAGCTGAAGTCATATAAGAAATTAATCATCTCAGTCCTGCTTTGCGGCGCATGACATAGACAAATCTCCAGAGCGAATGAGGACGATCTTGGGTTCTTCTAGAGAAAAGTTCTGCTTGCAACCTTTGGCCCTCTTGGCGTTGGTGGCATCTGAAGGAAGAGATTCAATCACGAACTGTATGAATCACATGCGGGTCTTGGGCTGAGTGTACAATGTAGATGTGGAAAACCACCTAAGGCAATTTGGTGTGTGGCAGATAGCCAGAGATCCTGTCATCTGGAAAAGATTATTTGTCTGCCCACACACTGAAGAAGAAGATAAACAAAACCCTACAGACAAGATGAGTAAATAAGTACGAACAAAATGGCATGGTTCAACAGGTATACATATTTTGTAGTGTCAATGTTTGGAAATGTCAGGAAATTATTTTTTCCTCTTCTTAAATTATAATGGATTTGAGTTGTGAGAATCAAATTAAGTTAGTCAGATAAATAATCTTGCATTGTGTTTTTCATTAATTAATTTATGAATCTGTGTTAATCTTTATGGCTGTGTTATGTCAATGTGATGAAATTTGCATTGTGTTTCTCCCACTGAGCCTAATGCAAAAAACAGACACCATTTTACTTCGAGTTGACTGGAAAGTTATGACCTTCATGTATGTAATTATATATCGTTATATATTATTAGTCTATCCTAGGGTAATAGGCAAGGTATCAACTGCTATTGACTAATTCTTCTGAAATCATTTTAAACCGAAAGTACATACATAATAAGTACATGCCTTCACGGGGCTGTACACTTTGTCGAGATGCAAAGGTCAATGACTCCTGGTAAACATTCCCTATGAGGAGACATGAAGCCAAGTTGCAGCCATCCTATCTCCCCTTGCTACTTAATCCGCTCTCTTTCCTCTCCACTTGCTAACTAGTCGGCTGAAACAAGGTCAGCCTGGCGCAGTTGCGAACGGTGTCCTGGAGCCACTTCTCGGCCCTTCGGGCCTTCTCAGAATAAGAACCAAGATCTTCGATTCGCCTCTAGGGTTCTAGAGCGCGTCAAGGGTATCCCTAAGAGAAGCTCTCCGAATCAAAAAAAAAAGTCTATGTCAGTCCTGTCAGGCGATTCAGGACCTGGGCGAGGGAATAGCCTATACGGTGGCTGAGTTCCAGCGGGCCAGATCAACGGAGTCATCACCCAACATCTCAAAGAGATTAAAGTACACTGGCAGTGCTTCAAGCACCAACGAGACACATCGGTCGTATAGTGTGGATCTAAAGGAGGACCTTCCTCAGGCCGTAATAGAGAAAAGTAACGACGGTTACGTCATTTCCTCCTCTAACTGGAGTTAGAGCGTGGTATCAACGCCAATTATTTCAACTTGATAGCGAAGAATGATGGAGGGGCACCTGTTGCCCATGATGGGAAGTGGCATCAGGGTCATATTAGGCTTTTGTCCTTCAAGGACCAATGGTCGGCCAACCTTTATTAAAAACCTGTGTTAGACATGGGGGAGTTATGGGAGGGTGCACAGGTAGATATCGCGCACTGGGACTCCATCCTCAATAGGCCTAGGAATTATGCCTAGTTACCTATTATACCCTCCGATACCACCTCCATCCTGTTCATTCAAGCTTGCAATCCTCATCTTCCTACGGATAATTGGAAGAGTAGGAGTCCCTGGCCCCCTCGCTAAGAACAACTTCGTAATACACTATGAATTCAATTAGGTTACACTTAAAGTGGATAAAAAGGATGCAGAAGACTCTGTGAAAGTGGTGCACTCCGCCCCTACCCTGCCCTCTATCACACAGACCGGCACTAAGCTAGCCACAGATGCTGCGATGGAGGGTGGATGTCCCCTCACGGAGGAGCCCAAGCACCTTACCTCAACCACTATCAATAATGCTGAGGCTACGCCAAACGGTCTCTCGAATCCCGACCCCTCTACTATGTCGCCCAATAGTCAAGAGGTCTTTTGAGGCCTCTGACGAAGAAAACACTACTGTGATAGAGAAGGAATCCATTATGGAAGTAGTGGATGGGGAGACCGTAAGCCCTGCTTCGGGTCAACCAAATTAACCTTCATCACTCCACTGCCCGCAACCACGAATTTTGCTAGACGTGTATTCCTCACTAATCTGTTTTTTTAATTTCCTATGTTACACAATGCGTAATGAACTAACGTTGTAAGATTTACAACACACCTTGATTTGTAATTTGTCGAATTATATGGAATTTCTCTTTCAGAACAGTTCCGAACTACAGAGCACTACACTATATTCCGACAGATTCCATAAACTAACGATTAAATAGATACTCACTCATTAATGATAGACTCCAGTGATTCATTCTTCACAAGGACATACCCGTCTGGAATACTAGCACTCGCATTTTCAGCCAATTGGGTCTCGTACGCAATTATTTGCTTATGAAGCTTTTCATTCAACAATTCGACTTGTTTTCTCAAACTCTTCTCAGATGCAATTTGCTCTTCCAAAAACTTTAACCGTTCTCTAAGATGAGTTATTGAAACTTTCATTTTCTTCGATGGCTTGCTAATGTCCGGCTCATTTGAATTTTCCTCATCCTTCCCCAATTGTTGACGGATATTTTTCTGGAGGAACTTACTAACCTCCGGATTATTGCGTATGTTAAAGTCAATGATTGTGTTATTTAGTTCGAGACAATCCAAAATCAAATTCGCCCCCGTATCGGTGATACCACAATTTTCCATATCGATAACTAAATAAGAATTGTTAGGTAATCTTCAACCACTGTTTAATTCAATTCAACTCAACTCTTCATCCATGCGTCTTCTTTGAGTATTTCGACTATGATGCTAACTCCCTCGTCGGTAATATTCGAATTTCTAGCTAGCAAAATGACACGAAGACCTGGCATTGTATTCGGATCAACGTCCCTGTACCGCAAGGACTTTTGCCAGCCTTCCGAGTACCTACATATCTTTTGAAACTGTAATAATGGCAATGATCAAGTTTAGACCGACTTAGTTTTTGGTTTGATGAACTGACCTTAATCATGTCGCCTATATGAATCGCGGCCTGGACAGTGAGATTGCACTCGGACATATTAAGGGTTTCCACACTGGCCAAGTACTTGATTGTAGAGCAAATTGCCTCGCACCCTTTATCGCCAATAGGTGACCGTTCAAAGCTGATTTGCTTCAGTTGCTCCGTGGTCGAGAGAGCCTGTTAACATTTGTTTTTCGGTACAATTTACCATTTCTATACAATTTTTTTTTAAATGTGTGCCGGTCATTACTCCCTTGTCCGAGCTTAAGAAAAATGTAACCATGACACTTGTTGCACTTATGTAGTAACCATAAGCGAACATTTTGAATGGATAAAGATCTCACCTTTGCTATAGTCACCACAAACTTTTCGCTGAGTGGCAGTGCTTCCAATTGTAGCACCGCAAGGTTTTTGTCGAACTGAATGCAATTAGCCACCGCATCAATTATTCCAGTAAATACGTACTTTGTATATATGGCTGGCCTTTGTTTGAAAACTTTGGCTTTCTTTTCAGTGTCAATATGGTCTACAACTGTTATACATGTGAAATGTATTATTTTATTTACCACACCGAACTTTACATAATTGATACATACCAGTGCCGACATTTTTCCGCAAACGGATGGCTAGGTGCTGCAAAATTTGATCATAGTGCAGTGACTCAATGATGAAAAGCCAATCGTCTACTTTCAGTTTGTCCCCGAAGAAATCTAACACCGATGTTGCATTATTCTTGGATTTTATTTCGGCAGTGGGGGTGTAGTTCTTTGCTCGGCACAGCTCTAAGTATCGAAAGTGAAAACTTCTGCAGCGATTTACCTTTTTGGTGAGAGCACTGTTACTTCCACTTGTGCTGTCTCTCATGTCTGGAAATTATACAGGCCGGGGTTAGACGCTATTCGGAGATGCCTTACAAAAAGAAAATAAAAATTACAAAAAAAAAGTATTAAAATAATTATGTTTCATTGCTTTCGATTGATTCAGAAAATCGACAAGGTAGATTTTAAAGCGGAGTAGAAGGTATATAATAACGATGTGGGTGGCGTGACAGTCCGGGGTGGACCAGGGACCAGGACTTTCACAGCAACCACTCGTGCTGAACGTGGGACATACAAGTTTATACCGACTCGAGGCTTGAAAAGTCTTTTGTAGACAAGAGTACATTTTGAACATTGCATGTGACTCGAAAATGTTGGGCATAGAACCCCGATGTAGAAGCTCAATTATCCACGGGCCACAGTGGGGCAACATGGCCAAAAAGCGGAAAAGAATACAGAAGACTATTCGGGCTGGAGCAGTGTTGTCCATACACTGTACATGACCTAGCCATCATAGGCGTAGTCCATACAGTTCTTGGTTGAATCTTTATCCCCAAGAACAATAAACGCAAATAGAACCAAAGAACCAAAGGCTTCTTCATCTACTTTTGAGATTGTCGAAGCTTCCACTCCAAAGAGAAGGACAAAAATGATTAAATTCTAATATACTGTTAGAGAGGGCTCCACCACTCAATTGCCTCTAGAGTCTAAAGAAACAGGGATTCGCAAGACTTATTCCGGGTTTAATGTGTTTATTTGGAAGCCAAGGAAGACAATGTCTTTCACTACCCCGAAGTTATAACTGCCTATGGTGACGTTCTGGCCGTGTCGTCGATGTTGAGTGTCTTTTCTCGATTAGAGCATATATTTCGTTTTGCTCTCGTTCACTGCTAAACCCATTTTAGCCGCTTCCGTTGCAATACCAGCAAACGCTTCATTGACGACTCGGTGTGTTCTGCCAATCATGTCAATGTCATCCGCGTATGCTAACAGTTGTATGGACTTTTGGAAGATCGTGAATCTAGTGTTAGCGTGTAAGACTTGCACGATCTACTCCAGAATGAGGTTAATGAAGTCACTTGACAGCGCATCGCCTTCTCGTAAGCCTTTGACATTAAAGGTCTCGGTAAATTCATTTCCGACCTTTATGTAGCAGCGAGATCAGCGGTCTGCATTTCATGTTTCAGGATCTGCCGTAATGTGAACATTTGGTCGATGCAAGATTTCACCGGACTGAAACCGCACTAATAAGGAACTATCAGGTTATTGACGAATGGTTTCAGGCGCTCACACAAAACGGCAGATAAGATCTTAAACGCGGTATTTCGTTCATAAGTCGGCATTGGCGCAGTTGAAGGGGTGTCCTTATTAGCTTCACAGAAAGGTTTAAGTTCAACAGACATTTGAAACTGGCCCTTAAGAAGCTAACCTAGGCTTCCATCGCATCTATCCCTTGATTCGCAAGCAAAATTGGATTAAGCCAGAGGACTAAGCTGCTACTCTACAAGCAGCTTATAGGGCCCATCTTAACGTACAGCTTCCCAATATGGCATACCATCTCTAAGCTCGCAATTTTTGAAAGGGAAATACTCAGAATATGTACCGGACTCACCTTCGATAGGGACACCACATCAACAAGAAGCTTTACGACCAAGCACGCATCATCCCCCTGCAACAGTACAGGGGACACTGTTCAGAAAGCAGCTACTAGACATCAACAACCATCCTAATAAGGAAATCAGGAACTTGTGAAACACAATCCCCGAACAATGCTACCTTAACTCACTAAATCTGCTAAACGAGCAGAACTTTCACAACGACGGCAAACAACGAGCTGCATGGATTCTACCAGAGCAACGATAGCAATCACCATCGAGGTTAAATCGGCTACCACACCACCACCCCATCCCAAAAGGACCACCATGGACACAAGGATTTGAACAACCCGAGTAAGCACTAGACATTGTAGGACATAAAAGGTAAACAATAAACCGACAATAATACCCAATGTCAAATTAAACAATGTATATCAGTTAGGCCCCTATTGTTGAGTCACCAGCCTAACCTTTAGTTTGTAAGCCTAGTTGTTATCTCAATTGTAAAAATTATTTCTGTTCAATAAAAATTTTAAATCGTTTTTTTTTTTAAATATTTCTTGGTTGGTTTCATGTAAGACAACTCTACATGACCTAGCTACCTTATGGGTTGGATCTCAAGATGCCAGTAGCTGTTTTAAGCTTCTCCTCCAAATGCCATCAGCCTTAAACAGGGCCTTGATCCCTCGAACGGACCAAGGACTTTTTCATCCGCTTTAAATCTGTGAATATCAATGGCTTGCATGACGTCATTTTAATCCTTTCGGAGATCAAAAAAAAAAAGTAAGCCGTCTCTCGATTCCTACGCTTACAGTGCCTACACTACGGTCCCGGGACGACAAAATAATTTTCACGCCCCTAGCTCTTTACAGTCACTGACAGTGCTCAAAGAGTAATAACTGCCTTGAAAAATCAATCCAAATTGACCGTTCGGAGTCGGAATAAAACTTTGCAGGTGTCAGGTACCTTCACGAGTGGTTGCTGTAGAAGCTACGGGCTGTAGTGGGCTATAGCGCTAACTATATTATTTTAAGGGCTTCATGGTCACTTGTGCCATTTGGTTTCGGTATTAGGCCACGTGTAAAAAGAAATAAGTGAATACTAGCTAAATATATGTATGGTTTAGTTTTATCTACGTTTTTTATTTCATTCATCAAAAGTAAAGTCTTCATTTCATTCAAGGCCTTCTACCAGATTGACATTAGTCAATACAATTCTCCTCTTAAGTAAACATTATATATAACAATTAATTAGTATAATATTTAATTGAATATCAATGCGGTAAATATTTTAATTCCCGTCTATTGTTGATTAATTCTGATCTGATTCATTAAAATATTGTACGGTGAATTTCGAGCATTCCAATAACAATTCTATATTTTTTTTTTCAATTATGTATTTATGTACAATTGTCTTTTTGGAGTTTGTCTACCTTGGAGCAAACATAAACTCCACAAACGACATCACTGTGGAGATTCGACGTAGAACCGCCTTTGGCAACCGGTGTTACTTCGGTTTGTCAAAACAACTGGCGTCAAAACTCCTGCCTCTAAGGACTAAGGTCATGCTTTACAAAACCCTTATTTTGCCAGTCCTGCTATATGGAGCCGAAAGCTGGACGATAAGCAAAACTGCGGAGCTGATTCTTGGTGCCTTCGAAAGAAAAATTCTATGTCGGATATAACGTTCCGTCGGTGAGGAAGGCGAATGGAGGAGAAGACACAACCGCGAACTCTACGAACTGTACCAGGATGTGGATGTAGTCCGGAAGGCAAAGATCCGTCTACTGCACTGGCTCGGCCACATCGAGCGCATGGGCAATAAGGCGCCGGCTAAGAGAGTCTTCGAATCCGAGCCTCCTGGGAGAGAAAAGGTGAGTTAGATCGAATCTCCGGAATAAAGACCAAGTAATCGCGGATGCAAGACAGCTTGGTCTTGATGACTGGAAGCAGCGTGCCCAGGACCGTCACGAATGGAAAGCAGCTATCGCTCAGGCTCGGACCCTGCATGGGTCGTCAGCCTGATAAGCAAGTAAGTACATATATACAGTAGTGTCTGGGTAGCGTTAATCCCCGACTGCGTGAACACTCCGCTGGCGTGAACACCCATTTTTTTTTAAGAGTACTCCATAGCGTTCACTCGTTCGTTTACTGGGTTGTTAGTTTTTGCATACACTTAGAACAGTGCAGTAAGCGTTTCTTTGCATAAGTGTCATTCAAAAAACCAAAATTCTTATCATTGAAAGAAAAAAGAGAAATTGGAAAGGTCTCGGCAGTACGGTGTAGCCAAATTCACAATTTGAGCGAGAATAAACTATAAGGACAAAATCTTAACAGTAGTGACCAGTCCATTGAAAAGAAAAACCTTAAAGTATCCTCGTATGGAATGAGCGTTATGCAAATGGTTTTTTAAGCAGCGTGCTAAAAATCTACCAGTTGGTTGAGAAATGCTGAAAGAAAAAGTGAAACTGTTGCGTACTTAACTAAAAGAAAAGGAAGGAGCCTTTAATGCCAGTTCTGGTTGGGTAAGTGGGTTTAAGCCACGTTATGGAGTTCGGCCTTTAAGAACTTTCTTCCGATCGGGGCTTTGTTGCTCCATTCAATAATAATTTATGAGCTTCAGCTGTCTAAGAGCCAAATTTATGATGCCTATGAGTAGGGTCATCATTGTTTTGGATGATGTTGTCTGAAAAAACATAAGCTGCCGGTGATGAAACAACGGCTCCTAGCCGAAAAGTAGAGAAGGTCAGTATTAGGTTCTTAGAGTGTACAATTGCTACTGGCCTTCACAATGTTAAGCCACTGATTTTTAGCAAGGCAATAAACCTCGTCGAATTGTTGGAAGAATAGGTCGATTGACGATAATAGCGGCTAAACCTAACCCAATTTTTTAATAGACCAAAAAAAGTGGGTTGAAGCTAATATTCCGGTGTCTTCCAACATACAAAAAAATTTAAAAAAAGCTGCGCAGAAATGACTGCAAAATAAAAAAAAACAGAAGAATATATCAATACAAGTACTGTCCAAGTGTATTTTTTAGTTAGTTTATGAGTTTACTTGGTCAGCTGTATAGAAGAAGAAATTCAACCCTGTTTACGAAGCCAAGTAAATGATGTCATCTTTGAAGGCATAAATTTAAACAGTAACATCCCTGTTGAAGTGTGAAGTTAGGTGCAATTCACCGGCAAAACACAACCACAAGCATTTTTATCTTCGAACATCGCAGTGCATGAGTGAAGCCGAATAAATAAAAATAGTGAGCATATCGTACTCCCAGTTGTGAGTGGATGCGGGACCAATAGTGCAAGAGTGAGCGAGCAAAATCCACTATTTTCCGAGAAAACCGATCATTTTGCTCTTTTTTATCTTTTTTGTTCATTGAATTTCCAACCAAAAAAGTCTGCACGCGATTTTTTCGTTCATAAAACTTACCGATTTTTTCGCATTAATTCAATTTACCAATCATAAAAACGGAGCAACGTAAATTTCTAAATACTCAGCATCATTGCCTGCGAAAGGGATAAATTCCTAGCAAATAAATAAATCACATCTTACGGTTGTCACAGCGAAAGACCAAAAGGCAACGAAGAAAAGCGAGAAAAAGAAAAAAAACGGAAGGAAAATATATCCCAAAAGGCACACAGAATCGGGCCGACCTCAACTGGGGCGGAAAAAAACTGAAAATTCCACACCTTTACGTGGAAATTAATTAATTCTCGCATTCGAATTTGATTTTTAAGTCGGTTTTCCTGTAAAAAGACGAAAATCGCACTCAAGACTTTAGTAATAGCAAATGAATATTCTTATTAACAAAATGGACGACGACATGACGGTAGAGGTCTGCGTTGAGAATGATGCTTACTATAAGGTTTGTATACGTTCCTTAATGATTGTTTAATCCTTTATCCCTAGTCCTATCCGTGATTTAAAGTCTATCTTTTCTGAGGGCAATAGGCAATATTCTTCGGAAGAAATTTTTATCAATTTGTTTTTTTTTGCAATTCGAATCTGCTTTAATGGCGTCTGTAGACGGTAGTGTTAAAAACCGGAAAATGTACAATGTGCCAAAGCAGAAATTGAAAGCAAAAAAGAAGAAAAAAAATATAAAAAAAAAAACGAAAATTGAAAAAAAGCCGAAGCACACGGCAATGAAATCCTCCGCGTACCGACAGAATAATGGTAATAGATGTGGTCACTGTCGTTCGTTCGACGACCTCTCTCTTGCTCAGTTGTACATAGTTGGGTCTCACCAATATCAACATCTCGTTGGACCAAGAGTCTGCGTCTCCCAAAACTAGTTGGTTTAAATGTCCAGAACAACGGATTGGATTCAAATAATTTTTTAGCTGAAGTGTGAAGCTGTATGCATCAGCTTGTCTGTTATATCTCCACGGCAATGATCGTACCCTTCTTAGCATGGTTCTAAACGGCCACACCTGAAATTTCGCATTCAAATTTTTTCTGTTTATTTTCTTTTGTTTGCGCTAAGGGGTGATTGCTAAACAGATGACGATTAATTCCATTTTTTTTTTAAAGATTTTGTGAACTCGATCCATACACGCTGAAAGATTATTTCTCAACCGTCAATTAATTGGTTATCATCTTGTAATTTCAGGGAGTCGTAACAGATGTTTTGGAGGATGGAGTGCTGGTCAGTTTGGATGAGTAAGTTGTGTGTTATGATAGATTATACTTTGGCCCCTAATCGAGCGATAAATGCAAATGTGTGGTTGATGATTATATTTTGAGTTTCAGTTTAAAAGAGAAATGTGTGTAAATTACTTGACATCTATTTTTGATATCTATTTATATCCATTCATGCATTGACACTCTGTGTCGATGTTCTACTTGGGGAGCGAGGTGTGCCAGGACAGAGAAGAAGAGAAACTTCTCCATGTGTCTACAAACTTACGATCTTCATTTTTTCCCGATAATAGTTTCCGTTAGAATCAGTCGAATATGATGTAGTCGGTGACGGAGGAAAACAAATATGTTGCATAGATTGTTTCGGAATCTAGAGGAATTCCTATTTTGAAATGTGCATAGCTTTATGATTTATGGAGATATTGAACCGAATGGAGCACGTTATTGTGCAACGTTAAATTGGATATCATTGCCATTTAATTTTAGTGCTTTCTTCTTTAATTTTGTTTGTGGCAATCAGAGGGTGCCAGACTAACTGGCGACAGGGCTATTGTTATGTAATGAAATATATTACTCAGTTATCTTTGATTCTTTTCTAAGGACTCTGTACTGCCTATTTGTTTCTTTCTCAGCTTCTTTGGAGTTTCACAAGCTAAGTTAAATAATACAGCAGTTTTAATACGCTTTCTATTTTCAAAGTAATTCTAGTTGAACTCTGCAAGATAGACACAATTTAAACAGGTGCTGTAAGTTTATATTTAGAAAGGAATTCGGTTAAGCGTCCAGATTTGCTGATTAATGATTGAAGATTTTCCAAAACGTGCTTTGTTTTTTTATGTTACACAGCACTGAAGTGACAAGGTGAGGAGCTTTAGTATTGGATGTTCGACACATATTGGAACAATACAAATGACACTGCAAATAATTTTATTTCATTGTTTTTGGCTTAAGGAAAAGGAAATCTCACATAAATAGTCTCTAGTCTTCGCCCACAACATTACTAATAGTAAATAGACATTTGTTACGTTGGGCGATGTGACCACCAGTTTTACTTTAACCATCGTTTAAATTATGGTAGGATGACATTCAGACAAACTTGAAGGCTTGTAAAGTTTACGATGTAATTTGAATCTTCAGTTTCGGTCGGACCGCAGAGCGGTATTGCAAACAAATGCTCTCATTTGAGTTTCAATGAGAGCATTGCCTTCCACTTTTCTCTCATTGATTACTATTTGGTTCGGCGAAATTATAATCCATTTGTGTTGAAGTATTTTCAAATGTTAGGCAAAACAGATGTTTGTTGACTTGAAATAATAGTGTTGAAATAACAAAATAAACGAGTTCACGCTGTAGGCAGGCTTGCTCGGTTTGTCAACATCTCACGGACGGATGAACTCAAGTGGATTTCATTTAGCTTTCGCCTAAAGCACGTGGTTTCGAAACCACCACAAAGATGTACGTCGATACCTCGGAGATTTGAGGAAATTTGGTTTTGTGGAAACATACCATAAAACATTCCTTTGATGGGTTAGCCACTGCTGATTTGAGTTGTGTAAAATGCTAGCTTATTTAGGCCTTTGACGTTACTTGTCGGTTCTTTTTATGTTCCAAGACCTTCCTTCAAACTTCGTCATTCGTAGTCCGCATGAAATTGTAAGTCCCCTCAACTCGGTGAGATCAGTGCTTGCTGTGGAAAGAGTCGGGTCCACTTCGGACCGTACCGCCACCCATGCTAGGTTAGGTATGTGGGTTGACGGAGTCAAAGGTCACTTACGTTAACCCATATTATTATAATTACTAGAGAAATTCGATGATCCGATTTGAGAAAAAGATGTCTCGACTGTCTGAAATTTCTCTCTAAAAAGAATCTTTCCCTCTGCATGTTATTATTTAAATTTTGTAGACGTCAATAGGAATAGAGGGAATAACGCAACTTTGCCTTAAACTGTTCAATGACCATAACGATTTTAATGATCTGTTTGCTCGTAAAATTCCATAGCACTTTACATTTAGTTAGTTTCCTGCAAACGAGCAATTATGAGTTCATAATCTAGATTTAGATTATTGCACGATTTTAGTTGTACACATACGTGTATGACAATAGATATAAGTAGCATTCAAGGTACTGATGTTTACAAAATGCACTAATCGATCGTTATCTTGAAGGTGTTGTACAGAGCTTATCTGCAAAGGTATCCAAACCTAATGTAGATGTACTGTGGGTATGCTTTCTGTATTTATGTATGAGTGGCACTACGAATTGTTTTTCATACACTGCGATTTAGTAAATGACGGTTCTGACTTATATCGATTCTGTAACCGCATTTAAATGCACACATTCTGTAGAATTCGTGCACCATCAAGGTTTATCCCTTACTAACTAAATCGAATGACGATTCAAACGAATTTATTTATAGTAAACAATAACAGTCTTCATTAATTGTCTCCCTCTATCCATCCATTGTTTATTGTTCAATGTTCAAGAAGCTGCTTGACCCTTATCTCTAAAGTAAAATCAATATTTAGGCTAATTTCATTTCCTGAAACTGATATTTCAAACGAATTGTTTGAATAAATGTTTGTTTTGCAGATCTTTTCATAGCAAACAGTTTATTTTTCTGAACACAATCTTGGTTTGAGTCATCCGGTTCAAGACTATTCTTCTGATACATAAATTGAGGGGAATTCCCGGCGAATTGAAATCGTTTTGCCTCGAATGTTGACGTTTAGCTTCAGTTTAGATTTTCTCTACCGATCTTCGCAGTTACATACATATGCATTTATGTATGTGCACATATATTTATAATTTTGGTTTTGAGAATCCCTTGTAGGTATTTTCTTTTAATTCAATAAATCGTTTATATTATCGGTGCTTTTCAGAATTCAGACAGTTTTAGCGCAGTCTACGGTTCAGATTAGAGTTGGGGTAAACAGTTTCAATGATGGAACGGTTTGCCTTTTAATCGGAACTCGTTCCCAGGATCAGGAAGTCTTGTTAGGAACAATACAAACATATTTATATGTAGGTATAATCACGCATTTAGGTGAAACGTGATAGCATTCCAGGTGCATATTTTGTACCGACGTCTGGGGAATCAGTGTCAAGGACTTCTTAAACCGCTTTTGAGTCGTACATAAGGACTGGGATGATCAATATCGTATACAAAAGACAACTTTATTCCTCGAGAGGCGGCTTATCCAATCGCCTCTTGAGTTGCAAAAAAACAGCGATTGGCAAGAGTTATTGTGCATCAGATATCGGTGCTGATGATGGTCGTAGACATTAGAAATGTATTATTGCACCATCTAGCATGCATATACTTCCAGTTCAGTTTCAGATTTTGACATCTCCATACACTTGTTTCTATTCGTTCTTACATTTACGAACACAGAGAGATAATATTGACTTGTAGAGGCGAAGTGTGCCGAACAATAAGAATAGTATTCTGACAGAAGAAAATTTCCTAAAAGCATACAGGTCCATAACAACAAATCCAGTTCAGATTCAGGAAACTTCATATTACCCTCACACTTCAAACACAAATATATTCATCAATTACCCCTCAATAAAACCACACCTCTATTTTGTTCCTACTGCAACGTACGAGTATCTAAGACACATTTTGGAATACTGTCCTATATCGCAGTAAATGATCAATGGAATATTTATTAATAACTCAATACCTAAACAAATTTCTTAAAAGCCCCAATCCATCAAATCTAAACAAAATTACTGAATTTGAAACAACAGCAAACATATCTATTTAACGTAGTTTTAAGATTGAGCTGATAGTCTTAGCAGCTAGACTCGTTAATCTCCGCATTAGCTTGTGAGTTTAAACACAAGCATTTCAATTCATTTATACGTTATATTTACGTAAACAAATCGCGATGGGACAAACATTTTTTATGTTATCGACGCAAATGGCAAATGATGGCTTCGCATCGTCGCAAACCGACACATAAACTTTAGAGTTACAGATCATTTTTAAAACAACAAACCGGGTATTGGTTTATTGCTTGAACATTGAAAGTTTCCATTTACGATAGTATTGTTGCGTAAGCAAAGGTTAAGTGTACGAGCAAAGGTTGGCAAATTTCGAATCTTTAAAATCTTCCCCGTTTTGATCATGTTTTAAGCGTTGCCACCAATTTTTCACGAATTTAAAACTCCTCAATCTTCTTGCACTACCGCGAAATCACTACCGCTTCGATCGTACTCGTACATACTTGTTGTTCAAAGCAAAAGTTCTTAAGTCCTACATAACCTCAAGTTCGAAAGAGCGTAAAATCAACAAAGGCCTTGAATGCGATTCCAACGGGTAGACGGCCACTTGGTAGAGCCAGGATGAGGTAGTTGGGCCAAGTCCATAAGCTCGCTTGGTTACGCTTGGGCATAACCCCTGATGAGTTAGAGTCGATGCCGGATGATCAGGTTGCCTGAAGATCTCTTGTGCGTGGTTTACCCCCGCGACTCCTTTAGGGCATCATGCGGGTCAGAAGATGATGATGATGGTTTCCACCTCCTGTAATTGCTACAGCTGCTTCTTAATCTGAAGCTAATGGTGACTGTTACTTAAGTTCTTGAGGGTTTTTCTTGTTCACCACATTACTAGCATTTCCCGATTATTTATATTCTTCTTGCACAAGGGACATTTTTTTTTTGAAATTGACTGTCTTTACTAGCAATCGACTTGTAGCGATTTAACATCGGTGATTTATTGATTTTAATCAGATACATAAACAATTGTATTTTCTGCAACTTTCGTTGACTTAGTGTTTTACATTTACTCCCCACCTGAAACTGACTGAAGTGCAGACGGTTTTAATTTAAACATGCAATAATTTGAAGATCTTTTACTCTGTGTGTTCTGGCTTCATGCACTCATTAGTAGCCTCTCCAACCCGTTCCCTGTTCATTACCAGAATACAGTTACTTACCGATATTGTTTCAATTATGCTAAAGGTGTGCCGTGAAATTACGCCACATTTTGAATTTGAATTTATAATTTGACTTATGGCGCCACCTATTCAAAGAACCGACATTGCTCCTCAGCCACTCAGCCAGCCATTCCCGATATTGTTTTCGCGACACATGCATAATCAATTCAGCGATTATTTAAATTATCCAACTAATAACAGCGGACGGGGATTAGCGGACTGCTTTCAGCCATTCAGAGCACGTCGTGATGCGTCCACGATCACTTGGTCTAAATACCGATGTTTCTGTCCTTGAACAGAGATGATTGAATTAAAAAACTCTCTCAGAACTGGAGCGTTGGTGTCCATGTACTTGATGTGGCCAAGTCGGATTTTTGTCTTGTGTGTATTTTTGTACATATATTTTTCTCGCAGATAGGCGCAAATATCCCACGCAGACTTTTTCTTTCGCGGATACCAAGAATCTCGTCTATCTCGTTTCCTTAAAAAGAAGTTGGCGAAATAAGCGTTTTGAAGACCATGGTTTAGGCCGTTCAGGTGAAAAGTTTGTCACAAGTCGTTTATGAAATTGCAACGGTTGATCTCCACTAAGCTATGTCCAAAATGGTCGTCGCCGTACCGAAATTTTAACTAAAACGATTACGTTTTAGGTGTTTTTGTCACTGGAAACGCGAGACTTGAAACAAACAGATGGTTGGGAGGTCCTTGAAAAGAACTACATAACGAACGTTGTACACTGCGTATCTTTAAGCAAACACAAGCCTTCGCATCGAATAGTTTTCAAAAATGAAGGCTGTCGTATGAGGATTGGGTACAGATATAAAAATAGTGCGTGGCGATTTGAAATTCTTTTAGACTAATGTCTATCGTTTATAGTCAATAGTTTTGTTTACAGTCAATGTTCTGGGAGGCTTAATATATGTTCAGTACGCTGGATAGGATCTTATAGGGGACGTTAAGCTGGTATACTCATTTATAGTTTTCCAAGAGCTTGGACCTCTTTTTTTTTGGATGTTATTGTATATGGAAATTACTTCTTCCCAAATGCTACCAAAACATCGCCACCTGATCCCTGATGGTAAACTACCGAAGATATTAAACCAACATCTGCTCCTTTTCCACTCAGTTCTTATCCTATTTACTTAAGGGATTTGCCTGAGCTGGCTTTAGCTGTATTCCATCGTTGTGTTTCCTAGGAGAGCGCTGCTTGCGCTAAACAAGACAAAGTTTTCTTCCGTCCGCGAGGCTCGGATTTTAAGATCTTTTTAGCTGGGCCCTGCATTGGAATTCATGCGCTCGATGGATTTATGCCTTACGGATCCACATCTTACTACAGCTCAGCGATATCGCGGTTATGACCTCTCCATTTACCTTCTTCTATAGTTTACTTACGGTTCAGCTGTGAAAAGGCACATTAGAAACTAATATATATTAACAACTATCTACTGATGTTCCACAACACGTTTGAAGCCACGTCAGTGGCTGATTTAAAAACGACCAAGAGTGGTTGTGTAATTGAGGATTCACGTGCTGCAATAAATAATGATCCACACGATACCCGTCACTTGGACACAATCTTTCATCAAATAATTATGTATTAGAGTATTCGGTTTGTTTCATCAAGAAAATACACAGTTTTGATATACCCCCAGCTTCCGGCGCAAGGTCTAACGTAACGAAACAGAAGACGCCAAAAGAACTTCTAAATATTGTATTTCCTTGTTACCAGCTGAGTTTGAAGTTCTGAAACAATGATAAATTGCTGAAGTCAAATGTGTAGGCATTCCGCAAGAAGAAATCGTTTCTTTTTGAATCTCACTACGAACACATGAAAAAATTTGTATAAATCTTAAAACATAAATCATAACTTGTGTCATGTGCCTGCTGGCTATGAATAATTTAATTTTCCATCATCTTGAACTGAGCAACTAATTTGACATTGATAGTGTATTCTGTTGCCAGATGGGGATTGGTTTTCGAGCCATTAATCTGCCAATCCTTAGTGAAAGTGTTACGAGAAGGAAATTCATCTTGGGCATTTACTCTCCGCGGTGATATGGAATGATGAATAAGCTGTCCTGTGGACAAATTCTCTTAAATATCTTTTTAGCATTCTGAAACCACGCTAAACGTGTGTGAGTGGGAAACGGAATAATTAAGAAATGTTTTCTTATTTCTGAAAATTTAATAGTTTCGTATATTACCGGTATTGGAATCATGGTATTTTTAGATGCCCGTTTTTTTCTTCATTTGGCCATCATTGTACACGCCGCAGTTCAGTCGATCAATGGAAGCATTTCAAATTCAGAGGTTATTCTGCGAATACTTCCGTTCTGCAAGGCATATACCTCCAGTTCACGATCACAGAATGCTCAGCAATAATTTGCTTGTGTGCCAATCTAAAGTTTTTGCCCGGGTTGGTTTTTTTTTAATAAAGTTGTTTATGTCAGGGTTCGTCAGCTGGGTCGCCGTGGTCTCCGAATCTCCGAATTTATCAACATTCACAATTCAAGGCTCTACTTCTTTCGAGTCAATGACAATGCTGAAAGAGTATTCCTGTCTAGGTTAGGTTAGGTTCGAGTGGCTGACTGTCATGAGTAGCAGTCAACGCTTAGGCAAGAGTAGGCCACCTGTGTTACCACGAGGACCCAGTTGATCTTATTCGGCAAACCGTTTAGACCTCTTACTGAAGCGCTCAGATGACTGATACTGATGCTGGTTAGTTCTGTCAAGTCATTGAAGTATAGGGCGTCTAAGTCACTAAATCTTCGAGAGGAGAGGGCCCTTTATTTGCATAGATGATGCACGATGGTTTCTTCCTCCTCTTTATCTCTGCAACTCTTACAGCAGTCGTTGAAGTGCATACCATCTACCATACCATCATCATACACCACTGAGGGTTCTGGGATTCGTTTTGCATCGATGATAGGCCGTAAATTGTTCTGTGATGTGGAAATGCACCCTTCTCAAATCGGATTCTCGAGCAGAACAACTCTTACAGTGTGTTCCAGAAACTGGATTGTCCGTATAAAACTCATACGCTACTCGTTTTGCTTCTGTTTTCCTAGCTTTCTTGACTTAATTATTGTGTCAGACCAGTCAAATGTTCTATGTAAATGATTAAAACACAATTGAGCAAGCCGCAAGTGCATTGAACAAATCTTAATTGTAATGAAAAAATTGGCTTATACCCTTTTCTTGTTTTTATGTTTCCTTCCTGAGTTAATTTTCACAGACGAACGATATATCTTTTGTGTGTATTTTCATTCACTTAATGTCTCAAACGTTGTTAAGCTAAGCCCCGGATTGGGAGAAACGATCGAGTGGAGCAATTAAGAGCTCGAGGGGCGTAGGTCCTCTGCCTCCTGATCGGTAAGTCATCAGCGGCATGTGTTAGCTGTCCTATCGGTAGATGTTGCGATCCCCTATATGGAAGCCACATAGAAGAGGCTGTGTGAAATTTATGCCGATTATTTTCGCTGTGGAGTAGTGGGTTTGTGCGTCAATTAATACGCTGGAGATGTTAGAATCAACTTAGCATCTAGCATAATGTTCTACGGGTGTTCCTTCAAACTTCGGCGGAGTCGGCATAAAACTGTGGGTCCTCCAACCACTAATGAAAGAATTGGACGCACGACACGAGTGTTTGCTGAAGAAGCTAGGCCCATGTCCATATTATTATTTTGGTCCCTATTAACGAATTGTCTTATGAAAGAAGAGAAGGAATCAAACGGAGAAAGAGCCTATGTTGCTGAAGATAAAGTAAGATAGATGGCTGTATGGGGTTTCAGTTTTCCATGGTTCCATGACTTTACACAGAAAAATCAGTTTCAGCGATCTTGTTGAGCCATAAATTCCGAACCATTTCTGTCATGATCGTCATATTCATCACTTTCATCTCGTTTGTCGGCTCAATTGACGATACATAAAATTCAATTAGTATCTCCGATAATGACACTCAGCACGAAATCTTTATTTGGAACTGAAAGCAAAACCACGAATTGTGTCAAATATTTGTAATGAAGATGTAGATGTAATGCAAATCGCATGAAACCCAAGCACCACCGACCAACAAACCTCTTTGTTAAAAACAAATCGTATTCAGTCGTTAAAGTAAAGGATTGAAACTACAGTGTCCTTCGATAAAAGAGTGGTCTGTCTTTCATCACAGACTTGATTTGATCTCCAATATTACTGACAGATACATTTCGAGAGCAATTTAAATTACATTAGTTGAAGCAACCAACATGTGCTCGCGTCACACATTTCATTATGTACGATAAAAAATACTTAATGTGTGTACATCCCACTGACTTGTCGTCGCAATGGAATACGCATCCTCAGCACAGCGCTTCTAGGTTCCGTCTATTCTAATGTTTGAATGGCTTTCCGCTATTTGTTTCTTTTTCATCAGATCGTGTCTACTTTTTACTTGGCATCAAGCCAAATGATTGTGCAGATGAAAAATGCCTTCGCCACCGCCTCGAATTCTTTTCTATTAATTAGATTTAATTAATTCTATAGCTACAGCAGCGTTAATGATGTATCCTAATGACGTGTTAGAGTAGCTTCTTAATTTATAATAATATACGAACAAATAATCATGCGTGTATTCGTCAATTACCACTTATTACGCTCATTAATAGTTTGTTTGAATTCATTTTTCCTGTTTTAATTGATTTTTCGTTTATATATTTTCAGATGTCAAGAAGAGCAAAAATTCCCGTTCAGTCAACTACGTTTCCCGCCCGAAGAATCAGATCAACCTCCCGTATATGAAGAAGGAACGGAAGTTGAAGTGTTCACACGGTCGCTGGAACGTCAGACATGCGCCTGGTGGACAGCTGTTATAAAACTACTGAAGGCTGAATTTTGTGCCGTCTGCTATTTAGGTTTCGAGAATCAATACACGGAAATTGTTGAATTAAAACGGCTACGAGTGAAAAATTTAAATCCTCCTCTTACAGCGAAGACTTTTCATAAATTCGAAATCACTGTGCCTGCAGAGCTACACGAAGAGTAAGTTTGATTCTAACACAAACATTAAAAGATAAAACAATACAGTCCATGTGGTATTCTGATGAGGTTCCTATCTTCGATGTCCGTTGTTGATTGAGGCCTTAAACGCAAATCCTTGGCTGGTGGTTAACATTGCTTAAAGTGGATCGTATTTAGTATCGCATTTTGATGTATGTTTTTCTGGAACGATATCTAAAATCGACGCCGCCGTAACCAAACTCGGACACTGAAGAAGCCGACGAATTAGCGGGCATGCCATTAAAGCACTGAATCAAACAGACGCTATCTCACAGATACCAATCGTTGATGGAAAGTTTCGGAAACTGGAAGGACGGCTAGTCTAATGCCATGCACTATTCAAAAACAGAACACAAAACTCTCCTAATTATCTGTGAAAAAAATAACAATGACTGCCTAAAATTGTCCGGCAAACTTCTAAACACACGATCATATCGTTGTCAGATGTGCTGACATTGAGAGTGAGATTTCAGATTTGACATTTCATAAATGACATAATTTACACAATTAGCATAACTGCGTTCCCCTACGTTCTTGAGATTTTGCCTCCACTCCTTAAAAAAGCAGTCTTCACAATTTGGTGCAGAAAGTACGGAAACAGACCTATTATAAGGTCTGACGATGTCTTCATTGTCAAGTAATGATTTGTAACTTTTGAATATACAGTCAAAGCAGGTTATAACGACGAAATTCGTCAGTCCCTTGGAGGTCGTTATAACCGGTTTGGACTGTATATTCAAAAGTAATATGTCGTTGTAAACGATATCAGGCATGTACATTTATCTGATGGGTATACCGATATTTCTCTGTGTCTTAAACCCTATTAGCAGAGCATTTTCAACCTCAGTTTGCAACGACTTGTTTATATTTTTTGCAGTAAGTTTTGCTTCCTCGAATTGTATTTTCGATGTTTTCCTCATTCATATTAAGGATATTGTGGAAAAGAACACTCTTTGATAAGACCTTTACTTGGCTCCCCAGCATCCAATCTAAAAATGATACTGCTTCTTCTCTCTTCGTAAGGTTTTTTTCGTGTAAGGTTTTTTTGAAATGAAAAATTGAAAACGAACTTGTGATAGTACAAGTCACAAGCAAAAATGTACTCGTCACAAGCAAAAATGTACACTAAGGGTGAATTCAGAAACGCATAACTACGGCATCGATGCCACATCACCTTTGCATCACGTCCATAAACGCAAATTTGGGCATCACCGCAAACGTCAAACGTTTATTTAAGCATCACCTCGGGCATCAGATACGCAAACATCGAAACATTTGAGTTTCATTAAATTTGCTGATAAGTTTTTTGGTGGGAAATGCGGAAATTGAAAACAATTTTGCAGAAACTCTTTCATAAGATAAAAGAACATTCTAAAATGATTTTGGAAGATATCATGATTATTAGTGATTATTTAATTCAGAATTTTTATTATCATTGTGCGCATCCGCCTTGAGCGCTTTCTTCGTGTGTCATATGTACATGTTTAACAACGTATTTTGGATTATTATTCTCAATTAATAATTTTACTAAACTAACTTAATGCGTTAAACAATGCGTTCTGAAACCTCAGCGAAAAGTTCAATCAGCATTGCATCAGTATCGGAAAAAAGCATTGATCACTCAAGTTGAACGACTCAAAACGAATAATAAACACAAAACAAAAAAAAGCTAAATTAGATGTGCACATATGCAAACTCTTTCTTTTTTTCCAGCCGGCATCTTATTTTATATCAAAAACATGGAAAAAATTCGGTCGTTGTAAGCGAAATGTCGTTTGAAGTGATGCCGTTGTAAGGTTCAGTAGAGCGCTGATAGGTGTTGGTTCATTGTGATACCCACAGTCAGACTACACCACAGACTCTTTGACCACTCCAGTGACAGTGCCGGTAATTTGATCCCAACGGCTAATGGTGACTGGACCAGATTTGAAAACCAGATAAAATCGTATTAACTTGGCTTCCAATGGTATTGGAACCGGGTACCCCGCTAACCAGAGACTGTGCCATCCAGTCGTTCGATGTCGTTGTAAGCGATATGTTATTCATACAACTGTAATGTACCTCATTCGTTGGAAAAAAAATCGGCCGCTGTAACCGATAAGTCATTTTAACCGAAAGTTGGTTGAGTGCATGCCCGGGGTCTCTGGTTCGAATCCCAGTGAAAGCCAAGTTAATACGCTTTTATCAATTGCACTGTCATTGGAGTGGACAAACAGTAGTAGTAGTCTGATCGTGGATATCACAATGGACCAGCATGGTCCAAGTGTGCTGGTGAATGCACTAGCAACCCCCCTACCTAACTAACCTATAAACGGTTTTGACTGTATGTATATTGCATATACTGAGAACGGCCAATTTTGCGTCAAATCCTTCCTCCTGACGGCGGATCACCGCATCCTCTGTCCAAACACGCCCACGCTTTGTGGCAATGAATCGTCATCTTTACTTTCCAATTCGATCTTGGGGGAAACCAATCACAAGTGCACCCATGTGCATTAATGTCATGTGCGTGTAAGAGCCAACGTATGTGAGTAAAGAGAAAAACTGAAGAAATCGTCTGCTTTCCAACGATCTCTTTCAATAAATTGCGGTACAGTGAAACTTCTCTTTACTGACACCAATAAGGGCAATTATATTTACGGATAATTCGTCCTGGTCTGGGCATGAGGTTATTCGTATATAGTGGAACTTCTCCTTACGGGCATCACTATACAAAGGACGCCCCTCATTACGGACAATCTGTCATGGTTCCAAAATTAAGATATTCCTGTATTTAAACCCGATCAGAATGGAAACCGCTATATAACGAACATTCATGATGGTCCCGCTGCTGTCCGCTATAGAGAAGTTTCACTGCATTTCAACTTTTTCAGAAGGGATAATCATATTGATGCCGCTGTTGTCCGCTTAAGAGAAGTCTCAGTCTCAGTAAGATATCAATGCGTTCTACATGACCCAGCCACTTCCACAGACGTCTGGCTAGGCTCGTGTCGCTGTGAAGCCCGTACACATCGTGGTTGAATCTTCCCGCGCAGATGCTATCTGTTCAGATGATATCTGTCCTATGAAGTAGGACTTTTCTCTCGAATAAATCAACCACCCACTTCTTTTTGCTGCTTTTGAGATTGTATATATGCGCCCATGCAGCAGGACTGGGATGACCAATATATTATAACAAGTCAGCTTATTTTCTTCTCGATTCTTTTTTTTTTTCATTTACTGAAATTTTGTCTTAGTTTATACCTCTCAGCTTCTCCAACTACATGTATAAATTTTCGATTTATTTTAGGGCTAAAGAAGAAGGCATTCATAGAGAATTTCAACGATCAATAGGAGCTGGAATATGCCGTTACAATCCGGATCGTGGTATACTTACAGTTATATCAAAAAATGATTTTTCACAAAAACGGGCGACCCTCCTGCAGGACATGCATTTTCGAAATTTATCGCAAAAGGTTTGGCTTGCAATAGATTGCGATGCAAACTATGTTTATATTCAAATTATTTGTTTGCTATCCCTCAGGTTATTCTATTGAAACGAACAGAAGAAGCTGTTCGCCAGCTCGAGTCAACGAAACTAAACAGTCGCGGGTAAGTTAGTTAAAATACATTTTCACAGTCATTCTCTTCGCGCTTTTCCAGCTCTTAACATGTTCTTTCTTTAATAACGCAGCAGATAAAAATAATATAAAACCCATCGAATTGCGTACATTATTAACTAAAACCAATATTCATGAATTTGTTACATGTGTCTATAGACTCTAGGTAAACATTTTTTTCCTAATCAATGTTTTTGTTGCTGCGATGTGACTTTTGTTTCTCACTAATTCATTCATTTAAATCATTAAGAGCTCCATAAGTGAGTGCTATTCTATTTGTTTCTGGGATGTTTTCATGGTAAAAAGCTTGTCCTTTCCTGGAACTCTTTGTGTCCACTAATTATCTGAACTAAAAATCCTATACTTGCATGGATAAGATTTGTTTCCTCCGAGAGGAGTGTTGGTCGATCTATTTTCCACAAGTTCATGGGATATCCAAGCCAAGATGAAGGTGCAATCCATTGTCATTGTCTGCAATATCATGCTTTATCAAACTATCATCCATTCAAAGAAAGCATTCATCATTCATTTGTACACTAACTCATTCCTTTTGCTTCATTGATATGTATTTCTTTAATTTGTGTGCCAAAATTTGTGTTGACGGTGATTCTCACTCGTATACAATACAACCATACATACTCATACATATCGACTACGTTCTAGTTAAGATGAAACAAAATCAAAGGGAAAACTTTATTGATCGGCGATTAATTGTTAAAACTAAAAGGGCCACGCCGCTCTTATCTTATTCTAGATTCTTAGATGAGTTCCATGTCCGCGAAGACCTAATGGGTCTGGCAATTGGATCGCATGGTAGCAACATACAGGCAGCTCGTCTTTTAGAAGGCGTTACAAATATCGAATTGGAAGAGAAAAGCTGTACATTTAGGATTTCCGGCGAAACAGAGGATTCAGTACGTCGCGCCAGATCGATGTTAGAATACGCCGAGGAATTCTTTCAAGTGCCCAGAGAATTGGTTGGCAAAGTAATTGGTAAAAACGGGCGAATCATCCAAGAAATCGTTGATAAAAGTGGGGTGTTTCGAATCAAGGTACAACCTTTTGTTAGTTTTTTACATTGATTCGATTGGTTCTTGAGTATTATTGTCGTGTGTGTTTTATTGTTTTAGATCGCAGGCGATAACGAACAGGATCACAATATACCACGAGAAATTGGTCACGTACCGTTTGTATTTATAGGAACAGTAGAAAGTATTTCAAATGCAAAAGTGCTATTGGAATACCATTTGGCCCATCTAAAGGTAAACACTTCGAATAGTTTCATTTTATTCATATCCCCCTTAAACACATGCGCCTGTAGGAAGTGGAACAACTGCGTCAGGAAAAATTAGAAATCGATCAACAACTGCGAGCCATACAAGAAACGAGCATGGGTTCAATGCAAAGCTTCCCTGTGAATCGAAGATCCGAACGAGGTTATAGTAGTGATATTGAATCTGTTCGATCAGGCCGAGGAGGATCTCGAGGGCGTGGACGTGGTCGAGGTCGAGGTGGAGGTGGTGGGGGTAGCGGTAATCAACGCTATCATCAGGGTAAGTTCAACCAAATTTGCATTTGGATTTCACTATGAATGGAATACGTACTAATTGTCTGATTTTAGGTCGACGGGATGATGACGAGTACGTCCGTGGTGATCACCCAAGAGAACGATACTCTGATCGAAGTGGTGGTGGTGGCGGTGGCTATCGAGGAAACGATAGACGCGGCAATCGTCGACCCAATCGGAATGAACAAAATGGAAGGGAACCATACAATAATCACGAGGATATTCGGGAGAATCGCGAAGTTAGCAGTGTCGAAAGAGGTAATTATATTTGAAATTTTTCGTTTCGTGTGTGAAGCTGGTAGAAATGCTATTCTTTTAACTTTGTCGGTTATATTGCCTTCTTACTTCACACTCATGAGTGTGAGTATTTACGTAAAAGGAAACAATCCGTGTGAAGACTCATGTGTGAAGTATTTTCGTTAAAAGCAGCACTCAATTTGGTGTGAATAAAAAAAGGCCGTAAAGAAGGTTCTTTCTCTCAAGTTGACGTTTGAAAACTAGAGTGGAGAGCTGTCAAATTTATTTGTAAGTTAAGAAACAAAAGTTGTTACAAAGGGAATATTAATGTTCAGTAATGTGTTTAATACAAACGCGAAAATCAGAGATCTATAATTCACGAAGTTTCGCGGGTACACAGGGGAACATTTGAAGGACCTGTACATATTTGAGTTTCTTAACATGGAATGGTTAAGCAACCATTTTTTTTCCGAAATCTATTAATTTCTATTACTTTTGGGGGGGCTCACTCCATCAACGGCACTAGCACTAGTAAAGGAACTTGCAATTTGCTTTTTAATTTTCATGTCGGAGTTAGGCTTTTTTGCTATCAACTGATTAAAGCGGTTTTTTAAGGGTATCCTCCTCAAAAACATTATTCTCCATTTTATTTTTAAGTTCGTTTATCTCCTACGATGGAGGTTCTATGTGCCATCCCTGACACTGGTAAATTTGTGAACCTGACCCACATCTTTTAAATCACTGGAAAGAAAATGCTTAAAAAATGTCGTTCAGAGCTTGTCCCCAAGTGAACCAAGTGAACAATATCACGTGCAGCACTACATTATTTTATTTCATTTATCATTATTTTCGAATTACATTTATAAAAAAATTATAAAATCAATTACAAGGTGATGCAGTTTACACCCATTTCTCGAAAGCCTTGGATAAAGTACATCACAATTTGCTTTTATACAAGCTGAAGTCAATGTTAGAGTCGTTTTCCAATTACCTAAAGACAGAAAGCAATTTCTAAAGTTCGATAGTTTTACATGTCGATCAATAAAAATTACATCGGACGTGCCACAAGGTAGCCATGTGAGGCCGTTGCTATTTTTTTTTTGTTCATAATCGATGTTCATAAAATTGTTAAATACTGTAAACTGATTGCATCAAGTTCGAATTGGATTTAGATGCGTTAGTGGAATGGTGTAAACTGGATTAGAGCTCAAACTACTGCACAGCGAATTGTATCCCCGATTGTCTATGATTATTCCATAAATGATCTTAGCCTAGGGGAAATTAAAGATGCTCAATTAAAATTTTCGTTGCATTATGATTGTACGATACAGGCATCTGTTAGGTCTTTTGAAAAAAATACAGATTTTAGGCATATCTAGTCTTAAATCCATCTGTTCGTTAGTCAGATCAAGTTTAGAATACTCTTCCATCATTAGGGATTCCCCATATGATACACAAGAGCTTACATTCGAAGGAGCTCTAACGCATTTCACGAGATATGCTCTCGGTCAATTGCATTCCTTTGAAGACCTCCAAATAAACATGACGGTAGATTTAAAACGATAAGCTCGAAAACCTTGAGTTTCAGGCGTAAGACGGCGTATTATACTCGCCGTGGCGGCCGGGGCTTTGTAGGTATGCGCGTCGACCCCTACGCAACTGGACCTCGCTGCCAGGGTTCGATTTCCGGTACGACCAAAATAATTTTCACGGACCCGCCTCTGTCGAGTCACTGACAATGCTCAAAGAGTAAAACCGTCTATAAAGGCTTTTTCAAACGTGCCCTTTCGAAGCTGGCATAGAACTGAAGGTTCCTCCCACTCGTGAGAGAACAATAGTAGGCACATCACGAGTGGTTGCTGTACAAACTTGGCCCTCTACGAGCTGTAGCGCCACCTATATTATTATTATTATATTACATGTGCTCGTCAAAGATTTCTTCGGATCAGAAATTTACTCTTGAATTTTTTATTTTTTCTCTTACAGCGGAAAGTCATTCATCAAATGAAGGCAGTACGAGAAGACGACGAAGGCAGAGGAGCACAGCTCCGAACACTAACAATAGTGAGTATGATTAAAATCCAAACATAATCAAACTTCTATGTTAATTTGAAATTAAACAAATTTTCCAGCAAATGGTGGCGTAGCAAATAACAAACCGCAAAAAAATCAAAATATCGATAAAATTGCTGCTTCGTTAGATGGCTCAAAACAGCAAGTGCCACCACCACAACAGCAACAAATAAATGCTCCCAACAAAGACGCTGTGGTTGTTAATAGTGTTCCGAATAAAACTGAAAAAGCTTCACAACAGCCACCACAACAACTTCAGCAATCCCAACAGCCACAGTTGAATCAACAACCGCCACCATCACAACCGCAACAGCAAGCGCCAAAAGGTCGCCGCAATAAGAGCAATCGCAACAACGTTCCCGACAACGTTGAACTAAAGAAGGAAGCACTAGTGAATGGAACATCCTAATTATTTTCAAAATAAACTATTCAGAGAACAATTGAAATACTGAGTCCATTAATTCATAAAACAAAAACAAAACAAACAAAAAAAAAAAAAATAATAGCTATTATTTAAAATAGAAATCAAAACAAGAAAGAAAACACTGTTTAAACCCTAACGGAGAATAGAAACAAACAGAAAAGATAATATTTAAATAGAAACAAATCAAACTTGATTGATTGAGCAGAGAGGAGTTAGGTGTTCATGTTAAAAACACCAACACATTATCCACACACTCACAGATTAATATATATACATATATATACTCTAGTATATGTATATATAAACATATATAGTTAGGAGCGCATCTTAAATCTATGCATATTCAGTGCAAAGCCATTCATCGTCGTCGTCGTCATCGCCGTCGTCCTCGTTAACATCGTCATCGCTTTGGTCCACATTGTCTTCATTATAAGAACTAACTTCATCGTCATTAACAAATTCAAAAGAAAAATTATCACCACCATGTCAATGAGCCAATCGAACGACATTAATAATATATAAATAGTAATAATAAACAATTAAAAGAAGAAAAAGAAATAATAATTTACTACTACATACAATCAATGCAGCAGCAAGCGATTTTTTTTAGAAAGAGAACGTTTGCCTTAACGATTTTCATTTTTTATATAAATATATATATATTTAATTGTATATGATGTTAGAAACAAAAAGAAAGGGTCTTTAAAAATGAAAATATAAGAAAAATTAACAAACAAACGAATCCATACACTCATGCATCAATGGAAACCAAATCGCGGCATTCAAAAACTATCGGCTCCCTTTTGCTCTGTCCCTTAAATGTTAGCTAATGTTGGGCTGAGAGAAACGAAAAACAAAACACCTTTTCAGATTTCACTTTTGCTAACAACGGTAAATGTCATATGGTTGTTACGCTTCCTTTTCTTTTGTAGTCTAATCTTCATAATTATTGAACATATTTTTTTTTGTATTCTTCAATCAATCTAAATCGCCGCCCATTGTAATCCAATTTTCTTCGGTTGTTAAGATTCCAATCGCATTTCTAACGCTTGATTTTTATTCGCTCACTCTCTCAGAAAAGCAAAATGTGAGGTGTGCAGGTGTGTGTGAGATAGAGAGAGATTGAGATTATTATTTTCCTCCAACGTCTTTGGTTAGCTAGCTGATGATGATTTTGTGTGAGCACTATGCCAGTGCCACAAGTGTGTTCTTCATCGAATTCTCACATTATTTAGTAGCTTATTATTACTATATTTTGTTTGCGTCTTATCATTCATAGCATATCACATTTTTTTTTGTTTTTATTTTTCATTTAAGAATTCCCTCCCAACTTAACACTAACGAGAAGAATTAAATATTTTAAAGATTTCTTGTTTACACATTTTCTATTCCTTTATTCAATTGAAAAATACACGCTAAATTAATACACATGCATGTTTACTATAAATACACTTATTGATTGTTGAATCACGTATATATAAAAATTAAATAGGCGTAACGAAATTTTATCGCGCAACAGAGTTGTTGATTAGAAGAACACTACTCTGCAGTCTGTCCTTCTATGCGCAGATACAACAGACGAGAATAACAACTACACACGCCATTTGAGTTAGTTTTTTTTTTTAAATTATGATTTTATAATTATTTTAATGATTATTATAATTTTTTTTTGTTAATTTTATGTAATTTATTGATTAATTTTAGTTCTTCACTTAATGCGCTTTCTTCTCATTACTATTATTATTTTGTATTGATTATGAAATAGAAAAGGAACAGAAAAATTCTATTATGTATGTAAAAAAAAAAACAAAAATCAACAAAAAAAATCACAAAAAAAGAAGAAAAAATCTATAATAAACACAAAAATAATTGAATTATTTGAGAAATGATTATTTATAATTAGTTATTTTTTTTATTTGCTTTGACTTTGTTGGTCGATATCGACTTCTTCTTAACTTACCTTGATCTTGGGGCTTTGTGGCTTGAAGTGTCTTTACTTTCGGTGGTCTGGGCCTATAATTGAGACGTAACATTGATTTTGTCTTAAGCAATAGATCTTATATGTAAACAACATTTTTTTCGATGTCAGTTGGCGAGTTGTTTTTGGAATAAACTGAAAACACTCCCACATATGACAAACAGAACAGCTGGCTTATTAGCTACGGACTCAGGAGCTTAGTCTAATCTATTTCTTTTTTGCGATTCGTGTTCACCGTATTTGCAGTTTAAAAGAAATTCAATTTCTTCCACATTATCGTATTCAAAAAATGGAAAGGTAATAAACACTACATATAATGTTAAATACTTGCGATCCGTCCCAACTTTCCACGGGGGCAGTGTAGATGATGTTAGTGTGAACTTCTCTTTAGCGGACATCCGCGGGGCAATAATGGTTGCCCGTTGTAGGGGGTAAAGTAAGTTATTTCTCAAAATCCATAAATCACTCATCTCGATACGCACATGCACGCGACAGCGAAAATATGCGTCTTTTAACCGTCCACGGTGGACGAACAATTGCGCCATCTGCTGGGAGTGAAGCAAACACCGAATTTCAAGTCTTTTTGGAAT
Source organism: Eristalis intricaria (assembly GCA_964034865.1). Lineage (NCBI taxonomy): Eukaryota > Metazoa > Arthropoda > Insecta > Diptera > Syrphidae > Eristalis > Eristalis intricaria. The sequence goes on from OZ035873.1 coordinate 127,939,244, forward strand.
ATGCCGATCTTTACAAACAAGCGTACAATTTTTTGTTAGGTAGGAGGGCTGCTAGTGAATTCACCAGCGCACTTAGAGTTGGTGCTTTGTAATATCCAGTCAGTCAGACTACAACCACTGATTGAGCACTACAGTGACAGTGCCGTTAATTTGATCCCAACGGCAAATAGTGACTGGACCAGATTTGAAAACCAGATAATAGAATAGCTTTAAAAAAATTAAAGGTACTAACTAATAATTTAAAAATTTATAAATATTTATCATGTGGGGCTATGGGTCACAGAAGATTATAAGTAGCCATGAATCCTGTGTTTCAGTTCACATTGGGGTGATCATCCGACACAACGTTAATTTTCAAACCATGACATGTCCACGATTTTCCAAAAATTGTTTCATTATTCGTCAACAGAGGCGTTTCTCTGCCTTTTTTGGTCATATTTATCAGGTTCATGTACACTTTCGTCTTAACTACACAATTCAAAAAATACGAACAAGGCCACAGTCTCAGGTGGTTTGGCATCAACTCTCAACGTCAGGGGCGATTCTAGGGATTAGATCTGCAGATGATCTGGTGATCTAATTTGGGAAAACGGAAGCATGCCCGACGACTGGAATAACAGTTTCACATGCTCCATTCACAAAAAAGGTGATCGTACTTCTTGCAACAACAATAGAGGTCAACGTCTCCTATAAGATCTTGTCCAGCGTACTGTGTGAACGTCTAAAGCCATTTCGTACCGCACTAATTGAGAGTTTCAAATCGACTTATTTATCGATCTCAAAGCCGCATATGGCAACATTCATCGTAAGGAATTATTTGAAGGGACGGTCGAATTCTGTATTACGGGAAAGTTTTGTTCTGCTGTGTCGCACCACACTAAAACTTACGCAGTTCTGCTCGAGGACTTCTGAGCCGTTTCAAACCTGTGCCGGATTTCGCGGAGGTTTCTCTGCCATGTGATTTCTTCTATTCGGCAAAGGAGAGTAGTGTAGCGGGCATCTATAAACAAGGTAGGCACTATCTTCTACAAGTCAGTGCATCTGTTGGGTTACGTAAATGACAAATCCTGGCGCGTTTCCAACGTACAACGGTCGAAACTTTTACGGTAATTGAAGGATAGACGAAGCTACTTATTCTTAAGGTTAATGAGGAATATGCTGTCGAGCAAGAATTGCACCGTCACACAACTCCTATTACAAAGCTAGGACTCTACAATCGACGTCATAATGGAGATTCCACGTAGAATCGCCTTGGCGACCGATGCTACTTTGGTTCGTCGAAACAACCGGGCTCGAAGGACCAAAATCATACTTTACAAAACACTTATTTTTCCACTCTTGCTTTATGGACCCGAAAGCAAGACGATAAGCAAAACTGCAGATCTGATTCTTTGAAAAAAAATTCTATGTCGGAATCGCGAACTGTTGGTTGTCCAGTGTTGGTTGAAGTCCTTCTCCACCTAAGTTCGCAAATCTTAAACTTGAGCGTCCTCTGTTGTGTTGTCCCACAAGTTCGGCGTCGAAGACTTTTGGCTGGAATTGAGTTGTCATGAGTTGTCAATACGCTCTACATGGAGTAACCATCTTAGGCGTTGGATCCGAAGACGCTTGACTAGACTCATGTCGCTGTACAGCCCGTACAGTTCGTGGTTGATTATGCTCATACAGAAACCGTCAACGCAAACAGGACCAAAGATCGCACGCAGTGGTTTTCTCTCGAAGAGACCAAGGACTTCCTCATCCGCTTTAGAGAATCCATGCCTCCGCGCAGTATAGCAGGATTGAGATGATCAACGTCTTATATATAGTAAAGTCAATTTGGTCCTTCGTGACATGACTCTTTTAATCAATTACCTCTTGTAACAGCGGTTAGCATGGGTTACTCTGCGCTTGATCTCGGTACTGGTCTTGATCGTACTCTTTACTGCGGAGCCGAGGTAGACAAAGTTCTTGACCAATACCACGCTTCCACCAAACCGAAACCGCGAGGTTCGGATGAACTTTTACTGAAACGTAAATAGGTTATTTCCACCGATGTTGAACTGGTTTCGCTCTGAATGTATAATTGCCCGCCAAAACAAATGTCACTTGTTCTCAATTTTTAAATGGCTGCCAGAATAGCTGTCTGTTGATAGAAAATAATTGTGTGAAAACACCAGCAAATAAAAAGGAATAAAATGAGAAAATGGTCACCAAAAAAAACTGAAGTTTACTCTTTAGTCTTGTTCGGTTTGGCAACCTCTCATGGACGGATGAATTCAGCGGGGCTGCAACGAGGGTTATCGGAAACTGGTAGGTTCGGAGAAAATTGATGAGACCTTGCGTTTCGTTCGGTAGAAACGTGGTATAATTCGAAATTATAGCTGCCCAATATGACACTCTGTCCATGACGTCGATGCTGTCTTCTATACTTCGTATTGACCACCGCAAAATTTTCTTATGGATTTTGATGACATCTCTAGAAGAGCAAAGTGAAAGGTATATCGCGCATTCCAGTTATTAAGAACTATGCATGATACAATATTGTTAAATGTGTTTAGTTTAGGGGAGCGCAATGGCTAACATAGACTTTTGATTAACAAAATAAATTCGTAATTTCTGAAGAAAGTTTACTTCTAATATATTTTTTCTATATCTGAAATGAAAGCTTGCCAAACAGAATAAATATTGTAGCTAAAAAGCGTTACAGCGTAGACTCGATTTTTGCAACCAATCTAATGGACTTACCTATTTTGATTTTTGCAACAAATCGAAAAAAAGTTTTCGATTTTCCCAATTTTGAAATTGTACGACTCAAAATAAATACCAACATTCATATAAATATGTAATTACGCCTTACTATGCATTGTAACAGCGGACAAAATATTACAATCGACAGCTACAATTTCGAGGTAGTAAAGGAGTTTGTCTACCTCGGGGCAAACGTAAACTCCGCAAACGACATCACTGATCCGACGTTGAACCGCCTTTGGCAACCAGTGTTACTTCGGTTTGTCAAAACTCCTGCCTCTAAGGACTAAGGTCATGCTCTACAAAACCCTTATTTTGTCAGTCCTGCTATATGGAGCCGAAAGCTGGACGATAAGCAAAACTGCGGAGCTGATTCTTGGTGCCTTCGAAAGAAAAATTCTACGTCGGATATATGGTCCCATCTGTGAGGTAGGCGAATGGAGGAGAAGACACAACTGCGAAGTCTACGAGCTGTACCAGGATGTGGATGTAGTCCGGAAAGCAAAGATCCGTCTACTGCACTGGCTCGGCCACATCAAGCGCATGGACAACAATGCTCCAGCTAAGAGGGTCTTCGAATCCGAGTCTCCTGGTTCGAGAAGGAGAGGAAGACTCAATCTCCAGTATAAAGACCAAGTAATCGCGGATGCAAGACAGCTTGGTCTTGATGACTGGAAGCAACGTGCGCAAAACTCAAGAATGGAAAGCAGCTATCGCTCAGGCTCGCACCCAGCTTGGGTCGTCAGCCTGATAAGTAAGTAAGTAAGTATGCAATGTAACAGCGAGAGAACTGTTGACGAGATCAAAATTCATGTAGACATTGGCCCCTATTGCGAGTGTCGACTATCGACTGATAATCGTTTGTTATCGACTGTCCACTATCGATTCAGAAGTTTGGCATTACGAATGTCGTTCGTAGTCGATATTTGTCGACTTAAAAGCAATTTTTTAGCGATTGCAAATTTGTGGTAGCTGGTTGTCGACTAAGAATTTTAGACTATAAATGCAGGTATATTCCGGCAAATCGTTTGGGTTTTTGTAATGTGAAACGATTTTATGTCACTGCAAGTAACAAATAAGAAGCATGTGGAGATTTTAGTGGAAAATCCAGACATTTTAAAAGAGAAATCCAGACATTTGTGTCTCTTAGAATCAAAAACAACGTATCTCAGATAAAAAATAACGTTTTTAGAGACGAGGAAATTATCCTTTCTATACAAGATTTTCTTTAAATACAGGAAATACCGATGATCGCGCAAAACTAACGCAAAATTTGTCAGCAATGAAAACTATTTAGATAGCAATCTTGAGCACATAATCACAGAGTTAAAAAGCGATTTAAAAATTTTTATTGAAGAGAAAAATAATATTAACAATTGAGATTACAACTAGGCTTAGAAACTAAAGGTTAGGGTGTTGGTTCAACAATAGGGGTCCAACTGATGTACATTGTTTAATTTAACAATTGGTATTGTCGGTATATTGTATATTTTTTTCAAATCCTAATTGTTAGATATTTTACATATAAGTACATTTTTCACTTTCGTTTTACTTTATTTTTTTTTTTTTTCATTTTAATTTCTAATTTACTTATACTTTGCATTTTTCATTTTTTAATTTCTTTTTTTTGTTTTTTTTTATTATTATCCACGATTTGTTTGACTTTGGTAGAAGTGATTCCTATCTAAAAACCCCTTTAAAAAAGTACATAAACCATACATATTGTGAATGAAAGCAAAATTATATTTTTAAAACATACCCTAAACATTATGATGCGAAGAATATTTATATATACTAGCTCTGTTAGTTACACAATTAAAAAAAAAACGAAAACAATTTACAACTATTCGATTATTGTTTTCCTTTTTAATTATTTTTCTTTTTTGTTTTGGTTTTGTTTACACCTTCTTTACGACGTTATAAATAAAAGGCTCCTGAAAAAAAATATTCTGTTGTATTGTTTTTCTTTATTGAGCTCAATCATGAATCAGCGATCGCAGATCTCTCATAAAATTATTTCAAAATTGATACAACAGAATGTAACAAAGATAAAACAAAAATTCGAATAAAAACAATAGTATTATTATTAAATTTTATTTTTTTTATTTAAATTCCGTTTACTTTTTGTTTCGTAATTTCTTGATTTGTTTATAATTTCATCGTTGTGTAACTGTTTTTATGTTTATTTGTTAATTCATTTTGTGCATGTTCACTTTTATCGATGTAGCTTTGAGTAATTACAATTAATTTATGTCGTTGTAGGAGAACCTGATTTTTTGTTTTTGTTGTTGAAGGACAAACTATCATTTGTAAAAAGACAATTATAATGAAATTAACTAGGACGTGGTACCTGTACATATTTGTGGTATTTTTATTCTAATTTTTTTATTTTCTTGTCCATTCCTTGTTCTTAAATAGATCTGTAGGTATGGATTAATTGTTATTGGCTCTATTAGTTCGAAGAATGATGTCGTTTTGTATTTTCTTAAAAGGCAAAGGTTTTTGTCTCTATCACTGTAAGTGTATAACTTAACGATTCGATGTGCACCAGTCTCATCAATCAAATCTGCTGTTGTTTTTCATTACATTGGAGTAGTTATTCGTTAAGTTGCCAAGCCTAACTTACCCCATGTCGCCATGAAATCTGTTCAGATAGCGATTCTCGTCATTGCTTATATGAATAAAGTCTCTATCCTCCTAATCTCACGGCTCTTATAATTCTTACAGTAATTTTCTGTTTCGAATGTTCGACTGCTTATTCGAACAAGACCAAGCGTTTGATTTCCTAAGAGTGTTACTCACTTCTCAGGCCTGCGACCTATGGACGGTCTGAGCCTACGGAATAGCCGCCTTTCATCACTGACAATGCTGGGTACACTGCTTCAAGTCGTCAAGAGCAAGCTGTTTTGAGTCAACAGGAATTGGGCATTAAAAGCGACTACAATCGCTAATGCTGGAGTTATCAGAACTCCTGATCGTTGGGAGGGAGAAGACTGTGTTCCATTGCATTTAATTTGGAATCAAATTTTGTCAGAAAGATCTGACTTTACAATGCTTAACCAAATGTTTCCAAACTAGAATTTCGGCAGCTATTACACATCTGAACGGATCTTCGAAAATCTGCAATATGTAGAAGCCCAAGAAAAATAAGTTTCGGATGATGATACGGAAATGGAAGTTATACGCAGTCCAAAGTGAAATTCTTCTTCTTCTGGTGGCGCCTACAGTCCGGGGTGGACCTGGGCCTCAACCAGTAAGCCTCTCCAGCCGGCACGATCTTTTGCCAGCTGTCTCCAACTGCGCACACCAAATTGGTTGAGGTCCTTCTCCACCTGGGTGCGCCATCGGTTCCGTGGGCGTCCTCTATTGCGTTGTCCCACTGGTTCGGAGTCGAAGACTCTTCGGGCTGGAGCAGTGTTGTCCATGCGCTCTACATGGCCCAGCCATCTTAGGCGTTGAATCCGTAGACGCCTGACTAGGCTCATGGTGCTGTACAGCCCGTACAGTTCGTGGTTGATTCTTCTTCTCCAATAACCATCAACGCAAACAGGACCAAAGATTGAACGCAGAACTTTTCTCTCGAAAAGACCAAGTGCTTCTTCATCCTCTTTTGAGATTGTCCATGCTTCCGCACCATAGAGCAGGACAGGGATGATCAGAGTGTTATATTATGTTAGCTTGGTCCTTCGAGAGAGTACGTTTTGCCCTCGTTCACCGCTAAACCCAGAAAATTAGAAGACGCAATAAAATGCTTTATCACATGCTTGCAGGGGTCACAACAAAATGATCTCACCATTGAAGAAATGATGCAACTGCAAAATATGGGGAATAAAAATGGAGCCAACTGATCTTCTTTCTTAAATTTCAACCTGCATAAAATATGTATTCACAATATTTTATTTCTACATTAAATATAATATTGCGTAACCTATTTTAAAGCGTTTAAATATCTGTTCGATTATTGCAACTTTTCGATTTATGCAACAGGTTATGTTTTCATTATCTTCAAAAATCGAAATTATACTGTATTCTGTTGTGCATATGTGATTGGGACTCATTTACTTCATGGAGTACCTACTCGTCGAGTTTTATCTAATTATTATACAAACCGATGATATCATCTTGGTTCCATATATGAGTACATACTGTGTTATCACATATATATTCTATATAGTGTACAAAGTCACGTTTTTTTAAAACTTAGTAGCCACGTGCTTGTTGAGCTGGTAACTTGAATTTAGCGAACTTAAGTATCTAAACAAACGATGTTAGTAGGCATAAGACCCAATGCGGATTTTTTTAAAATCACTGAGTATAAGAGATTGAAAATTTGTTAAAGAATCGAACCAAGTGCCCAAGCTCACACTATATAGGAGTAGTTGAGACAAATAAGCAAGTACTTGGTGGCGCACGAATCGTGCTACAAAAACAAAACTTGATATATTTTTACCGATACATAAATTTGCTGAAGGAGTTTTTTTTACCAAGAACTACGCCGAAGAAGGATCCGTTTCAACAGCATTTGGTTCCAGCAAGATGAAGCAACTGCACACATAGCCAGACCGGTTATGACGGAGCTCCAACGAAAATTCCTACACAAGATAATTTCCAGAAACTCTACTTAAGATCACCTGACCTGACTGCACCAGACTTTTTATGGGGTTTTGTCAAGTAAGAGGTGTAGAAAACAAAACCAAGAAATTTGACTGAATTGAAGAAATCCACTGCAACAATAATTGAAGCGATTCCGACTTCTGCTTCTCTTTCTTATCAGGTGTCGCATATGCGTGGATGAGCATGGAGGTGTCTATCATATTTAAAAACAATTAGCAATATAAAATAAAATTGAATTCTTTATCCAATAAACAAAATGAAATACATTGATTACAAAAGAAAAGTTATTTGAGTTTCTTATTGTAGCACAATTGGTGCGCCACCCTGTATTTTATAGGAAACTAGCGGACCCGGCGAACTTCGTTTCACCTTATTTCACATTTAACGCCTTCAGAGTGATAATAAAACACAAATTGTTTAAATTTCAATGTGATTTATTTGTATTGAATAGAAATCAGTGGAGAGCCGTATTATAAGCATTGGGTGGTGTGAATAAAAACTAAGGGAACACTCCCAATGCACACTCATGAGTGCTGTTTTTTCTTTAAGGGGAACATTCAGTATTGTGTAAATTTTCTTCAAAGTAGGTTCTTAACCTCAAGTTGACGTTTGAAAACTAGAGTTCTTGACATTTAAGGGTAGGTGCCAAGTACATATATACAATAACGTTTTTAAACATACAAAAACGAAATCGAAGAACTATAATTCACGCAATTTCGGAGACAGGGGATATTTCCAAGAACATGTATGTTTTCGAGTTTGATAACATGGCATGGTGGTGGTGGTGACATACCTAGAATTGAGAAAATGAAAATATTCCATCGATACATTGGTAGCGCGGGATTCCAAGTTTGTGTTGGGCATTGGGATTTATAGATTCATTGTTTGGCAAGTGTTTCTATATGTGCAAAAGCAAATCTATTAAGACTAAAAATCTAGTACACTCAACTTCTTCAAGAGCTCACTAAATATTTTTCATCTTTATTCTCACCAATGTGGAGTGGAGGGTCTTTGTTCGATTTCGAAAACAAACAACGAAGACGGTTTGCCGACACGCGAACACGGTGCTTCCAACGAGTGTCCTTGTGATTTATTGATTCTCATCGCCAAAACCAATCGAACGGGGATATGAATCCGCTTGAATTGGAATGGAGGATCAGTTGGAATAATCGAAATTCATGGGATAAGGACTTCTTCTCCTTTGAATTTGCCCTTGATGATCGTCACTTGAATCACATTGTTCATCAGTTTCTTGACGGACAACCGCGTGTCGTTGCACAATTTCGGATAATTCTAATTCCGCAACATGATTATGACCGATCCCTCCTTCAGCTGTAAAATTTCAAGCGAGTTCAAAAATTCTGTCGGATAGCTAGCAGCTTCTTTTTCATCGGTCACACTGTCAACGGATTTGTACCAATGGAGTTCTCCAGCGATTTGACTTTGAATAATGAAATTCAAACTATAGACGTCCTTATTCTTCGCTGTTAGTGTTGCCTCTTCCATCCAATCGAGATTTTTATAATTCTTTCGGTGGACACGTTGATGATGAGTTCCGCCTTCGACAATGTGAACTCGCAAAAATTTGCTGGGAACGAAATCAATCTAGTCGAAACATCAACAGGAATTTGGCCATTGCTAAGCGCCAGCAGTTGTCTCTAGAATTCAGCAGTCGTCTGCAACGTGACTCTAATGTTTTTTAAAAAATTTTTATTTTTATTTAATTATTACTATGTACTACCACAATAAGACAAGGTCTTTTAAGTCAGTGAGTGATTTAAAGTACAATACAATTTTTGTACATGGTGAGGTATAGTTTAAAATCAAATTCATTTAGTCAAAGAAAGAAAAAAATATATGTAAAGATAGAAAAAATATTATATTATAGAAAATTAATCGTCTTGGTTCGATAAGTAAGATTTCAACGCATTTTTGAAACTTTCAATGCTGCTTCGGTCTCTTATACACAGTGGGAGAGAGTTCTATAAGCGCACGGAGTTTGTCGTAAAGACTTGGACTTGGTGCACCGAGTCACAGAATTTTAAACTGAAGGATAGTTATAAGGTTTCTTGACAGTTGTGATACGTGATCATACCTTCTAAGACCATATACATACCGAGTAATGCTATTAAATGCGACTTTAAATTTCCTAAAACTGCGGGCATCGCAGGTTACGAATACTTCGCAGTTATATAGCAGTACAGGAATTGCTGTTGTTCTAGCAAGTAGCAATCGAGAACTAAGTGGGATGGACTGCTGCGATAGCCAGAGATGTGACCACTCCAGTTTAGACTTATATTAAAAATTACTTCTAGGCATTTTAATGTGCTAACGAAGTCGAGAGGACAGTTATTTAACATTACTGTGGGAAAATATTCAAGAGTCAATGGGTTTTTGGAAATAACCAAACATTTACATTTACCCGGGTTCAATTTCAAGCCATTTTTCAGTGCCCAGTCAAATTTTATGTTGTGGAGACAGTTCTCAATAGGTCCAAGTGGACAGTTTTGATATATTTGAATATCATCGGCATAAATGTGAGTAGATGAGTTCTTCACTATATTTGGTATTTCATTAATATACAAGATGAACAAAATAGGTCCTAAGATGGAACATTGGGGTACACCTTTAAGCACAGGTAGGAATTCTGATAAAGTGTTGTTCACACCCACAGCTTGCATACGTCCGCATAGGTAAGTGGAGATAAGATTTACGGCCGATCTTGATAAATTAAAGCTATTGAGTAATTTTCTGAAGAGAGTGATGATTGACCATATCAAATGCTTTCGAAAAGTCCAATAGGATCAAAAATGTACCAGAATCACCATCTAGGTTTGATCTAATATCATCAATTACTTTTGTTAAACTTTTGTTTCATGTTCGTGGTCAATTTCAACTTCTTGACATGCCGCGACGAAGACGACGATTTGAGGCATACATTAAGTTCATCGGTAGCATGAGCTTTCGGGATGACAGGAAGAATTTGACGAAAATTGCCGGATAGAAATATATTAGCCCCACTAAATGATTTAGAATCAACTCGTAAGTCCTCCAACGTTAGGTCAACTGCCTCCACAGCTCGTTTTTGCGCCATCGTGCACTCATCCCAAATAAAGATTTTGCATTCTCTCTTTAATTTCCCTGTCGCCGAAATCTTGGTCACTGTGCACATTGGTTTAACAACCGCGAGAAGATTCATCGGCAGCTTCAAAGCGGAATGTGTAGATCGATCACCTTCCAACAATGTGGCAGCAATGCCAGAAAATGCAACAGCCGACGCAATTTGTGATCTCCACCGAATTGTTGCCAGAATCAACGAAATAACTGTGAATGTGATGGCTCGATGGTAAATTTGCCCTTGAATCTGAATGTTTGGAAGTAATTTTGAAAAAAATTAGAAGAATTGTTCATTTTGATAATAAGGAGACGCGATTACCCTATAACTCGGATTGTAGCCGGGTTGATCAACGACTTCACCTCCTAAAGAAAAAAGACGTCTTTTCAAAGCATCCGTTGTGTGTATTCGCAAGAAATGTTTTGATTCGATTGTGTTCCTATAAAACAACGAATACAATGGCTCCGGTGGATGAGTCAAGTGCCATCAGCGCAGCAACAAGTCACTGAATCTCAGAGATGGAATGAAAATGGATGCCGGTGTTGTAGCGTCTTTCAGGCCGAAACAACAGCGATCGAGAAAACTCTGCTCGATTTCCCTTAATTGCAGCCTATCTCTCAACGAGATGGGCAAGTATTTGAACATTCAACTTATGTGGGTGCGGGGACACTGTGACATTTCAGAGAAGCGGACGAACTCGCAAGAAAGGGTACCAGTTCTGTACTCTTTTCTAATGCTGATCCACCATCCTCGCCTACTGCCATATACTGTTAAACATCTACTGAAGCTCGAAACAAATAAATCTTAGATGGCACAATATGCCTCATTACCAAAGAGTTCTGGCCTACGCTCTCCCTAAGCGATCGTTTAGCTTCATCAGATTAACTAGGTCGAATCTTAGAACTTCCATCGACGTAATAGCTGGGTACTACGTCATAGGGACTTACTCCTCTAGACTAGGCTTTCTTTACAATGACTGGAGAAGCTGCAGAGACGAGACAGATGAAGAAACTATTTTACGAACATTTTATGTCAAAGAGCGGCTCCCTCACTTTTCCAAACCACAATAGAACACGCGCGTTTTACAAGTAATTTTACAAGAAAAAAAATCCAACTACTACAAATAAAATCCCTACAAAAGATTAATTACTTACACAAATAGTTGCCTTAGCCAAAACAACGAGTAAACAAAAGAGAATTGTTTCTGTCAAAAGCCCGAGTTTGTAGAAGTCGTTCTACTTGTTGTGCTCGCTCATACAATATTAGGGTTTGTGAACTATCAAAGCGGGAGCGCTGCATTGTAACTTGCTTAAAGGATTTTGTATCCTACTTAAAATGTCAGAGCCCGACCGTGGGCGCGACTTTGTGATAGGGGTATTGCAATGCAAAGAATAGTTCCAGTTTACAGTACAAAAGTCAACCAACGGGAAACAAGGAAAATAATTTCCAACACACTTTTCCCTGCATATTTTTAGGATGGAGGATGGTAACTGGAATGTATAATGGCGGAATATAATGAGCATGACTGCACTAAGGCCTTAGGGGAGTAACGCAGGCTCTTCGAAATGTGAGCAGCAGGGAATAGAATCAAGTAAGCAGGACTTCAAACGGCTGCTGAACGGGCCTGATCAGGGGAGAAGTTCGAACTTCGCGAATCGTAGTGTGTTGGTATAAATTACCCTTAAGGGGGCTGAACAGGACAGAACCATATGTCATTTATTAGTCATTAAAAAGCTGTAGGAACAGATGGCTTACTATCAGAGCTATTCAAGGCCGGTGGCAATGTACTGGCACCAGATCATCTGTAGAATTTGGGAAGACGAGAGCATGCCCGACGATGAATATGTATCCATTCATAAAAAAGGCGATCCTATCTCTAGCAACAACTACAAAGATGTATCCCGGCTCAACGTCGCCCACAAGATCCTGTCCAGCGTACTGTGTGAACGTCTAAAATCGTTTTGCACCGTACTAATCGGCACGTACCAGTGCGGCTTCCGGTCGATTCCTGCACATTGACTGACATAGACATAGACCAACATTTCACACTGAGGCAAATCCTGAAGAATAATACTGTGTTTCAAATCGATTCAAATCGACAGCCTTTATAGCAAGAAACTATTCGAAGCGATGACCGAATTAGGGATCCCGGGAAAATTAACCTTGTTGTGTCGCACCACGCGATGGCACCGTGCAGTTGAGCTAAAGAACTTACGAGCCGTTTGCACCTTGCCTTAGCCTGCCAAAACCTGATTTTTGCAACGATTTCGCTGTCTATGGATTTTTAAAAATGTAAGCCGTTTTTCATAGTTTCCGTAATCCGAATTATATTGGAACTACTCCTGTTCATCGCATCATTTTGTACTCCATAAAGAAAGAAGGAAATGCAAAACATCCGGACGAAATTCTAGTAGGTCGCCTTGGCGAGGTAAGTTAGTGCGTCGATTCCTATGCAGGAGGTTCCAGGTTTGATTCCCGAATTTTAAAACCTTTCATAATACACAGATCGACTTCTTTCAAATAATTTACTATTATTATTATTATTATTGTTGACGGTATGTCGCACCTTGAGATCTATTGTGCACCCATGCAGCTCTTTTCAGAGTTGTATTGAGGGTTATATGCTCCTTTTGCTAAGCGAAGGTGGAAGAGATTTATTCTAGAATATTCTCTCTAAGCCAGTTTCCTTTAGGAATCTGGGAATGAGAGCTGGTTCTAGTGACTTCAGTTCTTCCTCTGATATTAGGTGCTTGCCTAGATATCATTGTCTTTGGTTCCTCACAAAATCAAAGTATATGTTCTGGAATTTCGTTAGATTGTCTGCAGAATCCGCAGAGACCTTCTTCTGGTAATCCTAGTTTCCTTAGGTGCTACCTAAGTCTACATAGCTCGTTAGGTAGCCTGTTAGGATACGGAGATTGTTCTTGCGTTTTTCCAGGCATCTGCCCGGTTCCCCCTTTCTAGTTCCCTGAACTCTTCCCTGAGGACATGATCTCCTACAGCGCAGAACGGTTTGGGGCGCATTAAACAATCCGATACTCCTTTCCTAGCGAGGATGTCGGCCATTTCGGTGCCTTCTATCACTTTATGGCCAGATATCCAGCAGAGTTGTACTCTGTTAGTCCTGCCCAGCTTCTTAAGCTTCTATAGACATTCTGCTTCATTTGCCCATGGGTTCGTAGTAATTTGTCTGCGGTCCAAATACGCCTGCCGCTGTTCCTTCATCAGTTCTTGATCCATCTGTATACCATTTTACCGTATTGCTACTCAGTCTGTGGACTATGGATTCATTTTTCCAGTCATTTTTGGTGCCGAGCTTAATGGTAAACTCCTTTTGGAAGTTAAATGTCCGAATCACGTCATCCTTCGGAATGGCCAAGAGTGGTTGCTTTTTGACATCAGTGACCATGCTCAAAGAGAGTTCCTGTCTAAAAAAAACACATGTCACAACAAGACGACTACGATTGCTTGCTAAAGAATTTAATATGAAATATGTTTTTATTTATTTGGAAACTCTATTAATTCAATTCATTGCATCAAGTTTCACCTTGCAATATGTCAACTTTCATCTGCCACTGTCATTCTTCACAAAAGTTCTTTAAGTGATACCACTTTTCTCTTCCTTAGTTCAGTCAACCGGTGCACATGTACTGCTATTCTAAGAATATTGATAGCATTGTTAATATGTTGTTCAAGCATGTCGCCGCGGCAGGGTAGATAGTGGCTGTGAATAAATAACCACACAACCAGCTAACCACACTGCCAAAGCGCATAGCCAATTGATTGGAAATCACAAAATAATACAATACAATAAAATAATATAAGATCTGAAACTCTGTGCAAAGCCATCCTAAATAATTTGTTTGCAATTTTCTTATTTATACTCACCATTACCAGCTTTTGTTTACATAACTAATGTCAGATGCGTTGACAAGAAAGAAATTATTGATAGCATTTGTGTGGTATATAATTTTTGTTTTAATTTATGACACTTCTCAGTAAGCTCGTGCATCAATTGCGTCAAGAGAGTGGCTAAATATTATCCGATGGACATTTTTGACACTTACGCGGTGAATTTTTTTTATTGTTCTTAAACTACGTACTTCAAAATAGTTTTGACAGTTATTGTCTGTGGAAACTTCAAAAATATTCTCCGGTTCATATTCCCGAATTGACACATGACCTTGTGCACATTTATGATTGGATATACTTATAATTATATTTTAGAAATACTAAGAGTGGTCATGGGGTGGATTTTTATGATAAATTGACGTGTTTCACAGCTACATAAGTAATACTGATTTGTGTGCTTGTTACGCGAGATGACTTGGATAATATGCACTATTTTATTATCTGCTTATATTTACTTACTTCAGATTCAAAAAAACACGTAGGGACATTCTTTATCCACCACTTAGTGATTTCTCCACTCGGAGAACAACGAATAATCTTGAAACGATTTCGAAAAAATACTTGAAAAAACATCACATCCGTGTTTCAAATGTTGTTTTAGCAGCCTATGTGGTATAGATGTTTGTTTTTTATTTTTTATTTTTTTTTTTTTTTTTTTTATATTTTTGACGGTTGACACATATATCGTGTATAAAATTAAAAATTATTCTCGGTTGGAAACTCCATTCTTGTCATGAATAAGTACTTCAAAGGGGGACCAGTTCGCTATCTGTAGATTCCACTTGATATTCAATTAATTAAGTTATGTGAATCGTGAACTCTGAAAAGAGGTTTTCCGTTTGTTGTTCGAAACACTTTCAAACTGTTTATTTTAAACATTCTCGTCTTCAATTATTTTTGAACTTGTTTAAGTTACTCATCATGTGTCTACTTCGTTTATCAAATGAAATACATTTGCAATGCATAACAAAATCAGAAAATAGCATGCAAAATTATAGCTCAATTCAGAAGGCATTATAAATATTACAGTTTGAAAATAATGAAGTGTTAAAAAAAACTGCAAACATAATGTCCAATTAAGTGAAACAGGGAAATAAATCTAAAACGCTTTATTTTAACTATTCAATATTCGAAGTAATTAAGTTTGATCTTCAACAACAGCGTGTTCAATGTAAGTACAACTTAAGGTTATAACACTTAAGTAAATACACCTTGTGTAAGACAATTTAATAGGAACGAGTTTTTCAAACTTTTTTCTTCATTCCTTCCACTTGTCGATGGGCTATCTCCTTTGAATATCCGGTTGTGTTCAAAAGAATCGTTATTTTTTTGTAGAATATCATTTTTGTTGCTGTCGGTCTCCAACTGGAATTTTTGTTTTTTATTATCCACAGATTAGCTGTGGAATCTACTGTTAACAACTAATTTATAATCTAACGCTATGAAGGCATTTTACACTTACTATGAATGGCAACCTAGCTAAATAGGAATGGTGGGTTATTTACCCGAAAGTGGTATGCATTCAGTCCATTTGCTTATCATGAGAACCAATTGGAGCTGTCAATACCGATGACTAGCTACTCGTAGATACCTAGCTGTTGTAACAATTTTATATAGTTTACAAGAAGGATTTAGTCAGCGTTTCAGAGGTTTTCATATATAAAGAACCTATTCAAATTGGTTATCATTCTTGTGTCTTTCAATAAGAAATTAATTATAACACTTTGTGTCATACAAATTAGCTCCGTAGTCAGAATGTAAACTGTGAAATCTACCAGAAATATTTCATTTCAAAAAATAGAAATTGACTGCAGGGATATATTTTAGATTTTGAAGTAAGTTAATTGGTAACCGATATGTTAATGAGGAGTGTGTGGATACCTAGGGGCTGACTGAAACAGAGACCTGTTTGTTGGTAGATTTTTCGCAACAGTGTTAGGTCCAGAGAGGTATTTGCACCTGTTTGGATGTTTCCCACTTAATGTTCGCATAGTGCTAAAATTGCCATAACATAAACAGATCAACACAAAATGATTGATGTAAGTTCGGGTCGAAAGGACTAAAGAGCGTCATTGGACGTAATAAAAAATGTTCTTCAATATTTCAAAGTCGATGCGAATGTGGCGAACATGACAGACGTTTTGAAACTTCACCTACAGTACTGCCGCCTCTAGCTTGGCATTGTTCCGAAGCTGTTCAAACAATTGCGAAAAATGAATAAATAAATGACTTATGATCGGAATAAAAGACAGGTGTTGGTTACTTTCGATAGGATTAAAAATATTAATCTAACTGAAATCAGGACAATATATTTTACATCCAATTTTTTATATTATAAATTGGACAAGCGAAATATTTCCTGTTTTTTCTTATCAGGCGTATGCTGTTGTTTTCAATTGTATCAATCAAACTATGTTTTCAAATGCAACTTGTTGAAAATCTCCTTCCATTATTTGGTACAGGGTGGTGTTTTCATAAACGTCAGACAAACAAAATGCTGCGTTAGACATGTTCAGTAATACAGACTGACGATCGTACTAACTTGGGTGAACTGCAGTACCTAGTGTTCATAAACGTGAATATCTCGTCGATGTCTGGCAGATTGTTATTATTTTTTTGACAGCTATAAAATCGAGATTGGAAGAAAATGTTTTTATTTGAGCCATTCTGCAGCGTGTCTGTGTTCAAAAATGCATGAAAATAAATGCCATTGTACTATTTCCGACATTTATGAAAACAAGTATCAACGCCTAACCCTCTTGAACCTTCAAAATTGTTGACAGTGATTTTTATAACATTTTCACGGACCACTCAGACTATATCATTTACATGGTCCACTTATTCTCACAATTTTGTGTATAAATGAAACAACATTCGTGATTAACTGTCAAACAATTTGTGAACAACCGTCAAAAATCTGTCATTATCCGTTGGATTCGTAAGTAGATCTATATAGTGTTTCTGATATAGGTACATTTGAGGTATGTATTTCCAAATATGATGATCGTATGATATTTGTGTCTGTTGGAATATATGAAAACATTTGTTTTAAAAAAATTCTTAAATAAAATAAAACCAACGTTTCTCCACGTTTTAAAATTGTTCTTTATTTGAATTAGTAGCATCTTACATAAAATAAAATAAATATAATTTGTATAAGAAAGAGTATTAAATTATTATTCTGCGATTCAATCAAAGAAACATCACTTTAATTTAGAATCGAAAGATAAATAAAATTTCATATTTTGTTTTTGTTGTTGTTGTTCTGGGTTGTTAATTAATAGAAGATTGTGTGTCATGGAATGTCGTACCAGATAGTGCATTTACAAATTCTAAAAAATCAATAATGTAAATGCACACCTGACACGCACTCCAAAACTTCAAAATAAATGCGGGATTTTGGTTTTTGTTCTGTTTTCTCTCTCTGTCTCTCTTGTCGCTATTCATCTTTGATTTGCACAACCGTTTTCGATGACATTTTTTGTTGACAGTTTGTTGTAAGGACTACAAACGTTACTAACCTGTCAGCAACAGCTCTTGACAATATACATATTTTCATTTCAAATTTTATCTTCGTATTGTAGGTGGTTTTGTGTTTTGTTTTTATCTTTTTGCAAGCAAAACAGTGAAGCAATGATCAACTTATTTTGAGTGTCATGTGAGAACCTTAAGGGTGCCGAAAAAAAAATTGATAATAATTAATATACAAAGAAACAAAAAAACGGGAACGCAGCATAAACATACACAGAAATGAAAGAAAACTTGATTATTTTACGCGCGCGGTCAAGTTTGTCTTATCTATGGAAATGGTTGTGTGTGTGTGTAAAATGCGTGACAATTTTTTGTACTTTCTATTTCTATTTCAACAAAATCGAAGAGAAAAAGTTTTTTTTTCTTAATCGAAAGCTCGGGTTAAGATTCGGTTCAGACCTTAGGTTAGATTATAAATGCGCGACGCGTGTACAAGCGATAATTCTACATACATGACTTATTAGGTGAACATGGACATTGAACTTTAGCTACTTTTGTAAGCGAGGTATTCCAAAATGATGAGCAGTTTTTTTTTATTTGCTGCTCCTGATAAGAGGATGTGGTGTGTGCATAAAGATAATATTATACAAATTGTATGCGTTTATCAGCTAAGATTTGGTCAGCAATTTAAATAGTTTTGGGTACATTCGGCAAAAATAAAGCATGAACAATAAGAGGAAGCGTTGTTTAAAAATCCTCCGAGAAAGCAGTAATTTCATTGTGATTTTCATAAGTGAAGTGCAGAACATTTGAAATAATGTAAGAGTCTGTAGATAAACGTTGGCTATTTGGCACAGAATCTATAGCGACTAGTAAAAGTAAAGATATACGTAGATATTTAAGTGATGTACTATTTTCAAGGTTTTGAGGTTTCATGTGAATTTGTAAATTGGATACTCTCTGTTGGCTATTGTGTTGCGATTAGCGGATAAAAATGTTTAACTTTTTGCTGAATCAGCACATGGCAGGTTATGCCCTGAGACTTGTATTTAATCTGCCTTGTATTTATTCATTTACTTACCTATTCACTAGATTACAATGAATTTTATATTTTAGCAAGAGCAAGACGGATTGAATGATACAACAAAAACTGAAAAATGTCAGTTAAGATCATATTGAGTCAATTCCCGTTAGCTTGAAACGCTGTTGTGACAGTTTTTTGACATATTACTTAAAGAGAGTCAGAGTTTAACAAGCAACTTCGAAGTGCACTGAAAGAAAACAATTGGTCTTTGAAAGCATCAATTGTTATTTAGTTGTGATTGGACATATCGGACGAACACCTCAAGGGATTTTTCTTCTACAATCATTGTCCGAAAATTATCAAATACAATTTTTAAAACAACATTCCATTGCACGTTTTTCGCTTTTTTTTTAATAACTCACAAACGACACGGGAACCTAGACAAATATTATATCACTGTCTAGCCAAGAAATTTTCACAGCCATGGTTATCAGAGACTGATAAGAATGTATCGGTAATAGTGAACTAGTTATTCATGGGGTAGACATTATTTCCATGCTATTCGCTTTATGTGTTCAATTCCACAATAAAAAAGTAAGCAACCATATCTATTAGCGATTAGTGATATTACGTACGTTCACGACTCAATGATTGTTATCTCTGTCGATGTGTAGTCTGATAGCAACGTGAATGGGCGGTAACTTCGAGTAATTGCGATAAGCACAAATAACTGGAAAAGGTGGAATATGTTACGACTTTGAATTGATTGAACACAGTCTGCGGTAGCTGTCATCAATATATGTATACAATCATACTCTTAGGCACAAGATAGGGGATATTTGAATTCCTCGAGCGTTAACATAAAATAACCTCACAAATTATTGCACAAGTGTGAACATTAAGGTTCAATTATAGATATGGCAATGTAAGGCTGAGGACTGAGTTATATTCTAAACATTACAGTAAGTAATTGGACTTATCCAAAACCACCAAAAAGTAATTAAACAGTAGGAAAAAGCAATGGTAGATAACAGTTAAACTTATTTAGGGTTTTTAGGGGTTTGGATACATTTTAAACTTTGTTGTAAGCTCTTTCTACTGCAGTTTGAAAAATGACTCGACAATAAAAAGATACGCCCATAATATACTTTGTGTGCGTTGTATACGTGGGATTAGAATACTAGTTTCTAAGTCGATTCTTAGCTACCGGTAAATGGCAAATAGATAATAATGTATTGAATATGGCGTAGCGAATGGAGACTTATAGCAAGAAGACTCGAATTGCCCTACAATGACTTCTCTACAAGTTGAATAGATGAGGAGGAAGACGAATACTAGGTAGTTATTCTTCTAACTGCATCGAAGATATGACTAACTTTTATCAAAAAAGGAATATGCTGAAATATCCAAAACCCGGAAAATCGCTATGAAACGGAACAACACATCTTAGAATGACCAAACGTTCAATTACAGGGAAATAAAACTAGGGAACCAGGAAATGTAAATGGACCACAAAGGTCTACGTGACGACGAGGAGGAAGAGCTCTACTTCGAAACGAGCCCCGCTCTTGCAGAAACTAGACTACCCACGAGGATTTCACTAACACAAATATAAATATGCACATATATATATGTATATATCTCAAGCCACTAAATGGCTATGAAATGGTTGAACAAGATGACTTGGAATAACCAAACGATCCAAAACAGGGAAGTGCAGTAAGGTCAACGAGCGAACTCGGTTGCTAGCTCTAAGTCGAGTATGCAGTAACGCTCCCTAACTTTGCGCAGTATCTATTTGAAAACTTTACAGATACACTTTTCTTTTAATTTGTACATACTAATTTGTTCTACCGCCTTCGTAAAATAGACTGTTTTAAGTGAAGTCTCCTCTGAAAACATCGGGGAACAAAATGAAATGACCTTGTGACCAAAAGTGCCGAAGAAGACTCACAATTTTAACAATATGCAGTAAAACTTCTCCATATCGGACAGTCGCGGGACCATCAAGGTTGTCCTTTATGTAGGAGTGGCCGTTCTAGGGAGGTAACACAAGTTATTTTGTGGAAATTGATACAAAAAAATGACTTCTTGTTTGGGCTTCAAACAGCGATATTCGTAATTATTTACTAGCCATTAGAAAAAAAACATGCACTCTCGATTTTATGAATTAACTGAAGAGAGGTGTCCCTTATAGAGGGGTAAATTGTCTTTGCGCTAAGTTTCACTGAGTTAGAGTTATCAACTTGGTCAAATCAAAATATAGCAAAGGGTTCAGAAAATAAATGCGTTGAATTTGCTATAAGATAAAATACAAAATTGTAACCAACATACAAATAAACAGCAATCGAGTAAACGTCAAAACAAACAACAAATAGTCAGAAGATCTAAATATTCCGCCGGCTTTATAATTGTGGAACGAGACTGGTTTTCTATCGAGCACTGAACATTTTGCCAGAACAAACTTGAAGTAATTTTAAGGGTTAAACAATTGTGTGCAGTTATTGCCCCTCTCTTGAAAACCTCAGAATGCTCTACGGCTAGTATCAGAAATGAAGTATTACAGAGATAGCTGATTGCTTCCTAGTCCATCGACGAAGTTGAGTGCCTTTTTGACAGATATTCATGAATTTTTGACGGTTATTCACGAAGTAACGTAAATGCCGTCCTGAATTTGGTTTAAGAAATCGTTATAAAAACCAGTTGTCAAACATTTTAAGGGGCAAGAGAGGTAAAAGTCGGTCGTCCCTGTAATACTTCATTTCTGGCTATGATCTTACATTCCTTTGGTTTGTACCGAATCTCTTCCTCTGGAAATGTTATTTATTTTGGCATTTGGCCGAGTCTTTTTGAAAGGTGACGGATGTCAGAAGGGTCTTAGGCAATATTTAATGAATAATATGTAAAGCCAAATAATGCATGACAATACGCCCGTTTAAGAGTGAAGCAAAACAAAACAAAGTAATTAAGTTGAATTCTTATTTGACTTGTGTTCTTATATAAAGTTTGTTCAAATTCGAAACATCACGTTCTTCCAAATGCTATTTTATTATTTTTTTGTCTTCGCACAAGGGCATAAATAAGAAAAATCGGTCTCAAGTTCTCGATTAAAATCATTGGTCGTACAATAAATGCATCAGAGTGATGTTTTACTAAAACAAACGTGAGTCAATCATCATTCAATAAGATCAAAATCACGTTTTCTCTTAATCGTATCGAAAATTGGAACTCAGATTAGAAATCAGTCCATCACATGTTGTTACCTTCTAGTATTTACTATTGTATTGTGTGCGTTGTGTCTAAAAATATGTGAATTCAGTTAACTCCTACACAAAGCTCTATAAGCTGAGCACAGACTAAGCATCCCACGTACATACATACATATGTTTGTTATGCAGAAACGCCTCCAAGCCGCCTTACCCTCCCTACTCTCTTGTATGGAGCGTGCATTTTGCGCAATTTTACATGAATTGTTCATGACTAGCAATGGCATATGATACCCATGTCATTCTAGTTCGGAATAAAATGATTGCATTGACGGGCAGGAAATTCCCCGAGATGATCTAGAACTGAATGAACCATTTCCAGTTGAATAACGAACAGAAATTTGGGGCAATCACAAAACATAGTTTTTGTTTAACACATATGTATTTTAAATCAGTAAGATATCAGATCGCAGTTTTGTTTACCTAAAACACACCCAATTTGATATGTGTGCTAATGACTGGTAGTGACAAAAAAAAAACCTTTTTTGTTTGAAATATTACCCCAAGTCCAATGGACGCATTTGAACTCTGTGTTTGCGAGTGTGTGTTACGGGCACGTATTCGTTTACTTTTTGGATTTCATTATACTTTATCTTTTCGACACATGACGGTGCTGGACGACATACAATATTTATATCCACCTAAATATACGAACGAAAAACTGGGTTACTATGCGTAGAATTTTAGTACTGCATGAATAGTTCACTGATTTTGTGTCGGACATTATCACGTGTCTTCTTTTGACTTCACGGTCATTGTGTGTTGGTTTGTGCTTCTCTGCTTTGTTTGGCTGTTTTATTTCAGAAACTGACCGAAAATGTAACACATTTTTGACCGTTCTATAGGCAAGAGGTGGGTAAACTCTCGACCGGCTGGCTGAACTGCACACATGACTTGGATTTGTTACATAATTGAACTGTTCAGTGACACAAAAAAGTGAAGCGGTAAAAACCTGTCATAATGACCAGAACGAACAGTGACAGAACAGCTTTACTTGAAGTAACGTGAGTAATGACTGCAGTCGTTTCGAGTTTGAAATTCAATCACAATCCGAGGAATTATGTGATGGTGGACATTTTGTAATCCGGCTAGTAAATTCGTGTGCATCTGTTCGATTGGTTTTTTGAATTTGAGGTCACATTAAGTCTGAACAAAGATCCATCGTGAAGTTAACGGAAAATTTAGGAACCAATGCATCGTTCTGCGATTTGTCTTTGTGTAATACTCGCAGTTATCGAATTGGATGATGGAAGGAGATTTAAATTTGATTTTATGTTTGAGAACTGGGTCATTATAATCAGGGCATGTCTGCGGATAAGAAATAGAGATGATGACTCCCAAAGTGATTGGAAATATACAATTAGCACTACCGTGCGATTTTTTTCTAAATACCAAGCCTCGTGAACCAGATTGTAGAACTGTACTAAAACTAGATCCAGCAACACAGAAGGTGGGTGAAAGTGTCACTCTCAGTGTTGGGGCTGCAAATATGTGAAAGCATGGTCGAGTGAGGAGTAGTTTCATTTAATTTATGGGAATGGCGTTTCCGTAGTATGTGAAATTTCCTAGAAATTCAAGAGGTAAACCAGATCTACCAGGCTTTTATCAAATTCATTACTCAATTTCTTGGAACGTAACACACTTGGAAGATGACAAGTCTCAACACCCCTGACTTTCGTTGCTTCTCAAGTTTGACTGGCTGGCCAAAGTCATAACAGGCGCTTTTAATATATCTTCTCAAGATAAATAAAGTGTTATTGTAGGTAGGGTAAGTCCCTGTTAATATTACAAAGTTCAATGTACCTAGATTCATTTCAATACACCTAGATTAATACGTAGATTGGTTTCAGCCATGATGCTCCGCCCATCAAGAAGAAGGCATTCCAAACGGAACAAACCTAATTCAGAGCTAATTGCAAGTCAGTCCAGCTGAGGCAAATAGTTAAATTAATGTTGTTGACTTAAGTATTAATTGAAAAAAATATGGTAACGTCATTCTTGCGTATCTGTCAAAAGACTCTTTCCTCTCTTTTACAGAAATCAATTATAAAGTAGATCTTTAGATTCGCAATTCGAAGAGGCTGTTTGAGTAGTTTGGCAAATTACGTTTAGCAAGTTAAGTCAAATTCTCTATACACCTCAACCACTGAGAATAATTGCAAGATCTCTTCGAGTATTTTACGACGAATGTAAACAATAAACACGAAAACTTGCATTCCTAAAGTGAAATTAATTAAAGAGAGCGACCCAATTCGAAGATTCTACGTACAAGACACACACACTAAAAATGTTGATGGGATGCTTAAGAATTATCTCCTTGAATGACATAAAGTGTTTTATTGAATTTAGTCACAAGGAAAATAAAATGCTTGGCATGTCTGCCATTCTAAACAAACTTAAGTGCAAGGCTTCCTTCGTCCTAGCTGGCACAGCTGCAAAGCTTTCACATTCCACATTAGGCAAATGTCTCGAAACGGGGTTTCGGAAATTCTTATCAAGCCAGCCCGTTTATGAACTTCAAGATTAAATTCAACACTGTCTTTAAATCCTAAGATACCGGATTATAATGAGTTGTTAATGCAAAGAATGTATTTGTTTGAAATCATCAAACAAGAAAAAACTGTTTCTGAGGAAAACCATGGCTAACTCTCAAAGAGTATCAGTCAAAATTCAATTTAAAATTATATTGGTTTTAAATTATTTCACACGAGTGTCGAAAACCTGATGAAATCACAAAAGAAACTCAGAAAAAAAAATCTCTAAAAACACAACACAGAGCAAGAAAAAACAAGATGCTTTTTAAAATCAACTCACTGTCAGGAATTAATCAATAAAACCATCAGATGGAAGTGTTCGTCGAAAATAAAATGAATTCTTCAAAACTATTCACCGAAAAAAAAAAAAACAACTAGAGCAATCTTTCTCGGCGGTTTTGAAAGCGTTATTGACTTGACCACCACTGAAAACAACTCAACTTATATCGAAAAATTCACCTCGCATTCGATTGTTTCATTATGTATGTTTATTACCAAAAACTCAAGCAATGTAAAAATATCCCACGTGCCAGACAAAGAAAACTTGCACGATCGACCTACAAACGCAAGCCATTCCCGTCTCCCCGTGCCCCTGAGAATATTTGAAAACCGACATGTCTAGAAACGAAACATTAAACTTTTCATTGTTCCTTTGTTGTCGTTGCTCTTGCCTCTTGCATGTGTCCTGTCCTTTTTGGCAACATATCCAATAAAATACCCTTTTTGGCAAAAATATACTAACTATGCACCGTGTACATCGAGAATGTCATCACCATCGCGTTAAAAACTGCACAAGCACTAAGTAACGTCAACGACGAGACCAAATTTAGAATGTATTGTATTGTATTTTTGAGCACTCTCCTTTTGTCCTTTTTCGTAGTTGGCCACCGGCCAGGATTAGTTTGAAGAATTTTCACAATTTATTCCAATGCGGACCACACAGCAAAACATTTCGAAGGTTATTCGAATGGATCACAACAAGAAATGATATGTTGTAAATCGATTGGGAGTCGTCGTCCCGTACTTCTAACACCGATACTGTGAGAGAAGTTGTGAAATGATATAATTAACCATCATCGCGTGATGGCCTACATGTGTCTTTTGGACAAGCGCAAAACGTAATTGAATTAGCTTAGAGAGGCCGAGTTTTTAAGCCCAAGTCAACGTCAAAAAAAAAAACAACAGCACAAATATCGAAGTCATAACGTGTTGTGTGATTCATTTGAAGTTTTACGTGTCACATGATGGAACGTATGAAGTGAAGGCGAAATTAAAACGCTGGTTATCGCGCGTTTAAAGCGGCAAGCGACGACTCGCGGTGATGATGAAATTTTATACAAGAATGTGGAATGCTCTTGCACGACTGGAACGGAATGAAAATTGTTTCCATTCAAAAAGGCGGGATATCTATAAATATTTGTTGACTTTGTTTCAAGTTGAATTTGGATAATCAATTGGTATTTATAGAAAATAAAATAAAGGCAAAGCTAATGCATGAAGATGAATAGAATGAGGCATTTGATAATGTGACTGAAATTAAATTTCGGCGTAAACATAGTCGCGCTCAATTAGACGGTGTTTACCAAAATACACAGTGGCATGTCGATCGTCAGTCCTGAAGTCGACATTCACCGTCGACTGGAAAGTTACACGTTTTGAAACGACCTGTGTACGACAGATTTGAGTGTCACAAAAAATAGGATTGTGACGTCCCCTAAGATATGGGGACGAAGAGGGTATAAACCCCAAGATATAGGGATGAACTGTGACTGGTTTGTATTGTTCTTCTGAGCTCATCAAAAAGCAACATTTTGAAATATGCGCAACATCGAGAACATTGCTATCGACATTCGAAGGTGAAAACTAGAGTCAGAGATGACATTTAACATTCACAAGTAAATACCGACGCAGTAACTATTGCACAATTGAAGACGTCAATGCCAGTACATCAATTGCGTTTGGCTCTAGAAACATCTACTGCAGACAAAAAATGAATGACTATCATTGCAATTTATTGCGATCTAAATATTGGTCTCACTCGCGGTTCTCGTGGATTTCAATAAAATGCAGTGTTTCGCCTTGACATATGTCAGTGAAGGGAGAGCCTTATCCTTGATAATTAAAGTCTCTAAATGAAGGACCATTGAATAAGGAACATGATGTCTTATAATAAGTATTTTTGATACGTGTACCGAGTGGTCCAACCACAATCATTACTTATTAAGCTCGAAAAAAGTCCAAGCAAAGTGTGGAAATGTGAAGTATCTTATTCTAGACATCAGAAATACGATATACAGTGGACTCCCCCTAAGTCGAATTGTCACGGGATACCATAATTTATTCGAGTTAGAGAGACTTTGTATTAGAGAGAGGTTTTTTTTCTGGTGAATTGAGGGAAATGCATTTAAAATATGGCGAAAATGTTCAAGTTAGGCAGAGTTTCGACTTAGTGGGAGATTCCACTGTATTTCAATAATTACGTCAACCCATTCGATTTGTTGTTGACGAAAATAAAATATTAATCAATAATCTATCACGCTGCCGAAAACCAGTTTATTTGTTGTTTTCGGTTGACATTTAAAGGTTGCTTTATTTGGATATGAACCCTTGTTCATTTTAAGATTCCATCATGTGAATATTCTAGCTAGCGATGTACAGGTGAACATAAACACTAAGGACACGTAGCAAAGCAGCCCATTAGCGGTACACTAATAACGTACTAAAATAAATTGTCGTCATATTCCCTTGAAGATTACATAAAGTCTCAAAGTTCATTCAAAATCATGTACACAAATTGCATTCAACTATCTGCAGAGTGTCATGCGATGACACACTTAAGCTCCGCGCTCAGTGCCAAATGAAAAGATATAAAGCTGAGGAGAATCTATTTCTCACATCATTTATGAATCATTTGTTATGCAATCGTACAGAGCACACTTGCAGCCATCGGATTGCAGTCGGGTTTTTTTTTTGCTTGTCTTGTTTCTCTTTGCACACAAACAGCGGTTTCACGAATACATGCGCATCAAATGCTGTATGAATTTCCGCAAAATTCCATACTGATTGCTTTCAATCAAGGTCAAACATGAAGGCCTTCTGTAAGCCAATATGAACAGACCTGGGATTAACACAATCACAGTAATCGCAGCAACTAAAGTCCTGCGTCGGCACTGAGGTCACAAAGCTAATCATTTGAAAGAGTATTTCCACGAATACAATGCAAATGGAAATAATTTAAAATATCCTTCTGTGTACTGGCCTATTGAGTGGTATGCTTCCAATGTTGTCCTCGAACAACAACGCACACTTCGAATGACGGAAAGACAGTGCACGAGTGCAGCAGGCAGCACACAACAACCACCCAGCACACAGCAACTATTAGGGGGCTGTCCGTAAAGGTATTAGTCATCACTGAGAAGTGGTTATTAGATGCAATTCTGAGCGTTTTTATTTCAATTTTCGCTTGTTTGTGTTTTTGCAGTCTCTGTGTGCATGCATGTGGTTTGTCCAATGCGCCCTCCTTATGCCACACTATTATTAGATGAATTAACTTTTTTTTGTTCTTTCTGCTCCCCGTGTTTTTACGTGTATTAACACTCGCAATGAATGCACCAACTGCCCATTTGCCGCAGGGGAAAATAGATACATATGTACTTGCACAACAATAAACGATACGAGTAGTGAAAAACATTTTAGACACATAGGTGGGCAGATTAATTCTCCGTTCTTTTTCGCCTATAAAAATAGAATATTTTTCACAAATTTCGCAATGCACTTCTGAGGCTGTGTCTGTGATTTAAATTGAAACCTCGTAACAAATTCTTTTTCTAGCTCTACTTGTGTTATGCACAAAAATATCCCCCTCCCCACACACACAAACACTCTTCCATTGACACACTGCAACTAGAGGCATGTGTTGCATAATTGTATTTCGTTGCAAAAAAAAAAAAAAAAACTATTCAACAAATCGTGATGTAATATCGTCCTTAAAACCTGAATTGCTTCACTGTTATTGCTTTGCAAATGAAAAAATATACACTAGGACACACAAAATAACGGTTACAAACTGTCTTTAGTTTCAAAATCGACTGCTGATTAGCACGTTGTTTTATGTTGGCCGTATATCCATAGAATTGATTGAATCCTTTTTCGGGAGAAAAAACCAATATTCTTACATCTACATTTGTTTAGTAATTGTATATTTGTATTTATGTATCTTGCAAGAGCTGTTGTTGATCCAATGAATAAATTAGCACTGATGGTCTAAACGTTAGCCATGCTACGGCTCTCGTACAATTCGTTTCGTCGCCGTGTTTCAAGACGAACACCACACCACCAATGTGGAATGAAAAATATTCGAAGAAACAAAAAAGAATGAAGATGAAAAAAAAAAAAGAAATGAAATAAAATAAAAATGACTTCAAGAATTCACTAAATTGCTCGTCTTCTTTTTCAGCTTTGGCTTTCGAAACTACTAATTTATTTCGCTTTCCTCATTTTTCCCCGACCACGATTTTT
The DNA here is from genome assembly GCA_964034865.1 of Eristalis intricaria. Taxonomy (NCBI): domain Eukaryota; kingdom Metazoa; phylum Arthropoda; class Insecta; order Diptera; family Syrphidae; genus Eristalis; species Eristalis intricaria. The sequence continues at coordinate 127,968,428 of OZ035873.1, forward strand.
TGTCCGTTCGTTCGTTTTGTTTGTCAATGAAACTCTTTTCTTTTTCTTGTTCTTGTCGTAGCTGTGTCGCGCGTGAAGGAAGGTGAAAATCAAAACACGAATCCGACACCAATAAGATTAGGAATAGAAGAGACAACGAAACAACAAAAAAAAAGAAAAAAAGTGTAAAAAACACATCGCGTTGCACTAGTCAAACAACGAATGACTAGGTATGGCACCAGTTAGAGAGTACATCGAACACCACATCACACACTATTTAGACACAACAGAACTGACTAAGAACTAGTATGTCTTGCCTGGTGCTTTCTCGTGTAGCGGTAATGATGGTGTGGGTTTGAGTAGATTTTTCATCTTTCTCTTTCTTTTCACTCATTTCTCACTCGATTGCCATGTGTCATTGTGGTGACTTGTTGTTCGTTTTTTCTTGTACCTCTCCGTGTAAACTTTGTGTGAACACGACGCCATCGCCATGCCTGGTAACAACTGTTTGTGGGAAGAGAAACTGAGAGAGCTTTTTTCTGCAACATTTTATGTGGTGGAAACTTACTCAAACTGGTATGATACAAACAGCTAAGCTAATTGAAATAAATATTACAATTACACTTGCGGTGGAAAGTTTTTTCGTGGGATGCGAGTTTGTTCCTTTTTTGACATCTGTAAAAACTTGGTAATCGTGTTCTCCTAGATATGAGTGAAACCATTGGTGTGCCACGATTTTTTGTCATTTCTTTATTTTTTTAGTTTTACAGCTGACAGCTGTCATAGTTACATTGGACTGTCAAGAACTGTCAAAGTTCTGTATTATTCTGTTCTTACAAGAGGAACTGATTTCTTATCTATGTAAGGCTTTATTCATGTTTAGAAGAAAACATTCTACGGTGCATTGATGATAAACAATTTCTGTCAGGCTCAGTCAAAGCGTGTGACAAACAGAGGCACAATAGCGACTTTAATGACACATCTTCTTAAGTAATAGATGGTGAAATTAATAAAGGCAAGCCGATCTTTGATATTGTTGGGAAATCATTTCACATAAAGGAGTGTCGTAATCGTTTCGGATTTTTGGGTCATGTATCATCATCATTCTGGGACTAGGGGCTAGGTGGATTCAATTATATTCAGCAATTCTTATCAAGATCTTTAGAAGTTTTTCTTCTCAGACACGCTAAATTTTACTGTCTTATAATCTGAACTGAACACATGTAATCCTGTACGAATAAAATCTACCGTGCGACCAACACAGTGATTTGAGAATCTTTGAGGATCTACTTCTTGCTAAATTACCGTGGATTCGAAAATTACATAACATACATAATATAGCAATAATGGTGGCGCTTCAGCCCGCAGAGAGCCACGGCCTAGATTTTACAGCAAACACTCGTGTTGTGCGTGCTTTCGTTCTCTCTCGAGTAGAAGGAACCTACAGTTTTATGCCGACTCCGAATGGCAAAGTTTGAGAAGCTTTTTCTAGACAGTTATTACTCTTACGTATTACTAAGTTCTCACTGTTTAAGCAATATCAGTGAAAGAGGAAAATTAATTTGGTCGTATCGGAAGTCGAACCCAGGAAAGGAGGTTCACAGACCCACAACGTCTCGGCCGCCACAAGCACTACCTAGGGAAAGCTGAAAAAAAGGATCTCATAGTTCTAACATTTTTTCCAGATATGAATGACTTAACTTAGTACGGTTAATCGATACATACAATATATATTCGACCCCACTTTTGGTCTGAAATAGGTGATCCTTCAGTTTACCACCATAACCACTTAAAAATGCGCCCCACACGCTGACCGACCCAGATCTATTCAGCAAATAAAGTAAATTTTGAGTGATTTTTGAGTCAGACCTGATGGCACTACTAATCCATTCATTGAGTTAGACAGTAGATCGGAAAAAAAAGTAGTATTTACTGTATATTTCTAATGATTTTGTTGTCTTGAAAAAACGTCATCGTCTGTTCTTGTATATACATCACAACCAAGGTTAGTGAATTGAACAAAACAGATAGTCTAACCTGACAATTTGGTATTGACTGAGAAATGTCAATCACAACTTCATGTCTTACGTCAGAATCACTCCAATCAATATCTATAGTTGGTGAGACTCGAAAACAATTGAACTAGCAATTTTGTGCACTTGATTTGTAAAGTTTTCTAATTTGTTTCTAACATTTACGTTCTTAACTTCTTGGGTTTTCATACTGCCCCTCCGTTTCAACAGTGCACTCTCCGTAGGGTGAGCTAGTAAAAATAAGACAGATTATTCAAATTACCGAGCGTGAACCTTTTTTTTTGAGATGTCAATTTAACTTGTGTTATGGACTTGGAAATATTCTATGAAATAGTGCAAAGTCCACAAGAATCAAATCGGCCTTGTAGTTTTTCCGAACAACTTAATCGTGTAAATTACCTCATGTAGTCTAATCTGCAATCTCTTGTTCAAACCAATCAAACGGATGGACATGTAATATAATATTGTTAATATTGTACGTAAAACAAATCATAAGTTTGGTCGAGAGATTGTTCATCGTTTCCCACTGGGTTATTCGTATTTAAACGTGTTAAGAGTATGGTTTCATTCTAAGCAGGTTTACTTATTCACTCCGTTGAGTAGCCTGTACAATACTTTGTGTGTTCACTCTGTTGGATTTGTCAATCAACCGATGTTCACTCTACCGAGAGTGTGTATTTTCAACCACACTGTTCTGACAATTACTTCCCTTAACATTGCAAATTATAGCTAAAAAGGAGATCTATTTACTAAAAAGGATATATCACTAATAAAGACGCACAACTTCGTTAACATTTCACAGATGAAATTCGATACTTATTGTTTGGTAGCACTGTTTCTTAAGTCGAATCAATATGTTCGTTAACCGTTATACCACGGCACCAAAAATTCAACTGGGACTTCGTGTTGAAACGAATGGTCAATTCCCTAACCATAATAGGGGTGTTTGTCGTCATTCTCTGATCTAAAAAAAATGTAAATATTTTCGTGAGCTTTATGCAGCTGCATATGACAAGATTGACATTCGAATCTCCTTGAATAGGAAAGCGAACAGCACGAAATTGATGCTGCTTTCATTTATGTATGTATATTATAAAAACTAAATGCCGTCAAGTGTGCAATATTTTATTTTTGTATGCGGTTCAATCGATTAATTGTCATCTCTATTTGATACGAAACAACTTCTGACGGAACAACTAAACCATCGGGTGCCCAAACATCCCGCGGGCCAAGGTTTGCATTTATTGACAATGGTATGTACAGGGTATATACATTCTCCTAAAATATCCCTGTCTTCTTAAAGAATTTCTAGAACGAGTAATAAGCATCGAACTGACGCTTGTGACTATTTTAAGGAATTTGCAGAACGATTATGTGGTTTTCATCACCGCAAAACTTATCAGTTTTTACCTACATTTTAGAAGTAGGAACATCCCTCAACATTGCACATACACACAAGTGGCTCTTATATGCTGGAAGCAGACACTTCTGTGGGCAATAAAATATATATTTGGAGATTGGGTCCAGTATTTTTGGGTCCTTCACCTAGGATATTCATGTTGGCGTTGTCTTGTGTAACTGTTTTACTAAATTATTCAATTTCACTGCATTTTCGGTCGCAGAATATTCTGCGTACGTGTAAAAGTCTCTGCCAAATGTGCACCTCTCAGCACATAAACTTTCTCGAAAAATGTGAACGAAACAGACACATAAACACTATCTATACTCATTCGAGTGAATCCTTGTCACTCTAACGTATACGTACTATTTCGTCACTCCGTTCCAAGCAATTAAACATGTTTAAATGTCATTATCATCTATCAACTTAAAACTAATTAAAGAGCCGACGTAGCATGGCAACATCCAATTGAGTTAACCTCCAAACACGGTCACACATCCCCTCGCCCGGTTGGAAATGTGAAAATAAAGTATACACATTCTCAAAGGTCTTATCTAACTATCACTCACCTCATCGAAAGAAGAGAAAAGGTTATAGTTAGATGTGTGTTTTTGTAGAAAATCAGATAAAACAAAAGCGAATTATTGAAACAGAAACCTAATTTTCTTGGCAACCTCTTATATCAACATATTCATTTAACTATTGCGACCCGTGTGTACATGGCTTCATTTGGACGTTAAGTGCATTTTGTGTGTGTATACCCATGCACAAGTGGTAGGTTAGCAAATAAAAAGGAAACACGAGAAAACACACTCAGAACGATCGTGTATCTATCTGAATGTGAGCCGGTCATTACGTTATATCGCATGATTTTCAAGTTGTGGTGTGAAAATGAAAAACAAAACAAAACTTTCCTGGGAAACGATGATATATTTGTTGGATCATGCGAATTGACAGTAGGTGAGAAGTTATTGCGATTTTTTTTGTGTTTCCAGATGGCCATAGTGCGTTTGGGTGGGGGATAGATGACATCAGTAACGAGATTATGGGAGAAATATACTTTCAACAGACTATGCGAATGAGAAAATTGTGTAAAATTATAAATACCCTGAAGCAATAGGTAGACGGAGAGAGCAAAATATTTTGTTAAGGAAATACACAGCACGGCGGCGTATACACACGCTAAGTTCGTCGCAGATTTTTCAAAGTTGTATTCAAGGGAAATGAGGCAGAAGGGATCACAGAAAGGAAACACGCTCATTGAAAAATCTTGTGATGTATTTAGGCTGTGTTTATGTCCCCGTATGCAAGGAGAGTATTTGACTAAGTATGTTATTGATTTGAAGCTTTTGTAAGGGTCGTTAGTAAGACATTTGACCTAGCATTATGAGGAAGTTTAGAACAAATATATTGTCCTTAATGCTTGCAAGTTCAAGTTGCAGGTGAAGAGCTCCAACAGACAACCCTTTGTTTCTGTAAAAATGCAAGGGTTTATTACTGGTACTTTACACGAAGGTCAACAAATAAATTTATAACCATTAGAATTGCTCTTGATTAGTGATGGTCATAATCGAATGATTTTAAGAATCGAGACCTTATTAATCGATATATTATAATAATCGAATTATCACTCGAGATGTGAGCATTCGAATGATTATTCTAGTGATAATCGATTAGTACAAAATCTCGATTCTTAAAATCATTTGAATGACTACTAACTCACCCATATTACTAACTCATTCGAATGACTACTGACTGATTACTACCTACTAAGACAAGATAACTCGGTAAATGTCTCACTTCAGCAGGATAACAGTAAGAAGTTCTAGTCCAGCAATACTAATCAGGAACATAACCCGAAAACACATAACATTATAGAAAAACGCAAAGGAAAATAACTCACTAGGTGTTACTTCCCGCGTCATTAATAAACAAATAAAAAAATCCGCCTTCTCTATAGTAGTTAGTAATTAGTTAATCAATTCGAATGAGTTAGTAGCTGGAAGTCATTGGAACAAGTTAGTAGTCATTTGAGTGAGTGAGTAGTCAGTAATATGTTAGTAGTCATTCGAATGACTGATTGAGAATCGAGATGTTGTATTAATCGATTATCACTCGAAATATTTTCGAATGCGCCCATCACTACTCTTGATTTTACCCGGGTAATACACGTTTTGACAATTACCCGAGTACCCGTGTAATGCGGACAATACCCAAGTTGGCGGCATCAGGTAAAAACAGTCAACAAATACAGTGTATTCTCGATTATCGCGACTAATATAATCTGGGGTAGTTGCAATTATCTACTAAGCTGTTGCGAAAATTGAGGAGTTGCGTTAGTCGATAACGTACTGTATACTAATTCAATAAAAAAAGTTAATAAAGTACACCCTTATTGATGAACCACTTTTTGAGTTCATTATAAGTAGCAGATTAATTCCGTCTAAATTTACGGGTACCAACAATCAGAAGTACCCGATTAATACACGAATATACGGATATCCTGGTTCCCGTGCAAAACTCACTCGCCAACACAACAGGCACCATCTTCCAAAGGTCCGTACAATTGCACAGTAGCACACTGGGATGACATAGAAGTGGTTGGTCGAACTCAATGAGCCATCAATGAAACGATTACTGGCACATTGAAACTGGGACGGCCAAAATGTGCCTAGAGGTAAATGGAGGCAAAACGAAGCATATGCTGTGATCGAGAAAAGACGCACAACATCGACGATTCGGTCAAAACATCCCCATCCATAGGCAGCTACAACCAGCTCCCACTATCCATAAGTCGATTTCAAGGCATAGCATCGAGACGAGCTATGAGACAGCTAGTCGTATATCTAGTTGGGTAGGCTCCATCAAGATCGATGACCACCCCACAGAGATCTTCCAAAGTCAGGAAGAATAAACAAGATCATTCGACCATTCGAAAAGTCGGTACAAATATTGTTAGCAGGGTCCGGATGAGGGTTAGCGGGTTAGCCGAACACAGTGGGCTGTCATTGAGATCGTGATGGAATTGTAACGGAAGGGACGGAACACGGGAAAGGACAACACAACATTGAGGACCATGTCAGAACGTCTATTACTTGAACTGAGTAGCAAACGTCCCAAGCTGACCGTGAACAACTCCTCGATCAAACCAGTCCTCCGTCCACAAAGGCTTGGATAGTATAAAGAAAGCGGATGAAGAAGTCAAATTGAAAGATGCAGCAAGCACCTGTATAACATTTAAGAGGACCCGGTCACGACGGTCAGTTCAAGGTCACTACAACAGCTCAGCTGCACGTAAGTGTTTTTGGGACAAATCCAAATCAAACTTAATTTGAACATTTTCCTCTCGATTTGTGAGCGCATGCAATTCACGGGACGTTAGGTGCAAGAATACACCTTCGGTTTCATTATGCAAGTCCGTGCAGAGAACTAAGTGCCAAAACGAGAGTCATTTGAAATAGTCCTCCGAACATTCCACACACGAGCACATTGCACAAGCAAGTTACCAGAGATTTATGCGAATGCTGCAGCATTTTCGAAATTGCACATTTATCACAGCTAGCCGTCGCTAGATCGTAAATCAACAACACGTACAGCCATCATCGAAGCTCCTTGCAAACTCCTGTCAAAGGAGACAGACAAAGAGGTGGGACATCAAATGATAATTGACGGTCATTCGGGGACCAATCGAGTAACCTCAACTGCAGCATCGTCAGCAGCAGCGCAAGCAAGCCCCGAAGAAAGTGCAAGCAAAAGATGACCAAAATACGAACAAAAAATCAAAAAGTATCCGAAAATAAACAGGAGCAAGCCTTTAGCCGAATTAATGCCAAAAGTACGGTGTAGCCAATTTGATTGCTAGCCAATTATTCGTCAGATATTTTTGGATTGCCACACCGAGGGTACAAATAGACATTAAATGTGGTGCAGCCGAGGAGGAAGCGAGAAAGATACTCGTACTTGTCATCTTGCACCAGTTGTTGTGTATCGACAACACGCCCGTGGTTTAGGTATCTTTATTCGGAAATCAGAACTCTCTTCTGACTGCGGTAATTACTTGCAGCTCTAATTACTGATGCCGCTTAAGCTGCGGCACGTGGAGGTGCGCATAACAGCAGTAGCATTGAACACACTCAACTGGCTCATGATCTGCCAATTAATTAAGACTCCGCGATGTGCATCTGAGGATATCGATGCCTCTGCGTCTGACAAGCATTAGCCTGACCGAGTTTTGCTTTAGAATTTCTTTCTTTTTTTTTCTCATTTGCTCACTCATCTGCTCTTGGTTTAGCTTTCGTGTGTTGCAGCGGCATTTTGAGAGATTTGCTGAAATTGTGAGGTGGTCTGATAGTCATTTGGCTTGGCACCGTTAATAGATCATAAATTGGAGCCGCTTTTCTCTGGATGAACATTTGGAGCAAGATCTGTTTTTACCAGTGACTTTTATTTTTGCATAGCAAAATAATGCCGAAGCATGTCCGGCAACGGATGCGAATAAATGATCTTTTAAAGTGGATTTATTTCAGATATGTGTTCTCGTTCTTCTCTTTCACTCGAGATCAGTGGACGCACTCAAGTTGAATGCCGATTCTCAGCCGAATTTGCTTACGCTATTTGGAGATAGCTAGAGTTTGTGTTTACTTCGTCATCCACTGTGGAACGAGATTCTATCGAGATGGAATTGAAATTCAGTCTTTAGTCCTGGATCCTGGAGAGAAGACTGAAGTAAGAACTGAACGGGCTGCACAGCGACATGAGTCTAGACAGGCTTCTACGCATTCAACGCCTAAGACGACTGAGTCATCTAGAGCCCATGGACATCACTGCTCCAGGCGGAAGAGTCTTCGATTCCGATCCAGTGAGACACCGCAATAGAGGATACCCAAGAAACCGATACAAGTGAACATGGACCTCTACCAACGTGGCCGGCGAAATTGGAGGCAACTGGCTAAAGATCATACCAGCTGGGGAGGGTTGTTGACTGAGGCCCCGGTCCAACCTGGACTGTGGCAACAGTAGAAGAGAAAGAAGTTGAACTGGAAAAGATAACATAGTGGATTGGCGCTCCTTGCATACTCCTGTCCTGGCATGAAATGACAAGGTTGACTGCAAGGCGCAGTCACATTTAGGCCAGCATTTGTGCTACAACACTGTTAGCCAGATTGTGGTGTCTATAACAGGCAAGATGTCTGAAGATAGGAAGAAGGAGTATGATGCTATGTACCTGATTCCTTGAGTTGAGAGTGCGCTACCGGGGCAGAGATGTGTAATGGTTTCATCCTCCTCCTCGCCTCTGCAAGTAGACCCATGTTGAAGGCGTCTGTCCCATAGGCAGAGAGTCCCATTAGAAGGAGAATAGAAATCCCAAGTGATAGTTCACTCAGTCTAATTAGGTTTGTATTCGTTTTGTAACGAGATACGAGATACGAGAGAATCCACTGTTAAACGTTAAAAGAGTGAGTTCATCGGCTTCGCAATTTTCTAGAATGTGACAGCATGTGTGCCCCTATCCACATCAGATGGATGCTAAGATTCTTGGCCATCCCATGGAGTGATAGGCGACACCTTCGGGAAGTCCTTAAGATAAAAGTAACTGGATCTGATTCCAGCTCTGAACAAATAACAGTATTCCTCATAGACATGCAGCTGACTTGAAAGGGCCTCTCTTGACCTTTAATTTGACCATCATCTTTAGAGACTTTTTCGTGCTCGAACTCTTTGATCCTACAATGAGTCTGGACACCTCTCGGCGCGACATCCCTTCTTCTTCAGGGTCACATCTCTTTCGTTTACAGAGCAGTGCTCGCCACGGACCATTTTCCGTGATTCTATGCATCTTAGTGGACGGATATTGTTTATTTTTATTCCTACAATGAGTATACTTCAAAAATAAAATAAAAGAAATCAAAAACATATCACCCGGTCTTATTATTTTGTCCGCGCCATGTTGCAGGTCGATTCCGTTTACTGAACAATTTTCTCTATACATTCATGCTTAGCCCCTAGTATACCTTTTGCTGAGAACAAGGTACCGTTACCAACAACAGAAAATATGCGGCTGGGCTTAATAGTTAATTTGCCGCTAATCAAAAAATCCATTTCAGACTTCGCAGAAGGGAGCATCTCTCCTCTCCTTTTCATTATATAAATTAACTGGATGTTGCAGCGTAGCCGAGGTGGGGAATGTTTCACATTGCGAGAGTGGAAGGCAAGTCGTTTTCTTTTTGCAGATGACTTAATTGTCTTCACATCCTCGCAGACGGAACTCCAGAGTTCGATAGGTTTAAGGTTGTATGTGCGGATGTTTGGATGAACGTTTACGTGGGCAAATCAGAGGTTGAGGTTGTTTCCAGAACGCTTGTTCAATGTACTCTACATCTTAGTGGAGTACCATTGAAGCAGGTGAGGAAGTTTAAGTATTTATGAGTATTTTTCTCGAGTGATGAGAGGAATGATGCTGAGTTTTCCTTTCGAATTGGTAAATTTTTAAACAGCTTGGAAGATCTGTAATCTGGGTTTGGTGTCAAGGTCTGTTTCCAACTCTCACCTGAGGTCATGGAAATTGGGTAATGACAGACCGAAATAATAAGATCGCGAATACAAGCTGCCGATATGAGATTTCTTCCCGTTAGTTGTGAGGGTTACTCGCCGTGATAGGGTGAATCCAATGTTGGGCACCTGCTTCTACGAACGGAAAGGTCTTTACAGACGACGAATTCTGAGGAGTGCAATGAATAAGATTCAATCAGGAAGGCAACCGGATAACAGATCCAGGCCAAGGCGGTTGGACCAAGTCTGAAAATTTCGCCTAGTTCCGCTTGGATATAACTCCTGATGAGTTAGAATCTATGGTGGAGGATCGAGTTCGTGCTTTGTACCCGCGAAGTTTTAGTAGATCATGCCATGTCATTTGAATCTGAGTCCTCCTAAAAAGGCCATGACCTCTAGATCGAGAGCGGATACTATATATACATTTTTTCCCCTTTTTTTGAATAATATTCTTCAGAAAAGCCTCTAGGCTTCGCAAATTCTCTATTGTCTTTTATGTAATTATAGAATTAATTGCTATAGATAATGTTGTAAGGCCAACTGACGTCTCATATGGACGCTCCTCTATAGCTTCAACGTTTTATCCAGCATTGAAGAGATAACTCCATGGTGTCGTTGGAAGGAAATCTTATATTGTATTTTTAATTTGAATATGTGTGAAACTCACTCACACGAAGTGTAATACCTCCAGAAAGTTTTGGCCTAAGCTCGATCCCAAACGTGTAGCGGCCGTGGCGTAATTATTGTCTGTGTTACTCCTACGCACTTGAACCTACGGTGCCTAGGTTCGGTTCCAGGTACGATAATAATAATTTTCATCGCCTCACCTCTTTGGAGTCACTGACAATGCTCAATCTGCAATAACTGTATGTCTAGAAACGGTTTCGAGAGAAGACTGTACGCCCGTCTTTACCGACTCCGAACGGCCAAGTTTGAAATACACCTGAGACAACAGTAGTACCCAGAAAAAAGAGTTTTCGCTTTACGAGCTAGGCCCGATATTATTATTATTATTAAGATAATTATTGTTATTACTATCTATACTAATATTATAAAACTGAAGAGTTTGTTTGGTTGAACGCGTTCATCACAGGAACTACTGTCTGCGAACAATAGGAGCGAAGCATCAATGAAAAAAGTTGCAAACAAAATGAACTATTTTGACAGCCTCCGTTACGTGCACTGCATGAACGGTTTAAGTAATTCAAAAATCATGTATGATGGAATTGTTCCTCTTTAAAAGTTTAAAAAAAAGTCAGTGACAGCATATGTCTATCTTTTAAAATTGACTTACTATAACCTTTATAATGGTAATCAAATTTGTTGAAAAGTATAATTATTTATCAAAGCGCGATAACTCATATTAAGGCGGACGAAGTCGCGGAGAACAACTTATCCAAAAATTCTCTCTTTACAAATTTAAACTTAGCAAAATACAAGACATCTTAACTTGTCCTTTACCTTGTGCAGAAGCTATCTTGACAGGGAAAGAATTAAAGACGTTAAAAATGAGTATACTTCAAGAATTAAACTTTTCGTTAAATTTGTATCCAAACACAAAGGAAAGAGGATGTTTTTTTAAGATTTAACAATAATACAATTTACATATTTACTAAGTCGAAAGTAGCGTAATGGAGAGAATTTTCCCAACCCACCCCTCCCAGGTTGGACAAACCAAATTCATAAACATAAAAAAACAATAACCAATTTATGTAAGAACCTGCATCGGATTCCATAAGCCTCAAAAGTTCATGTAACACGAGTTGCTTTCTGGCTCTTCATATGAACCCATCAACACGTGTCATATTATATTCGGTAGGTAGCTTCATTTTATAAGTAAATAATGTGTGACAATATAAGCACGCTATTTTATCTCACAGATATTTAGAATGCATATAACCATTCAGGGCGCCACCATTCGAAGGCCAAAGGTTACGTTGAGCTTTTGCTTACGTCAATCATACACGCACATGTATGCAAGCATTCGTCACACATTTACTCACGGACACAGTCCTTCCGCCAGCACTTATTACATAGTGATTGATTTTCTATGGAAATTATACTTTCAATTATGATTTCTTCGCAATTTAAAGTTAAAAGTTTTGTGTATAGTGTAAAATGTGTTTGCTAAGATATGTATAACAACAACAAAAGAAAATCTAAATATTCATCTTATGTCTTAATCGCAGAATAATTATAAACTTAAAATTAATTTTCTTACAATAAATTGTCATCTTTCTTTTTTCTAAGAATATTCAGTTGAATTTAATTTAATCCATTTGCAACTTCAAGCTTTTAAATAAGAACCAAGCAAGAATTTGAAGAAAGAAAATAAAAGAAGATTTATATGATTAAGTAGATACATCTAGAAATGATTGATTTACTCTTTTTGCATTTTCAATCGGTGTGAAAATGTTTAAAAGCAAATAAATACACGAGCAAAGGAAAACTTAGCAAACACTTACCTGAGGACGAGCAGAAGTGGGAGCTTTTTATTTTGATTTGATTTCATTTCAGGCAGTGCCAGTGTTGTTGTCTTTGTTTGGGGGGTGGCGTCCTTGAGGAATTGAGTGCAACTGCAACTGAGATACCACCAGCTGTGTTCACTACATAATGACAAAGTGAGCACAGGGTGTATCCCGGTAATAGATGCACATATGTGATGGCCATTGCTGTGATGGTTGTCGTCTGTGATGGAAAGCTGCTTGTAGCTTTCTTAGCTAAGAACCTAACCAATTTTTTCATTCACACTATTGTTCAAAAGTAGTGTTGATTATTTTTCGTGTTTAATCGATTTTGAATGAATTCCATGTGTTATATGAGAATTTTAAGTTTAAAGTGGTAGTAATTTATAAGAAGTCGTTTAATTTAATTCTTTTGTCATAGAGAATGATTGGTCTCTTCTCTGTCAATTAAGCCATACTGATGTTCAATTAGGTTAATGTGAACAAGATCTGTTTATTTTGAACAAAATCATGGCTAAGTTGTGTGTTCTGCTTCGGAACCGAATGCCTTAACCCTTTCGCACCTATTTTGACACATATGTTCCATTCATTGTTCGCAAAGTTTTACTTGAAATGTTTTGAACAGATGAACACACAATTATTGATGAAAGTTCCCTGACTACATTCCGGGTCGAAAGGGTTAAAAATATTCTACCCCGAAACAAAATATTCCTGACAATGGCATTGCTCTTTTTATTTCCACTTATAAAAATGTGACGTCTGTCATTGGAACTACAGGGTCTGACAGTGATGATCATTTAATTCGACGAATGGCATCACGACGAAGACATCCCACGTTTCAATTCGAAAACAGACGCAGTTCTCTATGAATAAGAATTGTGACAGGGATACTTCTGTCAGAGGAATCTGTCAGGAGAATCATTTTAGTGGATGTCATTTGCCTGCCAATGACGTTGTTGAGTGTGCGTTACGAACATATTACAAAAATGATTTGCTCAATACGTCATTTTGCTGATTATATTCATTACGTTGGATTGGCCAGGGAATCTGTCATGCACACAATTGACAAATGCCCGAACAGGTTACTGCTCCAGATTGTTCATGTGAGATGAGAAGATATTTTTGAAAGTCGCTCCATAGCTCACACAGTAATTAGATTCAGAGAGTAATGCAATCACTTAAATTTTGTGCAGTTCTCTGACAATCTCTTTTAGGCCTTGAATGCATCCAAAATCGATTAAACAAAAATTGAAAATCTAATCTAATTGTAAATTCTATATATGGACACTTTGATTGTGAGGCTGCAAAAAACTTTCAAAAGCACTATAAACACGCGACAATATACATATATGCATGTACTTCCGGTCACATGAATACATCCAACTGGATGTTCTAAAGCCCACTTTTTTCGTTGCAATGTGATGAAATTCGTTTAACGTCGCACTATCCTTGTTCACAAAAGCTGTGTGTACCTGAAATATGGCAGAGAGCACCCCCTAATTCAATTTCAAAGTGCTCTTTGATAATCCTTAATATTCACACAACTTCACAAAATTTACAAAAAAGGAAAAAACAAATGAACACACACTGAAGTACTACCGTCTGCCTTAAAGTCTACCGCGTAACAACGAGGGCAGGCGAACCGCAACAATGTATTGCCACTTAAACATATGTTTCTAAAGCGAGTTGTTTCACTGATAAAAAAAAATGCTGCGAACACTTGAAACGATTGGACTTACCCAACTGGCAGGTACTACACTTCACGACTGGCAACTAGGGGTATCTGTATCCTTTTGGAATGGTTAACACTGCTCTGTGGGTCTGTTGTTGTTGGTCTTCTTCTTCTCTGTATCCGGAAGTTTAAAATAGCAATACTGTGCAGGTGAGTATAACAGTGCAATTTTTATAAAACATGCTTCGGTAGAGATGATAGGCACACAAAAACAACAAAATTATGGAGAGAGAGAAGGGTTGAAGAGAAAGAGAGTAGGGAGCAGCTTCGAAAAAAATCTGTGAGGCGATGGGATGACGAACATGAAAGTGCGTACATACCTGCACGGATATTCTTTTTTATTTAAATTTAAAAACACTTTCTGATTTTATTTTTTTCAGATTTTCACAGATCAGCACAGGTGGTACATACTCTCTTGTTCTTCGGCGTTACCTTGTGTCTCTTCAAATCGGCGGCGAAACATCCATCTAGCAAGCGAGCGAGCGAATACGACTGCATTGCACTGCAGAGGAAGAGAGTTGCCTATCAGTCGAGCTGCCAACTACCCAATTGACGGAGAGAAAAGCCACCTACGCGATAAAAATTCCTGTTCAAAAAAAAAGTATTTTTTTTTTACTTTGTTTTGTATACGAAACGAAGTATTGGCAGCGGCACGTAGAACCGAAATGAATAAGCTTTCAGCAAAGTTCAAGAGTTATGACATGTGTATATTTCCTCATCGCGAGTGTCTATGTTCTTGCTTAAAGCTCTAGGTTTGGCATCCCCTGTGTACACACACAACTTGGCGAAATAAAATATTCTTTTATTCTTGTCTGAGATGTTCATGTTTACTCTCACTTCTAAGAGCAGAAAGCGAGGGAGCTCTGTTTCTCCGTTTGGGCTTCTGAGTGTTGGCCTGGTGCTGGGTCGGGTTTGTTTTGAACTTTTGCTTTTCAAATCCCCACATCTTCTATGTACGTTCACAGGCACCACACACAGAGACACTATGTGGTTACACTACACGTATCGCGACGCACGAACTACCTACCAACTGTCCAACAGCCAAACTCAGTTGTGTGCACAAGTATTGCGCCCTAAACAACACCGGGCGAGTATCTCTTGCTCGCTTGCCAGAAGAGACACGCTTGTGAATACATATCCATGAAATTCTCATCAGGAAAAAAAAAAAACATTAAATTCTGAAAGTGAAGCGTTTTATTGATTTTATTTTGTAGCCTCACTTACCTACCACCACACATTCAGAGTGGAATTTTCAAGTTCAAGTTGAAACGTTGTGCGCATGAGTTTCGTTTCGACGAAGCACAGTTTTTGTTTTTGTTTCTCGTTCGTGTGTTTTCTTCTTTGTTTTTGTCTTTCTTTTTTTTCGGTTTTGCAACTGCGCCTTCATTGTCGTTTTGGCCATGAAACGATGTGAGAATCGAAAACGAAATTGAATTTCAAAACCGAGCACTAGTTTGTGCCTTCTATATTCTTCTTCTGCAAGCAGGCCACCCACCCATTATGGATACATTCATTTCCGTTGGATACAGCGCATAGTTGGAGATACGCGTCAGTTCTCTTTCCCGAGTTTTCTCTGCACAATTGAATGCACACATCCAAACGGGCTTGCACATGAATGTGTGTATATGCACGTGATATAGATTCCTTGACGTGCGTGGCAGCCTTGAAGGGTAAAGGTTGCAGCTGGAAGGTTCTTTTTACTTCTCCCACTCCTGAATTTAAATCTGTTTAATCTGCAATGAGAGATATGAACATAATTTTAAGTAAATTTAATTCTGATTGCTGGCAGGATTTTGAGTTAGAATTGGGATTATATTTGGTATTTCCAAGAACTGACTAGAAAGCGGATTAAATTTATTTGTGAGCATAAAATAAATGGTGGGTTATTAGAAGGAGATGAATGAAACGTTGAGTATATACTGAAAGTAGGAATAAACTATAAGTATTGTCACCATTCACTTGACTTATGCAGTGCTCTGACCACGAGTGTCTAAAAAGCGGAGCAGAAAGGCATGATTTATACATTCGTAATAGTTTTCAATACTCAACTTCAGTAGCAGCTGAAGACTCAACCACATTTAACGTAAGGAGACACCAGTGGCCTTAAGTCACTAAGTTAACTACTGTGGCCATGAAAATCAGTCTTTACAAAATTGTATTTAAATAAAGTGGACTCTCCCTAAATCGATCGAAAATGCCACGGGATACCATAATTTGTTAGAGTTGTAAATGTGTCGAAAATGTATAAATAAAGTGGGCTCTCCCTAAATCGATCGAAAATGCCACGGGATACCATAATTTGTTAGAGTTAGAGGGAGCTTGGAGAGAGGTTTTTTTATGGAAAATTGAGGAAAATGTATGCAAAATATGGCGAAAAAGTTCGAGTTAGGCCGAGTTTCGACTTAGAGAGAGTCCAATGCACATATTTTTAGGTTTCTGCAATTATTAGTCTTTAAAAAACTACAGCTCAAACTGAGCTACTCAAACAGCGAAGAGGTATAAATAATCACTTCGTTCAGTTTCGTCAAGTTTCGTTCACTTTGGTATACTTAAGTGAGAGCATATTAAATGCTTTCTACATATGTGCAAATGAAATTTGTGTAACTACTACTAACTAAGTAGAACTCTGCCAAAGTCGAAACTCTCTCTAACTCGAACGTTTTGGTCATACAGTCGAACATCGATAACTCGAACCACCACTTGCCATAAACAAAATTTACGATTTATCAAGACTTCGGGTTATCAAGTAAAATACAAAATTGATATAAATTTATTTATTTCCGATATAGGAAATAAATAATTACTGTTACACACGACTGAATCTTTTATTTTGGTTTTTATAAAATGGTTTAATTTTTAACCAACCTTGGTAGGTACACAGACTAGTTTTTTGTTTCATGATATGAACGCAACATGAATAATGAATTCGCAACCAACTCGTTTGAAGATGGTTGAATCAAATCATTCTCAAAGTAAATAAAATGATCGTCTAGTCTTTCCCTGTTACATCACTGCCGCGGGTTCACATCTAAATATCTCGACAGAATATTAACTTGTGGGAAAACTCCCAAGTAACAATATCGCCATCCACTTGCAGAAAATCATCATACGCAAAAACTTGTATAGGTATGTCTTGTATTTTTTCAAGCCCCAAATTCCATCAGCATTTGAATTACTCTCTAATTTCTTTCGATTGGGAGTTCAGTTCTGAAAATAATAGGAATCTCACCCTCCCACCCCGCCGAGAAAAGTCAACAAAACCACGATTTTGTTTATACTAGGTCAAAGGAACATACAAGCGCAGTTTCCCGAAAGCGAGTCCTTATAAAACGAACTTGTAGATTACGCAGAATTCGAGAATTTCCCTTCAGAATTCGACTTATCGAAGGTGACGCCAAATGATCTGTTCGAGCTATCAAGACAACAATCGAATAATGGAAGTTAGAGTTATCGAAGTCAAATTACATGTAAATTGCAGTCTTGGCGCTATTGCCAACCAATTTCAGTCGAGATATCAAATATTCGAGTTATCGAAGTTCGACTGTATTTCACATACATTTCCTTCAATTTTCCACACAAAAACCTCACTTTAAGTCAAACTCGAACAAATTATGGTATCCCGTGACAACTTGACTTAGGGAGAGGAGAGTCCATTGTATATTGACTTTCACAATGATTCTGGGCATTTTTGGTTCGATTCAGACATAAGTTCAAATTTACTTAAGTGATGAGAAAGAAATGCGACAACAATCGATTTGTGCTGTTAAGGCAGCAGGCTTTACAATTGGATCTCTTGAGCCCACCAACATTCACTATCTTTAAACTGAAATTCACGAAAACGCATTCATACACATATACATTTCCAATCAAATATTTAATGCCGTTGGCTGTTCAAGGAAGCAAGGATCAAGGAGTATTACCAAGAAATATAGAAAAAACACCCCCGACCCATCACTTCAACTAATAAACACTGTTACTTACAGATGCCATCAATACCGCCAATCGGAGGTGGATGGAATTAGATACTTGCAGGACTTCATGGCTAGAAGTTCTGCAAATAAAAACAGAAAGGAAATCAGCAATGTATTAGGTATTATTACCGGCCATCGCAAATTCGGCACTCACGTCAGAAGAATGGGAGCCGCTCAGAACGCATTCTGCAGGACGTGTATGGACGAGGAGGAAGAAGAAACTATGCTTCACCACATCGGAACTTGTCAAGAATTTGCAAGGCCAAGGTCGCTAGGCAGCTATTCATTCAATAGAAGAAACGTCCGACATGAAAATTCATAGCAAAATTCGGCAAAGGAGTGGATCATCCGCCACTAACATACCAGTAGGTACTTCTCAGGTGTTGAGTTAGGTACATGGCAAAAAAAGAAGCGGTGAATAAATTACCGGCCAGTGATATCACAATGGATCCAATAAGGATCTAGGTGGGCCACAAATACTGAAGTTATGACAATGAACCTAACCTAAGATAGTCAGCATGTGCACTTAAGGTTGAGATCGCAAACTTTAATAAAAGCAAGTAGGAGGGCGGATGGAATGAGTCCTTTCCCCCATATGTTAGAAACTCACACTTAAAGGATTCGTCCTATAAGAGGCGAGTATTCTGTTCCATTTCGAAGAATCAGTTTTAGACTCCTGGTTAATCGTACTCCTAACCTCATTTGTTACAATTGCCAGTCGAGTTAAGGTTGTGTGGGTAAATGAAAACGACTTGCGAAAGAGCAGGACGCTGATGTTCTCCATTATTAAATAAAATCGTGTAATATTTTAGTACCTTGTTTTATCTTGACGCAATCTCAAAGAAATAGCTCACTATGCGGCATGACTTATCATTTGAGTGTCTTCTGACGATAATCTTGCTTTGCATACTTTTATTTCAGAAACTCAAGAGGAGGCGAAATAGAGAAATTTGACGTTGGACCTACGCCAAGCGCATGACTTCACATCGAAAAAACGTCCTGAGCTAAGTCCTAACTGTTTTTTTGCAGCTACAATTTTTGTATAATGGCGGTGAATATGTTTACAGTATACAGTCCTACCTTGCTAATTCGAACACTCGGTAATTCGAACGCTCCCCTAATTCGATAATTTATTTTTTTATATTATGTATGCTACTTATCTTGTAATTCAAAATCTTGCCAACATTTTTACTCTGCGATTTGAATTTCTACTTCGCTTCTTTGCTGAGTGCTTTGAAATAATAGGGGAAAACATTTTGCGATGAAGATGTGTCGATTCCATGAGTTCTGTGGGAAATCATTCCTTATTTTTGTTCTTTTATTTCGACAAATAAATGCATTTTGCTACTAAAAACTGCTATTTCATCCGAAATATTGACTTCGAAAATGTATCCAATAATTCGAAAACCTCTCTACTTCGAATTAGGGTAGGTCTCTAATAGTTCGAATTAACGAGGTAGATAGTACTGTATTCAAATTCAACACATCAAGGACGTAATTGCGGGGACATTTTTAAGAACGGCAGAGCTCTACACCCGGATTTTCAGCTGACTTATTGCTGAGGAGAAGACAACTCTCCATGGGAGCTGCTGGAAAAAAACCCTGGGCAGTTTTTCATTAAATGGCTAAAAGGCTAATAAAAACTGTCGAATGAACAAATTCGAGGCATTATAAAGTTGAGAAGCAAATAATCCCAGGGTTTTTCAAGTGACATCATAGCGATTTGTAAAAGACTGCATTTGATGAAATGTACTTACAACAATAATAATTAAGTGACTCGAAAGAGGTGAAGCCGTGAATTATAATAGGTGGTAAATTTGGGTATCGAACCTGGTCCCCTCTGCGTAGGAGTCGACACACTTACCCACTACGCCACGGCGACTTAGTAGAGTGAAACTATTAAATCTCTTTACAGAGAATTCCTCATGATCCCCGGATGCACGGGCTTGCTCGTGCATCACTACCCCTTTAATCGGACCCTCTTTACATACCGACATGATTTTGAATTCCTATTGAGCAGTTATACCACTAATAACCAACACACGAAGCAAGAACGAGCATGCAAGAGACGGACAAATATTGTATGCCTGCATTTCTTTGCTCGACAGTAGACACTATTTGAGTGCTTCGCTGTTCAGTTTATTCATGAAATTTAGTGTTCTTTCTATGGAAATTTAAAATCGAAAAAACGCGTAAAATCGAGTGTGTCTGGATTTTATTTGTCAATTCCAATAAATAACTCACCTTACCCCCCTAGAACGGACTCCTCTTTAAAACGGACAATCATGATGGTCCCGCGAGTGTCCGCTACAGAGGAGCTTCACTATACCAGCAATTTTTTTGCTTTCACGTACTCGCGCAACAAGAGCCCTTTCCATGATTCCAGACAAATGATATTCACTTTTAACACGGAAACTTTCCATAAATGTCACTACTTCTCAATTTGGTTGGTTCAAAGATTTTTGAAAATCTGCTTTTAATAATCTATTCTAGACGACAATAGCATTTTCATGGGGTGTCAGGGCTCTAATCGCGTAAGGCGATAATCGTCTCGTGCTAGCGTTCCAGCGATAGTTTCGCTTCATGTAAACATAAAAAAACGTTAGCGTCTGAGAGATATCGTTTTGCCTGATTCGCGCAAGCTAAAAACTGTCAGTAACTATCGTCTCCTATTAAATGAGAACAAATTGTGTATATATATCTTGTTTTACACTTTTGAGACATTTTCAGAGCGATATGTCGCATTTGTATTAGTTTTGTTCGCTAACTGAAATGAGAATGTGTTAGTGAAATTTGAGAGGAATTAGAGCACTAGAGCACAGGAATTAGAGACATTGTGAGATATTATTTTCAGAGCACTCAAATGATAGAAAAGATGATAGTGAGTGTCTTACATGAAGAAAATCGTCGACGATATCATCGAAGTGAATCAAAAAGACGATAGATGTCTGAAAAGTTACGCGATGAAAGCCCAGGAAGGCCATACGATATTGAAATCAGTCTCCACTAGCTCAATACTTGCATAAGATTATCGTTTATCTCTGGAGGAGGTACTTGAAGAATTCAACATTCGTGTCATTACACAGGGACATGCGAGGTAACTGTGAACAGGCACTCAACATACCTCTCAATCCACTGAATAAAAATTAATAGGGATAACCCTAGACTTTAACTAACTAACACAAGATGGCTGCCAATCATTCACAGCTCCAAATCGAACTGGGCGTGACTAGAACCCGATTGCTTTTAAAAGCTCATGACTATATCACGCCAGGGGATGTGATCTTGCCTTCTGGATGGACAAAAGGCCTAGATTCAGAAAGCATTCAAAACTCCATTTGCCTCTTACCGGCTCTGAGTTCTTGGAAGGTCACTTTTTCAACGCCGCAGTGGTGACGCTGTATAGAGGGCCAGGGCCTGGCTTCTACAGCACAGACTCGTGTTACGCTTGCAATTATTCTCTCACGAGTGGAAGCGACCTACAGTTCAATGCCGACTCAGAACGGCCAAGTTTGAGAAGCTTTTTCTAGACAAGAATACTCTTTGAGCATTGTCAGTGACTCGAAAGAGGTGGGGCCGTGATCGTATATCGAAAGTCGAACCCAGGCAACGAGGTTCAGTTTCGTTGGAGTCGACGCGCATACCGACAACACCTCGGCTGCCACATTCAAATTCGTTAACCATCACAAATTTAGTCAGTTTCACTTTCAGCTTCGTAGGGTTCTCCACCACTGGCATATGAATTATAAACTTCTTACAAACAACTCAGGAATTGAATACTTGCGAGCGAGTAGCTTAGGGAGCGAAGCTCCTTGACGTGGATAGTGACAGTAACAGAAATGAAGTATTACAGAGATAGCCGACTTCACAGCTGATTGCCCGCTAATCCATCGACGAATTTAACGGCTTTTTTGACAGTTATACATGAATTTTTGACGGTTATTCACGAAATAACGTCAATGTCGTGCTCTGTTTCGTCAATTTGGTATAAGAAAATGTTATAAGCACAGTTGTCAAACATTTTAAGGGGCAAGAGAGGTAGAAGTCGGGCGTCTCTGTAATACTTCATTTCTGGACAGCAAAATGGAAGCTGTCACTGGTGGATAGACTAGACTAGGGACCCTTTTCAAGGCTCCTTCACTCAACCCTTCCAAGTTATTTAACGTTTGAGTTTTCATATGTGTATTGAATTAACGCAGGTTATATTTTTGACTAACGGTCTAGCGAACTACTCGTGTGTTGGATTTTTCTTAATTTGCGAGATTCGAGGGGTCTTTTTATTCTTCTTCATCCTGTTCGATGAGAGTCGGTCCAAAAAAGTTAAATCATTTAAACTTCATGGAAACGATCTAGGTCATCTTTGGTCATGTGGCTCCTCGTCGATCATCAAAATGGCTGTATCCACATTTTAACAGAACAGACCAGAGATGAACAAATTATAATCCAGCTGCAAGCATTTATGTGTATTTAATTGCGTCCCTATTCATTGCTTCGTTTTATTCTCTTATTACATAACGCGTTCTTAAATTAACCTGTTTTGCAATAGTGTGTACCTGCCTCAAGAATAAGATCCTTCTCCGCGATTCGAATTACTGCGGCTTTCCCTCAATCCGTCGATTATGAAACAGCATCACCACTACGAACAAACGCACACCGAATATGGCCGCAATTGTATGCGAAAGGGTATATAACAAAACCGGTTGATGATGCCACAAAAAGTGGACTAAAGAACGAATGGAATTGCAAAGCAAAGACCACAAGAGAGCGAAGACAAGAAAAACCAAAAAAAAATCGCAAAGATTCCTACCATTCGAGGTTACTCGTGCTGGGGAACAAAGCCAAGCCACTACACCGAACCAGCTGGTTGCTTGAAGAGCAGCAAACAAAAAAAAATCCAACACATACACTAATGAATGGCAGAGAAGCAGAAGAACCAAACCAGTTCTGGTCTGGTTAGATAAGGTGAAGAAGAGGGCTGCCTTGCCAGGGCGCAAGGCGCGCCAGCTAAACATTTTTCTTCACCTTGAACTTGAAACGACTTACCTATTCCCTGTTGTACCTAGTTTCTTGTGGCGTTTTCGTTTCGCTCTTTCGTTTTCACTTTTTCTTGTTTGCGTTTTTTTTGTTTTTCTCTTTTTATGCTTTCATATTTCGTTTGGCTTGCATGATCGAATCGTTGATGTTGCTCTTTGCCGGGGACTGATGGTCTTTTATTAAAATCGTTGTGTTCCTTTTTATGGCGTGTACAAAGGGCGTGAGAAATTAAAAATTTGATGAAGCTCTGTGTCTGAAATGGCTTATATAAGACTGTTTAGGACATTGACAACATTGACCGTAAAAGTGTCTCTGAGCTTGAACATATTTGAGACTGTCTTGAATATTTAAGTTCAACGTATGGCAATTCTTTGCCAGGAGAGTTATTGATTGGGCCTGCTGTGAATCAATAAAAATAAACCAGTGGAGTTGAATTGCAACCGATAAGTTGAAATATTCGCTAGCATTTCGTTCAAGGACAACTTTTTCTGGTTAGTCAATAAGTGTGCTGTTTTCCTTTCCTTCTTTGCGACGACAAAGTGACATCTGAGTCAATATAATCATAATTATATGTTTAGGACTCGTAGGGACATGTTTGGAAGGACGGTTCTGCTTGAACTGAGGGGATCACAAATCAGGTTCTGGTATCAACCAGTTTTATGTCGGCTCACAAGAACGGCGTGGCGTTTTGATTGTTGGCGTTTGTCGCCGAGGGAATCGAAGATGCAATGTTTTCCGCGGGAAAGAGAGAACATTCGACTCGGAGTTTCCAGCTGTGTATCAAGCGATTTGTTTGTAGTTGGTTTGTAAAGGTTCACTAGGGCCGAATTTCTTGCAAATCATAGGTATTGAGTTGTTTAATAAGTTCTGCGTTTTTTAGTTTTAAAGTGAAACACACATTTTTGGTATAAATGGATCATCTTGGTCGACTCTCTTGCAACTTCATGGAATAATGAAGTGCCTCTTTTGTTAAAATCAGCAGATTTATGGGGAAAAAAGTCTTACAGGTACGCTTTGATGTCACCTAAGGAATTTAATTTCCTTCCCTGCAAAGTGTTTTGAAGAGAGCGGAATAGGTGGTAGTCAGAAGGGGTAAGGCCTAGACTGTACAGTGTGTGCCAACCAATCGAATTCAGCTTTTGTGTATTTTTGGGTTTCACTAAAACTGTTGTCCTCCCCGTTCGCCAACTCTGGCCGTTTTTGGGCGAAATTGAAATGATTGTATGGACGATGTTAAGCGCCCCACACACAATCAATGTTACTTGTCAACATTACTGGAATGAGTCATAATGCATATTTACAGTGGCGGGTACTTAAATAGCAAAATTATTACATTGCTTCGGATCTTGAAAATGAATCCCTCATACATTTTTAACTGCCAAGATTTGAAGATTTCGATATGCAAAAACACGTCTAAAACTCATTTGTGTTATGCAATGAACAGTATCCATACAATCGGTCAAATGTACCGTTTGCTCTACTCATTATGTTGTGTATCGATTTTTTTTGGATATTGTACAAGTTTTGGGTTGTTTGCAGTACAAATACAAAGTGTGTGACGCTGGTTTCTGCTGCAGTAGCATGAGACAAATTAGGAGCTTTAGCCATTGCGAAATGCTGTCGAAATGTTCTTTCGTTTGAAGAAGACCCCAAAGACGGTTTGAGGATGAAGATGAAACACCTCAGTATTCTTCGCAACTATTTAGCGTCTAATGCTATAAGGAAGAAGTGACTAATCTGAACCATAAACAGCAGATGCTTGAATGATTTGAAGGATTCGAACGAAAATCAGAAATCTTCAGATATTGAAGAAGACGAAAACGAAAATAGGTAGAAAGGCACAAGAACCAGATGTAGATCATCCGAATTACTCAATGTTCTCTTGAGGTGTTGTTCAGTTCAATTATGAAAATTATAATAGATTTAATTTTATAGTTTTATTTTTTTACGGAAGATGGTTTTTTAATAGAATTTTATTTTTGTTGTCGTTTTTTAGTACAGCCCTTTAATTTGAAAGATTAAAGATATTTTTTCCGAATAAATGAGAGTTGGTATTTTTTAAAAATAATATTCATAAAAAATAAAGATAACGTAATGATTGAATGCAATGAGGTAGCAAGTCGGAACAAATCATCAAAATGTCGATTGGGGGAGTCCCGGCAATAAATATTTAGACGTCGGGAAAAAACCAATAAAAGGAATTGAATTCCCAATCCCCAATTTATATATTATTTATTACTTGTAATCTTTTGTGTTAACAAAATATAGATAGGCCGTCAATCGACTAATGAGGCACCTTTTGAGTTCCGCAACGTAAACGAGCTGGATGTGGTTGAAAGTCTTCTTTCGATTAAGTCTCATGCAACCGGAGTGTACTTTGTTCATCCTGTATTTGTGAAAATTATTCTGCTTTTTTATTGCCGTATTTCTTGCATGTAATAAGCACTACTTTGACCACCGCAGTTTTCCCACATCAGTGGAAAATGGCGAAAATCATCCCAATGCCAAACAATTCCACGTGTGAAGAACATTTCCATATTAACTTTTTTGTCTAAAGTCTGTGAACGCATAATCAAAAAACAACTAAGTTTACACATTAATTCGAGTAACCTGGTTACTGAATATCAATCCGACATTCGATCAAACCACAGCTGCTTAACAGATTTAACAAAAGTAATTGATGATATTAGGTCAAACCTAGATGGTGATTCTGTCACATTTTTGATCCTATTCGACTTTTTGAAAGCATTTGATATGGTCAATCATTCAATACTGGCTAGAAAATTACTCAATAGCTTTAATTTATCAAGCTCGGCTGTAAATCTTATCTCCACTTACCTATGCGGACGTATGCAAGCTGTGGGTGTGAACAACACTTTATCAGAATTCCTACCTGTGCTTAAAGGTGTACCCCAAGGTTCCATCTTAGGACCTATTTTGTTCATCTTGTATATTAATGAAATACCAAATATAGTAAAGTACTTATCCACTCACATTTATGCCGACGATATTCAAATATATCAAAACTGTCCACTTGGACTTATTGAAAACTGTGTCCACAACATAAATTTTAATCTAGAAAAAATATATGACTGGGCACTGAAAAAGGGTTGGAATTAAATCCGGGTAAATTTAAATGTTTGGTTATTTCCAAAAATCCATTGACACTTTACTATTTTCCCCCAGTAATGTTAAAAAATTGTCCTCTCGAATTCGTTAACACATCAAAATACCTAGAAGTAATTTTTAATAGAAGTCTAAACTGGAATGATCACATAAATTCGGCTGTCGGGAAAACATGACCTTCTTCGAAGTCTCTGGTTGTCGCAGTAGCTCATCCCACTTAGTACTCGATTGCTACTTGCTAGAACAATAGCAATTCCTGTACTGCTATATAACTGCGAAGTATTTGTAACCTGCGATGCCCACAGTTTTAGGAAACTTAAAGTCGCATTTAATAGCATTGCTCGGTATGTATATGGTCTTAGAAGGTATGATCACGTATCACAACTATCAAGACACCTTATAACTATCCTTCTGTTTAAAATTCTGCGACTTGGTGTACCAAGTTATCTTTACGACAAACTCTGTTTTCCATTATGAGTCAGCTCGAATTGTTTAATTTTACCTATGTTTACTTGTTTGACATCTGAAAAACAATTTTTTATCGCTACGGTGCGCCTATGAAACTCTCTTCCACTGAGTATAAGAGACCGAAGCAGCATTGAAAGTTTGAAAAATGCGTTGAAATCTTACTTATCGAACAAAGATGATTCATTTTCTCCTCTCGCATCACTCCTACAACACACTCTCTTCTTTCTATAATTATTTTGTTTTTATTCTTTACTTATATTTTTCTTTTCTTAGCATGTTGATTAATTAACGTAGCTCTATATTGATTAAATGAATTTGATTTTAAACTATACCTCTTCATGTTAAACAAAAATTGTATTGCACTTTAAATCTATCACAGACCTAAAAGACCTTGTCTTAGTGTGGTAGTACATAATAATAATTAAATAAATAAAAAATAAAATTAAATAATTTTTCATGCATTTTTCCATGAATAGAAACGCATCTTAGTGCATACAAAATTCTCTCATTAATTCGAAAAATTCGTTTATTCAGATTGATCTTCTCCCTAACTATTCCGACTTAACGAGCTTTTACTGCATTTGCAAAGAAACCATTTAATTTTATTCTATTTTGATGAATTATACGTTGAAGCATGAACATTTTGATGAAATAGTAATTTTGTTACATTGTACGATTAGATCGACATTATGTGTGCCGTTGAGTTACTGAGGTTAGTGGAAGCTAAAATTGTATTTATTCAGGCGAAAAATAAATTAATTTGTACAGTTAATTATTAGTTTCGTTAGTTTAAGTTGAGTTTTTCTATTATTCAACGGGAACAGTTCATTTCGAATGCCATCTTTCGCAAACTACCGTGGACGTAAAATATAAAGATTGATACGTTTGTGGTCGATCACTAAAACGATAGTGTTCGTTATGTTGAAAGATATATACGCTTAACCACCTACCACCTATTTCAGTTACGTAACCAATTACATGCGGTCCTGGACACCCCTCACAGCTTATGTTGAGATTTCCGATATTAGTCATAAGCCTTATTTTCAATACTAGAAAAAAATAAACTAAATTAAAACCTTGTTAGGTTCTTAAAATGCACAATGTCACATGACGCAAACGCTTTAAAATAGCTGAAATTCGAAAGTCCGTGCGGCCTCTGAGACCGATGGTAGGTGGTCAAGAGGTAATAAAAAAATAGGCAAAACATGCATGACACCATTCCGAATTCCGTGGATTAACAATGTACACAAAAATGCTAAGAATACAAATATTGCATTAAACATGATTGCATTGCACGAATGAAACCACTTGTTTCAAAGGAAAATCTAAAAAAAACATCGCTTGTCTTTTGCGAGAGATTATTTTACCAAACCTCTTCAGTTTTGGAAGAATGTTTTTTAGAGCGATGGGTTGAAGTTTAATAGACTTCGATCGAAAGGAAAAAGTATAAGTATGCTCGTCGCCCAGAGGCGAAGACATCCAAAGTATTTACACTTATTTTATAGAAGCAGATCATAGAATTTCATACTACGAAGTATGGGGTGGTATTTATCCTTCCGCCACTCTATATGAAAGTCCATTTTTGATCGATTTTCTATTAATACTAGCTTAACCCTTTGTTGATCAACGGTACTTCCAAGTAACACAATATTTTACTACGTATAAGAACTACATACGACCAAAATAGGGTACTGATGTAAGCAAAGTCTCATACCATCTTGTTTCGGTAGAATTATGTAAAATGTAGTCTATTTTTATAGACTGATTCCAGTTGATTGAAGGAATTCCTTGGAAACATGATTGAAATGACTAGCTTCTAGGAATCTTTGCAGACTTTGAATCTCCCAACAAAGTTGTCTCGCCACCGATCATCTTTCACAAACACTTGAAATGCATTCTTTATGTAAATCCAGATATTTATACACACTTCTTGTCAAAATCAAAGCCGTAAAAAAAAGGAAAACAATCTATGACTGCATACAGCACATAATGGCATTCCGAGCGGCAACAACAACGGCAAGGAATTGATTTTCCACCCATTCGCTAAACCAGCTGTTGCCTACGTCAGCAGCACCTCATCGCACAGTAGTTGTTCCATTCTTGCTTCGTCGCATTTTATTTTGTTTGGTGATAAATTTACCTACGCAAGCAAACTCACACCACAACCCGTCACCAACACTACATTGTGCATGCGAAATAAAAAGAAGTTCTCACCGAACCTGCACAGCCATGGATGTATGAAAAATTACGAAGAAAGTGGTTCAGAGAGGGAGAGAGAAAGTTTCAGGAGCTTTGCTTTTTTTTTTGCATGTTGCTTGCATAAGCAATCTCCAGCGACGTAAACTCTGTGAACACCCTTTCAAGTTCGTAGGTTAACAAAGCTCGATCTCTGTTTGTAGGCTGTTAAAAGTGCATATTGCTGAGGACACCACTTCAGCTCAAAACCCCAGCCCAGGCAAGCAAATGTCGTGCTGTGTGCATGAATTGAGGGGGAGGCACGACATGCCATTTACATAAGTGCAACCGATTGCCGCACAAAACCCAGATCCGACCACACAGAGCGTAAATTCAATTTATAATTACATTTTCTCGTAACGAAGATGATCGAATAGATGTGCTCTGAAAATGGAAGTGCACACTGCTTGCACCAAATATAGATAAAGTCAAACAGACCGTTTAGAATGATGAACATCTGAACAGAGAAAATAGATTCAAATGCATGCAAAAACCGAGTCGGGCCGTGCACATCGGCTATTTTTGGCTCAGCTTGTGGAACAGAGTTATTGGGGCTTGGCTTCGCAATTGCTGCCCTAGTCCAAGGATGCGATGTCCATGTCACGTCGGTCGATGGGATTTTATACGTATCAATAATCAACGTACACACGCTAGGCTGTATAAATACAATGACTCAGAAAATAATATTAAGAGAATATTATTTTTGTGGATGCCAAGCTATCTGTCAGCCGCGAATGATGCAATCTATTCGAAGATGTATTTCCTGGAGATGACGCGGTCGATGTGATTATATGAAGTGTGTTACGAACGGTTTTGGTATTTAGATTAATTCTGCTTACTTCGAGATAAAACGGTATCGTCATTCATTGTCTTGTCAAATCGTGGGTGACCGAATATCTGGGAATGTGTTCGATTCTCTAGTAGTTTTGACAAGCAATCATTTTACCATACACGTGCAGTAACGATTCTGAATTTCAGACGTAACAGTTTAGCTGTAAAGTTCGTATCGTTTTAATGAGACAATTTTTTTTTTTAATTCGGTCTTATTTTTCAAAAGAGTTACTATCGAGGACGATATTATTTTTTTCGATACCATTTTTGTAGTGCGATTTGTCTTTTGCTTCGAAATAGGCCTCAGTCTATTTTCTTCATCATTTTTCTGCTTAAATCTCCATCGGCGCTGAATTTCTTTTCAGGGAGTATTCTTTTAACCCTCATCTCATCCATGCGTAGAAAACTACGCAATAACTACTTTTTATCTTAATTTCTTTTTGAAAAATCACATATTGGACGCTTTCGAAATTGACTTTATTAAAATCCTTATTTTACGCATTCCCTCTTCTGTAGAATTCTAAATCTAAATCATGCTTAACACACTAAAATCCCACATAAGTAGAAATCTACACACGATTGAGGATGAGATGAGGGTTAAGGTTTGAGAACAGGAAATAGTCTGTAAGGAGACAAGATCTGGAGATGACGGCGATTGCGGAAGCAATTCGAAGCCCAATTCAGGCAATTTTGCCATAGTTCATTTATTTGTGGCATGGTGCCATTGTCTTGATTGCGAGCTCGCGCGGCACCCACTTTGCACAGAGCTTTCGCACAGTCTAACACGCTTCTTTGATATCTTTCGAGTGTTAGCTATCTCGATGAACTTCACTTTCCATCGAATTATTTTGTGGATATTTTTGATGTTTTTGTCCGTAATAGCCTCGTTTGGACGTCCACTGCGTTCATTGTTTTCGTTGGCCTGTACGGAATTTAGCAAACCACTTACGAATGGTTGCTTAGCCTGTACTCAACCACCCACTTTTTGGTACAAGAAGAATTTTTTTGTTCAGGGTTTCATTACAACACGAAATTCCTTTTCATCCATTATTTTGAAAACAACGAAAGTTGCTGCACTAATGTTATATCTCACAAAATAATACATGAAGAGTGCCATCGAAAAACTTTACCCACTCTCATTTCGTATTTACTTCCCAAAAGTTACAAAAAAATCAAGCTGTACATGCTTCTATGACAGTGGACTCCCCCTAAGTCGAATTGCCACAGGATATCATAATTTGTTCGAGTTAGAGAGGGATTGTGACTTAGAGAGAGGATTTTGTATGGAAAATTGAGGAAAATGTATATAAAATATACCGAAAAAGTTCGAGTTAGAGAGTGTTTCGAATTAGGGTGAGTTCGACTTAGCGAGAGTCCACTGTATTTTTCAATGTAATTTTATTTCTGTTTGTTTGTTAACATTATCAACATGGAATCTGAATTGGAAAAGACATGTGGAGTCTGGTCGAAGAGCCGGTCTTATGAACCCAAAAAATATCACTAAGATTTAGAGACTTCTTGAAAAATAAACCGGACATTTTCTGAACATCATTTTGCAAACAAAGTGGAATGTTCAAATTTTTCAATTCATAAAGTAAAGAGAACTCCGGGCTTGAAAACATATAAACTAAAAAAGGTTCAAGATCGCAACGCAAAACAAAAAAAAATGGATGGGAAACAACGGGCGAAACTTTTGAAATCAAATTTCGATGGGTGCATTTTTTCAGCAAAAACCCGCTTAAGCGAAAAGATTCACAGATCGCCATGTACACTGACATAAATACAAAAACAAAGCTAGGTAACTTAACTGAAATTAGTGAACTGAAAAATAAATTTCTTCTGAAAATTTTAAAATCGAAGCGAGCATAAAATTTGTAAATATCCGCTCCACCTCTGTAATCCTTATCAACATGACAAATAATAGTGCTGAGACAGAATATTTTCAATTTTTTTGTTTACCTTACAAAATTTACTTCTCTGAACGGAAGGAATCCGCTTAAGTGAAATTTATTTTTGACTTATCTGAGATCCGCTTAACTGACATTTTTTTGTTCAGTTATCCTAGGTCCGCTTAAATGAAAAACCCTCTTAAGTTGATTTTTTTGCGCTTAAGCGCGTTTTACTGTACACCTACTTTTTGTAGTTTCACAATTCAAATAAAACACAGTGTGCGTGAGATATCATCGACATTTTTTATTCGTTTGAACCATGGTGGGAGGTGTGCTGGACAGCTTGTCAAAACCGCCATCTTTTTGTTTTATGACGTCACTCGGGGTCTGTTATTGACATTGGATAGATGTGTTGCTTAAGCTTACATCACAATTTAATGTCATCTATGTATAAACAAGTGATGAATAAAAAACACGAATTCGTTGCATATTGCTGGAATTTAATCAATTTATTAATACCGTTATATAGGATAATTCCATAATGTCTGAATTGTTGCAGAACCATTAGTTGAATAGTAATGCCCTCTTTCTTGTTAAGTGTGTGAAAAATGTTTATTTGTTTCCACCTTTAAGTTTCTGTTGACATAGAAATTCTCGCGATGACGTTACGCAGGGCACCTTACACCTTACACTATGGTATGGAACATGGTTCCAACGTCCTCCGTAGCGTCTCTGGGTGGCGTGCATCCGAAATTTAAAATTTTAATTCAATCAGGCTGATTTCGAGCAGTGGCTTGTGGCTTATTCGCATACCCTTCGACTTCAGAATACCCCACAAGAAAAGTCTTACGGGGTCTAAAATCGCAAGATCTCGGTGGCCAGTTCACATCACCTCCGCGTGAGATAGCCATGCGCTCGCAGAATTTCCAATGTCACTTGAGCTGTGTGGCACGTAGCGCCGAAGGGAAAACCTATTTTGATAAAACAATTTTATTATTTCAACGTTTTGTTGATCGTTGTCTATTCATGGTGATTAGAACAGACTGAATAAATGACAGCCAATTTGACAGATTTAGCATCTACGATCAGAAATAAAGTAGTACAGAGCTGCGCGACTTTAAGGGGCAAGAGATGTAGACTCTCTTTGAAATTTTTGACAGCTGGTTTTTATAAAAAATTTTCAAACCAAATTGACCAATCAGAGGACAGTATTTACGTTATTTCGAGAATAACGGTCAAAAATTCATGAATATCTAGGGGGCAGTCAGTTGTGCTGTCGGCTTCATCTGTCATTTCTGTTCTACGATACGGCTGCTATCAACTGTAAAAGTTCGGAAGTCGCTATCTCTATATGTACCGTAGAGTAGATATGATACCATGGGTTGCGCCGCTGTATCCCAAGTTCGACCTAATTTTAGTTTCTAAAGCAACCACGTAGTTTAAGGATTAGTAGAGATGAATATGCATTCGTACATTCCACATTCCCACCTCGAAATGAGGTTATATTCTTCTGACATAGAGATTAACTTCTCAAAATTCACAGTCAGAATTTGAAACAGTTAAGAATTAGCAAGTTCTGGGGGGTTTTGTTGGATGGTGCGTCGACTCGTACGCTGTGGGTACCAGGTTCGATCCTCGAATTTAGAAACTTTCATAATTCACCGCTCCACCTCTTTCGATTCATTGACAATGATAAAAGCAAAGACAAGCCCCTCAAACTTCGCTGTTTAGAGTCGGCATAAAACTGTAAGGTCATCCGCTCATGGTAGACAATCACAACATAAGTGGTTGGTGTAGAAGCTAGATCTTGATCCACCTCAGACTGTCGCGCCACCCATATGATTATATTAATTCGTTCCCTGAAGCACAAAAATATCTCTAGAATTCTTACGAATTCGGCTAAAATGCCCTCGGCGTTCATGCCAAAGTTCTATTGGCAGCCTCTCAGAAAATGCATTGCAATCTCATAACTATATGGACAATAATCAATTAATGCAACTCACCAAGAAAATCAACTGCGTCTTTATTCATTGAAAACTCGCGTCATCTAAAATCATTCCATTTCACCTCTGAACAGGGGATACATTCATAATTTATATTAGCAACGATACACACTCAGTCAATTAATATTTCATAGCAATCAAAGCGCAGCTTGACCTTGCATCTAATTAAATACAGAAAAATATCTTGTGCCAGTCAGAAATACAAGAGTAAACAGGAGAAATAATTACAGAGCACAACTGCAAATGTGATTGAGTTCTCAACATGTAAAATTTGTTCACATTGATACTTTCAGATAAGCTTTAAATTAAAAATCTCTAATGTGGACTTTGTTAACTAAAAATCTAATCAGTCGTATAAACCAGGGAAATGACGTTATTGCTCTGTTCGGTCGTTCGCACATTTTTTCAATTCGTCAACAGCCTTGGGACCTTGACATTATTCAATTGGTGCTTGTTGTAATCAAGCGAAGTACTTGACGAGAAAAATTCGAAATACAAAATCACTTATATATGTTTATCAACACTATCTTTACAACTTTGCAAGACGGCAATAATTGTTCTTAGATCGATATTGTGTGCATGTTTTGCGTTTACAGAATAGATTCGTGGACTTTCTATTATCGTCGTCCCTATTCGACAAACAATTTGTGAATCAATGAATTTGTGATCTGTGAATCAAAAATAATTCAGTTTTTCTCATATGAGACTTAAGAGTGATTTTCCAATTATTATGACCAGAAATGAAATATTACAGAGATAGCAGACTTCACGGCTGATTGCTCCCTAGTCCATCGACGAATTTGAGTACTTTTTTGACAGATATTCATAAATTTTTGACCGCTATTCACGAAATAACGCAAATGTCGTCCTCTGATTGGTCAATGATTTAGGTAAACGTTATAAAAAACAGTTGTCAAACATTTTAAGGGGCAAGAGAGGTAGAAGTCGGACCTCTCTGTAATACTTCATTTCTGATTATGACACTGCAGAAGTTACTAATGACATCCAACTATCAAGGTTTGCCATTTGATCGCGCATCGTTTCACGCTACGGAATATGCGGGAATTTAAAAAAAAAATAGAGTCAAAATTCGACTCAGTTTTAAATACCCAACGAGGTCGGTCGTCATCATGGCTTATGTGAGTAGTTTTTTATACCTTAAGCCAGCTTCGAAGAGGAACCGGGAAATATGGATTCTTCGCCGATCAGCTGAATTGGACATCGTCAGAGTCAGAATACGGGAGTTCTGCCAAGTCGAATGGTCGCGGCGGCCAATTGCTGAACGTTTGCCAGCGCTTGTATGTCATGGAGCGGCGTCTTGTTGGGACCACTGCTCGAGTGTTGCCGAGCTCCAGCCACGGAAAGTATGTTAACAACGCTTATACCTGAGACCGTTGTCGGCAACAATGTCACTTTTCGAAAAAAAAAAAGGTCTGATGATGCCACCATGCCATAAGCCGTACCGAAAAGCTAAGTTGTGGATGCATTGATGACTGGTCGAACACTTATGGACTTGTGTTCGTATAATAACTGGAATTGTGGTTGTTGACATAATCATTGAGCCTCCGTCCGAGAAGATGATTTTTTGGCCAAAATCTGGATCTTCAGCAAACATTTCCAGCACCTAATAAGCGAATCCACTGCATTGTCTATAGTCGTTGGGCTTCAATTTGTGTGTCAGCACAATCTAATACGAATGTAGACCCAAATATAACAAAATAAGGCGGATTGACTCTGACGAAGCCTCTGCAACCTTTCACTGCACAATACGACATTTTTCTTTAAACGCTTTCTTCAGGAAGTTCCTTCATGTTTTATTTAAATTCCCTATCTAAGTGGAAGCCTCCGAGTGGAAGTGATGTTCTATCATCACACTCCCCTTCCAAAACATAATTGGATAGAAGAGCTTTTTTGTCATGTGTCGAAAATTGGACAGATGACAAAATAAGAAATGGTAGTTTTGACAGCATAAACTACTGGCCAGATATAGTCTCTAAGCACTGTCAGCAACTCAAGAGAGGTGGTGCCATGAATTATGATAATTGTGTCGGCAATTGCACCTAGACAACCAAACCCACAGTGCGGCAGGCAATTACAAGACGTTTTACTCGATAAAATAATTGGATAATTGCAAGCGCATATTTTTATTGATGTGTGGTAAAAGCGGTTATTCCACAACGATCGAACTTCTCCTATTTCGAAATGACCAATAATGAATTTAAAAAGAAAGGGAAATATGAGGCATTTATAGGTCGTTTAAAAGTATGTACTAAAACCGGAGAAATTAATTCAAAGGAAGTGTGTCATCTGTCCAAGCAGAATCTAACTTTACTGCATGTGGGAAGAAGGTAATCATGTCTAACGGTTTAAAGCATATTTCGTGCTCAGCAGGTCTATAAAACATCAGGATACAATGAGCTTAAGACAAACAGTGACGATCTAACTTCATCCTGAATTATGGGTACGTTCGGTAAGTTGGGAGTAAGTTGAGAGTAGTGATGCCGATAAAATGTGTTAAGGAGTTCAATGACAGTAAAGTTAAATGAACAAGGTTCGCCATTTTGGTTTAGTGACTAAGATTTGCTAACATTTTCAATGTTTTTCCGTGAATGCGGCAACTAAGGTTGGTGGGCGGGGCTGCTAGTGAATTCACCAGCACACTTAGACCATGCTGGTCCATTGTGATACACACAGTCAGACTACATCAATGATTGACCACTCCAGTGATAGTGACGTGGACTGGACCAGAGTTGAAAACCAGATAAAAGTGTATTAACTTTGTTTTCACTGGGATTCGAACCTGGGAACTAGGGGCAGGCACTTAACCAACTGTGCCATCCAGGCGCTTGTGTGTCGACTTAAGCACTGGTTCTGTTCTACATCAAGTTTCAATTCCCTGCACTACTAATTTGTCTAGTCTCGAGTCACTAACAATATATGAGAGACTCATGAAAAAACATTGAACCGTACAACACGGGTCTTGCTAAGCCCAAGTCTACTACGACCTGTAGCGCCACCCATAGGACGAAAACTCAGCCTTAGCTCAGATAAGAAGCGAAAAACTGACAGATCACTGGAATTAATCTCAGTCCGGTAACCAAGAGATGAATTCCTAGACAAGCTGGAGTAATAGGAAGGCCCAATATAAGAAACATACATTATGTCATTTACAAGATGTTCGTGAATAACTAACAAAAAATCATGAACGAACTGCCGAAAAGTCTCTCAAATTCATCGAGAGATGTGGGGACAATCAACTGTGAAGTCGGGCTTAATAGATTCAGACTAAGATCAACTACATTTCAAATGAAATCGGGAGATGTCTACTCGTTCTCTGATTTATCATCCAGCGTTTATTTGGAATTTGTCTTGTTACACATTGGTTATCATATTTGTTTGATAAAATCTTCTTGATCGTGCCTTCATTTGTATGTCTTCATCACTAACCTTCCTTAGAAGATATGCTCGAGCAAAATGTTTCTCAATCCCAAACGTGAAGATTATTGGACCTGTCTTCAGAAAATGCGACATAATCTAAAATATGTTTCGCATTTGAAAAATCGAAAAATTTTGTTCAATGTGTGAGAAAGTGACAACAAAGAAGTAATTATTAAAGGAAGAATACAATTAAGGGATTCGTTGTGCTTACGAATGTAAGGTTATGCTATGTTCCCACCAAACGAAATCGTTTGCTTTCATTTAATTTCTCGAAATCTAGCAGATTTCGCCATACCTTATTCGAAATCAGATTATTTCATTGAAATTTAGTTGATATCCGTCCATGAGTGAGTTGTCAAAGCGAA
This sequence comes from Eristalis intricaria, assembly GCA_964034865.1. Classification (NCBI taxonomy): domain Eukaryota; kingdom Metazoa; phylum Arthropoda; class Insecta; order Diptera; family Syrphidae; genus Eristalis; species Eristalis intricaria. The sequence continues at coordinate 128,005,945 of OZ035873.1, forward strand.
CAAGCCTACAGTGTGGACTTAAGTTCATTTTTGTCATTTTGATGTAGATTTTCTCATTTTCCCTTTCTCAATATTCTGATGATCTCAACAGTATTATTTCCTGCCAGCAACAGCTGTTTTGTCGACCACTCAGAAATTAACACCTAATAACATTTGAAAACAATTCAAAATCGGTGGGAACGGTCTAAGTTTCAGTAAAAATTCATAAGAATCTCGCTATTTCGGTTTGATGGGAACATTCCAACCACATCCACCACTACACAGACTGAAGCTAATAGTTGCCATCCGTGCCCCTATTAATGCATCATTTTCAAGAGTCATGTGGAATTTAATGGGAAGATGTGCTTTTACGACAGCCACATCATTAAATGACTTCTAAAACGGTGTCCTAGTGTTTTATGATCAATTCTGGACAAGGCCAAGCAAAAGCAGAAGTTGAAGAAGCTGCTTCAATCTGACTCATTTTTTGTGCCTTCCCATACGCAGCTTTATTGGATTTCCTTCCTAGCCACTTGTAAACAAATACATACTATTCTGTGGCTTCAATTCAGTCTGTTGGTATTTTTTCGCCTAGACTTCTCAGAATATTCTCGAATGCATTTGGTATGATTAAAGTGACACAAGAGTAGTTCTGTACTCTATTTGTCCACGATTTCATTTTATCAGAAATGTATGAACTTGCTTAGCTGCATGATACATCTCTCCTCTCTGCTTTTGTTTAATGCCTGGAAAAAAAAAACCCGCTAGTATATTATCTTGAATAAAGGCAACGCCCTATATTGATTGGCGTATTAACTGTGACCTTGAAGTCGTTAAAAAAAATACATGAAGGCTCTCATTACATGTCAGTCATTTAAAAATGAAGGCGCAGATGACGTTCGCATTTACTCTGTCGATCAAATTAAGCTGGGATTCTTTAATTTTTCGTTTAATTTTTCCATAATGAGATATTAGGCATTGTTGCCTTCCATTGTTTCCATCGGATAATGAATTGAGTTGATTTGGTTTTCGCTGGCTTACGTAATATGCGTACCATATTTAGGCCGATAAAAGCTCAGCAGACGCCAATTTTTGATGAATTTCAAAAAAGGAACCGTTTAAAAGCTGCCTTCCTTCGTTGTTCAAAAACTCAGCCATTCAAAAATCTCTTCCACAGACGCTGAATGTTATACAAACTTCAAGATTTTTTGACTAAACTATCATTTCGATGCTTTCTTCTATCACAATATATGCGTCCGATCGGATGTATGTAGATACAGTGTAGGCCAAAACTAAAGCAACTCACTTTCAATATATTTTTTTCAATATCGTTGCTTCCATAAGTCTGGTTTGAAAAAAAGTTTGTATTATATTATTCCTTCCATATTTTATATTACACGAACCAAAAATGGAAAAAATAAGAGGGGGTGTACTCATTATAAGGTTGGTAAAAAATTAAAGCAACCTTGCTCTACGCACGTATTGTACATTGATTGTTAATTAAACTCGTTATCATTCGTTTGCGATTTCTAAAAATTTAATTAAGAAAATATTTTACCTAGAGTTTGAAAAATAATTAAATCCAACCGTTTTAAAAAAGTCAAAACAAAGTCAAAGTTCGACAAGTACATGTTAAATTGCCACGTTGTGTAAAAAATAACGCCTCTGGCAGACATCTTTACGTGCCAATATGAGTCTCTTCTTCCACTATCGACATAGAGCAAACCTTCTTAATTTCTAAATTCTCGTAATGCATTGTCTAAGTCAAAGCCAACCTCACTATTCGATGATTTCACAACAAATTCCAAGTCCACTTACAATATATGTATCTGCATACACAACTACCTCAAAAGTGCTTTCACTAGAGTTCCATTCCCACACTCTCATAGTTTTTGCTTGCCCCTACATTGATATCCTATGCATATACAGCCATTAGAATTGACTTACCACTCCATTCAAATATGCCTAGGCACATTTAGGTAAAAATTAAATCACCGCTTATTAAATGCAAATTCATGCCTTGTAAATTCACAATTCATTCTATAGACACAAGTCTATTTGGCAATCGTTTTTTTTCCAATTTTTCTTTGTTCACAAAGCAATGGTGTGCGGTATTTACGACGTAGATAGTCGTACCGAAATTTCTCAAAATCTCTAAGATAAATTTTGTTTTTTTTAAATTTAAGCACGTTAGACATTTTACTGGATTTTTAATGAGACACGTATACACAAATCAATACCAAATTAAATAAATAAATGCTTAGTTAAAAAAAATTAGTTTGACTCACCTCCCAAACTTAATCTTCGCAGTCGAAGTCTTTGCACAAATCGTTTTGAAAATATTTCAAAACGTACACATTCCAGAAGTTAGAATAGTTTTCACAAATTCTCAACGCAAATGTCAACACTTTTCACAATCATATCCATTTTCGTCTTGTGTGCGATGATGACTAAAGTTCTCATCGATTGCGTACATCAAAAAAAAAAAAAAAATTGATGATTTTTTTTTTTTCGAAATTTACACGACGCAATTAGTGTTTTCTCATATTGCTCTGCCTCCCTTTTCTTTTCCAACCACCGACAGAGCCCCATCATCACACAAAATCAAACCAGTCATAGAGTCATCACCGAAAAAAAGTGAAAATTCTCAAATATGTACCATCATCATCATCACCATCACTTGTAAACTATCACAACTCTGTCGAATCAAAAGAGCCAACACCAACGAATTCTGCTAAGTAATAGTTTAACAAACAATCTTGCAGACACAGTTGTTCACCTTTTTTTTTTGTTTTTGTTATCACTTTCTTCTTGATATTAACAACTGGAATCAAAAAATAACGATTCGTTTCAACATTTTTGTGTGGATGTTCTCTCAAAGAATTTTTGTACATATTTTTGAACTTGAAAATAAACAGTCCAATCGGTAGGAAAGTCACAGTCGGCCTATATTCTCAAGCGACACAACACGGACAGTCCTCGCTCGGTCGGTACGAGCTGGCAAAAGTTGAAGTTCTCAATGCCGAGGCAAAGACGATACGACATACAAAAAAGTTCTACCTTTAATCGGTTGCGAGAATACTCTTGTACATAGACAAATGTCGTATGTGTGCGAAATATTTTAGCAGTGAGTGTGGCCGATGTATACTTCCATTCGCTTACCGAATGTCTCTCTGTGTGTATGTGTGTGTGTGTGTGAGTGACTGTATGATTAAGGGATGGAATAAGGAGTGGTGTTGGGGAAAGGGGAGAATGGTGGGGCAAATTCGTGATGGCTGAACAGGAGAGTGTTGCCAGGGTTGGCGATGGTGTTGCATCATGGACGACACAGCACGGAGCTTCTATGTATCCCCATGTACATATGTACATGCAGAAAAAGGGGAAGTAAACAATGCAAGAATGAGACAGAGAAGAGATGGGGATAATCCAGATATATATGGATGTGCACACGTAAGTTCATACGTACTTCGTACTCACACACGAATCTAACTTAAATTTGATAGTTGCATACAATGTGATTCGCAAACGTTTACACACAAACACACACAAACTATGCATTATATCATGTGAATTCGTAATGAACGAGTCCCATATGTTTGACTAAGGGAAAAGTTTTCCTCGCAACCCCTAAAAAGTGTAACTGCGACGTAGAAAACCCTACAACTTTTCATCACATCAGATCTTCAGCGGCGAAATATCAAATATTTTTTGGCCAATGGGAACTGTCAAGCGAGATACCAAACAAAAACAAACCGTTCGAAGCTCGACGCAGTTTCCACAGAAATGAATTGGAATGATCAACACCCAGGCCCCATCCAAAACCACCCTTTTTTTCTATGCACACAAACACAAATTCACTCGCATACACTTGCACATATTTACTCTCGTGACTCCCTGCTAGCAGAGATAATCTGTTCAGTTTTTGTTGCTTTCTTTTCGGTTTTCTCTTTTTGATTTGAGAGGGGCAGCGGGGAGGGAGGGGCCTTTCGGTTTCGTATGACATATTCTGCCATAAGTGTGCAAAGTCTGTACATTATCTGAGCTGGTGCTACCTTCCCTGTCCTATCCCAACTCCTGTCGACGCGACCAACATTAAGAAACAACAACAGACGAACGGAAAGCTTTTGCTTGCCTTTCTCTTTTGCCTGCTTTCGGGGTGGAACGCTCAACCATCCACCCAACCATTCTGGTCCCAGAAATACGTAGTAATGTTGAATTGGTTCTCCTAGACCACATTTTAAGACTCCACAAATATCTGTGAATCAAGATATTCTCTCCCATCACTAGGTTACGTTTTCAGTTTTCCCATTTGTTTGTACTACCATTCAAGTTCGAGAATGGGCATTTTTTTTGTTTTGATTTTTGCGGGCTAACTTCAAACAAGCAAAACATGGCGGTCCGCTAACAGATTGCTCGAGCTTGGGTTAACTTCAAAACAGGGTGGTAAGTGACTCATATATTACGAGAGTGTGCGAATGTATCTGCTGTGAAGCAATTGTATGAACAAACAAAAAATAACACTCGCATGTAAATGTGTAAGCATTGTACACATCTGCGAAGTTAATAGCACATATTTCATATTTAGACGAAGTCATTTGTGTCTTCTCGAGATAAATGTTCGCTGAAATGAAACTTAACTCAATTCCGCGAGGTGAGGGGTTTGCGCAATTAGTGTTCCATAACAGTTAAGTCATTGTAAGACGAAGCAACTATCATTTCTAGCTCAATAGGATGAGAGTTACACAATTTTTTTTTGTTAGCTGATATTCTATTCAGTTTTCGGCTTGTAACTTTCGAGATGACCACACAAATGCATGACATTGATCGACCGTGATCCAGTGATTACACATGTGTATGAATTGAACAATTCCTGTGTGTGTGCGTTGGGGCATGTCATCATGACATGACATGATGATCTGTTGTATTTTTCCGCATTTTCAGAGAGACTTGTGAAGATATTGGGGATTTTCTTTGGGAAATTTATCACGTCTGCTGTCAGAAATTGGGACGATTTTGTAAAGATCTTTATGAGTTTGTTGACTATTGTTAATCTGGCGATTTAACGAAAACAAACCACGATCTCCAAATCGTTCGCAGGCCGGATTTTTTTTATCTCGGTACATACGTCAAACCGAACGCAGCCATCCGAGACTGTACATGATAGATTTGCCATTTTCAATCGTTTAACAATCGTGTTAAATTTGCAAAAATAGTGATTCTACTTGGGGAGAGGGTACGTTCCTCGTATTAATAATGATATCGGTGGCGATACAGCCCGTAGAGGACTAAGTCTTGGGTTAGGTTAGGCGGACAGCCATGGGAAGCAGCAAACGCTTCGGCCAAAGTAGGCTGAGTTAATCCTATATCGCAGACTAAGCGATGAAAATGACTGATACTAATGCTGCTTAGCTCTGGCAAGTCGTTGAGTTATTGGGTCCCTAAGTGACTAAAGCTACGAGCGCGCTGCCTTTGCATAGAAGTTCTACGATGGTTTCTTCCTCCTCTCCATCTCTGCAGCTTCTACAGAAGTCCTTGTAGGGGTTATAATACGAATCAGGGTTTGGACATTCGGTCTTTTCAAACTGATGAGGTCGTGATGCACCCAGTGCCAGTAGAACATCTACGTTAGGTATGAACAGAGATAAGGAATAATAGAGATATTCAACTTCGACCCTAGTCCACACCGGAAAAAAAATTCAAGAGTAATGGTATTCCCTTGTACTTCACAAATTATTTTACAAAACCATGGATCCACAACGCAATGGCGGCCGATTCGTGGATTTTAGTGGGAAATGACTGCAGTTCGAGAATTTAGTGGGAACAAAATGGCGGCAGATTGCTGAATTTGCCCACGATTCATGTATGTTATTTGGAGGGTCTTCAAAAGTTGACTTGTATTTTTAAGAGCATTTGCTTTTATTGGAATGTGGACTAGAAATAACCATTTCTAGCGAGTTCGTCTGCTTAGCAATACTCTGGGAGGCCACTGTGTCCTGGTGCAAACATAAGTAGCTTATTTAAATACTTAGTCGTCTCTTCATGAGAAAGGACGTCTTGGAGTTAAATGTGACTGCACTCAGAAATTTGATCGCTCCCTGGCTGAACAGATGACAGGAGCTATGGCCTAGCTTCTACAGAAACCACTCCGTTTGTCCTTCATATTGTTCTCTCACGAGTGGATGGGACCTACAGTTTTATGCTGACTCCGAACGGCCAAAACTGAGAAGTTTTTTCTAGACAGGAATACTCTTCGAATATAGTCTATGACTCGAACGAGGTGGGGCCGTAAACTATGGAAGTTAGTAAGTTCGTAGATTAAGCCTGGCACCCTCAGCGCTGGAACGCCGAAACGCAGCAATCCACAACGCCACAGCGACCACGAAATAACCGTGTATCTGGGCTATAATATAGGCAAAATAGTTCAATAAAAACCCTAATACCACGTTTCCACCGGACCGAAATCACGAGGTTTGGATCAGCTTTTACTGAAACCTCAATAGGCCGTTTCCACCGAGGTTGAAGTGGTTTCGCTCTGAATTCTCAAGTCATTCGCTCTCAATGTATAAGTGTCCACTGAAACTAATGTCACTCGCTACAATTTTTAAATGGCCGCCTCTTGACAGTCTCTTGACAGGAAATAATAGTGTGAGAACACAATCAGATAGAAAGAGATAAAATGAGAAAATGATCACCACAATAAACTGAAGTTCTCTCTGTAGGCTTGTTCGGTTTGACAACCTCTCATGGACGGATGAATTCAACGGGGCTGCAACAAGAGTTATCAGAAACCTCGTGGCTTGCAGACCCTGAAAATGTATGGCGGAACCTGGTAGGTTCGGATAAAATTAATGAAACCTCGCGGTTTCGTTCGATGGAAACGTGGTACATGACAATGGCCAATTTACGAATTTACTATCCATCACCGAACGCCCGGCTGTTGTTGGTAAATGTGTTGAAGAAGACTCAACTCTATTTACTTTGTAGCCTGTAAAGCTTTTGGGATTGTTTGAGGACACGTTATGGCGTATTCGGCACGTTATAGCGTATTTGGCATTTGTTCAGTTTCAGGAATTAAAGCCAGCTGACTATGGAATGCTTGAACATCAGTAATTTTCAAACCACACTTGCTTCAGCTATAAAGTAACATTTGGTGGCCATGCTAACCCAACAAATAACCCACATTTAATAGTTGAAAGACGATAGTGTCAACAAAAACTCAGTGGAGGTGGAAAAGTTTAGTCTGCTAGTGTCAATGGTCCATAGTTCATCTTTAAAAATAAGGAAGCTACAACAGGATAAAAGAACAATTTTGATTGTGAAGTTTTTTGCCTCAAATTGGGGTGGATGACACGCAGTTCCAACAGGATGCAGGTGCCACATCTCACACAATATACCAGTCTTAACTTTACGATTTATTTCCAGTTTCGTTGATTTGGTGGCCAACAAGAACATGTGATTTGTCGCCGTTGCGTTGCGTTAATTTGACATTCGACCTGACGCTTTGGCAACGAACATTCGTTAAACAATGGTGAATAATCGAAAATGACCTTTTCGGGATCGAGTCTTGCAAGAAATCGTGTGGATGACATTTGAATTATGCTACACGCTATTCGTAATGACAAGTTTTCCACTTGAAGTTTTGAAAGTTCGGTCGAAATATGAATCATAAATGTGTTTCTCTCTCTCTCTCTCTCTCAGAACCACAAATGCATGGATGCCCTTAATCAATTTCAGCACATCATGTATGCCTCCTGTGGACAAAGTTGGACAAAATTAGGCCGGAGAACGTCGTTGAGACTGAGAGGAGTTGTCCACTATATAATCTTTCATTGTGTGGCCAATTTTCGAATGGATATGATATTGATGCGCTAAAGTTGGGGCACCCAGGTGGAAAAGGACCTCAATCAACTTGGCATGCGAAACTGCAGGCAGCTAGCCAGAGAACAGGCTAGTTGGAGAGGTTTGTTGGTTGAGGCCCAGGTCGACTCTGGAGAAGGTATGGTATTGAAAAATCAAAGACAAGGCCCTCGAAGCTAACTAACTTAGCTAAATACATTCCTTCGCTCGGGTGCAGGACCTACCAATGAAGCAGTCAGTTGGTCCATCAGGAATCTACATATACATTGAAACGGGTAGCGCTTCAGCCCATAGACCGCCAGGACATTGTTTCTACATCAGCGAATCATGAAATTAAAATACTCAAAAGTAGCACATTAGTATGGCAAGAATAAGAAGCAATCTGCTAGGACGTCTGGATTCCCCAGGACTTGTGGATAAGATTTCGTAGTTACTACGACCCCCTTTGCCATTACCAATAGTGTGCTGGAATTAACTCTAAACCCAACTTCCGTCTCCCTTGTGTTCGGCATTGGTGTTCATGCGCTCGATGTATCCGAGTCGACGGATCTTTGCCTTCCGGACTACATCCACATCTTGGTACAGGTCGTAGAATTGGCGGTTGTGTCTTCTCCTCCAGTCACCTTCCTCGCAGACAGGATCAGAATAGTTCTTTGGAATACAGAAAGACATTAGCTTAAGTTTACTTAAGTCAATTATGGTTGGCCCTCAGCTCGCTGATGCTATTCAGGATTGAAAATCAAATCAGAACATCTGTGGGAATGACAACTGGGAACGTAATTTAAGGATCTGTTTCGTTTCATTTCAACATGTTCAAATGAGAGATGTACTTGCGTCCAGAGGGGCTCAACGTTGTTCATCATTAAAAGAAACACGTGATTATCAACCCACGATTTGAATTGAAGCATGTTTGTATTTGAAGAATTCCCCAATGACCCTTGTCAAGGCAATCGATAATTGGCCAACAGTGTATAACTTATTGTTGTGCAACTCGGACGAATAATCGATATCGGTGACCAGTTGACTTGTGGATAGCTAATTTTAGGTTCTCGATATCTCCCAGACTTTTGGAAATTCATTCTCTGCACATTTTTTGATTTAACTTCTCGCTTGGCTGTGTTGTTTTTAATTGCAAAAGCTCATTTAATTTTATAATTTTTTTGCGACGAAATTTGAGTTTCTTGTTCCACTTGTTGTACAAATGCGTTATTTTACAAAGTACAGAAATATTTTAGGTGCGAGAACTGCAGGAGCATTAGTGGCTAGGTTTCTTTCTCCAGTCATTATCAACGCAAACATAATCAAACATTTAAAGCCAAACATGTTCGACAAAAGATAACCCATTTTGTTGAAACCTTGAAAAAGTGAAAGTGATGAAAAATCTATGCTGCTGTGACAGGACTTAAAAAAATCTCATTGGAATTTGAAGATGTTTTGCATTAGTGGAGTCAATTCGATAACAGACTTATGACCTGTAAGACGGTATACTTTGAAATTGTTTTGCTTTCTCTGAATACAAGACATAACTGTCGTGAAGCTTAATTTGAAATCATTGAATTATTGCATACCAAAGCCTAGCTTCACGACAAAAATCAAGCTCGACAAAAGTCTTATTTTGCCAAACCAGCTATATGGAGCCGAAAGTTGGACGACAAACAAGACAACAGGCCTGATTCTTTGTGTCGTCCAAAGAAATATTCTGATCCTGTCTGCGAGGGAGGTGAATGGAGGAGAAGACACAACCGCGAGCTCTACGTGCTGTACCAAGATATGGATGTAGTCCGGAAGGCACAAATCCGTCGACTGCACTGGTTCGCCCACATCGATCGCATGAACACCAACGCTTCACCAAAGAGGGTCTTCCAATCCCAGACTTCTGCTTCGAGAAGGAAATTTCCGACACGAGCAACATTCATAACTCACGGCTTCAGTTCTGTGAGTCGGCAGGGAATAAACTTGTCTAAGAGAAAGCTTCTCAAACTTTACCTTTCGAGGCGACATAAAACTGTAGATCAACTGTACTCAAGTGGTTAAGTAGGTAGATAGGTAGGAGGGGCGGCGAATGAAGTCACCAGCACACTTAGACCATATTGGTTGTAACCACCGTCAGATTACTACCACTGATTGACCACTCCGGTGATAGTGGTGACTGGATTTGAAAACCAGATAAATGCGTATTAACTTTGCTTACGCTGGGTTTCGAACCGGGACATGCACTTAACCCACTGCGCCATCCAGTCGTATACTGAAGATGTCGAAGCTATGCTTCTTTAGACCACCCCTTTTTGTATATTTTTTATTTTATTTAAGCTCTTGGACACTAGCTTGTATTGTAGCCATGACAAATGTGTTAGAGAAGTTTGTCGTTACTTAAAATTAGCAGAAAGAAATTTGAAAATTGATTTTTTTAGTTTCAGTGAAACTTCTCTATAGCGGACAACAGTGGGATCATCGTGTTTGTTCTTTTTGTAGAGGTGTCTGGTCTGAAGGGTTTGAAATACATGAACACTTTCATAACACTTTTATGCCTGGACCATGACGAATTGTACGTAAAGTAAGGTGTCCTGTACACTGTACTTCTTACAACGACATATCGCTTGCAAGAAAACACGGCCACAGCTTCCTCACGTTGAGCCACGTATTTTAATATTTTGCCGAGTGTAGTTTGTGGTTTTAAAGGTACGAACTGTGATCTCTACTGTACCATTCAACTTTGAGTGTGACATCAACTTGGAGTGACTTGAACAGAAATGCTTGAAATCCATGGCCAGAGGCTGCAGATCTAATATACAGTATAATTTCGATTATTGCAACTAATGAAAACATTACCTGTTGCAATAATCGAACAGACATTCTCAAAAGCTCACGTGAAATACTATTTAATGTATGAATAAAATGTCTTGAATCCCTGTTTTATAAAAGAAAAAATTCATTTACATAAAATATAAAACTCAGCAATTGTTTTTGCTTTGTAGAAGATCGCTTGGCAGCAGCTTTATCCCGCATATCTTGCGGTTGCATACTTTTTGGTTAGGTAATATTGTTATGCCCACTACAAGTATATTTAAAGCATTTTATTGAGGCTTCTAATTTCTAATTTGGGCTGTATATCAAGAACTTCCATTTCCCCACTATCATCGGAAAGATGACGGAGATATCATCGCTGTCCATATCAGTTCTTTCTGATAAAATTTGATTCCGAATTAAAAGCAAAGGAACACACCCAATGATCAGAGTTCTGATAACTTTTTTCCAAAGTTTAGTTAAGGTAGTCACTTTCAACTATTTGCATGAAAAAAAGGAGCGACGAGTAGTAGTCCGTGAATAACCGTCAAAAAGTCACTCAAATTTGTCGATAGGCAAAGCGACAATCTGCTGTGAAGTTGGCCACCTTTATAGTACAGTACATATGCACTCCGCTTAAACGAAACTTTCGGTCACATGCAACAAGAAATTTATCACGGTACAACAAAGTTGCCTATATCCGAACATCGTTTATATGAAAAAGAAGCGGAGTTGACTGTACTTCATTTCACCATTGAACTATATCTAGACGATTTATGATGGCGTCAATAGTTCTCTCCTGATGTTACATTTCATATTAAAGCGAACGCACTTAAGCATGTTGTTATGAATGTTGGTATATATTTTGACCCGTTACGAAAATCGAAAACTTTTTTCGATTTGTTGCAAAAATCGAAAATAGGTAAGTCCATTACGTTGGTTGCAAAAGTCGAGTGTTGCAATAATCGAGACTGCACTGTAGTTGGCGAAAGTGAATTTAGATTCTGAATTCATCGCCACGAACCACATATGCTTTCTGCAGAGTCCGGCGAAGTCGGTGTGGATCCGCTCTCAGACATTTTCTGTTTCATGCCAACTTGTGTACTCGAGGCAGACTGACTACGCACTGCTCCACTCAATTCGAACGCCTGGTCACCAGCATACAGGACAAATCCTCTGCTGCAGAAGCGCCGTCCTAAGTGCATGGCAAATGCCTTAATGGACTGCTTTATATTTAACTCTTAAGTCAGATAGTCAACCTTTCAAAAATGTTGGGCTACTTCGGAAAAATGTTTCACAGTCTGAACAGCCATTTGGTATATAGTATAATATTCCCATTTTCTAAATTACTCGAATTAGATTGCGGCCCCATCCATCGTATTCTCCAGATTTGTGTCACTCGCCGGGCTGAAATTTGAGTCGAATGAGGAGGTTAGGTTAGGTTAGGTAGGGGGGCTGCTCGTGCATTCAACAGCACATTCAGACCATATTCGGCCATTGTGATACCCCTAGTCAGACTACTACCACTGATTGACTACTCAAGCGATAGTGCCATTAATTTGATCCCAACGACAAATGGTGACTGGACCAGATTTGAAGACCAGATAAAAGCGTATTAACTTTGGTTTCACTTGCAGGCGCTCTACCAACTGCGCCATCCAGTCGTGTGAATGAGGAGGTGAGCGCCGCCACGGAGGCAGACCTCCAGAAAACGGCGGTTTAAAGAAGTTGGAGCATGGCTGGGTCAGGTGAATCGAGCTAAAAGGGGACTACTTTGAGTATCTTTCTCAATATCTAGTTTTTCAAATTGTTCGTTTTTCTTTTGTAGGCTAAGTAGTTATCGGACCGCACTCGTACTTCTACAAATGCACATTTAAACTTAACATACAGAGAACTATGTGCTTCATCTATTCCGACACTTTTGAGGTGAAATCGATTTTAATGCAATGATCGCTGGTACTAGCTTTTGGCCAGTTGCAAAATCGAATAGAAATTCAGTATCAACAACGCATTATCAGGCTTAGATCCTTGGAGAATTCCTGATTATTCAGTTGTTATAAAAACTGTCGACAATACTGTTATCGATTTGAATTCATGCCAACGATTCGGCATCGAATCGATAAACGGTTACACACAGTTTGCAAGTGAAAACTTGAACAAGACATTAATTCAAAAATAAAGAAAGAAAAAAAAAAGCATAGATAAAAACAAACAACCTCCTTCTACTTACAGTGAAAATGGATACAAAGCTCATCATCGCATTTCGCAATTCGTATTGCGTTGATGAAAGTTCCATTAATCAGGGCGCAGTTGTAGGTACTTTGCCCATATTTATGCAGAGGATACATTTAATTAAAACAAAAATAAAAATAATAACAACCCTGGAGATCACATCTGTCGTCGTCTTTAGAATGCAGCTTTTTGTGCGATTACGTAATCCTAAACAAGGAAGATGCTATAAGCCTATATACATAACGTACATATGTATGTATGTAGGGAATAAATTTTGCATGTGTGTATATAAACAAAACAATTACCTTCATTCCACCGGCATATCCTTTGGCCTCATCCTCTGGCGATGGAACACTCGTCACAAATCGTATCACCGAAATGGACAACGTACAGCAGAACAAAAGTGTTCACCTCATTAAAATTTCTCAGTTCGAATTGTTGGCTTGGCAGTTTTGAATGTTCTCATATAAGTATGCACATATGGAATGGATGAGGTCATTTTCTAAACACAATTAGTTCTTACAAGTGAGGAAAAAAAAAAAAACAACAACAAATGTTTTGATGAATAACAATTTAGGGCTCTCTTCTAGATTTGTTCCTTCTTTTGTTCTTGTGACAACAATAAACCAAAAAACAAAAAAAAAGCACTGCCGAAATGGCCATGTACAATGGCTGGCGGCCCAACAAACACCACACTGCTGCTGCTGGTTACGACTGCATCAACTGTACCACTTCAAGTTCAAGGATGTTATGTAACCAGGCAACCAAACCGACTAGCCAACCAACCAACCAACCAACCAGACGTCAGTCACTTGTTTTACGTTCTTCTCTGTTTTATTTCACTTTTTCACTGTTTTTGTTTTGTCTTATTTATTCTGTTTTATAGTTAATTACAACACATTTACATTGAGAAAGCAGGCAAATTGTCAGAGTGGTTGAGAGAAGACAAACTTTTTGCACAAGTATTTGTAACACGACTATCTTTATAATTTAATTAAATGCCTTAAAAAATATACAAAAAAAATTACATTTTGGATTTCTTTTTTTTTCATCAAGACTTTGGTAATTTTTTTGTTTTTCGTGTGGGTTAGTTGGGAATTTTTTTTTTGTATCCACTGTAAGTTGGTCTTAATCCAGAATAGAGAATGAGAGAGTTATTGTTTTATTTTTCTTCTAAAATTTTCTTTGGAAAGACCTCCTGACTAGACACACGTTTATATCTGTGGACCGATGGAAGCGAACTGTGATGGTTGCTCCATGTATCTGAAGACTCTTGGACGAGCAGCTCTGTAAGGTACCCGTGTAGTGTGTTCTATTTGGTTGGCGGCGCGGCGTTGTCGTCGTTGACGCTGACGTGTAGAGCGTTAGCTGAGAGGAGAAAGAGGCTGCCGGGCCCGAGGCAGGAGCACAAAACAATTAAATAAACCCAAAGCAGAGAAGTTCGTTTTTATTTTTTGTTTGGTTCGTGCATAATTATTATGTACTCGCACATATTCAACGAGAGCGATAGAGAGAGAGGGAGAAGTTTGGGCTTCGCGACCTAAGGCAGGCTAGCTAGAAGAATGAATTTTCTACCCTTATTTGTGCTTGGACGCCCCGCTTATATACACATTCGTGCGATCGGCCTATACTCGAGTGTGTATAGTTTCTTCGGAGGTTTTGTTATTCGATTTGCCATTTCCATTGCTGCTGCCTCTCTAATGGTCGTGCCTCGGCAAGAGAGAGGGGAGCGATTGGGCGAGAGGTGGTGGACAGAGGGGGGTATGGTTCGAGCTCGAAAGGTGTGTAGTGAACAACCACACATGCATCCTCGTATCTAAAGAAGTGTGATAGGTTAAAATAAACTCTGTCTTATACAACACTTGCGTTTGACACGAAATAAAACAAAAACATGGTTCCAGATATACCGCATAAAGAGGAACGCTGCCTTTACATAACCAAGCATTTGTTTGTTTCCTATTTGATCTCTCAAACAATTGTTTGTTATGTCCCCCATACATATGCTGTTCGGTGTTCACACGCCGCAACAAAAATGCCCACACACAGAGGCGAACACTGAACAGCCATAAACCTAGCAATTCATATTCCCATCGAGTATCTATCGATTTCGCCGAACGAACGTGCAAAGCAAGTGCGGTGTGGTGGGACCGCGTTTTGAAGAGAGTACGACGCGAGAAATAATCAACAGCAGAAGCAGTAGATACGACAACGAAACAAAACAAAACACAAAACGAGAAGGAAAAATAATAAGAAAACAAAAAAAAAAAAAATGGTTTCCATTCTCCTGCTCTCTGTCCGCCATGCCTAGTTTGTGTCTTTCCACTCGCTTTCTGCATTGCAGGGTGAGCGCATGCTAACTAAAAGCGACCTTGACAGTGAACTTGAAAATTTTCTACAAGGATTTTTCACTCTACGAGGCATATACACACTTGGAGATGGGGAGACATTGTGTCTGTACACGTGACTGTGTGTTGGTACATAAAACTATTTAATATCGTGATGAAGGGTGTTGGTATACCGATATCGGCGTTGTATAGCTTTCGAGCTTCAGCTGAGGTCTGGGGTAATGACTCAATGAATCTGCGGCCTATGTACTGGCATCGGTGTGTACACTCTGTGACTGTGTGAGTGTGTTTGGTTTGCAAGCGCTTCGTGTAGATACTTTTGCATGAGTATGCAGTTTAGTGATGCATATCGGTGGGTGAACCACGAACACGCTTCAATGACATAAGGAAAGCTTTTCGCTGGCGGATGGACGGTGTGTGCGTGAGCTCGGTTTGGTAACGATGTGTTGGTTTCTTGTTGGCAAATAATGAATATTTTTGTTTACCTCAGCGCGAATGAGAAAAGAAAAAAAGCCCTGCGCACGATGAACGTGTTGGTGTATCGATGTTGCTGTGGAATTTTGAGCGGAGTTTATCAGTACGGTAGTGAGGCACTTTCAGATCTTATGGCTGCTCCGTACTATGTAACACTGCACATGCCGAAAATAGCATTTCTAATTGTGTGTTCGATTTGTGGGTCGCTCCGGAGAGTTCCTTGCGAAATTTACCCGAACATGATTGTCGGACAAGAGCGGCGTAGTCGCAAATCAAGCTTAAGATTCCGTAAGATCTCAGAAGTCAGAGCAATGAGCCCTCGATCTATTTCAAGAGAAAACTCGTCGCCATAGGTTATGTGCGCTGCATGGGGCATTATTTATAAAAATAAAAACCATTATTCCAACTAATCCAATGAGGCCAGCAGGTCAAGCGGAATGGCAAATAAAAGGCGATACACAGTGAAATACAGAAATACTGCAAAGTACGGACAGATTATGCACCGCCAGAGTTCGGTATCGATTTTTGGATTTACCATATCTGGTGATGGGGGTTTTCCTGCTAAATACGATGGATTTGGGTCAGCGTAAATCACGATATAGGCGCTGATGATCGGGCAACCAGTTGGGGTGGTCACGTCGATAGACATTTTTCAAATATCGTTCCAATTGTTCATTGCTAAACGGATACAGATTATAATTTAATGAGTTTTAGAAGAAGGAATGTTGAAACCAGGCCAACTAACTTCAGAAAACTAGATCTTTGTTAGAATGATGTATCTGAACGGTGCAAGGTCATAAGTCCACAGGCTATAAGTCCACAATGGACTTATGACCCATTTGATTGGGTTATAAGTCCATAATTTGATTGTGGAGTTATAGCCCACCCAAGTGGGCCATAACTTCGTGCGAAATTTCTGTGGACTTATGACCCTTTCAGTATGAACTAATGGCCCACAAAGGTGCGGTTTCGATAGACCATAATAGGGCCAAGAGAAATATGACTAAATCCGAAGTGTCTGCCAAATTTTACAAAATAATTTTTAGAAATGAAATAATGTAAAACATTGTTCGTGCGGATACAAATTGGTACAAGGCGTCAAGAAGTTTTAAAGTTATAATTAATTTAGCTCTAGCCGCCTGCCTGACAGTTGCTGCGAGCGACGAAGTCGGGTGAGCTGGTTAAACTCTGTGGAAAAAAGGGATGACATCTTGTTAGCGAGCGAAGCGAGCTACCCACCCTTTACTTTAAATACACAAATTCTTCTTGTAGGCAAAATTTTACATTTCGTCTTTTTTTGTTGATTAAAGACTCATACCCATATGAACGATCCGTAATTGATGAATATGAGTAGCAAACTTCGACAAGTTTTGAAACTCCTCCGATTTTCTTTTAATTTTAATCCATCCTTAAAGTTATACGTATAATTGTGTAGTAATAAGAAAAAAAATGTAATAAAATGACATGACACGAAACTTTTCCAACCCACTGTATTCTGCCTAACTCCATAACAATTCCTTTTCAATTCCCCTTTAACTTTAAGTGAGCTAGCATGACTCTCGTTTGTCACCTAAAGAATTGTAATGTAATGTAAAACGAAAAAATGAAGAAAAGAACAGAATAAAGTGAACTTTGTGACGAAGCGGTCGGTTTGATTTATTCTGCAAAAATGTAAAAATTACAATTGTGGACTTATGACCCACTTCGTTTTTTCATTCGTGGAATTATGTCTCAAACGATTATGGACTAACGTCTCACCTATGTGGGTTATTAGTCCACTCAATTGGATCATAAGTCCATTGTGGATTTATGGCCTGTGGACTTATGACCCTGCACAGGTCTGTACATGTAATCAGATGAAGATCTTGTAAGTCTTACATTTTTTGAATGAGACATCTCGTAGTTCGTGTATTGTACAATAAAGTTTATGAAATTAAATATAATATGACCTTAAATATAGTTAAAACAGAGACTGGAATGAAATTATAGGCGGATATCATATTTAATAGCCAAGGTGTTGAAAGAATTGTTTTTCCCCATGGGTTGGTGGAAATCTTCAAGAAGACAGTCTCTGAGTCTCATAGTGTCAGATTTTGACTGACTAAAAAAACACGTTTCCGAATTTGTAGCTTAAATTGAATTTAAGAAAATAAGGTGTGACTGCAACAAGCAGTGGAATTATGTCTCAAACGATTATGGACTAACGTCTCACCTATGTGGGTTATTAGTCCACTCAATTGGATCATAAGTCCATTGTGGATTTATGGCCTGTGGACTTATGACCCTGCACAGGTCTGTACATGTAATCAGATGAAGATCTTGTAAGTCTTACATTTTTTGAATGAGACATCTCGTAGTTCGTGTATTGTACAATAAAGTTTATGAAATTAAATATAATATGACCTTAAATATAGTTAAAACAGAGACTGGAATGAAATTATAGGCGGATATCATATTTAATAGCCAAGGTGTTGAAAGAATTGTTTTTCCCCATGGGTTGGTGGAAATCTTCAAGAAGACAGTCTCTGAGTCTCATAGTGTCAGATTTTGACTGACTAAAAAAACACGTTTCCGAATTTGTAGCTTAAATTGAATTTAAGAAAATAAGGTGTGACTGCAACAAGCACATAGCACTGAACTTAGAACTTGGAGAAATTTGGCGATCCCTCTAGGTGGAATTGAATTGTAGTACTTGGACTGTGTTATAGCAGACTCTAGTGCTGCGACCATAAAGATCAATTGTACAGCCTTCTCTTGATCTAGAATATAAGAGCTGGCTTCAAAAATTTGACAACTCCCCTAGAAGGGATTTCTTTTATGTATTTCCCTGTTATGGACGTTCCGTTTATCATTTTGAATCTTTCTCTTGTGAGTGGTGGACAGTCGATTAGTATGTGCTCCATCGTTTCTTTCGCCTGGCCACAATGCCTACAGATTTCTGTACTGATGAGGCCTATTTTATGAAGGTGGTAATTGCATGCTCCGTGTCCAGTTGTAGTGCTCCTCATTGCACACTTAGATCAGCTTTGTTAAGAGCTAGAGATTGGCTCATTTAGGATTGTAGGTTTGTTCCATGAACATTCTTGAGTGCTTAATGCCCTCTTGACTGTTCCAGAAATGGTTCATTTGTGTAATAACCCGTTAGTCTAAGCCTCTCGATGGAATGTCCTGATTGTTTGCTTCTGTTAAAGTGTTTTGTTAGTTATTTTATTTGAGCTTGATGTAAGATATGGACAATCGGCGAGTAGGTGTTTGATTGCCCACATTTTCTACAGTCTACTGGGATTTTGTTCGCCATTTTGCATGAACGTAACCAGTAAGTTCGACACGTAGTATTTTTAGGTTAGGCTTGTTCAGATTAAGAGCCTCTTTAATTTGATTGGGACCGAATCTCATGCATCCGGAGTGTGTACCTAAGTCCCTCCTGACTTTTCCAGAAAAGAGGTGTTGTTGTATGTCCATGTTGCTGAATCCATGGAAGCAATAAAAGTTGTTCTCGACTCCTTTTTTGCTTTTCATTGGTATCGTAGTTTCCATGTCCTTGCACTCATATCAGTTTTAAGCTGTTTTTTTTTGTTAGAATGTTGAGTGTTTTGTGACATTTTCAGACAGCCCTGGGGTTTTATGCAAACCTGTTTTGGGCTTTAGGTACTGCCTAGCTGTCTGAGTTTTCCATATTTTTGAATTCATTAGATTTCAATGTTTAATTTCATGTGTTGCTTCATTATGCCGAAGAGTTCAGGTCTACAGTGCCTGCTCCAATTTCTGACTTCGAGCCACCACGTACCATCATTGGGTGGCGTCATTCAATCAAGAAGGGCTGTTGGCACATTCTCTTTTAGGTGTAGGTATATTGATATTGTATTTTGTGTAAAGTCTAATACTGGGATCATGATATGACGTTGGAGTGGTTCTCATCGCTCCTGTTTTGCAGCTCTAGCCTTTACCCTTTCTCAGTTCTTCCACCAAATTACAGCCCCATAGAATATATCCAGAAGCTTTTGGGTTATGACCCTAGGTTTTATCCACAAGCTGTTTTATGGAGCAAAGCTATTTTTTTTTTGCAGAATTTTGCATAATGAATAGAATAACAAGTTTTGAAGCTTATAGACATTTGCATTAAGTACATCAAGAAGTTCATCCTACAGGAGAGGGAATATAAGACCACCTAACCTAGAGGGAAAGATCGACGTTTTTTAATTTATTTGTCTATAATCCTTGATCTCCGGACCTCTTTGAAAATCACAATTCTTAAGATACCAGTGGCTTTTTTTGTTTTGAAATGACTGTTTACAATTTCTGAAACCCCAGAGTTGCCGGTAAAGAAGTATTTTATTTATTCACATGTTCTAATTTTGAAATGTCGTTCAAGTAACCGGGAGTTGAAATAACAGCAACACCAAAGTTTGAAATAAGTATCCAATCGATGAACAGTTCGTATAAAACCCTGCTGGGGCTAAAATGACAACTGGCAGTATTTACTTACTTACTTGTCGGGCCAACGACCCCTGGAGGGTCAGAGCCTGAGCTAAAGCTGGCTTCCACCGCACTCTGCTTCCAGTCGTCAAGGTGAAACTATCTTGCGTCCGGGATGACTCGGTCTTTATACCGGAGGTGCAGCCTCTCCTTCTTGAACCAGGAGGCTCGGATACGAATTCCCTCTTGCTGGAGCTTTGGTGTCCATGCGCTCGATGTGGTCGAGCCAGTGCAATCGACGGAACTTTGCCTTCCGGGCTACATCCACATCCTGGTACAGCTCGTAGAATTCGCGGTTGTGTCTTCTCCTTCATTCGCTATCCCCGCAGACGCAGACCATATATCCGACGTAGAATTTTTCTTTCGAAGGCATCAAGAATCCACTCTACTGTTTTGCTTATCGTTCAGCTTTCGGCTCCATATAGCAGGACTGGCAAAATAAGAGTTTTGTAGAGTAATCGTTCGAGTCAGGAGTTTTAGTCTAGCTGCTTAGACAAACCAATGTAGCATCGTTTGCCAGGGATTCTACGTCGAATTCACGGTTACCCAGTTAGACGAACTCCCTAACTGCCTCGAAATTTTAGCTGTCGATTACAATGTTTTGTCCAAGG
Source organism: Eristalis intricaria (assembly GCA_964034865.1). Taxonomy (NCBI): domain Eukaryota; kingdom Metazoa; phylum Arthropoda; class Insecta; order Diptera; family Syrphidae; genus Eristalis; species Eristalis intricaria. The sequence goes on from OZ035873.1 coordinate 128,026,703, forward strand.
TGGTGTGTGACGGGACGTTTGGTTCTCTTGGTCGACAGCATATATTTCGCCCGTTCCTCAAGTGCACTGCAAAACGGCTTTAAACGTTCACACAGTACGCTGGACAGAATCTTGTAGGCGACGTTTAGCAGGGATATACCTCTGTAGTTGTTGCAAGAGGTAGGACCGCCTCTTTTGTGGATGGGGCATGGTAGTTCAGGACGAGCCAAATACAAGTTTCTTTTTAAAAATGCACTTAAATCAACAAAATTAAATTTTGTCCACGTATTCATTTGTTTTGGTAATATCTCTGTACTTTAAGAACTAATACTCTTGTTTGAGTACAGTGATAGTGACATGATACATTTTCAAATACCGTGTTTAAGACTTCAGACATTCAAAATTTGAGAGCATAGTTCTACTTCACTCCGTTTCACAACTATATACCATCACCCCTAAGAATTCAGTTTATGCCGATAGAAAGGCTGCCAGTATGCATATATTTCATCTGAAACTTAAGGCTTACATGTAAACAAATTTGATCGACATTTTTGATTAAAGCCACCAAAAAGTAAGTTCTACCTGAACCATAAGTATATAGCCACTTTTAAAAATAAGGTTTAAATGTAAGATGGGTAACAAAAAATGTACATTAGTAGTTTGTAGGGCTGCCGGTTTCAATTAAACTAAAAAGTTGATTGGGCATGCTGTCTAAGGAAATTTGGAGGATTCACTGATGAATTTCCTCCCAAGCTTTATTCACTGTTCTTTTAAAGACGGCAATTGTTGCAAATTGCCAGTTCTCGGAAATTTTCCGGACGAGTATTCCCCACAGATTTTCTATGGGATTTTGGTCCGGTGGCCAACCCATAGTGCTAATGCGACTCTGCAGCACCAACATTCTGTTAGGCCTACTTGTATGGACTGACGCGTTGTCCTGCTGGAAAACAAGGTTTTAAGGCAGGACAACTATTTGTAACTAATAAATAATAAAAAATAAATAAACATTTTTTATATACATTGTTCCAAGCGCGGTCTAGATTATTCCGGGTGATCTCTTGCCGAGCTATTTTGTGGCTTTGTGTAAGCTTTGATGCTGGCTTTCATTTTGAATGTTTCAGCATGCTAGATCTTACAAATGGCTGGCTTACAGTGCTTCTGGACACGCCTAAGACGTCTAAAACGGGCTGGATCTTTGAGAAAGCACGAGACTGTAGATTGGTGGCGACTAATTTGTAGGCCAATTTCTCTCTAAGAAAGGTCATGATCTTTAAAGGCTGTTTGTTCTGACAACTAGCTCCCGCTTGGCATTGTAATTCAAAAAGTTTTTTCCCATGTTTTACTACTCAGATTCACTCAGAAATGAATGCTAAATTGAAAGAACCCAATTTTTAATAACTGGCTTTATAGTTATGAAACAGTAAGAACTCATTTCGTAAAAGAAGCATAGGATATCCAACCAAAGTCTATACCTTGAATTCTTAAAAAATATTGTTTTTACACTGAGACTATTGTAAAATCAAAAACTTGATAAGAATGTACCGTTAAGCAACTAAAACTCGACATTTTTGGGTGGCTATATATTTGTGATACGGAGTGTACTATGTATTCGAATTTATTTTACACGGTACCAAATTGAATACAATATCTATAGGAGATTAGTTCAGTCCATATTGGCGAGGTGAGAGAAACAAGCTCAATAAAATTATCTGTTATCGGTCTTGGATCGTACCAGAGAAGGTAGATCATTCCATAGGTGTACAGTATGAATGAACAGAAGGTTTCAATGTAATATTCTGACTCAATCGACAGAAAGTAATTTTTTCATAAAGATAGTGAGGCTGTATTTTGAATGATTTTGAATAATAGGATGCATATTCCATAGTTTAAAAATGTCTACAAGTCACATCCAAGGAGAATGCGACGTTGTTCCGAGACTTGATCAAATCTTCGGAGGTTAAAGACGCGTTGAGTGCTTTTAACAATTTTTTGCAGAGAGGAATTATCAAAAAACAGTTCACAGCCGTTCGTTAAGACAGGGACTATGAGTGCTTTGGCAGGTTTCAATTTTACATTGATTGAGAGTGCAAATTTGCTAATTGACAAACCTCTAAGAGAGATACAGTCAGTCCATGTGAGTTCACTGTTACACAGTATAACAAGATTTTTAACACAGGTTACATATTCGACTGTAACTATGGAGAGAAAAGCTGAAAGGGGAAAGTTTGAAAGGGAGTGATGGTGTTTTGAATTACTTTGGTTTTGTCAGGATTAATACTTCGTAATTGATGTATTATGGCTTTCTTAGTATGAAGCATGGTGTAAGGATACTAAAGTGTGCTGGACAGTTCTATTGAAGCCCTGTGTGATGTCATCGCGGGAATTTTTGTGTCCATAGAAATTTTAAGGTGGAAAAAAATCAACATTTTTCACACTCACACAGGTTTAAGCAACACATCTGTCGAAGACCTGTCAAAGACCTACCCTGAGTGACGTCACAAAACAAGAACATGGCGGTTTTGACAAGCTATCCAGCACATTACTATCCTTGTATCATGAGTATGAACAAATTTTCCTGTCGATGAAATACAATGTCGCTCAAGTGTCAACCCATTTTTCCAAGACCTTGTTGATGGTTTCGGGCTGTAGCTCACGGATATCTTGGATAATATAGGCTTTTGGTGCTTGAACCGTGTTCGGATTATTGACATAACATCGGTCCTTCACGGTTCCTCACAAAAAAATCCATCGACTCTAACTCATCTGGAGTGTAACCAGGTGAGGACCAGGTGCCAAAGCGTAACCAGGTGAGCTTATGGTAGTCCAAACCATCGAAGCATAGCTCTTTCCGTTCAAAGAAGCAGCTGCTCAACATTGAGTTATTCGCGCACTGCCGTGTTTCTCACCCTATCCCAGCGAGTAATTTCCAGCACGAAGAAATCTCATTTCAGCTTTTTTTCGCGATCTTATTCTTTCGGCAATTACCCATATTTCATGACCATAGGTGAGAGAAGAAACAAATAGAGTAAGTTCGGCAAATATGGCCACCCCTTAACACTTTTCAAAATAAAACCATCAATTTATGTTGAATTATTTTAATTATTTTTTTTTTCGTATCATTAAAAAACAATTCTTTTTTTCAAACCGCCTTTTTTGGGCGATCGTTCCTCCTCGACGATCAATGAGTTATCGAAACAGGCACCTCGAAATGTATGTAAAAATAAATATTTTTCCGTTGTCTTGCATCTCAGCATTTTTTTTGGCTGTTAAATCTTACCCCTGTTACTCCTACTCCCTTCTCAAGTACCGAAAAACGAAAGAAGCAGATTCAACGGTCTCAGAATTTAAAATTCAAAGTAGCACATCCCTCCCCAAAGCCCTATTTTTAGAATTACACTATATTCAATATTTCTTACAAGTTAGTTCTTCAATAAAAAAAAACAAATTTTGAATGAAGTGTAAATTTAACGTCTTAGACAGAGCGCGACAATGGGCAGCTATAACTTCGAGGTACTCAAGGACTACTTGTTGACTTTATATAAGACTTTGATAATCCCAGTCCTGCTGGACGGCGCCGAGGCATGGACAATCTCTAAAGAGGATGAGGAAATACTTGGTCTCTTCGAGAGAAAAAGTTCTGTGTACGATCTTTGGTGACACGAACTGTACGGACGGTATATCGACATGAGCCTAATCAGGAGTCTACGGATCCAACACCTACCATGACTAGGCCATGTAGAGCGTATGGACTACTCAGCTCAGGCCCGAAGAATCTACGACTAAAACAGAGGACACCCAGGTGGAGAAGGACCTCAAACAACTTGCCGTGGGACACTAGAGGCAGCTAGCCAGAGATCGTGCAAGTTGGAGAGGCTTCTCGGCTGATACCCAGGTCCACCCCGGACTGTAGCGCTAAGTAAAGATGAACAAGTTAAAGTTCCCTTAGAATTCATAAGAATGAAACGGAACGATTTTTATCTGTCCGAAATATGACCTACCCACATTTTTGGCGTTTATTACACACATCATCTCTGCTGATGTACACAGCACGGGGGGACAATTATCACTTTCCATTTTCTAGAACCGAACCACAACTTGCGACTTCTGCGACCGTGACGCTATAACCTTACAACTTCTGAATTTCATACAAATGACACGGGACGTATTCTTCAAGTTCAAGTTCAAATCTCTCTCTCGAAATAGAAGTGAACTCAAAGCCAGTAGCTCAGGTCACTGAGCCTCCCCCGGTTAACTGATTCAGGTCTTCAATCTCGTTTCCTACTCGCGTTGCTATTGCAATTAAATCCAGCACAATAAAGCAACTTTCCGCGACCTGGTATCTGCAAAATCGTCCATCTCTGCCCTGGACATCAATGAAATTGGAGTTGAATACGTTTCTCTCAGCGCATTTTAAATGGACCCAGACCATAGTGCTACTTCTGACCTTTATTTGGAGAAGTGCTGCCAACTGCTCTGCTGTGATTAATGATTCAATGCATTCCAACAGTTATACGGAAACATGGGCACCTTTGACCTTTGCCACCAGAAGCAACGCCCCATCATGGCGGTCTTCCAGGCGCTTTTCACCCCCCACCCACAGCCACCACCCGCGAATCACAAGATCGGCACAAATGAATGCTGTGTGTTTTCTTTTTTTTTCATTCAACGTTAATTTGATTGAAATTCATTTTTCACTAGCAATGAATGATTAAATTATGGAATGACTCATTCCACCACGGTGGTGCTACGGACCGAGGGAATAGCTTGTGACACGGCTGCATACATACTCTCATCCCCGGATTGGTAAGTGGGTGCAATAAAATCGATTTTAGGTCCATCATCATCATCATCATCAGCACCAGCAGCAGCAGCAGCGGCATCGTAATCATCGTCATCCTCACCTTGAAAAGTTTGCACGGAGCTCTTTTGGTGTTCGTTTCATGTGCATCCTCCGCCCACCCGTTTGCCCCACGGTTCAGTATCTATCTCTGTGTGCGAGTGGTATTCTCTCGCACCCTGACGCAGACTCCCAAGCTGCATTCTGGTTTTCTCATTCCATGCGAATCTCGTTTTGCTTTGATGTGTTTGTGTTTGCTTTTCTCTAGTTGCTTTTGCTTTTCTTCCTTTCTCATTGCAGCCAGACATTCGTTCAAGGTCATGATGGGAAAAGCCAAACAAGAAGCACAGAACAGCATAGCATGTACGTACATCCAGAGTGGTTGTGGTTGGAAAATCAATTTCCCTCAATTGGTTACGCCAAGCCAGCTAGAAGAGGCCAGAAATTTAGTGAACTGAAACTTAATTTGCTGGCTCTTGGATGCGGGAACGGACGCGCTTGTGGAGTGTCCCGCTCTGCGCTGTACTCCACAACTCAAATGAATGGTGTTTACCATAATTGTTGGAATATATGCAGATGCACTGACAAACGATTTCGTTGGACGTTATTCAGTTGACTTGCGACTGGATGCATTTGCAGTTGGTGATTTAAGGGTTTAGCCATTTGGAAAGGTCGCTTGTTTTGTCTTGACAACAGTCGAAGCCTGAGACAGGCAGGCAGAAGTGACGTTCAACGTCAATGTCATAGGTAATGTGAGCCCATGCGAGTTGGGATGGGGAAAACAAAAAATTGAGGTCGAAGTCGATAATGGTGGTCTCATTTGGCTTTTCCCTGCTGTGATGTTGGATGTTCACAAACAAGGCAGTTCACGCTTCAGATCAACAAAATAAATGCACAGAGACAAGTGCGATTTGCACTCCCCTACACATTCCTTGGTGAAATTCACAAACAATAAGCATGCCAACCGAGTGTATAACTGCTGTTGTTGTGCTCTTAAGGGCTGAAATAAGAGGGGAAGAATACGCTAAGTTCTGTTTACTAGATGTACATATATCTTTAAAGACGGTATATTTGTTGATACCTTATGCTTTGAATGCCTTCAATTTTCAGATCCGTCCTTGGCCAAGAGTTCGAAAACTATTAGAGTGGTGACAGGAGGGAAAGGTATGTTGGGAGTCACTCTTAATTGACAAACTATTTCTGTCTCTACCCTCTAATGGCAAAAGAGCAAATATACACTCATTGGTGAAGGTACGTTCGAAATAGAACAAATTTTCCGTACATCTAGCTGGATGCAATCTCTCTCCCTAGGCGTAGAGTCCAGGTAGTGAAAGCGCCGAAGACTTGTCAAGACTAGGAACTGTTGTTAAAACCCTTAGTACTTCGGTTGGCAACATCTTACTGGTATAATTGATAAGGTGGGGATAAGACACGAAGAGTGTGGGAAATATGCTGATTGTGGTTGTATTTTGAGGCACTCTTGTCTTCGTGTAGGGTAACACATCCTTCAAATGCCAGTCTCGGCTTCGCTGGCAGAGCTTCAAGCCGGTCCTATGTTTGACGACTTATCTCGAATGCTGGCCTCGAGCTTGTCAAAAGTGCTTGGCTTGTTAGCATAGACGTAGCGTCTTCTTGTTTAGACCACAGTTCGATTATTACCTATTTGGCCACAGAAAGCCAGTATACCCGGTGTCTCCTTTCTCTCGGATGATGCCCCCAAACCATACAGAAATCCTTATTAGCTGGATGTCGTTAGTAACCTTTACTGCTGACTTGCTCAAGCATAACATTAACCTCTATTTGTCAGTTCTATGTACACAATTTAAGTCACATACTTCTTCTGGATATACTGGACATACACGTACTCTCATTGGCTGGTTCTACATTTCGGGGTGGACCTGGGCCTCAGCCAACATGCCTCTCCATCTAGCACGGTTCTGTGCTAGTTGCGGGCAGCTACGCACGTTTAGCTGATTGAGGTCCTTTTCCAGCTGCGTGCGTCATCGGAGCCGTTGTCTTCTTTTACCGCGTTGTTCCTTGGGGATGGAGTCGAAGACGTAAGTCACATACAATATTCACTATTTCTCAACTTGCCGGAAACTGGGGAGTTGATCAACTGCGGATTTGGTCTCAACTCGAGGTTTAACCAGCGAGTTGAGAATTGACGTTGTTTAACTCACAGTCTTAAGCTTAAAATCCAGAAGTTGCCCAACCTTCAGTTTTTAAATTTCACCTGGGATATTTTTGGCAATCACACATACAATGTCATTTTTAACTTTGAATTAATGGTGTGTTCTGTTCGTGTGCGCTATGGGAAGGAGAATTGAGAGCGAACGTTTTTGGTTGGATATCTCTATCCTATATTGGGTGGTGTGAATAAAAACTGAGAAAACACTCCGAGTAAGAACACATGACTCGAGTATTTTCGTTAAAGGAAGTACTGAATTTGGTGTGAATAAAAAATGTCCTCAAAGTAGGTACCCTCCCTTCAGTTGACGTTTGAAAACTAGAATTCTTGACGTTTAAGGGTGAGTGCAAAGTCGGGTAAATGTGGGTGCAATCTATACGTTTTTAAACATAAAAACGCGAAAAACAAGTAATTCTTCGGGGACACAGGGGATAGTTTTAAGAACCGTGTATAGATTAGAGTTTGATAACATGGAATGGTTAAGTACTCATTTCTTTTTTGATATTCCTGAAGAAACCCGAGGTGGTGCCATACCTTTAATTGTTTTTGGTCTTTTAATGTAATGGGTAGATTGCCTGAATTTTTCTTATCGCCTTTTGATTTAACGCGGGCCTTCATGTTATCAATTTTTTTTTTTTCATTATTTGAAGGATGTTCAAATTAAAGCCATGTATTTTTTTTATTTCGTCTTCCATAGACTTGAACTCACATTGCTTTTTATTTTTTCATATCTGGAGTTTGAGTTTTTTCAGCAAGCATGGATAAAATTGCAAGCACTTAATGAAATCGTTATCGTCTATCCCAAATTTCCTTTTTTTTTTGAGGATTAAGGTTTAATCCTTCAAAGTATTCCTCTTCCGACGCAGTATTTTCCATTATTTTAAATTGTTTTCACTTTTTTCTCTCTTGAAGTCACCTTCTATTCAGACTCAACTTCTACAAGGGATATCTGAACACATTCCATTTTTATTCACACCAAAACGGAGGTAAGACTCAGCTGTCAAAATATGTGAGCGGAGAGGATTCGTTAAACTTAACGAAATAAATTTTTATTCACACCAGATGGAGCATTTCCTCCAAAATGCCAAGGAAATGCTCACACTTAGTTTTTATTCACACCACAAATGGTTTTCACTTGCTACCGGCTATTTATGGAGACCAGCACAAGCGACTATTCACATTTGTTATACTTACACTAATAAAATCTGCATTCGTCTAATTGATCCGAGCGAATAATATTGACGATTAGTGTTCGTAATTCACAGAGTTTGATAATAAATAAAAAAGAATCTATCAAACACTTCATTGTTTCAAATCAAGTCGAAATGGCCAGTATCTTCTCTCGTTTTACGGCAATGAATCCTCTATTAGAGAGAGAGAGAGAGAGGTAGAGAGAGAGAGAGAGAGAGAGAGAGAGTGAGAAATCGCTAATTTCATCCCTTAACTTCTGATATTTCTGTAAGTTGAAGAAATGATGAGTTGATAAACTCACGAAATGTAATTGAATTGAAAGTTGAAACTAAAAAATTCGAGTGAATGAAAGCAAGTCTAGAAGTCGAAGAAAAAAATCCCAAAGTTTTGTTTAACTTGTAGAGAACAAAATTACCCTTATGAGTTCAAATGAATGTGAGAGGAAAGGCCCTACTTGTGTAGAATCGTTGGGTGGTGAATTCCCGAAATCAACAAAACCATTAGGGCCATAATTCCTGAAACTTAAAATTAAATCAATAAACTTTATTGTTTAAAATGGCAAATGGGGAATGCTTTTTTTTATTTTGAAACAGTAAATAGGCATAGATGTGATTATTCAGAAAAAAATTATTTACAAGCTTGAGTTAATTCTTCTCTTTTCTTTTGTCGAACTTCTCTTTTTTGTGATTGTCCGCATTTATAAAAAATACAATGTTTTCCCTTTTATTGTTGTTTTTGATTCTACATACAGTACAGCCTCTCTAGCCCGGACACATAAAGTTTCGGCTGTGTCCGGAATATCGAAAATTCCGAACTGAAGAGAAAAAATAAAATGAAGTGGATAACCCTTCAAACATTTTTTTACAGATATTAGTAATTTATATATATGCATGCATTTATAGTGCACGCATTTCAAACGTCTTTAAGGAGCAGGAAAGTACTTGTTTATTTTTAGCTGGAACGTTTTTTCTAAAAATCTTTTAGGCTTTTTCGCGTAACGTCTTTCGGAGAACGATATCCATTTGAATGGGCCCGACAAACAATTTCCTTGCTTCATTGTTTGAAATTTTAGCAACATACGTAACAACGTAACTTAATAGAGGTAACATTTTGAAAGTGTCCGAAACATAGAGTTGTCCGGACTACAGAAGTGTCCGGGGTAAGGAGTGTCCGTACTAGCGAAGCTGTGATATATTTGCAAACGAACATTTTTATTTTGTTTATACTAAGTTGTTGTACGGGGTGGGTGGCTCGCTCGGCTCGATAATAGGATTTCAACTCTTTTTTCCACAGTGTTTATCCCGCTCACTCGACTTCGTCACTCCAATAAGGGTATTCCAACCACTGTCAGACAATCGCTTGGAGAGAAATTAATTATAACTTTAAAACTTCTTCACGCATTGTAAAAATGTGTTTCCGTACGAACAATATTTTACATTATTTCATTTCTAAAAATTATTTTGTAAAATTTGGCAGACACTTCTGATTTAGTCATATTTCTCTTGGCCCTATTGTGGTCTATGGAAGCTCACCTTTATGGGCCATTAGTCCACAGTAAAAGGTCCCAAGAAATTTCGCGTGGCGTTATGACCCACTTGTCAGCCATAGTCATAAGACACTTGTGGACTTATGGCCTTATGACCCTGCACCACCCCGAACTATGGAGATTCTGAGCCTGAGCAATCGCTGCTTTCCAACGCTGCTGGTCCTGGAATCCCAGCTTCCAGTCATCAATGCACCACGATGACTTCGTCTTTATGCCGGCTATTCTTCCTTCTTCTCTTTTTCGAATAAAAATAGCTCGGATTCGAAGACTCTTTTCGCGGTAAGACTGTCCTGCTCATTACGCTTTTATAACGCCCAAGCCGTTGGACGTGGAGTTCTAAAATTGTGCCTTGAAGCTTTTAGTAGAAATAGCTAAACAAAAAAATGTAAGTCAGAAAAAATCGTGGTCGAAAAGTCTATTTTGAAACTGGAAGAAACCTTCAATTTATGCCGTCTCCGAACGGCGAAGTTTGAGAAAACTTTTTCTGGAAAGTTATCAGAGGTGTGGTGAGAGGTGAGAGGTGGGGTTTCCTATGTGATTTATGTCTACCACTCTGGTGACAGTTCACATTTTACAGATGGACATCGCAATAAAATGCAGATTCACATTTCATTTCGAAAAACCTTCCGATTCTACTCAGAACATTGAAATGTGTACACAAAAGGGTTCCCTTCAGGTTTCCAACGACACCATTTATGAAGAGCAGCAATATCCCACGCAATATTTCTGTATTGCTCTCAAAGTCATTTAAGGTTTTCTGTCAATTGTTTTCCGTTTGCTTTCGAAAATCAATTGGATCTATATTTCAGTGGACGTTTCGGGGGAATTGCAATATGCTCAATCAGAAAACAAAGCAACCATGCCTTTAAGTGACGATGGTTACTTTATTGCTCAATACAACTGGTTTATGGCGCACAGTAGCATTTATGTATACCCATGCATATTTTTTTCAATTAAATCACCTCCAGCTATGCAACACATAGCAACCAGCATCACTGGTAGATGTCCAAATAGAGTATAGCTCGTTTCACAGAATCCCATTGGATGCATGTGTCAAAGTAACCTAGACTACACATCTGCACCCATCCAAGGGCGATTGTACCTCCCACAGATACCACCAGCGCCAGCGTCAGCGTCAGCGTCATCATCAGCATTCTGTCCAGTATCAGGTTCGTTTGATTCCTTGGATGGGTTCTGTACATTCTGCCTGCTACCCTATTTTCTGTTTCGACTCAGTTCCCCGCCTGTCTCCCTTCGCTCTGACGGTTGGCTGGCTGTGGCATAGCACAGTTCTGAAATGCATCATCGTCAGCAGGAACTGAATTATGGATCGGGATGAAGTGGGGCCATCGGGCGATACGTTGCACACACTTGCAATCATCTACTGAGCACACAATCAAACTGAGGCTCGGCATCCATCAGAGCCCGCAAAGGGAAAGGGGGAGCTTCAGCGAAAGCTCGCTGCTGCTGCCCACACTGCACCGCATTCAGATGGTGCACTAGTGTTCGGACGAGGATTAGGCTGTACATAGGGAGGGTGCCTCTGTATGTGCAAGCAGTTCCCCTCCCCGGGGATTCGCTTGGTTACGTGTGTACCCATGTATCCAGAATTTTGCATTTCATTTTCGAATGCAGTTCATGTTCAAGGCCAGATACAAGTAAGAGCTGTTCTATAGCTGCACTTATAAGTTCGTTCGTCGTACATATGTATCTGATGAGTGCATATGCAGGCGTTAGATACACAACCTATTCGTGATGGTGTGCTGTGGGCGATGTGGTTGTGTTCGTGCGTATGGTTGGTAACTGCCGGGCAAAGAAGCGTTATTAATAAATCCAATAAGAAGCGTCTTTTCTTTTTGAATTGCAATCTGGTGCCTGCACTGTGTACTTGAAGATACATCTGCCTTTGAATAAATAATCAGACTGATTGTCTAGCATTGTGCCCGTATGCTCGTGCGTCTTCTTTGCTGCTCCTCAGTCAAATCTAATTGATGGATATGTCAACTAATTAAATAAATGCCGACATTGCCAACGATTCCCTAATCATGTACAATGTTGCACAAAGCATCGTGCACCGGCCAGATCGGCCAGATGTGTCACTTTTGGCGTCGGCGGGTGACTTGGTTTTGCGTAAGAATGACGCACACCTTCGCTTTGACACACATATTCCTCCCGTCACTTGTCGCGCACACAGGGTGACCACCTGTTTTGCGAATAACATATACTCAAATTGAATGCGGCTATTGTTAGGTCATGCCGCTTTGAAGGTCACACATAATACTGGGAATCACGAGAATATCTTTGTTACGTGACATGAGACTATCTGGAATGAGTTAGTTTTCAGATGCATTAGCACGCTGATATAATACCAACTGTCAGTTCTGGTAATGATTATGAAATCTGACGCAGCTCTGACAGTTGAGTGAGTTTTTCTTAATTATGTAATCTGTTCTGTGTGGGGGGCTCTGTGTTGTTACTTGCTTTTCTGTACTTATTCTCGTTCAAATTAACACTGACTCTCGACCGATTCGGTTTGACGTAAGACATGTGCTCTGACATTTGGTGGTTTTGGCATGCGGTTTTTGAAGGGTTTAGAGGTTGTGATTTTATTCCGTTGAATTCATATATAATTGATGTTTTCAGCAAACAATGATTGTCTCTAGGGGATGTACAGGGTGCGTCACCAATTCGATATAAAGTCACTAAATAGTCTAAAAACAGCTGGTGTAGTACGAAGTTGTTTTATGGATGAAACCAATAGAAGTGTTGTCGTTATAGCAACGAATTGATGGAATTTTTTGTTCCGAAGGGATGATAAGCGTGTTATGTACAAAAGCCTCTTATTTTAAATTGGGACTTTTTCGTCAGTTGGGTTTCAGATATCAAGCACACTTCAACGTTAGTGTTGCGCAAGAATATCTCCAGTTCATTGCTTTTATTTTGTATTCCATTGGCGTTCCATGTTAATGTTTTGATCGTACCTTCCATATTCATATATTGCGAGAAGATCTGAGTTGTTTACCAGGTTTAGGCTCAAGCTAGCTAAGTTTGTCAAAAATGATTTTATTTATTGCGGACTGCTCTTCAAGTTTAGCAGGAATCGTGGCGAACACTTGCGCAACTGGGTCTGCAATCGGGAAATCGGCAGGTTTTTTTCGTCAGAGTCTTTGAGAACTCTGGCTTAACCTCCATTTTACACAGGGTAGATTTACTTTTCCCCACCTTTTCATCTGTGGCCTCATTTACTTTATTATTTTCATTGTTTTCGTTTTTTATATTGTTTTTGCGTTTTAAACGCGTAAAGCGTCAGGTCTTTTTGGTAGCTCTTTGGCAACCCTTGCAATTTGCACATATAGCCGTCGCCTCTTTACTAATATCACAATTTTCAGAGAGATGATTTCCGGCGCACTTTACACACTTAGGTCATTTTTGGCAATATGAACGTGTATGATTAAAGCCTTGGCAACGTTTACATTGCGGTATCGGTCTTGTATTCGTCCGCAGAGGCTCAATTTTCACTATAGACTTTAAAATGCTTTCAATCTTGTAGATATCATCATTGCATTCGTTTTTCTCGAATGTAAGCATAAACAATGGCAGTCCTGTTTTGATCAGGATATCCTCACCTTGTTTCGTTTTCTGCTTAATCTTCTTTATGATATTGACGGCGTCAATAATTTTCAAGCCTTTTGCTTTAAGGTCATCTATAATGTCATCCTTATTGCACGAAGGATGAAGACCTCTGGCTATGACACAAAGTGGCCTTTCACTCGTGTTTCGAATGGTGTATCACTGCATTTTTTCCTTATTAAATTTTTGTGACAATGCTCTGTAGCTATCGGGGTTAGTTACGTTGACTTCCCAGGCGTTAATGCGTTTCTGAGCTCTTAAGGGCCATATTTTCTGCCGTTAGCGTCCCTATCTCTCTTTTAAGCTCTTGATAGAGAATATCGATATTCATTAGTTTGATGCAGCGCTCTTTATTTTCCTCCTCCAAACTTTAAAATTTCGCTGAGTCCATGCAGTTTTGTGTTTCCACATCCGGTGGGCTTCTTTTTTCGTTGGTGGAGACCGGATTGCTCTAGAATTCTTCGCGAATGGATTTATCAAATGCAATAACTGGCTCTCCCCAGAAGCCTTAGAGACCGTCTCAGAAGAGAGTGGATTCTCCAGTGTAACTGGGTTGCCACCTGGAGTAGTTAATCTTTTTGTTTGGTTCATTGCATGTTTTATGTATACTTTTTAAACCCATATACGATGGGTGGATTTTTATCCGCCTCTTACGACAGGCATGCCTACCTCGGTTATATTCTTTCCCCTAACCCGAAGGGCTTAGAATTGAGGGAATGACAAAAACGTTATGAATGGTGGCCCGGCAACAGCTCTAGAAGCTATCGTCGGGCTAACATCCTCACCAATCTTCATTCGGAAGGTAACTGCCGGTTTATTTTGCCACTGACAGCTGTTTCCCGCTCGTGATCTTGACAGAAAGTCAGTGTCATACCTCGGTGATACGATTGAACACCGTTGACAACTTATTTCCAAAGTGATATGAAGCCCAAACATTTTGGTTTTTTTGAAAAGAAGTTCTGGCCGAATTGAAGCTCCCACCGTGACTGCTGTACGCAAGTGTGTGCACAAAGGTGGTGAATCAGGTATGCTAGTGTGTTGCTAGAGTGTTGTCCACTCATGGTCCCCATCGTCGGACAGTGTGCACAGATGAGAATGTGGCTGCTGTGGCCGAGAGCATCATTGGACGATTTTTCTTCGAAAATGAGGCTGGGAACAGCGTTTCGGTCAACGGTGGGCGTTACAGAGCTATGTTAACTAGTAGTGTGCCAACCTGAAAGTTCTACAAACCGAGTTATCTCGGGTTAAAAGAGGAACAGACCGAGTTGTAACCCGGGTTGACGAGCTCGGTTTGATGATGAACCGAAAGTTTAGTTGGATTGTCCAATCCTATATTGTTTCGGGTTGGTTTCGGTGTTCTATGTGTATCCTAAGACGATTGTGTTGGCAAGGGAGGCTTCACACCGGCTGTGTGTGTGCAACTTGTTTCAAGTTTTCTCTCTTCTTTTTTATCTCTCTTCGTATTTTCTTCTATTCGCACGTCGCAACGCAACTTACTCATTAAACAAAAAGGAGAATGTATGTAGTACACGAAAAGTTACCGTAATGCTGTGGCCTGTTGTGGTGGCTACAACCCGAACCAATATTGAATGAGGCAAATCGATTTGTATTGCCTAATTCGATTTGGAGTTGCTTTCGATTTGGTATCATATGCTCATACCGGGTTGCATCGTCTATAGTTCTTGTTATGTATTCGGTTCGCTTTTAAATAAATGTTACTCGGCTTGAGTTGGTTTAGGTGAAACCCGGGTTGATTCTTTTTTTTTTTTTTTAAACTGGGTTGACACACCACTAAACCCAAATTTTTTTTTGCTGAAATTGTAGAGATTGATTTGGACGGCCTCTGGTTCAGCGCGCCATGTCGCACAGCCCATACAACAATCGATCTTTTACGCGTCAAGTTCCCAAATCGTGCTATCAACCATCTTGGTAATGTCAATTTGCCGCCTTGGAGCTGCGATTTGACTTCTTTTAGGACTTTGTTTTGTGAGGAACCGTGAAGAAACGATGTAATGTCAATAATCCGGAATCGATTCAAGCACTTATGGTTAATATTATCGTAGCATTGAGCTACGGCCTGAAATCATCAACAAGGTCTTAGGAAATTGGGGATATACAACGTTTCCGCCGAACGAAACCGCGAGGGTTCACTAATTTTCTCTGAACCTACCAGCTTTTGCCATACATTTACAGGGTCAGTAAACTTCGTGGTATCTGATAAACCTTGTTGCAGCCCCGTTGAATTCATCCGTCCATGAGAGGTTGTCAAACCGAACAAGCCTACAGAGTGAACTTCAGTTTATTTTGGTGATCATTTTCAGATACTATCTCTTTCTATCTGCTGGTGTTCTCACACAATTATTTCCCGTCAACAGACAGCTGTTCTGGCGGCCATTTAAAAATTGGGAGCGATTGACATTTCTTTTGGCGGGCACTTATACATTGAGAGCGAATGACTTGAGAATTGAGAGCGAGGCCACTTGAACCTCGGTGGAAACGGCCTATTGAGGTTTCAGTAAAAGTTCATCCGAACCTCGCGATTTCGGTTCGGTGGAAACGTGGCATTAGATAATGTACTACTGCGAAGCCAGCCGAGGGAGCAAATAAAGCCATAATACATGGACAAAATATTGATTCTGTTTATTTAATTACATTTTTAAAAATAAGCTTGTTTTTGGCTCACTCTGTATAAATACAAACCAGGCCACTCAACGGGCCACCTCAATCCCAGTAATGGTCAAGCAGCATTGGCCCAGCAGGATTTTTGAAGTTAAAATATTGAATCGTGAAAACTGGATCAATGGTGTTCCAGCCCTAGAATCTAGAAGTCTGGTACGGGTTTCAGGCGGATCATATGTGGACTGGGTCAGGTGTCTTTGGAATCCAACACTCATAACACATGTCTTTCAAACCCAAATACACGCCATCCAGATATGCGCCAGACACAATTTCCTCAAAGGTATGTATTAAGAGCGCTAGAAATTCAATATTCTCACACAGTTACCATACATTAGACGGCATCGTCCAAGGTAATGTACTCAAACCTATTGGACTCCAAAAGTTATGCCAATGCCAGACACAATAATGTGAATGTGGGACACAGGGGTGTCCAGAACCCAGCCGAGCTCGAGACGACCGGCTCGGAAATTGCATAAATATGTAATGTCTACTGGACAGGTGCTATACTGACAGGTGCTAGACCAATGGAAGGACCAACATTTTTTTAAATTATTTATATAAATTTTTCATTTTAGTTGATAACTCGAAGTTTTTTTGTGTCACTTGACGAGTCGCGTTATCGAAGATCGACTGTATTTTATTCGATTTATCGTCAAATCCCAGGCCTAGTAATACACTTCTTAAAGTCTGTCGATCCACGTTCTTTCGGTTATCGTGTACAGGAGAGAATCACTGTCAAAGTCATTGAGTTTTTGATTGTTTATGTTTATGGGACTGCATTGACTGCAGAAAAAATAAGGTTGTGCAGAGTGCGTTGACAAACGCACTGTTTGTACAAATCATAATCATCATCATCATCTTCTGACCCGCATGATCCACTAAATGGGTCGCGGGGGCTCGATATTCCGCCATCGACTCTAACTCATCAGGTTTGGTTAGGTCCAAGCGTAACCAGGCGAGTTTATGGACTTGGTCCAACCATTTCATCCTGGATCTGCCAAGTGGTCGCCTACCTGATGGAATCGCATGCAAGGCTCGCCACGGCAGAACACGTTGTATATTGGTTTATTTTTCGCCTACCCGAGACAATTTTCAATTTCCGAAATGAACAAATTTTGTAATTCATTTTTCAATCTAGACACGGTTCTAATGCGGAATGTTGCAGAAAATCTATTTTGACATTATTTGTTAAGGAATTTAAAAGTGCAATTCGGTGGACAATGCTAGTTCCCATTAAACGAAGTGGCGGTTTCGTTATACTCTTGCAAACATTTTATATTCAAATTTCTGGTTTCATACTTTCATACATTTTCGGGGTTTCGAGAACTCGCGCTTTGGGAAAAAGCTAGTTGGCTATAAAGTGCAAACGTGGCCTTACGTAAGTATACAGAGCGATCACTCGGCGAAAAATGATTACCGTAAATATACTATTTGTTTTTTTTTTGATTTCCAACAAAATCGATTTCTGGTGGAAATAATTTGGCAGCACTGATAATAATACAGTGAGCCCCCTCTTAATGGACACCCTCTTGAGTGGACGATTCCCTTAAGCGGACAAGATGTACTGCAATGTTTGGCTGGTAGATATGGATTTCAAGTGGACAAACAACTCCACACAAGATGATTCGCAGACATGGTGCAAGGTCTATACTCTCGGCGAACAACTTGATCTCAGGGGCTTCCTACCCCAATTATACATACCACGTGAAGTTTCGACTTAACGACTTTATCCCCCAAGAAGCATTCGTCCATTTCGACCAGACAGGTCTGATCCAGGATAGATTAGCTGTACCGTAAATCTTCCACATCGCTCGGACCACCGTGGATATGCGACTTAACTACAGCCGAGACGTAGCACTGAGCACTGAGGAAATCCTCCGATTCAGCAGATCCGTATCCATGATGTTGAAGATGTGAGCAGGCAACACCAGAAGTAGTGGTGGTTAAATGAAAGAGCTCCTCCGTCGATCCCTTTGGACCCTGGCTAGACTTTCGGCAAGTCGGCCGAGATATTTGTTTCCATGGCCGGCTTACATCGTTCATAGGTTTTAAGATAGGATTAAACATTAAATAATACAAAAAAATTAAAATAAATAGTTAAAAAGTTTACGTAGTATATATACATTTTTGCTTACATTTTAATTCTTTTTATTATAAAATTCATAAGAAACTTATATACTAGTTGGACGAACAGTGTTACATATTCTAACTTACTGACCCTTGGCCGGTACTCTAAGCTAAATTTAATCTTATTCTTTGGGTTTCTACTTAACCTAACATCGATTGTATAAAAAGAAAATGTTAACAGGACTAATATATAAAGAAAAAATTAAAAAACTTAATGACAGTACTTTTAGCTAACTTATATTCTACACTAAAATAAAACTTACAAACTGACCTTAAGTCAATCTGCGTATATATACATATACACATGCGTATACGCATATATCCTTGTATACATACAGCCCTATTAATAAAAACATGCTATCCGCTCTTTAAAATTTCTTTTAGCTAGAACACGGATACTTATTCGTTTGATAGCTTTTGTATAAATAAACATATTTTATCTCCATATTAGCTGTCCACTCTTTATAGCTAACTGCACGGCAACAATTCACCAAATTGTACTAAACGTTCTAGTACATCTGACATATTCCACCAGCTGACACTGACGTGTGTGAAATTTGTTTATGTTACTCATCGAAATTTGTGCATATTGTTCGGCATTAAACTGTAGGTCCCTTCCACGCGTGAAAGAACAATAGCACGCCCAACACGAGTGGTTGCTGAGAAGCTAGGCCCAGGTCCGCCTGTAGCGCCATTCTATTTTTTTTTTTGTTTTTTGTATTATTATTTTTTTTGTTAATTATATATTTACAACTTACTCACTATCTTACAACTACCCTAAGATATGTCACTCGGCCATAGGTTACAGCTGATATACATGTATAAAATCCGCTGCAAGACATGGACTGACTACTCCCCATGAGGGGGCATGAACTGCCTGGATTTCTGAATTTCTCCCGCCTAGCTATCGCCGTACTAAACTTGAGGAGACCCTCTTCAGCTCGTTGTGCGACGGAGCGGGCGTGGTTGAGTCGCCCATCCACAGTTGATCTGGCGATGTGATAGATGAGCGGTACCGCATTTACATCTTGCATCAGACCGTGCTTATCCAAATGGAGCAATGCTTTTAGGAGGACGAAGACGTTGTGACGTACCCTTTCGTGGTATTGAGGATTGTGGTAGTAAACCCTAGACATCAGATTGTTGACCGAGTTCATCGCTCTGGCAGTAAGGCCTCGTATCAACCTCACCAGGAAATTGTCCACTCTTATCAGGTTTTTTAATGTTGTATAACACTTCGTTGGAATATAATTTTCTGTACTCTGTTCTGTAAAGGTTAAGCTTTTCCATCAAGCTTGCACTTACGTTGAACCACACGGGACAGCCATAGGTGAGCATTGGCCGTATGAGGGCCATGCAGCAGATAACCTTCACCCACGCATCGAATTGGCTGTTGTAAAACAGTCTCTTTGTAAGGGCAAAAGCGCCTCGGGCTCTGGCCAGAGCAGCATCTACATGCTTGTTAAAATATAGATACATCTAGCCAGATCCCCAGGTGTCTGACTGCAGTCCTTTGCGCCAGTGTTTGCCCGTGACGCCCAACGATTGAGAACTTTTGCACAATTCTTTTTCGTATCCGCCGAGGCCTTATACAACGGCGTCCTGAACAGAATGGTTTCCGACTTCTCGAAATTGATTTTCAACTTCCAGTCATCGCAATTTCTCATGAGTGAGTCGAAGTCGCCCTGTGAGAGAGAACTGATTTCCTCGATCTTTGGACCTGACTATCAAGTTATCGGCATACGCAAGAGAACTTATCAGATCACTCAAGTCAGTGTTAAACAGGATCGGCGAATTAACAGCACCCTGTTGGGGACCATTTTTAACTTGAAATATACCTGTGGAGGTCACGTTGCCATTCTTTACAACGAACCGTCTACCGGTAAGCATGTTACACAGTAGGTACACCAGTGGTTTGCTAATGCCTAGCCGATCGAGCTTGTAGAAAAGGCCTTCTAACCATACGGAGTCAAAGGTCTTCTCCAGATCAATCAAGCAGGTACCCGTACATTGTTTCTGACATACCCCAATAGTATGTACCATGAAAGGGTGCGCCTTAACGGCTATATTATTTATTTATACACAAGTGGGCGTATACACGATCCAAAAGGATGTCCTATCATCTTCCATGTCGTACGCCGAACAGTGGATAGGCGACTCCAATACGAACCGGATGTCGTTCACACACACGAGGATCTCCTCCGGTTCAGTAGAGCGATCCCCGCTCGAGATAGGAAAGAGTCTGCCAAAGAACGGCAATTTTACTGGTGGTTACACCAAAACCAGTCTCCACCACCGCTAGCTTTTCCACAGGATCAGGTAGTTGACCATAGTGGCCAGCTTACATAGATTTTAAGGTAGCTGTAAGAGAAAAAAAAATATAATACAAAATAATTATAAAACAAAAATAAAATCCAAAAAAATAAAAAAAAAAATTCCAAAAAAAAAAAATTAATAAAACAAAAAATCAAAAAAATTAATAAAACAAAAAATCCAAAAAAAATATATATATGAAACAAAAACAAAAAAAAGAGGTGCATCACAGCGTATAAATTATATATGTTAGGCATATACACGACATATACGCCCTGGTGCACGTGTCCGTACTGTTACGGACATAGTTAAGATAGTATTAGGTCTTATGTTAGGTTAAGTTAGAATAAGGTAGTTTAAGTAGATAGGTTTAGCCAAGTTTTTCACAAGTTTTCTTGGCAAATAAAAAAGTTATAAAAGATTGTCATAAAGACTTAAAAAAAACGTAGATTAAGCCGAAAGGCACATTTAGAAAGTAGATCAGATTAGCTTAGAGTACCCGCATAGGGTCAGTAGGTTAGTATTAAGAACATTTGTAATTCTTAAGATAGTTAAGCTAGTTTTAAGTAATTTTGTCTAGCAAGTAAGTAAACAGAATGAATTGAATAAAATTACGTTAAAAAAAAAACATTGTTTCTGGCTCTTGTTCCATTCCGACGCGGCATGAATAGTGTTACGTAGTATATATATGTATATAAGTATGCATATTTTAGGTATAATGGAATGCATACAAAGTAAAGTTAAGTGGGTTAATATTTATTTTGAAGGTAGGCTTAAGTTTTATTTAGGATTAGGTTTAAAAAATAGCTCATATACTAAGCTTCTTGTTTGCTTCCAAACTGTTCTTAGTTACGAGTGGTGCCCATAAAAGCGTAAAAGTAACATTGTAACTACATTAGATCAGTCGAAAGACATGGTTAATTGATTTTTTTATGTAATTATTAGCTTAGTTCAAGCGTGAACTTAAAACAACTAATATATGCTTAGAAACTAACATATTCGACTAAAACTAACTTAACTAGATATACATAACATGTGAAGGAAGCAGGGCTAGTTATGGAGAGGTGAATAATGAATTTCTAATGGATTGAATTGACGAGTGAAAATCAAGGGAATTTTGTGATAAGTTAGCTGTGCGAAACATTCTACAGATGGGCTCATACAGGCCGTAGTTGGTACGATGGAGGGGAGGTCGGAAAAGGGGAACAGACCTGAGGCGACGGGGGTAGGCGGGCGAGTCAATAGTTCCTAGAACTTGGTAAAGAAATAGTATGTCAGCTGCTTCACGGCGTTTTTTTAGGTTATGCAAGTCAATCAACTTGGGCCGCCGTGGCGTAGTGGGTAAGTGCGTCGACTCCTACGCAGAGGGTGCCAGGTTCGATACCCGAATTTACCACCTTTCATATTTCACGGCTCCACCTCTTTCGAGTAACTGACAATACTTAAAGAGTATTTCCTGTCTAGAAAAAGCTTCTCAAACTTGGCCGTTTGGAGTCGGCATTAAACTGTAGGTCCCTTCCACTAGTGAAAGAACAATATCACGCACAACACGAGTGGTTGCTGAGGTCCGCCTTGGACTGTTGGGCCACCCATTTTATATATTATGATTGCCGTAATGAGGAGACCAGATTTGACTGGCATATTCTAGGAGGGGTCTGACGTAGGTGATATAAAGGGATTTAGTAATATTGATTATATTTTTATGTCTGAATGGAAATTAAGCTCCCTATCACATATAATTCCTAGGTCGGAGGTAAGGAGACGCTGGGTACTAGCTCGTTTTATGCTACTATTTGCAAATGTAGCAACTGTACCACATGAAATGTCCTATTTTGAAGGACTTTACTTTTACTATTAGATAAAGCTTGTGCGTCACTTACCACTTTCGATTCTAAGGGTAAGATCTCCGGAACGGAACTTAGCAAGACAACGTAGGCACATAATGTATTTAGCTTCCACCGATGTTGTACGTCCCTTATGATATTTGTAACCGAAGTGAGTCCGTATTTGAACCGTTGACGGCATGATAAAACATTTCGAGAACACAAAAACTATAGCTGCAACGAACCCTTAGAGTCGTGACGCGTCAAACACACACGATTTCTGCTCAAGTTACTTACTCGAGCCGGCCTGCCACCTATGGAAGGTTTTGTCCCGAGCAATAGCTGCGACCAGAACCGTCAAGGCGTCCTGCTTCCTGTCGTCAAGACTAAGCTCTCTTGTGTCCGCGATGACTTGCTCAATATAGAGTATGTTCTGTTTACCTCTATTTCTCGCACCAGGAGTCTCGAAGTCGAAGACCCTCTTAGCTGGAGCATTGGTGTCCATTTGCCATTAATTTTAATTATGGAATACAACGTGTAGAGAAATGTAGAGGAAGAATGGCGACTGTTTTCAACAGCTGTCATTGCCGCTGCACGGGATGTTTGTGGAGTGAAGCGGCTTGGAGTGGCGGCTGGTGGTGAGAAAAGAGCTGCGTGGTTTAAAACACCCGGAGTTCAAGAAGAGAAGAAGAAGACCTACAGAGACTGGATTTTCTTGGGGGACTCTGCTTCTCGTGATCGGTATACTGAGCCGCGAAGAACTTGCAAATTGGCTGTGCGAACAGCTAAAGAGCAGTCTTGGGAGGAGTTCGGCGAGAAGTTGGAAGGCGACCAATGTTCTTGCGAACCATTCGCCGACTCAGAGGAAGGAAATTCTACATCATCGAAGGAGTCAAATCCAAAGATGGTGCTTTCCAATGAGGAGTACATCTTGCGCAAATGGAGCGAACACTTTCGGGGTCAATCCCGCTCAATCCCGAATAGGGTACTGAGGATAACAAACCCGAAGTTTCAAGTTAGGCGGTGGAGGAAGTCATTTAGATAAATAATCGATAGATTCGCAGTTAACAAACCCGCCGGTGTTGATGAACTCCTGCCAGAAATGCTGAATGCAATGGGTAAAGATGGAGTTTTATGGCTCCGTGGTGTTATTTAAGTGGCCTGGGAACGTGGTAAGGCACCTGGCGATTGGCAAACTGGGGTGATTGTCCTGCTTTTTAAGAAGGGGGGCAAAAGAGACTACTCCAACTACAGGCGCATTATTGTTTTTATTATTTTCATGTCGTCTGCGCAAATGGATAGAGTACAGTTTTTAATTACATGGACAACATGATTTATGGCTAAGACAAAGATCAGAGGGCCAAGGTGACTCCCTTGGGGGACGCCGGATGTGGCTACAAAGGGGTCGATTGTAGAATGTCTGAAGAGTACTCTATAGGAGCGATTCTAAAGGTACAATTTGAGCCAAGCGATGATATGGGGCGGGAAACCGAGGGCATTTAGTTTGAAATATATTATTTGGTAGTTGATTTTGTCAAAGGCTTTGCTGAAGTCTGTGGTAACTACGTCCACTTCCTAACCTTGCTCTAATGTTGAAAGGGTAGTGGAGACAAATTCAATAAGGGTAGTTGTGCTAGATCAGCCCTTAAGGAATCCATGCTGACGTGGGGAAAATATAGGTCTACAGTAGAAGTACAGTACGATTTACACGATAGATTCAAAGAGTTTAGAAGATAATTTAGCTATCGGTCTGTAATTCGAAATATTATTCTTTTCGCCTTTTTGTGAATGGGAAAGATGCCTTCATCTTTGATGGATTGATGGAGCGCAAGGCAGAGGAGTATAGAAAGTGGTTCTGAGAGCGAGTTTATACATTCTTTAAGGAGTGTGGATGGTATGCCATCAGGGCCTGAAGAGAAGTCGTCCTTTAGGTGATTCATTTTGCGGCTTACCATGCCTTCATCGATATCGATTTCGGAGCTAGTTGTTTGCCTGCAGTTTTTCATATAGCTAAAAAACCCAGGGTCTGGACTATGGTTTAGGCCATTAAATGATTGGCTTAAGAAAGAGGTGAATAGATTAGCTATAGTTAGAGGGTCGTCAGATGAAATATTATTCAATTTTAGAGTGGAAGGGAACCCGCCCGACTTTTTTTTGGTGTTAATAAATTGATGGAAACGTTAAGTTTGAAGTCTGGCTTAAAGTGTCTGCAGAGGTCCAGTAAGTTAGATCTAATAAGTTAGTTTTAGTCTAGTTTTAGTCATTTTTGTCTAGCACGCAAGAGTTAAATATGAATAAATAAAAATCGAAAAAAAAACTCCGGGCCTGTGGCTGTCCACTGTAATAATAAATGTCATACCAGAACGTTGGTCTTGAAATCTCTTCCGTTCCTCTAATTTAAATAAAATCAACGACAAAGGCAGTTATGACAGACGCTTTTCTTTCCATTGACAGTTGAGTCACAGGAACATCGTTTGATGTTTGCAGCACGTGTCTAAGGCCCACTCAATGCTGCATTCATTTGTCGCGGGCTCAAATCTTAAACCCTTGTTAGAGCACATCTACGAGCAAATTGACCAAGTTCACTGATTAAAATTGATTACCATTCTGATTACTCATCGCATAGAGCTGAGCTTGAGTGGTGTCCACAGATTAGCTTGACAGTCCATCTAATTGTCGGGCCATAAAAACGTCGATACCATCACGAATACACTCGTGGGGCGAGGGGATGTCTTCGGCTGGTATTATGCGATATTATGCAACCGCTTAAATTGGCTTCGCCAACTAAAGACAAAGGTGTTGTAAAAAATAGCGCTGAATAACATTCGTTGCATATGGCACGCATAATGCCTTCCCAACTGTCTCGAGCTATTTTCAGACAATTAGCAGGTTCGCCACGAGGCTTGGTGTCAGCCTATGGCTTGATTTGTGAAATGAGTAGCTTGCCAGCTGGCCTGCAGTGTGTTTTTTTTTTTCAAGGTGAACACGGCGACCACCCAAACACTCTCCTTTCTCCGGTAGACCACTAGAGCACGCCATTAGCCAAAGCTCTTCCGCTGGTCCGGTATCTCCTTACCTCGACGGCATAATTCCGCAATTCAACGTTGTAAAGTGTGCCGGTGTGGGGTGTGCATCCTCCTCCCAAGGGCGCAGTAAATACATCAGTGCTTCATACATATGCACCGAAAGGCACCTGCTACGCCATGTTCATGTAAGGCCGAGTGCAGGAGAAATGCCCTAGGCTGTGCTGTACATCAAAGGGGTTGCATGTGTACGTCAACTGAATGAAGCAGTGACATACGTGCAGCCCATGCGCTTTCAAATCGGAAGACGAAGAATTAGAAGTGTACCCCTTCACTTGCACTTGTGTGCGGACAAGCACACAACAAAAGGACACCCACCGAACGCAAGTGTAGTTGTGACCTTGGCCTTCAAATGTGTATCCATTTTGTGAAAATCACTGAAGTAATGCCCAGAGGCGTGGGGGCGGCGAGATGTGCATTTTCTATGTCATTTGTCATCCATTGTCGTGGCCTGCTACTGTTCGAATAAATTGTATATACATATATTTTTAGCAAATGATTTAAAATGATTCAGAACAGTGGAGTGAAAGATATAAATCAGCTTTCTGATGAGTTTCAAATTTGATTTGTTTTTTTTTGTTTTACACGAAGAATGGTGTGACATCTCTTGGCAACGCGTAGAACGAAAAGGTTCTGAGATGTGCTGAAGCTTAAAGCTTTAGAGATTTGAATGGCAATGCATATGGTGACAATGGTGAGTTGCTCGCTTGGAAGTTGGGTTGTTGCTGAGGGCGATGTGGATGAAGGTTCAAAATATGTCCCATGTCCTAGAGATGGGTCTAAAACATTTGAGCCTTTATTTAGGATAGTTGAGATGCAATGATTACAAAAAAATTTCGCCCCTGTTCCGGCATACCTCATTGATGTGTCATAAGGAGACCCCACCATTCTTGATTTAAAATTTTGACGAATTTCAATTTGCTGGTAAATGAACATAAATTATTTTTTAGGCTGGTAACTTTGCAAACACTTATTTGATGACATAAAAAAGAAGAAAAAAATGTACATACATTTTTTTTTGTGATCAAACAAAAGCCATTCTTTTCGGCGGCGCATGTGATTTCCGCTCACTGGAACATTCGAAATCAAAAATTCAAACGGGATTGGAAAGAGTGCATGTTTGGAACTAGGAATATTTGCAGTATCCACTCTACGCCTACGTATACTCCACACAAACTCATAATCCCAATATGTTATGAAGCATATGACAGAATAGCCCTCTCACCCATGCAAATGGTACATTGTAAACAACAAATCAAAAATATAGCTCATGCATCTGCGTGGCCTCGTAGATAGTATATGCGTATAGTAATTTGTAACAGGAGAAACTGCTGTGAGAATGGGGATGTATACTAAAGTTGAACAATCTCTCTAGAACACACGCTATCGTAGTTGATTGTATTAATTTTTTTGACTCCGATCGATTTCAATTCGAATAAATCGAATTGAAAGAACAATTGAATGATTCGATTGTTTTTATTCGCAATCGCTCATCGCTAATTTACTCAACAAAATCAAAACAAACGCCCACAGAATATTCGCATTTTCAAGAGTTGCGTATACCAAAGAAATGCATAGAAACGTTACTATACCGCATCGATATTTACCGACACTAATATATAGATCTTACTGTATACCATCGCAAACATACTTAACCAAGGCTGAATACGATCGTATTCCGCACAATAAATTCTAAATACGCTCTTCGCATGCAAGCAACTCTTGAAAATGCGAATATTCTGTGGGATCTCAATGGACTAAGCTTAAATATTACTAAATGTCATTTTTTTTCTGTTTACCATGTATTGTCACCCGTGTCGAATATGACTATTAGATAGGTGGAACTTGCCTTACTAGGAAAACGGAAATGAAAGACCTTGGTGTAATTTTCGATACGAATCTTTCCTTTTCATTTTATATCGACTACATAGTTGCAAAAGCTAATTCAATGCTTGGATTTTTGAAAAGAACATGTGCTCAGCTCGAGTATTGCTCAGTAATATGGTGTCCTTTATATAACAACTCTATAGTGCGCCTCGTAAAAGTTCAAAAGTCATTTACTAGATTTGTTATAAAAAGACTGGGGTGGAATCTTGACATCATGCCACCAAATCCTACAAGATGTGCGTTAATAGGTTTAGATACTTTAGAACGAAGACGAGGTGATCATAGCATAATGTTAATTTATGATATTCTTTCGTATCGTGTAATTTGCCCTGAGCTCCTGCAAAATGTAAGGTTTAACGCCCCGGAAAGAATTTTTCGAACCCGAAAATTCTTATTACAACCAAAGCACCTATATAATTATGGTATACATATATTTTTAGCAAATGATTTAAAACGATTCAGAACAGTGGAGTGAAAGATATAAATCAGCTTTCTGATGTATATTTAATGAACCGTTAAGTAAATGTATAACTCAATTTAATTCCGTTTGTGTAGAAGTAGACCTATGTGATGAGAGACAAAAATTTAAACAGTCTATTCCAAAATCTTTGACAATTTCCCTTAATTAATCTAATTTAAAATCTATAATTATTTATTACAAAATATATTTATTCAATTTAATATACTGTTTACATACTTATTTATTACTAAATCTTTTTATTCAAATATTTATTTAATACTTGTTGTCCTATATTTATTTACTTATAATTATCAAATCGTCATGTACTTAGATTATACGAATATTATCATAAGGTTCCGAAATCTGTAAGAGCTAAGCTCGGTAGACGGAATAAATAAATAAATAAATAAACAAGAGATATATAACAAACAAACAGGACGGAAAGGGTATACCATCAAACCATATCGATGCGTGATGTGGAACAAACATCAAAAACAGGATAGAGACAATGTATATATATGTAGAAGAGAAGAGAAGAGAAGAAATTGAACGCACCGATGTCGGTTGTCTTTAGTAGATGTAGGGAAAAAAGGTAACGATACCTTAACAGTAACGATATACATTGAGGAGTAACATTTCGTTATATGGTACTTTAATGTATACTCGTTACTAAGTAACGACTAATATATGTTTGAATTTTCCTCTCCTACTAGATACCCAGCTAGGGCGCTAGATAACCTAACCTCTTTCCCGAAGATGTACGAGCAGGTTGTTCCGAGTACATTTTGCAGACAGATTGCACGTCTGCCTGTTTTCTGCAACATCCTCCGCGTCATCATCTACGTTTGAAAGGCCAATCATTCAAAATATATCATGTTCCTGATCGTGCAGATTTTTTCGTTTGTCGCCAGGAATGTCTAACACACCATCGCGATTGTTGAGTAAGTGCGTGGAGTTCCATTTGAATCAACAGCATCCATTAGGCACATTTGTATGAGGTTGTTAGATGGATTCTGCAACATTTATTAGCTCACGCTGACGGTACACAGCCCGACCCTTTTCCGAGAAAAATTTATCAACAAAACACCCGTAACAGGGAGAGACGTCCATCCCATTTGAAGAATTTGTCAAATTTCTGAAGAAAGCACTTAAATCATAACCAAAATAAAGGTGGCAGTACTAGTGTCTATTATGACATACCCCGAGTTCTTCAATCAAAATCCAAGGACTTCTTCATCCGCTCTTGACATTTTCTTGCCTCTGCGTCACGCCGTATAGCAAGACTGAGATGATCCATGTTTTACAAAGAATTGATTTCGGGCGAAGGCTCTATTACTCAATTGCCCTTTGAGCCCAAGGAAACATAGGTAGCTTAGGGTATTTCTACCATTAACGATGCAGACGCAGTCCTTGACCTTTACCTGTTCATTCCTTGCCCAAGGCGTCGATGTTGCGTGTCCTGTCTTGTGGACAAACCTTCCATTGTCGGTTATTCTCTCGTTCACTGTTTGACTTAGGTAGGTAGGTAGAAGGGGTCTGCTAGTGAAGTTCCATTGTGATACCCACCGTCAGACTACTACCACTGATTAACCACTCCAGTGACAGTGCCGTTTTTATTTGATGGATGGTGACTGGACCAGATATGAAAACTAGATAAAAGTGTATTCATTTTCTTTCACTGGGATTCGAACCGGGGACCCCGCTAACCAGGAGCAGGCACTCAACCAACTGCGCCATCCAGTCGTTGTGGACTGTTTGACTTACTGTTGCAGCTTCTGTCTCGATGCTATAAAAAGCTGTAGGAGCAGAAAGTTATCGGCAAATATTAAAGCACCACTGTATGTAGAAGAACCATTTGGTTTATTCACATTCCGTTTACTGACTGCACTCACTGCCATGATCAGTGTATTTATTTATTTATTTATTTATTTATTCTTCCATCTTTCAAGTACAGAGCTTTTTTAAGACTACTGATAATATTAATAACATTTCATTTCTTATTAATAATAATGACTAGTATAAGCAGAATTTAACATACAATTATAATGTAATTTAGAGTAAATTGCTACTCAAAAAATTTAAGATTTCATTTTTACATTTATCTCTACTCATATTAAAGTCTATAACATTTGCACATAAGTTGAATTTTATGCAAGAAACCTCTAGGCCTCAGATAACGAGACACTGAACATGGAAAGCAGCACCGGACAATCAATGTGAGCAGTAATGACGTCATGAGCGAAAAGAACTGAATAATAAGTCCTTCTTACATGCAGTTGCTTTAGATCGATAAGCTGACACCTAGCATTATAATCTGGCATATTTGAATTCCACGACATCTTTCGAAGAGCAAACCTAGTAAATCTTTTTTGTATTCTCTCAATACGAATAGCGCTATTGTTATATAAAGGATTCCATATTAAACAACAGTATTCTAATATAGAGCGAATTAACGAAACATACACAGACTTAAGAGTGTAAGGGTCTTGAACATTTTTTGAATTTCGAAACAAGAATCCTAGCATGGAGTTGGCCTTTGAAATAATATAATCTATATGCATAGAAAAAGTCAGTTGAACGTCGAATATAACCCCTAAATCTTTATGCGAACATACTCTTGTTAAGATTGTATTACAATCTTATAATTATAGATTATAGGAGATAAAATTCTAAAAAATGTCATAACTGAGCATTTACTAATATTGAAATGTAGTCCATTCAAATCGCACCAATTCTGTACTGATGAGATATCATTTTGCAACTCCATTGCACCGGCCAATGGTCGCACTGATTTAAAAAATTTTAAATCGTCAGCGTATAAAAGGCAGTCGGAATGGGAAACATAGGAAGGCAAATCGTTAATAAAAAGAAGAAACAGAAGAGGGCCGAGGTGACTACCTTGAGGTACCCCAGAGAAATTGAAAATTACTCGTGACATCATTATCCGCGTATGGTAACAGCTGAATAGGCTTATGCAAGACAATGTCTCTAGTGTTGGCCTGTGGGCCTTCTGCCATCGATGCACGATGTTGAAAAAGTTACATGACAACTGTGACTTATACCGCTTTTTACATCGGTTCGTTACCCACTTCGAAGGAGGAGCGATAATTCTCCATCGCAATCCTGCACAACATGATCCACGTCCCTCATTTTCTAAATTTATTCAAGCTTCAAAATTCCCGTAATCCATGTTCCGATTAGAGCACACGTACAATTGTCAATATTTCCATTTCTCTTCCCCGCCATCTTCAAAAGAAACAAGGACGCCATGCAATAGATGGTAATTTAAAAATACCTCTGACATTTGACATTAATTGCATTCTCTTGACCCACTGACAGCGGCAACAAGATAATATGCCTCCACATCCGGTGTGGACTGTTTGTTTATGCTGTCAAAAGTGACGGGGCGCACCTCCCACTCTCCCGTCCCCCTATCACTGGCACTCTATCGATTCATTGAACTTCAAACAGATTCAGCTGTATGACAGAAATGTCACCGACAATTGATATGACAAATTGCATTACAAAACCAAAAAGAAAAAAAAGACGAAACAAAGTTGGATGACCGTTTGTCTATTATTTCCTGCTCCCCGGCCGCTCAAAAATACCCACCAGGGTGGCATCCACACGAATGTGTGCCGCATACTCTACGACGAAGATTGCATGTGACATTTTTTGAGAATATACCCAGTCCATGAAAAATTCAGGCCACAGGCCGACATGATTGACTACTGAAGATATTAGTTGCTTCGCTTATAAATAATACGTCAAGGAGCCGACTGTTTGTGGCATCTACTTGCAATGTGTGGTTAATTACAAAGGAGGTTGCCATTAATAGAATTGTGCTCCGGGCGGCAGCGGTGGAAGAGTGTCGGGTGGCAACTGCAACTGGATACAAAGGGAGTGATGTGTGAATTTGCAAACTGAATTTTAGTGCTCACCTTAGGTAAACGTTTAAAAAGCTGAATTATTTATCGTGTTTGCCAATTGACCGTGTGGACAGCATGGGGGACTCTGAACTGGGGGTTAATTATTTCGTTCGTTTGTCAGAGGTCGGCCCTGACAATTAGCAGTGAAGTGGACAGTTGGCTTTTAATATTCAATTAACATAGTCTTGTAGTACTTGTTGTGACTGTGGGAATAGCAGGAGTGCTTGGCTTGCATTCAATATTTATTTAGCCTTCGAGGACGCGTATCGGAAGAATTTCACAATTGCAATGGTGGCGACTTTCGATTCAAACTTCTTCGGCCGTGTGGGAGAAATGTGACGAAATACTGGTGATACGAAGATTCCAAGGGAAATGGGGCAACTTATAGGTTTTAGAATGATTTGAGCGCATCTGTCTATGGCATCGACTTCTGCTTGAAAGATACTTGAGCGTTTGCCCATGGGTTCATAGTCCTTTGTCCGGGACTACCTTGACATTATGTACGTGAAACCGTCTACGAAAAAATAAAAAATCTACTCGTGACAGCAGTAGACAAGGCTGTCAACTGTAAGGCACTCAACGAGGTGCAGAGTCTGATTTGCATGTATATCAGAGGACATGACTGTGAGGAAAATATTAGTCTAAATGGGTCTCAAAAAACATCCTTAGAGTTAGAACTCGAACTTGAAAAGGGTATTAGTAACATCAAGAAGGCAGCCAGGAAAAATACTCCTCGCAGTAAAAAAACATCCAAATTCAATTAAACAAATCTTCCGCCAGAAATAAAAGAACTTACCCTCGAAAAAAAGAAAAGCGCGCAAGAAATGGCAGTAGTCTCGCGTCCCTACAACATAAAACATGCCTAAATCGCAGTCGATACTGAGAATTTGGAAGAACCATTTCGTCGATGAGGTCACCAATACCGCTGTCAGGCAGCATGTTCCACTCAATATGGACGATAATCGACGAGAATTCCGTCCCCCGACTTAGACGAGGTCAAGACTGAATTCTAACAAAGCTGCCGTTGCGGACGGACTGTTCGCTGAAATCTTAAAGCTGGAGATGATCTGGTTGGGCGCATGCACCAGCTCATCTGTAAGATATGGTCAGAGGAAAGCATGCCCGACGAGTGGAATATCAGTATCGTTTGCCCGATCCACATGAAAGGAGACCTCTTTGACTGCGCCAACTATAAAGAGATAAGTCTCCTGAACATCGCATACAAGATCTTCTCTGCCGTTTTGTGTAATCGCCTGAAGCCGTTTATAAATAACCTGATATGTCCAGATCAGCGCGGCTCCAGGCCAAGGAAGTCCACCATCGACCAGATTTTCACACTACGTCAGATCCTGGAAAAGACACAAGAAATGCAAATCGACACGCATATGACAGCGTGCATAGGGACGAGCTATACAACGTCATGTTTTGACATTCCTGCCAAACTCGTCAGGTTGTGCAGGTTGATGATTTAGGATTCTCGCTGCTCCATCAAGGTAGGTACAGAACTCACCGAGAGCTTAAAGGTCAAAAAAGGTTTTAGATAAGGCGACGTGCTATCATGTGGCTTCTTTAACATCATCCTCGAGAAGATCGTGCAAAACGGCGGGCACGATCTTCCAGAAGTCCGTACAACTGTTAGCATACGCGGATGACATTGACGTGATTGGCAGAACACAGCGAGCCGTCAATGAGGCGTTTGCTGGCATTGAGGCGGAAGCGGATAAAATGGGTCCAGCGGTGAATGAGGGCAAAACGAAGTATATGCTGTCATCAAGAAAGGACACACAACATCGAGTGTCACAATGGGCAGCTATAACTTCAAGGTATTCAAGGACTTTGTCTACCTTGGCTCCGCAGTAAATAGTACGAACAACATCAGTACGCAGAGTAACTCTTGCCAATCGCTTTTTCTATAGGCTCAAGAGGCAATTGAGTAGAAGAGCCATCCCTCGAATGACCAAGCTAACTTTAAACAAGACCTTGATCATCCCAGTCCTGTTGTACGGCGCGAAGGAAGTCCTTGGTCTCTTCGAGAGAAAAGCTCTGCGTGCGATCTTTGGTCATGTTTGCGTTGACGGTTTCTGGAGAAGAAGATTCAACCACGAACTGTACGGGCTGTACAGCGACATGAGTATAGTCAGGCGTTTTCGGATCCAATGACTAAGACGGCTAGGCCATGTAGAGCGTATGGACAACTCAGCTCGTTCCCGAAGAGTCCTCGACTCCGAACCCGTGGGACAACGCAACAGAGGACGCCCGCGTTTAAGGTGGCGCACCCAGGTGGAGAAGGACCTCAACCAACTTGGCGTGCAACACTGGAGACAGCTAGCCAGATACCGTGCTTGCTGGAGAGGCTTGTTGGTTGAGGCCCAGGGCCACCCCGGACTGTAGCGCCAAATAAAGAAAAAAAATCGCCTGTGCAACCAAATAGACAAACAACCCGCAGTTTTGCTTATCGTCCAGCTTTCGGCTCCATATAGCAGGACTGGCAAAATAAGGGTTTTGTAGAGCATGACCTTAGTCCTCCGGGTCAGCAGTTTTGACGCCAGTTGTTTTGACAAACCGAAGTAACCCCGGTTTCCAAAGGTGGTTCTACGTCGGATCTCCACAGTGATGTCATTCGTGGAGTTTACGTTTGCCTCGAGGTAGACAAACTCATTTACTATCTCGAAATTGCAGCTGTCGATTGAGATATTTTGTCCTAGGTGGTGTGTGACGGATCGACAGCATATACTTAGTTTTATCCTCGTTGACCTTAAGACCAGCTCGCTTCGCCTCTTCTTCAATTGCCGTACATGCTTTCACTACGGCACGTTGGGAATGCGCGACGATGTCGATGTCGTCTGCAAAGCCCAACAGTTGGACTGACTTGTAGAAGATAGTGCCTTCCGTGTTTACAGCTGGCCGCTGCCCACCAAATTGAAGAAGTCACACGACAGAGCATCTCCTTGCCGAAATCTGGTGCAGGTCTCGTGGATCCCGAGCCGAACTGCAGAACACAACCGGATCAGTTTTCCCGGGATCTCGAATTCGGCCATCGCACCGAATAACTCCTTGCGATGAATGCTGTCGTATGGGGTTTTAAAATCGATAAAAGGTGGTGCGTATCGATTTGAAACTCGCCAGGATTAGCCTTAGTGCGAAGATTTGGTCTATTGTCGAGTTGCCGGGCCGGAAGCCGCACTGGTACGTGCCGATTAGTACGGTGCAAAACGATTTTAGACGTTCACACAGTACGCTGGACAGGATCTTGTGGGCGACGATGAGCAGGGATATACTTCTATAGTTGTTGCAAGAGGTAGAATCGCCTGTTTTGTGAATGGGGTATATGGAGCTGATATTCCAGTTGTCGGGCATGGTTTCGTCCTCCCAAATTCTACAGATGATCTGGTGCATGCTCGCTACCAGAACAAAGCCACCATGCCATCTTGTTGTTCTTCAGCCTTTTAATGACCGTGCCGACTTCTTCAAAGCTAGGTGGGAGAAATAGTTCATCGACTGAAGTTGGGATGTCCTGATTCCCTATCACTCTCTCCTGGTCAGGCCGCTTTTGCAGCTTTTGGAAGTGCTGCTTAAGCACATCCACTATTCCCTGCGGGTCAGTAACCAGGTTATACTCACAGTGTCGAAGAACTTTTCCTAAAGCCAGCGGCAAGGCTTTTGGATTTGTTTGTAGACTTTGTAGACTCCATTTGTTTGTAGAGGTCCAGCTTGTCCCTAGACTCTTCGATATCCTTCAGCTGGGAGACCTTTTCTTCAGTCGTAGATGCTTTTTCTCCTCCCTTCTTCTAGCCCGCTACTCCTTCTGCGCTGCTCTAGTTTATCGTTGCAGCGCCTTTTGGCGCTGTCAGTTGCACGTTTCTTCTGCTCAAGACTCGCCGTCATACCACGGGTTTCTCGTCGGAGGTGGTAGGTTGTGGTGGTTCCTCTTTGATGCAACCACATTTCGTTGCCGTTGGTATATGATGTGGGTGTACCGGAGAGTCTCTCACTCAGTTGCTCGTAGGCTCTGGCAATCTCTGGTGTGCTCAGGCGTCCAATGTCAAAACTCCTCTTTGTTCGCTGGTGCAGCTTTCTGACATTGGACAGTCGAGCTCTGAATCGTGCTGCTACGAGGAAATGGTCAGAGCCAAAGTTTGTCCCAGGATATGTGACGCGTGCCTTGCCTTTTTGATTTGGTTAGCGGTTCGACCGTCCGGAGATCGCTGTGTGGATTCTTTTGCGAGGGAACCTCGTGCAGCACGTAATATAGTCGCGTGCTGCCACAAAGTTGCCTTGAGTCACTCGAAAATCGTTGCAAAACAGTTGCACCAACTTATTTCAAGTAATATCGACTGTCCCGGGCTTCTAGAATTAGTGTCTTTTCGCACCAATCCCCATAACCCTACGTCTTCATACCTCTTCCGTATAGAAACTTTCACGGTACACTCATTCGACTTCCACCTCAAAGCCTCAGCAAATCCCGTCCTTCCCCACCCTAGCCCTGCCCACTTTTCTCTCTTCCTCTTCCCCTATCTAGGTAAGTTTACATTCATTTTTGTCACTTGTCTCGTAGTTTTGTTGTATCATTGGTGTGAAAAGCCGCGGCACTTGAAGAGCTCAAAAAAAAAAAAAAAATAAAATGAGAGCAAAAATATGAAATCAAACTCAGGATGATACAAATAGAAGAGGAGAAGCTTAACCGCGACTACGTCGTAAGTCACAAAAAAAATAATTCATTTCATTTTAATTCATTTTTGTTATGTACTTCATGACAACTTAAATACTAGACAAAAATGCTTAAAACTAGTTGGTCGAGCAGTGTTAGTTACTTATTCTAACTTACTGACCCTTAGCGGGTACTCTAAGCTAAATTTAAACTTATTGTATGCCTTTCGACTTAACCTAACATTATTTTGTAAAAAGAAAATTTGAACATGTCTAATAAATAATAAGAAAAAATTTAAAAACTTAATGACCGAACAAGAAAAATAAATGTATGCATTCATGCTGTCAATATTAATTAAGATACATATGTGATTTAAATGAATTAAGATATATACACTGGGTGTCATTAATATTCGGTTTCTTACTCGAATGTGTGAAAAATTGCAGTTGCAGGTTAAAACCAGATGCTTTTAAACCCAATCTTTTCCTGCTCTGTAAGTTCCTTAATTTTCTTCGAGATTACCAATTTTTTGAGTAAAAAACACTTGCCATTACCACAAGATATTGAATTTACCCGAAAAACTATGAAAAAGTACTGTCATTAATATTCGGCCTTTTAACTTGCATTTCTGTTTACGGTGTATTTGTATGTCTGTTTGAAATTATCATTCCTACAACATTATTTTCGCTTCGCTGGAAAAACGGGAGTTGTGTTAAGCCATCATTTAAAAGGTGTAACTCACAATGAAATTGCGGAAAATTTAAAAATGAAGCCTAATAGAGTCGGTGGCATCATAAGACGCTTCAGGAACGAAGGCCGTATCGAATTCAAGAAGCAAACGCATAATAATATGATAAGTTAAAGATAACAGCCGTCTTAGTGCACCTATAGTAAGTCAGCTGTTAGTTGAATGCAGAAAGCGTGTTTCTGAGTCTACGGTTCGCATAACTATCAAATCAGAAGGGTTCAACTGTCGAGTAGCTAGGAAAAAGTCCTTTATCAACTTACGCTACAATAATGCTCAAAAGTCAAAAATCTGCTAAAGATTACAAAGAAAAATATCCAGTATGGTGGAAAGATGTAATTTCAGAACGAAAAAGCAATCTTTTGAAGGCAGCGGTGAAGAATGGGGGAGGTCATGTTATGGTGTGGGCTAAAGGCATGGGCAATTTGGGTCTTTATAAATGGAACATGAATAAGGTGTATTATTTTAGGATTCTGAGAAAAAATTTGATAGAAAACGCTGAAAAAATGGGAATTTCGAGATCTTTAAAATTTTGTCAGGATAATGATCCTAAACCTAAGGCCCATATTGTCCGCGAATGGCTGCTGTACAACTGTCCAAAAGTTATAGCAACACCTGCTCAATCACCTGACCTCAACCCCATCGAAAATGTGTCTGCCGAATGGGATCGGCGAGTGCGGTAGAACCCTGTTTCTTCCGAAGAACGTTAGGTTGCAGGAACAATGTACTAAAATAAGTCCGGAATATATAAAAAAAAAATTATAGCCAACATGCCAAAACGATTATCCCAAGGATATGCTACAGAATATTAATAATTTTTTTATTGTGATTATTTTAATTTTTATTATGTTACTCAAATAAAATAGTTAAAAAACCGAATATTAATGAGAGTACTTCTTTCATAGTTTTTCGGGTAAATTCAATATCTTTTGGTAATGGGCAGTGTTTTTTAATCAAAAAATTATTAATCTCGAGAAAATTAAGGAACTTACAGAGCAGGATAAGATTGGGTTAAAAACCATTTGGTTTTAACCTGCAACTGCAATTTTTCACACATTTGAGTAAGAAGCCGAATATTAATGACACCCACTGTACAGAATTATAAAGTTTTTTTGACTTTGAAAGCTTTTTATTTTGTTTTCAATAAATTGTTTTTTCGTACAAATGTGTTTAAAATGTTATTTCTAAATGTTTCTGGTGATTCCTCTTGAGAAGCAATAATTGCGAAGACAGTAGTTTCCATTTTTTATGATTCTCCATTTAAATTTCAGAATAAAACCGAGATTTTTCAAATCTTTATAAGTTAATTTATTTTCACAGATTAGACAAATTTGACACTAAACATCTGATTTCGAAAATGAGAGTGCGAGAGTTCTATGTGGCTATGCTTTTTTCCATTCCGTTCGGATTGTTTCTTCGCATTTCTTCGTAGTTCGTACTTCGATTCGTAGATTTGGTACGAATGGATTCCGCGATCGGGCGGATTGTCATCCGTTTGGGCAGCTAGGCAGTGATCTCTGCGTGCAGACCACATTTAACTCCAAGACGTCCCTTAATTGCCGCCAATATTTAAAGAGATGGCCAAGTATTTCAGTGGGTGCCGGGATATAGTGACATCCCAGAGACTTGCGAAGCCCATAAACTCGCTAGAAAGGGCACCACCTCAATACTCTTTCCGGACGGGGAAATGCCGTCTATGAATATTGCTACTACAAAACATCTACTAAAACTTGAAAAGTTCACTCACAGCAAACGTAGATGGTCCTCTGGCGCGAACCAAACAGCATGAGTAGGCCGCATCTCAGAACTCTCATCGGCGTCATAACCGGACACTGTCCCATTGGAATTCACGCCTCAAGACTAGGTATCCCCTTTAACCATTTCTGTAGAAGCTGCAGAGATGAGGAAGAAGAAGAACACATCTTCATTGTAACTGCAATGCCCTCTCATCTCGCATACTTAGTCACTTGGACGCCCCATATTGCTATGACCTGACAGAACTAAGCAAGATTGGCATCAGTCAATTTCATCGCTTTGTCGAAAGCTCCATATGGTACGCGGATTGGAGTCTATGTAAGCGGGGTCCGCGGTTCTAATCCCAGTGAAAGAAAAGTTAATACGCTTTTATCTAGTTTTGAAACCTGGTCCAGTCACCATTTGCCGTTGGGATCAAATTTACGGTACTATCACTGGAGTGGTCTATCAGTGGTAGTAGTCACAATCGACCAACATGATCTAGGTGGGCTGGTGAATGCTATCCTAGCAGCCCGTCTTCCTTGTGCGAGCACACAAGGGTCTATCCTTGGCCTACGTGTGGCTAACTTTTAGGTACTCAGCCACTCTTACCTAAACTACTTCAGTCTTTAGAGGGGAAATAACATTTCAAAACTGCATCCTTTGCCTCAGATGAATCCAATCCTTGGAGCACCTATGCTCCTTGATGCCTATTCA
Organism: Eristalis intricaria; assembly: GCA_964034865.1. Lineage (NCBI taxonomy): Eukaryota > Metazoa > Arthropoda > Insecta > Diptera > Syrphidae > Eristalis > Eristalis intricaria. The sequence goes on from OZ035873.1 coordinate 128,066,219, forward strand.
GGACATGTCCATGAAAATGTGAATGAAAACCATGTGCTGGCATAATTCCTTAACAATTTTATTTTTTAAATAATTCTAAAGGTACATTAGCTTCGTGGCAAAATTCAAAAGAGCAATGTCACGCCACTAAGGGTCCAAGTCCATGCTCAACGGCGTCCTTCAGTCCGTGTTCAGAGATTTGTAAACTCTGCGCACGTGTTCGTCCATGAAACGGCACTGCTGGCAACCGCTGCTGGTCCGTGAATTGTCGATGGTGCTGGGGGAGGTGGTTCGTTGCATGTCAGCTTAGTTGCGGTTGCGGTGACCGTGCTGTTCAGTGCTATCCTCGGCACTGGCCTCAGAACTGGTCATTTCACCGGCATCTGCATGAGCGGTGGAATCATGGGGCCCATTGGCAAGCCGCGGATATTTTGATTCTGAACGTACTGGAAGGCCGACGTACGATCCAGTTGATGGGAGAGGTATAGATCGCTGAGCACGTGAAATCGCCGATGGTCAAAGTTGGTGAATAGGTTTGGAAATCGAACTGCTGCCTGGGGACCTTGAAAGTTCTTAGCGGCTTGAAGGATGTGACTCTGCGGTGGGTGGACGGCATTCACGTGATGGAACGGGTAGTTCGCGGAGCCGTGTGGAAATGTGCTGGCGGCTTGTTTATAGGAATCCATTGACTTCAGCTCGTCGAGCATTTGATGCGATGTGACGTGTTTCTTGAGATAAGCTTGTCTGCAAAGAAAAGAGAACAATGTAATGCAGTCCACACACCCGCTTTGCCTTCGCGTGAAATCAATAGAAAAGATTTGGACGCATTCATTGACGTCAGTCACTTACCTTCGAAACGTTTTCCCGCATTGGAGGCAAGGGAAGATGCCCTCCCCGGGGAGGTCATCGCTGTCCGTCCTCTTCGATGACTCGCCGTCAGTCACACGTTTCTTGAACTGAGCCGCACCCATTGCCTCTGCCTTTGGCTTGTGCCATCGACGATGGGAGGCCAAATTAGCCGGACAGTTGAAAACCTGCAACGAGGGGAGAAACACTGTCAAGTCGGGACAAACAACTACCTTCTCATGAACTCACCTTTTCGCACTCGGTGCATTTGTACTCGATGTGAACAATCCGAGGACAGCGGTGCTGGGCCAACTGAAACGCATCGTCGTACAACGTTCGACAGAGCTGACACAAGTACGCTCCAATTTTGTTGTCTATGGTGGCCAAAATCGCCTTTGCCTCCTCTGTGATTTCGACCACGTTGAATGCGGGATCTATGTCACCCTTGCGTACCACGAGCTCCTCGTCGTCACGTAACTTTCGGATTATGGTCCCTGACACGGGGCTGGTGTTGTCCTCATCCATCGAAAGTTGCTTTCGCATTTTGAATCTCTTCTTCTCGCCCTTGGAGCTCTTCGCCACGTCTGGTATGACGTCGTTGCCTGCACCTGCCTCCAGCTCCGGCGGCACCGCAGGGAGTTCCGCCTTGAAATCCCTCATAAAGAGCTTAGCGAAGCCATCCATGGCCTTCTGATGTAGCTCCTCGTCTTCGTAGACCAATTTGTCACGAGTGAGCGATTCTGGGGAATTTACTTCGTTTTCATTAGCGTTCGATGGGAAAAGCTTCTCCACCGTGGACTCATCGTCGTCGTTACCCAACACATCGACGTACTCCTCGTCGTCATTGGAATCAGTGACGGTGTCCTTCTCGTCCTCTGTCAGAACAATCGTTTCGTCGTCGAAGATGTTTATCGTCGGGCAAATGATTTCATTGTTGGCAACTTGTGGCGCGTCCTTGAAATGGTCATTGTCCGTCTTTGCTGAGACTTTGGACGATGCCGTTTGGGGGTGGTCGTGATTGGGGCTCTCAATCCGCTGCCTCGAGAAGGGGGCTGTGTTGAAATAACCCATGTTGTGTGGTCGCCAAATGTGGTGATCTTCAAAGAGTTTTATTCGTTTCCGTGGAGGCGACGGAGTGGTGGGTGGTGTTATCGGAACCGACGAGGAACGCAGAGACAAGTCAAGAGGTGACACTATGGACATCGGTCGATTGAATTGCTGAAATGTGCTGATTGCGGGCAGCACTCGGTACTCCATTATATTCTCCATTTGAACTGCGGGATTTCTGTGGAATTCATAATGTTGAGGAAAGCTATTAGATAGGGTGTATAGAATAGATTGTGCAGTATATATCGGTTAAAATGCTAAACATGTCTTTTTTTATATCCAACACCCAAAATACGGATATAAGAGAAAAATGTGCTTATGTACGTAGAACGGATGTAAGAAAAACGTTCTTATAAAAACACAAGAAATATTTTAATTGTTGGTTAAGCCAGGTATCGAACCTAAACTTCACTCTAGAAGATTTCGGTTTCACACCCAATACTTAAGGTTTTTTTTAGACATGCCATGGATTGAGTGACATTGTGAATCATTTATGAAAAATAGTGATTATGGATGAACAAGATGTGTCCATATTCGAATGTGTGTGCAATCTAAAACTGCGAGTACACGTGGCAACCAAGCAATATTTGGGTGAATTTGATCCAATGAACGACAGGACTGAAATATGAAGCATTACAGGACAAAATATTTGATTGCTTATCTGGGTTTTCTCAGTTGTGTTTTGCTAAGGGTTAAAATTATTATTACAATTATTATGTACTCTCTGGATTGACATCCATGCCATTGTAATCAGTTGTTTAAGTTAAGCCACTGTGTAAGTGGAATTTATCGGTAAGCAGCCACTCTGAAAACGAAATTTGTATTGATTCTGAGTTCATCCTTGGATCGACACTTAAGCTAGCATTTTGAAAGCTGTCATTAGTGTTTGGTTATTGATATAAAAACGTAAATAAATATTAAATAATACGTATACATTTACATATCAAGTACAGTAGAATCTTAGAAAGATGAACAGTTATAAAACATGCTCTGTTTATCTTTTGAAATTGTTCATCTTTTTGCAAATCAAATTTAGATAAAAAATAAAGTATATCTACCACAAGGCATTAAATCTGTGGCAATAAGAAAGAATAGCTTAAGTCGACACACGCGGTATTTCAGATTTTTAATTATAATTAATCTACAGCTTGAGAAGAACTATTCTATCTGAAATCCATTTTAAAACAATGTCTCGTTGAAGAAATAACATCAATTTCCAAAGCACACATGTTTTAACAAAATTTATAAGTGATAAATCACGTTTTGAATACATTATTCTTTATATAGAAAGATAGATATTTATTTCGTAATAAAATGCTTACATTGATTTTAGCTATCGCACAGTATATATTACAGAGATATATCATATATTTTACTTCTGGAAAAAAGTGTCTACCTTATTTTAAATCTATAAAAATTGGTAAGAATTGAAAGAAACAACTTTGAAGGAACATACGACAAAAAACCTTCAATATAAGAAAAAAATATATATATAGTTAATATAAATATGTACAAGTTACGTATGCGTATATGAACATAAGATAATTGAGGTTGAAGATACCAGTAAGCAGTTAAATAAAATTATATCAGAATACCGATGTTAATAATAGGAAAATAATTAAACAAATAAAAAAGTAAATATGCAAATAAATAAATTAATTAATTAATAAGTAAATTAATAAATATAAAGGAAAATAAATACAAAACATATTAATGTTTACCAAGTAAAATAAATACGTGCGGACTACAAAATAATTACAAATAATGACTTTATTATCTTTGAGGAATAGGAATAGGAATTCTGAGTTCATTGACTAGTGGATTTCCAGCAAAAATACATGAATCATTAAACTTTTTCGTAAGTTTCAAAATTCCTTAATAGATCAGCTCAACACCCGCTCCTTCGTACAGTTTTAAGGTCAAATAATACCGTGGTAGGTCTAACATCATTTTTAAAATTTTGTTTTGAGCAATTTGTAATTTTTTAATGTGGCACTGTGCGGCTTTTCCCCAAACTAGGCAACCATAAAGAATTAGTGCTTTTAATATAATTTTGAGTATGATTACTTTATTAGAGGGAGATAAAAATGATGTTCTATTAATGAAATGGTAAAGAATTTTATTTGCGATGTTAACCTTCATAAGGGCTTGGGTGATGTGCTCATGGAAAGTCAGTTTACTATCAAGATGAATACCAAGGTACCTAACGGAGTTCTTCCACTCGAAATTGATTCCATTCACCCGCAAGCTAGAACTAGGGAGAAAACAAGCTTTTATTTTTCTTGTGAAAAATATCGGTTGTAATTCTCTAACTCTTTCGAATGAATAGTAACTAATTACTGACTACTAACACAAGAGAATTCGAGTTTCTTATTTTTTTTTTTATTAAAAACTAAAAAGTTGAGTAATATTTGAGTTATTTTCTTTTGCGTTTTTCTTTCATTCTGGTTATGTACGATGCGCCCATGTCGAATGATCATTCGATTATTAAAATATCTTGATTACAAAGTTCTCAATTTTTAATAACATTAGATTATACCTATCACGTATCTGTATGTCTATAAAATGAAGGCCAGACATTCTCTTTAACGGAGTAAACTTAAGAGAATAAAAAAATAAGAAATCTCGTTTTGAACCACGAAGATTTCTTGACACTTATACTATGTTTCAAATTTCAGTGAGATCGGTCTACGGGTTCAAAAGCTTTATATTTATTACTTTGTAGAACTAGTATTCGTCAGACCTTGGTAATTGCCATTTTTTGCAGCTTAGGTACGTATTGATGAACTTAAAAGGTTCTTACTACCGAAGTGGTCGGTAGGCGTATATACATATATATATATATTGTTACAACAAAAATAGACCACGCTTCCAGCTTTGAGAAAAAGCTAGGGCTCCCGTTCTCCCTTTTTTTTACACTCCAGTAAACATTAAAACACAGTCTCTAGAAAAGCTTGTCTTATGAAGATCGTAGTATTTATATGAAATTGAATATCTCGGAACTCCGTCAGTTAATTTTTCCGACATTTAATTTTTAAGTGAAAGATTTATATTTCTTCTACAAATAAAGTCCTAGTTGCATTCTTTCTAACCATGATTAGCCATGTTTTTTTTAAAACCGATCTACCGAAATAAATTTCTAAAAATTTGTGTCCCGGTTTATAGAAAAGTTGGCTGAATACCGTAGCTTTCTAAGACTGTTAACCACTCGTTGGAGCTTTGTGGAGCTAAAACTGTAGCTCAAAGAAAAAACAATCATAAAATTTAAGTTTTTTTGAACTCTGTCTTCACATTTTAATATTTTAATTTTTGTTTGAAGCTCATATAACATTTTTATTAGTATTAAAAAAAAATTAAAAAAAACATTAAAAATTAATGTATTTATTAAAGAAACTGGGTTTCAACAAACAATTATAAAAACGCCACATACCAACAAGTACTGCGAGAAATACATGAATTTCAGAACTAAACGAAAGGTTTACTTTAGATCCTTTCTCCCACGTCACTTAACATAACTTGCCAACATTCTTGGGAAAAAAACATAGACTAATTATAAATCTATAAAACATATTCCAAATTTCATTTTCGGTATTTATTTAAACCACTGTGGGCCGCTCCTAACCAAATGAGCGCCCTGTGTAAGACCTTTCTTTAGCGCCACATTCTTCAATTTTAATTCAATTTAGGAAACTAACTTTAGGAGCCAGATCTTCAATACTTCTAAACACAAACTTGCTGGTTTTATAAACGTGCATAATACTAATAACACTAAATACAATTGTGCCCCAACTAAATCCGAAAGACAAAACTCTTTAAGGAGGGAACGTTGATTATTATTTTTCAAGCAATCGCTTATGTAATTAAAAAAAATCAAAGCTTTCTGTAATTGATTGAACCGCTTGAACTAGTATTTAAAAAAAAAATGCTCTAACTCAAAACGTTGTTAGAGTTCACCGTTCACTGTAATGTTCTTAGCAGCATCATTTTCAAAGACAAGTGGACGAATGATTCTGCCACGAGTGTATGACAACCCATTTTGCTTCAGTTTGTCGAATTGAACCATTTTTTTAAAAATAAATTCGAACAATTTGTACTCATTGCCCTGAGGATCTAGTCTATTCATGATGAATTTCCTAATGAAATGTCAATGGTGAACATTTGAATACCGTTACATTTCATTGATAATTTCCAAATCTATAAAATGAACCCAGATTATGTGATGTATTTAAATTTACTTTCGGAGCTACAGCATGTTTGACAGTTTACTACCATTATTGACGTTAAAAGGATAAATGACTATTGTATCATATATATATATTTTAGGAAGTAGAATAAAAAGAGTCGAACTCTACCTTAATCTCTCTCAACTATTTAATGTACTCTCAACAATGTAAATGAGAACTATAAAGGGCTATTCTGTAAGCGAAGGGGTATTCTGTTAAGACGTATTTTAATTCTTCTTCCTATTTATCTACTAAAATGCGAAAGTGCAGTTTTCTCATGTTTGTCTATTAATTCCAATCTATGAGACAATATGTGCGGCTCCTGTAAACGTGATGATATCTGATCGATAATTTATAAAATGAATGCTTACTTAGCATCCATTTAACTTCAATTTGAATTTAAAGTGTGTAACTTTAACTAATGAAAGTGAAGTCCAAAACAAATTGTTTACGATCACATGGCAAATGACACTTAATTGTTCTTGTTTGAATTCACGATGTGATAGTCTTGTAAATGTACTAAACCGACAAGGATCTTAAGAGGGCGCCATTGTCTTGACGATTTTCGACCACATCTTTCATGTTTGAAATAAATTGTTTGGAAGTCAGGGTAGGTATCCCTGACTACATTTTACGTGTACTATGCTCTTACGGGCTCACATGAACTTACAATTTGTTATGTCTATTTCTGAACTTGAATGAAGCTACAACCGGGTTATTTGTAAACTTGTTTTCAGTTGGAGATTGAAATCTCTTACATCCCTAGATCAGGGTATATTTCAGAGCATTTTTATACAAGTTTGTTGCTTAATACAATCTGCGGACAATCGCAAAGCAAGCGAAGGATAGATAGAATTTCTTCCTTTTTCCAATAACTTCTACATTGACCGATGTCCTATTAAGTGGCTTACGTCGTGAGGTTATAATAATAATATGGGTGGCGCTACAGCCCGTAGAGGGCCAGGGCCTAGTTTCTCAGCAACCATTCGTGTTGTGCAGTTCTGTCACGAGTGAAGGGACGTACAGTTTTATACCTAGACTCCCAACGGCCAAGTGTGAGAAGCTTTTTCTAGACAGTTATTACTCTTTTGAGCATTGTCAGTGACTCGAAAGAGGTGGGACCGTGAAAATTATTTGTTGGTGGTACTGGCCTACGGCTGCGTACAAGTCAACACACATATCCCCAACCACCACTACGAATTGTAAGTTATAAGAAAATAATTTCAACGTTGTTTAGCCCTAAGGTTCACTGATGTCATTATCTCGAACAACATTTGTATCATTGTAATCCAGAACTCTTCTGCTAATTCAAACTCTGATAACGAGCAACGTCTGTAATCTTGAGAAATAAAAGGTATCACAAAACACAAGTGTCAAAGAAGTTACTTGTACTTTTGTACAGACGGACAGAATCCTTTGTTCATACATGTAACATTGTTCCAGTTATCAGTGAATGAAGTGATCCTATGTGTAGATCGTTTTGCAAATTAATTTGCCATGGAACTTATTGATACATACAGCAGTTGTTACCAAATTAGTCACGATACCATTGTAAGTGTAAAAATTGCCTCATGCTGGTTGGACGACAAACAAATGAAGATTTGTATTATGTAACTAATCTTAGATCAATCGCATTGGTTCGGGAGGCACACCCAAAAGGTAAAGACCCGAGCCCATAGAATACTTTGCGTCTTGTCAAAAAATTGACAACTCATAAGGCCTTATGAGAGGGAGAGAGACTGCAAATATAACCCACAAGTGAATTCCACCACGACAGATGGAATTGGCTAACTTTTAACTTTCTGTGCGTTTCACAGATGTTTCCATGGAAATTCATTCGGGTACTACTTATGTGATTGTTCTTACGATATTTTATGAATCAAATTAAAATTTTTTGTTTTATTAAAAATTGTTTGTGAATAATTCATAAAAATAAAGTAGCTTTAAGATTTCGAATTTCTTAGATTTATGCAAGAGTGTATTGCACACGCAACGTAGTCATTGGGGACCTCTTTGCAATCCGGCGACTACGATTCGTATGTATTCAAAACGTATGTATTCCACGCCACAGATTCGTTGGGTTTGGGCCTTAAAGATCTTGGTACCTGGTACTCTTCTCCGATAATACGGCATGGTAGCGAAGTTTCTTATGTTTCGTGAAACGGCGTTGGTCAAAATCATTGTATTGTAAGAAATAGGAAAAATGGAATGGAAGCGTGGCGCGAGAAAAACATGTCGGTTATTTAGTCAGTCCAGCAAGACAATGACCATAAGCGCACCGTAATGCGTACCAAGGAAATTGTTGAGAATATTTGTTGCCAGCATATTTGTAGCCTTCAAGAAATTTAATTTTTCCATGATATTTATTATAGGCGTGTTTTTTTGGGATACTCAGAAAGCTGAAGGTCTGCGAGGAAGGCGAATGGAGGAGAAGACACAACCGCGAACTCTAGTCCGGAAGGCAAAAATCCGTCGATTGCACTAGCTCAACCACATCGAGCACATGGATAACAATGCTCCAGGTAAGAGGGTTTTTGAATCCGAGCCTCCTGGTTCGAGAAGAAGAGGAAGATCGAATCTCCGGTATAAAGACCAAGTAATTGCGGATGCAAGTCAGCTTGGTCTTGATGACTGTAAGGAGTGTGCCCAGGACTGTCAAGAATGGAAAGCAGCTATCGCTCAGGCTCGAACCATGCATGGATCGTCAGCCTGAAAAGAAGTAAGTAAGCAGAAAGCTGAGTAGGAATATTTCAACGCAAAGCAACAAGAACACCTACTCAAACTCTTGCGGGCAGAAATACTGCCTGCAGCCTCTACTCAGGGTTGAGCGTCGAATAATCTCAAGCATAGGTGAAGCTTCAGATACCACAACTCGAACACAGATGCCGCTGGCAAAGATTCTTCAAGATACAGAAGAATTTTTGGGCGTTGGTGTTCTCTATCTCTTAATCCATTATTTGTTTTATATACAAATGCTTCTAGCGAATAAAACTATATTTGTACAAACATTGGCAACCAGCTACAGAAACTAATTGACTTTTGACGTCTAGTCAAGAAGTAATGCAAAATCAGTAACCAACTTTTGACACAAAAAACTAAACCTTGGGCCTATTTCATAGAATATACAGCACGTACATTGTATGATTCTAACACTTCTGCTGTATGATTTCTGTTTCTCAGATTTGTTGTATGAACCGCTGTAATACAATATGTATCACCTAAAGTTTACTCTGGAAATATGGGAAAGTTGTATGATTGTGTTTCACAGAAGAATATCGTACACATCATACAACAGTTTTATTACAATGTGGTCACACATTTCATACAGCATTTCATACTGCTGTAGCCAATACAAAAATTACTTTTCAAATGAGAAAATACACAAAAATAAGCATTTTTGGGCTCATGATTTTTTTTTTTAATTTTAGATGTAGGAACAAGGAATGATAGTTCTTCAAGAAATTTTTATTAAGATGCGTGTAGTATTTGGTAACACAGTTGAATGATATCTCTCTTCATTACGGGGGAACTTCGTTAATTTGTTTTTTGTGTGTGTGCAATCCACTTATGTATATGGTGTCTGGGTTTCATTCACGCCACTATTTAGTTTGAAATTTGTCATTCAAAAATTAAACGTCAAAATTATACACATCATATAAGATAAGATATCATACAATTCTTCCAGGAAAATCTGAGAAACAGGAGCATTGTATGTTGTGTATGATGTACGACAGTTTTGTATGTTGTATGAAATGTATGTGCTGTATGATCTGTGAAATAGGCCCCTGAGTAAAGAGCGTTTTTTTTTTTGAGATTTCACTTACTCTGCTGTTGCAAAAAAAAAAGCACGCCCTTTGTTATCAATGCTTATGTACAAACAGAAACGACTAGTTTTCATGATGTTTTGGAAAACAATTGTTGTCGCGTGTCAAGCATGGCGCTCATTTGGGGCGTTTTAAACATGGTTTCAAAAACTTACACTCTGACGTTCAGTTCACCAAAACAAATACAAAACTGCACATTTAATGTAACCATGGAGTGTTAAGATAAGGTATTTGACTCGTCATGCAGTTGTACCGATAAATTCTCTCCAAGCTAAAATATTGACGTATTTTTGTGTTGTGCCATATATGACGATGCATCTAAGACGAGTTAAAATTTTCGTTTGAAGGGATTTATTGTGCGCTTGAAATTATAATTTTTATTTTAACTTAATTTTCACTGACATGTCCCAATTTGGATTATTTGGCATGCAATCAAAACGTTTAAGAACGCGACGCAAAGCTGAACAGAAACAAAGTCAGCGCAAGAGAGAGAGAGAGTGAAACCGAGGGGTGCAGCCAGTCAGTGATAAAAGAAATAACAAATCCATTGAGTAAGTTTTGGATTCAAGGGCAGCCAGGACTGCTGTTCTGGGTCAGTATCTCATATTAAGTGCCAAGTAATTATATGGCCGATGCGGCGATTGTCATGAACCTCAGCCATCATACTCTACATATTAACGATTATGATTTTTCTCTTTTTTTTCCAAAATGTGTGGTTATATATTTTATTAAGACGCAGTCCTTTCGAAGCTCATGCCATACCCAGTTTTCTAACCATATTGATTGTGAAAATATGCACTGTCGGACTAAGGCTACAGTTTCTTATCGAATGCAAACTGCAAGAAAGATCCTACCGACGCATTGTGGGGCAGAACACCCTATCTATTCCTACCAAACTTTGCTGTCGCATATTCTTCCGGTTTTCTTGTTGGGGGAGGTAAGAGGTGAATCTAGGCCTCATCTGAAAAGTCACTCCAACTAGCTCGCGATCACTGGCTAGTTGCCAAGTTGTTTGGAGTTCTTCTAAGCCACCTCCATAGGCTTGCACATTCTCTCCGAATTGGTAAACATGCACTGCTCCATCAAAACCCCATATTCCCTATATTACGGCAGTGTTTTTCAAGCAAGGTAGGGGCAGTAAAGGAGTCAAACAAAATTGTATTAAAGTTGGATATACCAGCGGCTGAAATTACCATCCTTATTGACAGTCAAGCGGCCATTAAAGCAAGCGGAGAACAGAAAACAAGTCGAAGCTGGTCGCATGCTGCCGCGAATAGCTTAAGGTTCTTAGAACCAAACATTCGATTACTCTATGCTGGTTCTCGGGTCATAGGGACATAGCCGGCATTGAAGCATTCATGTATCAAACCTCAGATGTCAAGAAGAAAGTGTACGAACAATAACTAAATGTGGAAATAAAATGTGGAACTCTCTAACTACTCGGATTCTGTGGAGCAAGTTTGATAGTGCAAAAACCGGCTAACACATTCAATGCGAGCACATTCATATGTAGTTAGTACACTAACTGGCCATAATCATCTGAAGTACCATGAAATGAAAGCTCATGTACTCTTTGTGATATTGTAAATTCATTGTGAAAGCCAAGCTCAACAAAACGCCCACTTTTTGGAAAAAATAATAAAATTTTTGCTAAACTTTTGGGACTTAGTAAATCGATCAGGTAATTTTGGTCAGTAATTAAACGTTTAACTGTCAAGTCAAGCAAATCTTTATAGATCTGCATCTTCAGAAGTCTCTGATACTCATTTTCATTTTATATATTTAAATTTTATAGTTCTTGTATATAAAATAAAGAATTTTATATATTATGCATATAAAATGGTGTTCCATATCAGTGTGTTCAGAACAAATAATCTCTCAGAACAAATAATCAAGCAATAAATAGTGTGCTGAAACTTATTCCTAAAGATGAAAACATTTCACTAAGAGATATAATAAATATTATACTGTAAACTGCGTACATTTCTACATTCAGAAGCTACTTTTTTTTTTTTAAAATCGTAGAACAAAATTAATTTATTAAATTAAAGAAAAAACTAAGGCTCGGACGGCCTTGGAACACAAACTAATTGCACCAATGTTTACAAAAAAAACGATGCATTAGAAACACTTAGAACTAATATTTACTATCCATTCTTACCCTAATTGACAAACTAAATATATATGTAAGTCTTTTTTTTATAGCATAGTCCATACACAAGTTTGATAGCTCCATACCAAAAATTGGACTAATCTTCATGAATTCAGAATTTCGTGGAATGTGACTAAGATAAAGGCATAGTTAGTAATCGATGAGTGGGGTAATTGAGTACTCCAAAATAAAACAGAGCGACCCCGGGAGATAATTTGATTTTTTGGTTTTTTGATTTTATGCCAGCTTTTAGGGTACTCTGCCCCAGTGTGCGACGGATTAAATTCCCCTTGATCTGATTTGGTCTGCACAAGGCAGCTCATACTGAGACCTGTACTATAACTTAGATCACAATTGGGTTGGTTTTGTTCGAGAATTTCACAAGTGAACAAATTTGGAAAACCAACTTGAGGATCACAAAAAAAGAAGAAAACAATTAAACGCTCTTACCACTTAAATCCGAACCGTTGAAAATGAGTGTGACTCCTTCCAGGCAAGATGTACTCAATTCACTTGAAATCACAACAATCCGGTAATCCGCGAAAATTCATTTAAAAAGCGCAACACTCACTTCTGATTATTCACTTAAAACGCTCTCGCGAAGGTCTTCTTTATCAGTTGTTTCTACAGCCAGTCGAAATCACCACAAAACATTTCTCTCACTAAGTGCCGCCTCAAAAAACAGCCCAAAAAAAAAAATCTCCTCGTCTGTAACGCCCTCTAAAAGAAATGAGAACGGACTCAAAGCACGGCCCGAATTGCAGAGATTAAAATTGTAAGGGAACACCACGAGCGAGAGCCGTTAACTTATCGCGTCAACTTTCCGAAGGAAACTGAACCAACGCTCCACCTGTCGCAGGCCAAATGAATTTCCCTTCATACAACATTATCCTTAGCCAAAGCTTACACACAGCCACACACCACATTCACATCGCCGACATCATCCACCACCCACAGGACCGTATCGGTGAATAGGAATCGTCTTCACTGGAACTATTTATCTCCCTTCCACTTTCTACCAACTCCCTGGTAGCCATCCAGAGTCATCCAGATAAGCGAGACAACAACAACAATGAAAAACTGGAAAATCCTTTACATGTGCATTTTGACGAATTGCCGGCGCTTTCACAGCCCAGGATTCATACACACTTGCATAGCTTCATCATCCAACCACCATCCCCCGGCTGCATCGGGCTTCTGTACAACCATCTAACCAGCACTGCTCTGAGGTGGTTGATGCTCAGTGCGCATATTCGTCAACGCCTACAGTTATTCTGTCGAATTCCGACTGGGCTTCGGCGTTTTGGTCGCCTTTCACTTGCCTGCTGGTGCGGGTGGGAGCGCTATGTTGTTTTGTTGCTTTATTGCTCCTGGCTTGGGATTTAAGATTACGTCAAAGTAACAAGTGCCATTGGAATGCCCCTTAGGAACGCCCCCAATGTCGATGAACTGATATTAGACGACGAGCATACCGTTATTTGACAAAAGCCAACAAAAGTAACCAACTGTAAGTTTTTGTCATATATATACAAATTTTTTTTTATTGTGGTTGTTTTGCTTCCTCTTCCTCAAATGAACTGCTGCCAGGTGATTGGAAACGGTCCTGCCTTCTTTTCGAAATATTGTGGTGCAGTGTGATTCGAGTTGAAAGGGATTTAACTTGTGGACGTATGGTCGTAATGGGTAAATGAAACCATCTTCAATGTGAAGCTTAAATTTATTTTACACGACACACGGATTATTTAAAGTTTGGTTTGTCTGAATTGGGAACGGCTTTAAGGACATTTTGAACTTTATGTTCAGAAGGAGGACGCGTGCCTGGCGAGATTATAGGGCAATTTCTTGTGAAGTCTGAAGTGTAGACTTTCTATAAATATTTGAATGAGTTGAACTCAACAGAATAGCGAATTAACAAGAAATGGGAACTAAAGGTCTGTCAACAAATTCTTTACAATTGCAACGTGTGGTCGGTAAGGTTATACACGAAATTCCGATGAAACCGAAGTTTCAGAAATGTTTTGACCATCGTGGTACCTAACGATTCCACCGAACCGAAACCGAGTGATTTGGATTACTGAAACCTCAATAGGCCATTTCCCCCGAGTTGAAGTGATTTCAAGTGACATTAACTCTGTAGGACTTAACGTAAAGAAAATGCCATACCATACTGTAGCTGGGTGACCAGGTTTTATTCAGCTCTCAATCTTGCACATTTTCTTTGTCAACCTGATCGTTTAATATTCTCGTCAATTATAGTAAACTGTTATATTCTTCGTGGAATTCTTAATATAAAAGTACATATGTACAAATTGTCAAGCGACCTCTTTCTGGAATAAACTGTCATACGAGGAACACGAGCGTTTTATTTGGAGTTCTCCCACAACTCTCAATTGTGAAGTCATTAGCTCACAATTTATACGTGCCCGCCAAAACAAATGTCCTTGGCTCTCAATTTTTGGCAATGGCCGCCAGAACCGCTCTCTCTTGACAAGTAATAATAGTGTGAGAACACCAGAAAATAGAAAGCGATCGATAGAATGGGCAAATGAACACCAACATGACAAAAATTAACTGAGATTCATGCTGTTGGCTTGTTCGGTTTGACAACCTCTCAGAGGGGGGTGAACTCGCGGGGATTTAACTAGATTTCAATGAAATTGATTGATTTCGAAACCCGGATAATGTATACCGGAATCTAGTAGATTCGGAGAAGTTTGATGAAATGTCTTGATTTCGTGCGGTGGAAACGAGGAGTTACTTGCATCCAACCAACGCTATCCAAACCAATAATTGATTTATTTTCCAAATATCTTTCGTTTATAATTGACTTCTTGAGAATTTATAATGAATACAGTTGCAGTAGACAAAAACGAGTTGAAAATTATCGATTTTTGTGTTCTATTCCTGTCAACGATCAACTGTTATGATGTAACGAATTTATCGCCAATATTTTAATTCGCAAGATCTGCTCCTCCAGAGACTATTAGACAGCTCAAGAAAGGTCGAAATACGAAAACTGCAACTAGAAACATTACTTCGGTCGTGCAATGGAGAAGGAGGTTGAAAGAGCCAATGGCCCTTATTGCGAGTGTCGATAGTCGAGTTATAATTGATTGTTGTCGATTATTGATCCTTAAGTTTGGTATGACGAATGTCGATCGCAGTCGATATTTTATCGATTTGTAAGGCGGGGTATAGCTTTATTTCTTTTTATTAATGTATATTTTTGTAGAGATTCTTGTGACTTATAAAAATGACATTCAAACATCGTTGAGGGCATGTGTTGGGACGCAATAAACAAAATTGCGGCTACGGATTTGAAATGGACATGGCCTCCAAGACGTGTTTGGCAAAAATGGATTAAGGTAGGAAAATACATGAATAAAAACATTAAATGAATAAAAATGTAATAATTAATATAAGGGATTCATTTGGCTGCACTAAACCAAAGCAAAAATTTACTGTCGACACTAACTTGGTAGGAGCCTTGAGAACAGACCCATTGAGCTGTAGCAAGAATTGAAGTTTTTCTCTTCATGGGTTTCCCCACAGATCTGATTCCATCAAGAAGGAAACTGTAGCGATTAAATAAATACTAAGCCAACATCATTTTTAGAGTTCATACTTGGAGTTGTAATCTATTGCCAAAGGATTGGAAGTATCCCTTAACCTTGTCGATCCCTTTTGACACAACTTTTCCTCCTTTCTATGTTTCAACTCATTTCATGGTTAAAAAGTATGATGCATAATAATAATAGGTTACATTGCATCGAATTAGTTAAGGTAGAATTGGTCGAAGTAAATTAGAAGAAGAACTTAGAAACGAACTTAAATGAAATATGAAAAAATTAAATATCTACACTTTGTGGTGTACTACAGCCAGTTGCAAATGTGTGACTATTAAAATATATTTAAATCATAACTATTAAAGCCGAAAATGGGGACGGAGAAAGACCAAATAAACAACGAGAGTGTAGTGGAAAATGGACAAATGAAGCGAGACAAAAAAGAAGAAAGAGAAAGCAATTAAATGTAAATAAATAAAGTGATAAGATAGAATAGAGGTAAGAAGAGCCTCCACTTTAGTCCTTGAAAGTAGCCATAGTTTTAATTTTTTCACGAATTGCTTTCCATGTGGCAAGATATTGCGTTATCTGACGGCAGTTTATTAAAAATATATGGTGCTACAGAAGTTAAGAAACGTCGACTGTGTTCCTTATAAACTTTAGGAACATCAACTGTATTTACTTTTCGCAACGAATATATTCTGCATCTTATAATGAGTGTGTCACCACTTCTTATAAAGAATACTTTAAGCGTTAGGTAGAAAAAAAGATAACGCAGAGGTAGTATTTTTGTTTCTTGAAAAAGTGGTAGCGAGGGTTCATTGTAGTTTTTGCAAAGTAATCCTCTTATGATTTTTTTCTGTGCTGCAATAATAGGGCTTAGAAAAATATATGTAAGCACAGCCCCAGCATGTGAGACAATACTCAAGTCGAGATTGAATCAATGCACAATAAAATGACAAGAGCACATTATGTGGGATAGATATAAGGATATGTATAGCATTATTTTTAGAGACATGATGTGTGACTTATAATTCCTAGATACTTATACTCCTTCACAAAATCCAGCATAAAGCAGTTGTAAGTGCAATTTACCTTGTCGCAAGAAATGTCATGAAAAGTAATGACTGCATTCAAGTTGGAAAAGGAAAATAACATCGACTTAGACTTTGTGATAAGGAAAAGTTGATGTTTACTGAGCCAGTACTTAGAACATCTAGGTCAGAGTAAATATGATCTCATATGTTACCTAATGAAGGTACTGCATATGAGAGAGCTATGTCATCAGCATAGCCAATTAAATGGCAGTTAACCACACAGGCTAATAAAATAACAAGGAAAAGGATTGGAGCGAGTACTGACACCTGTGGGACCCCATTATTTGGACAAGTTTCTTCCTTGCTTACAAACCAAACCATATTAACCACAATCCTCCGTTTTCAATCATACTTACTTATGACTTAAACCATTCAGATATATTGCGACATCTAAAACCAGAATTGCTGAGTTTCTGAATTAATAAATTATGATTTCCAAGATCAAATGCTTTTGTAAGGTCAGGAAATAGTCCTGCTGCCTTATTTCCTAGATTCGCTTCAAGGACACAGCAATCGCATTTTCTTTGCACCTGCGTTTCATTAAACCAAATTGTAGCTTCCTTGTTGGCCGTGGAAAAAACTCAAACTTTAAGTATTATTTGTTTATTAATTCAATATATGAAAAAAGGGTTGAAAGAAACTTATTATAAATAAAAACTAAAATTAAACTACTCTCTTCTGCCTCCACGAACCAACTGCCGTCTTTTTAAAATGTCGAACTAGAATTTGACATTCGTTGGGTGTGTTTGTTTATGTTTTCGAACATTCTAAGCGCTGTCAGCAACAAACCTTGTCTTTTCAAGAAAGCTGAGCATTATAGTTACTATGACTTTTTCGAAGATCTTATAAAACACCCAGAGTAAGCTTATTGGCCTCTAGTTATAAGGGTTACCTTTGTCGCCTTTTCTGAAGATCGGTATAATTAAAACGGTTTTAAGGAAGTTAGGGAATAGACATCACTGCAAGCTTTCGCTAAGAATATTTCATAAAGGATATATGCATGAAATTAACTCTACTACCAGCAACATAGGAACAAGAATTAATATGTTTACTTCGCTTCGGAACAGCGGAATTAGTATAGAAATTGATTAGGTTGGAGTGGTTTAGTTGGTGAGGCGAAAAACCCACAAGCTGCAAATCCTAAGTTCGTTACAGCGACTTACGAATGTTTCGGGAGGAATTCCAGTATCCGGGCGGATGATTATAGAAAAGCCTAAATTTTTAATTCCCAACTAAGCATAGCCTCCGTATATTATCAAGGCTGATTGGGAAAATAAAAAAAGCATGGAATTTATGCCTTACGAAGCTGCCAAGCCTTTTATAGAAAAATCTGTAACCGGGGTATTCGATTATTCGTGATGAGCTCAGTCCTAGGCATTCCAGTTAATCGAGCTTCGACTGTAAATAATTTTATGTTTTCTGAAAATATTTGGATATACATATTGTTCATTGGATATAAACATTTATTTCGAGAGTTCTCCACCTCTAGTAGATACCCATGACAACAACCTTTGAAACAAAGTGAGTGTTATCCTTAATCTGAATTATATCGAATATACATTTGGGAATAAGACACTTTGCTGGTGGCTGTAATACACTTAGAACTCAATGCCTCAACTGAAGAATGGACAATGCCTTAAAATAATAACACACTTTAGAAACTTTTTGTTGCTCTGTCTGACTTTATTTGAGGACAAATTATAATAATAATAATAATAATAATATGGGTTGCGCGACAGTCCGAGGCGGACCAGGGCCTAGCTTCTCAGCAACCACTCGTGTTGTGCGTGCTATTGTTCTTTCACGCGTGGAAGGGACCTACAGTTTAATGCCGACTCCGAACGGCGAAGTTGAGAAGATTTTTCTAAACAGGAATACTCCTTGAGCATTGTCAGTGACTCGAAAGAGGCGGAACCGTGAATTATCAAAGGTGGTAAATTCGGGTATCGAACCTGGCACCCTCTGCGTAGGAGTCGACGCAATTACTCACTACGCCACGGCGACCCAAAGAGGACAAATTAATGTTACCTTATTACATAATGCCGAGGGATACTTGTTAGCAAATATTTATTTCACTTCGGTTTCAATTAACTCATACTTCTCGTTTCAGTGACCTAAGCCTGAGCTTAATCTGCCTTTCATTCTTGGCCGCTCCGCGTATATTTTTTCCAGTATTGTAAATGTACATTTACTTCTCATAGATAAATATAAACCGTTAACATTTTTACTATGTTATGTAGATACAGTAGATCGTTTCTTAATGTTTTATCTTATTTCTGTAATTATGTTTAATGGATATATAATTTATATTTTTTAATAAATATGAGATATCATGAAGGAAAAACTAGAAAAAAAAACATTAATTTAAGTTATTATGACATATTTGATTGGATCCTTTGGTAAAAAATATATGTTTATTTTATAATTAAGTGGACATCTAGGTAGGTTACATAACAAAGTTACATAGTATGTAAGTAAATAAACATGCAATTGGCGAAAAGAAACAAGTGAATAAATAAGTTAACACAAAATATCAAATTAATTATAATATATTATATATAAATAAATAATGAAATAAATTACTAAATAGATAAATAAATAAATAAGAAATTGAATAAATAAAATGACAAGTATTTAACAAATGCGACAATATTTAATACTATGCAATGAACAGATAAAAAATGTATGAATAACAAAGTACATAAAAAACGACTGGATAGCGTAGTTGGTAGCTCTTGGTTAGCTAGGTCCCCGGTTCGAATCCCAGTAAAAGCAAAGTTAATACGCTTTTATCTGGTTTTCAAATCTGGTCCAGTCACCATTTTCCGTTGGGATCACAGGAGTAGTTAATCAGTGATAGTAGTCTGACTATGGATATCACAATGGACCAATATGGTCTAAGTGTGCTGGTGAATGCACTTACAGCCCGCCATCCTAACCTAACCTAACCTAAGTACATAAAATATTGAACAAATGTTTTATTGTTGAGGCATTGCATTTATTGCTGAATTTGTATATTTAATTATTAATTTGCCTTGCAATTGGAAGCTGGAATCCTGCACGTTCATGTATTACCCTTGTTAAATAGTCCCATAGAAGAAGTGACATCATTTTAAGATGTTGTTCTGTGCTATTCGCTGTCTTGTATTATATTATAGGACAATTTCCCCACACTGGCGAGGCATATGTCACTATTGATTCGGAAAAGAATTTAAATATTGAAATTTGGTTGTGCTTACTCAGTAGAGATTTTCGATTTATTATCGGATATAGCATTTTTATGCCAAGATTTATTTAATTTAATGTATGCATGACATGATCCCAAAAGGTTAATCGTTTGTCCATGTGCACACCTAAGTACTTTACAGAGTTAACTCAGGGAATCACCGTATCTTTAGATTGCTGATAGCTAATAGACAACTCTTTCTTTTTCTAGTGATAAAGATAACTTGACATTTATCAGCATTTATTTTCATTTTCCGGTGCTTAAAGTATTCGTAGATTTCATTTAATCCTTTCTGCAGATGGTCCTTAACTATGGCTATTTCGTGAGATGGAATAGTTACAGTTCGGAATAGTTGGGAAATCTGCTATAAATATGGGGAAAGTTTTTGTCTTCATTATTGTTTTGCGTTCATGATTACTTCGTTCGGTGCTTCGTATTGTCTCTCCTTCTCGAACAAGGAATACTATGTTATCAGAATTATTTGGCTTCATATAAAAGATGCGACTGAGTCTGTCAACCATCGGATGACAGGTTATAGAGTTGTACGGTTGTGCCTTCTCCTCCATAAGCTTCCTCGCACACAGGACCAACTAGTCCTACGCTGGGGGTTCTAGGTTTATTCCCCGAACCATGCAACTCTAATAAATAACGTTGCCACCTCATTCGGCTCACTGACAATGCTCAAAGAGTATTACTGTCTACAAAATCTCCTCAAATGTCGCCGTTCGATATCCTCATAAAACTGTGGGACCCATCCACTTGTGTGATGACAATAGCACGCACAATACAAGTGGTACCTGCAGGGACCTCGGCATTGGCCACCTCAGACTGCTCGCTACCGACATTGTGATTTTATAACTGGACTGATAGAATAAGAGTTTTATTGAGCAATATTTTGGGATCTCACACTTACAGCTTCCTGCCACAGAATCTTCTCCAGTAACAGATTGAGGAAATGAGATGACAGAGCATGTTTTTACTAAAATCTGTTTCCGATATCCAACGGTAAATTGTGTGTCGATTTGAAACTAACAACCCTTTCCAAGTTTCGTCTGAGGTTGAAAGCCGACTTAAATTGAGGGATCGGGATAGATGCTGGTATACCGTCATATTGGGAGCAAGGAACAACTTTTCCCAGATCCTGATCCTATGTCCGGAATTCGCATGTTCAAAGTGAATACGCCTTAACGACAACGGTCGTGACAATTATGTCCTAACCAAGAGTCAAAAAAGTGTCGACTAGATATATGAATCCAATCGAAATCCATGATATTTTGATTTGTGGTCACCTCTTTTCGTCTATTTTCGAAATATGACATTTTCATCTAGTTAATTAGAACGTTTTGAATGGAGACCATTCTCAAAAATAGATAGATAGATAGATATTTATTTCTTCGTTTCAAAAAATTTTACATGGTTTGCCAACACACAATTTACATACAGTGATATGATGATATTTAATACATCTTTCAACTGAGAAAGTAGTTTTTTATTGTTAAGAACTATTTATTAAATTTTGAGTATTTTGGAGGGTAATTTTCTCAAAAATTAACTCCCACTCCCGCTAGGAAACACTGAAAAAATATATGTATCGTAAGCATTTTTTAATGCCTGGCAATGCTTCGAGTGCTCCAGCACCAAAGACTTTCTTAATGAAATTCAACGAGTCTCTTTGAATGCATAAGCACAACAATTTAATCACTCCTCGTATAGACACCTGACAAAGGTTAATCCGTTGCGTATACGCCAGAGGCGGGTAAATGTTTCTTTGGAGTGTTTTCGATAAGGACTTATCGCCTGAAGTATCTGGAACACCTGCAAATTTTTCAAATGTCGATTATAAATAATATTCTTATGGCAGATAACTGATGGAAGTGCAGATGAACCTGTGACGTATTTTACTTTTGCCTTGGCGGTATTCAAAGAGTTACATCTCTTGAAAGATGAAGACGGGATGAACACTCGCTAGCTAGTTATGCTGATAAGTATGTTAAGTTCATAGCCCTTTTCTTTCACATTTAAGTGACCGTGTTCAGATTCTCTAGAGTTCCCTAGGCTTGTAAGGACATGTCTTCCTCTGTCCATCTGATGTTCTTAGGTTTCTCAATTGACGGATAGTCTTGCTTAATAAAGGTATCGATTTCACGATCAAAGGTCACTTCCAGCCCTGTTTCTACACTTCTGTTCTGTTGCTGCCGTCTCCCGGGTTCCTGTGTACCCAATTCTTTGCCGTCCATTTGCCAGCCGATAAGATTAGAAACTCCCATTCGTTGAATATAAAAGCCGTTCCAGACATAAGCCCAAGCATACAGTACTCCGCAACACAGTCGTGATCCAGCAACCAACTACCGACCCACAATGCTAGCCAAATCGACTGCACTTCTCGTGAGCCTCATGCTCTTCAACTCCGCCAGCGGCATAGGAACTCCCGTCAGGAAATGTAAGTGACACACAATTAGATTGACTTCGACTGCTTCTAACGAAATATCCTTTTCAGGTTCCGGGGATTTACCATTCCCACTGTTCGTCCAAATCGGGGACTGCGAGGCGCTACCATGTGTTGTTACGAGGGGAAATGTTGTTGGAATGGATGTGCAATTTGTTGCAAGTATTTAATTTTCTCTTTTCATTGCCTATATTGCATACTTCATTGCGACTCTGCTTGTTGCAGCCAAGGACAACGCCATGAATCTGGAGACCTCTGTTCGGGCGACTGTCCTGGGAATAGTCGTTCCATATCCCCTGGGTGATGGTGCTGATGTTTGTACGAATCTCTTGTACGATGCCTATTGTCCACTGTACGCCGGCGAGGATGTCACCTATCATATAAACTTTCCATTGGAGAACAGTGTCCCGGAAGTGAGTGTCAAGTGTGAGGTGAAAATCATGGACACAGACAAGGATGTTGTGGCGTGTTTCATTGCTGATTTGAAAGTGCGAAAGCCGAGGGTGAACAATCAGTGATGGATTTGGAAAATAAAAGAGAACGGTATTCATGTGATGTTAGTCTTTTCGTGGAAAGTGCCTGGATGATTTTATTTTATTATTCGTTGATAAAGTGTACAAAATTCGTATGAATCCTCAGAGAAATGCGCAAATTTCTCAAAAAAATAAATTGCCACTCTGTCATTTATTTGAACAACTGTACTAAACAAAGGCTTCACAAATGTCAAAACATAATAGCTTGAACATCTTTCAAAAAGAGATGATCGGAAGTAGGCAGTCGCCCGTGTTCTGTTGCTCGAACCAGAAGTAGGTTGTTAAGGTACGGTTTTCGCCGCTCCAGGACGGCAGACCAAACAAAACATTTGAAGGCATAAATGGTTTACTGACTGAAAAAACCCCCTCTCCTTCCCCTTTGTGAGACCCTGATACATACGTTTACTTTAGATTTTTTTTCTACGTCATCTTTTGGGGAGACAGCTTGTAGAGCCATTTCTGAGCCACGTGACATTTCTCTAGTTGTCAACTTACGTCAGTTTAAATAAGTTAAAGTTTGATTTTGCATGATTTTGTCACCATGCGCAAGGGTAAGCATGATTTATTTTATGAAGTTATTTATTGGTCTTTGTTGTTGTGTTAAATATTGTTTATATTGAGTTTAAACTGGGTAAAACATGAACAGTAAGGTTAAATATACAAAATTTCAAGTATTAAAAG
Source organism: Eristalis intricaria (assembly GCA_964034865.1). NCBI lineage: Eukaryota > Metazoa > Arthropoda > Insecta > Diptera > Syrphidae > Eristalis > Eristalis intricaria. Next base: position 128,089,899 of record OZ035873.1, read on the forward strand.
TCATTCTGTGGTGGCGCGGCGTTGTGGGTATGTACGTTGATCCCTACGCAACTTAACCTTGCCGCCTGGGTCCGATTCCCGGCAGGTATGACAAAAAATAATCTTCACGGTCCCACCTCTTTCGTGTCACTGACATAACTTGAACTTTTCAATAACAAGACTCCTTTTTATTTTTTTACAAGCTATGTATTTTTAAGTAACAAGACTTTTTTTTATAACTTGATGCTACCAATAATTACATAAATTTTCGCCAAAAACAAAAAACATCTTGCGTCCCAGGAGAATAGGAGTCTCTGGCTGCTTTTACACGACCAGATTTTGTCACTTCAAATTCTACCATTTATCGGAAATTATCGCGCCATGCTTACACACCGTCGAATTAACAAATTTGTATAGCAAAACATAATATATATAGCTACCAAAATGATCCCTTGCGACATGGGAACCGCCGCACTTCTCACTTCCCATGCATGCATACCTCGCAGTCGATGCGATGGAATCCGACGAAATGTGACCGTGTAAACGCGGTCTTACAAATGTACAAATTTAATTGACTGATAATATTCAGATAGCATAGCCGTCAAGTATATGTCAGCGTGCAATTGCCCGTCAACGAAGGAAAGGAGCCATAGCGCAGGCGCAGAACTTCTCTGATAGGTAGATATAGCCATCAAGTAAAGGTTCTTGAATATTCCTTTCGGAGTCGATATGACACGGCGAAGTTAGGTACCAATCGACCGGCTCTTGCGCCTTCCAAAAACAAAGCAGCATATAACAGAAATCGTCAAGTTCTGTCTTCTTTTTTTGGAGGGTTATGCACGCTTTACAGTAGGTTGCGTTCATCATTGCAACATTGTTGCCCCCGCCCAAAATATTTGTACGATGCGTTTATGTACCCTAATATCGCCGCAAGTTTGCAGCAGGTCGGCATGTCATTGTTCACAAATGCAACATAATTAGGCGATGCGCACATTGTTGGACTGACGTTTGTCTTAACGTTTAATAAGGTTGTAAAAACCGCCATCTTTTTGTTTTGTGACGTCACTCAGAGTCCGTTTTTGACATAAGACAGATATGTTGCTTAAGCTTACATCACAATTCAATATCGTTTATAAAAAAGTGATGTATGAAATTCACGAATTGAATTGCAAATGTATGTAAATTGAAAGAATTTAATTCATTTATTAATGATATTATATAGGAAAACGCCGTTATGTGCATGTGTTATTGCAGAAGCTGTAATTAGTAGAAAAATGTTGTTTTTTAGTTTGTGAAAAATGTTTGCTTGTTTCCACCCTTAAGTTTATGTTGACAAACAAATTCCCGCAATGACGTGACACAGGGCTTCGATAGAACTGTCCAGCACACCTTACTATCTTTGCTTCATGTTGTGTACGATTGAATTTGTACCTATAACAGTAAGTACATTTTTTGATATATAAATGGGACCAAGTGTTGAAAATATCACAGAAAATAACAATAGCAAATTATGAAGGCCGAAAAAGAATGGAAAGTCGAGACACGTTCCAAAAAACACAAAGTTCCTTAAAGTAATAAGACAACTCCCGGATGATGTTTTTAGGCAGCATTTTCCCATGGAGAAGTCCACATTTCGCATTTTCTGCCATCTTGCAATAAAACAAAAGTCACTTCCAACTTGATCGTAGTTTGACCGTCGCATTAATTTTATGAACGCACTTGCTGACGGCTGTCATTTATAGTCAATGCAGTTTTTTTTCACATTTATGAACGAAAATCTAGCAGAGCTGCCGCAGTTTGACTATCATGAACTCGGCCATTTTTGACAGACTTGGTCGAATGGCCAGAACGATGTCGTTAGACTTCGGATTCACTCTTCAAGTGGATTTGAATTATTGTTGACGCACTCGTGGCAATGCTTGTATTTGATAACATTTAAAAAGAAGGAGATATCGAAGAAATAAATTAGATGTACATTTTGGTTGAATGAATAAATTTAAGAGAAAGCTAAGTTTTCTTCTGGAAGAAGGAAGAATTAAAACTGAGATCTCCAGTGTACTCAATTTTTTTGAGTACACCTAATTCTGTTTTATTCAGTGGATACACAGTTCCAGATAAAACCGTATAAAACGGGCATAGAGTGCATAGAAAAAATGGGATTGGTTCCACATCCTTCAACCCAGTATAAAATACTTCAAATAAATTATTACTATCTAGTAGTGATAAAATTATTACCAATCATCATCATCGCTTTATAAAGGCGAAGCGAAATTTGTGTCTATGTGCTTAAAATGAACTGTGCTATTGCATAACAACAAAATGTAATTCAAATCTTAATGTGAAAATAGTTTTCCTTAAAATTTCATTCAAATGTCTTTTTTTAATGATAAATGCGATATTCGCGATATTTCAAATGCTTGGTAGCATGAGTACGCCAAATTAGCAACAAGAAGCGTTTTCTTTTTTTATTTATTTAGCTTTCTTAGCATTCCCTTCCCGTAATTAATTACTTAAAGTACAATTGTTGGAATATTTTTTGATGTGACATTTCAGAAATGAAAACAGCTGCCGCAATATTTTTCATTTATTTTCGGCCAGAAATTATGTACATATGTATGTATTACCGAAATAGCCGACTTCACAGCTGATTGTCTCCTTGCCCATTGACGAATTTGAGTGACTTTTTGACAGTTATTCATGAATTTTTGACGGTTATTCAGGAAATAATGTGAAATAATGCCGTTCTCTGATTGGTCAATTTGGTTTGAGCAAACGATAGTCAAGTCAAGGGAGGTAAAACTCCCGCGGTCTCGGTAATACTTCATTTCTGCTTTCAACCATCATGCACACTCTCAGAGTTTGGAAAACCATGTGCCATGTTTGACAGACGGTCCTTTCTTCCGTACACATACACGATACAATTTGTGGATCAGACAATGTCCGTAAGGTGTGTTGATCCGTGTGAACCCCAGAACACGAAGCTCGGTACCCAATCTTATACTGGAAACGGATGTGCAACTTTTGTGTGTTCAGCTGCATATAATCTTGTGTATTCTAATTTCGCTGCATGAGAAATTCTGCACATCTGTTTCCAGCTTTACCGAGTATTTGTAAATGCATGGTTTGGACGGAAGCTAATGAAATACGAAATTTTAAGGATTGATTTTGCTGCCCACTCGGGCATAGTGATTAGAAAGTCGATGCTTAGGCTAGGTGTCTACCTTCAGTTTTCGAACAATTGACAACTCATGGCTCTACAATAGCATGCACAACAAATGATTATTGGTGTTGAAGCTGGGGCCTGATCCATATCGGACTGTAGCGTCACCCATGCCATGTGTATGTGGTTCGCCTACTTAATTACCGTTAAAATGAATCTCCAATTGAGTTCATTAGCACCCTTAGAACATAATTCAATTAAAAAGGCAATAAATCACTCACATACGAACATACGATAAAATAATTCTAATCCGCATTTAATTCGATCACAGACGAGATTCCACTCACTCTCTACTTACCTACCTTACACCGATGAATAATCACTGAGTCGTGCGCTGTGTAGGAACAGTAATCTATTGCAAAATTATCAATTGAAATCGTAAGAGTTATCGTCAGGAAGGGGTTTTCGTTGAATCGTAAACAACAGAGTTCGTGTGAACTCCAATACAATTCCGAAAAGGAAATAGTTGTATCTACATTGAGTTTTAAGTTGATACTGGTCTTCTGAAGTGAGCATTCACATACTGTCAGGGACGGTACGTAACTCCAAACGGGACTGAGTTGACTAAGAAAAAATCTTTGTAAATTTGCTTTTTGGCGGCATTTGAGATCTTCTAGTCCGATCACTGAAGGATCGAATTTTCATCGAATAATCATTGAGTTCTGTTCTACCTGTCACATTCTACCAAAAATTGCTAACGCCGTCTAAAAGCTATTTAGCAGAAATTTCTGCCGGTAGATATTTCCGCGAGTTGCCCAGTTCCCTCTGTTTCTAAAAATAAAACTTTCAATTCACAGCTATGAATACAGTATCTACAGCAATACGTCACTTAGGGTGACATCGAGTCTTATCGTCTTTATTATCGAAAGACCATTGATATAAAAATTGGTCGTTCGATAGGAAAACATGGGAAGTGCAGGTGTACTGCAAAAACACATAGGCAAACTAACAACCTGAAGCTGCACAAATAATATACGGTAAACTCTCCATTAGATGCCATGGTTGGCATGCAACACAAAAACATTATTTTTATTATTTGTTTTTCTAAACTGCTTGAATGTTTTTATAGCATAACTTTATTACTTGGAAGCACTTCATACTTTTCCTTAGGCTAGTTATAAGCGTGTTTCTTTTTGGGATTTATTTTATACTAGCGACTTCGTCCGCGTGGAATAGCTACTTTGGGTAGCCTATTTCTTCTTAGGATACTAATTTGCCGAATAATACAATACAATACATACTAACTGCAAATTGTAGTGATTTACTCTAATTTTTATATTATAACACATTTTTTTTGTTTTTCAATACTCTGCTAAAACAAAGATTTTATGGGCGCGATACTCGTAAGCACGCCATATAGTAGCTGTGTTTTTTTGCAAGCGTATATACGCCTAAGTTTCAATTTACGTGTAAAATACACTAACAAAAAATCCTATACCCGCTTAAGTTACTCATCATATCTATCGCCGCTTAGGAAATCCAAACATTCCTGAATTTATTCATTCATTGCTTAGGTTGCTGTATGTGGCTTACATTTGCAGGTAAGGTTGATGTATTAGATCATTTCGAATTTTTTGACATCCATAAGTATGCAATTTATCGTATACCCAGAGTGTCTCTGCCATACATTCCGTTTAGGTTTCGTAAACGATTCTTTTCATTTGATGCACATTTTTTTATTTTATTATTATTAAGTATTTTTGCTTTTAAAGTGATGGTCAAGCTACACAGTCACAAAACGAAGATTGTGACCATCAAAGATCAACCATCACCTTCCACGACTACACCCCTGACTGCTTAGCAAATGTCATAAATGTCGTCGGTGTTGCCAAGATTTTCTGATGAATCATTAAGCGCCGATGATCGTTTTTTGTGCACTTCAAAATTAAGCGTATACACCTATCCCTCGTTTTACACGCTACTCGTTCTGCACGTTTTCGATCTTATACGGTTTTAAAAATCAAAATTTTAAAAGGTAAAATTTTTAAAAAATGCCAAATTTTGACTGCACGCGAATTTATTTATACATACTTAATTATAAATCTGGTAACACTTCAGACGTATACATGCTCTACTGTCATAAACTTATATATGTATGTATATGTTGTTCTTTGATAAGAACACATACATATTTCAAGGTAAAAATTATAGAACATCTTTGGAGCAAGAGTATCTCAGATAATTGAGTTGGGTCAAGAATTGGGTGGAGAAGGCTTCGACGATATAGCTGAAGCAGATATTGCTGAAATAATGGAAGACCAAGAATTAAATGAAGACGACTTAATTGAAATTATCAAAAATATTAGTGAAAACGAAAATGATGTTGAATCTGACGTTGAAAACTATGAACCCAATGCTTTCACAGCAAAAATCGTTAACGAGGGACTTGTGTTAGGAAGAAAATTAGGAAACTTGTTTCAAGAACATGATCCGAATGTTGAACGAGCTCTCAAATTTCAACGAGATGTTAATAAACTTTTAAGTCAGTATGAAGAAGTCTACAAAGATATAACAAAAAATAAAAAACAGATGCTTATTTCAGACTTTTTTCCTGACAAGTCTCAGCAAACTACGGCAAAAATCCATACAACAACTGTAGAAAGTGAATCTAATGAGATAATATCCAGTGATGAATCTGATATTATACAATTTCGTAAGAGAAGACTTATCGTTGAAAGTGACAGCAATTAAGTTTGATTAAAATAAGGAACATAAGTCTTATTTATAATTATTATTATGAATGAAGTCAATACATATGTATATTTTTTTTGCTATGAAATAAATTTTGTATGCTTTTTTTTCATTTTACAAATAAATTTAATTATTTTTATGTTTTCTATGATTTAAATGATACTTTTATATTTTATTAAGTGTTTTAGTCATATTTTGTGTTCAAGAAATGTCTAAAAAAAGCTTGTTTATAGTTGTTTTCGTTTAACACGATTTTTCCATATAAAAATTAATTTTTCGAATTACACGGTTTTTGTCAGGAACGTATCTACCGTGTAAAACGAGGGATAGGTGTATACGCTTGCAAAAAAACACAGCTAGAGTTGCCCATGGGAGTTGCCCATGTCCTATACCTGCTACTTTAAGCGTTTGTCCTTCAGCTTTATTTATTGTCATTGCTGCTTCTATGGGAAACTGCACTCTTTTAAACTGAAAGGGCCAATCAGTCGGAATTATTGGAATACGGGGAATTAAAACGTTTTGTCTTTTTCCCGTTCCAGTCATAATTATTGCTTTTATAAGATTGCGTCCCAATTGAGTAACTTGTAGTCGTGTACCATTACATAGACTCGGTGCGTCTAGGTTTCTCATTAACAGGACCGGAACACCAACTTTTAACCTCAACTTATGAGAAGGCACGCACAAAATTCTAAAATGTACCACGCAGTGTCCATAACTAGTCTACCGAGAGATACTCGACAACATCCCCCTCCACATATGAAATAATTTGTTCGTTTATCTGCCACACTGTCTCATTTGTCGGCGCTTAAATTGCCCTTTCACACAACCATTCTCGATTGCCCATATTTATTTGCAGATCGGGATGGACATTATTTTTCGAATCATCTATTTTATCGACAATTTGACAGAATTCACGGCTCAGTGTAATCATGCCGTTACTGTCTGTCGTCATAAGATCTTCTCCTATTTTTAGATGAGCAGTCTCATATTGCCTTGGTTGTGTATCATTGTGCAGCTGAACTCTCAAATTTATAGTCAAACGGAACTTTTTTACGTGTACCCATAATAAAGACGCTTTCAAACAGGCATTTATTTTTTCTGCTGGTGTGCCGCTAGTAATCACTGACAGGTTCTGTCTAAAGTCACAAGCTAAAAGTACCACCATCCCTCCCATAATACTCTGATTGCTCTTAATATCATTCATAGTGCGATCTAGTGCTTCGATTGCTCTTTTATGAGACATCGTACATTCATCCCAAACCAACAGTCTACACTCTTGCAAAATTCGTCCACGCTCACTGTTTTTGTCTCATGAGCTAAGTTCAAAGGCAATTTAAGAACTGAGTGCGCCGTTCGTCCCCCATTGAGGAGCGTACCAGCTATTCCAGAGGAAGCTACTGCAACAGCAATTTTTTTTATCTTTTCTGACTTGTGCTAATAGTAAATTTAAAAGAAAGGTTTTGCCAGTGCCTCCTGGAGCATCCAAAAAGAACAAACCACCTTCGCCACTTACAAATTTTTGAATAACTTTATCAAAGATTAATCTTAGTCCTGTGTTCAAAAGTGGAACGGCATCCATTATTTGGCGTTTTAAGGAGTCAGTATCGTAATCTCGTTCTCGCATGAAATCACTACTTACTTCCCCAATTCTTTGTGGTCTGCTCATCCCAAAATCAGACACATTTTTTCCCAGTAATAGCTATCACTTAGTCTTCAACCTTTGTTAAAGCGTCATTGTAAATTACATTATTATAGGCCGCATTACAAAATTATATTTGGCCGCACCACGCCGCAGTCTGCCTTAGTGAGTATCGACAACAATCAATCAGCAGTGGCGACCGACCATTGGCATGGTGTGTGTGTGTAGCTTTAAGCACGCAGTTACATGTTCAATTTGAGTATTTCGCAGAAGGGTGGTTTCTTCTTACTGCATGCGTAGAACCACACACACACACACACACACAGTAGTACTGCAGCAAAAAAGCAGCAAGGATGCAAGAAGCGCTCTCAGGAATGCTTCCCAACATCGGAGGACCTGGTTACGAGAAAAGGATTCCAAATTCGTAAGCTCAATCCTTCTATACGCTGCGCCAGTATGGGCGTGGGCCCTGGCGAATACGGAAGCAGCAAGGAAGCTCTCGACATCATACAGGCTCTGCGTGATAAAAACAATCAGCGGTTTTCGAACAATTTCGTACGAAGCAGCCTGCGTCATTGCGGGTATGGTCCCGATCGACATTCTCGCTACCGAAATGCAAAGGATCTACCTACGGAGATCTGCAAATCATTCGGAGACTAGCGCAAGAGATCTAAAAAAATGAAGAAAGGGCAACATCAATGGCACTGTGGCAAGCCAGGTGGGACACCACAACCAAAGGCAGATGGACCCATAAATTGATACCCAGAATAGAAGCCTGGACAACGAGAGCTCACGGGAACTGCAATTACCACCTCATGCAGTTCTTGTCGGGCCGTGGACGAGAGGAAGTCTACCAACTCCCGAGCTCTTAGTTAGAAATATGATGGAGTCAGCTGACAAATGGCTGGTGACCTGTTCCTTTATTACAAGGGCGCAGATCGAGCTAAGAAGGCTGGAAAGAGAAAGAAAGGCCGAATTGGCAAATATAGATCACATAGCGTGATATGCTAACCAGCCCCGCAAAGTAATACCTAACGGCAGTTCCGCGCGTAGAGTGGTAGATGTGTGCAGAGTGGTGTGGGTGTGGTTTAGGACGTAGGCGCGAGGAAAAAAGAGAATAATATCCCGTGAATCGTTCATGCTGGTAACACGGGTTACCAGTATCTTGAAGAAGATTCCACATCCATTGGCGCAAACCATAAAAAAAAAAACAACATGTCTATTGTCTCCACTGCTGGTTGATTGTTGCCGATGGTCTCTAATGATGGCAATTTTTAAACGATAATTAGTTGCATTCTTTTGAGCATGGCTCAGCTTCTTGACAATGCAGAAGGATGGTTGATAGCTCAAATGAATAAGGGATAAATTTACTAAAAAGCATTTTTTTTTAGTTTTTGAATCCGATTAATTAATGAGCCAGGACTGTGTGAAGATGAAAATATTCCATATATATATGGAATATTAAGACTAAGAAGGGGAACATGGGGGCATTCTTTCGGAAAGTATAAGAAATATTTCCTTCGCAATTGACGAATTTATAACCCTTTGTGTTGTTTATCGTATTGTTAAGCAAACAAAAAAAGTTCGACGAGATATTCTTTTAACTCTTTTTCTAAAATTTTCAAAAGTAACTAAGTATCCCCGAATAAGGGAGACTTGATCCCATTGTAGGGTAGACTTGATTACAGTGGGGATCAAATCTACCTTATCCATATATTTAAAAATAAAACGCTGTTTATTCATGTAAGTGCCAGCAAGTCAATTCCATTGGAAAAAGTTTTATTAAAAACCTTCATAAAAACGTATATTATACATCGGTTATATATAAGAATAAATAATATTTTTTATTAATATATTGGAAAGTATTGAAGTTATAAAGAGATACGAAATTTTACTATAAATTAAATTTTCTTAAGGATTTTGTAAATTGTAGCAAAATAACTTGCTTTGTGTTAATTTTGGTGATTGGTGGATTTATTTTTTTTGCTTGCTACTTCGGAAATATCTTCTTCTATTGGCCATTTAAAAGTGTTGTTATTGATTTTTTTGCAAAGCGTACTACATATCCATGTTCCGTTAGTGATTTTACTGTACCAACATAACGGTATACTCGGTTTTTCATCGAAAGCATGTATACAATTACCCAGTCATCCACACAGAGCAGAGAAGGTGGCTCATTTTGATTTTCAGATTCGCAGCTAGATGGATGAAATGACTGATTGTCGCCTTCAGATACATCGAATGTAGATTCAGATGATGGTGGCAATTCGCCTTCGTCTTCGGATGATGATGAAATAGTCGCAGTCATTCATCAGTTTTACCTGCGCAGGTTGTTTTTGAATCTTTTTATTTTTTTTCATCTGCAAGGAAAGTGTCGAGTTTCTTCTCATCAATCCATAGTACCAATTGAAGCTTGCTGTCTCATTTTGCCACTTACTGTATTTCTCCGGGGGCTTATTATTTGCCACAGCAAACTCGTAAGCAAGTTTCCTCAAAGAGTGTGTGTACAATCCGTGGTGTAACTTGCTGGCTTTTTCGAGGTATGCAACAAGCAATGCTTCTTCGTTAAGAGAAAATATTCTCGATTGCGCATAATCATTGGAGTAACTTATATCTCCGTCGCCCTTCTTTGGCTTATACACACGCGGCATAATATGTACCTAATAACAAAAATACAAAACGAAATTATGAAAACATAAAATTAAATTTAAAGGTGTCCCACCTGGCTTGCTTTAAATATTTGTTTGATTGATCGCGAGATCCAGTCTCCCTTACTTTAATGGGATCAAGTCTCCCCTCTGGTAGTTTTTTACTTATTCACAAAATTTGTATGGAAAACCAAATATATTTTATAGAGAGATATGCGCAAATACTTACCAAAATAAACACTTTCCAAAATAAATACACACAAAACAATTAACAACGCTATAGACAAAAAAATCCAAGAAAAACTTTAAAAAATAACTTAACGGCTATTAACAAAAAATACACCCTTCATGTTAAAGTTCTTCCGTGCGAGTGGCAAAACGCCGTCTGAAATTATTTTTAATATCAAATGCTGTGATGCCGCTTTATTATTCCAAGAAAATACTTTTCGTTGTGGAAACAATACCCAGGGATCAAGTGTCTCCAGGTTCCCCTACATTTCCAAGATCAAATCTATCTCTACCTCAAAATCTCTACATCAAAATCGATTCATTGGTTTGGACGTGAAAGGGTAACACTAGTACTACTAGTAAGGATTTACTAAATAATAGATGTATAGGAAACGTCATTAAAAGTTCGCGCCTTTTTTGTAGTGATCGAACACAACATAAATTAAAGGAAAACGACAAACTTTAATACCTAAAGTCATCTTTTCCGAACCGTCATATGTGATAGAGATAAGAAAAGATTAGTTTAAATAAGCGTAGGAGGGATTTGTTTTTATTTTAAGTCTGACAGTTATTGGCTAGCAAAAATAACTATCTTCCTATATTGGGCACAGTGCCAATTATTGGTATGTGTGCCAATCACCGGGCTATTGTGTCACAATGTGTCATTAGTCAAAATTATAGCTGTTGATCGTGATATTCTGTCCTAGGTTGTTTGGACGGAACGTTTTTTGTCGACAGCATACATTTTGTTTTGTCGTCTTTGACATTAAGACCAGCTCGCGTTAGGATATCGGACCGATTTCGATGTCATATGTATAACCCAACAGCTAGACTGACTTGTAGAATATAGCACATTTCATGCTTAAAGCAGCCCGTCGCACTATCTTTTCTAGTACCAAATTGAAAAAATCACGCGAAAGCTCATCTCCTTGCCAAAATCCGGAGCAGGCTTGAAACGCGTAGGAAGTCATTGAGCCGAATTGGACTGTGCATCGCGTATCTGTTAGCGTGTTGCAACACAACCGAATCAGTTTTCCCGGGATCTCGAATTCGGCCATCGCATCGAATAGCTCCTTGCGATGAATGTGCGAGTGGTGCGCATCGATTTGAAATCTACTGGTCTTTTCCAGAATTTGACTTACCGTGAAAATTTGGTCTACAGTCAATTTGACGGGCCCGAAGCTGCACTGGCTTTAGACGTTCACACAATACGCTGGACAGGATTTTGTAGGCGACGTTGAGCGGGAATATGCCTCTATTGTTGTTGCAAGAGGTAGGATCGCCTTTTATTGCGCATGGGGCATATAGCGCTGATATTCGAGTCGGCGGGTAAGCTTTCGTCTTCACAAAGTATGCAGATGATCTCGTGCATGCTCCCTGCCAGAGCCTCGCCACTGGCATTAAAGAGCTCTGATGGTAACTGCATCTTTGTTGTTCTTCTGTTATTTAAGTAGTTGTGTAGAACTTGTCAAAACTAGGTGGAAGGACTACTTTATCGACTGGACTTGGTATTCCCTGAATCCTGTCACTCTGTCGTAGTAAGTTCTTTCCTTTTTTTAGTTAGTTAGGTAGACTATTTTATTTCGAAAAAACTGAATGCTTACAATATTTATTGTAATAAATGAGTCTATATGGCTTAGCCTAGAGGCCGTCTACCAGATTGCTCTAATTACTTAAAAACTTTCTTCCATTATGCCCTTCCTGTAGCGCAATGCGTTGACTGAGTAGTTTTAGGGTAATGCCTGAAAGACAATGGTGCGCTTGCGCTGGCGTCTTTCTTTCTTCTTTCAACGCACACAATTCAATGGCCATGCACAAAATACAACGTTGGCCGGCGTTAGTGAAAAATGAGAGAGATGAGAGGATAGTAATAAAACGTAAAACGTAGTCCATCGCACGTCATTATTCAACATGTTGAATATTTTTTGACAGAGGGGTGCGCTGTGAGAGAATATTTCTCCCAAAGTGAGGGTTTTCTTCCAAATTGAGAGTATTTTGTGTCAACTGTCATTTGGGAAATGAAAACAGCTGATTACAAATAATTTAACGACAAAAGTCATTTCAAATGAGTGTATGCAGATAGGCGGCAATATTTTTCATCCAGTAGATGAGAGAGAGAACAGCTGATAAATTGAGTAATTATTTCAACACAGTGCGTCATCGCACTCCCTTCGTAACGTGAAGTCGGCTGGCGCAACGCACTATTGTGTTTCAGGCATAAGTCCCAACCTCTACCACCTTTCAAAATATTCTTTGCTTCCTCCAATTCGAGTGTCGGACCACCGAAGAAATTACTGGGAAAACTCCTTAAGTATAGAGCATTTCAACACATCTTCATGCTTTCTGAGATTACACAGTTCACATACGTTTGGATCCTCAGGGCGATGCGGTATGAAATTCAGCCTAAGATGTTCGCCTTTTATTTTAAAAATCGTAGTTATTTTTTCTACTTCTCTTCACAAAGTACGTCCTTTTCTGTGGATTGTGATTTATTTTGCTGTACTAAGCTCTGTACTGGGATGCCTGAGCTTCATTTACAAATTTGTCAAACATTCTGTGACCAATTTTGGATTCCTGTTGTTCATTTGGTGTAAAATTAAAGTTATAACCGCATTATGATCCTAGTAATTCCCATTCGTGAACACGCTTCACCTTATGTCTCAGCATTTGTGCGAGGACCAAACTCGGGATTTTTTCTTGCCTCATCGCATTGACCTTATAAATATTTATAAACAAAATGTTTGTGTATAATATTTTGAGAGTATTCAGGAACAGGGGTGCAACTCAAGTCTCTAAGTGTAGCATATAATTAGGATAACTACTAGTCAGCTTAAAAATCCGCCTGAGACAATATCTTATTAACTTTTCCACAGTTTTGGAGGCGCCGTAACCCCAAACTTGTGATGCATACAATTCAAAAGAAGAAGCTGTGGCACGAAATATTTTAACCTTTGAGTCATGCGAAGCATTTTTATTCTGAATACAGCTTCGTCAAACAGCACAGATGGGCCATCTGTTAAGCAAGATTAAGCAAGCCAGCTTAACTTTAAGGTGCTTGTTCATATTTAGACTCGACGTAATCAAAACTCCAACATACTTGTACTGCTTAACTATCTCAAGCTGTTGGCCTCGAAATCTCCATTATTCACCTCGAGCGTAACTTCCTCCACCATCTCTAAAGACCATTATCTTTGATTTTTCTGAATTAACATCTAAATTCCATGTTTTGCAGTAGTAATCTAGCCTGTTGATCTGATGATTAATTGCCTGGTATCTCATAAGTTGGCGAAAAAAACTATGCCATCTGCAAATATAAGTACCGGAATATTCGTTCCACAGAGATTTATTACACCTCTAATCCTATCCGTTATGTCATTTATGTACAGGATAAACAGCAATGTACTAAGCAGGAGTTACATAACGACCACCTCACGTGATCATTGATCACGCGACATCAGCAGCAGTAAAAGAGATCAACCCACGTAGTCATCACTTGTTAATACATAATCGTTTGGCAGCGTCACCAACATATTGATTGGACAGAAGTGTCCCCAACGTGTTGACAGGAGAGCAGCGCGGCGTCCCCAAAGATCATACGATCTCTCCACACAGTCATCACGTGTCTACACAAGATCGATTGGCAGCGTCACCAACCAGATGCCGTCCTGCTCTGCAGAATCAGTGGTTAAGTTACAGTAAGCAGTTTTGTGTAGCTAGAGGCAGTTGTAATTTTGAGTTCAAACAATAAAGACGCATTTGTATATTTTAAAAATAAAAATGTTTGTCTGCCGTTCGTAACGCACGCAACCTTCTTTGAAGCACATCGAGACTTTGAAGTCCTCTGATTAATGACTACCATTGCAGATACATGATTTATTATTACTGTACATTGCTTTTAAAACATTAACATAACTCTGTCATAGTTAGGCGGGCTAATCAGCTGATGGAAGTGCTGCTTTAAGAAACCAGAAAGATAACTATATTTTATAGTACTGAAAAGATAAATGCGCCTGAGAAGCGCCCAATTTAAAAGGAAGATTTATTTCCAAAGTTCCATTAATTATTCTTTTTTTTATAACTTTAATGAATTGTTGCATTATTGAACAAAAACGATTGTCTCTCGCAAGTGTTGATCGACGACTGAGCTGGATAAGAAACGCGTGCCTGTACGCGCGTCTGTTAAAAGAGGACAGCAATATATATGTGTAGCGGGCGGCTCTTTGGTACACATTATCTTTCTAGGGTTAACACATACACTATTCCCTGCGGGTCAGTAACTGCGTGCGTTTCCTTAAAGTCCAGGCAGGTTACTCCTGCACAAATACTCTTAGGCTGATTGTTTATTGAATCGGTCGTCGGGAATTCTGCCACTAAACTTTGAGTAGTTCACTGGAAAGGATGACATTGCGACTTTTCATGGAGTTTTGACATCGTTGTCTGAAAAATAAATGGAAATTTATAAAATGAAGGAGTCTACAAATCTATAAATTATTAGAAAACTGGTAACACATTTATTTTTTCTAATTAAACAGACAAAAGCTGAAGTTTACTTAAGCTAACACTAACTTAAGCCGGTCAATCATGGAGTATTTTCCTAACAAACAGGAGAACAAATGCGCTTCAAACCTAGGTTATGCTACGTTTCCAACGAACCGAAACTGCGAGGTTAGGATGAACTATTACTGAAACCTCTAGGCCGTTCCCACCGGGGTTGAAGCGTTTTCGCTCTCAATTTTCGAGTCATTCGCTCTCAATGTTTCCGCCAAAACGAATGTCAATCGCTCTCAATTTTTAAATAGCCGCCGGAATAGCTGTCTGTTGACAGGAGAGAGTGCGAACACCAGCAGATAGAAAGAAATAGAATGAGAAAATGATCACCAAAATAAACTGAAATTCACCCTGTACGCTTGTTCGGTTTGACAACCTCTTCTGGACGGATGAATTCAAGGGGGCCGCAACGATGTTTATCAGAAACCATGAGGTTTCTAGATCCCGAAGATGTATGGCGGAACCTGGTAGGTTCGGAGAAAATTCATGAAATCTGGCGGTTTCGTTCGGTGGACACGTGGTATTAGATGAAATTTCAACAAATCATCTCTTAATCTTATCTCTCTTCTAGCAGTCAAATTTCCACCCCTTCTTTGCTACCAAATATTACGCACCTTCTTGGTGCCATAACATGCCATTATAACAGTTTATTCAACTTCCAATTAGAAACGTCCCACCGAACCCCTTTTATCGCATATTTTGATTGAAATGTCGAAAATAAACATCAACCCCAGCAGGAAATATTTTCTCAAGTTTGTGCGTGTGTAGAATCACGTCCAAGTGAACTTTGAAGGAGTTATAGATATACTGAGGGGAATCAAATTCCACAGCATACCACCACCAGAAATTGGAAAGAGGAAAAACCACAAAATACGGATATACTAAGTACCTCGCCCGTGCACACCATCATGTAGGTTTGTAGCTTCACCCGTGTTGATGATGACGTTCGCTAAATTAAGCTTTCCAAAGATTATGTGAATTTAAAATGAAGCACATCGAGTGCTCAGTTGCATGCGCTCCATGCGAACATTTTGCGGTAGATATTCAGAATTACGTGTAACTTAATACGATAATGGCTTTGGGTTTGATTTTGTTTGCTGGGGATGATTTGAATTTCGCTTGTAGTTATTAATACCCTCATTCTAATGGTCTAGTTACCTACAGGTTCGTTTGGGAAACTTAATTTTGTACTGCACATGGGTTGTGAATTATGTTTTCATATGTAAATCTGGGAAAAGGTAAGCCTGTGCAAGAGGGAGAGGCACCTGAACCATCGCTGTTCTATTTGTAGGACTAAAATGAAACGCTTAAAGTAGTTGAAACCATTTTTTTTAGTGGACATTAGTGGATATGAAGCAAAGGAAAGCTTGCCTGATAAATGCAATTTTTAATTTGGCCCCAATTGCTATTGTCGCTGTTACATCGCGAAGAGAAAGATATGACAGCACAATAAAATTAAATTCAGATCAGCTAAGCTTACTGCGGTTAAGAAGTAGCTTGTGGCTTGTGATTTAAGAAAAAAATGAAAAATGACACGACAGAAACGGTAAGTATTTAGTTTTTAATTATTAGCCGTGTTTTTTTCATCGCTATCGATAGTGAAGTGAAGTAAGATTCAGAAAAACGATTCGCAGTGGCTTTGATTTTTATCTGTCAAAATATATGAAAAAAAATTTATTTGTTCAAAATTGATGTTAAAATGTATGAAAAAAAGTTCGAAGTCGAATTTTTATTGGCAGCCACTTTCACTGCTGATATTATACGCAGTTATAGGCAGTAGGTTGCTGTATGTGCTTTACGTGCAAAATCTTACTTCACTATTTATGGATTTTTGAAAAAAAAACACGGCTAGTTAACGAATAAAAGAGTATTTAAAAAAATATTTAAGACGATCCGAAACATCCTGGCCAGTCAGGATTTTATCTCGTGGCTAGGAGTCCATATGGCCCCGCTGGACCATTCTCACAATTTTTTAATATTCCGTTATTTTTAGATACGGAATGAATGTATAACAGGTGATAGACTACCCAACAGAGCTGCAAACATTGGATGACAATGATGATGAAGTTCAATCGGTATTTATTGAGCCAAAAATTGGTGCTAATGTCGATTCAGATGAAGATTCCGAAGACGAAGACGGCTTTGGTGACAATGGAAACCTAAACAGAAATCAGATGATGGCCCGTTGTCGACAACTCCGTTGTGTGCGTCGCATCAAATTTGTACGAAAAAAAAACCAATACCTAGAGTTGGCCAATACCCAGACAAGAACATAAAAAAATTCAGTTAACATGCCCACTGACTATCCCAAAGTACAATAAGTATATGGGTGGCACAGACAGAATAAACCAAAATGTAAATGCTTGCCGAATCAGAGCTAAAGGCAAGAAATGGTGGTCCTCCATCTCCACCTGGCTTTTGCACGTATCGTCGCAGAATGCAAAGCTGTTATACAGAAACGCAGGAGGCGCTTTGAGTCAGCTGGAATTCAGATTGCTATTCGTTATTGCCGTACGTACGGTGATTTAAGCCCACCGACAAATTATCGCCGTCCACGGGAATACTAGGAGTCTATACAATGATACGACAATGTTGGCCACTACCTCGTAACAGCTCCAGATGGTAAGAACAGAAAATGTTCGAGATCAAGCTGCGTGTCAAAAGGCAGCAAAGTTGATGCGACGGAGTTGTCGTTCCATTTGGTATTATGTATGCTGACAACTATGTGCATAAAATGCGACTGTGCATAAAATGCAACCATAAATATCAACTTCGTGGTGATGAATAAATGATCTGTGTTCTTCATTCTTTATATTTTTTATTAAAAAATACTTACGTAAAATAAAATTGTTCCTCTAAGGACACTTGATTTAGTATATTTAACAGAAAAACGAGAATTGTTTATATATTGCTCAAGCCGAGATTTAACAGCTAAGATTTATTATCTTATGATTATGTTCTAACCAGAAATGAAGTGTTGCAGAGATGGCCGACTTCACAGCTGATTGCCCTCTAGTCCATCGACGAATTTGAGTGCCTTTTTGACAGATGTTCATTAATTTTTAACAGTTATTCACGTAATAACGTGATTGTCGTCCTCTGGTTGATCAATTTGGTTTAAGAACAAGTTATGAAAAACAGTTGTCGACAATTTTAAGGGGCAAGTGTGGTAGAAGTCTGTCATCTGGACTGTATCTTTATTCCATATCGTCATCACTTTGAAAGTAATGTCAGGGGTGCGTAAAATATTATTTATTTATTTATTTATTCCATCTACCGAGCTTAACTCTTACAGACTTCAGAACCGTATCATAATATTCTTATAATCTAAGTACGTGATAGAAACATTTTTATAATCATAAGTAAATAAATATGGGACAACAAAGTATTAAATAAATATATGAATAAATTGATTTAGTAATAAATAAGTATGTGAACAGTACATTAAATTGAATAAATGTATTTTGTAATAAATAATTATAGGTAGTAAATTAAATTAATTAAGAGAAATTGTGTGTGTTGCCGTGGCGTAGTGGGTAAGTGCGTCGACTCTTACGCAGAGGGTGCCAGATTCGATACCCGTATGTACCACCTTTGATAATTCACGGCTCCACCTCTTTCGAGTCACTGACAATGTTCAAAGAGTATTCCTGTCTAGAAAAAGCTTGTCAAGTTTCGCCGTTCGGAGTCGGCATTAAACTGTAGGTCCCTTCTACTCGTGAAAGAACAATAGCACGCACAACACAAGTGGTTGCTGAGAAGCTCGGCTCAGGTCCACCTCCTTATCACAAGAAGCAGCTGATGTGCCTCATTAATTAGTACAACTGCCCTAGTCAGATTGCTTATGTGACTTGAAATTGAAAGCACTCTACTAACCAATACGTAAAAGCTTCCCCCCTCAAGAACTGTTGTACTCCCATTTTCACGTGCAGGACGTGCAGATTCCGAATTGTTTTCTAATCCAGTGGTACCAAATTTACTGTATCTATGGCACTCTTCAGCTCAAATCAATCAAAGAGGTTTTCTTTAAGCATCTCCTACTCAGAAACGCACTAATTTCAGTTACCACAAGAACGGAAACAACATGGAACTGTCACAACCAGGTGTACAATTACACGAATCTGTCAAAAGGTTTGCATATCTGTCAGTCTCATTCTCATTTTCAAGCGTTCGAAATCATTAAGCCACAGTATCAAACTCAACCTCTTAATTAGATGCAAAGAACCAGATTCTCACCCCACCACCAGTCTTAGAATCACAGCATGACCAGACTCAATATAATCGCAACACTGCCGAGCGAAAGCATCTCGCTCAAAGAGGGGGCGCTGCTTGCTTCTCACCCTTGACATGGTAATCATGAGCATAATAAGACTTCAGCAGTTGCTCCTTGTCCCAATTAGCAACACTCTTTAACCTCTCACAATTCGCCGTAACAAGCGACTCAGGATGATTCTTCCTTATGAAATTTTATCGCAAAGTTATCCTTGACTCTTGACGGGGTGGAGACTGCTCGGCACGGCTCTGGCGTATTGTGTCCGATGGGATGGTGTGTCGTAATGATAATGGAAATTCTTCGGATACAGTTTTTCTTCTGCGCTTCGTTCTCTTCTGCGATAGTAACGATGAAGACCAGAATGATGATGTTAAGAATTTAATTTCGCCGGTAAGATACTTGGTGATGAAAGAAATGAAAAAATTAGGTCCTCCTACCTATCGTTTGAGGTAGATAAATGTCGGAGATGAGACGTTATTGCATGCCTTACGGTAATTTAATTAGCCTGATGGGTGAATGAGTGCGTGAATTCATTCATTTTTTTGCAATATTCAAAGAAGAGAAATAAGGATAAGCATCCTGGAATAGTACTAGTTCTGGGAGAAATTGAGAGTGCACTGGTTGTAGATGAGTCAGTGCAGGACAGTGGTTTTTTGGAATGTAGATGACGATGATAAGAAACTGAAGCGTGAGGTGAGATTCCAAGTGGATTATAGGAAACTAGTAGAAAAAACCTATCGTACGACAGGAGCAATGTCATAAGCATTTATGTAATCAATTATTATTTAATTATATTCCATAATATTTACTTTTCTTAAGTATAATTTTCATTATTTTCATTCCAAATAGAATACATCGGAATACAGAATATGAATTGTTTATTCAAACTTGTATTGTTTATTCATACAAAAAAGTGGTATGTCCCATGAAAAAGGGAGTAACTACATCAAGATTTGAACACAGAACGTTAAATAGCATGAACAATGCACAAATCCACTCAGCTGATATCTCTGAAGGATTTTTTTACTAACATACCTACATACATAGCGCTTTATTATATTCAATTGAATAGTTACTGGCTTTATTTTCAGTTGTTCGTCACTAGGGCTGTAAGAGTACCCATACGCATTCCTTACTTTGAATCAGAATATTCGTTACTTTAATATCGCTACTAGTTACTTTCGTTACTTTCTTCAAAATTGATATTTTTTAAGTTGGAATTGAGACTTATAACCTTAGGACCTCAAATATGAACGTTGCATTCAACTGAACAAAGTATTTAGCTAGGCATGAATGATATCTACTTTTTTTTGTTAATTACGTGAAACCAGCACTCATAATGGCATTATGATCACATGAAAGATTCTCACATTAATACGCATACAAATAACCATAGTTTTTGTTAGTATAACACTTTTCATTATACCAACATCTTTAAAAACCACAATGGATTTACTCTGCTTCATCAAAACAAACGTCCACAGAATATTCGCATTTTTAAGAGTGGAGTATACCAATGAAATGAATGGAAACATTACCAAACCGCATCGATATCTACCGACACGAGAGATGTCTGCTGCAATTACTCATTGATCGTGGAGGTGGAACGATTTGCCATGGATGTCCAAAAAAGTATGTTTGAAGATAACTTTTTTTTTGTATTTTTGGTACCTCTTCTCACACAAAAGAGAAGCAGTGCTAGGTGAGTGTTTGATTATGCTTGTGTTACACATATATACATATTATTTTGTGTGAGTTGAGCTGGGGTTGCTTGTGCATAATACCATATTGGGACCATATTGGATGTAACACTTTCCCGGGGAAATTTGTAACCTGTTAAAACCTATTGCTTTGGTTTTTTTTTTCAATTGAATGCTGTGTACAAGAGCATTGTTTAACAAGCCCATTCTGGCTTCAATCAGCTTTTTCAACCCGAAACAAATAACCCTTCTCCGAATGAACATGGGACATCGATGAAATCAGCTATCATCGGCTAATATGACACGCGAATAAGTCAATAGATAGAAACCGAAGAGTCAAAAGTCAATCCGAAGACGAAGATGACCAATCCTTCGGCCTGTTCTGTTGCAAACGATCAGTAGTCAGTAGTACTTTATTGAGATTTTTTTTCACATATACATTTATAAAATACAAAGTTAAGATACTTATGACAAGATTTTTATTTTTGCAGCTGACTGAGAAGTGGTCTAGTTAATACAATAATATTTGTTTATTCGATATGTTTATATTAGATAGAGTGGAGTAATAATTAGTTTAGGATTTCTCTTCAAGTCAAATGACAGATGAAAGGGTCACACCTCACTTTAAGGATACTAATAGGCGATGCATAGTACCGGCCGTCTATCTGCCAACTGATGTTGTTCTCGAAAAAGTCTCTAAGGAGGGGGTTCTCGTGGTATTGAAGAGCGGAGAGCCTCTTTTTACTAAAGTGTGTTAGGTAATCGAGTAGGGGCGTAACTTTCGAGTCTCGGTATAATGTACTGTTGGGGAACCATTTACCACCAGGTCTGTTATGCTTTGATATGCAGCTTCTAATAATCCTTCGCTCGAATCTGTGCAGTTCAAGTGCAACATTTGGGGAGATTGTGAACCATATAGGGAATCCATAGGCTAGTATTGGACGGATTAAAGTTTTCTATATTGGCGTTTTTGTACTATTTTCCACTTCTCTGGATTTGACCAAGATTTTCAATTTGGACGTAACTGCTTTTGCCTTATTCAGAACTGTTCTAACATGAGGATTCATCTTAAACCGCACATGCAGATGGATGCCAAGGTATTTGACAGATGTTTTAAGAGGTATTGTATGTCCCTCGATCTGAAGATCCAGATATCGGCTTTCACGAACTGCCAGATGATGACATTTACCGGACCGGAGTTCACACTTTTCGAAGTTCAAGTTAATGCCCCATCTTAGGAAATATGGAATAACTTCGTTGAGGTGAGATTTCACCTCGCTCAATGCGGTATATGGCCTCATGATGACTATAGAGAATCGCCTCTGACTCTTCACATGTAGTTGGTTAGTCCGAGATGAAAAAGTTGAATGGGTGGGGACCCAGAATGGAGCCTTGCGGAACTCCGGGCAATACGGGGATGGGATGGGAAAAGTGGTTTTATAATGAGATGGAAAGTGTGCGATCTGATATGAAAGTCATAATAATTTTTGATAAGTAATTTATATATAAGGCCAGAATGCCAAACGGAATCAAAGGCTTTAGCAAGGTCCAAAGTGCAGGCACCGGTGCATTTTTTGGACCTTAGGTTATTTAGAATTTTGTTTTGTAAATATAAGAGGGCATGCTCAGTTGAATGTCCACGTTTAAAGCCGAACTGTTGCGGTTGGGACAGTACTATCGGATCGAGATTGTCGTAAATGTTGGAAATAATGACTTTTCTAAAATCTTTCCCAAGTTTGGAAGTAAGGAAATGGGAAGGTAATCTTCCACATTGTTAGCGCTGTTACCTTTCTTTACAGAGAGAGAAATGGGGGCAGTGTACATAATGCAAAAAGAGGGTGCACCACCAAATGCACAAAACGTTCTGCTTCTTAATACGTTATTCGAATCGATGAAGTCCATCTTTACATCCATCTTCTCTAAACACTACGCTAGCCATGATTTTTTTTTAATTAATGTTTTGCAAGTATATTTATGGGAGTAAACTAAATTGATTCCCAGTATTTTTTGTGCAACGAGTCAGTTATAGAGGATAAGTAAGTTTTGAGCAATCGAGGAAAATAAAATTGCTCGCGGATTCGACGAAGGATAATCATCGAGGATTAATTTAACCCTCGATCAAACGCCCTGGTCTGACCAGGCACATTTCATTTTTAAGCGTTATTTACTGACATTTCTAATAAGGCTATCGACTTACAATTCCAGGTATACCTTCCATTTTAAGGAATTCCTAGATGAGGACCTCAAAATTAAAAAGAAAAAAAAACCTTCCGACGGACAAACGGTTCTGATTATATTTTGTGTGTCAAAAAAATGCACTTTGACAATTCTACTTATTCTTAACGCAATTAGTCTAATATTACTTTCGTTATAATAAGCGAAACAAATGGGTATGCAAGAGATGCACCACAGAAATGGAATGAATAAAATACCAAAGACCAACGAATGTGGATTGATTTGACGAGCACTGTATTTGATGTATCACACAATATTTTTTTTGCTTGGGTTGGTGAAAATCTTTAACAAGACACTATGTACACGGGTCGTCCACATAGTAGTGTCAGATTTTTACTGACTAAAAACACCCTTCCATTTTGGTTTCCTTATCTACTCGTTTACTTTTAAAGATGTTGCAGGTTGACCTTCGGTACAATTACCTGCCATAACCATCGTTAGGATGGTTTATTACTATTGCGCCAAATCGAGCGGGGTCTTACGATGGAGTCGGCGTACTAAACGTCTCATGTCCAAAGTTTGGAGGATGGCATTGTTACATTGACCATGAAGTCTGATTCTTAGCTTTCGTACGGAGTTTGTTATTTCTTCGTCGACGGTAGTTAGTTATCCGTAGGACCCTTTGTATATCAGAATTCCTGAGATACCAGGGAGCTTTCACCATAACCCGTATAATTTTATTTTAAAAGGACTGAATAAATCCTTAGTTATTTGCTTTGGTGCAACGCCATTGTTGTTTGTTTTACATGCTTAACTTGGAGTGCTTTCCAAGTAACTAGTACATTTCTCTATACCGGCGTTCGAGCTTATCCCGTTTCTTTTTCACGTGAGCCTTCCACTTGAGTTTCGCATCGAGAGTCATACCAAGATATTTTGCTTCATTAGCGTACGGTATTTGTACAGAATTAATAAAAACTTGCAGATTTTCAATATTTCTGAAGTTAACTACGCACAGGGTACCAGGTTCGATACCCGAATTTAACACCTTTGATAATTCACGGCTCCACCTCTTTCGAGTCACTGACAATGCTCAAAGAGTATTTCCTGTCTAGAAAAAGCTTCTCATCTACGCCGTTCGGAGTCGGCATTAAACTGTCCCTAAAGGTCCCTTCCACTCGTGAAAGAACAATGGCACGCATAACACGAGTGGTTGCTGAGAAGCTAGGCCCCGGTCCGCCGCGCCACCCATATTATATTAAATTATATAAAATTTACATGCGTTGATTTGGTCTCATTTTGAATGCGTCAGCGTTTTGACCATTCGTTTATTTTGTCTAGAGCTCGTTGAAGTTTCCCGCTCGTTGAAGCTTCCCGTTGGATCGCTGTGTCATCCGCAAATGTAGCCACAAGTGTACCCTCAGTTTGGGGTATGCCTCTAGTGTACAACAGGTACAATGTTGGGCCAAGGACACTCCCTTGAGGGACTCCAGCTCGGATTTCTTTAAAATCGGAGTATTCAGTTCCGTGTTTACCTCTAAATATCCTATTATCGAGATAAGATTCTATTATCTTATACAAGCTTGTCGGTAAAAACCTGCTTAGTTTTTATTTTAGGCCCTCATGCCAGACTTTTTCGAAGGCCTGGGAAACGTCAAATAGGGCGGTGGAGCAGATCTTTTTCTCCTCTAATGCTCCTTCAATATTCTGTATACCTGGTCAACTGTCGAGTTTTTCACTCTAAGCCCGAACTAATGGTCAAGTATTAGTTGCTTCTCTTCGATAAATTTTTGAATGCGTCTTAATAAGAGTTTTACAAAAATATTGGATGTTATTGGTAAAAGCGATATCGGTCTGTACGACTTTATGTTGTTTAATGGTTCGCCCGGTCTTGGAACCATAATAACTTCTGCAACCTTCCATGAGTCTGGAACATATAATAGCCTAAAGGAAGCGTTAATTAAGTAGAGGAGTTTTATTAGCGCTTTTTTCGGCAAGTTCCTCAGTATTTGTCCGGTTATTAGCTCAAAGCCAGGAGCCTTGTTGTTTTTTAGATTTTTTATTGCCTGTCAGAGTTCGTTTAGCTATATTCATTCTATACTAGAGCTTTCAGATATAGTTGTACTTGGATCATCTACCAATATTTGTTCATCAAAAGGCTGAAATGTTTCGGCAAAGAGATCCGTCTTTTCTTTATCACTTCATGCCCACTCATCATTGTTGTTATTGATTGGCGCGGCCTGCAATTGGGGCTTCTTGATATTTTTTACTGCCTTCCAAAGTGAATAGTTTGTACATTTTTCATTTGTTAGGCCTTCAAGATAAGTCGATATCTTGTGGTTTTTAAAAACTTGCAAAGATTTTTTTAGTTGGTTGCACAGGCGATTTAGGGATGTTTTATGTTGTGGGGCGCGAGACTTCATACAATACGCGAGACACAATAATATGCAAAAATCGTCAGTGATGTAAGAAAGTAATAAAACACACTTAATATATATAATATGGGTGGCGCGACAGTCCGAGGTGCACCTGGGCCTAGCTTCTAGCAACCACTTGTGTTGTGCGTGCTATTGTTCTTTCACGAGTGGAAGGGACCTACAGTTTAATGCCGACTCCGAACGGCGAATTTGAGAAGCTTTTTCTAGACAGGAGTACTCTTTGAGCATTGTCAGTGACTCGAAAGAGGTGGAGCCGTGAATTATCAAAGGTGTTAAATTCGGGTATCGAACCTGGCACCCTCTGCGTAGGAGTCGACGCACTTACCCACTACGCCACGGCGACCCATAATAAAACACACTTGCATCTTAGAAAAATTGGTATCTAAATGGCACATATCTTCAGGCACCATGTGCCTTTTAAAAGGTTTCAAAATAAGTGTCTGACGGAGGGTTAAATTTGATTTATTAAAATTTTCAACGGCAGCTTGACACAGCAGGACTTTCAAGAGGCTGGCATTTTGAATATATGTTGTTGATCACCTGTCTTCCTTGAAACATGGCCGCGCATTTAGATATATTTCTTCACCCTCCGTATGAAATAATCTGCGAAAGTTGGCCAGTCAAATCGTTGGCTGCTGATCGCCATTGTGGCGTTTGCATTTTGTTGTGTGTGTGTGGGTACTGATGCTCTGAATAAAGGGTTCATACAGACATGCAGCTGTATCGTAATTTTCGTGTTATTCTCTTCTTTTTGGGATCTTTGATCATTACCACCGATGATGCTATTCATTATGTTAGTCAGCTTCTTTTATATGTCTCCATAAGCCCACCAGACTTAATTTTAGAAGTTCTGAACATTAAAACCATAATAATTTTGTTTCGTTTTGTGTATATACATATTTAGTAAGTTCGTATTGGTTTTCTTACAATCAGTACTGTGTATTACTCCTTTTATTGATTTTTTTTGTTTTTAATTGCAGTAGACTCTCGATAACGTGAACACTGGATAACGCGAACCGATTTTTTTTTTTTGCTTGACATCTCTAAAACTTGAACAAATCATAAACGCTCTACTAACAGTAAACTGTTTGAGCAAGCTGCATTTTAGGTTGAAATTCCTTATTCTTGGTACAATACTTCGTCTGGTACGTGCCGCGCGTCAGTTCGTGTGATTTTATTCCTCGTTGATGCTAACAATATGTGCGATTTTTGCGGTTTTCTTTGTTTTTCATCATCATCATCATCATAAGTTTCGTTACGGTTTTGATGTTTTAGTTCTTAAGGCGCCTTTGGGAAAAATCAGTGAGAGTAATTTTGAAGAAGAAGCAGATGCAAAAACAAATGACAAATGAAATGATTTTTTTCGATTAGATTTCGTATCAAATACTCACTGAGCATTGGCATTAGTGCTCAGTGAGTATTTGGTGTTAATTTTTATGACACAACATAAGAAATAAACACATTAGTTTTCATTTTTTAAAGATAAGACGTTTTAAGGTGAAAATCAGCAATAAGATTGCAATATTCTTCAATCAAAAAATTTTACCTTCGCAAGCGTGAACGCTCCCGCAAACGTGAACTCCCTTGGTTTTTCATGCTTCACGTTATCGAGTCTACTGTAGCTGGTCTTAAAAAACACATATGGCACAATGTGACTAGAAACGAAGTTCTTTATTAACATGTGTTGAAAAGAAACCTACCCCTTTATAAGTTGGCCATCTGTCTAAGTTGGGTAAAAATCCTTCCATGGCAGCTGGCCAACTTTCGCAGGTTACACTATATTATGAACTAGTGATGGGCATTATAAAATGACTTAAAGAATCGAGATATTTTAATAATCGAATGATAACTTGAGCTGGTTTTTTGTATAACGTTTACGGATGATTATTATTTTAACATTATTTTTACAACATCTCGATTATCAAAATCATTCAAAATTCTACTTTCTAGCCCTAATCGGAAGCTCTGTCAATGGTGGACTTTTTACTTCCTACTTACACAAGACAACTCGATGAATGGCTCACTTTAGTGCGTCAATAAATCGACGTGTGCTAGGCTCTTCTCTTTGCCACACCAAATTTGAAACCAAGAGAAACTACGCACTGACCTTGCTGCTGTGGCGCAAGCGTGTGTGAACAAATTGCCAAGAAACTTTAAATGTTCTCAACATGTATGTAACATACAAGGTAACGGTGAACTACAGAACGATAACTGTCTAGACAGAAAGGCAGCACCTCAACACGCTTGAAAAAAATTCTGTACACCCGGGTATACACGTATGGTTAGCGCGGTCAACATTTGACTTGTAGTTAGTAGATATTAATCTATATGTATATGATTAATATTAATTGAATTTTGTTCAGTTTCCATTTTTGGGAAGCCATGGATGGCCATGAGGTACCATGATTTTTGCATTTCAAAACTCAAATACACACCCAGGTATGTCGTATTGGCACAATGGTTAACACAGCGACACGATCATATCTCAGCACAACCGTTAAATCGCCTGAAACAAACGGAAGTGGAAACAATTATGACTAATCTGCGAATAAGCGCAATCATTTAATCGAATCACAGCTGTCATTTAGATACGCACAACTGATGTACGGAAAGTATAAAAGCCATCGTCACCAAACTGAAGTTTAATTTCAGTATAGCCGTAATGTGTCAAAAATCGTTTGTGTTTGTTCTGTTGGCCGGGATCTTGTGGACGTCGTCTGAGGCACTAACCCCTTTTAGAAAATGTAACGTATTCCAATTGAATTGACAGCCAATTCAAGTCAAACTTTCAGGCACCGAGGATATCGCCGCTCCTCAGATGGTTCAAATCAATGACTGTGAAGGGCACCCCTGTGTTCTCAAGGCAGGAACTTCAGCCAATATAACTGTTCAATTCACTGCAGGTACAACTTTTATTTTTGTTTATACTCTCTTTGAATGTATTCTCTTTGTAGTCAACAAAACCGAATCCGTCATGGCAATGTTCATTGTGTACGTAAATGGAGACGCTATGCCAATTGATATCCCTGAAGACGAAGCGAAAGTTTGCAAGCATTTAATCAATAATTCCAAATGTCCTCTGAATGCGGGTGACAGCGCCACTTACAGTGTAGCCATACCCATAGACCGTGCGCTGCCAGACATATTCGCGGCGACTGAAATTGCTTTGGTCGATGAAAAAGGAGAGTGTATTACTTGCTTTGTCACTGATGTCAGAGTGCAGTCTAGAAATAGTACCCTGACCGATCCTACTGAGATAAAGGCATAGGACAGTTCGATGAATGCTTGAAGCTCAATAAAGTGATAGCTGTTGTCTCTTCTGAAGTGTGAAATGAATACTCTCTCTTCTATTTAGATTGCATAATTTTAGGTGCCAGAGATCTGTCAAACAATGTGAACTCGTCTTGGTCATGGCGAATTCTGTCGAGGAACTCGCAAACGAGTTCCGAAAATACGTTGACATTTAAAGGAGTACGAATTTGCTAATTAAGAAGATTTTCAAGAATTCACTTAAATGCCCAACAACATTTTCCACAGGATCCAGGAATACTTTGACATTTCCCGCATATATTTTCAAGCACAAAAATGCTAGTAACTTTGTTTCCTCTATAAAATGAGAATACTGTCTGATGTATTGTGCAAAACTCCACTCGTAATCAGATTATCGCACAGTTCTTGACTCCTGCTCAATAATTCAGAAACAAAAACATAAGCAAACAGCATTACCCATGCCTACTCATACCCAGCCACTGGCATTAATCCTGAAAACGAAATCCAATCCCTTTAACCACAGCCGAGCATGGCGAGCCCACCCCTTAAAACACGGATATGCATCAGCAACCGCTTGCTTCCCAGCCAACGTCTGTAAGCCATTCGAGACTTAATTAAATGACGCAGAAAATTGCTTCATGCATTCTCTAACGCCCCGGGCTCGAGTCGACGAACACACTCGAGCTGTGTTGGCAAGTTCGACAATTTGATGTGATGGCAGAGAGTGCTGCCGTGTACGTGTATAACCAGTGTAACCATTTGTGCTTGATTACCGGTATTGTGAACACATCATCTCCTTACCGTGCAGTAGCCTCGACTATGGTGGCCGGTTTGACCCAAACCGGACCGGACCGCTTGAATATGCAAATCCGATGTTACATTAATTGCTGGCAATGTGTGTTAATTTGAGATTTAATAAGCGATATTGTCGCATCGCTGGCGACATTCAAATGGAGTGTGCGCCTGGCAAGGACCCCAACGCCAACACGTCAAATGAATCCATCCAACGGAAGCGGCTGAATTTAATTAGTCGAGTTAAAATTAAGAAACAATGCACATGCAAGGACTGCAGGAGGAGCAAAGTGCGAATGAGCCGAGGCCCTGTTGCTGTGATTGACTTTAATTTATGTACACTGGGGCTTGTTAGGAAATTTGCTCGATTTAAGGAACAACCTGATGCTTGAGAAAGTGCCTGAATATACATCTACTCCAGATTAACGGGTTGTTGCGTTTAAATTTTCCCAAGGCGACATGAAGGTAAGGGCGGTAATGGATAATAAACATGGATTTCTTTTACAAATGGTTACGTTCACTGAATTATTTTTGAATTGACCTGGATCTTGCTGGGATCAGTGAATCGATGTAGTGTGGAATAAAGCCCGGTCCGGTCTAAACGATTTTAAACTTCGAGATCAGGATTTTGTTATTTAAAGTACTTTGATTGTGTTGGTTCGACTGTTTTCATAATGCGCTATTTATGTTGACAGTGAATGAAGATTCGACCAGGAACTGGGCTCTGCAGCACGATTGGTCGGAGTTAGGTGACCAACAATACCTACTGCTACTAGTTAAAGTGTGAATACACTGCTCCATTAACCTAGTTAGCTTATTGGTCCAATAAGCTAGTGGCACTGCATAAATTTGATTTAAAATCGTTGATTTTTTATATAATATGGTTATAGACTAGAACTTCTTCTTCTTCTTTGGCTGACGCTACAGTCCGGGGTGGACACCGGTCTCAGCCAACATGCTTCTCCATCTATCACATTCTTGTGCTAGTTGCTTCCAGCCACGCACGTTCAGCTGGTTGACGTCCTTTTCGAGCTGCGTGCGCCACCAGAGGGGTGGTCTTTCTTTTCCGCGTTGTCCCTCGGGTTTGGAGTCGAAGAGTTTCCGAGCCGGAGCATTGGTGTCCCTTCGCTGTACATGCTCACAAACGCCCCACTGACAGCCCGTTGTGTTCTTCCGACGATGTCAATGTCATCGGCATATGCGAGCAGTTGTACAGATTTGTGGAAGATAGTGTCTCTGGTGTTGACGTTTGAGTTACGTACGATCTTCTCGAGAATAATGTTAAAAAAATCGCATGACAGTGCGACGCCTTGTCTAAATCCTTTTTTGACATCAAAAGTCTCGGTAAAATCTTTACCGACCTTGACGGAGCAACTGGCATTCGTCATTCTGCAAAAACGGACGAGTTTTGCAGGGATGCCAAAACTAGACAATGCGCTGTACAGCTCGTCTCTGTAAATACTGTCATACGCGGTCGTCAATAAATAGATGGTGAGTATCGACTTGAACTCCTTAGTCTTTTCCAAGATCTTCCGTAAGGTGAATATTTGACTATATATTGATTTAGACTAGAAATAGGCAATAGTAATTTTTACATCACCGTACCAATAGCAAACTTCACGTCGTTTTACAAAATTCTGTCGGGGTTTCGCCACGGTTGACAAAGTTTAAATATCATTGCAGGATTTCAGTTTCACGCAGTTTCTTATGCTACGTTCCCACGGTAGAGAAACTGCGAGATTCGTTCCCACCGAGTTTGAAGTGCTTTCGTTCTCAATTTTCAAGTCACTCGCTTTGAATTTATAAATAAGTGCCCGTCAAAACAATGTAACTCGCTCTCAATTTGTAAAATACCGCCAAAACAGCTGTCTATTGACAGGAAATAATAGTGTGAGAACACCAGAAAGTAGAAACGCATAAAAATGAGAAAATTAACAAAATAAACAGAAATTCATTCTGCAGGCTTGTTTGGCTTGGCAAGCTCTCACGGACGGATGAGCTCAACGAGGCTGCAACTCGATTTCGCGGAAACCGCGAGGTTTTCATATGCCGAAATGTTAGATAGACGAGACATTGACATAGACGTAGATAATGACGAAACCTTAGTTTTAGTCACATGAATGTACGCATGCGAGTGAGATTCCATTCTGGGCACTGTATCATTGACAGGGAGTATTGCGTCTTGGAATCCCGCACAGTGACGTTTTCTGATGTTGCATACACAAATTTATTTAAATTGACATTTCTATTAATTTTCTCTCAATACTATATTTATTTATAATGTAAACAAATGCAGCTAGCGTTTGTAGGTACAGTGGCGAGGAATACTGGATACATCATTTTAGTTCTTGTGGTTTTTCATCATCAGAATTGTTTTCTTACAACGGATTTGATTGGAATTTCCATAGCTATTTTCTTATTTAATTACTAAAAGATTGAGGCATCTGTCAATGGATTCGTGCAATTACAATGGCTGAAATAAAGCAAAAAAACAAGAGGATGTCATGTATTTAGCATTGCACTTTGTAATTTGTCTTTCTTTTGTTTTGTGCATTTACCGTTGGGCCTAAACTTTGCATCATACATTATGATACAATTCATCATTCTGATTGTGGTATCATACTGAGCGATAGGAGCGACATTCTTAATTGAAAAATCAACTTTTTATTTCTAAATTTTCAAAATAAAAATATAACATAGTTTTTCTGTCTCAAAAACTTCTTTAATGATGTGACGTAGCATAGAAATTCGGTGAATGCCATCGCACCGTATATATGCTACGAAAAAGGAAAACAAGTTGAGGCCGTGCATATTAAAGGCGGATGCCCAAAACGGTTGATTATCGCCTTATGATGCAAAAAAAAAAAAAAAAACAAACGTAACGCGAGAGGACTTTTAAAGGGACACTCAGTAGTATTTAGCTAGTCTCGACTATACAAAATTAATAAAAATCAGCACTTTCCAGGCAAGATATCAAAATGAAGGAAACAAGTATATGCCCGACAAAATGTTTTCAAAGAACTGAAGGAAGACTATAGACGAGCCAAATCAACAGGTTCCAGTCTGACGGAAACTGAACATTTCAATCACATCCGTCGCAAGGGAACAATTTTGTTGATGAAAACCAGAAAAACTGAAATTAAGTTTTGCTCGTCACTGTATTGTACTTTATGATGATTAAACAATAATAAAAACCGAACAAATAAAATAAGGTGTTGAACAAGATATTTGCGAAAAAATAAAATCCTCCAACTCTTTTGATAAAGGATAATCAAGTTTCCCTACTAAATCTTTGCCGAACTTGCTCTAAGTTTACGAAGAACTCTTCTTCTTCTTCTTCTTTTAAGGGCGATACAGTGAACTGCCTTAAATTTCGCTAAGTTGGTTGAGGTTCTTCTCCACTTGTGTACGTTTCCGTGGGCGTCCTCTACTGCATTTTATCACTGGTTAGGAACGAAGACTCTTCGGCCTGGAGCAGTGATGTCCACTCCATCGTCGACGCCTGGTTAGGCTGTGCATGACATGTCATGGCTGTACAGTTTCATTTTTATCCTCAAATTCCCAAGACGGAACTCTACAGTCAGAGATAAGGGATAAGAGAGATGTCCAACTTCGGCCATTTTTCCCCTAGTCCACACCAGTGAAAAATGAAAGAGTATTGATATCCCCTTGTATTTCAGAAATAATTTTACACAATCCATGGATCCAGATTTCGTGAATTTTGTGGGAAAAAATGGCGGCAGATTGCTGAACTTCCCACGATCCATGTATGATGTTCGGAGGGTGTTCAAAAGTTGACTCGTAAGAGCATATACTCATATTGTAATATGGACTTTCGTGAAACTTCTTATTTTAAGTGATTGACGCTTTAATAATATTTTCATTATTAGTTACCTAAACGTGTAAATGCATTATTCATTTTTATTCATATGCAAAAATACACACACTACGTTGTGCATTCATTAATTATGTCCTAGGATCTCAGATTGTATTTTGCTCAAAGTTTAAATGAATGGACTTCAAGAACAAAAGCTTTGTTCGATCGTTTTCCCCTCCATACTGTGTTGAAAATTTAACACCGAAATTTAAAAAAACGTTAAAGTAACGAACGTTTCTCATTTCGTTTTTATTTCCTGAATGCCTGTTCAATGGACTGGTTTATAGAGACAGGTTTTATTTTTATTTGTTTTATGTTTAATTAATTGAAAGGAGCAATGCTGAGCTCCAAAAACTCGCATAACTCCGGATGAGTTCGAGTCGATGGAGGAGGATCGAGTGACATGGAAAACTCCTTAAATAGAACATGCGTATCGAAGAACATGAAATGGGAGGCATAAGCAAACATCCAATTAATCCCTTTAGGAACCCGAACGGAAATTGAAATGTATTCTCTTTAAAGTTTGGGGATCACTTAAGTGATACAATAAATGGGGGAAATGAGGAAATCCAATAGAACTAACAGCTTGACTCACTCTGACAAAGAAGAGGTTGCTTGAGGTTCCTCTCCACCTGTGTGCGCCACCTTACCTGCAGGCATCCACTGTTCTGTTTTCTCACAGCTTAGATGCCAATACGCTCTACATGACAAGCCATCTTAAGCATTTTATCTGCATATTCCGTAGTTCATGGTTGAAACCAGCCTATCAACGCAAACGAGGACCAAAGATCGAATTTCTGCAGAGTTATTCTCTCGAAGTGACTTAGAACTTCTTCATCCGCTTTTGAGATTGATCATGCCTTCGCGGTGTACAGCAGGACTGGAACGATCAGTGTCTTATAAAAAGGCAGCTTGTTAAAAAGGCAGAGTTATGTCCTAAACCACCTCCAAGTTATTTCTGCACATTGTAATGATCTGTACAAGACGTGGATGTGTTATGTCCTTTCTTGGTGTCAGCATATACTTCGTTTCACCTCATTCACCGAAAGACCCATTTTTTCCGCTTCCGTTTCAGTGCCAGCAGACGCCCCATAGACACTGTGTTCTGCTAATCACATCCATATAATCCGCGTTTGCTACCAGTGGTACGGACTTCTGGAAGATCGGGCCTCTAGCTTCTTCTGGCGAAACCACTAAAAACAGGCCAAAATTAACCCCACAATGATTGGTACATCTCGCGTTTTTCTTGATTCCATTTTAAACCTCCCCATCTTTATGTCATCTCCTGCGAGTCGAATCAAACTTCAGCGATGGATCATTGCCGGTCATTGACTTATGCGTATCGATATCGTCGTAAAAATTGCCAAAAGATCGCGCAATGATTTCTCATAGCGACCAAGCGCTTCTGAAACAGATTTCAAGAAGTTACATATCTCTGCACAATACGGAAGAGTGCGATGTTCAAGGTGTAGGCCCTTGGTACTCTTGGTATCCCAATCAACGTCTGTTGATATAATGTGGAGTCGTTAATGTGAATAACTGAAACCCGGTCACAATAAGTCCCTGAAATACACATTTGAAAATGTTCATCATAAACACAGCATTGGTTCATTTTCTGAAGCCATTAAATTTAAACTGGCGTTCCACTCAGTGGACCACAATCAAATTTCGCGCCGTAACTCTGCCGTCATTTACGTGATGTCTGCACTAATGCCTGTCTAATGGGTGGTATAATGGTCAACTGAATATTTTGAAAGAACAAGCACGGTGATAATATCTTCCGTAGTACGCTGCGGCAATGATCTGGTACAGT
This sequence comes from Eristalis intricaria, assembly GCA_964034865.1. NCBI lineage: Eukaryota > Metazoa > Arthropoda > Insecta > Diptera > Syrphidae > Eristalis > Eristalis intricaria. The sequence continues at coordinate 128,125,187 of OZ035873.1, forward strand.
CTATTGCCAGTGCTGTTGGGAGGCTTTTTGTTGGCCCTTACCCCAAACTCTTGCAAATCGGTTGGTACCCTTTTCCACTGAACTCACAGTCATTCGCAACTCATTCACTATTCTTATAGGAACCGTTTATTGAAATTCTGGACGTAAAAGCAAAAGGTGATCAAGTCTTCCTATCGACCGAGGTGGCCATCCACGATCGGTCTTTCATCGACCTCAACATCACAGTTCACAAGGACTTTGTTGGTCATTCACTATTTGTAAGTATTCACCTGAAGACAAACGTCCAGAATCAATGGGTAACAATCAAACGCTGGAAAAACATCGATCTTTGTTCCTTCTTGAGCGGCGAAAAGCCCGACATCATGCTCAGCTACATCTTCGATCAGGCGCTGAAGGACAGAGCGATGTTTCTGTGTCCATTCACAGTCGGTTTCTATCCGATGGAAAACATCTATTTGGACGCAAAGCGAATGCCACCAATAATCCCAAAATCATCGAAATACCGTCTATTTTTCGAAATCTCTCAGACAATGGGCGAAACGGCGAAAATACTGAGTATCAAGGTCGATGCGGCGTACAGAGAATAAGGCTCCCAAGTGACGTGTCGTGTATTTTTTGATGTCCACTGTTCAGGGTTCTGTTGACCGACACCCATATCAATTAAAAGTGCGCAAAACTGTGTGTAGCAATAAAATAATTTTTCTGAAATATGCAAATGGAATTGTTTATAATTGCTGCTACATGCGAGAATGTGAAGGTACGTTGTTCCTTGCCTTGCCGAGGACATCCCTTTCATTTCCATATCAACTGCGAACGAACTGCGTTGCGTTGAAGTGAAAACTCGTAGTTGGCGATTCCTTGACAAAATTATACGGCGTTTGTATAAATTAAGCAGTACTGCAGCACTGAAATAGGGGCGTGTCAAAACAACATTGCTGAAAAACGAAAAAGAAAAAAAACACAAAACACGTGCAGTGACCCAATGCTGACTGGGGTAGGAGTCGATTGTGCGTAGACAGTGAAGCGGTCATGACTAGGTTTCGTGCCTCACGTTCTCAAGTCTAGGGAGAAATTTGGGTCAGGCTAGGGAAACTAAAAAGTGCCCTGAAAGGTGTAAGATGTCTTTGGCCTCTGTTCGATCAGCATACACCAACGCCATTTCATTTACGCCTGGATGTATGCTTTTCAGTTTTGTGACCTTTGATATGTGATGGCGATGTATGCTGTCAGGAGGTATCTTTTTCTACGGGAGGCGAGTGTTATTGCTCCTTTCTCCTCGTCTCTGCATCTTCAGAAGAAGTCGTTGTAAGAAAGGCCCTTAGTGGCGTGAGTCTCTATGAAGCAATGCCCAGTTATAACGAGTTCTATGGGAGCTCTAAAAATTCGACATAATCATTCTAATTAGGCTAAGCGACAGCTTAGGGTCGGGCGTAGGCCAGAGTTGTTGGATAATGCGGAATCCTGTTCCAGTTGACCATCTACGATTTACTTAAGCAAGTGTTTCGAGCTACAGTAGATGTTTTACAGTAGCGATAGATGGATGGTCGGAACTGGTACCCTTTCTAGCGAGTTCGTCCGATTCGTAATTCCACCACTGTCCCGGCACACACATAAGTCGGATGATAGAATACTAGGCCATATTGTTGAGAGCTAGGCGATAATTGAGGAAAGTCGCTGCCTGGCTGTTAAAACAGGTAACTTTATCTGTACTTGATATTACATTGTTTTTTAGCCTGGACAGAGATTCTTTAATCGCTATAGTTTAAGCCTGAAAGACGATGCAGTGATTCAGTAATCGAAAAGCTAGATGTTTATATCCTTAGCACCCACACCTGCATCCATGCTCGATTCATCTGTGAATACTCGCAGAGAACGATCCAGCGTCAGATTCCTAATAAGGTCTCGGGGTTCAAGAGGAGTAGTTTAGGTATTATGAGGTCGGTGTCTATGGGGACATATACCTGTCAATGATTGTTGAGTGTTGGGTGGTGCAGTGGGTTAAACTCCTGCCCTTGGTTACTGAGGTCCCCGGTTCGAATCCCAGTGAAAGCTAAGTTAATACGCTTTTATCTGGTTTTCAAATCTGGTCCAGTCACCATGTTTTGGGATCAAATTAACGGCACTGTCACTGTCAGTGGTAGTAGCCTGACTATGAGTATCATAATGGACCAATATGGTCTAAGTGTGCTGGTGAATTCACTAGCAGCCCAACTACCTAACCTACCCATTGGACAGTTGTTGTATCCTTTTTTAGAACTTTCTGACATCGTTTCTGCCGCAACACCTCTTAATTTCCCTCAGTTGATATAGTCGCTGAGCCAAAAATTGTTGTCGTCCGGATCTTCGACCAACATTTTCAGCGCTCAATTAGCGATCTCATGGCGTTGTCTATGGTTGCCCGGGTTTAATGTTTGCACCAGCACAATCTGACACGAGTGTACATACAGTACTCCTAAGTCGAATTGTCACGGGATACCATAATTTGTTCGAATTAGAGAGAATTTGACTTAGAGAGAGCTTTTTGTATGGGAAATTTGGGGAAATGTATGCAAATTTTGAGAGAGTTTCGACTTAGGGAAAGTTCCACTTAGGGAGAGTCCAGAAAATAAGCCAAAATCAGCTGATCTGTGCCAAAGCGACATTTATGTTGCTTCTTTGATATTGCTCACTATGGCGGCTGTTGTTTTCATTCGATTGAATTAGTTAATTTACTTCGTTTCATTTTCTACATTTAGCTTTAAGTTACCCTTCGCTATCTAGCGATGTCTGATATTTCAAAAGTACAGAACGTCAGAACGAGAACGAGTACAATTCCTGTGGTCCCTCAACCTATAACTTCCTCTCATAACGTGTACATTATTGAAAGTTTCTTTAAAATCTTAAAGAGCAAAATCCATTCCGTACACTAGACACCCATAGACCATGGGATTGATTATTTCCATCACCTTTGTCCACGTGTCCATTGGAAAACTCTTATGGGGATGCCAAGGCGAGGCGGGCAACAAAAACGAGAAGAAAGATAAGAGCTCGGTAACAATAAAATCTTTGCACTCATAAAGATTTCCTTTTTTCCCGTCAGCACCGCATTCGCTTTACAAAGGACCACACAAAGATGAAATGTAATTTTCTTTTCTCCACCTCTCCATCTTGTCTCTCCCATCATAATCTGCGTTGGCTTCATAAAGGGGAATTGATTTACTGTTGTCGCACTCCAGCTTCACTTCGAAATAGTGACATTATTATTTTTTTCAAAACTCAATTATGCTTCAGTTTAACTCAATTGAGAAATGTTCGTCCTTAACCCGTGTATGAGTGTTTTTTAACAGCAGTTAAACAGCAAGTACGAGTAATTAACAGGCTTGTGCTCACTGGACGCACCCCTTTCGAAGGCACACCCTCAGATAGGGCTAATGAAGTCCCCCAACACCCGTTCCTTTTCACTAATTGATTGTAAAATATTGCTTCCTTTCACAGACGCAAACACACACACACACACCATGATATGCGGTTGCCACAGGATGCAGCAGGATCAATCAGAGGGTTGAACAAAAATTAATATCGAAACATTTTACTCAGGTACAGAGGGGTAGAGCGGCGGCCTGTTGATGCAAAAATATGCTAACTACACTAACACCGTTGCCTATCAAGGATTCCATTAGGCTCAATTTATATTCATAGCCAATCTGTTGAAGTTTTATAGAATTTATTACGCCACTTAACTTCCACATGAGCGGCATGGAGGAGGGCAAAAAACGGTGGGATAAAATAAAAAATATAACACTCCGCGATGCGTTGATTCGGGTGGACACTGTCACACCACTCGAACAGGGGTGGCCTCGGAGGTTGTTCAAGAGCGCTAAGTGATTTTCAATAACACATATTTTGACAACATTTTAAAATGTTTTAGATGCAAATTACATGTGCGCTCTGTGGGGTTAAGGGGTGTTTAATTTGACGGCCCACTTGACGGGGTTGAGGGGTCTTCGAGTGGATCGAAACAATTTGCATAATACACGTACTTGTATGCCTGCTGCGCTGAGGGGAGGGAAGGTTAAATGTTTTACAAACAGAAGGACCGCTTGCCATTGTGGCAGCACAAGATGTGCCAAGACTTAGTTACGTGAACACGTCCAGTGCTGCTTGTTACTCTTAAACGACCAGCCTATAGACGCGAGTTATTATGTCCTCCTTACAATAGAAAACTATTTTCTGCTCAAGTACGCGATTTCCCGTTCCTCCAATCTTACGTCCACCTCTTCATTGTGTAATATTGCATGCATGAGTCCACAGCAAAGGCAAAAATGTTTTATATTAATTAGAAAAAGAATCCTCAAACAAAGAAGAGCAACGTGCCCTCCTCTTGAGCCACAGATAATCCATTTCATACACATTCTCGTATCCGTCATCAGAATATGGCTTCGTGCAATCTCCCAGGGGATCAACGATTCCCTTGTCCGGCGGGAAATTACCCTAATCATAGAAAAAACTGACCAAGAATCACCTTTAATCGTTTTCCAATATGCGATTTGTGGTCTCTTAAGCATGGACACAATCGGCTTAGACCGTGCCCTGTGTTCCGTGTAATTATCCTCATTAGAAGACCTTAGGCGGGCAACGTGGACGCACATATGCACGCCACACATCCCTGATTTCGACTTGCCATTTGAAAAGCACGCAAACATACATCTTCAAACATTCCATTAGTCACACTCACTCGGCGATGAACAAAAATCAATATCACACCACATAAGCCGTATCAAGTGTGACCTTTCCAAATTAGATTGCCATCCATTTTTATCAAGTGAAATTCCTATTAGTCCTTCAAGTACGCTTATCCCATACACATCTCGATACACAGCCGACTCACCGCCTCGTCGCCTCACCCACTCCAAGTTCCATTTCAAAGTGCTTCTTCAGAGGGATGCCGGCGATGTCTTTCGACTTGGCAGAAATTTTCGCAAAGAAAATGAAGAAAAATTGAATCAATCAAAATCTATTTCGCACTTGCATGTCGGTAAATTGGATTTTCACACAAAAGGAAAAATTCAAAATGAGTTTGGTGAGGTGGAAAAACTTTCATGCAGATTTCCACACACACTCTCGCACATTCATGCGGGCCAGTGTAATGGAATCGAGAGTGCGAGAGAGTGACGAAAGTCTTCAATTCAGAGACTGATACTCATCGTCGTGAAAAATAAGATGTAGTGTGTGGTGGGAACTGTTAGAGGAAAAGTTCTATTTCTATGTTTGGAATCCGTATCACAAAAGATGTGTTTTGGGAAGACAGTGTTTTTTTTTTTTTTGGCAGAATGAAGTGAAATCTTTGGTACCGTAAAAAGCAACATCGGATGACATTTTGCAGAAAGCAACTTTATTTTCAATTTAGCAAAGCTGTTTCAAATGGAAAAGCAACGTGTCCTTGTCTAAAACACAAAATGGTTCGGAAGTACATTTTAGTTGGAAAAATATTCAATTGAAGTAATCTTGTGCAACCAAACCAAAACAACAATTTCAGCCAGTTGCTTTAGACATTCTAGCGAACGGTGTTGCAACACAGGTCGAGACTGAAATGGAAATCAGAGTTTGTCGTTAAGCAAAACACAAGAATATAGCTTAATTCTTCTTGTTGGGATTTTCTTGGAAGATACATTTCCGTCGCCGTCAGGGCGTCAAACCATGCGTCTAGTTTCATCTCGGCCTGTATTACCACTTATTTTTATGTGCACATAGGGTAAACTACCCTAATTCAAGCCCCTCCCCAGTAGCGAGCCACCTTAATGAATTTGGTCCAAAAACTGAGCCCCTGTTTTTCAGACAATAACGGTTTTTTAAGAGCAAAAATCCGTCAGATAATTCGTCATCAGTGTGGTGTTCAGTAGTGTTCCGTAAGTGAGAAAAAATCTGTGTAATTTGTGAAATTTCCTAAGAACCTAGAAATTTTGACTAAGAATTTTTAGTTACCTAATTAAGGCTTAATGTAACAATAATAATGTATATTTTATTATTTCAAAAGCAAATGTAAGAAAAAATACAGTGGACTCCCCCTAAGTCGAATTGTCACGGGATACCATAATCGTTTCGAGTTAGGGAGAGTTTGACTTAGAGAGAGGTTTTTGTATTGGAAATTGGGGGAAATGTATGTAAGATATGGCGAAAAAGTTCGAGTTAGAGAGAGTTTCGACTTAGGGAGAGTTCGCGTTATGGAGAGTGCACTGTAGTTATTTATTAAAATATATTGGGGTTTACTGGAACTCTAAGGGCTTGAATTAGGAACAGGGAGGCTCGGTACAGGCTCATGTCTCATTTTGTACTTTACTTAAATTTAATAAATTTGAGTCCAATACTTACAAAAAGTTAATATTCATATCAGACAGTAATACATCATGCTTTCCTTAAATGATAAAGTTGTTTTCATATATCTAAGAAATTAATTTTAAGAGAGCAACGAAGTCAAAACTTTCCTTAGGGGGAATCGCTTCTGTGTAGTTTACCCTACATTTTCGTCAACGGGCTACTCTCTCAGTTTTTTCAACAGTCGAATTGTTAGCTGAAACCGAACTTTCTTCAGACCATAGCAGACAAGTGCTGAATGACTGGATAGCATGTTCTGCTTTGACTGCTTTCACACATAAAAATTTTGTCGGCGATTTTTCCATCTTGTTGGCAAGGGAGGTGAGAGGTGATAGAGGTAACCCGCGTCTCGTGTGCTCGGGGCTTGCTTTTGAATTTTCTATTCTCTTTTATCTCTCTTCGTTTTTTCTTTGATTTGCTTTATTCTTATGTTCTCAATGTTGGGTATTGGAAGCATGCTGTACATGATTGAGAAAGAGATGACGCATATGTGAGAGGGGGTAGGAAACAGAAACAGAGTTCAGCATTGAGATCTGAATTGCAGAGACTGAAAGATTTCCTGTGTGAATGTGCCTTGAGATCACAAAAGGGAATTTGAAAGAATCGCCGACGAAAGTTAGCGAGTGTGAAAGCGGCCTTTGTTGGCCGTGGAGGAGATGTGTTTGTGCATAGTGGCGGTTGCAAGACATAAGTAGCGTGCCCGGGACCGTTAGCGATGGCAAGCAGCGAATATTCAGTCTCAGACTCTCCAAGGGCCTTTGGCCTGATAAGTAAGACAGTAGATGATAGATAATGGAGAGAATTTATTAAGGTTAATTTAAAAATTATTATTTTGAAAATACAGTCGGTATTACCACGTTATTTCGAACTTTTAGAGACCCACCATTCGAACTACGGAGGTTTTCGATTTACTCGATATTTTTTTCGAAACAATATTTCGGATGAAAATGCAGTGTAAAGCAGTTTTAAGTAGTAATATGCATTTATTTGTGGAAATAAGAAAGAAAGAAGTAAGGAATTAATTCTGTCTGACAAAAATGCTCGGAGATTTACTTTGTCTCATAAAACTCACAACCTACTGAATTGTAATTGACACGTCTTCATTGTAAAAATTTGCAACTGTTTATGCACTCAGCAAACAAGCGACGAATTACAGAGTACATATTTTGACAAGAGTTCCAATTACAAGATAAATAATCAGCCTAATCATGATTCTCGCCCGAACAGCATTCCACCCGAATTAATTAAGATCGCCCGAAATACTAGTTTTTCGCCCGAACTACAAAAAGTTTATCATGAATTTCGCCCGAACAAAATTCCACTTCGAATCATCTGTGACATTTCGAACAAGTGTCATTTTGACATTTGATTCGTGGAGAAAGAAAATTAAAATCATTAATAGGGATACTGAAACTAATTATTATTGAGATTTTAGTCGATAAAAAACTCGATAATTAAATCCTCATCTTTTTGCATACCAAGAAGTATTTCTTTTTGTTTATATTTTCTGGAAATTTGTTGTTTCTGAATTTTCGCGCCTCGTATGAATGACACCTTATCCTATTCTGTTTGATAATAGTAGTAGATGTACATACTGTACGATCGCGCAAGTTAAACATTGCTGAACTTCTGACCCACTTGGGTTGAGGATGTTCATCGATGTCGGCGGCTCTGCTTGATCGTCCTTATATTTGATAAGCGCTTCCAGTTGGTCGCGGAACTGAGTTTTTTTTTTTTTTTCACCGGCGCTATTGCTGAGACGGCTGCATGTCCTATATTTATGACCGTGTGATATGCTCATTTTATTGCCTCCAAATTACCCGTTGGCTATTTGGGTGCAATTACATCTTTAAATCTTCGCCTCATGTTCGCCTGTAAAAAGCTAGGGAACATTTCAGCTTGGTTTGACATTTGTTTTTTTGTTTCTTAGAACAGAAAGATTGAAATTCATAACAGGCGAACATGCAACTACAATTTATTTTGCTGGACGACCTAAAAGGTTTGTTTTGTACTACGGTTACTCTTTGAAGGGATTGCCTAAACATTTAGGTGATATTTACAACATCATGAAATTACATCTTTTTTTGCTGACTTCTCTTAAGTGTTTAGTCAAACCGATTGGTTAAGACAGGGTGAAATGCTGTTCGGGCGAGATTCACGATAAGGCTGAATGTAAAAAAGTAGGTGTTCGAATTAGGCGAGCGTTTGTGTTACCGAGTGTTACAAGTACCAAGGTGGTATTGTACATATTCCCAAACAAGGAAAACTCTGGTTTCTTAGTTTACACCTGAGTAGTACAAAACGATAGCAGTCGCGATATTTTTGCTAACAACACTCGAGTGTGCAAATTGTGCAAAATCTAAGTCGTGTGTACACTTTTAGACAAGACATAGCTAAAGTCTTTTTTCATCCCGTTGGGATGAATATTTGTGTCACTTAAATTAAAACAGTCTGTGGTATGAAAGAAAAACCCATTGAATGATCCTTACACATTCTCGAACGGAAAACGGTCAAACAGACCGCATTGTTAAAATAACAACACATGACTTAACTTTCTTCAAAGATACCATGCAGTCGTCTTTCACATTTCTAAAAAAAATAATATGAAATTCATCACGCATGCTATCAGCAATTACATAAAAGAGTTGTTTTATTTAACAAGCTCCCACATGACTGACCACTATCCAAGTGTGTCCTTTTTGTGATTTATTAAATTACTCTTCCGTTTCGACTATTTTTGACTGCACACACACCGTGCTGTCTCATCAGGTATTTCAATCTCGACCCATGAATTTCACGTGCCGTGATGTGGTCACCCTTCACCATTGTCCTCACCACCATTGTGTCATCATGTCCTTTCTTTACGGGGGATAATTAACTTGTCAGTGTTCCAACCATACTTGTTGACACATTCCGGCTATCAGTCTTAATTGTCACCCTACTGTTCGCAGTGTCGTCACGGGCTGCCGTTGCGAGGGTATGAATAAATGAGTTCGTCCTGTGTGCCCGTTAGGACAGTCACTTTACGGAGCGATACACCCTCAATTTAAGGGGTGCAAGATCGACCAAGCTTTCGCATTCCTCTATTAATTGACTCACCTCTATGATGAAATGAATTCTTGTCTTAATTGTTGAATATTACACAGGGTGGTTTGTTATTGTGTCCGTCAGATACTCGTACATTGGTCGCTTTGAAATTTAATGGATATTTGATTGCTTCGACTAAGGTTTTGTGTTTCAGGAAATTGTTTCATGGGAGAGCGACACAAAAAAAAATAAACGAACTCAACGAGAGTAGTTATGTAGTTTGTAATGGGCTTTAGTTTACTTTTAGGGATTTCAAGAACCAAGACACTTAGCAACTAAAAGTATGCCTGTCAAAGTTAAAAAACATTTTGTGCACCTTCGACTCCTAAGGGTGCAATAGCGAATCTAATCAGTAGATGGACACACACATTCAGATATTTAATCATCGGGCATTGTTATCGTTGACTTCGTATATTAAATGTGATTAACATTAAATACAACCTACAGGTTGTATTGGCCATACGCTTAATTGCTTATTATTTGCGCTTAATTTTGAAAACGTTTACTGTCTCGATGTCCGTGTTTGTAAATTAACTAGGGGACCCGGCAAACTTTGTCTCGCCACAATTCCGCGCCTTCAAGTAAACTCCAGAGTGATAATGAGAGACAGATAGTTCAAATTTCATTTGTATTGAATCGAAAGCAGTAGAGAGCTTTCGGTTTGTTTTGCGGCGCAAAAACAAACAACGAAGATGGTTTGCCAACACGCGAACAGACCGTTCGAAAGACAGGGTAATTCGAGATAAATTCCACTGACTTCCAACGATTCGCTTCATTGATTATCATCGCTAAAGCCAATCGAGCGGGGAACTGAATCCGTTTGCATTGGAATGGAGGATCAGTTGGAATAACTGGAATTTGTAGGATAAGGACTTCCTATCTTTTGAATTGGCCCTTGATGATCCTCGCACCCTAAGACCTTGCATCAAATCAACCGCACAAGCTAGGAACTTGAATTTGGCATAGCTACTCAAAATATAAACATGATTTAATTCTCGTAATGATACGCCCAATATAACGGCCACTTTTTTCGAAGGAGAGGTAAAACACATGTTATATAAGAACGATTAGGAATGCGTTTGAAAATATTTACATGTTTAAATAAATAATAACATTTGAATTATTAACATATTTAAAAAAAATATACCAACAGTTTAGAATTCTTCATCGTCAATCTTCGGCATCTAATCCATGAAAGGCTTGCTTGTATGAATTATGACTCGAACTTCCATCAAAGCCCCACTTGGAGTAAAAGCATATATTTTTTAAGTCTTCACCCTTAAATGACTGACGTTCAACTGTTAAATTGAGCAAACTTTGAATATTAGTTCTATCGAAAGTCTCTGATAGACTAATGTTTTCTTACACTCTTGAATAATTTTTTAACTCTCATCTCATCCTTGCGTAGAAAACTACGCAAAAGCTACTTTTTGTCTTATTTTCTTTTTCAAATACCACATATTGGAAACTTGCGAAATTTTCTGACTTTATTGCAATCCTTATTTTACGCCTACCCTCTTCCATAGAATTCTCAAAATAATTTAAAAAATAAAAATCTTGAAAAACACACTAAAATACCACATGCGTAGAAATCTACGCACAATTGAGTATGAGATGAGGGTTAAGGTTGAAATATTTTGTGCGCATTTGGTCTTATGAGTTTATACTGAAAGCGTGACAAATTTGTTTAGACAATTAAGGCTAATCAAGATTCATGGAAGTAAGTTGAATTGACTTACTCAAAGATTTTCTACCGTTTTCAGCATGACTTATAACTTTAGTGACTTTGCTGAGTCTGACTGTCCAGAAGCTCTCAAACTAGTTTCAGTTGCATATGTCAGAGATTTAGCTTTCCTCAGCTCTTCGGTTTTCTGTGTTTTTGTTCGCTTAGCTTAACTCTCAAAAGAAGTGACTGGTCGACCACTTTTCTTCACAAATTCACTTCAAAATGAAATGAATGTTTCCAGCCAACGTCTGCTTAGCCTTGAAAATCTATTACTTGTCCTTCTGGCATTGCGCCATCGCGTTTTAAAGTCTGGCTTAAAGTGCGTTACACGCTTAATCGAGTTTTGGTTATCGAAATGTTTCGTCTAATTTTTCCTCTTCCGTTCAATCAAACTGATCTGCTATTTGTAAATATCCAGAATTTTTCAGAATATTAAAAAGTTCTTGCCTCTTTACAAACAATGTGCATTAATTCGTTAAGAATCAGTTACGAAAACAAATACGCATCGGGCGATTTTGAAAAATCGCCATAAAAAGGGAGGCAAGCTGTTTTAACGATTATAAGAAGTTCAAATGCCCCTCTATGCGCTCCAAAAAAGATTAAAGCCGAATCTCACCCGCAAGTCAATTAATCAATAAAATTCCGTTGAAAAAAATGTCCACTTCACGGTGCCATGAGAATAATACAATGGAATCTCAAAATGTGGAACTATTTAAAAAAAAAAATACTAAAAGCTTCTTAAATACCTGAACTTGAAGCCAAGCTCCATACCAACAAATTTAATTGCTATTTAGTAAACTGCGGAAAAATTGCCAAAAACCAACACGAAACCAACTTGAAAAAACACAATTCGTATCACTTTGAGCAAATGACTGCAAGTGATGCGTGCTTCTCCAGATGTGTTGCATATAACGGGAACATTTTTTCGGCTTACGATAGAATGGACAGTTATGAACACAAAAATAATGCCATCGGAGCCTCACGTCACATTTCAAATTTCTAATTAATGCCAGCTTTTGGTGCATTCTTCCACAGTGCGTCGCCTGAATCACATTGTTCATCAGTTTCTTGACGGACAACCGCGTAGTGTTGCACAATTTCAAATGATTCAAATTCTGCAACATGATTATGATTGATCCCACCTTCAGCTGTAAATTATGCGACATCGGTCGCGATGTCAACGGATTTTTTTTTTTTTATTATTGCTTGCGCCAATTGATGTGGAATCTTCTTCAAGATACTGGTAACCCGTGTTACCAGCTTGAACGATTCACGGGATATTATTCTCCTTTTTCCTCTCGCTTACGTCCTAAACTACACCCACACCACTCTGCACACTTCTACCACTCTACCCGCGGAACTGCCGTTAGGTATTACTTTGCGGGGCTGGTTAGCATATCACGCTATGTGATCTATATTTGCCAATTCGGCCTTTCTTTCTCTTTCCAGCCTTCTTAGCTCGATCTGCGCCCTTGTAATAAAGGAACAGGTCACCAGCCTTTTGTCAGCTGACTCCATCATATGGCTAACTAAGAGCTCGGGAGTTGGTAGACTTCCTGTCGCCACGGCAAAGCGTCTGCAATGGGATATTGCGTGCTCTGCGTCTTCATCTTCGCGCGCGCATTCTGGACAAGTGGGTGAGCTGTCGTGACCGAATCTGTGGAGGTATTTTCGGTAACCCCCATGGCCCGACAAGAACTGCATGAGGTGGTAATTGCAGTTCCCGTGAGCTCTCGTTGTCCAGGCTTCTATTCTGGGTATCAATTTATGGATCCATCTGCCTTTGGTTGTGGTGTCCCACCTGGTTTGCCACAGTGCCATTGATGTTGCCCTTTCTTCATTTTTTTAGATCTCTTGCGCTAGTCTCCGAGTGATTTGCAGATCTCCGTAGGTAGATCCTTTGCATTTCGGTGGCGAGAATGTCGATCGGGACCATACCCGCAATGACGCAGGCTGCTTCGTACGAAATTGTTCGGAAACCGCTGATTGCTCTTATCACGCAGAGCCTGTATGATGTCGAGAGCTTCCTTGCTGCATCCGTGTTCGCCAGAGCCCCCGCCCATACTGGTGCAGCATATAGGAGGATTGAGCTTACCACTGTGGAAAGCAGGATCCTTCTCTCGTATCCAGGTCCTCCGATGTTGGGCAGCATTCCTGAGAGCGCTGCCTGCATCCTTGCTGCCTTTTTGCTGCAGTACTCGACGTGCGTTTTGAAGTTAAGCCGGTTGTCGAGCATTACCCCTAGGTATTTCAGAGCCATCTTCGATCGAATTATCTGGGAACCAACCCGGAAGCTAGCGTATTCCACCGTCTTTCGACTGGTTATTAAGACAGCCTCAGTCTTGTGGTCCGCTAGTTCTAGGTCGGCGGATTCCATCCAATCCTTGATCCTGGCGATCGCTTCGTTTGTGGCTGCTTCCACCTCGTGGATGTTTTTGGCTACTGTCACGACCGCGATGTCGTCGGCAAAACCGATCACCTTGACTCCATCTGGTTGCGTGAGTCTCAGTACTCCGTCGTACATTAGGTTCCACAAGAGGGGTCCAAGGACTGAGCCCTTTGGAACGCCTGCCGAGACTTCGTGGTATTTCATTCCATCGTCAGTCTGGTATCTAAGTTTTCTATTGGTGAAGTAGCTGACGATAATCTTCCTCAAGTACTGCGGTGTGCTCATCCTACTCAAGGCTCTCATGATGCAGGACCAGTTCGCTGAGTTAAACGCGTCAACGGATTTGTACATATGCATTTGTTCAACGATTTGACTTTGAATAATGAAATTCAATCTAACGATGTCCTTATTCTTGGCTGCTGGTATTACCCGTTCACTGGCCGATGAGTCTAAACGGGGTTTCAAGAAATCTTTAAATAGAAAGGGATCCCAAACAGATTCTAGGAAGCCTTAAGTCGACAATCCTTTATACCAGTCTTTGCTTTACTTTACCAACATGCAAGGTATTTTTATTAACTTCTAATATTTTTGTGTATCAGTGTATTGGTCAGAAGACATAATTCTAAATTTAAAATAATTTTCATTTGTTAGCTCATTTTTACTAAAACCAAAAATACTTCATAAATGTCAACGGCTTTAAAAAATGTCCCTCTCATTCGGCAAAAATAAAAAAAAAATAAAAACAAAATCGTAACTCGTAAGCCTACTTGGTAAAAGCAGACAAAGCATGGAATAAAAATGAAACGTTGTCATTGTGGAAAATACTCGACAAAATCTGATGGACTCGAGAATACCTCCGTAATGCTTTTAAAAGTTATTAAATATGCAAATGCTCGGGGATTATAAAATGCACAGAATCGTAGCGTGTTCTGTGAGTAATAACGGAATACAGACGGCATACATGTACGTATGTATATGTGAACTAGTGTACACTAGATACTTTTAAAGGGTAAGCCAGCCGGCTTTTGATGTGAAACAGCCCGCCCAAACAAGCATTCTTTCAATCGGTGGAATTCATTTTTAATGTTTGATGTGGTAAAAGGTGCAACCATAATGGAAATACTGTCGGTTTTTCGAACATTGGTAGAGTGTGGTAACAATTATAAGGTTCATCATTTGAATTGCTGCGGAAAATTACAAAGGATAAATCGAATATGGAATCGAGTCAGGTTTACGAAATTTGAAAAGCTAAAACAGTAAGAATGAGCCCTGTAACTTTGTACTAGCTAGTTACAATATATATTTTGTTACAATTTGGTTTTGTTATTACAGAATGAGTAAACTATAAAAGAATAAAATACAAATTTTCAAATAATAAAGAAAAGTGGAAGGATATGGAAGGAATAATTACGAAGGCTATGACAAAGAAAAGAAAATATGTAAAATAAATAAAAAAACAGAAATCAGTTATTTTGACATGATCTTGCAATTCTTTTTTAAGCTTGTGTATACCGGTTAGTGCTCTTCTATGGTAAGGTAGTGAATTCCAAAGACGGAGGGCATTAAGAAAAAACTGTCTTTCAGCTATTGAGAAACTAAATCTCACTATCACTATCAGTGATGGGACTTGGGAAAATGAATAATGGTTGAAGATAAGTAGAAAAATAGGTGGTAGCAAAGACAAAAAAGGTTTCCATGTTAATTCACATATTTATTTGACGATGATATATAATATACGAATATTAATGAATATGAACAGCTACGGACAAAACAATAGGACCACCGAATATCTTTAGTATATTACATTCCAAAACGTTGAAGTCTGTATGCTGCATTTTTTTTTTGATGCAGTATCTACCTTTGACCACCAGATCAATCCAAATTCACTTTTGTCTCACCGGACTAATGAATATTTTCTTTTTTTTTTTTTGCTTTTTGAAACTTAAGTGGTCTGCGAATTTAAGATGGTTTATCCTGTGCTTTTGGTAAGGCGCCGGTCCTACTCTGGGCTATATCTTCCTACTATACTACATCTTCCGGAGAAATTTTGTTCTTCAAGTCTTTTTTTGTGTGGGTCGCCGTGGCGTAGCGAGTAAGTGCGTCGACTCCTACGCAGAGGGCGCCAGGTTCGATACCCGAATTTACCACCTTTGATAATTCACGGGTCACTGACAATGTTCAAAGAGCATTCTTGTCTAGAAAAAGCTTCTCAAACTTGGCTGTTCGGAGTCGGCATTAAAATGTAGGTCCCTTCCACTCGTGAGAGAACAATAGCACGCACAACACAAGTGGTTGCTGAGAAACTAGGCCCTGGTCCGCCTCGGACTGTCCCGTCACCCATATTCTTATATACAGTTCGCCATCAACTTCTTCAGTGTCAGAATACGAAGTACCCAGTACATCATCACAGCCACATAGGATCACGCAGGCTGAGTTAAATGATCTTGTGAGGGACTTAGAATTGGTAAAGAACAAATCAGAACTTTTAGACTCGAGACTGCAGCAATGGAACCTTTTAGAAAATGGTGTGCATATAACGTCTTTCCGCAGTAGACAGAAAGAGTTCACACAATATTTTGAAATGGCTGAAAGTTTAATTTTCTGCGAAGATGTTAATGGTTTGATGGCAGCCCTTAACATTACATATAAACAGAGGGAGTGGAGACTTTTCATAGACAGCTCTAAATTAAGCTTCAAATCCGTTTTGTTTCATAACACAAATATTTAGCCTTCTATTCCTCTTTGTCATGCAGTTCATATGAAAGGGTCCTATGAAAATTTGAAAATCCTTCTGCTGCAGATGAAGTTTGACGAACACCAATGGCAAATCTGCGGAGATTTGAAAATCGTTGTTGCTTGGCCTACAATTAGGCTTTACGAAATTTTGTTGTTTTATTACAAAAGAAAGTTATGGCCTCATCGTCAATCACTTCAACCTGGGAAAAAAAAAATGTTAAATATAACCCTTTAGTTGATCCAAATGAAGTGTTACTTCCTCCATTGCATATAAAACTAGGGCTGATGAAAAATTTCGTCAAAGCAATGGACAAAGCTGGAGCTGCTTTTCAATACCTAATAATTATTTGCTGTTATTAGCCGACTGCAGCTGCACCGACCAAAAAACACTTCTACTCGCTCTTATGACACATAGCAAAAAATGTGTCCCACTGGAAAATGTCGTCCCGTAAATGATGTAATGTCTCGTTTGTCCCGCTGAAGAAATAAAAAATATGTTAACAAGTTAAAAGTATGCTCTATATATTCGGTATACATATTGTTCACTGACTATACCTGTGTTTTTTTGCAAGCGTATATACGTCTAATTTTGAAGTGCACTTGTGGCGCGTGAGCGGCGCTTAATGATTCATCATAAAATCTTGGCAACACCGACGACATTTATGACATTTGCTAAGCAGTCAGGGGTGTAGTTGTGGAAGGTGATGATTGATCTTTGATGGTTACAATCTTCGTTCTTTGACTGTGTAGTGTGACCATTACCTTAAAAGTAAAAACACTTAATAATTATAAAATATAAAAAACAATTCGTGAAATGAAAAGAATCGTTTCCGAAGCCAAAACGGAATGTACAGCAGACACTCTGGGTATACCAAAAATTGCATACTTACTACACCTGCAGGTGTAAGCCACATACAGCAACCTAAACAATGAATGAATAAATTCAGGAATGAACACACAGAAATTAATGATTGGGAGCATTGTTTTTATCCGCGCTTATTCCTTAAGCGGCGATAGATATGATGAGTAAGTTAAGCGGATATAGGATTCGTTGTTAGTGTATTTTACATGCAAATCGAAATTTAAGCGTATATACGCTTGCAAAAACAAAAAGCTTATGTTGCTCGCACACTAGGTAGTTTCTATTGCTTGTACTGTCATCTATTTTTTGACTCTCATCACGTTGAGTGGACGTACAGAAGAGAAGGTTGAAAATACCGGTTTTTTGCTCACAATGTTTTTACGAGGTTTTTCCGCAAAGAAATGCCTGTTATGCATGTTGGAGGCGAGTTCTGAAGCTATTGTCTAGTCCACGACGAAGGATGCACAGAGCAGGCTTCGTCGCGGCAAAAGTAAAAGCGACCAGCTCCTCACTCAATGATACACGGGGTAAGCTTAAAATGCCCCGTGTCAAAATCCACTGCAAAAAACTCCGGAAATCCCCAACTCTCAGCACAAGTCCTTGCGCTGGGTTTCAAATGGCGCGGAAGTTCTTGAGCCGAACTGCACGGTACGTGCGCACCGTATGTGTAAGCGTGGTGCGACACAAGTTCGGCCATAGCGTCGATTGGCTCCTTGCGATGTATGCTGCCATATGTGGCTTTAAAATTAATGGAAAAAGGTGGTGTGTATCGATTTGAAACTCACTGGTCTTCTCCAGGATTTGCCTTAGTGTGAACATTTGATTTACAGTCGATTTGCCGGGCCGAGAGCCGCATTGGTGTCTGCCGATTAGTGGGGGGCAAATCGGCTGTAGACGTTTGCACGGTACGCTAGACAGGACGTTGAAGTCGACGTAGAGCAGGTGTATTTCACTGGAGTCAACGCCTTCGTTGTGACATACACGAGCAAGCCGTCGGCTGGCCAAAGAGCCGGTCGAGCGCGGGACATTGCTGTACTCCAGTGCGGTGTGCAACGACGACCCCTCTATAGTTGTTGCAAGAGGTAGGATCAGTTTTCTTGTGGATGCGGCATACATGGAGCTGATATTCCAGTCGCCAGGCATGCTTTCGCCTGTCCGAATTCTACAGATGATCTGGCGTATGCCCAGAGAAGCATGCGGCTTTTTTGTTCTTCAGCCTTTAAAGGGCTGTGCCGACTTCTTCAAAGTTAGGTGGGAAGACTACTTCACCGATGGCAGGAATCCATGCCTTTTTCCATCAAAAATCGTTTAGCATTTAATTGGAGGCTCATATCTAAGCAAATTCATGGTAAGTCTCTCATCGTTAAACTTGTTGAATTGAGACACAAACATGATCCACCTACCAGGCGGCTATAAACTGAGTTTGTTGAATAAAGTTTTTTTTTTTTATTAAAATCTTTTCAATTTATTCACATTCAAGGAACATTTACCATTACCCTTCCAGCACTCACATGCACTTCGTTGGGTGATAAAAATTTCATAACTTCAATTCCCAAGGAAATCGCACAGCGAACCAGTCGTCCTTGTCAAGTTCCTCCAAACGCACAATATTTCGGGGAAAAGCCGCCCGTAATGCGTACGCACATGCCTATGAAAAAATTATTTCAATATTCGGTTTTAACCTTTGAGGGATTATCGATTTCATCGGAAATCGGATTTTGAAAGTGAACATCTCAATAATCCTTATTTTTGTGTTCTTTTTCGCAAGGGAGTATCACATTGCGAAACTTTTGTGTCATCTGCCCAGCCACCCTCACCGTGAGTAGATCTGACAATAGATGCCTGCATATGCCAGTCCCGCTTAAGCTCGTGGTAATCACCAGAAAGAGGACGAACTATTTGATGTATTACATATCCTCACTAAATCCTGCGTCTATGCGGTTCGAAATCACAAGATTTCATCACTCCGATTCCCGGATCCCGGGTCGCAACCAGAATCCTTATGAGTCCTTGCGAGGAGTAAATGGAATTTACCTAATCCCCATTCGTTTGACAGGACGTCAGGTGAGGAATGAAAAGAAAAATGTGACAAATTACCCACACCGATGATTTTTTGAACTTCATTACAAAGGATGCGCACAGCATAAGTCTCGTCCTTGTGGCGCGTGAGCGTGTGTTGTGCAGGAATCGTGGATATTAGACAGAGAGAATCTTTTGGTTTCCTTGAGGGTGATTTCTATTTATTTTTTTTTTCTCGGTTTCTCATGCGAACAATCTTTGCCATTATGTTGCGGCAAGAATTCGCCGCAATATCAGCGAGTGATGGTTGCGAATGTGATGCGGTCGTGAATTTTTTTGTGTTGGCAATTTATTTTATTTCTTCTTGAAGGATGCTTCTACTGTTCGTGTTAGAGGCAATTGTCCCAAGTATTTTGTGCTTGGGATGGGTAAGGTTTTTTTTATAATCACTTTGATGATATTTAAAAGCCCTTAAAATTAAATCTGGAACTTCAAAAGTTAAATAAGTTGTCTAATCACAGGAATTATAGAAACATAAGGCGCGGTGTTGCTCGTCGCTGTGGAAGGGACAGATTCGTTTTTAAGACGTGAGACTAAAAATGGTGGCTCTGCCTTTTTTTGAAATATTTTTTATATCTTGATATACAAAATTCATAACATTTTTATGAAATACATAATTTTCATGTTGAACAAAAACGAGTATTTTCGGACGTTGAAACTAGTTGTAACCTCCCTACCCTATCTCGAGACATAGATTTCTCCGTTATTTGGCCATTTGTCTCCACTGTGCAGGAGTCGAATAAAAAAACCATTAATCGTGACAAAAAAAAAATTGAATGAAAGGATGAGTGTACAATGAATTGTAGCGAATTTTCGTCTAGTGGAATCCTCGGTCCATGGCTTTAGGTTAGGTGAGGCTAGGGAGTGGCAGCTCAGCTTCACATAGACATGTCAGCACCAACAGGGGGCCATCGGTTCCGATCTTGTTTTCTATATTCACTGCAGATCTAATAGGTTCCATGCCGCACTTAATTGCGTACGCCGACGACCTAGATGCGTACAGATCAGGTCCGAAGGTCGAAGTAATAAACATCTTGTTGCAGCGTGACTTCGAGAAAATCCAAGTTGCTTATCAACTTCCAGAAGTGAGAAACTAGTCTTATCCGGACCCCGTTGGACAGGGCAACGCGGGATACGCGCCAAAACTGGCGTAAGTTCGGCATAGTTGACCCACATGGTCGGCCGTTAGCTATAAAAAGTGTAGTTAGATATCTAGGCATTTGGCTGGGTCAATATCTGTATTTTGATAAACATATAGATATTGCTCTGACGAAAGCCAGAAAAGCCTTTGCTGCGGCAAGAAGGTTGTTTTTCAGCAGCCAACTTGATACCAGAGTGAAGGTAATCTGCTAGTACGGCCCATCATGGTGTACGGTTGTCCATTGTGGTTCAACGTGAGTCCTTCCCAGATGGAAAAGATGAGGGTGTTCGAGAGGCAGTGTATTAGGAGCTGTCTCCGTCTGTATCGCACACCCGAGTCTGAGTACAAGAAGTACTATCCTAACGAAGTCCTGTACAACGAAGCAAACGTAAATAGGGTAGATAATTTTATCATTAAACTAATCAGAAGGCACACTGCACAAGATCTGTCCTCTTCCAACAGTCTAATCTTTGGGGCTTACTACCCCAATAGTATGTACCATGAAAGGGTGCGCCTTAACGGCTTAATTCCTCCCGAAGCATTCCTCTATTTAGACACAAATGGCCTTATACAGGATCCACAAGGATGTCCTATCATCTTCCATGTCCCGAACAGTGGACAGGCGACTCCAGTACGAACCGGATGTCGTTCGCACACACGAGGATCTCCTCCGGTTCAGTAGAGGGTTCCCCGCTCGAGATAGGAAAGAGTCTGCCAAAGAACGGCAATTTTACTTACACCAAAACCAGCCTCCGCCACCGCTAGCTTTTCCATAGGATCCAGTAGCTGACCATAGTGGCCAGCTTACATACTTTTTAAGGTAGCTTTAAGGAAAAAAAAAATATAAAACGAAAAATCAAAAAAAAAATATAAAGTGAAAAAAAAATATAAAATATAAGGTGCATCACGGCGTATAAATTATATATGTTAGGCATATACACAACATATACGACCTGGTGCACGTGTCCGTACTGTTACGGACTTAGTTAAGATAGTATTAAGTTTTATTTTAGGGTAAGTTAGTATAAGGTAGGTTAAGTAGTTAGGTTTAGCCAAGTTTTTTATAAGTTTTCTTGGCAAGGGAATAAATAAATAAAAGATTGACACTAAAGACTAAAAAAGAAAATGCAGATTAAGCCGAAAAGCACATTTATAACATAGATTAGATTAGCTTAGAGTACCCGCATAGGGTCAGTAGGTTAGTATTAAGAACATTTGTAATTCCTAAAATAGTTACGCTAGTTTTAAGTAGTTTTGTCTAGCAACTAAGTAAAAACAGAATGAGTAAAATAAAATTTCGTTAAAAAAATAGACATGTCAGCACTTAACAGAGTAAGCCAAGTTGTAGTCTACTGTAACTTCTAGTGGTTTTTGCGAGATGTATAAGATGTTATGGCTTCACGATGGCCACATAGTCTAATGATTCAGACGTTAAATTGACGTAGAATATTATACCGAGTCTTGTCTCATATCTCAAAGAAGATGCTCCAGAGTTTCAACCACTGCCGCCGCCATTGCTTTGCAGTTTCTCGATCTATCGGTGGCAATCAAGCCTAGTCTGTGAGCATGGTAAGCTACTAGGCGATGGTCTGTAATGATACCTACAAGTATACTGCAGTTATCTCTCGGTAACGAGACTATTAGTTTTGGTTTGGCGATGTTGCATTTGGGCCAGAAGATTTTGGTCTTATGGCACGAATTACTGCTATTCCACGCATTGTTTGCTGTGATAAATAGTTCATTGTCGAGTTCATTGAAGAATAATTTTATCGGAGCTGCGATGCTTAGTTTGTCAGATGACAATGTGACGCCCCACTTAGCTAGTTCTTCAGCTGTTTCGTTTCCCTGGATTGCCATGTGATTATATAATACCTTGATCATCCCCGTCCTGCTCTATGGTGCGGATGTATGGACAATCTCAAGAGCAGATGAAGAAGCACTTGGTCTTTTCGAGAGAAAAGCTTTGCGTGCAATCTTTGGTCCTGTTTGCGTTGATGGTTATTGGAGAAGAAGATTTAATATATTCGATACGGCGTGTACAGCGACATGACCCTAGCCAGGCGTCTACGGATTCAACGCCTAAGATGGCTGGGCCATGTAGAGCACATGGACAACACTGCTGCAACCCGAGGAGTCTTCGACTGCGAACCAGTGGTACAACGCAACAGAGGACGCCAACGATACCGATGGCTCACCCAGTTGGAGAAGGACCTTTTCAGAGAATTCTAAACAAAGCTGCCAAATGTATCAGTGCTCTATCTTTTACCATTTAAGAGTCTATAAAAGACAAACAAACGTATTTCGCAGTAGGGTAATTGGTTAGTGCGTCGACTCCTACGCAGAACGTGCCAGGTTCGATACCCGAACTTACCACCTTTCATAATTCACGGCTCATTTTCTTTCGAGTCACTGACAATGCTCAAAGAGCATTCCTGTCTAGAAAAAGGCAGCCACTCGTGAACCGAACAGTAGTACGCACAACATGAGTGGTTGTTGAAAAAACTAGGGTCCGTCTCGGACTGTCGCGCAACCCGGATTATTATTATTATTTTATTTTTAAACATTGTATATGATTTTGACAGTTTCCTCGTTGTTATACTGTATAACCTAGAATTAATGTTGTGTGATTCTGTTTTTTGGGAAAATTATTACACACATCATACAACAGTCTTATTACAAATTGATCATTCATATCATACACGACATGAAATGATTGTATCCTCTCGAAATGAGTTTCCAAAAGAGGAAATATACCAAATTATTTTTTCGGCTTGGAATTTCATATTCATCGGTTTTTTAATTAAAGAGCTAATGATTAACAAATTGTTCAAAAAGTACGTTTTAATACATTTCTGTATATATTTGGAAAGTTTGTAGATTCAATAACAATAAAACCGGACACGAAACGATTTTTTGAAATTACAATATTTTAAAAACTTTTCTTTTTGTTTTTTGTTAGACCTTGGGAGTGGGTTATCTTCGAAGCAAAGTTCATAAATATGGATAAAAATATAAGCAAATGTTTGTCATTGAGTATTTTATTATAAATAAAATACATATTTTCTGGATACATATTATATTTTTGTAACCATTATTATTTTTTATGTAACCAAAGCAACTTCAATTTTCAATTGAAACTTAAAACTGTCAAATGAAATCAGCTGTGCGTTGAAGTGTTCACTGTGTCATCCCCTTCCTTCAGGTACTTCACCGTGAACGGATACTTTGACGTTATGCATGTAAGGTATTCTATTTGCCAAAGCCCTAAGTCCATCGCACGTCATTATTGAACATGTTGAATATTTTTTGACAGAGGGGTGCGCTGTGCGAGAGATTTTCTCCCAAATTGAGAGTATTTTGTGTCAACTGTTATTTGAGATATGAAAACCAGAAATTGATATTTTGACGGATATTCATACATTTTTGACAGTTATTCATGAAATAACGTAAATGCTGTCCTCTGATTGGTCAATTTGGTTTATGAACACGTTTTAAGAAGCAGTTGTCAAAAATCTTAGGGGGAAAGAGAGTCGGCCATCTCTCTAATACTTCATTTCTGATGAAAACAGTTGATTAAAAATAATTTAACGACAAAAGTCATTTCAAATTCATTTGGAGGTGAGAGAGAAAACAGCTGATGAAATGAGCAATCATTTCAACTCAGTGCGTCATTGCATTCTCTCCGTAACATGAAGTCGGTTGGCGCAACGCACTATTATGCTTAGGCATTATTAAGGAACTCCATTATTTAAAGATTTGTCTTCAAATTCGTCTCATCCCTAGGCCACGTGCGACTTTTCCATTGAATCGTGTATTCTGAACGTGTTATCAGCTAATACGTCATTTTCAGAAGGTGGGTAGTAGATGAATGTGTTCATTTTTAATAGCCCCTTTAATGACGAAAACGCCTCATAATTGCGGAACAACTTCGCGGTCAAAATACAGGTCTGAACATGTAAATCATCTGTTTTGAATTCTATACACTTTGTCGCACTGTTCACACCATTTCTTTGTGGTATTCAGCTGAAACCTTGCTCTTCAACTGTCGCCGTAGGGAAGTGCTCATCCACTTGACACGAATTAAACAATTAATTTTGCAAAATTACAATTTTGTAACGCAAGATGAAGCAAGTGGCAACACTGAAGAAGAGAGAGAGAAGTAAAAAGAGTAAACGAAGAAGAGCCGGCATTCTGATGGTGACTCTGTATCAGGATAGTCGAAGTGAAGGAGTAATAAAATTTAAAGTAAAACAGTTGGGTTAATTTTAGAGTGAATAAAAGATTATAACTATTTTAAAATTTAATTAATTTTATTCACAGTTTTCCAACTAATAAGGGTTTGCCAAATAAAGAGATTCAAATAAAAGGTTAGTGTCCGAAAAATGATTTCCAAAAACAAATGTTAAATCTTAAAACATATAACTACGGATTCAACGCCTAAGATGGCTGGGCCATGTAGAGCACATGGACAACACTGCTGCAACCCGAGGAGTCTTCGACTGCGAACCAGTGGTACAACGCAACAGAGGACGCCAACGATACCGATGGCTCACCCAGTTGGAGAAGGACCTTTTCAGAGAATTCTAAACAAAGCTGCCAAATGTATCAGTGCTCTATCTTTTACCATTTAAGAGTCTATAAAAGACAAACAAACGTATTTCGCAGTAGGGTAATTGGTTAGTGCGTCGACTCCTACGCAGAACGTGCCAGGTTCGATACCCGAACTTACCACCTTTCATAATTCACGGCTCATTTTCTTTCGAGTCACTGACAATGCTCAAAGAGCATTCCTGTCTAGAAAAAGGCAGCCACTCGTGAACCGAACAGTAGTACGCACAACATGAGTGGTTGTTGAAAAAACTAGGGTCCGTCTCGGACTGTCGCGCAACCCGGATTATTATTATTATTTTATTTTTAAACATTGTATATGATTTTGACAGTTTCCTCGTTGTTATACTGTATAACCTAGAATTAATGTTGTGTGATTCTGTTTTTTGGGAAAATTATTACACACATCATACAACAGTCTTATTACAAATTGATCATTCATATCATACACGACATGAAATGATTGTATCCTCTCGAAATGAGTTTCCAAAAGAGGAAATATACCAAATTATTTTTTCGGCTTGGAATTTCATATTCATCGGTTTTTTAATTAAAGAGCTAATGATTAACAAATTGTTCAAAAAGTACGTTGTAATACATTTCTGTATATATTTGGAAAGTTTGTAGATTCAATAACAATAAAACCGGACAAGAAACGATTTTTTGAAATTACAATATTTTAAAAACTTTTCTTTTTGTTTTTTGTTAGACCTTGGGAGTGGGTTATCTTCGAAGCAAAGTTCATAAATATGGATAAAAATATAAGCAAATGTTTGTCATTGAGTATTTTATTATAAATAAAATACATATTTTCTGGATACATATTATATTTTTGTAACCATTATTATTTTTTATGTAACCAAAGCAACTTCAATTTTCAATTGAAACTTAAAACTGTCAAATGAAATCAGCTGTGCGTTGAAGTGTTCACTGTGTCATCCCCTTCCTTCAGGTACTTCACCGTGAACGGATACTTTGACGTTATGCATGTAAGGTATTCTATTTGCCAAAGCCCTAAGTCCATCGCACGTCATTATTGAACATGTTGAATATTTTTTGACAGAGGGGTGCGCTGTGCGAGAGATTTTCTCCCAAATTGAGAGTATTTTGTGTCAACTGTTATTTGAGATATGAAAACCAGAAATTGATATTTTGACGGATATTCATACATTTTTGACAGTTATTCATGAAATAACGTAAATGCTGTCCTCTGATTGGTCAATTTGGTTTATGAACACGTTTTAAGAAGCAGTTGTCAAAAATCTTAGGGGGAAAGAGAGTCGGCCATCTCTCTAATACTTCATTTCTGATGAAAACAGTTGATTAAAAATAATTTAACGACAAAAGTCATTTCAAATTCATTTGGAGGTGAGAGAGAAAACAGCTGATGAAATGAGCAATCATTTCAACTCAGTGCGTCATTGCATTCTCTCCGTAACATGAAGTCGGTTGGCGCAACGCACTATTATGCTTAGGCATTATTAAGGAACTCCATTATTTAAAGATTTGTCTTCAAATTCGTCTCATCCCTAGGCCACGTGCGACTTTTCCATTGAATCGTGTATTCTGAACGTGTTATCAGCTAATACGTCATTTTCAGAAGGTGGGTAGTAGATGAATGTGTTCATTTTTAATAGCCCCTTTAATGACGAAAACGCCTCATAATTGCGGAACAACTTCGCGGTCAAAATACAGGTCTGAACATGTAAATCATCTGTTTTGAATTCTATACACTTTGTCGCACTGTTCACACCATTTCTTTGTGGTATTCAGCTGAAACCTTGCTCTTCAACTGTCGCCGTAGGGAAGTGCTCATCCACTTGACACGAATTAAACAATTAATTTTGCAAAATTACAATTTTGTAACGCAAGATGAAGCAAGTGGCAACACTGAAGAAGAGAGAGAGAAGTAAAAAGAGTAAACGAAGAAGAGCCGGCATTCTGATGGTGACTCTGTATCAGGATAGTCGAAGTGAAGGAGTAATAAAATTTAAAGTAAAACAGTTGGGTTAATTTTAGAGTGAATAAAAGATTATAACTATTTTAAAATTTAATTAATTTTATTCACAGTTTTCCAACTAATAAGGGTTTGCCAAATAAAGAGATTCAAATAAAAGGTTAGTGTCCGAAAAATGATTTCCAAAAACAAATGTTAAATCTTAAAACATATAACTGCTTCTCACTTGTTAATACTGCTGTTTGTTAACAAGTTGAGTAGACTTGATCCCTTTCTCACTTTGATGTCACAAGTGAAGCACGTAACAACTTCTTTGTCCTGATCGACAATTGATATCTCGACCTTAACACTGATCTCGGGGTAAACGTCACTAATGGGAAACAGGAACTTGTAGGTGACGTCTTCCTGTGTGTACAGCGGACAATAGGCACCGTACTGCAAATTGGAGCACACATCACTCACATCGTCTGGCAAGTCGTATGGAACGGTTATTCCCAAGGTAGTGGCCCTCACCATGGTCTTCATGGTTGTGATGTATTTTTCTATGAAAGAAAGAATTCATGTTAACAGTTATATGGGCTCTGGATGCAATCATTTTCATCTTACCAGCGACAAAGTGGATGTCGAAATCCATGACGCTTCCCTTGACGACTATGCATGGTGGTGTGTCGCAGCCATAAATTCGAACTTCTAACGGGAAGGGCTTGTTTCCCGAACCTTAAAGAAATTTATAAAATCAGTGTTACAAGGTCTAGCATTAACGAACCATTTCTTACATTTCTTCACATCCGTTCCTGCAAGGACAAAAGAAACCAGTCCTAAGAATACAATTGCTCTAGCGGTCATTGTGCTTTGCTTTCTTCAAATAGTTTCAATAGCTTGAGGTTTCTAAGAGAACTAGCATCAACACTGGAAATGGGCATTTTATATTCTGTCCCGTATCTAATCAGGTTCGGGTCTAGTGGATTTACATTTTGATTCGTCGATTTGGTTAAAGCGGTGAGATTATTCTCAGGGGGCGGTGCCTTATCGTCCTCAACAGCAGCTCTCGCAATTCGATTATTTGGTTTGCACTGGAAATTTGCGTGATTGTTTTTGGCTTTATTTCTGATAACTGAGTGCGAGTTGTGATAAAACACTTTGTCAGTTTGTTAAACGATATCTTTTAGATTTACAGATAAGTGCGTGGACACACCTAGTGTAGGCTAAATGTGATCAGTTTCGGTGGACAAGATCGGTTTTGCATTTCAAAATAAGTTGATTTGTTTCATTTAAGGAGTGTAATAACATAATAACATAATAACAAAATGTAGTAGGTAAAGGGTTTTTGGTAGCTTTGTGCTGAACCATGAGTCTTTTGACTCGGCTTTTTATAGCTCCTCTTCGAGAAGAACTCCTTGATTTTTTTTTTGACCGGTGGAAATTTGACAGCCATGCCTTGCATATATTTTGTATACTGCTAAACATCTTGTGAATCTTGAAATGTTTGATCAAACCAATTGAAGATTCTCTGATGGTACTGCGAAACGTCTCAATCCGAGACGATCACACAGCCTGATATGAATGAGCAGGGCGACTGTAAAGGTGTGAGTTTCGCGCCACTGAAACGCGCTCTACCCTACGACAACTTCTGTTGCAGGGGCGATTAAGAGGAGTACACTAATGTGTACTTTTTCTGAAACTGCAGTGGCCTCCCGAAGAAAAAGTCACAGAGCCTTGATTCTTCAATTATTTGCCGAGCTAAGCAATGTTGTGAGGACTACAACCCCGCATGGTCCACTGGATATTTGTTTCAGTAGTGAAACCCATACTGCGATAGGGTGTCGCAATTCGGTGGACTTCACTCATCAACCTCCAACCACTAGAAAGAGTGCAGAAAATGGCATGCATAGGTATCAGCGGAGCTCTAAGGACAACATCGTCCGAACCTCTAAGCATACTCCTCCCGAAGAAAAAGTCACATAGCCTTGATTCTTCAATTATTTGCCGAGCTAAGCAATGTTGTGAGGACTACAACCCCGCATGGTCCACTGGATATTTGTTTCAGTAGTGAAACCCATACTGCGATAGGGTGTCGCAATTCGGTGGACTTCACTCATCAACCTCCAACCACTAGAAAGAGTGCAGAAAATGGCATGCATAGGTATCAGCGGAGCTCTAAGGACAACATCGTCCGAACCTCTAAGCATACTCCTTAACCTCGACCTATAGAACTAGTTGGTAGGCACATAACTGCTAATGCGGCAATCAGACTAGGATCACTGAACAACTGGAAAAACTTCAGTCTGGACACTCATCGATCCTCAGCAGGTGCAGTTCTGTACATATAGATACAGACCTCACTATGCCTACACTCCTCTTCGATAAGAACTTCTCAACCAGCATCTCCCTCAGATCTGACGTCTATTCCAAGGATCTAAACATCTAGCTATCTTTCCGTTCACTTAATCACTGTAGCGTCTTTCTATAGAAACTATAGCGAATATGGCTAAAAAAACAATGTAGTATCAAGCACAGATATCATCATCTGTTTCGATAGCCAGGCAACGATTACATCTCAGAGTTCAGTTACTTTTAACTCCAAGCTCTTAATTGCCGGCTGTCTCTTATCAAGATGGCCAAGTATTTTAGCATTCATCTTATGTGGGTGCCCAGACACTGTGGCTTTCCAGAGAATTGTAAAACAGACGAACTCGCTATAAAGGGTACAAACTCTATGCTCTTCCGGGTAGTGGGTGGATCACTCCATGCCATCTACTAAGGCTAGAAAGCGCTTGCTCACAGGATGCGTCATTACCAAACAACTCTGGCCTACAATCGACCCTAAGCGATCGCTTAGTCTGATTAGTTTGAAAAGGCCAAAATTCAGAACTTGCATCGGCGTTATAGCAGATCATTGCGCCATAGGAACTCACGCGTCCAGACTTGCCCTCCCATACAGCGACTTTTGCATAAGCTGCAGAGACGAGGATGAGGAAGAAACTATTGTACACTTGCTCTTTCATTCCGTAGATTTAGATTTCTGGGAGTCCACTATTGCTGTACTAAGCAGCTTAAAATTCAGCCATCTTCTTCGCTTTATTAAAAGCACTAATTGGTTTGCGGAATAGGTACTCATTCATCCGCATGGGAGCACAATAGTCCTATGCTGGCCTAAGTGTGGCAGCTGTATTTCCATACAACAGTCAGCTACTTTAACCTAACCTAAACTTGAGCGAATATCGGAAACGAATGAAAAGTCTACAGAAGCAAACGAAATAAGACTTTCAGAAAGGAAGGATGAAATGCAATGATGTGTGAGATATGCTTGTGGCACAATCTTGTTGAAACCACGTCTCTTCCACATCCATATATTTGATTTGAGTGCAAAATAATACAGTCGACCTTCGGAATTGCGATGAAATTTGCTATCATTTTCGAAGAAGTACGAAACGACGGGGTCCGTGGGTCAGTGGGTAAGTGCGTTTACCCCTATGCATAGGGTGCCAGGTTCGATAACCGAATTTACCACCTTTGATAATTCACGGCTCCGCCTCTTTCGAGTCACTGACAATGCTCAAAGAGTATTCATGTCTAGAAAAAGCTTCTCAACTTCGCCGTTCGGAGTCGGCATTGAACTAAAGGTCCCTTCCACGCGTGAGAGAATAATATCACGCACAACACGAGTGGTTGCTGAGAAGCTAGGCCCTGGTCCGCCTCGGACTGTCGCGCCACCCATATTATTATTATTACGAATCAATGACACCTAACAGCTTGCATTTACAAAATGAATCGGCTTTATGACAAGCCGAGTGACATATTTGTTTTTTAAATTCTGCATATACACATGTAGTATAACGAATGAGGATAAAACGAAATATAATCAGTCCTCTAGAAAGAACTTGCAACATCGACGTTTTTTACAGACCGTAATAATGGGCAGCTATGACTTCGTTGGTAGTTAAGGATTTCGTCTACCACGGCTCCAAAGTTAACAGTACACAGTTCACAGTACCGAGATCAAACGCAGAGTAACTCTTGCTGGTTCTATGGGCTCCAGAGGCATACGGCGCAGAGACATGGTCAATCTTAAAAGCAGATGAAGTCCTTAGTCCCTGCGACAGACAACGACGATTAATTTTGAGAAGATTAAACCACGAACTTTATGGGCTGCGATATGAGCCTATTCAGGCTTCACATGATCCAATGTGACGGGCCATGTAGAGCAACGCAGGTTACATACCTCAGCACACAATATCCGACAATAACATGAAATGCGGGCGTAGTTGCCAATGACCTGCCAAGTACATACCAAATCAAACCAAAAGCAAAACCGCTTGCTTGGTGATTTGTTTTATACAAACACTGGTCATTCACATTACAGTATAATAGCATAATATGACGATAGGTCATAGGTTAGATTGTAAGAATGGAATTTCTTTAACTTAATATATTCGTGTCTACTTATTCTATTATTTTTCTCGCATGGAGAACTTGCCTCCGGCCCGAAGGGACCCCGACACCGAATGCGGGATCACAATGCAACGGAGGCCACTTTAAGGTAGCACACCTAGGCGGAGACGGACCCCAACTAACTTGCCGTGCGAAACTCTGCGCCCTATACAATCCCAACGTCTGCCGCCTGCTTAATTTTTGGAAAAAAAAGTCGATTCCAGATTACTCAAGAGGTAGATTTTCAATGCCTTTTTTTATTGAAGTATCCCCGGTAGCCCATATATTATATATCAAATGTAATTAATATGAACATAGTTACACATACATATAAATAAAATGAAAAATAGTCAAGTTATATTTAATAATACTTAATAGTTATAGTGAATTCAAGTAAAATAAATATAAATGTAGATACAAAATTAAAATGCAAGGGACACATGTGCAGATAGAAAAAGTTCAGTTTAGGAAACACACGAACTTTTCTAGCCTTTTCTTTAGCAAATCCTGTTATGAGTTCATTATGTCTAAAGCCTTTAACAACTAACTTTCTACTGACATTATAGACAAATCTTCCATCCTAAGATAATTTTTTATTACCTTTAGTTTAGAAAACTACGTTCTCCTGAAGCTACTGAGACTGATACTGTGTTTAAAATTTGGAGCGCAATAAGTACATTGGGAACAAGATCTTCTAGGCTTGATTTAAATATTAAATTTAAGACCTCTAAACATGATCTTTCTGGTTTTACAAGAGGGGATAATACTGTGAACTCTTGATACAACTCTGCCCCATGTAAATCTTTAAAACCTCCAAGAGTTAAAACGTCTTGTAAATTAAGTCATGAGTTACCTACAATTTTATTTCTCAAACATACGCTTAAAATTTACTTTATGTGCTTCATGCTATTCAAATCTTTCTGAATTTGATTGAATCGCTTGATCTAGTATTTTGAAATAAAGCTGTAGGTGCCTTAAGTCTTTGCTTCTGTTCTAAAAAGGTTTCGGGACATCACAGGCACAGTCTTTTTCGGTGACGAGAATGAAGAATGAAGAAGTTCTGGAAATTTATGGTATTCAAGACATGCCCTCAGATAAATTAACATATCCTATCTGATCTACATAATAATATGGGTGGCGCTACAGTGAAAGAGGGCCAGGGACTAGCTTTTGCAGCAAGAACTCGTATTATGCGTGCTATTGTTCACTCACGAGTAGAAGGGACCTTGGACAGTTTTATGTGATTCCGAAAGACCAAAGTTTGAGAAGCTTTTTCTAGACCGTTATTACTCTTTGAGCATTGTCAGTGACTCGAAAGTGGTTGTTGTTCTTGTTAATGTTTATTTAGCAATGTAAAGCCATTTTATATTATTTAATAATAATTATGTAATAATATAAATATTTATTATTTAAATCTTTATTTACAATAGTTCATTAAATTATTGAATAACTAAATACTAATTTAAATAATTATTTTTTACAAAAAATGCTATCTCATTTTTAAATCTTTTCATATTTGTCTCTTTTTTATTATACATTCGGTAGAATTGTAGGAAACTTGAATTCCTTTATAAAATAACATATCATAACACATCATTACTTCTTATATTATAGAGTTGAACATCCCCTCTTCTTGTTAATCTTCTTTGTAAATATCGGGCCGTTCAATTATTTTTCACTTTAAATACAGTGGACTCTCCCTAAGTCGAACTCTCCCTAAGTTGAAACTCTCTCTAACTCGAACTTTTTCGCCATATTTTACATACATTTCAGTAAATTTTCCATACTAAAACCTCTATCTAAGTCGAACTCCCTCTAACTCGAACAAATTATGGTAACCCGTGACAAATCGACTTAGGGAGAGACCACTGTATATACCCACAATATACTAAATATTATGCTTTGTTATATATTTTTACCATTTTAATATTACAAGCATATGCTTTATTGGTGTGTATCTATGGCAGTATAAAATTGATCGCATAGCTTTGTTTTGCAATTTTTGCAACTTTTCAATAATACCTGTAGACCCCAATAACAATCTTATTACAATACAAGTGGTATTATATATTTTATTATAAAATACGGTGGGACCGTGAACATTATTTTGGTCGTACATAACTGCCGGAAATCGAACCCACGCAGAGAGTTTAAGTTGCGTAGGAATCGACGCACATACCAACAACGCCACGTCCTTCTCCTGTTGAAACAAATATATCAAATGATCAAACGTTCATCATCTCAAAATAATAAATTCAATTCTTCATTCATATGGAATTATTTCAACTCACTTGTGAGATATTTTATTTTGGCCTTTTGTTAACTATTGAATCGTGAACGGTTTTTTGTGTGAACAGCTGAAATGATGATTATTTATGATATATTTATTTAGGCCTCAGAATGTGCCTCTGTCGCACTGTCCATTTGCATATACTGCACATATGGTGGCAAGACGTTTCCTGCGCCAGGCTTAATGGGCTAAGGCAGTGTGACTTCTGCTCGATCTTTTTAAGCACGATGTTGAACAATATCCTGCCAAGAGCTGAGTACATTACCACGAACACCGGGCTTATCATGGCCAATGATGATTCTGTGCACCAAACCAAGATTTTCTCTCATTAATGTGTTCCGGAAAATCCATCACTTCCTGTAGGTATATTCGATGTCGAAGCATACTGACTATGTAAGACACAGATTGAAACACGCAAAAAACCACAAAAACTAAGACGGTGCGTTAATGTGTACGTTCCCATGGTCGACGGCAGACGCAAACGAAAGGAGTCAAATGACTAGCGACCGACCCGAGCATAAGAGTTATTTTCTAGACCTAAGCAATTTTATAAGTATAAATAGAATTGAATTTTATGAAATAAGTCAGAATAAGTTAAACTCTCAAGCAGTGTATTCTCCTCTGAATAGCTATCCCCCACCAGTGGTAAGGTGGCCATTCAGTTCAACGCTGAAGATATACCAGCTCTCAGTTGTTAATTTGGCGGTTACCACAAGTACACCACAGTACGACCAATATTAAGCTAGTTCAAGATGCAAGTCCCTAAAGAAAACCAAGGCGGTGGGTATTGATCCCTGCTGAATTATTTCAAGCTGCTTCGAATATATTGGTAGACTTTCTGCCTGTGATATATAATGCTTGTGATAACGAACAATTACCACAGCTGTCCAAGACGGGGATGATCAAATTCGAAAACTGGAGGGTACTTGCGTTGTTCCCGCTCTATCCAAAATAATAGCACGAATAGGTCTGGAACGTGTCAAAGATCATTTGAAATCAACTCTCGCAAGAACCGGCTCCATCGACCACATAAACACATTGCGGATCATGATAGAGAAATGCGTTGAGTTTATGTAGGTCTACATCTATTGTTCAACAACTTCGAGAAGGCTTTCGATTTCCTGGGCAGCATTGACGGCATTGGGTGGACTATGACATCTTACCTTAAACACCTTGACTGCGCTGACGATGTTTGTCTACTATCGCATCGGATAATTGACCTTCACTTGGATGGCCCACATTCTAGAAGCTGAGGCAAACAAAGTGGAAAGTGGGGCTCAAAATAGAACAGCGAAAACTAAAGTCCTTAGCATTTCTGACAACCGCGCCCAACTGAACGTTGCCGGGCAGGAAGTCGAAACAGTTAACAGCTTTCTGTACTTAGGAAGAGTGGTCTCGACTAATCGCTGTGGCACTGATTTGGATGTGAGCAGCATCATCGGGAAGGCTAAAGCTGCGTTTGGAGTGCTAGCCATGATCATGAAAAGCAATGTCATAAGCTTGAGAACCAAGCTGCAACTGTTCCGCTCCAACTTGGAAAGTGGACACTATTTCCATACGAAAGCTGCAATCCTTCGTAAGCAGATGGTTATGAAACATCCTTAGGATTTTCTGGCCGAACCGTATCTCCAACGAGCAGTTGTACCTGAGAATAGGCTATGAAAATATAAACATCACGATACGAAGGAGACAGTGGCGCTGGATTGGACACACCCTACGGCTCGAAGAAAACTGCAAAGTACGCCATTCAGTGGAGTCCGCTTACTCAGGCGGGCAGAATAGTGAGATGCCCTAGGCAAGCGTGGCGCAGAACAGTTGAAGAGGAATTAAGTTCTTAAGGAACGCAGGCGTGGTATGACGCCCTACGTCCCCCGAGGGGTTAAAGGACATACGAAGGAAGAATTTTCAACCAGCGTGTCATGGAAGATGGAAACTCTCATTCTTTTTTTTGGCAGTACAAAAAACTGAGGCACTGTACCATTTTGAATGAAAATTCAGATTACCGTCTTAATTCGGTAAAAACCTGCAAGGATACTGCTCTTATACATTTCCCGCGTTTTTGCCATCTCTTCCATTCGGCTTTCTCGACTTCTAAGACACACTCGCGAGGCAGTTTTACCATCTAGTATTATCAGTGGTTTGACACCGGCCCGAAGCCTCCGCGTCTATGCTCGACAAAATGCACTGTCCCAGTCCATTGTAATTGTTCTCACAAATCAACCTGTGTGTTCAAAAAAAAAGCTTTTCAGCCGACTTCTGTGTCAGGACACTAGACAGAGTATCCAAGCAACGAGGTCCAGCCTATGCAAGGAGCAAATAAATTTAGGCACGTTTAGTTACTGCATCTCGATGAACCTCTTTTCGCGCCATATCTAATGAACGACGGACGAACACAAAAATAGACGCATGATTTTTATCTCACAATTAATGCCAATTAGTAACTTATGAAAAAATAAATAATTCACTAGTCGATTAAAATTCAAGTGCATTCTATCAATTCTCCAGATTATCGTTACTAATTGCGATAAGCAACATGAGCCCAATCGCAATCGTTTTGCACCTGGCTAAGACCAACAAGAAAAAAAAAAAGAAAAACAAACGAGACCCCAACCCCACCGTCTTGGATGAGTACATTTTAAAAATAAACCAAAACAGAGAGTGGCTGTCCGTTTGGACACCTGTTGACACTCGGACGCCGATGGTTGTACTCATTCGCCCTTGCCTTATGTAAGCATGTGTGTACAGAGTTCACAATCGACAAGGCATTCAATTCTGATTAGCCATTGGGAATCCGCTCACTTGACTAATCGACGATTTCGGTACGAATTTGGAACGTCATCCGACCAAACGTGTTATCAGTCAGTAGCAGTGCTCGGTTCATTGGAAAGCCATCACTGGATGAGATAATTTATTGTTTGTAAATAAATTCATATATGTATTTCGAGTGTATAGGTGCTAGGTATTCATTCATTTATTCACTCATTCACTCATTCACACGCGCGAACAATCCAGATGCGGGTTATTCGAGAGTACGGCCCCCACCGGTGTTCCCCTTCTTCACTTTGATGTCAGCTACGAAGCAAGCTACCGACTCTTTTGTGCTGGCATCCACCAAGGACACCTCAACCTTGACACTGATCTCAGGGTAGTAGTCATCGACGGGGAAGTTAAAACTGTAGACAACGTCTTCATCTTTGTATAATGGACATGAAGCTCCGTACAACAGGTTGGTGCAAACATTCGCAATTTCCTCGGGCAATTCGTACGGAACAGTGATGCCCAGAGTTGTAGCTCTGACTTGTGCCGATATCTGTTCAATGTTATCACGTGCTGTTGAGTGGAAAGACATTCATTAGAAAAATGGTGCAATCATTGACAATTTTGGTTATACTTACTGCCAAGGAAGTGAACTTGCATAACGGCTGTGGTTCCCTTTATGACGTCACAAGGCATGGTCGGACATCCCTCAACTACAACAGAAATTGGGAATGGTCGGCTCTTTGTACCTGGAAAATGGGAAATTTAAAGAAAGCGATCGGTTGAGAGTATGCCATATAAAGATACTGTGAATTTATGTGCATGTAGAGGAGCCGAAAAGTATGCCTTTATAAATTGTGTACGGCGAACTTAATTTGGACCAATAAAGTCGGTGTTTCTATTCTATACCAATTGCACTCGTATTTAGGAGAGCATATTCCTAGTCATGTTTGTGACTATTGTCTTTGGTAAGTTGCGCACAGTGGGTTGTGTCTTTGCTTGAGTGTGAAAGCTTCCGCAAAGTGAAATGGGGCGATAGCAGTTGATTTACGACAACAATGAGCTGCGGATTTTACCATGGTTTCCTCAATGCAATGTTCATACGATGAGAGCTTCACTTGGCAGCGCTGATTTGCTCAAAAGCGCAACACTCAAAATCCAACGAAAAATGACCAGTAAAAATTCAAAAAAATGGATGAGAGAAATGGTTTAGCAAGTATGTGCAATTTAAGAAAAAAATTACTTATAATGGATAAAAATGACAAAAAAACAAAACTAAAGCAGTAATTTTAATTTTAATCTTCTGCAAAACTAGAATACGTAAAGCCATGCGCCAGGCAGCCATGTTTGATTCAGGATTGATATAAGCATTGAACACAACAAGTCAATATAGCACATCATTTCAAAATTTTGAAAAATATTGGTCCGAGCTTATTTTGTTCATTTTTTATCAAAAATTTGAGTTTGCATGCAAATTTTTCAAAACGAACAGATTTCTGGCTGTGTTGCCGTTGTTTTCTTGTAATATTTTTTCATTTTAAATCATTCTTTTTTCTGAGACTACCCCTGCCTCCTAAACGGGGTCAGGGGTTCATCTCCCCTTCTGCTTGTTTTTAACCCCTCTACAAAATATAGTCATTAATTCTTTGCGCCAAAGTTATCGTACTCGCCTCTTTTTACGAGTATTGTTGGGGACTTGTAGTCTTATGCCGACGCCAAGACGGCGAAGTCTCAGTAGTCAATCGTAGTAGTCTCGGCACATTGCCAATGACTCGCGATGGGAATGCCGGGAGGGAATTGCTCGGAATCGCACCATGAACCGAAGCAGTTACTTTGATTTGTGAGACCACTAGTCAGTGTTGTGACTTAATATTTTCAAAGTGTGGTAGATTCGAAAAAAGCGTGGCAGATATGGTTTACCTATTCAACCTCTAAAAAATTGCACATATTAGGTTAACGCTACTCGCAGAAATTAAGTGAACATCTCCTCACTCTCCTTTGTGTTGACATTTTTGGAACACAGTCGTCAGTAATAAGATTGCTCTATAAATTTTGATGAATATTATCCTTGGAAATTAATTCCAACTGATGCAACCTTACCCTGTGTGGGTCCCTGGGCAGTGACAGACGCCATTAAAGTAACTAAATTTGACACGTGTAGTTCATCGAAAACGATGTGGCCTATATTGGATCCAGCAAGAACTAATACTGTTCTACAATTTGATAGGAATAGTAATAGTAAAGCAGCAAGCGTAATTGCTGGCCATTGCCTAATTGGCAACGAGCCAGAAGACTTGGAGCGCCCTACAATAACTCCTACAGAAGATGCAGGGAAAAAAAACAGCGTTGCATTACGTCGATACCTGCCTGGCCCTTGTAGAATTAAGAAGTTAACATATGGGCAGCTATTCCTTCAACGACCTTGAAGATATAGCGAGCATAAACATAAAGGACATCCTTAAGTTTCTATAAACCACCAACTCGTTACAGGTATCACTACATACACCAACAGAGGGAAAATGCGAACGAGTCAAGTAGGTTAACGAAGTGTGGGGAAAAGCCGATGAAGTGACAGCACAAAGGACCTTCGAGGTCTAAGTGAGGCAAAGTCCACGGAGAAACCTGGCAGTCACATCTACATACCTACCTAACTTGTGTTATGCAATGCGGTTAAATGCCTGAAACACAATAGTGCGCTGCGCCAGCCGACTTCATGTTACGATGACGCCTTGCGTTGAAATAAATACTCAATTTATCAGCTGTTCTCTCTCTCATCTACTAGATGAACAAAAATATCCGCCTTTCTACATACACTCATTTGAAATGACTTTTGTCGTTAAATTATTTTTAATCAGCTGTTTTCATTTCTCAAATGACAGTTGAGACAAAATACTCTCAATCTGGGAGAAAATCTCTCTCACAGCGCACCCCTCTGTCAAAAAATATTCAACATGTTGAATAATGACATGCGATGGACTTACATTTTACGTATTATTACAATCCTCTCATCTCTCTCATTATACACTGACGCAGGTCGACGCTGTATCTTGTGCTTGGCCATTCAATTGTGTGTGTTGAAAGCCAACGCCAGCGCAAACGCACTATTGTGTTTCAGTCATAAAGCGGAACAATCGCCATACGTGGTCGATTTTTCACTTTGGGTAGTAGATGTGGTCGATTTGAAAATTTCGCAAAATAGAACTAGATATACAACACAATTGTGGTTAAGTCCAAACACTGCCACCAGTATCTCTTTCTACTGACAAAGCATGATTGCATTAATTTCGCCCTCAGCACATCTTATAGTCTAACACAAATGCACAGAATATACATTGAAATTGAATTAATATGCTTCTTTGCATATGGCGACTGTTCTACTCGATGCTCTGCTGTAAAGTGAGGTGATACGACTGCTCGTCTACGTTTCCCGTTGCCCTTTCTCCGTTGTCTTGCCCTTTTCCTTTGTTCGACGAACTGCCGCAAACTGCATGTACAAAAATTGGCGGCGGCATCGGACGATGGTACCGTTTTGGTGACGATCTCTGCCGTCTGCACGTTGGTGCGTACAGTCTACGCAAAATGTTACGCTGCGGTTCGGAACACATTCATAAATTAACTAATTTATTTTACAGAATTTAATAAAAACCGGGCATATGATGATTGTTCTTCTTACCAGAAATCCATAAATTCCATAAATTTCATAAATACGCATTGATGTAGGGAGGATTAGAATCATTGATGGTATTCTAGGTATAACTCTTGTAAATCCAGCCATCGAGGCCTTAAACCAAATCCTTAGCCCTACATACACGAACTTATGCTACGTTCCCGCCTAACCCAAACCACGAGGTTTGGTTGAAAATTGACTCAATACGCCGCCGTTCCGAGTACGAAGTGGTTTGGCTCCCAATTTATAAGTGCCCACCAAAAAACAAGCAACTGTCTGTCGACAGGAAAACCTCGCGGTTTCGTTCAGTGGGAACATAGCATTTGGTGTCACTATTCTTCAAAAGTTTAGTATGTATAATCTCTGTGTATATTCTTGTATTTCTGGTAAGGAATGTCGTCCAGTTCGTTCTGCATGAATACTTCACTTCCTCAATCACCATTTTAATTTCCATTTTAAACAAATTCCGGCTGATCGGCCCACGATTAAGCTTATCCAACCAGAACACTGAACAGACTCTTAAGTTGAGATGTGTCTACGTAAGTACGAATTAGAAGTTATTAAAACTTTTGATTATTTTTAAAAACTTCACCAAAGCGAAGAGTAGCCTCGGATGGATAATAATCTCAATTCGGGAGTAGACCCGGCTTAGCATTCTCAGCCAATCTTTCCCGCTTCGAACAACAAATCAGACCTACCACTGCACCAATCTTAAAAATAAAACTAATCCAACAACTATGAATTTTGTTTTGAACTTAAAGGAAACCACATTACTACAACCTTCGAAAAAAAAAAATAGCGAAAAGATAACAACTCTCTTGAACCAACACACTTGCACGTCACTCTAAAAAATCGCACACTTTAGATGTGAATTGTATTTAACTTACATTGTCTCACATCTGTTGCAGCAACAAAACCAACAAAACAAAGTGCAAGTACTGAAGCGCGGAGCATCTTGAAATTAAATTAAGTGAAGGGCACTTAACGGTTGAGTGGAACAACTACAAGTGGGGCGTCTTAAAGTCGAAATAATGTTTATATACTTAACACATTGATTTGATGATATCTGAACTCACATGAAACTTGCGCCATCAGAGGCGGTAATCCCATATATATGAGTGATAAGCAGCTACCGCAGGTGTTCATTCTCCTATCACCAAACGCAGTGATAACATCAGCATTCGTTGGAAGAATGCAAAAATAGTAGTACTCAAGTAATTATCATTCATAAATGATTTCAGACATGCTTGGTAGATAAAATCTGTGAAAGCGGGTTAATTAATTCGTATGCGCGTACTTTAGAATTTCTGATTAGGGGAGTTTACATGGTCAAACATAGGGTACAGACTTGGTCGGATGGATGTCGGGCGGACCGATGTCGTGAGCAGTCATTTTATCGAACATGTCGTCAGACTACCTTATTGTGCACATGCTCGTAGCTGCGTTTGCAATAGAAAATATTTTAGAAGAAGAAGAAAAACGAAGACTGAGGTATGAGAAAGAATGATTCGAAATTAGGTTAAAGTATGGTTTTAAAAACATAAATACGCAATTTTCCGCGGTCAATGCAAATTTTTTTAGTACCTATAACGAATAGTATGTATTAACGAATTGCCAAGTATTCTTAAGATCAGTTTTTAAAATGTCCACGTTTATATTGCAATTTTTGTAATCTTCCAGTCATACAGTACTTTAAAATCACTCTTTCCAGAATTGCACATTTTAGCAAACGCCCATTTTGACGTTACATTAACCTTCTGCGGAATCTTTCGGAAATGAAATTTTCTTCAAGTCTAACAGAAGCCAGTTCACACTATCAGATTTGTCTGTCCAACCACCAAAACATGAAACATTTTCGAAAACCATCTAACATGTCCGACAGGCCCTCGTGTCTTAAATTCACACGATCAGATTTGAGACTGTCAGACAAATCTGATGGCGGCGTTCAGACACAACATTTTGTCGTGACGGTTTGTTGAATCTGAAAAGTCAAAATTCTACGTCCGTTTACAAGTGTAACGTAAAACAAGTCTGCCGTGTTGTTGTAACGAGTGTTCTCATTGATGATTTGGCCTATCAACCAGGGTTTTCAAACAAATTTTCGATAGAAATTGTCAAGTGTGAACGCCGCTTTTGATTGACCACATGAAAGAAACCGCTATTAAGAGATTGATTTACATGCTTTGGAGTGTGAAACTGAATAAAATTAAAAAATAATAAGAAATTTAGTAAAATATTAAAAACATACTTTTTGAATCTAACAATTTTTACATCGCAGAGCATCTCACATGAAAATGAATAACACTGGCTTCTTGACTACCCGCCTGAACTCGGTATTGACATTTACATCTGTCATATGTGGCAGAGATAACCTATAATAGAGATATCCAACTTCTACCTCTCTTGCCCCTTGATTTCATCTGACAGCGTTTTTTATACGCTTTTTGTAACCTGTCTGTGAATACGTGTGAGCACTTGAGAACAGCTGTGAAGACAGCTGATACCCTTCCCCACCTTAGTAATGGGGTGAATTAGAGTTCTTTTTTGAAAATTCGCTCGTTATTTGAACGTTTTTTCAAACATTAGTAAAAGTTGCAATATATTGCCATTGTTCTTATCAAATTGTTTAAATTGAATTAATGAGTTTTTCAGAATTCATGATTTAAGCGTATAAAGCGGGCTTCACTTTTTGAGTTGATTTGTCAGGTATGGTTTATGAATAGGCTATATATACACTTAAGAATGAATTTAAGGTCAAATAGTTCCAGTTAAATGGACATTGCAATACATTGTTATTCACGAAAGTCCATATAACAATGTAAGAAAATTCCCTTAAAAATACTAGTCAACTTTTGAACACTCTCCGAACAACATACCCATGTACGTTACAATGAATCTGCCGCTTTTTTCCCACAAAATTCACGAATCGGCCGCCATATTGTGGTGAATTGACGAGCGTTGTAAATGTATAAGTGAAATACAAGGGATTACCAAAAAATCTTCGTTATGGGCTAGGGGAAAAAATGGCCGAAGTTGGATATCTCTATCATCCATTATCTCTGATATGTGGAAGACAACAAATAGCCGTTGATTATTTACAAAGCACTTATTCAATGGTAAGTTCTTTAAATTAAATAAAACTAACAACTTATTGTATAAATTGCTTGAAGGATACATCAGAACTCAAAAAATTTCTTCTGAAACATCCCGGCCTAGTACAGTCAACGGACAACAAATCAAAAATCAGCGGCAATGTTCGACTTCAAGTTTGTATTTAACCGAAATTTCAAATCAAGCAAAATTTCCAGTTCTATTTGCTCCAAATTAAATATAAACCTTGTGTATTCCAGGATAAATGGGTTCGCCTGCATATGTCCTGTCCGTATTTTCCGTCAATTCGTGAGTTGAAAATCACCATCTTCCGCGGACTTACAGTGAGCACTCATGTTGAGAATGATTTCGATAGCAAGTGGTCAGTAGATCGAG
Organism: Eristalis intricaria; assembly: GCA_964034865.1. Lineage (NCBI taxonomy): Eukaryota > Metazoa > Arthropoda > Insecta > Diptera > Syrphidae > Eristalis > Eristalis intricaria. The sequence continues at coordinate 128,168,754 of OZ035873.1, forward strand.
TGCTAGAGGAAATTAAAAACACATCGAATCGCTCCCGTCAAACAACAGAAATACAAGCAAACACACAGAAAGTTTTTCAGGCAAAAAATGAACTGCTCCAACTGAAATCATCTCTGTACAAGACTCACACAAATGCCGAGTGCAATTGGATAAAGTTTTCCAATTTCGAACGATTTAAAGGCCATTATTTGGAACTAAAGACAGATAGCAAACATCAATTTGTGCTCTTCGATCATAGTCTGCCAGACAACATTCAATGGGAAGAGCTTTTCCGATCATCCACCAGCATTAAGCCCCTCTTAAGTGATTTTCAAAAATTTCTTGAGGAACTTCGAGATTTCTACACAAACTTAACAGATATCGATGAACTCTGTTATGTGGTCCAACCGATAAAGCCAACCACAAAAGACAACTGGCGGGTGTTCAAACTAAAAGATAAGGTATTCCTGAAGTTGGCCCTCGATCCGTTTACTTGTTCGCCGGTTTTTGTGAATTTAATAGGGCCAACGTATGAAACCGTTTCGTTGCGTCATGTTCTCAGCGAAGGTCTGAAGAATTGGGACTCTGACATGGATGTGCATTCCAATTTGCTGAGAACATTTGAATTGACTTATTTCCCCATGATCAACGAGGGTGCTGAACAGTTTTGCAATATTTGCTATTGCTACCAACTCGAGGGACATATTCCTTTGATTTCTTGTGATAATCAGAATTGCAACTTGGTCTATCATGCGGTGTGCCTGAGGGAGTGGTTTTCAACGCTGACCGATGGGAAGGTTTTCCTCGATGTTTCATTTGGCGCTTGTCCATTCTGCAAAGAGGTAAGATTGATATTAGATCACATTTACAATTTGTGTAATTTTCGAATTGGTTTTGGTTTATAGAAGCTCTCAACTTCGTTCGCCGATGTATTATTGGTGAAGTGTTAGCAAACACGACTGACTACAGTAAACGTATCGAGGATGCCAAAATAAAGTAGATGTGGACTTTCGTCCACTAAAAATGTGCTTTTTTTTTGTTTTATATATATTACCGGTAAAGAGGGTGTTTTATGCCTTTAAGGTGGTCTGGAAACGTGGTGAGACAACTAACGATTGAAAATTGGTGTGATATCCCCAGTTTGCTCATACAACTGGGGCATAGCCCTTTTAAGTCTCACCGAGAGGTTCTACGATAGTGTTTGGAAGAGCGTTCTAGAGCTATGATCAAGCCCAGGATGGCGCTTTCGTCCTGGCAAATGCACAACCAACCAGCCTTTCACTCTAAGAATGTCACTTCATAACTTGGGAGTATGACAGTTGTTTTGTAGATTTGGAAAAGGCATACAACCAAGTTCCTCGAGGTATACACTCGGTTGTTCTGGAGGATATAATGGTCCTTTTTTGAGGGCCATTCAGACTCTGTACAGAGACGGTTTAACGGTGCTAAATCAACACCTTTCATCGTAGGTGTTGGACGTCACCAAGTGTGCGTCTTGTCACCTCTCCTTTTTATTATATATATATGGACTGGATGTTGCAGCGCAGCCAAAGGGAGGAATGTTTCACATTTTGAGGGTAAGCCATCTTTTTACAGATGAATTAGTAGTCCCCACATCCTCCCAGAGGGAGCTCCAGTGCTCCACTCGAGAGGTTTGTGGCGGTACGTGCTGATGCTGGAACGAAGATTAACATGGACAAGTCAGAGGTTATGGTAACTTCCAGAGCGTCTGTTCAAGGCAGTGCAGTCCCATTGAAGCAGTTGGAGAAGTTGAAGTATCTCGGCTTCTTCTTCACGAGTGATGTAATCAGGAGGGCTGAGTTTGGCTTGAAATCCAAGTCAGCGATTTTTAACTCAGTATTTGTTCGATCTTCACCTATGTATGCTCATGACTTTTAGGTAATGACAGAAGGAATAAGACCGCGAGTACAAGCTTCTGTGATTTCTTTTTTGCTGATATGGGAATTACTCGCCGGGATAGGGTGAGAAGCACGGCAGTGCGCGAGAAACTCAACGAGTAGTTGCTTCTTCAAACGAAGAGCTATGCTTCGATGGTTACGTGGCAACAATGTCCCCACCATCACGACATCCAAGGCGGGTCTTGAATGCGATTCCATCAGGTAGGCGACCCAGGATGAGGTGGTTGGAGCAAGTCCAATTACTCGCTTGATTACGCTTGAGCATAAACCCTGATGAGGTATCGAAGTCGATGGCGTAAGATCGAGTTGCCAGGACATCTCTCGTGCGTTCACTGGATGATACGGGTCAGAAGATGATGATATGTAAGGTTGAATGTTCGACTCTTTGTTCACACTAAACGTCTAAGCTTTGGGACAATCGCAACAGAGAAGGACCTCAACCAACATGCATGTGTACTTTGTAGCAGGGGGCTAAAGACTGGCAAGTTGGCTGAGGCCCACGTTAAACCCTAGAAGTAGTGCCACTAGAAGAAGAAGAAGCGAGATGACAGATGCAGACAGCTGCCAGAGATCTCACTAGTTGGAGAAGCTTGTTGATTATGGCCCAGGTTCAGCCATGACCGTAGCATCACTAGAAGAGGAAGCGAGCGGCCATGTTTGAGAAGCTTTATCTAGACAGGAATACTCTTTGAGCATTGTTAGTCGCTCGAAGAAGGTGACGCCGAAACTGGAAATCGACACCATGGGTTTAAGTGCACCTCAGAGTCGAACTATCTGCACGAATATTGAGTGCTGCACATTAGTGGATCTTAAACTGTGTCTGACAGTCACAAAAATTAAGACAAGATGTTATTTATTTAAACATTTACGTATCTCTTTATTTATTACATTAAACAGTACATATCATTTTTTTCATAATCAATATTATATTCAGTATATTTAGTAGTAGTATTGTGTATATTTTTTAGAGTATATTTTCAAAAGACAAAGATACTTCAAGACGCACATTCAGTCTGCTCTGCAGCACACGATTACTTTTTTGGCTGAAAAAAACATCTTAAGAGAATTTTCTTAACACAATCCAACATATGTATGTACAAGTATGAAGCGGTATTTTAGTCAGTGATAGTTTCTCCCATTCGTCTGCATTGGAAAAAATTCGATAAATTACCAAATGATTCCTGGAAGAATGTTCACAAATATCATATGGTGTTTAATGAAGGATGTGGGAACATAAAATCTAAAAGATTAATGCCTTTTGTTTCCTTCTCTATTCGCACACTCGATCCAGAGATGCCATAGAAAACGGATGGTGTTAGATTCTTTTCACAAGAACGGAACTGCCACCCAATATGACGATTGCACATTCTGCACACAATTATGCGCCATTCATATCTGAAAAGAAAATCAATGCATTCCTTTGTATTTTTTGATTGTACATAGTTCGTTTTTGATTAACTCCCTCCCTTCGGGGAAGAATGGATCAATTATGTTTGATTATTAATGTGGTACTTTAAGTGTATGGTACAATTTTATAATGAAGACAATAACACTGAAAAGGAAGAACGGCTGAGAGTTCAGTTCGTCTTATTGGTGTGGCTGCGTAGTTGCTTCCAGTTTCGCACATCAAGCTTGTTAAGGATCAAGCTTGAGCGCTGCCCTAAGCGCGGGTGCCTTTACTAGGTTGACCTGCTTCCAGTTTCGCAAATCAAGCTTGTGCAGGATCAAGCTTGGGCGCTGCCCTAAGCGCGGGTGCCTTTACTAGGTTGACCTGCTTCCAGTTTCGCACATCAAGCTTGAGCGCTGCCCTAAGCGCGGGTGCCTTTACTAGGTTGACCTGCTTCCAGTTTCGCAAATCAAGCTTGTTAAGGATCAAGCTGGAGCGCTGGCCTTAGCGCGGGTGCCTTTACTAGGTTGACCTGCTTCCAGTTTCGCACATCAAGCTTGTTAAGGATCAAGCTTGAGCGCTGCCCTAAGCGCGGGTGCCTTTACTAGGTTGACCTGCTTCCAGTTTTGCACATCAAGCTTGTTCAGGATAAAGCTTGGGCGCTGCCCTAAGCGCGGGTGCCTTTACTAGGTTGACCTGCTTCCAGTTTCGCAAATCAAGCTTGTTCAGGATCAAGCTTGGGCGCTGCCCTAAGCGCGGGTGCCTTTACTAGGTTGACCTGCTTCCAGTTTTGCACATCAAGCTTGTTTAGGATAAAGCTTGGGCGCTGCCCTAAGCGCGGGTGCCTTTACTAGGTTGACCTGCTTCCAGTTTCGCAAATCAAGCTTGTTCAGGATCAAGCTTGGGCGCTGCCCTAAGCGCGGGTGCCTTTACTAGGTTGACCTGCTTCCAGTTTCGCACATCAAGCTTGAGCGCTGCCCTAAGCGCGGGTGCCTTTACTAGGTTGACCTGCTTCCAGTTTCGCAAATCAAGCTTGTTAAGGATCAAGCTGGAGCGCTGGCCTTAGCGCGGGTGCCTTTACTAGGTTGACCTGCTTCCAGTTTCGCACATCAAGCTTGTTAAGGATCAAGCTTGAGCGCTGCCTTAAGCGCGGGTACCTTCACTAGGTTGACTCGCATGTTTGTACTCGAATTCTTGTGTGTGGATCCATTGAATATTGATTTGAGGAGCTTGGGGTGTGTCATCTGTAACCCCTTGTTTCAGTGTAGGATTTAAGAGCTGCCTTCAGAAATTTGACAGTTTCTCTACATGGGATTTCTTGGAAGTCCTTCCCTGTTGTGGATGATCTGTTTATCATTCTGAATATTTCTCTGGCAAGTCGTGGAAAGTCGATTAGTATGTGCTCCATAGGTTTTCCCGCCTAGCCACAGTGCCCAAAGATTTCTGTACTGGTAAGTTCCATTTTATAAAGGTGGTAATTACATGCTTAGTGTCCAGTTAGTGCTCCACATAGCACTCTTAGGTCAGCCTTTTTAAGTTCTAGAGCTTCTTCGGCTTGTATGGGATTGCAGTTTGTTCCATGAACATTCTTGAGTGCTTTATAACCTCCTGATGGTTCTTGAAGGTTCATTAGTTTAATGGAAAGAGTATTGTTCGTATTATTGAATCCATTAAGGGGAGATAAAGAGTATCTGAGCACCAACCTTGGCTTGTATATCAGCCTTTTCATTACCTTCGTGGTTTTCATGTCATGTCGCCAAACAAAGTTTTAATTTGTTTTATTCTGTCTGCGTGTTTAGTACTGTGTAGACCCATACTTAAGGTAAATGCGTTTATAAGACATTTTTGCATTTTTTCATAAAGCCACACATCGCAAAATTTCAGCTTTACAAGAAAAAGCGTAATACGCTTCAACTGTCCATAAAATTGATTGAGATCATTTTAACAAAACTACTTACCCAGGGAACCAACTAAATTCGCTCGATGCTTGTCCACTTAAAATAATAGAATTCGAAATAACTTTGTAGACGGTATTTGTCTCGTGAATGTAACCAGCTGCGAATAGAAAGTAAACATTACCGTTACCCTCATTAGATGACGTCAAATCATAACCAACCTGAATTGCAATACTGTGACTGAACACCATGCTTGGACATTGCAAACAAATCACGACAATACGCGATGTGGTTTCGGCAAAACTTGCATGCAAATACGCCACTCTGAAAAAAAAGAGACCTCCATAGTTAAACCGACGCTTATTTTCCCTTGTGTTGTGTTCAACTTACATCTTTGAAGGAATCAGCAATTATCCTCAAGCGAAGATTAACCGAATCTGTGATGAATAAACTTTTTAGTTTGTCTTCAGAAAAATGAGCATTGCGTGCTAGCCAAAACGAAAGTCGTATAGGATCTGTTGGCATTGAGTCGACTTTATGCTGCGTTAACGATTTTACAACCTTCTCGACGATCGTATTGGTGTTGTATTGGTTGTACACAAATGTTGGCCAGACGGTTGTGGCAGCTTGAAAATCTCTTAAGAAGCCTCCCGCATGAGTTGTGTCGCGGAATCTATTCATGCTGCCGAGGTTTATATTTGATAATGGCTCCAGCAAGTAGACCTCTGGAAGGATCTTAACATTGCCGAATATCTTCATTTGAGGGCCTGCTGTTAAGTATTCCAAATCTCTGAAAGTGAATAACAGCTATACCTTTACTCTTTTATAAATCAAAGGAGAATTCAATAAATCGAAAGAATTTATTGTGGTTGCCTTTCTAAAAAGGATTGGTGAGGAGAAAGGGATGTACTTGGGAGAAGTTGACCAAGTTAAGGCACATCCTTTTAAATGAAAGTGAACTAAAGTCGTAGTGGACATGGCTCATTATTTTTTCGGAGGTTTTTAGCGCTACAGTGGATCACACAGAATCAGTCCATTGCACTGCTAGGTAGGAATGCTTCTGTGATCGCGAGCCTCCATCAGCACAGAGAACGTGGCACCAGATTCGAGCTATGGCGGGACAGGGCAGAGGAAATTCTTTGCAGTGTCTTCTTCTCTGCAGGCGTCGGAGATGGTTTTGTCATTTAGACCAAGCAAACTTAGGTGTTTGGCGAAGCCACCCTTTATTACGCCGGTAGACGACTTCTGCAGTCTTTTCTGTCAAGAGATAAAAAGAATCCGCGTTTTTCTTACAGACGTTTGGGACCAATCGCTTGGTCTGTCTGCATTCAGGAGTTATGCCACCTCCGATTTTGTTCTCGCATTTATGTTTCAAAGGTGCCGCGGAATGAATCCGGTTTTCTCATTCCACCAACTAAACAAGAGTTTCGGCAATCATGCCGCCGCATAAAAAGCCTTTGAATGCATAAAAATGTTTACGTCTAGAACAGAACTGTGCGACTCATCTTGTCGAACAACGTCTGACACGAAAAGCTATAAAAGGAAACAGCACGCTACGTAACACGCAATAAGCCCATTCTCCATTCCCTCTCGCAGGTTTTCTTAGTCTACCAATTAACCAAGCTGCTTTTTGCTTCCACTCTATCAACTGATTAGAAATTATTGCTTTTCCAGCAGGAAAGTTCATCCCATTCCATTGATACTGGCTATTATCTCATCATAAGTTGATACTTACTCTCTTCGTGTATCCCGTGTTGTTATGAATCTTTGCAGAGCTCTAGACTTTATGAGAGTATTTCCACGCTCGTCGGAACCCATTTCATAAATTTGGCAAGTAACCCCATACATTGCATCTGTTCTTGGGCATCGCACATGTGCAAAAGCAAGTCCAAACAGCAGGCCATTATTTGCATCAATATCCGATTCGATGATGAATCCGGGAATCATAAATGGCACCACCTCTCCTGGATAGATGATGTGCTGATGCAGGAACAGCATAACTCGATGTTCACGACCATTTTCGAGATAGTCCACTCCTGATACACGATTCATATTAACGCCCAGATAAGTGTGCTCAGCTGGCAAATTTGTATCGAACTGTATTTGGATTGAACTGTAGTCTCCATTTGGAGCTGCATCGTTATCATCATGTACCACAAGATTGTTGGTTGACTGGCCTTCGAGGATCATTGCTTCTACGCGAACTAAATGACCGTTCACATTGAGTGCATGCTCTGTTAGTTTAAATTGATATATTACAAAGAAATTTTGTCAATGACAACAAATACGTACCTATTCTCCGTCGTATACGTTCGGTGCGTCGTGACCGCTCCTCATTTGCAGCTTCTGATTCTTGTTCTGTTAGTGAACCCGCTGCACCATCATCAGATGTTGATGTTTCAAGTTCTTCGTCGGCTTCATCGGTTTCAGGCTCATCCACTATCTCATCTTCAAGAAATGCCAATTCGGCACCCTCTACGGGTGGTGGAGAGAGATCGTCATTTGATCTCCGAGTTTCTTAAATATAAAAATTAAATTTTGCATTTCTTCCGAGGAGTCTTCTAGTCTTTGTGCATACCTCCATCTTCATTGTCCATTTTTGGTTCTGTTTTTTGAAACTATAACTCCAACGTTATTTGATTCGATTCCGGTGATTTAATAATGATTTGATTTTTCCAAAGACGCAAATGTTTCTTATTTTGTCTACTCTTGGAGTTTTACCAAAAATCCACCATATGTCAGCCGCGTTTGGTGGGAATTTCGAATTCCACCACATAGCTGCAAATGTGTTCGAAAATAGTTTGTCGATATCGAACAGTAATTCATTGGCTGTCCATGTAAGCTCAACTTAGTTCGCTTAATATTTTACTACGATGTTTCATTTTGTATCTTATATGATTTCGAGAACGAAATGCGTTAGTCAGCGCACTGGCATTATATCCGAACACTTCGAAGTTTCCCTCAAAACAGAAGTATGTCCTCTGTGAACGCTAAGCACGAATTTGTTGTAAGAGGAATCGTATGGATAACTGTTGAGTATGAACTAAACAACACTGACTTCAGGTTTGGCTGCTCCAAAAATTTGTGTTGATGTACAAGGTGAGAATGTTTGGAGTCTCAATTTCTCATATAACAATATATATTACAGTAGCTTATGACATATAAGTAAGTTTATGCTGGAGGCCCCTGTAAGTCACGCTGCCTAACATTATCTGCCTCACCCTATGCCGGAGGTGAATACAGATGACATTTCAATGTGTCAACAGAAACAGCTGTTCGACGTGCGAATGTCATCTGTATTGACAGAAACAATGTTTTCTTTTTTATAAGCTCGCAAATTTTGCTGATATCATTTTGCATTATACTAACTCTAAAATCATGCTGAAGCTAATTATGCTGAAATAAACTCACAAACAAATACAAATTACTCCTAGGATTTGCTATAAACTACTCAACAAAACGAACAGGACCATGGGAAAAATACAGTGGCGCCTCCGTGGGCTTCCTAAAAATCTATTGTAACTTCTTTTAAGGCAATTACAAACCTCATCCTCGCTAATATTTACCATTTTCAGATCGCATCTAGTCCAGAGATGGAATTACTTGAAGATTTGTTTCCGATCCCTAACTTACAACCACCACATGAACGCCAGTTACGCCAGTGATGTGTTAATGGAACCAGTATTTTGGTTTGTGGACAATTACACGCACTTGTTGGGACCGGTAAGACTAGAGAATCTTAAATTGAAATTTCTTAAAACATTTGGATTTCGTGTAGTTCTTTGTTGTTGGTGTGGCTCTCTTGACATCAGCTGTAGTTTACATATCTTATTGGATCGGTTTGCCATTTTGGTGGGAGCGGAGTCAGAACTTTTCAATCGCTCTAGTAATAATCGGCAATTGGTTACTGCTGAATGTTGTGTTTCATTACGTGATGGCTGTAATCACCCCACCAGGAAACCCTCCAGAGGTTCACTTCTCATATGAGTAGAGTCTAATGAAGTTCCTAATTACTTTTCTATTTTACAGGACGCCTCTTTAGTTGAGGCCGTAAGCATATGTAAGAAGTGCATTGCTCCAAAACCCCCTCGTGCTCATCATTGTTCTGTTTGCAATAAGTGCGTGCTGAAAATGGATCATCATTGTCGTAAGTAGAAACCGATCTATGAACATTTAACAGACAACTCCATTCCATCTCATCAAAAACCATCTTATAATTACAGCTTGGTTAAACAATTGCGTAGGATACGGGAACCACCGGTATTTCTTTCTCTACATGGTGTACACCACAATCGGCTGTTTGTTCATAATTCTGCTTGGCCTGGAGATCGGGTATAAATACTTGTGGCTTGAACAAGAGGAAAGTTGGTCTGAAGTGGAGCCGCTGCATGGACAACCCGTGAGGTTTAACTTGAGCGGGCACATTATACCCGTTGTAAGTGTCTCCAAAAATCACATCTCGTATTCGTTCATCTCAACTTCACATTTACAGACACACATAAATGAGTACGATGATAGCGTCGATGGCTTGCATCCAGCAAAGCATAACCTTCCGACGCCAGCACCAAATTCCGATGGTGCGAAAAAAAGACGTGCGGTAATTTTCATGGCGTTCATCAATGTGGCTGTGGTTATCGCACTTGGATCTCTAACTGCGTGGCACGCTAAATTGGTCACAAACGGGGAGACCAGTATCGAGGCGCACATAAATCAATCGGAAAGGAAGCGTTTATTGAAGGACAACAAAATCTATGTAAATCCTTATGATTTTGGTGCGAAAAAGAATTGGAAATTGTTTCTTGGCCTAGTCAGGGGAAGGTGAGTACACAACAGAAGGGGATATCTTTTTAAAAGGCGTTCAATTGTTTTTATTTGTTATCAGGTCGTTTTGGAGGAATGTTCTTCTACCATCGATACATAAACCTGAAGGAAATGGGTTAACGTTTCACACGATTAAAGATGAGTGGTCATTGCGTGACGAGTGGCCGTAAGTGTATGCAGCTTAGTCAAATTTTAGTCCTAACCATCTGTCATGTACACATTCACAATGTAGTCGTTTAAGTAATTTTAAGATTAATTTATTAGAACATTTTGTGCTTTTGGATAAACAGTATTTTAAGATAAATAAATTCAATCAATGTTTTAGTACGCTCCAATTTCATTATTGCTCCCTTGCCCAAGGCATTCGTCCCATTTTTCCTGTGGTTGAAATCGGGCTTGAGGAATGAATTTCTGGGTACTGACACTGCAAAATAAACTCAGGGCTGAGGATGGCCTTGTCACCAGAGCTAAGCTGTGTATCAACCGGAGGGTCTATTTTTTGCTCACGATTAGGCTTGTGTATAAGCGAAGTTCAACGCCCACGGCGAGAGATGTTGATTTAACACCGTTAATCCGAACACAAGCTGCTGTTGTACAGTTTGTGTATAGAGATTGAATGGCCCTGAAAAGAGGACCCTCAATCCCATATTCCTGCAGAACATTCCAGTGTTCACCTTGAGGAACTTGGTCATATGTCTTTTGAAATCTACAAAAGAGCTGTAGATGGGTTTGAAATACTCCCAAGCCTTCTCAAGTAACATGCTTAGAGTAAAAAGCTGTTCGGTTGTACTTCTGCCAGGACTAAAGCCGCACTGTTCATCCCCCAACCTTGGCTCGATCATAGCTCCAGAACGCGCTTCCAAAACCTTAGCGTAGACTTTCCCGGGTAGTCATAAGAGAAATATGCCCCTGTAGCTGTCAGTCACTTTTGTCCCCCTTCTTAAAAAGAAGGACAATCACCCCAGTTTGCCAATCGCCAGGTGTCTCACCGTGTTCCCAGGCCACCTTAATAACATGATAGAGCCATAAAACTCCCTCTTTATCCATTGCCTTAAGCATTTTTGGCCGGATTTCATCCACACACAGCTGGAAAGTATCTTTAAATAATTTGTATTGCTTGTTTATCTATACCCTCTATTATCTCTGATGTGCGGCTGAACCTAACCAGCTGAACCTAACATAACCTATAAATGATTAGGTGGAAAAATTGTATACCAAAAAAGTTAAAAAGTGAAAGAAATTAATTGTCCTTGTATCATTTATTACCTTCTTGTCATCGTATTTTATAAACCTTTGGTTGAGCTAATTGCACAATTCGCGGAGAGGCTTCTGCATTTAGAGCCTCTGGGCGAACTTTCTCGGGAACATCTCGGTGTTGAGGTTTTGATTCACGCTTCCTAGGTCTTGCCAAAAAATTCGTGTACTCTGTAGATTTGTAACACATTGCGGCCACTTTGACTTGGAATGGAAGGTTTCTTGTAGTTGTGTCCACCCTCTCTCTTGGAATGGCCAATTCTTTAGTTCTTTTCGAGGTTTCGTAGTTCGCAAACGCAGACCCACTTTTATTTGAGCTTGCTCCGCTTTTACTGGTCCTTGTTGGCTTGGGGGCTTCATGGACAAGAACTCGGGCTCCCACTTTTTCCTCTGCAGATTCGTCTTTGTTGTTTTTTTGAAATGAGATTTTTTGCTGTCGCGCTTTAACCGACCTTGTTGACATGGTTGACACTCAATTACAAATCCTTAAACGCGACCTCAAGCAGTCGATAGTCTCGTTTTTTCTAAAGGGCATATGGCATTTATTTTAAAAAATTTTTTTAATCCAAAAAAAAATTTTGAGTTTTAGGAGGAGTAGGAAAGAGTTTTTTTGAGGAGTAGGAAAATCTTAGTTAGCATAGTCGAGTGATCTAAATCTAATTTGATTCCTTTTAGATTGGATAAAATAATTGAATGGTGATGGTTTCATAAGTTGATGAAAGGTTAATAATGAATGAACATATGATTGCCTAAACTTCGCTTTTACAGACAATCGAAGAAAGTTGAAAGCGTTGTCAAGAAGAAGATTGCAGGTGGGCATAGGCAAGGAAATTGCGTCCCTAATGATTAACTCTGTGGTACGTGCAACGAGAGCTTTTACTGGGCTTCACATACCGAAACCTTGGGAAGAGACTGGGGCTTCTCTTCAGGAGGAAAAACAAAAAGCTTGAGAAGCGCCGATCGAGGTGAAGATAGGCAGGTCTTATGGCAGGAAAGATTCCGACAATTTCCATTAACGGATAGAATCTTGGAGGGATAAAATGGAGAACTCGTACAAGAGTCGCATGCTTAGAACTGCTGTTGCAAATGGAACGGTGCACTCAGTCTCTAGGATGATAAATGAAGTCTAACAAAGCTACTTATTCCGACGGCGTGTCTGCCAAAATCTTTAAAAGGGACCAGATTTTCACACTACGCCAGATCCTGGAAAAGACCCAAGAGATGCAGATCGACACCCACCAATGACGATGGAGAATTCTCGCTGCTCCATCAAGGTCGGTAAAGAAATCACCGAGACCTTCAATGTCAAAAAAGGTTTTAGACAAGGCGACACGCTGTCATGTGATTTCTTTAACATCATCCTGGAAAAGATCGTGCAAGACTCACACGCCAACATTAGTGGCACGATCTTCCAGAAGTCCGTACAACTGCTAGCATACGCGGATGGCATTGACGTGATTGGCAGAACACAGCGAGCCGTAAATGAGGCGTTTGCTGGCATTGAGGCGGAAGCGGCTAAAATGGGGTTAGCGGTGAATGAGGGCAAAACGAAATATACGCTGTCATCAAGAAAGGACACACAACATCGACGTCTTGGACAGAGCGTCACAATGGGCAGCTATAACTTCGAGGTAGTCAAGGACTTCGTCTATCTCGGCTCCGCAGTAAACAGTACAAACAACATCAGTACCGAGATCAAACGCAGAGTAACTCTTGCCAACCGCTGTTTCTATGGGCTAAAGAGGCAATTGAGTAGTAGAGCCATCTCTCGAAGGACCAAGCAACAAGACCTTGATCATCCCAGTCCTGCTGTACGGCGCGGAGGCATGGACAATCTCAAAAGCGGATGAGGAAGTCCTTGGTCTCTTCGAGAGAAAAGCTCTGCGTGCGATCTTTGGTCCTGTTTGCGTTGACGGTTTCTGGAGGAGAAGATTCAACCACGAACTATACGGGCTGTACAGCGACATGAGTCTAGTCAGACTTCTTTGGATCCAACGCCTAAGATGGTTAGGCCATGTAGAGCGTATGAGCTCTGGTCCGAAGAGTCTTCGACTCCGAACCAGTGGGACAACGCAACAGAGGACGCCTGCGTTTAGGGTGGCGCACACAGTTGAAGAAGGACCTCCACCAGCTTGGCGTGCGACACTGCAAACAGCTTGTTGGTTGAGGCCTAGGTCCACCCCGGACTGTAGCGCCACATAAAGAAGAAGAAGTGTCTACCGAAATCCTTAAAGCACCTGGAGATGATCTGGCTGGGCGCATACACCAGTTCATCTGTACCAGATCAAGCCCGATCCACAAGAGAAGAGACCCTTTGATCACAGCAAATCAAGTGATTACTCATCGTACAAGATCTTATCTGTCATTAAACAATCCACAATAGATTATAGTTTCATATTACTTTGGCTGCTCGGTCGGTAATGAAATCGCCGAGACTTTCGATGTCAAAACAGGTTTTAGACACGGCCACCCACTATCGAGTGACTTCCTCAAGATCCTTCTTGAGAACGTCGTGCAAAACGCGCGCTAGAGGCACGATCAATTCAATTTTTTTTTAATTTCAATTCATTATGCATTTCTTACACATGTTTATCTGCGAAGCCAGAATGGAATAGCATTTTACAATTATAAATATTGAAATTCATTAAATTCAATTATATGTATTTAAAAATCAGTTAAAAATATTATGAAACAGTGCAATTGACAGTTAAAAAGTATTTCAAGCTGCTACACAACAATTCAAAAGATACAAATTTGGATTTGAATTTACATTTTGATATTTCAACTTGAAGAATTTAAGTAGATTTCTTTTACTTTTCTTTTAGGTAGGTTGCGGATTTCCCTTGGGAGTTGGTTAAACATCATCAGAATTGCCACGTTAAATGTCCTTCGACCATATTCGTTCCAGTACCTCGGAACTTCACAAAGCTGCTGCTGCCGTCTTCTAGTGTTCACCATCTGCTGTGCCTGAATCTTGTATATGTTGCCATCACCGAAGTTGGTCAAGATTTCCAAGTTGTGTATTTGACAGATGTTAAGCATATGTGTTGATTGATTTCTTTGTCGCTTATCTTCTCTCTTGTACTGCAATTGAGACGCTCTTCCCCAAGCGAATATTCCATATCTTATGATTTCCATATCCATGTGATTCCACCAAGCCCATGTAGTACTGTCTGAGACGAAAAGGAAAAGGGCGTACCCAGATTGACACAATTTCTTCTTCAATATGGCTATCTGGTAGTTCCATTTAAAGTTGTAGTCAATCGTCAGTCCTAGATACTTATACTTGACATATACTTGACTGACTTATACGTTGACACATAGTGAACTTAGGAATGTTTCCTTGCTGGTAAGAGCAGCAATTCCGTCTTATTTGGGTTGACGTTCAGTGCTCAAGATTGTGTCCAGTTATTTCCTAATATTAGTCATGACGAAAACTTTCGCTAAGGGCTTAAGGAAGCTCTCCCGAAACAAGGATGGCCACATTGTCCACTATGATCCGTAGGAGAGGTGAGAGAGCACATATTCGGGGTGTCCCTATGTTCACCTTCCCAGTGCAGGATAGATAACAAAGCGACGACCCTATCATTCGTGATCGGAACATGTGGCGCGATGAGTGTGGTATAGTGACCCAGAGTAATTTTGAGCGTGAATACAGTGACTCAAAAATAATATAAAAATTTAATAAACAAAAAATAACAATAAGATTTCTAAGCACCTGCTTTATGGATACGTGTGTGAATAGAGTTACTTCTTACGTTGTTAAATGACCCTCCATATCGAGGAACTCACCCAGGGTATATTCCATCTGATTTAAGGCTTTATCGACAGTGGATACTTTTTTGTGGGATGATTTCCACCGATCTGCTCTTTATATAAGTATATTGTGATTAGGAGTGAGAGCTACTGCTAATCTGATCCCTGAGTTAGAGTCTATGAAACTTTCCAATACAATGTCTTCAGTGAAAAGAGAAAGAGGCTACTGGGTCTATAGTCCTTGGCAATGGTGTGTCTTGCCTTGCCTTCCATGAGTATGAAAAGCAAATGGCATCCTTTAAATATGACACAAACAATGGAACGCCTGACATTTGATATTCTACAATTGTTGCCCATCAATTCGCTAACATTTTCTTGCTCGATACTTTTTCCTACTATTAAAGAGTCAGTATTAGCTGTGGACACTTCTACGCCTAAAAGGGTTGTCTAGTGTTTCCTCTTAAGAATTTGTTCAGCTGCCGTCCGTTTTCCGAATTGAGGACAAATGTGACGGTTTTGCTGCCAAAATATTCCTCAAAGTCATCAAATATCAACCCAGTTATTTTTGTAGCTCAAACAGCACTGAGTAGTAGAATATTTTCGCTCGATGTACAATTTCTACGTGGTTTCGATAAGAGATTGCTGCGTGGGATTTTTAGTGATGCTTGTAGTTAGGTTGCTTTCAGTCGGAGGAGAAAATTCAACTAGGAACAAATTTAGCAAATGAATGCAAAAGAGAACTTAATCGTGTCCCCTATGGAGGGAACGAAGCTAAGATAAGATTGGCGCCAGTTTGGTTCCAATTACCGATCACCAGCCTTATTCCCTATGTTATGACATTTTCTCGAAGGTTATGCCCTGCTACACTACACTGATTGAAAAATTGTTCGTAAAATGAATCAACAGCGTTAGTTAAAGTTATTTTCTTTGGCTCAACGAACACTTTCATTGGCTCAACGAACTATTCATTATATTACGAATAAGTTTATAAATTAATGCACATAGCTTAATCTACGTTTCGTTGACTCAAAAGTTGAAATTTACTGAAAGCATTTTCCAACGAATTCGTACGTTGCATCAATGAAAGTGTTCGTTGAGCTAACGAAATTTTTCTTCTAAGCACGCGACAGTGTATATGCAAAAGGGGTTTTTTTCACTTGGCATTTGTTGTGGATTGTGTTGTGATGTTATCATCACTATACTTTTTTAAAAATGTAATGTCAGACAGAAAAAACATCAAAACGAAGTCGTCCTTTAGGTCAAACAAGAATGGAACAGGAATACCAGTTAGTAAGTACTATACTTAATTCAAATACTAACAAACATGCATCCATTATTTTAATATACTTTTTTTTTTACCGTAAGGAATGCAGTTCAGTGCAGCTCAATCAAACATTGCTAATTAACGTACTTAAAACATTAGATATATTTATATGACTCAAATCATTTGTTTTCCTAGATTGATATGGATTTTAATAATTTGTATGTTTCGGAAGACAAATTCAACATGTCATTAATTTGGCTAGTCAAAATTAAAGTAAGTACTATTTTAATATTTCAATTCAAAATTGTATGTATCCATAATGAGTATTATATTATTATGCAGATTGTCGAAAAGCAGCAATTTTGTGGTCGTTGCATGGCTGACAGGTTCCAACCCAAAAAGTTCTTTGCAAAGACGTGAACAAGAATAAACACACGTTTTTGTATAATATATTGTATATTTCATCCAGTTTCAAATGAAAATTCAATTTAAAATGAAAATTCGGCGCCTATTAGTTTTGGATTATTATTTAACGAAGTCATTCGTTGCTATGTACGTTGGATTAATGTACTATGTACTATGTAAATGTACGACGTACATTGTATCAATGAAAGTTCTTCATTGAATCAACGAACAATTCATTAAATATAAAGTGGTATTTTTCAAATAAGGACAACGATTTTCGGTTCTGCACGTGGAATGTGAGGTCCTTGACCACACCACGTGCAGCCGTTGAACTTGGGGAAGCCTTCGAAGCTTATAAGGCAGATATCACCGCCATTCAGGAGGTGCGGTAGGATGTGCCGGGTAAAAAGAGGATGAAAAACTGCGATATTTACTTCGGCGATTGCTACAAAGATGCTTATTCGGATGCGCGTTTGTTGTTCGAGGCAGACTTAGGCAAGAAGTCTTAAGCTTTAAATACGTAAGCGAGCGCCTCATAACAATCCGCATCAAGGCTACATTCGGCAACATCAGCCTGATCTGCGCCCACGCCCCAACGGAGGATAAAGATGACGACAGCAAAGATGACTTTTACGATCTCCTAGAAAGAACATACGATCAATACCCCAGCCACGAAACCAAGATCGTTTTAGGATTTCAACGCAAAGCTGGGTAAGGAAGACATCTTTGCTAGAGTCATCGGGAAGCACAGCAAGAACGGACTCAGGCGGTTCGTGGGCTCTACTAAAAGAAGGGAAGAGCACCAGCTTCTCAAAAAGAAAAAGAAAGAGCATGAGAAGCGCGCGATCGAGGACATGGAGAGGTGTGAAATGAAATGACGTCCGAAAGTTCTACCAACGGGTACAACAACTATCCAATGGATACAAAATTCGGACAGAAGCCTATCGTGATGCAGAGGGACAACTCGTAGCAGATTCGCAGTCGATACTGAGAATATGGAAATATCATTTCTGTAGACTGTTAAACGGCGAGGAAGACTCTAATACCGCTGTCAGGCAGAAAGAAAGATAGCGATATCGAGACTAAAGTCGAGTAAAGCTACTGGTGCCGACGGACTGTCTGCGGAACTGTTTAAGGCACCTGGAGATGAGCTGGTAACATCCATGCACCAACTCATCTTTAAGACATGGTCGGAGGAAAGCATGCCCGACGAGTGGAATCTCAGTATCGTTTGCCCGATCCACAAGATCCATGTATAGTTTTGACATTCCTGCCAAACTCGTCAGGTTGTGCAGGATGACGATGGAGAATTCTCGCTGCCCCATCAAGGTTGGAACCGAACTCGCCGAGAACTTCAGTGTCAAAAAAGGTTTTAGACAAGGCGACGCGCTGTCATGTGACTTTTTCAACATTATTCTTGAGAAGATCGTGCAGATCTCACACGCTAACACAAAAGTCCCTACAACTGCTATCATACGCGAATGACATGAACATGATTGGTCAAACACAGCGAGCCGTCAATGAAGCGTTTGCTGGTATTGAAGCTGAGGCGGCCAAAATGGACTTAGCGGTGAACGAGGCTAAAACGAAGTTTATGCTGTCATTAAGAAAGGACGCACAACATCGACGACTTGGCCAAAACGTCACCATAGGCAGCTATAACTTCGAGGTAGTGAAGGACTTCGTCTATCTCGGCTCGCAAGTGAACAGTACGAACAACATCAGTACCGAGATTAAACGCAGAATTACTCTTGCCAATCGCTTTCTGTTTGGGCTCAAGAGGCAATTGAGTAGTAGAGTCCTCTCTCGAAGGACCAAGCTAACATTATATAACACCTTGATCATCCCGTCCTGCTCATGGACAATCTTAAAAGCGGATGAAAAAGCACTTGGTCTTTTCGAGAGAAAAGTTCTGCAGTCCAAAGATTGAACTTTGGTCCAGTCTGCGTTGATGGTTATTGGAGAAGAAGATTCAACTACGAACTGTACGAACTGCGTCTACGGATTCAACATCTAAGATGGCTGGGCGATGTAGAGCGCATGGACAACACTGCTCCAGACCGAAGAATCTTCGACTCCGAACCAGTGGGACAACGCAATAGAGGACGCCCACGGAACCGCTGGCGCAGCCAGGTAGAGAAGGATTTCAATCGACTTGGTGTGCGCAGTTGGAGACAGCTGGCTGAAGATCGTGCTTGCTGGAGAGGCTTACTGGTTGAGGCCCAGATCCACCCCGGACTGTAGCGCCATCAGAAGAAGAAGAAGATTTTTCAACAGCCATTCATTGGCTTAACGAGCTAGTTCATGGGACAAGAATTAATTAACTTTTCTTTGGCTGGTTGTATCTACGTACCTTTTTGGTTCATTGTACTCTTGAGTCCGAATTCTGTGATCCGCATTCAAGTTCATGTTCGAAATTTGTGCATGATAGGCCTTGCTTTTCCACTCAGCTCCCTCTGAGACATGACCAAATATCCAACGAAGATCTTCTCTTTCAAAGAATCACGTGTTTCGCATCATCATTCAACAAGCAGTGTTTCTCTCCGCAAGGATTGTCGTGTCACCAAAACTAAGACCTAGATTTAAGAAGGCTGTCGGCACAGCAAATTTGAGGAGTTTCAATTTTCTCTGTGATAAAATTTGTAAAACAAAGATCTCTCGTGCGTGCTTTATCCGTGGGACCCATTTATGATGATGGAACAAAGTTAAAAAAATAAACAAAATAATCTCATAATCTTAAAACGTGTAGTATTTATTTGTAGTGAATTGCTCAGGGACACATTTAATTTCAACCGTCATACTGGTGTTGAAACAAGCTTCCTTCTAGGTCGGTTCTCAAGGCCGAATCCCTTTCTGTTCTGTCATTAGTACATGCAGAAAATATGCCTGTTTTTCAATTTTCTATGAATTGCCTTTGGCGTAGACAATCTTACCACACGTGGTGATGGTTCTGCAGTCAGTGCCGATGATTTTATTTTAGCTGGTAGAGCCATAGTTTTGTGTTTCAAAAATTTATCGTTGTTTTTTGGGGTCGCCAATTTAATAGTATTCTCAGTAGCTTCATAGTTTAGTGCCGCCTTTTTAACAGAGAATGCTCCTGGTTTTTCGAATATGTGTGGTCTACTTTTTGGCGCAGCCAACTGGAGGGTTCGTTCGGAAGCTTCATAATTTTTCTTAACTCTTTTTTTGACCATGACTTTTTAAGTGAGATCTTTCTTTATCCTTTATGGAAATTAAATATTTTTTTGATTTTCCCTTTAGATTTTGGATTTGGACTTACTCTTAGACTTGATTTTTTATTTGAAGGGATTCCAATGGAATATTTGTGAAAGGTTTTTTATGCTCGACAAGACCAACAACGATACCATCAATCCATGTTTTATGTTGTTTTGGAAATTTTATTATGAAACAGTAAATTTTGAACGTTAAAGAAATATATTTTTTCCTTAACTGACATCCAAAAGTGATTGTCAAAAAATAGATGTGTAAGGATATGTGTATTTACTTAAATATTAATAATAAGTACAGACTGTAAGCCAATAGCCTACGCAGACGACATAGCCCTAGATGTAAGGGAAAAATGCCTTCACACCGTTAGGGATATCATGATCCACCCTCACAGCCACCATGGAAATATTGCTACAGCTTCTTCCCAAGAACATCTATGTGAAGTTGGTAGCTACCAAGACAGCGTTAATGCTACGAAACGTATCATGCAGCTTAGGTCATGCAGAGATAATGCGAGACCACCAACGCATACAGATTATACAACACCCGCTTTAGACTTCGAGTTTGGGTTCAATACACTTGTCCCAGACAGAGAAGATAAGAAAACCAGGCTACCTGGATCTACACAGATGGCTCTAAAACAGACGAGGGCACTGGGCTAGGAGCATTCTCGGAATCCCCGGACATATCCTTTTCCCTGTCTCTTAGACTGCCCGGTCATTGTAGTGAATTCCAGGCAGAAGTTAAAGTTATCCAAGAGTTTAGTTAGGTTAGATGCAACCTAACCCTATGCTGGGTATCTGTGCATAGTGGTTTTCCAATCAACGAAAGGGCCGACGAGTTATCAAGACTAGTGGTGGGACTGCCACTGGCAAATAATCAGGACTCCCCATATCCCTCACTCCAAATAAACACCATGTTACTTACAGATGCCTTCAACTCCGCAAATCGGAGATGGATGGAATTAGATACATGTAGGACTTCGAGTCTAAACAGGACACTCCTAAAACTAAACAGGAATGTAATAAGGAATGTAGTGGGCATTATCACCGGCAACTGCTTTCTCCGTATCCATGCCAGATGAATGTGAGCTCCCCCACAACGAAGAAGCTGTAGTGACGAGGAGGAGGAAGAAAATACGCTTCACCTCCTCGGCACTTGTCCAGCCCACGCAAAAACTAGAAATGATATACTAGGCAACTACTTTTTCAGTAACCTAGAGGAAATGTCACATTTAAAGATACAAGACATACCTAAGTTTATCAGGAAAACAAATTGGCTGTAAATCAGCACTGGAGTGGATTTGTCAAAATAGGCCACTAGAATACCACTTAGCGGTCTCCAGGTTTATTTTCCTTTCTTTAGTGTAGTCCCTTTGAATTAAAGAGGATCCAGTGTAAAGCATCGGGAAGTGATAGCACAAAGGATCCAACCAGGATCTAAGTGGGCCACAACAGCTACAGTGGTGGCAATCACCCTAGCCTAACCTCACTGCAGCGTCTTCCAAGCGGAAGATATGGCACCTAACCTAATTAAATATTTGAGTGCATGAATTCTGTGAATTCACATTCAATATGATTTGATTTGGTCTGTGCTTCAGACTTCGATCTCTACTCTTCCTAATTGCGGATTCCAAATCAAAACAATTGCAATTTTAACGAATGATTTCTAAACTCATGACGTTGTTTCACAAGTTGAGGACGACCTAAGTTCGATTTCCTTTTGTCATTTGTACGTCACTAATTGTATCATCGTCATAATAAAACGTATCATCGTATATCATCAGTTCAAGTTCGATGTTGGTTCCTCTCGTATGCTCACCACCTTTTAAGTCGCAGAGCCTAACAACTATTTTGTATTCATCACTGGCCTGTGTAACGGTGGAATGATAGGGCTGGCAGCTAGCTCAGTGTGTTTCACAGTTACTTAAAATTTCTTTATGACCTGGCATCTTGCACAAGCATATAAGCTAAATTAAAAGAAGTTGTGTTTCTTAAAAAAATATATTTCAGGCTGCATGCCTTTATTATTGTGGTTGCTTAAGAACTAAACTTTGTTTCTTACACCTATTTATAGCTCTTAATTGCTAAGTCAGCACTTGACACCGTGGGACAGCGATCGCCAGTTCGATGTGCCAGACGTTTACCTTAGCATATCCGGCGACAATTGAGCTGCACCTGAATGTTGTTGTTTTTCAGCGTGTATGAAAATAACTTATATGAAATTGTTCCCCCAATTCGGTTAAAGACAAGTGGCTATCTGTTCCACTACTACAGTTAATGGTTCGGCGAGACCTCAATTAGCACTATATATACTACATGCCCTTTGATGCCACAGCTTTGTTACCTTATTTCTAAAGTGCATTTTTAGTATTCCCTAATTTCAATCTGAGGTATTTATGAGAGACATTTGTTCCTTTATATCCTTCGCAGAGATCTCGTTAAGTGAGTTGAAGATGGATTTACCAAGAACTTGCTGTCTGCCAAGAGCCGGGCAGCCACAAATGAAATGTGTTAAGGTCTTCCTTACAGCTGTGTTTTTGCAATTTCGACAATGTATGGTGTGTGGGATACCTAGTGGGATGCCTAGTTTGATCACGACTAGTTGCCGCATGAAATTGTTGGTTTTAGATCGGCTGTATTCAGGCCATTAGATAGCTGTCCGTCTGGTCCGTCTCAGGTTTGATATTTCAAGGAAGTCAATCCTTACGTAGCCAATTCATCGGCCTTCTCGTTTGCTGGCAGCTGACCTTCTAACGACGCTCACTCAGTTCAGCATTCCTGTACTAGATTAGAATCTGAAGTAAAGGAGGCAATAGCCTTGATGGATGTTTGGCTACAACCTTTTTTCCCTTTGCTATGTATTTGGGTGTAAGTTGTTTAAGCAACACGCTTCCTGAATTGCAAATAGTTCCACCAGAAACGCGCTGGATTTGTCCGGCAGGCTTTGGAAGTCCTCAAGAATTCTGAAAATACATCTTAGGGCCATCAGCGATTGCAGTTAAGGTCCCTGCACATCTGATTGCAATGTCATTCCATTCTTTCGGTGATTAGAGTGTCAAAGCCGTTTGATGTATAAGGTCTGGCGACCGTGTACTGTATATTCTGTTGAGGATGATACGAGGTCTCTCGAGGTCAAGAATGGTTCTATGACCATAGAGTTTTGATGTCCAACAGACTTTGTGAGCCTGATGGCACTGTGTACGTGTACCTGATGGACGGTACGTCTTTAATATCCAAGTGTACAAAATGATGCATTGCCGTCGAGAAAGTAGAGCGCCCGTAGTGCCTATGAATGCTGTTCTTTGAAAAGTGTTGAGTTTTGCGATGTCGTATTTTTTCCTAAGACCCGGCAACCATACTAGTGTCAAGGTACTTAGAGCAGCAAAATGGTGAGAGTGGTTAATCGTTAAGATTAAGACGGGGAGGGGTGAAGCTGGTTATTTTGGTTTTTTTGATGAAGAGCTTTAGTTCCGTTATACGTTTTCGTGACCTAAAACTAAACAAGGAACCGCATCGTATTCTTCCAAGTTACATTTGTTACTGTTAGATTAGGTTGGCAGATATACAGTTGCCGCGAAGCAATCTAAGATACTTGATCAGTGATGGGGCAACTTTTTAGGTACAAAATACATGAACACGAAAAAAGTACATTGCACGCCCGATAGCAAAATTACTAAAAATGTCCTGGCAGCCAAAGTTGTAATGGCTTCGTCAGTCATCCAGGCCTACCTTTAGACGGCTCATCCAGATCCAGAAAATGAAGTGCCACTTGACGTACAGATATGTCTTTCCTGTTTCCTAATGCCAATATATCACTTCTCAGAAAGTGAGCATACTATGTTGTGTAGTAGTAGCATAATACTCACAATTAAGAGGAGGCAGAGAAAAAGTTAAAGACTTCCTGCGTGGTAACGGGGATTATAGAACTTAATTTTCTCCCTCTTCCGTCGTTGGATGTTCTGAGTCGGTTATATCTTCTGATGGCAAACTCAGTTACAGAGGTGGTAAAGCAATGTGCACATTTTTACACAGATGGATCCAAGACGGTGGAAGGCAGATGGAGATGAGCTGGTAAGGTACAAGCACCAACTCATCTGTAAGATATGGTCAAAGGAAAGCATGACCGACGAGTGGAAGCTCAGTATCGTTTGCCCGATCCACAAGAAATGAGACCCCTTCAACTGCGCCAACTACCGAGGGATAGGTCTTCTTAACATCGCCTATAAGATCCTCTCTGCCGTTTTGTGTGAGCGCCTGAAACCAACAATCTTCGTCAAAAACCTGATAGGTCCTTATCAGTGCGGTTTCAGGCCGGGGAAGTCCACCATCGACCAAATCTTCACATTACGGCAGATCCTGGAAAAAAAAACCCAAGAAATGCCGATCGACACCCACCACCTATTCGTCGATTTCAAGGCCGCATATGATAGCGTGCATATGGACGAGCTATACAACGCCATGTCTAGTTTTGACATTCCTGCCAAGCTCGTCAGGTTGTGCAGGATGACGATGGAGAATTCTCGCTGCCCCATCAAGGTTGGAACCGAACTCGCCGAGAACTTCAGTGTCAAAAAAGGTTTTAGACAAGGCGACGCGCTGTCATGTGACTTTTTCAACATTATTCTTGAGAAGATCGTGCAGATCTCACACGCTAACACAAAAGTCCCTACAACTGCTATCATACGCGAATGACATGAACATGATTGGTCAAACACAGCGAGCCGTCAATGAAGCGTTTGCTGGTATTGAAGCTGAGGCGGCCAAAATGGACTTAGCGGTGAACGAGGCTAAAACGAAGTTTATGCTGTCATTAAGAAAGGACGCACAACATCGACGACTTGGCCAAAACGTCACCATAGGCAGCTATAACTTCGAGGTAGTGAAGGACTTCGTCTACCTCGGCTCGCAAGTGAACAGTACGACCGACACCAGTACCGAGATTAAACGCAGGATTACTCTTGCCAATCGCTGTCTCTTTGGGCTCAAGAGGCAATTGAGTAGTAGAGTCCTCTCTCGAAGGCCCAAGCTAACATTATATAACACCTTGATCATCCCCGTCCTGCTCATGGATAATCTCAAAAGCGAATGAAGAAGCACTTGGTCTTTTCGAGAGAAAAGTTCTGCATTCAATCTTTGGTCCTGTCTGCGTTGATGGTTATTGGAGAAGAAGATTCAACTGCGAACTGTACGGGCTGTACAGCGGCATGAGCCTAGACAGGCGTCTACGGATTCAACATCTAAGATGGCTGGGCCATGTAGAGCGCATGGACAACACTGCTCCAGACCGAAGAATCTTCGACTCAGAACCAGTGGGACAACGCAATAGAGGATGCCCACGGAACCGATGGCGCACCCAGGTGGAGAAGGATTTCAATCGACTTGGTGTGCGCAGTTGGAAACAGCTGGCTAAAGCTCGTGTCGGGTGGAGAGGCTTACTGGTCCACCCCGGACTGTAGCGCCTCCAGAAAAAGAAGATGAAGGATCCAAGGCGGATGATGGAGTAAGAAGTGGAGTTTTCTCAGTGTGTCTTAATCTGAACAAATCTGTTCTAAATCAGTGCAGCGTCTTCCAAGCGGAAGTTATGGCGATTAGCGAATCCCTGTCCTGGCTAAGGTGGAATGTGATATCTCACCGCGATGTCTGTGTCTTAACGGATAGCCATCAAGCATTCTCTACCATCGTTCTCTATAAACTCTTAATTAGTAATCGAATGCAGCCAATCTCTTACCGAGATATCCGAACAGTTCAACATTTGCCTGTGCTGGGTGCCAGGTCATAGGAACATCCCGGGAAGCTGTAAAGCTGATGAACTCGCTACACTCGCCAACCAAACTGCCAGTTGATAGATTTTCTCGTAACGTAGGTACCCCTGTGGCCACTTTGAAGTTCTAATCAAAGAAAACGAATGCCAGATGGCTGACAGGCATCATGGTGTAAGGATAATTTTAATTTAATTATCCTTACACCATAGACAGGCATCACTTATCGAATCCCAAAACAAATCTGGCCACATCTCGATCCAAAAAATAAAATAGTCCGATCTCCCTAAAGAAATCTAAAATTAGTAGTTAGTAGACCTTCACGCAAAAAGAGTAGGCCTATCCTCCGACTTCTGCAGAAGCTGCCAAGACGAAGAGGAGGAGCGAAGCATCGAACACCTCCTCTGCAACTGTCTTGCTCTTGCCTCAACCAGGAAAGCCACAGCAGGCTCCTACTTCTACGACAGTCTAAACGAGCAAAACAAAAAACCAGTCAATGTACTAATAAAATTTTTTGAGAAAACCGGCTGGCTGTCTTAACCGACGGCAACCCTTTTTAATTTGAAACACTCACATGACGGTATAATGTCCCTATTCTGGCCTAAGTGCATTAATGCAACTTCCTACTTACCTACACCAGATCTCCCTTTCCGCTCTTGTGGTACGGCACCTGAGATATCGGGTTCTTCGATTGGTCCCAGTATAGATCCTTCATCTTCACAAAAAGTAGCACCTCGTGCATTCCTCGATACATTTCTGTGTAGGGAAATATTTCTCACGTCACAAATTTGAAGAGTTAATTGCCTTCACTCCCAACTTCAACAATCATAAAAACTGGTTAAATAATGCGTACTCATATAATTTTGTTACAATAAACTTTAAGCAAATATTAAATTCCATTTAAGATCCCTTTGGTTTGGCCAATTCTATAGTTCGAGCAGACGGCTTGGCTTTCAGGGCTGCCGGCGATATGGCGAACGGATTTTCACGTGTATTTTGATCCGTGAAGTCTTTCGGCTGCGATAATTCAACAACTCTTTCACTAGCCTTCCCTTTGAGTGCATTGGGCGCAATACCAAATGGATTTTCCTTTAAATCGCTTTCACCTAACCGAACTTCCGGCGGTGTAGCGAGTGCCTTAATGCGATCGCTTGCTTTGTATGTCATTGCTTCAGGGCTAACTGGAATCGGCAATTTCTGGAAGTGTAGACCCTCATCTTCTTCTTTTGGCTTGGCTAAACGCAAAATCCGCGGTGATGGCTTGTATTTCTTAATGGCCGGTGTCAGTGTCCACTCAGACTTTCGCTGCACATCGCGTGTCTTGGGTTTGCAGAGAGTCTTGTAACGCGTCATGAGGGATATATCTTTCCATATGCTGACCTAAAAGGAGAGTGTTAACCAAAGTCTTGAACAAATATTGGAAGCCTTTGCATTACTGGCTTTGGAGGCTTAAATGTTTTCCTTGGCTTGGCTAAATTAACCAGATGTCGCTGATGCAGTGTCCATTGCTTCTTCGTCAAGCCGCGTGTTTGTTTCCTGTAATCAAATTTATTTAAACCTCATCGTAGCGGTAAAGTAGTTCTGTTAAACTTTTCTCGTGGAGCTTGGACGTTCGCTAGACGACTGTATAAAGAGAGCATGCTTTTTCGTATCGTTCGATTGAGCACAGCGGCTCGTGCCGGTTCCATTGTGCGGCTGAATAGTCGTTTGAGTGTCAACATCCTCCTGGAAGAATGATTCATATGAGAGAGAAAAAGAGACAGAAGTCCTTAAAAAGCCGAACCTAACGCTAGGAAGCGCTAATTGTTCTGTTCTTGTACAACATTGTGGCTCTCGTATGATTTCGGTTTTTCTTTGTGTATTGCAACGGCTTGGCTGCTCGAACTTTGGACTTTTGTGCTTTGGCAAAGCGAGGAACTTGATGCGTCGGCGGGATGGCTGAAGTTGTTTGTGTCTACGAATAAGCCTTTCGTATTCTCTGCAAATATCTGCAATGAAACACTCTCCACGGATACTCGGCTCACTGCAGCCCTCGTAACTCTCTCGAAGAACCATTTTTTTTTTTAATTTTTAGACGAAAATTTAATTTGTTTAGTGCGATCTACTCTTATCAAAACTTTCTAAATTCACATAATAAGTACAATTCACTTTTTATTTTTTAACGACTTTTCATAGGCGCCTTGGGTCGTGCTTCGATCAAACAAGGTGTTTTCTTTGAAGTTTGATTTTCAACTTGGCAGCACTGTTCGCAGTTGGACCCATTGCAAAAAGTGAGGTGTTTGGTTTTCGTATGTTGGCGAAAATTGCTAAAGTTGGGTAAAACACCCCGTAGCGAACCCCCTTAAGGGAAGTTTTGATTTCTTTGCTCTCTTAAAACGAATTGGTTAGATATACAGTCAGTGCAAAAAGTCTGCGTACAAAGCATGAAACTTTCATTAAAATGGAAAAAGTAACAAATCGGTCAAACAAATAATTACTAAATTTAAGACAATAGTAATAATATAATATATACTATAAAATAATAAGTAAATTTAAGGCAATAGTAATTAAGTTATTAAAAAACAAAAATAACTAACTCAGTTTTCGTTTAACGTGGATTGAAGTAACTCAAGGTAAAAAAACAACACACAAAAAGTCTGCATACACCATTTAAAACTAAACGAAAGCAAGGAAAAAAAATATAATAAAAAGAATATTACAATATTTTGATGGATACCCTCTTCTGAATATGACTTCCGTCAGTCGTTTTCCCATTGAATTTAGTAAGCGTTTCGTATCTTCAGGAGTTACTTTGGACCATTCCCCCCGCAGTTTTTCTTTGAGCATAGTTTTGGACGATATGTTTGAATGATATGTTGACGGATGCGCCAGTCCAACAACTCCCACAAATGTTCAATGGGCTTTAGGTCTGGTGATTGCGGAGGTGTATGCAACTGTTTTGAAACATTATACAGTAGCCAAAGCTTTACAATATAAGAAGTATGGGGATCATTATCGAGTTGAAATATGAAATGATCACCCAAGTCTTCACGGATATTTTTTTTATTATTTTCAAATACTGGAATCTATCCATTGTACTTTCAATAAATTCCAAGTTCCCAACTCCATTTGCTGCCAAACACCCCATACCATGACCCCGCCACCACCATGTTTAACTGTTGGAAATAGGTTTCCTTTATTCCATTCAGTTGCTGGGCCCATTTAATCCAAATATGCACAATTTGCTTTCGTCTGAAAATAATAAACTATACCAAAATCTTTTTTGCTTGTCAATGTTCTCATTGGGCAAAGAATCACGATACTTTCGGTGGATTTCTGAAATATAGGGTGTTTTCCTTTCAGATCGTCCATGATAACCTCATTCTTTAGCGTATTTCTAACGGTAGAGCAAATAACCGACTTTTCAAACTTCTCTTGGATTATCTTAACTATTTTAGGAGCACTTATTCTTCGATTTGCTTTTACCTCAGCCAAAGCTGACCGTCTTTCTCTGGCTGTAAGTACTGCTGGGCGTCCAGATCTTTATTTCGACGTAAAATTTCCAATTCGTGCGCAGTTTTTAACAACTTTGTGTGGAAGGATG
The DNA here is from genome assembly GCA_964034865.1 of Eristalis intricaria. Taxonomy (NCBI): domain Eukaryota; kingdom Metazoa; phylum Arthropoda; class Insecta; order Diptera; family Syrphidae; genus Eristalis; species Eristalis intricaria. The sequence continues at coordinate 128,198,006 of OZ035873.1, forward strand.
TGGTTTACTAATGGTTTCACCAATTTCTCTTAAACTTTTACCCTCTGAACGTAGTTTTACTATTAATTTTCGAATATCCGCTGATATTTCCTTGTTTATAATTTTAGTTTAAAAAAAACTCTTAAAAGTGAAGAAAATAAAAATAATGCATATGCCCTCAGATAATTCAAGCGCTAGACTGAATGAAAGAAGAAAATGGAAATATAAATTGAAGCGAAAAATGGAGCGGAATTGGTAATTCTCGGTAAAAAGTCTGCCTAAAATATAAATGTACGAAGACTTTTTGTGCGGCATTCTCAGTGGTATTTTCCAAGAATTGATATATGTTGAGTTCCCGAATGTGGAGAATTAGAAAACACATATATTACGATGAGAGGGGTTATTAACATTATTCCTAGAAAAAAAAAATTGTTTTCGATAAAAGTATAAGCGTTTTAGGTATTTTTCTAGAAAGGGTTGTAATGTACGTAGACTTTTAACACTGACTGAAGTTTTTTTTTCAGTTAGTTGACTTTTTTTTATTTCATTCAAATTATTACAGCTCGCTTATCGAAATACAGTGGGTCGCCGTGGCGTAGTGGGTTAGTGCGTCGACTCCTACGCAGAGAGTGCCAGGTTCGATACCCGAATTTACCACCTTTCATATTGCGCGGCTTCACCTCTTTCGAGTCACTGACAATGCTCAAAGAGTATTGCTGTCTAGAAAAAGCTTCTCAACTACGCCGTTCGGAGTCGGCATTAAACTAAAGGTCCCTTCCACTCGTGAAAGAACAATATCACGCACAACACGAGTGGTTGCTGAGAAGCTAGGCCCAGGTCCGCCTCGGACTATCACGCCAACAATATTATTATTATTATTATTTATCATCTTGTTAAAAATGTTATAGTTTCTTAAGAAATTTGACAAAGTAAAATAATTTTTTTTCAAAAAACGTTATATTCTAATAAGCAGGGATTTCGCTTTTAAAGCAAATCCATCCCGAGTAGTCGCTATTGAGAGGGGCTCGAATTAGGGTACTTTGCCCTAATTATTAACTTCCCTGGTCAGTGAACCAAGATGTAACTGAGCTTAAGCTGGAGTAGCCTTCCTTGACTGCCTCGACACGCTGCTAGCAGCCTTCTATTCGCCATAACTTCCTCCTTATATCTTTAAACAGTAAAGTCGACGAATGTTTTAGCTGTTCTATCTATATATTCTCCTCCGTTAAACTCCCAGAACTTCCACAATTTTTCTTTCGAAGCACCAAGAATAGGATTTACCTTTCTGTTTTCCGGCCATGATTCGGTCCCAAATAGCAAGGCTGGGAAAGGGTATTATGGTATGGCAGAGGATTTCGGTCCTTCGAGTGAGAAGTTCAGACTTACGTTTCTTAAATAAACCAGAGGGGCAACATTTGCCAAAGTCGATTCTGCATCGGTTTCGATTATGGCATCGAAAAATTATGATGTCGTATTTGGCTTTGAAATCGATGAAGAGGTGGTGCGTATCGACTACGATGAACCAATAAATCACCGAAAGTCGAAGTAGTGTCTTCCAATTTGTGCGGTGTAAAAAATTTGTAGATTTTCACGCTACGCAAGATCTTCTTAGTGGCCCTTTTTATAATTGGAGGACACGGAGCCCATATTCCAGTCTTTGGACATGCTTCCGTGTTCTCAAATTCTGCAGAAATTCTGTAGATCACATGTTATCCATTTCAACCTGTGACTATTTTGAAATTCATCTTTTTGACACCTGTGCCGACATATTTTATCTACTTTCTCTTCCTTCACTTCCACTCTTTCCTGGTCCTGCTCGTTAGGTGACTGCAAGAAATACTACTTAATGATGTCTTAAGTACAATACTACTTTCAACTTCCAGCCTGCGTTCTTCATTCTCTCCTTCCTAGACTTTTGACTGCCTTAAGAGCTGTACCCAGGAGTCGCACCTTGAGAACTGGGCACTTCGCAAACTCTGACATTTCGTTCACATGGGAGACAATTCCAATTATTGCATCGCTTTGTCCTATAAGTGGATGGTAAAACTCTTTAGTATAGTTAATATCGATAATTTAAGCTAGCTTTTTGTGGAGTTTTTCTCGACTTTTTAAATACCTAGGGGTATTTGCTCATAATTGGTTATTAGTGAAAATTCGAGTTCGCAGTTCGCGCCTCTTGTGTAGGTAAAGGATTTTATTAATACTCATGTTTTCTGTCTCTTTCTGAACTTACATCCTAAGCTCAGATTTTGGAGGTTGGGAGAAACCCTTTTTCAGGAAGAAGCATACTGAGAGTCTCTTGCTAAGTTTTTTTTCACAAGCTTTAAAAACAGATTTCAGGCTAATGTCCAATGTCAAAACTCCTACCCGGTCTACCTAACAACTATTCCTGGAGATGCTACACACAGGGTGCCGCGGGGAGATTGAGCAGTCACAATGATCATTGTTGATATCGTCCGAGTGGGAGCAGTCAGCGAGTTTGTCCTGATTGTACAGGTGTCATCCTGCGACTAATTTCTGTTTGAATACGGCAACAAATAATACTGATGACTTAGAAGGTACTATGAGGTGTGCTTTGTGATAATAAATAAAATAATGTGTGAAAGTTTTCGTAAAAATTGCTTACTTTGAGTGACAGTGTGAGTGAATGATAAGAAATAACAGTCTAGGAATGTCATTTAAGAAATGGTATTGCGTAGCCTACTTTGAGGAGTAAAAGTTCAATAAGACATCCTCCGCAATTAGCGCCAGACACAATACACACAATAGGATAAATATATCATCACGTAAACACATGTTTGGGGCTGAGATGAGTTGACCCGTTTTGAATAAGACTCATGAAATGTCCTATCAGATGCATTTCGAAGATTCACCGTTCAAGGCCATTTCTTCGAATAGCCGCTGACGAAAACAACAGACGAAGATCCTATGCAAAATTTTTCTCACAAAACGGGTACATTTTCACTATTCTTTATCGCACAGTAGTTTTACCCATAAGCTAAAAGTAAAAATTTCAGTTAAATAAATTATTTTTTTGAATGGAATTAGTTTCTATGATAAGGCAAATCCTGGAAAAGACCAGCGAGTTTCAAATCGATTCGCACCACCTTTTTCTCGATTTTAAGCCGCATACGACAGCATTCATCGCAAGGAGCAATTCCATGCGATGGCCGAATTCGGGATCCCGGGAAAACAGATCCGGTTGTATCGCAATACGCTAACAAATACGCGATGCACCGTGCAGTTCGGCTCAAGGACCTCCGATCCTTTTGAAACCTGCAAGGAGATGCGCTGTAGTGTGATTTCTTCAATTTGGTACTGGAGAAGATAGTGCGGCGAGCAGCTGTGAACACGGAAAGCACTATCTTCTACAAGTCATCCCAACTCTTGGGATACGCAGACGACATCGGCATCGTCGCGCGTTCCCAACGTGCCGTAGTGGAAGCATTTAGGGCAATTGAAGAAGTGGCGAAGCGAGCTGGTCTTAAGGTCAATGAGGATTAAACTAAGTAGATTCTGTCGACCAAAAAAGCATCCGTCACATACCACCTAGGACAAAATATTGCAATCGACAGCTACAATTCGAGGTAGCAAAGGAGTTCGTCTACCTCGGGGCAAACGTGAACTCCACAAACGACATCATTGTGGTGATCCGACGTAGAACCGCCTTTGGCAACCGGTGTTACTTCGGTTTGTCAAAACAACTGACGTCAAAAATACTGACTCAAAGGACTAAGGTCATGGTCTATAAAACCTTTATTTTGCCAGACCTGCTATATGGAGCCGAAAGCTGGCAAAACTAAGCAAAACCGCGGAGCTGATTCCTGGTGCCTGCGAAAGAAAAATTCTACGTCGGATATATGGCCCCGTCTGTGAGAAAGGCGAATGGAGGATAAGATACAACCGCGAATTCTACGAGCTGTACCAAGATGTGGATGTAGTCCGGAAAGCAAAGATCCGTCGACTCCACTGGCTCGGCCACATTAAGCGCATGGACAGCAATGCGCCAGCTAAGAGGGTCTTCGAATCCGAGCCTGCTGGTTCGAGGAGAGGAAGACCGAATCTCCGGTATAAAGACCAAGTAATCGCGGATGCAAGACAGCTTGGTCTGGATGACTGGAAGCAGCGTGCCCAGGACCGTCAACAATGAAAAGCAGCTATCGCCCACGCTCGGATCCTACATGGATCTTCAGCCTGATAAGTAAGTAAGTACTAATGAACTACTAAAATGTATCTTGGAGCATCAAAACAAAAGACTTTTTACCAGAAAATTGCAAATGTACAAATGGTTTCTCAAACAAAGAGATGCCTCGTTTAAGCTAATATACGGTGAAGATGAAATGTTTCTGCCAGCAACGGTTGTGAAAAATCATATAATTATGACTAGAACAAACGAGTTCTTTGTTCGGAAACCTAGATACGTATATGTATTTGAAAAGAAACGCGGTTTTTAAAAACGTTACAAAATTCCGTATATTTAGAGTTAACTGCTAGCAACAAGTGCTTTCCAGGAAGTGTCTTCTTACATACTTGTCTTTGCCACTTTTAACTACGTTAAATTTAGTTTAGTACACTATGCGATAATGCAGTGCTATGATAAGGTAGACTACTAATTTATATTCATTATATAAATCAACTATTAGATAATTCATTTAGTTCATTGTAATAATTATAATGTATTCAGTGTACAACAGGTTGGTTAGCAGTCTTATACTACGTGTACATCGAAATCGCGAGGTTTGGATGAACTTTTACTGAAACCTCAATAGGCCGTTCCCACTGAGGTTGAAGTGGTTTCGCTATCAATTCTCCAGTATAAGTGCCCGCCAGAACAGCTGTTTGTTGAGAGAAAATAATCGTGTTAGAACACCAGCAGATAGAATGAGAAAATGATCACCAAAATAAACTGAAGTTCACTTTGTAGTCTTGTTCGGTTTGACAACCTCTTATGGATGGATGAATTCAAGGGGGCTGCAACGAGGTTTATCAGAAACCGTGAGGTTTGCAGACCCTGAAAATTAATGGGGGAGCCTGGTAGGTTCGGAGAAAATTGATGAAACCTCGCGGTTTCGTTCGGTGGAAACGTGGTGGAGATCTGGGATCCGTCTTCTAGGTATATGCGGCCCGAAGCCCGAACTTATTTCTCCATTTAGGATCGAGTTGGACCGAAGAATCAAAGATCTTGGACTGCGAAAGGAGCAAATATATAACGTAGACAAAATGCTTCCTAGAAAACACATTTTATAGTAATAGAAAGTGCCAAGACTCTAAGAGCGTTTAAAAACTTTGAAGTTCCTGTCGAGTACTCGAGATAAGATAGTAATCGACCACAAACAACATTGTGAGCTTACCAAGTGTATCTAAAGTTCACACACAATTTCAGCTGATTATTGAGGATTTTAACAGACGAGGGGTAGGTTATAAGTACCCGAAAACTTGGTCCTCGTAGGTGAGATGAAATTCAAAACTTGTGGGCTGTTCTTGGGTTACTTGAGTGGGTTCTGAGTGCACACTTTACTTGGGGACTTCAAGTGGACATTCCTATATTCATAGGAAGATAGAAGACCATTGAGTTTCTATTCCTTCACAAATTTATACTCTTGTAAATTAAATTCCTGCCTCGTCCACTTTCGCCCAAAATGACGTTTCTACACTCGAGCGCTGCAAGACGATGGAACTTGTAATTGTTTCAGTTTGCGAACAAGACGTGGTATGCATTCAGGAAACGTAATTATTTCATTTCCCACTCATTGGAAAGGGATGCGGGAACTCCATCTCACCTGACATTTATTCAACCGACTGCTTGCCCACGCGGGCCCTCCTCCGCCCAAAACTGCATCCTCAACAAGCACACAGACGTTGCTTCATGAAATTCACTATCCAGACACTCGTTACCGTAAAGTATGCAATTGAATTTGCAGCACCATCCCGGCTCCCCATAGGCAAGGACGAACGCCATGGAACAGTGAAAGTGGAATTTCTCCCAAAATGTGTTGCATTCGGCAGACGGCATGCATGCACAAGTTCGCAGCGTAGGCAGAGCCGGAGCTGGAACCGGCATATGGCAGTGCATGCAACAGGTACGTGCTGTGGTAATCCTCCGAAAATCGGATTCTAACCTTGTATTTTCGTCGGCCCATTGTGGGTGAAGAGTTCTGCTGTTGTTGCTCTTGCTGGCACCGTGCTCTGTGGCAGCAGGCTGGTACTAAAATGTGGCTCCTCTCTGGATGCCACACGGGAAACGGGATAATCGACTGCATGCCAACATCGCTTGTCGCTATTGTGCATCTGGTAGTCATGTGGCTGAAGTGTGTGCTACACTGGCGGCGGGTGAAGGGCGTTCGGAGAGGTGTTGGAGAGGTGCTGCTAAAGCAGCACCAGTTGATGCCTCATTCAGAGAGTGTTTCGGCTTAATTGATGTAGCAACTTTTCGGAGGAAAGTTGGTAGTTCGGGTGATAGTTTGGGGAGTTTTGTTGCGTTTTGGGCGATGTTATGCATGGTTGCAGCGTTTCGGATCACAATCCACACAGATGGTTGTTCCGGAAAGTTTGCACTTAACGTGGCTGGGAATTTTAATCTGTTGACTGTCGCATTTTGCCGAGCAATTAGCAGCAATTTAGAGGCTAATTTGGTGCTTTCAGTTGTTATTTATCGTCGAGATTAGTGAATTTAATTTGTGCCTGGATTTATTGATGATTAAGTCACAGAAATTAACATTTAATGATTGTAATAAAATTCTGAGTAGCAAATGAGATTTGATTGAGTGTAGGCAAAACTGAGTGTTCTCATGAGATAAATATGTTCTTTGGGAGATATGGTATGTTTGAAAAGTCTGTATGCGGTGAGGAGTTCCGGTGCCTTGTCCACATACTTTTTTGACATTGAAAGACTCGGTGAGTCCGTAACCGATCTTGAAGGAGCAGTGGCCAACGTCATACTGCACAACATGATGAGTTTGGCAGGAATGTCAAAACTAGACACTTTTTGGTAATGCTTGTCGCCACGATGTCATATGCGGGTATGAACTTGACAAATAGATGGTGGGTGTCTATTTGAAATTCTTGAGTATTTTCCCAGGATCTGCGGCAGTGTTAAGGTCTGGTCCATGGTGGCCTTCCCTGAGCCGGAGCCACACTTATAGCTTACTTAAGGTGGCGCTACAGTCCGGGGTGAACCAGGGTCTCAGCTCGATCTTTAGCTGGCTGCCCCCTGTTCCGCATGGAGAGTTGGTTCAGGTCCCTTTCCACTTGCCACCTGAGTCGCGGTCTTCCTCTACTGTGCTGCACCGTCCCTCTGGGGTGGATTCGAAGTCTTTCCGAGCATTGGTTTCCATCCGCTCTACATGACCTTGCCATCTCAATCGTTAGATCCTCACTCTTGTGGCTAAGTCGATGCCGCTGAACAGCTCGTATAGTTCGTCGTTATATCACCTCCCCCACTCAACATCTTTTCAGACGGGACCGGAAATCAACCCAAGAATTTTCCTCTCAAAGCAAATAAGAGTACCCTCTTCCGCTTTTGACAAAGTCCATGCCTCTGCCCATAAATCAGGACTGAGACGATCAAGGTCTTATACAGGGTTATTTTCGTTGGTTTGTTGGTCAATTGTTTTCATAGCGCAAAGAAGCAGCGATTGGCAAGAGTTATTCTTCGTTTGATTTCAGCGCTGGTGGTTCCTAGGTAGACAAAGTCTTTAAGTACCTCGAAGCTATATCTGTCTATCGTGACACTCTGTCCGCGCCGTCGGTGTTGGGAGTCATTTCTCGTTGACAGCATATACTTGGTCTTGCCCTCATTTACCGTTAAACGCATCTTCGAGGCCTCCGTTGCAATAGTCAAAAAAGTACCATGGACATCCCGCTGTATTCTGCCGATATTGTCAATATCGTCGGCATATGCGATTAGTTGGACGGACTCCTGAAAGATTGTTCCTCTGGTGTAGGCGTGTGAGTTTTGAACAATTCTTTCAAGAATGATGTCGAAGATGTCGCTTTACAGCGCGTCGCCTTATCTGAGATTATGGTCTCTGTTAAGTCTTTACCGACCTTAATGGACCAGCGTGCATTCTCAATCGTCATCCTACACAACCGATTGGCTTTGGCAATTTGGTAGGGATGCTACTAGACGTTGGTCTGTCTAGCTCGTCTCTATAAATGCTGTCATACTCGACCTTAGGTTAGGTTGAGGTGGCTGACTGCCGCGCATACGGACTGCAGACACACTTAGGCCAAGCATAGACCATTGTGTTACAACGCGAATCTTAGGCTACTTATTCCGCAAACCAATTTGTGCTTTTGATAAAGCGAAGAAGAGGGCTGATTCTGATGCTGCTCAGTTCAGCCAGTTAAACAAAGAAATGGGCCCCCAGAAATCAGAATCTACGGAATGAGAGAGCACTGCACCTGCATAGCAAGTGTTCAATGGTATCTTCCTCATCCTCGTCCATGCAGCATCTACAGAAATCATTATAGGGTAGGCCTAGTCTAAAGGGCGTGAGCTCCAATGTCACAATGCTCTGTTAAAACGTCAATAAGGTATCTGAGATCTGAGGCCTGCTTAATCTTATCAAGCTAAGCGATCGCTTGGGATCGATCATGGGCCACAGTTGTTTGGTAATGAGGCAACCTGTGCCTGATATTCATCCGCGGTTCGTTTGAGCAAGCGTTTCAAGCTTTAGCAGATGTTTTATAGTAACGATAGGCATCCCCCGGAAAGAGTACAGACTTTGTACCCTTTCTAGTAAGTTCGTCCGCTTCGCAATTCTCTGGAATGTCACAGTGTCCCGGCACCCACAAAAAATTTGGATATTAAAATACTTGGCCATCTCGAGATAGGCAGCAATCAAGGGAAGTCTTGGAGTTAAAAGTGCCTGAATTCAGAGATTTGATCGCTGCCTGGCTATCGGAACAGATGACGATATCTGTGCGCGATATTACACTGTTTTTTTTTATCCAGGACAGGGCTTCTTTAATCGCTATAATTTCAGCCTGAAAGACGCTACAGTGATTAGGTAGTCGAAAAGGTAGCTGGGAATTTAGAAATGTATTCCAGCAGCCACACATGCATCCATCTTTGATCCATCTGTGAAGATTCGCAGTGGACCTTCCAAGATCTGGGCGGTATGCTGGTTGAGAAATTTTTCTCGAAGAGGAGTTTAGGTAGAGTCAGCTCTGTATCTATGGGTATAGAGGCATACCTGCGTAGGATCGTTGAATGTCCAGGCGGCAGTTCTTTCCAGCTGCTCAGCGATCTTTTGTCAATTTCTTCTATCGGTGGCAGGTTGAGGAGTATGTTTAATGCTTCGGAGGTAGTCTTTAGCACTCCGCTAATGCATAGGCATACCATCCTCTGCACTCTAGCGAGTGGGAGTGCACCGCCAGAATGCACTGGAGGAGGTTACTTTTCACCCCACCTAGTATTCACACTACGGCAAATCTTGGAATGAAATATCAAGCACAAATATCGTCATCTGTTCTGTCAGCCAGGCAGCGGTCAAATCTCGTGCAATCACATTCAGCTAAGACTTCCCTGAGTTTTCACCTATCTCTCAACGAAATGACCAAGCATCTTAGGATCCAATAGGTATGAATTCTGTACAGTTTCAACCGCTTGCTTTTACAGTCTCGATCCAAATGCTCACTCAGCCTGATCAGAAGGAGTAGACCTTCTCCCATCGGTGTTATAGCCAGGCACTGTGCCATTGGAGCTCACTCCTTACAATGCCTTTTGCAGAAGACGAAGAGACGAGTAGGAGGATGAAACTATTGTACATCAATCCTTCCATGGCAGCGCCGTCTCCTCAAGAAGAAGATGTCACCAGAAGCCTATTATTTTAACAACTTGACCATAACTAAGTTAGGTCAGAACGACTAACTGGTTCGTGGCATAGGATCAAACAGATCCGCGTGGTAACACAATGGGCCTATACTGATCTAAGTGTGACTGCAGTCTACTACCAGAAAGGCAATACTTGCAGCTGCATAAAACCTGCAATGCTTTGCCGAAAAAGTTAACTGTTGTGTTTCTTCGATGACAATTGACAACAAACTGACTTTATATTCAATGACAACTAACTCACAATTCATTGGCGGGGTTGTTCATTAACAAATTCCGCATTTGAAACATTGTGCTGCTCAATTAGTAATATATAATAATATGGGTGGCGCGACAGTCCGAGGTGGACTTGGGCCTAGCTTCTCAGCAACCACTTGTGTTGTGCGTGCTATTGTTCTCTCACGAGTGGAAGGGACCTACAGTTTAATGCCGACTCCGAACGGCCAAGTTTGAGAAGTTTTTCTAGACAGGAATACTCTTTGAGCATTGTCAGTGACTCGAAAGAGGTGGAGCCGTGATTTATCAAAGGCGGTAAATTCGGGTATCGAACCTGGCACCCTCTGCGTAGGAGTCGACGCACTTACCCACTACGCTACGGCGACCTACCTACGGCTCAATTAGTACGCTTACGAAATATACAATTCTTAACCTGGGGAATCGCTGCTGGGCGTCATTTCGGTAAACGACACCAATGAGTACTCTCGTTCCATTTTAGGTCTTAACCAATTATAACTCCCTTCGAGGATAGTGAAATAATTCAAGTGAGCAACTTAGGCTCATCTACCGATTTTGCATCTCATAGATTACATCAAATAAACAATATTAATTAAAGGATGGGCATGGGCAATCTCAAAAGCGGATGAGGAAGTCCTTGGTCTCTTCGAGAGAAAAGCTCTGCGTGCGATCTTTGGTCCTGTTTGCGTTGACGGTTTCTGGAGGAGAAGATTCAACCACGAAATGTACGGGCTGTACAGCGACATGAGTCTAGTCAGGCGTCTTCGGATCCAACGCTTAGATGGCTAGGCCATGTAGAGCGTATGGACAACTCAGCTCCGGCCCGAAGAGTCTTCGACTCCGAACCAGTGGGACAACGCAATAGAGGACGCCCGCGTTGAAGGTGGCGCACCCAAGTGGAGAAGGACCTCCACCAGCTTGGCGTGCGACACTGGAGACAGCTAGACAGAGACCGTGCTATCTGGAGAGGCTTGTTGGCTGAGGCCCAGGTCCACCAAATTGTATTAACAATTTTTTTAAAATCCAATCGGGACAAGCTAAAATCAATTGCGTTGCAAAGGTCATTAAAAGTTCTTAGACAAGTTCATTTCAACCATAGTTGGTACTATGCCTCTTATCCTAGAGTAAATTTCTCACCCGAGGAGATCTTTGGGAGCATATATGTATATTCATGAGAAAGAGTAATTCTGGTGAAATTACACGGTAGTTAATAATGTCGCGGATAAACATGGCTGACGCTGCCTTACGCCTGAAGCTTAAGGTTTGCAAGTATATTATTTTACATCTGTCATCATATTTAGGGAGTTCTTCGATAGTATGTAACTTACGGACAGCATTTTTTGAGAAATTCGCTTGTACTCTTTCGAATCTGAGCTCTTGTATAATATAGGGGGAATCCCAATTTATGGAAGAGTATTTTTAATATGGTCTGACTAGCAAAACATGGTTTAATATTAGATATTTCCCGAAAATCTTTCCTATTTCTTTTCAAAAAAAACCAAACAGCGTTAGTCTTCGCAATTGTATAATCATAATGTAATGAAAAACCGAGATCTTTCTCTTCTCCTAAGCTCCTAAACAATCGGGGATGTATGTAATTCGATGTGCAGTAAAGATATTACATTTTCGAATATTCAGCTCTTGTCCATTTTCTTTACACCAATGCACTTGAACAATATATATACAATTTGAAATCGTCAACGAATGTTAAAATTTCACAGTATTTGAAAATTTCATGAACATCGTTTATGAACAAAAGAAATAGTAATGGCCCCAAATTGCTACCTTGTGGCACGCCCGATGTAACTTTTATTACCCGAGATGTAGTAGTAAGTAGTAATTGGAAAACCACTATTACATTGAAGAATGGAACCCCAAAGACTTAAGCTTGTTCAAAAGCAAAGTGTGATGTGACTTTATCGAAGGCTGTTGAGAAATCGGTGTAAAGTACTATAAGTCCGAGGTGGACCTAGGCCTAGCTTCTCAGCAACCACTCGTGTTGTGCGTGCTATTGTTCTTTCACGAGTGGAAGGGACATGCAGCTTATTGCCGACTCCGAACGGCGAATTTGAGAAGCTTTTTCTAGACAGAAATACTCTTTGAGCATTGTCAGTGACTCGAAAGAGGTGGAGCCGTGAATTATGATAGGTGGTAAATTCGGGTATCGAACCTGGCACCCTCTGCGTAGGAGTCGACGCACTTACCCACTACGCTACGGCGACCTACCTACGGCTCAATTAGTACGCTTACGAAATATACAATTCTTAACCTGGGGAATCGCTGCTGGGCGTCATTTCGGTAAACGACACCAATGAGTACTCTCGTTCCATTTTAGGTCTTAACCAATTATAACTCCCTTCGAGGATAGTGAAATAATTCAAGTGAGCAACTTAGGCTCATCTACCGATTTTGCATCTCATAGATTACATCAAATAAACAATATTAATTAAAGGATGGGCATGGGCAATCTCAAAAGCGGATGAGGAAGTCCTTGGTCTCTTCGAGAGAAAAGCTCTGCGTGCGATCTTTGGTCCTGTTTGCGTTGACGGTTTCTGGAGGAGAAGATTCAACCACGAAATGTACGGGCTGTACAGCGACATGAGTCTAGTCAGGCGTCTTCGGATCCAACGCTTAGATGGCTAGGCCATGTAGAGCGTATGGACAACTCAGCTCCGGCCCGAAGAGTCTTCGACTCCGAACCAGTGGGACAACGCAATAGAGGACGCCCGCGTTGAAGGTGGCGCACCCAAGTGGAGAAGGACCTCCACCAGCTTGGCGTGCGACACTGGAGACAGCTAGACAGAGACCGTGCTATCTGGAGAGGCTTGTTGGCTGAGGCCCAGGTCCACCAAATTGTATTAACAATTTTTTTAAAATCCAATCGGGACAAGCTAAAATCAATTGCGTTGCAAAGGTCATTAAAAGTTCTTAGACAAGTTCATTTCAACCATAGTTGGTACTATGCCTCTTATCCTAGAGTAAATTTCTCACCCGAGGAGATCTTTGGGAGCATATATGTATATTCATGAGAAAGAGTAATTCTGGTGAAATTACACGGTAGTTAATAATGTCGCGGATAAACATGGCTGACGCTGCCTTACGCCTGAAGCTTAAGGTTTGCAAGTATATTATTTTACATCTGTCATCATATTTAGGGAGTTCTTCGATAGTATGTAACTTACGGACAGCATTTTTTGAGAAATTCGCTTGTACTCTTTCGAATCTGAGCTCTTGTATAATATAGGGGGAATCCCAATTTATGGAAGAGTATTTTTAATATGGTCTGACTAGCAAAACATGGTTTAATATTAGATATTTCCCGAAAATCTTTCCTATTTCTTTTCAAAAAAAACCAAACAGCGTTAGTCTTCGCAATTGTATAATCATAATGTAATGAAAAACCGAGATCTTTCTCTTCTCCTAAGCTCCTAAACAATCGGGGATGTATGTAATTCGATGTGCAGTAAAGATATTACATTTTCGAATATTCAGCTCTTGTCCATTTTCTTTACACCAATGCACTTGAACAATATATATACAATTTGAAATCGTCAACGAATGTTAAAATTTCACAGTATTTGAAAATTTCATGAACATCGTTTATGAACAAAAGAAATAGTAATGGCCCCAAATTGCTACCTTGTGGCACGCCCGATGTAACTTTTATTACCCGAGATGTAGTAGTAAGTAGTAATTGGAAAACCACTATTACATTGAAGAATGGAACCCCAAAGACTTAAGCTTGTTCAAAAGCAAAGTGTGATGTGACTTTATCGAAGGCTGTTGAGAAATCGGTGTAAAGTACTATAAGTCCGAGGTGGACCTAGGCCTAGCTTCTCAGCAACCACTCGTGTTGTGCGTGCTATTGTTCTTTCACGAGTGGAAGGGACATGCAGCTTATTGCCGACTCCGAACGGCGAATTTGAGAAGCTTTTTCTAGACAGAAATACTCTTTGAGCATTGTCAGTGACTCGAAAGAGGTGGAGCCGTGAATTATGATAGGTGGTAAATTCGGGTATCGAACCTGGCACCCTCTGCGTAGGAGTCGACGCATTAACCCACAACGCCACGGCGACCACTTTATTATATATTATATTATATATTATTTTCTATATTATTTTCATAAATATAATTCGAAAATAATCATAAATAAGTTGTACGTAACCTGCCCTGCTTAAAGCCATGCTGGTTATGTAGTCGAACAGTTCTTTCAGCTAATTGTCCTGCAATTGAAAATCAAAACAGCCCAGTCAGCGTATCTTACTTCACCACCAACTCCGCAACCTAATCACATTTTTCCTTCCAGACAAGGCGATGGCAATCTTACGCGCTCCATAAGTCTGTCGCCTGAAACCTGTAATTATTGAAATGCCGACACTCAGTCAGAAACCGCCCACAAACTAATTTTGGGCGTATGCACAATCGAACAAAACTGCACTTGGCTACACCCATCCCCGTGTCATGTCCTTAGGCCATAAGTGGCAGCAGAAAAACCCAACCCACAAATAACATCGTGCTCCACTGGAAAAGCTTTTAATCAAGCTCTCTCAATGGCTCCACAATTTGTATACCCCGCCCCTAAAATGCACATATAAAAAATTGTTTTCGCCCTCCCCCAGGGTGGAAGATTTGTGTGTGCGTTCCGTTCGTTCCGTTTGTCAGCACGCATTAAAAACTTTGCAACACACAAAAGGGGGATACGCACATGCAATAAACAGCTGCACAGAAAGCACGCATCAGGATATCATAGGACTCTTTTGAATAGAACTTCAAACAAAGCGAAAAAACAACAAGAAAACCAAGAGCTACGCACAATTCGGTTTAGAGTTTAGCGCAATAATGAAAAAAAAAAAAACGGGGAAAAAAATATGCATTCCTACTACAGACTGTAAAACGCAAACGAACGAAAGGCCAAATGCGAGTGCAGAACACGCTTGAAAAAGGGGACGAACAAAGCAGCAACGATCCCTATCAATACGAGTACATCCATTTCCATCCACTCTCTAGTTCTAACCAACCGGCCGACCAACGACTGACGTATCCTAGTGCAACACAAATAGAGGCAAATATTCCGGTTGCATAATAATTATATTTTTAGGACTGTGCGTGTCCCATTCCCAAAGGGGCAATCGAACGGGAGGAAAGAACTCTCCGCTTTGTTTGTGCAGTTCGTTGCATTGAAATATTCGATAGCAGGACCTTATTTCGTATCTCAGGGAAGGTGCTGAGGTGACTTAAATGGAAACAGGCGACTGCAGTCGGTCGTTTAAATGTCTTATTTCTTTCTGCTCGTGTGTCCACTGCTTTGTGAGTCGTGAGTGTAATGCATGTCGGCCGGAAGCATGTGTTGTTGGAATAATTCAATCAAACATTCGTTTTGATATTCCGACACTTTTCACTTCCGTGTTATTGGCAAGATTTTCATAACTCACGACTCCTCTTCTCGCGAGCCACTGATAATGCTCATATAATAATAATAATATAATATGGGTGGCGCGACAGTCCGAGGTGGACCTGGGCCTAGCTTCTCAGCAACCACTTGTGTTGTGCGTGCTATTGTTCTCTCACGAGTGGAAGGGGCCTACAGTTTAATGCCGACTCCGAACGGCCAAGTTTGATAAGCTTTTTCTAGACAAGAATACTCTTTGAGCATTATCAGTGACTCGAAAGAGGTGGAGTCGTGAATAATGATAGGCGGTAAATTCGGGTATCGAACCGGGCACCCTCTGCGTAGGAGTCAACGCACTTACCCACTACGCTACGGCGACCCACTCATAAGTCAAGAAAATAGCTGTTCAAAGTTCGTTCTTCGAAGCAGACTACGTTAGGATCCTTTGGCAGTTTATCTATCTATCTAGACGGATTCACATCGAATTGTTATGTGTCATAAATAACAAATTTTATAAGTCTTTTGACCGGTCTTTTGCTTAGGTCGTTTAGAATGTCGAAGAACAGGCTCCTAGCCTGTTGTGGACTTCCTAGTCGAGGCTAGAGCAGCACAGTTGCAAAGGAGGTCTTGGATGCTTCGTGAAGGCCTGCTAAGTAGTGTCCAGTAATAATTCCCACTGCCGTAATAATTCTAGATCTCCTTACGGTGATCAGGGTGGGGCTGGGTCGCCGTGGCATGTGTCGTCGACTCCCACGCAGACGATGCCAGGTTCGTTATCCGTATTTACCACCTTTGCTAATTTGAATAACTCTTTCGAGTGACTGACAATGCTCAAAGAGTATTCCTGTCTAGAAAAAGCTTCTCAAACTTGGCCGTTCGGAGTCGGCATTAAACTGTAGGTCCCTTCCCACTCGTGAAAGAACAATAGCACGCACAACACGAGTGGTTTCTGAGAAGATAGGCCTTGGTCCGCCTCGATCTGTCGCGCCACTGATATTATTATTATTATTACGGAGATCAGGCTATTTGATCTTTTTGGATCGATATGGATTTGTTTTGAGATTCGACAAGTGAAGCCTGTCAGCCATCAGGCATTCGTTGTCTTTGAGTAGAAACTATTGAGCTGTATCTTGAAGGCTACACGGGTATCTATGTTACGAGGGAATCTATCAACTAGCAGTTTAGTGAGTTCATCAGCTTTACAGTTTCCCGGTCCCTATGGCCGGGCACCCACCACAGGCAAATGTTGAACTCTTCGGATAGCTCCTTAAGAGATTCACTGCAGTCGTTTACTAAATAAGAGTTTTTAGAGAACGATACCAGGGAGTTAATTGCTTGATGGCTATGCGTAAAGATACAGATATCGCGGGGGGATTTCACATTATATCTTTTCCAGGACAGGGCTTCGCTAATCGCTATTACTTCCGCTTGGAAGATGCTGAAGTGTTTTGGTACAGTTTTGTTAAGATTAAAATACTCCGAGAAAATGCCTCTTCCTATTCAACCATCCGTCAAAGTGTGTGTTACCGCGCCATCCCACAGATCTCTGTCCGGAATCACGGTTTCGAAGTTGATTTCTTGAAAGTGACGCGGTGGAGTGTAGTCTAAGTGAATTGAGATAAGGTTTTATTCGTGTAAGATTTTGCCAAGTCCAAAGGTGTAATCACACCATTGAGGGTAAGTCTGTGGACGAACTGCGCAGTTTGTTGCTGTTTGTTCACCAAAAATATCTAGCGGGGTAAGGTTCAAGAGAGTTTTCAGCACGTCGCGTCGGTGGGATTGGTTCTGAGTGCTCCACTAATGCATACCCAGGCTTGGCACTGTACCTTCCTTAATTTGTTGAGTTGGTTACCGACGTTAAGTTTAAGCCACCGTACTACTACGCCGTATAAGAGAATGGGTTTGATGACAGCTATAAAAAACTAATGTGTCATGTAAGATCGAAGACCCCATTTATTAATTCTTAAAAAATTTTATTAATAAAACTGTACTTTTTAAAACCAATTGATTGATTGATTTGTGTCCAATGGCTTTCTTGCTCATATATAGGGCTGTAGTGACCTTCTTTATTCTTTCTCCTGTGTTGAGCTTCAAGTTTAGTCTACTGTCCAAAGTAAGGCCGAAGTACTTTGCCTTATTCGAGAATTGAATACCTGTGCCATTTAGAGTTAGGGGGCGTTAATAGGGGTTTTATAAAGTTTGTGAAGTTCATAATTCGTAGTGTGATCATATGAATGGTACTTTAGACGACCCACATTATTGCTATAAGCTTATGACACAGCTGTATATCCTATGTGGGCTTATGTGATGAAAGTATGTACAAGGAGATCTTGGGATTACCGGACTAAGTATAAGCTGAAATTAAGCTAAGTCAAAGCGGTAAAATTGTTCATACATCCATTGACAATTCCACCTAAGTGTTGAGTTGATACACGTATCAAGGATGGTGTGTGCTGCCACAAATTGATAACGGCTGATGAGTCTTTCTAAGTCAAAGAAGTTCACCAGCTTTGGGATTTTTCTCTTCAACTTCTGGATTTGCTTTCATTCACTAAAATTTTATGGTTTAAACTTTCAAATTACAACCCATGCGTTTATCAACTCCTTTTCTCAACATACGGTAATAGCAGAAGTTAAGGGATGAAATCGGGGATTTTCTCTCTCTCTTTCTCTCTTTTCTTTCATTGGCGTAGTTGCCTGCTCATGTGTGAATACAAGATGGGATGATTGTGTGTGTCATACAAATCATATAACGTTTCGTTCAGACGTCCGCACCAGATTCGTGGAAAGTCGCAGAGGTGATAATGGTCCCGAAACCGGGTAAACCCCCAAACGGCAAAAAATCATATAGACCGACATCACTTTTACCTATAACATCAAAGCTATTCGAGAAACTTCTACTGAAACGAATACAACCACTAATAGAAGGATCATCAATTTGGATTCACGAAGAGTCATTCCACAATTGACCAAGTATTTAAAATAACCAACGAAATCCAAAAAGCACTAGAGGGAAAAAAGGTTTGCTCCAGCGTTTTCCTTGACGTATCCCAGGCCTTTGACAAGGTTTGGCACGACGGCTTGAAGTTCAAACTTGGTAGGATATTTCCGAAAAAACTATATTGCATTTTAGAATCCTATCTCAAGAATAGGATATTTAGAGTTAAGCACGGCACGGAATACTCGGAATTTAAAAACATCGCCGCCAGGGTACCGTAAGGGAGTGTTCTTGGCCCTACTCTGTTTTTGTTATATACCCGGGACATACCACAAACTGAGGGCACAATAGTAGATACGTTCGCAGACGATACGGCTATTCTGGCTACAGAAAGCACAATTGAGTCCGCTACTTGACTCAATGGCTATTTGACCTACTGAAACATTGACAATATATCCGTCTTCATTAACTCGGTACAAATAACGTACGCGAATGAAGCCAAATATCGCGAGATGACGCTGGATGCTAAGCTTAGGAGGAAGGTGCACGTAAAGAAAAAACGTGACAAACTTGAGAATCGATATAGAGAAATGTACTGGCTACTTGGACGACATTACAAGTTACTGCTGATATATAAGCAAAGAGCAAGGACCTACGGTATACAACTTTGGGGTTGCACTAAAGCAAGTAATAGAGAATTCATACAGTCATTCCAAAACAACGTTATAAGGGCTGTCGTGAATGCTTGCTGGTATCTACGAAATAATGATATACAAAGGAATCTAGGGATCGCAACCGTGGACGAAGAAATAGAAAACGTCGCGAGGAAGTTAAGAATTCGACTTCGTGGTCATTGTAACCGTGCCATACTCCAAAAAATGGACATGAGGAACCTCGTGCGCCGTCTCGAACGAATGAAACCTTTCGACTTATCGCAATGAGTACATGCCGATGTAAACGGTTCCAGCAGGTGATTTTATCGAAAATCTACCTGCCTCACGCGTAAAAAAATAATGAAGTTAAAACTACTGGATAGTGAAACCTAGTTGTAGTAAACAACTAAAACAATGGGAAGGGTGTGTTTAGTCAGTAAGAATCTGACACTACTATGAATACACGGTCTTATTAAAGACGGTCTTATTAAAGACGGTCTTATTAAAGACGGTCTTATTAAAGACGGTCTTATTAAAGACGTGAATCTATTCTGCTCGACCAAAGTAACCTCAAAACGTGTGAGAACTGTCAAATCAGCTGTCATAGTCTCTGTCTCCCCTTTTAATAAAACACCCTCTATTAAAATGGGAAAAAAGTCTGAACTCCTGGAACATGAGGCTCAGGAAAGTTTTTTAATCTTGAACGGGAAGAGAGAGTATACAATTTCGGAGTTAAACTCAGTACACTTGCCTCTAGCTAAGTGAGGAAGTGGGAAATGACACAGAAATCAAAACATGTTGATGCAGTGCGACATAAACAGATCAACAGAAATGCTTAATCGATTTGGGAAAGATCCCAACACGTTTTGACGCAGCCAGTGGAAGCTTACAAACAAGAAAACTTTATCACCACAACCGGCCAGACCTCGGAGGTTGTGTCATAGCCTCATATACAGATATTCCAAGCAACACAAAACGATTTCCACCAACCCACGCAAAAAAAATATATATGTATCATTGGAACTCGAATATCTAATAAAGGATTCATTGCCGTGAAACGAGAGACGGTACTGGCTCTTTGATTTGAAATAATGAAGTATTTGATAGATTTTTTTTTCATTCATTAACAGACCCTGTGAATTAGGGGAATTACACACTGACCAGTCGTCAATATTATTCGCCCGGTAGCATTCCCTAGTGTAAGCATTATAAATGTACATAGTCGCTTGTGCTCTTCTCCATAACAGAGATAAAAGAGGGTGGAGATATGCAACCTTTATCTCTGCTTAAAACGTTCGTTATCAATTCTCCTTCTCACAGGGCACCCGAACAGCTCACACTGTAAATTCAAAGTAAATCATATAGATATTGTCTGTGTGAATTGTCAAAAATATCCCAGGGGAAATTCAAAAAGAGGAAGTTCGACAACTTCTGGATTTCAAATTTCAGACTGAGTTGAAATAGTGAACGAAATCAATTTTCAACTCGCTGATTAAATAACGAGTTGAGACCAATCTGCAAGCTGATCAACTCACAGTTTTCCGAGAAGTTGAGCAATTCTGAACAAAACAATCCTCGATGTAGTAAGCTGGTCTTCAACTTTTGTTTTTTTTTGTTTTGCCGCAACTTTTTTTTGGAATTTTTTGGTCCTGGTTCCTACACCAGCAAATTCTTCTGTGTTGAGGAGCCTACATCATTAGCTCTAACCTCATCAGCACCAACAATTTGTCACTGGCAGTAGCAGATATAGTGCTCTGCAGGGTCGTCGTTTTCTCCACAGGCGTCGCAAAAGGTTTCATCACTTAGGCCAAGCACATTTAGGTGTTGTGCGAAGGTGTAGTGGGTCATTTTTACCACGATAAGTCGTTTGCAGTCATTTCTGTTAAGAGACAATAAAGACGCCAATGAACACAAGCTTTTTTTAGGGTATCAGACTGAACTGATTCAAAACCACTTCAAATGAATCAAAATCAAAAAATGGAGAGGTGATATTTAAGCAATATAAGAAGTGATGCATCGATACCATGGGCACTCGTTTTCGTTTTTTTTTTTTTATAATTTGCGGGTGCTCAAGGGATTGCTAACACCCTTTTGTGTCCTTTAGAGTATAGAGGGAGAAAGGGAGAGGAGGTGCCTGTGCACATTGGGCTTAAATATTTGCGGGTTGTAGTCTGTGGGAAATATTAGGCTGGGAAGAGCATTCCATATCTCTGAATTAAACCGTGCGCCCGAAAGTACGGTAGTAAGGCTTAAGGGTATACAGATGAGCATTCCTGACGAGACGTATTGCGGGTGAATTCGAATTCATGAAGAGCAGGAATGCAGTTGGCTAGCTCACTTGAGCATCGTTTGTTGAAATAACGATAAAACACGGACAGATAAAAAACGATGTTTGAGTGAGTCTAATGACTCTGCGATATTATTGTCTCCTATGAGTTTTACCGCTCGCTCTTGGATTCTATCTAGTAGGTGCAGGGGTGGTCTTGGGGGCACCAGATATGAAAGTTTTACTCAATATTGGGCCGGATGTACGCCTTATAAATTAAAGCCAAATCAGAGGGGGTGAAATATTTCTTGGATCAAGTAAGGAAAAATTAACATTTCGCAGCATTTTTGGCGACCTCAAATGTGTGATCGTTCCAACTAAGTGTTGTGTTGATACACATACCCAGGATGGAAAGTTTTCCGGTTTCATCGACACAAGCGCCATTCATGGAAAATGGCTGATTAATAAGGCTTCGCTTGAGTGACAGCAGACAGCATTGAGTTTTTGAAGCATTGAATTCCACTCTATTGTTTTTTCGCCAGTTAATTATGCTGTCAAGATCGGAATTCAACGCTGCCGTTCCAATTCTACGGCCGACATGCGGGGTCGTGAGTCATGGAACAAATATGAAAAGCTAAGGGTGCTGTCATCAGCGAAGGTGTGGATTGGATTAGAAGTAGCACACAAGAGATCATTTATAAAAATGAGAAAGAGTGTCGGAGACAGAACTGAGCCTTGGGGTACTCCAGCATTTATTTGGTAGATATCAGACTTGAACCCATCCAAAACAACTGGAATTTAACGGTTCGAAAGGTAATTCCTAATCCATAGAAGAAGAGATTCATCGATACCATAGGCACGCACTTTCGACAAGAGAGCTTGATGCCAAACTCTGTCAAATGCTTTAGAAATATCAAGCGCAACTATCGTGCTTTCGCCTGCATTGTGCAAATATTGGTTTTACTTTTCGGTGAGATAAGCTATCAGATCACCAGAGGACTTAATTATAATTAGATCAGTGCTGCGGACTTAATACCAAACGCCGTCAAATGCTGCAACGATCTTGCTTTTGTCATTGACGTTTGCTTCCACCAGTAGACTTGACGCTGCGAAAACTATACTGTCGGTCATACAAAAGCTTTTCAGATTCAGGTAAAATTTTGCTGACGATTTATAAGTGTTTTTTTCTGACCATATGTATATATGAATATATAGACATATGCATATGTATATGTTTTGATATATACAATGTATAAACATAGGGACACAGTGGTGTACGTATGTGAATACTCACTTTTTTTTTTTTCATTATTTACAGCTTACATCTACCTTAAAAACTACCCTAGGCTATGTAGGCCGGCCATAGGTTGCATCTAATTGCTGCAAGACATTAACCGACTGGTCCCCCATTCGGGGATACGTACTACCCTTTCTACCCCGGGTCTAAAGGGTTCGACGAGGGAGTTCCCTCTCTCCCCAGCCACCAGAATTTTCGATGTTGCAATGCGACATCCCGAACATCTCTCCTTGATACCGCCGTACTGAACCGGAGGAGACCCTCCTCAGCTCGTTGTGCGTCGGAACGGTCGTGGTTGAGTCGCCCATCCACAGTTGAACGGGCTATGTGGAAGATGAGCGGTACCGCATTTATATTCTGTAACATTCCGTTCTTGTCTAAATGGAGAACGGCTTCTGGGGGGACGAAGCCATTGTGCCGTACCCTTTCGTGGTATTCTGGATTGGGGTAGTAAGCCCTGAGATCAAGTTATTGGACGAGTTCATCGCTCTAGCAGTATGCCCTCGAATCAACTTCAACAGGAAATTGTCCACTCTTATCAGGTTTGCCCTGTTGTATAAAACCTCATTGGAATAGAATTTTATGTACTAGGACTCTGGCGTTCGATAAAGACGAAGGCAAGTCCTAAGACAAGCCCTCTCGAACAACCGAATCTTTTGCATTAAGCTTGCACTCACGTTGAACCACACGGGACAGCCATAGGTGAGCATTGGCCGGATGAGGGCCATGTAGCAGATAACCTTCACCCTCGCATCGAGTTGGCTGTTGTAAAACAGTCTCTTTGTAAGGGCAAAAGCGCCTCGGGCCCTGGCCAGAGCAGCATCTACATGTTTGTTAAAATATAGATAGATCCCCAGGTATCTGACTACATTCTTTTGCGCCAGTGGTTCCCCGTGCCTTCCAACGAGTGAGAACTTTCGCCAATTCTTTTTCGTATCCGCCGAGGCCTTATACAACGGCGTCCTGAACAGAATGGTTTCCGACTTTCGGAAGTTGATGCTCAACTTCCAGTCATCGCAACTTCTCATGAATGAATCGAAATCACCCTGAGTGAGAGTAGTGATTTCCTCGATCTTTTTGACTGATCTGTACACGATCAAGTCATCGGCATAACTTATCAGATCGCTCAAGTAAATGTTGAATAGGATCGGCGAATTAACGGCACCCTGTTGGAGACCATTTTTTACCTCAAATATACCTGTGGAGGTCACGTTACCATTCTTGACGACGAACCGTCTACCGGTAAGCATGTTACACAGTAGGTACAGCAGTGGTTTGCTTATGCCTAGCCGATTGAGCTGTAAAAAAGACCTTCTAACCATACGGTGTCAAAGGCCTTCTCCAGGTCAATCAAGCAGACACCCGTACATTGTTTCTGGCTCTTGTTCCATTGGATATCAGACACCAGTTTCGACGCGGCATGAATAGTGTCATGCCCCGCTTTGAAACCGAATTGGTTATCCGGAATTATATTTTTGTCCTTAGTCCAGTTGATCAAGGCTCTATTGATCACCTTCTCGAATACCTTGCTGATGTTCGGAAGGAGACTTATTGACCGGAGGTTGCAAGGATTCGAAGAATCTTTTCCTCTCTTGGATATGGGTTGCACAATCGCAGTTTTCCAATGCTCTGGATAATGTGCATTATTTAAAGCATTGTTAGGGGCGACGAAGATTCACCCATTCCAGGGTTGGGCTTGACTGCCTTCTACCTTTCATTTACTATGAAAGAGACCTGAGCGGAGGATAGATGAAAAGCTAAAGCAGTTGTTTTGTCAGCGAAGAAGAATCGGCATCATTGTGATCTGATTTTGCCCTTGGCAGCCTATGTTTATAAAGAGGAAACTGAACGATAAAGAAAAAACAGAGTTAATTCTTGGTGCCTTCGAAGGAAAAAAATAATACATCGGATATTTGAGTCTGTCTGCGAAAGTTTGGAAAGCAAAAGTCCGTTGACTGAAATGTCTCGGCCACATCTCTCGGGTCTTCGTATCCGAGCCTCTTGAGCCGGGCAGTAGTCCAAGTTATACCGTATACAAGACAGCGTGGTCTTGATGACTGGAAACATCGTGCCCAGGGCAGTCAGCGATGACAGGCCGCTATTGCTCAAGCTCAAACCTTCCACCGGCATGAAAAGAAAATCTTCATAAGATCGTACTCTGCACTAAATCCGCTATGTCTTGAGGCTTCGAAGACGTCAATATTCGTCAATTTATGGCTAAATTATTGCATGATTCATGTCCAGAGGCCATAAAATATTAACATGTCAGGATCGAGACTTGCAAGAATTCCCGAGAAGGATGTTGGAGTGAAAGAATATAGTAAAAAAGAAAACAGATCGCAGATTCGGTTTACTTAAGACTAATTTCTGAAAGATCTGTCCCAGAAGTGTCCAATCATTGACCAGTACTGTAAATAAAATTCTTCTTAAGCACAGAAGCGCCCTCAAATCTAAGATGCACCCTTGGCCTGCCCCTGTGTGTACGAGTAAGAGTCCATTGGCTTAGTCATTCCCTGCAGTTCATTGGGGAAAATTGGTTTGAAATATTGAAAAAAAAACCACCCAACTTTGTTTTTTGCCTCCCACTGAATGTTGGAGATATCAAGGATAACGCACGCATATTTGCGTACGCCCTAGTCCATTTTTTTCTCTTATTTCATTCGGTCCGTAAACTTTCAATCCCCATGCAGAGCATGGACGGCAGGATGAGGAATTGTTAGAAGTACAAAACAAAGCCATCATCACAACAGCCTAGGAGCCGTGCGCCCTGCTATAGCCACCGCCACTGCCGCCGCCGTCGTTGGTTTTCCAAATGAATTTCGATTCGCTGAGGGTGGGTGATGTGTGTGATGGGTGATGGGCTGGAATGTTTTAGGTCGGTTCTGGCCGCAAAAAGGGTTTTCGGTGCGTACTCACAACTATGGATGTTGCGTGAGCGTGTGTGCGTACGATGATGCAAGCATCACGACAGACATGTGTGCATTAGATGACTACTTTAAAGCGCAGCACTGCACAGTGCACAGTGCACGGCAGCTAATAAAGCAGCCTTCGAGTGCACGCCGAGGGTAGTCGGCTAAAAGTAAACCAAATACAGACACCGATCCCCGCTCCTGGCCATTGAAGCTACACAAACCCGGCATGTATGCACGTGTGTGTATGGGAATATGAATGCGGGCATATCCGTTGGTAGTTCCGATGGGCGTATCGGATTTATTGCGAAATAATTGTGCAAGGCCGAAGACGGGAGATGTTCAAACGGTAGCTTCACAGGTGCTGTAGTTATGTGATGTGATGCGGTTCAGCCGCGCGCCTTCGCTGCTCTAGCCGCTGTAACCGATGCGATGTTACCGCGTGCAAGGGACAGTCGACTAAAAGTGACTAACGGACTGGATGCGTTATTAATGAAATGAATTGCGTATGGGAAATGATTTCGTAATTACTTAATTGTGTGCAAGTGGTTTTCTTTTGCGCACGTAATGCGTTCTAATGGATTGGAAAATTACCGGTTGAAAATTTAAGTGGAATGAACTCCAATTCGATTGGTTCAAGAATGCGTATCTATCAAGTTCTCTGACGAGGATTCCGCCTCAAGAATCGCAAGGAACATTAAACACTGATTTATCTGTTTTATCCTGTAGATTGATGTTGAATTTAATTGTAATCCCATAAAATACGAAGGAAGTAAGTGCTTATTCTAAGAAAAAAAAACACGGTTTAGAATGTCTTTTCATTGATGACTAGGCTGCACAAAGTTAACAACGAAACATAACTTTAAGGCGCAACAAGAATTTATTGCCCACATGCTTATGTCAAAATCGATCGAAATGTAACCAGAAGAATAGTCAAACATCAATGCTTTTGGAAGACATACCTCGACGTCAACTGCCACTCTTATCCTTGTCCAAAGGTGCACACCTCTCATGGAGTTTATTTCGCTTGTTTCTTGTAACGTTGAAACGTTTGGTTTCAGAGAAAGGACAAGAAAATTTGAAGAAAATTTAAAAAAAACAAGCTATAATTGAAGCAAGCAAACTTAACAGAAAAATGCGAACAATTTAAAAATATGTCTCCTTCTCAATCCAGCCGCCCGGGCTGCGGCGCATGAAGTACCGCCGCCCCTCGTCGTAGAACAGCAGAAGCAAACCGAAGGCTAGGCCCGGCAGCAGCCACCGAAACTTGAGCGGATACATCTTGATAGCCTTTCCCGGTCCGTAGCACAGGGCCAAGGCGATAGCAGTCTCGACGACAAGTGCGAAATTCAGAGCTGGGTTCCGCATGCCCTGCTGCAGAATGGACAGCCGTCGGGTCTTGCATATCAGCAAGTCGAACCACTGAACAATAACAATGCCTATGAAGAAGGCCGTGTTGCAGTGGTACTCGAGTGTTTTGCGATCAATCCACGTCCACTCCTGGCCATAGGAATCCTCAAGGTCGTTCACGGCCTTCGAGTTCCATTTCCGTCGGATACCGAACAAGGTGTGCGGCAGGAAGCCGTTTTCCGCCATGACTACGAAGTACGCCATGAACCCAGCGCAGGCCTGAATGCAACCAACTTGGCCGTAGGACATCATGATCAGCTTTCCATTGACTAGCTTGTCGGTTCTGGGATTTCTGGGGCGACGCTGCATAATGTCCAGTTCCGCTTTTTCGTACGCCAGCGAGATTGCCGGCAAGAGGTCAGTTCCGAGGTCCACGCAAAGGATGGCGATCAAGGTGAGCGGGAGCGGGATTTCGAAGATGATGTACGCCAGGAATGGCGACATTTGGGAAATATTCGATGTGAGGGTGTACGCAATCGATTTCTTCAGGTTGTCGAAGATGATACGGCCTTCCTCGATGCCAGTGACAATGGAGGCGAAATTGTCGTCGAGTAAAATCATGTCAGCGGCCTCTTTGGACACGTCCGACCCGGTGATGCCCATGGCGATGCCGATGTCGGCCTTTTTCAGCGCCGGCGAATCATTGACTCCATCGCCCGTCACCGCCACAATAGCCCCTCCGCGCTGGCAGCCCTCAACAATGAAGAGCTTCTGAGTGGGGGACGTTCGAGCGAAGACAATTTCATCGTGATACCTGAGAATGCTGTCCAGTTCCCTGTTGGACATGTCCTTCAGGTCTGCGCCGTGTATTACGGCGGCATTCGCGTCCCGCGCGTTCACCTGCGCTACTGGCATGTCCCACTCTGCGGCGATGTCGTAAACAGTCCTGCTGTCCTCTGATATGATGCCGACGTGTCGGGCGATAGCTTGAGCGGTGATCGGATGGTCGCCAGTGACCATGATGATCTTGATGCCAGCAGAACGGCACTTCTGAACGGCATCGGGCACAGCAGCACGCGGGGGATCGATCAAGGAGATAAGTCCGAGGAATCTGAGTCCGCCGATGGGAAAGTTGACGATGTCAGGATCGAACCTGTAGCCCGGCGGGAACTTTTCGGCCGGCAGCAAGCGATCGCAGAAGCCCAGCACCCTTTCACCCAAGTTCCCCAGTTGAATGTAGGCGTCACTGAACAAGTCCTCCAGATCCTCGTCAAGCCTGATCTCTTCGTCGAATAGATACATGCTCGAGCATAGATCCAGAATGCGCTCCGGGGCACCCTTCATCACCAGCAGATAGCGATCGTCTGTCGGATCTTCAGTCTCGTGGATGGACAGCTGAAACTTGTTGGTCGAGTTGAAGGGAATTTCGCACACTTTTCGGTTTCTCCGCCGGATTCTCGCCACGTCGCCGAACTCGATCTCCATGCACTTGAGAATGGCCGCCTCGGACGCGTCTCCATTGACCTTCCGCCTCATGATTGGAACGTTAGACTGGCCGGGCGCGAACACGGCACGGCTGCAGAGTATGGCGACACGTGACAGCGCCTGAAAGGCACGACTGTTCATGCTGTAGTGGCCAGGCTGCACATCCTCGTTGGTGTCAGAAGAGACGATCGTGTTGTCGTACCACATGTGTGCAACCGTCATCCGGTTCTGGGTCAACGTGCCGGTCTTGTCCGAGCATATGGTCGACGTTGACCCCAATGTCTCGACAGCCTCCAGATTCTTTACCAAGCAATTCTTGGCGGCCATTCGCTTCGCGGCCAACGTCATTGACACCGTGACTGTGGCGAGCAGGCCCTCTGGGACGTTCGCTATGATGATGGTCATCATGAACACCACGGCCTCCATGAAGCTGTAGCCGTAGGAGATGGTGACTACGAAGAATAAGGTGCCCATGACGAAGGCAATACTCGTTATGATGTAGACAAAATGCGTGATCTCCTTAGCGATCGGAGTCTCTCCACTGTCGAGTCTTGCAGTCAAGCCGGCTATTCGTCCCATCGCCGTTTGATCCGCCCGGCTGATGACGATACAAAGGGCAGTGCCTTCGACAGCGCTGGTTGAGAAGAACGCCAAATTTTTGGTTTCCAGTGGGTTTTCGTGCGTGAACTCTGGACTGCGCGCCAACGCTTCAGATTCCCCAGTCAACGAGGAGTTGTCAACCCGGAAGCCACTCGACTTGATGATGCGCACATCCGCCGGTATCCGGTCGCCATATTTTATCTCAACCAGATCACCCAAGACCACGTCGGCGACGTGGATGGTTCTCTTCTCTCCGTCGCGTATCACACAAGCCACCGGCGGGATCAGCTTGGAAAATGAATCCATAATCTGGCAGCTCTTCGCCTCTTGATAGTAAGAGAAGGTACCTGTGCTGACGATGACGATCAAAAGTGCCAGTGCCAGGATGAGGTTGTCCCTCTCCACGTGATGATTGCCGATAGCGGTTATAGAGTATGCCAACAGGCAGAAGGTGGTTCCAATCCAGAGGACTATTGCGAACCCGCCAAATATGTGCTTCACGAATCGCTTCCATTCGGGCACGGGTTTTGGTGGAGCCAACATGTTCGGACCGTCTCGCTCCAGACGGTCCCTTGCGCTGGCTTCTGTCAACCCCAGTTCAGGATGTGTACGCAGACGGGCACAGAGCTCGTTAACACTGATCTTGTGATAGTCTGTTTTCAGTTCAGTCTTGAGATCGTCCAACACCAGGCCATCGTTTCTACGAGGAAGCTTTTTCATTGCGCTGTATGAGTGATCTTGATTCATTCAAATGTGAAATGATCTTTTGATTTCTGATTTGAAGATAATATTCTCAAATCAGGAAAAATCGAACAGACAAATAAGTCTGGCTTTCCTCGATTGTAGTTTGCAAATACAGTGATGGCAGAGGGATGTAGGATTGGATGCGGTTTATTACAGTAGACTCTCGGTAGGGTGAGCTAATAAAGACCGGGCCTGTTCATACGAGCGAGATTGTTCACATTATCGTGCAAATTTTGAGGCAATCTATAGAGTAGGTAATCAACATTTGTCTTGACAAAAAATACTACGAACAAGAAACGTAGTTTTATTTTTTTTAAATAAAACAGTAATTCATTTAAGATGTAATTTAAAATTTGTACACTAAAGGAAATTATTTTTTTTTTTTCAATTCAATTTTGCTTTTATTCAATAAAAATGTTTCTTAGTTACATTATCTGCAAAGCCAAAGGGGCTTGTCTGCAGAAGACTGAATACAATATTTGTTTCTGTTATTTTTGTTGTTGAATTCAAGGCTTAAACTACTTTAATTATATAAAAATTAAGAAAAAATTAAATTTCAAGTTGAAAATTATACATATTGAATTATTAAATTAAAATTAAGATATGCATGTAATTTAATATATTGAAATGAATGGACGCAAATTTACAAATAAAAAGATGAATGATTGAAAATAAAGATATACATATAATAATTGTTTTTTTTTTGTGATTTTTTCACGATTGTAGATACATTTGCTTGATCTTCTTTAGCGCTTCAGTTCTCGTGATGTTGCGGTATTCTCTTGGGATGCTGTTTAATATGTTTGGGACTGCTACGTTGAAAGTTCTTCGACCATATTCGTTCCAGAACCTCGGTACTGCGTATAGCTGCTGTTGTCGTCTTCTGGTGTTCACCGTTTGCTGCGTCTGGATTCTGTATGCGTTGTCGTTATAGAAACTTGCGATCACTTCGAGGTTATGGATTTGTATGATGTTCAGCATATTTGATTTTTGATCTCCCCGATTCTGCTCTTCATTGTACCTCGCTTTTTGTACAATTTTTTGTAGTCTTGTTTGTAGATTTTGAAGTTGTTGCATCTGCGAAGCTCTTCCCCATGCAAGTATGCCGTACCTAATATGGGATTCCACCAATCCGAAATAGCATTGCTTAAGAACACTACTTGTACATTTATCGCTCAGATGGAACAGAGCATAAGCTGCTTGATACAACCTCTTCTTAAGCGTAATTAGTAATTAGTCACTTTTGTTTGGCCT
This sequence comes from Eristalis intricaria, assembly GCA_964034865.1. Lineage (NCBI taxonomy): Eukaryota > Metazoa > Arthropoda > Insecta > Diptera > Syrphidae > Eristalis > Eristalis intricaria. The sequence goes on from OZ035873.1 coordinate 128,228,939, forward strand.
TTCTTTAAGTTTAAATCAATCTTCACTGCCTTTTCCTACAACCGCTTGATGAACCGTCACTTATTCCTGCCCACTTACTTAAGTACTTTGGCAAATAATTAAATATCATCTCTTGAAGAATCAGAGTATATCGGGCGTTCAGAAATTAGTTGACACTCTTCTTCCTCTTAATTTTCCTTTTCTACTTCCTCAATATCCCATGGGATCTTACTCTTATGTTGCCATCTGAATTTCGCAACTCACTCTCCGGGGGATGACTAGGGGCTTTATCCAAAATAAGTTGAACTTTGACTGGTAAGTCGTCTTTTTTAAGACAATTTGTAACAGTCTTTAAAAATGCCCGCAGTCATCCATGTTGGTTTGGAGCTTCTGTAATGTACGTGTAAGGATACATTTATGAATGGACGTGGATTTTTCGCTTTTTTTTCTATCACTAACGGCTTCAATATGTGTCGACCTGTGGCATTACAGCACGCCAAAAAGTAATCCTTTGCTTTTCTTTTTTTTTCGTCAAGAAGCAGTTTTCTAAGCTAGATGGGAGAAGCTTCCAATATAAACCCGACATATTCTTCTTCTTTATTTGGCGCTACAGTGCGGGGTGCACCTGGGCCTCAACCAAAAAGCCTCTCCAGCTAGCACGGTCTCTCGCTAGTTGACTCCAGTATCGCACGGCAAATTGGTTGAGGTCCTTCTCCACCTGGGTGCGCCACCTTAAACGCGGGCGTCCTCTGTTGCGTTGTCCCACGGGTTCGGAGTCGAAGACTCTTCGGGCCGGAGCTGAGTTGTCCATACGCTCTACATGGCCTAGCCATCTAAGCGTTGGATCCGAAGACGCCTGACTAGACTCATGTCGCTGTACAGCCCGTACAGTTCGTGGTTGAATCTTCTCCTCCAGAAATCGTCAACGCAAACAGGACCAAAGATCGCACGCAGAGCTTTTCTCTCGAAGATATCAAGGACTTCCTCATCCGCTTTTGAGATTGTCCATGCCTCCGCGCCGTACAGCAGGACTGGACTGATCAAGGTCTTGTATAAAAATACAGCTTGGTCCTTCGAGAGATGGCTCTACTACTCAATTGCCTCTTGAGCCCATAGAAACAGCGGCTGGCAAGAGTTACTCTGCGTTTGATCTCGGTATTGATGTTATTTGTACTATTTAGGCGAAGTCCTTGACTACCTCGAAGTTATAGCTGCCCATTGTGACGCTCTGTCCAACCCAACTCATTAGCATTATAAATTTGATCTGATTCGATCCAGATGTTGAATCTTTTTCTTAAGTTGCCTTTTAAGTGGATGTACAAGTTCTGGACAGATATTCCGAGACACCAAACACCAAACATCTTTTAAATTTTTGCAGCCGTCGCTTGCTACGAAGGCGAACTCGTTGCCGTTGTAAACTTCTATTCTTTCACTTTCTTCAGGATTAAGCCATTTGAACTTGTATTTTTGTTGCCAATACCGTACCCTTTGTATTCATTTTTGAAAAATTCGAAGAGATCATGGCAATGATTTTATCTATTCATTATATTACCTGCAGACAGCTCCTTTCAAATAACAGTTTTTTCTGTCCAAGCCAACTGCTTACGACTCATTTTAGCCAACAAATTTTTACTTCATGCACTGTTCAAATCAATCACACGAAGGAAATTACAAGAGAATATTTACTCAACCAAGAATGCAAAACGTAGAACGATGACATATACAAAGTACGCAAAACAATCGGTAAATTACCTCTAAAGATGATAATGTGAACAATCTCGCTCGTATTAAAAGGCCTGGTCAGTATTAGTTCACTCTACCGAGAGTCTACTGTAATAAGCCGCATCCAATCCTACATCCCTCTGCCATCACTGTATGTGCAAACTACAATCGAGGAAAGTCAGACTTACTTGTCTGTTCGATTTTTCCTGATTTGAGAATATTATCTTCAAATCAGAAATCAAAAGATCATTTCACATTTGAAGGAATCAAGATCACTCATAAAGCATTCTTGCAGTTGGCATATTTATATTGAACTGTGTCAAAAATATGGGTTCACTGTAAAGAGGTTTTACTTGTTGACTCTGTAGAGAAGTCTGTATAAAATTTGTTGTGTCCACTCGGTTGGATTGGTCACTCTACGGAGAGCCTACTGTATATATTAATAGCTGTTCCCCGCGACTCCGCGCGAAAATCAGTTATCGCGGTTGCATAAATAATATTAATTTCGAACAAATTTGATTACCATAAAATAGGGTATAGTGAGTTAATCTAAGAAGATAGACATATGCTTTAACGGACTTTTTTTTTAAAACGTTAAGAGAGGAACAATTTCATTATAAATGATTTTTGCGTAACCTAAACGCAGCGTACACAACGGAAGCTCTCTAAAGGTGTAGTTTCTTACCGGTTTTTTTTCCCGCCGATTTGGCTTCAAGGAAGGTATCAATGCGGCCCGAAAATATTTGTGGTTACTCAAGCATGTCAATTTAACTGAGGAATGTGTTGTGCGCTTTTGTGCTACCACCTGTAGCAACGAGTAACAGACAACAGGACAAAATAAACAGTAAGAATTTTACGAAGCCATTGCTGTCGAACAATTTCGTTTGATGAAATAGATTACGTAGTACACCACGAAAATGTATCCGGAAAAGCTTTAAAAATGGATCATGTTACGCAAATTGTGGTCAAGAGTGTAAATTTGTAAAATTTGTAGGCTTATAAGAGCTCGGGATTGAATCATCTCCAGTTCAAAGAATTTCTCAAAAATGCTGATCCCGACTGGCTTACAGATTTAGCATTTTGGTAAATTTGACTGGTCCTTTAATTGACTTTAATCACTACGATGTTTCAAACAATAAACGTTTTCTACGTGAAACTAAAATTACGGCAGGCCTAATTAAATGCAAACAACTTTTTGCATTTCAGCCTGCTGTCGAAACATATTCCTAAAAATTGGAGTTTTTGGAGATGGATGAAAACACAACGTCCTTTTTTTCTCTTTATTCATTAAGTAGAACTCTTTGAGAAAAAACTTAAAAACGAACATAAATTAGTTCAATATTTCAGTAACCATTAAAACAGCTGACCCTTGGTCTCCGCCGTCGACGCTGGTCTTCAAATTCAAACCGAAAATGAGTTAGTTGAGTTTAAGTCAGAAATGAAGTATTACAGAGATAGCCGACTTCACAGCTTAGCCCTTCGACGAATTTGAGTGCCTTTTTGACAGATATTCATGCATTTTTGACGGTTATACACGAAATAACTTAAATGCTGTCTTCTGATTGGTGAATTTGATTGGGAAATTTTGGAAGAAAACGTTATAAAAACAGTTGTCAACAATTTTAAGGCGCAAGAGAGATAAAATTCGGGCATCTCTGTAATACTTCATTACTGTTTTAAATAACGGAACGTAGTTTTGTTCAGTTTACTCGAATAAGTGAGTTAATTTAGCCCCGAGGACGGACACCAAAGGTAAGATTACATTTTTTTTCCTATATTATTTATAAATTCGTAGGAATGGGTAAAAATATGCGGGCTTACTTTCTGATGTGATACAAGAGTTTGAAAATAGATTTCAAGATTTTCGGACAAATAATCAAAATTTTCTTATTTCTGCTCCAATTGCAGTCGAAAATTTTCAAATGGAATGCATATAGTTGCAAACTGACATCCAACTTAAGGAACAAATTTATCACATATCTTTGTTGAACATCTTGACGACTGCCTGAGAATTGCAACAACATCAATCGAACGAGATATTGACGCATTAGATTCTCAACTTGAATACCCAGTATAGCATTCATTTTATGATATGGATTTATCTATAAAATGCATAAAACAATGTTAAAAGAATTTTATATTAAAAAAAAAATATAAACTAATAAACTTTAAATTACTTACCCAAACTATATATTTTACTTTTTTTACGCTCGTTAGCTTTAGTAGTAAACACCATGTCTTCTTCCAATGTGGTGCAGGGAAACAAAAAGGTTGGACATCCTTGGTATAAAGCCTAAACCCTTCCTCGATAAATGAACTATCCAACACAGACAGACAAACCAGAAGTTCTTGAGATTATCATGTTCAACCAAACAAACTCTATATTGTATAAATTATATAACTTATTGTATTTAATCCTTTAAGGTGTTTATCAGTGACATTCATTGTCTTACTTACTTACTTCAGCAACTGAGTGACTCACTCTAGGTTCCTTTGAAAAGTGAAGCCCATACTGTTGGGCACAATTGGCACTACAATTACAGAGCAGCTCACGTATCGTAACGGACTGGAAAAAAACTAGTAGTAGAAAGGCCAAACCATAATACGAGTGCACAGATGTGGTACTCTATACGTCGTGAATACAATGACCACTTCGCACGGTTTCGTTAAGTTTCATTGAGTTTCGTTAAGTTTCGTTAATTTTTGCCTGTTCTCAAAAAAAAAACAATAACATGGTATTCGTGGGTTAAAATTGCCCAATACATTTTTTAGTCAACATACATATTTACTTGTTAATTTTAAATACGATTTGAGGATGTTAAGCAATACAATATTTGGTACTGTTGGAGCGATTCAGACACATGTAGCAGCGAAATCGCTCCAAAGTTGATACAGTTGGTTCTTTTGTAGGACTTTCTTGGTATAGTGAAGTCTAGCACAATGATGGATATGATATGGTTAATACTGAGCAATTGTTACTCTGTAATAACTCAGGATTGCTTTGCGGTTGCTATTACCATTACTGAGCTGAGTATAGTTTCTCAATAAAACACGCCTACTGTTATCGTTTTAGAAAACATGAACAAAAATAATTAAAAATTAATAATGTTTAAAATGATAACGCCCAGGGGCCTCTTTCACAAATCATAAATCACATACATTTCATACAACATACAAAACTGTGATACATCATACAGATCATACAATTTTCTGTTTCACAGATTCTACTGGAAATATTGTGTGATATGTTCTTTGTTGTATGATGTGTATTATTTTGACGTTTAATTTTGAATGACAAATTTCATTGAAAACTAAATAGTGTCGTGAATTAAACCCAGACACCATACAAACAAACAAAAAACTAAATAATGGAGTTCCTCAATAATGAAGAAAATATGATTTAGAAATTATTGAGATTAATTCAGCTATTATAAGACATTTTTTCCGAATAGTACATGATTTTCAATAAAAAAAAAAGCATTCCTTGTTCCTACATATCTAATTTAAAAAAAAGATGAACAATGATTCTTATTCAAAAATCATTTTTCATTTTTCTCATTTGAAAACTCATTTTTGTAGTGACTACAGCAGTTTTAAGTGCTGTATGAAATGTATGTTAAAATTTGAAAGAAACTGCTGTATGATGTGTATGATATTTTTCTGTGAAACAGAATCATACAGCTTTCTCATATTTCCAGTGTAAACTTTAGGTGATACACGCTGTATTACAGCGGCTCATACAACAAATCTGAGAATCAGAAATCATACAGCGAAAGTGTCAGAATCATACAATGTATGAGATGTATGTTCTGTGAAATAGGCCCCAGGAAATAAAATAAAGCGTAGTTCACACTTTGCGTATTTATGAGCATGATTTATTTTGTGAAAAATGTGAAATAAAATTACGTGTGTTTATTTTTTCTCCGAGTTAACCTAAATAAATGAGTCCCTTTTGACTTAAAAGGGCCTAAAAAACGAAAGTTTAAAACCCAAAAGGTACCCTAGACTATTCTAACAAATGAAGAGGAGACCGAAGTCATGTAATGCATTTTTGAAAACCACACAAGGGGCTTTCCAACAAGTCAATAGAAGGTTAATTAGGATATGATGTCAGGCTTGATGTTGGGACTAAATCAAGGCACTCTACCGGTAATACAATTTCTTGATCCAATCATTCCGCATTATCGTTTTGAAACCTTAGCATTTCTCACATCTTTCGTTCTCACTTTACATGTCTCTTGCAACTCATAGAGCTTACGTACATGTGTAGCACTCTCGGAAATTCTAAAACTTTCTAAACTTAACATTATGTGGATCGATTTTCGACTATTTCGGTCGGAGGAGGTATTAAATATTACCTTAAGATGAATACATGTGGACATATTTTGAAAACTTTTACAAAGAAACGGATAAGCCTAAGGCCTTCCAGCATTTTCAGTACTAAATTTAGCTGAGGTTGTACGAGGCGCAAACTATCCTAAATGAAACCTTACATAACAATAGTGAACTAACATGGACTGACCATATAGACAGTGTAGTATCAAAGGTGCATGTGTCTCTTAGAGTTTTTTCTATTAAAAAATCTATACCCCCTATAAATGTAAAATTTAAACTTTGCCAGAGCACTCATAGTCCCTATCTTAACGTACGGTTGTGAATTGTTTTCTGACTGTGATCATTCCTCTCTGCAAAAAACTGTTAAAAGCAATCAACGCGACTGCACACCTATATCTTCAACCTCCGAAGAATATGGAGTAATAGGGAAAAGGAATAACGTCGCCTTCTCCTTGGATGAGAATTGGAGGCATTTTTGAACTTTAGAACGTGCAAGAAAAAGTCAATCAAGATCATTCACAGTAAGCAACCTCACTGTCTTTACAAAAACATTTGTTTTTGTCGATCGAGTCGTAGTATCACTTTGGAACCTTTTGTTCATACATGTCTAACATCGCGCAGGCATTTCTTCATTCAGGAAACTCCTTACCTTCACAGGTACGGTCCAAGCCGAGTACAGACAATTTTGTTCAGCATTTTTCTCTTATCTGTCCAACATGAACTGAAATAATCTAATTTTAATTTGGTTACATATAAGTTTATTTTAAATATTCTAGAATTAAGCTCCACATTCATAATTTTAATTACTAAAAAATTGGTAAATGAAAATGTATGTATGTCACTATCACGTTTACTTAAAAAAAATTATATTTTAAGCCCTGTACTTTTAAAAGAATGCAATATTCTTAATGCACAGATATAATAAGCAATAAATGAAATGAAATAACATGAATGACAGGCAAGGCAAGAAGTTAAGACTCACATTATCATTGTACACTGAAATCAAGTGTTGAAACCACTTCTCTCTTCCCCCTGCGGATTAGTTTTGTTTTAATGAAGGTTTTTAGTGGCTTTTCCTTCGAATTGCATATTAATCTGTGATATTATCTTTAATAAAAATTGTACAAATATTTTAGTAGTAAGGTACCAAACCAAATCTCTGTACCCCTAAAATTGTATCCAAAAATGTAACTTCTTGCCACAATAAAATATCAAAAAAAAAAAAAAAGAAGTTAAGAAAAATTAGATTGATAGCGTTGCTACTTACTTCATGGCGAAGAATTTGAATCACGTTTTTGACTCACTACTGACGTTCTACATTTATCGTGTTAAAAACCTCAAGACTCAAGATCCAAGAGGTTTTATCTGTCGTTTGATACCAAACTTTTACCATTCGGAGGACTTTGTTTTTTTAAATTAAATTTCGCTAGATGTGCACAATAACACACGATGTAACGGTGTAACTCTGCTAATTTTGACGTCACACAAAGCCAAAGACAAGTAACAGCCGGTGGAAAATCTCCTTTTATCTCGGTCATCATGTAGTACAAACACGATAGTTTTCCCATTAATTGAACAGTCTGCGGACAGGCACAGTACACATATGGAGATGTTCGTTTATCTGCGATTGTAATTATGCGTGTAAACCTGAAGAAGCACACGCTTTTTGCAACAAAGTTGCGATTTCAGAGAAAAAGGAAAAGAAAACGAAATAATACAGAGAGCAATAAATTCGAGCAGATATTGCGTTTCCTAGTGTTCCGCTTTTTCAATAGATTCGCATGCAACTAACGACACGTTCGTCCCCGCTGTTGTTCTCCTTCGGGAGTGTAAGACGAGACCAAGGCCAAACGTGCAGGAGAAACAATTGTTTAGCATAATTTAATATTAATTTATTTATATTTGCAATGTTCAACATTTTCAGATATACAATGCGCTATTCTCTACATAAGCACACACACTCACGTCGGCCAAGGGGGAACTGGTTCTTATGTGAAATTCAATTCACCAATTAAGTGGGCAGCGACCGGTACTGCTAACAGTTTTGATTTCTTTTACATTTTTTCCTTAACCGCGAAAGGTTAAGTTATTCTCAGTGAAATTATTGGCAATGTTGCTTGTTAAACTATTTTCTCATTGCACTGCGGACAAGTCAAAAGAGCCAGTCTAAATGTCACTGAAAGTGTTAGGATGGAAAGAGTTTCGGAGCCGACCGGGATATACATACCTACTAGCTTTAGAAGTTCAAAGTGCCTCTAGAATTAGTAAAGGTGTCATGTCACGACACTTGCATCCATAAGTAGAATTTCTACAGCTATTTGATGACTTACTGGGTGCTGCTTGTGCTCAGACGCAGTCAGAGGTTATGCAGATATTGCAGTGAGAGTACTCATAAAATGCAATTCAGTCTTATAACGAATCCCAAGATTTGTTGCCGATTTATTAATGCCAAGCGAAAATTTGATAGTTATCCAGTTAGTATTAAATTTGTCACCATTCCCTCGTCTGAGCCCAAGCCATCGCGAAAATTATTCTTACACTAATTATTCCACGGAGCTCGATCAAGATCAACTTCTCGTACATGAATTACTCAACCCAGTAACTTTCATTAGTGTAACTGCGCGTCTTAATGAAGAGAAGATTAATACACGAATAAAATTGAGGCCCCGAAATTGTTCTTTAAAAAAAATGCGCTAGACACCTGGCTCAATCCTTAACAACTATTTTCAATATGTACAGTGGCGAGCAAAACTGTATCATCATTTTGGTTCTTGTGGGTTTTCATCAATAAAATTGTACCCTTAACACGGATTATGATTCCTTTAATTACTAAAAGATAGCGGCGTCAGTGAAAGAAATCGTATAACCACAACGGCTGAAATAAAACAAGAACCAAGCCCGATCCCATGTCTTAATTGTTTCTTCTTTATTTTGTGTATTTACCGTTAAGGTCTAAGCTTGACGTTTCATACATTATGTCATTCTGATTTTGGCATCATACTGAGCGGTAGCAGCGACATTCTAGATGAAAAATTAACGTTTTATTTCCAAATTTTTTGAAATATAAATTTAAAAATTAACATAGTTTTGCTTTTTTCATCGCACGTAGCACAGAAATTCGGTGTTTGTCATCGCACTGTACATATGGTACGAAAAAAGAAAAACAATGAGACCGTGCATAATAAATATGGGTGCAATCATGAATACGAAGTTACGTTCAGACATTGGATGTACATGGTTCAAGTCATCTATCTCCAAACTCATCAACAGCAGCCACCTCGTTCCTTTAATTTTCGTACTTACTATAAACACCGTTGACTGTAGTATTATAGACTCTTATCTCGCTGTCTCCCCCGATGACATTTGCTCTCCCTCCGGCTGCATCTCTCTTCAAATCGACGAATTTTAACTTATTTCGGAATAAACTAAAAAATTAAGTAGTTCCTTCTCCATGGCTACCGCAAAAAAAGTCAGATCTGACTCGAGATCAGAGGATCATCATGTTCTTCCTGCCGATCTTGCCGAGATTTTGTCATTAGTCTCTCTTTGCACGAATCTCCACAATCTTAGATCTTCAAGGTGCAAAGAGAGACTAAAGAGAGACGCTACGCCTACTTCTGTATTAAGCCACATCTTATGAACTAATTACGGCTTCATCTGACCGGTGTCGAGAATGTTACGCTTGGAATCATGAACAGTCTTTCGACTTCCAGCTCAGCAAAAACTCTTTTCGTGAGCACCTTCATTTCCGTTCTTTCATACCCTAGCCCATCACTCTTTGTCTTTTCCTAGTCTCTAGGTGAAGCATTATTTTTAAGGTTTAGGTTGTTTAACTTCATTACTTTAGCTTAGTAAATCGGTAGTTTTGCCCCCACTACACTACACTAAAACTTTGATCTTGGGGTTCTAGTCAGTGTGACTGAGTAACTTAGGACGTATGTCCTTAATATGATACACACAAGAAAAGCGGGGCTCTCATCGCGTAACTATTCAGACGACTATCGTCCTTCCAATTCACTTCGATTATATCGTCGATGGCTTGCTTCATGTAAGACCATCACTATCGTCTCGTCTATCGTTTACTTTGAATACAGTTTGAATGCAACTGAGCTCAACGTCAGAATAACATGTATTCTGTCATTCATTCAATTGTTGTGTTGTGCTTAAGAGAAATAATAGAAAACAATAGCCACAAAATTTAAGTACAAGTCAATTTATCAATAATTCACTTAAGTATTAGTGAAATAATTCAAATAATATATATTTCAGGTCCGCGACGCAAAAATTTTGAAAAATTTCATGGAAGAACACCCAGAATTGGTGAAGAGCTACATTCCAAAAACCATTCAGGGTAGGGCGGACATCAGCAAATTGTGGAGCGATTTGACGAATAAATTAAATGCCACAGGGTTGCCAAACAAATCGATCACTGCATGGAGAAAAGTATAATATTTCTAAGCACATATATCTTTGACACTAAATGTTAATATCTTTTAATGTATGGACTGATCAAAAATACAGAGCAAAGAAAAAGTGCAGCCACAATCTGTTATCAATGAACAATAACACAAGTTGTGGGCCTTGTGAAAGTCTCCGCTTTGGAAGAGAGAATAATTCAAATAGCCTCTCTTCGCGATGCAGTTTCTGGAAGTAGCGCAAATGCATTTGGGGCATCGTATGTAGGAAAGGCAGAGGAGCTAGAGGAACCACCAGATGACCTCGAAAGTGTATTGGGCTCAATAGAAGAAAGTCCTATTCAAGATGTTGAAGAACTCCATCCAGACGAAGCGACTAAGAGGTGCATTATTTCTTTATTCATTTCATATACATAACGATTTCATTAAATGTATTTATTTCAGGAATTCAACTCATTTTCGTACTAGCACACCAAAAAGGATACGCTACACTTCGCGAGAAAATGAAAAAATGCAGATTCTAAAGGATCAATATCGATTAGATGGAAAATTTCAGGCAGACGTTGTTAACATTTTAACACAGGAAGCTTTTTTACATTCGCTGGTCATCCAATTATTAGAAAAGAGGAACCAAATTGCGGAACAACAACTGCAATATACCAAAAAAGGAGAAACAAAAAATAAGTGAATTTGACGTAAACACAATGTTAAAGTGCAATTTGATTTTTTTTTCAACTGTAAACAAAACCTTTGATCTCAATGAAGTGAATGAGTCAAATATTTTATGTTATTTTTATTTTTATATTATTTTGTGTTAATTTATTTGTCCTATGTTAATTAATGAAATCTTGTTAATGAAAACAGAAGTTATTTTAAAATGGTATCTTTTAATTTAATTATTATTCCGAAAGTAATTATTTTATTTGATTTCGTATTATTTCGGCATGCTCCTTTATGCGGCTGATAGATATGTCGGTATCTTCATTTGTGCTTCCTACTGGCGATGAATCACTAGTGGCAAATTAAATCATACTGTTTTCAACATTATGGTGGATCCAAATGTTGTGTAATGCAGCACATACATTAGCAAAAACAGAAATCTTGCTCGGATCGTACCTGCTTTTGCGTTCCTCCATTAGTACCCTCCATCGACCTGAAAAAATATTATTTGACGACATATAAAATGTGAAGGAAAATATGACACCTATACACCTTTCAATTATGTTCCTTGCTCTGGCGTGGATTTCATAAAACGAGTTTTTGGGATGTCATTGGAGGTCCGATAAGGTGTAAGTAAGTAACCAAGGCTCCAACGGGTATCCACTATCACATAAGAAATAATTGTCCAAGTTGCTCGATTTTGATAAGATAAATATTAATTTTGTTGTCTTAATACCCAGTAGCCAGTAGTTATGATCCCTCTCATTGTAAGCCCTTTCCAAAAAGGCTCTTTCCTTTGAGTGGTTCCAAACAAGAGATGACATGAGCATAACCGGCATACTTTGGATTTATTGCCCTTATCCTCTTTTTATTGTCACATATCTGAAAAATGGAGTTATTGGCATTTGTTCAGCACAATGATAATTCGGTAATACTCACAATCATCGCATTTATGCTGTATGCTTCTTCATTTTCTCGAGGTCTTTGAAAGTACAAGTGCGTGCCATCTTTGCATACTACAACTGAATCAAAATGAATGAAAAATACCTCCAGGTATTACAAATTTCCGATAAAACCATTCCTTGGTGTCCGATTTTCGGCTCTCAGTCAGCTCCCATTTTTTCCTTAATGGACATAATTTCTCTTCGAGGATGGCTGTGGTATGACTGATTATCGATGAAGGTGTGCTTTGACCGATGGAGACACCAAAATCATTCCCTGTTAGCCACTGATAGCCGCCTCCGCCAATAACTTCGAGAGTAGCAGCAAGTCTTAACGTACGTAGACCTAGAACCACTTCCAATGAATTGATTGTATCCAACACTAACACAAATGCCTCCTTAGACAATCTGAATCTTTGGATGAAACTGAAATTATCATAGACAACTTAAATATGTTTACATTGATTATATCAATTATTCATAATACTTACTTTTTTGTTGGAAGAGATAATGGATCAGATGCATCTCTTAGTCTTCTTCTTACTCGTAATGTATCTTTTTTTGCACAGTTTTCTACTTCACTATCAAGTAGGATGAAAATATTGTGGCGAAACATTATTTTCTTTAGTGAAAACACTTTAAACTTTTCAGATTTTAAAATTTAAGCTCAACTTCAATGAAGGACGATACTGAAATAGGTATCGCCAAAAATCAAACGTCGAGACGATAGTTAATGACAGTTTTCAGTCTACGCGAAGCAGACAAAACGATATCTCTCAGACGCTATCGTTTTTTTATGCTTACATAAAGCGAAACTATCGTCGATGCGCTATGGCGAGACGATTGTCGCCTTATGCGATTAGAGCCCAGTACCTGAACTAATTAGGTGTGCGGAATTGAAGTTGGATGTGGGCCCCGTCACGTTGAGGGTAGGTGCGTCGACTCCTACGCAGGTGGTGCTAGGTTCGATACGTGAATTCATATCAACCTTCATCTTTCACAGCTCCACCTCATTCGAGTCGCTGGCAATGCTAAAAGTGTCTAGAAATAGCTTCTCAACTTCGCCGTTCCCATCCACTCGTGAAAAAACAATGGCACACCCAACAAGACTGGTTGCTCTAGAAGCTAGGTCCAGGTCCACATAGGACTGTTGCGCCACCCAGTAACTCCGAAAAAACTTTGGAATAATCTGCGTCAACTAGAATATCAGCAAAAGATGCAAGATCTACTTAACAACTTCCTTTTGGAAAGTAAAACAGAAACCAGTTCATTTAATGCGACTCCCAGGATGAGGCCTGGATAAGGTTAGGCGAATTGAAGTCATTAACGCATTTAGGGGAGAGTGGGGCAAAATCTCTGGGGTGAAATCTGTGCTGCTCCTTTTACTGAGCCAAACCTTTTTTCGATTAAAAACGCATGTTTCAACTACCTTTTTATAAGAGAAGATCAGCGAAAAATATTCAACATATCCCCGTGTAAAATTTTGAAAAAAAGTTCTGCCTCACATGGGGTGCATGAGATATGTTGTAACATAGACCGGAGAACGTTATACCAGTCAAATGTGACAAAGTCGAATTGTCACGGGATACCAAAATTTGTTCGAGTTAGAGAGAGTTTGACTTAGAGAGAGGTTTTTGTATGGAAAGTTGAGGGAAATGTATGTAAAATATGGCGAAAAAGCTCGAGTAAGGGAGAGTTTCGACTTAGGGAGAGTCTACTGTATATATTTTTTTTGATTGATAATTTATTGGCGCAAATTTATAGTCCACTCCACTTTAAGAGTTTAACTCCGAACTAGTTATACGCAACTTAAACTTAAAAGCATGCTTTAACTTTTTGTCAAAAATAGCCACTTTTTAACCTGCCGCCAACTACTACTTTACAACGTACCTATAAGAATTTTCTAACACAATTAAAAATGACAGTTCGAATAAACCATGGGATAAACAAACGCACTTTGATTGCTGTCATTCGCTTGTTTGTTTATCTTTTAATTTGCATAAGAAATGGACACAAAGCTATAATTTAAAATTAAACATGATATATGGTAGATGACAAGAACGATTAAATTTCAGAAGGGAGCACAATTGGGATTGGCTGGAAAAGGAAATGTTGCGGCAGCTGATAGAGCAGCACGTGCTAACAATCGAGGACAAGGGCAACGACTTGCGGATGATCAACAAGAAGAAGGCTGCTTGGGAGGCAGTCAGAAACGGCATGATTGCTGCTGTATACGTCAGAAGCGGTGATAAAATCAGGCAGCAATGGACAAGAATGAAGATTTGTGCAAAAAAAGCGAGAACAGCAACAAGAGCAAGTGCAAAGAACCAAGAAAGCTATCAAAGCTACGGGAAACATGGTGCCTGTTCCAATTTCCGACGATACGGACATTTTAGTACAGGCAATGCTACGTGATCAACTAGAAGAGGATGCAATATTGATCGATAGCGATAGCCCGCACCAGTCTATTTCCATTGCTACCGCAAACTATCCAGTCACCCCTACTAGCCTTCCTTCGTTAAATTTCACTGGCACAATCGCAGCAAGTCCAAGCCCAAGCGGAAATGTATATATTCTCCATCCTCAAGCTCCTCAAAAGGATTGGCACGATTTTTATAAGCTTTAAAGCCTTCAAAAATATCGAAATCTTCGTCTTCAGAAAACATGTTCACAAAATTCTTTCACTGAAATAACATGACATATAAGCTTAACTCCACATTTAATATTTAAAACGACGTTTCAGTTGACTTTAACTTTGTCCCGAGGTGATACCGGTAAAGTAGGCTTTATGTCAACGATAATTATCAAAACACTTTGTTACGTGCTATTATAATCTTAAAGTCCACTTTTGCCGACTATAATATTGCGCCATTGTTTTTAAAAGTCAAAGTTAAAGGAATACAAATTTAAATTAAGTTTCGTCATTCTAATCGTTCGTTTGTTCCACCTACGGATAAGGTCTTATTTCCTCAGGATTGGACGAAGCTGATTGTACTCTAAATGGTAAGCAATGCTCATGTTCATAGCAATCATCTAAAGAACCAATGGTCTAGGTTGTAACAACGTTATAACTTGCCCCGGAAAAAATGTTACAACTTGCCCCGTCATGAAATTTCTCACGAACAACAAAAAATCCAAAAATGCACAGTTTATATTTACACACAATTAAAACCAACAGCATGATAAAACAAAACAATCAGCACTGTAACTCTTTCGTGAGGAGAAGGAGACCAATCAAGTCTTTCCTCCTCGACGTTCAATGAGCACTTGAAACAGACAACTGGAAAGCTATGGAGTAAACAAACATTTTTCTCTCTTACGTGTTTCTTTATTCTGAGAGGAACAATGTTTTTTTGCTGTTTCTTCTTACCCCTTTTACAACTAGTTTCGCTCTCCATACCTATCGAGTTGATATTAAAACGATCAACTGCTGGTGAAGGGTGTACCTGTGCGATTTGCGAAACTGATCCTACCCTGTATCGCAGACCGAGTTTACACATATCTTAATATACACAATATATATCCTATCCCGTTTTTTCAAAAGTGGCCGTAACTGTCGTCAAGAAACTTGAGCTGACTTCCGCTATTAACTTCCCACCGATTAGTATAGATTTCAGACCCAAAGATTTCACTTCGACAGCTATTGCTATTGACATTGACGTGATTGGCAGAACATAGCGAGCCGTCAATGAGGCGTTTGCTGGCATTGAGGCGGAAGCGGCTAAAATGGGGCTAGCGATGAATGAGGGCAAAAGTGTATGCTGTCATCAAGAAAGGACACACACAACATCGGCGTCTTGGACAGAGCGTCACAATGGGCAGCTATAACTTCGAGGTAGTCAAGGACTTCGCCTAAATAGTACAAATAACATCAGTACCGAGATCAAACGCAGAGTAACTCTTGCCAACCGCTGTTTCTATGAACTCAAGAGGCAATTGAGTTGTAGAGTCATCTCTCGAAGGACCAAGCTGATTTTATACAAGACCTTGATCATCCCAGTCCTGCTGCACGGCGCGGAGGCATGGACAATCTCAAAAGCGGATGAGGAGTCGTTGGTATCTTGGAGAGAAAAGCTCTGCGTGCGATCTTTGGTCCTGTTTGCGTTGACGGTTTCTGGAGGAGAAGATTTAACCACGAACAGCGACATGAGTCTAGTCAGGCGACTTCGGATCCAACACCTAAGATGGCTAGACAACTCAGCTCCGGGCCGAAGAGTCTTCGACTCCGAACTCGTGGGACAATGCAACAGAGGACGCCCGAGTTTAAGGTGGCGCACCCAGGTGGAGAAGGACCTCAACCAACTTGGCGTGCGACACTGGAGACAGCTAGCCAGAGACCGTCCAAGTTGGAGAGGCTTGTTGGTTGAGGCCCAGGTCCACCCCGGTCTAAAGCGCCAAAAAAAGAAGAAGAAGCTATGGATAGGCTAAATTAGGTTAGGTTATGTGACTTCTATCGAAATTTATGGATTCACCTAGATTCAGGGGGCCCATTGTGTTGCCACTGAGCCGGTTACTATCCGCTACTCCTGGAACCATTTTGATTATTGGACGAATGCCCAGATTGATTTGACATCCTTTACGGATATACACATGTGTTCGTTCATTTAAATAGTATTCTGCCAGGGTTTCCTTCCTAATGCAGAGTAGATGTGAGGGGCTTTCCTCGTCTTCCTTATCCATGCCTCTACTACAGATGTCGTTATATTGTAAAACACAAGTCTAGCGGCGTGTCTCCCCATTATGCAGTGTCCTGTGAGGAAACTTACTAGGTTACTTAGATTTTTCCTGCCTAGACTGAGTATGGCCGTGGTTATTTGTGGGTCCGTGTTTGGCCATACTTGTTTCGCATGTGGGCACGAGTTATGATTATCTAGTTATCTTTCACGGGCACTGTCGATCGCTAGCTCTGTGATTTTGGTTTTTTGAGCTTCTATTAGTATCGAGATGTTTAAAATTTTAGGTCCAATGGTTATTGTTCCATTTCTGGCTAGCTCGTCTGCTTTACAGTTTCCTGGGATATCTCTATGATAAGGAAACCAGCACACCGTTAGGCTTCAATGTCTTGAGATTGCGTACATCTACTACATCTGCGTCCACCATTGCGCAACTTAACCTCGCTGCCTGGGTTAAATTCCCTGCCGGTACCAATGTGTAAATGACGATGATCTCATTCGATATCGCCCTCATCAACAGCCATTCCTCGGCTTCACAAATAGCCGTTATTTTTGTTTGGAAGACGATACAGTAATCTGGAAGTCTAAAAGACAGCTATGGCTTATATCTTGGAGAATATAAGGCATGATTTTGATAAAGGATTTGTCACATTTCAGTATCTTCTCGATTTTTTACAAAGCTTTCGACCAAGCAAACCATAAGATACTTTGTTGGAAGATGCAAAATCAATTTTCATTTGACGAATGTGCACAAAGAACAATCACTTATTCCTCATGAGTAAGATTTCAGAGAGTTGTTGTCCCCGATCCCTCTTCAGGTCTTCTACCAGTTATGCAAGGTGTCCCGCAAGGGTCGATCTTGGGCCCGGTTCTCTTTAGCTTATTTATTAATGTGTAAATATACTACACTTGATACATCCCACCATATTTTTGGCTGATACGGACTGTTTCGTTCCCTAAATTCAAAGTCAAGATAGCAATTGAGGCAAGCAGTTGACGACTGCAGCGTCAGAGCCGTCGTTCCTTATTCCAATTCATACTCAAACATCCACTAGATCAAAATGTATGAACCCACTCTCATCCATTCGCATTGTGGAAAATATTCTGAAATTCGGTTCACCTGCCCGTCGAGGCATTTGTTCATAGAACATCTGTTCAGCGTCTCGAAATTGCGTGTCGATGATAGCGGGCAAAAAACACACACGGCACAGCAGTACTGGGAACGAAAAGAACAAAAAAGATAACAAGATACACACATCTGAATCTACATACAAGTTTGCCGCTGCTAGGCAGGTGTACTACACGTAGTTACGCGTACTTTTGGCCAGATGCATGGAGAGATACTTCTCTATTTTCCGGTTGAGCGTTCTTTATTTTTTTCGTTCTCTTCTGTCTATCCTAAGGCCGAAACATAGACACACACGTTCACTGAGGAAACTCAAAGAGGAAGAGGAAAGGAAGGAACGTGAAAAAGGAGAGCCTCTGTGCGCATGAAATACATGCGGTACAGCGTTCTGCAAATTATTCTAGTTACCCCTGTTCTGGAGCAATTTCGCTACATCCGGTCAAGATGCAATTTTAAAGGTTTCTGATTCACTTCGCTTGGGTGTTTTTTTTTTCGTTTTCTTTGCGCTACTCATTCTGCGCTGATGGCTTCGATTTGGTTTGGCTAGTTAAACTCTGAAAGAAGCCTTAGTTAAGGTTGTGCATAATGAAGCCACTATAAAGTTGCATACAATTTGATGCATTTTTAGCGGCAGATATCTTTACATTATGTACAAAATAGTATCGGCGTACCTCGGGCGGATATAATGAAACTCAAAAAGTTCCTTGAAATGATGACATATATTTTTACAGAGCAACCCAAGCTGTGTTGCCGCTTAAAAATTTGAGAAAGTCGCAAAAAAGTGTAATAAACCAAAAAAAAAAAAATAGAAATAGAAATAATTAACGAAGAAAGAATGTAATTTTCCTTGCCTTGGTCTTGTCATAGGTAACCTAAAGCAGGAAAATACTCCGACTAAATCTTCTTAAGCTATAATTGTAAATGCAGAGATATAGAAATCTAAACCCATCAACTAATTAAAATTCAGCTAGATGTTTGAATCATAAATCGACCATACGAACAGGTTTAACAATTTTCAAGTCCGGTTATAGTAAAGGGTGGTCCAACGAAAAAAGTTGAAAAAAAGTTTTCAGAGAATTATCTTAATATTTTTTCTTATGATAGAAAAATCAATGACAATTGTGTGTGAAACAGAATATCGGTTAAATGCTCGCCACGTCTTCGGTGGCATACCACTATCCGATGGTCCATACATTCAATGACTCCGGATTATCCCATCCTTTAGCTCTTCAACAGTTCTTGGCTTATCGATGTACACGATGTGTACCTATACAAAGTGTTAGAGACCCTTAATTTCTGTCAAATTCACGATTTGCAAGTCAGTGCTGTTGTCTCTTTTCTTTCGTTAATTTTGTTCCTTCGTTCTCTTGCTAATTGCCAAATATTGTATCTATCCTTTTTGTCTCTGCAAAAAATGGAAGTGTCTAAATAAATAATCGCAAATAATTCAGATAATCGCCTAATCTAAGCAATTGATGTACACTTTTTCTTTTAACTACCCGAACAGAAATAAGTCCCACGGTAAAAGATCACATGATCGTGGCGGCCAATTAACATATCCACGACCTCAGATAAAACTTCTGTCTGTTCAACCAAACATTCGGCGTATTGGCGACGCTTGAAATGGTCAGTAGGCTTCAGCTCTTGAGTCAATTGAACCTTGTAAGCGTGTAAATTCTAATCTTTATTCAAAATTCGCATCAGTGATGTTGTTGAGATGTTTAATTGTAGTCTCGATCGACGGCTCTTCTGCCACACTAACGCGAACAGCAGCAACGAACTGGGCGAGCATGCACAGGTGTTTTCACATTTCCTTCAGACCCGGTTTGCTGAAATTTGCCCACAATTCCACCGATTGTAGACACCTTTGGTTGATATGCTGACCAAGAATATCACGAAGTTTACGAAATGCATTTTGATTTGAACCCCCATTTTCGTAAAAGGCTTAAACAGTCTTAACGCGCTGCTCAATTGTTTACCTCTCCTTGGTTGAATTTGTCAAAGTCTGAAACAAAGAAATGTCAAATTAAGTTGGCCAAGAAAACTTGACGTTAAGGTGGGATTCACAATTAACTTTGCCACTTTCGATATCGAATTAATGGATTATTGTTTTTAGAGCATACTTAATGGGGTACTCTCATTTGGAACGTCCTTGTCGTTTTCTACGATTTTTTTTCGTGGTCACACAGAAAGATATTTGATAGCAATGGTTTTCAACATGAAGAATATTTATTTAAGAAAAATAATCATTTTTTTTATTAAAATATGTAAAAAGTCTGCACTTGCGTGGAGTACAAAACAAAAAAAAAGAGCGGTTTGCGGTAATCACT
The DNA here is from genome assembly GCA_964034865.1 of Eristalis intricaria. NCBI lineage: Eukaryota > Metazoa > Arthropoda > Insecta > Diptera > Syrphidae > Eristalis > Eristalis intricaria. The sequence goes on from OZ035873.1 coordinate 128,249,120, forward strand.
GCAGCTCATGAGTGGAGGTATTGATTTGACGCTCCGGTTGTTGATCGAAAGAATTTAAGAAAAATTTGATCTAAATATGGCGGACGTTGAAACTCAAATTTGTTGTTTTAACCCTAATTTCTCTCACATTTTCGGTTATAAAAAAACGGACACACGGAGGAAAATACTATATAGAATAAGTAATACAAATTTTACATTCCAATTGATCGGGAAAGCCATTATGAAGTCACAGTGATGTACGACTACGAAGACATGGTTTTGAGAAAAACGTGTTTAATGTTTTGAGTACGTGCATGCAGACACAGACTGCTCCAATCAAAGTTATTTACCCTCAAATAATAGTTCGATCTGACTTTTAAAATATTCTGCTTTTAGAAAACCAAAATAAAAAAAGAAATTGATTAAATCGCAACTAAGGGTACCCTCTTAAAACCATTGCTACTAATTTTAACATTTCATCACGCTTAGGAGTGGTGCAGTCCTTTGGTTGAGTTTTTTCCCAAATGTTTTTTTTTAACTGGAATGCCGCTTTACTTGGTTCCTTAGGCTGGGAAGAAATTGCTTACATACATTACAGAATCCTTGCACGACCGCACGTCTCATCCTTTGAAATAATAATATAATAATATGGGTGGCGCTACAGCCCGTAGAGGGCCAGGACCTACCTTCTCAGCAACCACTCGTGTTGTGCGTGCTATTGTTCTTCCACGAGTGGATGGGACCTACAGTAAAACGCCGACTCCGAACGGCGTTGTTGATAAGCTTTTTCTAGACAGGATATACTCTTTGAGCATTGTCAGTGACTCGTGGAGCCGTGAAATATGAAAGGTGGTAAATTCAGGTATCGAACCTGGCACCCTCTGCGTAGGAGTCAACGCACTAACCCACTACGCCACGGCGACCCATCCTTTGAAATAAATCCTTTACAAACTAATTTGTAATATTGTAGCTTTTAATTAGAATCCGCAGATGATTCTGAAACGACTGCGGATCTCTTTCATGAAAAAAAAAAAAATATCTCCTTAAAATAGTCTCAAAATATCGCTAGAAAATATAAACAATCTCAAGAAGGATGTATTTTTAAAAACGCGTGTCACGGTCTCAGGTTTCCACGTACTCAAAACTTTAAGCACGTTTTTCTCACAACCGTGTCTTCGTAGTCGTACATCACTGTGACTCACACACATTCAGTTGAAATGTGCAATGTTTATTGCTTATTCTATATAGTATACAAATTTTTTTGAACTGTTTTTTTTTATAACCGAAAATGTGAGATAAATTAGGGTTAACTCTGCGCGCAAGTATTTTGGTCGGCTGAAGTATTCGCTTCCAGCAGATGACGCTGTTGTTCATCCACCATGCACGTGCGGATCGAGATGAGAAGGTTCATGTTATGTACAGTAAAAGCTCGTCAATTCGGAGTTGTTGGGGGGAAAGTTAGTCCGAATAAACGCATTTTTCGAAATATTGACAGATTTTTTTTGCAAGAACTTAAATAGAAAAATTATGAAAAAAATGACACAAAAGATTACAAATAATAAATAAATTGGGGTACCACGATACAATTTTTTTCTTGGTTTTTTTTCGACTTATAAACGTATATTGACGGGAACTCCCCCAATCGACTTTTCGATAATTTGTTCCGACTTCTACATATATGAGATCTATTTGCTACTTCATTGCATTCAATCATTGCGTTATTTAATATTTTTATTTTTTAATTGAATACCGACTCTCATTTACTCGGAAAGACCTCTTTATTCGGGAAACAAATGTCTTCCGAAATAAGGAGTTTTCCGAATTAAAAGGCTTTACTGTATACGCATAACATATAGAGTCGAAATTCGATAAATCGAACCACCGCATGCCACAAAAAAAATTCGAGTTATCAAGACTTCGAGTTACCAAGCAAAAACAAGATTGATATAAATATTCATTTATTTGCCATATAACACATAAAACGCTGAGGAGCATAATTGTTATTTAAAATTGTCTGTTTTTATTTTGGTTTAAAAAAAGAAATCTTCAATGTAATCTAAGCCATTGTAAGTATGTACACAGAATTGTTTGTTGTTTCATGAAAATGAATTTCTCCCTCATTTCTTGAGCTCAATTCTGAAAATCATATGAATTTCATCCTCTTCTCCCCGCTCAGAATATTCACCAAAACCACGATGTCGTTTATATAAGGTCAAAGGAACATAAAGGATTTTTCAATTGACCTATCGTCATTTGACTTCAGGACCCCCTGGTGGAATTTTTTACTACCTCATTAGCGAACCCGAATTCCGTCAGCTCATTCGCTCGAAGCAATTTGTATGGGAATTTTAAGTTCGGTGCAGATCTATATTTGGTAAAACTTATATAAAATAATTGATTTTGAATAATATTAAGGGTGGAGTACCGGGAAAAAAGTGTGCCAGTTTTGTTATTAGTGCTTGTCAAGTTCTTGGAAGTGATAGTTTACTTGGAATAGCATAATGAAAAATGTAAACAAATCACTTATGTACCAGTAACTATTCATTGTGCATTTTATCATTATGTGAATAGTGAATAATATTAAGTGTTGATTTACTGCATATTCATTGTATTATAATAGAGCAATGTCCGAAGTAGTGAAATACAGCTGAAATTCGCACATTACATACATTATTCCATATTACGTCCTACTAATATAGCAACAATTCCAATGCGGTTTCCTTGCGTAATGCACATGAAGAGTTCATAGAAATTGGTTTCCGATTAAAACAATAAGTTAAGTATATGTTATAAACAATTTCTCATGATCAAATCAACATAATGCATTATTCTTTCATTTTGCACAAAGCAAATGTAATATTGTGCTATATTGGGGAAAACGTACATACATACATACATATGTATGAATGAGTGAATTTTCAGCAGATCACACTGCACTGAATATGTTTAAATTAATTTGTTTAACAAACTATGACGAAATAACACTCAATATTGTTCACCATTCAGTGTATCTTATGTTCAAGAATGATAAAACAACAACAATTTCATGTCAAACTGGTGCTTTGTTTACACTTTTCAATGCAGCTTTCCTCAAAAACTATCACAAACAGACACTTGACAACACCTTAAATCAAAACTTCTGCATTTTAACTCAGCATTGAGACATTTTTGGGAATAAAAAATGATTATTTTATATTTTTTCTAATTTTTTTAAAATGCCACTACATTTCGCCATTTGTACGTAAATTCCTATCCCAGTTCTGACAGCTCAGAATCCATCACGTATACAGGGTACCAAAATTATTCGCAAGAGGTATAGGTCGATCGGTCAATAGGGACTTGACAACATTGAATTTAGTTTGTGAACGCACTCTTTCACTAATCATCAAACTGTCACTCTCAATTTATTCAGTAAACTCAACATTTTCATCGTGAGCAGATATAACTTATAACAGAGATATCCACCTTCTACCTCCCTTGCCCCTTGATTTCATCTGACTCTTGAGAACAGCTGATACCCTTCCCCAGCTTAGTAATGGGGTGAATTAGAGTTCTTAATTGAAAATTCACTCGTTATTAGAACGTTTTTTCAAATTTCGGTGTTAAATTTTCAACACAGTATGGAGGGGTAAACGAACGAACAAAGCTTATGTTCATGAAGTCGATTCACTAAGACTTTGAGCAAATTACAATCTGAAATACTTGGACATAATTAATGAATGCACAACATATTGTGAATATTTGCATATGAATACAAATGAATAATACATTCACGCGCTTAGGTAACTAATAACACAAATCACTTAAAATTAGAAGAAATTGACAACCATTTTTCTTATCAAATTGTTTAAATTGAATTCATGAGTTTTTCAGAATTCATGAATTAATCGTATACAGCGGACTTCATTTTTTGAGTTAATTTCTCAGGTATGGCTTATGAATTAGCTGTATATATACTTAAGAATTAATTTGAGGTGAAATAGTTCCAGTTAAATGTTCATTGCAATACATTTTTGGTCACGAAAGTCCATAGTACAATGTAAGAAAATTCTCTTTAAAATACGAGTCAACACTTGAACACCCTCCGAACAACATACCCATGTTACATGAATCGTACATGGATTGTGGGCAAATTAAAAAATCGGCCGCCATTTTTTCCCACTAAAATCCACGAATCGGCCGCCATTGCGTGGTGGCGGGAAAAAATGGCCGAAGTCTATCTATTCTCTATTATCCCTTATCTCTGATCATGAGTCTACATATTCGTTGTGTGATGTTGTCGTGTCAGTGAGACAACGGCCGAAGTGTCGAAAATATCGCTGCCGTTCAGTCGTCTCTAGCAAACGATCCAAACGTCAATTCGACGGCGTTCTCAAGAAGTGGGTATTTTGAGTAAGGATCATTGTTTAAACCAAGAAGCCGATTTAGCCATTTGAAGCGACGTACTCTCTCCGATTGGGTTCTGGAGATGATGGGCCATATTTTTTAGTCGACGATAACGATCGTCACGTTACTTTGAATGGTCAGCGTTATCGCGCCATGATTACCGATTACTTATGGACTTGGACGATAAGTGGTTTTAACAGGATGGTGCCACAAGCCACACGTTACAATCGATTTTCTGAAGAGTGAGTATGGTGAGTGTGTTATCTCACGAGATGGGCCAGTCGATTGACCGCCTCGTTCGTGGGATTTAACGCCGTTTGACTATTTTCTGTGGGACTACGCTAAGTCATTGGTTTCTGCCCACAAACCGACGATGTTGGAAGAACTCAGAGCCAACATTGAACTCGAAATAGCGCGTTCGGCTGTTTCGGACGACTTGTGTGCGCGAGTCGTTGAAAATTGGGCCCAACGAATCGACCGCTGCAAACGTGCCCGCGGTGTCCATATGAACGAAGTCGAGTTCCATTCATAAATGTTTTAATTGTACTTCAACCCGATAATAAAGTTTTTGAAATATCTCAAACGGTTTACATTTTATTTAAAAAAAAAGTTCATGTCTTTATTGGGAAATCCTTTACAAACGCAGTGCACCGAATGCGATTCCTCATAAAACAAACTTGTGGAATACGTAGAATTCTAAGAATTAGAATTACAATTCGACTTATCGAAGGTGACGCCAAATAATTTGTTCAAGTTATCAAGAAACTCGAGTAATCGAAGTCAAAATACATGTAAATTTCAGACTTGGCGCTATTGCCATCCAATTTCATTCGAGTTTTCGAAGTTAGTTCGACTTATCGAAGTTCGACTTTATGGACAACTATACGCCGTGGTACACCTTTTTATTTTTATTTATGTTTGTCTTAAAAACTAACGTTCTGTCTTCTACGTAAGATTTCAACCGTCTAGTCGTTTCGAAGAACCACCGTCGGCGACCTATTCTGCTGCAACAACCAATAAAAATGATTTTTTTTCCGTGTAGGAGATCAGCCCATAGTAGATCCCAGCCAATCCTTCCAAACTCACAGCCAGACCTCGTCGTTAATCCTGGCTTGGGCACTCTTTTCGAAGACTCACCGCGACACGACCTTGATTTTCGCTTGATGACACGATAACGTAAGTGATCCATTTTTCGTCACCAGTCACCATCCGGTTCAAAAACGGATCGATGTTGTTGGGACTTAGCAGCTGTTCGCAAATGGAAATTCGGTCTATGAGGTTCTTTCGTGTGGTACAAATACATCCAGTTTCTTTTTACATCCAGCCTGGTTCAAATGGTTCCAAACGGTATTTTTTGCAACGTTTGGTTCATGGGCAATCGAAACGGTGCTTACATGACGGTCAGACTCGAACTTGAACGTGGTGCAACTTTGACATCGAAATTACCGGAACTGAATCGACGAAACCAAAATTGCTGTTACAGTACCAGGACCATACATATTACTTACATTTCCAGCCACCAGGCTTGAGTTCTCGCCTTTGTCGAAGAAGAAAATATCTCATCATAATACTTAAGCCCCGTTTGATATTTATTCTTTCACTTCATTCGAAACTATGCAATGGGACGAGGCCACAAGTCAGTTTTTCAAAAAGTTCAGCATATTTTCTGAAAGATCATATCGCTCACCACTGGTAATAATTCAAAGCCACATTTACGCAAATTGCAAGCTTCTAAGTTCTCATTGCCATTTGTAAGCAAACATTGCAATTAACAAACAGCCCCTGTTGACACTGCACTCTTGAGTCGAATAAGCTCCTCGATTTGTGGAAACTTCAGATTAATGTTTAATCGACAGAATGAGCTCAAACTCGGGAAATTTAATGTCCACTTTGGTTATTACATTCTTCTCGCTGTAATTTAGCGTTTTCTTATGCCGACTCTAATGCGTAAAGCAGTTAGTTGCAAAGGTGTAGTGAGCGCTTGATCACATCAAAGCCTACCGCGATACACGCAATCATTTCAATCTCGTCAAATATTCATAATCCATGCGGCGGTGTTCGAATTAATTCAAGAAATCCAATCAAATATTAATGTGACACGTACCGGAAAAAGGACTCAGGACCGCCCATCGAATGAAACATCCGACAAAATGAAATGAAAAAATCAACCCAACCTCTAATGTTCGGGGACTATTGTGCCATTACGCAGAAAAGTGCGTTTACCCTTTTAAGGCTTATATTACTTCAATAATGCAATTCCAACCTGCACACAGTGAAGGACGACCGAATACCGTCAGCAAAGTGGCAAATGGCACGACAGGCGGGCGGAAGAGAGCGACTCTGGAAAAGTGCGTGTGCAATATCTGAGAGGAAGAAACCTCGTGGGGAAGAACAAATTAAGCACCAGCGCGCGGTGGGACGTTGACTAGACGTTTTCTTGCCACACGGGGAGAGAAAAAAAAAGAAATCCACACATACTTGTGCATATACAAGAAATCTACATTAATGCGTTAAGATGACGGACATTGACGTCGGACAGCGGCGGAATACAGGATCAATAGAAGTTGAAGGCATTACGGTCGGCGATTATGTGGCCTACACAGGGAGAGTGAGAGAGAATAAATTTGTAATTATTCTTACTTTTAGCAGCGACTCGAATTTGAATTCTTACGCGGCCTGATTGTCTTGCTCGGAGCTGTCTTTCATCTTGTTGGTTTGATGAATGTTTGCAAGTGATGACTGAGAAGAGTCACTGTCGTCGAGTGAGTCAAAATAAAAATATTCCGCTTCACTGCCGCTACTTCCTTTATTTTGACTTACTCGATGACGGTGACTCTTCTCAGTCATCACTTGCAAACATTCATCAAACCAAAAAGATGAAAGACGGCTCCGAATTGTTGTATAAGCCAGAACCAACTGTCACCAGAATTGTTATGCAGTAATCAGAAAAATGCACAGCATTCTACAACACTTTTACAGTACCTTCTCGATTCACGAAACTCCTCGATTCTGGCAACAGCTTACTTTAATTTTTTATCATTATTGACGCAGTAACCGCAACTTTTCAAATAGACAGAGACTCGATAATTGCAACTACCCCAATTTCTGTTAATTATAATAATCGAGAATGTACTGTATTTCGTTCCACCAGTTTCCAAACGCTAGGTTGCTTCGCTTCGCTGAATGGTTTTTCGGTTTTGAACACCATTTTCTTCGCAGCGACGCTGAAATGCATTGAAAATTGCGAACTGAAGAGAGAGATCCATATTTATCGATTCGTGATCGACATACGAAAACTCGTTTTCGTTTTTCGTCCACCAAATTCCAAATTTGGCATGAGTTTTTTTAAGCCGACACTCTTAGCGAAGTCTTCGCCGTTAAATTTGTCATTTTTAATTTCAGTACTTATCATTATCAACTTTTGTAACCGCCAAGTATCGTGCCCAACGCTATTTGACGCCAATCTTTTTTCCGTCGTACATGGTAGCTGTTATGGCATGTCGAGAAAATGCATGCAACATGATGCATTGGTCAAAGAATAAACGAATAAAAGTCATTCTCGGGATACTCCTGATGATTATCAAATGTAAGTGAAGTTTATGGCAGTTCACGTTAGTTTTATTTAATTCATTTTCTATTATCGTCGCAACTCCTGAAACTTTCCCACTCATTACACTTGCGCCGTCATAGGATTGGTTCAGCATACGAGAGAGGTTAATGATATTTTGCCCTAAGAGTGTACGTAAAATTAATATGAACGGATTTGACTTCGTAACACTCAGTTCGCTCAATTCGACTTCGGAACGTCACCCTAGTGACACAAAATCGTCTACAGTTAATTCGTAATGGTTAGGGGGGAAGATCAGTCCGAATAACGAATTTTCCGAATTAACGAGAAATTTTCTTAGGCACTAAAATGCGTTGATATTGATGGAAAAATGCAAGAACTTAAAACGAAAAATTATTTTGTTAACACAAATAGGTTATCAATAAATTACAATACAATTTTTTTATGTTTTTTTTTCCCCGACTGCTAAATGTATATTTCTGGTACTCTCCCAATCGAAATTTTGATGATTTGTTTCGACTTCTTCATATTTGAGATCTGTTTGCTACTTAATTGCATTCAATATTTATAATAATATGGGTGGCGCGACAGTCCGAGGTGGACCTGGGCCTAGCTTCTCAGCAACCACTCATGTTGTGCGTGCTATTGTTCTTCCACGAGTGGAGGGGGCCCACAGTTTAATGCCGACTCCGAACGGAGAGATTTGAGAAGCTTTTTCTAGACATTACGTACTCTTTGAGCAACGTCAGTGACTCGAAAGAGGTGGAGCCGTGAATTATGATAGGTGGTAAATTCGGGTATCGAACCTGGCACCCTCTGCATAGGAGTCGACGCGCTTACCCACTACGCCACGGCGACCACATTCAATCATTGCGTTATTTAATATTTTTATTTTTTAATTGAATAGCAACTGGATGGCACAGTTGGTGGAGTGCCTGCCCCTGGTTAGCAGGGTCCCCGGATCCCACTGAAAACAAAGTTAATATGCTTTTATTTGGTTTTCAAATCTGGTCCAGTCACCATTTGCCGTTGGGATCAAATTAACCGCATTACCACTGGAGTGGTCAATTAGTGGTAGTAGTCTGACTAGGGATGGACCAATATGGTCTAAGTGTGCTGGTGAATGCAGTAGCAGCCCGCCTATCTAACCTATTTTTTTTTCCTTCAAAAGCATTCACGAGCGACTAAAAATTGTAAACCTTAATAATAATATTCCAGAAGAAAGATAAATATGTATCAAATCTCCGCACACACACTTTATAATGTATGAAATTTATACTGGAAATAAATCCATCTATCTATCTAATTGAATACCGACTCTCGTTTACTCGGAAAGACCTTCTTTATTCGGAAATAATTTTTTTCGGAATTAAAGAATTCCGAATTAATGGGCCTTACTGTATCAATATTTGCAAATTTTCAGGAGAGACGATTATGTGATTTTGTTTTACCATTTTTATGTATTTTGAAAAAAGTGCCGATATGGTAGGGTGGAGTACTTTCGACAATCGGACACTTTCGACTTTGGAATTACAGAAAGGCGTTTAAGTTTATAAATAAAATGATTGATGGCAACTCGTGCCACACTTTTCTCTCAGCTCATACACGAACTCTGATAGCTCTTACTCATCAGCTGTGTTTTCTAGGCCGGTTTTTTTTAAATCGTTTTGTGTTTTTTTTTGTAATTTTTTCTCTTCACGAGTTAAGCGATATTTAATAGTTTCTTATGAGGATTATTTGGTTGTCAGTTTCAAACGTTTGCCTGTATGGTATATTTAAGGTATTTAGATCATTTAATTATTCTTTTATAAGTTTTGTGAAAAACACTAACGTTTACTAAAGCAAACAAAGCAAAGACAAAAGCTCTTTAAGCAAATAAACAGCGAGCAAAAAGGTGAAAGTGATCTATGTTTGATTTATTTACTTTACATTTAAAACCTTACATTGGATTCGTTCTTATAAGACAACTACAACTAGATATAACATAGACGAAATAATAATTAAGAAGGCCCTCGAAGAAATTAGAGATACAATCGAAAATCACACGACGTTCTCGGACAACAATTATTCTTGATATGATTACTGTTGACTTTTATTTATTTATTTATTTATTTATTTATTCTTCCGTCTTTCAAGTACAGAGCTTTTTTAAGACTGCTGATAATAGTAATAACATTTCATTTCTTATTAATAATAATGCCTAGTATAAGCAGAATTTAACATACAATTATAATGTAATTTAGAGTAAATTGCTACTCAAAAAATTTAAGATTTCATTTTTACATTTATCTCTAGTCATATTAAAGTCTATAACATTTGCAACTAAGTTGAATTTTATGCAAGCATTAGTTATAGGATCATTTTGCCCATAGTTTGTACTATGCCTCGAAACATAAAAGAAATCTGTAGGCCTCAGATAACGAGACGGGGTGTAAACACTGAACATGGAAAGCAGCACCGGACAATCAATGTGAGCAGTAATGACGTCATGAGCGAAAAGAACTGAATAATAAGTCCTTCTTACATGCAGTTGCTTTAGATCGATAAGCTGACACCTAGCATTATAATCTGGTATATTTGAATTCCACGACATCTTTCGAAGAGCAAACCTAGCAAATCTTTTCTGTATTTTCTCAATACGAATAGCGCTATTGTTATATAAAGGATTCCAAATTAAACAACAGTATTCTAATATAGAGCGAATTAACGAAACATACACAGACTAAAGAGTGTAAGGGTCTTGAAAATCTTTTGAATTTCGAAACAAGAATCCTAGCATGAAGTTGGCCTTTGAAATAATATAGTCTATGTGCTTAGAAAAAGTCAGTTGAACGTCTAATATAACCCCTAGATCTTTATGCGAACATACTCTTGTTAAGATTGTATTATCAATCTTATATTTGTAAATTATAGGAGATAAAATTCTAAAAAATGTCATAACTGAGCTAGTAATGACTAATATTGAAATGTAGTCCATTCAATTCGCACCAATTCTGTACAGATGAGATATATTTTTGCAACTCCATTGCATCGGCCAATGATCGCACTGATTTAAAAAAAATTTAAATCGTCAGCGTATAAAAGGCAGTTGGAATGGGAAACATAGGAAGGCAAATCGTTAATAAAAAGAAGAAAGAGAAGAGTGCCGAGGTGACTACCTTGAGGTACTCGTGACAGATCATTACCTATTTTTAAAAACTGTCTGCGACTTGTAAGGTAGCTAGTTATCCATTTCAAGATTTTAGAATGAAAACCAATCATCTCTAGCTTTTTTATGAGCACATTATGTTGAACACGGTCAAATGCCTTTGAGAAGTCAGTGTATATGGAGTCAACTTGAAGTCTCACTTCCATGGAACTTAAGCAAACGTTTGTAAATATAACCAAATTGGTCGAAGTTAATCTTCCACTCACAAGGCCATGTTGAAATTGTGATATTTGGTTTCGAACTTCAGCATATATTTTTTTCTTAACAACAACTTCGAATAATTTCGGTATTAATTGGAGTTTAGCTATTGGTCTGTAGACAATAGAACTTTTAGGTCCAGATTTATGAATTGGGGTGATGAGAGAATCCTTCCAGCAATCCAAAAATTCGCCGCGAGCCAGTGACATATTAAAAATGGGGCTTGACTAATCCGTCCTTACACATTTTTAAAAAAAAGCGGGGGAAGATTATCAGGCGCTAGGCTTGCACTAGAATCCAGTGAGGACAGCTGAGAAAGAATATCATCATTCGTCAATTCTAATCGCCCTTTGTCTGCGATTGTATTTGCTCGAAGTTCTGACCTGCAACCTATGCCTAAGTCAACAAAGTTTAACTGGAAATGGGATGCAAACATATCGCATATAACCTTACGGTCATCAGCAGATACAGATCACAGAGACTTATTATTGATAGTCGATACAAACAAATTCTTAATGCTTTGCGTCATCTGAATTCATGTCGAAAGTGCCCCACCCGGATGACGATTGTGCCGCAGTATGGTTCAGATCGCAATTTGAATGCAGCTCAAAATATATTTTAACTATATATTTTAACATAATTTATGTTTTTACATTAACATTATACTTTAACAATTCGTTTGAGGATTAAAATATGAAGAAAATTTTTTTTTTTTTTATATTTGAAAAAAAAAAAAGAAAAATTCATTTCGATTACAAAAATGAAGTGTAATTTAGTTGAAAGCCGCATTTTTTGTTTTTTTGGTCTGACGTTAACACAAACAGCAGATGGTTTCCCAACTCGTGAACACGCGACGTATAGCTGCCCATGTGAAAAACAATGATTTTTGTAAATTTATCCCGCAAACACTAATTCTCATTGCTAACGCAAGGCGAACCGGAAATTGCAATTGTTTGAAGTCAAATGGAAGATCAGTCTGAATCATTGGTATTCGAGGAATACATAAATTTTCACCTGCGTACTTTCCGTTAATAATAGTTGCCTCAATCAAATTCGGCATAAGTCTTTTCACCGCAAGTCGAGTACCGTTGCAAAGTCGCGGTGGATTCAAATTACGCAATATCATAATAACTGAACCAACTTTGAGTTGCAAGTTATGTGGTGGAAATCCTGGTAACTCCAGAGAGTTCAAAAACTCCGTTGGATAATTTACTACATCATCGGGATTTGTTATGGAATCAACGGACTTGTATGTCACCAAATCGCCAGCAATTTTTGATTGAATGGTGAAATTCAGTGCGTGTACATCATTACTATTTGCGGCGAGAATTGCTCGTTGACTTAACCAAGCATAATTCTGATAATTCTCACTAATGTTTGGGAAAACATTTTCAATAAGAGCTAATTGAGAGTCTACAAATCGGCAAAAGTCGTTGGTAAGAGTAATTAATCCAGTTGTTGCATCAACTGGGACTTTTCCATTTCCAACAGCTAACAATTTTTTGGTAAATTGTGCAGCACTTTGATCATTTTGAAGTTGATGCCTTCAGGCAAGCATGCAATTCATCTGCTGGCGCTCCGCGGGGAATTACTGGCAACGTCTGCCTGAAATCGCCTGCCAACAATATCATCAAGGAAATTTATGGTTGTGTATATGTTGTTATTTCGCCGAAGATCCTTCAGCGTGAAGTTAAGTGCTTCAAGTGATTTCTTATGTGCCATTGGGCACTCATCCCAAACAATGATAAATTGAGTGGCAACTTAAGCGCAGAATGTGCAGTACGACCGCCATCAATTCCAGATGATGGTAACGTCAAAGCTATGTCACATCTTGATCGAATAGTGGTCAAAATCAATGAAATGAAAAATGTTTTCCCTGTTCCTCCAGGTGCGTCCAGGAAGAATAGACCACCAGTATTATTGTCCACCGCTTGCATTAATGTTTCGTATACTTGTTTTTGCTGTTCATTCAGCAACGGCACATTATTCCGAACGAATTCCTGCAATGTATCAGCATTGTATTGCAGCTCTCGATTTAATTCATGCAATCATTCCTACTTCAATCAGTAGCTTGTTTGCAATAGTCAAGCATTGATCCTCCATCAGAATCAATCCTTCATTGTAGATTTCATCGGTTATTTGCATGTCGGGATTATTCGTTCGAATGCGCAAGCGATGCAAGATATCTTCACATATGCCGTCTTTGTATTTGTTCCATAACTGAATTGATTGTGAAGGGAAACATGTGGTGATGATAATTGCGAACAGCGTTCGTATTTGGTACGCATTTGATGAAACAACTGAATCCGCAAGTGTTAAATCCCAATGAGAATCCTTCTCCGGCAAACCCAATAGTTGACATGCTTCTCGATGTGTTTGGCATTGGTGGCCATTCACAGTTTTCAAATGCGCAAGTGATTTTGGTCCACGTACATTTACCAACAACAGTCGCAAATAAAAACATTCATCATTTCTAGGACGAACAGTATACATGCGACCTAGCGCATTAGTGGAAAACACCTGTGGCAAATCTGGAACGGGGGTTCCTTGTTTGCGACGTTGTAATTTCTTTGTTGATTGATTCCAAGTGTAATACTTGGGCATTTCAACGTACATCAGCGTCGCTGCGAATGGATCTGCTTCACACATTGCAAAGAAGCTGGTCAATGTTGTCGATGGTTGCTGCAACAGTCACACGAAACGATGGAAATCCAGTTTATCGTCGGCGTTCAAAAGAAGATAATGGTCGAACTATCAAAGTTAAAGTTCAAAATCAAGAGATTGAGATCGGAAATGAATTCATTGTACCATATTGCCCGCTGCTATCACGAATTTTCGAAACACATGCGAACGTTGCGAGTTGTCATTCGACCAAATCAGTCAAATATTTGTGCAAGTACGTCACAAAAGGCAGCGACATGGCTGTGTTTGGTATTGCGTCGGAAAATGCGAATGACGAAATCAGCAACTTCCAAATAGGCAGATACGTCAGTACTAATGAAGCACTGTGGCGATTATTGTCATTTCAAATTCATGAAAGATATCCCACAGTTAAACATTTAGCAGTGCATTTAGAAAATGGACAAAGACTTTACTTCAATGAGGCTAATGCGGCACAACGCGCCATCTCCTCCTTCCACATGGAAAACCATATTGGTTTGTAGTACATGCTATGTATCAGAGATGGCGCTGTATGTGAAAAATCATTTTCCCTGTTTTCCTGCTTTCCTTTGAAATTTTTCCTGAATTTTGTTTGCTATAAACCTAACGGAGCCCGAGACCTTTCCAACGAATGCAAGACCGTGGCAATCGGTTCGTGCGTACTGGAGTTATAGCGTCAGGAAGGAAAACCCGACTTATTTTTATATAATAGATTATATTTTTTAAATTATCAGTGTGAACTTATCTTTTAAGAATTGATACATTTTTGTAGTAAAATAATCAAAGCTTTCAATAAAAATGTGTTGAACGTGTCGCCAGCAAATGTGCCTACCACAGGTGCCAGTCTCCTGACCAAGATCACTTCCTTGTGATGAACATGAATAGGTTTAAATTGAGAGTATGCTTTCCCGTGTTTCACACGGAAGATTCTATCCGATAGGTAGTTTGATAAAATTGTATAAAGTTTTCTCGAGAACAATTGTCGAAGTTTTTGTTTCAAGCCTTCGTGCCAAACCTCGTCAAAAGCTTGCTGAGCAGTCTTCCTTTTGTTCAAACAATTTATCTATAACACCAGGTAAGACCTTAGACATTATCGGAAGAAGTGAAATCGGTCTATAAGACTGTTTTCTTTTTTTTCTGTTGGGGGCTTACCCGTCTTGGGCATTTTCCTAGTTCGTATCCTGTTTCGGTGACATGCATGTTAACTCGGTATGTATTTAGATAATATTATTTTTAAATGACTTAATTTTCGACTTCAGCAAGTTCGATAATTGGTTGAGGCGAGTTTTATGTTGTGGCGCAGGAGTCTGCCGCCAGTTCTTCCGAACCTTACGTTTCTCTCTTACTATTCTCGTATTTCCGGTGGATATCGCAAATCATGTTTTATCGTCGCTTATCTACCGAGATGTGTATTTATTCAGATCATTTCTAAATCGTATGGGGTTCTCAGCGGTACTCTAGGTTCGATATTATGCTGTTAGTGATTGCTAAATGCTTGCCAATTTGTATGTTTTTTTCCTATCGAGTAAAAATCACAGTTTAGTTTCGTTTAGATTTAGTTTCTGTACAATTTTTTTTTACTTTTTGCGAGATACATCTCGATCCCCAAAAAGTGTGCTTCGCATTCAAATCGTCACCAATTACGAAAAGAGTGTGGAAAATGTTCCGAGTTCGTATTGATCAATTAAACCTCGCGAAAGGCAGTAAATGGACGCGACATAATACGAATAATGTTTGTTTTTGTTGCAATTGCAATTGGATTATATATTTATTCCTACTTATTTCTAGTGATCTATATTATCGTGTATAAACAGGGATGAACCCCCTCTTGCTCGTTCGGACGGGTGACAAGAGTGATAACCACAGTACTTTTAAGTTTACACATAATGAGTCTAAGCAATCAGACAAATATCGATGTGCTTTTATTTGAGTTCGTCAAGTTTTTGCAACAGACCATTCGCGTTCCAATTTAAAATTTTAATTAGTATATACATGTTAGTGGTCGCCGTGGCGTAGTGGGTAAGTGCGTCGACTCCTACGCAGAGGGTGCCAGGTTCGATACCCGAATTTACCGCCTATCATAATTCACGGCTCCACCTCTTTCGAGTCACTGACAATGCTCAAAGAGTATTCCTGTCTAGAAAAAGCTTCTCAAATTCGCCGTTCGGAGTCAGCATTAAACTGTAGGTCCCTTCCACAATAGCACGCACAACACGAGTGGTTGCTGAGAAGGTAAGCCCAGGTCCACCTCGGACTGTCGCGCCACCCATATTATTATATTATTATATATACATGTGAAGGTAAACTTACGTCAGAGATTGAGTAGCTTTTCGAAATTAAGTTCGTTCGTTCTGGTTTGTTTGTCAAGTTTCTCTCAAATAATATTAAATATATTTGACATATTTGTCTGGCAGAAAATTGTTGCGACTTGCGATGATTTCACATTGCTTACTTAGATACTTACAGAGGCCGCGACCCATGGAGTGTCCGAGTCTGATCTGTCTTTACATCGCTGACGGTCTTGGGCGCGCTACTTCTAGTCACTAAGACCAAGCTGCCTTGCGTCCGCGATTACTTGGTCTTTGTACCGGATTTTCGGTCTTCCTCTCCTTTTCGAAGACTCTCTGGGCAGGAGCATCAACCGCTTGATGTGGCCGAGCCGGTGTAGTCGACGGATTCTTGCCTTCCGGACTACATCTACATCCTGGTACAGCTCTTAGAATTCTCGGTTGTGTGTTCTCCTCCAGTCACCTTCCTCAAAGACGGGACCATATATCCGACGTAGTATTTTTCTTTCTTCTTCTTCTTCTGGTGGCGGGGTGGACCTGGGCCTCAACCAGCCGGCACGATCTTTAACCAGCTGTCTCCAACTACGCACACCAAGTTGATGGAAGTCCTTCTCCACCTAGGTGCGCCATCGGTTTCGTCCTCTATTGCTATGTCCCACTGGTTCGGAGTCGAAGACTCTTCGGGCTGGAGCAGTGTTGTCTATGCGCTCTACATGGCCCAGCCATCTTAGACGTTGAATCCGTAGACGCCTGTCTAGGCTCATGTCGCTGTACAGCCCGTACAGTTCGTGGTTGAATCTTCTTCTCTAATAACCATCAACGCAGACAGGACGTAAATTCGCACACACAGCTTTTCTCTCGAAGGGACCAATGACTTCGTCATCCGCTTTTGATATTGTCCACGCCTCCGCACAATAGAACAGGACAGGGATGACCAAGGTGTTATATAATGTTAGCTTGGTCCTTCGAGAGAGGACTCTACTATTCAATTGCCTGAGCTCAAGGAAACAGCGATTGGCAAGAGTAATTCTGCGTTTAATCTCGGTACTGGTGTTGTTCGTACTGTTCACTTGCGAGCCGAGGTAGACGAAGTCCTTCATTACCTCGAAGTTATAGCTGCATATGGTCACGTTTTAGCCAAGTCGTCGATATTGTGCGTCCTTTCTCGATGACAGCATATACTTCGTTTTGCCCTCGTTAACCGCTAAACCCATTTTGACCGCCTCCGCTTCAATACCAGCAAACGCTTCATTGACGGCTCGCTGTGTTCTGCCAATCACGTCAATGTCATCCGCGTATGCTAGCAGTTGTACGGACTTCTGGGCGATCGTGCCTCTTGTGTTGGCGTGTGAGTCTTGCACGATCTTTTCCAGGATGATGTTAAAGAAATTAAATGACAGCGCGTCCCCTTGTCTAAAACCGTTTTTGACATTGAAGGTCTCTGTGAGTTCGTTACCGACCTTAATGGAGCAGGGAGAGTTCTCCATCGTCACCCTGCACAACCTGAGGAGTTTAGCAGGAATGTCAAAACTAGACATGGCGTTGTATAGCTCGTCCATATGCACGCTGTCATATGCAGCCTTGAAATCGACGCTGGTGGTGGGTGTCGATCTGCATGTCTTGGGTTTTTTCCAGGATCTGCCGTAGTGTGAAGATTTGGTCGATGGTGGACTTCCCCGGCCTGAAACTGCACTGATAAGGACGAATCAAATGTTGACGAATGGTTTCAGGCGCTCACACAAAACGGCAGAGAGGATCTTATAGGCGATGTTGAGGAGACTTATCCCTCTATAATTGGTGCAGTCAAAGGGGTCTCCTTTCTTGTGGATCGGGCAAACGATACTGAGGTTCCACTCGTCGGTCATTCTTTCCTCCGACCATATCTTACAGAAGAGTTGGTGCATGTACCTTACCAGCTCATCTCCAGCTGCCTTAAACAGTTCCGCAGACAGTCCGTCTGCACCAGCAGATTTATTCGACCTTAGTCTCGATATCGCTATCTTGACTTCGTCTAGGTCGGGGGGGACGGAATTCTCGTCGATCATCGTCAATTGCGCTGAGTGGAACATTCTGCCTGACAGCGGTATTGAAGTCTTCCTCGCCGTTTAACAGTCTACAAAAATTATCTTGCCAGATTCTCAGTATCGACTGCGAATCTACTACTAGTTGTCCCTCTGCGTCACGACAGGCTTCTGTCCGAATTTTTTATCCATTGGATAGTTGTTGTACCCGTTGCTAGAACTTTCGGGCGTCATTTCTCCATGTCCTCGACCGCGCGCTTCTCATGCTCATTCGTTTTCTTTTTGAGATGCCGGTGCTCTTCCTTTCTTTTAAGTTTGTAGAGCTCACGAACCGCTCTCGTCCTTCTGTCCAGCGTCGCCTTGTATGCTGCTTGTTCGCTGAATGTGCCTGCCTGCACTCGATTTTTTGGGGTGGCGTTTTAAAACCCAGCACATCAGATGCAGCTTCTCTGATGGCGTTTTGACAACGGTTTCATTGTTGGTCGATTTTTTCGCCTGGCAGGGTTGGACTCTCTGAGAGCTTTAGGGAGACTCGATCGGCAAAGTTGCTAGCGGTCAATTGCGATTGTAGCTTTCCGGCGTCAAACTATTTTGGTCTGGCTCTACTCCGTTGCCCTATCGATATCCGTGTTCTTACCTTGGCTACAACAAGGAAATGATCCGAGTCGATGTTGGCTCCTCGGAATGTTCGGACATCGAGAATGCTGGAGGATTGTCTGACGTCGATCGCAATGTGATCAATCTGGTTGACGGTTGATTGATCAGGGGACCGCTAGGTCCCTTTGTGGATGTTGAGATGAGCGAACCGCGTACTGGCTACAAATAGGTTTTGCCCAGTTATGAAGTCTAACAGCCTGAGTCCGTTCTCTGACGTGTTGTCGTACAGGCTGTGCTTTCCGATGACTTTGCGTTGAAATCTAGAACGATCTTGGTGTCATAGCTGGGGCATTGATCGTATGTCCGGGTAGGGTTCGCTACCCTTGATAATCAGCCATTATCCATGAATGGCGCTTGTGTCGATGAAACCGGAAAACTTTCCATTCTGGGTATGTGTATCAACACAACACTCAGTTGAAACGATCACATATTTGAGGTCGCCAAAAATCCTGCGAAATGTTTAGGTTTCCTTAATCGATGCAAGAAATATTTCAGTCCTTCTGATTTGGCTTTAATTTATAAGACGTACATCCGCCCAAAGTTTGAGTACAACGCTCATATCTAGTCTGGTGCCCTCAAGACCACACAGCATCTACTTGAATGAATCCAAAAGCGAGCGATAAAACTTATATGCTACAATTATATCGCAGAGTCATTAGACTCGCTCGAACATCGACGTACCGTCTCTTCTTTGTCCGTGTTTTATCCCCATTTCAACAAACGATGCTCAAGGGAGCTAGCCAACTGCATTCCTCCTCTCCATGAATTCACCCGCAATACTCTGATGGGCACGCCAGGAATGCCCATCAGAATACTCTTAGCCTACTTTAGGACGCACAGTTAAATTCAGAGACTCGTTCTTCAGCCGCACTGCTGAAGAAAAAACTAATATTTCCCACAGACTACAACCCGCAGATATTTAAAACCAATGTGCACAGGTACCTCCTTTCCCTTTCTCCCTCTATACCTTCGGCCCGTGCTGTGTCTTGACCCCGGACACATAAGGGTATTAGCAATCCCTTGAGCACGCGCAAATTATAAAAAAAATGTTGCCTTGATGCGGATTGTTATGAGGCGCTCGCTTGTGTATTTAAAGCTTAAGACTTCTTGCCTAAGTCTGCCTCGAACAACAAACCCGCATCCGAATAAGCGCTGCCTTCGCTCTTTAAAGCAATCGCCGAAGTAAATATCGCAGTTTTTCATCCTCTTTTTGCCCGGCCCATCCCACCGCACCTCCTGAATGGCGGTGATATCTGCCTTATAAGCTTCGAGGGCTTCCGCAAGTTCATCGGCTGCACGTGGTCTGTTCAGGGACCTCACATTCCACGTGCAGAACCGCAGAATCGTTGTCCTTATTGTCCGTAATATTTTTCCTTCGGGGACACCACAAATCAGCTCTGCAGTTTTGCCTAGCGTCCAGAGTAAGACTGGCAAGTTAAGAGTTTTGTAGAGGATGGATGATCTTGGACCTCCGAGTTAGGAGGTCTGATCGCCAAATTGATGTCGTCTTCAGTTCAGTTCAGTTTTTTCTCGACTTCTAAATGTGAATTGCCGGGACTCCTCCAATAAACAATTTGTTGATTAGATAGATAGATGGATAGATTTTTATTCAGATTTTTTTTTTGCAAGTTTACATGGTCTGTGTTACCGCACATTGTCTTACACAGAGATTTGATACCTAATTTCATCTTTCTACTGAAATTTTTTAATATTTGTTAAGAAAATAACTTAAGTAAATTTATAAAAACAAACTAAGGAAAAAAAAAAAAAACCTTAAGGAAAACCTCATTTATGCAGAACAAAAAAAAAACAAAATAGTTAAATAAATAAGTAAATAAATAAATAAATAATAAATAAATAAATAAATAAATAAATAAATAAATTAATTAATTAATAAATAAACAATTTATTAACAAATAAATAAATAAATAAATAAATAAATAAATAAAGAATATAAATAAATAAAAAAAATAATGAAAAATTTACTAAAGTGTTATCAGAGTGACCGCAGCGGGTCTTAAATTATCCCATTAGGGTGTTTATTCTTTCAGAGATCAAGTCAGCATTCGCTCTTCTAGAGAAATACCAGGGTAGATTTAGCATCATTTTCAAAAGTTTATTTTGTGCTGTCTGTAATTTGGCTATATGGCGCTTTGCGCAATCACACCAAACCTGGCATCCATACAAAATTATTGCTTGAAATATGACTTTATGTATTATCATTTTGTTTTCAATTGATAACAATGACTTTCTGTTTATAAAAGGATATAAATGCTTAATACTTATATTTATTTTGTTCAGCGTTTCGCACACATGTTGATTAAACAACAGTTTTTTATCAAGATGGATACCTAGGTATTTTACGGAAGAGCTCCATTCAATCGACACATTAGCCACTCGTAAGTGTTTTGTTGATTTGTTCCGACTTCAATATATTTGAGATCTATTTGCTCTCTATACCTGTTAAATTATTGCGTTATTTAATTACATAAGGATTTACCTACTCTCATTCGAAAAAAAACTCTTTCTCTTAATCGAAATTTATTTTTTCTGAATAAGTTTTAAGGGCTTTTACTTTACATAAATAAATCGATCAATATTTGTTACTATCAGCGAGGAATGCGAAAAAAGTCAATGACGTGACCGCAGTCTCTACGACTAAGGACGTCAGAACAAATATCGCTCCTCCTCCTCCGGGTCGTTCACATCACATCATGCCTTGGAATCACCCACATTCAATCTGAACTGAATTAATCACCTCGATTGCATAACATCAAGTGTGATTCACATGACAACCAATGAAGGAAGATACGCACAACCCCAGGTTTTCTTTGGGTTGTGATTACCGGGTAAACAGGGCGATAGTCAGATCGGATAATGGTTAATATGAATAATTACGCATGCCAGTGTATCCCCGTCGGTCCTGTGATATCGTCCTCCTTGCGTGCTTGGTCGTCTTTAAAGTAAACCGACACTATAATGGTTCATCCTGAAGTTTGCTTTCGATATGAGTTCTCATGATTATTTGATGCGTGCTTGGGGGAGCGCTGCAAATGAACAACGTTTCGTATCGTATCAGCTTTCTTAAGGACTATTCTAAACACTTTGAAATGTTTTCTTGCGAATGGGGTGGACGCTCCTTTCGATTGATGCCGATACAGGGGATGATGCGTGGCTGCGAGGGGTGGCATGGCTATATGGTCTCCTGGGCTCGAAGATGGAGTTAAGGCAAGGAGCTAACTGAGGTCCTGAGCTAAACGTCACGTGCGAAAGGCGAAGAAGTTGGAAGGCCTACTTATCGCACGGAGAGAGTGTCAATTCAAACCAATGTCAGTCATCCATCACCCCGCTAAAAGCCATCCTCAACTGATTCACAAGAGCAATCAGAGACAACTAGTCATCAGAAAAACAGATGCCCATTAAAGCTCACCGACGTATCTCAACGCTAAGGACAATACACAGTTTAGTTGTAGATTAAGTAATCAAATTGTTCCCGATCGTGAGTGTGGGCTGCTCGTAAAAGCTGATTACGAAGCACAAGAACACACTACAGTGCGCCCGAGCCCATCACCATAAAAAGACCCCATCCACGTCGCGATGGATGGAACATCTTAATACGCCACCTTGCGCCATTGTACACATAGCACTCGGTGTTTACACGGCCGGCAGTAGCAGTAGCAAGAATAAATAGAGAAGGAATCCTAAACTGGTGAGTAAACATAAACACCGCCTCCATTACCCGTGTACCCACAAAGTGAAGACTATCAGCACCGCCATCAGTCAGTCAGTTGGTCGACAACCATTCACCCAAGGCACGCGGCAGAGGAGCACCTAGTAATGTACGGTGGTGGCTCGTAGAAGTTTTCTTCTTCGCTGTTTTTTTTTTTTTTTTTAAATTTGTTGCCTTCTCAGCGGCCGTAGGTGGAAGGAAAATACGGAGGACACCTCTCAACCGGCCGGCGTGTCTGGGAGCGAGACTTGCGATTTGCATCCATACGCCACGCGTACAGTACTTGCATGTGAAGCTGGTTTGTATGTTTATTAACTGAATGAAGGTATGTGCTGACGTGTGTGTATGTGTGTGTGTGTGAGGAGTTAGCCAACAAGAAAGAGGTGGGGTGGGAGGTGCACTGTTGGATTGTTGGGCAAACGAACGAGCGAACCGTGCTCCCTTTTGTGAATCCATCGAACCACATTTTCTGCTCGGTAACGCATTTGCACGCATAATTCTTGAGTGCAGTTGAAATATGAAAATTGAGAGCAATTTACCATCAGCGCGCTCGTCTACTTGCGCTGCTACCGGCACGGACACTAGTGGGCGTGCTGGTCTTCCCCAGCAGGTGGTGTCGGCGGTTATGGTGACGATGGGTGGCTAGGTGACTGGGTGGCATGTGGCGGACGCCTCATGCCTTCGCAAAAGCGGGGGCATAAAAAGAGTTTCTACCCTTTGTTCTCATTTTATTACATAATTTGCTTTTGCCTTTCATTTGAATTGTAGTTCAGGTACTGATGGTTGGCTGCATCTTTTCCTCTACGTTCGGCGGGGCAGTTTGAGGCTGTTGTTTGACTCAAATTTCGAGTTTTATTGAATGCTGCACAATGAACTAAAGTTTTGGGCTGTGCTTCACTGGTCCACGAAAGCGAAATACGAGTGGGCACGTACGCGTTCTTTGAAGTGGCCTGAAGAGGAACCTTCGGCAATGATTCGGGTTGGTTCGTTTTTAGGCACTGAAGCCTATGAGTGCTATTTTCACAAATGAAGAGGGCATTATTAAATACGTTATTCGATGCGTTAATAAGTGCGTTCGAGTTTGTTCGAGTGGATTTTCATGTTTGTTTTGATTGTTTTGAGGTGGGCCCTTGGGCTTTTTCACACGCCCATTGTTTTTGAGTTTTTGATTGGAACGCACTTAAAAAGCTTAAAGTTGTAGAGGCGAAAATGTAAACCCCGAGTGGTTTCGATAACCGAACGGCCTCTTAGTGGACACCCCTTTGTGCCACAACTACAGTGAGCTCTCTCATAGTGGACATCTATATCTTAAGCGGACAATTCTTTCAAATGGACAATGTGTGTACTGCAAGGGTTGGCTGATATGATATTGATTGTCTATGTGGACGATGCTCAAGAAAGGGGACCTCTCCAACTCCGTCAAATACCGAGGGATAAGTCTCCTAAATATCGCTTATAAGATCTTTTCTGCCGATTTGTGTGAACTCCAGAAACCATAAATACCTGATAGGTCCTTAACAGTGCGGTTCCAGTCCCGGGAAGTCAACTTTAGTATATTTTGGCAGCACGACGGTAGAGCGTGGGAGGTGCTCTCCGATGTGTCATAATGTTCTTAGCTCGTATCTTTGTTGCCTTGTGTGCAAGTCCAATCTTGGCCGAGGCCAATTGTGATCTGACCACCGGCAAGTGCGGATGTACTGGTGAGACGATACTACATCCACCGTCGACCATCTTTTCACACAACAGCAGATCCTGCAAGAAGCCCAAGAGATGCAGGTCGAGATCCTCCATCTATTCGCCGATTTCAAGGCCGCATATGACACATATGACGCCTTGCCTTGTTTTAGACATCCCTGTCAAACGCGTCAGGTAATGCAAGGACGGTCGCGAATTCTCGCTGACAAACTCACCGCCCCCTTCAATGTCAAAAAAAGTCTTAGACAAGGCGACGCGCTATTAAGTGGCTTTTTCAACATCATTCTTGAGAAGGTCGCATATCTCACTCGCCAACAAAAACGGCACGATCTTCCAAAAGTCTGCACAATTGCAAGCATATACAGACGACATTGATGTGATTGATCGAACACAGCGAGACGTCATTGAGGCTTTTGTTGGCATTGAAACGGAAGTGGTCAAAATGGGTTTAGTGGTGAATGATGGCATACCGAAGTGTATGCCGTAGTTTTTACTCCCTCAGAGGCCGTGTGCCAGCCGCGCCGCTGGTAAGAAGCTGAATGTTTTTGTATTTATATTTTCTGCTTTCTGCGTGGCCTGTTATTGAATGGTTGTTCTTCCTCCGTTAGAGCCCCCTAAGCTGAAGAAAAAGGCTTCACTAGTCAGGCCAAGTACTTAGGAGTAATCCTAGACAGCAAGTTAAGCTAGAAACCAAATATAAGGGAACATATTAAGAAGGTGGCGGCAGCTATTTACACAAGTAAGAGAATCCTTGCCCCCACATGGGAAATTAAGCCAAGAATGGCTCACTGAGTGTATACGGCTGTCGTAAGACCCATCCTAACATACGGTATCCTTGTTTGGTGGCCAGCACTGAATAACAAATGCAATCTTTAATTGATAAGCAGTATTCAAAGATCAGCGTGTATTGGGATCACAGGGCCCACAGCCGCCATGGAAACTTTGCTAAAGCTTCTTTAGTTGGAGCAGTCAGAAATGTGAGACTGCCAACGCATACAGATTATACAACACCCACTTTAGACTTCGAGTTTGGGTTCAAAACATTTGTCCCAGACAGAGAAGATAAGAAAACCAGACTACCTGGAAACCTACACAGATGGCTCAAAAACAGATGAGGGCACCGGACTAGGAGCATTCGCTATATCGCCGGACGTATCCTTTTTCCTGTCTCTTCGACTGCCCAACCATTGTGTGTATTCCAGGCAGAAGTTAAAGCTATCTAAGAGGCTGCCCGCTTGCTGTCGATGAACCCGATAGACGGGCTGTCTATTGCCATTTACATAGATAGTCAGGCGGCCATAAAGGCTCTGGATACACCATCAATTAAATCGAAGTTGGTAAAAATTTGCCGTCTATCTCTTAGGGAGATAGTGCTTAGATGCAACCTAACCCTATGCTGAGTACCTGGCCATAATGGTTTTTCCAGTCAACGAAATGGCTCACGAATTAGCAAGAATAGGGATGGGACTGCCACTGGAAAATAATCAGGCACCCCATATCCCTCACTCCAAGTAATAAATACTATGTTACTTACAGATTCCGTTGACTCCACTAATCGAAGATGGATGGAAATCGATGCATGTAGGACTTCGAGGCTTATTTGGCCCTCACTAAATCCCAACAAAACAAATAAACTCCTAAAACTAAACTGGAATGTAATGAGGAACGTGGTGGGCATTATCACCCGCCACTGCTTTCTCGGTATCTATGCCAGAAGAATGGGAGCTCCCCACAAGGACCACTGCAGAAGCTGTAGAGACGAAGAGGAGGACGCAAATACGCTTCATCTCCTCACCATTTGTCCAGACCTTGCAAAAACTGGAAAAGATAATCTAGGCAACTACTTTTTCAGTAACCTAGAGGAAATGTCCCACTTAAAGATACAAGACATAGCTAAGTTTATCAGGAAAACAAATTGACTGTAAATCAGCACTGGAGTGGATTTGTCAAAATAGGCCACTAGAATACCATTAGGCGGTCTCCAGGCTTACTTTCTTTTCTTTAGTGGAGTCCCTTTGAATTAAAGAGGATCCGGTTTAAATCATCGGGAAGTGATAGCACAAAGGATCCAACCAGGATCTAAGTGCGCCACAACTGCTACAATGGCGACAATCACCCAAACTTAACATTCCTCCAGATTATTTCAGTTTGAAAAAAACAAAAAAGAAAAACAAAACATTTTTACATTACTGCGAACGTATTGAGGAATTAAGCATGATCGGGTGCAAGCACATATCCTACAGGAATGATGTCTCATTAGCCATCACCATATACCATCAGAGGTTTGATAGAATTGTCCCATAAAGTATAAGCAAGCTGGACAGACAGCCTCGCAATTGATGTTAACCCATCCAAAAACCGAACTCGTGATGCTCACAAGGAAATTAAAAACTTTAAGTATTGCTCCACCAAATCTAAAGGGGAGGAAAAAACTTTCACGAATCACTCCAAATATCAGGGTACAGGTGGATTGCATTGGATACTAACAGAACTGGATTCACTGACTGTAGTTTAGTGTTATTAAATGGAAAACACATGTACCAATGTCACGTATAAAATAACACAAAAAAGAAAAAGCAGAAGAGTACATAGCAAGCAAATAACGACGGGCGACGACAACTGTGCAGCCGTTATATAACTCAGACAACCAACTTAAATACGCTTAAGATCACAGAAAAGTACCCACATGGACATGGATTTGAACAATCCGATGTAAGCACTGGACATTGTAGGACACAAAAATTAAACACTAAACCGATTATAATTGTAGTTTTTAAATTAGCCTATGTTGCCACCAAGCTGAAATCTTGCCGAGCTTGAATTGTTTTCAAATGATTTCTGTTCTAATAATATTTCTGAATCGCTTTTCATCATCACCAGAAGCTATTCGGCATGTGCAGTACGGTTTTTTTAAGTTCACTAAAAATAAATACAATCAAGACCGCTTTAGTGAATCTTAAGTGATAAACCCGGACAATTGGAAGAAAAACTTCGTATTTGCCATAGTAAAACAACACGTTTAACTGAAACTTTTAAAATCGAACAGAACAAAAATTTTGTAAATCGGCTCTGAATTGCTTAGTTATATTTTCACCTCCACCACTGTCATCCACTTCTCAACATGACATATGACAATCAGAGATAATGGATGATAGAGATATCCAATTTCGGCGATTTTTACCTCTAGCCCAAAACGAAGATGTGGTGGTAATCCCTTGTATTTCACTTATACTTTTACAACGCTCTTCAATTCACCACCGATTCGTGAATTTTGTCGGAAAAAAGCGGCAGATTCATGGATTTAGTGGGAATCCATGTACTTTCCATGTAACATACATGGGTATGTGTTCGGAGGGTGTTCAAATGTTGACTCGTATTTTTAAGAGAATTTTCGTGAGTAAAAATGTATTGCAATGGCTATTAAACTGGAACTATTTGACTTAAAATTAATTCTTAAGTATATATACAGCCTATTCAATAACCATACCTGACAAACTAACTCAAAAAATGTAGTTCGCTTTATACGCTTAATTCATGAATTCTGGAAAACTTGATATGTGATAAGATTTGACAATGGCAAAATTTTGCAACTTTTACTAATGCATAAAAATGGTTGTCAAAACTTCTTATTTGTGATTCACGCTTCAATAATATTTTTATTATTGGTTAACTGAACGTGTGAATGTATTATTAATTCACACTATGTTGTGCATTCATTAATTATGTCCAAGTATTTCAGATTGTAAATTGCTAAAAGTTTTAATGAATCGACTTCATGAACATAAGCTTCTTCGTTCTTTTACCCCTCCACACTGTGTTGAAAATTTAACACCGAAATTTGAAAAATCGTTCAAATAACGAGCGAATTTTCAAATAAGAACTCTAATTCACCCCATTACTAAGGTGGGGAAGGGTATCAGCTGTTCCACAGACAAAAAGCGTATAAAAAACGGTGTCTGATGAAATCAAGGGGCAAGGGAGGTAGAAGTTGGATATCTCTATTATAGGTTATGTCTGATGACAATGCTGAGTTATGACAGAATACAGTCGACTCCGCTTATTTGCAACAAAGAGAATTCAGAAAATGTTTTGCCACTAAGCGGAGTTTTCATATAAATGATGTTCGGATATAGTCAACTTTATTATACCGTGATCAATTTCTTGTTGCATATAACCGAAAGTTTCATTTAAGCGGTGTGCATCTAAGCGGAGGCGGCTGTATTTTCCATTTGCTTGTTTTACATACAAAACTTATTTCTCTGATCGGAAAGAATCCAATTAAGTGAAATTTATGCCCCTATTCTGATTGTGAGGTGGTCACAACTCACAAATGTCTGTGATGCGAAAAGTATGATGCCTCGCTTGTGAGGTTTGAGCAATTTGGTACTTGCAAAGATCTGGTAGCAAAGAGCTCACAAGAAAACACACACCTTGGTGTGGTGAATTTGTTTTCCTGGCAAAAATTTAATTTTTCGCTCTCTTCGCTCTATTTTCACTGGAAATTCAAGTTTGCAGAGATGTCCGACTTCAACCTCTCTTTTCCCTTAAGATTTTTGACAAATGTTTTTTATAAGGTGTTCATAAATCAAAAAAAGAAACTCTTTCCGCCGTCTTCAAAGGACTAAACCACTTGACCTAGCACGGTGAATTCAACCCGCGCTTAACTGCGGTGTTAGCAAGAACTCTCAATGGAGAATCTCTTGCCGAACGCGTCTAAACCAAGAAAGATAGTGTACTGCTGGATAAGTGTTAACTTACTTGTAGTGGAAATATATTTTATTTGAAGGGAGATGTTTTTACTGGGTAAAAATCCCTTCCGCTATGTGGGAACAGTCCCCATAGTGTCTTTTGAAGATTTTCACTTACCAATCAGAGGACGGCATTTACGTTATTTCATGAATAACCTTCAAAAATTCATGAATATCTGTCAAAAAGGAACCCAAATTTTTCGGTGGACTAGAGGGCAACTAGGGCGCTGTGATGTCGGCTATCTCTGTAATATTTCATTTCTGATTTTCACATTGTCCTCTCAATTTGGGACAGGAAAAATATGGAACAAAATGAATAATAATCGAAATTCGGAGGAATTTGACGAAACATGTGCAATGCGAAAAAAAGAATTTCTTTTCGTAAATTCGTTAGAATATTTCTGCGTTGCAGTCTAATAATAACATGGGTGGCGCTACAGCCCGTAGAGGGCCAGGGCCTAGCTTCTCAGCAACCACTCGTGTTGTGCGTGCTATTGTTCTTTCCCGAGTGG
This sequence comes from Eristalis intricaria, assembly GCA_964034865.1. Taxonomy (NCBI): domain Eukaryota; kingdom Metazoa; phylum Arthropoda; class Insecta; order Diptera; family Syrphidae; genus Eristalis; species Eristalis intricaria. Next base: position 128,278,771 of record OZ035873.1, read on the forward strand.
ATGGGACCTACAGTAAAATGCCGACTCCGAACGGCGTTGTTGATAAGCTTTTTCTAGACAGGATATACTCTTTGAGCATTGTCAGTGACTCGAAAGAGGTGGAGCCGTGAAATATGAAAGGTGGTAAATTCGGGTATCGAACCTGGGACCCTCTGCGTAGGAGTCTACGCACTAACCCACTTCGCCACGGCGACCCACAAAATATTAAATTTATCTCTTTTTCCTCCTTTTTTCATCTTATGTGCTCAATCGTACATCACAACTTTGACAGTTCTTGTGATGCTCACAAGTTGTGAGGTTTTGCTAAGAATACAAAAACCACCCTCTTGTGAGGCACTTGTGACACTTCACAGAGGTGTGCCAGAATTGGGCCATTATTTTTCACTTATCCGAGATCCGTATTACTGAATTCTGTTTCCGATGATTGTATTACTTCTTGTAACGCTAAGGTTATTGGATCGTATAGTCGACGTCGGTTTTGACGATTCACTATTGCTTCGTATAACTCAGAAATGAAGTATTACAGAGATAACCGACTTCACAGTTGATTGCCCTCTAGTCCATCGATGAATTTGAGTGCCTTTTTGACAGATATTCTTTTTTTTTATAATTTGCGCGTGCTCAAGGGATTGCTAATACCCTTATGTGTCCGGGGTCAAGACACAGCACGGGCCGAAGGTATAGAGGGAGAAAGGGAGAGCGGGTACCTGTGCACATTGGTCTTAAATATCTGCGGGTTGTAGTCTGTGGGAAATATTGGGTTGGGAAGAGCATTCCATATTCGTGCAGTGCGGCTGAAGAACGAGTCTCTGAATTTAACTGTGCGTCCTAAAGTAGGCTAAGAGTATTCTGATGGGCATTCCTGGCGAGACGAGTATTGCGGGTGAATTCATGGAGAGGAGGAATGCAGTTGGCTAGCTCACTCGAGCATCGTTTGTTGAAATGGGGATAAAACACGGACAAAGAAGAGACGGTACGTCGATGTTCGAGCGAGTCTAATGACTCTGCGATATTATTGTCTCCTAAAAGTTTTATCGCTCGCTTTTGGATTCATTCAAGTAGGTGCAGTGTGGTCTTGGGTGCACCAGACCAGATATGAGCGTTATACTCAAGCTTTGGGCGGATGTACGCCTTATAAATTTGAGCCAAATCAGAAGGAAAGTGAAAAATTTCTTGCATCGTTTAAGGAAACCTAAACATTTCGCAGCATTTTTGGCGACCTCAAATATGTGATCGCTCCAGCTAAGTGTTGTGTTGATACACATACCAAGGATGGAAAGTTTTCCGGTTTCATCGACACAAGCGCCATTCATGGATAATGGCTGATTATCAAGGGTTCGCTTTAGTGACAGCAGACAGCATTGAGTTTTTGAAGCATTGATTTCCACTCTATTGTTTTTTCCCCAGTTAATTATGCTGGGAAGATCGCTTAACATACGCTGCCGTTCCAATTCTACGGCCGAAGGGCGGGGTCATGAGTCTTGGAACGAATATGAAAAGCTGAGGGTGCTGTCATCAGCGAAGGTATGGATGGGATTAGAAGTAGCAGACAAGAGATCATTTATAAAAATGAGAAAGAGTATCGGAGACAGAATTGAGCCTTGGGGAACACCAGCATTTATTTGGTGGATATCAGACTTGAACCCATCCAAAACAACTTGAATTGAACGGATCGAAAAGTAATTTCTAATCCATAGAAGAAGAGATTCATCGATACCATAGGCACGCACTTTCGACAAGAGAGCTTGATGCCAAACTCTGTCAAATGCTTTAGAAATATCAAGAAATACAGCTGGAATGTCATTGTAAATGTGCGTGGGAATTGAAGACGAGGCGGAATTCTTTACGTTCTTTACAAATGACCAAAAGTTTTTGCTACCCTTGGGACATTGTAGCACTTTTTGTCTCAACTTTTGCTCATAAGAGAATTTCACACGTCAGATAGTTGCATTGCAGTCGTTTCTGGCCCGTTTAAACTTGTTCCGGTTTTCCTCAGTAGGGTTGGCTTTGTATGTCCGGAAATTCAACTCTCTCATCGTAATAGCCTCTTTACAGGTCGAGTCATACCATGCGTTTGCTTTGGGCTTGATTCTCTCTACTCTGTGAGGAATATTCATGAATTTTTGACGGTTATTCACGAAATAACGTAAATACCGTCGTCTGATTGGCCAATTTGGTTTAACTCTTATAAAAAACAGTTGTCAAACATTTTAAAGGGCAAGAGAGGTAGAAGTCTGGCATCTCTGTAATACTTCATTTCTGGTATAACTTATAGAACTGTCAAAGGCCGACGATTAATGCCTGAAACAGAATAGTGCGTTTACGCTGGCGTTGGCTTTCAACACAGCGTCGACCTGCGTCAGTGAATAATGAGAGAGATTGAGACGTAGTCCATCGCACGTCATTATGTTGGATATTTTTTGACAGAGGGGTGCGCTGTGAGAGGGATTTTATCCTAGATTGAGAGTTTTCTTCCAAATTGAGAGTATTTTGTGTCAACTGTCATTTGAGAAATGAAAACAGCTGATTAAAAATAATTTAACGACAAAAGTCATTTCAAATGAGTGAATGCAGAAAGGCGACAATATTTTTCATCTAATAGATGAGAGAGAGAACAGCTGATAAATTGAGTATTTATTTATTTTAACGCAGTGCGTCATCGTAACATGATGTCGGCTGGCGCAGCGCACTATTGTGTTTCAGGCATAAACGATTGTGATTGAACGATTGCTATTTTACAATCGTTTCATACTTCGTAGTTAGTTGTTGTTTAGTTTCGTTTTTGAATTTTTTAATAAAAACCGACGGCATTACAATGTGTTGTTTTTCGATGACGAAGAAAGTGAAAATTCTGTTGGACTATAACGAAAGCAAAGAACGCTTAGAGATGTATCGGATCCTCTTTCACTTTCCAAGAAAAGGAAAAAATGGTATTATTTTTTTACAATAAACTTGCTAAATTGTAGTTTGCATTTTAGTTTTATTCAACGTTTTCGCTTACCAAAAGAGGCGTTTGTACTAGAGCTGGAAACGGTAAGCCCAAGAAGCGGCTCGCCGTCAACATATATTCCTTGGACTTGGTGCTACCTTGGAGGTCTTAGCTGGAGGTGGCTACCAATGGTTGGTTCGCATCTTCATCCGTCTTACAGTTCGCTCTGTTCGGCTCTCCGTGCACTTCGACCCTACCATAGCAATTCGAACTTCTACCTGTCAAAGGGCAGGGAAGCCATCTGCAGTGCTTTTTCCTCCAGCTCGGATATTGGAATTTGATCATATGGCCCACCCCTGTTTTTTTTTTAAAGAAATCAAATTTTGACTGCATTTCTTTTTTGCTCTATATTTGAAATCTATCCATTGGTTAGGTTAGGTAGGGGGGCTGCTAGTGCATTCACCAGCACACTTAGACCAAATTGGTCCATTGTGACGCCCTAGTCAGACTATTACCACTGATTGACGACTCCAGTGATAGTGACGTTAATTTGATCCGTCAAATAGTGATTGGAGCAGATTTTAATAGCAGATAAAAGCGCATTAACCTTGCTTTCACTGGGATTCGAACCGGGGACCCCGCTAACCAGGGGCAGTCAGTCTACCAACTGCGCCATCAAGTCTTCTCAAAAATCTATCCATACCTAAAACAAATAAATTTAACTTTAAACTTGAACTTGTGATAGTAGGTCGAGACTTATTGGGTAGCCCGAAGGCATTTAGTTTTTGAGTCAAATCTGCCCACAGCTTGTTAATAGACTGCCTGCCTTGCGTGGTTCTTAGCAAGTAATTTTTTTCCCATTTCAGGATGCTCGTGCATGAATGAGAACTTCCATTTACTTTTGTGTTGCTGACCAAGTGTGTTAATTAATAAATCAGTTAATTGACAAAAAGTTATTTAATACTTACATGTTTTCGAATTTAGACTTCAAATGAATAGGCGAATCATCGACAAATTTTAAAAGTGACAGCATAAATTCCGTTTTCTATATGACATTTAACGTGTATAGTAGTTCTCAAACTGTCTACTATTTGAACGACTGACCACACGACTGAACGATTAGATTGTATTGTTAAACGAAGCAAACTTTTGACGAAGTCGTTGAATACAATCGGTTGATTGACGATCGTCTTAAAAGTTACGCGATGAGAGCCCTGCTTAAGTGAATCATTTCGCTTAAACAGGTTATTAAATATAAATTTAAAATTCAATTTTCAAGAGTTATAGTACGACGCTTAGTTATAAATAGAGAAAAGGGATCAGCGTATCTACAACTTTGTAACGGGAACACTCCGATCAATGGCTAAATCTGGATGAGGAATGCTAGTGTATCTTCTCCCCTATCCCAATCCCTGTCCCTATGGGTGTTTAGGGGAAGCTTGCGGCTACATATCCAGCCAAAGGAGTAAGCAACCACTATGGTAAGATTCTAAGGAAAGGGGATATGGAACTACTCCTAAGCTCGAGGATCCCAAAACCATTGGATTATCTGATGCCTTTTGAGGACCTGATCCGAGAGAGGAATGTTACGGATAACAAGGCTTCAATGGAAAAGCCTATGCTTAGAGTCGATGAATTAGCACTCGTCCCAACCTTGCATTAACTAAAAGAAGATTGCTAGGAAATTATTCTTTTAAGGATCACGAAAACTTGACAAACGTCAGTAAAATCGATCACGTAAGGTACTTAAAGGTTATAAAAAATTGTCAAAATTTATGTGACTATGACCGTATTTCTTTTAACTGGGAGAGCTACAATAAAGTCGACGAGGAGATAGGACACAAAGCCGAGCAGAGCCAGCATAGTCGTCTCGTAAAGTGGAACAAAGTTCTTGCATTGAACATGCTAGTCACTCTACCTACCTAAGGTTAAATGATACATCTTCCCTCATCACAGATCCTTTAACGTATTGACTTTGACGATGTCTCAAGTTGCCTTAAATCACTGTTTCGTCATGCGAAAAAACTGAACTGCATGTAAATACAGATTGTTAGTTCTAATGGCTCGCCCGGTGGGTTTTTGTTTCCTCCAGTTAAGGGGTATTCAATTTGGCAAGACCCGTCCCGTGGGGGTGACAATCAGCCATAATTAGCCCGGCAATTCTTCTCTCGAGAGTTCACTTATTCTTTTAAGTCCTATTACACTGCACCAAGTCAACTGTAACAACTTAAAAGAATGGGCAAATAATTGCAAGCTCCCAGGTCCCAAGCTCCAATGGGCTGCTCTATGCTTCAGCGGAAAAGCGGAAAAGGACTTGCAGCCTCCCAAAACTTCCTGAAATCAAAAATTCATGATACACACGAGTGCGCTAGCACTTTTCAAGTAATTCATTCCGCTACACTTGAACGTCGTCGCATCTGAACACGAAATCAGAGCACAAATGCACGTGAGCCCTCAAAGTGGAGAGGGCTGGGTGCCCGTACAGCCATAAGTATTCGTCTAGCTGCAAGTACCAAAATGCCAGACAACTATGATTGGCTTCAAAAACGAGATTTCATGCATTCAACTGACGAGCGACGGTGGCGACAGTAACGCTGTGAGCAGCTTTCACAAGGGTACACAGCGACTGTGTGTTTTCGCCCTTTTGGTCTCATTCATTTCGCATTTCTCTTCGAAATCCGCGCTCGCCTCGGCCGCGTGTGTGTAACGTTAATCATCAACGAAACAGCACATTACTGGCGGAATAACTACATCCGATGTGTCGCAGGGTGCATGCCGGGGGATGCAGCACACTGAAGCCCTCGCCACTTTTCTCCGGCCGATGTCTGGAGTGGTGCACCGTAACCGTCTCCAGCAATCAACTAACCCTCCCTCTTTGGTTTCTGTTTTTTAATACTCACTTCGAATTCATTATGTCACGTAGCCACACGAGGCAGCCTGTGTACAACGAATTTATGTTTCCCCATCCCCTGTTCGAGGCCTCAGAATTTGTGCGCACCATGTGCATCTGCGGCCGTGCTGCGCCTCCCCGCGCCACTCTCTTGTGTCGGTCGCGCGGCGTACGCAATCCATATGCCTTCGAAACTTAAGCCTGCGTAAGGTTCGTTGAACTCGTCTCAATTCTTTTTCGGTTGGAATAGGTTCGGGACAAGAACGAGCTCTAAGTAAAAAAGAAAACAAAAAATAAGTAAAAAACAACATGCGAAAATGCAAAAAGAAAAGAAGAATCGAAACCGACAACCGACAGCAACGTCGACGACGACAACGACGACAGCAGCGGGAACGCAAGTAAACCAAAAAGAGAAGAACAAAAAAAAAAATAAAACAGAATCACGAAATGTGAAGCGACAGAACTTCACAAGCACTTTCGTCATGTAGTCCCTTCCAACTCAGAGGCAAAGAGTCGCCTCGGGAACATCGCTACAACCAGCCAGTCATCCATCCATCTATTCCAACTCCGACCTACGGCCACATATGATGATGAGTGCGAGAGGCGAGGTGTCGTCCATGAGGGAGCACTGCATGGTTGAAGCCGAAGGTTCCCTCCTCGCACATCATAATTTTTCGTTCGCCAGTCTGTCATATGCAATATAATCGCCTTCCTCTTGTGCTGCCACTGCCGCTGCCGCTATGATGTGCGGTTGATGCTTAGGGGTTTTTTTTCTTTCGGAGGGGCTACTATTGAGGCTCCTTAATCGTGCCTTGCAAGCAAAGTACCAACAAGACGGGGCACAGCACACACCACAGGCATCACATCACCCATGTGACTCTTTATGTTTGTCTGAATGACGTATTGGCTGGTTTTGGTGAAACCTTACGAAAATCCCTCCCGTCAGTTGCTGGAGTTCTGTTTCCTTCCGATGACTATGACCGTGGGTGTCTCTTCAGTTTTGGATACTTCTACCAGGAGAAAATTACTGGAAGCAAACGAAAAGAAAACAAAACACGCAAACATTCTTCAGCAGTGTCAACTGCAAGTAAGGCTTCTATTTAAGAAATAAAAAAAAAAATTTAGGGACACCTTTTAATTGTGTACAGACCATACTTTGAGAGTTGAGACTTGATTATAATTGACTTAGAATACTTACGCTTATCCATCATAAACCAACCGAAGAGTGACCCGAGGAATTGCAGAGTGTGTTCAAAGTTCCAATATTAACTGTAGAAAGGTATTCATTTTAAACACACTTAATAAGTCATTTGAACGAAACTTAACGAAGCTTAACGAATCTGAACGAGACTTAACGAAGCTCAGGAACATGATGATTACGTTCACAGTGTTTCGTTTGTTATTCGTTCGATTGACGAAGTTGACTTAAGTCTCTGTACGTCATTTCTGGTAGGGAATTTCAGTAGGAATTTCGGTAGGGAAATTCAGAATGTCAATACCCGTATTAATGTCCAATGCTCGTGAATTCATACCATACCCATAATTAACGAAACTTAACACAGCTTAACGAAACTTAACGAAACTTAACGAAGCTCATAAACATGATGATTATGGTCGCAGTGTATCATATATCTGTGTATGCATTCGATTGATAAAGTTGACTGACTGTACGTCATTTCCGGGAGGGGGTCTGCAGATATACCCGCATTAAATAGGCAACGCTTTAAGCATTCACTAATGATCGTGAATACATACCGTGCACATAGTTTCATATTGATTTCACTCGCACTCAAGAAGGCAATTGAACGAAACTTAACGAAGCTTAACGAAACTTAACGAAAGTACACAACGTGATGATTATAGTCGCCATGTATCAATTCTCTTTCTCTTTTCTGTTTCCGTTTGATATTTTTGATTCCAGTTCGCTAAAGTTTATCTCCAATCAATTTAAAACATTTTTCCACGAACTGGTCAACACAATACTCGTCTAATAAGATGCAATCAAATCAATTTGAGAATTAAAACAAAAGAGATAAGCCAAGAAAAATACTGGACAATTGATACTATCTTTGGGAAAGTTCCCTTGGAAACGTATCGTTACATGCATCACACACTGTGTCTATGGTGTTCACTTTTTTGGTGCCCGTATGAAATGAAGTACTTCAAACGACAGTAGAAGACAGAAATAAACAAACAGCAACAACAAAACTGTACATAATCCTGAGTGAAAAATTAAAAAGGACACACAAAAGGGAGCAACAAAAAATCCGGAGACAAAATGAAACCGAAAAAAAGAAAAACAACAACGGACAGGCAGTGGAAGAGTGAAGCGCAAAGATTGATGGGTTGCGGGCGGGGAAGCTTACTACTTGAGGGCATCCGCCGATTTTAATATTACTATGGGAGGACATCAAAGGAGCGACGAAAACAATGACAACTCCGGTAGTAGCGGTAACAGTGGCAACGGCAGCAGCAGTGGCAGTGCCCATCACAAGCCATACCCAAGCACTGCCACGGCGGATGTAAGTGAAGGTCCGGCGAGGAGCAAGACGACATCAGTACATTTGATGTCGGCAAATGATGGTATGTCATTGCTAAGAAGACACGTATCCACTCATGGAGTGAACACACTCACACACTTGCACTCGCTTGCCAGTGAGACATGAAAACGACCGAAACGACAAAATAAAAATCGAAAAACCATAGTCCTTACACTTTATAGCCTAGCCTAGCCTTTTGAATATTCACACTGCTCCTCCTCGACTCGGCAGAGGGTTAGACACACCGGCCTGGTGTGGATTATTGCCTCTCGTCGCTTTTTGTGTGCTTCACTTCTGGATTTGCCTACTTAGTAGTTGCATGTCGGTAGATATTCTATAGCGCTGCGGCGGAGCGGAGACTGGATGGAGTGTGTAAGTTGGGAATTCCTTTTGTTTAATATCTGTCGGTTCATTTTTCGTTCCTGCAGGATTTTGACATCGAAAAAGTTGAGCACGAGACGTGTTCGTCTAATTGCCCAAAGAGAATCCATACTCAACGATGACGATGAAGACATGTTGTCGGTCGTCGGCGTCGTCGTCGTCGTTGTAGCGTGGTAACAGGGTAACATGAGACAATGATGCCCTGTCGGTGGGGCTGGGGCTGAGGGCCGGAAGGTTGCCGGCTACTTTAGTCATAATCCGCTGGCCATGGATGTGTGTGCGTGTGTGTGAGGCACACACTGACAGAAACAGACCGAAACTTGATGAATTGAGAATTAATTCCTTTTGACATTGTTTCTTTGATACGAAATGCATCTGGAGTGAGATCGGGCATTTGATACTTTTCTGAAGGATGCATGCAGTCTAGGCACACTTGTGTGAGCGTGTGTGTGTCAGGTGGAACCAGAAATGGACTGACACGTTTACACATGCATTCAGCGGCACCAGGTGGTCAGTTCTTTGTTCGGCTTGAAATTTGTGAACGTAGGTCAGGGCTATTCGGTGGGAAGTTGAATTGTCACTTTTGTGTAATACGTGTGTTCAGATCTACATACAGTCAGTGTAAAGAGTCTGCGTGCATTACAACCCTTTCTAGAAAAATAGCTAAGAACGCTTATACTTTTATCGAAAATAATTAATAACTCCTTCTTATCGTAACATAAGGGTTTTTTTTTTAAATTTCCACATTCGGGAACTCAACAGATCTCAATTCTTGGAAAATAACACAAAAAGTCTGCGTACATTTATATTTTAGGTTGACGTTTTTCCCGAGAATTTCCAATTCCGGTCCATTTTTGCTTCAATTAATATTTTCATTTTCTTCTTTCATTCAGTCGAGCGCTTGAATTACCTGAGGGCATATGTATTTTTAATTTCTTCTTAAACTAAAATTATGAACAAGGAATTATCAGTGGATATTCGAAAATTAATAGTAAAACTACGTTCGGAGGGTAAAAGTTTAAGAGAAATTAGTGAAACCATTGGTAAGCCACATTCTTCCGTACAAAGAGTTTTAGAAAACTACGCACAAACTGGAAATTTTACTTCTACTATGTATATACATACCTGTGTACGTGAATTATGTGGAGTTAAAGGGCCAAGCCCATAGAATCCGTCGCGTGCGTTACGTCATGTCAACAAATTGACAAGTCATAAAGCCCTATGAGAGGGAGAGAAACAGCAAATACAGCCCACAAGTGAAATTCACCACGGCGGATGGAATTGGGCATCTTGTATGCCTGAAACACAATAGTGCGCTGCGCCAGCCGACATCATGTTACGATGACGCACTGCGTTAAAATAAATAAATACTCAATTTATCAGCTGTTCTCTCTCTCATCTATTAGATGAAAAATATTGCCGCCTTTCTGCATACACTCATTTGAAATGACTTTTGGCGTTAAATTATTTTTAATCAGCTCTTTTCATTTCTCAAATGACAGTTGACACAAAATACTCTCATTTTGGAAGAAAACTCTCAATCTGGGAGAAAATCTCTCTCACAGCGCACCCCTCTGTCAAAAAATATCCAACATGTTGAATAATGACGTGCGATGGACTACGTCTCAATCTCTCTCATTATTCACTGACGCAGGTCGACGCTGTATATTGTGCTTGGCCATTGAATTATCTGTGTTGAAAGCCAACGCCAGCTCAAACGCACTATTGTGTTTCAGGCATTAACGTTGTGTAAGTTTGACAGGGCTCTAATCGCGTAAGGCGACAATCGTCTCGCGCTAGCATTTCGACGATAGTTTCGATAGCGTCTGAGAGAAATCGTTTTGCACTGCTTCGCATAGACTGAAAACTGTGTTTAACTTTCGTCTCGACGATTAAATTTTGGCGATACCTATTTCAGTATCATCTGCTATTAAATGGGAACAAATTGTGGATACATATCTTGTTCTACACCTTTGAGAAATTTTTAGAGTGATAGGTCGCATTTGTATTAGTTTCGTTCCCAAGCTGAAATTAGTTAGTGAAATTTCAGAAGAATTAGCAGAAATGAAGTATTACAGAGATGCCCGACTTCTACCTCTTGTTCCCCTTCGGAATTTTGACAGCTATTTTTTGTGACGTGTTCATAAACCAAATCGACCAATCAGAGGACGGCATTTACGTTATTTCGTGAATAACCGTCAACAATTCATGAATATCTGTCAAAAAGGGACTCAAACTCGTGGATGGACTAGGGAGCCTCTGTAATACTTCATTTCTGGGAATTAGAGCACAGATGTTATTTTTTCGTCAGAGATATAATTTTCAGAGCACTCTAACTGTAATGATAGGCGAGACGATAGTGAGTGTCTTACATGAAGCAAATAATCGAAGTGAATCAAAAGGACGGTAGTCGTCTGAAAAGTTACGCAATGACTGCCCAGATGCTTCCATGAAAATTCATTCGGGTGCTTCTTATGCGATTGTTTTTATATATATATACTTTTTGTTTTATTTAAAATTGTTTTTGAATAATTCCTAATAATTCAGAAACTTAAAAATTTCGAATTTCTTAGAGTTATGTAAGAGTGGATTGCGCACGAAACTTACTCATTTGGCATCTCTTTGCAATCCGGCAACTACGATTTTTGCGGATTCCAAACGCAATGCACGCGGTGGATTCTATGAGTTTGGGCCTTAAGTCAGAGCTGGAATGTGGGCTGCTCTCAACGATGGGCCATTCTACGACTGTTCATGGTCTGATGCTGCTTACAATTATGATTCCAACTTAAATGATCAAATAGTCATATTGTTGTGTGGTCAAAACGCTACTCACTCTCGAAAACGGGGAGAGGTGAATCAAAGCGTTGCCTCGTAGATCAGGTAGACACACGTCGTGGGAACATCGAAATTCCCTTGTCACACAATCAGTGCGAAACCCGATGTGCACACGGCGTAAAAATACAAGCGATGCATTTGTCTGCCGAATCACTCGCGTAAATTATTTTGTGGATACAATTAAGTAGACGAGACTTTACACGACAATATTACCAGAGAGCCACATATTCTTTGTAACATTCATACCGTTTACTGCCTTTATAGGATAAATCTAGGCCCAATCGATCTTCCATTTTTAGGCTTGCAGGGATGTATTTACAAGGCATCTATCTGTGTAACGCATCGGCTTAGAGAAGTGAGATAATGACATTTGCAGCAACATCAAGTATCGGTGCTGAGGCTGAGAATTATTTTTGTCGTCCAACATCGTAGTCTAGGTGGTGAAACTAGTTTCACAATTGGATCTGAACTTAGAATAGTCTCTTCTGCTTCTCCTTCTACTGGCGCTGCAGTCCGGTTAGGTGGACCCGGGCCCTCAACCAAAAGTCTCTCCAGGCACGATCTTTAGCTGACGGCACCCAATTTCAGTTGGTTGAGGTCCTTCTACTCGTCATGTGCCTTATGAACCCCATTCTATTGACAAATAGTGTTCTACCGTGAATAAGGGAGACCCATTAATTTCATCATTTACAAGGAACGCTTGTGAATTTGTTAATATAACATGGCGTAGTAAAGATGTGACATTCAGAAATGAAGTATTACAGAGATGACCGACTTCAACCTCTCTTGCCCCTTAAAATTTGTCGTTTTCTCAAACCAAATTGACCAATCAGAGAACGGCATTCGCGTTATTTCGTGAAAAACCGTCAAAAATGCATGAATATCTATAAAAAAGAACTCAAATTCGTCGATGGACTTGGGGGCAATCAAACTGGGATGTAACTCTAACTCTTTGTGATGAAATTCATACATGTGTCCATCTGTCTGAGAGAGAGCTGTAAAGTTCGTTCAACATACTTCAAGACTCACCAAAAGCCAGGAAGCCATTCGTTCACTCCATGAGTTCAATTTGAGACAATTTTAGCCACCCGTCACAATACTGACGACTTGTTTAGACGTTAAAATAGGCCACCATATTGTTTTAAAACTTAATATATATCGTCGAAAGCCCAAGTTGACTTTTTATATGTACTGCAACATCGAGACTTGATTTGTCCGCAAGCGGCAAGTGTTAGAAAATCACAACGTAGTGAAATGTCCTGCCTTGGCCTTGAGAACGTTAGTTTGTTCAAAGTTCCAAAAGCTAAAAGGTAGATCATATTTTCCATACTCGGCGCTAATCTCAGGACGCTTTAAGAGCAAAGCTTAATCTTAAGGCATGACTTTCAAAGATGTTACAATTCGCAGAGACCGTGGTATCATTATCATGCTCGTCAGCTATCTGGAGTGTCAATGGTACCCTCCAGAAAAATGAGTTGCATGCTCCTCAAGACCGCAGTTGAAGACATCATTGAATTTCAATACAATTGGAATTCAGCACGAATTCAATTGTTTTTACCAGCGGTCCTGTGTCTCTCTCAATAAGATTTTTCAGTTAGTTAGTCCAGCTGCACGATCTTGTTGTTTCGAAGACTCTCCCAGGCCAGATTGAAGTTGGCATGTGCTCTAACTGGCAGGTTCAGACTCCTTGTCGGACGGACGCCGTTCTACAGCCCTCGTAAAGTTTATGGTTGTAAATGGCAAATATCGAAAGTAGACGTATGTATCAAACAGGTGAATGACACTTACACCCGTTTCCAAAAATTGTCCACAAACATTGGTAGACTGGGCTTATCAATGTCTTCCATAAAGTTAAAAAGTGCATTGAAATGAAAATGGTTCCACGGGACCATGTGGTGGCTGTTCATCTGCACCTCTTGTGTCCTTTGCAGGATCTGCCACTGTTTGAAGATCTAGTCTTTTGTGGATTTAACTGATCTTAAACTGCGCTGATAGGTATTTTTCGACTGGAGAATGGCAGAGAAGATCTTGGGTGGTGTGAATAGAAATTAAGTGTGAGGATTCCCTCAGTATTTTTTAAGAAACACTCCATTTGATGCGAGTAAAAGATTTTGTTGAGTTATCGAAAACCCTTCAATCACATGGTTTGACAGTCCATTTTGGCATGTATAAAGATAGAATGTATTGAGTGAACACTTGAAGAAGTGTGCACTGGAAGTACCTTAAGCAGATAGAAAAGTTCAAAAAAATAGAAAATACTTTTTCGGAAGGGGAATACTTTGAGGGATTAAGTAAAGAGCACTAAAAAAATCTGGAATGGAAGAAGACGATCTCATAAAATGTTTAAAAAGCAAAATTTTCCGTTCGTCCGAATGCCGTTCGTTCATAGTCCCATCAAATGTCGTGCTAAACTGATACACCGTCGCGCTGTGCGACCGTACGCTTAGAATACCGAAACTATCGAAAAGACATTGGTAACATGACGAAATTCGGAAAGTAAATACTGTGTAAGTATCTCGGGATCATTTTCACGAGTAAAATTTCCTGTAGTTGGCCAAGACGGGTCAATTTTCAAACAGTTTGGAAAATCTGCAATCAGGATGGGTGTGCTTGGCGTCAAAGCCAAGTTTGCGGTTTTCAACTCAATATATATTACAACGCTCCCCTATGGTCATGCAATTTGAGTAATGTCCGAGAGAATAAGACCGCGATGCGAAATGAGAATCTCGGTGCTGATGTGAGAGTTACTTTCCGTGATATGGTAAACATGGCAGTAAGCGAGGTAGTCAACATTGAAGAGGTGCTTCTTCGCACGTAAAGGGCTATGCTTGGATGGTTTGGTCACTTGGCATGAATGTCTACACCATCACGACTTCCGAGACATGCCTTGAATGCGCAATCAGCTAGGCGAACGCTTGGCAGGACGAGGTGGTTGGAACAAGTTTATAAACACGCCTGGTTGCGCTTAGAGATAACTTGCGACGAGTTAAAGCCCAAACCCATTCCCTCTCAATTGATCCTCCGCCATCAACACTAAAGGCCCAAACCCATAGAATCCGTTGCGTGCGTTGCGTCCTGTCAAAAAATTGACAACTCATATGCCCTATGAGAGAGAGAGAGAGAGAGACAGTAAATGCAGCCCATAAGTGAAATTCACCACGAAGGATGGATTTGGGCAACTTTTATCTTTCTGTAGGTTTTACAGATGTTTCCATGAAAATTCATTCGGGTGCTCCTTATGTGATTGTTCTTACGATATTTCAAGAATGAAAGAATACCTTTTGTTTTATTTAAAATTGTTTTTGAAAAATTGAAAATTCCAAGAGGGTATTGCGCACACAACTTACTAATTTGGCACCTCTTTGCAATCCGGCAACTACGTTTTTTGTGGATTCCAAACGCAACGCACGCAACGGATTAATCGTTTGGGCCTTTAGAGTTGATGGCGGAGGATCAATTGAGAGAGAATAAGATGGGAGGACTGAGTTTGCCTGCCTTAGAAAAAAAAGCCAAAAGTGATCAACCACTGGCGTCAGCTAACAAAGCAACAAAGCCAGCATTTTGAGTTTCAGTCTATCATTACATTCAATTGTGATAATCGTCAAGCCTTCAGTCTCCATGCAAAAATTGTCTTTCCATTCAGATCGCTAATTACAAATTTTTGGAATCCAATCCAAACGGAATGCAAAATGCTTCCGGTTCATCGCACCACACCAACAGAACATTAAATTACGACAGAAAACTGAAATGTTCTCAACTCATCACCCCCCAGATCCATGCAATTTATCCACCAAATATGATGAATGTAAAACGCGTACACGAGCGCAGGAGTTTATTAATCTTCTTTGAAGCCACAGATGAATCGTTCCCCCCCGCCCGCGTACCCCGACTTCGCCTCTCCTTGGTCACACAGATTTGTCTCTGGGCCTTCGCTTTGTTGCACATCGCTAAATTTCTTATCGAATCCCCTCTGCTCCACCGAGCCGCGGTCCTGGTTCGCCATCAGTCACTAAATTCATCTGCTTTTGGTTGCTCTCCCCTCGCTGGCCTGTGTTCTGTGCCGGCAATTCGTTGCTCTCCGACGAACCATTAAATGTGGAACTTCGGCGGACCCTAGTCGCCCGTCCGATGACGACGTGTTCCTATTCGGAATGTTTTCCTTTTTTTTTTGCGAAATTTCAATAATTTTCTGCCAGCCACCGCGACCGGCAGCAGATGCAACTGAACCAGCACAAAACAACTCGGTTTCTGTACACAAGCCGCTTTGTTGTCGAGGGGTCTCGGCAGAGCCCTGACAAAGGGGCTTACGAGCCCAGAGCTGATTGGGCTCGCCTTCGTTGTGTGTTGGGTTTTCTTTTCAACTGAAGCCAAATCCATACGAACTTGGGCTGAGATGGACACGAGGAAGATGCCGGAGCAGAGATCCCGAGTGCGTACCAGTTCCCCCTTCGCAATTTGGGGTAAATTGTTATTAATCTCTAAATTCACATCTACACGCCAGCGCTTGTGTCGGTGAGTCGGTGAATTTATTCGCTTCGCCAAAATTGCGCACGAAAAGTGAGTTGATCTGGGGTCGAGGACTCTTGGCATGGCATTGTCGTCATCGTCGTCGTCCCCCGATCGGCATTGTGGCGGTACTGAGGAGTTTGCATCTCTTGAAAATTCGGTGCTGCAAGACGAGCCGTGAAAGACCTTGAGGTCGGTCGTTGACCAAGATCGGCTCGCTGTTGGTTTTAGACAAGAACAACATGCCGGCCGATTGTGCGCATCCATCACGAGCCGCGGCTCTTGTGCAGGGCAGTATCGTAAGTGGGTTTTTGGATCGTAGTTTGCATTTTTTATTTTGTTTTTCAGCTACGATTTTTTGGTGTGTTTCTTTTGGTTTCTTGTTGCGCGGATATCGCCGCGCATCTGACGATCTTGTCGGGAGGGTATGTGTGCTAGTGTGTTTATGTCTGCTTTTGGGGAGATATTAAGTATTTCCTCTTGTGTTCTGCGTGGGGGGAATGAAAAGAAATTTTAATTTATAATGCGGCGTCTGTTAGCAATGTAATGCTCGACATGGCTTAACTTTGCTCTTCCTCTTAACACTAGTCTAACGACTGGATGACGCAGTTGGTAGAGTGCCTGCCTCTGGTTAGCGGACTCCCCGGTTCGAATCCCAGTGAAAGCAAAGTTAATACGCTTTTATCTGGTTTTCAAATCTGGTCCAGTCACAATTTGCCGTTGGGATCAAATTAACGGCACTATAACTGGAGTGGTCAATCAGTTGTAATAGTCTGACTGGGGGTAACACAATGGACCAATATGGTCTAAGTGTGCTGGTGAAAGCACTAGCCCCCTTACCTAACCTAACACTAGTCTATATTTGGTGTCAATTTGACGCTCGTTTTTTTTTTCAATAAGTTTAAGTCCTAATAATTGTAGGGCTTTTCTCATTCATCTAAATACATTCTCGTATAGTTTCCGTAAAAAAAAACGCCAGAGGGCTCTGAAGATATGTAGAGAAGTTATTACAGGCATGTTTTATTGAGAATCTATACGCAGCTCAGTATTTATTTTACACGCGAAGTAGCAACAAAACAAATTACTGAGTAAAAATTACTCAGTACTCATTTCAACACTGTCTACAGCGCGTTAAAGAATCGAAATCAGAGGTGATCCCTCAACTACCACCACTAACTCATAGATGTCACTGACAAAAATTGTTGAAGGTACAGCAGAATTATCAGTATTGGTATCCTAAGACTCGACATCGGATAACGTCTCTCAATTGGTAATCCATCCTTTGTTTAATATAAAAACGCTTCTAGTGAATAAAACCATATTTGTACAAGCTTTGGTACCCAACTGCTATAACTACTTGACTTTTGAGGTCTAGTACAAAGAACGAACTCACTTTTGACACAAAAAAGTAATGATAAGAACAAAGTGAGTAAGGACCGTTTTATTGAGAAAGATTTGATCAGTGCCAAAAGTAACACTGATTTTATCGGACAGCAAATGCGTTTGGAATTTGCTCCTGAACCGCACATCGCTCTCAAGGCGAAAGACAAGCAAATTCACCAACATACCCATCAGACTCGACAAACGATTTCGCTTCTCGCCAAGGTTAGACAATTCTCCATACTCCCGACCATATGGTTGGCCCTTATCGGTGTAACGCAGGACCAACCGATAGCCACTAAGTTCAACAAAAATTTATCTACTTTCTTCTTGATCTTCACTCAATTGTTCCCGGAATGGAACAAGAATAAGAAAAGTTTCCGCCGACGAACTTAGACGAGACCTTATTGAAATACGAAGTTTTTGGTCCTGCACGAGATCCATCAACATCAGCATCAGTCGGTTCATCAGCAAACCTCATAAAAACGGGCTAGATGTCACACGTGCCTTCGAACTCTGAACACAAATGTTCACGAGTGGTTCCTGAGAACCTAGGCCCAGGTCCTCGGACTGTCGCGCCACCCATATTATTATTATTATTATAATTTAGTTGAAATATAAAAGGGAAATAAAAATAGATAGGTATTAGGGCTAGGCATACCTGCCAACCAGAATATACTAGGCTTTATGTTTGATATAATAAATGGACAAGCTTTTAAAAGTATTTAAGAAAGATACAGTAGGGAACAACAAAGAAAGATGGCCTTTCATTAAAATTTTAAAAAATTAGCCAGGACATGTTCCAAACAACAGAAATTTCTATAAAATAATAAAATAACTAAAATAAACACTTTTCGTGGTCGCTGCAATCGTTCAACAAAACCTGCTAGGCTGATCGCAGTTTGACTCACTTTGCTTTTATGAACACTCGACTGCTGCCATGCATAGTCACTGCAGTTTATATACATTTATGAACGCGGCGCGTGTCTGCTGAGACAACTGAATTCGGATAAATATACTTCAAACTTTTCAAGAAATCATTATCAAACTCAATTCTTTTTTTAAATCGTCTATAAGCGATGTATAAAATGATTTTGCCCGTTGCTTAATTGCTGAACTAAATTAGTATGTAAAACAATCGCCGACAGTAATGACCATCTGGAACCCAAGTGGGTCAGAAGTTCAGCAACGGAACTACTACTACCAAACAGAATAGGGTAAAGTGTCATTCATACTACCTGCGAACATTCAAAAACAACCAATTTCCAGCAAATATAAATAAACAGGAATACTTCTTGGTAAGCAAAAAAATGAGGATTGAATTATCGAGTTTTTTATCGACTAAAGTCTCAACAATAATTAGATAGATAGATATTTTATTTTTAACTGCTTCATGAGTTACAATATGTTGTCGCACAATTTACAGAAAATTAAATTTTTAGAGATATGACATATTACTGTCTTTCAACTAGATCATTATCTAATATTTTTTTATAGGTTAACAATTTTAACAACTTTGAGACATTGAGGAAAAATTATGAAAAAAAAACCTCAGATTAGAAAAAAAAAAAAAAACAGAATAAAAATAGAGAAATAAATAAATTATTAAAATTAACAAAATAAGTACAGAATAAATGAATAAATAAATAAATAAACAGGTAAACAGATAAATATATAAATAAAATAATCAGATAAATTAATAAACAAAGAAAACAATAAATAGATATATAATGTATAAGTAAATAAATAAATAAAAATAAATATATAATGTATAAATAAATAAATAAATAAATATGTAAGATAAACAAGCAAGTATACGAACAAGTAAGTAACTAAAAAAGAATATACGTTTAGATTATTGAGTGATATCATGATATCATGATAAATGTAGTTGGTTGATTAGTGGATTATCAGGAATATTGCACCTTAGCTTGAAATTATTGTTGAGCTTACATATTCTGGAGAAGATCAGTTCAACATCAGCCCTGTCGTGTACCTCCAATATAGAGTGATACCAAGGAAGATTCAGCATCAATTTCAATATTTTATTTTGGGTAATTTGAAGTTTTTTAATATTATATTTGACACAATTACCCCAGACCTTACAGCCATAAAGTAAAATTGATTGATCGTCTTGTGAATAATGATCTTATTTTCATTGGAAAGTAAGGACTTCCTATTAATAAACGGATATAAAATTCGTATGGCAAGATTGGCTTTATTAATTGTTTCCAATATCTGTTTATTGAAAGTCAGTTTGTGGTCCAAAAATATGCCCAGGTACTTAACACTTGGCCTCCATTCTATTAAGTGACCATTAATACTTAACTGATTTGTCGGAGAAAGCAAGGCCTTTTTTTCCTTGTGAAAAAAATGTCTTGAATTTTTCCAATGTTAAGTTTAATTTTCCACTCAGAAAGATAAGATTGCAAAACTTCAATTGTATTTTTTAAATTCGTCTCAATATTGAGGCGGAACATATGCGAAGATAGTATTGCAATGTCATCCTCATAAATAGCAATTTCACAATTTGAAATCTTTGGTATATCAGACGTAAATAAATTATAAAGAAGGGGAGCAAGTACAAACCCTTGGGGTATACATGAACGAAAATTTACTACATCAGATGCACTACTATTGACCAACATTTTAAAGCAACGATTAGATACAAAACTTTGAATGATTTTACAAAGAAATTGAGGAAATGTTAATTGACATTTTATAGATACGCCCATCATGCCAAACGGAGTCAAAAGCTTTTTCTACGCCCAGTAAAACCATTCCCGTTGATTTGTCTATTGATCGATTGCTCTTTATAATGTAGCATATTCTCAGTGCTTGTTGAGAAGTACAATGATTACATCTAAAACCAAACTGCTCATCGGGATATATTTTCTGCTGATCGATAAAATTAACAATTTTACTTTTCAGGACTTTTTCATACTCAACAATAATTAGTTTAAGTATCCCTATTAACGATTTTAATTTTCTTTGTCCACGAATCAAATGTCAAAAAGACAATTGTTCGAAATGTCACAGCTGATTCGAAGTGGAATTTTGTTCGGGCGAAAATAATGATAACCTTTTTGTAGTTCGGGCGAAAAACTAGTATTTCCGGCGAACAAAAATAATTCGGGCGAAGTCTTGTTCGGGCGATATTCATGATAAGGCTGAATATATTTTTAGTATAACTGTTGCTTTTTGTTCTTATTTCATAATAGAAATGCACTGAAAGTTCCGTGCAGCGACGGTCGCAGCACTTTTGTCCGTCTAAGGGAGTTGTCCGTCCATGGGAATATATGTAACTTCAGTTCAAGATTCACGGTCGTGAGAAATTGTCCGCCTAAGAGAGTGTCCGTATTAGGAGTTTTCACTGTAACAAAAATTTAAATTTCCCCCCAACAATCATCAGCTCTACACAGAAATGAAGTCTTACAGGGACGCCCGACTTCTAACTCTGTTGCCCCTTAACATTTTGACAACTGTTTTTTATATCGTTTTCTCAAACCAAATTGACCAATCAGATGACGACATTTACGCTATTTCGTGAATAACCGTAAAAAATGCATGAATATCTATCAAAAAAGTACTAAAATTCGTCGATGGATTAGGGGGCAATCAGCTGTGAAGTCGGCTATCTCTGTAATACTTCATTTCTGGCTCTATAAAACATTGTGTCGAATTGACACCAACTATCACTTTAGCATGGCAAAACTAAATATAGACTGGTGTTGAACAACATTCTACATCCAAGGTAGTGAGCTTGAAAAGTAGATGCCTGCTGATAACATTCGGTGCTTTTTTAATCAGTCAAGCACCGGCTCATGGTGAATCGTTGCCTTCTCTGTTCTTTATCTTACCTTCGGGTGTGTGTGGACGTCGCAAATCGTGTGCTTAACTGATAGGAGAAGTTTTAATGAATGATAAAGATAAGCCCTGAGATCTTACTCATTGTTCCATTAGGTCTGTAAATCATGAAATGGTGATTGGATAGAGTGATGGGTTGATCAAGTCAATGCCTAGTGTCATCTCAAGGTCAGAGCGTAAACAAAATTTTCGTAAGTCGGATATATACAGTGGACTCTCCCTAAGTCGAACTCTCCTTAAGTCGAAACTCTCCCTTACTCGAACTTTTTCGCCATTTTTTACATAAATTTCCTTCAACTCTCCATACAAAAACCTCTCTCTAAATCAAACTCTCTCTAACTCGAAAAAATTTTGGTATCCCGTGACAATTCGACTTAGGGGGAGCCCACTGTGTGTATATATATATTTTTTATCGTTGAGTGGTGTGAACCTTCAATGAGACACTATGATACCCGTGTACCCATAGTAGTGTCACATTTTCACTGACTAAACACACCCTTCCCATTGGTTTAGTTGTTTACTACAACTAGGTTTCCCTGTCCAGTTTTTTTTACGCGTGAGACAGGTCGATTTTCGATAAAATCACCTGCTGGAACCGTTTATACCAGACTGTACTCATTGCGCTACATCGAACGGTTTCATTCGTTGGAGACGGCGCAAGAGGTTTCTCATGTCCAGTGGTTGGAGTATGGCATTGTTACAATGACCATGAAGTCGAACTCTTAATTTCCTCGCGAAGTTTTTTAATTCTTCGTCCACAGTTGCGATCCCTAGATCCCTTTGTGTAAGTTAACGAAATAAAATACTCCACACGCGCAACCATAATTTAATAAAATACTCCACACATACTTTTGATGACACAACAAAATAATCTCCACGAGCGGCGACCGTACACCTGATCGGCGACGATGGCGGAATTGCAGTGGCAGCATTAAATAAGTATTTAAGGTAGCTCTAAGTCGATTCATTTTGTCAATTGTATTTCGGAAGGCAGAATCGCTGCCCAAATAAAGTTTTTTTTTTTTGAAAACTCAATAAATATAATTTTAATTTGTATCATTATTTCGTAGATACCAGGGAGCATTCGCGACAGCCCTTGTAACTTTGTTTTGGAATGACTCTATGAATTCTCTATTACTTGCTTTAGTGCAACCCCAAGGTTGTATACCGTAGGTCCACACAGGCTTTAGCACTTGCTTATATATAAGCAGTTTGTTATACGCGCTTAACTTGGAATGTCGTCCGAGTAGCCAGTACATTTCTCTATATCGATTTTCAAGCTTGTCACATTTTTTCTTTACGTGCGTCTTCCTCTTAGCTTAGCATCCAGCGTCATCTCGCGATATTTGGCTTAATTCGCGTACGTTATTTGTACCGAGTTAATGAAGACGGGTATATTGTCTATGTTTTTGTAGGTAAAATTAATATGTCTGGATTCGGTTTCATTTAGGGCAATGCGCCAGAGTTTTGTCCAATCGCAAGTTTTATTTACAGCGTGCTGCAGTCTTACGGTAGCGGACACAATTGTGCTTTCCGTAGCCAGAATAGCGAACGTATCTACTATTGTGCCCTCAGTTTGTGGTATGTCCCGGGTATATAACAAAACAGAGTAGGGCCAAGGACACTCCCTTGCGGTACCCCGGCGGGAATGTCTTTAAATTCTGAGTATTCCGTACCGTGCTTAACTCTAAATATCCTATTCTTGAGGTAGGATTCTAAAATGCAATATAGTTTTTTCGGAAATATCCTACCAAGTTTGTACTTCAAGCCGTCGTTCCAAACCTTGTCAAAGGCCTGGGATACGTCGAGGAAAACGCTGGAGCAAACCTTTTTTCCCTCTATTGCTTTTTGGACTTCGTTGGTTATTCTAAATACTTGGTGAATTGTGGAATGACTCTTCCTGAATCCAAATTGATGATCGGGGATAAGGCGTCTTTCCTCTATTAGTGGTTGTATTCGTTTCAGCAGAAGTTTCTCGAATAACGAATAGTCAGATCATTAGACAAATTCTTACATGCCACGATAACAAACATAAATAATAGAACTATGAAAAAATTGATATATTTTGGGTGACCAATAAAGATTGGATTCTCGAGTTAATGCAAACTGCATTGGCTTCCCTGATGCAACGAATGATAGATTCATTGCGACTGTAATTTGTCCTTTTTGAATTCTCGTGAAATGATATAAATTTTTGGACACACAGGCAAAGGTTAGATTAGGTTATGTTAGGTAGGCGGGCTGCTTGTGCATTCACCAGCACACTTAGGCAGTGATGCCGTTAATTTGATCACAACGGCAAATGGTGACTGGACCAGATTTGAAAAGCAAATAAAAGCCTATTAACTTTGCTTTCAGAGGGATTCGAACCGGGCACCCCGATAACCAGGGGCAGGCATTCTACCAACTGCGCCATCCCGTCGTTAGGCACAAGTTTCTTCCTAGCCTAATATTTTTCCACAATCTACAATCCTTAGCCTTTAAGGATCTATTAAGGTCTGTTTCGTTTGTCAGTTTGCCCGATATATCTCTAAATCATCAGAACTTAGAAAAGTGCAAGGAATGCCGTTAATAAATAAAATTAAGAAGAACAAAGGTCCGAAATGGCCACCCTGTGGGACACCAATGTAGTGTGCTGTGAATCCTTTTATCGTTCTCGGATAGACTAGACAGGCTATGATTCGAAAATGCACGTTAGTCGCAGCAGTGCCATTCCTGCCGATGCAACCAAGGCATTTTAGCCAACGGATCATTGCCTTACGTACACATTGTGGCTGGTGTAAGTAGTGTACGGTTATTAGAGAGTTATTAAAGCATGACGTTGGTCATTCACTCAGACTAGCAACTATCTTCTTGGTAATTTTCAATGGTTCAATATTAGATTTGTCAAAATAATCGTACTTAGGTTATGACCAAAGACACAGAATAAGATTGAGTTAAGCTTAGAGAGCTTAAAGCTTAGTTTAAGAGTTACTTCAAAAATATAAATTTAATGAAAAAAAAAATTAAATAAAAATTAATGAAATGACAGAGGACTACTACATTTGAAGTTGTCCATGTCCCCGTAGAGCAGGACTTGGACGATCAGTCTTGTTTAAAGTCAGCTTGATCCTTCGCGTGAGGGGTCTTACACTCAGTTATCATTCTGCGATTGATGTCGTTGGTGACGTTGCTTGCACGTTGCCGCCGCCGACTTCCTCAAACTTATACGTTTTGAAATGGCTTAACTTAAGTAAGCTAGAAATGCAACGAGCATTCGTCGTCGGCATGTTCATGTCATGTCTATTGGCGAAGTATTTTCGAAATATTTGGAACCACTCATAAAATCTGGTGTAGGATACGAAAAAAAATGGAGTATTTTGCTTATAAAGAGTACACCGAATCATCGCAAGAAAGAATAATGGACACACTTCTATCGTTTCTAAGGACCTACAAAAAATTGCCTGTGATCAAAGGGGGTAAGGTTAGGTTAGGTAGGGGGGCTGGTAGGGCATTCACCAGTACACTTAGACCATATTGGTCCATTGTGATACCCCTACAATGGTATCACAATGGACTGGAACTGGAACCACTGATCGAACCCCCCAGTGATGCCGTTGGTTTAATCCCAATGGTGACTGGACCAGATTTGAAAACTAAAAGCTGGGATTCGAACCGGAAACCCCGCTAACCAGGGGAAGACTCTGTACCACCTGCTCCATCCAGTCATTGGAAAAGGCGGTGTAAGTAAGTAAAGGTTGATAAGGCCATTCCAAGCAATTCTGTGTACGTTCTTCTGGGGACTATGCGAAGAGCCCGATCTCGATATGATCGCTATTCATCAACGATTCTTTAGTGAACTTATTTACTCAGGATCTTCAAGAAATGTGCTCTTACTTAAATAAAATACATTTCGACATTTTAACCCCAAAATCCGTTGTCTGTTAACAATTAATTGAGAAAAGAGCTTGGGGTAGATGAAAGCAAAATAAATTAATATTGTTTGAATGAAAATATTTTGTTAGCCGCCCATAATGCGAAGCACTTAACGACGAGTAAACAAAGCCGAGAGTAAAAGCCTGACATTCTGTCACAAAAAAGTGACAGCTTGACAGATAGCAAGGACAGACAAACAAGGAAAAAGAGTCAGAAAATATTAACTCTACTCTTGAACTCTTTGCAAACTTCTTCCAATCTACTTTTTCCACTTCAAACTCCAATAATTTCTCTCCATATACCTTCCCTTGTTCTGTAGACATTGGGTCGTTAGCATTAAATTATACTGAAGTCTTTCTAGCACTTCAGAATTTAAAGTCGGACCCCAGTTGTGGAGTGGATGGTATACCATCCATTATTCTTAAATACTGTGCTGACTCTCTCTGCTGTCCTCTTCTACACATTTTCAATCTGTCATTTTTTGTTTTTGGTGTTTTTCTAGATAATTGGAAAGAATCATTCTTAGTTCCCATTCACAAATCGGGCTCTAAAAATAATGTGGAAAACTATAGAGGAATTTGCAAACTCTCGGCAATTCCAAAATTATTTGAATGTATAGTCAAGAATAAGACTGAATTCTTAATCAAAGAGCACATATCGGAAGCCCAGCACGGTTTCATATCTGGACGATCGACTTCTACTAACCTATCAATTTATTCTTCTTTCGTGATCAATGAGATTAACAAGAAACAGGTTGATGCAATTTACTCTGATTTCAGTAAAGCTTTTGATTCCGTCAACCAGTCGCTTTTAATAAACAAACTCAAAGCGTTTGGGTTCCATTCCAATTTTCTTAATTGGATATCTTCCATCGTCCAAAATAGAACCCTAAGAGTTAAAATTGGTAATTCCTTATCAAAGCTAATTCAATGTCGGTCGGGTGTACCGCAAGGTAGTCACTTTGGCCCTTTATTATTTTCCATGAATATGCGGTCGTAGTCTCTAACCCGGCTTTCAGCACTTTATCCGAACGTATTGAAAAAGTTCAAAAGCGATTCACCAAGTACATCTTCTTTAGAATGCACTGGAATTTTCATCCTAGCTACAAAGCTAGATGCCAACTGCTTGGTATAAAGTCTCTATCAACTAGACGCACTATCCACGATGTTATATTTGTCAGGGATATACTCTGCAATCATATAAAATGTTCATGTCTCTTATCTGTGATTCAATTTCATATGCCTTCAAGGTCACTCCGTACTTGGGATTTTTTATTTGAAAGGTTTCATAGCACAGACTATGGTAAAAACGAACCATTAACAAGAATAATTCGTGTTTTTAACGAACATTCACAACATTTGGACCTGTCCCATACTAGACAGGACTTTAAAAGTAACCTTTTAAGCCTTTTTACTTTTTAAAATGTATTGAGTTCGGAAATAAAGTATTAACTTATCATTAAATATTGTACAATTATAAAACACTTCACAAAATCTGTTAATACATTTGTAATTTGTAGATTTTAGATAAATAAAAAAAAAAAATGCGATCCTATGATAACGCTTCCACGGTATTTCTCATGAATGGTATATTGGCCAAAAAAAGGGTCTGAATGATTGACCTTAGAATAGACAAGGAGAATGTTGAAGCAGAATGTTGAAGAAGTTATACGCGGTTGGCGTTGTATTTATTTACTTAAATAATTTGCTTAAGAGGCTGATCGACGTTTATCAGACTCAGGGAATGAGTGACCAGCTCGTCAAAGTCAGCGTCTGTTTCTGATTAATGACCTCAGTTTTTGACACCGGGTTGATGTGTGACGTTGCCGTGACATTGTGCCAAATGGAACAATTTGGTACACTGACGCTGTTGAAAGTGTCATTAGGCACTATAAAGGTTCAATCCTGTTAGCGAGCGAAGCGAGTCACCCACTCATACTTTCAATGTACCAGACTTTTTTACGGGCGCATTTCTTCAGGACGAATATTATATTTATGTTTTTAGGGCCAAATTTGGCACAATGTCGCAAACAATTTGGTCCCTATGACGTTTTCGATGGTAACATTATGCCAATTTAGCAAAATGTCACGGCACCTGTGTGGCTGCAAATTAATGAAAGAAGAAATGATTTAATTTTTATGATGCGATAGGTTGTATTAGCTGTCATACAAGGTAGCGTAAAATTAATCATCCACTTTTGTTGAATTACATTTTTTTAATAATATATAGTAATAATATAGGTGGCGCTACAAGCGGTAAAAAGGGCCAGGGCCTAAATTCTACAGCAACCACTCGTGTTGTGTGTGCTATTGTTCTTTCACGAGTGAATGGAACCTACAGTTTGAGAAGCCTTTTTTAGCAGTTATTATTCTTTGAGCATTGTCAGTGACTCGAAAGAGGTGGGGCCATGCAAATTATTTTGTGTCTTACCGGCCGGGAATCGAACCTAGGCAGCGAGGTTAAGTTGCTTAGGTGTCAACGCCACGGCCACTTTTTTACTAAATAAGAAAAATGATTGTGTAAAGGCATTAAATTTTATTCAATATTCTTTTTCGTTTATTTATATTTTTTTTCCTATTTTACACTTCTTAAACAAATTCAATAAATTTATTTATTCACACTTCTTTATGACGTTTGCCAAGACAATTGCTGTTATTTCTCTTTGATTTCGTTTTTCTTATGAATATAACGGTACATTAGCACTTTACTAGAATGATTGGCATGGACAGACTAGAAGAATATTTATTTCATTTTTTATTCACGTAGGCAATAAATCTACTACAATTTTAAGTAATGTAAATAATTATTGCGACCTTCACAATTTTCTCTGTTAAGTGCAAAATATGACATCGTCACCTAGCTGCCACAAGTGATACGCATTTGGCCCCGTTTTATCTTGTTTTCCGTGTCTTTCCGCAAGTTTTCCGGTGATAGCTATTCGTATTCCTGTCGAATATTGTGGTCTGCGATTTTCTGAGGGTTGTTGGCATAAGTCCGCGACTTCAATTAACCTCAAAGAAAGAAGTTTGGTATGGTTTAATCAGGCGATCTTGCTGGTCATGCCAAATCGCCAAAACGACACCAGAAAGCGCTTCAATATTGAGGCTGCAGTTGAAAACCACTTGTTCACTTAGCCTCGCTCTACCAATTTGGACAGTAAGTAGTCCGTTATTGCAGCTCTGTAGCGTTCGAGTGATTAATAAGACTAAGACTAAGTAATGTCGACGACGTCTTAAAAAAAAAAAATACGGCCCAGTCACTCATACCGCCTGAACGCCGCACCACACAGCGGCTTTGAGAGGCTCTTCGTGCATCACACGCGTATCTTCAGTGCTCCAGAAAGGAAGATTTTGCCTAGGAAGGAAGATTTTGCCTATCGACGTAACCACTTAACTGGAATTGCGCCTCGTCTCGTCGCTTATGATGATTTTCGGCACTAAAGCGTCATCTTCGTTGTTGAGATTGAGGATAGTCTGACAGTAATTCACACGCGACAGATGCGACGATTTGTATCAGAAATGAAGTATTACAGAGATAGCCGACTTCACAGCTGCTTGCCTCCTAGTTCATCGACTAATTTTAATATTTTTTTGACAGATATTCATGCATTTTTGACGGTTATTCACGAGATATTGTAAATGCCGTCCTCTGATTGGTCGATTTGGTTTAAGAACACGTTATAAAAAAGAGTTGTCAAATATTTTAAGGGGAAAGAGGGCATCTCTGTAATACTTCATTTCTGATTTGTATATTACAGCTGATGATATTACAAATGTCAAATATGATTGACATACGAACTATACCATCTTCCGCTAGTACGATTAGTTTTGTGCCAGCCTGTATTTTGACATGAACACGACGCCGCGGAAGAGCCGTCGGATGCTGTTCTCATTATACAGTTTAGGAATGCATGGGGTTTTGATATCTGGAGCCGCTGGACTCAACAAAAGTCTCTAAAATCTTTAAATTGGCTTCTATTTCCTCACACGTCCACTTCCCAATCAACCCGAAACTGTCCAAGGTGCACGTTTACAGATGATAAAATGCGACCACTTGAGATCTGCCGATTTCTACAGTCTAAGCTCCAAACTAAGTCACATCTACGGGCACTGCTGAATGCATTTCATTATCTGCCGTCGAGTTCCATGCCCTAGCTTTCAAGGGGGACAAACAAAATATATATTTTTTGCTCCCCATTGAGTTTGCATTTCTTTTCGTTTTTTGTTTTGTTTATCCAATCAATTCGTATCGCTTTGTGCTGGCAGAGTTTTTTTTTCTTCTGCTTTTGTGTTCTGCTTTTCTTTTGAAAACCGAAACCAACCGAAAGAAACCCATCAACGCACTTGACGGAGCAGCGACAAAACACCAACTGCACACATGTACAGAGAACTGCACACACCGGCGCGCCGCGGCGACCGCTGTCAGTGTGAGTGTTGTGTACTTATTTTGTTTTCGCTTTATTATTATATTTTGAAGTCAATAACCAGAGAAGCCATAACCTGCGACAATAACATTTGGAATGAGCTCTGTTTGCTTGGGCTGGTTTTTACTGCCGCTACTGGACTACCCGCCGCGACGCGTTGACGTCTGTCAAAGCGTGTGAGAACTGAGAACCGCATACGGAACGGACGCACCGCAAGACAAAAAAGACACGACGAAAGACGATGCTGACAGTGTGGACAGAAAAATGTGCCCGGACGAGACTGTAGTCTGTTTGTTAATTTTTTTTTTTTGTTTTGGTTTTTCGTTTTGTTTTTTCCTTTTGTTCTTATGCCTAGTGCACCGTCATGTTTGATGTTTGCTAATTTGGGCGGGGAGACAGTCCGTCACGGTGGCACTTTGTTTCCGACCTACGTTAATGTAAAAAAGTTTTTGGTTGATCTTGATGCAGTCACTGGAAAGAAGACGGCGCGGCGTGACCTCTTTTTTGGTAAACAATACGTTTCCCCTCTTTTGCCGGGACAGAAAAAGAGGAAAAAAGTACTCACGACAACTACGTGAAGTGATGATTACTCCGTCGAATTTTGCTTTATAGGCGAAAATAGAAACTTGAGCTTCTAAGGGTTAAGGCTCGTTTTATAAACCCGTTCACAGAGTATTCCTGTACAGAAAAGCTTTCACTCGGAGTTGGCATAAAATTCAGAGTTGGCATAACAAACCCGGACTGTAGCGCCACCAGAAGAAGAAGAAGAAGCGGCGCCGATACAAGCAGGGACATGTTCTACACATCGACCAACAAACTTAATAATATTACGTAATTATTTCAACTGGTAGATCACATAAACATCAGGGTACATTTGCGAAAGTGCAAGAAAGTGGCGATCTCCTATTTTTTGATAAGTGGTGGGTGTTTACAAAAATGTATGTTTTTGCTATAATTTGGGTCAAAAATTACACTTTAATGATTGGGCGTGGTTACTAAAAGCATAAGCTGTGTGTGTAGTGGTGCAAAGTTGAAGAAGTGTTAATAAAGGGTTTTCCAATAAGGACTTGACAACTGTTTTTTTTAAATAAAACGCAAACTATTTGAGATATTTCAAAAAGATTGTTACCGGCTAGATGAACAAACAAAACATTTATGATTGGAACTCGACATCTTTCATGTGGCCACAGCAGGCACGCTTGCAGCGTTCGATTCGTTGGACACAATTTTCAACGACTCGGCCACACATTTCGGTCGAAGCGGCCGCCATTCCGGGTTCAATGTTGGCTCTGAGTTCTTCCAACATCGTCGGCTTGTTGGCATAAACCAATAATTTAACGTAGCCCCACAAAAAAAAATCAAACGGCGTTACATCGCACGAACGAGGGGGCCAATCGACTGGCTGAATTCTTGAGATAACACGCTCACCATACTTACTCTGCAATAAATCGATTAGAACGTGTGCTGTGTAACTTGTGCACAATCCTGTTGAAACCACAAGTCGTCCATATCTTCCAATCCCGACCAAAAGTAATCGGTAGTCATGGCACGATAACGCTGACCATTCACAGTCACGTGACGATCGTTATCGTCAAAGAAAAAATATGGCCCAAACCGCACTAAACAGTTATTTTTTGTGGATGAAGTGGAGATTCATGCAGCATATGTGGATTTCCACCCGGCCAATAACGCAAAAATGAAGAAGAAGAATCACGACCGAAAATTGGAGTTAACACTCCTCAAGTTGCTGCCACCGACTCCGAATTTCGGTGGAAAATTTGTATAATTTGCAGATGTTGCTCGTTTGTGTACTTTACCACGATGAAAATGTTGAGCTTACTGAATAAATTGACAGAGACAGTTTGATGATGACTGAAAGAGTGAGTTCACAAATTAAATTCAAAGTTGTCAAGTCCCTACTGGAAAAACCCTTTATCAGTGGCAGTAATGGGTGACCGACAGCTAGCACTCAATTTAATGCGAATTTCATTCGTCGGCCAAGTACTATTTTGATGAACTTATATGTGATGGTGTCCTAAAAAATATACCGAGTGATTCTTGTCCTCCGTGTTTCCACATCAAATACACTTTCTTAAAATAACTGTTACGTAGACGCATCAAACTCAGGCTTTGTCTGCTAATTTTGTGCAATTCCTTCTTCTTCTTCTTCTGGTGGCGCTACAGTCCGGGGTGGACCTGGGCCTCAACCAGTCAGCCTCTCCAGCCGACACGATCTTTAGCCAGCTGTCTCCAGCTGCGCACACCAAGTCGATTGAAGTCCTTCTCCAACTGGGTGCGCCATCGGTTCCGTCCTCTATTGCGTTGTCCCACTGGTTCGGAGTCGAAGACTCTTCCGGCTGGAGCAGTGTTATCCATGCGCTCTACATGCCCCAGCCATCTTAGGCGTTGAATCCGTAGACGCCTGACTAGGCTCTTGTCGCTGTACAGCCGTACAGGCGTACAGTTCGTGGTTGAATCTTCTCCAATAACAATCAACGCAAAGAGGACCAAAAATTTAACGCAGAACTTTTCTCTCGAAAAGACCAAGTGCTTCTTCATCCGCTTTTGAGATTGTCCATGCTTCCGCACCATAGAGCAAGACAGGGATGATCAAGGTGTTATATAATGTTAGCTTGGTCCTTCGAGAGAGGACTCTACTACTCAATTGCCTCTTGAGCCCAAAGAGACAGCGATTGGCAAGAGTAATTCTGCGTTTAATCTCGGTACTGGTGTTGTTCGTACTGTTCACTTGCGACCCGAGGTAGACGAAGTCCTTCACTACCTCGAAGTTATAGCTGCCTATGGTCACGTTTTGGCCAAGTCGTCGATGATGTGCGTCTTTTCTTGATGACAGCATATACTTCGTTTTGCCCTCGTTCACCGCTAAACCCATTTTGGCCGCTTCCGCTTCAATACCAGCAAACGCCTCATTGACGGCTCGTTGTGTTCGACCAATCATGTCAAAGTCATCCGCATATGCCAGCAGTTGTACGGACTTGTGGAAGATCGTGCCTCTAGTGTTGGCGTGTGAGTCTTGCACGATCTTTTCAAGGATGATGTTAAAGAAGTCACATGACAGCGCGTCGCCTTGTCTAAAACCTTTTTTGACATTGAAGGTCTCGGTGAGTTCGGTACCGACCTTGATGGGGCAGCGAGAATTCTTCATCGTCATCCTGCACAACCTGACGAGTTTGGCAGGAATGTCAAAACTAAGCATGGCGTTGTATAGCTCGTCCCTATGCACGCTGTCATATGCGGCCTTGAAATCGACGAATAGGTGGTGGGTGTAGATCTGCATGTCTTGGGTTTTTTCCAGGATCTGGCGTAATGTGAAGATTTGGTCGATGGTGGACTTCCCTGGCTTGAAACTGCACTGATAAGGACCCATCAGGTTGTTGGCGAATGGTTTCAGGCGCTTACACAAAATGGCAGAGAGGATCTTATATGCGATGTTAAGTAGACTTAACTCTCTATAGTTGGTGCAGTCAAAGGGGTATCCTTTCTTGTGGATCTTGAGAATTTTGTGCAATTTTGATTATTTTATTTTAAACATTTTGCTGTAAGTACCTTTTTTGTTTTTAAACATTATTAATGTCTTAAACTATTAGTATTGATTTGGTTTATGGTCAATGACGATTATTTACTACTAATACTTATTACCCAGCAAGCAAAAATTGGATCAATAAGGTACCTTCTGCCTGTGCTTTGATACCATCCTGTTGCCAACTTTGTGTCTTTTTCATTAATTTTTTTTACTTTGTTATCAAAAACAAATAAATATACGCTTAAGTTTTATCATTGAATGTGTTTTATTTATCGATTGATTCGACCTGGGCCGACCACTAGAGCTTTTGATGGTGACAACTATTTATTTTGGTAGTTTCTAAGAACCAGTAAGTACTAAATCGAAAATTCTTTTATTTATCTATTAAGATTTTGTTCCCGCATTCAATAAAATTTTTTAAACTTTTTTTCGTTAAATACTTTAGTAACTGGACAATATATAATATAATATGGGTGGCGCGACAGTTGGAGGTGGATCTGGGCCTAGCTTCTCGGCAACCACGTGTGTTGTTCGTGCTATTGTTCTTTCACGTGTGGAAGGGACCTACAGTTTAATGCCGACTCCGAAGGGCGAAGTTGAGAAGCTTTGAGCATTGTCAGCGACTCGAAAGAGGTGGAGTCGTGAATTATCAAAGGTGGTAAATTCGGGTATCGAACCTGGTACCCTCTGCGTAGGAGTCGACGCACTACGCCACGGCGACCACACTAGTAACTGGACAGAGGAAAGTGAACAAAAAAAAGTTAGGTGGCCGACCACTAGTGCCTTTACCCTAAAAGCCAATTTTGTATTACCATAATTTTGAAATTGTCGAATAACAATCTTCTCCGCCTTTAGGAATTTAAATTTGTATTTGTATTTGTAATTAATTTAAGTAACACTGTACATCAAGTATAAACTTATAACTAGTACAGGATATATGTTTACAATAAGATTTTAGAAAATAAACTCCTGGAAACTCACTTGCTTCTGTGCGTTCTTTTATTCTACTTTCATTGAATATCCCAGAATCATGAGTGCTTCCACGCAACAATATCAATTATATTAAGACGGTCATCGCACACGTCCTGTGTATTAATGGAGTAGTATTTTTTTTCTATTAACATAGAATCAGTCTGTTTCTCCTCCTTGGCAATAACGTGCGGAAATCAGACTTCGATGCAAAGGCCTGTGCTACTCTTACACTTATATTGCTCAGTGTCGGCTGGCTGAAGCCTTTCATATCAGCACCGTCGCCTTGAATTTGAAAGAGAATTAGGATATAAAGATATAATATGATTTATTGCATCTTTACCTCATTACGACCCCAATAACGTTTTGCGGCCATCACTTGGATATTGACTGGAATGTGACCCACCCCTTTTGTCGCCTTCTAAATCGTCTCTCACGAGACTTACCAATCTATTCATGTTTGCTTTTAAAAACCGGTATTTTGTTCCTCCATGAGTAACATGCTATATAAAACATGTTAGCTACTGAAACATCCGTTTCGTTGCTTCTGGCAATGAATTGAACAGCATCACGCGACAACTCAATGCATACCAGCATCCATGCATAAGAACCGTTACAGAAGCCAAACCAACTCCTTCGTCTCTTTCCAAACATCAAAGCGTCCTTTCCATCAATCATGATTGGCTGTCAAGATCACGCGAGTTTCAACGACGCTAACGAAATCCAAGCTGTAACGGCTTATTTTGAGAGATGCATCAAGCAAGTAGGCATTCTTGGTGGAACTTCAGTTTTGATCGTTACACAAAAAATTAAGCTCATTGTGCTACAAAATCTTAAGTTTATTTTGTTAAGTTTAAATATAATTTGTAATATATATATATATATATATATATATATATATATATATATATATATATATATATAATATATATATATATATATATATATATATATATATATATAAAACAAAAGCAGTTGCTTTTAATTGAATCATAACTCATGGGGTTGATACGATCTTCGTATATTTTTGGTCGTCTGATGACTTCGGCATCGCTGAGCCTATCCATTCGATTCAGGAAATCCATAAAATTTGACGGCATTTTGTGAAATTTGTTGAAAGCTTTTAAGGTATAAGCCAATCACAGTTCACAGATTAATCAGCATACACACATTTTACACAATTTACCAATATTTTACGAACAACTTGAGCAGTAGAGTCCTCTCTCCTCAACTTGTACTTGAAGGGTGGATTAAAAACAAACATTTATTTATTTATTTATTTATTTATTTATTCCATCTACCGAGTTTAGCTCTTATAGATTTCGGAACCTTATGATAATTATTTTGATAATTATAAGTAAATAAATATAGGACAGCAAGAATTAAATAAATATTTGAATAAACAGATTTAGTAATAAATAAGTGTGTTAACAGTATATTAAATTGAATAAATATATTTTGTAATAAATAATTATAGATTTTAAAATAGATTAGTTAAGGGAAATTGTCAAAGATTTTGGAATAGACTGTTTAAATTTTTGTCTCTCATCACATAGGTCTACTTCTACACAAACGGAATTAAATTGACTTATACATTTACTTAAAGGATCATTAAAACCATAATTATATAGGTGTTTTGGTTGTAATAAGAATTTTCTGGTTCGAAGAATTCTTTCCGGTGCATAAAACCTTACATTTTGCAGGAGCTAAGAGCAAATTACACGATACGAAAGAATATCATAAATTAACATTATGCCATGATCACCTCGTCTTCGTTCTAAAGTATCTAAACTTATTAACGCACATCTTGTAGGATATGGTGGCATAATGTCAAGATTCCACCCCATTCTTTTTATAACAAATCTAGTAAATGACTTTTGAACTTTTTCTAGGCGCACTATAGAGTTCTTATATAAAGGACACCATATCCATACCACCATATTACATGGTAAACAGAAAAAGAATGACATTTAGTAATGTTTATATATATTATATTATATATTATATAATATATTTAAGTCATTTTGAACATGCATACAATCTTGACGATTCTTACCACGAAGATAAATCTTAAGGTCGTCTGCATACATTAAACATTTAACATGAGACAGGATTGAAGGAATCTCATTAATAAATATAATGAACAGTAGTGGGCCTATATGGCTACCTTGGGGAACACCTGATAATACCTTAATGATTCTAGATTTATGGTTATCAATTTTTACCATTTGAGTTCTATTTGTTAAGTAACTCTGTATCCACTTAAGTAGTACTGAATGAATACCAAATGATCTTACTTTGCTTAATAGAATATTATGGCATACAGTATCAAAAGCTTTTCTAAAATCCGTGAAAATAACATCAACTTGTAAAAATTGTCAAATTTGTTAAGGTAGATCTGCCAGAAACAAAACCATGTTGGTGTAAAGAAATGTGTGATTTGATTGCAAAATAAATTTTTTTTGTGACAATTAACTCAAAAAGTTTCGGAATAGCTGAAATCTTAGAGATTCCTCTATAATTTTCCACTTTATGTCGAGAACCAGCTTTAAATATTGGTATTATAAAGGAAATTTTCCATTCGTCCAACAATGTACCGGAAGACAAAGACATATTAAACAATAATTTCAATGGTAGCGACAAGGAAGAATTACATTGTTTGACTATAACAGACGGAACATTGTCAGGACCAGGATTCACACAAGAGTTCAAGGAATAAATTCCCTGCAGTATGTCATCAGTTGAGATATACAGTGATCCAAGATTTATATTACAAACATCTTCATTAAAAGAAGGTGGATGAATATTCGAGTGATCTCTATACACTGATTCAAAGAATTTTGCAAAGAGCTCGCAGGTTATCTCACTACTCTGAGATACTATACCATTGAACTCAACATTTTGCAAAGTCTCATTTTGCTTTCTTTTATTATTAACAAATGTCCAGAAACCTTTAGGATTCCTGGCAATATTAGATTCAGTATTCATAACATAGTGTTTATAAGGAAATTTCTTTAAAAATTCATATTCCCGACGCAATTGACAAAAACGCTGTTTGTTGTGCTCTGAATTTGATTTTTTGAAAAGCGTAAATGCTTTATTTTTCGCGTTTTTTAAATTTATTAATCGTTGGTTATGCCACGGCAATTTTACGTGGAATATTTTTCTAATACGTGGCACAAACTGTATGAACCCATATTCTATTATATTTAAAAATGCATTATGCATTTCATATAAGTTTAGACGGGAGAGAATGTTCGACCAATCAACCGAAATAAAATAATTACTTAAACCTTCATAATTGGCTTTTGCAAAATTATACATGCTTTCGTAACTTCTTAAATGATGTTTTATTAATGGACTACTATATTCAACATTTAAATATAGAGCTATGTGATGAACAGAATTTGACATTAATGGACATACAACTTCTCTGACAGAACAATTTAAATTATTATTTACAAATATTAAATCAAGAATCCTATTAATTGAATTATGACAATTATTGATTTGGAAGAAATTACAAGCAAACAATGAATCAATTTCTTGATGACAAACAAAACTTTCGGTCAATTTTGACAGCCAACTACTTGTGATGAATAGTTATCCGCTTCTTATTTGCCGAATTTGGTGAGTTAAGTTATTCACTCGTTATAATATGTCAGTTAAAGCTAATCCGCGTTTATTAATACGAATTGCGAGTTAACATATGTGTTAGTACTAATTCGTCGCTATTTAGTGTTTATTAATACGGCTGTAAGAAAACAAGTAAACTAGGTGTAGGAAGATAACAATAAAATTAAAAATTATGAAAAAAAAAAAAAATTCTCTCCTACTTCAGCTGAAACGAGTAGAGCCCATTTAAAGCTTTCAACATTAGGTTAAGTTAGGTTAGAGTGGCTGACCGACTTAAAGGTAGCCACACTTAGGCCCGACACTGCCTTTGTCGATATCGAGGGAGCCTTCAATAACATAGAACCCCTCGCAATAACTTCAGCATTCAACAGACTCGTGATCGAAAAGCCTGTAGTAACTTTTATTCACCTGCTTCTCAATAACAGAGTGGTAAGATCGAAGCTTGGTGATACCACGATCCGCAAATCTGTGAACAGATGCACACGGCAGGGTTTTGTACTCTCACCTCTACTGTGGAACATAGTGGTCAAGGAACTACTTGTGATGCCTATGCAGATGTTATTGCCATTGCAGTATCTGGGCAATATATATCCACGATCAGGGATATTATGCAATCTGCCCTATCCAAGCTAGTGGAATTAGCTAGCGAATGCGAACTGGATGCCAATCTGCAAGAACCGGATCTACTCCTCTTTACTAGGAAGTATAAAATTCCTAACTTTGACTCTCCCACACTATGCGGGACTCCCTTGGTGCTAAGCGTCAGCGCTAAATTCTTTGGCCTTATACTAGACACGAAGTTAAGCTGGAAGCCAAATATCCAGGAACGTGTCAAGAAGGCCTCAACGGCTCTCTACTGCTGTAAAAGGGCCATTGGATGCAGATGGGGAATGCAAGCCCGATTGGTTCACTGGCTATTTATCAGTAGTCAGACCCATACTGCTGTATGGTGTCGCAATTTGGTGGAACGCACTCGATGAGAGAATCAACATCATCCCACTCGCTAGAGTGGAGAGGATGGCACGCGTATGCATTGGCGCTAAGGACTACCTCCTCCGAAGCATTAAACATACTTCTCTACCTGCCGCTAATAGAACAAAATTGGTAGATAGACAGCAGCTAGTACGGCGATCAGATTAATATCGTGGAGTAGCTGGAAAGAACTACCGTCTGCAAATTCAACGATCCTACATAGGTATGGCTCTATACCCATAGATGCAGACCTTACTTTACCTAAAGAAGAATTTCTCAACCTGAACTTACTGCGAGTCTGAACACCACATGCTGGAAGGTCCACTGCGAATCTTCACAGATGGATCGAAGATGGAGGCAGGTGTGGGTGCTGGTGTCTATTCCAAGGATCTTAACATGCAGCTATCTTTTCGACTACCTAATCACTGTAGCGTCTTTCAGGCTGAAACTACAGCGATTAAGGAAGCCCTGTCCTTGCTAAAAAACAATGTAATATCGCGCACAGATGTCGTCATCTGTTCCGATAGCCAGGCAGCGATCAAATCTCTGGATACAGTCACCTTTAATTCCAAGACTTCCCTTAATTGCCGCCTATCTCTTAACGAGATGGCCAAGTACTTTAACATCCAGCTTATGTGGGTGGTGGGACACTGTGACATTCCAGAGAATTGTAAAGCGGACGAACTCGCTAGAAAGGGCACAAATTCTGTACTCTTTCCTGGTGGAGACCCACCCTGCATGCCTATCGCTACTATTAAATATCTGCTACAGCTTAAAACGCTTGCTCAAACAAACCGCGGATGGATGTCAGGCACAGGATGCCTCATTACCAAACAACTATGGCCTATGATAGATTCCAAACGATCGCTTAGCTTGATCAGATTAAGCAGGCACAATCTCTCTCTTATTGGCGTTTTAACAGGGCATTTTGCCATCGGAACTCACGCCTCTCGACTAGGCCTTCCCTATAATGATTTCTGTAGAAGCTGCTTGGACGAGGATGAGGAAGAAACCATTGAGCACTTGCTACATATGTAGCTGCAGTGCTCTCTCATCCCGTAGATTCAGACTTCTGGGGGCCAATTTCTTTGTTAATCTGGTTGAACTGAGCAGCATCAAAATCAGCCCTCTTCTTCGCAAATTGGTTTGCGAAATAGGTAGCCTAAGATCCGCGTTGTAACACAACGGGCCTTCGCTTGGCGTGTTTCTGCTGTCCGTATGCGCCGCAGTCAGCCACCTAAACCTAACCTAACCTAACCTAGGCCGAAAGTAGGCACGGTGTGTTACCACAAAAATCTGGTAGATCCTCCGACCATTTGGAGCTTTTAAGAAAGCGATGAAGTTGATCATGAAAGGAATTTTATCAGCCTACATTTTAAACCTACAGTCTTTGACGGAGCTACATTTTCATTTCAAGCATGCGCTTGTAGGTCAGCAAAAACTCCTTGATCTGTGGTTAAACTTGTAGGTGGGGGAAACATGCAGGCATACATTGCCACCACGTTTCCAATTGCATTCATATGTTATATTTTCTAAATTAAGCCTACACTCTTGACACAATCCACCAATGAACTCACATGTGTGTGTGTACGTGTGACTTGCCATCCAAATCCCCACAGGTAATGCAATATGAAATCATTCGTAAGGCCATTCGCAATCATACGCCTCTCCACCCAATAATGGCTCAGATTCGCCTGATTCATATTTCTCCACTCAAGAGGTTATTCACATTATGTCCCGCAATGGATCGAAAGGAATCGCACACAAAGGAAATTAAAATTCAGTCCATGCGTTCTGATTTTCATTTCCATTGTATTATCTTCACCGCCATCCTCCTCACATTTTTTTTTGTTTGTAATGTACTCTCATTTCAGAGCAGAGTAAAGAACGATACCCCGCCACCACCATCGCCCCACCCGGCAGTTCTAATTCGCACAGTACACTTTGCTTTTTTAAAAATTTACATACACGAAACCCATCAGCACGTCATCATTCTCCGATGCAAATACGATGACAGGACACAAAAGCCGAATGGGTAAACGTCGAAAAATCTCATAAAACATGAAACGTCAACGCATATCGTTCGCAAAAAAAAAAGAAATTAACAGAAAAAGAAGGAAAGACAAAAAGGATATTCAATCCCGACCGCGTTGCTGCACGCCACCCCCACCCCCGCGCATCCACCAACGAGACAAC
This sequence comes from Eristalis intricaria, assembly GCA_964034865.1. NCBI lineage: Eukaryota > Metazoa > Arthropoda > Insecta > Diptera > Syrphidae > Eristalis > Eristalis intricaria. Next base: position 128,319,754 of record OZ035873.1, read on the forward strand.
AATCAACGGTCGTCCCGACGAATTCCTCCAACTTTTCATGATTAAGAGACTGTTTGCACAAAACTGAAATGCGTAGCTCGCACATTCGTTTACTCAATTTGATAAAGAAGAAAAAAAAAGGATCCAATAGAGAAAGAAAAACTCCCACCATGCGTGAACCGTTTCCTCCTTTTATTTGAAAAGCACTCAACAGCCAGGATTCATCGTGAATTGTTTCTCTGTTCCACCGCAATTATATTGGCAGTGGCGGTGGCAGCGGTAAGCGGCAGCGGCGCGGCGATGACGGCGATGACGGCGACGACGGTAACAGCAGCAGCAGTAGTAGCGAGCAATATTGGCAGCGGTAGTGGCAGTGGTAGTGACAGGCCAACGTAGATCCCGCATCGGCGACGTCGGCTATGAAAAATGGAACAATCTAACTGACAGTCGTACCTCGACACAGATGAGCGCAATCCGTCCATCCCCTCCGAGGCTATTGTTATGCAACGCATCCCATCCCCACTCGTCTAACCTCCGCCCACCGCCGTCCGACCATACCGGCATTTTTTTTATTCCTTTTAATTAAAATAAATTCAAACAAAAAAAAAGAGAACAGAAAAAAAACCAAAGCCGAAAAGCAAATTCATTGGACTACATTCGCAGCGAACGCACGCAGTGCGAATTGAAAGGAATTACAAAAAAAAAAAAAATGTTCGTGAAATCACAATGACGAAGGGGGAGAGTAGGGCTGACTCCAGGACCAAGCTGAACAAGGACTGGTACTGAGATTGTGAGTGAGACTGGGGCAGGCTTCTCTGATTAAGGCGAATCAATGACGATGACTGCTTCTGTTGCTGCACGCAATTGCCGTCGACACAGCATCCTACTAAGCAGAGGATTTTTTTTTGTTTTTTGATTTTTCCTGGACTAGTCCTTGCTGCAGATTTGTTTCTGTATTATTTTTGTTGTCATGGTTTTTTTTTTTGTTGAACCATTTCAGTGTAATTTTGTTATCATCATAACTCAGAATCCGGTGTGTGCGACCTGCGCTGGTGTTTTGGTGCATGTATGTGTGTGGGCACTATTGTAACATGAGTTATTTCTTTTACAGATAATGTAAGCAAGGACTATAGACCGGTGGGTTAGGACCTCCACGAGACGGCGCGATTTGACAAATGTAACTTGAATGTATGTGTAAATGTGTATATTTGACGTTGAATAGATTTGACATCCCACATACGCCATATCGAACTGTCAATCGAGGCAGTATGCGATTTTTTTTTAATATAAGGTAAGTTGGTACAAAATTTGCGTTTCTGTCGCTCGTCGCTCGAGCTGATTATGCCTGAAACACCATACTGCGTTGTTATGGCCTTATTTGAGTTGAGGTAGCCTATCAACGCTGCTTTCAAATAGGAATTGAATTTATCAGCTGTTTTCATTTCTCAAATGACAGTTGACACAAAAGAGCACAGTCAATTTAAAAAAAACACTCCGCTTGTAAGACGAACCCAGCTATATCTAATAAAATCCCCCATGTTCGATGGTGACGTTTATTACAGTTGTGTTCAAAATAATAGTAGCGCGCATAGTTACAGTGGACTCACCCTAAGTCGAATTGTCACGGGATACCAAAATTTGTCCGAGTTAGTTAGAGAGAGTTTGACTTAGAGAGAGGGTTTTGTATGGAAAGTTGACGAAAAAGGTCGAGTAAGGGAGAGTTTCGACTTAAGGAGAGTTCGACTTAGGAGAGTCCACTGTATATTGGTTTTTCAAGCTTTGTCGAATGGCAACAACTTATTTTTGAATTTCATGTACATACAAAGTTTCTATTCTTATATATAGATATAAAAGGCGTATTTTAACAAAATAATTCATTCTTAATTGAAAACATTTATAGCTTGAAAATTAAAAATATAAAGCAACAAAAAAAAATACAAGCTGTTCAAAATAATAGATTGAACCAAAAAAAAATCAAAATTTACTAGACATTAAACAAAAAACCTTACTACTTGGTTGTAAATGGTATGTTTTGGGTTATTATCTTGCTGAAGGACCCAGTAACTGCATTTCATATTCTGCATAAGGCAACTCATGTATATGACCACCCGAGAGGATGAAATGAAACGGCAAGTTCACTGTTCGGCTTAAGACTGACTCTTTATTTCTTAACAATATAACATATTCTCTAAACTTAATCTACGTTCTCACATACTGCTCTCAGTAACAGTGTGGTGGGCAACTGTGAATACATATCACTTCCTCCAACTTTACATATTAAATATTAAATTGAATTCAAGCGATTATATTTATGACCTAGGATTTACTGCATTATTTTGTTTACTTTTTATCCTAGCTGATCTCCTTGGTATAAAATATTCAGAATCATCTGAATCAGATCGCTTTCGTTTTTCAACACACGGTATTTCAAACGAGAGACAGATACTTTGTTTCCGTATAAAAAGTTTACATTTGATTTAGTTTATCGCACAATATATATTACAGAGATGTGATGAATTATGTATCTTTCTTGCGAAAAACGTGAATATTAATATTTTAAGTTATTTATGTTTGATGGAAACTGTCGAAAATTGAAGCAAAATACGAGAAAAACCTTCAATAAGAGAGAAAAAATATATATATATGTGTAAAATACATGATTATATTCGTATATAAAAATAAGTGCATACATAAATAAATAAATAAATAGATATATAAAAATAGAAAAAATAAAAAAATAAATAATAGATAAATAAATAAATAAATAAATATATTTATATTATATAAATAACAAAAACAAAAATGTACAATGAAAACAATTTAAATAAATAAATCAACAAAATATATATGTTCATGTTTTAATTATTGGTACATCAAGTCATTAATTAAGGGATTATCGGTAAAAGCGCATGCATTTATAAATTTAGTTGTTAATTTTAATATTCGTGTAGTAATCGGGTCAACACCCGCTCTTTCATGCAGTCTTGAAGTAGGGAAATCATATGGCAGATTTAACATCATTATAAGGACTTTGTTTTGAGCCACTTGTAATTTCCTAATGTGGCACTGTGCGGATTTTCCCCATACCGAGCATCCATACAAAAGTATAGCTTGGAATATGACCTTAAATACTATGCTTTTGTTTGATATAGATAATAACGATTCCCTATTGATAAATGGATATAAAACTGTCGTTGCAAGTTTAACCTTATTTCGCACGGTTTGTGCGATGTGCTCACGAAAAGTTGATTTGGAATCTAGATATGCACCTAAGAACTTTACGGAGCTTCGCCATTCTACATCACTTCCATTTACCTGCAAGCTACTGGAAGGGAGAAAACAAACAAAGATGGCTTGCAATTTGTCTTCGTTTACTTTAATTTTCCATTCATTGCAATAGCTAAGTACAATTTCTATAGCAATCTTAAGATTGGTCTCAATAACAAGAACAAGCTCATGCGACGAAAAAATAGCTGTGTCATCAGCATAAATCCCTGTTTCACATTCAGTATCTTTGGAAAATCATATATATACAGGATATACAATATGGGGGCCAAAACAGAACCTTGCGGTACTCCAGCATTGTAAAAAACTATGTTAGAAACACCATTGTTAACATACACTTGCAAACATCGATTTGACGAAAAACTTAAAACAATATTGCAAAGGAAAGATGGAAATTTTAGGATAATCAGACCGTAATGCTACACACTATCGAGAGCCTTTTCAACGTCAAGTAGCACCATGCCAATTGATTTTCCGCTTGATCGATTTCTTTTTACATAATCACAAATTCTCTTGACTTGATGTGACGTACTGTGATAAGGTCTAAAACCAAATTGCTCATTCGGAAGTATGTGCTTCTCATCAATAAATTTCATGATCTCCTTAAGAACTCTTTCATAAATTTTACTCAAATTACCCGGTAAGCTAATTGGGCGGTAGCTATCTACGTTATCTGGTGACTTACCAGACTAGGGTATCGGTACAATTTTGGCTGGTTTCCATTTAGCTGGAAAATACCGCAACTTGAGGCAAGCATTAATAAGAATACTCACCATCTTAATCCCACTTTTTCGTAACTACCTAAGATAGATGTTTTTAACCATGTCCAGGCCGTCAGATTTCTAATGAAGAACTCAATGTCATCATCTTCAACGAATACATCCGATAGAGTATCTAGTTGCAATCTTTGAAATGCTAACATAGTGTTGTTTACCAAAGTGTCTGTGTGGATATCACCTAAATTTTGTGATACACAATGGTTGCGCTCGAAAGTCAAGGCAAGTGTATTTGCTTTTTCTACATCTGTGTAGAAAATATCAGTTGAGTTTTTCAGGCATGGAATAGTTCTGTTTCTCTTTCTAACTATTTTAACCATGTTCCAGAAAGGCTTCGAATTTTTATCTAAACTGCTGAGCTTTTTATTCCAGGATTCATTTCGAAGTCGAGCAATATTATCCTGAATAAGTTTGTTTAGGTATTTCAAACGTTTCCTTTTCAGTAGAATTGGTTTTTCGAAAGCAACAAGCTACAAATTTCGACGGTTTATAGGTAGTATTTCTTCTTGATTGATTTACATGTGCAGTTCTATGATAACCATCTACACTGATTAAATACATAACATTTCCTGTTTTATTTAAAACTATTCCAGGGACCTAAGAGTGACATAATCCTCTATTTACCTTTATCCAAACCTCATCTCCTTTTTTAAAATATGTCTTGTAATGATCAGCATTTCGATTCGTTTTAATGCATTTATATTCTTTTGTTTATTCGGCTGCGAAATAATTTTACTTTTTGGATTAACATTGTCTATGTGTTTTGAACTGGAAAATTAAATCATTGAGGCAAATTTGTGTGACAGTCGTTGGTGTTGTTCGATATTTCAGCATAGATTTTGGCCAGACCTTTTGCGTTGAGAAACATGACTTATTACTCATCTTGCCACATACTTCACATTCTTGAACGTAATCCTCAATATCGTGGGCAAGTGTGAATATATATCAGCCACATTACCCTTGCATGAATATCAGCATATACAGTCTGGTCCATTATCCCAGAAATGAGATTGATAGGCTCAACACACTGGTAGGAAAAACGCCCCAAACCATTATTCTGTGTGTGTTTTATGGTCTTTATGGTCTTTAAAGAATATTGAAGGCGATATTCCGCGTTTGGAGGACGGCGACCTATATTCTCCAAAAATAATATATTGCACCATTTTCCACAGGCCAGTTGATGTGTTCTTTGGCAAAAGCTATTCGAGCTGCTATGTGCTTTTTAGAGTGTAATGTTACCTTGCGGGGACTCCGAGAGTATAGCCCTTCACTTAACAGCCGCCTGAAGACTGTGACAGCACTAATACAACTCCTTTTGGATCCTTTTGGACATTTGACGATGCAGAGTGGTGAGTTTTGCTACATCTTACAATTGGCATGTCCTCCAATTCTGATAAAATTTTTTTTCCACGAGTTTGGGGCTAAGGATGGTGTTTTATTTCGTTAGCAATCATTGGGGCTGTGCATCCTATGATTTCTTGAATTTCTTTATGATTTTCCATCTGCTCCTAATTTTAAAATTAATCTTCTTTCCTGTTCGGTGCAATGCTTATGGCGGCCCACTGCTTAATCAAAAGTTCAAGATTTTACTATAATCTAAATTGAAAATATTTATTTGATCTTACTTTTATGTTTCCACCTTTAAGTTTAATTTTTTTATTAAATTTTAAGTCAGTTATATAGCACACCACTATTTGAACAGTTGTATAAGCACGTCGCTAAACCTTTAACGACCGACTGCAGTCAACACGCAGTGGAAAACATGATCAGTATTTGTTTTGTCAATTACCGTTATACGTGTCTGCAGGCTGCATTCAGGGAAAATATAAAAAAATGTTCTTGCAATTGCTTGGGATATGCAAATGAAAAGTGCACTAGTATTATTTTCAACACAGCTGTTCGTTTGATATTTTGTTACACCACGATGGTGTATTTTCTGCATGACCGTTAAGTTGCGTGCGTTAAAAGAACGACATTGTGTTGCAGGCATTATGGTCGACATCATCGTACAACAAGTGAGCCTGGAAAAGAAGAGACTGCCGCTGGTACAGATATCTTAAGACATAACTACCGTCGAAGCACAGAATACATCTATCGATTTCACTGCTGGCACAGCGTTTAGTCTCGTCTTATAATTTCGTGTTTTTATGGCGTATTCTCACTCACATTAAGATTGAATTTAGCTGACCACGCGATATGGAGAACGAGTAAGTGGATGAAAATGAGCCTTTAGATCACCAATTTTCACTCGACATTGTCTTCAGCGATCAGGCTAAGGGTTCACTTGGTAAATACACAAAATTGTCATCAATTTAGCCCTACGTGATCCCTCCTGGGTCGCCGTGGCGTAGTAGGTTAGTGCGTCGACTCCTACGCAGAGGGTGCCAGGTTCGAATCTCCCATCTACCAGCTTTCATAATTCACGGCTTCCACTGACAATGCTCAAAGAGTATTCCTGTCTAGAAAAAAAAGCTTCTCAACTTCGCCGTTCGGAGTCGGCATTAAGCTGTAGGTCCCTTCCTCGCGTGAGAGAACAATAGCACGCACAACACGAGTGGTTGCTGAGAAGCTAGGACCAGGTCCGCCTCGGACTGTAGCGCCACCCATATTATTATTATTATTTATCCCTCCTGCCTCAGTGTAGAATTCAGTACTTTTCAGAATTTCGAAAAGCAGATTGAACTGTTTGAAGACAATTCTTACGCTCTGTGCAGTCTTCAGCGCATCTGTTACTGGACCTACTTGCAGCACTCGTCGACATTCATGATTCTCCGTAGAAATAAATCCAACTGATCTCACATCAGAAGATCTTGTCAGTCAATGGATGGGATCATGTCAGGACTTAGGAAGTGTCCATTAATGATTAGTCACTTGACACCTAGAGTGTGTTGAACAGCAGAAAGAACAAATTGATCAATTAGAGCCTGGTTGAATATCTGACATGACACATCGTTACACATGTAGTCCATTGCATTTTTTCAATCTTTCATGTGGCAATCAATTGGTGAAAATCTATTCGAATTAGGCAAACTCAAGGCTGGGCAATGTTGTTAACCAATTCGCTTTGGGGAAACTGCAGCCTAGACTTCTTACTGTTGTTAAATGCTGAGGACACAGTCCATCTGTGTGCTGTATCACACACTTTTGGTTTTAAACTAGCTTATGTTCCGCAACTTAAGGATGGATCACTTCGTACAACTTTCAAAGATCAAACACCACAGGTGCTAGCCGCCTAACGTTGTTTCTGACTGAATATTAGTCTGGAGCCTGGATACTGGTTGACCCTGTCGTAATTATTCATTGGTTCTGTTTTCCCTACAGGCTGGGGTTGTATATGCTCACTGGACTAAGGAAGAGTTTCCTTGGCAAGACCCAAACGTCCCATACCAATACGCAAACCCATACGATTGTCACTTAATCAAGCCCACCATCGAACAGATCGTCACAGTACGGCAGCCTCTGTAAGAAAAACCCAAGACCGACCACTTATTCGTCGATTTAAAAACCGCAGAGGGTATAGATATAAGCTATTCAACGCCATGTTTGGTTTTGAAATTCCTGCCAAATTCGTCAAACTGTGCAGGAAGACGATGGGGAATTATCAATGTTTCATCAAGGTTCAAGGTCGGAAAGGTACTCACCGAGACCTTCCATGTTAAAAACGGCTTTCGGCAAGGCCTCACCTCTGCTGTGTGAGTTCTTCAATGCAAAACGAGTGTGCTGACAAAACGAGTGTATGATTCAAGAAAGTACACATATCGATCCCAAGAACCAGCTCTCAGCAGCTTGACCACGTGTGTGGGATACCTTTTATACTGTAAGGTGTTAATAATGCACATTTGAATATGATTTATTTCGAAGTTGCAATTTGAATTCGGGGAAAAGGGAGACGTGCTTTATGCAAAATGGTTTCATGTATAGAATATCCCATATTTTTGATGATTATGCGCCCTTTCCGATGAAGCCATCCAGAGTCTCCACCAGGAGTCCTGTAAGAAGCGAAATAAATGAAGGCAATGGATGTGGGACACGATTCCAAGCAAGCTGCAAGAATTTTTTGTCGAGTTACATCATTTATTGTCATTCTATATGTAATTGTCCAAAAATGCTAATCACCCTTATTCCCTTAGTCGTGTCACATGTCACTGTAAAAAATTTGTATTCAAATGACAATTAGTCGCTTAAATGTCACATAAAGTGACTAAGACGGTACAAATATGTCACAGTGACATGTTACACGACAAGGTGAATAGTAAGGGTAGCTTGACACTCCTATCTTTTACAGTAACTACTCGTGTTGTGCGTACTATCCCGCCAGTGTGGGACCTACAGTTTTATTCCGGCTTCGGACGACGAAGTTTGGGAACCTTTTTCTTGACAGGAATGGTTCTTGACCATTGTCAGTGCCTCGAACGAGGTGGAGTCGTGCATTGTGATGGCTGGTACATTTCTTCCTTCTGTTGATAATGGAGATCATTCGTTGCATGTATCATGCTCTTCAAGGAGTGGTTGCTTGGGTTAAGTTAGGTAGGGGGGCTGGTGCATTCACTCTGTTGGTCCATTGTGATACCCACAGTCAGACTACTACCGCTGATTGACTACTCCAGTGATAGTGCCGTTAGTTTGATCCCAACGGCAAAAGGTGATTGGACCAGATTTTAACACCAGATAAAAGCGCATTAACTTTGCTTTCAGTGGGATTCGAACCGGGGACCCCGCTAATCATGGGCAGCCACTCAACCAACTGCGCCATCCAGCTTCTGGATTTGTCAGATGATGCCAAATGATGGTCTCTTACATCTCAGAGCCTCTGATGATAGTCTCTTATATCTCAGCGACCCAAAGATGGTATAATCTAGAGCTAGACCTACAGGTGCGGGGTTATAGGTCCCATAAGTCCCCAATCGACTTCCACAAATGAAAAAAACGAGGTGGGTCATAAGTCCACAATTATAGTACACATACGTATAACTTTACAGATGGATTAAAATTAAAAAATAGGGAAGGGTTTAAAAACATGTCGAAGTCTGTTACTCCTGTTCATCAATTACGGATCGTTCGTACGGGTACAAGTCGTTACAAACCGTAAAAAATGTTTAAGGTTATAAATAACTCACACCCTTAGCTTAGTGGCGAAGTCGCGTGAGCGGGTTAAATCCTGCGGAAAAAGGGTCAAAATCCTGTTAGCGAGCCAGCCATCCCGTACTTTAAATACACCAGATCTTCGTATCGGCAAAATTTTACATTTGGTCTTTTTTTTGTTGGGCTTATTTCACGTCACCGATTTGGAGTAGGTGCGACATCCTGTGCTGTGACGTGAAATAAGTTTCAACAAAAAAAGACGAGTCTATTGTGGACATTTGGCCAGTGGACTTATTGCCCTGCACAGACTTACATTCCATCCCAGGCCCCCGGGAACTGCTTCCAGCCAACAATATGACGTTGCCCTGCATTCGCGATCGCTTGGTCTTTATGTTGGATGAAGGGTAATTTTCTCCTTCATAGATTCGAGAGCCGCCTTTTTCTTGGATTCGACAATGGATGTGGTAATCCTCAAAAGTAGTCGATTCGCAGGCACCAAGTATTCAACGACAAGAATGCCTACGTACCATTCTACACACAGACCTATTCTGCTCATCTCCGTGGGGCTCATCACGTTCCGTACACATCTGCACCTCACTTGCCGATTCGGCCCGCCTTACTCTTTCGAGCTACCTTAGCTCACTCCGCACGCTCGTTAATGGAGCATGTCTCGAACCATATCTCAGCTGACTCTGTCATATGATTGACCAGGAGCTCGGGGGTTGGTCAGTTTACACTGCGAAGGGCTTGCAGTGAAATATTGGGTCCTCTTGGGCTTCCTCTTTGTTCGCGCATTCTGGACAGCAGGGCGAACTATCGTGTCTAAATCTATCGGGGTATAATGAGGATGTCTCTTCATTGGTGTTCATGCATTCGACTGGTTTCCGGACTACGTCCACGACTTGATACATCTCTTAGAGCTCGCAGTTGTGACTTATCTTCATCTGCCTTGCAAACTGAACCAAATAATCGTTGCAAGACCGAATCGGGTCTGTCTGACTTTCTATGGTTCAGCTAAGCTAAGTGATTGCGATCGGTCGTGGATAAGGATCCGTTCCGTCCCATGAGCCATACGGTAGCTGAATTGTGTGCGCACAAGTGAACCTAGTCCTCAGAGTCGAGCTCATTTGTAAAGTACATTTGTGAAGTATAAACATCATCTAAATCATCTAATTTACTTTCGTAAAAATGCATCCTTTGTGTCAAAAGAACGGAAACCAACTGGCACACGCAACCACACGCACACCCGCCCCACATCCTCTCATCCTCTGCAGCCGCACACAGCAGATAGTGATGATCAACTCTTTTTTTTTTCTCTTCTCCGAGTGGGTAATTGGCTGGCGAGGCTCTTGTTCATAAAATAACGCCAGTGCAGGGAAAAACCCCAACAAAACACTGTGCAATGCAAAAATAGGTTGCTCCTGGAATGGAGGCACAAAACCTTGCTTCCGCAACAGCCCAGTATATTAGCTGTGTGCTCTCGTTTTTTTTTTTTTTTTCTAGTCTCTAACCATCCCCACCGACTGACGCAAAAATAGGAGGAGGAAGCAAGAAAAAAAAGAAAAAAACAGCGTACACACACAAACGCACCGCCACCCAGGGCAGGCAGGCAGTAAACGCATCCTCGCATCGTGCGTACACTTGTGCAGGCGACCATCTCTGAGGTCTCTTTTCCAATTACGGGACGAGTGCATTTCGTACGAAGCTGATGATACTGCTGCTACCGATGATGACGCAGTCAGTCATCATAGGACGATGTGTGTGGATTATCATTAGGACTACAACGAGATGCTGCCATGCTCGAGATACAATGCATAGAACATTCGCTTTCTAGTCACAGGGATTATTCCGCATCCACTGATGCAGTTTGCAAAAATCGCCCCGCATTTGTTTTGAATTGAAGAACAACGGCAAGAAAATTGAAATTGGAAAATCAACAAAACTGGATGGGAATGTGAAATAGAAAAATTATGCGTTTCAAGGGAGGACTCTCGTCCTCCGTGAAATTGGAATGAGAACGAACGCACTGACGGACGAACACACACGCAGAAGTTTTCATTTTGAATGAAAATGCTAATAGAGCAGGAATTTGTTTTCCCAGAAATTTTTTCCACAAACATAAATTTTCGAACCATCATCGTCCTGGCAGCAGTGCACGACTGCGAGTGGAGAATAAAAACTCGTCCACCTCCGGCCACCCCTCCACGCACACTCGCGTTAACAATGCAAGGATACTGATTAATCATTTGTCGTGCACGAGTGTGTAGTAACTGCGTGATCCGGACTTGGGATGCAGGATACGGGATGCGAGACGGGACGACACTGTTGGTACGTAACAAATAATGGGTAATATGATGAATTTCTGGGCATTGTTCTGTGCATGGAGGGGGGCGTACAATACCAGACGAATTACGACTGGCATCGGTGGCGGGCGGCTCCCCATTTGAATGGGGCCACGACGAGTGAGTGCATGGGTTTTTTGTAGCGTGAAAGTTTAAGTGTTTCGTTTTTGAGTTTATTGACGCTGCCGGCTTGTTCGCGTGGTTTTCAACTGTCCAAACATACGGGGGGCTGTGAAGTTCGCCGGAGTAGCCCTTGTTTCCGCTGCGAAACCCACCGGAGTGCGTTCCCGTTGAAATGATTTTAATTCGACTTTGCGTGCATTTGGAACGAAATAATTGATGGTAAATATGATGTCAGAATGAACGGTCGTGGTTTTTTGATTAAATCGATGAGTTTAAGGTCCTCCCTGGGATACGGCCTTCTTACTTACTTCTCCTACGTTGCCTTTCTCTACGTTCGGACAAGATTCTAAGACCAAGAGCAGACGTGGCGTAGAACGTTAATGAGGCCTCTTCGAATTAGGATGAAACGTTGACCTGAAAACGCACAATATTCACGTCATCATGACCAGCGAAATAGGGCTAAGCCAGTAGTCAGCCTCAATCAAGCGTCAGATACAGGAAGAGGACTTAAGAGAATTGAAAAAAAAAAAACGTTGTCTCCTAAGGCCAGCAGCCTCTGGCGGAGGCTGACCCATTACGGTAATTAACATGCCTGATATCGGTTTCAATGGTTATAACGACCAAATTTGCAAGGCCCTCGAAAGTCGTTATAACCAATTTTGACTGTATTTAAAAAAAATAAAAAAATCGCTTTTTTTCAATCCGTGTGAAAAATAAAATGTACATTAACCGGTTATAACGACCAAATTTGCAAGGCCCTCGAAAGTCATTATAACCAATTTTGACTGTATTTAAAAAATTAAAAAAATTGCTTTTTTTCAGTCCATGTGAAAAATAAAATGTACATTAACCGGTTATAACGACAAAATTTGCAAGGCCCTCGAAAGTCGTTATAACCAATTTTGACTGTATTTAAAAAATTAAAAAAATTGCTTTTTTTCAGTCCATGTGAAAAATAAAATGTACATTAACCGGTTATAACGACCAAATTTGCAAGGCCCTCGAACGTCATTATAACCAATTTTGACTGTATTTAAAAAAAAATAAAAAAATCGCTTTTTTTCAATCCGTGTGAAAAATAAAATGTACATTAACCGGTTATAACGACCAAATTTGCAAGGCCCTCGAAAGTCATCATAACCAATTTTGACTGTATTTAAAAAATTAAAAAAATTGCTTTTTTTCAGTCCCTGTGAAAAATAAAATGTACATTAACCGGTTATAACGACCAAATTTGCAAGGCCCTCGGAAGTCGTTATAACCAATTTTGACTGTATTTAAAAAACTAAAAAAAACGCTTTTTTTCAATCCATGTGAAAAATAAAATGAACATTAACCGGTTATAACGACCAAATTTGCAAGGCCCTCGGAAGTCGTTATAACCAATTTTGACTGTATTTAAAAAACTAAAAAAAACGCTTTTTTTCAATCCATGTGAAAAATAAAATGAACATTAACCGGTTATAACGACCAAATTTGCAAGGCCCTCGAAAGTCGTTATAACCAAGTTTGACTGTATTTAAGAAAATTTAAAAAATCGCTTTTTTTCAATCCGTGTGAAAAATAAAATGTACGTTAACTGTAACAATCCAATTCGGCCTCAAGGCGGTTCAAGGATTTTGACATATTTTTGGCGGTAAAATGTCCATAATTTGAGATTCTTTTCTTCAAATGAAAATAATTTCAAACAAAACAAAAAATAAGGCATTAGAGGGTTTAAAAAAATACATACTTGATAGAAATTGATCTAAATTGCTGGACGCGGTTGGAAGATGTGAAGTTTCATTAAGAGAAGCGGTGTCTCTGATTTTTTTTGCTTAACTTGTTTGTGCTTAACTTGTTACAGCTGCTAGGCATATCATCTTCATTGGATGTCCCATGTTTTTCCCAAGATGGTTTCTCATTCAGTGCAATGGACCAATTGTGCAATATGTAACTAAAGGTGTTGAACGATCGTTCTGTCACTGCTGAGGTTGCAAGTGCTGACAAAATACGTTCTGTAACTTTGCCTGAAATTTTCTATGCACAGATACCTTTCCACCAAGCTAATGAATTGATTGAAGAGGTATTTGCCCAAACAAATTCCTTTCCACAAGGACCTTTGTGACTTGTAAGGAAACAAATCTGACATAACAGTATATAAATTATATTGCCTAGATTTGTCCCGAAGCACTTCGATGGCACCCTTGATTTGATGATGATCCAGAAGAGCAGCCGCAATATAAATTGGAGATTATGCGACACACATTGTCTCCTTTAAATTTCCAAATGGATCATTAAGCAAAAGAAGATCAAAAGACCCAAAGAATATCTAGAACTTTATGAAGCTGACCTTAGGGTATGCACGGAGCGTGTAACTACCACCTCCAAGGAACACATATAAATCGACTGAATAGGCCTTGTCAGAGAAAGGTTCAAAACTGTTTATCGAACATCCGTAACACGGAGAGACTTCCAAGAAAACCAATCTAAAGAAGTTGTGAAATTTTAGTAGAGTTGTGAATAATAATAATATGGGCTGGGCGATAGTCCGAGGTGGATCTGGGCTTTAGTTTCTCAGCAACCACTCGTGTTGTGCGTCCTATAGTTCTTTCACGAGTGGAAGGGACCTACAGTTTTATGCCGACTCGGAACGGCGAAGTTGAGAAGCTAGTTTCTAGTCATGAATACTCTTGGAGAAGTCGTCGGTCAGTGACTTGAGAGAGGTGAAACCGTGTATTATGAAAGTTGGTAAATGAACCTGGCACCCTCTGCGTAGGAGTCGACGCATTAACCCACTGCTCCACGGTAACCCGAAATCGATCTTTATGGTCAATTCAATGCAACCTCAAAACCGAGAACTGTCAAATCAGCGATCAAAGTAAGCAGTGTTGAATATTCGTAAAGAAAATCTACATTTAAGTGCTGAAAAACTGGGTCTCGGCAATACCTTCATATTCCAATAGGATAATGACCCCAAGCACACATCTTTTCTGGTAAAAAAATGGTTGCTATACAATGTTACCCATGTACAATGTGTGTCGCCGTGGCCTAGTGGGTAAGTGCGTCGACTCCTACGCAGAGGGTCCCTGCTTCGATACCAGAATTTACCACCTTTGATAATTCACGGCTCCACCTCTTTCAAGTCACTGATAACGCTCAAAGAGTATTCCTGTCTAGAAGAAGCTTCTCAATTTCACCGTTCGGAGTCGGCATTAAACTTAGGTCCCTTACACTAGTGAAAGAATAAATATCACGCAGTGGTTGCTGAGAAGCTAGGCCTAGGTCCGCCTCGAACTGCCGCGCCACCCATATTATTATTATTATACAATGTTAAAAAAAATATCAAACACCCTGCTCAGTCACCAGACTTAAGCCCAATTGAGCATCTGTGAAACCACTTTGAAAGGAAGATCCGAGAACGCTCAATTTCAAGTAAGACTGACTTGAAGGCCATCTTGATTGATGAATGGAACAAGATTTCTCCAGCCACGACTTCCAAACTGGTTGAATGATAACAATACGGATCAAAGGGGGCGCGACCAAATATTGATTTTGTTAAGTTTTTTATTTCTCTTTTTTGTTTTTATTACTCTTTCGTTACTGTTATTACTTTTAGTTTTAAGAAATTCAAAAGCAAGCAATTGTGCGGCGATTTTTTTTTGCTACGTTTTTGTAAACTTAAGAAAAAAGAAACCCTGGGAACGTACAATATCAAACAAAACTGACTTGAGGACCATTTTGCTTGATGAATGGAACAAGATCTCCTAACCACGACATCAAAACTGGTGCATTCCATCAAAAACAGATTGAATTTATTTATACGGAATTATACGGATCAAATATTGATTTTGTTTAGTTATGTCTTCCTCTTTGATGTTCTTACTACTCTTTGCTTAACTTTAAAATTAATTTTTATTTGAAAATTCATGATCGTTAAACCCAGACATAAATGATTAAATCTATCTTAATATCCAAACAATTCATGTTCTTAAAATCTGCCCTACTAACTTTCGGCGTCTATACTACTCTGTTTTGTTTTTCGCAGTCCATATGGACAATATTTAGTGTTTGTTCTACTGGCCAAGAAAACTTAGAAAAAACTCTTACTTTTGTTGTTATTATTACTTTTAGTCTTAAGAAAATCAAAAAAAAGCAATTGTGCGGGGACTTATTTTGCTACGTTTTTGTCAACTTTCGTGCTGTGAAAAAGTTCAAGCTTTTTTTTCAATGACATATATTTTGTTTTGTACAAAAAATGAAGTATTACAGAGATAGCCGACTTCACAGCTGATTGCCCCAAAGTCAATCGACGAATTTGAGTGGCTTTCTGACAGATATTCATACATTTTTGACGGTTATTCACGAAATAACGCAAATGCCGTCATCTGATTGGTCAATTTGGTTTAAGAACACGTTATAAAAAACAGTTGTCAAAAATCTTAACGGGCAAGAGAGGTAGAAGTCGGCCATCTCTGTAATACTTCATTTCTGGTTTTGTATTTAAACTTAAGGGACAGATAGGACGCTTATTTGTTCCATGTAGTCTTTAATTGTATTTTTTTATGTTTTCAAGATAAATTAAAAAGTTTATCCCAAAATTGAGAATGGTATTACTGGTGTACGAAGACTTTTTTCTCTATGTGTATATCGTTCAACTCCCTCAAGAATAAATGCCAGCTGACCACGGAGTAGATACGTGGAACAAACACCAATTTGGACATTGAACGTTTGGATGACCAATTTCCCCACACAATTTTCTCCAACGATAATCCTAATTTTTTTGCCAACAAATAAACGGTCGGTATGGTGAAGTGTAAGTCAACTTTTGAATGACCATTGCATCCAAAGAAAGCCGCTGTACTGTGACCAATATGGTCTGGTACTGCCACGACTTGAAGATGTAACCGTTATCGTCACCGTCAACGAACTTTTGTGGTTTCAAATCGAAAATAAGGATGTCAACATATGGTTACAACAAAACGGGGACACATCTGATGCAAGACCACTAGTTTTGACTTCATTGCAAGATAACTGCCCTGTCCGAGTTTTGTCGTGTTTTTTGTTAAGTGGAGATCGTGTCAATCAGCTTGTCGATATTTACCTTATCACAGTCGAGTCGTTCGAGAATTCCCGTGAAGGGCATTTGCAGGACGTTGCATTTCATTTATAATGGCCAGGTCCACATGACAAATCGAACTAAAAATTCGACCAAAATCTCAATCACAAGACCACAAAAAGGGTTGACCCTGCATCTGCAAAAGCAAAACCCCTGATAAGCCCCCTCTAATGACTTGCCACACACGAAGTCCCCATTGCGCTCTTTCGGATCATCTCTCAACAACTTACTTACTACTGCTAGCCTCGTCGCAACCACTTGAAGGCGAAGGCAATTCGTTTTAAATTACCTAAGTGAATGGCGTTCCTCAAATCGCTGTCCGTGTATCCAATTTGAGTTCAATAACGTCAAAGGAAATGCATCTAGTCGCACTCCTTGACACATCATACAATTCATCTTCATTCTCATTTGCAGGTCAAGTCATCACTAAGCCCAAGGTACATTCACATTCGTATGCCGGCGCGATGTGCATTTGCATCTGCGGCGCACATATCCACAGCAAAGATTGCGATCAGATTGATGAGTGAAATAAAATATCTTGCAACGCCTTATTGCGCCGCCACATTTGGTGGCACTGACCAACAACAACGAGTTTTGGAGCCAATGAACGTTGTGTACACACAAAAAGCGTCTTTGAAATTTGTTTGCAAAAAAACAGTCGTCAGAGGGAAGGGACAAGGGGGGGAGCAATGTAACGTAAGACAACAGAATCACGGGAAGGGGCGGGGAAGGAAGGAAATATTGCCGCACCGGCACACACCATAACCGTTGCTCGAGCCTGGCCATGAATGGCCGAATGGATGGCGGACCGACTGGGCAGACGCATAAACGACGACGTAATGTTCATCTTTTGGATGCACAGCTATCGCCTCGACTAAGTAGGCATCACCATCTTCATCGTCATCCTCCTCGTCGTCGTCGTCGTCGTCATCATCATTACGATCATCAGTCGCCGCCGCACCACGCCGGCCGGCCGGCCGGAGAGAGCCAAAGAAAGACATTTCAGCTGGCCGTGTTGTGTTTTGGTATTTTTCATCTTGAGATTGGTCAGTTCTAACTTCCTCTGCTTCGGTATGTTCTTCTTGTCGTCGTCGTCGATGGGTTTTTTGTTTGTGTGTACCCAGATCGGGCGGTCAATCAACAAAAGATCAATGCGAAGATGATGATGACGATGATGAAGGGGAAACAGCGTTACACTGGGAGCAGTGAAGACCGTTTTTTCTTATATCGCTGAGCGATTATTTCTCGAGAATATCTGCCCTTTCACTCGCCCCATCCGTCTCGTGCGCGGTGTGTTCTCAGCGCGCACTGGAGTGCGTTCAACTTTGAAAAGATAATGGCAACGTTTGGCGTTTTGCTTTCGAATTTGTTCCGTCGATTAGTACACGCACCGCGGCTACCGATCGTGCTGATCGGACACCGACTCGGTGAATGAGTCGGGAGCTGAGACCGCGCGCAGGCCTTGAGGGGGGCAGACGCGGCTTGCGACTAAAAATATTCGGGGAAACAAACAAAATGATGGCAGCGAGGGCGGGAGTACCCGCAGCGATACTAAAAATAATAAACGGTCTTCCTCTGTCGGACGTGTTGCTGCATAACCGCCTTCACTTACCGCTGCGTGCGTGGTGCGCAGACCGCAAAGGCCAACCGAAATGTCCACATCTAGTCAGCTCAGTCTGCTATCTGCGGCAAAATAAGAATCTATCTAATTGTTATGCACACTCAACATTTGGACTGTCAATCAAATTCGGCTAACTCTGTCTTTCTAACTCTGTGTTCGCTGAGAGCGCGTGCGCGTGCGCAACCGAACGAAGACACGGCCACTGGGCAACGCGTTGCTCGGGGAGTCAGACGATATGGGAGTCAATCGATTTGGATGTGGATGGTTAATGTGTGATTGGAATGAGCGTGACGGTGTGTTGCGCTGCTTCTGTTCTGCCAGATTTACATGCCCAGAGGCGTGGGGTGCATCGATCGATCGACGCGACGCGAACGCGGAGGCATTTCTGAGCTGGTCAATTGGCTTGTCAGTGCTGGGGTCCAGCAGTGATGGATATTTGCATAACTGGATTGATTTGATTTAGTGATCTATTTCAGTGTTACCAAATGGGTCAGTTTTTCTCTTTGGCGGGTGACAGGACATCAGTTGGTTGACGGGCGGTGAAGCGGTTTCTCCGATGAATGTCGCGTCTTGTGTGGCCGTCATCTAGAGACGAGCTGATTCTTAACCGGCAATTTACGTTCTGCCGGTTGGTAGATCATTTAATTTGAATATTGGCCGGCTTTCTTCTGTGCGCGGTTCCACTGACCAAGACCAAACTGAATTCATGTGACGGTCCAAGGCAGCTGACAATCATTTTTCCAACTCACCAGCACGCCAAATAAGAAGATCCTCAAGGCATAGCTCGTTGTCCAGCGACTCAGTTGCCAAGCAACCGTGAGGAAAATCCACAAGCGTCCATTAATTCATTCGTACTAATTAATGTGTGAACGCATTCGACAAATCCCTTCGAAGTCATTCCCCACTGAGGAATAGACGCAGCCAAACCGCATCTGTCCTCGTTGCCGGCTGTCGGACCGGTGACATTGGTGTGTTCTCTTTGCCTGCCCAATTGTCATCCATTTCGTCGGAAAGATTCTCTGCGTATCTCTGTCTCTCACACACAGACATACACCTTGCGCCAGAAGCTTTGGCGACCACTTCTGATGTGAAGTGCATCCAGGCATCCGGGCCGGCCGGCAATTCGATCAGATGCGGCTGTGGCTGCAGCATCATTGTGGCGATGCCCCATCGTTTGTCTGATACATAAATTCGAGAGCACGTCAACATGGATCAATCTATGAGTGAAAAACTTGAGAAGTTGTAAAGTGCTAGGCTCGCATAGACTTGCGGCAAGGATTCCATTCCTTGCGTGAACGTCTTTAGCGCGCAGTGCCGCTGCCGTGAGTCGTTGACGTCGTCAGTAGTGCGTTTCCTCCTCCCATTCTCTTCGTTTTGTTTTGCGCATTTCGTATTATTATTTTCGTTTAATGTTCTCGAATTGCAGTTGGAAGTCAGTGACCGATTATGTTTCTGGAACCAGCACCAGCCCCAGTCATTATTCTCTTGGTGAAGTATTTTCTTGAAGCTATTTACCTGTGGGTTGCATTCTGTATTTTTTTTCCTTGCTTTTTTTCGCTCATTTTTTCCCTCGTTGTTCTTTCCGTTTTGTCTTGTAGTTTTGTTCGGCATTGGTTTGCTTTTTTTTTTTTTGTTGCGTACTCTGTTCTTTTGCGTGCGCGTGAAAACGCACATGAAATACCAACGTCCTCATTTCCAGCTACTGAAAGGCATAACCTATCTTTGTTTAATCAATGCGTTGTGAAGGGTTGCGTTTGGTTACGCCGCCGTGCAACTGCCCTCTGGATTCTGTCGTCCGTTCCACATTTTGTTGATTCCTTTTCTTCACAAGTGGGCACAATTTAATGGCGTCCCCTTCGGAATTAAGGGTTTTTTTTGTTCTTAAATGTCCCCTTAGTCGCAGTGGAGTATGCGTTTTAATTTCCTACCAGGAAGCATGCAAGCTCATGCTTGAGGGTTGACGGGGCGTTCTCATTTGAAATTTGGTTAAACCATCATGTGGAATAAGTTTAACATCGGGTGCAATATTGATAAGATGATTTAGGTGGCGTTGCTCCATTACAGCTGGGCGTAGCATCTGCAGTAACCAGAGGTGAAATACCTTTGACTGTCATCTCAAGACGGGAGGGGGATCTTATAAGGTGTAGGGAATTAAGTCGACGGGAACTAAGTCCACTGAGGGACATATGTAGTTCCCATACAAGGTGGGCATTTAATTCCAAAAAAACCCGTGTGGTTTTAATTCCCACTAAATGTGAAATAAATTCCCACTTTTAAAATGCCGGTGGGTCGCTTCGCACGGTGACAGGATTTTAACCCTTTTCACCGCAGGGTTTAAGCCGTTCACGCGGCTTCGTCTCTCCGCTACGGATGTGTCAACAACTGTCGAGTAAAGCCAAATCGGAAATTTGTGGTTCTTTTCAGATGTATAACGAAATAGGGACCAATATTAAATTCTGGCCTTATTTTTCACATCACCGTTTCTACAAAAATAAGGCTAATTTGGCCTCATTTCGTTTCGCCAGTTTCAAAAATTGGCTGGGATGTTTGTTAATTTGGCTCCTGGCGCCAGTCTGACAGTTGTTGACATACCTTTAGCGGAAGCGACGAATGGTTTAAAGCCTGTGGAAAAAAGGGTTAAATTCATGTTACCGAGCGAAGCGAGACACCCGTCTGACAATTGCTTTTTCCTGAATTTCAAATTTGGCTTTATTTCGATTTGCCCTTATTTCATTGGGCCTTATTTCACGTCACCTAGGGGAATGTGTATGGGAGGCGGTAAGCTGCAACCCCCCTGCTTGGATCACTCTAGGATTTGGGGTATGTGCGAGGTTATACAGTGGACTCCCCTTAAGTCGAATTGTCGCGGGATACCAATATTTGTTTGAGTTAGAGAGAGTTTGACTTAGAGAGAGGTTTTTGTATGGAAAGTTGAGGGAAATGTATGTAAAATATGGCAAAAAAGTTCGAGTAAGGGAGAGTTTCGACTTAAGGAGAGTTCGACTTAGGGAGAGTCCAGTATTCCTATTCCACTGTTAATGTTCCAAAATTATTTGTTTAAATAAACCCCACCTTGTTGTACATACTTCCCATTTAATGGGAACTGAATCATTCAGTGGACTTTGTTCTCGGGGACTTATTTTCCTGCACCATCTGATGAACGGCAAGGCTTGAGTTTTTTCTAAAGGGAGAGTAGTAACTACGCCCTGATAATTGTCAGTGGCTAGAGAGATCTAATACGAGGGTCGTTTCAAAAATCAATGAATCTTGGATTTGTTTCCTCTTGTACAACCCTTGTCGCCATTGCAAACGACACAGCGACTAGTGATGATCGATTAATATCTCGAGAACGTCTCGATTATTAAAATCATTCGAATTACTAACTGCCAACACAAAATAACTCGATAAATGTCTTCCATCACTTCATTCGAATGTGCAGTAATACTTGAGTTTAATCCCCTTCAGTTTTTTTTCATTCTGTTTATGTTCCTGATTAGTATTTCTCGACGGAAATTATTTGCTAAGTTATAATTATATGCTGAGTTATCTTATGTTGGCAGTAAGTTATAAGTTAGTAGTCACTCGAATTATTATTAGAATCGACATGTTGTACTAATCTATTATCGCTCAACTAATCAATCGAATGCGCCCCTCTCGATTTCTAATAACAATAAAATTGTTGGCGCGACAGTCAGAGGCGGATCTGGGCCTAGCTTCTCAGCCACCACTCGTGTTGTGCGTGCTATTGTTCTATGACGAGTGGAAAGGACTTACAGTTAAATGACGACTCCGAACGGCGAATTTGAGAAGCTTTTTCCAGACAGGAATACGGTTTGAGCATTGTCAGTGACTCGAAAGAGCTGGAAGTTGGCAGATGGGAGATTCGAACCTGGCACCCTCTGCGTAGGAGTCGACGCACTAACTCACTACCACGGCGACCATCATCAATACATTGACATAATTATGTCAGCTCAGTGTCACAGCAACTCACCATGTATTATAGAATTATTCCCCCAAATTGGTTATACGAATAAATGCTGAAAGCCGATTCGCATGTGATTAAAGAGACCATCCCAAGGCGGATGCAGGTCAGCAGCGAAATGTCGGAGAATCACGATAGTGCTCCCTAACAGTAGAGAAATAACAATCGACAAAAAGTATTGGCGGTTAACATGGCTCCAAACCTGAGTCCATAATGCCACCATTCCATAAACCGAATAAAATAGTCAAACTTTGGTGATTGTGTTTTTGCAAATAACGGTATTTTTTCTTTTTTCCCTGGATACATAGATAATAATGGTCTTCGTCTGAGAAAAAGTATTTTTTTTTGCCAAAATTCAGATCTACGACCAATGTCCAGCGCTTAATTAGGCAACTCACGGCGTTGGCTATGATTGTCCGGCGACGCACTATTTCTAAGGTTGCGCTTACTAAAATCATTCGATTATGACCATAGCTCACTGCACCCTTATGAAATCTATTCCATTAGTCTTTTTATGAAGGGAGTAGCATAGTATCCACAAGAAAGGATGCCCCTTCAACTGCCGAGGGATAAGTCACCTCAACATCGCCTATAAGATCCTCTCTGCCGTTTTGTGTGAGTGCCTTAAACCATTCTTCGCGGTTTCAGGCCGGGGAAGTCCACCATCGACCAAATCTTCACACTACGGCAGATCCTGGAAAAAACCCAAGAGATGCAGATCGACACCCACCACATAATCGTCGATTTCAAGGCCGCATGTGGCAGCGTGCATAGGGACGAGCTATACAACGCCATGTCTAGTTTTGACATTCCTGCCAAACTCGTCAGGTTGAGCAGGATGACGATGGAGAACTCTCGCTGCTCCATCAAGGTCGGTAACGAACTCACAGAGACCTTCAATGTCAAAAACGGTTTTAGACAAGGGGACGCGCTGTCATTTAATTTCTTTAACATCATCCTGGAAAAATACCATGCCTGAAACCATTCGTCAACAACCTGATGGGTCCTTATCAGTGCAGTTTCAAGCCAGGGAAGTCCACCATCGACCAAATCTTCACATTACGCCAGATCCTGGAAAAACCCAAGACATGCAGATCGACACCCACCACCTATTCGTCGAGTTCAAGGCCGCATATGACAGCGTGAATAGGCACGAGCTATACAACGCCATGTCTAGTTTTGACATTCCTGCCAAATTCGTCAGGTTGAGCAGGATGACTATGGGAAACTCTTGCTGCTCCATCAAGGTCGGTAACGAACTCACCGAGACATTCAATGTCAAAAAAGGTTTTAGACAAGGCGACGCGCTGTCATGCGACTTCTTTAACATCATCCTGGAGAAGATCGTGCAAGCATCACGCACTAACACAAGAGGCACGATCTTCCAAAAGTCCATACAACTGCTAGCATATGCGGATGACTTTGACATGATTGGTCGAACACAACGAGCCGTCAATGAGGCGTTTGCTGATATTGAAGCGGAGGCGGTCAAAAAGGGTTTAGCGGTTAACGAGGGCAAAACTAAGTATATGCTGTCATCAAGAAAAGACGCACATCATCGACGACTTGGCCAAAACGTCACCATAGGCAGCTATAAGTTCGAGGTAGTGAAGGACTTCGTCTACCTCGGTTCGCAAGTGAACAGTACGAACAACACCAGTACCGGGATTAAACGCAGAATTACTTTTGCCAATCGCTGTCTCTTTGGGCTCAAGAGGCAATTGAGTAGTAGAGTCCTCTCTCGAAGGACCAAGCTAACATTATATAACACCTTGATCATCCCTGTCCTGCTCTATGGTGCGGAAGCATGGACAATCTCAAAAGCGGATGAAGAAGCACTTGGTCTATTCGAGAGAAAAGTTCTCTCGTTCAATCTTTGGTCCTGTCTGCGTTGATGGTTATTGGAGAAGAAGATTCAACCACGAGCGGTACGGGCTTTACAGAGACATGAGGTCTACGGATTAAACGCCTAAGGTGGGTGGGCCATGTAGAGCGTATAGACAACATAGCTCCAGCCCGAAGAGTCTTCGACTCCGAACCAGCGGGACAACGCAATAGTGGACGACCACGGAACCGCTGGCGCACCCAGGTGGAGAAGGACCTCAATTAACTTGGTGCTGGTTGGAGAGGCTTGCTGGTTGCGGCCCAGGTCCACCCCGGACTGTAGGGCCAGCAGAAGAAAAAGAAAAAGTGGCGCTACAGCCCGTATATGGCCAAGGCCTAGCTCCTCAGCTCCCACTCATGTTGTGCGTGCTATTGTTCTCTCACGAGTTAAGGGACCTACCTCCGAGCGACAAAGTTTGAGAAGCTTTTTCTAGACAGTTACTACCCTTTGGGCATGTCAGTGGCTCAAAAACAAGACCACGGCTGCCACCAAAATTCGTAAGACAGAAGCTAAACGAAATTGACCACAACCGTGTCAGTGACTCTCTCTAAGGCGAATTGTCACGGGATACCATAAGTTTGTTCGACTTAGAGCGAGTCCACTGTATATTGTTAGGAATTCACTTCTTCAAGCACCACCCCGAGTCACCCGCAGATAGGAACAAGTTTGACTTAGGAACTTCTCAAAAAACTGCAAAAAAACCTCTTAATTAACAAATTCCTATTATTCATCCCCCTCAACTTGAGATAGCTCCGGTGCTCTGATAATCTCAGTTGCAACATACATTACGCAATGATTTGTGTGGTATACATCAACTGCACACGAAAGTATCGAGTGCCATCCACTTAAATGAAAGCATTCTATCTTCCCTCGGATAGGAATTGACTGACACCCGGCCAAGCTGGAAACGGAAGGACGCATCGCAGCGGCCATCAGCGGAAGAGGTACATAGGTTCTCAAGCTCTCACATGACGAGATGCATGCAATTCAACCGCATTCAATTCGATTCCCGCCGTTCAGACATCACCCAACGCGAAGACGAGCACACAAAGTGAAGCGGAGATATCAACCTGTCTATTTAGCGAACCCAATGCAAACGTCAGGAGCTAAGGAGACCACTACCTCAATGTGAATGCTGTTGAGTAAGACGTTCGTTCGTCTGCTCTTCACTCGCAGATGTTCTCATTCGCCCGTCGCGTCGTAAATTAAGAATTAGTTCGATTTTGCATCTCTTGCACACACACGCACACAGCGAGGCCAACTCCCAGCCGACAGAACGATTTTCGCATGCGGATTCGGGTTTGGGTTTCTCGGTACCCTGCCACCATGCCAGTGCGAAAATTAACTTTTGCGGCTACAGGCATCATATTCCATCTGATACTTTTGATTGCGTTTATGCACTATTGACTTTGGTTTTGATTTTCCACGTATGGGCGCGTATAAGTCTCGCCGTGAAAATGCGGCCTGGCAGCTGTGTTGTTGTTTTTTTTTCTCTTATGCGCTGCGCTTTCGAGACCTTAAACTTGGGTTCTCGGTTACCTCTAGGGCTGGAGTGCACACTGGATGCACTGAGGCATGTGCTTTGGTTGTTGTTTCTTTTTTTGTTATCTCCGGCTCCCATAGTCATCGCCGGCCTGCGAATAGGCAGATTTCGAGTGTGCTTCGATACTTCTGGATGAATCTGATATGCCAAGTGACGGCGGCGCGGCGTTGGGTCGGCGATGGACGGGCGCGGCGGGGAGCTGCGACGAAAACAAGAATAGTTAGCAATGTGAATGATGGCGGATCGTATAAATATGTTCGACATGAATTTACGTTGATTGAAATGGGAAAGATTTTGCATTGCATTCGGTAACTAGTTTCGTTTGGAAATTGTATCCGATGGGGGAAATTTGAGATGTGCCGGCATTGAAGGTTCGTTCTGGGGCCACTGCTGATTCCTTGGGTCTATGATTGGGAAATGTCTGCAAATTAAACAATAAAAAAATGAGGCACTCGTCGATGGGAAGCAATAATGCGAGGAGCAACGGTTGTATTTGCTTTGAGAGTGGAACAAGTTTGTCTTTGTCCGAGACGAGCGCTGTTGGTTGTGACACCGCGAGGCAACCTATCGGAGAAAGAGTCCCTAATGTGGGTGGATAGGCAGCCTCAGCCTATCTTGAGTGCAGAAGGCTAGGAATGATTGCAGTGTATGTTTAAAGAATGATACAGTGTACTCCCCCTAAGTCGAATTGTCCCGGGATACCATAATCTTTTCGAGTTAGAGAGAGTTTGACTGAGAGAGGCTTTTATATGGGAAATGTACGTAAAATATGGGGAATAAGTTCGAGTTAGGGAGAGTTTCGACTTAGGGAGAGTTCGAGTTATGGAGAGTCCACTGTGTTTCAAAAACTTAACTATCGGTTTGAAGTACAATCAAGACATTTATGAATGGAACTCGACTTCGTTCATATGGCCACAGCGGGCACGTTTGTAGCGTCGATTCGTTGCACACAATTTTCAACGACTCGGTCACTCGGTCGGCCGAAACGGCCGCTTTTTCACGGTCGAAGTTGGCTCTTGGTTCTTTCAACGTCGTCGGCTTGTTGACATAAACCAATGATTTAACGTAGCCCCACAGAAAATAGTCAAACGGCGTTAAATCGCACGAACGAGGCGGCCAATCGACTGGCCCATTTCTTAAGATAACACGCTCACTACACTTACTCTTCTTACAACCCATATCCATTCATTCATTTTCATTCATTTTAATTCAATTTTATTTTTACTTCATGACAACTTATATACTAGACAAAAATGCTTAAAACTAGTTGGTCGAACAGTGTTAGTTACTTATTCTAACTTACTGACCCTGAGCGGGTACTCTAAGCTAAACTTAAACTTATTCTATGTCTTTCGACTTAATCTAACGTTATTTTGTAAAAAGAAAATTTTAACATGACTAATAAATAATAAGAAAAAAATTTAAAAACTTACTGACCGAAGATATTTTTTTTTTAAAAGAAACTACAAGCTAACTTACATTCTACCTTAAAATAAATCTTACAAACTATCTTAAGCTTATCTACGTATATATACATATACACATTTGTATAGCTATATACACATGAGTATACGCATATATCCTTATATACATAATGCATATATATATCGTTATGCATATATATATATATACATTCTTCCTTTTCTTTATTTTTCTTATTTTTTTTTTTTTTTTTTTTTTTTTTTATTTTATTTTTTTTTTTTTTTTTTTTTTACTTTTTTATAATAATTAACATAAACAGCTTACCAACTACCTTACACCTACGCTAAAATATGTAAGTCGGCCATAGGTTACAGCTGATATAAAATCCGCTGCAAGACGTGGACCGACTACTCCCAATGAGGGGGTCTGAATTACCCTTTCTAGCCGGGGTCTAAAGGGTTCGAAGCTGGAGTTCTCTCGCTCCCCAGCCACCAGAACTTTCGGTGTTGCAAAGCAACATCCAGCACATCCCGCCTAGATACCGCCGTACTGAAACGGAGGAGACCCTCCTCAGCTCGTTGTGCGACGGAGCGGTCGTGGTTGAGTCGCCCATCCACAGTTGATCTGGCGATATGATAGATGAGCGGTACCGCATTTAAATTTTGTATCAGACCGTGCTTGTCCAAATGGAGGAATGCTTCTGGGGGGACGAAGCCGTTGTGACGTACCCTTTCGTGGTATAGTGGGTTGGGGTAGTAAGCCCCAGAGATCAGATTGTTGACCGAGTTCATCGCTCTAGCAGTGTGACCTCGAACCAACTTCAACAGGAAATTGTCCACTCTTATCAGGTTTGCCCTGTTGTATAAGACCTCATTGGAATAGTATTTTATGTACTGGGACTCTGGAGTTCGGTAAAGGCGAAGGCAAGCCCTAAGACAAGCCCTCTCGAACAACCGAATCTTTTCCATTAAGCTTGCACTCACGTTGAACCACACGGGACAGTCATAGGTGAGCATTGGCCGGATGAGCGCCATGTAGCAGATGACCTTCACCCTTGCATCGAGTTGGCTGTTGTAAAACAGTCTCTTTGTAAGGGCAAAAGCGCCTCGGGCTCTGGCCAGAGCAGCATCTACATGTTTGTTAAAATATAGATACTGATCTAGCCAGATCCCCAGGTATCTGACTACAGTCTTTTGCGCCAGTGGTTCCCCGTGTCTTCCAACGATTGAGAACTTTGAACCCATATCCAAGAGAGGAAGAGATTCTTCGAATCCTTGCAACCTCCGGTCCATTAGTCTCCTTCCGAATATTTACCGATTCGAGAAAGTGACAAAAAGAGCTCTGATCAACTGGACTAAGGACAAAAATATGTACAAGCTCGGTCGGCTAGGCATTATCAAACCACTGCTGTACCTACTGTGTAACAGGCTTACCGGTAGACGGTTCGTTGTCAAGAATGGCAACGTGACCTCCACAGGTATGTATGAGGTAAAAAATAGTCTCCAACAGGGTGCCGTTAATTCGCCGATCCTGTTCAACATTTACTTGAGCGATCTGATAAGTTCTCTTCCTCACGTATGCCGATAACTTGATCGTGTACAGATCAGGCAAAAAGATCGAGTAAATCACTACTCTCACGCATGCGCTTTCGATTCTTTCATGAGAAGTTACGATGACTGGAAGTTGAGTATCGACTTCCTGAAGTCGGAAACCATTCTGTTCAGGACGCCGTTGTATAAGGCCTCGGCGGGTACGAAAAAGAATTGGCGAAAGTTCCCAATTGTTGGACGACACGGGGAACCACTGGCGCAAGAGACTGTAGTCAGATACCTGTGGATCTGGCTAGATCAGTATCTACATTTTAACAAACGTAGTAGATGTAGATGTTGCTCTGGCCAGGGCCCGAAGCGCTTTTGCCCTCACAAAGATACTGTTTTTCAACATCAACTCCATGCGAGGGTGAAGGTTTTTTTTTATTTATTTATTTATTTATTTATTCTTCCGTCTTTCAAGTACAGAGCTTTTTTAAGAGTGCTGATAATAGTAATAACATTTCATTTCTTATTAATAATAATGCCTAGTATAAGCAGAATTTAACATATAATTATAATGTAATTTAGAGTAAATTGCTACTCAAAAAATTTAAGATTTCATTTTTACATTTATCTCCACTCATATTAAAGTCTATAACATTTGCAACTAAGTTGAATTTTATGCAAGCATTAGTTATAGGATCATTTTGCCCATAGTTTGTACTATGCCTCGAAACATAAAAGAAATCTCTAGGCCTCAGATAACGAGACGGGGTGTACACACTGAACATGGAAAGCAGCACCGGACAATCAATGTGAGCAGTAATGACGTCATGAGCGAAAAGAACTGAATAATAAGTCCTTCTTACATGCAGTTGCTTTATATCGATAAGCTGACATCTAGCATTATAATCTGGCATATTTGAATTCCACGACATCTTTCGAAGAGCAAACCTTTTTGTATTCTCTCAATACGAATAGCGCTATTGTTATATAAAGGATTCCATATTAAACAACAGTATTCTAATATAGAGCGAATTAACGAAACATACACAGACTAAAGAGTGTAAGGGGCTTGAAAATCTTTTGAATTTCGAAACAAGAATCCTAGCATGGAGTTGGCCTTTCAAATAATATAGTCTATGTGCATATAGTCTATGTGCATAGTTGAAATAATATAGTCTATGTGTCAGTTGAACGTCGAATATAACCCCTAGATCTTTATGCGAACATACTCTTGTTAAGATTGTATTATCAATCTTATATTTATAAATTATAGGAGATAAAATTCTAAAAAATGTC
Source organism: Eristalis intricaria (assembly GCA_964034865.1). Lineage (NCBI taxonomy): Eukaryota > Metazoa > Arthropoda > Insecta > Diptera > Syrphidae > Eristalis > Eristalis intricaria. Next base: position 128,349,726 of record OZ035873.1, read on the forward strand.
ATAACTGAGCTAGTAATGACTAATATTCAAATGTAGTCCATTAAATTCGCACCAATTCTGTACAGATGAGATATCATTTTGAAACTCCATTGCATCGGCCAATGATCGCACTGATTTAAAAAAAATTTAAATCGTCAGCGTATAAAAGGCAGTTGGAATGGGAAACATAGGAAGGCAAATCGTTAATAAAAAGAAGAAAGAGAAGAGGGCCGAGGTGACTACCTTGAGGTACCCCAGAGAAATTGAAAATTGCTCGTGACAGATCATTACCTATTTTTACAAACTGTCTGCGATTTGTAAGGTAGATAGTTATCCATTTCAAGATTTTAGAATGAAAACCAATCATCTCTAGCTTTTTTATGAGCACATTATGTTGAACACGGTCAAATGCCTTCGAGAAGTCAGTGTATATGGAGTCAACTTGAAGTCTCGCTTCCATGGAACTTAGGCAAACGTTTTTAAATATAACCAAATTGGTCGAAGTTAATCTTCCACTCACAAAGCCATGTTGAAATTGTGATATTTTCGAACTTCAGCACATATTTTTTTCTTAACAACAGCTTCGAATAATTTCGGTATTAATTTGAGTTTAGCTATTGGTCCAGATTTATGAATTAAATTCACCGCGAGCCAGTGACATATTAAAAATTGGGCTTGACTAATCCGTCCTTACACATTTTTAAAAAAAGCGGGAGAAGATTATCAGGCGCTAGGCTTGCACTAGAATCCAGTGAGGACAGCTCAGAAAGAATATCATCATTCGTCAATTATAATCGCCCTATGTCGCCCTGCGATTGTATTTGCTCGAAGTTCTGACCCATGCCATCCAGTCAACAAAGTTTGACTGGAAATGTGATGCAAACATGTCACATATAACCTTACGGTCATCAGTAGATACATTATCGTAGGACATATTCGATGGAATTCCAACAGAATTACGTTTAGTATTGACAAACGTCCAGAAAGTTTTTGAGTTCTGTTTGATCCTTGACTCAAGAGAAATTATGTATTGCCTGTAAACAAATCTCTTCAGGAATTCATATTCTTTCCGCATTCGACACAATACGCCACGCAGTGAATTGTCTTTAGCAGACCTCTTACATATCTTGTTTAGAGCATTTTTGAGTCTGCATAAGCTTCGGTTGAACCAGATGGGTTTTTTGGAATTAGTAGATATCTTAATAGGAACAGACCTGGATATGGCATCTTCTAATATGTTTCGAAACTTAGTATAAACTATGTTTAAACTTGGGAAGTCAAAAGTTTTATCCCAGTCGACTGAAAGGAAATAATTATTTAATAAATTGTAATCAGCTTTTATGAAATCTAACTTAGGCTTATCTTCGGAAGGACCAGAATCAAATGCGAACAGGACCAAATACAATCATATTAAATGAAACTAGCAGTGCTTTATGATACATACTGTTATTCAGTAAAGGATGATCAACAGCCTCTAGATCTTCATCAAAAAAATTAAATCTAAAATTCTTTCCATTGAATTACGAATTGTATTAGCTTGCCTAAAGTACATAACATTCATTGAGTCGATGACTTCGAAATTTTGAGTAACATATAAGGTTATCTGCTACATGGCTCTCATCCGGCCAATGCTCATCTATGGCTGTCCCGTGTGATTCAACGTGAGTGCAAGCTTGATGGAAAAGATTCGGTTGTTTCGCCTTTATCGAACTCCAGAGTCCCAGTACATAAAATTCTATTCCAATGAGGTCTTCTACGAGAGGGCAATCCTGATACGAGTGGCCAATTTCCTGTTGAAGTTCATTCGAGGTCATAATGCTAGAGCGATGAACTCGGTCGATAACTTGATCTCAGGGGCTTACTACCCCAATCCAGAATACCACGAAAGGGTACGCCAGTGGCTTCGTCCCTACAGAACCTTTCTCCATTTAGATAAGTACGGTCTATTACAAGATATGAATGCAGTACCTCTCTCTCATTTTTCACATAGCCAGATCAACTGTGGATGGGGGACTCAACCACTACCGTTCCGTTGCACAACGAGCTGACGAGGATCTCCTCCGGTTCAGTTTGGCGGTATCCATTCGTGATGTTGCTAGGCAGCACCAAAATTTCTGGTGGCTGGGGAGCGAGGGAACTCCAGCCACGAACCCTTTAGATATGGGGTAGAAAGGGTCGGTCGGTCTCTGTCTTGCAGCGGATTAGATGAAAATCTATCAGCCGCAACCTACGGCCGACTTATATATCTTAGGGTATTTTTAAGGTAGTTTTAAGGTAGTTTTTAAGCTGTATATATGCAAAACTCAATAAAAAAAAAATAAATAAGTAAGTATACACATGTGTACACCTGAGTGTGCTTATGTGTACACAAAATTTATATAGAATAGGTGCATATGTATAAATATGTGCGTATAACACTGTACATGGATGTATATATATATATGTACGTTTGTAGGTTTAGTTAAGGTAGTTTTAAGTTATTTTTAGGTAGAATGTAAGATAGTATATAAGTTTTAAGTATAACAGTTCGGTAATTAAGTTTTTTTTTCATTTTCTTAATAAAAGTTGTTCATTTAAATTCATGTATTTCATACCTATTCATTGTTAGGTTAGGTCGAAAGACATAGAATGAGATTAAGCTTAGCTTAGAGTGCCCGCCTAGGGCCAGTAACTTAGAAGTAGTGTATACCAATGTTCGTCCAACTAGTTTTAAGCATTTTTGTCTAGAATGTAAGATTCTCATGAATTCGTTAAATTAAAACGATTTAAAAAAAAAACACTTACTCTTCAATAAATCGATTATAATGTGTACTGTGTGGCACATCTTCCAATTCGAGCCAAAAAATAATCGGTAATCATGGCGACCATTCCCAATAACGTGACGATTGTTATCGTCGAAAAAATATGGCCCAATAACGCCGCCGGCATGCAAACCGCAACAAAGAGTTAGTTTTTGTGGATGAAGTGGTGATTCATGAAGCACATGTGGATTTTCACCCGACCAATAACGCATATTTTGCTTATTGACAGACCCACTAAGCCAAAAATGAACTTCGTCACTGAAGATGATTAACGCTCGAACACCGAATTTCGGTAGAAAATTTTTATAATTTGCAGACGGTGCTTGTTAGTTTACTTTATCATGATGAAAATGTTGAGCTTACTGAATAAATTGGCAGCGACAGTTCGATGATTAGTGAAAGAGTGCGTTCAGAAATTAAATTCAAAGTTGTAAAGTCCCTATTGAGTCACTGACAATGCTCAAAGAGTATTCCTGTCTAGAAAAAGCTTCTCAACTTCGCCGTTCGGAGTCGGCATTAAACTGTAGGTCCCTTCCACGCGTGAAAGAACAATAGCACGCACAACACGAGTGGTTGCTGATAATCTAGGCCCAGGTCCGCCTCGGACTATAGAGCCATCCATATTATATTATAAAGTCGCTATTGGAAAAGCCTTTACTGCCCCAGTAATGACTCAAAATTATATGTAAACATCCCACTCATGACACATTCAGAATGTGACATTATTGCAAAATAAATGACACAAGTTTAAATTATAAATCAAGTACAGTATGTATAGAATATAATATATAGAATTATTATATAGAATATAAGAAAGTTAAAAAATGCTAAAAATGCTAAAAAATATTATTAGTTTGGAGAAAACGCTTTTAAAAACTCTTAAGAAAAGTTTTAAGTTAAGTTTAAGAATATTGCATTTTATTTGAAAAGAAACAAGACGAGAGAGACAAAAAAAAGGCGCATACCTATGTCTGTACTGTCTCTTTTCGGACACCTCTCTATAAGGGACACCTTATTACCTTACGGACAATTCGTCATGGTTCCGGCCTGAACGTATTCGTGTACTTCAACCCTTTCAGAAGTGGACAATCAAGATGGTCCCTCGGGTGCAAGCTTAAGTGCTAGTTTAGGTAGCACTTAAGCTTTCACACTCGATATTTAAGGGAGGTGTAGGTAAGCCATGGATTGAGTGGAAATGTAAGCAATTTATGAACAATAGTGAGTCCGCTTAAGAGAATATAAAATGTTTGCAACATTATTTAAAGATACACGGTCATGAAAAATTGTCCGCTCAAGGGGATTGTCTGCCAATAGGAGCCGTAATAGGAGCCTTCACTGTAGTTCGTCGTTTCTACTATTACTACTGTCCTACTACTGAACATCTTTTGTTTTGAGGTCCAGTTCAATGAGACAAACTTGAACAGGATCGATAGAGTTATGGCTTCTTCTAACTGTATGATCTTTGGGGCTTACTACCCCAATATTATGAACCATGAAAAAAAATGAAAAAATAAAAATTATAAAAACAAAAAATATATACCAAGCAACAAAAAAAAAGTGCACACGCGAGTAAAATGAAAAACATACAATGATCGCTGTTCTGCGGGTCCAACTTTATTCATAACAATTAAAATATCATATCAAAATAAATAGTAAAATCAACGCATTCACCTTCCGTTGGGCTTCAATTATCAAAGTGATTTCATTGGCACCGGAAAGAGGCGTCACCTTACTTATGGGTTGCGAAGCAACACAAGTGTTCCGTCGTCGAGTCTGCTGACTTGCATTTGTGTAACTCGCGCGTATAAATTATATACAGTGACGAGTAAAACTGGATACATAATTTAAGTTTTTCTGGTTTTTATCAATAAAATTGCTTCCTTACGACGGATTTGATTTTGAAATTTTAAGTTTCCGTCGGTTTGGACCTTGTTGGTTTTGACTCGCTTAGAGTCTTCTACAAGAAAGCTTTTATGTTGTTTGCAGAAATTTCGTCGGGTCTGTACTTTTACATTTTTTTCGAAAAGAGTTGGGTTTTTTTTTATTTTTTTATATTGGAGACCAGCGACATTCTACCGAGTGTCCTTTTAATAGTCCTCCCTCGTAATGTACGCAATTGCTTTTGGTGTTTTGGCATCCGTCTTTTCTACACCGATCTCAATAAGTTGGGGATTAACAGCTTTGGGCAACCATATTTATTATGCACGGTGTCTTTTTTGGTACCACATTTAGGATGCGATGACACAGTCCGAACTTCTGTGCTACGTGCCATGATTAAAGACGTTTTTAAAACAGCAAATATTTTTTTAAATTTATATTTAAGACATTTTTAAATAAAAAGGTAATTTTTCATCTAGAATGTTGCTGATACCGCTCAGTATGATGCCAAAATCAAAATCACGGAGTATATCATAATGTATGAAACGTCAAACGGAGACCTTAACGGTAAATGCACAATAGAAGAAACAATTAAAACGCGCACAACTGGATACATGGTCTCGATCGGCTTAGTTCTTGTTTTATTTCAGCCGTTATAATTAAACGTTTTCTTTTACTGATGCTTCTATCTTTTAGTAATTAATGAACATTTCATTCAAATCCGTGGCAAGGAGACGATTTTATTGATGCAAAACCACAAGAACCAAAATCATGTATCTAGTTTTGCTCGCCACTGTATGATAAGCATATACATTACATATACATGCTATGTAAAACATGTTAGCTACTGAAGCATCCGCTTCGTTGCTTCTGGCAATGCCTTGAACAGCATCACGCGACAACCCAATGCATACCAGCATCCATGCATAAGAACCGTTACAGAAGCCAAGCCAACTCTTTGGTCTCTTTCCAAACATCAAAGGGTCCTTTCCATCAATCATGATTGGCTGTCAAGATCACGGGAGTTTCAACGACGCTAACGAAATCCAAGCTGTAACGGCTTATTTTGAGAGATGCATCAAGCAAGTAGGCATTCTTGGCGGCACTTCAGTTTTGATCGCGGACGTGTAAGGATCGTCGCCCGTGGCCATACAAAATGTATGGGACCCTGTGAAATGTTGGGTGTATGTTTATGATTAAGTTTTTGGCTGTAGACAGAATGGTTAAACAGATGATTTTACGTTAATAAGGTCATAGGAATTCGGGGAAAGATCGACAGATGAAACGAAAACCGCGGCCGCTAACACTATTTCCATCGACCACAAGTGAAAATGGAAGCTTAATGCAAGACAAAATAAATATTTCCCTGAAGAACGACTAGAGTTCTGAGCTCATGATTCAAACGAGTCACTCCACACAACTCCTGTCCAAATTTAGAGGACCTTAATTGTGATTGATTTTGCCATCCTCGAATGGCCAGTTCCATTATCATGGAGTTGCGTTCCTTTTGGGCACAGGGGGATAATTCACACCCACTTAAAGTGCCTGACAACGTTCGCTGCAAAACGATTTCCTAAGAAACCGCCTTCAGTGGAATTCCTTTCCATATCCAGTCGCTACCACCTTCCGCCTAAAGATTTATCATTCCTCGACAAAGATGCAACAGAAAATAACTTCAAAGTCCAAACGTTCCATCACCGCTATACGCCGATAAATTCATTCCATCAGTAGAGCCTGCCAGCCGACCAGCCGACCAGCCGTCCAACCGATCAGCCTGACGTTGACTGTTACAATTAAAACTTAAAATTCCTGTTTCGAAGTCAAGCCAAAATGGTTGGTCGCGTATTCCTGCCCATCCATCGTCTTTCTATTCTCTAAGCGCACATTCCTCGCCATCTAGGCTCTAAACGAAAACGTTTAGCACCAACAAAAAGCGGTTCTTCCACAGACAATTTCACCTGCACAACATCATCCAATTCTGCAGGTCTTCTTGATTAGCTCTTATGTTACATAAATTTCGCCAGCAGCCTGGAATTTTATAGAAAAATCCATTTTAACTAAGTATACGCTTAAAAAAAAGTGGCCCGGCCACCAGAGCTACCTCACTCTGCACACGTAGTAGATGCACATCGAACACTTGAGCTACAATTACGCTGATCACATCTTTCCGTTCCCATTTTTGTTGTTGCTGTCGCCGTCGTCATCGCCGTCGTCGTCGTCATCGTCATCGTCCATTCGTCGGTTTTGTCGTCATTTCTTTTCTTCTTCGTCGCTTCCATGCCCTAGCGCATTATTTAATATATGAAAACGATCAAACAGCAGCAGCAAGAGGGAAGACGTAACGCGTCGAGCGTAGAGCGTAGAGCATCTGCCGCATTTCATAGGCCAGCGAGAGCCATCCAGACAGCCAGCGAATGGAGTCCGATCAAAGACGACATCTTGCAAAAGGCAGTGCACCAACCACTGGGTATCGGCCGACCGGCTAGAGACAAAAGCCCAGCAAAAAACACATTTTTCCCCAACTCCATCCGGCGAAGCAGTTTGGCCAAGTACTAGTTCGAGCAGTAGCTGAAGGAACGAAACGAAAGACAAGATACATAGATAACAGCAACGGATCAAGCCCAACACATTTGGGACTCACACAGGACTGGAGGGCGAATAGGCAGCGGCGCGCGGCTTTGCTAGTGCCACTGCCAATGCCAATGCCAGTGCCAGATTGCCGGGAAAAAACTTTTTGCGAAGGTCTTACACAAGTGAGAATCATAATGAGAGTATGAAACGGGCAGAAGCGATGGACGCATGCGTGGATTTCGGTGCGGTCTCCATTATGAAGCCCCGATCCAGTCCATGGAGCAGACGGACGACGACGACGCACGGGAGGAGGGAGAGGAGGCGCGATGAAATTACCAGGTAAAACCTATGATTTAAGAGGACATTCGCATCGCGTTGCAGTTGCGGCCGAAAGGCCCATATTAAGTTTCGACAGCAAAAATGTGTGCTCACCGAAAGCGGATGTTGCTGGTGCTCGGTGAGCGGTGAGTGGTGCCCTAAAGACGACTACGACGCTGGCTGGCTAATGGAAGGTTCGCCTGGATGGGGTGGCGGCTGGATGTTCGCTGGTAACTGAGAGAAGGCTCATTTTACCACAATAGTGAACGACATGGAATGTTGTCACATTTATGTTCGTAACGTCATTTTTCTAGCAAAGGTCTAGTTTTTGTGCCACCACCAGCCATCACCATCACCATCATCATCATCATCAGCAGCAGCAGCAGAAGCAGCAGTTGAGTGCGATGCTAAGCCCCGCGTCGTATGGCGGGGGGGAAGTATCATCAGGAAAATGACATTACATTCGATGTTGTTTTATGAGTTTTTGTTCGCTTCCAAAAACACAGACACGAACAGTTGGAGCAGTTGCAGTTGCAGATTCAGTTCTCATATAGCATGTACTTGCCGCTCCCTGAATGGCTTGTGGAATTGCAACGGCGCAACCATCAGGAGCTGGAGAGCAGCAGCAACAGCAGCAGCACTTGATCCGAGCAAATATCGCGCAGATATGTATATTCATTTTATTTACGCATAACTTAAGCTGGCGATTTTTTCTTCGAATTATTTCCTTCTCCGCATGTTTGGTGAAGGAATTGGCGTGCCTACTGATGGCGACAGTGGGAATCTGATATGGACGTAAGATGTTTGGCGTCTGTCAGTTCGATGCTCTTGATCTAATGCACAAAGTGTGCACTATGGGTGACGACATGGGTTTGCTTTGTGCTCGTTTCGCTTAGCTTTCGAGAGGAAATTTGGATGGCATGGGTTTCTGGAATGTTTGTTGGTAAGAAGATGACATAATGAGGAGTCTTAACAGGTACCAGCATTTTGACTGGTGGTTGGGAAATATTCATTTTTTGTATGAGTGACAAGGCGGTAGTGTATGACAAGTCTGACTATAAGACCCTTCGTCGCAAGCGTTTGTTTTCCTTGCAGATTTTGGGGAAAGGGTCTGTATCTGTCTGACAACAAACTGCAGTATCTTTGTCGTTTTTCACACTTATTCTTATGAGTTTGAACGCAACAATTTTTTGCAATAAACAGATGAACAGGAATGGGGAGCATTTTACACCTACAACCCGCCCAGAACTAAATTCCCATACAAGATGGGAACTTAATTCCAAAAAAACGGTGTGGTCTCTAAACATGAAATAGGGTAAGCTACCCTAATTCGAGGCCCCTCCCAATAGCAAGCCCCCTCCATGAATTTTGTCCAAAAGCTAAGCCCCTGCTGTTCAGACAATAACGGCATTTTAACAGAAAAAATCGATCATATCTTTTCTTTGTGTCGTAAAATGCATTTTCATGTAATTCGTCCTTAGTTGGTAATGAAAATTTAAAGCACTACGTAGTAAATGAGAAAAAATCAGTGTAATTTGTGAAATTTATTAAGAAACTAGAAACTTTAACGAAGAAGGTAAGTGATTTTCTTTAATTTTTAGCAACCTAATTAAGGCTTAACAATAATAAAGTATATTTTATTATTTCAAAAGCAAAAGTAAGAAAAAATGGTTATTTATTAAATTATATTCGAAGCTCGTTACTGGGACGAAGAAATGAAATGAAATAACAAACAGGGGAAGCTCCTTATTGCGTTAACAAAAAATAATCAAGTTCCAGTAACGACCCCGGCCAATTTTCAAACAAAAATTAAAATACGGCATTTTACGTATATAGACGTTTTATTAATTGCATTCCTTATTAATGTTTTTATGCAAAATGTGTTAAGTATTTAAGTATATTAATTACAAGCTTTGTTATAAGAGTTATGAAAGAGATATGAAAGTATTCCTAAAATAGCTAAAAAGAATCTTAGCATTAAGCTTCCTTCTTATGTTTTAAATCTTATAAAGTTGCGAAATATGCACAGAAGAAACTGGCAACGATACAGGCAGATTGTACACAGAAACGAAGTCAATTATCTAAACAAGATCATCAAAGAGAGCACAGCTCGATTTCGTAATGACACTTGGAATAATAAGCTTAAACACTTAGACAAAAATACAGAGCCGTTCTGGAATATTGTTAAATTAGTTAGAAATTAAAACAGTCGAGGCCTAGATATGGTTAAAAACATCTATCTTAGGGAGTTACCAAAGCGTGGGATTAAGATGGTGAGGCATCTAATTGATGCTTGCTTGCTTGCTAGCTAAATGGAAACTAGCCAAAATTGTACCGATACCCTAGGCTGGTAAGTCACCAGATAACGTAGATAGCTACCGCCCAATTAGCTTACCGGGTAATTTGAGTAAAATTTATGAAAGAGTTCTTAAGGAGAAGATCATGAAATTTATTGATGAGAAACAAATACTTCCGACTGAGCAATTTGGTTTTAGACCTTACCACAGTACGTCACATCAAGTCAAGACAATTTGTGATTATGTAAAAAGAAATCGATCAAGCGGAAAATCAATTGGCATGGTGCTACTTGACGTTGAAAAGGCTCTCGATAGTGTGTAGCATTACGGTCTGATTATCCTAAAATTTCCATCTTTCCTTTGCAATATTGTTTTAAGTTTTTCGTCAAATCGATGTTTGCAAGTGTATGTTAACAATGGTGTTTCTAACATAGTTTCTTACAATACTGGAGTACCGCAAGGTTCTGTTTTGGCCCCCATATTGTATATCCTGTATATATATGATTTTCCAAAGATACTGAATGTGAAACAGGGATTTATGCTGATGACACAGCTATTTTTTCGTCGCATGAGCTTGGTCTTGTTATTGAGACGAATCTTAAGATTGCTATAGAAATTCTACTTAGCTACTGCAATAAATGGCAAATTAAAGTAAACGAAGACAAATTGCAAGCCATTTTTGTTTGTTTTCTCCCTTCCAGTAGCTTGCAGGTAAATGGAAGTGATGTAGAATGGCGAAGCTCCGTAAAGTTCTTAGGTGTATATCTAGACTCCAAATTAACTTTTCGTGAGCACATCGCACGAACCGTGTGAAATAAGGTTAAAATTGCAACGACAGTTTTATATCCATTTATCAATAGGAAATCGTTATTATCTATATCAAACAAAAGCATAGTATTTAAGGTCATATTCCAAGCTATACTTTTGTATGGATGCTCGGTATGGGGAAAATCCGCACAGTGCCACATTAGGAAATTACAAGTGGCTCAAAACAAAGTCCTTAAAATGATGTTAAATCCCTACTTCAAGACTGCATGAAATAGCGGGTGTTGACCCGATTACTACACGAATATTAAAATTAACAACTAAATTTATAAATGCATGTGCTTTGACCGATAATCCCTTAATTAATGACTTGATGTACCAATAATTAAAACATAAACATATATATTTTGTTTATTTATTTATTTAAATTGTTTTCATTGTACATTTTTGTTTTTGTTATTTATATATATTTATTTATTTATTTATCTATTATTTATTTTTTTTATTTTTTCTATTTTTATTTATCTATTTATTTATTTATTTATTTATGCACTTATTTTTATATACGAATATAATCATGTATTTTATCTATATATATTTTTTCTCTCTTATTGAAGGTTTTTCTCGTATTTTGCTTCAATTTTCGACAGTTTCCATCAAACATAAATAACTTAAAATATTAATATTCACGTTTTTCGCAAGAAAGATACATAATTCATCACATCTCTGTAATATATATTGTGCGATAAACTAAATCAAATGTAAACTTTTTATACGGAAATAAACTATCTATCTATCTATCTAAGAAGAGTCGTACACCGTGTCTTAGAAACACGGTAAATACGTATTTTACAGATGTTGAAAAGGCTAATGCACTTGCCCAAACATTTGAGCGTAACCATAACATATCGCGCCATCTGGGTGATATGCATACAGGTACTCTGGTGAATGGTACTGTTCAACATTCCATACGGTGAACTCAGTCGCACCTGTGATTGAATTTGTGAATGAAGACGATAATACATTTTTAATCAGCAATCTAGTAACGAGAAAATCTGGTGGACTCCAACATTTAATAAGGAATGCTTATTTAAAAGAATTACGGAAAATTGGCATAAAGATGGTGGCATATGTTGTAAATGCATGTTTGAAACTTCAATACTTTCCAACCAAATGGAAGTTAGCTAAAGTTATGCCTATTCTAAAAGCTGGTAAACCTCATGATTGTCAGGCCAATTAGCTTACTAAGCAGCCTGAGTACACTTTATGAAGGAATATTAAAAGAAAAGATAATGAAGATTGTTTATGATAAGAACATTTTTTCCCAAAAGTATAGTTCGGGTTTAGGAGTTATCACAACACTTCTCATCAAGTTAAGAGATTCTGTAATCATATTAGAATTAATCGTATAGATGGTAAATCGACCGCCATGACTTTACTTGACACAGAGAAGGCATTTGACACTGTCTGGCATAATGGTCTCAGTTTGAAAATAAACAATCTCAACTTTCAACGAAAAAGAAAAGCTTGTTTTCTTCCTAGTTCTAGCTTGAGGGTGAATGGAATCAACGTTGAGTGGAAGAACTCCGTTAGGTACCAGGTATACATCTTGACAGTAAATTGACTTTTTATGAGCACATCAATCAGACCCTTAAGAAAGTAAACATTGCAAAAAAAAATACTTTACCCTTTCATTAACAGAAAATCGTTTCTGTCCCTCCCCAACAAAGTAATCATTCTTAAATCTATATTCCAAGCAATAATTCTTTACGGTTGCCCTGTATGGGGAAATTCCGCTCATTGCCACATTAAAAAATTACAAATAGCTCAAAACAAAGTTTTCAAAATGATGTTAGACCTACCACGTGATTATTCCACCTTAAAACTTCACAAAAGAGCGGGTGTTGAACTGGTTTATAAAAGAATATTGAAACTGACACATAAGTTTAAATATTCATGTGCTTTTGCTGACAATCCGCTAGTCAATGAGTTAACAAATTGTAATTCCCTAAATGAATAAGGTTCAGTATATGTTATTATTTTATTTATTAATTGTTAATATACTTACAAATTCATATATTTATTTATTTATTTATTTACTTATTTACTGATTTATTTATTTATTTATTTATTTATTTATTGATTTATTTATCGACTTTTAACGGCTTCTTTGTGATATTAATTTACTGATATGAAACAACAATTTTCTTATGTACACATACATATACTGAAATATATTTATATATATATATTTTTTTTGTTTATTGGAGGTTTTGTCGTCTTTCCTTCAGTTTGTTTGATTTAATTCTTATCAATTTTATTTAGATTCATTATAAGTTAAACCCATTTTCCAGTAGTAAGATATATGATGTATCAAATCTCTGTAATAGATACTGTGCGATAACTAAAATCAATGTAAATATTTTATGACGAAATAAATATCTATCTATCTATCTAATCTCAACTTTCGAATTTATTTGTGCAACATAGTTCTAAGTTTTTTTGTCTGATCCTTGTTTCCAAGTCCATGTTAATAGTGGTCTGTCAGATTTGTTATTTTATAATGCAGGTGTAACCCAAGGGTCTGTCTTGGCGCCAACCCTTTAAAATTTGTATTGCTCGGATTTTCCAGAATTACCCGAATGTGAAACTGCTATCTTTGCCGATGACACAGCTATATTTTGATCGCATGAGTTCGCTCTTAACACTGAGAGCAATCTTAAATATGCGATGAAAATTATTTTTAAATACCGTGATAAATGGAAGATTAAGTACAATGAAGATAAATTACAAGCAATATTTTTCACACGAAAAAAAAGCTTGTTTTCTCCCTAGCTCCAGCTTTCGGGTGAATGGAATCAACGTTGAGTGGAAGAATACCGTTAGGGGCCTTGGTATTCATCTTGATAACAAATTAACATTTCATGAGCACGTCAACCAAACTCTTAAGAAAGATAACATCGCAAAGAAAATTCTTTACCCATTCATTAAAAGATCTTTTTTGTCTTCCTCCAACAGAGTAATCATACTTAAGGCTATATTTCAAACCTTAATACCTTACGGTTGTCCAGTATGGGGAAAATCCGCACAGTGTCGCATTAAAAGATTGCAAATAGCCCAAAATTAAGTTTTAAAAATGATGTTAGACCTACCACGGGATAATTCCACCTTAAAACTTCACAGAAGAGCGGGTGTTGAGCTGGTCTCTAAAGGAATATTGAAACTGACAGATAAGTTTAATTGCTCATTTGTTTTTGCTGACAATCCACTAGTCAATGAACTAACGAATTGTATCCCTCAAAGTGAGTAAATATTTTTACATATTTATAATAAACATCCTCACAAAATTATTCGCACAAAGACTTTACAGCCGAATTTATTTAATATTTTCTATGTACGACTTAAAAAGTAACTGTTTTTTTGTATTATACATCGGCTCTATATATTCAATAGTCATATTCAAGGTTCAAACTGATGCAACTCCGAATACGGCAAGAGGGAAGCAGACACAAAATTATCCGCACAAACTCAATCCTTGTGCTATAATAACCGCTCATTCTGTTGAATGCTGTGATCGAGGCAACAAGCAGAAGGATAGAGGATATTTCTGAGAAAATAAAATAAAAAAAAACGAAAAAAGAGCAAAATGGGACGAAAAAATCGGAAACTTCTTTAGAAGAGCGAAAGGTTATTTTAAAGTTAGTTTGCGAAGGCCAAACGTACCGAGAGACTGGTGAACTTGTTGGAAGATCCTATACCGTAGTTAGGGATGTTGTCCATAAGTTCAGAAATGAGGGTTGTTTAGAAAATAAGAAAGGTAGGGGTCGAAAAAATATATTATCGGATGCAAATGAGAGGCATATTGTCAAGAAAATCAAGAAAACCCTAAGAAGCCAGTAAAATTATTGACCGCAGAGATGTCAGGAATCATTAAAAAAACCACTCTCTGTCGAAACAGTAAGGCGGACTTTAAGGTCAAATCATTTTAATGGTAGAGTTGCACGTCGTAAACCCTTTATTTCCAAAGTTAAGAAAGAAAAAAGACTCGCGTTAGCCAAAGAGTATGTTAACAAGACTCTAGACTTTTGGAACACCGTTATTTTTAGTGACGAAAGCAAGTTTAACTTGTTTGGCAATGACGGGAAGCAAAGGGTTTGGCGAAAACCAAACACTGAGCTGAATGAAGCTAATCTTCAAGCGACGGTGAAACATGGCGGTGGTAATATCATGATATGGGGGTGTATGTCTGCGCGGGGAGTTGGTCAAATGGAGTTCATTGACTATAGAATGAACCAATATGACTACCTCGACATGCTTAAAGGGAAATTTGCAGCAAAGCGCAACTATAATGGGTCTAGGGTCAAATTATGTCTTTCAACAAGACAACGACCCAAAGCACACTGCTCACAATGTCAAAATGTGGCTGCTTTTAAATGGTCGCCCGCAGCTCAAAACGCCTCCACAGTCACCCGACATCAACCCCATTGAACATTTGTGGGCTGAGCTTGAAAAAAATATTCGAAATCAAGCTATCAGCAGCAAAGCTTCTCTTAAAGAAGCTCTACAACGAGAATGGGAACTTTTACGCCCAGATTTTTGCAAGAAACTTGTCGGGAGTATGTCAAAACGACTAAAAGCCGTTATTGATGCTAAGGGTTGTGCAACTAGATACTGATGTGCCACTCAATTACTTTATTTTATGTATTTTTTCATATTTTAATTTTTGTGCGAATAATTTTCTGTCACGTTTAATTGAAGTCAGTTTGTTTATTTTCGTTTTTGGCTATTTGGATTTATTAATATTTGATTTTTTTTGTACTAATTTTTAATCTTTTACTAATTCTAATTTTTTTAATTTAATTGAATTAATTTTTCACGACTAAGCTAGTGGAATTTAGCTTATTTCGTTAAATCAAGTCTTGTGCGATTAATTTTGTGAGGATGTGTATATATATACGGGTGGCGCTACGGCCCGTAGAGGACCAGGGCCTAGCTTCTCAGCAAACCACTCGTGTTGTGCGTGCTATTGTTTTTTACGATTGAAAGGGACCTACAGTTTAATGCCAACTCCGAATGGAAAAGTTGAGGCACTTTTCCTAGACAGGAATATTCTTTGACCATTGTCAGTGACTCGAAAGAGGTGGAACCGTGAATTATGACAGTTGGTAAATTCGGGTATCGAACCTGGGACCCTCTGTGTAGAATTCGACGCTCTTACCCACTACGTCACGCCGACCCACCCAGTTTTTTTCGTCTTGAAAAGTCCTCGCCTATTCTGAGTACAGGCTTAAATATCCCTGACTAAGAAGACATTTTATTAACCTGTACGAAGTTTTACGAAACCCTCTCCACAGTTACAAAAATATTCGCCACAACATTTAAGGCACTACCTTTGTTAGTCTAAAGAAGTGTTTAATGGAAATTGTGAAAACTAACAGATTAATCGAAAGTATTTTTCAGTCCAAGGTACAAAGGTTCTTTCGAGGGATTGGATGCTTTCCGTATATTATATCCACGAAATAGTGAGCCCACAACCGGAGTTCATTCCGCAATCGATTAGTTAAAATTAAGACTAAGCCTTGATGGTAGCATGATTAATTTGAAGAGGACAGTCTATGAATACCCTCCTCGCACAACTCTCGAAATTAGCTCTCACGAAAGTAGCATTCACCGTGACACTAGATCAAAGGAATTTATGTTACAACATGATACTTACTTGTCAACAGTGACTTCGTTGTGGTAAAGTTTTTTTTACCTTCACAGGGATTTGCATATTTAAGCAGCAGTTGAGTTTTAACCTCAACTTGGATTAATTAAAAATACCGCATGTGCACATCGCATGTGGCGCATAACAACTGCACTGTGAATGACGCCATCGGCCATCCTAAAACAAAGAAAAACCGAAACTCTCCTAAACGCCATGAATATTCAAAACTAAACATCGGCACTCCCTCCCTCAAGTCAACAACTGGGCTCCGCGACGTGTCCCAGTCCAATTAACATGATTTAAGTCACCTAATATCTCCACCGAACGTCATCGTCAATGAGTGCAAGGCGCCTAGTCCGAAAAAAGGGGGGCGAAGGTGAGAACCTGGAAGCTAGCTTTTCGTATAGCACACACTGTCGCAGGTACTCTCTTTTTTCGTTTTGAGAAACAATCAATGCACCCCTCCAGCACACGTATGCCATGTACATGAACATCCAACTGTGGGACATAGCCGAACGGATTGTAAATCCATCATCCCCTCATGTATAATTCTAGCGGCAATGGGGGCAATCAATTCCGCAGAACACCAGGGGGACATGACTCGAAAACTAACTGAAAACAACAGACCTCAGCTGACAGAGAATTAAAAGCAAAAAAAAAAAAAGAAAACCGATCAACGAACTGAAACACGACAAGAGGCAGGCGAATTGAAAAATAAAAATATGCAATCTGTTTTAATTTTCCACTAAAACAGCCGTGAAAAGGATACACCCGTCCTGCGGCCAACGGGAGGGAGGTGGGTGCAGAGGCATAATAAAAATTCATTGCGAATATTCGTGACTGCGGGCTCCAAAACAAAGGCCTATTTATACCCATCAGGGTTTTTATGGGCTTTTAGTGGCAGTTTGAGGGGCGAAAGCGCCGCGAAGCCTCGACCCTCGAGAGAAGTGCCCACCGATGGCACTCTTCATAACGCGCCCTGCCAATGAATGGCAACAACGTACGACAGTGCTCCGAACACTAAAAGCTGATGAAGAGCCGTGTGTCCCGACAGGAGGCGACTGAAAGCTGTGAGGTAGCATTTTTATTTTGGAATTTTAATTATTTGAACTCGGCAACATTTTTTTGTGTTTCCTTTTTTGTATTCCGTCAAAATAGGGTATAGCTTCGTTATTGCAGCAGAATACATTTTCGAGTGCATGGATTTAAATTGTTGAAAATGCACATTCAAGTCCTTTGTTGTTTCGGTTCGAGAATTAAATTGCAGGACCAATTAAAATAAGGTAGTAGTGCTTATGGGCATGAGGAGATGGCTTCTTCGATTGTTTAATCAAGCCACAGACTGCACAGTCTGTAGCATTCCAAACGTTTATCTCAAGATCTCTTTGAGATTTTTGAATTTTCCTTGATTCTGGGTACGCACAACAAATCTTCAGATTCCACGAATTTTTTTCCACCAGAAATGGCTTGGATGACATCTTAGGTTAATCCTTACGTTCCGTTTCTAAAAAACCATTCTGATACTATGCGTGATGGATGAGGAAGGATCAAACACAAAGCTAATACTTAATGCGTGAAAAACGACGTCCGACGAGATAAGCGTTTTTGATCAATATTCCACTATTCGTACTAGTTGTTCCCAGTGTATCTTCTTCTTCTTCTTCTTCTTCTTAGGGCGTCACAGTCCAATGTAGACCTGATCCTCACCCAACATGCTTCTCCAGCCTCTCTCGCTAGCTGTCTACAGTTTCGCACACCAAGCCAGCTGAGATCCCCCTCGACTTGTGTGTGCCACCTTATACGTGGACTTCCTCTGTTGCGATGCCATGGAGCTAAGTTGTCCATACGCTCTACATTGCCTTAGCCTCTTAGGCGGTGGACCCCTAGACTTTATAGTTCGCGGTTGAACCTTCTTCTCGAAAGCCCATCAACGCAAACAGGACCAAAGATTGCACGCACTACTATTATTTCGAAGTTACCAAGAGCCTCTTCATCCGCTTTGAATATAGTCCATGCCTCGGCGCCGCAGAGCAGGGCGGAGATGATTAAATTATTAAACAGAGTCAACTAGGTCTTCCGAGAGAGTGCTCTGTTACTAAAGAGTTATTCCGCATTTGATCTCGCTACTGATGTCATTTACACTGTTCATCACCGACCCGAGAGGTAGACGAAGTGCCTGACTAGCTCAAACAACGCCCATTGTGACGTTTTTTTTTTTGGGATGTCGATATTGTTTACCCGTTCTTGAAAACAACATCATCCGTGTGTACAGACAGCTGAACAGACTTCTGGAAGATGGTTCCTCTCGTGTTGCCCAGAGGAGTCACAGCCTACTGCCAAGCTTGTACTTTTTAGTTCAGCACAGAGAGCGCTCAGTTTAGTTCAAATCTCTTTACTGAATTAGTACGTTCTTCTAGCACGTTTAGTTCAAAAGGCAATAGAGTCGTGTGTGCATCGCTATAACTTCTATGTTGAAGGAAAAAACCAAATGAAGTCAATCATAATACAAGCAAATTAAATATTTATTAATCTTAAGAAGTGGTTTCAGGAAACACGTCCGCAGTACTTAGTTGATCCAACGATATGTTCGGATTAAAGGAAAGATGTGTACATATTCGCGCAGCTTTGTAGTTCTATGTGACATGTTTGAGCTCTTTTCGTTCGTTGATCCTTCTCCAGGTATCCTCGAAGAGCCACGCCCTATGACATTCCTACGATCGACTGATAATCCTCTCAGCACTTGATGTGAAAACAGATTTCACAGCACACCTATATTCGTGGATGGTGGCCGACAGTGAGCAGATGATTATTTCCACTCCACGTGAGAGGTGGTCCCTTAGTTCTTGGCGCACTCTGAGAACTCTCAGTCGGTGAATGTCGAACCTAGATACCCTTGTATCATTAGATCTTCGAACGGAAGCATTGCGTTACCACCAACCCCAGGTCTGCTTCTCTTCTATTTCGGATGTCTAGAAGATTAGGCTACTTCTAAGACGGCGATTGAACTTCATCCATGCATGCATATGTGAACTATGTATGCGAAATTCGCCTTGTTGTATACATGTCCGGAACTACCCAACTCTTATCTACAAACATTCGTGCACATGTGTTTTTAAAATTCCCTTCATATACACGACGGGCAACGCAACTATGCTCGATGGGCTTGTGCTGTGGTAGTTAAACAAAAAGAACCCAGCAGAAAATTGTATAAGGTGTATCAGGCTAAGGTTTAAATAAGGCATACATATAATGGTAAATCTTATTGAATACCCATAGTAAGTCTGAATTAAGCCATATTGTAAGATATAAATAAGCAACACAACTCAAATCGATCATGAAAGAACATGCAAGCAGACTAAAGGTGCAGCGATTCTTTAGAATTGCGAAAAATGCCCTATAGTAAGGCATACATAAGAACAAGATTGTGAGAAAAGCCTATAATAAGGCATAAATAAGGAATAATCATACTCATTCGTTACTTTTGTGCGGATACACGTGGGATCAAATTTGAAATACAATCAAGATCGAAAGACTAAGTATACCAAAAAAATCATTAAAATTAAATAGTTATATATCAGCAGCCCGATAGGCTTAAATTTAATAGAAATGTTCAGATTTATTTCTTTATTTATCTACTTGATTTATAGGAAACCACAATGAACTGTATCCATTTGACATGGTAATTCCCCCTACTGAAGAAATAAAGTGGAACCGTCAGAAAAAAATGCAGGCGATCAGCAATTTAAATTGTTTTCCAAGCAACACTGTTCTTCGACTCAACAAAGCTTAAAATACTTAATTTTTTTTTGTTTCAGGCTGCATTTATCGTTTTTACAGCTCGTTTGAGGATTGCGCAAAAACATCAAAGACGCCATCAAAAAGGGCAAAAATAATATGGAACAGCATAACCATATGTCCTGATGAATTAATAATATATTTTTTATATGAATCATTATCTTTAATTTTCATCCCCTTTTCAAAACCCTTTACAAGGCCTTGACATTTTTTTTAAATAAAACGCCAATACGCCTATTTCAAAAACTTTATTATCGGCTTGAAGTACAATCAAAACATTCATGAATAGGACTCGACTTCGTTCATGTGGCCACCGCGGGAACGTTTGCAGCGGTTGATTCGTTGGACCCAATTTTCAACGAATCGGCCACACATTTCTGTCGAAACGGCCGGTATTTCGCGTTCAATGTTGGCTCTGAGAAAGTCGTCCGCTTGTTGGCATTAACCAATCACTTTACGTAGCCCCACAGAAAATAGTGAAGCGGTGTTACATCGCACGATAAAGGCGGCCAATCGACTGGCCCAATTCTTGAGATAACACGCTCACTATACTTACTCTTCAGCAAACCGATTGTAACGTGTGTGTGTGGCTTGTGGCACCATCCTGTTAAAACCACATGTCGTCCAAGTCCAAAAATAATCGGTTATCATGGTGCGATAACGCTGACCATTCAGAGTAACGTGAGGATCGTTATCGTCGACGAAAAAATATGGCCCAATAACGCCACCGGCATGCAAACCGCAACAAAGATTTAGTTTTTGTGGATGAAGTGGAGATTCACGAAGCACTTGTGGATTCTCACCCGACCAATAACGCATATTTGGCCTATTGACGAACCCATTGAGCCAAAAATGAACTTCGTCACTGAAGATGATTAACGTTCGGACACCGAATTTCGGTACAAAATTTTTATAAATTACAGACGATGCTCGTTCGTGTACTTTGTTGAAAATATTGAGCTTACTGAATAAATTGGCAGTGACAGTTTGATGATTAGTGAAAGAGTGCGTTCACAAATTAAATTCACAGTTGTGAAGTCCCTATTGCAAAACTCTTCGTATGGAATTCCTGTTGTGCTCCACTTCCAAATATTTTGATTAGATACTAATCTACGTTTGTTTGTTTTTTCTAATTTTTTGTTAAGTACATGTTAATTAATTTCACTTTTTGCTTGTGAATTATCTTTGAATTTAAATTGTTTACTTTAAGTCTTAGATTAAGCTTATTACAAATCCACAATGTATCACTGAAATAAAAATATTCATAAGGGCTAAAGAATAAGGCCTTTCTTAAATTGATAATAAGTAAATAAGGTTCTATGAAAGACTTGTATTAAGGAAAAAGTAAGGTTAACGTCATGCCTTGAGCCTTATTAATCCTGAGTTATTATAAGGTACATATAAGGCATCCAGTATACCTGATCGCGTAAGAAATGACCAATGTTAGAATAACGAACAAAATCTTGGGATCTTGAATGCAAGGCAATATTCCTTATAAATGGCAAGCCTAATGCCTAAGGAATAAAGTGTATTGAAATAAGGATTATTTTAGTCTTACATTGTCTTACTTTGTTTGCTTACACACTCAAATCAAGACACTCAATTTAGTTCAATTTAGTTCGCTTTAATTCTGATATTCTTACTGATTTACATGCATGGTGGTATGGTGTACCCGAGTTTGTTGAACTGCTGATGTTGCCAAACTAGTGCAAAATTTATGTTTCTGAGCACTTATTATCAATACCACTGGCACCACTAGAGAACTGCGAAATCATTTATATGTACATATTTTTTTTTCTTATCCTTTTTTGTACCGTTCTTAAACTTCGTTGTTAAATTCCACAGTTAAGAATTAGACGCCTAGTCGGAAGATACTTTTTTGTTGCGCTTCTCGCTTTAATACATTTTTAAAATAAAGCACAGTAGGTTAGAAAATTATAAACACTCTTTCTTAAAAAAACATTTAACAAGTGAGCTAACATAAAATGACATTGTGAACTAGTTCACTTAGTTCACTTTTTCTCTTTTTTGAACTTTATCGTTCGTGAATTACAATCCTACTTGACAGCGCGCCGCATTGCCTTCGTCATACCACCTGCATATCAACTAAGAACTTGCAAACTTGTCATAAACTTCGCTATTGTTGTTGTTAGATTCTGCAAATGCAGATTCATGCCATTTTTGGAATTTATTCTCTTTCGGACGTTGCATTGATGGCTCCCTTAAGTTAAACGCGTTCTGGGGACGTTCTTCTTACGTCAAAAGATGCCTAGTTTTAGGAGGTATTCATCCTATTGCTAAACCGTCTCGAGATCAGTCATAATTGAAAGACAGCTCAAGTTTCACACACATTTCTGTATTTTGGCATGTAATTCGTAAAGACTTGTCTTGAATTGACTCTTGAGCACTGCCTTGTTAACTTTGTCAATGAACACCAATTAGTGACAGTCGAATACAATCAAAGAGCTGCCACCGTGATGTTGAAGCCACAACCTGGGCCCCACAGTTAGGGTATTAAGAATCATGGCGCGACACAGCGATTTCATGTGTTTTATTTTCCAAGTGACAGGCTCAGGTGCTGCCACCAGCAAATGCCACAGCCAAATGGTACCGCCGCAGAAGAAATTTCAAAACAATCGTCACCCACCTCACCGCGGTGTTCGTTCATTTCATGCTGCAAGCTAATTCGGTTGGCGGTATGCAGATGAAAGTGCCGAGGTCCTGTTTGTTGATGTTTTTAATTTCTTTGTCTAGTATGCATTACAGTGGCCAAAGGCTACTGCGGCACATGTGAAAGTCTAATTTGTTTACATACGACTTGAGTCCTCACTGCGGCTTCTGTTCGCCTCCCTCTCGGTGCGCTTTGACAGAGATTTTTACTGGTCTGCTTCCATTTGCGCACACAGCACAGGATTGTTAATTTTTGCTCCAAATGAGCCTCCTGCACGTTATTGCATTCATTAGATACTCTGTGCTCCGATGCACAAGCAGCCACTTATGAAGCAAATTTTTCCTATTTGAGGCCAAAAAAAAAAAGGTAATTTTCCGGGTTGAAAGTTATGAGAACTGAATTCTAAGAGTGAAACTTTTTTTTTAGAATTTACGAGCTAGTTGGCTGGGTAGATGGAAGGTATGTAGATCAAAGAGAAGGCGGCACAGCGCGGCGGTTGCATTTCAAATGGGCAAACAGACTTTGGATGTGAAAACCAAATGAAGTTCAGGAATGGCCAATAGAAGATTGTACACAGTGTGTTGCTGAGACGATTGATTAATCAGACGACGGAGGGCTTAAAAGAGACCGATTGCGGTGCGCGCTTCCCCTCACTTACGATGTACTCAAGAATAGACATTCAACAGCGTCGTCTTGGGCAGAGCGTCAAAAAGGGTATCTATAACTTGGAGGTAGTTAAGGGCTAATATAAATCAGTAACGCCAATTTTTATCTGCTCAGGGGGACCAAGTAGACTTTATACAACACATTGATCACTTCTGCGCGGCTCTATGGCGCGGAAGCCTGGACAATCCCAAAGCAGATGAAGAAGCAGAGAAGAAGATTCAACCATGAACGGACAGCACAGTGATATGAGTCCACCCAGGCGGACTGCACCGCGACATGACTCCAGCTAGGCGTCTACAGATTCAACGCCTAAGTCGGCTAATGCCATGTAGAGCGTACGGACAACTCAGCTCCGGCACGAAAGGGCTTCGACTCCAAACCTGTGGGACACCGTAACAGAGGACGTTCGTGTTTAAAATGACCACACTCACATGTGGAAAAGGACTTCAACCAACTTTGTGTTGCAAGAGATTCTCCTGGTCTAGGTTGAGGCACAGGTCCACCCCAGACTATAGCGCCGAATAAAGAAGATGCTTCGTCCTCTTGTTCAAGTAAGTCGATTGGAATAGCCAGGTATTTTAGGTTTTGTAGTTCTGATCAAATAAAAGAGGCATATTAACTAACATAATAATAATAATACTGTGCTGTTGTTAGAGTGGGTGGGACCTACAGTTTTATCCCGACTACGAAGAGCCAAGTTTGAGAAGCTGTTTATAGACAGGGCAGCATTGTCAGTAACGAAAGACGTGGAGCTGTAAATTTTGTAAGTTGGTAAATTCGGTGCCCGAACATGGCATACCCTGTGTAGGAGTCGATGCAGCAGCCCCCTACCCCAAGACGACCCACAAACATATTAACCTTTAAAAACCACATTTTTGATCTGAATAATTTTCATCATTGAATGCACTAGGCGCGCTACTAACAGGTACCTCAACCAAGCTCTGAAGTCGTCTACATACATATATCACAACGAGATCTTACACGGTGGCCAACTTGACGGGTTTCACTGTATTTCATTTATTGTTCTGAATTCAAGATCAAAAATCTCACTAATTCCGCCAAACACGTTCTCGTAAATCTCTCTCCGAATGAGTTTTTGTTCAAAGCAAGTGACAACACGCTTAAGCCGAACCTAAATCGAGTGAATTGGATGATATCTCAATAGGCCGTTCCCATCGAGTGGAAGCAGTGTTGCCAGATGTTTTGAGTGAAATGTCCCATCACCGACCTCGGAATTCCCTTTTTCCTCTTTTTCCCTGATGAATTTCCCCATGAATTGCTGTAAATTTTTTCCCTTTGGCAACAGAGGCCTCGTTGCTGAAAATTGAATCAATTAAAGCGATGTATGCCTCCGACATTTTTAAACACTTGAGCAAATGCCTTTGAAGCAAGAGTCGATTCCTGCACAGTCGGTTGTTCAGTATTTGCCATTAAGTCAAAATCCGTTGGTTTAGATAATATCCACCATGACTTCATTAATGTATTGCTTCCAGTAATACTTCATCATTTCACGCACATTGTAATATAATATGGGTGGCGCTACAGTCCGAGGCCGACCTGGGCCTAACTTTCTCAGCAACCACTGGTGTTGTGCGTGCTATTGTTCTCTCACGCGTGGAAGGGACCTACAGTTTAATGCCGACTCCGAACGGCCAAGTTTGAGAAGTTTTTTTTTGCCGGGAACTACTCTTTGAGCATTGTCAGTGACTCGAAAGAGGTGGAGCCGTGAAATATGAAAGGTGGTAAATTTGGGTATCGAACCTGACACCCTCTGCGCAGGAGGCGACGCACTAACCCACTACGCCACAGCGACCCACCACGCACATTATTAACGCAATAATCACGACGTCGCGCTACCCTACACTTCGGAAGAAAGCTAAGATGATCCCAGTGCCCAAGAAAACAATTAACCTGAATTCCGACCTATTACAATCCCTTTCTCTCAATTGATCTGATCTGATTGATCGACACAAGCATCTAAACCCACTGCAATCAGGTTTCCGCACAGGACATAGCTGTGTCACAGCCTTATTAAAAATAACAGACGATATTCGAAGAGCTATCGAAAAAGACAAAATGACCATACTAACCTTACTCGACTTCTCGAAAGCATTTGACTGCGTAGACGCAGCGATACTTTGTCATAAACTGTTCACAAATTCAACTTCTGTAATCCTACTAATGTTTTGTTTTCATAACTCTAAGCTGTCATCCTTTTGTGACGTACGCTATGGTGTTCCTCAAGGTTCCATTCTCGGTCCGTTATTATTTTCAATGTTGATCAATGACCTTCCACTAGTTTTGTCCTATTGTAAGTTCCTCATCTTTGCAGACGATGTGCAAATCTACTTAAGTTTCCATCTTGGTATGGTTGAAGACCCAGTTGCTAAAATAACCGAGGATCCTCAATCCAAAATAAAACCAAAGCCATCCAGTTCTCGAAACAACCGCTTTCCTTGTCCAATTTCCCGCTAATAGAACTGACCTCGACCGCAATTGAATATGTTACATGTGTAGGCTTAGGATGAGTTAGCTGACTGCTGCGCATACGACCAGCGGACACACTTAGGCCAAGCATAGACCCATTGTGTTACCACGCGGATCAAGGGTAATAGGTACCCGCAAACCAATCTGTGATAATAGATAAAGCGAAGAAGAGGGCTGATTTTATTGCTGCTCAGTTCAGCCAGAGTAACAAAGAAAAGGGCCCTCAGAAGTCTGAATCTATGGGATGAGAGAGCACTGCAGCTGCATAGCAAGTGTTCAAAGGTTTCTTCCTCATCCTCGTCCATGCAGCTTCTACATAAATAATTATAGGGAAGGCCTAGTCTAGAGGCGTGAGTTCCGACGGCACAATGCCCTGTTAAAACGCCAATAAGAGATCTGGGATTTGGCCTGCTTAATCTGATCAAGCTAAGCGATCAGGGATCGATCATAGGCCAGAGTTGTTGGGTCATGAGGCACCCTGTGCCAGATATCCATCCGCGGTTTGTTTGAGCAAGCGTTTCAAGCTTTGGAAGATGTTTTATAGTAGCGATAGGCGTGGAGGGTGGATCTCCACCAGGAAAGAGTACAGAATTTGTACCCTTTCTAGCGAGTTCGTCCACTTCACAATTCTCTGGAAAGTCACAGTGTCCCGCCACCCACATATGTTGGATGCTAAAATACTGGGCCATCTCGTTAAGAGATAGGCGGCAATTAAGGGAAGTCTTGGAATTAATGGTGACTAAATTCAGAGATTTGATCGCTGCCTGGCTATCGGAACAGATGCCGATATCTGTGCGCGATATTACATCGTTTTGTTTAGCCAGGACAGGGCTTCCTTAATCGCTGTAGTTTCAGCCTGAAAGACGCTACAGTGATTAGGTAGTCGAAAAGATAGCTGGAAATTTAGATCCTTGGAATAGACACCCACAGCACCCACACCTGCCTCCATCTTCGATCCATCTGTAAAGATTCGCAGTGGACCTTCCAGCGTGTGGTGTTCAGACTTCCAGTAAGATCGGTATGCTGGTTGAGAAATTATTTCGGAAGGGGAGAGGGGGTCTGTATCTATGGGTCATAGAGCCATACCTGCGTAGGATCATCGAATTTCCAGACGGTAGTTCTTTCCAGCTACTCCACGATCTTAATCTGATCGCCGTACTAGCTGCTGTCTGTCTGCCAATTTTGTTCTATCGGCGGCAGGTCGAGAAGTATGTTTAATGCTTCGGAGGGGGTAGTCCTTAGCTCCCCGCTAGTGCATATGCATGCCATCCTCTGGACTCTAGCGACTGGGGTGATGTTGATTCTCTTGTAGAGTGCGGTCCACCAAATTGCGACACCATACAGCGGAATGGGTCTGACTACTGATAAAAAAAGCTAGTGAACCATTCGGGGTTGCAGTCCCCATTGGCCCTTTTTCAGCAATAGAGAGCAGTTGAGGCCTTCTTGACACGTTCCTGGATATTTAGCTTCCAGCTTAACTTCGTGTCCAGTATAAGGCCTAAGAATTTAGCGCTGTCGCTTAGCACCATGGGAGTCCCGCATAGTGTGGGAGGGTCAGAGTTAGGAATTTTATAATAATAATATAATATAATAATAATATAATATAATAATAATATGGGGTAATTTACATTTTTTTAGTCTTTATGACAATCTCTTAATAATTTTTAATTTGCCATAAGAACTTGTGAAAAACTTGGCTAAACCTAACTACTTCGCTACCTTATACTAACTGAACCTTACAGGAAACATCTTAACTATGTCCGTAACAGTACGGACACGTGCACCAGGGCGTATATGTTATGTATATGCCTAAGATATATAATTTATACGCCGTGGTGCACCTTTTTTTTTCTTATATATTTTTTATTGGATTTTTTGTTTTTATTTTTTGGATTTTATGTTTGTTCTATGTTTTTTTTTTCTTAAGAACTACCTTAAAAACTATGTAAGCTGGCCACTATGGTTAACTATCTGATGCTGTGGAAAAGCTAGAGATGGCAGGGACTGGGTTTGGTGTATCCACCAGTAAAATTGCCGTTCTTTGGCCGACTCTTTCCTATCTCGAGCGGGGATCGCTCTACTGAACCTGAGGAGATCCTCGTGTGTGCGAACGACATCCGGTTCGTACTAGAGTCGCCTGTCCACTGTTCGGCGTACGACGTGGAAGATGATAGGACATCCTTGTGGATCCTGTATAAGGCCACTTGTGTCTAGATAAAGGAATGCTGCGGGAGGAATAAAGCCGTTAAGGCGCACCCTTTCATGGTACATAGTATTGGGGTAGTAAGCCCCAAAGATCAGACTGTTGGAAGAGGTCATAGCTCGTGCAGTGTGCCTTCTGATCAGCTTAATAATAAAATTATCCACCCTGTTCACATTTGCCTCGTTGTACAGGACCTCGTTAGGATAGTACTTCTTGTACTCAGACTCAGGTGTGCGATACAGACGGAGACAGCTCCTAAGACACTGCCTCTCGAACACCCTCATCTTTTCCATTTGGGAAGGACTCACTTTGAACCACAATGGACAACCGTACAGCATAATTGGTCGTAGTAGGGCCATGTAGCAGATTACCTTCACTCTGGTATCAAGTTGGCTGCTGAAAAACAACCTTCTTGCCGCAGCAAAGGCTTTTCTGGCTTTTTTCTATATGTTCGTCAAAATAAAGATATTGTTCCAGCCAAATGCCTAGATATCTAACTACACTTTTTGCAGCTAACGGCCGACCATGCGGGTCAACTATGCCGAACTTACGCCAGTCTTGGCGCCTATCCCGCGGTGCCCTGTATAACGGGGTCCGTTAAAAGACTAGTTTCGCACTTCTGGAAGTTGATAAGCAACTTCCAGTCGTCGCAAAATCGTTGAATTTTCTCGAAGTCACGCTGCAGCAAGATGCATATTACCTCGACCTTCGGACCTGATCTGTACGCAACTAGGTCGTCGGCGTACGCAATTAAGTGCGGCATGGAACGTATAAGATCTGCAGTGAATATAGAAAACAAGATCGGGGACCCGATGGCTCCCTGTTGCAGACCGTTTTTAATGTTAAAGACCGTTTTTCACAACGAACTTTCTACCTGTTGTCATGTCATAGACCATGTATAGCAATGGCTTACTTATGCCAAGTCTGACGAGCTTGAGGAAGAGGCCCTCCAACCCAACGGTATCGAACGCCTTCTCCAAGTCAATCAGCACCCCTGCACTGATTTTTCCATTGTATGTCGGACACCAGTTTTGACGCGGCATTAATGGTATCATGCCCCGCTCGGAATCCGAACTGGTTGTCCGGTATGACTTTCTTTTCATCAACCCATTGCTTCAGAACTCGAATGACTATCTTTTCAAAAACCTTGCTTATGCAGGCAAGAAGACTGACGACTTACCCACCACGCCACGGCTACCACCAGGAATTTTATACTTCCTATTAAAGAGGAGTAGATCCGGTTTGTGCGGATTGACACCTAGGCTGCAAGCGCTAGTCCATTTCACTAGCTTGGGTAGGGCAGATTGCATAATATCCCTGATTGTGGATAAATATTTCTACATTTTTAAGAACTCTTGGAATAATGTGCAATAGTGAGCTGACGTGGCCTGACCACATTGATAGCGTGGTATCAAAGGTGTGTGCATCCATAAGAGGCTTATCAATCAGCAAATATATTCTCCCTGTGAACGTTAAATTTAAACTTGCCAGAGCACTCATAGTGCCAATCGTGACATATGGATCTGAGTTGTTCGCTGACTGTGATTATTCTTCCTCCCTAAAATTTGGAAAAAGCAATCAACGCGTCTGCACGGTATGTTCTTAACCTTCGCAAATTTGATCATGTCCCGGAAAAACGTCGCATCCTCCTAGGAAGTGAATTGAACGCATTTTTATGCTACCGGTCGTGCATCAAATCTGTCAATCAAGTCGTAATTTTACCTTGAAACCCTCCAATCATACTTGTTTTATGTCACGCGCGCACTTTTTTATTCATGCTGTTCATTTATAGAATCACCTACCTTCATAGGTGCGGTCTAAGACCGAGAACAGACACACACACAGTAACGCTTGTTTCTCCTATTTCTCCTGCTCGAAATGAAATAATTCCTACTAACTTCAGTCTTAACTCTTTTTGTGCGCATATGTGTTCTAAAAGCATTAAATTTTAAAATCACAAGTCTAATAATAATATATAATATGGGTGGCGCGACAGTCCGATGTGGACCTGGGCCTAGCTTTCTCAGCAACCACGTGTGTTGTGCGTGATATTGTTCTCTCACAAGTGGAGGGGACCTACAGTTTAATGCCGATTCCGAACGGCGAAGTTGAGAAGCTTTTTCTAGACAGGAAAGAGGTGGAGCCGTGAATTATGAATGGTGGTAAAATTCGGGTATCGAACCTGGCACCCCCTGCGTAGGAATCGACGCACTTACCCACTACGCCACGGCGACCATCACAAGTCTACGCTCTTAAATTAGAATTGAAGTAATTTGAAATCACTAATTTCAAACATGTCACACTAAATAATATTTTGTGTTATAATGTTCCTGTACTAGTAAAAGAAAATACAATTCATGAAATTGGTTGGAAATAAATATTATTTATCCAACCGCGATAACTGCTATTCCAATGAAAAGTGCTAACATTAAGATTTTTTTGATTTTTGCCCACATTTTGTACTGTCTCGACGCACTGTGCGCCAGGCCTAGAGTTTTTGAGATATTCAGATGTTCTCATACACATGCGCCACACCGCCAAGCAGGCAGTGATTGCCTTAATGATCTGTTTGTAAGTTTATATAATGGGTAGTCGAAAAAGTCCAGTACCGAGATTAAACGCAGCATTAATCTTGCCAATCGCTGTTTCTTTGGGCACAAGAGGCAATTGAGTAGTAGAGTCCTCTCCCGAAGAGCCAAGCTAACATTATATAACACCGTGATCATCCCTGTCCTGCTCTATGGTGCGGAAGCATGGACAATCTCAAAAGCGGATGAAGAACCAATTGGTCTTTTCTAGAGAAAAGTTCTGCGTTCAATTTTTGGTCCTGTTTGCGTTGATGAAGAAGATTCAACCACCAACTGTACGGGCTGTACAGCGGCATAAGCCTAGTCAGGCGTCTACGGATTCAACGCCTAGGATGGCTGGGCCATGTAGAGCGCATGGACAAAACTGCTTCAGCCCGAAGAGTCTTCGACTC
Organism: Eristalis intricaria; assembly: GCA_964034865.1. Classification (NCBI taxonomy): domain Eukaryota; kingdom Metazoa; phylum Arthropoda; class Insecta; order Diptera; family Syrphidae; genus Eristalis; species Eristalis intricaria. The sequence goes on from OZ035873.1 coordinate 128,380,844, forward strand.
CGAACCGGTGGGACAACGCAATAGAGGACGCCCACGGAACCGATGGCGCACCCAGGTGGGGAAGGACCTCAATCAACTTGGTGTGCGCAGTTGGAGACAGCTGGCTAAAGATCGTGGCGGCTGGAGAGGCTTACTAGTTGAAGCCCAGGTCCACCCCGGACTGTAGTGCCACCAGAAGAAGAAGAAGTCGAAAAAGTCTTTTCGTATTTCTAATCAAACTTCAACTCATTTTCTTTTCATTTATAATTAACTTTATTGAACCAAATATGTACCATTTTGGTGGACCTTTTGCCATTTTTTCCGCTAGAGACATTATTCCATCAGTGTAAGACGTTTGTGGTTTCTCGGCGAAAAACTGCGACGACTAATTTACTCAGGCTTCTCTTGAAGCCAACTTTACACCATTCAGGGAGTTCTGCATTGACCGAAATAAATGGTAGTCCGATGGTGCAAGGTCAGGGCTGTATGGTGGATGCATCAAAACTTCCCAGCCAAGCTCTCCCAGTTTTTGCCGAGTCATTAAAGATGTGTCTGGTCTAGCGTTGTCCTGATGGAAAACTAAACCCCTTTCTGTTGATCTTGTTGCTTGCTTCAATCTCATCAGTTGTTGACAGTAAATTGTAGAATCAATCTTTCGACCAGGCTTTAACAGCTCGTAGTGAATGATTCCGTTCCAATCCCACCAAACACTCAGCATAACATTTCGAGGCGTCAATCCTGGCCTTGCAACCATTGTTGAGCTTCACCACGCTTGCACCATGATCTTTTTCGCGCATTATTGTTGTATTTGATCCACTTTTCGTCTGCTGTTAGCATTCGCTTCAGATATGGTTCGATTTCATTCCGTTTCAGCAAAGAATTGCAGATGTTAATTCGGTCCATTTAATTTTTCAAAGACAATTCATGTGGTACCCAAACATCGAGCTTCTTTTTGAAGCCAGTCTTTTTTAAATGGTTTAAAACCGTTTGAGAACTAAACATACATTCCTTGGCGATGTCATGGCTGCTTATGTGACGGTCCTGGTCAATCTTATCCATAATTTCATCGACTTTTTCAACGATAGGTCGACCAGTGCATCTTTCACATCGAAATTTCCAGAACGGAAGCGAGCAAACCATTGTTGTGCTACACGAACTGATACAGCATCGTCTCCGTTAACTTCAAAAAATGGTATTGGTGGCTTGGGCGGCATTCTTCCCTTTTTTTATACAAAAATTTCAAAATATAGCGAATTTCTTCATTATTTTCAGTCATTTGTGAACAGCTGTAACTTTTTTTCAACTTCTCCTCTTCCACTTTTTTTTTGGTTAAATGAAGCTTGAAATGTCACCTTTCCAACACCATATGGTATGACACAATGTGATTGGTAGCACTGGAGATAGACGACTCCAACGGCATCTACTGACAAAATACGAAAAGACTTTTTCGATTACCTAATATATGCCCAATATTCAGACAACAAAGGATAGCCTTCTTTGGAAATCAGACATTGACAATGCTCGAAACCTTACAACTTCTAAACGAATGTGACTGGAAAATTCTTGTCAGTTTTTTAAGATCAATTTATAAATATAGAATGCTGTTGCTGAATATGCTTGAATTGTAACTTAAGTTTGTAATTAAAGATATAAAATACACATTTAGAATTCTGCTAACCAGGCTGACGGCTTAGCCATAGCTCTTAAATTCATATTATATACAAATCTTTCTTTGTTATGAATTATTAATAAATTAATGACTTACTTACTTACTCCATTGGTGCCGTCTCGCGGGAAAAAAGACAACGTCGACGAAGCAGACAACGTATCGTTGATATCGTTGATGGTTTAAAAAGTCAGATCATAGCAAAGGATACCTCCTTTTCGTATGATTTTGGTTAAAATCTGCTGTCAAAAGGCATTAGATGGTCTGCAGTATGAGAAAAAATAAAGTTAGCTCTCCGCCAAAGCTTCTTGAATGCAAGAAAAATAGACGGTTGTATCAGTCTACACCGGTAGCACAGCACTAGGTTCGGGCATTGGAAGGAAAAATAAATTTGCTGTATTGGACCTGGTGAAAAAAAGTTACTATATATATATTATAGATTACACATTACAATTTTGAAAAAGAAAAACATCAAATCATGGAAAAGGCATTAAAATCCACTATTCGTACAAGTTTACGCACAAGGGTAGACGTCATAATCTTTTCTTTTTTTTTGAGGATAAGATGAAGGTTAAGAAATTGCATATCCGAGAAGACGCCAAGTCAGAACCTCATCAGCACTCCAATAAAAAATTATGAAACCCAAAAATATTCATATGCACATTCTTCGGTTGTGCCCCCAGCCATAGGCGCACATTTGCCGCACACAAGTGCCCTTCAACGATGCACGGCATTATGCTTAGGGACTCGCATTTTGTTTTGGTCAACTGCTTCGCTGGCCAGAATTAAGGGAAACTACAGAGCCGGAGAAACTTGTTCTGCTGAAATTCGATATTTTTTTTCGCAGCTGAACGTACGTTTCTTTTTTGCATTGCCCGCCCTAAAGAGGGCATTGCACTCGGACCTATCCCAATGCACTGCCATGTGTCCTATCATATTAGTTGAGTGTAGAACGGCCATCATCGTCACGCGATGACTTGCCAGCTAACCGGGCTAAAGCTGTGCACACAGTGCTGCGCACATGTGTAATTTAAGAACCGGGCAGACGCAACTCGTACCGGTTCTGGATGTGGTTTTATTTTTCGGGGCGAATGTCCAAGGTCTACTTTGTTTGGTGTTTCTTTTTGTTCTTTTTTTGGTTTTTTGTTCTTACTTTTTGTGCATGTTCCCTCGAACTTAACAAAATGGGGGTTCTGGTGGTGTGTGGAATATGTTCGTCCCGAGAGGAGGGTAATAATTAATTGGATTTGCAGTGCATGGCAAGGACCGTTCAAATGTGTTCCATTGGTCATACTTTCTGCAGGAACTGGAGAAAGTGATACGTACGATGATGACATTAACACCTTGTTGCGATGTGGGTTTAATTGAGTTAGTTTATCTAGATGACTGCTGTGAGCAGTGAGCCTCGCGGGCTTAAATGAATTGAGAATTGCTATTTTCGTACATAGATATTCATACATGGTCAACAAAACAGTGTTTCGAGAGATTGGAAATTCTCCGGGCGTGATGTGTTATCCTAATCGACGAAATGAATAATCAAAAAGCACTACAATCCATTTGTCCATGAAAGTTACTAATTTTCAGAACATTTTAGCAGGCATCTTTTCCTCTTCGTTCATCTTCGTCTTGCATTCCCGGTGCCCTGAAATAATTTTGTTGACATCCTCGCAGGGAACGCCTGAACTGTCTGCATGCAGCTTTGAACAAATCATTCCATTGTTGTACCACATGTTGTAGCACCATTGGCAGTCTGTGTCGATTTTTTGAGTTCCAACTTCTCGAAGCTAATGGTTAGTCGAAAAAGTCTTTTCGTATTTTGTCAATAGATGCCGTTGGAGTCGTCTATCTCCAGTGCTACCAATCACATTGTGTCATACCATATGGTGTTGGAAAGGTGACATAAGCTTCATTTAACCAAAAAAAAGTGGAAGAGGAGAAGTTGAAAAAAAGTTACAGCTGTTCACAAATGACTGAAAATAATGAAGAAATTCGCTATATTTTGAAATTTTTGTATAAAAAAAGGGAAGAATGCCGCCCAAGCCACCAATACCATTTTTTGAAGTTAACGGAGACGATGCTGTATCAGTTCGTGTAGCACAACAATGGTTTGCTCGCTTCCGTTCTGGAAATTTCGATGTGAAAGATGCACTGGTCGACCTATCGTTGAAAAAGTCGATGAAATTATGGATAAGATTGACCAGGACCGTCACATAAGCAGCCATGACATCGCCAAGGAATGTATGTTTAGTTCTCAAACGGTTTTAAACCATTTAAAAAAGACTGGCTTCAAAAAGAAGCTCGATGTTTGGGTACCACATGAATTGTCTTTGAAAAATTAAATGGACCGAATTAACATCTGCAATTCTTTGCTGAAACGGAATGAAATCGAACCATATCTGAAGCGAATGCTAACAGCAGACGAAAAGTGGATCAAATACAACAATAATGCGCGAAAAAGATCATGGTGCAAGCGTGGTGAAGCTCAACAATGGTTGCAAGGCCAGGATTGACGCCTCGAAATGTTATGCTGAGTGTTTGGTGGGATTGGAACGGAATCATTCACTACGAGCTGTTAAAGCCTGGTCGAAAGATTGATTCTACAATTTACTGTCAACAACTGATGAGATTGAAGCAAGCAACAAGATCAACAGAAAGGGGTTTAGTTTTCCATCAGGACAACGCTAGACCAGACACATCTTTAATGACTCGGCAAAAACTGGGAGAGCTTGGCTGGGAAGTTTTGATGCATCCACCATACAGCCCTGACCTTGCACCATCGGACTTCCATTTGTTTCAGTCAATGCAGAACTCCCTCAATGGAGTAAAGTTGGCTTCAAGAGAAGCCTGTGAAAATTACTTGTCGCAGTTTTTCGCCCAGAAACCCCAAACGTCTTACACTGATGGAATAATGTCTCTAGCGGAGAAATTGCAAAAGGTCCACCAAAATGGCACATATTTGGTTCAATAAAGTTCATTATAAATAAAAAAAAAATAAATTGAAGTTTGAAGAAATACGAAAAAACTTTTTCGACTACCTTGAACTTGTAATATGAAAGCAGTCTTCCTACGATTTCAGATTACAAAGCGTACAGAATTGGTTGCACTTTCCATTATAGGGGTTACCATTTAGTGAAAGGACTTCAAATATTGCTTTGAATATCAGAGATATTTCATCATAACTAAACGAGTCATGAAAATATGTCCTTTGGTTCAGATCATAATTTCGTTGACTGTAGTAATGTAAGGATTTCAAAGCGTTGATATGGCGTCTCATGCTGGCACAAGCGTCTGCACTTAGCCTCTATCAGCGAACTCCTACTCTCACCTCCACGTGGTGAAATCTGGGAGCCGAGCACCTTCGTTCGAAGATGGGGTAACCAACCCCCGTGGGACGTCGTTGGCGGCTGCAGACGAGAGAGGGGGGAGAGTGTGCCTGTGCCAGGGCTCATCTCTCTTTATGGATGGCGGCGGAGGAGCTGGAAACTGTCTGGCCAACGGCGGCATCCGAAACTCCAGTCAGACGGAGTTACCTGGTGCGCAGTCCTTCTAGAGCTACCTCGACATTTTCGGAACACAGGTCTAGAAGGTTTCTTTCAAGGCCAGGTCGGGGCCTTAGAATTGAGACGGCGGCGGAAGATCCCTATAGTTTTAGGGACAACGGCGGCGCTCACAGCCTCAGCGAGGTTACCGACTCCGGATAAACCCGGACCCTCTGCCCGAGGGTTAAAGAATAGGGCCTGGCCTCCCAGTTGGGGGTTGTGCGTGGGGTTAACTCCCTCACCACGTAAAAATATTATGGTTCAGAGACAACCAACTGCCTCGGATACGGACGGAATTAATGTTGACGACCCCAGCAAACGTTACAAGGACAGCGATTTTCGGTTCTGCACGTGGAATGTTAGGTTCCTTATTAGACCACGTGCAGCCGAAGAACTCGCGAAGGCCCTGGACTGCTACAAAGCAGACATCACCGCAATCCAGGAAGTGCGGTGGAATGGGCCGGGCAAGAAGAGTATGAGAAACTGCGACATCTACTACGGTGATTGCAACAGGGAGAGGCGCTTATTTGGATGTGGATTTGTTGTTCGAGGCAGACTTCGGCAAAAAGTCTTAAGCTTTGTCTGTAAGAGCGAACGCCTCATAACAATCCGCATCAAGGCTAAATTCGGGAACATCAGCCTGATTTGCGCCCACGCCCCGACAGAGGACAAAGATGACAACAGCAAGGATGACTTCTATGATCTCCTAGAAAGGACCTACGATCAGTGCCCCAGCTTCGACACCAAGATCGTTCTAGGAGATTCCAATGCAAAGCTGGGTAAGGAAGACATCTTTGCCAAAGTCATCGGGAAACACAGCCTGCACGACACTACATCCGATAACGGACTCAGGCTGGTGGACTTTGTCACGGGATGTAATCTCTCTGTAGCTAGCACGCGGTTCCCACACCTCAACATCCATAAAGGGACCTGGCGGTCCCCCGATCAATCAGCCGTCAACCAGATTGATCATGTTGCGATCGACGTCAGACACTCCTCCAGCATTCTTGATGTCCGAACGTTCCGAGGAGCCAACATCCACTCGGACCATTTCCTTGTTGTAGCCAAGGTAAGAACTCGGATATCAAGAGATCAACGGAGTCGAGAAAGGACACCACGGTTTGATGTCGGAAAGCTACAATCGCAACGGACTGCTAGGATCTTTGCCGATCGAGTCTCCCGGAATCTCTCTCGCGACGAACTTAGACGTCGCCACCTGCGCATACAATCGAAGAAGATTGGAGGCGTTGTCAAGAAGCCATCAAAGATGCTGCCACTGATGTGCTGGGTTTAACGGCACCACCTAAAACCCATGGTTTGACAACGAGTGTAGGCTAGCACATGCAGCGAAGCTGGAAGCCTACAAAGCAAGGCTGCAACGAACGACGAGAACTGTTCGTGAGCTCTACGAACAGAGACGAAGGGATGAGACACGGCTTCTCAGAAGAAAGAAGAAAGAGCACGAGAAGCGCGCGATCGAGGAGATGGAGAGGTGCTACGGTAGGAACGATGTCCGAAAGTTTTACCAGAGGGTGAAACAGTTATCCAGTGGATATAAGGTTCGGACAGAAGCCTGCCGGCACGAGAATGGACAACTAGTAGTAGAGTCGCAGTCGATACTGAGAATTTGGAAGAACCACTTCTGCAGACTGCTAAACGGCGATGATGACACCAATACCGCTGTCAGGCAGAATGTTCCACTCAATATGGACGATGATCGACGAGAATTCCGTCCCCCCGACTGAGACGAGGTCAAGATAGCAATATCAAGACTGAAGTCTAACAAAGCTGCCGGTGCGGACGGACTGTCCGCTGAAATCTTTAAGGCAGCTGGAGATGATCTGGTTGGGCGTATGCACCAGCCCATCTGTAAGATATGGTCGGAGGAGAGCATGCCCGATGAGTGGAATCTCAGTATCGTTTCCCCGATCTACAAGAAAGGAGACTTTGACTGCGCCAACTATAGAGGGATAAGTGTCCTGAACATCGCATATAAGATTTTCTCTGCCGTTTTGTGTACTCACCTGAAGCTGTTTATAAATAACCTGATAGGTCCATATCAGTGTGGCTTCAGGCCAGGGAAGTCCACCATCGACCAGATTTTCACACTACGGCAGATCCTGGAAAAGGCCCAAGAAATGCAAATCTACACCCATCACCTTTTTGTCGATTTCAAGGCCGCATATGACAGCGTGCATAGGGACGAGCTATACAACGCCATGTCTAGTTTTGACATTCCTGCCAAACTCGTCAGGTTGTGCAGTATGACGATGGAGAATTCTCGCTGCCCTATCAAGGTCGGTAACGAATTCGCCGAGACCTTCAATATCAGAAAAGGTCTTAGGCAAGGCGACGCGCTGTCATGTGACCTCAACATCTTTCGAAGTGGATCGTGCAAGGCTCACACGCCAACACTAGAGGTCCGATCTTCCAGAAGTCCGTACAACTGCTAGCATACACAACGAGCCGTCAATGAGGCGTTTGCTGGCATTGAGGCGGAGGCGGCTAGAATGGGTCTAGCGGTGAATGAGGGCAAAACGAAGTATATGCTGTCATCAAGAAAGGGCACACAACATCGACGTCTTGGACAGAACGTCACAATGGGCAGCTATAACTTCGAGGTAGTCAAGGACTTCGTCTATCTCTGCGGAGCCGTAAACAGTACAGACAACATCAGTACCGAGATCAAGCGCAGAGTAACTCTTGCCAACCGCTGTTTCTATGGGCTCAAGAGGCAATTGAGAGTAGAGCCATCTCTCCAAGGACCAATCTGACTTTATACAAGACCTTGATCATCCCAGTCCTGCTGTACGGCGTCGAGGCATGGAAAATCTCAAAAGCGGATGGGGAAGTCCTTGGTCTCTTCGAGAGAAAAGCTCTGCGTGCGATCTTTAGTCCTGTTTGCGTTGGCGGTTTCTGGAGGAGTAGATTCAACCACGAACTGTACGGGCTGTACAGCGACATGAGTCTAGTCAGGCGTCTTCGGATCCAACGCCTGAGATGGCTAGGCCATGTAGAGCGTATGGACAACTCAGCTCCGGTCCGGAGAGTCTTCGACTCCGAACCCGTGGGACAACGCAACTGAGGACGCCCGCGTTTAAGGTGGTGCACCCAGGTGGAGAAGGACCTCAACCAAGTTGGCGTGCGACACTGGAGACAGCTAGCCAGAGACCGTGCTAGCTGGAGAGGCTTGTTGGTTGAGGCCTAGGTTCACCCAGGACTGCAGCGCCAATTTATTTATTTATTTTTTGTTTTTTCTGTTTTTCTGCAGAACTAATAAACACATTGTTATATTGACAAGCAAATTGGATGGAATTTATGAGCGAATGAAAAATAATAGATACTTAGAAGAAAATATAATAGATATAACTATTAAAGATATAAGGTATGGCAAACTATCCCTACAATCTCAGCAATGTGTTGCTGAGATGTTGCAAATTTGTTGTTTACGGTACGGCGAAAAGGATACCATGTATACATGAATGGATAGAGAAAACTGTTCAGTAAACTAGATCGACCTATAAGATAGTATCGACAAAATATAAAGACTGGGGTACTTGGCTTTAATTTTTGGTTTGTGTCGGGTTATTTTTTTTTTTTGTTTTTGAAGTAATTTTTAATGCCTTATAGCCATCAAAATATCAAATGCCATAAGGTCCACCACGAAAAACATTGCTAAAAGATTATAACCAAATTAAAGGCCTGCCAATGAAAAGCCCTTTCAAATCAGCTACAGAGATTATGGTTAAATTAAACTTACTAGTCTAGTGCCCAATAATACAAAAAAAAAACTTGAAGAACAAAATGTCTTCGGCAGATGTAGTGGATTATGCGGATGTAGCCCAGAGTAGCACCGGACGTTACCAAAATCACAGGATAAACCATCTTAAATTCGCGAAGACCACTTAAGTTTCAAAAAGCAAAAAAAAAATTGAAAATATTCATTAGTCCGATGAGACAAAAGTGAATTTGGATTGATCTGACGGTCAAAAAAATGCAGCATACAGACATCAGCGTTTTGTAATAGAATCTACTAAAGATATTCGGTGATTCTATTGTTCTGTCGGTAACTGTACATATTTATTCACATTCATCATATCATCATCCAATAAATAAGGCAATTAACATGGAAACCTTTTTTGTCTTTGCTACCACATTTTTTTTCTGCTTATTTACCACCATTATTCATTTCCCAAGTCCCATCACTTCCCTTTAAACTATATCGATGCGTGATGTGGCACAACACATCAAAAACAATAGCGAGACTATGTATACTAGAAGAGAAGAGAAGAAAGTGAACTCACCGAAGTCGATAGAACATGTAGATATAAAAGGTAACGATACCTTAATAATAACGATGTACAGTGAGGAGTAACGTTTCTTTATATGGTACTTTATTGAGTACTCGTGACTCATTAACGAATACACCTAAGTCTGTTTTTACACGGTAGATTGGTTCCAGAAGAAGCCGTGTAAAAAAAACCCGTGTAAAAAAAGACATTGATCGTATACAAAAATGGGTGATTTGTTCCTAATCTCTAAAACCTATGAAAATTAGTGAAAAACAAGAATTTTTAAGAACAAGAATTCATGTTTATTTTATTAAATCAAATATATAATGCTTATTTTCACAAGCATAGTAATTAATGATAAAAAGATATGCACTCTAATCTTAAAATTGTATGCAAATAAAGGGAATTCCCCTAAATTAGTGCTATTCACATTTGCTTTGACCAGTAAAAATTGCTTGTACCCGCTAAAAAGGGAATTCACTTAAATCTTTAAGCTAGTGTTCGCAAACTATCGATAGCACTATCGATACTATCGATGGTTTCAGACTTTTTTCTTTCATAAATACTTTTTTGTGATATGAACATACTTCGCAAAAATTAAATTTGACAAAAAAAATTTAAGTACATAAAATTTCAAATCGTGCTAAATGGAATAAAATCGTGTAAAAAAATTAAAAATATTCAATTTTCAAACCGTGTTATATCAAAACCGTGTAAAAAAAGACCGTGTAAAAACAGACTTAGGTGTACATACATTTTGCTACAAAACTACCACAGGCCTGGTTAGTGAGAAAAAAGACATGAAATCCTAATTGACAGTAGTTGGGACACGCTTAGTGGTCACCTGAGCGGCTACAGTGCAAGGTAATCTGGGAACTAGAGTAGAAGTAAATAAAAATTCGATTTGCGGCTTGCATTGATTATTATTGGATGGCGAGCAGAGATAACCTATAATAGAGATATCCAACTTCTACCTCCCTTGCCTCTTGATTTCATCTGACAGCGTTTTTTATACGCTTTTTGTCCCGTTTCTATGAATACGTGTGAGCTCTTGAGAACAGCTGTGGAGACAGCTGATACCCTTCCCCACCTTAGTAATGGGGTGAATTAGAGTTCTTATTTGAAAATTCGCTCGTTATTTGAACGTTTTTTTCAATTTCGGTGGTAAATTTTCAACACAGTGTGGAGGGGTAAACGAACGAACAAAGCTTATGTTCATGAAGTCGATTCATTAAAACTTTTAGCAATTTACAATCTGAGATACTAGGACATAATTAATGAATGTAGAACACAGTGTGATTTTTTGCATATAAATAAGAATGAATAATACATTCACGCGTTCAGTTAACCAATAATAAAAATACTATTAAAGCGTGAGTCACAAATAAGAAGTTTTGACAACCATTTTTATGCACTAGTAACAGTTGCAATATCTTGCCATTGTTCTTATCAATTTGTTTAAATTGAATTTATAAGTTTTTCAGAATTCATGAATTAAGCGTATAAAGCGAACTTCATTTCTTGAGTTAATTTGTCAGGTATGGTTTATGAATAGGCTGTATATACACTTAAGAATTCATTTTAGGTCAAATAGTTGAAGTTAAATGGGCACTGCAATACATTTTTATTCACGAAGGTCCATATAGTCCTTATAACAAAAATTCTCTTCAAAATACGAGTCAACATTTGAACACCCTCCGAACAACATACCCGTGTACGTCACATGGATCGTACATGGATTGTGGGCAAATTTAAAAATCTGCCGCCATTTTTTCGCACTAAATTCGCAAATCTGCAGCGATTTCCCAATAAAATCCACGAATCAGCCGCCATATTGTGGTGAATTGACGAGCGTTGTAAAAGTATAAATGAAATACAAGGGATTACCACTATATCTTCGTTGTGGGCTAGGGTTAAAAATCGCCGAAGTTGGATATCTCTATCATCCACTATCTCTGATGGCGAGTCTACTTTAGACTTCGTCGTCCCGTTGACGTGCACATCGGATAACGAGAACAGATTTGTTTTTTTTTTTCAACAATAAATGCATAAATTCAGGAATGAACACACATAAAATAATGATTGGAAGCATTGTTTCTATCCGCACTTATTTCATAAGCGGCGATAGATATTATGAGTAATTTTAGCGGATATAGGATTTGTTGTTAGTGTATTTAAGCGTATATACGCTTGCCAAGAAACACACCTATTGCCTCCAAGAGTACGAACATCATATGTGATGAAAAGAGATTATCACTCTTGTGTCTGCTATAATATTCAAAATATCTACCATGGGCTGTCCTCTTCATCTGTTAAAACGCAACATTCGCAAACGTGAACTTGAATTGGCTATTGCATTAACACAAAAAGGGGTTTTATTCCTCTTGTCAGTGGTTAAACCGGCGGACTTTCGATTCTTATCTGAAATCTCTAACTTAGGTTATCGGTGTATTTTCAAACAAATCTTCTCAAAATAAATTACTATGACTAGTTTTCTGCCCGGTATCTAAATAACCACCATTACACGGCCAAATGAGTGAACAGTGCCCCATCCGGGCTATTCAAAGGAGGATCATCTGCGTCTGTCAAAAAATATATTTTTTTCCTCAATCCATATCTGCCCTCAGAGGACAATTAATGCATTTTTTTTGAATGGAGTCCAAACCTAGCAGGAAAAAGGAATACAAAACACAAAACGCAAGTTAAAATATTCTCAAGCTCAAGCGAATGCAAGGAGAGACTTGGAAGAAAAATACGAAATTCCCCGAAAGCTCATATTTCTGCATAAAATAATTTTTTAATCCGAAACAATGCACAGAACGGATACCAAACGGGCATATAAAAGGAAAATGAAAAAAAAAAACTCCTACCGAGGAAGACTACAGCCCGGCTAACTAACATAGGTTAGCGTTCACAAGGATAGCGCAGCAAAATTGCCTTAGTTGGATTTTTTAATTAATCCCATAAATTCATACAGCTGAGTAACGCAATTTGCTGGCAGGACGACACCACCCACTCACACTTCTTCGTTTTGCCACGTCTCCTTCGAACGTGTCTGCGTCTGTATTGTGCTGGCCAGCAATGCGGAACGTAGGCGAGCATCGTCCACGCGCACTTTCTCAAACGAATTGACCATTTTATATTGCGTCCATGGAATGAGTGTAAGATAGTCCCACTTCGGCCTGGACCTTCTCTCATTAATGTCCTGCGATCTACGAGCGAAGCATTGATTTTGCCCCTTCCATGTAATGTTTTTGTTTTAATTTTTTTTTTTTTTTTTATGTTTCCTTCTCTCGGTGAATTTTTCTGCAACGCCCAAGGATCAACTGGTAAATGCAAGGTGTTTGTCTGTCTACCCATTAATGCCCGAAGGATGTAATCCACGTCGGGTTGGGTGAGGACCATTTCTCATTCCAAGCTCTCCTTAGCCGACCACTTTCGTAATGTGAACATTTTTTTTTTTCCCGTTCATTTTTCTCCTTTCCATTTTCGCCCCCTTCTATCTGCTTGCTTCAAATGAAGAGATGCCTGCATCTGTGTGTGTGTGAGGGGGGGAGCTGGTGAATTTTTTTGCAGTTCCTACAAACAGGAGGATGAGAACGATACGTAGACAAAATGCGCATAGACCAAGTTCGTCAGGACGAGCCGAGGGGGCGAGTTAAAAAAAAAGGCCAAGCTTCACAGACCGAAGACATCGCACTTGGTGCAGGGGTACAGAGGAACTGGAGGAAAAAAACGGATAGCGATTGTCTTGCGCATACCACCACCCACCCACTAGCACCAAATAGACAATACAAGCAACTAATACCCGTCCAATCCATGGCCGACACGCCGAATTCCTCAGCCTTACCTTTGGCAACATTTCCGTTCTGTCTCCCATGCTCTCCACCATCGTTCCCACACTCCTGGGGTGTTGGGAAAGAAATTAGAAAAAAAATCCCAATTGGATTAGTGTGTGAGTGCCATGTGGCTGTTCTCGCCGCACCGAGGTTTCGCACACCCACTTGTGAGATTTTATGCACTCCTCGCCATATCCGCCATTAAGGCTCGCCCAAAACTGAAAGACCCACAGACATCCCACGTCGCAGTAATCTGCTTTCCGTCGATATTTAGTGGCGAAATGAAGAGAACCGCTGCTGTGGAGGGCGACACGACTAGCGACTACCACTATGATCGATACTAAATGGGTTGACTTGCAGTGGCAATATCCTACGCCGTTATTATGGTACTTACTATACCCCTGGACAGTTCCTTTCCTTTTTCTTTTGCAAGGTGGTTCGGGGTATGAATGTGTGCATGCTGGGTGCTGAGAGGGATTGCAAGGACCCCAGACCACTCATTTAGAGAATCTGCTCAATATGTACTTAGGGTTCATAGCGGCAGTGGAGCGCCCCACCCCAAGGAATGATGATGTGGAAGGCTAGAGGAACGAAATTAAGGAAAAAAATCACCCATCAGCAGCGTGTGCTATGTGAAAGACTGACGTGGACAGAGAGAAGCAACGAGGCAGTCTGCCAGAGAAGGGGAAAAATATGGTGGGCAAAATATCCTCGTCGGGATGGGAGATATCTGGGAGAGAAATTGAAATTTTTGTCGGACGACAGGGAAATCGATTATTGTCAGTTTCTTTAATTTTGTTTTCCTTCATTTTTTCCCTCCATGGGGACATTGCTTATGAATTCGTTTATTGTACTGAACTTGTGAAGAAGATTTAAACTTGAGTGACTTTCAAGGATTAAAGATGTGCATGCATTTGAATTTGTTTTCCTACAAACGCAGTATTTTTTCGCCAACTGATTGCACGCCTAGTTATTGCTATTTTATATCTTTAGCTTTGCAGTAATTCGTCATCAATCAGCGGCCAAAGAGTGGAACCTTGTGGAACTCCAAAGAGATCAGAGTATGTGGAAAAGCCTGTCCCAAAATTGAAAACAATTTGTTTGGATCATCTTTTCATTGAATCATAAAGTTCATAGGAATTGGGTATTTATGAAATAGCACTTGGGACAAATGGACTCCACGGCCTTGCTGGCACATACGCAATCTTTTTTCCATATTTTGTATCACTTTTTCCATGAATGTGGCTGAATTTTGTTGGTGAAGCGTTTAATTTCATCCTTTCATGCGCAGGTGTTGTTTTTGGGTTCTCACACGTGTGTTCATGAACCCCAAACACGGCAATTAACAAAGCTGTCAAGGTGAACATTTTCTTCATCGCGTACGAGGATGTTTGCTCGAAAACTCAGCACTCACTTGTTGATGTTCAATAACCTCTTCAGTGGACATGGTCATTAGGTTTAAGTGGTTGTGTTAATTGAAATTTGTTAGCCTGGACCATATCCTGTAGAGAGCTTGTTGAGGTTTGCAATTTTTGCCAATGACACCGAAGTGATGTTCCTAGATTTTCACCATCACTCTCACGCACTGCTTCGTTATTGGTATACGAACGGCTTATTTTCCAACTTGTAGAGTGTGTAGCGTGTCATACTGATCCAGTGTCCGTGAATTTTTTAAAAAATCTCATCACAGTTGACAAAGTTAGAAAAATATTACGACCATCTTTGGCATGCTATTTTCGAACTGTTCTTGAGGTAATACTTTCATTGTTTTTGAGATTTTGTTCAATAACAAAAAATAAACAAGGAAAACATCTTGTGACAATTTTTACCAATCCTCAACTACTAGCAATAAAATATTTTTCTTCCAGTTTTGCTGGTTTTACACAAATAGTGGCACATTCAATCTTGCTTCAATTTTGGGGCATCTTTAAGTTCTAGGAGTTGCCTCAATTCACAAGGGTAGTTGAGTTTCTTTTAAGGTGGTCTGATCGGACAGTTTCTCATTAAGTGCTTCATTTGTCAAGCAGAAGAAATGCAAGGCGATGTTTAAGCCGTTACTTGCTAGATGTTCACCCTTAACAAAAGTCAAGGGCGCCAAAGTTACAACTCAAGTATGCAGATGGGAATATAGGCGGAGGAAGTAGTTATGAACTACTGGATTGCCCATGTATCCCACATGTAGATGAAGCAGTCGTCTTCGAATCAAGTTTTCAGCTTGTTCTATGCTAGTAGTGGTGGTATAATAGTAAGAGTTAGCTTCAACTCCCGGAGATACATGCAAATGCTGCTAACGAACGGATAGATTGTTCTGACACACTTCAGACCGTCCAAACATTACACCAAATCTAACCACTTACGTGATGTTGAGCATTGGATGAAGAGCGGTACAAGAAAACCAATCCAATTCCATGTGATTCCGACTGTCCAAGCAAGACCCTAAGGACTCAAAGATCGTACTATGCATTCGAAGAAGGACGCTCTAGAAAACCCTTGCCATACATTTTATTTTGTATCGTTGTGAGAGACGCCTATTTTCTCTTTTCTTCATATTTACACAATCAGCCACTTCTCTTTTGGTTATCAGTCTTTTGTCGATATTGATATTGTGTTAAGTCCTTTTTGTTTTCTCTGTTAAATTTTAGAAACAGGTATATCAGGTTTCGCCGAATCTCAAATTATAATCGCAAAAATTTCAAATTTTCGATGGTCAATCGCTAAATTTAAAGAAGAAACATAAAATGTTTAAAATCAACCATTAATAATCAAGAAGTAATATTCTGGATAAGAAAGGTGTACATCTTCAGTTCGTCAAATGGGGTTTCTTCAGATTCAGAATTTGATGACTTTCCTTAGCAAATAGCACTGCTAATGATGCGAAGTTTAATGTAATTAACTAGCGCCTGTGGTGCCTATGCATGTAGTTCTCTGTACCGTGTTAAGTTTTGTGATATTGTATTTTTTCTTAAGGGCCGGCTAAAATAGTAGTGATCCGTAAGCTAAAATCGGGCGAAGCACATCCAAAGCATCATCTTATGTAGGCTGAAGACCCAATTTTTTAACGAAGGTTCTGCGGCAGGCGTGGAAAGCTATGCATGCTTTCTTAACTCGCTGTGCTATGTTCATCTTTCACCTGAGCTTGGAATCTAAAGTGATACCTTGGCCACACTTTGTAGCCCAAGTACTTTACTCAAAGCGCTCTCCATGATCTCACTGATCACAGCCGGAAATTTGCCTGATACCAATATCAACATTACATCCCCATACCCTAACACTAGCTGCGTTTTTTTGCAAGCGTATATACGCCTAAATTTCAATTTGCATGTAAAATCCACTAACAATGAGTCCTATATCCGCTTAACTTACTCATCATATCTATAGCCGCTTAAGGAATAAGCGCGGATAAAAACAATGCGTCCAATCATTATTTTCTGTGAGGTTCATTCCTGAATTCATTCATTCGTTGTTTAGGTTGCTGTATGTGGCTTACACCTGCAGGTTTGGTTGATGTATCAGATTATTTGTAATTCTTTTGGCATCCATAAGTATGAAATTTTTGGTATACCCAGAGTGTCTCTGCTATAAATTCCGTTTAGGTTTCGTAATCGATTCTTTTCATTTGATAAACATTTTTTTATTTTATAATTATTAAGTGTTTTTGCTTTTAAATTGATGGTCACGCTACACAGTCACAAAACGACAATTGTAACCATCAAAGATCAACCATCACCTTCCAAGACTACACCCCTGACTGCTTAGCAAATGTCATAAATGTCGTCGGTGCTGCCAAGATCTTATGATGAATCATTAAGCGCCGATGATCGTTTTTTTGTGCACTTGAAAATATACGCTTGCAAAAAAACACAGCTACTTTGACCCCTTCCCCATCTAGTCTTAATAGAATATTGTTCATGACAATAAGCCAGAGAAGAGGAGAGATAATATCGCCTTGTGGTGTTTCTCTACTGTCGAACTTGATAATTTAAATGCTTCCTACGCAGTTTGAATACACAAAGTGCTAAGCATGGAAGCTATCCATTGGCATAGAAAGAATTCTATACCTAACTTTGTTAAGGATTAAAAGATCGCTTCTGTGTGGACGTTATAGAAAGACCCTTCTATATCTAAAAAGGTGGCTAGTGTGTATTCTTTATAGTTTATCGCGTTTTCGATAATTGGCACTACTTCATGGAGAGCCGATTCTGCGGATCTTCTTTGGAGGCAGGTGTGCTAGGATCTAGACAGAGATGCTTCTGATATTGAGTCTCGTATGTGGTTATCAAGGGCACCTGAGAGAACCTTCAAAATGAAGGAGGTCACACTAATTGGCCTGAAGTCTTTCGCTCTTTCATGGCCACGTCTGCCCATCTTTGGGATGAAGACTACCCGAACTTGTCGCCAAGCGACCGGACCATGATTGTTAAAGATGCAGCTGCCATGGAATTGTAGAATGCCGTCACCACCAGACCTGATTTAAATGGAGAGAAGCTGCATGTAATGACGGATAAAATATTTTCCTAAGGTTCCAGATGCGGGCATAGAGAGTCGGTAATCTAAGATATGTTGTCTCGGCAGTCGCGGAAATGTGTGTTCAATAAGAGCTCCAAATGATTCTGCCCTGCCCTCTCGGTATGGTAAGTGCTGCGAAGAAATCGTTTTTTTCCTCGTCTTCATACAGATTCAAGCCTTCGGTTGAAGGACTATGGACGCTAATTGATTATTGAAAATAGGGAAATATCGGCTGAATATGGCTAGGTAGTACCTAGTCCTTCACCTACATATTATCGATTTTTCAATGTATCGAATATTTTTCAACGGACCAGTAAAAATATTTGAAATTAACGAATGTCAAATTACTGAGAGGCGACTATATACAAACTCGCATGGTTCTGGTCAGATAGGCCTTTAGTGATAAACAATGTTGTAAGGGGTCAAAGTGACGTAAGTAGTTTATTTATTTTTAAACCCCAAAAGTGTATAGGAAGTGTACATGGCCGTCACTGTTTTTCTGACCGCACATTTTGATGAAAATCTCTCAATGACAGTCTGGCACATGTGTTCAGCGGAACTTCTTTTTACGGACACCCCTCTATAATGAGCACCTCTCCGTATACACAAATCGTCATGAAGATGATCTATTCGATAGAAGATATTTACGCGGCATGAAGATACTGCATACGGACATACATTTAAATGCCTACTGAGCAGTTTTACCTCTAATAACGGACACAAGCAGCAAAAATGAGTTGGGAAGAGACAGAGAAGTATACATTCCCTTGGTCCACTCATTTTTTTTACATGTAAGACCAATCAGAGATGTACCTTCGCTTGAGTTTATATTTCCCTTCCATGTGGCCTAAAACTGAATTGGCACTTTTCAACTTGCATAATATATTACTTCCCCTAGAACGGACATCTCCGCATAACATACACCTCCCTAGCAAAAAATATGATTATACAAGAATTAATAATATAATAATATGGGTGGCGCTATAGTCCGAGGCGGACCTGGGCCTGGCTTCTCAGCAACCACTCGTGTTGTGCGTGCTATTGTTCTCTCACGCGTGGAAGGGTCCTACAGTTTAATGCCGACTTCGATCGGCGAATTTGAGAAGCTTTTTCTAGACAGGAATACTCTTTGAGCATTGACTCGAAAGAGGTGGAGCCGTGAATTATGATAGGTGGTAAATTCGGGTATCGAACCTTACACCTTCTGCGTAGGAGTCGACGCACTAACCCACTACGCCACGCGACCAATTATTAGAATATAATCTAAGCCTTAGCCTGCAAGACTTATTACTCGTAAGGAATCCAGATCGCATGCAGTGTTCCTTATTTTAACATTGGGATGAGATACATTTTAAGCATTATTATAATGCATAAATAAACATTATAATACCCTGTGTTAGCCTTATGTAGCCTACCTAAGTAAGCTTCGGTTGCCTTATGTAAGCTCTTTTATAAGGAGTATTATTGTCCATTCCTAATTCATAATAAATAAAACACTAATAAAAATATATTTTCATTTTAACCAATTTATTTTAAAAATCATAAAAATATAATAAATTAAGTGGCTTATACTATATTTTACATACAATTATATATATTGAGCTGGCTTGGATCGACTGCTCAGCAATTAAAGTCGACTGAGCCTGAACTATATTCTACAAGGCCCTTACGGCTTCTTTCAATTCTAAAATAAAGATTAATTATTTTGTTAATGACTTCAATTAAAACCAAACAGAGCAAAACTACCCTGCAAAAACTGACTAGTTGTTGCTATTGAAGAGTTAACTGGTGATGGTGACTGAATTTCTTTCTTGTGGTCTTCGGAAATTAATATTGGGAAGGTAGCTGTTGTTGTTGGCCGGAGTTATTAGTTTAAGATCATTTAAACATTATTTAGTAAGTAAAAATGTATCTTTTCCTTCTTCTACATATATATATATATATATATATATATATATATATAAACATGTTTCACTTCACGAAGTTACGCGTTCAAAGGTCTTCACTAAACTGCCATTCAATGGTAAACAAAAGATATACGAAAAATAAATTCACAGGAATTCCTAGGTTTTAAAAAGAGCGACATGTTTCCGAGAATAATTGTTTCGAAATATAATCCCAAGCATGATTATTGTACGCCTTATTATAAAGCTTAAGTAAGTCTTCTGAAACGAAACCATTATTTTAACGCATAAATAAGGAACATATAAGAGACATATCTTATGATCATATATGGTAAACTACCCAGTAGCTAGCCCCGTTAAGGAAAGTTTTGACTTCGTTGCTCTCTTAAAATTAATTCTTAGATATATGCAAGCAAAGTTATCATTTGACGCTTGATGCCGACACCGAACGGCGAAGTTGAGAAGCAAAAGTTGCGTGTCCATTGACTAATAATAATATGGGTGGCGCTACAGCCCGTAGAGGGCCAGGGCCTAGCTTCTGAGCAACCACTCGTGTGTGCATGCCATGTTCTCTCACGCGTGGAAAGGGACCTACAGTTTATTGCCGACTCCGAACGGCGAATTGGAGAAGCTTTTTCTTGACAGGAATACTTTTTGAGCATTGTCAGTGACTCGAAAGAGGTAAAGCCGTGCATTGTGAAAGTTGGTAAATTGGGGATTCGAACCTGGCACCCTCTGCGGAGGAGTCGACGCACTAACCCACTAAGCCACAGCGACCCACACTTTCAAACAATATATCAATTAAAAGACAAGTAAATTAAGGACTGATTGATATAAATTATAACTCTTTTTGAGTATTGGACTCAAATTTAAAAAAATTAAATAAAGTACAAAATGAAACGTGAGCCAGAGCCGAGCTCCCTTGTTCCATCAAAGAGGACAATTATAATTCGAAAAAATAAATCCATATCTTTATAAGTAAACATCAAAAGTTTGCGTGTCCATTGATTAATAATAATATAATAATTATATGGGTGGCGCGACAGTCCGAGGCGGACCTCGGCCTAACTTCCCAGCAACCACTCGTGTTGTGCGTTCTTTCACGAGTGGAAGGGGCCTACAATTTAATTCCGAACGGCGAAATTGAGAAGCTTTTTTTAGACAGGAATACTCTTTGAGCATTGTCAGTGACTCGAAAGAGGCGGGTCCGTGAATTGTCAAAGCTGGTAAATTCGGGTATCGAACCTGGCAGGAGTTCGGGTACCTGCGTAGGAGTCGAAGCATTTACCCACTATGCCACGATGTCCATTGACTGTTTTTTATAAATATCTAATCCGATCTTTAAACTAAGACGATCAATCTAGGACGGTTGGACAAAAATTGCATTGTCTTGGTTGGGAAAACATACCTAATCAGACTTCTACAGTTCAAATCGCATTATTTCTATATGTAACATCTTTTATAGGAACGCTTGGAATCAAAGTTCTTAAATAAAAATTAATAAGAAATGCAATCAGTAACGAGTCTACTGAAAATGCCATATTTTAGTCAGAGATAATGGATATGATAGAGATATCCAACTTCGGCCATTTTTACCCCTAGCCCACAACGAAGATGTAGTGGTAATCCCTTGTATTTCATTTATACTTTTACAACGCTCGTCAATTCACCACAATATGGCGGCTGATTCGTGGATTTTAGTGGGAAATCGCTGCAGATTTGCGAATTTAGTGCGAAAAAATGGCGGCAGATTTTTAAATTTGCCCACAATCCATGTACGATCCATGTAACGTACACGGGTATGTTGTTCGGAGGGTGTTCAAATGTTGACTCGTATTTTGAAGAGAATTTTTGTTATATGGACTATATGCACCTTCGTGAGTAAAAATGTATTGCAGTGCCCATTTAACTTCAACTATTTGACCTAAAATGAATTCTTAAGTGTATATACAGCCTATTCATAAACCATACCTGACAAATTAACTCAAGAAATGAAGTTCGCTTTATACGCTTAATTCATGAATTCTGAAAAAGTTTAATTTAAACAATTTGATAAGAGCAATGGCAAGATATTGCAACTGTTACTAGTGCATAAAAATGGTTGTCAAAACTTCTTATTTGTGACTCACGCTTTAATAATATTTTTATTATTGGTTAACTGAACGCGTGAATGTATTATTCATTCTTATTCATATGCAAAAATTCACACTGTGTTCTACATTCATTAATTATGTCCTAGTATCTCAGATTGTAAATTGCTAAAAGTTTTAATGAATTGACTTCATGAACATAAGCTTAGTTCGTTCGTCCTCCTCACTATGTTGAAAATTTAAGGCCGAAATTTGAAAAAACGTTCAAAAGCGAATTTTCAAATAAGAACTCTAATTCACCCCATTACCAAGGAGGAGAAGGGTTTCAGCTGTCCCACAGCTGTTCTCAAGAGCTCCCACGTATTCACAGACACGGGACAGAAAGCGTCTAAAAAAACGCTGTCAGATGAAATCAAGGGGCAAGGGAGGTAGAAGTTGGATATCTCTATTATAGGTCGGGCTCGGTTGGATATCTGTATTATAGGATTGTTGTTGGATTTCCCTATTTTTTCGTCAAAGTAACGAGGCCCCAAAATTTATTAATAAAATCTCACATTTTCTTTTGAAATAATAAAATATACATTATTATTGTTACATTAAGCCTGAATTAGGTAGCTAAAAATTAAAGAAAATCACTTTCCTTCTTAGTCAAAGTTTCTAGTTTCTTAAGAAATTTCACAAATTACACTGATTTTCTCTCACTTACGGAACGCTGCACTGAACACTTTGCATTTTCCTTACCAACTGAGGACGAATTGCCCGAAAATTAATTATACGATACAAAGAAGATGAATGATTTTGATGTGACTGATTTTTTCTGTTAAAAACCCATTGTCTGAAAAGCGGGGTTTAGCTTTTGGACTAAATTCATGCAGGGGGTTTGCTTTTGTTTGGAGAGGGGGGGGGGGGGGCTTCTGTTTTCGAGTATAATTCCAATCATGATTATTTTACACCTTATTATAAGGCTTAAGTAAGTCTTAAGAAACACATATTTATGTCAAGAAATAAGTAATATGTTAGAGATATTTCTTGTGGTCATTTCTATTCCTTATAATATGGTTTATTTAAGCGTCATTGTGAGGCTTACTGAAAGCTTTTTATAATTATACAGACAATGTTCTCTGTTTCGTATCCCTTATTTTTCTCTTAGTCTTATAAATTTGAACACATTTTCTGTTGGGTCTTCATACATACATGCATACGTCTACATACAGGCGCCCAGTGCATATGCAAATCTTGAACATCTGGTAGGTCCAGCCTTGCGTACATCACGATGTTCCCACGGGTGTCCGCTCTAGAGATGTTTTACTGTATATACCAATTTTCAAAGGAATCCTATCCGCACCTTAGGATGTGTACCTTCACAAGCATGTGATCGTCCAAACTTTCTTATTTACAAAACCAGTCGCTTCATAGTTCTTAAACGGAAGGTAACCGCGTATTTTCAGAGCAAAGTCCTCATTTTTTGTCGGATTATCAAATCAAGAATAATCAAAAAAAACCCACGTTCCCTTCACACATGTGCTCTTGCGAATTCACAAACATCGCCACAAGTAACAATAATCCTGAAGCACAAGCTCAACCATCCTTATCGTAGTCCCCTTATTACCAGCACAATCCTGAACATCCGCGCGGATTTGAATGCCGAATGCAAACCTTAGAATTTGCAAACAACAACAGCAAAATCAAGCGAGCACACACAAAAACTGAACTAAAAATAAAACTACACACACGATTGGATACAAACCTACATATGCATGCTCGTAATCTGGAACTTCAAGGCCGACCACGATTTCCTGGTGCACGCGCTGCCTGCACTGCCACTGGGACTGGCAGCAGCACCAGCAACGTCAGCTCACTCACCAAACGTCAGTGCATTCTCTTCTATTTTTTTTTTTCGTTTTTTTTTTTTTTGAAAATTAATTTTATTTCTATTTGCCCGCGGATTAGATTTGCGCTACAGAGTGGCTGAATTCATTACTTTTAATAAATGCATCAAGTGAGATACATTCAACAGCCAGACAGATAGATAGACATTGTGCATGCACTCGAGTGTGTGGTAAAGTGACAACACATTCATGGCGACTGTTTTGGTGTCCGCCGCACTTTTACTTCTCCATTCTGCCAAGTGCATCCAGCCGCACGACCCAATTCCAAATGCCTCCACATCCTCGTGCATCTTTCGCTCTCGAGAGACAGAGAGAAGATTCCCCAAACGTGATTAAGTTGCCACGAACGTGTGGCGTACGTCTAGTTGTAAGGCGAACAGAAGCCAACTTGTCGATGCTTGCTGCTGGAATAGAGGAGACCACGATGCACGACGCCGTGGCCGTGCGCACCTAATCTGTGCAACGCGGCGGAGCGTTTAAGGCCGTAGGCTGGCGGTAGCTGTGCAAGATTAGCCAAGATCATTGGTTCGACAAGCAGATTATGTCGGATGGGATGTGCCGCCTCACAAAGTGGAAAAGGAGCATGCGCGCAGCTATGACACTGCACTTTGTGCTCTTGCGTCTTAGGCGCTCTACCGATCGTGTGCATGAATGTGAGCTTGTGTGATCGTCGTGATCCCGGGACGGGGAATTATGTAACTGGTGACTTTGGTTGAATGTGTTTATGTAACTTGTCCTGCACCAAGGCAGCAGCTAGTTGTTCGCAGACCCACTGTCAGGGTTACCGTACACGGAGTCGGTGGTGTAATCAAATTTACATTTCATTGCGCAGACAGTCGAGGAGTCACATAAAAATATTCTGAAATGCACTGAATGCCGCTGTACTCGGTGGGGTGCTGGCTGTCCCCTGAAACCTGAACATCCCTCCAATTGGAAATGCAAACAAATTTGTCGAGGATCTACTTAACTGCCGTGATAATGAGGTGGGATCTGTGGGGACGTAGTTTTCGTATGGATAATCGCATGTAACGGCGCTTTGCAGATGCCTTTGCATTTTTATGAGCCTCTAGCGGCTGGTCGCATTAATGGAATGGGCTGATGTCGCATTTGGCTATTAGCCGTACTCATTCTAAAATCATAATGGGACTTCAGTGCCGTTGTGTGCATTGACGTTGAACTTCTTTTGGAAACTTTAAGGAGGACTCAATCACCGTAAAGTACGTGGAGTATGTGGGCGGTAGGTAGTGTTGCTAAGGCCGCTTTCACACAGAATAAATTTTGTCGGCGATTTTTCCATCTTGTTGGCAATGGCGGTGAGACGTGCTCGGGGTTTGCTTTTGGATTTTCTATTCTCTTTTATCTCTCTTCGTTTTTCCTTTGAGTTGCTTTATTCTTATGTTCTCAATGTTGGGTATTGGAAGCATGCTGTACATGTGTGAGAAAGAGAAGACGCATGTGTGAGAGGGGATAGGAAAAAGTTCAGCATTGAGATCTCAATTGCAGAGACTGAAAGATTTCCTGTGTGAAAGTGGCTTGAGATCACAAAAGGGAATTTGAAAGAATCGCCGACGAATCTTTGCGAGTGTGAAAGCAGCCTAAGCCATCGATAGTCGCGTACGTCGATATTTAAAAAAAAAAAACTGTCGACGGCCTATCGATATTTTTTGTAAGTCAAAATTATTCTATTAGTCTTTCTGAAAGCATCCCTGATAGTATCTTAACTATAATAATATGGGTGGCGCGACAGTCCGAGGTGGACCTGGGCCTAGCTTCTCAGCAACCACTCGTGTTGTGCGTGCTATTGTTCTCTCACGCGTCGAAGGGTCCTACCGTTTAACGCCGACTCCGAGCGGCGAATTTGAGTAGCTTTTCCTAGACAGGAATACTCTTTGAGCATTGACTCGAAAGAGGTGGAGCCGTGAAAATGTGAGAGGTGGTAAATTCGGGTATCGAACCTGGCACCCTCTGCGTAGGAGTCGACGCACTTACCCACTACGCCACGACGCCACTACCACCCGTCTTAACTATTGTATTGTTTAATACATGTTCTAAGGTTATGTCAACGCCACGATGACTGTTATTGGTTGCATTATATATATTGCAAATCTTCATGCCGTTTCCTAGTACAGACAGTAAGTGTCATATGTTCCTTACTCAAGAAAGAATGAACAAACGGAAAAAGGAGTTACATATTTTTGGCGACCACCGTATGAACTTAAAAAACAAACAGATTCGCAATGAGAACCAGATCAAGATGCAGCTACAGCACATACCGACAGGAGCAGAAAGTTGTCGCCGTCGAAATAAAGGTCTTAACATTTCCGAAGAAACAAGGGAATAATCACATGATTGCAAGCGATTTTATGCCCTTGCCGTTTATGTAGGATTTTAAGACGGTTTTTCAAGACGGTATTAATTTCACCATAGTGGCGGTCGTGGCGTTGTGGTTTGGTGCATCTACTCCCTCGAGTCACCCCCACTGTATGTCCCAATATTATTATTGATTTCCCCTGTACAATCACTACTGACATCTGGACAAGTCAGGGCATTCACGCACTCACTTGCCATTTTATTCACATCGGAGAGCTGAAATCACCTTCCTTAAGGTTGTAGGAATTGAGGCCATCATACTGCTGATGCAATGTTTCAAGTATAAGGAAGTATCAGATCTTTTCTTATGTATACAAATTCAAATTAACTTTTCATAAAAAATATTTTTTATTCGAACTGGCAGCGACTCTGCCTACTTCCCAATTGAACTTACAATGGTTTCTTGATTCTACCTTAAATACTAACTTATAGCTGCAACTGCATTTTTTATTTGATCCGATCGATGGCAGCTTTAACGCAGACCGTGGGAAAGGTGCTTCATCAGCATTTTACTTTGGCCCGTGTTGGACTGTCTGCGCGCGTCACCTGGGTGGAGTGATATTGTGTTGCGTTAACTTAGAATGTACACACTTGCGGTGTTTGAAATTCGTAAAAGGTGATGGCAGTGGTGACGGACTAAGCTCAAAACATGACAAAAACGGGGAAGATTCGACATTTACCAAAATTTTCTCATAAACTTAACTTTCGGCAGTATCGATGTTATTGATATTTTTTGATCAAAACTACTGACACTGTAGCAAATGAAAACTAACGATGTTTAAGCAACACTAGCGGTAGGACAGTGAAGCAGCTCGAAGATGTCTTTGAAAGTGCCGTGAAAAAGGTATATTTTGAGTAATTCTTTGAAGAGTTCCTAAAAATAAAGAAAACGATTCATCTTTGGCAGCCGTCGAACCGAAGGACTGTTGGACCCATTGTGATGCCCAGGGGGAATAGATAACCACTTAATTCCTATTCGTACCCTTCATCCTTGGGCATATCATGTTGTTGCTCCTGCATCCCGAAATCCTAATGAATCTGAAAAAGAGGTTAATGGGTTTTCAGGGCCCAGTGCTTCCAAGTGTCCTGTGTCTCAATTGGCAGAGACTGAGGCAGTGACAAAGTTAGGTAGGGGTATCCACCATTTCCTCTGTAAGTCCTGGGTAGGTCTCATTTTGTTTTTATGGTACTTCAGATGATTATGGCCAGTTAACGCTCCAATTTGTTGTCGCATTGTAGGAGTTTGTCGGCTTGTGCACTATTGAACTCGGGCCATAGCATCCAAGTGGTGGTTAGAGAAGTCTACCTGCTATTTGCCCCTACGATCATGTCGTCCACTTTTTCTGTACATCTGCAAGAGGTGGATTAATTCATAGGATTGCCTGGGATGGGTCAGTTTCGGCCCATTTCCTGCCAAGTTCATCTGTTACCTAATTGCCGGTTATGTCCCTATGACCTGCATATAGTAATCGACTGCTGCGTACTAAGCTACTTAAGCACACGCAGCAGCATGCGAACAGCTTGCACTTAATTTCTATTGCCTAGATTGCTTTAATGGCTGCTTGGCTATTAATACCGTTAACACCAGCCGATGGTTTTTTCCAACATTGATATCATTTTGTCCGCTTCCTTGACTGAAGACCTGGACTCCGGTTCAAAAACACTGATGAGAGAGATCCACAAATTTGAACATCCTCGTTAATGGTTCGTTTTTTTTCCCGTAATCTGTTTTATGTCATTTTTTGAATAATAGTAATAAACCATCCTAACGACGGTAATAGCAGGTGATTTTACCGAAGGTCTACCTGCAACACGCGAAAATGTCCTCAAAATGTAAGCTACTAGATAAGGAAACTTAGTTGTAGTAAAGAAAAACCAAAAGGGAGGGGTGTTTTTATTCAGTCAAAATCTGACACTACTATGTATACACGGGTCACATGGTATCTTGTTGAAGATTTTCGCCAACCCAAATAACAAAAAAACTCCCCCTAAGTTGAAACGTTTTTGACTTTTTCGCCATATTTGGCATGCATTTCCCTCAATTTTCCATACAAAACCCTCTCTGTAAGTCAAACTCCTATAACTCCAACAAATTCTGGTATCCCGTGACAATTCGACGCAGGGAGATTATCTGTATATCCAAGTCTTAGTGATCGAGCTGGCAAATAAACTTGAATTATAGATAGAACACAAGAACACTGTATATAATTGCAAAAGTATATTCCTGACAAACAATACATCATATATAATGCGTCCAGAGGATAGAGATTTAAGACCAAGAAGCTGGCATTTAGCCTTTTAGCTAGGCCGAAAATCCCAATTCGGTTAAAATAAAAATATTCGCGATCGAAAATATTACGATCCATTAATCTGCTACCAAGGGAAGAGTATAAAGATCAGTGTTAGGATTTTGTTAACTTTAAAAATTAGAAAAAAGCAGCATTAAACATTAAAAAGGCAAGAAAAGGCGTTTATTTAAAAAAAAACGAATAGGGACGTAAATGCACATTTAGTAATGCATAGTTGTTGCAGTTGGTAGAGCGTTGCCCCTGCTTAGCGGGGTCCCCGGTTCGAATCAAAGTGAAGGCAAAGTTAATACGCTTTTATGTGGTTTTCAAATCTGGTCCAGTCACCATTTGCCGTTGGAATCAAATTGATTGATTGATTCTTTATTCCAGCTAAAAATGTACATTTATCTTAAAACTACATTGCACAATTTACAGAGAAACGGTATACAGTATCTCACTACTTAAAACTTATTATAAATTGCAAGAAAATATTTTAATAAATTACTTAGGATTTTAGAAGAAAAGCTACCGAAAAACCTTCTTTAAAACAAAAAACAAAACGAAATAATATAAATCCTAGATACTAGGGATGACGGAAGGAGAGGCGATGGCCGACTTTCTGAGCTTATATTTGATTTCCATTACAATTTAGTAAGAAACTTCATATAGATAACAAACATATTAAATATAATAAATAATAAATAATAAATAATATATAATATATAACAAATAATAAAAAATATGGTACATAGAACAAAAAAACATTAACAAGAGTAATGAGATATAAATAGTTATCTGTGATAATAAATAAATATGAACAATTCATAAGCATTTAAGTGACTAGATTGGAAATCAAAGGATTATCAGACAAACTACAAGACATATTGTAATGTTTTGATAGTTTTAAGATTTTGGCTTGGAATTTTTCAACATTTGCCAAAAAATGTAACTCTTCAGTAGAGAAATGACATGGGAGATCAAATATCATTTTCAGCAGTTTATTTTGGTAAATTTGATTGGAATCAAATTAACTTCACTATCACTGGAGTAGTCAATCGATGGTAGTTGTCTGACTGGGGGTATCACAATGGACCAATACTTATACCAGTGAGCTGGTGAATGCACTAGCAGCCTCCCTACCTAACCTAACCTAGTTGCATGGAGCTACCAAGAGCTTTTTAAAATACCTGCTTTTTTTTCGTTGTTATTTTTTATAGTACTGTAAAACCTTATGTTACAATTCCTTACATTGATTTTCACAAACAAATTAGTTAGCTCTTAATGTTGACTTCAAACTTCGTTCGGTTACACAATCAATTTAAATATTGGAGAAAATCGGTCGGTTGAACCTCACAACCATAACTGGAAAAGTTGCCCATTTGTGCACTTTTCGAAAGTCTATTCCAAGAAAATGAGCAAGCAAATGTTGACGATTTTTACATAAACGAAAAATGCATACTACCCTCTTCATTACCAAATTTTAAATGCCAAGGCATCCTATGACGCTCGTTAGATAATTCCTGCATAAGAAGCGCTTACCGCCTTTGAAATAGGTCCTCAAGAAAATATTTATTTGAAGAGCCGGGACCGGCAGGTGTCATTTTTCAATGCTAACAGTGAAATGGGTCGCCGTGACGTAGTGGGTAAGTGCGTCGACTCCTACGCAGAGGGTGAGAGGTTCGATACCCGAATTTACCAGCTTTGATAATTCACGGCCCCGCCTCTTTCGAGTCACTGACAATGCTCAAAGAGTATTCCTGTCTAGAAAAAGCTTCTCAAGTTCGCCGTTCGGAGTCGGCATTAAAAACTGTAGGTCCCTTCCACTCGTGAAAGAACAATAGCACGCATAACCCGAGTGGTTGCTGAGAAGCTAGGCCCAGGTCCGCCTCGGTTATTTGTCGCGCCGCCAATATTATTATATTATTATTAAAAGTGAAATAAACTGTTCTTAGTCCATTCATGAGGAACCAAGTTTATTTGAGTATTATATAATTTTTTTATTTGAACCATTTTAATTTGTATCGCTTCTTTTACGATTCTGTCTATAAATATAACGAATTGACTTATTAACTAAGCTCATGTTTGGTGGCTGCCTGCAGCGAGTGGGTGGATGTTATCGACTAGGAGCCTAATTTTTCTGATTTGTGGCATTATTTTTCACTTTTCGAAGTAATAAAATTGATCTTGGGAAAACATCATTTTTTTGTTTTTTTTTGGATCGCCCCACTGTCGACGCGTCGACTTTTACGCAGAGGGTACCAAGTTCGATTCCCGATTTCAGTAGTTAGTAATTTTGTTTTGGTTTTATAGCTTCTAGGAATATAGTTTTGGGTTTATGTTGTTATTGTCTAAGTAAGGAAACGGGGTTTTTTCCCGAATTTTTTAGCGAACAAACTTTGAGAATAAGCGAAAAAATAGGAAAAACAAAAATCTCAAAAAGGCAACAATGGCACAAATGGGCAATAATAATAATAATATGGGTGGCGCTACAGCCCGTAGAGGGCCAGGGCCTAGCTTCTCAGCAACCACTCGTGTTGTGCGTGCTATTGTTCTCTCACGCGTGGAAAGGGACCTACAGTTTAATGCCGACCCCGAACGGCGAATTTGAGAAGCTTGTTCAAGACAGGAGTACTCTTTGACCATTGTCAATGACTCGAAAGAGGTGGAGTCGTGAAATAAGAAAGGTGGTAAATTCGGGTATCGAACCTGGCACCCTCGGTGTAGGAGTCGACGCACTAACCCACATAACCACGGCGACCTACAAATAGGCAAGATGAAACACAAATATTGTATATTCTCTTACTTTTATGGAGGCTCTATTGCGTGAATCGAGAATGTACAATATTTGGAATCAGGGGGACGTAAAACATGTTGGTATAAATCAATACTGTCTTCCGCATAACCAAAAAAAAAATAGGTAAAAGTTAGCAAAATCCTTTGTGTGCATTGATAGCAATAAATGAAACAGAGGTTTCATCAAATTTCTGCAAGCCTCCGAATTTTCGCCATACATTTTCGGGGTATCAAAACCTTGCGCTTTAGGCGAAACCTATTTGAAAGCCCCGCTTGAGCTGACCCCCGAAAGGTTGTCAAGCCGAACAAGCCTACATCGTGAAATTCAGTTTATTTTGGTAAATTTGGTGTTCATTTTTTCTCTAATTTCTTGTGTTCTCACACTATTATTTCCTGTCAACAGACATCTGTCTTGGTGGCATTTTAAAAATTGAGAGCTAGTGACATTTGAAAACATTTCGAACTCGTTGGGTAAGTAAGTTAGTAAGTCAGTAGCTAAGTAAGTCCAGTAAAAGTTCATCCAAACCTCGAGGTTACGTTTAATGAATCCGGCAGCTTAGTTAGCCTTAGCTCAAGCATAAGCGTGAAAAGAGTATGTGAAGTAAGGCACTATACCCTCATCTCTGACACCATTAGAATTTAAGAGATGTGACTTGTAAGCGTCTAATTGTGTATTTAACTTGGATGGGAGCAGTTAATCTCGTAAATGAAATTAATTGACTTTTTTTAAATATAGGGTAAATTAATTATTCTGCAACAACATGCGTCTCCAGCTTTAGCTAGCTGGATTCGAAGACTTTCCAGGCCTGAGCATTGCTTTCCATCCGCACTACAAAACCTAGCCATCTCAATATTTGGATCTTCACTCTTCTGGTTGATGGTTCCGTTGATGTTGCTGAATAGCTCATACAATTCGTCGTTGTACCTTCTCCTTCACTCTTCATCCATGCAGACGAGACCGAACATCACCCGAAGAATTTTCCTCTCAAAACGGCCAAGAGCAACTTCCTCCGCTTTTGACAAAGTCCATGCCTCTGAGCCATATAGCAGGTATGTGGACGATCAAGGTCTTATTGCTTGTTCGAGAGAGCGCTTTGTTTATCAATTGCTTTCTTAGCTCAAAGAAGCAGCGATTGGCAAGAGTTATTCTTCGTTTGACTTGTGTCTGATTTAATAACGGTTCCTATGTAGCTCAAAGTGACGTTCTGTCCGAGACGTCGGTGTTGGGAGTCCTTCCTCGTTGACAGCACTTATACACTTACTCTTGCGCTCATTTACCCATCTTATCGGCCTCCGTCGCGATGCTCAAAAAGGTCCCATTGACAGCATCCTGCGTTCTTCCGATAATGTCAATATGGTCGACATATGCTAGTAGTTTTTACGGACTCTTGAAAGATTCTTTCAAGAATGATATTGAAGAAGTCGCTTGACAGCGCGTCGCCTTGTCTGAATCCTTTTTTGACATCTAAGGCCTCGGTTAGGTCCTTACCGACCTTGATGGAGCAGCGTGAACACAACGTACTAGTTTGGTAGGTATGCCAAAATTGGACATTGCTTTGTATAAATCGTCTCTAAAGATGCTATCCTACGCGGCCTTGGCGTCGATAAAATGGTGGTGGGTATCGATCTGATGTTCCTGGCTTTTTTCGCGTGTGTGTGCTGTAGTGTGAATATTTGATCAGTGAAGGATTTTCCTCCTGAACAAGTCATCGTCTGCCGTTTTAAAGAGCTCGGACTCTATACCGTCAGCTCCAGCGGCTTTGTTGGATTTCAGCTTAGATATGGCTATCTTTACCACATCCGGTTCGGGTGGGCGAGATTGTTGATCTGCATCGTCCCTTTCATTCGGATTGAATGTTTCGGTCTGCTTGACAGCGGTATTTGGCTTTTCTTCGCCGTTATACAGCAGAAATGGTTCCTCCATACTCTCAGCGTCGACAGTGATTCTACTACGATGTTCCCTTGCTCATCATTACAGGCTTCGGTGCGGGCTTTATAAATTAAACTGACTGGTTAACTTTACCCTCGTGCTCCTTCCTCCTGACAAAGTGGTGGTCGTGTCTCCTCTTCTTCCAAAGCGCGATGCATCTTTGACACCAAAATTTCCCGAACCGAAGCATGGACGAACCCAACCCCTTTTACAGTGTCAGAACCATAAACGTTTAATTTTTTTCAGCCAGGTGACTGGCTTGCTTGCTTGCGCCAGACTACTAAGGCCATTCTTACACGCCTGATATAAATTAACTGGCTTCAATTGTGGAAGGCGAACAATGTTTGTTAGCGGTATTTTCTACTAAACAACTCTAAATTAAATTTACCAAAAAAAGAATTCCTCTCACAACCTCAGCAGAATTTCCGTTCCCAATATTCGTTGGCCCCTTCGCAAGGTGACAGCCAAATTATAAGAAAAGTGCTACAATTTCCAGCTACATCTTGGCTCACATCCACGAAATCAACCGTAAATGGAACGAAGAACTCACAAAAAAACCGAGAGAGAGAAAAAAAAAACCCAAGTCGTGCAGTGCATATCCAAACGCCATCGTGTCGACCTGACTTAATCATTTCCACTAAATTAAAATTCTCAACCAGATACCCAAGTCCAAAATGTCAATTTTGTTATTCGCCAATTGTAGCGTCAACATCCAGCATGCCTGGCGTCCCGCATCTGTATTCCGTGCGCACACACAGACACAGAGCAGAGCACTCCGCGCAGATTTTTCACTTTTTATTTAAATTTTTCCAGTTTGAGTCTACATATTTGATTTCTTCACAGATACGTATATGTAGGTACACGATGTTTTTTCATCAGACGTAATTTTATTAGAAAAATAATAGCAGACTGCACAAAAAATAGCAATGCAACTAGAACCGGTAGTGGCAATGAGGGGACTCTATACACAGCAGCATAGCGCCGCGCCGTAAAGTGGTCGCAAGTAAATTGGCTCAGTTCGATTTCAATGCGCAATTAGATTTGACCTTGGAGTTTGTTCTCGGCGCTGTGTTTTTTTTTTCTTGCTTTTGGATAGATTTAGCTTTTCCATACACACAAATCTGACAATCTGAGTGCTGTGAAGTACAGTGGTAACAACAACTGTTGGCTGCTGCAGCGACTACCGGTGCAGTTTGACATTCGCCTCGGCTTTTGACATTTAGAAACGGCTCGGTGTTGTTATTTATTTCGGATGACAGCATATTGCAAAGCCGCCGCATTGTCGAGGTCTTCGTGGCAAAGTCACGACTGGATTTTGCAAAGAACAAAAACAAAATGCTGTTCGATAGAATTTTTATGCAAAAATTAAAAAAAAATCATAGGAAAACAAGTTTTGCCAGAGAAAAGGGTATGTAATGAAATTGGCAGTCGAATGTCAAAATGAGAAACGGAAGGAACGCGTTGCAGCGCGCCGTCGCACCGTCACTGCCGTGCCACCGCCATCGCATTGACTGCTCGTTAGATATTTGCATAGTTTCGTGTGAAAAATGAATTTGTCATGACTGGGTTTGGAAAACGTGACAGTTGCTGGTGGTCTTTGCCAAGCTGGGCTCGAATAGGATTTGCATATGTTGAGACAACTGGTTGCCACTGAATATGGAAATCAAGACAGTTAGTGTTCAATTAAAAGTTCGTTTATTTCAAATGGCGGGAAAAGGTGATTTTGTCAATTTGAGCAATGGATTCAAGGATCTAGAGGAGGTATTCTGATTGTCTTGCACGGGATGATGTTAAATGTTAATGATGGCAGTTGCAGTCCTTTTTGGGCATCCATAAATAAAAGAGGAAACTTTGCTATTTCGGTGTGTCCGTCCGGCAGTCTCTTTGTTTGTAAGCCAGACTTTAGAAGCTAAGCGCAACGACTAGATAAATGATTGTGACAGCAGAAATAACTCTTTTAGGTAAACTGCCAGCTCGCGATGAAGGCTCCAATACCGCCGTCAGGCAGAATCTTTCACTCACTGATAGACGAGAATTCCGTCCCATCGAACTAGAGGAGGGGAAGATAATATTATTAAGACTGAACCTAAAGTCTAACAAGAGGCGTGTTTTATTGATAATCTACACCTACTCAACTGAGTAATGATTCTCAATAAAACACTCTTTACTCACTTTGTACTTATTTTACTTGTTTGTGTCAAAATTTGTTTAACGTCTTGACTTTCTCAAAATTCAAATAATTTTGGCCGTTGGTTGCCAATGTTTGTACAAATATGGCTTCATTCACTCGAAGGGTTTGTATATTAAGCAAAGAATGGATTACAAATTACAATTATTCTACGTCGAGATTTAGAACATCAATGCTTCTATCTGCTGCGTCTTCAAGAATTTTTGCCAACGGCATCTATGATTTAGTGGTGGTAGTTGAGGCGCCACTTGTGATTTCGATTCTTGAACGCGCTATAGTCAGTAATGATTACTGAGTAAATTTCACTCAGTAACAATTCAGTGCTGATTTGTTGTTGCCTCGCATGTAAAAGTATTACTGAGCTGAGTATACTCACGCCAAAAGCTTCACCACCAGCTCCAGTTCCTCCAGTATGGTCTGTCCGTTGAAATCTCAAAGGCAGCTGCAGATGGCCTTGTTGGGCGAATTTAACAGCTTATCTGGTAGATATTGTCGGAGGAAAGCATGTCCGACGAATTTAATCTCAGTCTTGATTGTCTGGTTCACAAAAAAGATAACCCATTAGACTGCGCCAACTACAGACGGATAAGTCTCGTCTACAAGATCTTTTCTAGAGTTTTGTGTACCCACCTAAAGCCGTTTATAAGCAATGTGATATGTGGTTGTACAATTTCAAAAGTGGATGTGGAAATCTTCGGTCTCTTCGAGAGAAAAGTTCTATCTGCGTTCGGTGGTCCCATTTGCTTTGATTTGAAGGAGAAGACTCAACCACGAAATGTACAGCAACATTTTTTTTCCGAGGGTAGATGGAAATCTTCGATAAGACTATGGCGAACGTTCACACATAGAAGTGTGAGATTTTTACTCAGTAAAACAACCACCCTGAGTTTATTAAGACTACAACTAAGTGAAGCACATAACCAGTAGCTTGTATTTCCCTGATTAAGGTACTGATCGGCAGGTTACTCTCCAATGAAAGTTCCTCCTAACAAGAAAATTTATGCCGAAAAGCTTCAAGAATGGATCATGTTATGCAAACTGTCGTCAAGACTGTACATTTGTAAAATTTGTAGACTTATCAGAGCTCGGGGATTGAATCATCTCCAGTTCAAGGAATTTCTCAAAAATGTTGATCCAGACTGGCTTACGGATTTAGCATTTTGGTAGATTTGACTGCTCCTTTAAATGACTTAAACAGGCGTCTTATAGGAAAAAACCAACTAATGACTACGATGTTTCAAGCAACAAACGTTTTCTAGGTGAAACTAAAATTACGGCAGGCCTAATTAAATGCAAACAACATTTTGCATTTTAGCCTGCTGTCGAAATATATTCTTAAAAATGGGTTTTAAATATGAATGAAAATACAACGCCCTTTTTTCCGCCAATCACTCTATCAGCGTTCTCTTTATTCATTAAAGAGAAGGCTCTAAGAAAAAACTTAAAAACGAACATAAATAAATTCAATATTTCAGTAACTATTAAAACTGCTCAGCCTTGGTCTCCGCCGCCGACGTTGGTCTTCAAATTCAAACCGAAAATGGTTAAATATTGCAGTTAGTTGAGTTTAAATCAGAAATGAACAGAGATATCATGTAAAAGTATTTCTGAGCTGAGTATAGTTTCTCAATAAAACACGCCTACTATTATCGCTATAGAAAACAGTAGCAAAAATAATTAAAAATTAATAATGTTTAAAATGAAAACGCCCATGAAATAAAATATGCGTGGTTATGAAAATGATTTATTTTGTGAAAAATGTGAATTAAAAAAATTAGTCCATGTTGACTAAAAAAGGGAATAAAACAAAATGGTACCCTAGACTATTCTAACAAATGAAGAGGAGACTGAAATCGCGTAATGAATTTTTGAAAACCACACAAGGGGCTTTCCAACCAGCCAATAGTGATTGTGTACAAGCTATTTGTTGTGAATACTTTGCTTGGAATGTTTACCAATAAGCCAGTACATATCTTTGTACTTCATGTCAAATTCTGCACATTTCCTCTTAACGTGCTCCTTCCACTTGCGTTTTACGTCAAGAGTCATACCGAGGTATTTCGCCTCATTGCCAAAAGGTGTGCGACACGATTTAGGAAGACGGGCAACTGATCTGCTTTCATTACGGACAATTCGCCAGAAATTCACCCATTCGGGTATCTGATCTAGTTCACGTTGTAATTTTGCAGTAGACTCTTCAACCGTTTTGGCTGTTACCAAAATGGCGGTGTTGTCAGCAAAAAGAAAAGTGTGTTCTTCATGTGGTAAATCACTAGTATACACTAGATATACCAGAGGGCAAAGAACACTGCCTTGCGGTACACCAGCATTTATAATTTTAAAAGCAGAGTATATTTCCATGCTTCACACGAAAGATCTTATCAGAGAGAAAACCTATGCAGTCTCCCCGGAAAAGATAGGCATAGTTTATATTTCAGGCCTTCATGCCAAACTTTGTCAAAGGCTTGAGAAACATCGAGAAATGTGGCTGAACAACCGTGCTTTTGTTCAAATGCCTTTTCTATTACATCAGTTATACGATGTTTGACATTGGACGCCTGAGTTCACCCGAGATTGCCAGAGCTCACGAAGAGCAACTGAGTGAGAGACTCTCTGGTATGCTCACCGGAGAGTGGTGGGTCTCAGGTCTTTGGTGGCCGCTCGCCCATCAAAGACGTAGACGAAACCACCATAGGCTACCTACCACCTCCGACGAGGAACCCGTGGTATGATGGCGAGTCTGAGCAGAAGAAACATGCAACAGACGGGTTATACCAAAAGGCGCCGCAACGAAAAACTATGGCAGCGCAGGAGGAGTACCGGGCTTGAAGAAGGGAGGTGGAAAAGCTTCGACGCCTGAAGAAAAGGTCTCTCGCAACCTCCCAGCTCAAGGAAATCGAAGAGTTTAGGGACAAGCACAAAATACGGGCCATCTACAAAAAAGCCAAAAGCCTTGCCGCTGGCTTTAGGAAAGGCACCCAGGCTCTTCGAGTGTGAGTGTAACCTGGTTACTTACCCGCAGAGGATAGTGGATGTGCTTAAGCAGAACTTAAAACAGCTGCTTAACGGACCTGACCAGAGAGTGATAGGGAATCAGGAAATCCCAACTCCAGTCGATGAAGTGTTCCTCCCACCAAGCTTTAAAGAAGTCGGCACAGCCATCTCAGATGGCCTACCATAAGAGCTCTTCAAGGTAGGTGGCGAAGTTCTGGTAAAAAGCTTGAACCAGATCATCTGTAGAATTTGGGAGCACGAAAGCATGCCCGAAGACTGGAATATCACCTCCATATGCCCCATCCATAAAAAAGGCGGTCCTACCTCTTGTAATAACTATATAGGTATATCCTCAACGTCGCCTACAAGATCCTGTCCAGCGTACTGTGTGAACGTCTAATGCCGTCTTACACCGCACTAATTGGCACGTACCAGTGCGGCTTCCGGCCCGGCAAATAGACAATAGACGAAATCTGCACACTAAGGCAAATCCTGGAAAAGACCAGCGAGTTTCAAATCGATACCCACCACCTTTGTATCGATTTTAAAGCCGCATACGACAGCCTTCATCGCAAGGAGTTATTTGGTGCGATGGCCAAATTCGAGATCCCGAGAAAATTGATCCCGTGGCGCAGTGCAGTTCGGCTCGGAACTTTCGAGCCTTTTGAAAACTGCACCGGATTTCGGCAAGCGCTGTCGTGTGATTTCTTCAATTTGGTGGGCAGCTGTAAACACGGAAGGCACTATCTTCTACAAGTCAGTCCAACTGTTGGGATATGCAGACGACATCGACATCGTCGCGAATTCTCAACGTGCCGTAGTAGAAGCATTTACGATAATTGAAGAAGAGGCGAAGCGAGCTGGTCTTAAGGTCAACGAAGATAAAACAAAGTATATGCTGTCGACCAAAAAGCGATCCGTCACACACCACCTAGGACAATATATCACAATCGCCAGCTACAATTTCGAGGTAGTAAAAGAGTTTGTCTACCTCCAGGCAAACGAAAGCTCCACAAACAACATCACTGTGGAGATCCGGCTTAGAACCGCCTTTGACACCCGGTCTTACTTCGGTTTGTCAAAACAACTGGCGTCAAAACTCCTGACTCGAAGGACTAAGGTCATGCTCTACAGAACTCTTATTTTGCCAGTCCTGCTATGTGGAGGGCCGAAAGCTGGACGATAAGCAAAACTGCGGAGCTGATTCTTGGTGCCTTCGAAAGAAAAATTCTACGTCGGATATATGGTCCCGTCTGCGAGGAAGGCGAATGGAGGAGAAGACACAACCACGAATTCTACGAGCTGTACCAGGATGTGGATGTAGTCCGGAAGGCAAAAATCCGTCGACTGCACTGGCTCGGCCACATCGAGCGCATGGACAACAGGGCTCCAGCTAAGAGGGTCTTCGAATCCGAGCCTCCTGGATCGAGAAGGGTAGGAAGACCGAATCTCGGGTATAATGACCAAGTAATCGCCGATGCAAGACAGCTTGGTCTTGATGACTGGAAGCAGCGTGCCCAGGACCGTCAGGAATGGAAAGCAGCTATCGCTCAGGCTCGGACCCTGCATGGGTCGTCAGCCTGAAAAGTAAGTAAGAATACGATGTACTTGGTCAATAGTTTAGTGTTTACTTCTCAAACGAAATTGGTGATTTGGTATGAGCTTTTTTTCTTCCACAATTGGACTTAAACGTCTAAGGAGAATTTTTTCAAATACTTTAGACATAATCGGGAGAAGTGAGATAGGTCTATAGGTTGGTGGTTTCCCGGATTTTGGTACCATTATAACTTCTGCCACTTTCCATTGACTAGGGACATGGTCAAGTCTAAGCGCGGCATTAATTAAGTAGATTAACTTAAGAACGGCTTTCTTAGGAAGCTCTTTAAGAATTTCTCCTGTAATTAAATCGTAACCAGGAGCTTTTTTCGGTTTAAGCATTTTTAGTTCTTCCTTGAGCTCTGCCAAGGTAGCACTTCTCAGAACATAACTGTCGTCGTATACGTCAAATCCATGTACAGCGACATGAGCCTTGAAAGGTATCTAACACTTAAGGTAGAGTGCATAGACATCTCAGCTGCGGCCCGAAGAGTCTTCGACTCCGAACCTGTTGGAAAAAGTAACAGAGGACATACGCGTTTGAGGTGGCGCACCCAGATGGAGAAGGATCAAAACCAACTAACAACGGCCAGCCATGCTAGAGATGGCTAGTGAGAGATCGGTAGTTGAAGACGCTTGTAAATTCAGGCAGGACCGGACAAAGCATAAGTGCAGCATATTTACATGCACTGGGCGCCAAGCTATTACGGATACCCGAATTAAAATAAAATCATCGATATACTCCCATTCTTCAAATTGTAGCCCGTCCAACCTATGCGTTTGTAAGCTCGTCATAATTTCGGGTCGTCGTAGGTAAGTGCATCGCTTCTACGCAGAGGGTGTCAGGTTCGATACCTGAATTTACCACCTTTGAAAATGCACGGCTCCACCTCTTTCGAGTCACTGACAATGCTCAAAGAGTATGCCTGTCTAGAAAAAGCTTCTCAACTTCGCCGTTCGGAGTCGGCATTAAACTGTAGGCCCCCTCCACTCGTGAGAGAACAGCACGCACAGCATGAGTGGTTGCTGAGAAGCTAGGTACCAGTATTTTTATATTATAATTTCAGCTGTTCACAGAAAAAAAAAGTATTCACGCCCAAGAAAATACATACTTAGCTCGAAAAAG
Organism: Eristalis intricaria; assembly: GCA_964034865.1. Classification (NCBI taxonomy): domain Eukaryota; kingdom Metazoa; phylum Arthropoda; class Insecta; order Diptera; family Syrphidae; genus Eristalis; species Eristalis intricaria. Next base: position 128,421,833 of record OZ035873.1, read on the forward strand.
TCAAAATAAAAATGCCATCAAGTCCGTGAAGGATAATTTCTTGCACTTATAAAATAACACTTAACCATCAGTACCTCTGAAATCAATTGTATATCAAAAATCATGTCTAATCTGGAAACAACTTATACTAAAAATAATTGAGTACGGGGTGCAAAACGTAGGACTTGCACAGGGTGATCATTTTGCTCGGGCCAGCCCTAAGTTGAGGCCCAGGTCCACCATGGACTGTAGAGCCAAATAAATAAGACAGATCGTGTGTTTGAATTGCTTGAGTTGGAATTTGCAGACAGCCTAGTGCAGATCGGCAATTAGTCGTGAGAAAGGGAGAGCAGCAGAGATAAGGCATAATAGAGATATCCAACTTCGGCCATTTTTTCCCCTTGTCCACACCGGAGAAAAATGCAAAGGTATTTGTATTCCCTTGTGTTTCACGAGTCCTCTTACACAAACCATGGATCCGCCACGCAAAGGCGCCCGATTCGTGGATTTTAGTGGGAAATTGCTGCAGATTAGCGAATTTAGTGCGAAAAAATGGCGGCAGATTCTTAAATGCCCACAATCCATGTACGATCCATGTAACGTACACGGGTATGTTGTTCGGAGGGTGTTCAAATGTTGACTCGTATTTTTAAGAGAATTTTCTAACATTGTTATATGGACTTTCGTGAATAAAAATGTGTTGCAATGCCCATTTAACTTCAACCATTTGACCTAAAATGAATTCTGAAGTGTATATACAGCCTATTCATAAACCATACCTGACAAATTAACTCAAGAAATGAAGTTCGCTTTATACTCTTAATTCATCAATTCTGAAAAACTTATGAATTCAATTTTTTAGTGCATAAAAATGGTTGTCAAAACCTCTTATTTGTGACTCACGCTTTAATAATATTTTTATTATTGGTTAACTGAACGCGTGAATCAATTATTCATTCTTATTCATATGCAAAAATTCACACTGTGTTCTACATTCATTAATTATGTCCTAGTATCTCAGATTGTAACTTGCTAAAAGTTTTAATGAATCGACTTAATGAACATAAGCTTAGTTCGTTCGTCCTCCACACTGTGTTGAAAATTTAAGGCCGAAATTTGAAAAAAACGTTCAAATAACGAGCGAATTTTCAAATAAGAACTCTAATTCACCCCATTGCTAAGGTGGGGAAGGGTATCAGCTGTCCCACAGCTGTTCTCAAGAGCTCACACGTATTCACAGACACGGGACAAAAAGCGTATAAAAAACGCTGTCAGATGAAATCAAGGGGCAAGGGAGGTAGAACTTGGATATCCCTATTATAGGTTATCTCTGGAGAGGAGGTCTTGGTCTTAAATATGTGCGGACTGTAGTCTGTGGGAAATTTTATCATGGGAAGAACATTACATATTCGTGTATTGCGGCTGAAGAACGAGCCTCTAAAATTTAACTGTGCGTACGAAAGTAGGTTTAAGGGTATAGGTAGGTAGGTAGGTAGATTTGACATGGGTATTTGCCTCACTTAGACCTTTAAGGTCTGTTGTGCTGTCACTATTAGGCTTTTCCCGACACTTTGCTGACCTACTACACTCTTTCTCACTTACTTCTATTGGCGTGTGTAATGATACCTATAACCAGTTGGTGGTCTTAAGGAATTTGAGGATGTCCTTTGTTGGTAGTTGCTAGATCCTCAAGACTATTGAGGACGTAGCTACCCATGTATTTTCTTCTTGTCTCTGCAAGGGCTGGTCATATCTGGTGGGCAGGAGGTACACGTGTTACACGGTTTCCCCTTTTTTCATGTAATTTTGTTTTATTCAAATAGATTTTTCAAAAGTACTTAAAACTAGCTTATCTAACTTAACAATTGACAATTGATCTTAATACTAACTTACTGACCCTCAGCGGGGGCTCTTAGGTTTCCTCTTCCTCCTCATCCATGCAGCTTCTGCAGAAGTCATTGTAGGGTGCGCCAAGACTTCTGGCTTGGTTGCTAATTAGGTAGTGGCCAGTGATTATGGCCACTACTTTACTAATGTTTCTCCTGTCTAATTCTAGGAGAGCTTTAGTTTTTGATGGATCTAGTGCAGGCCACAACGTTTTCGATGAATTACAGGTGTCCAATTCCGCCCATCTACGATTTGTATTAATAATGGCTCTCATGGGGGGTTAAGGTGTCTCCTGATTCTGCGCCAGTGGTGGACTCGCTCCCCTTCTTGCTAATTCGTCGGCTCTTTCGTTGCCCGGAATACCTAGGGACCCAGCACAGGGTAAGGTTGCATCTGTCCGCTATCTCCCTCAGAGATAGATGGCAGAGTCAAACCATCTAAGAGTTGATCGATCGTGTTTCCAGAGCTTTTATGGCAGCCTGACTATCTATGTGAATAACGATAGATCTTCCGTCTATTGAGGTCATGTATAACCGGATGACTGCCTCTTGAATAGCTGTTACTTCTGCCTGGAAAACACTGCTGTGGTTTGGGAGCCGCTAGTTCCCTCTATACAGCCTGTGCCTTCATCCGACTTGGAGCCGTCAGTGTAAATTTCCGTGACAGTGGAGTTGCACACATTTCCTTCTTATCACTCTATTCTCGAGGGGATTACCGTTTAGTGCTTGATTTCGAAGTCCTCAAATGGTGTTATGTAATCAGATTATTTAGGAATCTTCGAGTTCGAGAGTATCTCCGTGTGCCCAATAATGTGGGCTTTGCCCAGTACTTACTCTCTCTCAGTCTTAATGCAGCATGAGTGGCAATAAGCTTCCCGTAGATGTCCATGGGAATTAGAGTAAGTAAGATATCGAGGGCCGACGTGTGTGTTGATCTGAGTGCACCTGTGATACAGATGCATGCCTATTCAGGCTTAAGGGTCTAGTGATAGACATTCCAGCGAGAGGGGTATTGCGGGTGAATTCATAGAGAGGGGGAATGTGTTTGGCTAGCTCAATGAGCGTCGTTTGTTATAATAGCGATAAAATGCGGACAAAGAAGAGATGGTACGTCGGTGTTCGAGCGAGTCTAAAGTCTCCTATAAGTCTTATCGCTCGTTTTTGGATTCAATCTAGTGGGTGGAGGGCATGGGTGGCGCTACAGCCCGTAGCTTCTACCTAGTTTCCACAGCAACCACTCGTGTTGTGCGTGCTATTGTTGCCTGACGAATGGAAAAAACGGTCGTATGCCGACTGTGAACGGCCAAGTTTGAGAGCCTTTTTCTAGGCAGTTATTACTCTTTGAGCATTGTCAGTGGCCAGAAAGAGGTGGGACCGTGGAAATTATTTGTTTTTTGGCGTACCGGCCGGTAACGAGTTCAAATTGCACAACTCCACGGCCGACAGTGCTCCACCATCACATCCCAGCGACCAAACTGTCAAATTTAAACACGAATTCAGATTGTCGTATCATATCTATCGATCGCACAATCCAATTATGCCCGAAAAAATTGCTGATCTTCAGAAAAACTGCAATCATTCTCTTCGTAGGAATTCGCATGGAACAAAGTCTTAAAGCTGGCGCACTCATTCGAATGTGATTAAGTGGAATACACGGCTCTTAGTTTCTCATCGTGATCGCACGTCATTTCCTGCGACTGTCACATTGAATCTGAATTTCAATTTCAATTCAAATGCCATCTATGTGCATAGGTGCAAGTGCACAGATAAATATTCCTGATCCACGTATCCATCTTATTTTAAGATTTATTATTCAATTTGGCTTGGATGTTGAATTTTTAATTTTGTACATTCGATCACAACAGTGAATTATAATTTTCTTAGAATTTCTGTCGCGTTTTTTGTTTTCTACAAATTGCAACACTCATTGTAGGGTGCTGCATAGTTTGTAGGCGAAATCGAGAATGGGAAATACTGTCGTGGTTGGACAACGATTTTGCTGCGAAATAGAAAAAGGAATCGAATACATCTGGTTTAGGTCTTCATGAGAATTGAGTAAATAACATCCAGAAGCTGATGTTAGAAGTGGACCTTCTGGGTCTTCGATTGTTTTCTCACACTAAGGGGAACTTGCTAGAATTTCTCAGGACTAAGGGGAACAGTCCAGTCCCGTCCCAAATCTAACATAGGGTATCCCATCGCCCGTACCCAGAGCACTAAACCTCCACACCACTGCTTTTCACTCATTCCATGCGAAAAGCGATGTAACTGGTATTTAATAGTGTGTTGTGCACCCTTCGCACCAGTTATAGAACGACATCGAACGTCGACATGTTCATGTAATTTGCAATTGAATCGTTAATCACAGCGACAACTCAAGCCGACTGACAGTTGAGGTGGAAACACAAAAACAAATCTTAAATCATGGTATCGTCGTGTGCAGTTCCGTTTGTCTCTATGGCTGCTTCAATGTCCGACTTTAAAGTCACGCAAAATACTCGCACACATCACTGCGCTCTGTGTGTATCCATATTTGACAGAAGAACAGCATTCTGACTGATAACTAGTCAGATGTGTGCGGAGACCACATTTCTGACTGGCAATTATCGATTTTGTTCGAACATCTGTAATACATTAAAGATGCAGTAATTAGAGTTCTGTTTTTGGTATCCCAACCGAGTGATTGACATTTTTCTTCTCGATGCGTACTGTCCTCTCTATGCGGGACTGCAACACTTGCGTGTGCGCATGTGTCTGTGTACTTCACATTCTTTCATTGCACATCGCATCATTTGGATAAAATTGAGCTGGGAAATCGAGGTAAGAGGTTGGCACTTCTTGCAAATGTAATTACGGATAAATTTGCCAAGATAATCCTGCAATAGACAAGCTGCCGCCAGGAATTTACACTGACCAGGTAGCAGTGATAGTTTTTCTAATTGTTATGTTTTAGCAGCTTTCAAAGCCACCAATGACACTCATCTGTCAAAATATTCAGTATGGCTTGCGATTTTATCATGTTTCGTTTCAGGTTTGGCGAAAGAGCGGAAATTATAAAAAAAAATGTTGTCAAAATCCGGTTCAGCTGAAAATACATACCCAAGAAGAATTTCATCGTGATGTCGGTCGTCGTCATGGCCAAAGGGAATTTCGTCGCACCGTGGAAAATGTTGAGCGTCAGTACACTCTTTTGGACCTTAAGCCACTAACCAGACAGAGATTGGTGCGAATAGGAGAAAACATGGCCGTCGAGTTGTAGTGGCCAGTATCAAAGAAGAAAGACCCATAAATGACACTCAGCTTTGACCAACTGAATAAGGCTGAGTTGGGCCTGCATCCGTATAAGATTGGTTGCCGAAAGAGTTCTAAATGATTACACATCCAATCCAAAAGACCATTGCTGAAGCTCCAAGTTAATTATTTGGCTTGTAAGCAACCCATTGCTGGTCGCCACTGTATGCTGGTTCGCTTTGTATGGGAGCGCGGAAATAAATAAGCAACTTTTGAACCCGTGAACCGATCTAAATGAAATTTGACACATAGTACATGTGTCACGGTATATTTTCGTGGTTTAAAAGTTGTTGGTGCAGTTCAAACAGAGGTCTAGGTCTACCAGCATTTGTTGTATAAAATTACCGCTTTGATGTTTCGCTTGAAAAATATTAAGATTTGAGAAAAATTTGATAAGATTAAGTTGTTTTTAACTAAATTAAAATATATTTCAGTTTAAAATTAAAAGTACATGGTATATATATTTATATAAACAGAAGAAATATTATACATTTTTTTAGGTTTCCAACTAAAGTAATGCCAATTCTTAAAGTTGGTAAGCCTCCAGACAATCCGGGTAGTTACCGGCCAATTAGCTTACTTAGCAGCCTGAGCAAAGTTTATGAACGGATACTAAAAGAAAAAATATTGAAGATTGTTGACGATAGGAACATTTTTTCCCAAAGTACAGTTAGGGTGTAGGCGTCATCATAACACTTCTCATCAAGTTAAGAGAATATGTAATCACATAAGAAGTAATCGTGCAGATGGTAAATCGACCGGCATGATTTTACTTGACATAGAGAAGGCATTTGACACTGTCTGGCATAATGGTCTCATTTTCAAATTGATCAACCTCAACTTTCCACCTTATTTGTGCAATATCGTTCTAAGTTTTCTGTCTGATCGTTCTTTCCAAGTCCATGTGAATGCTGGTGTATCAGATTTAATATCCTATAATGCAGGTGTGCCCCAAGGGTCTGTTCTGGCGCCAATACTATACAATTTGTAAACCTCGGATTTTCCAGAAGTACCTGAATGTGAAACTGCTATCTTTGCTGATGACACAGCTATATTTTCATCACATGAGTTCGCTCTTAGCATTGAGAGCAATCTTAAATTTGCGATGGAAATTATTTTTAGATACTGTGATAAATGGAAGATAAAGTACAATGAAGATAAATTACAAGCGATCTTTTTCACACGAAAAAGAAAAGCTTGTTTTCTTCCTAGTTCTAGCTTGAGGGTGAATGGAATCAACGTTGAGTGGAAGAACTCCGTTAGGTACCTTGGTATACATCTTGACAGTAAATTGACTTTTTATGAGCACATCAATCAGACCCTTAAGAAAGTAAACATTGCAAAAAAAATACTTTACCCTTTCATTAACAGAAAATCATTTTTGTCCCTCCCCAACAAAGTAATCATTCTTAAATCTATATTCCAAGCAATAATTCTTTACGGTTGCCCTGTATTGGGAAATTCCGCTCATTGCCACATTAAAAAATTACAAATAGCTCAAAACAAAGTTTTAAAAATGATGTTAGACCTACCACGTGATTATTCCACCTTAAAACCTCACACAAGAGCGGGTGTTGAACTGGTTTATAAAAGAATATTGAAACTGACACATAAGTTTAATTATTCATGTGCTTTTGCTGACAATCCGCTAGTCAATGAGTTAACAAATTGTAATTCCCTAAATGAATAAGGTTCAGTATATGTTATTATTTTATTTATTAATTGTTAATATACTTACAAATTCATATATTTATTTATTTACTTATTTACTGATTTATTTATTTATTTATTTACTAACTTATTTATTTATTTATTTATTTATTTATTTATTTATTTATTTATTTATTTATTTATTTATTTATTTATTTATTTATTTATTTATTTATTTATCTACTTTTAACGGCTTCTTTGTGATATTAATTTACTGATATGAAACAACAATTTTCTTATGTACACATACATATACTGAAATATATTTTTATATATATATAAATTCAGTTTGTTTGATTTAATTCTTATCAATTTTATTTAGATTCAATATAAGTTAAACCCATTTTCCAGTAGTAGGATATATGATGTATCAAATCTCTGTAATAGATACTGTGCGATAACTAAAATCAATGTAAATATTTTATGACGAAATAAATATCTATCTATCTATCATTTTTTAGGTTATATTTTGATCATCGCATTTTTTGCAAATAGATATTTTTTTCAAAGTACATACACCACAGACATATTTTTTACAACAACCACAGATATTAGTGGTTTTATTTTTATTGCATAAGCCTATTTGGCAAGTTTTTTGTATATTAGAACTTTGATAGTTTGTCAAAAGATTGGTAAAGTTTTCTAGTTCAGATGAATCTTCATACTTTGATGAAAATTCTTCCGCTTCTCCACATGTTTCATTATACAAAATCCATGCATTTATTGCTGCCAAGCCGAGAATATAGAAAAATATTTGGAGAGGCCATCTTCGAGAAGAGGACTTCACAGTGTATTTTCTGGCCGTTTCATCGGTAATATCTACCCCGAATTTATTTTTGTTATAAAATATTATAGTTTCAGGCTTATTTTTGTCCCCTTCAGTTTTGACCGAATTATGTTTCGTACTCAGCACCAGCACCTTTTTCGTTGGTTTACTTTTATAAACGGACAATGTAGCATTACTTGATCTATAAATTACAGATGAATGTAGAGGTAATATATCTTTTTTTTTTTTGTGTAGCAGATTTAGGTAATTCCCTTCTGTTTGCACGTATATTTCCCACCAGCGTAGCATGTTTCTGCAATAACTTTGATGCTAGTGATAAGCTGGTAAGAAAATTGTCAGTCATTACATTTCTCCAAGAAAAGGAATTCTCACTCAGAGGAATTGTTGATGGCTTTGTTTCGTCCTTTCCCTAATAAGGGAACCCATTTACAATATATTTACTATTTACATCATATGCCAACTAAAATTTTATTCCAAACTTATTAGGTTTGCTTGGCATGTATTGAGTGAATTTGCATCTTGCTTTCGTTGCAAATAATTGCTCGTCAATTGTAATGTTATGTCATGCTACATAGCAATTAGTTGTATAAAAATATATGCCAAAGAAATTTTCACTACGTATTATTATCACACTCTACACAAAAAGTACCAACAAGAAAATGAAATTACATTGACGCCGAAATTTTAATTATGAACAAAGCACAAAATCTTTTTATTCGTGGGAATCACCGTAATCAGAATAAACAATATGCTTTTGGATATGCTATAATGCTGCCACAGTTTGCAATACACTCTAGCAACATTATAATAAAGTTTTGTTCGCATTTACACAAGCAATCGTGAACTTTGCTAATGTTTTTATATATCGGTCAAAATGACCGCTTGGTAGAAATAGGTATACCACATACTTATCTCTGTAAAGTAAAAGCGCACGAATCTAGCCATTTGTTATATCAAAGATTACATAAATTTAGTAAAATACATAATACATTTGGAAACATTTTTTTTTTTTATTTAAAAAATTTTGTGATGAATTGATGCAAGCGGTCATATCCACCGCTTCGTAAATTTTAGTGAAAAAAAAATTTAAATCACTTTTTTAACGTTTAAAGTTACGTACTTATTATTTTTGAAAACTAGTATTCATCACACCTTGGTAATAACAACCCAATTGTCATTTGTTGCATCTTAGGCTAACGTATTGTTAGACTTAATAGGATCTTGCGGCCAAAGTGGGCGATAGCCGGATATGATTTTTACAACATGAATAGAGCACCCATGGGGGTCTTTGTCTACAGTCCAACAAGCATTAAAATACACCCCCTGCAAATTTGTGACAAATTAAAATCCTAGTATAGGAAATTGAATATTTCAGAGCTAAGTCAATGTATTCATTTAATTTTTATCTAAGAGAACGACTGGATGGCACAGTTGGTATAGTACCTGCCCCTCAGGTCGATGTAATAAACATCTTGTTGCAGCGTGACTTCGAGAAAATTCGGTTGTTGCTTATCAACTTCCAGAAGTGCGAAACTAGAATATTCCGTCTTTTCCGGGTCCGGCGCCAAAACTGGCGTAAGTTCGTCACAGTTGACCCGCATGGTCGGCCGTTAGCTGTAAAAAGTGTAGTTAGATATCTAGGCATTTGGCTGGATCAATGTCTGTATTTTGACAAACATATAGAAAAAAGCCAGAAAAGCCTTTGCTGCGGCAAGGAGGTTGTGTTTCAGCAGCCAACTTGATACCAGAGTGAAGGTAATCTGCTACGTGGCCCTCGTACGGCCATTTATGGCGTACGGTTGTCTATTGTGGTTCAACGTGAGTCCTTCCCAGATGGAAAAGAAGAGGGTGTTCGAGAGGCAGTATCTTAGGAGCTGTCTCCGTCTGTATCGCACACCCGAGTCTGAGTACAAGAAGTACTATCCTAACGAGGTCCTGTAGAACGAGGCAAACGTGAACGGGGTAGATAATTTTATTATTAAGCTGATCAGAAGGCACACTGCACGAGTTATGACCTCTTCCAACAGTCTGATCTTTGGGGCTTACTACCCCAATAGTATGTACCATGAAAGGGTGCGCCTTAACGGCTTTATTCCTCCCGAAGCATTCCTCTATTTAGACACAAGTGGCCTTATACAGGATCCACAAGGATGTCCTATCATCTTCCACGTCGTACGCCGAACAGTGGACAGGCGACTCTAGTACGAACCGGATGTCGTTCGCACACACGAGGATCTCCTCCGGTTCAGTAGAGCGATCCCCGCTCGAGATAGGAAAGAGTCGGCCAAAGAACGGCAATTTTACTGGTGGTTACACCAAAACCAGCCTCCGCCACCGCTAGCTTTTCTACAGGATCCGGTAGCTGACCATAGTGGCCAGCTTATATAGTTTTTAAGGTAGCAATAAAAGAAAGTATATATATATATATAAAACAAAATATCCAAAAAAAAATATAAAACAAAAAAATCAAAAAAAAAAATAAAAAAACATAAAATACAAAAAAAAATATATATATATACGAAACAAAAAAAGGTGCATCACGGCGTATAAATTATATATGTTAGGCATATACACAACATATACGCCCTGGTGCACATGTCCGTACTGTTACGGACATAGTTAAGATAGTCTTAAGTTTTATGTTGGGTTAAGTTATTTTATGTTTTTTATTTTTATTTTATTTAATTTCATCAACAAGCTTAGCTTACAGTTTACGAATATGTACAATAATATTTTAAAGGATAAATAGGAACTAAATTACTACATTAGCTCGACAGAAAACTGAATAATGTGCTTTTGAAGCGGTCTCTCGAAATATGAAAATCTATGTTACTACTAATTCCATTGAATGAATTCAGAGATCTGGAGATTGGCTCATTGCGAGCATAGTTTGTACTAAAGGAAACTAAAGGAAATGACGATCCCTTAACATCCTTTCTGGGGTATAGATTAGAAACAGAGACAACAATATAGGACTGTTAATATGTGAACACAGGACGTCTCTCACAAACATGATGTCATGTGCATGCCTTCTTACACTAAGTGACATTATGCCTAATAGTTGGCATCTAGCTTTATAGGACGGTTTAAAATCCCAACGCATCTTAAAGAAGATATATTTAGTAAAGCGCCTCTGTACTCTTTCAATACGGTCTGAATGGGTCAAATAGTTTGGATTCCAAACAACATCGGCGTATTCGAGGATTGACCTGACTAGAGCAATGAAAAGGGATAAAAAAGTATAAGGATCAGAGAAATCTTTCGAGTTTCTTTTAATAAATCCAACAAGTGAATTAGCCTTAGCAGTTGTTTAATACAATAATTGAACGAATATTGGACAAGAGATCTTGTAAAAGAAATAGCAAAACATTTTCTTACACTTAACGATAAACCATTATTAAAGCACCATGTCGATAAATTATTAAGGTCCGTCTGGACCTTTATGCAATCATTAATAATTTTTAAAAATATTTTCAAATCGTCTGCATAAATTAAGTAGTGACAAAATTTGAGCTGTTGAATAATATCATTAATAAACATAACGAAAAGGAGGGGCCCTAGATGACTCCCCTGTGGAACCCCAGAAGTGCACGAAATTAATCTGGAATAGTTGTTATCAACGCAGACTTTCTGAGATATACCACTTCAACATTGCTGAATGAAATCCACATCTTTCTAGCTTCTTTACAAGCAAAACATGGTTAACAGAATCAAAGGCCTTGCGTATAAACAGCATCAACCTGGCATCCACTTTAAACAGCATTAATTACAAGAGATGTAAAATAAACCAGATTAGATGTTGTAGAACGACCTTAAACAAAACCGTGTTGAAACTCTGATACATGCTGTTTAGTATGAAAATATATTTTAGATTACACGATGCATTCAAAAAGCTTAGTATAAGGTAGCTTCAGTAGTTAGGTTTACCTAAGTTTTTCACAAGTTTTCTTGGCAAATAAAAAAGTAATAAAAGAGTGTCAAAAGAAAGACTAAAGAAGAAAACGTAGATTAAGCCGAAAGGCACATTTAGAATGTAGATGAGATTAGCTTAGAGTACCCGCATAGGGTAAAAAGGTTAGTATTAAGAACATTTGAAAATGTTTATTTAGTTAAGCTAGTTTTAAGTACTTTTGTCTAGCATATAAGTAACATTATTCAAAATTAAATAAAATTCCTTAAAAAAAGGAGTGCCTGCCACTGGTAAACGGAGTCCCCGGTTCGAATCCCAGTGAAAGCAAAGTTTATACGCTTTTATCTGGTTTTCAAATCTGATCCAGTCACCATTTGCCGTTGGGATCAAATTAACGGCGCTATCAGTGAAGTAGTCAATCTGTGGTAGTAGTCTGATTAGGGGTATCACAATTGACCAATATGGTCTAAGTGTGCCGGTGAATTCACTAGCAGCGCCACTACCTAACCTAACCTATCAAAGAGAACGATTTGTTCCCTAAAGCCTTCCATGATAAATGAACTATCCAATACAAAATTCAATTCAAACCAGTAGTTCCTGCGATTAGCGCGTTCAACCAAACAAACTCTTAACCTTTATATTATTAGGATGGATAAAATAAATTCAAAGAAAAGGCAATCGAAAATTACTATTTAATTTAAGCAGCGCTTAAGTTTGGTATATTTGTGCTTTTTATGTACACATAATTTTTTATTTTTTTGCGTTTTCCTTTTTTTGTTAAAAATAAAATATTTTTTTTTATATGAAATTTCCACCGAACGAAATCAAGAGATTTCATCAAATTTGCACGAATCAACAATATTCCGCCATACATTATCACAATCTATCGATTTCTTTGAAATCTAGCTAAATCCTTCTCGAATTCATCTGTCAATGAGAGGTTGCCAAGCCGATCAAGCCAACAGCGTGTATTTCAGTTCATTTTGGTCATGTTGGTGTTCATTTTCTCATTCTATGGGCGGTGTGAATAAAAATTAAGGGAACACTCCGAGTGAAAACACATGAGTCAAGTGTTATCGTGAAAGGGAACACTCAATTTGGTGTGAATAAAAAGTGTCCTCAAAGTATGATTTTTTCCCTCAAGTTGACGTATGAGAACTACATTATGGAAACTTAGGGCTCGGTGCAAATGTGGGTAAAGGTGGGTGACGCAATTGTACCCAATTTTACAAAATTCATTAAATTAATAATACTATACACATGAAATACTACTTTTCGGCGACTTATGTGGTTGCGTCCGGGCTCTGCGACGGTTGAATTAAATTAGAGAATGAGTTTTTTAAACTATCGCGACTGTCAGATGTCAATTACTTCCGAATGCGTTCACTCAGCGGTTGACTTCAGCCACATAAGCCGGCGATTACACTTCAAATATTTTACGAATTATTGCATTTGTTATATTTATCATATTTTATTATTTGTTACGCTTATTACATCAACATCTTTCCACAGTGGGTGGAAAGTGGGTGCATGATATGTTCAAAAAAAGAACTATAAATCTCGGCGTTATGTGGATAATTTCAAGAACCTCTAGGTAAAGATAATATGGAATGGTTAAGTAATCAGTTTATTTCCGATATTACTGAAGAAATCCGTGGTGGTGCTATATCGAGAATTGAGAAGATGAAAATATTAAGTCGGTACATTGGTGACCCGGGATTGACTACAGCGTTCAACGCAACTTGTTTTTTAATTTTCATGTTTGCAGCTTGGCTTTTTTCCAGAAAGGATTGATAAAATTGTGAAACAATAAAATGATTGGTTCTCTCAAGAAGTTAAGTGTGCACAGGAACACTCAACTTACTCAATACATTCCATCTTCATTGACACCAAAATGGAGGTAACCCTTAAGCCCGATTTCACAGTTTGAGCTTAGTGTCGATCCATGGCTAAACTCAAAGTCAATAGAAATTTCGTTTTCACAGTGGAAGTTAAGTGACAGATTCCACTTGAAAATAGTGGCTTAACTTACACCACCGATTGCCATGGCTTAGGTGTCAATCCAGAGAGTGCCTAATTGCCATTTGTGTATTAAAATAATTTCAACCCAAAAATACAAGAAAATGCGAGAAAAACCGCATATGTAACCAATTATTGTGCCTGGCAATGCACCTGAAGGAGCAGAAAGCACACCAATTAATTACTGCGCACATTTTATAAAAATATTCGTTTGTTGAGTTGATGTGTTCTATTTTCTTTTTCTCAGCAGGGTACTGTTCGTGTTCAATCACAATCACTATTTTGTTCGTCGTTCACATGGTTGTTGGATTCAAATACTCACATATTCTTGAGTGAAGTTTAAGTTCGATCCTGAACTTAGCTAAGCCATCAGATAAGATTGTACTCTGAAATCGGACATTAGCTGTCAAAATATGTGAGTGGAGTGGTTTAATTGAACGTTTTTATTTACAGCGGATGGAGTTAGGTAAGGTTAGGTTTATGTGACTGCTACAGCTGAAGCAGTTCTGGCCCACTTAGATCCTGATTGTATCCATTGTGATATCACTAATCGGCAGCTTACGTGCCGGTTCCTCTTTTGGTACTAACTAACTAAAACACCTGAAGATACCTACTGGTATGTAAGTGGCATATCCTGGATGATACACTCCTTTGCTGGGTTACAGCCGATTATTATTTTTTATAAATTTTGCTATGGCTAGACTTTTAATGCCAGACATTTCCTCAAGGCCATTGAATGAATAGCTGCCTAGCGTGCTTTTCCTAGTCCTAGTGCAAGTGCTGGGCAGGTGCCGAGGTAGTGAAGTGTTGTTTCTTCTTCCTCTTCGTCCCTACAGCTCCTACAAAAGTCATTATAGCGGGTTCTCATTCTCCTTGCGTGTGACCAGTAATAATGCCAACGACACTGCTGATTTCCTTTCTTTTTAGTCATCGGAGTGCGTTTGTTTTTTTGGGATTTATTGAAGGCCGTATTCGCCTTAAAGTCCTGCACGTATCTGATACCATCCACCTCCGATTGGCGCCGTTGATGGCATCTGTAAGTAACAAAGTGCTTATTACTTGAAGAGAGGGGTACGGGTGTCCTGATTACTTGCCATTGGCCAACCCTTCCCCTGTTCCAGATAGCTCGTCGGCCCTTTCGTTGCCTGGAATACCACTATGCCCACGGACCCAGCATACGGTAAGGTTGCATCTGACCGCTATCTCCCTAAGAGATAGACGGCAAAGTGTATCCAGAGCCTTGATGGCCGCCTGACTGTATATGTATATAACGATAGATAACCCGTCTATCGGGCTCATTGCCAGTAAGCAGGCAGCCTCTTGGATAGCTTTTACATCTGCCTAGAATATACCACAGTCGTTGGACAATCGACGCGTCAGAGAGAAGGATATTACCTGCGTTGACGCAAATACTCCTAGTTCAGTGCCTTCTTCCGTTTTGTATCCATCTGTGCATACTTCCAGCGGATGGAGTATTCCCTACAATATGCAGATCAATCTTTATTCACACCTCCCTATGTCTCTCTATTTTCGGGTATTCTCACGCTATAATTTCCTGTGAGCAGAAAGTTTTTTTGGCGGCCATTTAAAAATTGAGAGTAGGGTAAACTACCCAGTAGCGACCCTTAAGGAAAGTTTTGACTTCGTTGCTGTCTTAAAATTAATTACTTCTTCTTCTTCTTTATTTGGCGCTACGGTCCGGGGTGGACCTGGGCCTCAACAAACAAATCCGCTGGCCCGGATGGTATTCCCCCTGAAGAGGTGTTCTTCTGTGCTGGCAAAACCACTGCGTAAGCTTTTTCATCTATCCTACTCTTTAGGTCTCTTTCCGAGCAGATGGAAAACAGCATTTGTCCAGCCAGTCCCTAAAAAGGGCGAATCTTCGTCACCCACCTCGTACCGACCCATAGCACTTAAGTCCCTTCTTTCTAAGGTCATGGAAACGCTGATAAATCGTCAGCTTATGAAATATCTTGAATCGCGGAAGCTTCTTAATGACCGACAATATGGTTTCCGCAGCGACAGGTCCACTGGTGATCTGATAGCTTATCTCACCGAAAAGTGGAACCAATCTTTGCACAATTCAGGCGAAAGCAAGATCGTTGCGCTTGATATTTCTAACGCATTTGACAGAGTTTGGCATCAAGCTCTCTTGTCGAAAATGCGTCCCTATGGTATCGATGAATCTCTTCTTCTATGGATTAGAAATTGCCTTTCGTACCGTTCAATTCAAGTTGTTTTGGATGGGTTCAAGTCTGATATCCACCAAATAAATGCTGGTGTTCCCCAAAGCGCAGTTCTGTCTCCGACACTCTTTCTCATTTTTATAAATGATCTCTTGTCTGCTACTTCTAATCCAATCCATTCCTTCGCTGATGACAGCACCCTTAGCTTTTCATATTCGTTCCAAGGCCACCGACCCCGCCCTTCGGCCGTAGAATTGGAACGGAAGCGTATGTTAAGCACATTGAAATCCGATCTTGACTGATTCAATGCTGTCTGCTGTCACTCAAGCGAACCCTTGATAATCAGCCATTCTCCATGAATGGCGCTTGTGTCGATGAAACCGGAACATATTTCCATCCTGGGTATGTGTATCAACACAACACTCAGTTGGAACGATCACAAATTTGAGGTCGCCAAATATGCTGCGAAATGTTTAGGTTTCCTTAATCGATGCAAGAAATATTTCACCCCTTCTGATTTGGCTTTAATTTATAAGGCGTACATCCGCCCCAAGCTTGAGTACAACGCTCATGTCTGGTCTGGTGCCCCCAAGACCACACTGCACCTATTTGAATGAATCCAAAAGCGAGCGATAAAACTTATAGGAGACAACAATATCGAAAGAGTCATTAGACTCGCTCGAAGATCGACGTACGTCTCTTCTTTGTCCGTGTTTTATCGTTATTCACACAAACGCTCAAGTGAGCTAGATCATTCCTCCTCTCCATGAATTCACCCGCAATACTCGTCTCGCCAGGAATGCCCATCAGTATACCCCTAAGCCTACTTTCGGACGCACAGTTAAATTCAGAGAGTCGTTCTTCAGCCGCACTGCACGAATATGGAATGCTCTTCCCAACCTAATATTTCACACAGACTACAACCCGCAGATATTTAAGACCAATGTGCACAGGTACCTCCTCTCCCTTTCTCCGTCTATACCTTCGGCCCGTGCTGTGTCTTGACCCCGGACACATAAGGGTATTAGCAATCCCTTGAGCACGCGCAAATTATAAAAAAAAAAAACAAGCTTCTCCAACTAGCACGGTCTCTGGCTAGCTGTCTCCAGTGTCGCACGCCAAGTTGGTTGAGGTCCTTCTCCACCTGGGTGCGCCACTTAAGCGCGGGTGTCCTCTGTTACGTGGTCCCACGGATCGGAGTCGAAGACTCTTCGGGCCGGAACTGAGTTGTCCATACGCTCTACACGACCTAGCCATCTTAGGCGTTGGATCCGAAGACGCCTGACTAGACTCATGTCGCTGTACAGCAAGTACAGTTCGTGGTTGAATCTACTCCTCCAGAAACCGTCAACGCAAAGAGGACCAAAGATTGCACGCAGAGCTTTTCTCTCGAATGTGCTTTTCTCTCAAGTGCTTCTTCGTCCGCTTTTGAGATTGTCCATGCCTCGACGCCGTACAGAAGGACTGGGATGATCAAGGTCTTGTATGAAGTCAGCTTGGTCCTTCGAGAGATGGCTCTACTACTCATTTGCCTCTTGAGCCCATAGAAACAGCGGTTGGCAAGAGTTACTCTGCGTTTGATCTCGGTACTGATGTTGTTTGTACTGTTTACTGCGGAGCCGAGGCAGACGAAGTCCTTGACTACCTCGAAGTTATAGCTGCCCATTGTGACGCTCTGTCCAAGACGTCGATTTTGAGTGTCTTCTCTTGATATAAATATCCGTATAAATCATAGCATAACAATGAAATCATAGTTATTTTATTTAAAAGGTAAAAAGGAAAACATTATTGAATAAATTCATGATAAAAATTAACAAAAGCAGTCAAAAACATAAAAAGTGGAAAAATATAAGTAACGTTGTATATTTGCGTCCATTCTTTTCATGTTGATAGATCAATGGCTATTAAATGAATAACCAACGGATGGTCACCGTGGCGTAATGGGTTAGTGCGTCGACTCCTACGCGGAGGGTGCCAGGTTCGATACCCGAATTTACCACTTTTCATATTTCACGGCTCCATCTCTTTCGAGTTACTGATAATGCTCAAAGTGTATTCCTGTCTAGAAAAAGCTTCTCAAACTTGGCCGTTCGGAGTCGACATTAAACTGTAGGTCCCTTCCCCTCGTGAAAGAACAATAGCACGCACAACACGAGTGATTGATGAGAAGCTAGGCCCAGGTCCGCTTCGGACTGTAGCTCCATCCATATTATTATTATTATTAACCAACGGATGGAATGAAAAAATCTTAGCTCCAAAACATAACTTTATTTGAAATGTTAATTATGAAAATATTTATGCATATGTATTTACACGTTAAAAAACAAAAACGTAAGACATAATTATAAAGTATCCAACAAAAATTGGTAGCATGTCCTATGGGACAATTACAACAAATAAGACAATTAAAATCCAGAAACATAAAGGTTTTCATATGTAAACATTAAAAGCTTGTGTGCCCGTTGACTGGCTTTTATAAATATTTAATCCGATCTTTAAACAAAGACGATCAATCTAGGATGGTCGGACAAAAATTGCATAGTCTTGGTAGTGAAAACATACTTAATCGGACTCTTCCAGTTCAACTGGCATTATTTCTATATGTAACAACTTTTATAGCAAAGCTTCAATTCAATTCAATTCAATTCAATTTTATTGTATAAATTCATTTTGCAATTTTTACATTGTTTATCTGCAAAGCCTGAATGGCTTGTCTGCAGATGACTAGTCACAAAAATGTTGCAAATATATACGTTGAAATTCAAGTAAAACAGTTTTGAATACATTACAATTAACAATTAAGAGTTGTTTCAATTTACAGATATTACGCAAGAATATAATAGATGACGATTTTTGGATTTACAATGACATTTTACATTTTAGTTTTAAGAATTTAAATATATTTCTTTTGCTTTTTTAACCATGTCTCTTTTTTGTAGGTTGCGAATTTCCCTTGGGAGTTCGTTAAGGATGGTTGGAGTTGTGACCTTAAAAGTCCTTCGACCATACTCATTCCAGTACCTCGGAACTTCACATAGCTGCTGCTGTCGTCGTCTTGTGTTCACCATTTGCTGCGTCTGGGTCCTGTACGTGTTGTCGTCACCGAAGTTGGCCAAGATTTCCAGATTGTATATATGGCTGATGTTGAGCAGACGTGTTGGTTGAACATCTCTGGGGCTTCCTGCTTCTAGCACAAGTTTCTGGAATCTTCTGTGCACTTTCTGCAGAGATTGCATTTGAGACGCTCTTCCCCACGCCAGAATGCCGTACCTTATGTGAGATTCCACCAAGCCCATATAGCACTGCCTCAGTACTCTTGGTGTGCAGAGTTTGCGCAGGTGGAAAAGGGCGTACGCAGCTTGGCACAGCTTATTCTTCAACAGCTCTAAATGGTAGTTCCATTTAAAATTGTAGTCAATCGTCAGCCCTAGATATTTATATTTTGACACATAACTTATGTATTCGGTGCAGTCATCGTTGTCCTCTGTTATTCCATCACAGCCACGTCTGTGCAAACAATCTACGCTGTGCATTTTTATCTTAAGTTTTGTTCTGGGAATATGCGGCGGGCGAATGTGTATTACCTTTGTCTTAAGTGCGGTGATAATAAGTCCATGGTCGTGACACCAAGCTACGATTCTGTTAAAATCTAATTGCATAAGTTTCGCAGCTTTGTCAACGCTCCTATGGCTAACTACGATCGCTGTGTCGTCCGCATACGCATACCCCGTACTGTACTTCAGCACAGACAGTAGATCATTGACGTATATAATAAAGAGGAGCGGGCCTAGTTTTGAGCCCTGTGGAACACCATACTCGGTCACCAGTGGTCACCAATTTTAACTTGGAACAATCTATTGCTTAAGTAGCTCTCAAACCACTTCAAGATGTGACCGCGTACACCAATCGTTTCTAGCTGAGTCAAGATTTGTCTGTGACTCAAGGTATCAAAGGCTTTCTTAAAGTCAATAAATAGAACTACTGAGCTATTGTTTTTGTCCAAACTTTGGTACATTTTGTCAGCGAACTCTCCAAGTAGTCTGTTTATGTTTTTTCCTTTCCGAAATCCAAATTGATTGTGGTTGAGTATATTATATTTTTCTATGAAAGCATATAACCTTCTGGCCAGCACTTCTTCCAGAACCTTATCGACCACTGAAAGGAGTGAGATCGGTCTGTAGTTCATTATTTCATTTTTCTTGCCACTTTTGTGAATCGGTCGCACTATCGATGTTTTAAGCTTGTTTGGGACAGATGCTTGATCTAAGCTCATGTTGATCAGTTTTGTGAGTATTGGAGACAGAGTTTGAGCATTGTTCTTCAGATCTTTTGGTCGTATTCCATCTACTCCCGCCGATTTGTCGCTTTTTGCCTCGCACTGCCTTGTATGTCTTTTTTTACGCTTTTTTACTGGTTTTTTATTTTATTCTATTGAAACATATCACTGCTGCGAAAAACACGACTGCACTTCTCTGAATTCAACTGTGTATTGATTTAGAATGAATATACTTAAATACTTATTACATATTGCATAAAAACATTAATAAGGAATGCAATTAGTAAAAAGTCTATTTACATAAAATGCCATATTTAAATTTTTGATTGAAAATTGGCCGGGCTTGTTACTGGAACTTGATTATTTTTTGTTATGTTTTGAGTTCGTTATTGGATTTCCTCATTTTTTCATCCCAGTAACGAGCCCCCAATATATTTTAATAAATAACTATTTTTTCTTACTTTTGCTTTTGAAATAATTAAATATACATGATTATTCTTACATTAAGCCTTAATTAGGTAACTAAAAATTAAAGAAAATCATTTACCTTCATTTACGTCAAAGTTTCAGGTTTCTTAAGAAATTTCACAAATTGCACTGATTTTGCTCACTTACGGAACTCAACTGAACACTTTGAATTTTCCTTACCAACTGAGGACGAATTACCTGAAAATGAAAAGAAAATATTTGACCGATTTTTACTGTTAAAATACCGTTATTGTATGGAAAGCAGGGGCATAGCTTTTGGACCAAATTCATGAAAAGGACTCGTTATTGGGTGGCGGCTCGAATCAGGGTAGTTTATTCTATGTAACATTTGTTTTGGCGGGCACGTATAATTGAGAGCTCATGTCATTTGAAATCACAGATAACTCGGTGGAAACGGATGTTGAGGTTTCAGTAAGAATTCATCCAATTTGCTCGATTTGGGGTCGGTGCAAACGTAGGGCTATAAATATTGGTTTGTTTTTTAAGTAGATGCAAGGAAAATTGTAATTGTACCTAAGAACATACTTCTTGGTAAAATTTGCTTCAAGGCGAGCTCCTTAGCTCGGTAAAATGAACATTAGGTTTTTAGTTTCTGCACAAAATTGTGAAGACTGTCATTTCATTTTAAGGGGTGGGGGAAAAAATCTCTCAGAGAGAAGCAAAATCTCAAGAAAGTACGGGCACGCAGTTTTACCAAATGTGTAAATTATGTCATTTATGAAGCGTCAAGTCTGAAATCTCACATACACATGCATACGAAAACAAAACCAAATGCACAGCAAACTACACTCAATTCTCTTTTTATGCGGTAGATACGCTTCAAAACTAACCGCACAAAAAAAAAATCGCATAAAAAAATACACTAATGTAGTGTAAAAAAAGGAATGTGTTCCATTATTTTTAAAAACGCAAAAAACCAAAAATTCGTATTAAAAAAGACATTAATTACATTATATAATTAGGGATACTTTACAAAATTTTTCAAAGGTTCATAGGACTCTTGCCTTGGCTTTTCGTTGCTGCTTCTTTTTTTTCCATCTTCAAACTAATTTTTATTTTAAAATTCAAAAAATTAAAGTTCTTAATCAACCAAACACGTCTTTACCTCAACGAAAGCATTAGCTCAAGTGATAATACATTTCTACACAAATAGCATTGAGCATATGTAACTATTGCTTGCTTTCTCTGTAGAAGAAATATTTAAAAAAAGGGATTCCCATACAAAATTCTATAGAATAACAGCGCATAACTTCAAAATCTTGTACAAAAAAATCGGAATTAGATTGTCGGGAAAAATCGCATAACTTCAAAACCGCATAAAAATAATTCGCATAAAAAAAGAATTTAGTGTATTTGAGTATTTGACACATCAATTCATTTGACATAAAACCAACAAACTGCCCACAGAAATTTCTTGTGTTAAAATGGGCAGGGTGGGGAGATTGCTTACTCTCTCGAGAGAGCTCATTTGACATAAAACCCAAATTTTTGGCGTACGGGAACAGACTTTCGTAGATTTGTGTTGTTTAGTAGGGGAACAGACCTATTCTCTCCCTACAGTGAACAGACCCGGTTCTTATTAGTTCACTATATTGATCGTCTCCTGTTTATGTTTTTGTACGTGGCGTGGAGTCAACCACACGCTTTACTTCCCATTGGGAGGTCGAGGCCATTTGCTTGATCCTCGGGCGAAGGGTCCGGAATCAATCAAACCTTTTATCCCCAATCAACAGAAAGGCTTGTTCATTCGACTTCCATATTGTTAATCAATTTCCCCGAAATACACCATATAATCACATGTAATGTGTAAAACTCAAATTCCCGCTCCCTCACAACGTTACGTTTTTTTTGCGACTAATTGCAACTCATTGAAGGTCATTGAACCCAAAAATTAACCCAAAACGTGTTGTGCATGAGACTGAATAAAATGCAACTCAACCGTGACAAATATTGAATGCACTCTGTATCGTCGTTGAAATCGTAGCATACTACTTGCAGTTCATTGTACACCTCCCCCTATTGCAAATATTTTGGCTTTCCTCCCTGGGGCTAACCTAAACCTTTTGAAAGTCACCCCTCGTTCGTTTCGAGTACGCTAAGAACACAAATAATACTCTCGACTAAGTAGCTTGTCATTTGTATGTTTTCCGGGCCATCAAAGGCAATGCCGCCAACCTGCCAATCCAACAATCGGCCAACCCATCAACCCGCTTATGTGAAATTCAGCTGGTGTAAACAACAACGACAACTTTCGGCGAGAATGGCATTCTTAATGTTACCTAACACACGTGACATGGGAAATCTGACAAAATGTAGCGCGGGAATTTGCAAATGCAAACAGAACTTCGCGATGACACTAGATCTGGTCTCTGAACTGCATGCGGATGGTTGTTTTGAAATTCGGGGGCCTATTAGTCGTGGGGAGTGGGTTGGCAGAGAGATGCAACACTTGGGGCATAAGTTGAGTATCCAAGTAGCTGCATATGTGTAGGGCCGTTGGATAGAAAAAACGATGTTGATGTGAATGCACTCCGAGGGTACCTTTAAGCTTTAAGAACTCTGAAAGCAGAAGACATGAAAATCCGATGAAAATGTGGGGAACACTAATGTCGTTCTCTGCAGTTTGAGGAGGAAATTTGTTTTTTTGACTGGAAATGTGAATCAGAAACATGCGTCTGGACACACCTTAAGTGGAATGGTTTTAAGAACCAATTGTTTGTTTTTGCGTTAGGCCAGCACATCTTGGAATACCCCCTTACCAACAAACATCCCTTTATAAGTGCTGAAATATCGTGAACGAGCATTCCAAATAGCATTGGACAAAATGTGAGGACTTAGTTGTCGAACTATGTTTCTGGTGACAAAGTACCCATCAAATCGGAGAGTGAGTGGAGATAGAGTGTACCTGAACCACATGAGCAACAAGAATGCAGTATGCGTTGTATGCATGAATACAGCTCGAGGCTGTGTGTTCTTAAGTTAGGTTATGTCGGTGGGTAGTCGCGGCGGGGCTACGTCCAAATTAGGTCCAGTTGAACCGATTGTGGTGACCATGGGGGGAAGTATCCTTTCCGGTCTCACTCGAGTACGGCAAGGTGTTGTCCGTCCAGCCATTCAGAGATACGGATAAACCTGCAAAGAGATTTAAGTGGGATATCTGATATTTCAAGAAGGTCTTGGAAAGAAAAATTTTCCCAGTGTTCTTTGTGACACTAGGCAGAGACTGGGGCATCGACAAGAGTATTCACAATTCCCTCTTCATCCCCACAGCCTCTGTAAAATGGTAAGTCCCATTTTGTGTTCAAGGTATCTCAGATGATTATGACCAGTTAGCGCTTCGACTACTATCCGCAGCAACCTTCAGCTACATTAGAGGAGTATATCGGTCTTCGTGCGTTCAACTGCAATAGACACTA
The DNA here is from genome assembly GCA_964034865.1 of Eristalis intricaria. Classification (NCBI taxonomy): domain Eukaryota; kingdom Metazoa; phylum Arthropoda; class Insecta; order Diptera; family Syrphidae; genus Eristalis; species Eristalis intricaria. Next base: position 128,445,782 of record OZ035873.1, read on the forward strand.
ACTTACGAGAGGGAAGAGGGCTAGTCGCACGCTGCCGCAGCATTCGATCACTCTATGCTGGCTGTCGAGGTATGATGAACTTGCCAAGAAAGGGACCGAATCCGAACCATCCCAGGCAGTCTAATGACGCGAGGAAAGCGGACAATAAAATCATGCAGTTAGCTAATCATATTTAAAATCATCATAAGCTAACTGCATGATGTTATAGTCCACTTGTGTCATTAGATTGCCTGGGATGGGTCGGTTTCGGCGCCTTTCCTGCAAGTTCGTCTGCTACCTCCTTGGCTATGACCTAGGACCCAGCATAGAGTGATCGAATGCTGCGTACCAAGAACCTTGACCTCTTCGCGGCAGCTTGAGACTAGATTGGACTTGATTTCCGAAATTGCTTTAATGGCCGCTTGACTGTCAATTAGAATGGTAATATCAGCCGATGGTATTTCTAACATTGATATCATTTTGGGCGCTTCTTCGACCGCCAGGACCTCCGCCTGAAAAACGCTGTACCGTACCGTAATCAGGTAATCTGAGTGTGCAGTGCATGTTTAACAATTCATGGATGATACCCGCGCCTGTTCCTTTACCATCTTCGACGCATCCGTGCAGACGTGGATCATTCATTTCATTTTAATTCATTTTTATTATTGAATTCATAACAACTTATATACAAGACAAAAATGCTTAAAACACGACGAACACGGACGAACAGTGTTAGTTACTTATTTATTCTTTTACTAACTTACTGACCCTTGGCGGGTACTCTAAGCTAAATTTAAACTTATTCTATGTCTTTCGACTTAACCTAACATTACTATGTAAAAAGAACATTTTAACATGACTAATATATAAAAATGTATGTAAAAACTTAATGACAGTACATTTTTTTTAAAAAAAAATTACAAGATGCCTTAAAATAAAACTTATAGCCACTCTTCATATACATACATATAGACATTTGTGTAGCTATATACACATGAGTATACGCATATATCCCTATATACATAATGCATATATATATCACTACATTCTTCCGTTTTTTTCATTTTTATTTTCTTTTTATTTGTTTATTTATTTTTTATTTATTGTAATTAACATATATATACAGCTTACTCACTACCTTACAACTACCCTCAGATATGTAAGTCGGCCATAGATTACAGCTGATATATGTATAAAATCCGCTGCAAGACGTGGACCAACTACTGCCCATGAGGGGATCTGAACTACCTTTTCTAACCGGTTCCAATGTATACAATTAATTTTAACTACACTTCCTAACGCTGGAGTTCTCTCGCTCTCCAGCCACCACAACTTTCGATGTTGCAAAGCAACATCCCGCAAATCCCGCCTACAGTGGTCCCGCAGTGGAAATAAATACCCGAAGTGACATATTTTTTCCCGGCCAAATGGTTTATGTTTTTCGATTCTACAAATATGAGAACCTAGAAAGCCAAAATTTTGTTGACTTTGGATCATCCGTTTGGCTGTACCGTTAGTTCAAAGTTGGGACTTTGAAAATTACGAAAATTTACGTATTTTTTAAGCAAATTTGATGTGTCATATTTCCTAACATTATGTACATTGGAACCTAAAGTAAATTTTTTTAAGAGGTCATACATCTTGCTTTCAAACTGCGTTTTCAGTTTTTTCATATTGCTTACCAATTTTTTAAATCAGGTTTTTAAGTAAAGGCACATTTTGAGAGGGGCATTTCAATGTTTGATGGACTATAACAAAAATGCTCCAAGAGCCTCCGACGGGAGACCAACTTTTTGCTGCTGAAAGCTAAAAGTATTGTCTATCGATGCTACAAAAACTAGAGACCACTTTTGACCACTTTTTGAGTACGAGGCATTTAAGTGGAGCAATGTCGTGCATTTTTCGGCATTTTCAAACGATTTCCCTTGCAATGCATGTAATGTGCAAACGCTATGCGAGATGCCGAGGATGTTTTTATTATTGTGAATTAGAATTCTTTGGGTCATCAAATTGTTATAATTATGAAACTACTTGCTTTTATCTTGTTTTGTTTGCGGTGTCATAAGTGCATGTCGCAATGGGGCAAAAGAGGGCGGTAATTAGAGCGCTATTGGCGAATATCTATTTCTAACTTTGAAGCATCGGGAATTAGTTGATGATTCCGAAAATATTGAAGATTTCAATTAGGAAGATGACGTTTTGCCTTATATAGATATCTAAAATACTTTAAAAATTACAGTTGCATTTCAGCATTTGTTGCGCAAATAGATGTGCAACTTATAAAAAGATTCAGTGCTATCCTGGAGACAATATGCAGCAATTTTTGGATTGACCCCGACAAGTTTGGAGCTTATGCCCAGGAAACCTCTACAATGGCTACAAATTTATAACCCTGGTATTATATGCCAGCAACAGTGCATAAAATTCTGTTCCACGGAGCAGAAATAATATCATCAGCAGCCCTGCCCGTCGGATCATTGTCAGAGGAGGCGCAGGAAAGTCGGAATAAAGACTATAGGTACTATCGCATTAATAATAGGAGAACATTTTCTCGTTCGGCAACAAATGAAGATGTTATTCATCAAATGTTGGTATCATCTGATCCCTGGATTGCGTATCTAAGGCCTGAACCAAAAACAAAAGATTCCCTGCCACTTAGTACTGAAGCGCAAGCCTTAATATACTGAATTGCTTAGTTTCTTTGATTCCACATAAAGTGTACGTTACCAAGATTTGTAAATTTGAATTTATATATATAAATAGTGATTACAAATTTGTAATTTCGAGTCATTTACAATAATAAATAATTATTTTATGCATTTATACAAAAAAAAAATGTTTTTTTTTATTTTTTTTAAATTAAGATTACTCCGTTAGCTTATGAGATACATCAACCATTTTTGAAACATAATAAGATAGTACGTAGTACTTGCACTATGTTTCAAATTTAATTAAGATCGGTTCACGGGTTCCAAAGTTACAGATCTACTTCCAACTCTCCCATACAAGGGGACCACTGTGTGCCGTACTGAACCGAAGGAGATCCTCCTCAGCTCGTTGTACGACGGAACGGTCGTGGTTGAGTCGCCCATCCACAGTTGATCTGGCAATGCATTAGATGAGCGGTACCGCATTTACGACTTGTATCAGACTGTGCTTATCCAAATGGACGAATGCTTCTGAGGGACGAAGCTGTTGTGACGTACCCTTTCGTGGTATTCTGGATTGGGGTAGTAAGCACCTGAGATCAAGTTATTGGACGAGTTCATCGCTCTAGCAGTGTGACCTCGAATCAACTTCAATAGGAAATTGTCCACTCTTATCAGGTTTGCCCTATTGTATAAGACCTCATTAGAATAGAATTTTATGTACTCGGACTTTGTAGTTCTATAAAGGCGAAGGCATGCCCTAAGACAAGCCCTCTCAAACAACCGAATATTTTCCATCAACCTGGCTCTAACGTTGAACCACACGGAACAGCCATAAGTGAGCATTGGCCGGATGAGGGCCATGTAGCAGATCACCTTCACTCTCGCATCGAGTTGGCTGTTGTGAAACAGTATCTTTGTGAGAGCGAAAGCACGTCGAGCTCTGCCCGGATCAGCATCTACATATTTGTTAAAATATAGATACTGATCTAGCCAGATCCCCAGGTATCTGACTACAGCCTTTTGCGCCAGTGATTCCTCGTGTCTTCCACCGATTGAGAACTTTCACCAATTCTTTTTCGTGTCCTCCGAGGCTTTATACAACAGCGCCCAAAACAGAATAGTTTCGACTTTCGGAAGTTGATACTCAACTTCCAGTCATCGCAACTTCTCATGAATGAATCCAAGTCACCCTGCATGAGAGTAGTGATTTCCTCGATCTTTTTGCCTGATCTGTACACGATCAAATCATCGGCGTGCGCAATTACGTGAGGAAGAGAACTTAACAGATCGCTCAAGTAAATGATGAACAGGATCGACGAATTAACGGCACCCTGTTGGAGACCATTCCTAACTTGAAATGTACCTGTCGAGGTCACGTTACCATTCATGACAACGAACCTTCTACCGGAAGCATGTTACACTGTAGGTACAGCTGTGGTTTGCTAATGCCTAGCCGATCGAGCTTGTAGAAAAGTCCTTCTAACCATACGGTGCCAAAAGCCTTTTCCAGGTCAATCAAGCAGGCACCCGTACCATGTTTCTGGCTCTTGTTCCATTGGATATCAGACACCAGTTTCGACACGGCATGTATAGTGCCCTGCTTTAAAACCGATTATCCAGAATAATATGTTTGTCCTCGGTCCAGTTGATGAGCTGGACAGTTCCTTCTGTAAAAAAATAAAAGTTACAAATTAATTTCTAACTCAAGGTTAGATTCATTTATTTCTTGGTCTCAGCTCTTGGTCAGGCTCTGTAGCCGTGAATGGATGTTTAATTATTCATGGGTTCATTGGTTGCTCACTCCTCCCTTGTTTGGAGACAACACCGGAAGGGTATTTCGAAATCGAGGGAGGCGAGGGACCAGTCGCTTAAGACTTGTTCTATTTGTAGTCTATCTAAGATACACGCATGACCATTAGAACTTGTGTGCCAGCTCTTGGATCCTTATGGCGCTCTTTGGAGCAGTATTCAGTAGCACCACTAAGCCCACTGTTGGAGTGGTCGGGATTGCTCCTGTCACACCCAGGCATGCGCGTCTCTGTATGATCGTTAGCAGCTTTAAGTTAGAGGCTTTCAGGCAAGCTTGCCATCAAAACACACTGTCACATGTCAAGATTGGCCTGACAATTGTTGTGTATATCCACTGCATCAGGTTTGGACCCCATTTGCCGAAAAATCCTGTTGCAAAGTTATAAATCACAGGACGCTTTCCTCGCTCTGGCCTCTATATTGAGTTTCCACTTAAGATTCCTGCCCAGGATTAGGCCAAGGTATCTGACACTTTCCCTTAGAGCTTGGGTTGTATTCTCAATCCACTATAAATGGCCTAAATATCAAGAAAAATAAGTCCTTAAAATATACATTTATTTTTAAAAGTTAATTATTATTGAATAAAACAAATGAAAAAACAAAACAATGAACAAATTCAGTTGTAAAGGAAATAAAATTCATGTGAATTAAAAAAAAAAACATTTTTGACGGTACCTTCTGTAAAAGATAAAAGTTACAAATTAATTTCTAACTCAAAGATAGATTCATTTATTTCTTGGCTCCAGCTTTGGCTATTGGCAGCATGTAATTTTTTCGTCTTTTGGTTTTTAATTGTGACGTAGTTTCGCAGATCATAGTTACAGCAGGTCCTGTGCATCACTTTTAATTGATTTTATTTTGCTCATTGAATATAATGTGTTGTTGTTGTTGTTTTTGACTATGTTCACTATGTTCATTGTACTTAAAATTCTCTCGACTTGAGAATTAGAGTTGGAAATGGATAGGAATTCTTTGCCAATTCAGCTAATTCTTGAAAATGATTGATGTATTCCTCAGAAGAAAGATATAAACACAACATATCAAATATTATATTTCACAACTTGGGTCCATGGCTTAAAAGTATCTCATATCGTGTCCCATTTAATAAAGCTTATACTGTGCCATTGCTGAGAAATTTTGTATATTTTGCAATCCAAACCCATGTTCTTTGGCCAGTTCAATTATAGAATTGTGATTGCTTCTTTGTCCTTCAAAAGACTCTGACAATGAATTTGTATCGTGTTAAAAAATTCAAACATGAAAAGACTGACTTTTTTGACGGATATCGCGGTGCATTTCTGCCGCTTGGTGTACATGGCCTGTCCGACCATTGTATGCTTTTAGAAGAGCTTAATAGTGAAAATTTCATAAATTGGGAAAGGGCAAGCGGAGACCCAGAAGTAGTGAAGAATATTTTGAAATAGGGCGGAGCTGCCATATTTTTTGACGAGTTTGCACTATTAGGTGTGATCGCGAAAAAAAATCGCTAGAATTCGCTAGATTTTATTTTATTGATGATCGGCGACAACATCGCTAAAACGGCAACCGTAGCTCCACTTCTTTGAAAAGCTTCTCAAACTTTCCCATTCGAAACCGGTGTAAGACTGAAGGCCGTAGGCACTCGTCACAGAACATACAGTCAGTGTAAAAAATCTGCGTACATTACCAACATTTCTAGAAAAATAGCTAAAACGCTTATACTTTCACCGAAGACAATAATTTTATTTTCTAGGAATAATGTTAATAACTTCATCTCATCATAACATAACTGTTTTTTCTAATTCTCCACATTCGGGAACTCAACAGATCTCAATTCTTGGAAAATACCACTGAAAATGCCGCACAAAAAGTCTGCGTACATTTGTGTTTCAGGGAGACTTTTTTCCCGCGAACTTCCAATTCCGGTCCATTTTTCGCTTCAATTTATATTTTCATTTGCTTCTTTCTTTCAGTCGAGTTTCTGAATTTTCTGAGTTCATATTATTGTTATTTTCTTCACTTTTAAGAGTTTTTTTTTTAAGTAAAATTATGAACAAGGAATTATGAGCGGATATTCGAAAATTAATAGTCAACCTACGTTCGGAGGGTAAACGTTTAAGAGAAATTGGTGAAACCATTGGTAAACCACATTCTTCCGTACAAAGTTTTAGAAAACTGCGCACAAACTGGAAATTTTACTTCGAAATACAGATCTGGACTTACAGTCAGAGAAAAACGGTTAGTTTTGGCTGAAGTAAAAGCAAATCCACGAATTAGTGCTCCTAAAATAGTTAAGATAATCCAAGAGAAGTTTGAAAAGTCGGTTTGTTGGTCTACCGTTATAAAAACCCTAAGAAAAGGAGGTCATCATGAACGATCCGGCAGGAAAAAAAACCTATATTCCCAGAAATCAACTGAACGAAAGAAGCGTGTTGCTTTAGCCAAGGAGAATATTGACAAGCAAGACAATTTTTGGAATAGTGTATTATTTTCAGACGAAAGCAAATCTTGCATATTTGGATTAAATTGGCGCGGTATTGTGTGGAATAAGGAAAACCCATTTCCAACAGTTAAACATAGTAGTAGCGGGGTCATGGTATGGGGGTGTATGGCAGCAAATGGAGTTGGGAACTTGGCATTTATTGAAACTACAATGGATAGATTCCAGTATTTAAACATGATAAAAAACAATATCCGTGAAAGTGCCAGCAAACTATGCTTGGGTGGTCATTTTATATTTCAACACGATAATGATCCCAAGCATACTTCTTACATTGCAAAGCCTTGGCTACTGTATAATGATCCAAAACAGTTGCATACACCGCCGCACCCTTAATCCCATAGAACATTTGTGGGCGTTTTTGGACCGGCGCATCCGTCAACATAACATATCGTTCAAAAATATGCTCAAGGAAAAACTGCTTGAGGAATGGTGCAAAATAACTCCTGAGGACACGAAACGCTTAGTAAATTGAATGGGGAAACGATTGACGGAAGTCATATGCAGAAGAGGGTACCCAACAATATATTGAAATATTTTTTATTATATTTTTTTCCTTGTTTTCGTTTAGTTTTAGCAGACTTTTTGTGTGTTGTTTTTTGGCCTTGGGTTACTTCAATCCACATTTTACGAAAACTGAGTCAGTTGTTATTGTTTTTTGGTTTTCAATTACTTAATTACTATTGTCTTAAATTTGTTTGATCGATTTGTTCGTTTTTTCATTTTAATTAAAGTTGTATGATTTGTACGTAGACTTTTTGCAGTGACTGTAGCATGCACAACACTGGTGATTGTTATCGAAGCTAGACCCACCTCCGACTCGCATATTAATAAAATCATTGTGATGGTTGACAACCCTGAAGTCAGAAGAGTCATTTGCAGTCCAAGTGCATCAAAATAAATGTCTGATCTTTCAGGAAAAACAGTTGGTCCTTAAACCGAATCAACCATCAAAAAGTCTACATTTTTTGACTTCTAAACCGTGTATTGCAAAGGATTCAAAATTGCCTTTGTTCTCAATCTTTACAAATGAAACCCGTTTTCAATTTGAATCACATTTTACTCCCACAGAGTCAGATTTTTCCCTACTTGATCCACTCTGCTCTAAAATGCTTAAAAAATTGAATTGAACAAAATGTATGTGAGAATGTACAGTAGAATCTCGAAAACATGAACGGTTCTATAAGATGAACAATTCGGAAAGATGGAATTTTCAATTTGGAGGACAACTTTCTTCTGGGCGACAGTCTACCATAGGACAGATTTTTATTTATTTATTAGTTTGGAAAACAGTCCAAATAAGCATATTTTTATACCTTTTAAAAGCAACTGTTGTTTTTTGATAATAAAATTAAATGTTTTGCTTGTGTACATCCACGAAATGATGAATAGAGCATATTTTGCATCTGTTCATTTTTCTAAGACTCTGCTGTATATTACGAGAAATTCGAACAAAGTTGTGCATTAAAGCATTTGAACCCTGAGTACAAGTTGCCATCCTCCCCGGAACAGCTTATTGTTCCAAACGCAATTTGTTCGGCCCATGGAATGCTGTAAACGTATCTACCGTCTTAGTTGCCATTGCCACCATTATGATGATGCGCCAGTCAGTGCTAGCGGTGAAACAGACGAACAACACACACAAACACAAGAACAAACTCATTATTGTATACACCGTGCGACACCGTGCCAATGCCAATGACCGAATTCACAACCCTAGCCAACCGCTGAGACCGGGGCGACCGAGGGCAAGCATCTCCGCCGCCGAGGTAGGTAGTCCCGTTTCAGCAAAAAGCTAAACACCTCCTCCTCGGAGCCAATCTGCAATCGAGAGAGCTCCGAAAATTCCGAACCAACAAAAAATGTATCTGAAGAGGTGGATAGATAGTGTGCAGCTTGCCATGATAAAGATAGGAATATTGCAAAAAGATGCAATTCAGGAAAACATGGCCGGGATGAGGATGCGGGAGGAGCTGCGTCGCGGATGAGGCCAACAGCGAGGCCAACAAAAACTGGTAGTAATCCTAGGGGAAAACTTAGGGAGCAGTTATTATTTACCTGTTGTCTCTTGCGGACTAGCGGCAGCGGCGGCGGCGGCGGCGGCGGCGGCGGCGGCACTGCGACAAACTAAACGACATCAAGGCAACGAGCGACTGTCGACTAACGCTGTCTATGATGATGATGATGACGATGACGATGACGATGACGCTGCTGATGATCATGAAGATGGCGACGACCACGACAATGATGATGATGATGACGGGGATATGCTAGTGATTCGTCGTGGCTGTAATGTTCCCGAACCGTCGAGCAGGTGGGGACGCATGGACGCATGAATGTAATCCGTTGGACGACAACAAAACGAAGAGGGAGCCGGCCTGATGGCCATCATCTTCGCATCGTTGCCGTTCGGCGGCAGCATTCGGTACGGGCAAATAAAAAAGACAAATTAATATGAAATTATGGGAAAAACTGTGGAAAATTAGAGGGCAGAATAAAGAGCGGCCAAACGAAAAACAACGCAACCAGAGAAAATCAGCAACAATGGTGCGGGAAACAGCAGAAGAACCAAAAGAACCCCACCGGCACGGCAAAAAAATAAACAAAAAGGTATGCATTGTCGGATGCACTGCTGGATGCTCTGCTGGATGCACTCCACTTTTTTCGTTAATGTCGGTTATTTATTTTGAAAAATTTCACGTATTCGCCAAACGACAATTACAATTATTTTTGTTCTGCCATTGTTGTTGTTGTTGCCGTTGCCGTTGCCATTGCCGTTGCCGCTGACGCTGCCGCTGCAGAGGGACAGAGGAGAACCTTTGTTTTTGTGGTAAGGTTGCATTTTATTTTTGTGTGTGTTTTTGTCGGGGATCTCGTGCTGACGACACTGGCGGATGTGAATCGCTGTTCAGGGCCGGGGTTTCGGGAAGAAGCGTCAGAGTAATGAGATGTTTTTGTTCCCCCGGATGGATAAAGGGGAAGAAGTGTGCAATTAAAATTTGGTTTCCCTTTGCAATGTGATATGAAATTTTGTTTGAAGATACTGTGCACTGAATGGGTGGGTGGATGGGGTTGGTGTGGTTCATCCGGGCAGTATTTACAGCGTATTATTGTTGACAACTGTCAGACATACTTATCCTTTAGTCTTTAATTTGTCCTTCAGACTAACATTTTTATTAGCTGTGAACCCTTTTTCAGTGGATTCTTTGCAAACAGTTGACCTTTGTCTCTGCAATTGTAAGGCGAGTTAGAACACGATTTGAAAAGCTGAAGATATCATGGCTTAGGTTAGGTTAGGTTTTTGGAAGGGCAGTTTGATGATTGAATACCATTTCCACTCGGAGGCCTTAGGACACATTTTTTTGGAAACCTTGCATAGGCACACATGGTCCGACGTCCATTGGTATTGTCAGATTCTTACTGACTGAAACCACCTCCCGTGAAAACGTTCCGTTTATTCCCTCGCGGAACTACCGCTAGGCATAACTTCGCGAGGGACGGATTCGAACTTTTTGCTTCGTCACGTGTCGCTTAGCGAATTCGCTTTCCGCTGCCGTTCTAAATTCCTTAGATCGCACATTATTCGTACTGCTGTATCGTTCACAGCAGACCAAAGGTCTTCAACATATGTTGGACAATGTTTTCTGGTGCATACCGAGCACATTCGAAGAAAACGTGTTCCACGTTCCACGCACCGCATTTACGCAGTGAGAACAGAACAGACTCGAGTCACGGTTTCGCTTGAAAAGATATTCCCGGAAAACACCGTGAGCAGTCAAGAACTGTGTATGATAATAGTTCAGTTCGCCGTATTTCCGATTTACCCAACTTTCAATTCGTGGGATTAGTCGGTACGTCCATCTCCCTTTTTGGGACTCGTTCCATTGTTGTTGCCACGTTTCAATCCTGCGGCTTCTTTCGAATTTCTAAGAGTCGTCTCTTCTAAAGCTAGGATATCCATTGGTACCATAGAGGATAGTACCAATATCGCGTCGTGGGATACCGGTCGAAATGCACTGCTAAATCGCAGTGCATAGAGTCAGTACACAGATTTGATTGCCTTCATGCGGGTCTTTTTGTTCGCAACGTCAGACCATATTTGTGCCTCATACATCTGTATGGAAGCCACAAATCTCGCAAGCATTAATCGTTGCCTTGTTTCGGGCCGCCGATATTCGAAATGAGTCTTGAAAAAGCGCCTATCGCTTTTGACGATTCCTCGCAAGCGTATGCGAGGTGATGTTTGAAATTTAGCCGAGCATCAATAATCACTCCCAGGTATTTTATAAATGGACTGGAAATAATGGTGTCCTCTCCGGCTTTTATCGTTATGATCTCTAACACTTTCCAACTCGTAATGAGAACGGGTTCCGTTTTGTGAACCGAGAGGTCTAAACTCATATCGCGTAGCAAATTCTTTATCATCTCGATTTCTTCAAGCCGTTTAGCCAAGACTACAACAGCAATATCGTGCGCAAAACCTACGGTGGATACTTCCCTGGGGACTGGGTGTCGAAATACGTCGTCATACACCACATTCCACAGTAAGGGACCTAACACTGATCCTTGGGGCACGGCCCCTGTAATTTTATACAATTTCGTCCCGTCGTCGGAGTCGTCAAGGAGCAACCTATCGGTAAAGTAGCTCCTGATTGATCTTAATATGTCATTCCGTATATTTAGTCTTTCGAGGCAATGCAAAATACCCGACCAGTTGGCGTAGTTAAAAGCATTTTTCACGTCAAGTGCAACCACGGCGCAGTCCTTTTTTCTGCCTCCTTTCCATCGTCTTCCTTCTATAGCCGATGGGCTTTGTCTATTACGACTTTAATCGCGTGGATTTGTCGTTCGGCCCTTTTAGGACCCATTGTGAAAACCTTCATTTGTGGAGCACACTTTCTGTTAACCTAACGAATCTTAGAAGATCTGATATACAGTGCTGTCTGTAAAGCGTGAACTACGGTTCACTCAAACAAGATTGTTCACGCTATCCAATCGTGTTTACTTACTCAAAAAATATACTTGGACAGTTGTATTTATTAAGATTAATTTCAAAATAATAAAATAAAAATCAAACAAATTTTAATTAAAAATCCTTAATACTTTTCTGTTTTTTTTTTTAATTTTGCAATATTTCCTGGGCAGCCTTACCTCGAATTTTTTTTCAAAAAATGATGTAAAAGTATGTCGGAATACTCCGTGATCGTAGTTCTTCCAACGTCGTCGGCTTGTTGGCATAAACCAATGACTTAACGTAGTCCCACAGAAAATAGTGAAGCGGCATAACCCAATGATTTGACGTATCCCCAAAGAAGCGGCGGTCAAGCGGCGTTAAATCGCACGAACGAGACGGCCAATCAACTGGCCCATTTCTTGAGATAACACGCTCACCATACTTACTCTTCAACAAATCGATTGTAACGATTGCTGTGTGGCTTGTGATGCCATCCTGTTGAAACCATATGTCGTCCAAGTCCAAAAATAATAAGTAATCTTGACGCGTTAATGCTGACCATTCACAGTAACGAGACGTGACAATCGTTATCGTCGCCAAAAAAAAATGTGGCCCAATAACGCCGCACGGCGGTCCCGTTGTATGGGAAAGTTGGAAATAAATCTGTAACTTTTGAACCCGTGAACCGATCTCAATTACATTTGAAACATAGTGCAAGTACTACGAGATCTTATTATGTTTCTAAAATTGTTGATGTATCTCATAAGCTAACGGAGTAATCTTAAGTTAAAAAAAATAAAAAAAACACTTTTTTTTGTTTAAATGCATAAAATAATTATTTATTTTTGTCGATGACTCGAAATTGGGACTTAAAGCAAATTTGTAATCACTATTTATATATATAAATTCAATTTTACAAGTTTTGGTAACGTACACTTTATTTGGAATTAAAGAAACTAAGTAATTCAGTATAATAAGGCCTGCGCTTCAGTACTAAGTGGCAGCGAATCTTTTGTTTTTGGTTCAGACCTTAAATACGCAATCCAGGGATCAGATGATACCAACATTTGATGAATAACATCTTCATTTGTTGCCGAACGAGAAAATGTTCTCCTATTATTAATGCGATAGTACCTATAGTCTTTATTCCGACTTTCCTGCGCCTCCTCTGACAATGATCCGACGGGCAGGGCTGCTGATGATATTATTTCTGCTCCGTGGAACAGAATTTTATGCACTGTTGCTGGCATATAATACCAGGGTTATAAATTTGTAGCCATTGTAGAGGTTTCCTGGGCATAAGCTCCAAACTTGTCGGGATCAATCCATAAATTGCTCCATATTGTCTCTAGGATAACACCGAATCTTTTTATGAGTTGCACATCTATTTCCGTTTTTTATATTTCTGCCGTTGATAATGGGCCTTCAAAAAATCTTCTAGATGTGTTCCCATCGTTGGTTGTGCCAAATCCTTGCTTTATTATATCTACTTTAATACCCATTTTTTGTATGGACTGCTGCTGAATTTGACTCTTCCTTGCCTGGTGTATGGAATGTGTCGTTTTTGTTGTTCTCCAAGCTTTAAACTCCATAATCCCATAATTATAACAATTTGATGACCCAAAGAATTGTAATTCACAATAATAAAAACATCCTCGGCATCTCGCATAGCGTTTGCACAATTCATGTATTACAAGGGAAATCGTTTGAAAATGCCGAAAAATGCACGACATAGCTCCACTTAAATGCCTCGTACTCCCAACGTGGTATTTTTTAGCATCGATAGACAATACTTTTAGCTTTCAGAAAAAGTTGGACTTCCGTTGGAGACTCTTGGAGCATTTTTGTTATAGTCCATCAAACATTGAAATGCCCCTCTCAAAATGTGCCTTTACTTAAAAGCCTGGTTTAAAAAATTGGTAAGCAATATGAAAAAATTGAAAACGCAGTTTGAAAGCAAGATGTATGACCTTTTTAAAAAAAAATACTCTAGGTTCCAATGTATATAATTTTTGGAAATATGGCACATCAAATTTGCTTAAGAAATACGTCAATTTTCGTAATTTTCAAAGTCCCAACTTTGAACTAACGGTACAGCCAAACGGATGATCCGAAGTCAACAAAATTTTGGCTTTCTTGGTTCTCATATTTGTAGAACCGAAAAACATAAACCATTTGGCCGGGAAAAAATATGTCACTTCGGGTATTTATTTCCACTGCGGGACCACTGTGCGCCGCCGGCTTGCAAACCGCACCAAACAGTTATTTTTTGTGGGTGAAGTGGTGATTCACGAAGCACATGTGGATTTTCTTCCGACTAATACTGCATATTTTCCTTATTGACGAACCCGTTGAATCAAAAATGAGCTTCGTCGAAAATTGGAGTTAACGCTGTTAAAGTAAATTTTTATAACCTGCAGACGGTGCTCGTTCGTGTACTTTACCCTGATGAAATTGTTGAGTTTACTGAATAAATTGACAGTGACAGTTTGATGATTAGTGAAAGAGTGCGTTCACAAATTAAATTCAAATTTATCAAGTCCGTATTGGATAATTTTTTTATTACGCTCGTTCCATCCGAGGACACTTGCCTTGCTTGAATATTTTTCTTTTCAATGAACTGACTTCGGTAGCGGTCACTACTTTTAATATTTTGTCATTTTTTTATTCTCGCTGAAATTGTGAATTTGCCCACACCGTCCAAAATCGAGGCGCCTTCGCCATTTTCCAATTTCTCTTTTTTCTCTCAATGATAAGAATTTCGGTTTTTTAAAAGACATTTTTGGTTCACGTTCTCGCGGTTTCTATTGTTCACGCTATATAGTACCCTTTATAAAAAAAATGGGTGTTCACGCCAGCCGAGTGTTCATGCAATCAGGGATTCATGATACCTAGGTACTACTGTATCTGCATTCGCTAAGTCCGCAGTCTTTACGAAGAAGCGTTCGCCTAGCGAAGCTAGACGCCGATTCTAGAGAGCTGGGCAGTGACAATGCAGATGTTGGATCGTTTCGGTCTCTTTCTTGTCACCGCAGTTGCGACAGAGACCGCTGGATTCAGCAATCCATTTCCGATGGGGCGAGTTAGGGTTCACCGCAAGAAGCTTCTTTGTTTTGACTTTTTTAAGCTTTGATTTTGCCGAGTGACCGTCATTTTGCTTCTTACAAGTCAAGACGAGTTGCCGTTTTTTCGTCGGTCCGGAATAATGCACTCAGGTGGTTGCAATGATGTGTCCGCTTCGCTGATGTCCATTTCAGACCCTTGTCTGGCCTGGATATTTTGCCTTAGTTCTGCATTTCTCCTCCAAATCGAAGTTACGAGCTGGATTCAATGGAGAAGAGTCATTGATTTCTGATTTGATTTTATTTTCTTGATTTGATTGATTCTCAGAAAAAATCACGTGAACTCCACGAAAACCGACTTCCGTTCGACGAAGAATCGCCCTTCGGAACTGTTGCTACATCAGTTTGTCCAATCAACTGGGGTCGAGACTATTGACCCGAAGAGCTAAAATTGAGTTCCACAAAACACCGTTTTTTACAGTCCTTATATACCGAAAACTAGACGATGAGCAAAACAGCAGAAAATCAGCTCTGATGCCTTCGAAAGGAGAATATGGATGGGAAGACATGAGCGCGATCTCTACGAGCTGTACCAATGAGATTTTTGTCGGTTGACAAAAACCCATCGCGTCGACTGCACTGACTCGGCCACATCATGCGCATGAACATCAGTGCTCTAGCTGGGAGCGTCTTCAAATCAGAGCCTTCTGGTCAGAGAAGAAGGGGAAAGCCCAAGTGATCGCGGACGCAAATCAGATGGGGTGAAATATTTCTTACATCGCTTGAGGAAACCTAGACATTTCGCTACAGTCCGTACAGGGCCACGGCCTAGTTTGCACAGCAAGCACGTCTGGATGGCGCAGTTGGTAGAGTGCCAGTAAAAGCAAAGTTAATACGCTTTTATCTGGTTTTCAAGTCTGGTCATTTGTCATTGGGATCAAATTAACGGCACTGTCACTGGAGAAGTCAATGAGTGGTAGTAGTCTGACTATGGGTATCACAATGGACCAATACGGTCTACGTGTGTTGGTGAATGCACTAGAAGCCCCCCTACCTAACCTAACCTTCTACAGCAACCGCTCGTGTTGACCGTGCTATTGTTCCCTCACGAGTGGAAGGGACCTACATTTTTATGCCGACTCCGGACGTCCAAGTTTGAGAAGCTTTTTCTAGACAGTTATTACTCTTTGTGCATTGTCAGTGAAGAGAGGGGCCGTACGAATTATTTTGGTCTTGCCGGCAAAAATGTACGTAGAAGTCGTCTGTTTATGAATCAATAATTGAAACCTCAACCCAACAGTATAATAAAAAAAAAAACAGGCAACACCAACTAACTCTACCACGTGTCGAGGGTGACCAAAAATGCAAAACACATTCCAAATATGTATAGTGTAAGTACGTAATAAATATTGTGAACAAACCGGTTTCTACCGTATATGTATTTTGCTTTATTTATTGCAAAATCTTGTTTTTTGGGAAATCTGATTTTTATCCCAAACCTGTACATCCCAATTTTTAGTAGAAAATTAATCGCTTATAACGAACTCGAAGGGATCGACCAAATTAGTTTGTCATAACCGATGTTCGCTACAAGGATTGTATATGAAACCAATTGTAGTACTATCGCTTGAAGACAATGTTAGTGCGCCATCTATGATCGCGATAAACAACTACATCAGTGAGTAACGGAAGCGGAACCAATCCGTTTCTAACCAACTCCAATCATGTAAATATCCTACGTTGCCATTCCCTCGTCTTGCCCACATGTTGTTAAATACAAACACAAAGCGGGTTATTTCTTAATTCACTACAATGTGGTGCGTGCCGTGACGTAAGGCGTATTTTATTGAGAATGTATACTCAGCTCAGTAATACATTTCCATGTGAAGCAACAACAAAGCAATACTGAGTTATTACTGAGTACAATTTACGCAATTATCATTACTGACTATAGCGCGTTGAAGAATCTAAATCACAGGTGGCGCCTCAACTACCACTACTGCCGCTGACAACAATTCTTGTGAATACAAACTGAGTAAAGAGCGTTTTATTGAGAAAATAAACTGAAAACTGATAAATTGAAATTCTACAAATGGTACATACAGTGGACTCCCCAAAAGTCGAATTGTCACGGGATACCATAATTTGTTCGAGTTAAGAGAGTTTGACTTAGAGAGAGGTTTTTGTTTGGAAAATTGAGGGAAATGTATGTAAAATATGACGAAAAATTTCGAATTAGAGAGAGTTTCGACTTAGAGAGAGTTCGACTTAGGGAGAGTCCACTGTATTTCATTAGTTATGTATTTTGGAACTCAACTAAATAGTGCTGCCTCTAAAATTTAACGTTTCATGCACACATATTGTATCTCGGGAAAATCAAGTTCAAGGACAAAATTTTGCTGTTCAAGAATGTTGGTATACATACAGTGAACTCCCCTAAGTCAAATTGTCACGGGATACCATAATTTGATTGAGTTGGAGAGCGTTTGACTTATAGAGAGATTTTCGTATGGAAAATTAAGGGAAATGTATGTTAAATAGAAAAAATTCGAGTTGAAGTAACATTCGACCTAGGGGGAGTTCGACTTAGGGGGAGTCCACTGTATGTACTTAAGTGGTATCATAGTAACATAGTTTGAAACCTTAAATCAATAATATAACGTCAGTATCAGCAAGGACGGATAAGTTTGAAAGAACAGGATGTATCTTTTTGGCCAATGACAAAGAATTGTGTCCGATTTCAAGCCAATCCAGTGAGACACAGTGTTGCTTAATTTTATAGAAGTTTGTGACTTTTTAGAAGGTTGTGTTACTAAAACAACATTTGGGCATCGTTCATTTGACAAATTCCTTAGCAGGTTTGTTTCCATTTATTTTTTATGTGACGCGCCCCGCTATAAGATTTGTCAACAAATCTACAAACAAAGTGCATACAGGGCAGAAATGCTCTACAGTCAGTAAAAATCACCTTAAAGTTGGTCGTTTTTTTTATGAGACGAACAATTTCTCAAAGAGAACAATAAATTGTGATTCCGCTTCCTTTGATGTAAAGGCATCCGTGCTACCACAGCTGGAACAGAAATGATGAACATCTAAAATGCACGCACACAACCGCAGAAGACTTAATTTTCCAAAAGCACTCACGTGTGCACATACCTGAGTGTTCAAATACCAAAGTTATTAACTTACACTGGGTGGCCATTACTGTGCGAACACAGCGAAGTAAAAAACCCACATTCGCTCATTCCATTTGCCTGTTTACTGTGCACTGCGAAGCGCTCGGTCCTACGCACAGACTATCATCTAATTGTCCTAGTTTGTGCCTAACATCGTGACCTAATAATAGATGAACTAAATTAGAGGCTCGCCTGCATGTGCTCCGCACTCTAACACTCCACTCCACTCGGCTCTGCCGGGGTATCTAAACAATCAATGCACTCGCACATAGCAATATGGCTCTGTAGTGAAAAAAGTGATTCAACAGAACATGTATCTATCTCTAAAAATATCTCTAATACCCCCAGTCCATGGCCAGAGCCTACCACAACCTCGATTTCAGTGTGCATCAGGAGTGCGTGCCGCCTAAAAATACAACGCGCCAGCTGCAGCTTTCGTACGGCCGCAGCCGGGGCTGCGGCCCCTCCCGTATTATTTTGGCTAAAAAAGCAAACACAACGCAGAGCGAAATTTCCGCTGCCAACGAACTTCGGGCGCAACGTTTGGCAGACATTTCAAAGTGAAGGTCGACGAATGTGCATATATCTGGCTGCAGGCCAAACCAAATTGTATCTAAAGGCAGATGACGTTATACGGCGTGTTGTGGCGCGGCACGAACTGGAACTGAATGAAAAGAGAGAGAGACACACACGCCGAGAAAGGGAAAGGACGCCTGGATCCCAGCCAGTAAGCAGAGCGCAGGAAACGGATGCATGCATTCGCAAACAAACAACTAACCTACTCTGGATGCACAGCGCTCGGCTTGTAGTAGTCCGGCCCAAAACCAGAATCCGTGAACTCATAAATTCGGGGGTCAATGCCATACGATGGTGGCACGTCATGTGGAATAAATTCAAGGGAACTGTGTGCAGATGCATGGATGCAGGCATCCGTCGAGAGTTGTGTGTTTACGTTTTGCTATACGTACACTTGTATGTGGCCCGGCCGGCTACAATGTGGTGGTTGGCGTTGCTGGCGATGCGATGGTGTTGGTTGCGTGGTTTTGGCAATGAGGGGAGGCCACTACGAGAGCGAAAGCAGAGCCAAAAATAAACGAATTGCGAAATTTTCATTTCGTTTTCGTCTGGCCCACCACCAATGCAGGATGGAGTGTTCGTACACATGTACATATGTGCATATGGATGGGATGCTGGGTTGCCAGTTTTACGAGCGAATACTTGGCAGCGTGGTCTTCGACAAATTCAGGAATAATGGACAAGGGCTTCTGGAATGCTGTGAAGGTTGGACAATGTTTCTTTTTGAAGATTGATGGAAGCGTGGGGGCAGATGATCGTTGAATGTTGCTGTTTAAAAAAAATAAAGCCTTAACTGGGCGATGAATCACATGACATTCCAGCACAAGTAGGTACAGTCACGTGCACGTAGTTAGAAACACCAAAAAATAGATTAAGATCTTCTTAAAAACACAGTTGCTTCCACCTTAAGGAATTGCAGTACCTTCATAAAATTTAACAAATTTCTTCCTTTTTTAATGAAGGGTAGAGTACACTAGTTGGAAAAGCCCGTGTAAGTGCATAAAGTACCGTTACCTTGGGTTTCCTATGACAGGAGACGAAAAGTTGATTAAAGTGGTTTTTGTGTCATTTGACCCAAAGTACACCCGCTCAACGCACACACATTTTCATGCGGGGTGCAATGTTCTGGCGTGGTGTTGGTTTAGATAAAAAAAAATAGAAGGACGGATGGATAGGTTCCAATATTGTGAGATATGGGAAAACTCTATGCTTCCATACTCCGAGGATCACCTTCCCATTCCATGGACATTCCAGCAGGATAATGTGTTTTTAAGAAAATATTAAACAAATTGTTGGTGTTTCTAATGACGTGCACGTGACTGTACCTATAGGGTGTTTTTATTAGAGATTTGGTTTTTATAAACTGGCAACGCTGTTTCTACAGACTGTCAATTTGACAGTTGAAAGTTTATTTGCGGTAAGTACGTTTTGTCATTTTTGATGATGAATGGATTAACGCCAGAACAACGCGTGCAAATTGTGCACTCTTATTTTAAAAATCATGGTTCGTCTCGCCAAACTTATTTTAGGTACGCTTACTTACTAACTTATCAGGCCAACGACTTTTGGAGGGTCAGAGCCTGAACTAAAGCTGCCTTCCATCGTAGATGGCCCTGTGCACGCTGCTTCCAGTCATCAAGACCAAGATGCCTTGCGTCCGCGATGACTTGGTCTTTATGCCGGACGTTCGGTCTTCCTCTCCTTCTCGAACCAGGAGGCTCTGATTCGAAGACCCTCTTAGCGAGCGTTGGCGTCCATGCACTCGATGTGGCCGAGCCAATGAAGTCGACGGATTTTTGCCTTCTGGACTACATTCACATCCTGTTAAAGTATTGTCTTCTCCTTAGACAAAGTGGACGGAATTTTTGCCTGCCGGACATCCTGGTAGAGATCGTAGAGTTTACGGTTTGTCTTCTCCTTCAATCAACTTCCTCGCAGATAGGGCCATATATCCGACATAGAATTTTTCTTTCGAAGCCACCAAGAATTAGCTCCGCAGTTTTGCTTATCGTCAAGCTATCGCTTTAGTGGTTTGTAATGGACCCGTGGGTCTTACGACTGGATAGAGCAGTTGGTAGAGTGTCTGCCCCTGGTTAGCGGGGTCTCCGGTTCGAATCCCAGTGAAAGCAAAGTTTTCTCGCGTTTATCTGGTCTTCAAATCTGGTCCAGTCACCATTTGCCGTTGGGATCAAATTAACGGCACTATCACTGGAGTAGTCCATCAGTGGTAGTAGTCTGACTGGGGGTATCACAACGGTCCAACATAGTCTGTGTGTGCTGGTGAATTCGCTAGCAGCCCCCTACTTAACCTAACCTAATGTACCCCTGATCTTGTCACCACGACCATGTGATCTCACATATTTAGTTTACTGGCCTTGGGGGTAGTGAGGTCAATAGTCTATGTCGATAAACCAGAGACGTTGTAAGCTTTGGAAGTCAAAATTGAATTGAATTGAAGGACCTTGGGTGGACAGACGCTAGTTACACATAGGTTTTTTTACCCTTTTCTTTTGGTTTACCATTTAATTGCTGTCTTCAGATATTTCCTATCACCAGCACCTACTTTGTTTCCAGATTTCGACCCACATTTACAAAGTTTTTGATGTCCAACGTTCATCCATGAGTATTTCATAGGATTTTTTAAATTTAACTTAAGGGACATCAGGACATTTACATAAGTTAACTTCAAAATGTTGTTTACTCTTTTATGAATTTCTAGATATCCCAAAAGGCTTGGGTTTACATATTTACATAGTTGTAAGTTCACATAATTGTAAGTTCTCGTAAAGTTAAGCCTTGGTTGGCAGCTTCAGCCTGTATGCTAGTGTGCAGGTAAGTGTGGCATGTTCAGTATTGTTTCCATTGCACCAGTTATACAGGTACACGTTCGAAGTCGAAAGTTAATCGTTGAATTTGTGCATCGAAAGTTCGACTTCACGATTGCGCTTCATTCGATCTATGACAGAAATCTTATTTAAACACTTTAATAAAACAAAATTATCAAGAGTGGCATCTCTCTTTTAAGTGGACATTCAGGGACCAGGAGTTCTTTGTCCACATAAGAGAGTGTCTGCTCAAGAGGAATAATACAAAAAACACAATATTTAAAGAGAGCACAAAATTAACTTTTATGTGCATATAATAACTTTTTAAGCAGTTTTATATTGTTTTAGTAGAAACCTTGTTCTAGGCTGTAACTGCCCAAATAATGGCATCTAGCACAATAACAAGGCGACGCGCTGTCATGTGACTATTTCAACATTATTCTTGAGAAGATCGTGCAGAACTCACACGCTAACACAAGATGCACGGTCTTCCAACAGTCCGTCCAACTGTTAGCATACGCGGATGACATTGACGTGATTGGCAGAACACAGCGAGCCGTCAATGAAGCGTTTGCTGGTATTGGAGCGGAGGAAGTCAAAATCGGTTTAGCGGTTAACGAGGGCAAAACGAAGTATATGCTGTCATCGCGAAAGGACGCACAACCTCGACGACTTGGCCAAAACGTCACCACAGGCAGCTATAACTTCGAGGTAGTCAAGGACTTCGTCTACCTCGGCTCGCAAGTGAACAGTAAGAAGAACACCAGTACCGAGATTAAACGCAGAGCAACTCTTGCCAATCGCTGTTTCTTTGGGCTCAAGAGGCAATTGAGTAGTTGAGCCCTCTCTCGAAGGACCAAGCTAACATTATATAACACCTTGATCATCCCTGTCCTGCTCTATGGTGCGGAAGCATGGACAATCTCAAAAGCGGATGAAGGTGCACTTGGTCCATTCGAAAGAAAAGTTCTGCGTTCAATCTTTGGTCCTGTCTGCGTTGGCGATTTTTGGAGAAGAAGATTCAACTACGAACTGTACTGGCTGTACAGCGACATGAGCCCAGTCAGGCGTCTACGGATTAAACGCCTAAGATGGCTGGGTCATGTAGAGCGCATTGACAACACTGCGCCAGCCCGAAGAGTCTTCGACTGCGAACCAGTGGGACAACGTAATAGAGGACGCTTACGGAACCGATGGCCCAGGTGGAGATTGACCTCAATCAACGTAGTGTGCGCAGTTGGTGACAGCTGGCTAAGGATCGTGCCGGCTGGAATGGCTTGCTGGTTGAGGACCAGGTCCACCCCGGACTGTAGCGCCACAAGAAAAAGCAGGGTTGCTGTTGATAGAATATATTGGTGTGTAAAGGTGGTTGGTGAATTTATAGCCACCGTCACCGAAGACGCCCTGGAAACTCACCTTCTTCTGTGCGTTATTTTATCCTACTTTCAATAAATATTCTAGAATCATGGGTATGCCCACGCCAGTGCGGAATAATATCTATTATTTTGAGACTATCATCGCAAACAACCTGTGTGTTAATTGAGTAGTATCCTTATACTGAAGAGATAAACATGCGCCTGAGAGGCCCCCAATTTAAAAATAAGATTTATTTCAAAAGTTAAATTAATTATTCTTTTTTTTTATAACTTCAATGAATTCTTGCATTATTGAGCAAAAACGATTGTCTCTCGCAAGTGTTGATCGACGACTGAGTTGGCTAAGAACCATGTGCCTGCGCGTCCGTTAAAAGAGGACAGCCATATACATGTGTAGCGAGCGCGTCATAGGCGCACGTTATCTTTCTAGGGTTAACATAAAATTGGTCGGTTTCTCCTGCTTGACTTGGAATGCGGATGTGGGTGCAATCAATTGCACTAATAACGTGGGAAACTCCACGCATTCGCTTAACACAGCCATCCACCACAGCTATTTGCGCCGAAGTAGTTTGGGGCATTGTGTCATAATTTCCTGATTTTGATGCAAGGGCTGATTTTGAAATCGACTAGCTGAAGCCATGCATATCCGCACCATCGTCTTGAATCTGGAAGGCAATTAAGATATTAAGACAGAATAGGATTTATTGCATCCTTGCCTCATTACGATCCCAATAACGTAGTGCAGCCATCACTTGGATATTGATTGGAATGTGGCCTTACCCCATCTGTCGTCTCATCTCTTACTAGACTCACCAACTTAAGCATATTGGCTTTTGAAAAGTGGTATTTTTTTCAAATTAATCTTCTTCTAGTTCCTCTATGGGGTTGATACGATGCCTGTATATTTTTGTTCGTCTGTTGATTTCAGCATCACTGAGCCTATGCATTCGACTTGGGAAATCGATAAGTTTTGAGGACATTTTGCGTATTCCGTTGATAGCTCTTAAGGTATATGTAAAACAAACACAGTTCACAGATTAATCAGCATATTCCTATCAGAGATTTAACACAATTTAAGTTATTCGGTGCACCAATTTTTTAATTAAGGGGACCCCACCATTCTCGATTTCAAATTTTAACGATTTTCAATCTGCTGGTAAATGAATATAAATTAATTTTTCGGCTTGTAACTTTGCATACATTTATTTGAAGACTTAAAAAGAAGAAATAAATGTTTGACATCATTTTTATTTTGTTGTTTCTTGTGATCAAACAAAAGCCCTTCTTTTCGGCGGCGCATGTGATTTCAGCTCACTGAAACATCTGAAACCAAAAATTCCAACAGGATTAGAAAGAGTGCATTTTTGTCTCTTAATTTCACACAAAAATTAACAAAATAGCGGACATTTGAAGTTATTTTTTGAAAATAGCGTTTTTTTTTCAGCCACAAGTCATGTTGAAAATTAAAGAAGAATTTCACCGATTGGACTTATCCTAGTTCATACCATAGCTATATATGTCTAGAATAGCGTATTAAAATTGGGAACTAATTGGATTAACAGTTTTTGAGTAACCTCATGCGTCAGTCGTAAAAACACTGTTTCGATTTTGACTCCCATTGTCTCCATTATTTTTAAAATTGTGACAAGACATTTGTTAAATGGACATCCGGCTGTTTGGGCAGCAATTTTTAATAATGTCTCTGCCATTATAGATGTGTTTGGGGACAATTGTTGAACGATTTTGTTGTTCTGTGTATTATTCCCCACACATCCGTGAAGAAGTTCATCTGCTGACAAATTTATGAAGATGGGCTTCATGGCTTTCTGCGCGTCATCGTGTAATTCCGCTGGATGTTTATAATATTGCAATGTCCCAGCGGCTTCACCACTTGAACCAAGAGTCAGGTCCAGGCGGACAATTCATGTGCTGCGGATTTTCCCCAGTTTAAATTTTATGATAAAATGAAGCCCAAATTTCAAAATTCATATCTTTAATGGAATCGAAATTACGTCATTTCGCTAATCCATAAAAAAATTGCACTTTGTTCTTTTTTAGAAGGCTGATTTTTACTTCTTTTCGGCTGTGCGGCTGACTCTTTACGCTGTTTTCTTACCTGCGTTATCAATTTTTGGGCTTCTTTCAATCGTCGGTACATTCTCTTCTTGACTTGTAGAACGCATTCTTTCTTTTCAATAATAAAGCCAAGTCCATAAGGTTGCTTGTTCACAACTGAAGTGAATGATTTTGTGTCGCCGTCGCCGATATAATATTTATATATCACATCATGTAGATCTTCTGATCTCTCAAACATTTCGTTTATGCCGTCCACTTCAATTTGCCCTGCACTTCCAGAATGGTTGGCGGAACATTTATTTTTATGTTGAGACCAAAATGACTCGTGCTAAACAGAGTTCCTTTACCTTTCCATGGTCTGCATACTATACAAAAACTCGACTTTACAACGACGTCTATAATTTTGTTCGTATATTTACCAGCGAACGATACGATGAAAAGCCTCCTTTGGCCCATGAACCATAACCTCAAAACCGCCATCTCCTTTTCTGGACGACCAGCTGCTTTGTTCTTTTCTTCTTCCTCATTGGTAGCTTTCGTAATAACTTTTCTAAATATAGCACCAACTGCGAAACTGACGTCTCATAATACGTTCGTTCGCTGATGCCTTTGCCTAGATCCATAAGCCCACAGAAAGTGTTCGCTCCTGCTAATCCGGCTCCCAGTAATCGCACTACATATACAAAGCGCCTGTTTAATTCGTATGCTTTCCCAATTTTAGGACCCGACTCAATGACCTTTTCATGAGCACAATTACAAAACTATATCCAACTCGAAACCCAAGCCTCTTTCATCTTTCTTGTTGAATTGAACATCACCGTTAAACTCTTTGCATTTTACCATTTGCTGTAATTGCATCAATAGAAAGACCTGCACAATACAATAACTAAAATTAGGATCGACACTTGCTTGAAAACTAGATGCTTTAGAAAGTTTTTCAGCGGATGTGCTAGCATAACTTTGGTCAAGCTCACCCGTATGCCTATTTCCAGAGAACCTCCGCTTACGACTTACACTAGGCCTAATAGTACCGTGTTTACCATGTTTCCTATCCATTTTCCACAGCGTATTTTTGAATATGCTACTGAGCAACGTATTCTTTATCCCTGTCCTGCTTGCCTAAATCTTATATCTGACGTAGCTGTGTATTCTCTTTCCTACTCTTTATTTCGGCAAGTAGGGGGGACTAGAAGCAGACGTTTCAAGCAGGTAGTCACAAAATATTCCAAAGAGAATGCTACACGTGCGCTCTCGCCGTCGCCGCTTCCACATCCACTCTAAATCGGTTATATCTTCAAGAGTTTTTGAAATTCTCACTTGAAATTTTAAAAGAACATTCTTGCAAGGTTATAGGTTCGAATTAAATAAAAAAGTGGGGGGGCCTCCTTAACAATATTTTATGAACAACTTTGTAGATACGAGGTTATGACGGTCAACAGAAGATCAGTCTAAAATTGTTGACAACCAACTCCCTGTTATTCGTTTTTTATATGGCGAAGTTGGTGAAATAAGTTATCCGCTCGTTATCACATGTCACTGAAAACTGACACAAGTGTATTAATGAGAATTGCGAGTTTACGCATTTTTTAGTACTAATTCGCTATTTGGTGTTTATTAATACGGCTTCTAGAAAAAAAAAAAAAATAAACGATTTCCTCAAAATCCCAACTGAGACTACTCCATTAAGGGAATATTTTTACCCAAATAATATGAAAACACTGTCCGTGTCCACTTAAAAGGACTTAAGAGAATCATGCCAGCCAACTATTACAGTACATCTTGTCCGCTTGAGGGGTTCGTCCACTTTTACAAAAATACGTATCAGGAAAAATTTGTCGTAAGCTGAATAGATATCCTAGTTTCCCTCTGTTTTATGTTCACAAGATTCTACCTGTTCGTCATCTGTTCTGCTTTAAAGTATGTCAATTAGTCTTTATAAGGTCTGGCAATAAGAACTTCCGCTTAATTTCAAATTACAACTTACGTAGCAACAATTCCAATCTGTCTTTACGATTCTAAACTTCCGTACCACTGCCCTTCGTAATTTCTTTTCAATTTTGTCTTATCGTTTGTTAAATAAACTTCCATTTTACATACGGTCTATTAATAACCTGGCTATGTTCAAAAAATGTGTTCAAATCTGGTTTTTTCGTTTCAATAGTATAGAGCTAGAATCTCTCATTTCTGATGGTCTGTTATAAATTGTCTTTTACATATATTAATATCTTCATCTTTCATTTGTTTCCAGGAGAGATCTCCAGGCAACTCCATCCTCCGCCATCGACTCTAACTCATCAGGGGTTATGCCCAAGCGTAACCAAGGGAGCTTATGGACCTGGGCCAACCACCTCATCTTGGGTCTGTCAAGTGGTCGCCTACCTGATAGGAACGCATTCAAAGCCCGCCTCGGAAGTCGTGATGTTGCTACGTAACCAAACCAACGAAATATAGCTCTTTCCGTTCAGAGAAGCACTGCTCAACGTTGAGTTCCTCGCGCACTATCGTGCTTTTTACCCTATCCCGGCGAGTAATTCCCACACGAAGAAATCTCATCTCACCAGCTTGTATTCGCGATCTTATTCTTTCGGTCACTACTCAAATTTCATGACCATAGGTGCTAATTCTGCTTTCACTCTAAGCTGGGCCTTCCTGATTACAGATCTCCCAAGCTGTTTCAAACCTGACCCAGCTTGACCAATCCTACAGGAGAGTTCTCACTCGTGAAGAAGACCACGAGATACTTGAACTTCTCCACCTCCTTCACTGGGACTCCACTCAGATGTGGAGTGCATTGAAGAGGCGTTCTGGAAATTACCATAACCTCTGATTTGTCCACGTTAACCTTCATCCCAGAATCATATACGCACTTGAACAATTTTAACGCTCGTAGCAGATATAAATTTACTGGAACAGGCGTTGGAAAATTTCGGCACACCCTGTGTCCGTACAGCTGATCACTCCCCGTAGTATGAAAGATCGCTTGATTGATATGATGAACCGTGAGCTAATCTTTTCTCTGCGCACCTTCGGTAAATTAAGCTGGTCACCCGGTATCCCTTCTTGATAGCAAAACCCCCAAGTTCTAAGAGCCTTTAATCCATCCATGCTCCATGTCATCTAATCAAGCCTTAAATTCAATTCCAATCGTTGAAATAATCGGGCTCTCCCCTCTACCCTTAACTTTCTTCTTCTCGTGGAAGCAATCCACAAAATATCGCGTCCGAAACTCCTCACGTCACTTTCTACCCGTCGCGTGGTCGAACCAGTGTAGACGTCAGTATGTATGTCCACATACATTGTGTTACATTAACCCTCAAAAAAAATTGAAAGCCATAGTCACCGTCTGCCCTGATCAGAGGGCCATCACCCCGCCACAGGGACGGCGAATGTCCCTTTCGACTTCGTTCGCACGTTGCTCCGCATCTAGCGTCTCATTCATCCCGAAATACTTACGTCGTCGTAGTCCCAAAAAAAAAAGACTCCCCATAAATGCGCGCTGTAAACAAGCATTTACCCCTTTTCAATCCCGTTAGGAATCCACCAATCCACCCCGTCATCACTCTCTCTCTCACTTTTGTCGACAGCGACGCTCGCCCAAGCCCACACCGCGACGATGTGTGGGTTGGTCTCTATGCACACTTTGGTCTGCCAAAAAAGTGAATTTCAATGAGGGCAATGCCCTCCCGAAAGCTCCCTCTTTGTGTTCGGCAAGCAGTGCTCTGTGTGAGTGTCTGCTATCGCACCCGCTTGGTGGTGTGGCGAAGTCGATTCGTTGCCCGTCGTCGTTGTCGTCGTCGTCTGCTCACTGTGTTTAATCAGCTCACAAGGGTAGTCATTTGGTGAATGTTGATTGCGACCATGGGCGCGGGGTTGACGGAAGCCTCCGCAAACCAAAAAACAAGCTCGGAGATAATGGGGAATAAAATTTTTTTCATTTTTTTTATGAGACAAAAAATGTATGAAGACATTTTACACTCACTGTGGAATGAGTATTTTCCTGTTCTTATTCGTGTGTGCGTATGTGGATTGCGTATGAAAAGGCTGGCAAGTCGAGAACCGTTGATCCGGTCGGTGTGAGTGCGCGCACACACAAGTGCACCTGACCTAGACCAATGATGTTAATGTTGACGAGTCTTTTACGCTTTTTGTGTTGTTCTCAATTTCTCACATTCACATTGGAAGTCGACGTGTGTGGTGGTTGCCGACGCCGACAACACGGTTGGTTGTTGGACGCGGGGCACAAGGGTGCTGTGTGGTGGGTGATTACCAAAATATTTGCGCTCGTCTCAGGCACATACCCAGAGATGATGATTGTCGGGGGCAAAGACCGTTGAAGGTGAAGTTATTTATAGGAGGCTCCGTTCGGTTATCAAAGGCGTATTACTAATTTATTGATTTGAGTTTATTTGTTC
This sequence comes from Eristalis intricaria, assembly GCA_964034865.1. Lineage (NCBI taxonomy): Eukaryota > Metazoa > Arthropoda > Insecta > Diptera > Syrphidae > Eristalis > Eristalis intricaria. Next base: position 128,475,157 of record OZ035873.1, read on the forward strand.
CATAGAAATGAGTTATCGTCTCTCTGAACTGAAATCTCCACGAATCTTTGCGCTATTGGTTTGTTGACTTAAGTTCTTGTGTTGAAATGCTCGCACATTCTTTTGCAGAGAGATCTTGAGGTGAGTCAGCCTCTTGAAGGCTCTTGACCTCGTGCGATAGTAATCGGCTCGTGATTTGATTGATTTTTTTAGTCGAAGAAACGAGAAAAGTTTTTGGATCATTTTAGTAAATTTCGATCAGGCGGGATTTACTCCTATTTGGCAGCACTTTTTTCCCTCTACGGCTTACAAAAATGACAACTGGCTCTGGGATAGGTTTAGCTTTCATATTATGAGCTTCTCTTTTCAGGCTCCGATGGAATTTTAAAAGATGAATGAGAGATGAATTGTTAGTTAAACAGCGACAACACCAAACAAAAAGATCCCATTTGACAAACAAGAATATGCTATGGCCTGACGTAGCTTCGACAAAAAAGACATGGCCAGCTTGGATGCCTAAACGTGACGTCTCGGGGGGCGAACCTCTTTGTTAGATCGGAGCCATTTTGGTCAGAAACAATGACCATAGCATACACGGACGGCATTTTCGTCCATAATCTTTATTCTAGCCTGTCAGCGTCTCCACTTGTAGAATTTTGCGCCCAGACTTAGGTTAGGCTGGCGGGTTGCTAGTGCATTCACCAGCAAACTTAGGCCATATTGGTCCATTGTGATACCCATAGTCAGGCTACTACCACTGACTGACTACTCCAGTGATAATGCCGTTAATTTGATCCCAACGGTAAATGGTGACTGGACCAGATTTGAAGACCAGATAAAAGCGAATTAACTTTGCTTTCACTGGGATTCGAACCGGGAACCCCGCTAACCAGAGGCAGGCACTCTACCAACTGCGCCATCCAGTCGTGCGCCCACTCTTAGTTCTATAAAACGTCACACAGTGGGACATGCGCGAAAAAAAAGAATTAAAAAAAACCTGTTTGGGGGCCCATTGTTTTCATACTTTGTTAAAGGAAACAAGTCTGAATAGCATTTCTTTTTCATTTTATGTTCGTTAGTGATATCTGCTGAGAGACTCAGGAAGTAGGATCTCTGTGTTTCACCCAAAAGTCGTGATCCCTACATGTTTTTAAAGATAGAACAATGAAACTGCATAGGTTTCAATTTATATTTTAAGGGGCATATTATATTTTTGAGAAAATCGAAATTTAGAATATTTCAAGAGGATTCTCTGAGAATCTTAGTCAGATCGGACTGTCATTTATGCAGATAAAAATTTTGAGTTGTTCTCGAAACCTCGTCGGTGATCACGGTAACTTGAGACCGGCTTCACCGATCAGTTTGAAAGTCTTATCGCTTATTCTATAACTACTAGATTAGTTGCGACTATTTTTATTATAGCCAAAAATGTGACAGAAATTTGGTTTAAAACAACAAATTTGAGTTTGCACGCACGCCATTTTTAGAAAAATCAACATTTCTTAAATTTCTTCGTTCAACGCGAGCATAATAGTGATGGAGGAGATTGCAGACAATTCAGCGACGACCCACAGTGATAAGGGCTAACTTTTTCTTACTCTACGCAAATGTATTTTGTTCCACCTTTTTTTTTTATTTTGATATAAAGAATGCATAATAATGGGTGGTCAAACGAAAACGCACGATGATAATTGTAAATAAAGCAAACAGTTTTCAGAGAATTATCTTAATATTTCTTTTTATGACAGAAGGATCTATGACAATTATGTGTGAAACAAAACATCGGTTAAATGCTTGCCATGGCTTCGGTGGCATAGATAGATAGATATTTATTTCGTTATAAAATGTATATAATAGTAAATTAATGTTTGATACCAGGAGACAGGTAAATAATTATATCACAATAAAGATGTTACTACTAAGTAAATGGATAAATAAACAATTAGATATTAGAAAAAAATGAAAAAATAAATTAATAAATAAGTAAGTAAATAAAAATAAATAAATAAGTAAATAGATAAACAAATAAATAAATAAAAAAAAAGAAATAAATAAATAAATAAGTAAATAAATAAATAAATAAATAAATAAATAAAGAAATAAATAAGTAAATAAATAAATACATTAATAAATAAATATAAAGGACGGTAAATACTAACAATATTAAAGTTAACAAATAATACGTTTAGATTACAAAATATAAACATGTAATAATATTTATTTACTATGGGGGATACAATTCGTTAGTTCATTGACTAGTGGATTGTCAGCAAAAACACAAGAGTTAGTTAAACTTATCTGTCCGTTTCAATATTCTCTTATAGACCAGCTCAACACCCACCCTTCTGTTGAGTTTTAAGGTGGAATAATCCCGTGGCAGTTCTAACATCATTTTCAAAATTTTGTTTTGGGCTATTTGCAATCTTTTAATGTGACACTGTGTGGATTTTCCCCATACTGGGCAACCGTAAAGTATTAAGGCTTGAATTATAGCCTTCAGTATGATTACTTTGTTGGAGGAAGACAAAAAAGATCTTCAATTAATGAAAGGGTAAAGAATTGTCTTTGCGATGTTAACTGTCTTAAGAGTTTGGTTGATGTGCTGTGATGAAATGTTAATTTGGTATCAAGTTGAATACCAAGGTAGCTAACGGAGTTCTTCCATTCAACGTTGATTCCATTCACCCGAAAGCTGGAGCTAGGGAGAAAACAAGCTTTTCTTTTTCGTGTGAAAAAGGCTTCGGTGGGAAACCTCTATCGGATTTGTCCATATGATGACTCCGAATTATCTCATCCTTTAGCTCTTGAATTGTTCTTGGGCCTATACAATGTGTTAGTGACCTTAATGTCTGTCAAATTCACAATTTGCAAATCACTGCTGGGGCCTATTTCACAGGCATCACATACATTTCATACAACATACAAAACTGTCATACATCAAACACATCATACGATTTTCTGTTTCACAGATTCTACTTGAAGTATTGTATGATATCTTCTTTGTTGTATGATGTGTATTATTTTGACGTTTAATTTTGAATGACAAATTTCATTGAGGACTAGAGAGTTGAAGATCCATATTTTATTGAAAAATTTTGATTACGAAGGATGTGCGTGGGTCGCCGTGGCGTAGTGGGTTAGTGCGTCGACTCCTACGGAGAGGGTGCCAGGTTCGATACCCGAATTTACCACTTTTCATATTTCACGGCTCCACTGTCACTGACAATGCTCAAAGAGTATTCTTGTCTAGAAAAAGCTTCTCAACTTCGCCGTTCGAAGTCGGCATTAAACTGTAGGTCCCTTCCACTCGTGAGAGAACAATAGCACGCACAACACGAGAGTGGTTGCTGACAAGCTAGGCCCTGGCCCTCTATGGGCTGTAGCGCCACCCATATTATATTAAGGACGTGCGTTGAGTATGTAGTACAACAATTGGGAATATTTATTGTACGTTCAACAAAATGCTATACATCATTGACACCGTTGCAGTCAATTTTATTAACGCTTCACTGGCTTGGAAATGTAAGCCAGTACCATGGAATCAGTACAATGCATGGAGTTTCGAGATCATCTATAAGTCGTTGTGTGAACAATATCTGTCCATTTATTTCACAAAAATTACTATGTAAGTTACATGTTTCTCCAAAACCTGTACATACATACATGCATATGTGAAAACGGGCACATAGTAGCTGAGCAATTTTTCCAAAAAGCTGAAATGCCATGTCTTGCAGGGGCTGTTGATGGCACCTTAATTCCAATTGATGCGGCATCAATAAATGAAGAAGCATTTGTGGATCGCAAAGGACATCACTCCTTAAATGTAATTCTAGTCGCTGGAGCCGATTATCGCTTTTATGCCATCAATAGCAATTTCCCGGGATCTGTACACAATAGTCATGTTTTACAGCGCAGTAGATTTTACAGCAGATGGAGTGTAGGATAGCGTCCATTCCCAAGGGCTCTTACCATTGGTGATTCTGGCTATCCATTGAGGCCGTGGTTATTTACAGGAAACGTTCCAAACCAAATTCCAGAAACCCAAGTAAAAAATCGTTTTCTGATGAAACTGAAAAATACAAGACAAATCGTAGAACGCAGTATTGGACAGCTGAAAGAAATGTTTCCTTGCTTAAACAGGTTGCATTTAAAAACACCAATTAAATGTGCAAATGTTGTAAATGCGTGCGTCACATTGTACAACATTCGGAAAAGAATGACTACAGAAACCGACCCTTTACTGTCGGATCATTATGAAATGTTGGATGAAGATGACGAAAACTATGAAGACCATAATACACATGAAAATAATACAGAGGCAGTGGAAGCCTTGAGATTATATGTCAACTATTTTAATTAAAACTATAAACATATTCATAAATATATACATCATTTGTCGAAGTCTGAAAATAAAAAAAAGTGATTTTAAAAGATATTCAATTCCAAAAAATCGTTGTTAAAGTCTGCAAAGAAAACAGAAAAAATATGTCATTTCAAAGAGATTGGTTTAGAACAATTTTATTAAATTTTTTTAAACATGCACACATCCATCAATCATACAAACATATTTAAGGTTGCTAAAATCTGAAAATATAATAATTGAAAGTGTTTAGGAAATATACAATTTTTATAAATCTTTAAGTTCATTACATTTTAATCCGAATTAATTTCGTTATCCAAGGAGGGGTAGAGAGAAGAAGTAAAGCTGGAGATTGGAAGTTCCAGATTTACTTCCCTCTCCCGGCACTCCAACTGCTTGCAGTAATAATTTATGCTTAATAAATTTATTTTTATTTTTTTCTCCTCTTCTTTTGAGCTTGTTTCCTTTACTCCACTGCTGGACGGAAATTCTTCTTTCTTTTTCTTAGTAGGGGGCATTTCTTCTTCTCCCGTCACTTTCTGGGACATCCAAACCGTATGCTACCTATACAACATACAAATATTCATACATGATAAAATATTGAAACGGCGATACTTATCTCATTGCCGACAATAGCAAGAATCAGCTTATCGCCTTCATCCAGAAGAACCATCATGCCAGCCCCACCAACTCCCGTCCTTTTCATTCTGTCCACTTTAATCTGTAACAAAGTTATTGTTCTTCTTCTTCTTTATTTGGCGCTACAGTCTGGGGTGGACCTGGGCCTCAACTAACAAGCCTCTCCAGCTAGCACGGTCTCTGACTAGCTGTCTCCAGTGTCGCACGCCAAGTTGGTTGCGGTCCTTCTCCATCTGGGTGCGCCACTTAAACGCGGGTGTCCTCTGTTGCGTGGTCCCCCGGATCGGAGTCGAAGACTCTTCGGGCCGAAGCTGAGTTGTCCATACGCTCTACACGACCTAGCCATCTTAGGCTTTGGATCCGAAGACGCCTGACTAGACTCATGTCGCTGTACAGCCCGTACAGTTTGTGATTGAATCTTCTTCTCCAAAAATCGTCAACGCAGACAGGACCAAGGATCGCACGCAGAGCTTTTCTCTCGAAGACACCAAGGACTTCCTCATCCGCTTTTGAGATTGTCCATGCCTCCGCGCCGTACAGCAAGACTGGGATGATCAAGGTCTTGTATAAAGTCAGCTTGGTCCTTCGAGAGATGGCTCTACTACTCAATTGCCTCTTGAGCCCATAGAAACAGCTTGTGGCAAGAGTTACTCTGCGTTTGATCTCGGTACTGATGTTGTTTGTACTATTTACTGCGGAGCCGAGGCAGGCGAAGTCCTTGACTACCTCGAAGTTATAGCTGCCCATTGTGACGCTCCGTCCAAGACGTCGATGTTGTGTGTTCTTTCTTGATGACAGCATATACATCGTTTTGCCCTCATTCACCGCTAGGCCCATTTTAGTCGCCTCCACCTCAATGCCAGCAAACGCCTCATTACCCGCTCGCCGTGTATGCTAGCAGTTGTACGAACTTCTGGAAGATCGGACCTCTAGCGTTGGCGTGTGAGCCTTGCACGATCCGCTTCGGGATGATGTTGAAGTCACATGACAGCGCGTCGCCTTGTCTAAATCCTTTTTTGACATTGAAGGTCTCGGTGAGTTCGTTACCGACCTTGATGGAGCAGCAAGAGTTCTCCATCGTCATCCTGCACAACCTGACGAGTTTGGCAGGAATGTCAAAACTAGACATGGCGTTGTATAGCTCGTCCCTATGCACGCTGTCATGTGCGACCTTGAAATCGACAAAAAGGTGGTGGGTGTCGATCTGCATCCCTTGGGTCTTTTCCAGGATCTGCCGTAGTGTGAAAATCTGGTCGATGGTGGACTTCCCTGGCCTGAAGCCACACTGATATATTAACGGCTTCAGGCGAGTACACTAAACGGCAGAGAAGATCTTGTAAGCGATGTTCAGGAGACTTATCCCTCGGTAGTTGGCGCAGTCAAAGGGGTCTCCTTTCTTATGGATCGGGCAAACGATACTGAGATTCCACTCATCGGGCATGCTTTCCTCCGACCATATCTTACAGATGAGCTTGTGCATGCGCCCAACCAGATCATCTCCAGCTGCCTTAAAGATTCCAGCGGACAGTCCGTCCGCACCGGCAGCTTTGTTAGACTTCAGTCTTGATATTGCTATCTTGACCTAGTCGTAGTCGGGGGGACGGAATTCTCATCGATCATCGTCCGTATTGGGTGGGACATTCTGCCTGACAGCGGTATTGGTGTCATCATCGCAGTTTAGCAGTCTGCAGGAGTGGTTCTTCCAAATTCTCAGTATCGACTGCGACTCTACTACTAGTTGTCCATTCTCGTCCCGGCAGGCTTCTGTCCGAACATTATATCCACTGGATAACTGTTTCACACTCTGGTAAAACTTTCGGACATCGTTCCTACCGTAGCACCTCTCCATCTCCTCGATTTCGCGCTTCTCGTGCTCTTTCTTCTTTCTCCTGAGAAGCCGGGTCTCATGCCTTCGTCTCTGTTCGTAGAGCTCACGAACAGCTCTCGTCGTTCGTTGCAGCGTTGCTTTGTAGGCTTCCAGCTTCGCTGCATGTGCCAGCCTACACTCGTTGTCAAACCATGGGTTTTTTTCAAGGTGGTGCCGTAAAACCCAGCACATCAGTGGCAGCATCTTTGATGGCTTCTTGGCAACGCCTCCAATCTTCTGCGATTGTTTGCGCAGGTGGCGACGAACTTAGAGAGAGATTCCGGGACACTCGATCGGCAAAGATCCTAGCAGTCCAAAGTTATTGTTAGTTGTGTTGAAAATATTCTACGAAATTCTCTTTAAAAACCATGGAACTTCGTCCCCAGTTTTGCCACGTAGTTCTCCTAAACTTGTCCTCGTCGTTGTCAAAGACCAGCCCAAGGAACAATGCAATCGAGACAATGGACTTCAACTGAAATTTCCGTTTTTGTGGTAGTGGTCGCCAAAAATGTACCAAATAGTATGTGTTTCTTGCTAAGCATCTCTTGGAGTACAAGAATTTCTTTTTCTTTACTTGTGTAATTGAAAAAAAAAGCTGAAAAAATTAATAATTCAAAAATTATAGAACGAAAAATATCTTACTTTTGTGTATTTCCTCTTTTGGAAGCTCATTTTTGTAATGACTACAGCAGTTTGAAGTGCTGTATGAAATGTATATTCAAAAAAATACAAATTAAAAATACAAAATACAATTTTCCCATATTTCGAGTGTAAGCCTTAGGTGATACATGTTGTATTTCAGCGGCTCATACAACAAATCTGAGAAAACAGAAACCATACAGCAGATGTGTCAGAATCATGCAATGTATGAGATATAAGCTCTGTGAAATAGGCCCCTGATTGAATTAAATTTTCGGTTCTGAACTCAACCAACTTCCAGCTGCATACTTACTTTTGTGACTGACTGTATGGATGTAAACCTAAACAAATGTGACCAAAAATCCGAGTCAAAACCTTTGCATTAAAGTATATCCCTCGTGGTCGATTCAATGGTCCCTATTTGTTGTCCTGCTAGTCAAATATTTGCACATCATTCAGAGACACGTCATCTGTCATTCAACCAAAGTGACATTAGTTCTCATTTAATGACCAGGCAATGATGCTGCATAAGCCGTTAAAATCAAACAAAAATGCAAACCAAACCTTCATGCCGTACCCTATATCGACCACAGTCTTTCGCGACCTGCCCTAAGGCCAACATTATCCACTTTTTTGTTTCCTCTCAGTGTGACAACTGTCATTACATTTCATACACGTTCTGTCCATTTACATGGCGTTCAAAAAACGCGAAAAATGCAAAAAAAATACTCCGTCGTTACGGCGATAATATGTCATGCGTGTCGTTCGGTGTATTTCTTTTTCTTCTTTTCATTGCTATCATTGCTCACAAAAATGTATGTACAAAAAAACCAAAAAGACAGAGAAACAGACAAAAACCGGCGAAGTAAAAGGAAAAACGAACCACGAACGCATCCTCACCGAAAGGCATATAAATGACGTATTTTCACGTATCCTGTTTATAGCCAAGCGAAGCCATGCAAAAACAAGAAAAAGCAGCCAACAAACGAGACCGAAAGCGAACGCGCAGAAAACCCGAATTTTGTCCCACACCAACACCAACACACTCGCACCGATGACGAACAGGGGACGACGAACAGCAACGGCGAACGGCGAACGACGAAAATATAAAGCAAACAACACGACCCTTCAAAACCATGACCAAGGCCAAACAATTTTTGGCTGAAGCAGGTCCAAGTCAGTCATCGGAGCGTCGAGTAGCCGTGCGGGTGTTGGGGGTGCAGAGCGAACGTTGAACCGAGCAACGAACCACGACCAGACCACGAATGACAGCTCACCACCACGAAGGCGACGGCTGTGTGTGAGGGCGTACGTTCACTTGTGAATTGTGACCAGAAGGCGCGTTTGGCGTATACACTGTGCACTGCACTTCATCATTTCGCCGGCAATTTTCGGAGCAGGGCATTTCGAGTTTACATTTTTACATTGGTCCGGGCGGGCACGCAGGAAGGGGGAAAGACCCCTATTGTTGACTCGATGATTGCCCTGGACCAGCCGTCGTCGTCGTTGTAGTCCGGTGCACGGGACAAGGGGGCGGGTGGTGTTGCGTTGAATGCGAGCACGTTCAAGAGCCGTTCACAATGAGCAATCACTGTATTTTTAGGGAACGCTCTCTGCGCTGTACCGTGCCGTGCTGGAGCTGAAGTTGTCGAAGGTTTTCTTTTTGCAGTCTTCTCGTTCTCGATTTGGGGTTTCTCTTCTCGTTTTTTGAGAACTTGATTGCTTCTCTCATTTAATAAGTTGCTCCCCTGGCGGTGCTGCTGCGGAGGAGAGCGCGCCCAAAGAACAAAACAAGGGAGCGTAGCTGCGATAAAAAAGTGTATATTTTCGGTTTCAAGGCCTGCGCCATGTTTACTTTCCGATACGCTCCACTCCGGGTTGAAGGCTTAAATTTCCGAGTTTGTTTACCCCCTTGCGGCCGAATCGCTTTTCCTCGTCGAAAATGAAGGATTTACGGTGCATGACATGGAAAGTGAGTCTGGCGGGCGGCGATGGGCGGGCGGGTCTTAAAAATATTGACTCAATCGAGTCATTATCCGTTTCAGATGTGGCCTCACGGATGGCGCATACGTAGACTTATTGCACTCACCGCATTGACGCATCGATTGGGGTTAAAGGCAGATAAGGAGGTGTATTTTTTTTGCGTTGCAATGCGTTTTAAGTGCGTTCGAGGTTTAGTACCTGAAGAGGGGTTGATAACTTTTTCGCACTGTTTACACATGAAATACTCGCAGCTATTGTTTGACAATTTCTCGGAATAACGTCGACGATAAGATAAGCCAACACTGGACTGGCTGGCTGGCAGTGTTTTCGTTTGTTCAACGTGCAGAAGCTCATAGGTTTGACGTGCACTTTGTGTGAGTACTTTTAAATTGCTGGCTTATCTTGAGGACTCGGTTGGGGGAGGCAGGGCTGTGCGGGGGTGTACAGAGATTTGGTTGCCATGACCATTTTAATGTCATTGAGCGAAGCTGAATTTGCTTTGTGCGGATTGGTAACGTGTAGGGGTGGGAAGTGGATAGGTCTGGGTTCAAGGCAAAGTTTTCGGTTATATATATTTTTTTTTTGGTGAGACCACTTAGGACACTTATTTTACTGTGCCACACGTGGGATAATGGAATTAAAACGTTAGCTGTGATGTACACCCAAAAATTGGAATCCAGTCTGAAGTGCATACCGTGTATGGGGGAGCACAATGTTTTCAGGAAGCTTCTTTCTTAGTCCTTAGGAACAAATGTATCATCCCGATGGGCCAAGGTATACACAATATATAATGTATACAGTAGAGTCTCGGAAACCGAACCGTTCGTCCGTTAAGATGAACTATTCGGAGAGGTGAACTGATTTGTAAGACAACTTTCTTCCTGGCGACCGTCCACCATAAAGCAGTTTTCTAAAAAAAACCTCTAAATAAGTCTGGTTTTATAACTTTTTAAACATCCTTTCTTGTTGTGGGTTTTTGCTTGCTTGTTTGTTTTTTTTTTTAAATAAAATTAAATGTTTTTTGGTGGATATACACACGTTCTAATATGACTCTCGAAAAGATGAAAGGAGCCTGTTTTAAGTGTGTTCATCTTTCTAAGATTCTACTGTATATAGAAAAAAATATATGATATTTTCCAAGGTCTGACTAATAGACGCAAAGAATTTCAAAAAAAGAGGAGTTGCCAGTGTTGCTTTATTTTCTGTCAACATTGTAATTATTAACTATCACCGTAGCATGGGCTAATCAATAGGAAATCTAGAATGTTAGTCCTTCGTCTAATCGAAGCATGCATTGTGAATATTTCTGCGAAAGGAGATGTGCGGTAGAATAGAGTGGCGCTTAGGGACGGGTACAGTCTTGTGCAAAAAAATAAGAACAGGCAGTTAGGAGACCTTAGGTACTTAAGGTTATTATAAAAAGGGAGTGATTCAGATTGTTATTGTTGGTTTTTACTGAACATTTTGGATCAAATTCTTTTCTTTTTAGTATCCACTCCGATCAAGTTAACAAGTTTTGATTTCGTCTGACCAAAGAATATAGCGGGCCCTTTCTCAGCTAGTTTCTGAAAGTGAATATTAGTTTCTTAATATTCTTTCTTGGTAAGTATGTTTTGTAGGATGATAGGGTCTGAAATATATACAGTATCGGACAAAACTAAAGTACCCCCATAAGCAAACTGAGTATTTTTAGACTATTTTTCTTGTACCAGGTGACAGACAGATGTGACGAACCTGAAATTTTTTTCCTCGTTTTTGAAGTTTTTTTAAACAAAACAAACACGCAAACATAGTATGATTTGATACAAAAAGAAATACAAACATTCATTAAACATGGGAAGATGCATTAAACAGGGAATTCACCGAGAAAAGACTAAAGCACCCCCCTGTATATAAATTTCCCTATCAAATTTAATGATTTACTGTAATTTTCTTTTATAATATTCTCCATTTCACTGTTGTAGATGGTATTTTACAAAATTTTATGAATTAATTGGTGTAAATTTTGTAAATACGTGGATTACCAAGAATAACAACCCACCGAAATGACAACTTGCTTCTTAGGACTATACAAATTTTACCAATTGTCATCCATGGAGTAAAATAACAAATAAACCTTAGAGCAAAGAGCTAGGACAATTTGAAAAAAAGTTGTGGATGGCTGCTTTTTAAGTACGATTTGGTCAAAAAAACAGAAAGTTGTCATACAACCATCCACAACTTTTCGGCCAAATATAAAAATATATAAAAACATAAATACAAATATATAATAATCGTTAATATCTGTCATTTGACATTTCAACTTTTCAGGTTATCTAGTCATCAGTGAGATATCCTTGATTAACGATATCGTCGGGGCAACGTGGAAACGAAAAAGCAGACAGTGTTGGAAAAGTGACATCTGAACTGCGGGAATTCCTATCAATCATGTATGCATATGCCCCTATAACCTGCGTAAAGAAAAGGGAAGACGACTGGATGGCGCAGTCGGTTAAGTGCCTCCTCTTGGTTAGTGGAGGTCCCGTCGTTCGAATCCCAGCGAAAGCAAAGTTACTACGCCCGGTTTTCAAATCGGTTCCATTTGCTGTTGGGATCAAATTAACGGCACTGTCACTGAAGTGGTCAATCAGTGGTTGTAGCCTGACTGTGTATCACAATGGACAACATGTGAATTCCTTATCAGCCACCCTACCTAACCTAACCTAAGATCTAGATAGACCCAGAAATCGATGGCTTAGCCTGGACATTGGACCAACAGCCAGACCTCTTTGGCCGACGTTGAACAAAAAGACACCATCATCAATTGGAAGTTTTAGTCACAGGGATGTCCACATGCCTCTACCGGACATTGGTCTGCTCTGCGGATGTGTAGTCCAAGCAATGGGAAGTAACCAGTCCCTGGGAACGCACTTCTTTGGAGAGGTGGATGACTAAAATAGGACTGAACTTGAAAACCTCTTGAGATTGATGTATGGATCTGGGTCACTTGAAGAATTTTAGGAAGGTCTCACGGTAGAAAAATACATCACCTATTAAGACTGACCCAGCATGTGGGTACAAGTGATCCACGGCCATAAGGTCGTCACGGCCTACCCACTTAGACCTTGAGTGGAGGTGACTGTGTAATTGGACAATTAGGTATGATGTTGTCCCATCAGTAAGAAGTATGCCCTTTCAAAGCCTAGATTCGAATTTGTCCTCTCTGACTGAACGCTAAAATGCTTCGCCTACAGCGCAGCAAAAATGATAAACATAGAAGCACCTGGAGGTCTAAAATCTTTGTCGAATGCCTGCACAGGTCTTATTACCTTTTTAAGTCGACCAGCACTGGGAGTCTGAACACCAGATGCTGGATGGTTCTCTGCGAATCTGGTCTGATGGATCAAAGATGGATGCACGTTTGGGTGTTGGCGTCTATTCTAAGGATCTAAATATCAGGCTGCGATAAACCGCGTAGTCACATTCAATTCAAAGACTTCCCTGAGCTGTCGTATGCTTATGTCCGTGCTGGAACATTGTGACATCCCATAGAACGTTGAAGCGGACGAAACATGCTCTGTAAGCTTACCGGATGGGGATCTGCCATCCATGCCTATCGCTACTCAAAAATAATGTCTAATACCACCCAAGTCACGTCCTCAAGTGGTCAACCTGCGCAGGTTGCTTCATGACCAAACAACTCTCGCCTACGTTCGACCCAAAACGATCACTTAGACTGCTCAGAATAAGAAGGCCGTGTCTTAGAACTCTCATCGGCGTAGCCATTGGAACTTACGATTTTAGACTAGGCCTTCCTTACAAGGCCTTCCTCCAGAAAATGACATCTTGAAGCCTACTACCTTAAGAACCTGACATATGAATCAGCCGCCTCCTGGTTGCCGGAATAGGAAACACATTCGGTCTATATTGACCTAAATGAATGCTGTCTTACCAGCAGTCAGCCACGTCAACCTAACCTAACCCAAGCCGATCACTCCTTAATCTCTCTAGCTACAAGCTTCTAAAGGCATTTCAGGTCCACTTTGCTTGAGTAGGTGTGCAAACCAGAAGTGCCCTTACCGAGGAATCAGAGAAATCATTAAGATAGTTTTGCACGTCAGATATATCCTGAAGGGCCTCCTACCCTTACTGCATCCATTCAAATCGGAGGCCTTCACAATGTAGTGCACACTTTAGTTGCTGTCGCTGTCAAAAATGGAAAGTACAGGAAACATTGAAAAACAAAAGCTTTAGTAAACAATTAAACATTCTCCATTCGCAGGCCTGCCGCCCAGTGTGGGCGCAATTCAACGATAATAATCGCAATAATGAAACATAATTGCTAATTTTGCACCCCCATATAAGCAGTTTGAATGTCGCGTACAGCTCTGGTTTAACAATGTCCCCATCCCGCAGATACGTATCTACCAGCTAGCTGGCTACAAAACGAATGGCATGTACATACGAACACTTCCCTGTGATTTCTCATAAACAGCGAAGCTAATAAAGCGTTTGAATGCGTGTCTCGTACGCTCATTGTAGTCCATACAACACTTAGTGCACTTGTTTGCGCTAATAAGACTAGACACGTAGCGGGTATCCACATGGCTTACGCTCAGGCACTGTAATAAAACACGCGCTTATCAAACAGAAAAAGGTGGCGGCCGTAAAAATAAAGTGCGAGTATCTATCTCCCGGGTCGGCAGGGTTTGGGTGGATGATGCCGCCGACCGTCACCTAGGTGGCTTGAGACTTTCTCGTCAGCCGGTGAAATAGCGCTCCAGCACCGCCGACAACAGCATTCGAAACTCGTTAAGTGTCATCGTCATCGTCATCGTCATGTAACGCAACGGTGAGGGAGTGTGCAGGCACAACAGCCGAAAGAAACCGAAGAGTTGAAGATGCTTTTCATGCTCTATAAGTTCTCCTTTGAAGATTACGAAGATAAACAGGGAAAAATGAAAACTAAACTGCGTGTGCATAGGGAGAGTACACAACGAAAGAAAAACAAAACCCGTCGTACGTTGAATCGTTCCCAGCGTTGCTGTCGGAAAGCGATTAAAATATTTTCAGATGACACATTATCGCGTTCAGCACATAACAGAGAGGTTATTATTTTTGCCTCACAGTCGTATCTGCGGTATCTGCGAGGTCTTGTTCATAGGGTAGATTAAATGTGAATGATTGTTGGTAACAAAGATTAATGGCATGTTGGGTGCCTTCATCCGTGGCTCTTGGACGACGCCAATGGCGCTAGCCTAGACTAGTGCGAATTAATAAGTGCGCTGGCCAAAGTTGCGTGCGTCTGGCTATGTGTGCAGTAAGCCACTTGAGCGGGGAGAGGTTTAATTTGCAGACATTAAATGGTCGAAAGTGCTACTTGCCTTGGCCTTGGTTCTCACTTCTCAACAAGCGAGAAGCTATTCGTCCTGATGGCCAGGTGGAGGTTTAACAGGCCCAAGAGACGACAAGGTCTTGCATTTTGGACCAAGTGAATAACTAGTTCGACAAAAGTCAAATGAGACGAGTGTTGTGCTTGACATAAGGATTTTTGATCGTTCGGAGGATCATACCTTAGCTGGATAGAGACCATAGCGCAAATCTGATCCTCAATATGAGAACTTTGGACCCTTTCTCGTTTTTGCCTGACCTTAGGCAACACAGAAAACTGAGTTGCGGTTAAAATTTGTGCGACACATATTTGAAAAGTTTGAGCTGATCCATCGCATGTAGAGGAAGAATGGCGACTGTTTTCAACAGCTGTCATAGCCTCTGCACGGGATGTTTGTGGAGTTGTGGAGAAAAGAACTGCGTGGTTCAGAACACCCGAAGTTCAAGAAGAGAAGAAGAAGACCTATAGAGACCGGGAGGGAAACTCTGTTTCTCGTCGAGACGCGAAGAACTTGCAAATTCACTGTGCGAGCAGCTAAAGAGCTGTCTTGGAAGGGTTCGGCGAGAAGTTGGAAGGCGACCATAGATTTGCGAAAAAGGTGTTCTGGCAAACCATTCACCAACTCAGAGGAAGGAAATTCACTGTGCGAGCAGCTAAAGAGCTGTCTTGGAAGGGTTCGGCGAGAAGTTGGAAGGCGACCATAGATTTGCGAAAAAGGTTTTCTGGCAAACCATTCACCAACTCAGAGGAAGGAAATTCAACATCATCGAAGGAGTCAAATCCAAAGATGGTGTGGTGCATTCCAATGAGAAGGACATCTTGTGTAGATGGAGCTATCACTTTTCGGAGCTTCGGAGCGATCACTTTTCGGAGCTGCTCAATCCCGAACAGGGCACTGAGGATGACAGACCCGAAGTCTAAAGTGGGGCGGAGAATAGTCCAAAGGTGGCCGATGTCATTTTGGCGATAGATTCGCTAAAAGTTGGCACATCCGGTGGTGTGTATGAAATCCGTCCGGAAATGCTTAAGACAATGAATAAAGAGGGAGTCTTATGGATCTCTCGTGTTATTGAGGTGGCCTAGGAACGCGGTAAGACACCTGGCGATTGGCACACTCGGGAGATTGTCCCTCTTTTTAAGAACTGGGACAAAAGAGACTGCTCCCACCACAGGGCCATATCCGTCTTAAGTCTCCCCGGGAAAGTCTACGCTAAGGTTTTGGAAGCGCCTTCTCGAGCTAAGGTCGAGCCAAGGATGGGAGATTAACAGTGCGGCTTTCGTCCCGGCAGAAATACAACCGACCAGCTTCTCACTCTAAGAGTGGTACTTGAGAAGGCTTGGGAGTATGCCAAACCCATCTACAGCTGTTTTGTAGATTTGGAAAAGGCATATGACCGAGATCCTCAAGGTAAGCTCTGGAGTGTTCTGCAGGAGTATGGGATTGAAGGTCCTCTCTTGAGGGCCATTCAATCTCTATACACAAACTGTAGCAGTTGTGTTCGGATTAACGATACTAAGTCAACACCTTTCACAGTGGGCGTTGGACTTCGCCAAGGGTGCGTCTTGTCACCTCTCCTTTTCATTTTTATATGGATTGGATGTTGCAGCGCAGCCGAGGCGAGGAATGTTTCACATTTGGGGAGTTGAGGGTAAGTCATCTTCTTTTTGCGGATGACTTAGTTATCCTCACATCTTCCCCGACGGAACTCCAGCGCGCACTCGATAAGTTTGTGGCCGTTTGTGCTGATTCTGGGATGAAGATTAACGTGGACAAATCAGAGGTTATGGTAATTTCCAGAACGCCTGTCCTATTGACGCATGTGGAGAAGTTTAAGTATCACGAGTGAGTAATACTGAACTTTCCTGTAGGATTGGTCAAGCTGGGTCAGTTTTGACACAGCTTGGGAGATCTGTAGTCAGGAAGGCCCAGCTTAGTGTGCAAGCCAAGGTAGCGTTTTCAACTCAGTGTTTATTCGAACTCTCACCTATGGTCATGAAATTTGGGTAAAGACCGAGAGAATAAGATCGCGTATACACGCTGCTGAGATGAGACGTCCTCGTGCTGTTGTGGGAATTACTCGCCGGGATAGGGTGAGAAACACGATAGTGCGCGAGGAACTCAACATTGAGCAGATGCTTCTTCGAACGGAAAGAGCTATGCTTCGTTGGTTTGGTCACGTAGCACCATCACGACTTCCGAGGTGGGTCTTGAATGCGATTCCATCAGGTAGGCGAACAGTTGGCAGACCCAGGATGAGGGAGTTGGATCAAGTTCATAAGCTTGCCTGGTTACGCTTTGGCATAACCCCTGATGAGTTAGAGTCGATGACGGAGGATCGGGTTGCCTGCCAATCTCTCGTGCGTGGCTTACCCGGATCAGAAGATGATGATGATTATTTACTTACTTGTTAATTTATTTATTAACTTATAACACTTTTTTTTTATATTGGAGGTCCTTTCTCTGTCCGCGATCGTTGGTCCTGTTTGCGTTAATTTCATATGCAGAAAAAAGGTTCAACCACGAAATGTATGAGCTCTACAGCGGCATGAGTCTAGCCAGGCGTCTACCAATTCAACGCTTAAGATGTGATAGGCCATGTAGAGTGTATGGAAAACTTAGATCCGACTCTGAGCTTGTGGGACAAAACAAAAGAGGATATTTACGTACAAGGTTCAAAGTCAGTCGGTTTGTTGGGACAGCACTTGACTGTGTTGTGTTATGTTTTTGGGAATGTCTGCTGGTTTAGCAGATTCAACGTATTGGGGAATTATTCTGCAGGAGTCGTCCTTCTAAATTCTGTTTGGATTTTTATCCATGTTGAGGAATTGTCTCTGGAATAGTGTCACCACGTATTACTGTGGCGGCCTGTTGCGGGCTTCTCCATAAAGTCTCAGTCAGCTTTTGAAATTTTATTTTCCCGGCGGCGTTAGGCTGCGTATCTGTCACTACCTCTGGATCGATTTCTAAGACACAATAGTTCCGATTTCTGCATTGGATTGGTCTTTTTGTATATATTATACAGCGTCGATCCTTGAGCAACTCCTGCTCTGATGTTCCGCCCTGTTGACCGGCTGCCTAATAACTGGCCGTAATACTTTCTGGAATGAAGAAAAGTGTAAATGATTTTTATGTATTAGATTTGAGGGGGTTTCTATCAGATTCATCTTACAGATGAGTCCGTCTATCCAGATCGTGTCGAAGGCTATTTATACGTCCAGAAAGCAGGCTATTGTAACTTGGTTGGATTACACATCTTTGGGGCTCACGCGACTTAGAATCATTCTAAGGAAGCCTTCGTAGGGGCTTTCTTTCCTTGCGACTTTTAACTGATAAGATGGTGGGGAAATGATGATGTAGTAATTAAGTAAAATATAATGGACTTCAACAGGCTAGCTTATTGCGTTTGCCCGAGTTCTCTAGAGATCGGAAGAATTGGAAGTTAGAGACTAATGAATTTAATTTCTTGGACAATCTTTCTACTAGAGCTGAGAACTAATCCTAAGACCATACAAAATCATCAGTCGTTCACAGCATCAACTTCTTCACACTGCAATCACAAAAATCACTCTCAGACAATAAATTATGAGTCCGCTTTACAAGTAGTCATCCTGGGAAAGCGATAAAGATATTTGATAGTTATTTTGAATGAAAGAATATTGAAGTGATTTATAACTTATATCTCTTATTCCTCAATTTCAGTTGAAGAGTCTCAGCCACGAGTACGAAGTCTACCCAGTGGTCCGGGAACACTATGCCTATCCATTTCCAAGTTAGCGATATCATTTTGTGTCCTGGGATTGATCTTTCTCGTCGCCATTATTGTGGCCATTTGTTGCCTCATCCGATCCAGAAGGCTATAATGAGAAACACTCGAGATTCAACCACGAGTATGTTCTCGTCGAGGTAAGTTGACCATCCAAACCAATTCAATATTTATCACGACTCATGTGTATTTCTCTTTTTGCAGCAGTGAATCAGCTCAGTCGGCGAGATTCGGAAGTAAACTGTTCATCCCCTATCATCTAGCAACGTTACCTTATGGACGGGTCTACTGAGGCCGCCTTATCTGTTGCAATACTCACCAAACCCAAAAAAAGCTACATTAGCTTAAAAACTCTAGACATAAGACTACGAATAGAATTTTATGGGCTTAAGCTCGCTCGCTTCTACATAAACAAGACTTTTCAGAGTCAATATTCGCGTGAAAGATATTTGAAATGTGTACCAGTTCCAGACTCCAAATTGGTTGGTTTTTGAGTTTTGGACTATCTAGATCACATTTCCGTAGAAAGATAAATTCATATCAAATCCTTGTAATGTAAAATGTGCGATGTTTAATTAAATGTCTTTGTAATACAAAGAAAGAAAAAAACTATCTATCTATCTTTCTTTTACATTGAAACTAAGAAACAATAGCTTAGTCTTGTTGCTTACTAATGGCTTATGTATAGCAAACCACAGTCGAAATAAATTTAAATCAAAGTTATTCTCTGCAGTCAAATTCAAGGGAGAGGTTGAGCTATCTGCAAAAGCGATGTCAACCGCACGTCACCAAGAAATGGAAGATATAATACAGAGTTAACATATATTAAAAGCAAAAAAGGGCCAAGAACGGAATCTTGAGGCACACCTATATTGCCCTATATTCTGGCACGCCTATATTTTTTTAGGCTATCGCTATAGCTACTTAATTTTTCCCCAATTTTAACTTATTGGGTTCTGTTCTTTAAGTAGGAAGTAAACCAATTTCAGATAAAGCCTCGGAATCACGGACCGTAATGCTATCGAATGCTTTTGTAATATCTACGAAGAGACCAGCACAGCATTTTTTAGCGCCAAGTCCTTTGAAAAATGAAACACAAAAATCGAGGACTTCATCTTCAGTTGAGAGACGTTCTCTAAATCCGTACTGACTTTTGCTAAAGAAGTTATATTTAACGGTCTTTTCGAAAAACTTTCGATAAAGTAGAAAGTAAGGATATCGGTCTGTAATTACTTTTTCCAGTTTCGCTACCTTTTTTGAAAAACTTGATTACAGTCGCACATTTGAAAATTCCCAAAAAAATATACCTTTATTGTATATACGTATAAGCTAAGCCGTCAACAGAGTTTAAAGCGATATTTTTTAGTTGGATAGTTGGAGATGATATCGGAAATGCCATCATTACCGCTTGAATGCGTATTCTTAAGCGAATTTATTGTCTCTAATAATTCAAGTCCAGCGATTGGATCAAAACTAAGAAACTATTTGTTAAAAAGGTACCGTTCACAAGACCTGAGACGCAGCAACAACTGCAGTCTTTATTTTTTGTTTCGTTGGACTCAAGTTCCAAGCCCTAAGTTGGACTGCAGAAACGTTGCTCCACGACTGAAAGAATCTGGGACTCCACACTTTCCTCTCTGTAGTAGCACGTCGCACTTTACGATGGGTTGTGCAATTGGTTAAAGGAAAGCCCGCTAATTTGGGTAACGTTTTCAGGCTGGACGAGGATTTTTTTGGACTTGTTAGAATGTGGCGTTCAGTGTTGAACCATGCACCTTCACTGTCTAGACGTCACCGCGCTTACTGACTGGTTGCAGGTGTCTTGGTAAAAGTGCAAATTGAAAATGTTGCTTTCAAAAAAATATCTCAAACAAGAGAAAACCGAAAAATACATCAAGCTTCGGACAACTTGTTTGTTGACACACTCCTGATGGAACAACAAGCAATACTGTTCTTGCCCATTGTTGGCAGAAGCCTGTTCTGTGATAGGGTGGTTGGGTTGCAACGGCTGGCTGCTGAGTTGGCGGTAGTCACGCTTAGGACAGAATAGGTCCATTATGTTACCAAACAGATGCGCAAAACCGAGTTCGATAAAGCGGTGGAGATGACTTTAATATAATAATATGGGTGGCGCGACAGTCCGAGGCGGACCTGGGCCTAGTGTCTTAGCAACCACTAGTGTTGTGCGTGCTATTGTTCTCTCACCCGTGGAAGAGACCTACAGTTTCATCCCGACTCCGAACGGCGAATTTGAGAAGCTTTTTCTAAACACGAATACTCTTTGAGCATTGTCAGTGACTCGAAAGTGGAGATGACTAGTTCAACCATATTGTGGGAGGAGAGGGAGCTGCAATAGCAAAGAAGATGATCAACGCTTTATTTCTCTTCCTCGTCTCTGCATCTTCTGCAGAAGTGATTGAAGGTAAGGCCTAATGTAGAGCCGTTTGTTCCAACGGTCTGATCTGCATGGGCAGTAGATGTATTGCAGCAGCAATAGGCATGGATGGCAGATTTCCATTTGCAAAGAGTACGGAACTAGTGCCCTCTCGAGGTAGTCCGATTTACAATGTCACGGCACCCACATATGTTGGATGGTAAGATACCTGACCATCCCGTTACGAGATAGGCGGATGTTCAGGGAAGCCTGGGAAGATACCGGTGTTAAAGTCTCACTTGAGGAATATCTTACGTGTGAAGAGATCGGTGGCTCCGAGAATGTATCTAAAAAAGGCAACATTTTAATTTTAAAATATATAGGATCTTCGATTCTGGGTAGACTTTGTTGCTGAAGGTATGTCTGATGATGACTTAGTATCAAGGTTGCCGTTTTAGCGATTTTGTGGATAAATCTAGTGCATATTTAATACTCCTGGCGATTTTCCATAAAATAAAATCTAGTGAACCCTAGCGATTTTTTGCTATCACGCTTAGTACTGCAAACACTATCGAAAAAAGCGGATCTAAGGCAAGGAGCACTGTAATCAACTCTACATGTCTGTGCTTTCTAAAAATGTTTTTGGGTTACAAAGGGGGTTACAAATTGTGCTATACATTTTGAAGACGGCAATTCTAATCCTGTAGAGTTGTTGTACCCCTAGATGTCTTCTTTTCTTATTTGTAACAGAATATTGCTACCACTTTCTGTAAATTCTAGAAAAATAACCACTAAACTGTACAAATTGAAGATCAACTGATTCCAAAATTCTATTTATGATATATTTTCGAAAATGTCAATTAGAAAGATGTAATACATTCTCTAAGAACCCAATGTAATCATTTCACTGTAAAGCTGGCAACAGAAATGCAACATAGTATCGGTCAAGCAATTATTCTACTCTGGATAAAATTACGGTTTTATGTGAAGAGAATACCGCTAAACAGAGCAAAGACAATTCTACAATTGAACTACGCAAAGAGTTTGGATTTGATGATGACAAAATAGAGAAGGTTTTTCAACACTGGCTCAACACAAGCTTTATTAAATGAGACACCACAGGAGGTGCTGTTAAGTTTTGTACTGTTAATTTGTGAAATATAAAATTTAAATAAAAAAATGTGATGAACAACGGTGGTGTGACAAACGACGTCAAAAAGACGAAAAAAGCGCACAATGATTCCAAAAACTTTTTCCGAGGCTGAGATATCTACATCGCACTTGGGAATAAGATAATATGAAGACTTGAATCTGTCTTTGGGTCGGAGATTAATTTAGTAACTTCTATTTTTTATTTTCTTTTGTCCAAAATGTTTTTTGTTTTTTGTTTTCTGCTTGTAGTGAATTTGTTCATTGTTTTAAGTATTTTTTACACTTGATAGTTAAGCGATTTCTAGCAAATTTTTTTTAAGCAATTATAGATTGTGGTCTAACGGATTTGGTTGGTATCGGTGTTACCTCTCCTTTTGTTGAGTAAAGACATTTGGGGACCAGGTTGATTTCTAAGTATATAGTATATCTCTCTCCATCACCCAATCATGACTACACAGAACATTGTAAGAAAACTAAATGTAGATGATGCAACAAAAGTGAATAACACAACAAATCATATTTTATTCGTTGTTTTTATTAGATTTCGGGTCGCCGTGGCGTAGTGGGTAAGTGCGTCGACTCCTACGCAAAGGGTGCCAGGTTCGATACCCGAATTTATCACCTATCATAATTCATGGCTCCACCTCTTTCGAGTCACTGACAATGCTCAAAGAGTACTCCTGTCTAGAAAAAGCTTCTCAAAATTCGCCGTTCGGAGTCGGCATTAAACTGTAGGTCCCTTCCACTCGTGAAAGAACAATAGCACGCACACCACAAGTGGTTGCTGAGAAGCTAGGCCCAGGTCCACCTCGGACTGTCGCGCCACCCATATTATTATTATTTATTAGATTTCAAATTTAACAAGCTCGGTCCAACCACATGTTGCGTCACTCATGTAAATAAAGGCTTTTCCAATAGGGACTTGACAACTTTGAATTTAATTTGTGAACGCACTGTTTTATTAACCATCAAACTGTCCCTGTCAATTTATTCAGTAAACTCAACATTTTCATCATGGTAAAGCACACGAACGAGTAACGTCTGAAATTCGTCGAAATTCTGAGTCGGTGACCGCAACTTTAAGAGCGTTAACTCCAATTTTTTGACGAAGCTCAATTTTGGCTCAATGGGTTCGTCAATAAGCAAAATATGCGTTATTGGTCGGGTGAAAATCCACATGTGCTTCGTGAATCACCACTTCATCCACACAAAATAACTGTTTTGTGCGAGCCATATTTTTTCGTCGACGATAACGATCGTCACGTAATTGTGAATGGTCAGCATTATCGCGCCACGATTACCGATTATTTTGGACTTGGACGACATGTGGTTTCAACAACATGGCACCACAAGCCACACAGCTGACGTTACAATCGATTTATTGATTGATTAAACGACTGGATGGCGCAGTTGGAGTAGAGTGGCTGCCGCTGGTTAGCGGGGTCCCAGGTTCGAATCCCAGTGAAAGCAAAGTTTTCTCGCGTTTATCTGGTTCTCAAATCTGGTCCGGTCACCATTTGCCGTTGGGATCAAATTAGCGGCACTATCACTGGAGTAGTCCATCAGTGGTAGTAGTCTGACTAATGGGTATAACAATGGACCAATATGTTCTAAGTGTGCTGGTGAATGCACTAGCAGCCCACCTACCTAACCTAACCTTGAGGAGTAAGTATGGTCAGCGTGTTATGTGTTATCTCAATAAATGGGCCAGTCGATTGGCCGCCTCGTTCGTGCGATTTAACGCCGCTTGACTATTTTCTTTGGGGATACTTCAAGTCATTGGATTATGCCGCTTGGCTTTTTTCTGTAGGGCTACGTCATTGATTTATCCCAACAAGCTAACGACGTCAGGGCCAACATCGAACGCGAAATAGCGGCAATTCCGGCCGAAATGTGTGGCCGAGTCGTTGAAAATTGGGACTGCTGCAAACGTGCCCGCGGTGGCCATATGAACGAAGTCGAGTTCCAATCATAAATGTTTTGATTGTACTTCAAGCCGATAATAAAGTTTTTGAAATATCTCAAATGGTTTGCGTTTTATATTAAAAAAAAAAATTCTCAAGTCCTTATTGGAAAACCCTTCATCATTGATTCTTGTCAACTAACAACAGCAATCGAGAATGAGTAATGTTGATATAATAGTGGGAGCTGTTTCTAAGCGAGGACGATTCGCGGCAGCTCAATAAATAGGGGGTGACAGGGTGGGGATCAGGCCTCTTCAGTCCGTTGACTTAGGGAATACAGTGGACTCTCCCTAAGTAGAACTCTCCTTAAGTCGAAACTTTTTCGCCATATTTTACATACATTTCCCTCAACTTCCCATACAAAACCTCTCTCTAAGTCAAACTCTCTCCAACTCGAACAAATTTTGGTATCCCGTGACAATTCGACTTAGGGGGAGTCCACTGTAATTGGTTTGTCCATTTTAAATAATATTGCTGTCGCTTTAGTCTGGTTCATCACTGATTATCCAGCATTGTCAAATAATCGAGAGAGCAGTGGAATTATGAAAGACGTTAGGGTTACTGTACATAGGCAGTGATGGCCAAGCACCACGCCTCAAAGTCCTCGGAAACGGTTGGAGTACTTGTTCTGCTAGAGATGAATGCCCATTATGGCCATTTTCCACTTTAAGGACTGTATGGTATCTATTGAGGGACTGACGATTGTTTGAATCGCCGACCACGGAATATAACCACAACTGTGAGCAAGAGCGAAAGTCCAGTCTAAAGTCTTTGTTCACGTTCTATCGAAGGACTTCATGTCGTCCGTCCCAGATGGCCAACACTATACCCCTGCTCACGCCAGTCTAATACGCCGCAAAGAATAGGGTATGCTCCCATCGCTTCGCAGAACAAGTACATTCCCTTCATGCTCGCACTCATTAAGCGATCCGCTGACAAGTGATTATAAAAGAAAAAAAAAAATGCGTGGGCGAAAAATCTCTAAAAAAAAAAAACAAACAAGTGCACCAACCGTTTCAGAGGACTTTTATTTCATTTTTAATGAAATTTTTTTCGCCATCGGCAATTCGCCGACTCATCAAGGCGGAGGGTAAATAGGTCTCATTCCCCTTCTTCGCGCGATGTGCATGTGCATGCGGCGGCTTAACGCACATTGCATCCCTAGGGCGGTGTCGACGCATTTGAAAATCCTTTTTTGTCGGTGCTTTATCTCTGAAATAAATGAAAAAAAAAACACACACACACTGGTCGTGTGTTGTTCAGTTTCGTGGTTAATGGGGGAAGGAGTTGACTGCGGGGGGGAGCGGCGGATGGGAACGCACATTAATCGCCATGCACACGCATTTCAGCGCGGAGTGTCATGAATTGAAAAATTAAAAATAAAACCAAAACCGATTGTTCTTGTGGTATTCTGCCCGAGCACATTCGGTTGACAGTTTCTACAGAGTTCGCCGTATCATTTATTTCTCTCGTTTCTATTTTTACTTCTTAATCAAGTCCACATCACACCGTTTGACACAAATTGAGTTCGTAACTGAGGCACCTTCGGGAGCTCTGTGTCTATGAGTGGTCGTGGTCGTGTGAAGCGGATGGAGGACTCTCTTTTGAGGCCGGTTTCCCTTCCTGTTTCCGGTGTGTCAGTACACTCGCTCTCTCTCTCTTGGTCTCTCTCCGACACACACACACACCCGCTGGGAAAAACCAAAGATATTCGGATTGGATCTGCATCTGCAACCTGATGCTGGATGGAGTGGTGGAGTGGTGGAGTGGCTTCTTCCGCTGGTGGTCAAACCGACATTTAAAGGTAATTGCAGCGTTAGAAGGAAGAATTCGATTAGAAAACTGGATCCGTCAGTGGGAGAGGGAGAGAGAGAGAGAGAGTAGTTGGCTGGCGAATTAGGAATATACACTTGTGTGTACGTAGGTACTTCCTGGGGAAACCTGTTGTCGCCGTTCTGGGAACGGAAAGGATTCTCCTCGCTCTGCAGTTGGGTGTAATTAATTCGGCCATCTCTAAGCTTGGCATGAATTTCCATGAGAACATGGAGTGGGCTAAGCAAGTTCGACGGCCAGGAAGTAGGAAGTTTTTATTCAGGCGATAAGGCGAAATTCGCATTTAAGAACTGCATATAGGTGGTTGATTAGTGAGCGAGCTTCCTGTTCTACTTTGATTAATGACTTCCGCAGGTTAAGTGCTTGACCGGAGTTCGTTTATGCGTGTGTGCTATTTTTGTGGGAAAGAAATTGTCCGACTGCGGATGTGTGTCACTTTCTAACTGTCTACCGACGCTGATTTATTTGAATATTAATCACTTTGTACATGCATAATGTATGATGAGTCAAGTGGAAGTGGATGGTGGACATCGAATGCAAGTAGTTGCTTCTAAAGCTTGTCCACTTTATTTGGCAGAGATCAACTTGAAGTATAACATGCTTTTAGACACACAATGCTCTGAATGGGCTGCAGGGCTCAAGGACTCTAAGCTGGAGTTACGTCAAAGGGGAATGGCAGGCAGTGAATCAACAGACAGATGCTGATATCGAGGCATAAGAAGCAATCGAATTGATGGAACCAACCACCTACCCTCGGAGGAAAGGTAATCGACACCATCATGGAGTTACCGACCTATAGTTGACCACCTGTGACATCGCTGGCTAGGGCTAGCTGGAACGGTATTGACATCAAGAAGTGTATTTCGCTTCAGGTGTACCGCAAGGATCGGTCTTGGGTCCTATGTTATTCTATTTATGTGGGGATTAAAACCAAATTCCGTCTTCCAAAAACGATTAAAAAGATTCCTCGTGTTTAGATAAAGAAAACTCCAACATTCTTGAATTCATGTAAAAAAAAAAAGAGTAAGTTAGGTATTTCAAAAGAAACGATACAATTCAAAAGAATTGTCTGAAGTCAGCAGCAATCTGATGACATGAACTGTTGTGAATTTTTTTAAGGCTGATTCCACATCCTACATTCATATACTTCCCATCTTCCTAAGCTGCAAGACTGCGAACGAGTTATTTTCGCCGACGACACTCCAATATAATAATAATAATATGGGTGGCGCTACAGCCCGAGGCGGACCTGGGCCTATCTTCTCAGCAACCATTCGGGTTGTGCGTGCTATTGTTCTCTCACGCGTGGAAGGGACCTACAGTTTAATGCCGACTCCGAACGGCGAAGTTGAGAAGCTTTTTCTAGACAGGAATACTCTTTGAGCATTCTCAGTGACTCGAAAGAGGTGGAGCCGTGAAATAAGAGAGGTGGTAAATTCGGGTATCGAACACGGCACCCTCTGCGTAGGAATCGTCGCACTAACCCAATACGCTACAGCGACCCACTCGACACTCCAATATTCTCGCATAAATTCGCGCTGAATATAGAGAGGAATCTCAAGCTAACTAACTTTATGATAAAGCTGAATGAGGCAAGCAATCTCCTTCACACGAAATAGAAAATATTGTCATCTACCTACAAATAAACGGAATTGTGGTAAATTTTCAAAACTGCTTCAAATATTTAGACATACAGCTTGTCACGAGGCCGACCTTTAGTGGGCACATAAAAAGGTACATTATTCTTGTCTTCTTTCTTTCTTTATTTGGCGCTACAGTCCGGGGTGGACCTGGGCCTCAACCAACAAGGCTCTCTAGCTAGCACGGTCTCTGGCTAGCTGTCTCCAGTGTCGCACGCCAAGTTGGTTGAGATCCTTCTTCACCTGGGTGTGTCATCTGTTCCGCGGGCGTCCTCTGTTACGTTGTCCCACGGGTTCGGAGTCGAAGACTCTTCGGGCAGGAGCAGTGTTTTCCATGCACTCTACATGGCCCAGCCATCTTAGACGTTGAATCCGAAGACGCCTGACTAGACTCATGTCGCTGTACAGCCCGTACAGTTCGTGGTTGAATCTTCTAATCCAAAAATCGCTAACGCAGACAGGACCAAAGATTGCACGCAGAGCTTTTCTCTCGAAGAGACCAAGTGCTTCTTTGTCCGATTTTGAGATTGTCCATCCCTCCGCGCCGTACAGCAGAACTGGGATGATCAAGGTCTTGTATAAAGTCAGCTTGGTCCTTCGAGAGATGGCTCTACTCTCAATTGCCTCTTGAGCCCATAGAAACAGCGGTTGACAAGAGTTACTCTGCGTGTAATCTCGGTACTGGTGTTGTTCGTACTGTTCACTTGTGAGCCGAGGTAGACGAAGTCCTTGACTACCTCGAAGTTATAGCTACACATTGTGACGTTCTGTCCAAGACGTCGATGTTCTTTCTTGATGACAGCATATACATCGTTTTGCCCTCATTCACCACTAGACCCATTTTAGCCGCTTCCGCCTCAATACCAGCAAACGCTTCGTTGACGGGTCGCTGTGTTCGTGTTTTAGAACAAGCGAGTGAGTTTCTATAAGCGATTACTCAAATTGTCAAAATTCGCAAACGACCTCTTGATATAAGCCGTATGGCATTAAATCACGTAATATAATTACTATCTTGTACCAGAGTAAGACTCGTTGCTTCGTGTAACAGGGCTGCGAATAGCATGCTCAGGAGTGCGATGTTGTCATATAATCCATAATCTTAGAGTAATGCAAAAACGTACCCACTTCAGAATGACAATTTTGTAGTAAGTTTTCATTTATTTTTTAACTAGTAGGGGCTGGGTAGGTGCCCGTCTTGTGAAATGTCAAATCGTAAACTAAATACGCACAATCTCGGATGACAATTCGATTTGCCGTATGTCACAAAAACAGGGATTTGAAACCAGGACCACGAACATGAAAGTTATAGATTCTGGCATGCCAACATTCTGGCAACAAAATGGGTACTAACCGCTTTATGCTTATCTTTTCATAGTATTAAACAATAGCCGGGACGGGCGGATGTTCGCTTATATCTCTTAAGCTACTCAACGGATTTTAGTGCGGTTTTCATCGATAGATAGAGTGATTCAAGAGGAAGGTTCATACGTTTGCCTAAATATTGTTTCGTGTCACTTTGTTGAAATATAACGATAACTGTTCTGGATGTCGGAAGAAATCTAGTCAACTGCTTACTTGAAAAAGTAAGGGAAGTTACCCCTTTGAAGAGTGCAACTTTCGCACTTTTACTTTTCTTTTTATTGTTATTCTCAGCGCTGGGTGTTGGCTAGTTCGCTGCCCATACACAGCACCAGAAATAAGGGAGTAACGACACATCCAACTTCTACCTGAACTCACCTCAGCTACTGAAACCAAAACATAATATTATAAATCACTCCACAATGACACCTCATTGCTATCTACATTCCCCCGTGAAAAGCTGGGGCGGTTGGCTTGTTTTTCATAAGCGTCATCGTAGTTTCGTAACAGTAGCGTAAAAACTTGTGAGCTACATATAAGTAAGGCTTGCTAGGGCGGAATGAAATAGACATAACAAGGTCAAGCCAAAAAGATGATTGAATCAATTCAGTTCCCCAGATGAACTCATTTTCCAATCGCCCTTAATTCGATACGTGCTAAGAGTGGGGTCATAAAACTCAAAAGTCATGTGGACTTCTGGTCCCGCCAACAATCACATCCATTCAAAGCGGCGACTCGCGTCAAATGTGGAATATTCAAACAAAATTTGAGAACAGAATCTGCAAAACATGCCCCAGCCCATAAAAATGACTCGCATTGCAGTCTACCCCCACAGAGATGCTCTCTATTGGTTTTTGTTTGCCTATTTGGCATTTTTGAAGTTTTATCTCAGTCTCCTCATGCGTGTGCATATCATTTTCAGTCGGAATGCCTTAATGAGTATTTCAGATGCGATTTTTTTATTTTTTTTTTTTATTTTCCGACGCGTCTCCTCCTTCGTACAGACTTGACCAAACTGAAATGCACAGATGCCGTTGCCGTTCACTGATGGGGCCAGGCCAGGGATGAGGGGGGAATACTGCCAGAGATCCATAAAGACCAGTTGAAGCGAAGTGCAGTAAAAGTAGTGTTAGGACCGACGCCGCCACCGTCGTCGTCGCCTGACTGCCGTTCACTTTGGAGTCGGCTTTGTCAGCGGCTATCGGTGTGGAATGTTTGTTTTGGCGATCGGATGGCGTATTTTATTCTGCTGCTCATTCGGTTTGGACTGATTGGAATAAGACCCAAGGAGGCCATTTGTTCAAATATTCAATACGTTCGGTTGCTGTGTACACTCCATTAGCAATGCAATTTCGAACAGAGGCCTCTTATGTGTGTCAAGTGCGTTCGATTTTCAAGCTGCTTTCGTGGGCAAAATCTAACAAACAGTGGACTTTTGTAAGTGTTTGAATGGAGAAAAAGGGGAAAGAATGCACAGACATTACAAATAAAACGTGGACTCTGTTCGGAAATGTAAATGTCCTCTGGGACTGCATGAGGAAGCTTTTTTTGTTTTTCGTTCAACAGTAAGCCATGTCATGAGTCGATTGTCAAGACTGATTAAAGGGCTATGTTATAGAGCAGCTTGATTTAAAGGTATTTCGACTAAGAAATACGCATCATCATCATCATCATCCGACCCGCATGATCCACTAAAGGGGTCGCGGGGATAAACCACTCAGGAGAGATCTCCAAGCAACTCGATCCTCCGCCATCGACTCCAACTCATCAGGGGTTATGCCCAAGCGTAACCAGGCGAGCTTGTGAGCTTGCACTTCATCCTGGGTCTGCCCAGAGGTCGCCTACCTGATGGAATCACATTCAAGGCCTGCCTCGGAAGTCGTGATGGTGCTACATGACCAAACCAACGAATCATAGCTCTTTACGTTCGAAGAAGCAGCTGCTCAATGTTGAGTTCCTCGCGCACTATCGTGTTTCTCACCCTATCCCGGCGAGTAATTCCCACAACAGCACGAAGAAATCTCATCTCAGCAGCTTGTATACGCGATCTTATTCTTTCGGTCTTTACCCAAATTTCATGACCATAGGTGAGAGTTGGAACAAATACTGAGTTGAAAACCGCTAACTTGGCTTTCATGCTAAACTGGGCCTTCCTGATTACGGATCTCCCAAGCTGTGTCAAAACTGACCCAGCTTGCCCAATCCTACAGAAAAGTTCAGTATTACTCACTCGTGAAGAAGACCCCGAGATACTTAAACTTCTCCACATGCTTCAATAGGACAGGCGTTCTGGAAATTACCATAACCTCTGATTTGTCCACGTTAATCTTCATCCCAGAATCAGCACATACGGCCACAAACCTATCGAGTGCGCGCTGGAGTTCCCTCTGGGAAGATGTGAGGATACCTAAGTCATGACTTACCCTCAACTCTCCGAATGTGAAACATTCCTCGCCGCGTCTTCGCTGCAACATCCAGTCGATATAAACAATGAAGAGGAGAGGTGACAAGACGCACCCTTGTCGAAGTCCAACGCCCACTGTGAAAGGTGTTGACTTAGTATCGTTAATCCGAACACAGCTGCTACAGTTTGTGTATAGAGATTGAATGGCCCTCAAGAGAGGACCGTAAATCCCATACTCCTGCAGAACACTCCAGAGCTTACCTTGAGGATCTCGGTCATATGCCTTTTCCAAATCTACAAAACAGCTGTAGATGGGTTTGGCATACTCCCAAGCCTTCTCAAGAACCACTCTTAGAGTGAGAAGCTGGTCGGTTGTACTTCTGCCGGGACGAAAGCCGCACTTTTAATCTCCCATCCTTGGCTCGACCATAGCTCTAGAAAGCGCTTCCAAAACCGTAGCGTAGACTTTCCCGGGGAGACTTAAGGGGGATATGGCCCTGTGATGGAAGCAGTCTCTTTTGTCCCCCTTCTTAAAAAGAGGGACAATCTCCCCAGTTTGCCAATCGCCAGGTGTCTTACCGCGTTCCTAGGCCATCTCAATTACACGAGAGATCCATAAGACTCCCTCTTTACCCATTGTCTTAAGCATTTCCGGCCGTATTTCATCCACACCAGCGGATGTGCCAACTTTTAGCGAATCTATCGCCAAAATGACTTCCTCCACCGTTGGCCTATTCTCCGCCCCACTTAAGACTTCGGGTCTGTCATCCTCAGTGCCATGTCCGGGATTGAGCAGCTCCAAAAAGTGATCGCTCCATCTGCTCAAGATGTCCTCCTCATTGGAAAGCACCACGCCATCTTTGGATTTGACTCCTTCGATGATGTTGAATTTCCTTCCTCTGAGTCGGTGAATGGTTTGCCAACACACCTTTTTCGCAGATCTATGATCGCTTTCCAACTTCTCGCCGAACTTTTTTCCTAGACTGGTCTTTAGCTGCTCGCACATCCAATTTGCAAGTTGTTCGCGTCTGGACGAGAAACAGAGTCGCCCCCCCTAGTCTTTTTAGGTCTTCTTCCTCTCTCTGATGGCTTCTTGAACTCCGGGTGTTTTAGATCATGAAGCCATCAGAGAGAAGAAGACCTACAAACGAATTTGGGGGACTCTGGTTCTCGTGACCGGTACTTTGAACAATGAACAATGAACAAAATAATGATACAAAATGGTAAATGTCTTCTTTAGACAAGGCCCTCCGGCTTGTTCAGATAAACCAATGCAAGTTAAGTTAAATTGATACGATTTAAATAAAATTAAAGAATAGTCGTTCGACGTAATGACGACTTCAAAATTTAAGAAAACCGGTCATTTTTGTACTAGCATCCAAACCAGCTTACCGCGTGTCGCGATAGTTGTGCTTAAATCTCAATAAAAACAGGTTTATTGCAATTTAATATGCCCTTTGGCACGCACCAGACTGACTAGTCGCTGATTCAGTGGAAGCTGTGATCTACGTCACCCTCAAAAGAATAAATAATCTAGC
This sequence comes from Eristalis intricaria, assembly GCA_964034865.1. Taxonomy (NCBI): domain Eukaryota; kingdom Metazoa; phylum Arthropoda; class Insecta; order Diptera; family Syrphidae; genus Eristalis; species Eristalis intricaria. The sequence continues at coordinate 128,508,023 of OZ035873.1, forward strand.
TCCTCCTTTTATGTAAATGATCACTTGTTTGGATGATCTCAAGAAATACTTTTAAGTCTGTGAAAATTTTCTGTTGATAAATAAGTTTGTCTAGAAAAAGCCTCTCAAACTGTGCCTTTCGGAGTCGGCATAAGACTGTAGGTCCCTACCACTAGCACGTACAGCACGAGTGGTTGTTGAGAAGCTAGGCCCTCTACATGCTGTAGCGCCACCCACATTTTTATTATATTATAAATAAGTTTGTCTCTCAAGAATGGATGTGTTACCCAAAACATCAGTATAACGTATTGCATTGACGGTGTAAGGGTTATGCTTAGAATTTTATTCAAGCTTTTAGATGATGAGGTAGAGCATACCGATTGTCACAGTGGGACGGCGATTGTAGTATTTTAAAATTGTTTCTCCAGTTCTACGTAAAAAAAACAGGCAGTCTGACAATAGCCACAAATAATTTCGGGACTAAATGGAGCTTAGGTATTGGTCTGTAGTTGACAATAGAAATCCTGGGTCCCGATTTGTGAATTGGGGTGACGAAAGAATCCTTCCAGCAATCCAAAAATTCGCAGCGACCCAGTGACATGTTAAAAATAGCTGTGTTTTTTTGCAAGCGTATATACGCCTAATTTATAAGTGCACAAAAAAACGATCATCGGCGCTTAATGATTCATCATAAAATCTTGGCAGCACCGACGACATTTTTGACATTTGCTGAGCAGTCAGGGGTGTAGTCGTGGAAGGTAATGGTTGATCTTTGATGGTCACAATCTACGTTTTGTGACTGTGTAGCATTACCACCACTTGAAAAGCAAAAACACTTAATAATTATAAAAAAAATGTTTATCAAATGAAAAGAATCGTTTACGAAACCTAAGCGGAATGTACAGCACAGACACTCTGGGTATACCAAAAATTTCATACTTATGGATGCCAAAATAATTACAAATGATCTGATACATCAACCAAACCTGCAGGTGGTAGCCACATACAGCAACCAAAATGAATGAATGAATTCAGGAATGAACACACAGAAATTAATGAATGGAAGCATTGTTTTTATCCGCGCTTATTCCTTAAGCGGCGATAGATATGATAAGTAACTTAAGCGGATATAGGACTCGTTGTTAGTGTATTTTACATGCAAAGTGAAATTTAGGCGTATATACGCTTGCAAAAAAACGCAGCTAATGATGGTCAAGGGCTTGACTAATCCATCCTCACACATTTAAGCTCTAAGCGGGGGAGGTTATCAGGCGATAGGCTTGCTCTAGAACCCAGAGAGGACAACTCAGAAAGAATATCATCATTCTTCAATTCGAATAGGCCTAAGGCCGTGATTATATTTGCTCGAAGTTCTGATCTGAAATAGTTTAAGACATATTTAGGTTAGCTCCGCGAGGCGTTAGCTCTTTCGGCATCTCTTGTTTGAACAGGCACAAGCTAGCACACACTTTTCTTTTCATGTTTCCTGTCTCTTCGTTTTCTTCAATTTCCTGTTCTTAGTTATCTGTCCGTAGTCGGTATTAGGGTATAAGGATTGCTGTCCCTCTCCTCTATCTTTTCACAAGATTATTTGGTTTGCATTTGAGTGGTGTACAAGGGAGGGGCCAATATGCACCCGTCTGACAAATCGATCCGTAAAACTTCAGTACAACTACAAGAGTGCCGCTGTCCACGTCCTTAACACTGAAGACAACCTCAACAGGATATTGGGTTTTTTCGTAAATGTGTCTGCTTTTCGTGTGTTTTGAGTTGAGCCCTAGCTTCAAAGGTGTCACAATCCAAAGAAAATTAGGTCCACACAGCTCCACAAAAAAATAACAGGCTTCGAGGAGATTTGGAGAAATTTAAATTGATTCTCGCAGGATCTCCAAATGAAAGGAAAGGTCATAATAAGGAAAAGGACGTCTCCTCCTCGACCCTCCTCTTATTCGAGACTCAATCATCAAGGAGGACGCTTAGGTAGGTAGGTACGTAGGCGGGGCTGCTAGTGAATGCACCAGCAACACTTAGACCATGTTGGTCCATTGTGATACCCACAGTCAGACACCGATTGACCACTCAAGTGATAGTGCCGGCAATTGGCAAATGGTGACTGGAGCAGATTTAAAAACCAGATAAAAGTGTTTTAACTTTGCTTGCACTGGGATTCGAACCGGGACCCCGCTAACCAGGGGCAGGCACTCCACCAACTGCGCCATCCAGTCGTTGTGGTGAGTCGATACTAAACCATGTTACGAGAGAACCCATCAACTGGCAGTCTAGAGGCGCGTTGGCACCTCTTACCAGACTTATATTGGTCCACTGTGATACCCAAAGTCTGACTGCTACCATTGATTGTCCATTCCAGTGACAGTGGCGACAAACCTGGACTCGACCAGATTTGAAAACTAAATAGGAGCGTAGTAACTTTCTTGCACAGGGATTCGAACCGGGGACCCCGCTAACCAGGGGCCAACTGTGCCATCCAGTCACTTTAGCGACTGAACAATTTATGCGAGGGAATGCGTTAATTTGCCCCTAAGGCAATTCATATTTGACCACAATCCCCTCGGAGACAAAAGCTCTTCAGCCCGCGAATAAGCCTAACAGCCCCTCTAGCCGGCATCGTTCCCAAAGGTAAATGCTGCTCCAATTCCCTTAGGACACTCGGCTTTGGCGCCTAAATTCCAGCGCCTTGTTAAATGCACTTCAAACTCCATCTGGCTAACTCTCCACCGACACCCACTTGAGACTTCCAGAGCGAACATCCGCGTGAAATGACGTCTCCCCATTGCGGCCCACATATGGATGTTGATGTTCACACGTTTTTCTAATCAAACTCCACCATCCCACCGCACCTTCGGCCGCCAGCCAAGTCCACGCAGACTGAAGAACTTTCAAAGTGTCCTTCTCCACAGTTAACCCAAGAGCTTCGCCAGCATTTCTCGTCACCTATAAAGAGCACCAGCAAATCCTCCCCACGTCCATGTCCTCGCACCCGCACCCGCACCCGCACCGGCCACAAAATCATCCTCTCCTCCATGCTCCATCATTATCAAGCATTCCATTTCGCTCCCCTCAACCAATGCTCATCGCCGCTCACATCCACCGCGAGGGAAGAAAGAAAAATGCAAAAAGCACTTTTTTCCTGTCATGGTATTGGTGCCAGTAACCCAAAGTACAGAGAGACCAGAAGAAATATAAAATTTATTAAGTAAAATACGTCATTCATACTGCATCAATACCAGCAAGCACGCTGCACACGCTTATTCACCACCACCCCTGTTCACGGCGAGAGAGACAGAGAGCGACACACCACTGTGAGCAAGAAATAAACAAAAACAACAAAAAAAAACGGGAAAAAAAAGCAGAAAACGTTTTGAAGCAAAAACAAACTGCACTAAGCCATGCTAAGAAGTGCATTCGTATCTCAATCCGCTGCACCACCACAGGCCAGAGTTTTGTTGGTGCATCTTGCGTCTCGCGAAACACATAACCGGTGAACGCGACTGCACAACAACAAGAAAAAAAAAGAAAAAAAAAAAACAACACAACAAACCCAAGTGCATGCATGATGCACGCTTGCATGCCGGCATCTCGGTTGCGCGGAAAGTATTCAAAAGTATCTCGCGGAAGGTTAGTAACGAATTTTCGCCTCAAAATTCACCGAATTTACTTAACTCTCGCCTAGATTAGATGTGAATTTTGTGCAATTTCGACGTTTCAAGTGCGTGTACGTGGTGTGGTGCGTGGCGACAAAAAATTAAACTATCCTTGTTGAATTTGTGTGAAATATGTACGTTTGGTCGTATCCTTTATGGGTATTTTTTTTTTTTTCTTATCTTCTTTCCTTTTTCTGTCGTCGTCTTGTCCTCCGTCTAGTTAGCGAGAATCGAAGTGCATTCAAAGTGCATACAAAAAAGCTTCTTTCCAATTGCATTCACTCACACACGCGTCCCTGGCGTGGCGTAAGTGTGTTGCGCGTTCATGGTGTTGGTTGGTTAGTTGTTCATGGTGTTTTTGTTGTTTTTTTTTCTTTTTGGTTTGGTTTCGTTGCGAAAAATCTCTTTTTAGCATGTTCGCCTATAAGTTTTTCTCTCGCCAAGTTTTTTCTGAATTTTCTTAGTATTTGTGTGCGTACCAGTGTGTGAGTGTGTGTGTGTGTGCACTGGAGAAGGCTGGGCATGGATTGAGGGGAAATAGCATACTTCATAGTAAAATACAATAGACCAGTTGGCTAGGAAAAAAAAAAAAACAGAAGTCCAACACAGCCAGAAACTAAGACAGACACTACTCTAGCTTGGCTAAAACCGAAAGGAAAAAAAACCGAACTATTCAGATAGAGGGAGTGCGACAGAGATAGCAAGATAGAGAGGAGAAAAACCCTCCACTTCCACCATATACACTAGACCAGGGAAAAACAAAATTCACCGAAAAAAAAGTGCAGAAAAACTGCAACAGGAGAAGGAGTTGAGTACAGTGTAATGTAAGGCAAGACAAAAATGAATGCAAAATGGAAAAAAGAAAAAAATGAATAGCATGAAAAATATGGGAAAAATGAGAAAACACAGAAAACGAAGAAGAAACTAAGCGGAGAAGCGAAAAAACCCGCAAAAATTGAGGTTGGTGTAGTGTGTGTTTCGGGACGGGGGCAAATACAAGGTTACACTTCGCTTCTCGCTATATGTAATGTATATAATACTTTTAGTTATTGAATCGCTCTAAAATTGTAAGGAACTAAAAATATATACACTCAACCTAGGATTTTCTTCTTTACATCTATTGCGTGGTGTGTTTTTTTTTTTTTTTTATTTATTTCTTCCTACATTTTTTTTTGTTCGTGCCTGTTTCTGTTTTTCCTTCCCTGTGCTTTTTTCTGTGTTTTCACATAATTTTTTTTTTCCCATCAGAATTTCCTTAATACGGTGTTTATTGTTGTTGTATGTGCGTTAATTTGAATTTTGATTGACAATCAAATATGAAATACATAAATTTGACAGTTGACAGTTGAGCCCTAAATGACAGAACAAAAAAAAAAACACAAGTGTCTGGTTGGAAAAAAACAAAAAACCAAAAATTCCATTTCTCGAAAATCTGATCTGATCCATGAGTCAAGTAGACATCGATAATTTTTAGCTTTTTTTTTTGGTTGGATTTATAATTTTTTTTTTTACAATTTCGCGGTTGACATTGACTATGGCGCGATGATGATACGAAAAAGAGCTTGCATGTCTGCAGCTAGAGTGAGACAGAGCAAACAAATAAAAAAAAAAATAAAAAAATATATGAACAAATAAATGTATAAAACAAAAAAGAAACTTACACACGAAAATCAACCCAGCTAGTATAAGTCGCATTTAGTGCACAAAGTTAGTTAGTGTATGTGCGTGGTGTAGTGCATGGCGGTATTTCATACTCGGTGGGCCTAATTCTGACAGATAACAATAGAAGTGCGCGTCGCTACATTTCAGTTCAATGCTTGAATTCTTCTCTTCTCGAATTTTTCTTTCGAAATAGAAGTTAGAATAAAATCAAAATAAATAAGTTTTGAAATGTCATTGTGATCTTTTGACAGATGTGTTCTTGCAGACAGTGACAGTTGAAGGAAAAGAATAAAATTTTTCTTCCAGAAAATTTGATGAGAAAAAAAGGTGTGTGTCACGTCATTTCAAAAAAAAAAAAAAAAAACAAGGGAAACGTCAAATTCTCTCGCAAGTGTCAAATAGTTGTTTATTTTGTGCATATCCACACACCCACACTTCGTGCGATCATCGCCAAGATCACCGGCAAGATTGCTGAAATTCTTTTGCATTCCATTGTGCTGGACATTTGTGAAGTGTGTGAATGGTCTTCCCGATGGCATTCCATTATATTCTCGAAGAATCACCTGTTCCGCTTGCTGGCTGTGTCCTTGAACCAGACAACTTATCGGTTTTTCTTGTGTTTGCTCATTCAAAATGTCCAACCGTCACCATATGACGGAAACCCTTGAAATATCCAAAAACAAAAAAAGCTCACAAAAAAAAATATGGTGGCAACAATTTTTGGGTGGGTAAGCCATTTTTTTTTTGTTTGCTCCCTCCCTCTTTGTTCGGTTCACAGTACACAATCAATTAGTTGTGATTGGCTTAAGGAATGTCAAATTGGATGGCCAACTTGTCCTATCAACCAGTGGCGACTTGAGCTGTCACAAGGCTTATCACATTCCCCCCCATTTTGACAGATCTAAAAATGCCTCATCATTTAGCTTTTTTTTGGACTCTACTGGAATGATTTTTGAAAAAAAAAAAAAACAATTCCACTGCTTGCATCCATGGCATCGTTGTCGTAGTCGTTGCACGTGGTGGTAGTGTGTGCATTAGGCTTTCACACACCATAAAAGAAAAAAAAATATATCTCTCATCGTGCCTATGCATCGTATCTATAGAAATATGAAGTTTTTCCTGCGTTCTTCATATTTTTACACAAAACATTTTTCTCTTCTTTATGCTCGTTCAATGGGATTCTGTCTGATTTTTTTGTTCTGCCTTGTTTTGCACGCATGCAGTTGACGCATACATCAAGCTAACTAACATCTACTAGAGTAAACCCGCGCGCGTGTGTGTGTATGTGTGAATGAGTGTGTTCATCTGTGTTCGAAGATTTTGATTGCATATTTTTTTTTTGCCTAAACAAATTCGTTGATGATGATGTTAATTTTTTGTTTTTAATTTTCCTTCTTTTTTTTGTTTCAGTTTTTGAAAAATAAGAAAAAAAAAAACGCTAAATTTGTCATTTTTTCGGGACGCGAGCAACAAGTTATTTTGCGTGACAGTCAAGTCCTAGAAAACATGCACATGTACATGAATCTTTTGGTTTCTTATTTCGATTGTTTTTGTTCTTGCCGCTCTCGATGATGTGTTGAGTTTTGATTGATATTTCATAAAAAAAAATAAATTAAACATATATTCAGTGGAAAAGTAAAAAAAAAAAGAAGAATTATTTTACTATAGGATGCGGTCGAAGTTGATGACGATGAAGCAGAAGAAATGAAGAAGCGTATTTACAATTGACTCGTACTGTTTTGTTTTTTTTTTTTTTCTTAATCGTACGTATTTGTGTTAATTTTTTTGTTTTGTCGGTTTTTATTTCGGTTGATATATTGGAAGCGGGGATGTATTGTGTCGGTTTGTTGCTGTTTTTCCTTTTCGATTCGTCTGTTTCTCGGTTGGTTTTTGGTCGCAATTTTTGTTTTTCACTTTCGTAGCTCTGACGGTTGGGCTTGCGACTTAGTGAGGAGGGTCAGTCCGAAATGAATGCCATGATTCGGTGGTCTGTGTGAGTCGTGCGACACGCGTACTGCAATTTTTTTTTTGCACAAGAGGAAAATCAAATAAATTCGAAAAAAAGGAAATAATCAAATGAAAGAATAATTGAAAGTGTGTGGCTATATTTAAAATTGTCATCGTCGCGGTTAATTGAACACGAGAACTGAACAAGGATACTTAATGAGGTCAGTTACGTTAAAGAACTTGAATGAAGTAGACGAATACTTATCAAGCCAACAAATGTGAGTAAACAAATTACTTATTGATTTTCTATATTCTATTCAAGGCCCTTTCTGATTTCATTCGATTTTTTTACTTTGAGGGGTTCATTTCAGACTTTGGCTGGTTTCCAAATTAAAGGGATGTCGAGTCTCAGCAGATGTTGACTCATTTCAATCCACTCAAGAGAAATGGTCATCGTTGTGAATGTAGCTCTCGGTATTTTCGGAACGTTTCTCACATGACTCTGGGCTGCTCTTAAAAAAAAAAAAACACTACGAATTCGTCTGAATTTAGTGGTTATTTATTCAATTCAAATCACACTGCTGGATAGCTGGATCAAAATAAAAAAAGCCATTCTTCTTCCCCGGCTGACAGGGGCCACAATCAACGTACTCTCGATCTCCGGCCAGCCGCCTTCAGTTACGTACCTCAAGTTGGTTGATGCACTTGTGTGGGCCTTGTCAGATGTAGGTGTTTTCTGTCACTTTTCTGAACGGAACTACATGGCCATGTCATCTATTCCTACAGCTTCCGGCTTAACCTTCTCTTAAACCAAGGTCAACATGGTGATAAACCAACGATGCCCTAGTGCCAGTAGTCCTTTGTTTATATGCTAAATATGCCCGCATTCTCTGACTTCTTATCTTCTTTTCGAAAATTTGACTTTTCGATCTTGACTTATGACAGTGTAGTTTGGTGGCAAGCTTGTCTGAAAGCCTCTAACTTAAATCTGCTAACGATCATACAGAGCCGCGCATGTCTGGCTGTGACAGGAGCAATCCCGACCACTTCCATTTCACTCGGTGGCAACGTTGAGTTTACTCCTCATAAAGATAAGTTCTCATCCCCTTGTGATGGCTGAATGTGGTGTCCCTCAGGGTTCAATACTCGGTCCATTACTATAACACTCAAAGAGAGACGCATATCTCGTTTCGTATCCTTTGTGAATGCCGAACATCCTTTGGCTTACAGTTGCCCTGGCTTTCAACTAGTATGGCAGACAGTGGGACACTGTCACAGGGACTCTGGCACTGATTCTGGGAAATCCACTTGTTGGCTAAGAACTGCGACGGCCACTCTAGAGTTAAAATGACATTAAACCTGGTTCCGCACATCTTTGAAAATAGGATTTGAATCGTGGTTTTCTTCGAATCATTCCAGTTTTACAGTTGGGATCCGATATTTAAACCTTATCTTAACCTGAACATATTTAATCGGAGTCACCAAAAGTCCTGAGTTAAGTGCTCTCTGAGCATAATCGCTGAGGAGAAGTTGCTTCATTGTGAACAGGTCTTTTTTATTTCATTTTTATTCATTCTTTTTTGTTTTAAAACTAACTTAACTAGCTTATTGGATCTAACTTACTGGCCCTTTGCAGGCACTCTAAGCTAAACTTAAAATCTTAACTATGTCTTTCGACTTGTCCTATCTATTTACAGCATTGCTAGCATTTATGGGCACTTGAAAACTAAGAAAAATTTTGAAAGAAAACAAAAAACTTAGTATACGAACATTTTTTTTTGTTTTTAACTTAACCTAAAAATAAAACATAAGCCTATCTTAAAAGTAAATCTTAAGCTACTTAATGCTAAGTGGAAGGCATATAGGCATGATTTGATCTATGTAAATACAGTGGACTCTCCCTAAGTCGAACTCTCCATAAAGTCGAAACTCTCCCTTACTCGAACTTTTTCGCCATATTTTACATACATTTCTCTTAACTTTCCATAAAAAAACCTCTCTCTAAGTCAAACTCTCTCTAACTCGAACAAATCTTGGTATCCCGTGACAATTTGACTTAGGGGGAGTCCACTGTATATCACAATACGTAAGTAATCTTTACATATATTCATATTTAGAAATACTTAATATAGATAAAAAATAAAATAATTTAAAAATTATATGTATGTATGTATTTTTTTTTTGTTTTTATCTTTGTTTCTTAATACTACCTTAAAGCCTAGTAAACGATGAAAGTCGGCCATGTGGACTAATATCTCTGCCGACTAGCCAGGGTCAAGGTCTTTTAACCACCAGTATGCCTACTCACATTTTTAACATCTCGAATGGATACCGATCTGCTGAAACGGAGAAGCTCATGTTTTTATTGCTTTTTTATTTGCCAAGAAAACTTTTAAAAAACTTGGCTAAACCGAACTACTTAAACTACCTTATACTAACTTACCCTAATACTTTCTTTTCTCTTAAAGCTACCTAAAAAACTATGTAAGCTAGCCACTATGGTCAACTACCGGATCCTGTGGAAAAGCTAGCGGTGGCGGAGGCTGGGTTTTGTGTAATCACCAGTAAAATTGCCGTTCTTTGGCAGACTCTTTCGTATCTCGAGCGGGGATCGCTCTACTGAACCGGAGGGGATCCTCGTGGGTGCGAACGATATCCGGTTCGTATTGGAGTCGCCTATCCACTGTTCGGCGTACGGCATGGAAGATGATAGGACATCCTTGTGGATCCTGTATAAGGCCAATTGTGTCTAGATAGAGGAATCCTTCGGGAGGAAAAAAGCCGTTAAGGCGCACCCTTTCATGGTACATACTATTGGGGTAGGAAGCTGCAGTGTGCCTCCTGCAACGTTGTACAGGACCTCGTTAGGATAGTACTTCTTGTACTCAGACTCGAGTGTACGATACAGACGGAGACAGCTCCTAAGACACTGCCTCTCGAACAAACTCATCTTTTCCATCAGGGAAGGACTCACGTTGAACCACAAAGGCCAACGCCATAATTGGTCACAATTTACCAGAGTGAAGGTAATCTGCTATATGGCGAGGGCCATATAACTTGCTGGCATCAAGATGGCTGCTGAAAAACAACCTCCTTGCCGCAGCAAAGGCTTTTCTGGCTTTCGTCAGAGCAATATCTATATGTTTGTCAAAATATAGATATTTATCCAGCCAAATGCCTAGATATCTAACTTCACTTTTCATGGCTAACGGCCGACCTTGCGGGTCAACTTGGCCGAACTTGCGCGTATCCCGCGATGCCCTGTCCAACGGGGTCCAGAAAAGACTAGTTTCGCATTTCTGGAAGTTGATAAGCAACTTCCAGTCGTCGCAAAATCGCTGGATTTTCTCGAAGTCACGCTGCAACAAGATATTTATTACCTCGATCTTCGGACCTGTTCTGTACGCAACTAGATCGTCGGCGTACGCTATAAAATAAAAATATTGAAAACAATACTGGCGAACCAACCGCTCCCTGTTGCAGACCATTTTTAATATCAAAGACCGTGCTAGAAGTTACGTCGCCATTTTTCACGACAAACTTTCTACCTGTTATCATGTCATGGATCATGTATAGCAATGGAAGAGGCTTCAGGAAGAGGCCATCCAACCAAACGGTGTTTAACTCCTTCTCCAAGTCAATTTAGGGATCGGCTGAACCACAGCTGTTTTCCAATGCGCTGGGTAATGTGCATTACTCAGCGCATTGTTGAACAATGTTGAGTAGACTTTTACAGCTTCGGGGGGAAGATGTCGAAGTACAATATTCGGTACACCATCGATTCCGACAGACTTTTTCTTCTTCAGCGAGTTAAAGATACCCTGGAGATCTTCTTGAGAAATCAAGATGTGATTTGCATCGTTGGCGACGGCAAGATTTGCCATCGTAACGTCACTGAACCTGGTCAAACCTGGATTCTCAGATCGCCATTGACTCTGATTGAATCTGACTGATTTAGCAAGGCTCTGTTCTCCAGATCGTGATTCCGCCTACTAACCTCGTTGACCGTATACACTCTCTGGAACACAGCACCAATAGCATTAACCTTCTCCTGGGGATCTTCAACCACGAAGAAGTCATTGTCTAGCACTGCCTCATCTGGATCTATGCCAACTGAAGTCAGTAAGAGTTCTTGTCTGTCCTCCGAAATATTTTATTTACTTGCGGGAACATACCCGGGTTGTTGGATCGTACAGCCCGGATTTTGTTGCCCCAGTGCAAGCTTATAGCCAAGCTATAGTTTATACGTATTAACTGTTGGAGGTTCTTGATCTCCGACTTCAATGCTCTGACTTCCGCGTTTTGCGGATCTGCGAACCGCCTATGCAAGAGTTTGAGTCTTGACAGCAGCCTACTTTTATCCACGTGAAGTGCATCGATGGTAGCATTTCGATAAACATCGCTGTTGTCGATTTGAACTACCTTCGGAATTGTTTTGTCCATCGTACGTTTGACTACGTCGTCCATTTGTATGAGGTACCAGTCAACCTCTTCGGTCGTCAGGTTTCTGTTTGTCGGCGGATTGATCCCACTCGATCCCACTACGCCAAGGCGACTCACAAGACTGCCTAAAAAATAATTTATGTTTATTTACCAGCAGATTGAAAATCGTCAAAATTTGAAATCCTGAATGGAGGGGGGTTCCCTTAAACTTAAATCTGTAGAAGATAGCCATAACAACAAATGTAACGCTCTTCTCTCATCAATAAAAGCGTTGTAAGAAGTAAACAGAGAAAGATCAAATACATGTTTGTTAAAATATAGATACTTATCTAGATCCCTAGGTGTTTGACTACACTTCTTTGTGCCAGTGCTTAGCTCGGCCAACCACTGCAACGAACAACTGCGAACTTTCGCCAATTGTGAATTGGTCTTCCACAAGTTGATGTTCCGGCACCAAATTGGCATTCCGCATTCCGGCAGTTGTCCATGATCTGCTCAGAATGCGCGAAAAGTCTACGATTTCAAAATAATAATATACGTGTAGAGATTTACCTAGTGAATTCACCAGCACACTTAGACCATGTTGGACCAATGTGATACCCACAGTCAGACTACTTACTACCACTGATTGACCACTCCAGTGATAGTGCCGTTGTTTGATCCCAACGGCAAATGACGCCTGGACCACATTTTAAAAGCTGATAAAGGCGTCACATACCTACATAACATTGGTGAGTCTGAAGTTTGATTTGAGCTTGGGCCTACAGCAACTACTCGTGATCTGCGTGCTATAGTTCACGAGTGGAGCCGACATGGCTCCAAATGGGAAAATTTGAGAAGACTGGAGTACTCTCTCCGAGTTGGACCGCGGATGTCATGTTCAGATTTTTATTCTTACAGCAGTATATTTGTATATCTTCTCCAGAAGACATGAAAGGTGTGCTCGTCTGCGATACGTCCGTTCACAACAACTTTTTGTCTTGTTCCCCATTTTCAAAATATTACGCCAAGTACTATCTTGTCCTTAAGCCAAATAGTGGCTTCCTATGTGCTCCATGAGTTGCTCCAATTTGTGCTGAGCATTTCCAAGCGCAATGCTTGTGAATTGAATGTGAGTCCCAAAAGGATCCTGGAGTAGGGTACACACTAGGGATGTTCGATGTTCATCGATGTTGGCAAAACATCGATGTTTATTGACCAAATATCGATGTTTTCAAACCCATGTTCAAGTTCTTAAGATATCGCATAATCGATGTTGAGCACAAAACATCGGCCTTCGATGTTAGCAAAAGAAAACCTACCTAATTGTAGACTGAATAATTTTCTGGAATTTCATCTTAATGACGTAAGCATTTCGTAGAAAGACCACTCATCAGTTCTTGGAATTGGATCATGGACTGTTTCGACTTGAGTCTGGTAACAAAATTTGATTTTCCGAGTACACAGAATGCTTTGAGGTTCTTGGTATTTTATGTATTCTTTCTTTCTTTCTTCGTTTTTGATGTGAAGTGTGCTGAAATGAACTATGCATGTACAGTGGCGAGCAAAACTGGATGCATCATTTTAGTTTTTGTGGATTTTCACCAATAAAATTGTTCCCTTGTGACGGATTTGATGTTTCAGTTTCCGTCGGACTGGAACCTGCTGATTTTGACTCGTTTATAGTCTTCTCCAATTCAGTTGTTTATTTCCTTGGAGAAATTTGGTCGGTCTATGTTTTTTTTTGTTCGTTCAGTGCTGTTTTTTTTTATTTTTAAAAGTGGACACCAGTCCATTTCTATCCAGTGTCCTTGTAAAAGTCCTCGTTTTACGCGCCACTGTAGTTTCTTACGCTATTAGTCGGAATTATATAAATTCATTTTATAGTGTCGATGTTAACGAACGTTGACGTTTTGAGTTCGTTTATTATACGATGTTGACATCGACTTCAACATCGATGTTCAGCTAACATCGAACATCCCTAGTATACACAACCAGTTTTCAAATGGCAATCCTAGAATATGATTTCTTGTTATTTCAGTCCAGGCCATCATTCCAGAAATGACATTTTTATACGCTGTCACTTCTTATGGACCATTCTCCGTCATTCCAGCAGTATTCACGAATAATTACAACTCTCGTCATTCCCGGCATCATTTATCAATTTGTCAAACCAAGAATGTCATGTCAAAAACTATAGCCTACATTAGATTTTCAGGCACGCAGAGCCGGTCCGAACCAAATAAGCGTCCTGTGCAGTCCATACATATTGTTTACCCATTCTTCAGCTTTGACACATAAGTCGTTAAGTGGTAGACTTTCAATGCGACTGGTGTCTGGACTAGATTTGAAAACTTGATAAGCGTATTAAATTTGCTTTCACTAGAATTCGAACCGGGGACCCCGCTAACCAGGAGCAGGCACTCTACCAACTACGCCATCCAGTCGTTTTGTATGTGTTCTAATGGCTTAGTAAGTAGCGGCCGTGGCGTAGTGATTTAGTGCGCCGACTCCTACCCAGTTTAACTAAACTGTCTAGAACAAGCTTCTCAAACTTGGCCCTTCGGAGTCGGCATAAAACTGTAGGTCCCTTCCACTCGCGAGAGAACAATAGGACGGACAATACGAATGGTTGCTGAGAAGCTAGGCCCAGTCCCTCTAGGGGCGGTAGCGCCCTCCATTAGTACCATTCTATATAATGTCAAAGTAAAAACCTGCTAGATAACACACCTCCTTGCCATGCAATGACAGTCAGCCTGCAGTTAATGAATAGTTTACCTTGCTGTTTCTGCTTTCTTGGGCTGAGCCTGTAATCAAATGGAAACTTGGCCAAATTGGTAAAGTAATCACGTCGGAAGTACATATTTGAATGCAAGTCCTCTTCTGGTGCCTGAGTAAGTCCTGAGTGAGCCTGATTCAACTGCTTGAGCAGCGCCTTTTTAACACCTTGGCAGCAGTGAATTCCAAGGAGTACAGATAGCCAACCTCCAGCTGCCACTGATACCAAATGCCTCATAAGTCCGTCTTCTCCTACCGAATGGGAACCCCTTAATCCTACACGTTCTGTTAAAAACCTCCTCGTCTCGACACGAAAACAGTTAAACGAACCCAGGACCAAGTCAAGTCAACAGAGTAAGTGTGATTTGCTTTTGTTCCACAACTCGCTGCAGTCAATTCGTGTATTGCCCAACATACACCGAGCCACACACAGATGGGTACTCTGCTAAATTACTTCTTTTGCATCGTCGACGGTCAAGGTCATGAACCTGTTTTTCTACTGCACAGCCTGTTTTGCTTTCTCCCTATCTCTCTCTCTCGCTCTTGCTGCCTTGCAGAGCGCACGCCATTGAAACTCTGTAATTGTATCCGACTACATGCTGCTGGTAAAGCCGTTGTTGCTGTTGCTGCAACAAGCACAACCCCTCCACTGAGGATTAGATTAGGACGTTTGTGCATCCATATGTACCGACCATTGTGGACTATAACAAGTTCCTTGGCGCACTGAATGGATATGACTTTGCATTTCCTCTTCCATGTCGTCATCGCTAAGTGCCCATTCAACCGTTCACTATGATAGCATAAATATTTCGATTTTAACGACGTCTTTGATGACAGAATGGCCTCTGCCACTGTTGACCACTCTCATTGCTTTCATTTCATAATTTTTCTTCCCCGATCGTCGAACGGACACGAGTGCATGTCCATTGAAACCGAAAGGAATGCATGAGATGCAGATGATCTTGGCAAAAAGTAGTTCTTTTCGTGGACAAGTTTTCAATACAATCTGCGAGGAGAACGAAGTCGCATTTGTGAAATGTGTTGCCACAGTCTGAATTGGGGACTTGTGTCTTGGGAACGGGAAATGAAAACAGAACTCTGTGCAAAGGGGAAAGTTCAACAAGTGGAAAGTGAATTTGCATTTGGGTTCCATGGAAGCTCTGTACTCTCATCGTCCTTAGATTTTTCTTACGTTGAGCGTATTCGATGGGATCTGGTTTTGAGATTCCTTTTTTTTATTTTAGTTTTTGCAAATAAATTGTGGAAAGGGGCTAAAATATACCTTTTCGCTGCTCAATTGTTTTCTTCCCTACTGAGTTTTGGTCTTTTTCTCCGACTATTCTAAAATACACTTCATATGCGTGGCGATACATTGTGACATTCTGGGTAATGGGTACAAATGGCTAACGAACACACTAGACGTGGTACCCAAACATCTTCTCTTACCGAGTGGAAATGTATATAATTACCCACTAAAGCACACGCAATCAGAACAATCGACGGCAAATGGAAAATATTTTTGCTCACTCAAAGTTGACAGTTTTAACTTCCGCGTCTCAACTCTAGAGTTGATCAACTTGCGATCAATCAGATGAGATCTCAAATTGTTTTTTTTCAGTTGCAATACACATTCATTTTAACGTAGCTGTTTGAAAAAATCGTTTGGAATTTTGGCCATCACACGATCCGAATATCCACTTTTCGGTTGTACGTTCACATTCGCAAATTTGACGAAATTTAATGGTTTTCAAAACGCAAATATACACGGAAACTTAATCTTCGAAACAGTCAATTTCAAATCAAAAATTTTAACTTTCTCTAACTTTTGACCCTGACTGTATCAGTCACAAATATCCGAGAGAAATTTTGAAAAGCTCAGGTTGGTCAACTTTCGAATTTCATCTCTCGAGTTGAGACAAACGATTTTCACTCTACTCTGAATTTGGTGTCAACTCTAGAGTTGGGTAATCTTTTGAGTTTCATCTAGTACTCTAGTTGGACAATAGTGAAGAAAACGACTCTAATTCGCGCCATAGTAAGCACAATTGGTTTTAGGAGTCGGTTGGCCAATTGGTCGCTTGGTATGACAATGGTCCCAGATTTCTCTCTGCAGTCAAACCTCAAGAACGTTGGGGTAGGGTTGGTGGTTGAGCCTCACATGGACCTGTTGGCTTATTACACTAAACAGAGATAACCTTGTGGGCTTCCCACTTGGGCATTGTTTAAGATCCAGTGTCATTGCAAAATCTCTGATATGGGGTAGTTTCATGATGCCCACATCATTTAATGATTTGAAGAATGGTTGGAATTTTTTAACGAGTTTCAGCTAAGGACGATCAGAAGCGAAGGAGAGACCATGCTTAACCAGTCATGATCACTTATGATATAATACAGTTAACTCAAGATTAGGTTCAACGTGTGTAGAGGGCATGGATATTACTGCTCCACCTAGAAGAGTCTGAATGCAATAGGAGACACCCAGTAGATGGCGCATAAAAGTGAGTAGCCAACATGGACTACGTAATAGAGGCAGCTGGCTTAAGACCGTGTCAGCTGGAGATGGGTTGGGTAAGACCCATGGCCATGTCCCCGGAAGAAGAACAAGAAGGGGAGTCTCTGCGAAAAGGCATTGCTACTCTTCTTCTTTATTTGGCGCTACAGTTCGGGGTGGACCTGCGCCTCAACCAGCAAGCCTCTCCAGCTAGCACTAGCTGTCTCCAGTGTCGAACGCCAAGTTGGTTGAGGTCCTTCTCCACCTGGGTGCGCCACCTTAAACGCGGGCGTCCTCTGTTTCGTTGTCCCACGGGTTCGGAGTCGAAGACTCTCCGGGACGGAGCTGAGTTGCCAATACGCTCTACATGGCCTAGCCATCTTAGGCGTTGGATCCGAAGACGCCTGACTAGACTCATGTCGCAGTACTGTGCCCGTACAGTTCGTGGATGGATCTTTTCCTCCAAGAACAGTCAACACTAACAGTACCAAAGATCGCACGCTGAGCTTTTCTCTAGAAGAGACCAAGGACTTCCTTTTCCGCTTTTGACATTGTCCATGCCTCCGCGCCGTACAGCAGGACTGGGATGATCAAGGTCTTGTATGAAGTCAGCTTGGTCCTTCGAGATATGGTTCTACTACTCAATTGCCTCTTGAGCCCAAAGAAACAGCTGTTGGCAAGAGTTACTCTGTGTTTGATCTGGGTACTGATGTTGTTTGTACTGCTTACTGCGGAGCCGAGGTAGACGAAGTCCTTGACTACCTCGAAGTTATAGCTGACCATTGTGACGCTCTGTCCAAGACGTCGATGTTGTGTGTCCTTTCTTGATGACAGCATATACTTAGTTTTACCCTCATTCACCGCTAGACCCATTTTAGCCGCCTCCACCTCAATGCCAGCAAACGCCTAATTAACCGCTCGCTGTGTGCTGCCAACAACGCTAACGGTTGTACGGACTTCTGGAAGATCGTGCCTCTAGTGTTGGCGTGTGAGTCTTGCACGATCTTCTCCAGGATGATGTTAAAGAAATCACATGACAGCGAGTCGCCTTGTCTACATCTTTTTTTGACATTCAAGGTCTCGGTGAGTTCGTTACCGACCTTGATGGAGCAGCGAGAGTTCTCCATCGTCATCCTGCACAACCTGACTAGTTTGACATGACGTTGTATAGCTCGTCCCTATGCACGCTGTCATATGCGGCCTTGAAATCGACAAAAAGGTGGTGGGTGTCGATCTGCATCCCTTGGGTCTTTTCCAGGATCTGCCGTAGTGTGAAAATCTGGTCGATGGTGGACTTCCCTGGCCTGAAGTCACACTGATATGGATCTAGTAGGTTATTTATAAACGGCTTCAGGCGAGTACACAAAACGGCAGAGAAGATCTTGTAAGCAGGCATTGCTACTCAGGCGCAATAAAAAATATCGCGTAATGTTCGCAATGACTTTTGGTGTTGTGGAATCCGCTCTTGGCATACCGGTCTCAATAAGGCGAGGATTAACAGTTTTGAGCACTCACCTTTAATATGCACGACCTCAATTGTTTTCCCCTTTTTGTACCATGAGTACGTTGTGGTGACATAAACCGCATTCCTGTGCTATTTCGCATAATTAAGGACTTTTTGAGATGGTAAAACGATGTTGTTCTGAGCATTATTTATATATTTTTGTATATATTATTTTTTTTAAATTTAAATTTTAAAAATTTTAAAATAAAAAGCTGATTTTTCAACTAGAATGTAGCTGTTACCGTTAAGTATGATACCAATATCATAATGACGAAGTTTAACATAAAGTATGATAGGCCAAGTTTAGACCTATCGTTGAATAAAAAAAAAAAAGAAAAAAAAATGTTTTTCAAGGTTTTTATTTTATCCAAGCCGTTACAATTGTACGATTTCTTTCATCAACAACTCTTTCTTTTAGTAATTAAACAAGACAACAGCCGCGAATTTCAATCGAATCCGTCGTAAGGAAACAATTTTATTGGTGAAAGACCACAGAAACTAAAGTGATGCATCCAGTTTTGCTCGCCACTGTATGTCGTTACAGAGTCGAAATTAAAGTATTTTCTGCACACTGTTGGCTACTCTTTGACAAGAACAAATATTCTCGGGAATTTTTTGTTGGCTGAAACCACTATTAACTTGATCTCTCGGGTCTGGAGGTGGCTTCTGCTGCCTAATCTGCGTGGGACTTGAAGACAGTTCAGGCCTGAAGTTGTTCTCTTTTTCGCTTCACTAAGATTAGCAATAGTAAGAGATTTGGAAGCATACGGAGATTTGAAAGAATCTCAGTGAGTTTATTACCGACCTTGCTTCTGCAGCGGGGATTCTCCACCGTCAACCTGCAGAAGCTCATGAGTCTGGCAGGAATGCCGGGGTGGACAGCTCGTCTCTATGTCAAATTTAAATCGCCGAATCGACGATGGATTTCTATTTCCAGAATCAGCTACAGTGCCCATTGAAAGTTGGGTCAAATGTGGAGTTCTCTGGCCAGACCCACTGATAACGGCTCAGATTGGGCCACGATCAGATTTCGGGCCACGATCGATTGCTGAAGACGCTTACAGAAATCGGCAGAGAATGAGCGAACGCGTTGTGAAGGACTCATTTCTCGATAGTTGGCGCAGTCGAAGGATTATCCTTTCTTCTGCATCCGGCTAATGACGTTAAGGTTCCCCTCGTCAGACATGCTTGCCGTTGACTGGATGCTACGGTTCATCACGGAAGAAATCGATCGAAATACCGCCGGGAAACGTCTTCAACTTTTCATCTGCACCTTAAAAGATCAAGTTGAGGCATATAAAGGAATGGACCTTAACTACATCCGCCCGCATTCAGGATTAGAAAAAGCTGCACGGTTGCAGTCCCCTCAAGAGTCTAAAATAAAGTCCCCACAATCAGTGACTTAATTGCAAACAATGCAACCAGATAAGGTTCACTGACAAATAATGTATGGTCATAAAGGAAATGGCAACGATTCAGATTTTCAACAGATTTTCACAGCCTCCCACACAACTGCACGTCGTGTGCAGTGTACAGTGTTTTTCCAAAATTGATTAAAAACTCAACGTCCCACTGCCATCACTCGTCAGCACACTGTTCTGTGCGCAAAACCAGTTTCGACTTGGGGAGCTTTAAATGTGGATGCAACCCCTTTAAGCGATACGCGTAAGCGTGCACACGCGATCGACATGTGTGCAGCGAAATAAATCTGAAAACGACGCATAAACATCGCTCAAGTAGAAATGAGTTTTGAAAAACTTTCAGACATCCGTGTGGACTTGGAGCGTGTCGTGAATGACGTAACGTGCGTTTTTATTTAATTTTTTTCATCTGTCACAGCGCCCCCACCAAATCGGCAAAGCAGATCCCCATCCTCTCCCCAACTCATTCTATGAGTGACTGGGTGTTCATTGTGGTGTCGATTTTTCATCGTGTCACATTTTAGCCGAAAGCCCGATGCTCCAAGCCCAATGTTCAATACCCAATGCCCGAGGCTTAATGCCCGAACCGCGAAGCCCGTCAAATAAAGAAGAAAAGAGACGAAAAAAAAAGCACAAATATATGTACGTTTACATAGATTGCCTTGAAATTAAATTGCGGCCGGCTGTGGGGAAGAAATGTGGGCCGGCCGGTGGGATAGGACCAGAAGAAGGTTAACTAAAACGGCAAGAGGAAGAGAGGCTTGATATGGCAGTGGGCTTGTGATTGTGCATGTCGCTGTAATAATGCATTTCGTCTGTTTTCAAGTTTTTTTTTGCATTCATTCGTTTTTCGTTTTTCGTATCGTTCGTCGTTACCACAGCCCAGGCCATGCATTTTGGATTACATTTCGTTCGTTCTCACTCTCGCCGACGACGATGGCAGATTGGTTTGTCACTGTCTGGCGACATTTTTATTTTTTTTTTTTGCATTGAGGTTCTTTTTCCCCGGCTGAGTTTGAATGACGTTCGTACGTACGTACATTTCGGCGTCGCCGTTTCGATCCCCTGCGGTGGGGTGATGGTGCCGATGATAGTGACGGCGGTGGTGCTGGCAATAAACCAATAAAAAATTGAAGTTGATTACAAATAACTACATTTATGTCGTTTCGATTGTGGCACTGGTGTTCGGCCTGCTTGTGCAACGGGCGGAACCGCATTCAGTGGCGGGGGTAGACAATGGAAATCTATTATCGCCTAAAATTTGCCCGAGGATATCCGCATGCAGGCGTGGGGAGATACATAGGAGTGCTTTTTTTTCCTCTTCTCCAGTCGAGGTGGATTATCCGAAAATAATTTCTTCGTAGCCTGTTGCCACCCAATTTGAAAACTATTTTCGAGTGTATATTGCTCACATACACAGATAGAGACAGACTGCTCGGATGGTTGCCTGTTGCGCTTCTAGGGGGAGAATCAAAGCGATTGCGCCACCCCTCCACCCAATCTTGGCTTTGTTGTGTCTGAATTTTTGCACTCACACAGTTGCTGTTGCATGTCTCTCTATGTGCGGCGGCGGGTGGGAGAGCAATATTTGGTGAATCTTCTGGAAGGCCCCCAGCCCCGGAGTGGGTGAGGGGGTTTCTCACCCTGACGAGGTGCAATTTTCACCCTTCGACAGCGGTGGATTGCGCGGTTCAGTGGTTTCACAGGTTGTACCGTGTTTCGTGTTTTTTTTTTTCGTTTCTCTTGCTTTGTTTGCTGCTGGTGCCAATGCATCTATTACCACCGTCATCATCGACGTTTTGGGGAGGTTTTCGCTTTGACTTGCTTTTTTTTTGTTTCGCTGCATCTGTGTTTGTTTGGCAATTGGATTGGGAGCCGGGAGAGTTTGTGCAAAATTAAAAATTTGGTCCGACGATTTGAGGGGTGTAGGGGTGGATTAAAATATTAGCCCTTAGATGTTGAAAATTGAAAAAATGCTGTCGATTGGGGATGCACTGAAAAGCCAGGTTCATCGTCGTCGCGGGCAGGATTTATGGGGAAAGCTGTGTTGAAAGTGTGGGTTTGATTGATGATTTGTTTGAATTTTTTTATTAATCAGGGTTCTGGCATGCTCACACTTGGTTGTTAGTTCTTAAAAATGTCGGTGAAGTTGGCTGGGATTCAAAGGGAGTAACACTTATACCTTGAAACACGAGCGCCGTCTTCAGGCATCGACGGCTGTCTTCCAACTGATGCGAAGGCAAAGTATACTTATTTACGTCGCAGGCCTGTGACCCATGGAGTGCCTGATTTTTAGCCTAACAGCTGCCTTACGTCGCTGACGGTATTGGGCACGCGGGGTGTGCCGTGGAGGTTCGGTTTTCCTCTCCATCGCGAACCAGGAGGTTCTGATTCAAAGACCCTCTTTGCTAAGGCGTTGGTGTTGTTGTTCAGTCGATGGATTTGTTCCTTCCGGACTACATCCACATCCTGGTACAGCTCGTAGCGTTTGCGGTTATGTCTTCTCCTCCATTCACCTTCCTCGCAGATGGGACCATCTATCCGACGTAGAATTTTTCTTTCGAAGGCACCAAGAATTAGTCCCACAGTTTTGTTTACATACATTTTCATGGAATGTGGAAAACCTAGTGAGTTTTACGATTGGAGGTCGCAATTGGTAGAGTATCTGCCCCTGGTTAGCGGGATCCCCGGTTCGAATCCCAGTAAAAGCAAAGTTTCTCGCTTTTATCTGGATTTCAAATCTGGTTTAGTCACCATTTGCCGTTGGGATCAAATTAACGGCACTATCACTGGAGTTAGGCAGACTGTGGGTATCACAATGGTGAATGCACTAGCAGCCCCCCTACTTAACCTAACCTAATGGACCCGTGAACTGGCCACCACGACCATGTGATCTCACATATTTAGATTACTGGCCTTGGGGATAGTGAGGTCAATAGCCTATGCCGATAAACCAGAGACGTTGGACGCTTTGGAAATCAAAATTGAATTGAATTGAAGGACCTTGGGTGTACAGACGCTAGTTACACATAGGTTTATTTTACCCTTTTCTTTTGGTTTACGATTTAATTGCTGTCTTCAGATATTTCCTATCACCAGCACCTACTTTGTTTCCAGATTTCGACCCACATTTACAAAATGTTTTATGTCCAACGTTCATCCATGAGTATTTCACAGGATTTTTTAAATTTAACTTAAGGGACATCATGACATTTACATAAATTAACAAATGTTGGCTACTCTTTTAAGAATTTCAAGATGTCCCACAAGGCTTGGGTTCACATATTTACATAGTTGTAAATTCACATAATTGTAAGTTCTCTGTAAAGTTAAGCATTGGTTGGCAGCTTCAGCCTGTATGCTAGTGGGTAGGCAAGTGTGGCATGTTCAGTATTGTTTCCATTGCACCAGTTATACAGATACACGTTCGAAGTCGAAAGTTACTGGTTGAATTTGTGCATCGAAAGTTCGACTTCACGATTGCGCTTCATTCGATCTATGACAGAAATCTTGTTTAAACACTTTAATAGAACAAAATTATCTACAGTGACATCTCTCTATTAAGTGGACAGTCAGGGACCAGGAGTTCTTTGTCCACATAAGAGAGTGTCCGCTCAAGAGGAATAATACAAAATTAACTTTTATGTGCATATAATATCTTTTTAAGCAGTTTAAGCATCTAGGCATCTAGCATCTAGCATCTAGCACAATAACAAGGAGACAAGGCGACGCGCTGTCATGTGACTTTTTCAACATTATTCTTGATAAGATCGTGCAGAACTCACACGCTTACACTAGAGGCACGGTCTTCCAAAAGTCGGTACAACTGCTAGCATACGGGGATGACATTGACGTGATTGGCAGAACATAGCGAGCCCTCAATGAAGCGTTTGCTGGTATTGAAGCGGAGGCGGCCAGAATGGGTTTAGCGGTGAACGATGGCAAAACGAAGTATATGCTGTCATCGCGAAAGGACGCACAACTTGGTCCATTCGAGAGAAAAGTTCTGCGTTCAATCTTTAGTCCTGTCAGCGTTGATGCTCATTGGAGAAAGAAGATTCAACCACGAACTGTACGGGCTGTACAGAGACATGAGCCTAGCCAGGCGTCTACGGATTAAACGCCTAAGATGGCTAGGCCGTATATGGACAACTCAGCTCCAGCCCGAAGAGTCTTCGTCTCCGAACCCGTGGGACAACGTAACAGAGGACGCCCACGGAAGTGGATAAGGACCTCAACCAACTTGAATATACGCAGATGGAGACAGCTGGCTAAAGATCGTGCCAGCAGGAGGGGGTTGTTGGTTGAGGCCCAGGTCCATGCCGGACTGTAGGCCACCAGAAGAAGAAGATACAATAATGAATAATTTTTTCGGAGTCAAGCTGTCCTGCATCCGTGACTTATTTACTTATCAGGCATAAGACCCATGGAGGGTTTGAGCCTGAATCTGGACAAGTTGCTTCCAGGAATCAGGACCAACCTGTCTTGCATCCGCGACTCATTTACTTACTTACCAGGCTGGCGACCCATGGAGGGTCTGAGTCTGAGCAATTGCTGCCTTCCCTCGCTGACGGTTCTGGAAACGCTGCTTCCAGTCATCAATACCAAGCTATCTTCTTCTTCTTCTTTATTTGGAGCTACAGTCCGGGGTGAACGTGGGCCTCAACCAACAAGCCTCTCCAGCAAACACGGTCTCTGACTAGCTGTCTCCAGTGTCGCACGCCAGGTTGGTTGACGTCCTTCTCCGCCTGTGAGCGCCACCTTAAACGCGGGCGTCCTCTGTTACGTTGTCCCACGGGTTCGGAGTCGAAGAATCTTCGGGCTGAAGCAGTGGTGTGCGCTCTAAATGGCCCATTTCAGGCGGTGGATCCGAAGATGCCTGACTAGACTCATAACGCTGTACAGCCCGTTCAGTTCGTGGTTGAATCTTCTCCTCCAGAAACCGTCAACGCAAACAGGACCAAAGATCGCACGCAGAGCTTTTCTCTCGAAGAGACCAAGGACCAAGCTGCACCCGCGATTACTTGGTTTTTTTTTACCCGAGGATCGGTCTTCCTCTTTTTCTCGGCGTCCTCTCTCCCAGGCGGCACGGATTCGAAGACCTTAGCTGGAGCAGAAATGTCCCCGCGCTCGGCCATGCCAGTGTAGTAGACGGTGTTTTCCATCCTGACTACATCCACATCGCTTTGTTCGCGGTAATTTCTTCTCCTTGCAGACGAGACCATATATCTGACGTAGGAATTGTCCCTCGCGAGCACCAAGAATGCTTATCGTCCAGCTTTCGACTGTGAACTTGCAAAAGTTGTGTGGCATCTCACAGATGAACTCTGCGTATCGCCTTGGTCTATCCAACTGCGGTTATTGTAAAAGTCTTGAGACTACAACTATTCCCTTGTATCTCCTTCAGCAACCTCGGAACTGAACTTCCTACTATTCTAGCTTGAGTTTCCCACTCCCAACTCTAAACTGAGAAGCCTTTGACGTCTCTGTTCCTAGATCGCTATCAGATAAGTCGTATGGAACCTTGCCCAATTCCTGGATCCGGTATTGAACCAGGAACCGTCTTCGCATA
Source organism: Eristalis intricaria (assembly GCA_964034865.1). NCBI lineage: Eukaryota > Metazoa > Arthropoda > Insecta > Diptera > Syrphidae > Eristalis > Eristalis intricaria. The sequence continues at coordinate 128,533,461 of OZ035873.1, forward strand.
GGAGAAACAGTCCTTGGTTAACGCCTAGCCTTGGGCCTTCCTTGATTTTGAAGAAGGAGCCTCTTTAGTGTCAACTGAAACCACCTCTTCTCGTACAGCCCCCCTTTCGTGCATTCCAAAAGTACGAGTCTTTGAGTTAAGATCGAGACCAGAGCCACAGCAACCGCATCCGTCTTATCGAAATTCATCAAATTCGAAGTTCTCCTCCTAAGCACCCATGTGCCCCCGGCCGCCAATCAGATCAATGTTTGCTGCTCTCCCGGAATGGTGCATGCAAAGCGACACGTATGTGCGGGGAACCGAATTCAATTAATAATTGCTACCGATTTACAACATCCTTCTTTTCACAACAACAACCATGTCCGGTAATAATCATTTCCTCTCCAGTCCAGCCAGGCAGCCCAATTGTTGTTGCCGCTGTGCAACCAATTGATATCCCCGCACCGAGCTACACAAACACCTAGACCCGGCATCGATTATGGCCTGTGTGCCTGTGATTCCATGAAATCATCTATTTGCGAGCAGGTGCAACAGGGGCTCGCATCCAAAAGACAATCCGCAATCCAAGATCTTGGCATCGACATTCTCTCCCCACTTGACTGCCGCTTCGACCGCCATGGATGGTTCAGTTGCTGCCGCTGACGCTGTTGATGTCGATGTCGATGCCGAAGCCGAAGCCGAAGCCTCAGCCGCTGCCGCATGCTGCCTCACATAAGGAAGACATTATTACGTCAAAACCAACTCGCTATTACTATTATTATCGTGGTTGTTTGTGTGCTTGTTGGTGTTGTTCATTGTAATACTAGTCAAAACACTGGGGACTATTCACTTGCGGCTGCCATCGGAATCGCAGTAGTGCCTGAAGCTGTCTCCCCACAGATCCCTCGCGTATCCCACAGATGCACTAGTTGCACTTCAAAGGCTAAATCATGCTCTGGCAACCTAGTCTCTGTGTGAGGAGTGGCAAGATGAAGGCGAACACACATTCGAAGGTGGAAGTGGAACACGCAGCAAACACCAGCAGAAATGGGCAACAGTAGCACCAGCTAGACGAAAGCTGCTCGCGAACTGTAATAGCTTTGTGCTCTGTGTACGGAGGCCAGCACTACTCGTACGTCAGCAACAGCAGCAGCAGCAGCGGTGGCGACGCGGCTCGGCGCGGCCTCTGAGACGGCAGCACGGACTGTCTGTGTGTGTGTGTGTGGTGTGCGAACTCTTTATGAATGAACTTCGCTTCCAAGGTAAACAAACCGGTTCATTGATGCAGCGCTTGCATATGTATTGCACGAGTATATAATAGAAATAATAATAATACTAACTGATTACAACATTTAGAGGCACCTGCCCCCCACTTGCCGTCGCCGTCGCCCCCTCTACCGGCCATCGACGACGGTGAAGACTTTTCCTCATAGAAAATCGATTGCTTCAAGTCAGATTGGCCAGATGGGCCTGTGGAGTCTGTTCGGAGGAATAAACCGACACACACACACACACACACAGCCGAAGACTGGGAGACTGGGCGATGTAATTGGTGGAAGCTGCAAGCTGGTGGAACTAGGTAGCTGGTTTGGCTGTTGTTGGTCAGTTATTGCACCTGCTATTCAAAATGACCAGAACCCTGATGGACGGCGAATAATCAAATTTACGAGAATTTCCTGTGACCGTTAGATGTGTTTATAGTCCGTGGCGGGGAGACGGACTGTTGAGTGGCCATGCGAGACAGGAACAAATTTGTGTAAGCTTTCCGGCGTGGCGTTAGAAATGAAATTCTGGTTTCGTATTTCTGGTCGGACATGCACATCCGCTTGTATTGTGCGACAATCCTTGCCGAAGGCGATTGTTGTTGACTCCAGAATCGGGGATGCTTAGGCTGAGTTAATGAGTTTGAACGACGGTTGCTGTCGCTCTGTCTATGGGCAACGGATGTGACGGCTGATCCGAGGACATGTGCAGCAGTAAATGCTTGACTTTGAAACGACTGACTGATTTTGATCCATGTTGCTTGTGCAGCGATTGATGGCGATCTATAATCTGAAACAATGGCGGGATGTTTTCTTCGAATTTGTTGGACAGTGCTTGTCATTTTGAAGCCAAGCTTTGGTGTTTTGTGCAAATATTCGACTCTCACTTAGGACATCAATAAGACGCTCTGGGGCTCAGCAATTAAATAAGGACTCCTGTCAGAAAATATAAGAAAATAGCGACCCTGCCCTGCTCGGCACGCGTGCACTGTAGACAGCTTAAGCGTTCAGCGATTTTAGCAAGATCTGAACATAAAAACAAGATGCAGCAGATTTTTTAGCATTTTTAAAATTTCAGCAGTTTTTAACAGATTTTAAAACAATTGACTTTAAATAAAATATATTTATGTGTTAATGCAGCGCGGCACAGCACAAGTAATCATAAAAAAGTAATAATAAAATAAAAAAGATCCATCCATTTCCTTCAAAGTCAACAAAATCATTAATTTAATCAGTAATTCGAGACCTTTTATTTTTAAATCCGCAAACCGTTATATCTGATGAATTTAAATTCTTGTTCTTCTCTATTTGGCGCTACAGTCCGGGGTGGACATGGGCCTCAACCAACAAACCTCTCCAGCAAGCACGGTCTCTGGCTAGTTGTCTCCAGTGTCGCACGCCAAGTTGGTTGAGGTCCTTCTCCACCTGTGTGCGCCATCGGTTCCGTGGGCATCCTCTGTTGCGTTGTCCCACCGGTTCCGAGTCGAAGACTCTTCCAGCTGAAACAGTGTTGTGCGCTCTACATGACCCTTCTTAGGCGTTGGATCCGAACACGCCTGACTAGACTCATGTCGCTGTACAGCCCGTGGTTGAATCTTCTCCTCCAGAAACCGTCAACGTAAACAGGACCAAAGATCGCACGCAGAGCTTTTCTCTCGAAATACCAAGGACTTCCTCATCCGCTTTTGAGATTGTCCATGCCTTCGCAGCATAGAGCAGGACAGAGATCATCAAGGTCTTGTATAAAGTCAGCTTGGTCCATCGAGTGATGGCTCTACTACTCAATTTCCTCTTGAGGCCAGAGAAAAAAGCGGTTGGCAAGAGTTACTCTGCGTTTGATCCGGGTACTGATGTTGTTCGAACTGTTTCCTGCTAAGACGATGCAGGCGAAGTCCTTGACTACCTCGAAGTTAAAACTGCCCATTGTGACGCTCTGTCCAAGACGTCGATGTTGTGTGTCCTTTCTTGATGACAGCATATACTTAGTTTTACCCTCATTCACCGCTAGACCCATTTTAGCCGCCTCCGCCTCAATACCAGCAAACGCCTCATTGACGGCTCGCTGTGTTCTGCCAATCACGTCAATGTCATCCGCGTATGCTAGCAGTTGTACGGCCTTCTGGAAGATCGTACCTCTAGTGTTGGCGTGTGAGCCTAGCACGATCCTCTTCGGGAAGATGTTGAAGTCACATGACAGCGCGTCGCCTTGCCTAAGACCTTTTTTGATATTGAAGGTCTCGGCGAATTCGTTACCGACCTTGATGGAGCAGCGAGAATTCTCCATCGTCATCCTGCATAACCTGACGAGCTTGGCAGGAATGTCAAAACTAGACATGGCGTTGTATAGCTCGTCCCTATGCACGCTTTCATATGCGGCCTTGAAATCGACAAAAAGGTGGTGGGTGTCGATCTGCATTTCTTGTGTTTTTTCCAGGATCTGCCGTAGTGTGAAAATCTGGTCGATGGTGGACTTCCCTGGCCTGAAGCCACACTGATATATAAACGGCTTCAGGCGAGTACACTAAACGGCAGAGAAGATCTTGTAAGCGATGTTCAATCAGACTTATCCCTCGGTAGTTGGCGCAGTCAAAGGGGTCTCCTTTCTTGTGGATCGGGCAAACGATACTGTGATTCCACTCATCGGGCATGCTTTCCTCCGACCATATCTTACAGATGAGCTTGTGCATGTGCCCAACCAGATCATCGCCAGCTGCCTTAAAGATTTCAGCGGACAGTCCGTCCGCACCGGCAGCTTTGTTAGACTTCAGTCTTGATATTGCTATCTTGACCTAGTCGTAGTCGGGGGGGACGGAATTCTCATCGATCATCGTCCGTATTGGGTGGGACATTCCGCTTGACAGCGGTATTGGTGTCATCATCGCCGTTTAGCAGTCTGCAGAAGTGGTTCTTCCAAATTCTCAGTATCGACTGCGACTCTACTACTAGTTGTCCATTCTCGTCCCGGCTGGCTTCTGTCCGCACCTTATATCCACTGGATAACTGTTTCACCCTCTGGTAAAACTTTCGGATATCGTTCCTAGCGTAGCACCTCTCCATCTCCTCGATCGCGCGCTTCTCGTGCTCTTTCTTCTTTCTCCTGAGAAGCCGGGTCTCATGCCTTCGTCTCTGTTCGTAGAGCTCACGAACAGCTCTCGTCGTTCGTTGCAGCGTTGCTTTGTAGGCTTCCAGCTTCGCTGCATGTGCCAGCCTACACTCGTTGTCAAACCATGGGTTTTTTCTAGGTGGTGCCGTAAAACCCAGCACATCAATGGCAGCATCTTTGATGGCTTCTTGACAACGCCTCCAATCTTCTTCGATTGTTTGCGCAGGTGGCGGAGAACTTAGAGAGAGATCCCGGGAGACTCGATAGGCGAAGATCCTAGCAGTCCGGACTGCACTCGACAAGAGAATCAACAATACCCCACTCGCTAGAGTGCAGAGGATGGCATGCGTATGCATTAGCGGGGCGCTAAGGACTACCTCCTCCGAAGCACTACACATACTCCTAAACCTGCCATCGATAGAACTAATTAGCAGACAGACAACAGCTAGCACGGCGATTAGATTAAGATCGCTGAGCAGCTGGAAAGAACTGCAGTCTGGACATTCCACGATCCTACGCTGGTATGCCTCTATACCCATAAATACAGACCTCACTCTACCTAAACTCCTCTTCGAGAAGAATTTCTCAACCAGATCTTACTGGGAGACGCTGGAAGGTCCAATGCGAATCTTCACAGATGGATCGAAGATGGATGCAGGTGTGGGTGCTGGTGTCTCTTCCAAGGATCTAAATTTCAAGCTATCTTTTCGACTACCTAATCACTGTAGCGTCTTTCAGGCTGACACTATAGCGATTAAGGAAGCCCTGTCCTGGTTGAAAAACAATGTAATATCGCGCACAGATATCGTCATCTGATCCGATAGCCTGGCAGCGATCAAATCTCTGAACTCAGTCACTTTTAATTCCAAGACTTCCCTTAATTGCCGCCTATCTCTTAACGAGATGACCAAGTATTTTAACATCCAACTAATGTGGGTGCCGGGACACTGTGACATTCCAGAGAATTGCAAAGCGGATGATCTCGCTAGAAAGGGCACAAACTCCGTGCTCTTTCCGGGTGGGGACCCACCCTCCATGTCTATCGCTACTATTAAACATCTTCTCAAGCTTGAAACGCTTGCCCAAACAAACCGCGGATGGACATATGGCACAGGATGCCTCATTACCAAACAACTCTGGCCTATGACCGATCCCAAACGATCGCTTAGCTTGATCAGATTAAGCAGGCCAAATCTCAGATCTCTTACTGGCGTGCTATAGGAACTCACGCCCCCCGGATAGCTTCTCAGCAACCACCCGTGATGTGCGTCCTATAGTTTTCTCAAGTGTGGAAGGGTTCTACGGTTTTGTGCCGAATCCGAACGGCCAAGTTAGGGAAGCTTTTTCTAGACAATTATTCCTCTTTCAGCATTGTCAGTGACTCGAAAGGTGGTGGGACCGTGGAAAGTTATTTTTGGTCGCACCGGCCGGGAATCGAACCCAGGCTTCGAGTTTAAGTTGTGTAGGGGTCAACACGCATGCCACCACGATCAGTTCATGAATTAGTATCCCTTGCCTCTAGTAATGTCTTTCATTCATTCCCTCCAACTGAACCGACCTCAAACCCATCTTCTCGAAAAATCTCCTCGTTCCCATATTCCATACAATTGTATCGTCCTCAATTCCTTAGAAGCCCACAGATTTACGGTTGCAGGGAGAATGATTTTATAGTTTCCATCACCGAAACCCTACATTTACCACGCAACAATAGTAGGCAGTCATGCCATAGCCACCGACGACAACGTGGCATTTACAACAGCTTCCCTCTCATGCGTAAAATCGTACTCAGCACAAATGAGGATATGCATTGTGTGCTTTGTTTGCCTTTCGTTTTACCAAAACTTCCATCTCTTATCGCGTAACGAAAACGTCTACCAGTGCCACTCCGCCATCTATCATGTAGTGCGTGTATAATTGCATTAAAGCGTCCCGCTCCCCCGCCGAAAAATTGCACGTAGATTCGCGTTCTTGCGCGAAACAAACGGAACGTACTTGGCTCGCTGATGTCACCCCTAAATGCACCTAATGCGCCACGTGGGGGTGGTGTGTATGAAATATTAGAACATCATCAACTTTGACTGCACCCCGGGTGTGAGTGCGAGTGTGTCGTTGGAAGAAGGATACAAATAAATTCATTTGCAATCCACACCGTCACGTTGGCATTGCGTCCTGATTCCGCAGCGCGCCTACCGCCTCCTTCTTGGGCAGGGCTTCCCAATGCCACTCTTTTTTTTTGTTCAAATTCCATCCCACCTTCCACAGGTACATGAAAATTATAGGTTCGTTGGAAAATTGTAGAAAAATAAAAAAAAATGCGGTGCATGTCGTACATAACCTTCTAGGGTGTGACGAGGAGGGGCGGGAGAGGAAGTGCATACAATTTTGTGTGTTTCTGTGTTTTTTTTTTTTTTTGTTTTTTAGAAATTTTTGTTTGGGTTGGTGGCAGAAACGGTGCGTGTTTCCAGTTGCCGCACATGCCTTCGACGGCAGAACGTCAGTACGTGCATGTCGTCTAACTTTTGGATAGTGAGGTGGCATTGAGAAAAGCTTTATGAATTTCATGTGTGCAGCGATCCGATAACGCCGCACAAGTATCTACAAACCGACGGTGGAGCGGGTTTTTTTTTCGCTCTGCTTTCTGCCGTTTGCTAACCACAGCTTGTCACATGTATCCTTGATTGCAAGCGTGTACTTTTTTTTCCCCCAGTTGCCAACAAAGTCAAATAAATTCGTCAGATTCATTATTTTCGTCCTTGCCTGCATGTGAGGTTTTTTAACTGTCGAATAATATGCCTTTGGTTGGACGATTCAAGTGAAATTTGTGTCTTTCTTTGATTTTCTGTCTCTCTCTCTCTCTCTCTCTCTCTCTCTCTCTCTCTCTCTCTCTCTCTCTCTCTCTCTCTCGCCCGCCCCCTCTACTTTCCATCATCATCGTCGCCTTTGTGGAAACTATTAAATTTCTACGAGCTCTCATTCTTTGCCTGGTTTCGTGAAGAAAAGAGATACGCACCCATACACCCGCTCTCTGAGAATAGATACATGACATGTGCTGACATACGAATGCAGTGCGGTGCGGTGCGGTTGTTCTTTTGCGACAGTATTCGGTTTTTAGTCGGTTTTATTGACTGAAATTACATTTGTGCGCACATTTCAAGTTTGAAATTTTTGCTGTTCGCTGTTGTGTTATTGCTGTTATTGCGGTTGACTGTGTTGTTGGGTGGTGTTGATTTCAAATGGAAACGCAGCTGCAGTGCTGCATATTGAATTACATTTTTCTTCCGAGATGACGATGATGATAGCATTGCCTTGGTTTTATTGAGAAAGGTCAAAACACCTCAATTCAACTATAATACGAAAGAAAAATCCAACAGTTTTGCCCGCTTACCCGCTACCCAGACCTTAAGGGTTGCTTTCTGTGTGGCATTTGTCTGGGATTGCATTGGATGGTCATTCTTTAAACTTACTTTTGGAACCCCAACACCCAGTACAAGTGCCGGAATTCTGCGTTTGAATGAAGAGCGTGAGAGCGTGGTAGGTGCCTAGGAATGCCCTTATCTTCGTGTTCTTGTGTGCGACAATCTTGTCTCAGCGCAGTTCTGATCTGACCACCGACACGTGCGGATGTACTCGTGAATCGACACTACACCATCTAGACCGAAGAGAGACGCTTCCCGTCACATTGGAAATATGTGCGTAACTACCTTCGATTCGAATTCATAAAACAAACATATGCTAGACCAAGAGACGAGTCATTCGCAAAACTCCCTCAATCCACAGCTCTTTGGTTTTTCCGATTGCTATCTCCACACACGCGATCATGATGTCTCGTTCAACCGCAGCATGCAGTCGCTCGCTTTCATTATGCACCACATTTTAGTTTCGCTTGTCAACTGCAATCCCCCCCCCCCCCACACACACACACTCCGAACACCCCACGCACTCCGCCCTACAAATGAACGTCAATTAAACCGAGCAATTTTCCCAAATGTCCGCTGTCTGTCATTCCGTCGAAATGGCAAACAAAAAAAAAACACGCAAATACACTTGTTTTGTCTCCATTAAATGCGAAATAAAAAAAAACACACACACACAAACGAAATACTTTTGAAAAGTGCACAATGAACGTCGTGATCCAAAAGTGCGTCATTTGTTTCGGTGTGCGTTCTCGTCATCAAACAATGCCGAGGCCTAGACTTTTAATTTTTGTTTTTCCCTCTTTGTCTCGTTCACAAAACAAAAAAAAAGGACAGGAGCCATTTTCAATTTGTGCATTGCATCCTTTTGTATGAAAAAGTATATCCTTTCTCTCGGTGCGTCTCGCATGTAAATATTTGCGCCCAGGATGCAGACGTATCTACTCGTTCAATTTCTCCAAATACAACTGGGAATGGAGTCTGTGTGTGCACCTCATCTATATCTGGGCAGTGATTTGTATGTTTTCACAATGGAATTTGTGCGTGCCAATGATGACAGCAGCAATTTTTCTTCTTCACATTTTCTTTTTTTTTATTTTGTTTTATTGCTGCTCTGTTGTATATGCGATGGCAAATGACTACCTTTTCGCATCGGCACTCTCATCCCCCGACCGGTTGTCCCATCGCGGCGGGGGCGGGTCTGGAATCGTGGGAGACGAGAGCTATCAGAGTCTCCAAATCGTTCCGTGGGCCTTCTGTTGACGTCACACGACTAAATCAGCACATTCTTCCAAAAATTCAATTCCCCAAATAAAAAAAAAAAATGCAATCAAATCAGAAATGCCAACGAAATCCAGTGAAAAGAACGAAATTGTTTCGTATTTGGGTCAATTCGTCGGCGGCGCTGTTGTTTACTTGCATTATCAACACATAAAAAACAAAAAACTTCACTCAGTGCTCGGTGCTGTCCTCATGTGTTTGGCCGGGCATGTAGCGCTCTTTTATCGGTTTCGTTTATTTTGGAATTCAGTTGCACACTGACTGGAGCTTTACCGTCATCCCTCTGTTGCTGGCTGCACTCTTGTTCAAACTTGTTGCATGCGAGTTAGATAAGAAATTTTGTGATTGCACACAAAAATTTCCGCGAATTTTCACAATTTTTTGCTCGTTTGTTTTTTCTCCCCCGTATCTGAAACTATGTGTGCGGGTGCGGGTACGGGTGTTTGTGTGTGTGTTTATGAGTTTTTTCTAATTCAATGTTTAGTTGCTGGGCTTCGCTTTTGATTGCATAACTTAAAAAAAAACATAGCACACACATGACTGTGTGTGGGCTTTTGTTTTTTATTTCGCGACGAAAATGTGTAGCAACCCACTGATTGTTGGGCAGTCGGTTTATTTTAAGAAACAATGGCAGATTACATATATTGTTTTTTTTTCCGAAGGAGGATTTTTGTATGTTTCGCTCGTCTCATAGCACGCGCTATCGATCCATTGTGAGTCACTAGAACAGTGGACACAATGCGAAGTCTGGAAACAAAAGAGAGTCGATTGGATATCTGGCACGGGCATTTTTCTTGTCAATTAGATCGAATGAAATAAATCAATCTTCATGCAAAGCCATCCCTGGACTCCTTCTTTTTGAGAGATTCCCAGTCCGGGACTTGCTCTTTGACAAACACCAACAATTGTGTACAGCGAGTTGTCAATTCCTTCAGTTTGTACTCAATGTCCACTAGTTACAGTTGTCCTCTGTTGCGTTTTACAAAGTGAAAGAAACTTAGGCTCGTGGTTAAATATAATTTACAAAGGTAGGAAGTTGAACTTTTCCCTTGAGAGGTCTGGAGAGTCAATGTTGGTCAGGTCTTTACGTCGAAAGGCATAACCGGGGGTTCTGATTAAGCGAACATAGTACTTCGCGAGGGGCATTCGATGATCGACTGGATCTTGGTTGAATTTTAAGAGTGATTAAAATCACATGCACTTGTATCCATGCCAAGGACTCGAATGCCACCTTTCGATATTTGTAAAGCTATTTATCATTCAGCAGTTAGGTGACCCTTTCGAAGACTGGATTACCGTGCCGTAGTGGTTAGTGCGTCGTTGTCAGGTCCGAAACCCGTTCATAGTTCTTTCGAGTCACTGACAATGCTCAAAGACAATTAAAAAGCTTCTCAACTTCGCCCTTCAGACTCGGCATAAAACTATACGTTCTTCCACTCGTGAAAGAACAATAGCACGCACAACACGAGTGGTTGCTGAGAAGCTAGGCTCAGGTCCACCTCGGACTGTCGCGCCACCCATATCATTATTATTATTAACAATCGAAGACTGATGGTTCTTAAAAACGCATTCGATATCTTCCCGCCGTTTTTTGATGATGTTCCTTAACAGTGATGGGCGCATTCGAATGATGATTCGAGTGATAATCGATTCTCTCTCGAGAACATCTCGATTCTCAAAATCATTCGAATGATTACTGACTATTAACACAGAGAACTCGTTGTGTCTCTTTTTTTATTAATGAACCGAGAAGTGGAGTAATACATGAGTACTGGTTATGTTCTTGATTAGTAGTTGTTGACGAGAACTATTCGAGTTATCTTGTATTAGTAGTTAGTACTCAGTTATTAGTCATTCGAATGATGATCGAGATGGTTTATTACTCGAATAATCATTCGAATGCGCTGATCTCGATCTCGATTACTATTTGTTTTTTTATCAAATCAAAAGACATACCACTTCCCTCATGAATGACAGTTAATCTTTTGAATTTTTTAGTTCCACTCAAGTGAGTATCTCCCTATGGAAGCTACGTTTCCTCAACCAGGTTATTGCTGGACATTCACACAAGATGTCCTCAAAAGTCTCATCCTCTTCGAGGCAGAGCTTACAAATCGTGTCTTGATGCAGGTTTAGTTTGTTAAGGTGATATTTCAGGCCGCAGTGGCAGGTAAGAAGGCTTGTTAACAATCTTAAGCTATACTTATTAAGATGGAGTGTTTCTTTATATGAATAAGGCCTGATTAATCTTGGACTGCCTAAGACCATGACCATATGTCCCCTGGTCCAGACGAAGTTTGTTTTCCCATTCGTTAATCAGAGTTGTAGCTGCTGTCCAATTGAGATTGCAGTACGGTTCTGGACCGATGAACGCAGATTCTGAGCCAGCGCTCGCGAGTTCATATGCGGATTCGTTGCCTTCACAGAGGGACTCTGTGTTCAGGGACCCAGCCAAGTTTTACTTTGTTTTGTATGGCAAGGGACTGCAAAGCATCATAGCAGCACTTGACTGTTTTGGAGTCCAATAGATTGGACGAAAGTGCTTTCAGTGCTGCTTGACTGTCTGAGAATATCTGTATTATTGGGCCCTTGATACCTTTGTGGAGGTTATGTCTGGCGCAGATATTGATGGCGTGGACTACGGCATGGTTCTCGTTCACACTTGGGTCCAAAGATGCATCTTTGAACCGTCTGTGTTCCAAACCAGACTTCTTGGGTCTAGTCTTGGGACACCATTGGTCCACTTTCCGCGGTTCAATACGAAACAATATTGCCTGACAATGATTGTGACAGCATTGTACAGAACATGTCTCTATTAGGCATTGAGTTGAGTATACTAAGGTGGCCGGATAGATTACCTGGTTTGCATTTGGACTCTAGCTGCAGTTTAATAGCGTATCTGGCAGTTTAATATCTTCCTGACGAAGATCGGTAGGGGAGTTAGCCCGACTTTGGCTTCTAGACCTGTTGTGGTGCAGGTGGGCATGGCACCTGTAATTTCAAGACATTCAATTCGTTGAACCTTCTGCAACCTGTTTGCCGATTGCTTAAGTCTCGATTCTTAAATTCATTCGATTATGCCCGTCACTATTCCTTATGAGCAGCATTTTATGCCACAGATGTGTAGATTGTTATAATGAATCAAGACAACGTGGCAGCGGCCGGTATTGACGAAGACCAGATTCTTATAAAATTATTCTGACGCATGAATTTAAGCCGGACGAGCTAGAATGATGGTGGAAATCTTTGAAATCTTGTGGGGCGGGGTCCATTTTTGGATCAGCGGCTTTGTCAACAAGTTATACTGTCGTAAACGGTGCGAACACAGTCGCTGCATCCATAAAGAGCAGGTGTTCGCGGCTTATGGTATGGCGGTATCAACGGACGTGAGGAAGGATTATTTAATTTTGGGTTTGTTTTTTTTTAAATTACCTAAGTTAAAAGGTTACACTTATATTATAATATTAAACTGAAGTGAAGTCGTTCCTCCACCATGGCTACCGCAAAAGTGAAAGATGTGACTCGAGACCAGAGGATCGCCAAGATCTTCTTCTCATATCGTTAGGTTGTTCGGTTATGTACAGTCAGATGGCGCTGTCGTCGCTTACAGGATTGGACTTCAGCATACCGATGTTATTGGCTTTCTGTGCTCTACAATATCGATGTATCCGAGATGTGATTCCGAAAAGGCGGCACTACATGCAATAGGAGTCACTCCACGGTGCATATCAAGGTTCATGTCAAGGCGAGCGGTTCTCAATTGGCAGCTGTTGGAGCCACTTTATTATTTTCTCTGTGGCTGTGTCAAGACATTAACCAACCACTTCGGTTGAGCTGGAGATCAGCATTTCAAATCTGGATCTACTGATCATTTTTCAGTTTCATGGCACTAGCGCTGTCAACTTATAATATAAATAATATTTGTTCTTTATTTCATCTACCGAATTTGATTCTTACAGATTGCAGAAAATATTAAGGTTCAGTTGATATATAATATGCCTTCGCAAAGTACATCATTTCACAATTAGTTTTTTTAACAAAATAAGACTTTTTATGTAAGCAGTTTAACAAAAATTGTTAAGTAATATCTATAATAGCAATTACAAATAGTTTAAGTTGGTGTACAAGGAACGCATGAATAACAATATAAATAATTAAAGTATATAATAAATAGGTAACAAATAAATAAATAATAAATAAAAGCAGTAAATACATATTTTAATTGAGATACACAAAGCATAAGTAACAATATAAATATATTTGTAATAAAATAAATAAGCTATAAATATAATTTGTCAGTAAAGTGCTATCGATTGTTTGAATGTTGATCTGTCATCACATAGATCTACGACAGCACAAACAGAATTGAAGTTCTGTATGCACCTTGTAAGCGGTTCATTCAAACCATAATTATAGCACTGCCTAGGCTGGAGTAACAGATGTCTTGTACGAAGATTTCTTTCCGGTGCATAAAGTTTTACTTGTTGAAAAACATCAGGACAGTTTATACGATTCGAGAAAATATCGTGGATGAACATTTAACATTTAACACTTCGCATTTTTTCTAGCGTATCTAATCCAATTAAAGCACATCTTCTTAGATAAGGGTTTCGTTTTATTACGAATCTTGTAAAAGCCTTCTGAACCATCTCTAGACGTACCACATGTATTAAGTGTACATGACCCCATATAACAGAACAATATTCTAGATACGGACGTACAACTGACATGTAGACAGACTTAAGGGCATAATAATAATAATAATAATATGGGTGGCGCTACAGCCCGTAGAGGGCAAGGGCCTAGCTTCTCAGCAACCACTCGTGTTGTGCGTGCTATTGTTCTCCCACGCTTTGAAGGGACCTACAGTTTATTGCCGACTCTGAACGGTGAAGTTGAGAAGCTTTTTCTAGACAGGAAATACTCTTTGAGCATTGTCAGTGACTCAAAAGAGGTGGTGCCGTGAAATATGAAAGGTGGTAAATTCGGGTATCGAACCTGGCACCCTCTGCGTAGGAGTCCACGCACAAACCCACTACGCCACGGCGCACAGTGGTCCCGTTTTATGGGAGAGTTGGAAATAAATCTGTTGAACCCGTGAACCGATCTTAATGAAATTTGAAACATAGTGCAAGTACTATAAGATCTTATTATGTTTCAAAATGGTAATCTTAAGTTAAAAAAATAAAAAAAAACCCATTTTCTTGTTCAAATGCATAAAATAATTATTTTTTACTGTCGATGACTCGAACTTGGGACTTAAAGCAAATTTGTAATCTCTGTTTGAAAATATAAATTCAATTTTACAAGTTTTGGTAACGTACACTTTATTTGGAATGAATGAAACTAATCAGTATAATAAGGCTTGCGCTTCAGTACTAAGTGGCAGCGAATCTTTTGTTTTTGGTTCAGGCCTTAAATACGCAATCCAGGGATCAGATGATACCAACATTTGATGAATAACATCTTCATTTCTTGCCGAACGAGAACATTTTCTCCTATTATTAGTGCGATAGTACCTATAGTCTTTATTCCGACTTTCCTGCGCCTCCTCTGACAATGATCCGACGGGCAAGGCTGCTGATGATATTATTTCTGCTCCGTGGAACAGAATTTTATGCACTGTTGCTGGCATTTAATAGCAGGGATTTAAAAAAAACTGGCATTGTAGCGGTTTCCTGCGCTCCAAACTTGTCGGGATCAATCCAAAAATTGCTGCATATTGTCTCCAGGATAACACTGAATCTTTTTATGAGTTGCACATCTATTAGCACAACAAATGCTGAAATGCAACTGAAATTTTTAAAGCATTTTTGATATCTATATAAGGCAAAACGTCATCTTTCTAATTGAAATCTTCAATATTTTCGGAATCATAAACTAATTCCCGATGCCTCAAAGTCAGAAATAGATATCGCCAATAACGCTCTAAATACCGTCCTTTTTTGCCCCATTGCGACATGCACTTATGACACCGCAAACAAAACAAGATAAAAGCAAGTAGTTTCATAATTATAACAATTTGATGACCCAAAGAATTCTAATTCACAATAATAAAAACATTCTCAGCATCTCGCATAGCGTTTGCACAATACATGCATTACAAGGGAAATCGTTTGAAAATGCCAAAAAATGCCAAAAAATGCACGACATTGCTCCACTTAAATGCCTCGTACTCCCAAAGTGGTATTTTTTAGCATCGATAGACAATACTTTTAGCTTTCAGAAAAAGTTGGTCTCCCGTTGGAGACTCTTGGAGCATTTTTGTTATAGTCCATCAAACATTGAAATGCCCCTCTCAAAATGTGCCTTTACTTAAAAGCCTGGTTTAAAAAATTGGTAAGCAATATGAAAAAATTGAAAACGCAGTTTGAAAGCAAGATGTATGACCTTTTTAAAAAAAAATACGCTAGGTTCCAATGTACATAATTTTAGGAAATATGGCACATCAAATTTGCTTAAAAAATACGTCAATTTTTGTAATTTTCAAAGTCCCAACTTTGAGCTAACGGTACAGCCAAACGGATGATCAAAGTCAACAAAATTTTGGCTTTCTAGGTTCTCATATTTGTAGAATCGAAAAACATAAACCATTTGGCCGGGCAAGATATGTCACTTCGGGTGTTTATTTCCACTGCGCGACCACTGTGCGGCGACTTAAGGGCATATGGATTGAAAAAATCAGCACAAGTGCATATAGGAAACCCAAACATTGAGTTAGCTTTAGCAACCACATAATCTATATGAAACGAGAATGTCAATTTCGTACCAAAAATCACTCCAAGGTATTTAGTTTCAGTTAGACTACACAGAATTGTCCCACATATAGTATAGACGCAGACATCTGGTGATAAAACATGGTAAACGGACAAAGAATGACATTTGCTTACATTTAACTGTAGATGATTTAGATCGCACCATTTCACTATTGTATGTAACAGTCTTGTACATTTTTGACACAAAGAAAGATCTTGAGAACATCAGCATACATCAGACGGAAACTCATTGACAGAACTAATAAAAAGTAGTGGTCCTAAGTGACTACTTTGGGGGACTCCGGATAATACCACAATATTTCTCGACTTACGACTACCAATTTTGATAGATTGAACCCTATTTAAGAGGTAACTTGCAATCCTATTCAGCAGCATGGAGCGAATTCCAAATGACTTTAATTTGTTTAATCGTATTTCGTGACAGACTGTTTCAAATGCCTTTTTGCAGTCAGTGAAATAGTGTCAAGTTGGTTAATGTAGATCTACTAGACATAAGTCCATGTTGTTGCATAGCTTCTCAATCTTCCACCTTCACAGACTTTAAAAATCGACTTATGCATCCCCTGAACTCGTACGCATGACACGCGAGTAAAGTATATTCCAAAACGTGATCTCTTGGCTTATAAATCATACCACGAGGACCAATCAATCAAAGATTCCAGAGTCGCCGAACCAACGCCTTGAGTTCATGGCAAGGGACAGTTCCTCCACCTTGGTGAATTGCGATGCCGATCTAAGATCTCCAGCGGCTGCAGCAACCGATTGTGGTGCAGTCCCATACCGATTTGAATCACGTTTATCACGCTTACTGGTACAATCCTATTTTTTTCTCGCTAATTTTTCTCGATTTCACGAGAGGTTCGCATGATCTGCTCAAACTGAACTCGCTGATAGTTGCAGTGCTCTTGAAACATCCATTGTGTCAAAATATAGCTCCCGGTAATACATCGCAAGAATGCTTGGTTGCTATCGCTTGGCCGCCACCCAGGAATGAATGGACGGCAGTCTATGAGAAGATTGAGCATATCAAAGTCAATGTAAACGTTTTTGGGTCTTTCAAGGAAAATAGCACGCTAATGCCTCTATCTTGAGCTGTGGGGGTTGGCCCATCTCCGCCTTGATTGCCGTCTATGTGGTTTAGCTACACGTGCCGCCAACCTATGTTCGGAGTGTCCCGTGGATATGTGGGTACTTGACACGCGTGTGAAAACATTCCGTACTTCTGAATCATGTAAGCTACGGTTGGAGATGTAAGCGTCTCTTGCTCAAATGTTTAATTACCAACATTGCTATGATTGCTGTCTAGTTTTGACGTCCCCGTGACACTGCGACTGTGATTATTGCTTAAATTCTTTTTAAACTTCAAGTGTTTGTCTTATCGTCATCCTCCAGTCTGCGTCTAGCTAACCTGCTGTCCATGAAAGCTGCATTGTAAAAATGACTGTGACTGGGAATTAATGTTTCTTTATACGGCACTTTATCACTCAGCTGGAGAGGTTGTCAAAGGAATGTAATCACGCATGATGGCTTCTTTCAGACCTTGCCTTTGACTTCTTTCAAAAAGTTATGAGGTAATGAGAGGGTTGCTCATGAAGCGGTTTCTTTTTTCCCCATCTAGCGACTTACAGCCTGAAGGACATCTATAGATGACAGACATCAGAACACACTAAATTTGATTTGATTTCTCTTTCAGTCAAGTGTTGACACTCGACTCAGCAACTTTTCTGAATCTACTGCTTTTCCAACAACTCTTAGTCATTTCTCAGCACACAACCTGATGCCACAAATTGCCCCATCATCACCCGCGGTGATTCGTTCATCACACTCAGATAGCATTTCTTTCACTACCCATGGCAGTTCAACGAAATTCCATTGAAGCACTTCGGCTTGATCGTTTCCGTGAACATCCTAGACTTCGCCAAAAACAAGTTTTGTCATCAATTAAAATGCACCAAGTGCGCACAAGTCAAGTCCGAACAGCGTGCAGTGTGTGAAAGCTCTTTCCGCGAACAAAGTTCGATTCGATTAATCGAGCGATTTCATGGGAACTAACTCGAAACCAGTTCGTGCGCTTAAAGGGAAATCCATTTGAATGCTGCATTTTTTTTCCTATCATTCGTAGTCGAATCACTTAATTCGTTTTCATCTAGAGTCATTCGGAGAATGATTGGAAACTACGAATATTTTCTAAACTTCATCATCGCTTCTGTTTTCTGTGTATTGCTGCATTTCCAGTTGCATGAGTGACTTATGTTCGGTGAAGTTGATTCTTAAAATTCTCCCGTAAATGGAAAAATGAGGAAATGTTCAATTTGACGTCATGGGTATTAATAGTTTTCGAGTGGGCTGGAATTCCATGAAGTAGCTAGTTAAGCTTATTGTTGTGACTCCAGTGCTTCGTGGATTAGCCTGAAGAGGTTACACTTACTTTACCACTCCCAAGCAGAAGGTCCCTTGTCATAATTCACTCAATGAGGAGAACAAAGCTACAGTGTGGTTAAAAAACGCTTTCCAGTGCGACATTAAACTAGGGCTCTAGTCGTGTAAGGCGACAATCATTTAGCGGTACCGTTTCGACGATAGTTTCGCTTCATGTAAGCATAAAAAAACGATAGCGTCTGGGAGATATCGTTTTGCCTGCTTTGCGTAGACTGAAAACTGTCATTAACTATCGTCTCGACGACTGATTTTTGGCGACACTTATTTCAGTATCGTCTCATATTAAGTGAGAACAGATTGAGTATACGTATCTTGTGCTACACTTTTGAGACATTTTTAGAGTGATAGGTCGTATTTGTATTAGTTTTGTTCGCAAAGTGAAATGAGAATGTGTTCAGAGCTCAGATGTCATATTTACGTGAGACATATCATTTTCTGAGCCCTCACACTGTAACGATAGACGAGACGATAGTGAGTGTCTTACATGAAGTAAATCATCGACGATATCATCGAAGTGAATCAAAAGGACGATAGTCGTCTGAAGAGTTACGCGGTGAGAGTCCAGTTTGCATACAAATCTCTTCCGACGTTTTGCATCTTCTTCTTTATTTTCCGCTACAGTCTGGGGTGGACCTGGGCCTCAACCAACAAGCCTCCCCAACTAGAACGGTCTCTGGCTAACTGCTTCCAGTACGACATGCCAATTTGGTTGAGGGTGCGCCACCTTAAACGCGTGCATCCTCTGTTGCGACATTTTGCCTCTACTTGACAGTTATTGTGCTTCCCTTAGCAGATCGACCAGGAAATACGCGCTGCCCAAAATATTTCTGGGAAAATAAGGCTAACTTTATACAGTAGAGGTCTGCATGAATTCATTCAATTTGCACTGTCTAAAGGAGTACTCTACTTCAGTGTATTCATTTCATTGCACTCATTCGGTGTACTCCAGCACCGAAAATGAGTACACCTATTTTCGAAACAAACACTGTACAACATTCGATCACCAGACACAAAATGAGTACGCAAAGATTGAACGGCCACACCACCACCGAATACCAAAAGGACCACCATTTTTTTTTTGAATTAATTCTTACTATTCAATTCATAATACATACTAGACAAAAATGCTTCAAAATAGTTAGACGAACAAAGTTTTAATTTCTAACTTACTGGCCCTTGGCGGTCACTCTAAGCTAAACTTAATCTTAATCTATGTCTTTCGACCTAACCTAACGGAGTAAAATATAAATGGAAATTTAAAAAGAACAACTTACTGTTAAGAAAAAATTGGTAAACTTAACTACCGGACGGTTTTTATAAAAACTTACAAGCTAACTTACATTCTACCTTAAAATAAAACTTAATAAATAACTTAAGCTAACCTACGTATATATGCATATACACATGTGTATACCCCTATACACATGTGTATACGCATATATCCTTATTATACAGTACCTCACAAAATTGAGCATACACTCACAGCTTAAACATATTTTTATCTTTTTCGCCTTACAAAAAGTAGTTAATTAATAAAACTTAAATGCAGCTCAAATTGACATATTTAAATTGCTAAAAACCATAAACAAATATATGAAAATTAAAAAAAAAAACTTGCTATTTCTAAGCAAAATAAAAAAAGGCACTTAATTTTAACACACAAAATTGAACATACACTTAAAGTAAATTCGAGTTACGACTAATACACAAAACAAAAACAGTTACAAATAAAATTTCAGTAACGCGTGGCATCTCCTTCAGCATCTATGACAGCTTGCAACCGCCGTGGCATGGATTTTACCAGCTTTTCAGTAAAAGATGGCTGAATCCCTTCCCAAGCTGCCTGAATTTTAGCTTTCAGCTCCTGCTTATTGGAGCAGGTACTTTCTTTAACCCGCACTTTTATTTCGTGCCATAGATGTTCAATAGGGTTAAGATCCGGCGATTGTGGGGGTGTTTTTAGCTGCTTTGGAGCGTTATAAAGCAACCATTCGCGTACTAAATAGGAGGTGTGCTTCGGATCATTATCTTGTTGGAAGTAGAAAACCGAAGGTATACCTAATTTTACTGCCGAACTTCGTAAATTTCGTTTTAAAATATTCAAATACCCAATTTTGTCCATAGTATTTTCTATAAATTCGAACTTTCCACAGCCATTTGAAGCCATACAACCCCACAACAGCACAGATCCTCCCCCGTGTTTTATGGTTGACTTTATATTTTTAGCTTTGAGAGCTGTATTTGGTTCCCTCCAAACAATTTGTTTGCCATCAGACCCAAATAAATTAATTTTTGTTTCATCTGAAAACATATATATTGTCTATCAAACTGCAATCTTTTCTTCTTATTAACTAGGGAAATGTACGGCTTTCTTCGGGCGATCCTACCATTTAAATTATTCTTTCTCAAGACTCTGCGAACATACTGTATACATTCTACAGTCGACTCCCCCTAAGTCGAATTGTCATAGGGATACCATAAGCTGTTCGAGTTTGACTTAAAGAGAGTATGGTGTATGGAAATTTAAGGTAAATGTACATAAAACATGATGAAAAAGTTCGAGTTAGAGAGAGTTTCGACTTAGGGAGAGTCCACTGTATATTTTTTTTTTATTTACACCTTATTCTGCCTTAAAAAATACTATACTATTCTAAGTACGTCGGCCATAGGTTACAGCTAATAAATATAAATATGAACATTCAACGGCAAGACATGGAACCGACTCCCGCATGGGGAGCGGGGGTCTGAAATAACGCCTTTCTAACCGGAGTCTAAAGGATTCGAAGAAGGAGTTCCTTCGTCTCCTAGCCACCAGAACTTTTGGTGCTGCATTGCAACTTCTCGAATGTCCCGCCTGGATACCGCCGTACTGAACCGGAGGAGACCATCCTCAGCTCGTTGTGCGACGGAACGGTCGTGGTCGCCCATCCACAGTTGATCTGGCGATGTGGTAGATGAGCGGCATCGCATTTACGTCTTGTAGCAGACTGTGCTTATCTAAGTGGAGAAATGCTTCTGGGGGGCCGAAGCCCTTTTGAAGTACCCCTTCGTGGTATTCTGGATTGGGGTAGTAAGCTCCTGAGATCAAGTTATTGGACGAGTTCATCGCTCTAGCAGTCTAACGGGAAAGTTTCCACTCTTATCAGGTTTGCCCTGTTGTATAAGACCTCATTGGAATAGAATTTGATGTACTGGGACTCTGGAGTTCGATAAAGACGAACGCAAGCCCTAAGACAAGCCCTCTCGAACAACCGAATCTTTTCCATTAAGCTTGCACTCACGTTAACACACGGGACAGCCATAGGTGAGCAGTGGCCGTTTTCCAATGCTTTGGATAATGTGCATTATTCAGAGCATTGTTAAACAGGATTGTGTACATATTGACCACTTCCAGGTGGAGGTGTCTTAGCACAATGTTGGAGATCCCGTCGACTCCAACTGACCTATTCCTCTTTAATGATTCGAACACCGCTTGGAGTTCTGTCTTCGATATGAACGGGGGATGAACCTCTTCGTCGGCAATGGCATTATCTGCCATGTTATCATCATTGAACACGACAAAGCCAGTGTTCTCAGATCGCCATTGTTGCATGTCTTCTCGAAGTTGAGAGTTGCTAGCCAGTCGTGGTTCGGGCGAACGCTCTCATTCACCTTGTACACTTCTTGGAAGACCGCGGCTAGTACTTCCATTTTTTCTTGCGAATCTTCGACCACAAAGAAGTTATCGTCGACTACGGCGTTATCTGGATCAATACCTGCTGTAGTCAGTATCTGTTCGTTGTCCGTCGTTCTGGGGAGCTCAAGGTGCGGAAGAACGCTATGTTTGCTTCGAAAGAATTTGTTTATCTGAGGGAACATGCTCGGATTGTTAGATCTTACAGCCCGTATCTTGTCATTCGAGTACGAATTAACAGAAAGTCTGTAGTTCTGAGCAATCAATGTTTGAATATTCTTAATGAGCGATTTCAGTGTCCTAACTTCCTCGTCTCGTCTGTCAGTAAACCGCCTGTACAAGGTTTTTAATCTTGACAGGAGTCTACTTTTTTGTTGGTGGAGTGCTTCGATTGTCGCATTGAGGTAAAAGTTTTCATTTCAGTCGTGCGTCTGACAACAGGAGATCCAAAAGGTCCACCATGGCCACACGGATATGAACAACCTAGACATTGTTGGACATAAACAATAAACAGTAAACCGGCAATAATACCAAATGTTAAATTGAACAATGTACATCAATTGGGCTTCACTTGTTGAGCCAACACCCTAAACTTTAGTTTGTAAGCCTAGTTGTAATCTCAGTTGTAGAAATAGTGTGTCTGCTCAATTTTAATCGCTTTAAATCGCTTGGTTAAGCTTACATCAAACTCAAACCGAAAATGTAATGTCAAGTAGAGATATCCTCATCTGTTCCGACAGCCAGGCGACTATCAGGCGATCCACTAGTTGAAGTCCCAGTCAACTCAAAGATTTCACTGAATTGCTACCTATCTCCCGATGTAATTTAGCATCCAACTTATGGGGGTGCTGGGACTCTGTAACATCCCAGAGAAGCGGACGAACCAGCTAGGTATGAAGGAAGCCACGCTTTATTACCTGTAAAACGCAATAAAGCCGATCTTTAAAATAAAAAAAAAATGTTTTCCATTCTCCAATACCATGTTTGACTAAACTATAGTTCCAGACAACCTTATTTGGTTAAACCAAACTGTAATAGCTAGATTAGGTCTTCCCTCCAAACGAGGAGGACATTATCACGATGTTTTTATATAAATTTTCTTTTAGAACCACAAAATGAATGACCATGTATATCCTGGGGTCCTGTACACCCTCTGAGGATCAGCAGCTGTAGGAATTAACCTTTGTCGGCATCCAGTTGGCACAACTTTTTTCTCTACAA
The DNA here is from genome assembly GCA_964034865.1 of Eristalis intricaria. Classification (NCBI taxonomy): domain Eukaryota; kingdom Metazoa; phylum Arthropoda; class Insecta; order Diptera; family Syrphidae; genus Eristalis; species Eristalis intricaria. The sequence continues at coordinate 128,556,608 of OZ035873.1, forward strand.
GTGCAAAACAACAAAAATCCACCCCATACTTCGTAGTATGATCTGCATCTATAAAATAAGTGTAAATACTTTGGATATCTTCGCCTCCGGGCGATGAGCATACTTATACTTTTTCCTTTCGATCGAAGTCTGGTAAAATTTGACCGATCGCTCCAAAAGACATTTTTCCAAAACTGAAGAGGTTTGATAAAATACTCTCTAACAAAAGACAAGCGATTATTTTAGATTTTCCTTTGAAACAAGTGGTTTCATTCGTCCAATGCAATATTTTTATTCTTAGCATTTTTGTGTACATTGTTAATCCACAGAATTCGGAGTGGTGTCATGCATGTTTTGCCTATTTTTTTATTACCTCCTAACCACCTACCATCGGTCTCAGAGGCCGCACCGATTTTCGAATTTCAGCGATTTTAAAGCGTTTGCGTCATGTGACATTGTGCATTTTAAGAACCTAACAAGGTTTTAATTTAGTTTAGGCTTAAGACCCCTAACAACAGTTCTGTTAATTTTTTTATTTCGTTAATATCGGAAATCCCAACATAAGCTGTGAGGGGTGTCCAGGACCGCAGGTAATTGGTTACGTAACTGAATTAGGTGGTAGGTGGTTAGGCGTATATATCTGTCGTTATAACGAACACTATCGTTTTAGTGACCGACCACAAACATATCAATCTTTATATTTGACGTCCACTGTAGTTTGCGAAAGATGGCAAACGCAATGAACTGTTCCCGTTGAATAATAGAAAAACTCAACTTAAACTAGCGAAACCTATAATTAACTATACAAATTAATTTATTTTTCGCTTGAATAAATACAATTTTAGTTTCCACTAACTTCAGTAACTCAACTGCACACATAACGATTAGATCGAAATCGTAAAATGTAACAAAATTATTATTTCATTAAAATGCTTATGCCTCAACGTACAATTCATCAAAATAGAATAAAATTACATTTCCTTGCAAATACAGTAAAACTTCGTTAGGTTTGAATGGTTAGGGAGAAGATCAGTCTGAATAAACGAATTTTTCGAATTAATGGCAGAATTTTGTAGGCACTAAGTTGCGTTTCTATTCATGGAAAAATCCATGAAAAATTATTTTATTTATCTAATTATTATTATATATTACCACACTAAGACAAGGTCTTTTAGGTCTGTGATGAATTTAAAGTGCAATAATTTTTGTTTAACATGAAGAGGTATAGTTTAAAATCAAATTCATTTAATCAAAATGTTATTTAAATAATAAAAAATATATGTAAAGAATAGAAACAAAATAAGTGTAGAAGGAAAAGGTAGAGAGTGTGTTGTAGGAGTGATGCGAGAGGAGAAAATGAATCAACTTGGTTCGATAAGTAAGATTTCAACGCATTTTTCAAACTCTCAATGCTGCTTCGGTCTCTTATACACAGAGGGAGAGAGTTCCATAAGTGCACCGTATCTATAAAAAATTGTCTTTCACATGTCAAACAAGTAAACCTAGGTAAAATTAAGCAATTCGATAACTTGGTACACCGAGTCGCAGAATTTTAAACAGAAGGATAGTTATAAGGTTCTTTGACAGTTGTGATACGTGATCATACCTTCTAAGACGATATACATAACGATCAATGCTATTGAATGCGATTTTAAGTTTACTAAAATTGTGGGCATCGCAGGTTATGAATACTTCGCAGTAATATAGCAGTACAGTAATTGCTATTGTTCTAGCAAGTAGCAAGCGAGTACTAAGTGGGATGAGCTGCTGCGATAGCCAGAGACTTCGAAGAAGGCCATATGTTTTCCCGACAGCCGAATTTATCAATCAATCAATTGTTTGTTAATTAACGTAGTTCCTCTCTTCATCTTCATTTGTCGACAGCACTTTCATACACTTGTCCTTGCACACCCTCAATTCCGTGCACCAACGAGACAAAGTCCGTTGGACGACTAGCAACTCGTATTGAATCCACAAAGACCAGCTCCAACGCAAAGGCATTACCAGAGATTTCCCCCGTTTAACTACATCGCAACTATGCGGTGATCGAAAGTGAAAGAACAACCTGGGAACACTTTGAACACAGCCCGGCCTAACCCCTTTAGTCTGTGAGCCTGGTTGTAATCTCAATTGTAAAAATAATTTTTCTGTTCAAAAAAAATGTTTAAATCGCTTAATTGTGCTAAATAGTCTAATAGCCTCGCATTAAACCGTAAACGTCTATGGACGTAGTCGTACGCTACAAGTTATCTTCTGCAGGTTATCCTTTCAAAATTCAAATAAAACTTCCAAGCGTTTGGTAACATGCGGTAATTCAGTAATACCCGGTTAGTTGCGTTTGCTAATTCATGTTTTTAGACGTATTTAACCGAGGAACGCAATTACAAAAACCCTGCTTAATTGGTTTACAGAAGCTCCAGACAACCTTATTTGGTTAAACCAAACTGTAATAACTCCGTCCACTTGGGGAAAAAGCTCCACTCCTGAATCGTTTGCTTGTCAGATTAAGTCTTTGAATTTTGAAGAATGATGTCTTGATTCACTGTCGACCTGCAGCATCCATATTTGGCACACAATCCACTTTTGCTGTTTTTCTTAGCTCCAGCAATTATTCGCAACCTTTGTTTTGAAGAAAGTGAGGTTTTTTTGTTTGTTCATGGTTGCCTGTAAAATATCGAAATGGACATCACGCATTTGGTAATTAATAATCTAATAAATGGAATTTATGACATATGTACATTCAATTCAATTTTCAACTCTTCTTGATTTTATTTAAGCTGAAAACACAAAAATTTATTTTTTATTGCGTGTGTTAAATCTATCCTATAACCAGAAATGAAGTATTACACAGATAGCCGACCTCACAGCTGATTGCCGCCTAGTCCATCGATGAATTTGAGTGTCCTTTTGACAGATTTTCATGAATTGTTGACGGTTATTGACGAAATAACGTGAATGCCATCCTCTGATTGGTCAATTTGGCTTATGAACACGTTATAAAAAATCTTAAGGGGCAAGAGAGGTAGAAGTCGGACATCATTGTGATACTTCATTTCTGTTCCTAACTATTCATCCGCAGCAATCGCAGAACTTTTTGATTCAAATTTGACAGTTGAGTGAGCAGCTCTGCTGGATTTTTCTTAAGCCGTAAGCACATGTCAATTTGGCAATTTTCAACTCTTCTTGGTTTTATTTAAGCTGAAAACACAAAAATTTATTTTTTATTGCGTGTGTTCAACTATCCAGGAGATTTTGTATGCAGTTTTATGAAAAACTCTATCTAATTAGTTGCAATTAACCGGGTAGTGCAGTTAAGAGGGTACGCATTGAAAGGGGAAAAGTTATGTACATTTATTTGCTTAGTTTTTCGATTAGTTAAACGGGGAACTCGCCTTGTGAGTCGCCGTGGCGTAGTTGGTTAGTGCGTCGACTCCTATGCAGAGGGTGCCAGGTTCAAATCCCCAAGCTAACAACTTTCATAATTCAAGACTTCAACCTCTTTCGAGTCACGGGCAATGCTCAAAGAGTATTCCCGTCTAGAAAAAGCTTCTCAAACTTTGCCGTTCGGAGTTGGCATAAAACTTTAGGTCCCTTTCACTCGTGAAAGATTCATAGCACGCACAACACGAGTGGTTGCTGAGAGGCTAGGCCCAGGTCCGCCTAGGACTGTCGCGCCACCATTGTTATTTTTTTAAACGGGGAACTCAATTAAGCGAGCACCAATTATCCGGGGATTACTGTATGGATATCCATTCACAATGTTCGCGTGGTTAACTGAATTGCAGCACAAGACTCTGCCCACTCACTTGAACCGAAGCGTGTTGCCAACAACTTCATCAATTACAAAAAAAAAAAGAAGCCAAGTCTGCGCTGATGACATGTGTAATTGTTTATTTACGGAATTCAAACAATAAAATTTTCACTGACAAACTTCCGCCATTCACAGTCCCCTTATCACGCAGTTACCCACCTCCTCCGCCTTCCCATGGGCGCGGCGTCCTCCTTGAGGAGATCACATAATCTCCTTGACAGGAAGTGCACATTAAATGACTCAATTCTCTGAAAGTAAAATCTAAAACGACGCACACCAGCCCAGTACTCGCATAGCATTGCACAGCTTGCTCACTTAAACACACACCCAGCACGGCGCTCAACTGTGTGCACTTGTGTTGTGTTACATCAATCGCGAGACTGAACGAGCCAGCTACAGAGCAGCGGTTGAATTGAATTCGAATTGGAATCAAGTGCAACACATTCCGGACAGTGTCAGCGCAGTCACGATATTACCATTGATCGTGGCCTACATCGGAGGCAAACTCGCGCGCTGCAGCTGGTTCACCTACCAAATGTGTTATTGTCTATCTTGGCAAAGTCTTCGCGCGCTGCTCTGGTGTGCATTTCCATTTCTGTGCCTGGCCTGGCTGCATGGGTGCCCGCGATCTATGTGCGCGTCATAGTGCAAACAAAAAAAACGAAGGAAAAGAAGGAAAAACCACCATCAGCCACCCTGACTGGGTTGCCTACATCCACACACACAAACACTGGTTGTAACATATTCGTAGCGCGGTACCACGGCGCGGCGGAGTATCTTGTATCGGGTGCAGCAGCAGATCTAGCCTTTACATAATCCTACATGGACAAATCGGGTAGATGTCGCGTAACTCCGCCGCTTCGCGTCGCCCACCTCGTCATCTTTGGCAAGGCTAGCAGCGAATGAAAGAAAGAAAAAAAACTGTGTGTACGCGAAATAATTACGCTTATGTGCACTAATTTTCGAACTGCTACAGCGCGGATGGAAAGCCGCGGAAGGAGTTGAGAAGAAAAACTGCAAACACACAAAAAAAAAAAACAGGAACGTGGAAGAAAATTCAGAGCACGTTGAGGCTTGTGGTTTGCTCGAACAGAGGCGAATTAGAAAGAGCTTAACGTATGTAGAGCGAAGGGCGCGTTAATGTGGATATTTGAGAAACGATGCGTTGGTTTGAAATGCGTCTGCACTGGAGTGCCTTCTGATGCATACAAATGCTCATTATCAGTAGGAGGTGGTCGGAGGAGGAGGAGTGTGTTCACGCATTCAGATTGAGGTTCTTTTTTTTTTAAAATATTGGGTCTAGAGCTGATGTGAGAAAGCGGACCATTGGGGGTTTGAGGCACGGAAGACGTCTTTCCGACAGAGTAGTTTAAAAAATACCAATCTGCACGGAGGTAGTAATTTTGAGTGAAAACTGCTATTAACTTGTAAACCGGACGATCTTTTCTGGTGCTTAAGGTGTATCCTGCATTTGGGTAAAAGTTACAGGATTTCTTTGCAACAGTGCTCAATACACTTCTGAGTGAAGACGAAGCTGGTTCCTAGTACATACTTCTATAATATAATAATATAATATGGGTGGCGCGACAGTCCGAGGTGGACCTGGGCCTAGCTTCTCAGCAACCACGTGTGTTGTGCGTGCTATTGTTCTTTCACGAGTGGAAGGGACCTACGGTTTAATGCCGACTCCGAACGGCCAAGTTTGAGAAGCTTTTTCTAGACAGGAATACTCTTTGAGCATTTTCAGTGACCCGAAAGAGGTGGAGCCGCGAATTATGATAGGTGGTAAATTCGGGTATCGAACCTGGCACCCTCTGCGTAGGAGTCGACGCAATTACCCACTACGTCACGGCGACCACACGTACATACTTCTAGCCTTAAAATAGTCCAACGATGTTAATGCCAGTACTACACGTAGGCACTGCCCCTGAGATTTACAATTCCCTTTGGCATTGCCCATAACATTTACAATTTCCGTATTTCAATCCGTCTGCCTGTCACACTGTGCACAGTTTCCTCTGCTGCACTGTTCCACAGGAATGGACTCTAATCAAATCGCCCCTAGCCTTCGCCTTCGCACTCGTCTTAAGACTGAATAATCTATTTATAATCTACTTCTCAACACATATCATTAATTGTCAAAGAATAATAGTACGAAATTCGTAAGGTTGTGAATGGATTCCTTCACAAGACTCAGATGGGGATTTCCCTAAACTAAAGTGATGACATCAAAGCCAAGCGTCACAATGGGCAGCTAGGCAGTCAAGGACTTCATCTACCTCGGCTTCGCAGTAAGTAGTACGAACAACATCAGTAGCGAGATTAAACGCAGAATTAATCTTGCCAATCGCTGTTTCTTTGGGCTCAAGAGGCAATTGAGTAGTAGAGTCCTCTCACGAAGAACCAAGCTAACATTATGTAGCACCTTGAACATCCCAGTCCTGCTCTATGGTGCAGAGGCATGGACAATCTCAAAAGCGGATGAAGAAGCACTTGGTCTTTTCGAGAGAAAAGCTCTGCGTTCAATCTTTGGTCTTGTCTGCGTTGTCGATTTTTGGAGAAGAAGATTCAACCACGAACTGTACGGGGTGTACAGCGGTAGGCTCATGCCGCAGGCGTCTACGGATTCAACGCCTAAGATGGCTGGGCTATGTAGAGCGCATGGACAACACTGCTCCAGCCCGAAGAGTCTTCGACTCCGAACCAGTCGAACAACGCAATAGAGGACGCCCACAGAACCGATGGCGCACCCAGGTGGGGAAGGACCTCAATCAACTTGGTGTGCGCAGGTGGAGACAGCTGGCTAAAGATCGTGGTGGCTGGAGAGGCTTACTGGTTGGCGACCAGGTCCACCCCGGACTGTAGCGCCACCAGAAGAAGAAGAAGAAGACATGTGTACATCCTTTATTATTCATCCAAACATGTTATTATTCAGGTCAATCCGCAGCAATCGCAAAACATTTTGATTCAAATTTGACAATCGACTGCACATGTCACTTTGACAATTTTCATTTAAGCTAAACACACAAACATTTTTTATTTTATCAAAATTGCGTGCGAACAATGGTTCGGAATCGAATTTTCATTGACAGTCACTTTTAACCGATATTATAAGCAGTATTATAAGCAGTTTTAGCCGATATTATAAGCAGTGATAGGTTGTAGGTTGTTGTTTGTGTTTTACGTGAAAAACCCTTAACTTCACTATTTATAAATTTTTGAAAAAAAACACACGGCTATTGTCAGCATTTCCAAAACCACAGCATATCTAGGTATCTACGCTATTTCATTATTGTCAATGTGTCTCAACGCAATCTATACAAGCCGGAGTACCACAGGGAAGTCTTCTTGGTCCCTTCCTTTACTTATTGTATAGCAGCGATATACCGCAGGACGTAGGCACAGTGCTAGGCACATTTGCTGACGACACCGCCATTTTGGTAACCAGAGAATTGCAATGTGCTTTAGACCGGATACACAAATGGACGAACACTCAGCGAATTGAGCTTAACGAAGCTAAGTCTGTTCATATAAATTTTACGTATAAGAACGTGAATAAATAAAAATAAATACCAAAGTTGAGCTTTGATCAGCTGTGATCTGGAAGATGGTTGTTGTCCAGGGATTTAGTGATTTGCACTTCATGTGCATGTAACTAACGCATGGTGCGATTACTTGCGATAAATGGCCGGTATTTGTTGCGATGAAATTTGACGCTATGGAATTATGTATGTGCTTGGATATTTTGGTAACTTTAACGTTGAAGATTAGTGGCGTTCTAATTGTGCCCTGTGGCACATCATTAGTGATACTGCAGGGCTTCCATGTGCCGAAGGCTTTCGCTTGACATATGGACGCACCTCTTATCGAGTCCCATGAACATTGCACAGTGAAACTTCTCTTTAGCGGACACCTACGGGACCATCATAATTGTGTGTTGTATATAGGTTATGTTAGGTAATTGTGATTACCACAACTAAAGCAGTACTGGCCCACTTAGGTCCAGATTGTATCCATTGTAAGATCACTAATCGGCGGCTTATGTTCCGGTTCCTCTTTGGTTACTAACTAAAACACCTGAAGATACCTACTGGTAGCTAGTGGCATACCCTGGGTGATGCACTCCTTTGCTGGGTTACAGCCAATTAGTATTTTTTATAAATTTCGCTATGTCCAGAATTTTATTGCCAGACATTTCCTCAAATCTATTGAATGAAAAGCTGGCTAGCGTGTTTTTCCTTGTCCTTGCAAGTGCTGGGCAGTTGCCGAGGTAGTTAAGTGTAGTTTCTTCTTCCTCTTCGTCCCTACAGCTTCGACAAAAGTCATTGTAGGGGGTTCCCATTCTCCTTGCGTGTGACCAGTAATAATGCTACACTACATTGCTGATTTCGTTTCTATTTGGAATAAGGAGAGTGCTTGTTTTTTTGGGCCATATTAGCCTTGAAGTCCTACAAGTATTTAATTCCATCCACCTCCGATTAGAGGCGTTGATGGCATCTTTAAGTAAGAAAGTGTTTATTACTTGAAGAGAGGTATGGGATGTCCTGATTACTTGCCATTTGCAAACCCATCCCTGGTCTAGCTAGCTCGTCGGCCCTTTCGTTGCCTGGAGTACGACTATGCCCAGGGACCTAGTATAGGGCAAGGTTGCATCTGCCACTATCTTCCTAAGAGATAGACGGCAAAGTCATACCACCTTTGATTTGATTGATGGTGTATCCAGAGCGTTGATGGCCGCCTGACTCTCTATGTATGTAACATTGACGCTTACTGTCAATGAACGTCTGTCGGGTTCATTGACAGTAAGCGGGCAGCCCTTGGATAGATTTTACTTCTGCCTAGAATTACTACAGTGGTTGGACAATCGACGGGACAGAGAGATGGCGTTTCCTGCGATGACGCAAATACTCCTAGTACAGTGCCTTCTTCCGTTTTGGATCCGTCTGTGTATACTTCCAGATGGGTAGCTTCTCTGACTACATCTGATGCCCAGTCTTCTCTATTCGGGATGAGTGTTTTATACCCAAATTCAAAGTCTACGAAAGGGCGCAATATAATCAGTATGCTTTGCGATGTTCGCATTCTTGATTATTTCCATGTGACCTGTGCAGTTTGCTCCAGCGGTTGCAACTTCAACTAAATGTGGACAACTTCCCGTAAATGTCCATGGGAAGTAGCTGTACCATTGTTTCCATGGCGGCTGAAGGTGTGGAGGGAAGTGCACCCGTGATGCAAATGCACGCAGATCTTTGTATACTACTTATCTTTCTAAGATTGAATGTATTTCGTAATGGTGGCCACCAAACAAGGGTACCATAAGTTAGAATTTCTAGAGATCCTAAAAAGTTGCTGGACATTTGTAAATAGTAAAAGAAAGCGAAATGAGTCTTTGCTAAATATTGAATTCGAAGGTATTGTATCTCATATCAGTGAGACAACATGCGAGGTCTTTGCAAAGTATTTCGAAATATTAATCCACTTTCTGTAAATGACGAAGGATGTAATATGAATCTTGGGTCGCTCTATCGCTCAATTGAGGGCATGCTTGAAGGAATTCAATGCCTGAGGTCTTGTTTAAGTCCTGGTCCTAACAGTGTTCCGTCAAGCGTTCTAAAACAATGTAGTTCTTCTCTGTCTTTGCCTTTAAGACTAATGTTTAATATGTCCTTGTCTTTGGGTACGTTTTTAGACGAATGGAAAATTTCACCGATACACAAAGCCTGGATCCCGACAGAAAATTCAAAATTATAAACGCATCTCGAAACTCTCAGCTATCCCACAACTTTTTGAGCTAATTGTTCTTAGAAAACAAATTTTATAGTCAAAGAGCAAATATCTTCACAACAACACGGATTTGTTTCAGGTACATACATTCTAACCAACTTAACGTTGTTCACAAAGTATCTGTTTGATTCGATAGAGTCAGGGCATCAAGTCGATGTTGTTTTTACCGACTTAACCAAAACATTTGCTACAGTTTGTCATCCCATTCTTTTAAATAAATTAAGGTCATTTGGTATACACTCAGTACTTCTTAACTGGATCCCGAGTTATTTATCAAATAGAATTCAAATGGTAAAAATTGGTAACTGTAAACCTAGACCCATTAAAGTCCTTTCTGGTGTACCCCAAGGTAGCCATATAGGTCCATTACTATTCAATATATTTGCCTTCAATCCCTACTCATGTCAACAGTTTGATGAATGCAGACGACCTCATAATTTTCCTTCGTGTGAATGACTCTCAAGACTGTGTTAAAATTCAAAATGACCTTAATTTATTATTCAAATGGTGTGATGTCAATAAATTAAAGTTAAATATAAACAAATGTTATTCATTTTCTTTTTACCATGTTGTTCTACCTGTAGTCAGAGTCAGATTGTTTACCTCAGCAAAGATTTCGACGTACCTTCCTTCGGATGTTGTCTGGCCTGAATGTCGAAGCCAATTAGAATTGTGTTCATTGCAATCGCTCGCAATGGCGATTTCAGTGCGAGGATACAGGGATACAATTCTTGAGATGGAATGGGATGGATGAATTGCTATGCAACATCGGACTTCTATAAATAAAGCAGTAGTGGATTAAATGCTTACGGTCATGGAGTCTTAACCACAGAAAACTAAATTCCGGATTGGAATAGAGGCCGTATTGTGGTTGAATTTGGTAAGCTACATCACTACGCACTTTAATGGCGAGACCACGGTGTAAAAAGAAGAGCGGCACCAAGCTAAATCCAGGCAGGACCAAATCCGATAATTCTGTATTCTTACCTACCTGTGTTTCACTCAGCGCCGCCATGACTAAGTTCATTAAGAATTTTTTCTACCACTAGTATCCAGAGAAGAGGGGAAAGTACTCCGCCTTGCGGGGTGCCCCTGAAAACTCTTCTGGTTATGCTGTGATTGCCAAGTTCTGATTGGATACTTCTGTGGGATAGGACATTCTTTATCATGTCACTAATACTTCCAGTTACTTTTTGTCTCGTTAGGGCGTTAGTTATCGCTTCACTTTTGATGTTATTTAAAGCCCCCTCTATATCAAGGAAAGCAACCATTGTGTAATCTTTGTTATCAAAGGATTTCTCAATGTTGCTGACTAGGGAGTGTAGTTTCTGTTGAATATCCTTTGCGACAGGCATGTTGGGTAGGTGATAGGGAGTTACTTTCTCTAATATTTAGATCCACTATCCTTTCCAATGTTTTCAGAAGAAATTAAGAGAGGGTAATGAGTCTGAAGACCTTTGGTAAGCTGTGCATTGCTTTCCCACACCTTTTATGAGTACCAGCTTAGTTTTCCTCCACTCTACGTGAGTTATATCTGAAAATTGACAAATAAAATTGTCTCTCATTTTTTTTATTTTAGAGTCAGAGATATTTTACTTGCCATTTGAATAAGCGCCTTCGCTCTAAATTTCAGGAATATACTGAACAGCGCATCACTGAAATGCGGTCAATCCGGGTCCGAAATACAGGCAAGTCGTCTTCTCACATTCATACACCATTTCTACCCCTTTCATGTTCGTTTTGCGTCGTGTGTCCGTTATTAGGGGTGCAACTACACAAAAGGCGTGGGAATACATATTCGCGTCCGTTATAGAGGGTGTCTGTCGGTTAAGGGGTTAAAATACTCAAGTAGGCCTATCTGATCTGATGATGACTAATTGTCCGTAATGTGAGGTGTCATTTAATGAGGGGTGTCCGTGAAGAGAAGTTTCACTGCGGGATATACAGTCGTTCGGGGACGCAAACCGTAGCTGGGCAAATCACGCATGGGAGGTAAATAAGGAAATTTAGGAGTTAAAATCCAATTGACTTGATCGTTTCAAAAAGGCACTATTTTGGGACAGTTCTTTCCCAGGTCATCGTCCATTTCCGCAAGAAGCCTAAACACTTTAGTTGTCGTCTTCCGTTAGCTTGACATACAAAACGAATCGTTCGTGAAGCAGATCCAGTACGGTCATGTGACCAAAGCAATAATTTCCCACATTTACCTTGCCTTTGCTTGCCTGGCAAGCCAGCCACATCGGTCGGCAAATGCCAGCTTCGCACACGAATGACACAAGAAAGATCGCTACTCAGTTGACCGTGCGCCATCAGAGAAGCTCCAATGAATGCGTGCTAACTCTTTTTGGGAAACGATAATGGTGTCCTGTAACCAGTGCACAAGGGTACTGAGAGTCGTTGCAAATAAAGCATGTCCTTCCATCTGTTTGGATGGGTTTCCTAGCACTCATCACTACAGGCATGACCCATCACATCGGCTCGGCGTGGCGCCCCAAATGGTCTTCAGTTCGTATGCATTCCGCAACTGAAAAGCCAAAGTGCGAGTGCTAAGCACTTGACTCTGAAAATGACGGCCGCACTGACCATTAGCCCATGAATGCAAAAACCGCTCCACTTAAGTGCGAAACACACACGGTGCGGCGGGCCTGTGCGGACCGGCTACAGTATCTGTCTGTGTAGCAGTTGTTGCTCTGCGTTTCTTTGCATGCGGTTCTAGCCCACGGATCATTGTTCAGTGGGAGGGGCGTGGTACGTTGTTCTCCGGTTCCGCAATTGCATTTCTTCGCATTACTGAACTGGAAGCTGTTTGACCACCATTCGCCCGTCGTTGATGTGGGGTGGGGTTTTCTATCGTGTTTCACCTTGAGGAAAACCTAATAAACCAACTAAATGCATGGCTGGCTGGGCTGTGACACTCCAATTTGCATTCATCGAGCCGAGCACACTTTGGCAGTAGACGACAAATGCACTTCCACTGCATTGCACAGATGAGTGAGTGTGTATTTTTTTTTTCGCCTCTTTTCGGTTTAATCCTCGTGAATGATGATGAATTGATGAAAAAAACATAGAAAAATAGGCAATAAGAGAAAACAGCAACGACGGCGCGACGCGGCGCGACGCGGCGCACAAAAGATACGCCGAATACTCTCGTACATGCACAGATACACATTGGGCTCTATCGTTTCGCCGTTTTATTTGCCAGTGCTTGGTTTCAAGGTAAACACAATTTAACTGGTTGTACTTGAAATTAGATTTTCATTTAAAGAGACACTAAAACGCTGTGTGCTCCACGCCATCGTTGCCGCACCGCGCCGCCAAGCACCCGAACCGCATTCGGTACTGCATCTTTGGTTGCATTTCAGCGCCGCCGCCGCTAACGTCGACCAGGAGGTTTGGTTTGGTTTGGGTTACGTTAGCGAACTTTTCAGCTTTTCAACATTACGTTTTTTTTTGTTTTTCGTTGTCGTTGTTGGTGTCGCTGCTGCTGCCGCTGCTGTTGTTGTTGTTGTTGTTGTTTTTGTAAAAGTTGCAATCGCATTCGCGATGGCCTTGATATTTGAAATTGTTTATGAAATCGTTTCGGATACATGGTTGCTGGTGCTATTAGATGTTTTGAGTGCTTTTTTGTTTTGCGTTCTTTGTTTTTGCACGGTTACAAGTCGGACTTGGAAATATGGAATTGGGTTCTGTTTGGACATTGTACCCGATTGAATGCGATTGAATGTGCCCATGAGTGTGTGCGTGTGTGTGTGTGTGTGTGTTTGCATTGAGATTGAGGTTAGGTGGATGCAGCTGGAGAGGGGAGCAGGGGAGATGTGGGACTAATTGAATGGTGCATGTGATCAGTCTGTTGGAAAATTGACCTTAGAATCGGGTATTTTTTTGTTTTGTTTCTTTTCTGATTCTGTTGATACACGGTACACGAGTGAGGTCGTATTTGGCATTCAAATTTAATGAGTTGTCCTAGTTCGAAGAACGAGCGATGGAAATGACGTTATGACAATACATCGCGTGGAGCGCAGAGAACGGGACGAAGCACCAAGTTAATGGTTTTGTAGACAACTTGAATGGTTACTTACTGATGGACGGGGGGGATTGGGAAAAAATTCTGAAAATCTGAGACGTTTATATATACATACCTGAATGCACCATTTGGGAGATACTCAAATAATTTTTATTCTGTCCATGAATCCGAGGGAAATGGGGCACATTTTGATGAATTTTGACAGTCTTTGGGAACATGATGAATATCTTTTCGCAGTTCTGAATAGCTGACTGAATTTCGTTGACATTACACTCAGTTTGGTTTCTCAAGGTATGGTCGTAGATTTTGGGCAATTGACATAGACCTCTGTCAACTGTCTAGTGGTGATAAATCAAACGATCTAGGTTGGCAATAAAGATCACCGAAACGAGAGATTAAACGACCAGGGAATGTTTCAGTATGTAATTAAATTGTTTCACGGGCTATGAAGCTTTCGAAATTTTGCCGCCAAACCTTCATTATTTTCGAGATATTGTTCATAAACGAGAACACATTGTTGTATCGCCGCACTTTGCGTTGGCGCACATTAATCCCAATCCTGAGGGAAAAAAATGCGCCAAGGAAAGCAATCTTAGCCAAGTATTTTTGTTGATGAATATTTTGTAGAATGTTTTTGAACCAACGTGCCCCATCCCCAAAGAAGGCGATTGCACGCCGAAGCAAATTGAGTGGGTTCAGTTTTCGACTTGAGGAACTTTCACTCATCACTGTTCCATCTCGTCGAATCGCTGTCAATGCTCAAAGGAGGCTTGCGAAAAAATTTCGATCGCAGCCGGTTGCAAATCTCTCCGTCCTATTTCGTAAGAAAATAGAAACCCATCAGACACGGGGTTAATGTAGAAGGTAGGACTGCGTGCACAAGGGACAGTACCGCAAATATTTATACTTATACAAATCCAGAAAAGTATGTATATTTTGAAGGAGTTTGTCTACCTAATGACATCTTAGTGAAGATCCAACGAATACTGCAATTTTTCTAACTTGACTAGTTCACATGAGTGTCAGAGAAGAGTCGAGAAATAGAGTGCAAATACCGACACCAACTGATCAAGCTTTCAGACCTAGACCCTATTGGGAGGTATACAAGGCAATCAGTATTTGACTTCAACAACTGATGTCTGTCGATGACACTTTGGCTTGCAAAATGATAAATATTTTAATTTAACCATGAGATGTTCTCCGACTAGCCCTAAAGTTCGGGTAGACCCCTCCAGTCAACACGGTGTTTTAATTGGTTGCATAAAGACCTGCCAACGTCGTTGATGGTGTGTTGTGTTCTTTTTCGAAGACCGTCTGTACTCTGTGTTGCTATTCTTTTTATCCGGATTCAGTGTTGGTCAATGAGTTTGCCGTCTCAAGTCTCAAGAATGACCATGAATATAAGGCAAAGTATATGCGGAGGCGTTCGGTATGTTCGCTAAAGTTTAATGTTCGATTCGAACAACATCACCGGCTTGCAACTTTCAGACTAAAGGAATGCACGAAGGTTGACTTTCGATCAGTCAAGAACATTTTTGCAGTTCAGTTAACTTTCCAAATCTGCGCCCACCAAAATCCTCTTCTCTTCATGTCGGCAGCCAAGGAATTAGCCAAAAACTAGTTCCACAATGGCAATTTTCAAAAAATCCAACCCCAAAACTCATTCAAACACTTTAAGCTGCCTGACAGAAAATCGACCTCAATTAAACTGCTCTTAAGCACTCTGCACAAGTACACAACTAGATACCCAAAACCCGTGTCCAACGTCTCATGCCATCACCATCCGAAATCTAATTCTACGCATTCAACAAGTATCCATGTCAAACGTCCACTTATACCGCACTCTAGTCTGGAGCCCCATCCAGGCGTCGTAATTACACACAATCTCCTAAATATCGTTACAAAATGTTAGCCAAAAGTTGCTCGTTCTCGTCGGCCTGCCGACGGCAAGCATTCATTGAAATGCATCCGCTTGTCGCCAGTTATCTGTACCATGAGTGCGATGATGGTTCACCCCAAATAGTATTATCTCGACACAGCACCCCCTTCATTTCGTGCTAACCATCCACCATCCACACTAGCTAATGCTGGCACCACACACGTCCTGGTGCACATGCAAAATTTGATATCCCTTGCTGGGGATACAATGCTGTGCCATGTGCCATGACGACGACGAGGAGGAGGCACGGTCCAATAGTCTAGGAAATGGAGCTTTGAAACTTTCATTCAATTGAAAGGGGTGCCGTGGCCGAGGGGGTGGTGGTGGGTGGCTAAAATAAACGAAAACAAACAACGGAACACATGAAAATTTCATTTCCAACATGCCAACACATGTAGGGTGCAATACAATAGCAGCACGAGCGAGGGAAGCTGGGGAAACGAGGACGACAACTACGGCGCACTAAGCGCACACAATAGCAAGGAACCGACGACGATGGCAACGACAACGACGAGGCGAGGACGAATGGAAAACTTTTACTGTGTTCTTCCCCCTCGAACTCCCACCGGCAAGCAGTTTGCTTGCGAGGACATCGTCGTCGTCGTCGTCTGGTGTGCAAAAGGGGGGGCCACCATGTCCTCGGCGTGAGTATCCGAGTGCCACCACCTCACCCACGTCGACAGACGAAAACACCAATCAACAGGTTGAAGTGACGTATGCAGCACAAAACGACCAAACCATTTGGTAATCATCGTCGGGGAGGAGGGAGAGAGAGAGTGAGTGAACGAGGGAGACGCAGCCCAGGCAGGGCATGCATGCATATTGTCAAAAATGTTCCCCAGCGTCCCTGCCTCTGACAGTGTGTCACCATCGATACGAACACAGACGCTAGGCGGCAACCCAAGCAGAACCCATTCCCGGAAAAGTCACCGAAGCCGTTTCTGCTTCTGCTGCTACTGCTGCCGGCTGTATCCTGTTGCTCATGCTGTGTGTCGAGTTCAAAATTTGTTCATGTAACTAAACTACTCCTCCCGTGTCCATGGAGTGCGCCTTTTGTGTGCCATTGAGCGAGGGTGCCGTCGAACGCTTACATTCGGCACATGCCTCCGGGATGATAGGACTGCAGCACCACCCCGCCCAGACGCAGAGATAGTTTGTTCAGCAGATGTTGTTGGAACGAGCACGGCCACAAAGGCAATCGTGCAAGTTTCAGATTATGGAGCGAGACGTGAGGAAACGGTTGCCAAAACTTTCTGTATGCTCTCCTGTTGCCGTTTCGGTGTTCCTGTTGCATGTGCCCCAGCTCATGTTTTTGTTTATTAACTAGATTCCTTGACATGTCAAAAAGGGAAACGTTTTTCGGCTGCGTCCTTCGTCGACTCGTTCCTGTGTATCCCATCGTTGTACCTTATGTACGGCAACAGGGTGTGTGTGTGTATTTTTGGAGCAACGACTTGTTGCACACCACTGTGCGGTGTGTTGTGTGCGGAGTGCTGAGTGTGGAGTGGGTAGTCCTTTTGTGTCTGGAGTCTGTGCCGGCATTTAACTACCATGGTGTTGCTGTTGGAGGGTGGACGAGTGACGTTGGGTTGGAAGTGCAAGGCCTGGGGGGGTTGTTTTCCATGTGTAAGCTAGATTGGATTTGTTGTTGCTGGGGATTAGTTAGCCATAGCCGGAGAGCAGAGCGAGAGTGCTTTGAAATCGTTTAATCTGTTTAGCAATTTTGCAGCCCTGGCACCGATGGGGTGTTGCTTTCGACGTATGAATGCGAATCAAGGATATTCGGGCGGGTTTGACAAAATGTTTGCTCTGACGATGCCAGTGTTGCACTTCTGACCGGCACTTCTGTGGAGGTGTTCAGAGGTCGGATGATATTTATTAATTATTATGTCCCGGGATAGCCCTTTGTCAAGTCGAGTCTTTGGCGTCAACAAGTAGATGCTCTGTATTTCGTCATGGGGGGAGGGCAGACAACTGCTTATGGACTTAACAGGAAGATCAAGAAAAAGTGGGATGTATTATGTCATGTTTTAAATCACAAGCGAATGCCAGAGGAACTAGAAGGCAATAGTCGTCACCGTGTCGTTTGAAACCTAGACGCGATCAACTCTCACAACTCATGGATCCGGCTCTTTCTGGTGCCCGAGAATGCTCTAAGGAGTAATCCTGCCCAGAAAAGTCATGCTTCACGAGCAGAGAGTCGGCATAAAGGTGTAGGTTCCCTCCACATTTTAACCAATGTCGCAACACGAAGTCGGGCCATGATGAAAGGCTAAGCACTCGTTTCTCTGCCAAAGCTCTCTTCAATCGATTTCATGTTTGACGTTACTGCAAGCTGCATCTCTGCAATGAATTTTATGAGCGAGTAGTACCTTCATCATCACTTCACCACGACACTTCCCAGAGAACAAGAACGAAACCCTGATTCCGGGCAGAGACCTGTGGTACGGCGGCACCATATCCTTTCGGCCAAGATGCAAGACGGATGATGGAGTTCAAATTGGCCTTTTCTCGAAGTGTCTTAATCTGAAAAAATCTGTTCGTCCGCCAAATCACCGCAGCGGCTTTCAAGCGGCAGTAATGACGATTCGCGCAGCCCTGTCCTCGCTAAGGTGGAACGTGATATCCGGCAGCGATATCTGTTTCTTTACTGATAGCTATTAAATCCCTGGCATCGTTCTCTATACACTCTTATATAGTCATCGACTGCCTCGATCCTCCTATTAACGAGATATCCGAGCATACGCCTGTGAGAGGTGCCAACGCGCCTCTAGACTGCCAGTTGATGGGTTCTCTGGTAACATGGTTTAGTATCGACTCACCACAATGACTGGATGGCGCAGTTAGTGGAGTGCCTGCCCCTGGTTAGCGGGGTCCCGATTCGAATCCCAGTGCAAGCAAAGTTAATACGCTTTTATCTGGTATTTAAATCTGCTCCAGTCACCATTTGCCAATTGCCGGCAAATGGAGTAGTCAATCAAATGGAGTAGTCAATCAGTGGAAGTAGTCTGACTATGTACGGGTATCACATTGGACCAATATGTTCTAAGTGCGCTGGTGAATTCACTAGCAGCCCCACTACCTGACCTAACTCACCACGTTCACACCTGCTGGTGGTCAAATCACAGATCAACTCCCCTGAGAAAAGATTGGACAAGCACACGAGGCAACAAAGGTAAGAGCTAAGATGCATGTCATGAGCATTGTGACATATCGGAGAGCACCTCCCACGCTCTATAGGCACATAGATACTCCTATAGCTACCTTCAGGTTACACCGCAATAATCCCCAGGCAAAGAAATGCAATGCCAGATGGTTGACACGCTTCGTTTGTCGAATTTCAAAATAAAACTCGATCCAAAAAAACCAAGTAGCCCACGATTAGCACTGGGGTGGGAATAATTACTGGACACTGCCTACTAGGCCTTCACGCAAAAATATAGGCCTATTTTCCGATGAGTCTACGGACACGCAGTCTAGGAACAAGCAAATAATGGGCCTTTTATAAAAAAGCCAAAAGTCCGACCTCAGGCTTAAGGAAAGGCACCCATGCTCTTCGAATTGGCGAGGGTAATCTAGTTATTGACAAGCAGGGAATAGTAGAGCAGCACTTTCAACAGCAGCTCAACGGGCCTGACCAGCAGAGAGTGATAGGAAAGGAATCCTAACTCCAGTCGATAAAGTAGTCCTCTCAGCTAGTTTTGAAGAAGCCGGGCACAGCCCTTAAAAGGGGCAAAGCTGCAAGCTCAGATGGTTTACCATCAGAGCTCTTCAAGGCCGGTGGCTATGTTCTGGTAGAGATCCCGCACCAGATCATCTGCAGAATTATGGGAAGACGAAAGCATGCCCGACGACTGGAATATCAGCTCCATATGCCCCATCCACAAAAAAGGCGACCATACCTCTTGCAACAACTACAGAGGTATATCCCTGCTCAACGTCGCCTACAAGATCCCTTCCAGCGTACTGTGTGAACGTCTACAGCCGTGTTGTTAATCGGCACGTACCAGTGCGGCTTTCGGCCCGGCAAATCGACTTCAAACCAAATTTTCACACTAAGGCAAATCCTGGAAGAGACTAGCGAGATTCAGATCGATACACACCACCTCCTCATCGATCTTAAAGACGCATACGACAGCATTCAGACTATTCGAACCGATGGCAGAATTCGAGATCTCGGGAAAATTCATCCGTTTGTGCCACACCATGCGATGCACCGTGCAGCTCGGTTTAAGGACTTCCGAGCCGCTTGAAACCTGCACCGCATTTGAGCAACTGATTGCGTTGGTACTGGAGAACATAGTGCGGTGGGCAGCTGTAAACACGGAAGACACCATCTTCTGCAAGTCAGTTGAACTGTTGGGTTATGCAGTTGCCATCGCAAGAGGCGAAGTGAGCTGCTCTTAAAACCAATAAGGCCAAGAGAGAATATAATGGTCAGTCGAAAAAGTCTTTTCGTATTTCTAACCAAACATCAACTCATTTTTTTTATTTATAATGAACTTTGTTGAACCAAATATGTACCCTTTTGGTCGACCACCTTTTGCCATTTTTCCGCTAGAGACATTATTCCATCAGTGTAAGACTTTTGTGGTTTCTCGGCGAAAAACTGCGACAAGTAATTTTCACAGGCTTCTCTTGAAGCCAACTTTACTCCGTTAAGGGATTTCTGCATTGACCGACACAAATGGTAGTCCGATGGTGCAAGGTCACGGCTGTATGATGGATGCATCAAAACTTCCCAGCCAAGCTCTCCCAGTTTTTGCCGAGTCATTAAAGATGTGTGTGGTCTAGCGTTGTCCTGATGGAAAACTAAGCCCTTTCTGGCCGTTTTTTTTTTCGATTGCTTGCTTCAATCTCAATCTCAGATGTTGACAGTAAATTGTAGAATCAATCGTTTGACCATGCTAGAGCACCCCATAGTGGATGATTCCTTTCCAAACCCACCAAACACTCAGCATAACCTTTCGAGGCTTCAATCCTGGCTTTGCGACCATTTGTTTACCTTCACCACGCTTGCACCATGATATTTTTCGCACATTATTGTCGTATTTGATTTACTTTTCGTCTCCTGTTACCCTTCGCTTCAGAAATGGTTCGATTTCATTACGTTTCAGCAAAGAATCCCAGATGTTAATTCGGTCCATTTAATTTTTCACAGACTATTCATGTGGTACCCAAACATCGAGCTTCTTTTTGTAGCCAACCTTTTTTAAATGGTTCAAAACCGTTTGAGAACTAAACATACATTCCTTGGCGATGTCATGGCTGCTTATGTGACGGTCCTGGTCAATCTTTTCCATAATTTCCACTTCTGACCGGCACTTCTGTGGAGAAGTCCAGAGGTCGGATGAATTTGTTAATTATTATGTCCCTGGATAGCCCTTTGTCAAGTCGAGTCTTTTGCGTCAACAAGTAGATGCTCTGTATTTCGTGATGGGGGGAGGACAGACAACTGCTTATGGACTTAACAGGAAGATCAAGAAAAAGTGGGATGTATTATGTCATGTTTTAAGTCACAAGCGAATGCCAAGGGAACTAGAAGGCAATAGTGGTCACCGTGTCGTTTGAAACCTAGACGCGATCAACTCTCACAACTCATGGATCCGGCTCTTTCTGGTGCCCGAGAATGCTCTAAGGAGTAATCCTGCCCCGAAAAGTCATGCTTCACGAGCAGAGAGTCGGCATAAAGGTGTAGGTTCCCTCCAAATTTTAACCAATGTCGCAACACGAAGTCGGGCCATGATGATAGGCTAAGCACTCGTTTCTCTGCCAAAGCTCTCTTCAATCGAATTAATTTTTGATGTTACTGCAAGCTGCATCTCTGTAATGAATTTTATGAGCGAGTAGTACCTTCATCATCACTTCACCACGACACTTCCCAGAGAACAAGAACGAAACCCTGATTCCGGGCAGAGACCTGTGGTACGGCGGCACCATATCCTTTCGGCCAATATGCAAGACGGATGATGGAGTTCAAATTGGCCTTTTCTCGAAGTGTCTTAATCTGAAAAAATCTGTTCGTCCGCCAAATCACCGCAGCGGCTTTCAAGCGGAAGTAATGGCGATTCGCGCAGCCCTGTCCTCGCTAAGGTGGAACGTGATATCCGGCAGCGATATCTGTTTCTTTACTGATAGCTATTAAGTCCCTGGCATCGTTCTCTATACACTCTTATATAGTCATCGACTGCTTCGCCATCTTAACGAGATATCCGAGCATACGCCTGTGAGAGGTGCCAACGCGCCTCTAGACTGCCAGTTGATGGGTTCTCTCGTAACATGGTTTATTATCGACTCACCAGTCACCAATGACTGGATGGAGCAGTTGGTGGAGTGCCTGCCCCTGGTTAGCGGGGTCCCGGTTCGAATCCCAGTGCAAGTAAAGTTAATACGGTTTTATCTGGTTTTTAAATCTGCTCCAGTCACCATTTGCCAATTGCCGGCACTATCACTGGAGTAGTCAATCAGTGGCAGTAGTCTGACTATGTACCGGTATCACAATGGACCAATATGGTCTAAGTGCGCTGGTGAATTCACTAGCAGCCCCACTACCTGACCTAACTCACCACGTTCACACCTGCTGTTGTCAGATCACAGATCAACTCCCCTGTGGCAAGATTGCACAAGCACACGAGGCAACAAAGGTAAGAGCTAAGATACATGGCATGAGCATTGTGACATATCGGAGAGCACGGTAGTGTTGCCCATATACCATAGCTCATACCATACTCCCATAGCTACCTTCAGGTTACACCGCAATAATCCCCAGGCAAAGAAATGCAATGCCAGATGGTTGACACGCTTCGTTTGTCGAATTTCAAAATAAAACTCGATCCAAAAAAACCAAGTAGCCCACGATTAGCACTGGGAATAATTACTGGACACTGCCTACTAGGCCTTCACGCAAAAATATAGGCCTATTTTCCGATGAGTCTACGGACACGCAGTCTAGGAACAAGCAAATAATGGGCCTTTTATAAAAAAGCCAAAAGTCCGACCTCAGGCTTAAGGAAAGGCACCCATGCTCTTCGAATTGGCGAGGGTAATCTAGTTATTGACAAGCAGGGAATAGTAGAGCAGCACTTTCAACAGCAGCTCAACGGGCCTGACCAGCAGAGAGTGATAGGAAAGGAATCCTAACTCCAGTCGATAAAGTAGTCCTCTCAGCTAGTTTTGAAGAAGCCGGGCACAGCCCTTAAAAGGGGCAAAGCTGCAAGCTCAGATGGTTTACCATCAGAGCTCTTCAAGGCCGGTGGCTATGTTCTGGTAGAGATCCCGCACCAGATCATCTGCAGAATTATGGGAAGACGAAAGCATGCCCGACGACTGGAATATCAGCTCCATATGCCCCATCCACAAAAAAAGGCGACCATACTTCTTGCAACAACTACAGAGGTATATCCCTGCTCAACGTCGCCTACAAGATCCCTTCCAGCGTACTGTGTGAACGTCTACAGCCGTGTTGTTAATCGGCACGTACCAGTGCGGCTTCCGGCCCGGCAAATCGACTTCAAACCAAATTTTCACACTAAGGCAAATCCTGGAAAAGACTAGCGAGATTCAGATCGATACACACCACCTCCTCATCGATCTTAAAGACGCATACGACAGCATTCAGACTATTCGAACCGATGGCAGAATTCGAGATCTCGTGAAAATTCATCCGTTTGTGCCACACCATGCGATGCACCGTGCAGATCGGCTCGAGGACTTCCGATCCATTTAAAACCTGCACCGCATTGGGGCCACTGGTTGCTGTAAACACGGAGGACACCATCTTCTGCAAGTCAGTTTAACTGTTGAGTTATGCAGTTTTCATCGCAAGAGGCGAAGTGAGCTGCTCTTAATACCAATAAGGCCAAGAGAAAATATAATGGTCAGTCGAAAAAGTCTTTTCGTGTTTCTAATCAAACTTCAACTCATTTTTTTATTTATAATAAACTTTGTTGAACCAAATATGTGCCATTTTGGACCACCTTTGCCATGTGGACCACCTTTTGCCATTTTTCCGCTAGAGACATTATTCCATCAGTGTAAGACTTTTGTGGTTTCTCGGCGAAAAACTGCGACAAGTAATTTTCACAGGCTTCTCTTGAAGCCAACTTTACTCCGTTAAGGGATTTCTGCATTGACCGACACAAATGGTAGTCCGATGGTGCAAGGTCACGGCTGTATGATGGATGCATCAAAACTTCCCAGCCAAGCTCTCCCAGTTTTTGCCGAGTCATTAAAGATGTGTGTGGTCTAGCGTTGTCCTGATGGAAAACTAAGCCCTTTCTGGCCGTTTTTTTTTTCGATTGTTTGCTTCAATCTCAATCTCAGATGTTGACAGTAAATTGTAGAATCAATCGTTTGACCAGGCTAGAGCACCTCATAGTGGATGATTCCTTTCCAAACCCACCAAACACTCAGCGTAACCTTTCGAGGCTTCAATCCTGGCTTTGCGACCATTTGTTTACCTTCCACCACGCTTGCACCATGATCTTTTTCGCACATTATTGTCGTTTTTGATTTACTTTTCGTCTCCTGTTACCCTTCGCTTCAAAAATGGTTCGATTTCATTCCGTTTCAACAAAGAATCCCAGATGTTAATTCGGTCCATTTAATTTTTCACAGACTATTCATGTGGTACCCAAACATCGAGCTTCTTTTTGTAGCCAACCTTTTTTAAATGGTTCAAAACCGTTTGAGAACTAAACATACATTCCTTGGCGATGTCATGGCTGCTTATGTGACGGTCCTGGTCAATCTTTTCCATAATTTCATCGACTTTTTCAACGATAGGTCGACCAGGGCGAGGTGCATCTTTCACATCGAAATTTCCAGAACGGAAGCGAGCGAACCATTGTTGTGCTACACGAACTGATACAGCATCGTCTCCGTAAACTTCAAAAAATTTCATTTTCATTTTTTTTTATAGAAAAATTTCAAAATATAGCGAACTACTTCGTTATTTTCACTCATTTTTGAACAGCTGTAACAACTTCTCCGAATTCATCATTTTTTTTTGGTTAAATGAGGCTTAAAATGTCACCTTTCCAACACCATATGGTATGACACAATGTGATTGGTAGCACTGGAGATAGACGACTCCAGCGACATCTATTGACAAAATACGAAAAGACTTTTTCGATTATCCATTATATTGCTGCCGAACAAGATATATTACGTCGCACACCACCTAGGGCGGAACATGTGACTATCGACAGCTATAATTTCGAGGCAGTAAAGGTCTACCTCGAGGCAAATGTAAACAACACAAACGACATAGAGCCTCCCGACGTAGAAATGTCCTTGGTAACCGCTGCTACTTCGGCTTGTCTGAACAAGGGGGCTTAAAACTCCAGACTCGAAGGAAGAAGATAGCACGAGTGGCAAAATAAGAGTTGTGAAGAGCATAAAACTCTCATTTTGCCAATCGTCTATGGAGTCGAAAACTGATTGATAAGCAAAACTGCAGAGATGATTCTTGGTCCCTACAGTCTGCGTGAAAGGTGAATGGAGGAGAAGACTAAACCGTGGACCCTACAAGCTGTACCAGGATGTGCATGTAGTCCGGAAGGCAAAAATCCGTCGTCTACACTGGTTCGGCCACATCGAGTGCATGGTCACTGTATAAGAAAAACAAAATGGGTTAAGTTGCACGTGTATAAATTCAATTTATTTTCTTGTAACCTTCCTGGTGAGCAGCTTTGATCCAAGTGATCGAGAACATGTTTGACACGCCAAGTGTTATACAGTTTATGTCATATGACTAGTGTTATATAAGTGTTATAATAGCTGTTAGCCAGTTAATTTGATTTAAGGCGACATTGCAATCAATGACGTTACAAGAGATGATAATGAGTTTATTCATCCAAGTAGTAATTATGGGTATACGTAATTCAACGCAAAAATTTATTAATTCAGTTTAGCTTTAGTGATGATAGTGATTGATTCCCAAACAGTCACCATGGCTCCAGCTCAGAGGTTCTTTGGGTCCGGCCCTTCGAAGGAAACGAGGAAGGATGGTTTTTTTTTTCTCTTGTACAACCCATGCCGTGTAGGCAACGTCACTGCGACCAGGGTAGATCTATTGTATCGAAGGGTTGGAGTTAAGACAAAAGACAAACCACTTCCCTCATTAAA
This sequence comes from Eristalis intricaria, assembly GCA_964034865.1. Lineage (NCBI taxonomy): Eukaryota > Metazoa > Arthropoda > Insecta > Diptera > Syrphidae > Eristalis > Eristalis intricaria. The sequence goes on from OZ035873.1 coordinate 128,582,273, forward strand.
GAGAGTAAGTCTTTTGAATTTTTAATTCCACTGAAGTGAGTATCTCCCTATGGAAGGTACGTTTCCTCAACCAGGTTAATGTTGGACATTCGCACAAGATGTCCTCGGAAGTCTCATCCTCTTCGAAGCAAAGCCGAGAAATCGTGTCTTGATGCAGGTTTAGTTTGTTAAGGTGATATTTCAGGCCGCAGTGGCAGGTAAGAAGGCTTGTTAGCAATCTTGAGCTATCCTTATTAAGATGGAATGTTTCCTTATATGAATAAGGCCTGATTTATCTCTTGGACTGCCTAAGACCATGACCTGTCTCCACTGGTCTAGACGAAGATTGTTTTCCCATTCGTTTATCAGAGTTGTAGCTGCTGTTGAATTGATACTGCAGAACGGTTCTGGACCGATGAAAGCTGATTCAAAGCCAGCTCTCACGAGCTCATCTGCGGCTTCGTTGCTTTCAATCCCTCCATGTCCAGGGACCCTGCCAAGTTTCACTTTGTTGTGTATGACAAGGGAACACTTCTCTGTTTTGGAGTACATTCGATTGGACGCAAGTGCCTTTAGTGATGCTTGACTGTCAAGGAAGAACTATACTCCGAACGACGAAGGCTAAGTTTTCAGACTTGATGGCTGGAAGCAGTGGCCCCAGAACCGTCAGCAATGGAAGTAAGCCATAGCTCTGGGTAAGACCCTCCAACAGTCATTGTCCTGATCAGGAAATAAGTAAGGTCAGAATTTTACTTTCAACCGCTTTTTCTAACGTATTTGGACTAGTTATTATGAGACGCACAGCATGAGTAGCTGCTGTAGGAACTGGGCTCATACCCACCTAGGACCCTAACCCTGCCTGTGAGATGATGTTAAATTTTATTTCCCAGAAAAGAATTAAATTTGATCGCCAAACCGCTTCCACGGCCACGTTCCCGGTTAACACCTCTAGCTTCCCGTGCAACACCACACCGGGTGCGGATGGTAAGACATCATGAACCCCGGCTGTGGAGGCTTATTATCAAGATATGCCACATTCAGTGCAGCACCAACTGGCGAAGGCCTTGCATCACATTTCACTTTCATCACCTTCAAGAAAGCGAATCCCTTAACACATCACCATCACCACTCACTATGCGCCACATTTCCAGGCAACATTGGTAACCCTCACTTTGGTGCGACCAAATCAAATCACCCAATTCCCCACAAAGCAACAGGGCATCCGAGCAACTTCCTGCACACGAACGCGAACCAGTCGACGGTTGCCTTCAAGCCCCCAGATGCATGTACATGTAGATGTACACATCCTACACAGCATTGCGGCAACGAAAGCCAAAAAGATCCAGTAACACATATTCCCAGTTCACGTCACCTACAAACATAACCAAACAGAGAGTGTCGGGTCTAACAACCCATCCACTCTTGTTGCTCTTGGCAGCGGCAGTGGCAATAGAAGCTCGTTTGTTACATTGCCAACTGGCACTGTCAGTGCCACCTGATTGGAGGAAGGTGATGTTGGTGCTGGTGCTGGCGCTGGTGCTGGTGGTACTGATGGCGATGATGGCTGTTGCGCTGCTAAGACGTTGGTGCCCGAGTGCCGTTTGCTGGTGTATCGTGCTGCGAGAAGGCCTTGACTCGGATAAACGCTTAACAAGATATGTAGTTTGAGTGCGCGATCCGTGAGGGAGATACGTATGCAGTCAAAGTGAACTGAACCGAACTGAACCAGGCAACCAACCAATCGACCTTCAGTCGTGTGTTACATAGCGCTTTGGTTCTGTCCAGGCACAGTTCTCCATCATCGCTGTACATGCTCACACACTTGCAGATACGATTCCAGTTGGTGCCGCTTACCGCTGCGTCTAATTCGCAGCGAGCGCGCCTCCTACGACTGCAATTATGCAACGGAAGTGGCAGTTGGCACTCGACGCTTGAGGATAAGTCGAGATCTCGAGTGATGTACAGCACAATCGCATGGCAGCCGCGTAGTAGATTATCCGCAATTCAATGAATTAGACACTCGCGCTTGAGTGTACGATGTGTCTGTACAGGTAGACGGATGCCTTACCGGCTGTTGTACCGTGCACTATGCCGATTCGCCGACGAGCTCATTCAGTGAGCGGATTTACGATCGCGGCCGGCACGTGCATGTCGCCCCAAAGATGCATCCAGTGCATGCACGGGCGTGTGTGGCCGCGGTTCTAGATGCCAGTCTAGTGAATGTGCCGGTGGCTGGCTGGTTGCCAGCCATTCGCCGACGATAACGATGATTTTCATTGCACTCGACTTAATCACGTGTGTCGGCGAGCAGAATGCACTGTCTGGCCGGCTGAGGGCGCCACATTTAATGTCTCGTCTTAAATGCCTTCGCATTTGAATGATGTGCGATGGGAATTTGATTGCCCGAAAATGGGGTCAGCCGCAGATAAGAACAGCTTTCAAAGCGCGATTATGTCATTTCGCCTTGAAGGCAATTCTGTGCAGAACTCTTTCAATTGGTCATTCTTTGCGATATCGTGGTGTTAATGTACACATTTATGCTGCTTATGTGGTTAGCCGTTAAGTTCAGTGGGACTCGAAGAGCTTGATGTTAGGCGGCTAGAGTGGGGTTACTGGCGCTTGAGCGATAATAACTAGCTCACCAGACCACACTGCGTACAGTGCAATTGTCGAAGCTTGAATGTATGGAGCGATAAGACTGTGTGGACAGCTCGGCGTAGTAAAAGAAGTTTGTGTTGTTTATTGTGACGACGGTTCAAGGACTCTTCGCGTCGTTAGAGCTGGACTTCTTCGATCTTTGCGACAGAGGGGAGAGCACATCATTACCTAAACATTCGATGTTACAATTTCTTACTCGATAGTTTTCTTATCTGCGCTTATGTCAACGAACACTTCGTTGCCTGGGTTGGTTGTCTGGGTTGTGTTTGTCCACCGTTTTGCCCCGATGTTCAGTATGTTAAAGAAAGTAAATATTGCTTTATATTTCTATTCTCTAGTCTTCTCTGGGTGGCGCATATCCGAATTGTCAAATTTTCCATGACTCTGCCGCATAAATTGGGCTGAATTTGACTGACGTTGACTTTGAGGGCCGCTGCGGTTTGTGGCTTATCCGTATAAACATGCGACTTCAGAAGAACCCCACGAGAAAAAGTCTAACGGGGTTAAATCGCACGATCATGGACATGGTTGGGCACGTGGAGAGATCCACGCGAGATGGCTATACCCTCGTTCAGAATTGCCAATGTGATGTGAATTGCGTGGCGCGTAACTTCATCTTGTTGAAACCACATGTCGCTGCTGTCTAATTATCAATTCAGGCCAAAAGAAGTTGGTATTCCTTGACCTAGAGAGCTCGCCGTTGACGGTGATGGCCTGAAATATGGACAAATGATGCCTCCAGCACAAGATCCACATCAAAAGAGTGACTTTTCGGGATACATTTGACGCTCTTGGACTTATTGGTTTATCGTTTATGGCGATTTGGCAGAACAGGCTGAATAAATGACAGCCAATTTGACAGAAATGACGTCAACAATATGGCCGCTGTCAACTGCCAAAATTTGGTAGTTCCTATTGGAAGACACTTAATAGAAAACGAATATCGATAGTTTGTCTAAAAGCGAAGAACGATATGCAACCTGGAAACTAAGGGGGGCTATTAGCGCCCACAATGGGGATGATCTAACAATGGTCCACATATGCTCTATTTAATGAGTCGCTTTGGCGTAGTGGGTAAGTGCGTCGACTCCTACGCAGAGGGCGACAGGTTCGATACCCGAATTTACCACCTTTGTAAATTCACGGCTCCACCTCTTTCGCGTCACTGACAATGCTCAAAGTGTATTCCTGTCTAGAAAAAGCTTCTCAACTTCACCGTTCGGAGTCGGCATAAAGCTGTAGGTCCCTTCCTCGTGTAAGAACAATAGCACGCACAGCACGAGTGGTTCCTGAGAAACAAGGCCAGGTCCGCCCTGGACTGTCGCGCCACCGATATTATCATTATTATTGTTTTGATTTTGTAGAGTAATTCCATTCTGCTTTGTAAAGAGGTAGGTATAACGAAAAGTACTCTACCAACACAAACTATGGTTATTTTTATGGTTAATGTTTGTGCGAATTTTGCGATCTTCCATATGATCAAAGCGCCATAATGAGTATTTGTTTCATGTAATTAACAAAAGGAAACAGAAAGCATTAATTTATTCAGTTGAATACAACGTTCCTATTTGATGTCCTCAAATCAGAAGTCGCAATTTTGTCATGAGAATATCAATTTTGAAGATGTATGTAATGAAAGTAGCCAGTAACGATATCAAAGAAACGAATATTCAGATTAAAAGTAACGAATACGTATGGGTAGTCAATTGTACTTACGACGTATGCTTTGTATTTCGATGTTTGGCTAACAAAATCTATGCCGTTCGTCTTGAATTACTTGTGCGCGTTGAATGCTTGTGTGCATTTTCTGGAATGAAAAATTAAATTTTCGAAAAAGTAGCCTATCCTATGTCATTCTCTTTGCTCTTCTGAATAGTTTAAAAGAAAAACCAAGTAAATTGGTTGAAAATTACGCGAGTTATACGTGAACACACAAAATGTCAACTCAGTTTTATATATGCCACATTTCTTAAGTCAAGTGAAATAACGTGTTCTTCTCTCTTTTCAGCTAAACCGCGGAATCCAAAAACGAACTGCATATGAACAGAGATTTAAATCATTCCAAAACAAAACAAACAACGAGTTACCATTTTTTTTTTGTTAACTTACTCAATTTTGTGTTTTAATTTTGTTTTTTTTTTCAAGATGCTTCACTTAGACTCCACATTCGCGAGAGCAAACCGACGGTGACCATGTAAATAAACCACTCTCACCTTCCATCAGTGCTCGTAGATCAATTAAATGCATTTTTCTTTCAATTAAAAGCGACTAAATCCATCCAGATATTGTGTTCTTTGAGTTTCAAACATCAAACATTAAACATTCTATTTTTGAAAAATACAAAAAAAAAAAAAACCAATGAAAAAGAGAAAACACGGCTAAAACTACAACGATACATGGACCGAAGTTAATTCGAATGCCGACTGCAAGTGCAGTACAAGTGGTCGCAAATGTTTGTTCCACTGACCACATCGTCGCACCAAGCTGTGACGTTAAATGAATTTTTGTTTAACACTTCACCCGTCAGTTCACGTGAAAGTTTGTATGTTAAATATTTTTTGTATCGCAACACTCTGGATGCGGTAAATTTGTGTTGGTTTAGTTTTTTCACCAATAACGTTGATCAGTTAAAAATTAATAAAAAATGGCGGAATGTTCATATGCCCGGTGCCTGCAGGAACGTCGTTACATCAGACGTGAACTAATGAAATGGTCCAAGGATATGTTATACATCATAGGTAAGTACGGCTTACATTTATGTGCTTGTTCAGTTAAAGTAAGTTCCTGAAAAAGTGTTTTTTTGAACCAGAAGGTCAGGGGCTGGCCAGACAAACCAATTGGCTGTGGTTGGAGATGGGAATGAAATGCTCACTCATCTGCCTCATTAACCTGACATCAAGTGCCTGATGGAACTGTTGCACTTTGAGTGCTGTTGAAATGTTAAATCGAATTTGTGCGTCCGGAAAACTCCTCAAATCATATATGCGTACGTTGTATATCCAATCATCGATGTTGACTGAAGTGTTCTTCAGATCCCGTGTCTGGATGTCCAATGCTGATCCTGTACATTTATCCTATAAATTGAGAGAAGAGAAAAAAACTGATTTTATCGGGATTGGCAACATTCAGCTTGATTTTTGATAAATGAACCGCACTCTCTTCAGTAACTTGTAATTTTGGAAAAAGTTGTTTAATGGAGTTAAGCTCTACTTTAAAGGCGAACTACAATGGAAGCCCGAAAATCCTTTTATTGGCTTCCTCGATTAAGTTTCCAAGCTCGTTTACATCTTCACCATCTGATGAAGGTTAGGAACGTAGGTTGTGGTGGCTGATGAAATGCACTTGGACCTGGAACACGTGAATGTGAACCATTGACCTCTGCTAGGGAACCCTTGGGAGTTGAAGATGAAGTGGATTAAGTGTGCGTTCAGCGTCTCTAATTAAAAGTAAGTGAACATTTGCGAAACAATAGAGCTGTTTCCTTCCCAGAAAAAATTTGTACACTGTCGACTGGTTATCAGACGTCAAAGTCTGTAGCAGCTTATAGACATTATCTTGGTCTCATTTCTCGAGAGGATGAGTTCTGTCCGTTGAATGCGATTCCATCAGGAAGACTCTTGGCAGAGCCAGGACGATTTGGTTGCAGCAAGTGCAATACCTCGCCTTGGGCAGAACTTCTGATGAGTTAGAGTCGATGGCGAAAGATCGAGTGGCCTGAAGATCCCTCGTATTCCTATACTCAATCACGTGAGTCACTGAAGATCACATCAACCACATGACTTCTACAGAAGTTGCAAACATGAGGAAGGCATTGCAGTGCCCCTGACGAACTACTTCTTCTTCATTTCCCAAGCAAGCCTCTCCAACTAGGGCGATTTCTGGCTAGCTGTCTACTGCTAGTGAGTTCCTACTCCGCTTGGGTGCGCCACTATCACGCAGTTCCCTCTGTAGCGTTGTCCCAAAAGTTCGGATTCGAAGCTGGCCGGAGTCGAGTTGTCCATACACTCTACATGGCTTTGCCACCTTAGGCGTTGGATTCGAAGACTCATGTCGCTGTACAGCCCGTACAGTTCGGACCGTACAGTTCAAACAGGACCAAAGATCGCACGCAGAGCCTTCCTCGCTGAGAGACCATGGACTTCCTCATCCACTCTTGAGGTTGTCCATGCTTCCATGCCGTACAGCAGGACTGGGATGATCAAGGTCTTGTATAAAGTCAGCTTGGTCCTTCGAGAGATGGCTCTACTACAATTGCCTCTTGAGCAAGAGTTACTCTCCGTCTGATCTCTGTACTGATGTTGTTCGACGCCGAGGTAAACGAAGTCCTTGACTACCTTGAAGTTATAGCTGCATATGCTGACATTCTGTCCAAGACGTCGATGTTGTGTGCCCTTTCTTGATGACAGCATATACTTTGTTTTTCCCTCATTCACCGCTAGACCAATTTTAGCCGCCTCCGCCTCAATGCCAGCAAACGTCTCATTGACGGCTCGCTGTGTTCTGCCAATCACGTCAATGTCATCCGCGTATGTTAGCAGTTGTACGGAGTTTTGGAAGATCGTGCCTCTAGTGTTGGCGTGTGAGTTCTGCACGATCTTTTCCAGGATAATGTTAAAGAAATCACATGGCAGCACGCCGCCTTGTCTAAGACCTTTTTTGACATTGAAGGTCTCGGCGAGTTCGGTACCGACCTTGATGGGGCAGCGAGAATTCTCCATCGTCATCCTGCACAACCTGTTGAGTTTGGCAGGAATGTCAAAACTAGACATGGCGTTGTATAGCTCGTCCCTATGCACGCTGTCATATGCGGCCTTGAAATCGACGAGTAGGTGTTGGGTGTCGATCTGCAACTCTTGGGTTTTTTCCAGGATCTGCCGTAATGTGAAGATTTGGTCGATGGTAAACTTCCCCGGCCTGAAACCGCACTGATAAGGACCTATCAGGTTGTTGACGAATGGTTTCAGGCACTCACACAAAACGGAAGAGAGGATCTTATAGGCGCTGTTAAGGAGACTTATCCCTCTATAGTTGGTGCAGTCAAAGGGGTCTCCTTTCTTGTGGCAAACGATACTGAGATTCCACTCGTCGTGCATGCTTTTCTCCGACCATATCTTACAGATGAGTTGGTGCATGTACCTTACCAGCTCATCTCCAGCAGCCTTAAACAGTTCCGTCAGACAGTCCGTCTGCAGCAGCAGCCTTATTCGACTTTAGTCTCGATATCGCTATCTTGACTTCGTCTAGGTCGGGGGGACGGAACTCTCGTTGATCATCGCCAATTGCGCTGAGTGGAACATGCTGCCTGACGGCGGCATTGGGGTCTTCCTCGCCGTTTAAGTGTCTACAGAAGTGATCTTTCCAGATTCTCAGTATCGTCTGCGAATCAACTACGAGTTGTCCCTCTTCCTCACCACAGGCTTCTGTCCGAATTTTGTTGGTAGAGCTTTTGGACATCATTTCTGCCGTAACACCTCTCCATGTCCTCGATCGCGCGCTTCTTTCTTTTTTCTTTTTGAGGAGCCGGTGCTCTTCCCTTCGTCCTCTTGTCCAGCGTCGCCTTGTATGCTGCTTGCTTCGCTGAATGTGCCTGCCTGTACTCGTTGTCAAACCAGGGTTATTTTTCTGTGTAGCGTTTTAAGACTCAGCACATGAGATGCAGCTTCTCTGATGGCGTTTTGACAACGATTCCATTGTTCGTGGATTGTTTCGCCTGGCAGGCGAAAAAAGTTCTTCAGGGAGACTCGATCGGCAAAGTTGCTAGTGGTCAATTGCGATTGTAGCTTTCTAACGTCAAACTGTTTTGGTCTTGCTCTACTCCGTTGTCCGTGTTCTTACCTTGGCTACCACAAGGAATTGATTCGAGTCGATGTTGGCTCTCCGGAATGTTCGGACATCGAGAATACTGGAGGAGTGTCTACGTCGCTCGACCGATTGACGGTTGATTCATCAGGAGACCACCAGGTCCCTTTGTGGATGTTGAGGTGAGGGAACCGCGTATTGGCTACAGAGAGGTTTCGGCCCGTTGCGAGGTGCAACCGCCGTACGTGTTGTCGTGCGGGCTGTGCTTCTCGATGACTCTAGCAGAGATGTCTTCCTTGCCCAGCTTTGCGTTGAAATCTCCTAGAACGATCGCCGTGTCATAGCTGGGACATTGATCGTATGTTATTTCTAGGAGATCATAAAAGTCATCTTTGCTGTCGTCATCATTATCCTCCGTTGGAGCGTGGGAGCAGATCAGTCAGATGTTGCCGCATGTAGCCTTGATGCGGATTGTTATGAAACGCTCGCTTGTGTATTTAAAGCTTAAGACTTCTTGCCTAAGTCTGCCTCGAACAACAAACCCGCATCCGAACAAGCGCTGCCTTCGCTCTTTGTAGTAATCGCCGAAGTGTATGTCGCAGCTTTTCATTCTCTTTTTGCTCGGCCCATCCCATCGCACCTCCTGAATGGCGGTGATATCTGCCTTATAAGATTCGAGGGCTTCCGCAAGTTCATCGGCTGCACGTGGTCTGTTCAGGGACCTCACATTCCACGTGCAGAACCGAAATTCGTTGTCCATGGTCGTCAGCAGTAGGGTCATCCGTATCCGAAGCTTCTCGTCGTTTCTGAACTATTTTAGACCGCGGGGAAGTTAACCCCTTGCACAACCCCTGAACCTCGATGATCGGGTCCTGTTTTAGAGCCCTGGACAAGGGGGCCGCTGCATACATTGGTTCACCTCTAAGCAGTTGCTGTGAAGGCTATCCAGGGGGCGCCGCGAGGAGGCTGTATGTCAACTTGTCCTGTGCATTAAACAGGGATCGTTGCTGGCATCTCGCCAAGTTGCGAGCAGTCAACAACTATGCCTGGATACACAGGCCCATGCCTAGTGCATTCAAGGATGAAAATGATACAGATCAAAAATGTTGTCCTTAAAAGTTAATTTGTTTGTGGATCGTCTTGGCGTAGTGGGTTACTGCATCAACTCCTACACAGAGGATGCGATGTTTTGACACCGAACTTACCAACACACTGTTACAGTGGCAGCTTCTTTGATGGCTTCTAGACAACACATCCAATTTTCTTCGATTGCTTGCGCAGGTGGCGACGAACTTAAAAGAGACTCCGGGAGACTCGATCGGCAAAGATCCCAGCAGTCCGTGATGAATCTGTCTCCTATTATTTTGAAACACCGTCGTAATGTTTCTTGTCTGTCCTAATTACATTACTTCCGCAAGCAATAGTAATAATTATATGGGTGGCGCGCCAGTCCGAGGCTAACCTGGGCCTAGCTTCTCAGCAACCACTCGTGTTGTGCGTGCTCTTTCACGAGTGGAAGGGACCTACAGTTTAATGCCGACTGCGAACGGCGAACTTGAGAAACTTTTTCTAGACAGGACTACTCTTTGAGCATTGTCAGTGACGCGAAAGAGGTGGAGCCGTGAATTATGATAGGTGGTAAATTCGGGTATCGAACCTGGCACCCTCTGCGTAGGAGTCGACGCACTTACCCACTACGCCACGGCGACCCACTTCCACAAGCAATGCTCAGCTGAAATGGGCAGTTGCAATCCAAAAGGAATATGCGTTCGTCTAGGAATGCTCATCAGCTTACTGTCGAGTCAAGTAATAAATACCATTTTTCTTACAGATGCCGTCGACTCCGCTAATCGGAGATGGATATGGAATTAGATACATGTAAGACTTCGAGGCTTATTTGGCCCTCACTAAATCCAAACAAAACAAATACTCTCCTAATGTGCTCCATTATCACCGGCCACTGCCTTCTCGGTATCCATGCAACAAGAATGGGCGCCCTCCACAACGCCTACTGTAGAAGCTGTAGAGACGAAGAGGAGGATGAAAATACGCTTCATCTCCTCGGCACTTGTCCAGTCCTTGCAAGAGCTAGAGAAGATACACTAGGCAACCACTTTTTCAAAAACCTAGAGGAAATGTCACATTTAAAGTTACAAGACATAGCCAAGTTTATCAGGAAAACTAATTGGCTGTAAATCAGCACAGGAGTGGACTTGACCAAGTAGGCCACACAGCACAGGAGCGCTGCAGAGCACAGGAGTGGACTTGTCCAAGTAGGCTACTAGAATACCACTAGGCAGTCTCTAGGTTTATTTCATTTTCGTTAGTGTAGTCCCTTTTAAAAGGAGCCGATGGAAAGCGCTGGGTAGCGATAGCACAAAGGATATAAGTGGGCCACAACTGTTACAGTGGTGGCAATCGCCGAAACCTAACCTAACCTAATCTCGAGTCCAACGAATGATTGAATATAGACATTCTTTCTTCAGCCGTACCACTCGGATGTGGAATGGTGTACTCAACTCTATCTTTTCCTCTCATTATGATGCTCAGAGGTTTAAAACCAATGTTTGTCGGTATCTCACATCTAACTCTCTCCTATTTCGCTCAAAACTCCTGCTAACAATTAAAGGGTAATCAAAATAGCGTGCAAATCATACCATAAAGGGTTCACACTCACATCTGAGATGAAGCAAACACACCTAAGAAAAATGTACGACAGGTTTTCGCAACTGTTGAACGAAGTCCTCAGCCCTTGGAGTGTTCGATCACGAGTCTTTCTGTAGCTCAGCAGTGATGATCCCATAAGTGAACGTGTCTCGGTCTTTTCCTAAAGTCCGTCTCCAAATTACGATTTAAAAAAAAATGATTTTAGTTACGTATACGACAGAGTAAATCATGGTTTATATTATTTATCCCCAGAAAAGTGTGTAAAGAGCACACAAAATTTAAGTGAAAAGTGTTTGTTTCGTCACACTGGCCAACGAAGCACGTGCATGAGTTGCTAGCAGGTGATTAAACTGGCCTAAAAGTAAATATATACGTGTTAGCTTTCATTTAAAAGGAATAATCACTGTTTGTGGGTCGGAGGTGGGGACCGACCAACACAACCCTCTTCCAACAAGATGGCCACCGTCATAAGCAAGTGAATACAGTTAG